>LR990612.1:14704741-19656307 GCA_905147815.2 Phalera bucephala
GTTCTGATCAATATGTCTTTTAGTTACTTGACCGTTATCCCTTGCTACCATATACCTACGAGCACTGTCTACCTCTGAAATGGAACCTTTTACCCATTTTTCCGAAGAACCGTATTCTCGCATCCAGACAGGGTCACCCACGTTCAGGTTACGCGAAGCCCCGCCAGAGTAATCGATTTGTCTCTGTTGTGCATCCTGCACCTTGGCATACACTGACCGTCCAGTCCGTAACAAATCCAGCCTGGAGCGTAATGCTCGCTTTTGTAGCAGCATGGCGGGGGTCTCGCCCGTGGTGCTGTGCAAACGTATTCCTATACGCCAGAAGAAATGTTTGTAAAGCTGCATCAACATCGACGCGATCTCTAACCGCCTTTTTAATGGCACGCTTACAATATTTACGGCATTTTCCGCTGCTCCGTTTGATGACGGATGATAGGCAGGTGAAAAATACTGTCTGATCCCATTATTAACAAGAAAATTCTTAAATTCTATGCTAGTAAAAGGGGGTCCTTGATCTGATACAAGCTGTTCTGGTAAACCAAATCTGGCAAAAGTCGATCTTAAAACTTTAATAACACTCGATGCGTTAGTACGAGGCATTTCAAATATCTCTAACCATTTCGAAGACGAGTCAATAAGCACCAAGAATGTCATACCTCGATAAGGGCCCAGAAAATCAATATGAAGTCTAGTCCATGGTCGGTCGTGATAATATGGCCAAGGTTGTATGGGGGCCCGTGGGGGCGCCTTGCTTCACCCGCACATGTTCACAATTTTTACATGTTTCTTCTATATCATTATCGATGTTGGGCCACCATACATAGCTCCTGGCTAACCCCTTTCGTTTTTACAATACCATGTGACTACTGTGTAATTGATTCAAAATTTGCCTTCGTAATTCACACGGAATGACCATACGGTAACCCCACATTATGCACCCACATTCTATGTACAATTCATTTCGGCGAGCAAAAAATGGCTTAATATCCTCATTGTTAGGACACTGCGAAGGCCACCCCGCTTGTATATACAACATTACCCTGCTGAGTACCTTGTCCTGACATGTCACTTTCTTAACATCATTACTAGTAATAGGTAAAAATTTCTCCACAAAGTTAACATAAGTAGTCTCTGTTTTTACCCTACCAGGACTGCCCCGTTTGCATGGAAGGCGTGATAACGCATCTGCGCAGTTTTTATGAGACGCGATATATTCAATATCGTAATTGTAACCCGATAGCTGTACTGCCCAACGCTGTAATCGCGAGGCGGCCATCACTGGAATACCTACTTTGTTCCCGAAAATATGTGTCAGGGGCTTATGATCCGTCCTTAGTAAAAACTTGCGACCATACAGGTACTGATGGAATTTACGCACCCCGAAAATAATTCCCAAAGCCTCTCTGTCTATCTGTGAATACGCTCGTTCGGTCGGCGTGAGCGATCGTGACGCATATGCTACCGGGCGTTCGCCGCGCGCAGTCATGTGCGATAGCACCGCGCCGACCCCCACACTACTCGCATCTGTAGTCAAAACCAGAGGTAATGCCGGGTCGTAATGGATTAGTACCTCACTATCTGCCAAAAGCCGCTTCACTCTTACGAACGCGCTTTGACAATCCGCACTCCAAATATATTTAACACCGGACTTAAGAAGGTTATATAATGGCGCGAGAACTGTGCTTATGTTCTTAATAAATTTTGCATAGTACATCACTAAACCTATAAACGCTCGTAACTCTGAAACAGTCGTAGGTGCGGGCGTCTCCAACGCCGCCTTAACCTTGTCGGGGCACGTATGCACTCCGTCTTTACTAACAATATGACCTAAATAGCTAACGGACTTTGAAAACAACACACATTTTTCCTTTTTAACTTTGAGGCCATAGTTTTGTAATCGTTGGAAAACCTTATGCAAATTATTAATATGATCAGTTTTTGTTGAGCCTGTAACAATAATGTCATCCAAGAATACGCCGACGTGCGACATATCTGCAAACAATTGTTCCAGGCGTCGTTGGAAAATGCCCGGACTAGACGCTAAACCATACACTAATCTATTATACATATATAAACCCTTGTGTGTGTTGATCACTGTATATTTCCTCGTATCATCGAGTTCAAACTGGGCATAGGCTTGAGACAAATCAATTTTACTATAGTATTCTCCTCCCCGCAAGCGAAATAGTAATTCTTCAACCCTAGGCAATGGATAACGATCAATTTCTATAACTTTATTTAAGGTTAGTTTGTAGTCCGCACAGATCCGAATGCTACCGTCTTTCTTTACCACGGGTACGATCGGCGTCGCCCAGTCGGAGCGCTCGACCGGGGTGAGAACTCCATCGCGCACCAGCTGGTCCAGCGCGCGCTCCACCGGCTCGCGCAGCGCATATGCCAGCGGGCGCGCGCGCATGAATACGGGCTGCGCACCCGCACGCACGTGTATGCTCACCGCGCCGCCGGTGAAGCGCCCGAGACCCTCCGCGAACACATCACAATATTTGGAACTGAAAGCGGATACATCGAAATCATTATTTTCTAACATACTACTGTTATGCACATCATAGTTAACTTCGGGTAGCTGAATTTTTAACGCGGCTATCCATTGTCGGCCTAAAAGAATAGTTTTTCCTTGTTCGATAACGAGTAATTCCAGAAATTCACTTTTATTTTTATATCGAACTAGGGGTCGTATTACACCCAATGGTTTTACAGTTTCACCCGTGTAATATCTCAATATTAATTTACAAGGCTGCAGGGGAAGGTCAGAAAATAACCTATCGTAACAATCTCGACTAATACACGACACTGCACTACCGGTATCACATTCCATGCGTAAATCTTTATTTTGTATGTTTAACGTTATGTAGATAGGTTTACAATTTGATATGGATAATCGACAAATATCAACATGAAATACCTCGTCACTGTCCTCGTCCTCCTTGTTGTTTACAATCTGTGCTTCTACCTGATATTGCCCCACTAGATTGGGGCACATGCGCCGTAAGTGACCCTGTCGATTGCAAACCCTACACGCGTAGCGCACGAACTTGCACGTCGCCGCGTCGTGGTTGGCGCCACACACCCGGCACCGCCCCTGTGGTTCCGCTCGGTCCGCCGGCGCCGGCGCCGCCGTGCCGCGCGGGCCCGCGCGCCCATCGAGCACGCTCCACCGCCCCGCGCCTCGCCGGCCGCCGCGCTCCGCCACGCCCACCGTTTGCCTTCTCGCCGTGCTATGCTGGTACGCCACCGTGATTGTACTCGCTGCATCGCCCGACTTTTGTCCTTCTACGATAGCGGCGTCTTTTTCTGCCGACTCCATGCTTGCAGCTAACTTGTAAGCCGTTGCAAATTCTAATTTAGGTTCTGCGAATAGCCGTTGTCTAATACTCTCACTCGCTATTCCACACACCACCTGGTCTCTTAAACTTTCTTCAAGCCAACTTCCAAATTCACAGGTTTTAGACATTTTTTTAAGTACCGCCACGTACTCGGATACAGTTTCACCCTCCTTTTGTTTTCGCTGTCTGAATTTATACCTCTCGGCGAGCTCGCTAGGCTTGGGTTGTAAATGTTTTTCCATAATCTCCGCCAACTGTTCAAACGTCTTCATTTTTGGTTTACTTGGTGTACACAGGTTAACCAACAACTCGTAACCTTCGGCTCCCATAACGGTTATTAAAGTTGGCACGTGTAAGTCCTCTGGAATTTTGTTGACCAGAAAGTATTGTTCTAATCTTTCGATGTACAACTTCCAATCATCTGTATGTACGTTAAATTCTGCTATTTTCCCAATAGACATCGTGGATCGTGCCGTAATTACACGCGTAGTGTTCCTTCACGTCGCCACTGAGAAATATTATATTATGCAGGTAGGTACTTTGGTTGGAATGAAACAACGTCTCACTGTCACGGCATATATTCGCAGACTGACGCTTGCGACACAATTTGACATAACTATTATATACGTACAAATATTAACAATACATAACAGGAACTGGCGTGAGGTTATAGATAGATAGATAGATTAATCATGCAAAGAACTTATTTTCATGGTGTTAAAATACCATCAATGTTAGTAGAAAATCTATAATTACATCAAATTGCAACACTGTAAAAGTTCATTACAATAGAATTACGTATAATTTTCTATTTATCTCGCTGCTTACAGTATGTTTGACGGTTTACAAATTAAAAATAAGTAACGTAAGGCACAACTAAACACATTTTTTTAATGTAAGGGACATGCTATATTTTAAACGACTGGGCTTTCCTAAATCTTTCGTTTATAGCATGAAAGAAGAGAAAATTCTAAGAAACTTTGCTCTAGCCATAATTAAAATTAGAGCAGACAGTAAAAAGTTATAGACAGATTTAAAAAATTAAAATAGTTTTTTGGCTCTCCTGAAAAGCCGTGTACATTAATTGATATTTCTGGTATCGATATACCAGTACTCGCCCAGTAGCAATAAACTTCCTAAGGGTACCATTGATGATTCGTTGGTATACTATTAGAGAATCACATAAGCCAAAGGCATTTTGGGATATTCGTAATGGCCCTCCGGGGTAACAAAACCGGTATAGTACGTGCGACGTTTATTAATTAGAATTTGGTAAAATCCGGTTGCCATATCAAGGCTCAAAAAGTATGTGTAATTACCCAATCGATCAATGTGATCGTCAATCAAAGGCAACGGATACCTATCCCTGACAATAAGCCGCTTAAGAGCACGAAAATCCACGCACATGCGGTCAGACCCGTCCTTCTTCTTAAATAAAATTATCAGACTGGCATACTCCGACTCAGACTGTTTAATTATCCCCTTATCTAAAAGATCACCAATTATTACCCTAACCTTTAATTTTTCTTGATTACTTGTAAGAGCGATAAGCGACTGGCTCTGACTTGATGTCCATTTCACCAGCTCTAACAGTGGTAGTGGCTGTGCCAGAAATAAAAAAGTATGAATGTTCACTTATCATCTCTACCAAGGCACTATAGTTTTCTCCTCGGAGAGGCGTATCAATTCTTAATGTATCTCGCGTGTGCACTTTGTTATAATACATCTATAACTTAGCGACCGCGACAGGTACTGCCTATCTTTTATTCTTATATAGACCACGCCGTCTCTATTCAGAATATCGTTTCCAATAACTATTGAAGTGTTTATACGTGATGATAGTACGACTACTAAATCGGCTTCCATATAAATGTTACTAAGTTCTATAGTTACTCTCACTAAAGGAGTAGCAATAACTTCGCGGTCACTTATATCCTTTAAGATACAATAGGTGGGCTTAGGTTGACAAGAAAGATAACATAGAACGTCAGATGATATGAGAGCGACATTAAGAGCCCCGCTGTCTATAAGAACATCCATTGGTATTGTTGTGTGTATTAGTATGTGGTTCTTCGCAAAACAATAGTCCGGAATGTGACCGGATTTCGTACACAATGAGCAGTGTAAGCGATCATTTTGATTTAAGGCCGGGCCAGCGTTGGTGGTGGAGTTAGTTCGTTGCAATGACGTCCAAATGTTCCTTCATTTTGCACGAAAAATATCTGACATCAGACTGTCTAGTATTAAGAAACGGACGTTTGGCAGGTAGAGCATTAACTCGTGGTTCATGTTTCCCTCGAACCGATTTTTCGTAAATAGAAAGAAACGTTACTAAATTATCAACAGTAAGTTGTGCATTCGCAGCTGCCGCTCGGACTTGGGGACTATCGATTCCTCGTATGACAATAAGGACGCGTAGTTCATCGCTTAGACCTTGTACTACCCTTAACTTTAAGAGGGTTCGGCGGGTATATTCCGCAAAAGTAGGGTATCTATCAGACGTTGCGTTCATAGTGTTATACAAAATATTCGCGTAGTCTAATCGTTGCGAGCAGAGGGGTTGAAACTCCTTTTTAAAATTCGACCATTTACGGTCATTGGTAACCCATTCTGATAACCACACACGAGCGTCACCCCTAAGGCACGAAGCTACGCGCGACAGACATGCGCAATCCGACCACCCGTTCGTATCCCGAGGGCGGTCCACCTCATCGATCCGACGGATCAAAATTAGATATGTAATAATTATGGGATCTGCTTGGTTGTAAAGATTTGATAACATCGATCATCTTCGATCAAATCTGATGCACTGGGCTCGCGATTACGAACGATCGATTCACCTGAACCCCCCTCTCCTACCAGCGCTCGGTGCCGAACATCGTTACCCATATGTGTATCTGCTACACGTAACGATAATTCAAATGGACAAGTATTTTGATCGATAGGCAAAGAAGTGTTAGAAGCATGAGTGGTTATGTTAATTGAGTTTGAACTATTTGCTATCAGTTTTCCCACTAACTGCGTTTCATTATTATGCGTATGATAACGACGCGTAGACGAGCGTGACTCTCGACGCCACTTATAATCATTGGGTTCGCGGGTAGGTGAACGCGAGCGACGAGTGTGGCTTGAATCGTATTGCGACACGCCCCTACTTGTACTACGGCGCCTTGACCTCCTTGGCGGCGTCCTATAACGGGATCGGTGTCCTGATCCACTACGGGGCATACCGTTTCACAAAAATAACAACTGTAACAAAATGACAACAAAAACAATTAAAAAGCAACAAAAATTAAATTGAGTAATTATGGGTAGTACAAAAAATTTAAATAAACGAAAAGTGAATTTAAAAAATATAAAAGTGAGCTTAGTTCTTTATCCCACTTCTGATTTTAGGATAAGAGGTGGAACAAAAATAAAAAAAATATGAACCACTCCTATCCTAGACTATGTAGTGTATGAATGTAATTAACATTTATTTTATAACAAATTAACAACATTCAATTTCTGATTTAAATAATTCAATAACTCACGTGCTATTTTTCACAATCACAATTACTTGATAATAGCAAACTATCGATTAACAGAGTAACCACGCATAAAGAATCAGGACATCGTCCCTCCTAAGTTGTTCTCAAGCCGAGCACTCGACCGACAATGACCCGACATGCAGCGCGCACCGTCTTTTATAGGCATTAGCTTGTCTTATGTCTTATAATATGAAAAGGTGTTAAATAAATGACGCAAGACCTCAGGTACCCGAATTAGATTATTGCTTTACAAATTTAATGCGAAAACCAAACTTCCAATTTCATAGCGTTATTTACCATTTCAAAGTACTCTATTATACAAATTAAACATAAATCAAATATTCATCGACACCTATTGCCTAATATGTTTTAGAAATGCATTTGACATTGCCGCCTTGATTTGAATTTAATACAGGGACGAGCTCTTTGTGGGACGATCCGTTGAACTAGCCAGCGGACTGGATGAGTAACAGCATTTTTTGCTAATTTAATAAAAATCCAATACATTAAAAATAGTTTAAATCGATTCTCTTGACGGTTTTAATTTATGTTACATGGTGTATATTCGTGCAGGTGATTATGTACGTAAAGTTAGTTTTTGTAGCGCACTCATGACACAGAAATATTGAATAATCCTTATGTGGAGCAATAATAATAAAAAATAGGACAGAAAACTTTTTTGCGCATTCATTCTTCACAGACGGCAACTTGGGTTGACGTCATGACTGCGGCATTTAACCAATTATGTACACTTGTAGCGCTATCAATCACTCGATACCTAAATACACCCTTGAAATTGAGATCTTCTTTCAGTTATTCCATGCGGGAATAGAGATCCATCATTTGCCAATGACAGACGTGTAACTGAACATTTTATTTATCTTACCTAATACATCCCCTTACGTACGAGTCATGTTCTAGCTTTAAAGCATGTGATAGACTCATTCGGTAACAACGATCTTTCAGTTATTTCCAATCCTAGTATAAAAAAACTGGAGCAATATAGGCCATCTGACTGAAGTGTACTGAGAGCTTAACAAGAAAAAATTGACGTTAGCGTGTTGCTAGCGAATTTATATGCCATTCACACTATAAATTTACTAAATATACATGAACGTGTCAGCACGATTACTCTCTGCTCTGTGGAGCGGGTTATTCTGTTCCCTCTAATATGGTTGAGGAGAGTAGTGGGTGCTCCTAAATTCAAACCCGTGAACGGATGCTGCTGGTGGGTACCGGTAGGTCCTCTATCTTTTGATTGATAAAACCTGTACCGTAGTACTGTTGAATTTTGTCTCGTGCGGCATCACACTGGAGCTATAACCAAGTATTTTGTATGCACTCATTACATAGTTTATAGTAACCCTTTTTTCTCTTACTATTATTATTAAGCCCAGAGATATGTGAGGAATGAATCTGTTGGAACTCTGTACTCTCTACCTACCCCGCAAAAAATCTGGCGTGATGATATAGATAGACATAGACTATTATTATTATACTTTTTATTACATACAAAGTTTCTAATTTGTAAATGAAAGATTATGCATACACTGGAATGTAAGAATACTTCCATATCCCATAAACGCAATTTATACAAAAAGAATTGTAAAACTATCATTTTAAAAAATAATCGTTTAGTATCTTATCCTTCTTCTCCACGGGAATTACATTCCGAATGGGTGGTAGAATCTTAAGTAATCAATAACTTTTCTTTTTTCGACTATTCATAAGTACTTTTCTGTCTTTAAAAAACTTTTGATTTTGACTCGCACATTTTTCTGTTACTTTTAGTCCTGATGCTGAAATAGTTAGGTTAATATGTTCTAGTGATCACTAAAATTGAAGAAATAAAATGTACCAGATAAAAAAAGTACTTCCTGAAATCAACCTATTATTGAATGTAGCGCTTTGAAATTAATAGAACTAGTGGTCGCCCATTGGTTGAAATTCAACCATAATTAATTCAAATTATAAGTTTCGACATTACTAAGGTTCTATTGTTAAAGACTATACTTCTATAATCACAGATTTTGCCAAGGCTACACTGTTAATTTGCCTATTTTTTCAAACAAATTATATGAAATTTCAATAAAAAACAAAAAATTATGAAAATAAAAAACAGCTCTTTTTTTTATTGAAACAAAAAAAAAACCAATAAGAAATTGCTGTCCATTTAAGTTAACATACATATTTCGATAATTTAATTGATGATACAAAACTTCTCTGTAAGGGATGTTTTTTGTAAAAACTCTTTCATCGTTTGACATTCAGTAAGACTATAGACAAATAATACTAAAGACAAACAATATTAATCTATTCTCAATTTAAAGTGTGTTGTGTGAAATACATAGTAGTGTGTGTAATGGTTTTTTTATTGATTTAATGTATTTTTAAGCATAATTTAAAAAAAAATATTAGCATTCTGCACTCCTTCTCTATATAAACTATAAGTATAGGAAATTTCATATTCCTCCGTCCGCGCAATTTTCGTAAAAAGGGGTACAAAGTTTTTGCTTCTCTATCTATCTATCTATAACCTCACGCCAGATCCCTTGCGGGGTAGGCAGAGAGTACAGAGTTCCAACAGGTTCTTTCCTTACATACCTCTCTGGCTTCCTCGACTCTCATAGTTTGTCTCATACACGCTCGCCGGTTACGGAGACTCTTGACTTTTCCATCAGATAAGACTCGGTTTATTTGGTCGTGCTAAGATAATCTAGGTCTTCCCCGGTACCTGCATCCTTCCACTTTCACATTGTATATCTGTTTTGTCATTCTTTCCTCTGGCATTATTTCTATATGCCCGAACCAACGGAGCATGCCCTTTCTCATCTTTACACCGATACTATCTTTCATACCTACTCGCTGTCTTACTATGCTGTTGCTAATGCGGTCGGTCAGCTTCACTCCGCACATCTTCCACAGAGCTCGCATTTCTACCGCATTTATCCTACTTTCATTCTCCTTCTTACATACCCAGCTCTCGCTACCATATAACAGCGTTGGGACAAGAACTCCGTTATGTATGGCCAGCTGCGCCTTATGGCTTAAGTGCCGGCTCCCGAGTAGCTTTCCCATCGCACCATTCACTCTGTTCCCTGCACTCACTCTTCTCTCTATGTCAGCGGTGTATTTCCCATCCTTACTGAAGGCGCATCCAAGCTATACAAACTCATTCACTTGTTCCAGCACATCGTTACCAACCACAATCCTTACATTCGTTCTGGTTTCTTCCCTTTCAAAAACCATAATCTTGGTTTTCTTCACATTCAAGCGTAAGCCATTGATCATGCAGTCGTCTTTCATAAATGTGACTAGTGTTTGCAGATCAGTGGCTGTTGGCGCTATTAAAACCGCGTCATCTGCATAAAGTAGATGGTTTACCACTAAGTCACCCATTTGTACACCTTCATTCATCGCTTTCAGTCTTTGAAGACTTTTGTCCAGATATATTATAAACAGTCTAGCGGACAACACGCAACCCTGCTTGACGCCGATTTTAACGTCAAACCAGGGTGACCTGTTACCACCCACCCGTACGCATGCCTTGCAGTCCACATTAGTGGACTGGACGGCTCGCAACAGAGTGCCATCCATACCATACTCTGGCAAAATGTCCCAAAGTCTCTTTCGCACAACTCTCGTATTAATATAATGATAAGAAAAAAAAATGAATATCGTTCTCAACGTCTCTTATTGTTTTATCTTTAATAAAATTTATTAAAGCAGGTAGTATTAATGCGAAAAATATATTACTGGTTTTTCTAAAAAAAAAATCGAGTATTAACTTATCATTATAATGAATAAAAGTATAATAAAAATATTATAATAAATACGGTAATAAGTTTTGTTTATTGTCCCATCTTTGCTTTTTTCCTTATTTCTTATGTCTTGTCTATACTTTATTTTGCTTAAATATGTTGACCATAAGTAATGCCTTATATCCGGATATTTTGCTGGGATTTGGTTGTTTCTATTTACCGTATTCATACAGAAACTCAATTTGTGTTTACTTATGCTAACAGGCAAAAATACACTTATAAAACATAACATGAATAAGGTATTTTCGGGAAGATGCGTTGGTACTTTTTTAGTTAATGTTCCAGAGCAAAGGGTTGGCTGCAGACGCAAGGATGGCCATAAATATGTTGATAGGCAATGTTAATCATATACTCGTATATATGCCTTGTCATCGCAAAGAGAGAATGAATATCTATAGCATCACGCCAGATTCCTTGCCAGGTAGGATAGAGTACAGAATCAATATAGAAGTTTTACCTAAACCATTAAAAACATCTTGGAAGGGAAAGTAGAAGTAAAGAGAGGAAGAGAAGGCCGAGGATAAGTTACTTAAGTCAATTAAAAGAAACTGTTTCTGTTAGGTCGTCTAACGAACTCAAAGAATACGCTTTGAGAAGGAATAAATTGTGAGAGATGCATACATCGACTGCACCGACAAGAGTTCAATTCTTAAATGAGATTAGATTTGAATAACTAGACGACCCGGTGAATTTCATACCACCCAAAATTGATTTGAATCTAACGCTTCATAAGAACGTCATCCATTGAAAGTAATCCGAAGTGGCAATTCCCGTACAAAATTACCAATTTGAATTTGAATCTTTGAAGCGATTTTGTATTTTTAATTATTTATCGACTATTTCTATAGGTTGTACTAATTTCCTTTTTTTTAAGCCACCCCAGTATTGACACAAACAATACAAAAAAATATATTCAAATCAGTCCAGCCATTTTCGGGTTTCCGGCAAGACTTGCGCATGGCATTTTTATATAGATATACTTATCCTTTCTCTAATTCCTTATGAAATCAGGGAATCACTAGAACAGTCGTATTTCTTACTAGTGTTATTCCATTTCTGTATAAATATCTAGAGGGTGGTTTAATATATATTCATTGACTACAGACTGTATTGCCGCGCAATATATTGTATGTTTCCTTTTGCTGACAACGGGGCGTCGATATCAAAGGTCATATGGTATAAGGATCCAGTTGAAATAAAACAGATTGGCAAAAATAAATCTAAGTAGATTATTTCCAAAGATTTAGAACCTATACAGTTAGTAAGTACAAGTAGGCATGTTGATTTTGAAAGATTTGAAGATTGTAGAGATTAAAATTGCGCTTAATAAATATAGTTAACGATTATTATGATGAATCATCATACAAATTTTAATTCGCTCCATAGCATAATAATGCTATGATCAAAGAAATATCTTTGTTATGGATACGGATTTATGGGAGAAATTATCTATGTAGTCACGCCAGATCATTTACGGAATAGGCAGAGTCTACAGAGTTCTAACAGGTTCTTTCTTTACAGGCCTCTCTGGCTTCCTCGTAGGAAACTCTCTCATAAGAAAAAAATATTTCTTACAATTTATATTATTGGTTTCCGCAATAAAACGACCTGCACTTTCTTACAGAAAATTACTAGATTCGATTAAGATTAACTCTTTATTGCCTTTTTCTTCTTTACTTCTTTATTCCTTGTTTCTACAGAAGGAAGATACTTGCAAAGTCTCTATTATCTCATACTGACTGCATATAGGTAGATGTCTACATAGGCAGCCACTTTCATGTTTTAAATTTGATCAACCAGAAGCACTTAACGCCATCTGCAATTCAATTCTCCTTACAAGTGTCTCAAACGTGCCGCTACACTACTTAATGACGTCATGGGTACCTACTACTTATTATTATGCCTGGGACAAATTTATTTCGCCTTTTCACTGATTATGTTATAGAAAATAATATTCGTATACAAAATAATTTAACTGCTTTCGTTAACATTTTAAGTAATTTTGGGTGAATCATTTTATTAGAATTTCATTTATGAAATAAAAATATAGTTTGGATTTCAAAGCAGTATTTTTTTTAAGTTTTAGGTTCCCGACGTTTTGACTGCTTTGCAGCACACATAGTCAAAGCGAAGCACTTGCAATGTCGGAAACTTAAAAATTAACCGCGATATAATCCGAAAAATAGTTTTATTATTCATGTGTAATATTCGCGTAAAACTCAATATTTCATTTTTATTTAGAACTAGTTTTTCTAATTATTTTAATTATTGATGCATGTAGCATTTGCTTTCACAGAATAGTGTTTCTAAATCGAAAGAAAAATTCATCGCTTCGGGTGGGCATCGAACCCACGTATCCGCAATTCCGGTGAGAGCGCTTCTGTCGCTCAATGGTTAGAGCGGTCGGATTACGTGGGTTCGATTCCCACTTAAAGTAATGAATTTTTCTTTCTATAAGAATCACTATGCCAAAGTTGATAAAATACGTATGGTAATACTGAGTTAAGAACTCAGTATTACCATACGTACGCGAATATTACACATGAAATAAAACTATTTTTCGGATTTTATCGCGGTTTATTTTTGGTCTTTAAGTTTCCGACGTTTCGAGTGCTTTGCAGCACCCATGGTCACGGGAGGGACTGAGGTATTAGACGTCCAAAATTTCTTCCAACGTCCAAATTTACAACATCCCTAAATTTCTTGAAGAGATACAGAGACCACAATCTCATTCCTACGTGTGTCAAGATATCCACCAAGAAAGTCGTAAAATCACTAATGATTTTACGTCGAGATTCAATGTTTCGGAGTACTTCTTTATTAAATCACTCGTTTGTTTTAATATATTGGTGGTTGGGTATTTCTTGACCTTTTTGTATGTATTTTCATCCGATTAAAGTTCTTGTATTTTGACATTGTAATCTGACGTATCCATAATGACGAAGGTATTAGTACCTTCGTGCGCAAAACCGCCACAGTTGTATGGGCTCCCAAAAATACATAAACCGAATGCTCCCCTACGTCCAATCGTTAGCCAAATCGACACACCAACCTACAGATTGGCTCAGCACGTAGCGAAAGTGCTCTCGCCACTCAAAGGACATACAAGAGTACATGTTAAGGATTTTTTTTTTTTTTTTTTTTTTTTTATTCTTTATTGTACACGTTTAATTATAATAACAATAAGATAGGAAAGTTTATGTACAAAGGCGAGCTTAACTCAAAATTGAGTTTTCTTACAGCAAACCTAATAGGCATAGAGAGATGAAAACACAGAGGACAGTACCAAGTGTACAATCGAAGTAAAATGTGCAAATAACTAACTATATATAATTATACAATATATAACATATACATACAAACCTAACATAATAATATATACATAAACATTTATCGATACATAAAAAAATACATATATATCAATAATAATACATACATATTTACACATATAGATCATGATGAAAGGAAATGCTCTTTAATTTTCTTTTTAAAGACGTCTAGTGAGACACTATCGCGTATAGTGTGTGGGAGTGAATTCCAAAGCTGCACTGCACGAACAGTAAACGAACCACTATAAAGGCTAGAAGTGTGATGGGGAGTGCGGAGAAGAAGGGAAGAAGATGTGCGGCAGGGTTTTCCCCTGGGGACTAGAAACTCAAAGCGTTCCCTTAAATAAGTTGGTGAATTAGGATTATGGAGAATAGAATAAAGGAGTGAAAGAATGTGAGTATCTCGACGACGTCGAATAGGCAACCACTTCAATCGCGCCCGAAATTCCGACACATGATCGTATTTTCGGAGCCCAAAAATAAAGCGGATGCACAAATTCTGAAGTCGTTCGAGTTTATTGAGGAGCTCTTCCGACGCATCCAGGAAACAGATATCAGCATAGTCCAGAAGAGGAAGAAGAAGAGATTGAGCAAGTGTTATTTTCGTATGAAAAGGCAGGAACTTCTGGAGTCGCTTGAGAGACTGGAAAGAGTAATAAAGTCTTCTGCTTACCTCTGCAACGTGAACATTCCACGAAAGATGGCAATCGATATAAAGACCCAGATTTTTAGCCCATTTGGAGTAGACTATGGGTACTGAGTTGTAGAGTACTGGTGGAAGGACATCTTGATCCAAGTGGTTTATGTAGTATCTGCCACCAATAATGAGAGCTTTTGATTTTGTGGGATTTACTAGCAGGCCAAAAGATTTAGCCCACTCGTTGATATTTTTAAGATCATTATTGATGGCATCAACGGCTTCGGGAAGCTCATCTATTTTAAAATGGCGATAAAGTTGCAAGTCGTCTGCGTAAAGATGATAGTGTGATGATAGAATTTTAGTGACAGCGTTTATGAAGAAAAGAAGAGGAGAAAGGACGCCACCTTGGGGAACGCCAGCAGTCAGATCACACCATTCAGAGAAGGCCTCATCGCAGCGGACCGACTGTGAACGACCCCGAAGATAAGAATTAAACCATTCAGTCACAGAAGAAGCTACATTAAGAGAGTATAGGATACCTAAGAGAATGTCAAAATCAACTGAGTTAAACGCACTGCTAAAGTCCAGTAGTACTAAAACTGTAAGAAGCTTATTTTCCATGGCCAAACGGATGTCGTCTGTAATCTTTATAAGAGCTGTTACAGTGCTATGGCCAGGACGAAAACTAGATTGGAACGGACTAAGCAGGCAGTTAGACGAGAGATAGCAAAACAGTTGATTATGAACAACACTCTCGAGGACTTTGGATAGGATTGGTAAAATGGAAATTGGACGGAATTCTGATGCAGAGGTGGGATTTGCAACTTTAGGTAAGGGTAGGACATGAGCCTTCTTCCACACCGAGGGAAAGGAGCTTGTGACAAGGGAATGGTTTATAATATGAGTTATGACAGGAATAAGTGTACTTAAAATGTGGAGAAGCATCTGAATATGCAGACCATCATCACCCACTGCTTTAGTGGAAATGGATAGGATATTTTTCTTTATATCTTCTTCTGTAACCTGGTGAAAAGAGAAGGGTGCACATTTTGGCAAAGAAATAGCGGAGAGAAAGTTCAAAGTAGAAGATTTTGTATTGTCATCCAGGATAACAGGCGACTTAGAGAAATGCATATTTATCGCATTGAGATCCAAATCGGGTGCGCCCTCACTACGGGCCTTACCGATGCCAAGAGACTTTAGAAATTGCCATACTTGTGCAGTGTTAAAATTTCGTATAGAATCATTCATACCATTTTGTTAGTGAGATCAAAAATCTACATCTTACTGACAATGAAACTATGGTCAGTTTCGATGACCAGTCACTATTCACATGCCTACCTGTACAAGACTGTGTTGAAATTGTAGAAAGGAAACTAGCGGAGAACAACATGCCAGCGGAATACTCAGAACTATTGAGACACTGCCTTACATCTGGCTATTTATTGTGGAAGGAGCAGTTCTACAAGCAAGTAGATGGCGTGGCCATGGGCTCCCCTGTATCTCCCATTGTTGCCGATATATTCATGGAAGACTTTGAGGAGACAGCCCATCGTACCTTACCTGTAAAGTCAAGTTTCTACAAGCGGTACGTAGATGATACTTTCACAATATTACCATCTGACAAAATTGATGTGTTCCTAAATCATCTTAACTCCATTAACCCTAAAATTCAGTTTACAATGAAGTTGGAGGCAAACAATTCCCTAGCTTTCCTAGATGTTTTAGTAATCCGTAACTTCAACAACACCTTAAGCCATACGGTTTATAGAAAAAGGACTCATACTGATAGGTACTTAAACGGTGAATCTCACCACCATCCAACACAGTTAGCTACCGTAGGTAAATCTTTGTTTCAGAGAGCACAAGGGATCTGTGACAAGAAACATCTGGCTGCCGAGCTTCAACATGTCAAGCAAGTCCTGCACGACAACAAGCTTCGAGTTCCACGCCAACGTCACAGTGACCGAGTGAAACCAGCCACAGTCGAGCGTCTCCTTGCAGTACTACCTTACATGAGAGGAGTCACGGACAAGATTGGCTACATCTTGAAGCGTGCTTCGATTAAAACATTTTATAAGCCGCCGAAGGAGATCAGTCAATTTTTACCATCTGTCAAGTGTCAGATCCGTCTACAAGATGCAGGAGTATACAAGCTTGATTGTGAATGTGGTCTCACTTATATAGGACAAACAAAAAGACGGTAAAAACTCGGGTTAAAGAACACATAGCTGACCTAAAACACCGTCGCTCAAAGAAGTCTGCAGTCTGCAGTCTTTAAGAGAACTGTTCAAAGTAGCTAATATCATGACGGTCCCATGTCAATATATTTATGAAAACATTATGTACACTAGAAAAAATTTAGATATTTTTAATCAGCTAGGTGATAGGCATTGCTATAACACACGACATAGAAATAAATTAGACCAACCGCAGTTTCGTCTGTCAAAAATTCACACGTCTTTAATGGGGCACTGTGTTATATTTTATAACAAAATTCCCATTGACGTCACTAAACTTAGTGAAAATAAGTTCAAAGCTTGTGTAAAACGAACACTTTGTAAGCAAGCTTATTATTCAATAGAAGATACTAATGCTTGGATAGATGCTATTCCAGCTTTACTTGAGTCATGACAATTCAACTGTTGTTAGTTAACATTTTCTCTCTTCCTTCTATTAATTTAACACACTAATGATACTCACCGATAATGTTAAAAAACTAGGATCCATATTTATTAGCAAAGTTGATAAAAAAATAGATTCAGACGAACATAGAACCTTCTCCTTTTTGAGGTCGGATAATAAAACAAATAAAGTAAGAAAAAAACATTACATTTCAGAACAAAATAGATCCCATATTATCGTTCTATGGTGTAATCAACACACAACATAGAAGGAGGTACTTCTTTATACGGTGGTAATCAATAATGTTATACAAAAACCAAAACTTTTATGTTCCATTTGACAATGTTGTTTTAATGAAGTTTCTGATGTTCATGCAGATCCTGCAGGACCCCCGACAACGACCAGACTTAGATAATGGAGAGAAAGGAAACCCCAGCCGCCTTACTTTGTCCCATGTCAGGAGCAAGTACCCCCATTACACCAACTACCATGGCAGGTGTGGAAATCTTTAAATTGGCTCCGGACTCAAGTAGGTAGATGCAGGCAATATTTGTGCACATGGGAGTGGCTGTTCAATTTGAATCTCTAAGATCCATATTATGGTGTGACGTCACAGATTACCTGTACAATAGAAGAGCTGTGTACAGCCACAAATGGTGCGATTGAGCTAGCCACTTACTTAGTGGGACAGATTTGAAACTTTGACACTAAAAGAAGAAGACTATGTTATTTCTTACTAAGTTACCTATACAGAATAAGTACGACCAACGTTTTGTGAATGTGCGGAGAGTAACAGAAACCACTCTGAATTTAGGCACTCGAATAATATTAGTATTTTCCTCACATTACCTAAAAGTACGACCACTTACGGGGGCTGATTTGAAGCTAAAGTAAAAGCCGGTGGTTATATATGTATATATTTATATAGACGCATACAATATATACATATTCATTGTTACATAAAAAAGGACTAACCTTTAACATAATCTAACCATAATGCAATGACAATGACATTTAAACAGACAGTTTTAATTTTATTTATTTTTCGTTTATTATTTTTCTTTATTTTTTATCAAGACCCTAATGGACGCCTAAGGGTATATAGTACAAATCACAGGGTTCAGTAGAAAATTAGTTTTGTGTCTATACTATATGCATAACGAGTAGGTATTGAGTTGGATACTTTGTCAAACATATTGTTTTTTAATTTTCATGTTTCTTTTCAGTCTAACTGTTGTAATATTTATTTAAGTATAAGAGTTATAGTTGTTCTCCTTTCATTCAAATGTAATAAGTGTGTGGCAAAGTAAACGGTTTACATGACGTCATTTAAACAATAAATAAACTTTATTTAAATAATGGCTAAGCTTTACGTAAACCGACAAGATCAGCAAGTCCAATTTTTTTTTTTTTTTAAACGTAGCCCCACACTAGGATTTATTCCTGTGTCGTGGGTGCGTTTACAAACATGAAAATTCACAAACAAATACCCAGACCGGAACAAATAATTGTGGATCACACAGTGGGCGGAGCAGCTCAAGCTCTTAACCACTGCGCTAAATCGTGTAATCGCGCATAGAAAAGTCATGAATCATCGAGATCTCATGGTCGAACCAGTGTTTGTGCAATTCTCCTTAGGTACTTGACATTCTTGATTTTATATGATAAATGTGTAGTATAATATATTTCTAAAAGAAATGAACAAAAACAAGTTATATGTATTTACAAAACATTTATGATTATTTATAGGTACAGTTCCAGTAGGTTCGATTCGTGGTTCGCTTGAAATATCTTTTAGAATCTATTATATCTAAAATGGCATACCAAAATAAGTAGTTTGCTTATATTTATAAGTGATGTCATCTTTGAACGTATTTAGTCCTAGGTCTAATTAAAATGGGAAAAGAAATCTTAATCTGTATAATGTAATTTTCCTAAGTTAAAGTTGATGTTATTAAGTAAACCATTCAAGTGGAAAAGCTACTTAACTCAGTGCTCTTTAAGCTAAAATGTTCGCATAAATTAATAAAAACTTCTTATTGTATTCTGGAATGATTTCCTATTATCGTATTTAATTATACATGTCGGTAGAAACTAGACTATTATTTTGTCATTGCTGTAGTGAAATCGTTAACGAGCAATGTTTTATCCTAAAAGATATTGTCGGTAATGTATACCTGATTTTCACTCAGTATGTCGACCTCGCGTGTGTGTGCGTGTGTGCGCGTGTGTGCGTGCGTGCTTGCGTGTGTGTGTGTGTGTGAGTGATCTACGCTGGCCGCGGGGCTTATACAGATTCACTGGACAAGAGGGCGAGCGTGTAACCACTCGATCCAGGAGGGCAAGGGCGCAAGTAGCTTAAAGGCTATTGTTGTCACTTTCGGAGTTACAGCTTTGGGCATCTATGGAACAATGATTTTAAGTTGTCTAAAAGGTGGTTCTTTCATCAATATTCCAAATGGGTTCCTAGGAATAAAAATATTTTAAATAATAGTAAACTATCGTAAAAAATGCGCTACTATCATTTATAATTATTTCGAATTTCAAGTGTGTTTTGTCTTTCTCCGTCAATAAATCATATAGATTTCCCTCCAGACGGTGTTTTCTTTAACTTCAGTTTTAAACAGCTAACTACTATTTTAATATCTTGAAAAGAGAAGAAAAAAACATAAAGCTTTCCTAAAAATACAAGAGCAGCCCTGAAAAGAAATTGGGTATTTAGCAAAGTAAAAATGCGAAGTAACAAACAGGTGTTTAGCGTCGTGGGTCAGTGCTCCCCCTATTGAAGCCCTTTTTTATTAGCTGCTTCAGCCCGTTTAACTTCGTGTGGGTACTTAAGTGTAGCGCAAAAGAAAGGTAAGCAATGTTTAAGAGGCCGAGAAATAACGGCAAAATTGAAAATTTTTCGTTTGTAAACCGTACTTTTTTTAAACCGTAGGGCCACATTAGGAATTATTCCTGTGTTGGGTGCGTCTACTAACATAAAATGTACACCCAAATACCCAGACCGAAACAAATATTTGTGGATCGCAAAGTTTTTTTCATCTAACCGACGACTATTCGATCCAGTGGGCGTAGCGGTTTAAGCTCTTAAACACTGGACCAAGCCGTCCGTCATGAAAACTTTGTAACATTTTCGATATTATAAATTTTTTTGTACCCGTTTTGATTCGAAACACGTACTGATTCTTGAAATTTATATCACGTAGACAATAAATTGTTACATCTGTCTATTGATGAAATGTATTAATATCGAATTTTCTTGATATATCTTCAATGTATCTTAATTCTCGGTATAAATCATAATAGTAGATAGAATACTTTAAATCTATGTTTATAGCATAGGTGCTATAAGTGCACTTGTATCAGTAATCTCAATCATTTTTGATTGTTCAAGAATCGATACTTTTAACGATATTATTTATAATTTGTAATAAGTTTTGTTTGTGTAAAAAGCATAGCATAATCATTGGAAAATAAAATACGTGCACATCTTCTGCCAATATTACATACATGCTATGTATGTAGCACATACACATTACGTAATAAATTAGCCTATACTATCTCACTATTTGAGAAAGTAAGGGGAGAACGGTTATAACAACTCTACCGGCCCAAATGTCAACCTCACCTGCAAGCGCCAGTTGGCGGCGGCGTGGCGAAAACCATGGCGTGGTGCTCCCTGCTAGATAACAGACGAGGCTCTGACGACCGAGCATTGGCGGTATAACCATACACCCAGCCGGGAAACCGGTTGAAAGAGGCTGCAGCGGCTTTGGGGATTAAATGACCCCTAAAATGTCTGGTGCAGAAAGCCACGGGGAACTACTGCACTAATATCCCCAAGAAAACCTCTATAAACAGTTCCAATAAGACTTGTGTGACGTCATGTGATCCGACTGACCCTCGGCGCCATCTTGTTTCCGGGTTGCATGGTGTGAAATATGTGTCCGGCCACTTACCTGGGGCCCACCAGACAGTGAGTGGAAATTATGCTACTGGTGATAGTACGGATATAATTAAAAAACCACTACTCAAGCATCTTCGCATGGGGACTTGGAATGTGAGAGGTCTCCTAAAGCCAGGGAAGTTAGAAGTAATAGAGAAAGAGATGAACAGGTGCAATATTGAAATCTTGGGGCTCAGCGAAGTGCATCGACGAGGCAGCGGCCATTTTTAACCGACTTCAAAAAGGAGGAGGTTCTATGTTCGGTTGTATGTATGTTTTTTTTTATGCATGTTCAGCGATATTTCCGTCAATTATGGACCGATTTTGATGTTTTTTTTTGCATTGGGTTCAGTATAT
Organism: Phalera bucephala; assembly: GCA_905147815.2. Taxonomy (NCBI): domain Eukaryota; kingdom Metazoa; phylum Arthropoda; class Insecta; order Lepidoptera; family Notodontidae; genus Phalera; species Phalera bucephala. Next base: position 14,726,337 of record LR990612.1, read on the forward strand.
CTCCAAGGTGGTCCCATTTTAATTTCATTGGCATTGGACCTTGGACTTAGAAGATACACCAGGGAACTCCTTAACGACAAACAATAGGCATGTGTAAATTGAGATTTTATGGGTATTACGTCAATCCTATAGGTACCCTACTGTAGAATAATTCACTCGTCACTTAAAATTGTAAAATAAAAATCTTTTATAAAAAAAAGGTAAACCGACTTCAAAAAGCAAAAAATTAATATTTGAAGTCGGTGCCAAGTAACCGACTGCACCAACCAGCACCGACTTCAAATATTTATTTTTTGCTTTTTGAAGTCTGTTTACCTTTTTTTATAAAAGATTTTACTACAAGTAACGGCAACATGATATATTAAACCGGTGCTGTGGATCATAGTAATAGTGGGGTAGCCTTCATTGTGCCGAGGAAATTACAGAACAGTGTCAAAGGATATGTCACTCCAAATGATAGAATGATCGCTATTAAGCTTGCTGCTAGCCCTGCACCAATTAACATTATTCAGGTGTATGCTACCTACCTACCTCTCAATCAGACGAGGAAGTTTCAGACCAATTCTATGCCGATCTTGATACCTTGTTACGCACCATACCATCTAAGGAAGTAACTATCGTGCAGGGTGACTGGAACGCAAATGTTGGCTGCACTATGGATGATCCCCTCAAAGGCACACTTGTGGGTGGATATGGCCTGGGGGTTCGTAATGACAGAGGCGAAAAATTTCTTCAATATTTTGTGGAAAATCAGCTGACTATTATGAACACATGGTTTGAAAACCACCCAAGGAGATTGTACACGTGGACTTCTCCACAAGACTATAGAAACCAGATAGATTTCATAACGATTAAATCCAGATGGCGATCGTCAGTTTCTAATGCCAAAACACTCCCTGGTGCTGATTGCGGCAGTGACCATCAACTCGTAATAGCTGAATTCAGACTTCGCCTAAAAAGTACTCTACCAAAACCTCAAAAGACCTTTTTACTTAATAAATCGGCTCTAGACCATTTTCACAAAACAGTTGATACTAAGATCAAATCCCGGGAATGGGATCCTTTTGACTCTAGTGAATAGGATTGGAATACCTTTAAAGAGGTAGTCTTAGATACTGCAAAGGAGAGTAGTACTTTGTTTAAAGTTGTGACAAGAAAGGAAGAGTGGATAAGCAAAGAATCATGGGCACTCATTGAGGAGAGGAAGATGCTGAAGTGTGAAGGACTTGAGACTGAAATTAAGATTAATCGTTATAACCAGCTACATGCCGAAGTGCAAAGGTCCACGCAGAGAGGCAGAGACGAGCACATCAATAGCATATGCGATGAAATTGAGAGCCACGTTAACAAAGCGCAAACGAAAGACCTATTTTTGAAAGTAAAGCAACTGACGGGTACCTTCAAACCAAAGAGTTGGATAATTGATGACAGTAACACCTTGACAGAGCTGGAACATGTTCTGGATAGATGGAGAAACTACTGCCATGAACTTTATCGGGAAGAAGAGGGACTTTGCATGGAAAGAAGATGGAACGATCACTCCAGAGAACCAGATATATTGCTTTCAGAGGTTCAAGACGCGATCAATAGATTGAAAAATAAAGCTGTGGGTCCTGATGGTGTGTCAGCAGCAATACTTCAACAGCTGGGTCCTGAAGGGACTAAGATCATCCACTGGATATGCAACAAAATCTGGAGAATAGGCCAGTGGCCAGCTGACTGGACTCAATCTGCTGTTATACCACTACACAAAAAAGGTTCCACAAGAAAATGTGAAAATTACCGAACGCTGTCACTTATGTCGCATGCTAGTAAAATTCTCCTGCGCATTATAAACACTAGACTTTCATCGTTTGTAGATCACCAGATACCGAGCGAACAATCTGGTTTTGTGACTGGAAAGGGCTCTCGTGAACAGATTTTGAATTTACGTCTTCTCATCGAAAAATGTCGCGAACTTAATAAGCCGTTGGTCTTGTGCTTTATAGACTATGCAAAGGCCTTTGATTGCGTGCAGTGGAGAACGATGTTTGACGTGCTCGTGGACCTCAACACCTTAGTTTTCTTATACAGAATTTGTATCTTGATGGATCAAGCTTCGTGAAACTGGAAAACCAGAAATCCAAAGCTTTCCACACTGAACGAGGCGTACGCTGGCGGATGCATTCTGTCTCCTAAGTTGTTCAATCTGTACGGAGAATATATCATGAGGAAAGCCCTGGACGGCTGGAATGGCGGTGTTGTAGTGGGTGGTCGCAGGGTCAATGATTTAAGATATGCAGACGATACGACGATTGTTGCGTCGAGTGAACTGGAGATGGCAACTCTTCTGAAGAAAGTTGAAGTAGAAAGTGCCACACTCGGTCTTAAGATCAACCAGTGGACAGAGCAGACATACTCCCGGTAACCGACGCACTCAACGGCTATGAAAAAGTCAGCGAGATTGTGTATCTTGGGTCATTGATAACCAGTGACGGGAGCTGCACTAATGAAATTCGCCGTAGAGCCGGTATGGCCAAAAGCGCTATGGCTAACCTCGACAAGATCTGGGAGAACAGAGGTATACGACGAACAACCAAAGTACGCTTAGTTCGAGCTCTGGTCTTCTCTGTATTCTTGTATGGTGCCGAAACTTGGACTGTGAGAAGCCGCGATAGCAGTAAGTTAGATGCCTTTGAGATGTGGTGTTGGTGAAGGTTGCTCCGTGTACCTTGAACTGCAATGAGAACCAACCAATCCATACTAAAAAAACTTAAAATCACCGCACGGCTCTCCACGATCTGCCGACAAAGAGCCCTCAGCTTCTTCGGACACATTATGCGGCCTTCAAAGCATTGTCTGAAGAAGAAGATTATTTTAGGCAAAATGGACGGTAGGAACTGGACTCAGGGAAGGGCACCTGCAAGATGGTCTGACGCAATAAAGAAGGCGGTGGGTGGCAGCATGCATCAGGCGGTACACTCCGCATATGACCGCACCCAATGGAGACTGTTTGTGCGTGGTCGCGATCCTCAGCAATGAGGGAACGAGGAAGAAGAAGAATCCCACTGCTGGGCAAAGCCTTCTGTCACAGAATTGAAGAATGAGAGAATAGGTAATTTTCGAACACGTGCACTCAACCTTGGTGATAACTACGAACACCGAAGCGCATTAGCTACGAAAACTGTCAATACGTGTGTGTAAACATTAACAAGTGAAATATCTTTAATTATTTTTTTTATCACTGGACCGACGAACGACCTGACCTGGTGAAGGTCGCAGGTAGATGCGTACAGCACAAAGCCGGTCGCCATGGCCAGAGATGGGCAAAACATAATCAGTTAATGATTAACCACCCCCGCTTGGGTATATATTTTATATCGCTTCGCGCCCTTGCATGAGCCGTAAAAGGCAAATCGTGATCTGGTTCACTCCATTGTTTTTAACACCATCCATTTTCGGGAAAAATGGATCCAATTTTCCTCCTCATTTCGTAAAAAAATAGGTACGCTATCTTAATAACAAAAAATAAACGCCATCACGCCTATATTCCTCAAGCGGAGGTGGCAGAGGTGTACTGTGTCAAAGTCAAAGTCAGAAATTATTTATTTGTTTAGGCCAATACAAGAGCACTTACGAACATCCAAATTATTAAATTTTTTAACTCTACATCGGACTACTACTCCATCGGATCGGAACGCGGCCTCCACTGAGAAGATCCTCAACTCTGGGGGCTATTCTTTTAATTTACTTTTGTTTGGCCTTTTAATAAAAATTTTTTTTCCTAATTGTATATATTTGCCACGGGCCTCCTCCCAAACTGAGAGGGTTTAGGCCATAGTCCACCACGCTGGCCCAGTGCGGGTTGGCGAACTTCACACACCTCCATTCACACACCCCCATTTGAACTCTTAGGCGTGCAGGTTTCCTCACGATATTTTCCTTCACCGTTAAAGCAAGTGATAATTAATTTTTAATACGCACATGTTTTCGAAAAGACAGAGGTGAGGCCTGGGTTTGAACTCGAGACCTCTGACTTTGCAGTCCAACGGTCTAACCACTAGGCTATCACTGCTCACTTGCTCACACCGTTTGAGTTTGAGAGGAGGCCCGTGCCCAACAGTGGGACAGTTTTTAACAGGGCTATAATTATAATTAATTATTATATATATGCCTTTGTTTAATTTTGCTAATTAAGGGGCTGCATTTACACCCACTTTTCGCCATCGACCCTAAGTTCCATATAATAGGGGCGGGCCTAATGCTATTTTACCGGACACAATATCGGGCTAACATAATAATACGATAATAAGACTCAATTTTTCTATTACGGTAGTTTTAAGCGGTAACTGTAACATATTAACACTTCCTCACGTTGGCTAGGAATGAAACATAATCGCAATAAGACCACACCCATGTGTTCTAATATTTTGGTCTGTTATTGTCACCTTAAGATGACAGTCCCAAAAACAATAACAAAAAGATTAATCTAGCAACAAATTTATCAATATTTTAGCCAGTAAAACGTGAAAAATGGGACAAAAATATCCAAATTTCATGACTTTCTCACATCATCTTGGATTTCCCGCACGTACTTCTGAAAGATTTTTCCTTTTATAAGTGCCTGATGCGTAATCGAACTTCGTTGTTCCTTGAGCAATACTTCATAATGTACTTTCGATAGAACTTTTTTTGGTTCCACTTATAATAAAATACCTATTAATCAAGAGTTTCCGTAAACGGCGGAAGGCGCACTATGAGAGTGGAGAAATCCAAAGAGGTCTGTAAGGAAAGAACCTCGAAGATATAAAATCTGTATTCTCTGCCTACCCCGCAAGGAATCTGGCGTGATAATGGAGATTATAAACGGTCAATATTTTAAGTATTCCTATATTAAGAAAGTAGGTTTACTTTTTATATCCAATGTGAGAAGTTATTAGTGAAGTATTAGTGCCTTCATTTTTCTATCACCGTCAAATAGTGGTCGCCGGGTTACTAATTTCATTTTAGGTTACCGAATACATCAAAATATGTATTTCAATATTCAATACAAAAAAGGCATAAACGTCTGACTATCAAAACTCTTTTATACCTACTCCAAGCACAAATGCGTTTTTGTTTAAGCCCCTACATTAGTCTTATTGCATATTTTAATTAAGGACGCTATATTGTTAAGAGCGTCTGTTCTATGAAACGCATAAAAACTCGTAAAAAACAAGCTTTTATTGGAATTAATGTACTAAAAGGTATACGGACGAATTTGACGGACGATTTAGCGCAGTGGGTAAGAGCTTAAGCCGCTCCGCCCACTGTCTTAAAGTCGCGGGTTCAATTCCTGCACGGGACAAATCTTTGTGTGACCCACAATTATTTGTTTCTATCAGGGTATTTATGCATTTTATTTTTCATGTTTGTAAACGCACCTACGATACAGGAATAAATCCTAATGTGGGAAGACGTTTTTTTTTAAAAAAAGAAATGGAATATTTTAGTGCCTACATGAAGTTGAATAAAAGATTGTTGGACCGCCTCCGGTTACGTGGGGAATAATCAAATCAAATCATGTTTATTTCAGACTAAAAACCCATAAGTTGTTAGTAAACATATGCTTATGCTATGTTAGTAATTTTCCATTAATTATTTATTTTTAAACATTACATCAGGTGCATCCTTCACAGGTGCTCCATATAATGGCCTTTAGTTTTGCTGGCAACAACTCTCAGCAGACTGTTGTCACTGCCTCGCACACGTCGCAACAATAATGCGCATCTTTTGCGTATAATTCCGTAAAAGTAGTCAGTATGCGCCGCCGCAAACATACCTGATGCGCTGCAGAAACGAGGCAGCGACAACAGTACCCTAAACGCGTTATTGTACTGCACGCGCGAGGCATTATATGCTTTTTGCGTGTATCTGGTCTACAGGGTATAGGTATAAAAAGACTGGCAGAATGCCTAAAAAAATGTTATTTTGACATTACTGTCACATCTTGTAAACCTGTGGGCCATCATGTTGCATCTTACACTTAGTGCCCTGCGCTCTCTTTCTATATCACATCTGTGCAATCTTCTGTAACCCAGTGACTAAGGTATTTGAACCGTTTTGCTGCGCTCAAAGGCATTCCACATAGCGAGACATGGGGAAAAGTTTTATAGTTTTTATTCCGGGCTTTGAAAACTAGTAGCTCGGTTTTCTTAGCATTGTACCTCAATCCCTGGGCCTCCGCATACCACTCGCATATTTTTTACTAGTTTCCTGAGCGCACTGATCGAAGGACTCTGCAGCACCATGTCATCAGCATAAATTATGTTGTTGAATGAAACTCCATTTATCGAACATCCAATACCAAGTAATGCTGAGTTCATTGATCAGTTTATTAACAAAAATATTAAACAATTTAGGTAAGGTTGAGCCTTCCTGCCTCACTTCACTTTCCAGTATATAAACATCTGAGTAAGTGTTTGTCCATCGTACACAGTTTAACTTTTATTGTACCAAAACTGAAAAATTTGTATGATTTCTGGTGGCAGACTTGTCTCCTGTTCCAGCTTACTCCATAGGATGTCATACGGGACAAGATCAAGTGCCCGAGACAAGTCCAGAAAACATGCATACATAGGTGTCGCCCTCCCAGTATAATATTGCACTGTATTTTTAAGTGTCATAATCGCTGTCTCTGTGGATAATCCATTCCTAAAACCAAATTGTCTATCATTTATAGTCCATAGTAGTGTGTCAAGCAAACCGTCCATAATTTTAGCTATAATAGATGCTAACGATATAAGCCTGTAGTTAATTTTATCAGACAGGTCACCTGTTTTGTTTTTAGGAACAGACACCACTACTGTCTTAAATAAGCGCAGCCGGTATGTATGAATGACTGACACATAAGTTGAATAATAGTACAAGACTTCTGGGGAGAAGTACACCTGCGTTCTGTAGGTGTTCCATATTCAAGTTACCATAGCCGGGCGACTAACCCCTTGTCATATTCTTAATAACTGCTGCCACTTCTCGAGTAGTAAAACGTACACTTAAGTCAGTCGCTCCCATGTAACACATTTGGTTACTAAAGTTAGTAAAGTTTTGCCGAAACAGGTTTGCAATATTAGTAGGTTCCGTTTTCCCCTCCACAGCAGCTGGGAGACCCGACCTCGGACATAATTCATTAGTCTCTATCCAAGAGCTTTTAAAGTTTCTATTTGCATAGTGAGAAGCAATTAATGCGCTAAGCAGAGTTAGGCAAAACTAAGTGTGAAAAAATTAAGTTTAATTCGATTTAAAAAAAGGACTTACAAACGTCAATATTATTACGTCTTATGGAGGCCAAATTCTAGGATTTTCCTCGACAGCAATTTAATAAAGCTAGAAATTTTAGTACCTTTGTAGCCATAATAACATCTTGGAGGGATTTTTAATATGAGGCAAAATATAATTATTATGTGATATTTCTCGACATTTGACAAAGAGCTTAGCACGAAAAGATTAACGATAGCGTGACGCTAGCGAGTAAGCGTGCTGTCACGTTTATGATTATTTAGTAAATATGCAGAGTGACAAAGATAGCTATCAACTAGCTAGCATCTTGTCATAGTAAGCCCTCAGGTCGATCTATCACAAACTTGGCAAAATTAATCATTTCAGTTTTTATATACTTATCAAGGATATCCACCCTCTGGCTACTAAACCAACTTCAGCAGGTTGGCTTTTATTCTTCTGATAAAAAGATCTCTGTTTTGTTATAGGCTTTAGATATTTTTTTCTTTTTAATACTCGAAAATAAACATGAGAGCCTGCCATTCTTTGAGAAGGGTATCCAGATAATTTTCAAGATTATTTAGATGTTATCTTGTGTGCATCTCTGATATGGTTTATTTATTTATGAAGCTAGTCGCAGTTTGTTAACATAAAGGACAACGGAAGATTTATGATTTTATATCAAGATAGATTAAACAATACCAGCCATTACCCATAGCGGCAGCAGTCCACTATAATTAGTATTACGATGTAATTAGTAATAAGTAATCACATCTATAAAGTGCCGAGCTACACAATAAATAAGTACCAATTTTGAAATTAAACAGTTGCGTTCTTAGATATACGCAAATATTACACATAAAATAAACCAATTTATTCGGACATTACCGCGGTAAACGTCGGGTATTAAAAAATTAACCGAGATAAAGTCCAAAGAATAGTTTTATTTCATTGGCTAAACAATTTAATACTATTAATCCGTTTTACGAATAGACCGTGTTTACCGATAGTGGCGCAGGACCCTAAATTAAGTAAAATTGTAGGATACAATATTTTTTTTTTGTTATTGAATATTATAAATAGATGAACTTTTCAGTTCAGCTATTTTATTAATTAAACCAATGCAAATGCTATCCCTCATGAATCAAGTTAAAATTTTATTTACTGTAAATAAAACTGAAGGTAGAGTTTGGAAATCGATTTATTTTTTCCAAACAATTTTCTCCAACAAAGTTCTGACTGAGGCTTGCAAACGTAAAACTGTGTTATTAGTACCGCTATCGTGAATAAATACCATCTCTATTGCGCTATATTAAGCTGGAAAATGAAGAGTAACCAGACAGAGTAATTTCTTTTAACATAACATAAAGAAAAAATACGTGTATAATTCAGTTTTCTACCTATAATGAATGGCGCAACCATTCCTGATAACTAGAAAACTAAATTGTGCTTAAAAACTGCAATTTGAAATGACGACGCAAAACAATAACAATTGTTCCGAGAAGTCTTGCTTTCAGAGGGCTTAAGACAACCTAATTGACGTTAGCGTAACATTATCAAGAAATCATGCTGTCAAATTCATCTTTATTTAGTTAATTCATAGTGTGACAAGGATGGCACATCAACTCGATAGCGTTCCGCTCACCTTAATCTATTCGTGCTAGGCCATCAGCGCCTATAGCCAAGTTGACAATCTACAGTTGTTAACGCTAATAGAAAGCGGAAAAATGTATGGGAATGACATTTTGCAACGAAAAGTCACGTGGTCAAAACAATGCGCTATCGATTGCGACAAGAGAATAGAAACAAAACGCTTGCAACTTGTCTAGGCCTTCAGGTCATCCGATTTTTTTTAAACATAGCCACTCACACTTGGAATTATTCCTGCAATGTGGGTGCATTTACAAACATTATATTCACATGCACAAATATTCAGACTGAAACAAAATATTTGTAAGTCAGATTTGGAATTTTGGAGATTTGGAAAACGAATTGCTTTAGTGAGTATCCTTTTACCTGTTTATCTAAACATAAATATATGTAGTCTTATCTACTCGTATACCCATTATTTGCTTTTAGTTTGAAAGACAATACAGCCTCAACAAATCTGAATTTGCTTTTTGTGTGAGAATAAACAGGGTTGGGTTTCGTTTCTTGCGGAATGTATCTGCTATCACGGCATTATTTTACTTTTTAGCGAGGAAATATTTCGTGTACGTTTGCGGTTCTTTTATTCGCAGTTTTCAATGGCAAAGGGAAATCTTGTTTAGGTATATTTTAATAATTACGTTTACTTCGGCGAGTTCTGGTGTTCAATATCTTTTTATCGGCATTTTTAAATGTAAATGATATTTTAGCTAATTTAGTTGAAATGGGTCGGACTTCTAATTTGTATGATTCTCTTTTGCTTAGGTCTTCTTCTTCTTATTGTTTCGACGGCAGGCATGTCGAATCTATATGGAAGCTGCCCAGAATGCAGCCACTTCGACCGCATTGTCGGTGCAATTCAAATCCTGCCGCGTGCAAGTGATGGGGCATGCAAAGCACGATGTAAGATGGGCCATCATTTGGATAGCTCCGCACAAACACGTCAGATTGGTATTGTTTGTAAGTCTCCACCTGAACATGTTTTCCCGTCTCCGGCCGACCCGAGTCCGAAGTCTATTTTATGACCCGTGGTAATTTTTGTCCAGGTAGAAGACTCTCAGCAGGTAGTACAAAAGGATTCGGAAGGGGCACTCCATCTCTCCAAAGGTTGCACCTAGCTTTTGATGGCTTAAAAGTTTATGGGTCGACTCCCTTGTTAAAGCTTTTACGGCTCTTTAGCCATTTCTGCACTGGGGAATGGTCATGCATGGGGTGCCGTGGGTAGTTTTCCATTTTTCATCTCTCTACAGAGCTCGCCACTGCCTTGCGAACATCCGGAGGCGCAACGCCAGCTAATTGGTACAGCAATTTTACCGGAGTCGGTTTGAGGCAGCCCGTGATGATCCGGCAAGTTTCATTTAGTACTGTATCCACTAGCTTAGCATGGGCGGAGCAGCTCCATACGGAACATGCGTATTCGCCAGCAGGGAATGCTAGCGCAAGGCCTGTCGTTCGCGTAATCTGCAGCGAGGCTCCCCACTTGGCAGTGGTGAGACGCTGGAGCAAGTTAATGTGGGCGTGCACTTTTTTTTTGATGGCTACACTGTTTTCCCGAATGTCAAACCTGTACAGAATGATACCCATCGTATTTAGGAGTTTAGTTGCAATGGGGCCCTCATATTAGGACTTTAGGTAAACGACTCAGTTTGGCTGCCTATGCCGTAAGAGAAATCAGACAGCTTACTGATGTAGATACCTATATATATGGTTGGTCTACTTCAGTTACTTTGATAGTGTCATGTCTTACGGTGTATTATTGTGGGGTTAGATTTATTTAATCAGCTAGGTGATAGGCATTGCTATAATATGCGACATAGAAATAAATTGGATCAACCGCAATTTTTTCTGTCTAAAATTCACACGTCTTTCATGGGGTACTGTGTTAGATTCTATAATAAAATCCCACTTGACGTCACTCAACTTAATGGAAATAAATTCAAATCTTTTATTAAACGTACGCTCTGCAAGCGAGCTTACTATACTCTAGATGATTATTTAAAAGATAGAAATGCTTGGCCAGTTGCTGTTCTAGCTCCACCAGAATGTAGATAACATGTTCAGCTATTATAATTTATTATTCCCTCTCTTCAACAGTAGTTAAATAAAATGGATCATTTTTCTTCCTCATTTCTTTATCTGTAAATGAGAGAGCCATGTAGCCATTCTCATGAATAGTTTAACTTGGTTAATTTAATTTAGACTCACGCTACCTTGTTCTCTCATACCCCACAACAAAATGTAGATGCCTTTTTTGCCCTTTTTCTCCACAGGAATGACATTCCGAAGTGGTGGTAGAGTCTTTGTTACTATTTTGACGATTCATAAATACTGTAATAGTTTACATGGATAAAAAATATTCTGATTCTTATTTCGATGGCAATTGTGGGTTATGGGCACGCCCTGCTATACGAAGTTGAGCCTACGAACCGCTTGGTTGTTGCGAAGTTGAAATGCGCAAGACTCGGTCTTGAACGGGTTAGGCTTGAGTGAGTTCTGCTCATAATACCGACTAAAGGCGCCAAGAGCTATAGTGAGATTAGTCTCTACTTCTTTAAATATGGTAGCTTGGGAAGTTAGCGCATGATCGTCTGCGTAAATAAAGCGTGACGTTGGGGCTGGACGGTTGATCGTTGGTAAGTATATTGAATAAGAGCGGGGCTAGAACACTGCGGCAAGCCACATATACAGGTAAGGCCCTGTAGGAGCGGCAGAAAGAAGCCAGATAGATATGTAAGAAGAGATCCTTAATGACCTCTCTGGCTTTCTCCACTTTCATCTCATGCACGCTCATTGGTAATAGAGACTCTTGACTTGCCCTTCAGATAAAACACGATTATTTTAATAATGACCTAAACCTCATTTATATACAAAGCTACGTACTTCATGGCAAGCACATATTTGGCACTGATGTAAACCATGTGAGTGACAGTAAATGCGCCTAGTATACAAGCCTATCATTTTAAACTCTAGCTCGTTGGCTAGCTAGCTGCCCTTGGAGAATATGTTCCAATCCTGCGGTTCACAAACTTGTTTGACTTGTTGACCCTTTTTGTTTAAAAAAATATTCCTTAGCAAGGAAATCGCTGGGGAAAATATTTTTATTATGAACGCAATACCGAAATATCCGTGTGGGTACTTATATATGTGATGAAAAGCTATATAAATTTATTTTCATTCAAAATAATATGATGTCTTCAAATAAAGCGCGTCTTATCTGAAGGGCAAGTCTAGAGTCTCCGTAACCGGCGAGCGTGTATTAGGCGAACTATGAGGGTGAAAGAAGCCAGAGAGGTCTGTAAGGAAAGAACCTGATGGAACTCTGTACTCTCTGCCTACCCTGCAAGGGATCTTGCTTGATGATATAGATAGATTGATGATGTCCTCAAATAATTAATCAGGTGTAACTGGCCGATACACTATAATTATTATTATCATCATCAGCCGAAAGACGTCCACTGCAGGACAAAGACTTCCCACAAAGATCACCACGACGACCTAAGCATCTAGCTTTTACCTGCGACCCTCATCAGTTCATCGGTTTACCTTGTGACCACATACCTATTGGCAAGCGCAGCGTGGGACGGCCGCCTACCATTTGGACTGACGATCTTGTAAAGATCGCAGGAAGTCGTTGGATGCAGGTGGCATCGGACCGGTTACGCTGGAAAGCGATTGGGGAGGCCTATGCTTAGCAGTGGATAAGTATAGGCTGAAATAATGATGATAATAAATAAGAAGACAATCTCTTAGCAACCAACCTAACAGATCATTATTATTATTATATTATTTATTGGCCAGGAAGAGCAAAGAGCATCAATTACGCGCGAAAAGTACTTTAAGCATTTTACCAACGCGAGATTAATACTACTTTGCTAAGCAGGGCAATTTGAATTTGCGCTAATGCAAAGGAAGATTTTATATAAAATATGTTATACCAAGAAAACATTTGACGGTAACTAATAGTCAGTCACATAAAGAAGTATACAAGCCTATAGTATTCACAACTTAAGTTAAAAAACACATCTTGAAACGTTTTCAAAATTTAATGGAAATAATGATTTGCTTCTTAGGTATCTAAAATTAATTTGAAATATTTTCATATATCAATACCACTTGTGGCACACTAAAACAAATTCAGTTTTATCTCAAAATTCCATACCTAAAATCGGTAACAAGAATGTATAATGCACGGATATGGAAGAACATGAATTGATAAAGCCCAATACTCATATTTCTTTCACCGCATCTATTATCTCGTATTGGGGAAGCATCAAAAGCATCAAGTAGGCTATAAACAGCGTCGTGACGTCATCGGTCCTTATCCGAAACGTGCTCAACACCTCATTCGGCCGTACTTGATGTGGGAAAAATAGCTTTTTATGCCGCATGCGAGGATGGAGGCACGTTTTGTTGCCTTTTAAAGTTATAGCTTTTAGTTGATAATACTTTTTCTCTAGGTATAGGCACAAAATAACGAACTTTTAGATCTTTTAAATTTAGAATTTATCATGTATAGACCACGTTAAAAAATAAATCAGTGTCATTAGTGAATTTATACTTTTGGTGTTCTCTAATAAATATATTTAATAATTTATGTTCAAGGAACGTTTTATTTTCCAATGTCTAAGTTTGTTTAAAAGATTGATGATTTTGTCAACTCTTATTACGTTTAGTAATGTCTTTCGAAGTAGCATAACTGCAACTTCATATCGTACCTGTATAACTATAAAGATCAATCGAACATTTATTATTGACTTATGATTCGATCGACACGTAGACTAGTTTAAAATAGTAAACAAAAAAATTGGTATAGAATGAAAACTTATAAAAAATATAAACCTTCTATTTTCATATCTGCTTGCGTATACAACATAAAAAAAATCAATATGCAACAAAAGCCCTGTACGTTGTACCTAAATAGCAATAAAACAAGGCGGAATCAATTGGAAGGCCGTCGTAAACTTCCTTAGACTGGGTTTATGAGTACACTGGCAAAGCTCCCGGTACCAACTGCTGGATTTTTATAGTACAAATAGGTAATATATTTAAAGTTTTTGTTTTTTGTTTGAGTGATCAATTTCGGCAAGGAAATAAATTTTAACCAGGGGAACTCTCCATAGCTCGCTGAGCAACTCTGAGCTTTTTTATGAAACGTATTGTAAGAGACCACGTCTCTGATCCATATATCATCACTGGTAACATACATTGACTAAAAACTTTAGTCTTAAGGCACTGAGGTATTTTGGATGAGAAGATGTTGCGCAGTTTCCCGAACGCTGCCCAGCCGAGTTGGATTCGTCGATTGACCTCTCTCTCAAAGTTGGACCTACCTAACCGGACTATCTGTCCCAGGTAAATGTATTCTTCGACAACTTCAAGAGTAGAGTTCCCAACGGTGAGTGCGGTGGGTACGACATGGACGTTAGACATTATTTTCGTTTTTTCCATGTTCATTTTAAGACCCACTTGTTGAGATACTCTGTTGAGGTCACCGAGCATTCGTCCTAGACCTTCCAGCGACTCCGCCACGACCACAATGTCGTCGGCAAATCGAAGGTGAGTGATGTATTCGCCATTGATGTTGATGCAAAGTCCTTGCCATTCCAAGAGCTTGAAGGCGTCCTCTAAGGTGGCCGTAAACAGTTTCGGAGAAATAACGTCTCCCTGCCTTACTCCTCTTTTTATGGAGATCGCCTTCGTGCACTGCCCCTGTACTCGGACTGACATGGTGGCGTTATTATACAAGCACTTCAACACTTCGATGTACCGATAGTCAATGCGGCATCGCTGGAGAGATCTAAGAACCGCCCAAGTCTCGATCGAATCGAAGGCTTTCTCATAGTCCACAAACGCCAAGCATAGTGGCCGATTATACTCCTCGGTCTTCTGTATAATCTGCCGCAGCGTATGTATGTGGTCTATGGTACTAAAGCCTTTCCGGAAACCGGCTTGTTCTGGAGGCTGGAAGTCATCAAGCCTGCGTTCGAGAGGATTCGTGATGACTCTCGAAAACAACTTATAAACATGGCTCAGCAGTGTGATGGGCCTATAATTCTTCAGTAAAGTGTTATCACCTTTCTTGGAAAAGAGTACCACCACACCCCTGTACCACGCTTCCGGCGTTTTTCCTTCGAGCAAGACGGAATTAAACAGCCTCTGAAGGACTTTAAGTACCGGCGATCCGCCCGCTTTCAGAAGCTCTGCGGTAATTCCGTCTTCACCCGGCGCTTTGTTGTTTTTAAGTTGTTTGAGAGCCATCCTAATCTCGCACAGGCTGATGCCCGGGATATCTTCAGTGTAGTGTCGGGTTAGCTTGGCTCTTGGGTTTTTTACTTGATAGTATATAAACACACTATTGATTTAATCAGATGTAGACAGAAGAACCTGTTGGAAATCTGTACTCTCTGCCTACCCCGCAAGGGATCTGGTGTATTGATATAAATAGATATAAGACACCAAGTAGTTGATAGTAATATAAGCGTCCATTTTATTACTATCTAAAAGCTTATATCACCTTCTCGCGGAACTTTCTTCACACGGGTTTTATCGCAGCTGTTACTTCACTCAATGACGTCATATGTTACTTAAGCTCATGATATCTACTCCGTGAACAAATGTACCTACTTCCGCTTCTAGTTGATTAACTTAGTGAGAACATGCACCGTACAAGCGTAATTGTGATGATGTTACTCGAGACGAAAATGTTATCGTTACAAGTTTATTTGGGTTCTAATTTGGAGTAAGTTCTACGCCGACCCAAAACAGTAATCGTACAAGGTGAATTGCAGCGGTAATGAAATATCCTAGCCTTAATTTACTAAAGTATTGGTGTACATGTAACCAACCCTTGTGGTCTTAGGGTCGATCCGGAAAATTCTCCTTTAGGGTACCACTTAATATAGTATTGTGAATAAAACTATTATTAACAGCGACTATCATTGAATGTTGCCAATTATGATCAAACATGAATAGCACTGTTAAGTTCGACTATAAGAAATCAGCCTATGAGGGCCTTCAAGAATTGTGGTGGTAGAGCCAGGTTTGTGGTGTTCTAGTATTGGAACTTCATAAGCCGCTCATAGACTTCTAACTAAGCTTAATGATTTCTACATTTAGAAGTGACCAAGACCAATGATGGCTTATTATGCTTTCCAAAGCAAGGAGACGTTCGATTATAAAAATTTAACAAACGGTCACCCATGACAGACTGACCGCGGCGAACGCTGCTTAACTGCTTTGGTGACCACTGAGAACACCGCAACACAACACCGGCAGCGGTTTTGTCGCGCTATGAGCGTTTTAGTCAGGCTCAAATAATCTTAGATGCATCATGCAAATAATTTTGCAAAATTTGCGTGATGCCCGAATATAGTACTTAATGTTCATTGTCTGAGGTTTTGTTTCTAGAAACTTACTTGTTCAGTATGTGTATGTATTAAAGTTTAGGATAGTAATTTATGTAGATTCTAATGGAACAGAAAAGTTATATACAACTCAGGAATTTCCATGCATATCACATATTGGCATGGAAATTCCTGAGTTGTTGTGGCAATTTTAGGCTCAATAGAAATGTATTCGCACATAATTAAAGACAAATAACATCGAAATAATGAAACCAAACATAAAATTTCCTAACAAGAAATAATAGTTCATAAACAAAAACCGAAAGTATTTCAATTCAAATACCTATTCTGTAGGTAAGTCGCAATGAACAACATAAACACAAAACATTTTTTATCATTAACAGGATAAACTGCCATTTTTGTATATTAACATCTGAATCTCGAAATTGGGATAGATACTTGACCAAAATATGCAATTACCAAAACTGCCTAGAGAATGGATTGTCAACAAGTTCGGGATTCAAATTATAACAAAATAAGGTACAGTTTTACGATCTGTTTTGGTTCGCCAGTTTTATGAGAACTGGTCATGTTTTCTATTAACGTTAGTCTTCTATTACATTTTTTTTTCTCTGTACGTAGAAAAGGCATCCTAACAATGTTTATTTCTTATATTTTTCGTCTTTTACGTGTACAAATAAACTAGTATATTAGACATTTTTAGGGTTCCTTAATCGGTAAAAACGGAATCCTTACAGGATCACTTTGTTGTCTGTTTGTTTGTCTGACGGTTAAGACCATTTTTTTAAGAAACAGGTAAAGTTATCATGTGGTCTTAGGTCCTATGGTGTTAAAAAATTAACTTTTTCATAAGATATGATAATTTAAACTATGAGTTAGTTTAGGTATAGGGTACTTCCCGTTGTCCTAGAATCATGAAGTTTGGCATGAAGCAAGGTTTTATGGGAGAAAATCCGAAAACGGCTATTGTTTAATTATATCACATAAAAAAAATCCTTGAACTCAATGAACAATTAGAATAGCGACATCTATCGCCACTTGCTCGGAACCCTCCGAGTGCGTGTCCTACGCGAACCTGTCAGAACTTTTAAAATTATGGAGCTAGTAGCAGATTAAATATTTTCTACAACAATAACACAGGGCTTAGCACGAAAACTTTGACGCAAGCTAGTAATGGTGCCATCACGCTCATGTTTATTTATTAAATTTGTAGTGTGACAAGGATGGCACATCAACTCGATAGCGTCAAGCTTACGTCAATGTCTCATACATCGACCTCGCCGGCGAGGTCGAAAAATCCCTTGCCCGCTGGCCGGAGCAGAGCACCACGAAGAAACTCCTAGTATATGCTGTTCCCTATTGCGACTGCTCAAACCGAGACCGTTCTTCCTTGAGGCACCCTTGACCTAGTTACCCCCTTGCCCTTCTGGCTCGAGCGTAGCGGTTGCCCGCTCGCCCTCTTGTTCGGTGGAGTTGTAAAAGCCACACGGCCAACAGCGTAGATTACTCAAAACAAAAAGAAAAACACTTTTTACATTGAAAATTTACATAATAAAGATGATAGTGACAGCATGGTTTGTCGATAACATTATAATAGCGGTATGTGATTTGTGCTTAGCCCTCGAATTGTTAGGAGAAACTTATAGTAACAGTATTAAACAGCCTTTCTCTTCTTGAACGTGAAATAAGTGCTAGTATGTAAATTTTTTTGATGATTGTATCATAAATATAACTGGTAATTTATTGTTTTAATCAGTTAAAACTTATTATTGGACCATATTGCTCAAGGCACGCCTACAGTCTTCAGAAATTAGTTCTGACTTTTTTCCATATCGAAACAAATGTAACATAAATCAAGATAATACATTTTAACAATAATAAATATTTCACGTAAGCCAAGTCATATTAAGATATAATTTATTAAAAGTTTATGGCGAGGTTTGTTACTCCACAGACATCGACTCGTGCAACTCACGCAGAGTTTACTGCCGAAAAAGGTCAAAATCCTCATTTCTATTGGAGCCGACTATCAACATGGGGATAAAATGGAATACTTTATTGTCCATTGAAGATTACCAGACATACCCAGGTTTCAATAGATCCGCTGTTGTTCGGGCACAGGGAAAAATCACACTTCAAGTTACAATATTGTTGCTCGGCTATGCACATCTTTAACAAAAGTTTGCATAGTTTTCAATACTAGTTTTGTGTTCTTGCAATAAAACCATTGAAGGAAAATGAATATTACAAGGGGTTCCTAACAGGTCTTATAAAATAATAGTATTTTAATTTTCTGCCTGTTGGTGTATGGAAACATGATTCTCGATTGTTGATGATAAAAACGTCGTAAAGAATAAGTAAATAAATATAATTCCCTTAGTCGCAGATTATTTAGCGTGACATCCATCATGACACATGAGTCTTCTAGAAGCTGTGTTTTATGCTGACCCTCTTGGAATTAAGCGCCTATAAAAATGGTTTGCTTCTAGTAGTAACTGTAGAGGACCGTACTATTTAGTTTATACATAAAGCAGCAATAGATGGCGTTAGAAGCAAACTAACTTTAAACAGACATGAATGAAATACCTGAGGGAGTACGGACACGTGACGGTGCCGAGTTGAAATTTCATCCTTTTCGCACTTTAAATTTACTAAGGAACGTGACGCTGACGTCATTTTTTTTATACTTGGGCCTCTTAGAGTAAAACACAAGGCAGTTGACATTGACGTAACATTGTCCAAAGCGGTCAGAAAGCGTGTTAGCAAGTTCTTCTTTATTTAGTAGCTAGTAAAAAAGTACGTAGTGAGGAAAGGATAGCATATCAACTCGATAGCATTACGCTTACGTCAATCTGTTTCTGATAAGCTATCTGGTTATACATAGCTAGTCGACAGTAATAACATTAGACTATTGTTGTATATCGATCGACTGTTAATATCTTTTAACACATATCTCAGAGGAGTACCTAGTGGTCTAATACAGGGTCTAAGATGGGTAATCGAAAACTGTAACAGGTATAGGGAAAAACTTTTAGTATAGCAACACTTATGTGTACTTTCGTTTGTAGGTATTTTATCCCCACATTCGATCATTGCCCAAATTAAATTCACTGCCCCTAGTCCCGAGGTCTTCCTAACGATACAGCGGTCACAATTTTATTGCCTATAAATATTCTTTATTAGCAGGATTACACAGGACGGTATCGTTTTTAAAGCGCATCTTATAGGTACAGGTTTTGTTTGTAATGTCATAGCTCTTCTTAGAACGGTAATAAATATCAGTTAATTATTTTCTAAAATAGATATTTGCTTGTTGAAAATTATTTTACAACGTTTAATTGTGTAACCCTCACACACAAGCAACCCATAAAATTATGTTTCAAATCTAAAAATTTACTTGTTTATTTCGCGACAGTATAAAGCTTAATTATATTTTTACTGATACAATATTAATATATCAGTTCCCTTTATTTATACGTAGGTAATCGTATAATATTTTGTGAAATTGAATAACGTTTTACGAATAACCTAAATGAAGTTTGAAGGCCTTGCCTTGAGGGGATTGTTACGTTGTATATTGTATGTATTTCACGTTTTGTTTCTTAATATTGGGGAGAGATCTACTATAAGTTTATAAAATTTACCTACCTAGTAATAAGAAACTATTATTTTACAGATAAACAACATGTGTATTACCAACGTCCAGCTTTGCTATCCTACATCATTTGCGTCGTTCAATGGTCACCGGACTGTAAAATTAAACTCTCTTTTCATTAATAATAATAATAAATTTATTTATTTCGCAAAGTTACAGATTTCTTATAACTAATACAGGGGTTTTAGTTATAGTGATATACGAGGTAGAGAAGTAAAACTGAGACAGTGCTGCAGAATTCTGTACACAATAATTTGCAAACTCTGCCTCTTAAACTAGGTAAAACCTGTGTTTTAAGCGGCAGTGTTCGGCTAAAGATTATTTACTCATAAAGAAATAGATTTATACAACATGTGGACTGTGTCGTTCTACCATTAAAAGCATGTAAAATTTTAATTAGTGTAATTATGATGGCGTACTCGCGATTGTGTGTGTGTGTGTGTGTGGGTATGTGTGTGTGTGTGTGTGTGTGTGTGTGTGTGTGAGTGCGCGTGGGCGTGTGCGTGCGCGCTTGTGTGTGTGTGTGTGTGTGTGTGTTTGTACTACTGTGAATGTATATTAGTGTAACCGAATAGATAGGGATTTTTATGTTAGGCGATGTAAGTAAGTAGAGATTCTGTTTGGGAATAATCCTGTTGAAGGAGCCATTCTGTCAATTTAGATTTTAGTTGGTTTTTATTTAGGTCGATAATGTTAAGTTTTTTGTGGATATTTTTGTAAATGTGTGTGCTCAGAATATAATATTGATGTTTAGCGAAAGTGGTTTTGTGACGAGTACCCAAGGGCAGATTAGTCCGTTTGTTAGGGTTTGTAGCAGGAACAGTAGTGTGTTTCCTAAGGATAGCCTGGAGCACGTAGAGCTGGCGGACTGTAAGAATCTTCCAGTTCAAGTAGAGCTGTGTAGTAGGATAGCGGAAGGGTTTGCGAGCCATAACTTTAAGTATTGCTCTTTGTGCTCTCTCAATTTTTAAGAAGTTGGTTTTAGTTGCGCCTCCCCAGACTGAAATACAATACCCAATAACTGATTGGCACAGCGCATAAAAAATCATCTTCAGGGTTTCCGTGCTTGCGGAATCTCTAAGGGACTTAAAAATATGAATTAATCTCATAGTTCTGGTAGTGAGGTTATCAAGGTATTTTTCCCATCGTAATCCTGAGTCAATTTGTACTCCCAGATACCTTACATTATCAGCTCTTGTGATTTTCGGACAAAGACACGTAGTTGAAGGTTGTGGGCAGGTGTGCGCAATCACTGAGAAGGAGCGGTCAGGTAACGTGTTTTTCCGCATAGCGAAAGGAATGTAGCAAGTTTTGTTGAGATTTAATGTAAGGAGATTTAGATTTAGCCAATTTGTTATTATGATTAATGCTAATTCCGCACTATTTTTAACCCTTTCCCAATTAGGTCCCTGAACTATTATTGCGGTGTCATCAGCATAGGCGAAAATTTTGGTATTAGGTAGAGTCATATTGCACAGGTCGTTCACATAAATTTGAAACAGGATTGGACCTAGTATGCTTCCTTGGGGAACGCCTTAACACACAGGTTCCTCGTCGCTAAGATATTCGTCAATTTTAACTAGTTGGGTACGATTGTGGAGATAGTTTTAAAAAATTTCAAGGGATGCCGCGCCCTCCAAAGAGTTCTAACTTAGAAGTGAGTATGGGAACAGAAACTGTTGTTACGTCGTAACATAGTTTTAAAAATATAAAATAAAAATAAAAAATCTTTACACACAAACAAACAAAATAACAAGTTGTTACATCGAATGGAAACCGCGCGCCTTAACTAGTGATAGCATCATAATGACCATATAAGGTATTCGTTGGCACCGGAAATCAAATTCCTTCTAGAACACCTAATAAGAAACGCCCACAACATAGAGGGATCTAGAAATAATACAATAGCGAACAACGGGACAATGATCCTATCTTACTCGGTTCGGTTATTGCTAACTTAGTCCCACAAGAATTTTATAAAAAACAGACAGTAGTTTAGGGCGTGCCTTGCTTCGGTTGAGCCGTTCTTTCTATATCTCTGTCCTCGTCTCAGACGAAGGATCAAGAGATCTGGGGAGTGCGCACTGTTGCCAGGCAGGAAGTAAGCCGTCCTGGGGGGGCAGTATATAAAAACGAGCTCGCGCAAGAACAACCCTTTTCCGACGCCAGAGCTCGCACGACAACAATTCAGTTCAGTTCGAACAGTGCTTTATTAAAATAAAAAAAATAAAAGTTTAAATTAGCAACATTCTTCAACCCCCTTGGTAAGTTTAATATAATTATTCCAATAGTTCTGATTGCTGTTAACTAATTTTTCGTGTCTGGATTAATTCGATTACTATTCAACAAGTGATTTGTTCTACCTTTTAATAGTGTATTTTTCTGTGGCTATATATATTTCTTAATAGTGGGTAACAACGTAACCAAATGTGACAGCTAGTATCTTAAAAATTGTAACCTTTTCTATTTAATCATTCGATAAGTTTTGAATATGTTTCACCGCGGTATTTTTCTTCATTTCTATTATCATATTAATTTCGTCCAAATCGATCCAGCCTCCACAAGAAACCAGGAGAGATATGGCCGCGATAATTAATTCCCACTGTGCATTCCACGCGTGTGTTGAACATTGGTGGCTTGTGAATATCTATTTTTCTAAATATTTGTTGTCAAAAATTCCGTAATAACTAAATTTCTAACTTCATACATTAAAATAATGAGCTTTTTGTTTTGTTAAACTATTAGAAATTGCCACCGCAAATTGTATAATGTAAACACAAAATTATTCGCTGGATTGATGCCACGAAAGAGGGTTTTCTCAACATACCCGACAAAAAAAAAAATCAATGGTCATTGTTTCGACGTTTTTATAGACCTACCGTCATGTGTTAGAATTAAAATTTTTGTACCTCATAGCGTAGTGGAGTGGTGATAGTCCTAAATATAATGTTGGGGTTTGATTCTGGGTTGGGTAATAAGTTCTTTTATATATTTGTTTTTCCTTATATTTCAACCGGACGTAAATATCACCACTCCATTTCGTGAATATTTTAATTGCTTCGCGAAAGATGCCGACGCCCACTCCTGGTCTCACCTAGTGCCTGGGGGTCGGATCTTTCGCGCTACATGTGTCCAATTCGGCGCGTTCCAGAAAACTGGGGGTCCACCGTACGGGTTGACAAGTACGGTTTGGGAGACAGCAGGCCTCATTTCTGCCCGTCGACTCCCGCTGACCTCGGCGGCTGAGGGCCTTCTACAGGGCACCTCCAAATTCCTCACCTAGCCGGTGGAGGCTGTTACCGAAGACCCCCCACGCGTCACGGGATCGAGCGGCCTAAAGATAAGTCCCCAGCGCCCATAGGTTTTTTTTGTGGACCCGAAAACTCCCCTGTGCCGGGAATTCACGCCCCATTTTAATATTGATACTTATTTTAATATTCTGGATTGTTCTTATTACGATTTTAATTGTTTGCGTAATTAAATATATTTTTCCTGTTAACAATAAACAATTGTATTTATTTTTTATAATTTTGTGTTTTATTTGTACCCGCCGTCAGGCGGTCGTAACAAAGTGGCGCCAACGTGAGAAGGGCAAAGCACAGAGAAGTTTTCGTACTGTTGTGGTGTCGGTATTTTTCAATTCCAGGTGGTAAGCCTTTGCGGACGAGGCTGAACGGGGTGGTACCACCGACCCGTTTCTCATTAAAGAGGAACGAGTAGCCGATTATTGTCATCTGGCTCCGCCGGGTAATCAAATACCATCTCTGATTACCCACATATGCGTGAACTGCACAGTGGGCAATAATTTTGTCTACTACATTTTTGTTTCGTTTTTTTATTTTTTTATAACATTGCATTACATTTCATGTTTTTTTAGCATTGGTATTTTGCATTTGTATTTGTGCGTAATTGACATTTCCTTTCAGAGATTTTATTTTTTATTGGTGCATTTATTGCATTCATTTTTTTATTGTTGCAATCATTTATTGTTTTGCAATTTTTTTTTAATGCTCTGAAAAGATTATAGCGGTTACGTACATTATTTTAAATCGTTTGTGATATTTTTTTTTAACATTGCCCACAATCGTGTCACATTCCGTCGCGTATTTCAGTTCACTGTTTTAATTTCATAATTGTCTCACAAAATATTAATTAATATATTGAGCCATTTTAGCTTTAATTAAGGTGTTTAATAAAAATATTTATTTAAATTAGCTTGAACTTAATCAATTTCTTTAATAATAATTTTGCTTAAAAATGGACCATACCATTAAATATTTACATTTAAATAAACCGGAACTTACGTATGAAGTAGCCATACGCGGTTTAGAACCGAAAGACAGGGTTGAGGATCTTAGAGTGCAAATAAATAAAATTGTTTCGGAATATCCTGCGGACGCGATTTATGACTCATGCTATGACATAGAGGCAGACATGAAAGAAGTTAACGCAACCTTTAGCAGAATAATTATAAACTTAGACACATTAGACAATAACCCGGATAACAAACCAGTTTTAGATCGTACTCGCTCTTTAATTAATCACATTTACTTCCGTTTAAAAAGAATAGAAAAACCTACAAATGAAATTTTACTAACGCTTTTTGATGATATCGTTGAACAATTCAATGACCTCCAGACTAGGTTTAATAATTTCACAAACAAAAACAAACCGTTAGTGGGAAAAACTTCAGTACAGGATAGTTTAAATGTACCAAATAGTCCGTACGAGAGGAAGGAAACAACATACACAAATACGGAAGTAGGTTGCGATAGGACTTCGCTTTCAGAAATTCTAAAGACAAAATATGACGGCAAATCCTGCGTACGCGCTTTTATCGCTCGCTTAGAAGAGCTTAAGTTGGCACGAAATATTTCGGACGAAAGAATGATGCGTTTAGCGCCAGAAATTTTCACCGGGGAAGCCTTGCATTGGCTCAGAAGCGTAAGGGATGGCATAGGTTCGTGGCACGAACTACTATCTTTGCTAAGAACGGACTTCGACACTTTTGACTTTGACTACAAAATGTGTACGAGATCCGTTCGCGAAGCCAAGGCGAAGAAGAAAGCATAACTATCTATCTAGCGATTATGCACGGTATGTTTTCGCGACTTTCCGGATCGGTGCCAGAGGCGGATAAATTAGAAATAATTCTTCACAATATTAGGCCGTGTTACGCGGGAGTTTTGGCTACGAATCCAAATATTTCTAGCATTTCTGAATTACGAGAAGTCTGCAGAAATTATGAAAGAATTAACGCTCGGTATTCCAATTTCAAAGAACCTTCGTGTAACCCTGGTTGCTCATTAGCACCAGAATTTAATTATCTATCTATCAAAACAAACAAAAATAAATATAATTCAAATAGGTTAGCCTCGTTAAACTTAAAAAAAAAATATTGTTTTAAATGTGGCCTTCGGGACCACACTACTTTTACTTGCCCTAGGTGCAATTCCAAGAAAAAACCGTTCGTGAGTCCTTTCCAGTGTTACAGATGCGGCGAACGCGGTTATAAAGTTACAGATTGCCCTAAATGTAAGGACAAATATAGCCCGCCTTCTAAAGTCCTACAAACAAACATTAAAGATAACAATAATAATCATACAAAAAACTAGCTCGGGAAAGTTGCAGTCAGTCTAACTTCGACCAGGAAGACTGGGCCAACTGGCTGACAACTATAAAAAATTTCTTTCGCACTTTCAAGGTCGCTACTATTTTTAATAAATTACCTCATAACGATCCTCGTCCTTATGTTACGGTTTCAATTGCTAATTATCCTAACTTAAAATATTTAGGTCTATTAGATTCGGGTTCAGCTATTACCATTTTAGGGAATAATTCCCATTTACAACTTTTAAAAGCAGGGTTCATATTGAACACTGCTGATATATTAACAGTTACGACTGCAGGCGGTCAGTCTTATCATTCTATTGGCAATATTCTGTTACCTATAGTTTTCGAAAATATAATTAAAATTTTAAACGTTCATGTAATACAAGAAATAGATTCACATTTAATTCTTGGCATTGATTTTTGGAAAAAATTTAATATTTACTGAGTTCTTAGATTTACGCGAATATTACACATGAAATAAAACTATTTATTCGGATTTTATCGCGGTTTATTTTGATTTTTAAGTTCCCGACGTTTCGAGTGCTTTGCAGCACCCATGGTCACGGGAAGGACTGAGGTGTTAGACGTCCAAAAGGCATAGTTGTTCCGGGGTACCCTCAAACTTCTTAATTATTTTTGTTTTTGTTGGTCCGATCTACGCAGAATGAGCTTTCCGAATCGTCTCGCCCGCTGGGGTCTGAGGCTCTCTGCCTTTAATTTTATTATTAAACACCGTAAAGGTAAAGATAATGTAATTCCAGATTCATTATCTAGAGCAGTACCAGTAGCAGAAATAAGTGCCACAAGTGATCGCAGTTACATTACCAAAGACGACTGGTATCTTAACATCTTCAACGGTTGCGTAAGTTCGCCTACTAGTTTTCCGAACTACGTGGTGACCATGGGTGCTGCAAAGCACTCGAAACGTCGGGAACTTAAAAATCAAAATAAACCGCGATAAAATCCGAATAAATAGTTTTATTTCAAATTTAATATTTGTCCTAAATATTTACCTAACTTAGATTTTATCAGTAACACAGACCCTAAAGTTTATAATATTACAACGTCTTCTACTTCCTCACTAGGCCTTCATTCCTATGACACGTTAGAGCCATCAGAAAAAATAATCGCGAATAGCGTAATTGAGCAATTTAAAAATATCTCTTTTGAACGTATAGGTTTAGGTAGAACATCCCTAATTACCCATAGGATCGATACAGGAGATGCACTTCCTATTAGGCAGCGCTCGTATAGGTTGTCGCCGGAAAAACAAAGAATCGTATCAGAGCAGGTAGACGAAATGTTGAAACTCGGCGTAATTTCGCCAGGTGAAAGTCCGTGGTCTTCCCCTGTCATAGTAGTAGAGAAAAAAGAGGGTAAACCTCGGGTATGCCTAGACAGTAGGAAGCTTAACTCGGTCACCAAAAAAGACGCCTATAGCCTACCGTATATATCGGAGATCTTAGACAACCTTAGGGACGCTCGTTTCCTGTCATCGATTGACCTGTCAAAATCCTTTTGGCAGATTCCATTGGATAAGAAGGACAGAGAGAAGACTAGTTTTTACGTTCCGGGTCGCGGAACTTTCGTTTTTAATGTAATGCCTTTTGGGTTGACCAATGCGCCAGCTACACAACAAAGATTAGTGGATACCTTATTTGGACCGGAGTTCGAGCACAAAGTCTTCTGTTATTTAGACGACGTTATAGTAATTAGCGAATCGTTCCAGGATCACGTGTCCCTGCTGCTGCGCGTATTGGAAAAACTTAAAATAGCTAATTTATCAGTTAACTTCGAAAAATGTCAACTTTTTAGGGATAGCTTAAAGTATTTGGGCTATGTGGTTGACGCTGAGGGTCTCCGCACAGACCCGCTGAAGGTGGAAGCTATACTCAACTTCCCAACACCAACCACGAAAAAAGATGTGAAGAGATTCCTAGGAACCGCGTCTTGGTACAGACTTTTTATACCAAATTTCAGCACCATTGCAGGCCTTCTTAACTCTCTAACATCAACAAAGAAGTGTGCTCCACCCTTCAAATGATCAGCGGAAGCGGCCTTCACGACACTTAAATCATGTTTGGTCACAGCACCGGTATTATGCTGCCCTAATTACGACCTTCCTTTCGAAGTTCACACAGACGCCAGTAATTTCGGGTTAGGTCTATGCTCACCCAAAATATAGATGGCGTTGACCGCCCCATAGCATTCAGGAGCCGCTCTTTGACGGGTCCTGAACGTAACTATAGCGTTACAGAGAGAGAAACTCTGGCTGTGCTGGACGCTCTCGAACACTGGCGCTGTTATTTAGAGAATGGTAAGTGTTTTACGGTTTACACTGACCATTCAGCTTTAAAATGGTTTTTAACCTTGTCCAACCCTACGGGTCGTCTCGCCCGCTGGGGTCTGAGGCTCTCTGCCTTTAATTTTATTATTAAACACCGTAAAGGTAAAGATAATGTAATTCCAGATGCATTATCTAGAGCAGTACCAGTAGCAGAAATAAGTGCCACAAGTGATCGCAGTTACATTACCAAAGACGACTGGTATCTTAACATCTTCAACGGTTGCGTAAGTTCGCCTACTAGTTTTCCGAACTACGTGGTGACGAATGGGAAATTGTATCGTTTCTCGAAGGGTAACAGCCCACTTACATCCGAATTCGAATGGAAGGAAGTTGTTCCTAAAGAACATCGTGAAACGATACTAAAAAACAACCATTCTGACCCCACTTCGGGACATATGGGAATTTTTAAAACTTACCAAAGACTTAAGTTACGCTATTATTGGCCAGGTATGTACGGCGATACTGCTAAATTTGTGACAGCTTGTGATACATGTACTGCATATAAATCTCCTACCCATACTACCCTTGGTCCACTAGGTAGGCCTAAGGAGTGTAGCAGGCCATTTCAAATGATCTCCATAGATCTAGTAGGCCCTCTACCAGTTTCCCGTAAGCAGAATGCTTACATATTGGTAGTTTGTTGTTGTTTTTCCAAGTATTGTTTACTATTCCCTCTAAGGAGAGCTACGGCAGCAAATGTCGCCAAATGTTTAGAGGAAGGTGTTTTCCTTGTGCATGGCATCCCACAGGTGGTTTTGTAGGACAATGGAGTGCAATTCATTAGTCGTGAGTTAGCTAAACTATACGAATATTATAAAATTCCAAAAGTGCAATTCACGCCTAAATATACGCCCCAAGTAAACACTGTGGAACGTTATAATAGAACATTGATCACCTCAATATCAACTTTTGTAGAAGATGACCACAGAACTTGGGATGTAAACTTAACAAAGATACAGTTTGCTATGAATAGTGCCGTTAACGAGGTAACCAAATACACGCCGGCGTTTCTAGTGTAAGGTAGAGAACTTGTACCATGCGGGTCGCATTATTCTACAGATGTAGACCCAATTGATCTGGTGCTCTCGCCACGCGATGAATACGCGGAAAACCTCGGCTGTTTGGCAAAAATATTCGACAAAGTCTAACTATCTCTGTATAACAGCCATGTCAAAAGCTCGCGACATTATAACCTACGCAGAAAAACCGTAGATTTTAACGTAGGAGACATTGTGTGGAAACGGTGCTATTTCCAAAGCGATAAGGATGCTCACTTCGCGAAAAAACTAGCTCCGAAATTCTTGAAATGCAAAATAATAGCCAAGCGCTCCCCATTAGTCTACACCGTCGAAGACATGTCTGGAAATAATTTAGGAAACTGGCACATCAAGGATTTTAAACTACATTCCTCTCCTTCGTAATTTTTTTTTGGTAGTATGTTGTCATGAATAGATAGATGGATAAATCATTTATTGCTTGAAACATGGTTTTATACAAGGTGTTTGTTATAATAATATTATTATTTCATACTTTTATAGTGTCTCTGATCCTCATATCAAGTCACTTATTATGTTGTTATATTCACGTGGGTTATACACGTTGAATTTACCTTATCATTTTCGTTCTGTTTCGTGGGTTCGACTCATAAAATGTTTTTTCCTTTTTTAGGGTTGCTAATCATTATTATGATATATTAGCATTCGTTTTATTTTATCATGTATCGGCAAATATTAAATTCATCATTATTTCGTTCAGTAATTAATTATGTTTGTCTTTAGCGGATTAAAACAAGCCTACACGAATTTGATGTTTTGATTGGGAGTTTTGTTTTAGTGTGGTATGACTTCTTTATAGGACTACACACGTTTTGTTTTATTTGCGTTTTGCAAATTTTTAGCGGAGTATGACAGTTTCTTGGCATAGGTCTACTCGTCTGCTGCTTTCTTTTCGTTACAGCGGGTTGTGACTGTAACAAATTCGCTAAAGACTAGACATACTCGCAATGCCGCTTAGTTTAGTTAATTTTGTTTTAATCAATTGTTCGTATATTTATCATAGTCGTCACCGTCCACGGTTCGATTCTTGGTTTCCTTAATACATAGTGTTTCGGAATATTGGGTTAATTTTTTTTTCTCTTTCTTTCTCTCGTCTACAATAATTTTAAATTAAATAGTTGTTGCGTTTCGGTCTCGTCGTTTCGGTCGGTGTCTACGTTGTCTTTGATGAATTAAAATAAGCCTACACGAAAGTTGACGTTTAGTTGGGAGATTGTTTTTTTTTTTGCGTTTTGCGCGTTATAGTGGATTATGAGCCTTATATGGGCCTAATTCGTTTATTGTTTTGCGTTTTGCGCATTTATGGCGTGTTGCGACCTCTTGTATGGGTCTGATTCGTCTTATTGTTTTGCGTTCTGCGCGTATAGAGCGGGTAGTGACTCTTTAAGTAAGCCTACACTAATTTTCTCGTTACAGCGGGTCGTGACTGTAACAAATTTATCAAAGACCAAATGTATTTCACAGTGCCGATTCGTCCGAATGTTTCACGTTTCGTATTCTTCCTCTTAGACGCTCCTTGTCAAGCAGTACTGTTCTCGAGTCCAATCTTTTAATAGGGTTGTACTCTGTTTGTATGGCAGTCTGTTGATTATAAATTTCCTCAGACAACTATGACAGGTCGTATGCTAGGTCGCATGGTAGGTATTTGTTAGTGGAAGTATGAAAGTGAGACAGTTACTGGGCAGTCCTGTCCTTCTTGGGCGCTTACCGCAGCGGATTTTACTACGTAAAATCCTTTCTCTGGGAGAGGGGGTATTGTTACGTCGTAACATAGTTTTAAAAATATAAAATAAAAATAAAAAATCTTTACACACAAACAAACAAAATAACAAGTTGTTACATCGAATGGAAACCGCGCGCCTTAACTAGTGATAGCATCATAATGACCATATAAGGTATTCGTTGGCACCGGAAATCAAATTCCTTCTAGAACACCTAATAAGAAACGCCCACAACATAGAAGGATCTAGAAATAATACAATAGCGAACAACGGGACAATGATCCTATCTCACTCGGTTCGGTTATTGCTAACTTAGTCCCACAAGAATTTTATAAAAAACAGACAGTAGTTTAGGGTGTGCCTTGCTTCGGTTGAGCCGTTCTTTCTATATCTCTGTCCTCGTCTCAGACGAAGGATCAAGAGATCTGGGGAGTGCGCACTGTTGCCAGGCAGGAAGTAGGCCGTCCTGGGGGGGCAGTATATAAAAACGAGCTCGCGCAAGAACAACCCTTTTCCGACGCCAGAGCTCGCACGACAACAATTCAGTTCAGTTCGAACAGTACTTTATTAAAATAAAAAAAATAAAAGTTTAAATTAGCAACATTCTTCAACCCCCTTGGTAAGTTTAATATAATTATTCCAATAGTTCTGATTGCTGTTAACTAATTTTTCGTGTCTGGATTAATTCGATTACTATTCAACAAGTGATTTGTTCTACCTTTTAATAGTGTATTTTTCTGTGGCTATATATATTTCTTAATAGTGGGTAACAACGTAACCAAATGTGACAGCTAGTATCTTAAAAATTGTAACCTTTTCTATTTAATCATTCGATAAGTTTTGAATATGTTTCACCGCGGTATTTTTCTTCATTTCTATTATCATATTAATTTCGTCCAAATCGATCCAGCCTCCACAAGAAACCAGGAGAGATATGGCCGCGATAATTAATTCCCACTGTGCATTCCACGCGTGTGTTGAACATTGGTGGCTTGTGAATATCTATTTTTCTAAATATTTGTTGTCATAAATTCCGTAATAACTAAATTTCTAACTTCATACATTAAAATAATGAGCTTTTTGTTTTGTTAAACTATTAGAAATTGCCACCGCAAATTGTATAATGTAAACACAAAATTATTCGCTGGATTGATGCCACGAAAGAGGGTTTTCTCAATATACCCGACAAAAAAAAAAAAATCAATGGTCATTGTTTCGACGTTTTTATAGACCTACCGTCATGTGTAAGAATTAAAATTTTTGTACCTCATAGCGTAGTGGAGTGGTGATAGTCCTAAATGTAATGTTGGGGTTTGATTCTGGGTTGGGTAATAAGTTTTTTTATATATTTGTTTTTCCTTATATTTCAACCGGACGTAAATATCACCACTCCATTTCGTGAATATTTTAATTGCTTCGCGAAAGATGCCGACGCCCACTCCTGGTCTCACCTAGTGCCTGGGGGTCGGATCTTTCGCGCTACATGTGTCCAATTCGGCGCGTTCCAGAAAACTGGGGGTCCACCGTACGGGTTGACAAGTACGGTTTGGGAGACAGCAGGCCTCATTTCTGCCCGTCGACTCCCGCTGACCTCGGCGGCTGAGGGCCTTCTACAGGGCACCTCCAAATTCCTCACCTAGCCGGTGGAGGCTGTTACCGAAGACCCCCCACGCGTCACGGGATCGAGCGGCTTAAAGATAAGTCCCCAGCGCCCATAGGTTTTTTTTGTGGACCCGAAAACTCCCCTGTGCCGGGAATTCACGCCCCATTTTAATATTGATACTTATTTTAATTTTCTGGATTGTTCTTATTACGATTTTAATTGTTTGCGTAATTAAATATATTTTTCCTGTTAACAATAAACAATTGTATTTATTTTTTATAATTTTGTGTTTTATTTGTACCCGCCGTCAGGCGGTCGTAACACTGTGTCAAATGCCTTAGATAGGTCTAAAAAGATACCGAGACATTTGATTTTATCGTCAAGTTTTTTAGCAATCGACTGTGTCAGATCTAGTACTGCATCTTCAGTCGACATTCCTGTACGAAAGCCATATTGATTATTAGCAATAATTTTATGTTTATCCAAGAAGTTCTTAAGGCGATTGCCAAGAACTCTCTCAAAGATCTTAGAGAGTGCAGTCAAGACCGAGATAGGCCTATAGTTGCTTACACAGTTCCTGTTCCCTCCCTTATGAATTGGGTAAATGATTGCCCTTTTTAGTGCATCCGGAAAAATACCCTTTCGCAAATAACTATTAATAATATGTGTTAGTAGTGGTATTAAAGAATTACGGCACTGTTTTAGTACTATGGGTGAGATTCCATCCCAGCCTACAGCACAGTCGTTACGTAATTGAAGGATATGAGACTCCACTTCCACGTCATCTACTTCCAGTAAGGCAAGAGAGTTGGAGGGAGGAAGATGGGGGTTATTTCCGCTAATCGTAATTGGACTGTGGGGCAGGGTTGAGGAGGGATGACATTGTGACAAGATTTTGTCTGCCAGATTTTTACCAACGTTACTGAAATAGTTACAGGTTACATTTGTAAAAGAATTAGGGCTGTTACATATGTTTAGTAATTCGACCGGGGTAGATTTTAATTTTTGAGTGTTTGTTATTTTCCAAAGGACTCTAGGGTTATTTTTCGCTTTTTCAAGCTCATTTTTTTCGTAGGTGATTTTTAGTTTCCGAAGTAGAGAATTACAAAAATTGCGATAGCGCGTGTAAGTGAGTTTAAGAATAGGGTTATCCGGTGCTTTTCTTGATCGTATGTGTAATTTATCTCGATTTTTAATGCATTTCAAGAGACCTGGGGTTATCCATGGCTTTATTATTTTTTGTTTTCTAGGGATTTTACTTCGCATAGTATGTTTTACTATTATGGTCGTTATTATTGTTATAAAAGTATTCATTAATCTGTTGGGTTCATCAGTATTGAACAGATTTGAGAAGTCCGTGTTTTCTAACTCTAACCTTATCGCATCATAGTTAACTCGGGTAGAAAAATTACACGCCCTGCGTTCGGGATTGAAGTTACTTATAGCCAAGAGCAACGGTTTGTGGTCTGTGATATGAGAGTCCAGTATTAATGTAATAACAGGTAGGTTAGTTTTCATGTGTGTAGTCTAAACAATTGGCAAGCCGTGTGGGGAAGAGGTGAGTTGGGAGAAGCCCGTGAGATATGTTAAGAGATAAATACTCAATACTCCGATCAGTTCTACGGTCCTGTTTTATATCTATGTTTAGGTCACCGGCCAGGACAATATTTTTCCAGGCGGAGAGTTTGTTATAAATGCTATTTAAACTATCTAAAAAATTGTCAAAACTTTCCCTGGAATTATAAGCCGGGGATCGGTATACTGTTACGATTGCAATTTTTTTGTTGTCTATCTGACAGACAAGACAATTGCCACCCATAAAATTAGGTTCCCACACTGATATTTGAAGACCCAATCTCGTGTATATGACGATACCATCGTTCTGGATAGAGTTTATTTTGGTAGAATACGAGTTAAATCCCTGCAATATCGGAAGGTTATTAACTTTGCTGAGCCAACATTCGGTCAATATCACAAGATCGACGTTAATTTTCGTTGAGTGCAGCATCACCTGTAGTTGATTGAAATTTTTGTTTATACTGCGGATGTTTAAATGAAGAAATTTTATATCACTGTCAGCGGGGTTAATAAACTTCAGACAGTCATCAGGACTACATGTAAAAGAGTTTCCTACGTTTAGCGAATCAAGTTCGCTGTTTATGTTATTAATTATAGCCATTGGAAATAACAAAAAATCACAAAATGGGGTTTAGGTATGGGATTTACATTTGTTGATAAATTATATTCGGTTAAACATTGCAATTTTGTAAGGATTCCGTGAAAGTAAGAAAATGGTGTATGATTTTGTGAGTGTGAGATTAAGTGATTTTGTGTAATGTAGTTGAAGTGTTCTGTTGGATATGGTAGGATGTCTGTGAGTTGATCGGGTGTAGAGGTAAGCTTACATTTAAGAATAGGTACAAAATAGTAATTAAACAGAAAATTAAGCAAAAAATTACAAACTAAATTTGAGATAAGTACTACTAGTCACTTATTTGTGTTTATCATATCATGCAGACATTTTTCGGTATTAATTAATATTTGTTTATCGCCCTCTAATTTCCGCAAGAAAATATTTCCATTCGAAATCCAGCAGAACTTGTAACCATTGTTTTTGGCAAACTCTCGTGCTTGGTAAAACAGCTTTTTGATATTTGAGGGGAGTTGCTCGGCGATGTAGACTGGTTGCCGTAGTCCAGGGATTCCGATGAGTGAAGTATTAATTTTGTTTTCCCTACTCTTGGATTTGTTATAGGATCGGACAGTAGATATAAGTGTCTGTTTCTTCTGGATAGTGGTGAATTCTGCGATGATCGGGCGAGGGGTGGGGGTAACAGCAGATGATTTCCCTGGTAAACGATAAATATCCCGTAGTTCAGATTCGGAAATACGAAGTCCTATGGCTTCGCCGATATTACACACTGTTTTGACAAGAGTGGCAGAAGTTTCACTATTTGAAGATGGTATGTTACGAATTTCTATTCCGGAGGATCTTGACTTGAGCCGTAGGTCCTGAATCCTTTGCTCCAAATTTTCAATATATTGTTTTTGTTCTTGTCGCTCTCGTTTCAATTCTTCTACTTCTTTTTTTAACTCTTCAAATTGATTATTTATAAAAGACATTGATTTCACGATCTCATCGTTCGAATTGAGTATTTCTGCATTTGTCGCTTGGATCTGAATATTTTGTTTTTTTATTTCTCCAATATCGGACGCCAGCTTAGACATTACAGCGGTCTGATCCGCAAGCATCTTCGCAATAATAGTATCCTGTTCTTCCTTCCAATGCGTGAGTTTATTTTGAGTATCTTGCGAACTTAACCTAGGGGTACCTTGCGGCGAGTTGTCCTGTCGGGGACGTTTATTTCTGTTAGTGTTTACAAAATCACTCATAATTAATGCGGTGTTTATGTCAGGTTCGAACTGGGTCTGCGGCAGATATTTTGTTGGTGTTCTAGTAGTTTTAGGCGGTGTTCGCTGTACATTGGCCATGCTGTATAACAAATATTTAATAAATTGTATCAGAAAAACAATACCAGCGTTGTAATGCGCGCGAGTCTAGTTTTGCTTGCGGCCAGGACGTAGCACTCGTAGCCAACCGATGCAGTTTACCGTAGGCGATGCGTAGCTCCCGTAGCACAGCGTAGCGGTGACGTCAGGCGCACGTAGCAGTCCACTATTTCGAGGTCGCGTGCACTTGCACCGTGGCGCATTAGCGGGGAGCGCGGTCCGCTGTACTGCCAATCGATGGAATCGATGGTTCGAAACCAGCGAATCACAATCACTTTTAGAAAGTCAAGTCTATCGTTAATGACAAAATTACTTGTATCTCTTTCTAGTACCGCCCAGAGGGTGTCAATCACAGGTAAGACACTGGCAAGTGTAACAAGGAACCAGAAATCACTTAAATGACCAATTAGAAAAAACAGAAAGCTAGGCGCTCTAAGGACGAGCGACACACGTCCACACAGTTCAACGTCCGCCGGCCGAATCTCTTTTCATTTTCTACGTTGTATTGTTTTTATTATCTGTTTCTTCCATTAGAAATCACGATAGTGTTTCTTTGGAAAAATTGGTAGAAAGTAAACAATAGTAATAATTGTATTGTTTTCTCGGAAATTAATAACAATGTTGTTTACGAGAATATAAGAAAACGTGTTTCAACCATGTTGTACACGCAATACAAGAATAAAAGCGCCGAAGATTGTTTTGCGTTACTTCCAATATTTTTCTTTCCACCCTGTAGTGTGAATTTGCTTTTATTTATAGCGTATTATTGTGTGTGTCAATTAATATTTCTAGACCACGTTATATTAGTTTTTATGTAACTTTAGTAAACAGCATTATTATGACGTAAAAATGACAAGTGAGTGAGACCCACGACAAAAATCTAACGAGCCCAAAGATGGCGAGTGTGTGCCATTGGCCACTTTTCGGCTTCATCATTATACTTGCGATACGAAAAAAAAACAATTTATTTCGCTTTTAACGTACTGTAAATTTTAAATAACCGACATCACGGTTGCCACCAAGGTTGCCTGAAAGAGATTGCTTTTTAGCGATAAGGCCACCCATTGTGTTACATATAGTTTTCTTTTGTTTTTGTTTTTATCGTAACATATTTGTTATTGGTGCACAATAAAGAGTTATCTGTCACGAATCAAACATTTTTTCAGTATTTATCAGAGACAAAACTTACCCTATGTAAAGAAAAAAAAATGTAGAGACCAATAGGACGCAGCTGAATAGGTCCAACTGGACCGTGGTACTGGTAATTTGCGATCCCCTCAAAAGATTTCCATTTTACCTTCACATCGATGGTCCTAACTAATCGAAAGGAAGACTTTAACCCTTTTCCGGAGTTAACTGTCCGTGACTGGACGTCGGTGGAAATGCAAACCTTACCATAAAGTGCTAACGAATTCCGTCCTCACCCAATTCTCTCGCCCTTGTTACCCTTGTTTTATGTATTTTACATTAACTGGTTAAAGTTCTATTATTACGGGGTTAATTCGTGTATTTGCGTAGTGTAATGGCTACTTAATTAAGTTTCATTTAAAACGTTGACTAAGATAGGTAAGTAATTATAATTGTCCATATCATCACGTCCTAAGCAGTAATAGCCTAGTGGTTAGAGCGTTAGACTGCAAAGTCAAAGGTCTCGAGTTCATACCCAGGCACGCACCTCTGTCTTTTGGAAAGCATGTGATGTTAACAGTGACGAAAAACATCGTGAGAAAACCTGCATGCCTAAAGATTCCTCGAAGGTGTGTGAAGTTCGCCAACCCGTACTGGGCCAGCGTGGTGAACTATGGCCTAAACCCTCTCAGTTTGAGAGGAGGCTCGTGCTCAACGATGAAATAGTTTCTGAATAGGGCTAATATTATTATATCATCACGTCAGATTTATTGCTGGGTACTTCTTTTGTATCTTTCTATGTCATAAACTAGTTAAATTTAGAATATTCTCACACCAGATGCCTTGCGGGGTAGGCAGGGAGTACAGAGTTCCAACAGGTTATTTCCTTACATACCTTTCTGGCTTCCTCCACTCTCATAGTTCGTAACCACCTACTTTGTAACGTCTAAATATTATGTACTCTAATGCTAACTTATTTTATTGAAATCTCTACAAATTTGATAAACCTGTCGAAATGAACTAATGTCAAAATTCACATGAAATAAAACTATTTTGGATGGGATATTGGCATTGTAGCATATTTTTGATTTCGTTAAACCAGTCCTTCCCATCACCGTATGGTGCTCTAAAGCACTCTAAACGTCAGAAATATGAAGTAAAAAAATATACCTTGATAAATCCGAAAAATAGTTTATTTCATGTGTAATATTCGCGTGAATATAAGAATTCAGTACAAAATTGATATCCATAATTATTTAAATGATTTTAAAAGAACTTAATTAAAATAAAAATAATACTTTGTACTAGTAAATAATACTTTGTACAAGTAAAATAATGTTTTTTAGTAAAATAGTACTTTGGAATTTGTCTCTAAAATGATAGAACGAAGCTATCTTCAACCGATTTTAATGTTCTCTAGGCCACGTCCGACCCGATACAACGATTCGATCTAAATAGCCTCGTTACTTTTATGTTTCTGCCTCATAAACCATGCTCCCTTGGCATAGCTCTGTGCCTCGGAGCATACCCAACACGCATCGAAAATACTAGCCGTGTTCATATCCAGGAATTTTCTTCAAAACCATTTTTTTTGTGCCTGAAATAAACGCTTTGTTATTTCGTGAAACAAAAGAGCCTCACATATATTTTTTGTCTTTAAAAAACCTAGCACCACATTAAGAGTTATTCCTGTACCATGAGTGCGTTTACGAACATGAAATTCACATACATAAACACCGAGATCGTAACATTTATTTGTGGGTCACTGAAATATTTGTCTGGTGTGGGATCGAACCCGTGGGCGAGACGGCTTAAGCTCGAAACCACTGAACCAAGCAGTTGTTAATGTTATGTGAAAGCGCATTTAAATGCTGAGGGGAATCTATACAATTTACCTTCTCGTAGATCGTCATGTTTATCTAAAAGGAAGTAAAGTAAAAGATGTTTATTAGAGCTTCTTGAACTTATGTCGTCTACTACCAGTGTGAATTTGGCGGCCTAAAGTTAACGGCCTGTTATAACCCGAACAAATAAAATAGTCATTGGAAAATACATGAAAAGGCTTTCCATAAAGGCTTCTTATGTGCTATCATGTTGAAAAAAAATTAGTTTTATGGATACTAAGTCCATAAAAATATATTTTTATTATCATGGTAGCATATAAGAAGCCTTTTTGGAAAGCAGTTCCAAGTATTTACAACGACAATTATATTTGGTCGGGTTATTACAGGCCGCTAAGTTTAGGCGGCCAACTTTAAAACAGTTTGTCTACTCACTTGTAAACCACGAGCAAAAGTTAAACACCCATTTTTACTAGCCTATTTTACTGTCCCTTTACTGAGTAAAGAACTCCCCTTTATAATTCCACAGATGTCGATCTATTGTTATTTAGGCCCACGAAGTACCCGCAAAGGCGCACCAATTAAGCATTTAACAGTTAAGCTTTGCATTTGGAACAAGGCAGACGTGTTGTGAGTTGTGTTGTGTACTTTGCCAACTTAGTGTCTAAGGTGGAAGTGATTGGTCGACGCTGCGTTCTCCGATTCCTTGTCGCACTCGTGCTGTGTGAACGCAAGGTTAACGCCTGGTGGGCGTGGTTGGAGTGGGATAGCGGATATTTGTAACCTTATACTTGGGTAGTGCTTATAAACGTTTAAAAACATGTAAAAATAATTTTGTTGGTGGGGTTTGAACCGGCTCCTCTCAGGCGGCGAACGACGGACGTAGCGTGCTTGTGCATTACGCCAAGTGTTGAGTGACCGCTTGGCACGAAATAGCCTACTA
Organism: Phalera bucephala; assembly: GCA_905147815.2. NCBI lineage: Eukaryota > Metazoa > Arthropoda > Insecta > Lepidoptera > Notodontidae > Phalera > Phalera bucephala. The sequence continues at coordinate 14,766,000 of LR990612.1, forward strand.
CAATCGACACTCGCAAGCTTATAAGGGCTTATTTGCTATATCCTGTAACTTATTGCTTATATCTTGGAGCAATAAATATGCCCCGTTTAGCAAGATCACCCCCTTCATGTTCTCCGAATGTGCATTCGCTTGTTGAGGCCCGTTCCGAGCCTAATATTTATTCTGTTACTGATTCAATGCCGGAGACTAGTAATATAACTACAAGGCCGGGAAAGCACTTTAGAGGTAATGAAAGCGATCTAACTGTTGACAAATTTGAGGAACTGAAGATTATGCTGGAGAGTTGGAAAGCTGATCAAGATGTCATATTAAACAAATTAGTTGCGGAGGTTTCCGAGTTAAAGCAACAGAATTTTCCTATCCAAATAACTAACTCAGAGATTGAAAAAACTATCTTAAAAATAAACAAGGGATATGAAGACATGAAAACCCGGGTCGAAACCATGGAAAGATCGAAACTGCTGAGAGGAACGTCTTCGTGACTTAGCTCAAAGTTACTAAAAGTGACGTTTCGATGGCCAAGTTAGAAGCCAAAATTGACTCAATGGAGCAAAGTGCACGAATGTGTAACATAGAAATTTGTAATTTTCCGGATAAACGCAACGAAAATTTACCAACCATCATAGAGTCAATCGGTAACGTGCTTAAGTATCCTGTTTCACAAAATGACATCATAACTGTCCACCGCGCACCGCACGCGCAGCAACATAAACCGAATAACATAATTGTCAAATTTAGATCGCGTATTCTTCGTGATAACATACTAAGCGCCTATTACAAAATGAAGAGCATCAAGTCTGACCTATTAGGAATTACAGGCACACCTGTGCGTGTTCATCTGAATAAACACCCAACCCTTAAAAATAAGGCTTTATTTCGGAAGTGCACGGAAAAATTTCAGGCAAGCGTGGATTTAAATATGTGTGGATTAGGAATGCTACCATACTTGTCCGGGAGCGGGATGGAATTCCGGCTTTTGTAATACGATCTGATAATGACCTCACTAAAATTGTTTCTGGCGAGCGGACGAGCAGGAACACCTGCAGTATTCGTAACTAAGGGCTGCAACAAAGGGATTATACTTGTTGTTGTTAATATATTGCGTGTTTAATTATTATTGTATAATCTATTTAAATAACATTGAAGGTCTGAGGTTGCGTGCATATGTACTTTTGTCAGTATGACTACTTTTGTGCATTTTTTTTATCTTTTACATACCGTGTAAACATGTTTACTTATAACTGTATTCTTCGTTGTTTTTTACTATGGGTACTAGATTTCACCTACTAATGGATGACGGTTCGGTTCATAGTGGTAAACATTTACACATGATTATATATCTAAATAAAGGTGACATTTTTTGTGACTGGATATTATGCATTCACATTGCTGTAACAAAGAATAATTACTCCCCATAGGCATAAATACTCTACGCTTTCATATTAATTACTCAATAATTTCTTTTCAGTTTAGGCGTATACTGATTTTAATAGGACATATTGACGTAATATTTATTTGTTTCTATGTAATTGACAATGGCTAGCAATAATATTGTATTTTATTATCAGAACTGTAGAGGAATTCGTACGAAACTGCATGCACTTTATATGGCAATCATGGCCTGCGCTTATGTTGTTATCATACACTCCAAGACCTGGTTGATTCCTGCCATTTGCGATAGTGAATTTATTGATGACCGCTACACTGTCTTCAGATGTGACCGTGACCGTTTAGCTACAAACAAACTTGAAGGTGGGGGCGTTTTGGTAGCTGTGCGACCAACTAAGGTAACGACATATTTTCAGTATGCAGAGGTCGAATATGTAGTGATTCGGTTACCAGCATTACAGTCTAATCAACACCATATCATTTGTGCCTTGTATATACCACCGCGTACTTGTGATGATACTTGCTCCCAATACTATGACATGTTGCAGGGTATTGTTAATGATCCCCTATGTGATTCATTTCATATTGTGCGAGACTATAATTTGCCTTATATTGATTGGACTGACCAGGGGGATCATATAGTTGGACTTGCTACAAACCCCATTAGCAGGCTCTTATTAAATTTTATGTCCTCTATTAATGGTTAACAAATTAAATTATCTTAAAAATAATCTAGGTAAAATACTTGATTAGTTTATTTCCAATATGGACTGTCAATTGTTGTCCTGTAGTGCGCTACTAGATCCCGATAGCCATCATCCTCCTTTTACAATTTCAACTGGGCTAAATATGCAATTCTCTCCCATGAAAAGACCCTCAATCCTCAGACACAATTACAGAAAAGCAAATTACGACGATATTAATAATGAAATTGGTAATATTGATTGGAAAACATTACTAGCGTGTCTCACATCTGATCAAGCCCTTAATACATTTTATGATACTTTATATGGGGTAATCAGATTGTATGTAACACTAATGCGAACTAAAAGCTTACACTTTCCTGTATGGTTTTCTTCTACGCTCATTCATATTTTTAAAAGTAAAGAACGCGCATGGTTGACATGGAAAAAGTACCACAATCTCTACGATTATGAAAAGTTTTCAAAGTACCGCAAGCTTTTTTACAGTGAGTCAATAAAGTGCTTCAAGAGTTACATACGTTCAGTCGAGGACAACATTCCTAAAATGTTAAATATTTTTGGTCTTATGTCGCTAGTAGGAAGAATAAGTTAAACTTTCCATCCCAGATGTACTTTACAGACGTATCCTCTGAAAACCCCTCAGAAATATGTAACTTATTCTCAGCTTTTTTTGGTTCAGTTTACGAACCCTCTACCCTCGATCCCGATAATTGGCAACCATGCAATAACTATTCAGATAATTCCACTTATTTATCTGATATATATATCACAGAAGATGTTATAAAAAGGGAATTAAACTCTCTAAATCCATCAAAAGGAGCTGGACCGGATAGTATACCGCCTAGTTTTCTTATAGAAACAAGTGAAAACTTTTTTACCGCCTTGCATATTATTTATAATAAATGTCTACGGGGGGGAGTTTTTCCTAATACGTGGAAACGAGCATTTGTGGTATCGGTTTATAAAAGTGGTGACAAAAACAACGTTGAAAATTACCGTCCCATTTCTATTATCTCTACCTTGGCGCAGCTTTTTGAAAGGCTTGTACACGGTGTTTTGTACCCTCATATCCATCAACTCATTATACTGTGTCTTCGTTCTCAATATAAACATGCAGCTCTCTCGATTCGCTTGGCAGCTCGCTAATTTTAGAGACAAAACGTCAACGCCTCCTCTATGGTATCTGTGGACATAACCTCTGCGACCATTCTCTCTTTTAGCGCGGCAGCTGATGCCTTGTAATAAAGTTTTGGTCGACATTTATTTTAATCATATAGTCGTAGCAGTGAAATTATATAACAAAAGGTTTTTATATACTCAAGTGATGTTGTGAAATAAATTTAAAACATCGTATAGGCAAAATTCAGAAGTATTTTACGTCTTGAAAAAAAAAGTACATTTCAAAAAGATCAACTGATAGTTGTTTATTTGTGGCGGTTTTTCAGCTTAACTTGTTTATGTATATAATATCGAATATTTGGAGACGTGAGTTTTGTCATATTAAGACTTCTAAAAGTCTTCACTCGAAAAGTAAACTTACGAAGTCTCATGTCCCTCTTCGTGTAAAAACAGTTTAACACGCAATATACCTGCAAACAATTATTAACCGTCTATAAATTGGCAATGTAATACCTCTAATGAGAGAAATTAGGGGGGACATTAATCAATAATGATGATTGTTAAGGATCGATGGCAATGTAAGGACACGGGCGATGTACGAGATGCATCGACGTGGTGCGCAAAACTTAACGGTAATTCAAGGACACGAGTGGTGTACGAGATGCATCAGCGAGATCCGCAAGACTTGGGGCCCATACAAGATATGTGCTGAAGGTCATACTACTCATAGGTTTCACCTATGAGGTGCTCCTGTGCAGTTCACATTTCTACAATGGTAAGAATCTAAAATGTTACCCAACATACATACCTTAAACAGTAAATACAAAGACTATTGCTATAAACTATAAGCAATTTGTGATATTATATCTCCTAAAGGAGACTTTTTGAGTCTTCGGGTAGTTAAAGGGACATTGTTTATGAATTTCTGAATAACAATACATTATCAATAACTTAAGCCACTCATTTGCAGAAACATAATGTTTTGCATTGATTTCATTATTAGACATACTTGTATAATAATCCTGAAATAGCCCAAAGTGGAGCTTTTTACACAAAGAATTGTGCAATATTATGAGCACTTGTATTAAAAAGGTAAACCCAGCAAATTTTTATCCCTGAACAGGGGTTTTAAACAGATGAGCCAAAGTAATCTCTACATATAACAATGCCTGTTGTAACTGACAAGCAACAGAATTGTGGAAATATTCCAAATATACGGACGATTTAGCGCAGTGGTTAAGGGCTTAGCCCGCCCCGCCCACTGGGTCTAATAGTCGCGGGTTCGATTCCCGCACGGGACAAATCTTTGTGTGACCCACAATTATTTGTTCCGGTCTGGGTATTTGTATTTGTGTATGTGAATTTTCATGTTTGTAAACGCACCCACGACACAGGAATTAATCCTAGTGTGGGGCAAAGCTTTTAAAAAAAAAAAAAAAACAATAATATCTCAGCCTACCGATGCTAAGACAGGCAAGTTGTGCAATATTTTTTGTTACACACACATCCTTAAAATATAATATAAAATACCTGGTCTATCCAGTTAACATAAAACTAATAATTATCAATATTATCAGCCCAGACCCCTTGCAGGGTAGCCAGGGAAGATGAGTCCTAACAATACAGTCATGAAACATTGATTGGGATAAGAACCTTTGTGGTCAGCAGTATATATTTTGTATTAAAGGAGTTTTAATATGGTGGAGTACCAATATGGAATTATAACTATCTGTTCATAAACAGTAGTTAAATGTCAAAAAAATCACCAGTGTTGTAACCAACATAGAACAACAATCCTCATCCGGTGTGTAAAAATATTAACCCACAGTGTACCTATCAGCCCAAAGTAATCTCTACTTATAACAATGCCTGTTGTAACTGACAAGCAACAGAATTGTGGAAATATTATTAATAATATAATATCTCAGCCTACCGATGCTAAGACAGGCAGGTAGTGCAATAATTTTCGTTACATACATCCTTAAAGTATAATATAAAATATCTGGTCTATCCAGTTAACATAAAACTAATAATTATCAATATTTTCAGCCCAGACTCCTGGCAGGGTAGCCAGAAAAGATGAGTCCTAACAATACAGTCATGAAACATTTATAGGGATAAGAACCTTTGTGGTCAGCAGTATATATTTTGCATTAAAGGAGTTTTAATATAGTGGAGTACCAAAATGGAATTATAACTATCTGGTCATAAACAGTAGTTTAAATGTCAAAAAACCACCAGTGTTGTAACCAACATAGAACAACAATCCTCATCCGGTGTGTAAAAATATTAACCCACAGTGTACCTATCAGCCCACCAAAAACAAATCACAATGGACATTGGAAGCCTCCTACCAGAGAATGTGAGGTAAGAAATGTTTGCTAGGCTTTTTACACAAAGGCTTGTTTTTTGTTTTTTTAAGTTACTAAAAGAATCAGTTAAACATTCAGGAATACAACATGGCTGTTACAAATAAACCATAATATTGGAGGCTAAAGGTATTCACTGACTTTGGTATGTAACAATGTATCTATGACACTAATAAAAATGTGTGTCTGTCTGCCTACAACGGCAAACATAACTTTATTGGTTTTGTGCAAATACTTGCAATCCAGATAAGTGAAGGTTAAAAAATCTGGTCCTACATATATGTAACATTATGTATAGAAACATTATTATTAGAAACATAATATTTTAATAATTGATATACAACTTATAGCCATTCTCATTAGAATTTAATTAAAGGTAGATGATCACAACGGTGCTATAATCCTTATCCCACTAAAAAACTCAATGCTAATAATAGACATTAGAGTCATATTAAATATACTAATAAAAAATTTATTAGGAGCTATTCAGCTTTCTATTGGGTAATGAGTCCAATGGTTTTGGTTTTGGTTTTTGGTTACGCCCTGCATCATTTATAGTGTAATTAATACATTAAAAATTTGGGATATCATATAGTTAAAGTACATAGCCTTATGTGAGGAATACCTCTAGATAAGGACATTAGTACAAAGGCCTCTAGTACAAAAATGTTAAGTTTTTGTATATGTACATCTTTAAAGATTATAAATATAACTAACATTAAATATAACCGAACTTTGACATAAAGGAAAATACTTTATCATAAATTAAATAAGTAATTATAGCAAAACATCCTTATAATCACCAATATAATTTGTAGCCTTTGTCTGGTACTGTACTCAAAAAAGAGATCATCTGAGAGAAAAAAACACACATACCACTTGGAAGACACCTTATTGGGGAAACAGGTTTCCCTGTCTTATTTGTCTTATATTGTTATAAATTGGGTACTAACATACTTTGTTTCCAGATTTAGTACACAGTAAGAATTTTCTATCTATATCGTCACGCCAGACCCCTTGCGGGGTAGGCGGGGGGTGCGGGGTTCCAACAGGTTCTTTACTTACATATCTCTCTGGCTTCCTCCACTCTCATAGTTTGTTTCGAAAGGGTTTTCTATGATACAAGAATTATTATAAAGGGATTAATTTTATATAAACAAAGTTCTGGATCGGTAATTCCTCAACTCTCGTACCTATAAAAAAAAAAAAAGAAAATCTATAGTTAGAAGACATAACAGATGGAGAATGCACTGATATCTGATAAGTAATGATTGATTATTATTACCCGGTAGTAATGAGTTATGGACAACAGGTGTGCTATAACAGGTGCTTTAAAGATTTTTGTTGGGATGGATCTACGCTATATAACATAACATGTTATAGAATTTGATTAAATAAATTTATTTTGAATTAGTTAGACAGACTGGTTGTAAGAAACAATATATATATATATAGATATATATATATATATATATATATATGTTGTATTTGTGCTGTATAGCAATGCAAACAACGGGAATGTGTTATACAAATGTACTCATGACATGTTATGTTTCAGAGCTTACGCTTAAAAATGACATTCATGTGGTATACTTCAACTTTACCCTTATAGCTCTAAACAGCTGCATGTTTATATCGAGAACGAAGGACACAGTATAATAAGTGATCAAACGAACTTACCTGAAGTGAAGTTCGATCATTATTATACGAAGTGACATTTTTGCCTTACCCAAACAACAATTCAAACGTAAGGCAAGTGAATTATTATTCATTGCAAACGATTAATCTTAAAGCATAGCTTAGCAGCCATGCATGTCTCCTTCTTTCTTTCGTTCTGTATAACTCCATTATTAATTCGCGGACAATGTTGTGGGTTGTATGTTTATATATACTGTATAATAGCTATCATTAGTGTAAGATATTATAACATACAACTGCTTTTTGTCCCTAATAAAATAAAATAAATCGTCGCGCCACTTTTATCCATATGTTAAACATATCTACATTGATCACATCAGATTTTCTTACAGTTCATCTTAAGTTTCTTACGTTAAAAAATCGCGGTAGTATCCGTATAATAGTATTTTTTCCTGTGTAATATTCCTTTTGTGTTATTCATAACATTAAATTCGAGAACTCAATGTATTCTTAGTAGTGATTAGGTGTCTGGAAATAATTCCATAAACCCGGCTAGGCGTGATGTGAGTTGTGCAAATTTACACGTCGGAAGTACCTTAACAGATCTATTAGGTAGGAACGTATGTAGATAATTTGCGGTATTTGAAATATTCTTCGAAAATATTAATTAGTTCCGCTTTCTACAACATCTATGTAAGATGAATTTTGAGAGATAATTAAGTATTTTTTTGCAATAATGAAGACTTAAAAAGTTTGAAACCTTTAAAAATAGTGTATGTTTAGATAACACGTGAAATGGATATCATCCAGCTACATCACGAAGTAGACAATTCCCTACTTCGTGAGTTGCATGTTCGAAGAACGTCGCTAGGTAACCAATAAATTTGTGTGGGATTTTCCATTCATCTGGTAAGCGTTTTCTTTATGTGATTAATAAACCGTCTCTTGTATTTTTCATCTATCATGTATTGCATTGGGTCCTAACATCGTTAGTAAATAGGATAAGTACCTACAAAAATACAACACGAGTTTTATTAATTACATTGAAAATCTCGTACCTACCAATTTAAAGGTCAATGTGTGGGTATTATAAATTGCTAAGTTTGATGATAAAAAAAATATTATCGTATTACCTACAAATCGTAATCGTTAAAAAAAAAGACGAGGTATTTCTAAATTTTTGCGATCGGTGTCGGCTCTATGAAATATATTTAAAAGTTAAAGAACATTATATTTTTTATTGTGTTTAATGTTTTTCATTAAATTTTGGTAATATATACAAAATATGTCAATAATTTAATTTTAAATTAAGAAAATTAGTATTATGATATTTATAATGAAACGAAGAGTAGAATAGAATAGTAGTTTAAATGAATAGTCATTCTGCGAAAATGTAATAAAGTTTAGTGACGCTTTGAAATTGAAGCTAATCAAGTTTAACAAAGACAGGAATTCAATTAAAATAAAAGTACCAAAATAATGATTGAACCCAAAAATAATTTGAATTGACGGGCTGTACCCGGATCTTGGAAAGGCTTGCATGGGGTCATGGGTCCAACACGTAGAGGCCCTTTGCGAGAAGTTAATGTTATGTATGTCACCTGCTGAGATCACTTGCTAAAAATGAAGAAAGGTAAATTACCGACCGCTCTAACCATTGAGCGACAGAAACGGAATGCGGATAGCGTTGGTTTGATTCCCACCTGTAAGCGGTGATATTTTCTTTCAATTTAGAATCACTAGTAGTGTTGTAAGAAATGAGCTCTGAGTCGAGCGCTCGAACCCCGAGTCGAAGCTCGCGAGCGTTCAAGGCTCGAGCCTTTAAGGCTCCGGAGCCCTTAAGGCTCGAGGTTTCAAACCTCGAGCTTTAAAGGCTCGCGAGCCGTTAGGACTCAGCTCTTAAAGGTTCGAGTCGAAGCTTGAGCCTTCAATTTTGCCTATACTAATAAGAACTAATTATACAAGCTATTTTGATTTTTGATACGATTAGCCAAATATTGTACTAAATGAATATTTTTATCTATATCTATCACCACGCCAAATACGTTGCGGGGTAGGCTGAGAATGTTAATGTTACGAATTAAATACACCCCGATATCTCGTAAACCCTTTATCGGGGGATGTTAATTTTTTACAAGCTTTTATTGACTTGCAATCTGTCTTTCGGGTTCAAATCTTGAGATCCATTTCTCAAGGACATGCGGGTATCCGATTAAGCTGAAATTTGGCATACATTTGTAAATCCAATAACAATGCAATAATATGGTACCATGGAGCTGATCTGATGATGAAGTCGGAAGGTGGCCATAGGAACATGTGAACTATATGACATAACCCCCTCGCGTTAAGGCGCGTTAGATTGGTGTTGATAACTACTATACAACCAAATAGTGTACAGTGTCTGATGATGAAGCCGAAAGGCGGCCAATGGAACCACCAAACTACTCAATATAACCCCGCTGTGCTTGGGCTCGTTGGATTTGTTTTGGCGAGCACTTTGCACCTATGTGGTGTCCATGGTCTGATAATGGAGCCCGAGGGTCGCCAACAGAACTACCGAAGTACTCAACATAGCCCCGCCGTGATTGGGCTCATTAGATTTGTCTTGACGAGTTCTGTAGACCCGAATTATGTCCAGGTTCTTATGTTGGAGCCGGAAGGTGGCCAACAGAACTATTCAACTATTCAACATAACGTCACCGTGTTTGGGCTCATTGGATTTGTCTTGACAAGTTTTGTATACACGGATGTCCAAGGTCTGATGATGCAGCTGGCAGGTGGCCAACAGCACAACCCAAGTACTCAACATAACTCCGACGTGTTGCGACTCTTTACATTTGTGTACACAAGTACTTGTTGGTCAAAAGATGTTTTAAAATTATCCCATTTCCAACTTAAACGCTGTCTTTGATATTACTAAAGATTCTTCACTGGAAGTAATCCCGGGATTTACAATTGTCTCAATAGACATGTCAATATCTTGGTCGTTTTTGTTCCCTAGCATTATCAGTAAATATTACTGTCTGTGCTATGAGGAGCGTTGTTATTGGCGCGCAACTCAAATACTTCTGGTTGCCGAATGTAGGTACCCTTGCGCAGAGCACCCGGCAACCTGGTCGGGGCCTCAGCATAGTGTACAGAGAAACAACTCCCTAAGGCCGTCTATTATATTTACTAAAGGGCTTACTAAAGGGCTTTATTAAAGGGCTATTTGACGAGGAAATAAATATTACTGAAAACATAAGTAAATGTTTAACAAGTTACAAGTTATAAGTATATATTATAAGTAAATAACGCAATATTTGATAATTGCTTCACAAATTCCATACAAAAACCAAATTCCAAAATTTAATTTTTTTTACCCTTCTTTAAATACTTTTATACCTTAATTAACAATGAAACTTGCATATAAATGTGTGCGTAATGAGAAATACATTTCAGAAATGCATTTGACATCTCCGTATTGCTTTGTCACAGACATTGCTGCGCATGTTGTAAAGCAAATACCGCGCGCGCCCGCTTTTCGAATCTGTTTCTCTGTAATATATATTGGTGGTCTCAGTGACGTATTTCGCGGGGTGAAGTGTGTGCGGGCGCAGGGAAGGGCACGCCATCGCCGCCGCCGCGCGGCTCCGTTTTGTAGCGACTTACTTACCTACACTCACATGCGTTACCTATGTAATTGCAGTATAATAGGGAGGTATTAGATAATTAAAATCTTATTAGGTACTGCAAATGCAAGGATACGAAAAACATCTAGGTTTTTGAAACATACAAAAAGACAGCAGTGAGGATGGATGTATTAATTTTTGTATTTACGTAAAAACTTAAAATTAATTATCGTGAGGTAACCTGCATGCCTATGAGTTTCTCGAAGGTGTGTGAAGTTCGCCAACCCGCACTGGGCCAGCGTGGTGGACTATGGCCTAAAGCCTCTCAGTTTGAGAGGAGGCCCGTGCCCAACGGTGGGACAGTTTCTTAATAGGGCTAATATTATTATTATTATGATTTACGTAAAAACTAGGATTTTTGTATTTACATAATAACTAAGGGACTTTGATGAATGACCGTTTTCTTTTCTTGTTAATGACTGTGGAAAGTCCAGTTGACTATAAGAACTTTAATAAGCAACCAAGGATGGGATTCTTCTATAACTATAATATTTAACTAAATATTGTAAACACTAAATAGGAGGAGACTATTTGGAAAAAAAACCTGTTGTAATTCTGTACTCTCTGCCTACCCCGCAAGAGATGTGTGAAGGTTTTTAAAAGATTATTAACGTTTATTTAATGTCGTACTTTTTAGTTGTAGACTTTGATTATTATTCTCTAATAATATCTTTATTTGTGCGTATTTTTTGTTTAGTATTCAATTTTATAATTATTTTATTTATTCATATTCTTATTTTAAACAAATAAGGTATGCCCTAATACGATGGTGTTTCGTGTGATGTTTGTCATCAGACCTTGGACATAATTTGTGTCCAAAATACTTGTCAATATAATGACCCCAAACACGACGGAGCTATGTCGAGTAGTTGCGAAGTTCCGTTGGCCACTTTTCGGCTCCATCATCAGACCCTGGAAATCATCTCAGTCGAAAGTTCTTATCAAGACAAGTTAAACGACCCCAAACACGACGAGGCTTTGTTGAATAGTTCCGGAGTTCCGTTGGCCACTTTTCGGCTCCATCATCAGACCCTGGAAATCATCTCAGTCAAAAGTTCTTATCAAGACAAGTTAAATCATCCCAAACACGACGAGGCTATGTTAAGTAGTTGCGGAGTTCCGTTGGCCACTTTTCGGCTCCATCATCAGAGCCTGGACATCATCTCAGTCGAATATTCTTATCAAGACAAGTTAAACGACCCCAAACACGACGAGGCTATGTCGAGTAGTTGCGGAGTTCTTCCGGCCACTTTTCAGCTCCAGCATCAGATCCTGGATATAACCTCGGTCGAAAGTTCTTATCAAGTCAAGTTAAACGACCCCAAACACGACGGGGCTATGTCAAGTAATTGCGAAGTTTCGTTGGCCACTTTTCGGCTCCATCATGAGACCCTGGAAATCATCTCAGTCGAAAATTCTTATCAAGACAAGTTAAACGACCCCAAACACGACGAGGCTATGTCGAGTAGTTGCGAAGTTCCGTTGGCCACTTTTCGGCTCTATCATGAGACCCTGGAAATCATCTCAGTCGAAAGTTCTTATAAAGACGAGTTAAACGACCCCAAACACGACGGGGCTATGTCGAGTAGTTGCGAAGTTCCGTTGGCCACTTTTCGGCTCCATCATGAGACCCTGGAAATCATCTCAGTCGAAAGTTCTTATAAAGACAAGTTAAACGACCCCAAACAGGACGAGGCTATGTCGAGTAGTTGCGAAGTTCCGTTGGTCACTTTTCGGCTCCATTATCAGACCCTGAACATCGTCTGGGTCTTAAGCACTTGCCAAAACACAAACGAGCCCACACGCCATGGGGCTGTGTTGAGTCGTTGGGTAGTTCTGAAGGCCATCTTCCGGCTCCATCATGTGATCTTAAACACCATCTCGGTCTATAGTACTCGTAAAGACAAATCCAACGAACCCAAACATAGCTATGTTGTACAAAAGAGGTGTCCATTAGACCAGCACCATAACACCGTGTTAGTGGTATTTTATGAATACCTAAAGTTTTCGTTTTACTTGTTTCGAACATTTTTCGAAATTATTAATTCCCGAACTCATTAAAATCGGTAGAAATTACGAGAAAATTGATTGACCCTTTCTAGATACCTATTACTATTGCTTTACGGCCCTCGACTTTAAACTCTGAGCAATCTTTTTTCAAAGTAACTACCGTGAACCTTGTTAACAGAGCTCGTTTAAAGCTCGAACCTCCGAGCCTTGTAGCTTCGAGGTTCGAGCCGCGGCTCGAGCCTTGTAGCCGGCGCTCGAGCTTCGAATCGAGCTCTTTATAGAGAGCTCGAGTCGAAGCTCAAGCTTTCTATGGATGCGCGAGCTCTGAACGACTTTAAGGCTCGGAAGCTCGAGCCTTCTGACAACACTAATCACTAGTCTATAAAAGCAAATGTAACGTGCACTAAACATTAAAATAATTCCAAAAAGTAAGTAGCAGTAAAGAAAAATGGATTAATTATTAAAAAAGAAACAAAACTATTTCTTTCGGATTTTATCGCGGTTTATTTTTTGCGACATTTCGAGTGCTTTGCTCATGGTCAAAGCGAAACCTCGGGATCTTTAAATTCAAAAATAATCAGCGATAAAATCCGAAAACTAGTTTTATTTCATGAAATATATTTCTCATAAAATGATTCGCCTAAAATTACTTAAAATGATAATGTAGTTTTTCTAACGAAAAAATTCCCACCCCCGCTTAGGGAATATAGGCGTGACGGTGTGATAATGAAAGCAGTCCTATTATTTTGTATACGTGTATTCATTTCTATAACATCATCAGTGCAGAGCAGAAATACATTTCTCCCAGTCACAATAGCAGGACGTAGGTACCCATAACGCCACTAAGTGGTGTCGCGGCCCGTTTGAGATACTTATATGGAGTATTGAATTGTAGATGGCGTTAAGTGCTTCTGGTTGATCAAATTTAAAACATCAAAGTGGCTTTCTTGAGTATGCGTCTATCTACGCAGTCACTACAATGAGACTGTGCGAGTACCTTCCTTCTATAGAAGTACGACAAAAGGCAAAAAAGGTAGTTAATCTGGATCGAATCTGGTCGTTGCCTCTAAGAAAGTGCATTTCGTTTTATTGCGAAAATAATAATGTAAATTGTAACAAAAAAATATCCCTATGAGAGTGGAGGAAGCCAGAGGTCTGCAAGGAAAGAACCTGTTGGAACTCTGTAGTCTTTACTTGCCTGATCTGGTGTGATAGTGTACATTTTTTCCGTGAAGCTCAATGTGAAAAATAAATAAAAAATGTGATGTAGTATATTTAAATTTGTATGATGGTTTATCATAATAATTCGTTAATCAAACTTAATAACCACAATTTTGGTCAAGTTGAGTACCTGTTCTATTACAAGTTCCAAATATTTGTAAATGCAACATACTCATTTATTTCTATCGTCGCTGAAATCCGAGAGAAGAATCTGTTTTATTTCAACTGGACCCCAATACAACCTTTGATATCACCGCCCCGTTGTCGGAAAAGGTAATTTATATTAAACCACCCTCTAGATATTTATATGGAAATAGAATAGAACTGGCAAGGAATACGACTTTTCCAGTTATTAAGTGATTTCTTAAGGAATTAGAAAAAAAACGGTTATCTAATTTAAGAGTTGAACTGAGTTGTCGGTGCAGTTGATAACTTTTTCCATTAATTTCTTATCAAAGCGTATTCTTTGAGTTCGCTATAAGATCTGACAGAAACTTTCCCTTTTAATTTACGTGCGTAACTTATCCTCAGCCTTTTAATTCCTCTCGTTCCTTCTATTTTCCCTTTGATAGTTTATTTGAAATTTCTACCTATTTATTCAGTATTCTATTACAACTCCGAAAGAAATCTAACCTGATGATACAGATAGATAGATATTGAATCTGTCTTTATTACGAAAAGGCTCCGGATGGTTCATTTATGAGTACATATGTAGCATTTTTCATGCCTGTTAACATATTAATAGCCCCCCAACCAACACTTTTCTCTGGTAGGGTAGGGCGCGCTAGTTGTGCAATTTTTCACTTAATCGGTCATAGCTTGTCAACTATAAGTACACATTGCTTGTTATAGATACTGATGGTTAAGTAAGTTACGCCTTTCTAAAAGTCTGCACAGTAATTTTTTTCTAATAAGTCACATTTAAGAGCTAGAGTCGTTTAAGTGAAGATATACAGATATGCTCAAAGTACAGCATAGATGAGATAAGTTGAGCAAGGGTATGTAGGGCAAATTGAGAAGTTAGAAATTCTGGTTACACCATGGCTTATATATTTACTAGATATTAAATAAAATTACTATTTGACAATCAACTATTTATTTTCAATCCTTTAGTAACATTATGGTGAAATGAAAAAAATTATTTAAATAATAAACATAAAAATGGAATCAACAAAAACTTACGCTCATATTAGCTTAATTTATAGAATAGACTCGGTCTTTCTACTTAAAATTAGAATTTTACAGTTATAAGATTATCAATAAACCTTAAATTAAAACAAAGACAATAATGAGATATTATGAACTTAAACATTGTTGTTTCTTTCACAATTAATACAAACGGAAGTAAGACCAGCACTTGGCACACATTTTGTATGTGCCTCCTTGCAAACTTAGCACTAGATCCATCTTTCTCATGGTAAACTTTTAGAATAGGTTTGGCTGCAAACCAGCCAGCTTTAGTCATCTTCATTACTTTCCTCACTTGACTGAAATATTTTTTAGAAACAATATATCTTTTTTTCAGTCTTCTTTGGCTTTTTAATTTTATTTTGTTCCTCTTGCAATACGTTTTAATTTCAGGACTATCTGTTTCATTACCTGTTTTCCTCTTTCTTTGATTGCCAAAATAAATAATAAACATATATTACGTTGTCTCAAGTAGTCGTCGAGTGCAAACAGCACTTGGTTTGTACCAACCGGTATGATACCGGCTGCTGGTACGTGTCTTCCGAAGTGATAACGCTTTCAGTTTATTGATATAGGTGAAGTAATTTATGAACGAGCTGCGGCTTTTTCCCCAAATTAATTTCATTGTTTCTACGTGAGGGTCTCTTGGGTCCTTATTCGCTATGACCAAACGCGGCCGCGGCGTGTTACGATATTTCCGTGAAATGTTTTTGTCCGTTTCGTGAAACCGGGTGGTTTTTTCGACGATATGCTTCTAATGTGAACTTGGCTTATTATCAATAGACTGGACAAGATCCCACCAGTCTATAGGTACCACTGGAAATATTTTTATAGAAAAATTAAACTTTATCTGACATAGTATTCGAACTAAGGAACCTCGTGGTTGCTACGTGCATTATTCACTACTAGCCTAAAGTGGCAGTTTTAAAAATCAATTGAGTTATTTGGTATTTTTCTTATGCAAGACTTACAAAATACATTATTTCATATATGGACTCATCGTTATACCGCCACTTACCACTTACGAAATTTATTTTTTATTTTTATTACCTACTTTCTTCATTTCAGTGCCCGGTTCCTTCGTTCAGCACGTTGCCCTCGGGGTTTTATTTCCTGAAACTAAAACTTTCGGTGCAATCGAGGCATCTGGCATCATAAAACTGACCGTCTCCTCGGTTCAGTGAAAGCATCAAGTTTCCTATCTTAGGAGGGCTTGTTGTTAAGTGGAATTTCTACAGTTGTTAATGCTAACTGAAAATGAATAAATGTACGGAAATGGTATTTTAAAACGAAAAGACACGTGGTAAAAACAATACGCTATTGATTTTGGCAAGAAAATAGAAACAAAACGCTTGCCACTTGACTAGGCCCGAATTTTTTCTCTCAACAGGCCTTATAGCTGAATGGACAATTGACTATCGTTAAAGCTGAAGGAAAGCAGCGAAAAAGTTACGGGAATGACATTTAACAAGGTTTTGTTACGTGGTTAGAAGAATGCAATATTGATTACAGTAAAACAATAGAAACAAAACGCTTACCACCCGGCTAGTTCCTCAGATGATACCTCCATCCCATCAAATATTCTTCTATAGTTGTACAATAAACGGTCGGTAAAAAACACAATTCACTTCTTTATCAACATACACTTCATCAGCCAAAAGACGTTCATTGGTGGGAAAAAGGCCTCCGCCAAAGATCGCAACAACACCCGGCTTTGTCACACATATTAAGCTTTTTTCCCCGTGACCGTTCCGACCCCGTTCAGCAGGTCATCAGTCTATCTTTTGGGGACCCTGCCCATTAATTAAAGATCTCTGCAAAATGAGCTTTTACTACTGGTATACTATAAACAAAATACCACATGGTAGAATTAAAAATCAAAATCCCATGGAGAAAACCGTACACACAATATCTGTCTAAACAAACCAGAACCCCGATATAACGCCAAGACAATGTGAAAACAATTCACTACATTCCGTACAAAAAGGTATTAAGTTTGGGCGATTGTCTCAACAAACAACTTAGTCTGGACAAACTCAATGTTTCGTTGAGCGTCTACGAAAATAAACATTGACATGGTAGAGCCAATCATTTTCTGTCCTCGTTTAAGAAACAGATTGTTATTTTAGATTGCCTAGACGATTGTAATTTAAAAAAAAAAAGTATAAACATAGATCTAAAACCTGATATTTATTAAGTTTGTACCTTGTAAAAAGCTCTCAGTATTAAGTATCGGTATTGTCGATGTTCATAGCGATCACCAAGGTAAAGCAGTGTTCGGCTTGGTTGGTCCGATATGGGTGAATATTTGTTGCATTTTCGTATTTGACCATCTTCGCCCTTACAACGTACGCCAAACTAGTTGTTCTGGTTATCATTTAATCTGGTAAATCTAGTTGGAAGCTTCATAAGCGGGTCGAGCTCGATCGATAAGTATCAGCAGGTCCCTACAAACCTGCTTTCACCAATCCGTACTGGGTCCGCACGGTAAAGGTCGATCTAATCTTTCACCTCGATTAGTGAGAGACTTCGCCTTTGCTAAGTTTACAGACTTTGGGACATAGGTTGATTATTATAATGTATACCCCATCATACTGATATGCACTCTCCCCGCAAGGGACTTGGTGTGATCATATAAATACATATACCATATGAATTAAAACCGGTGAGCTAATGATTCACTTAGAAAATCCTGATAAGACTGTAAATGGACGACCTTACAGACTAATCCTAGTTGAACGCGAAAAAGTCGAGATTATAATTGAGGTAGTGCTAGATAAGGCAATTATTCGAGTAAAATAGTTCACCCTTAATGGAACCGCTAATGATGAAACTAAATATTTCACGTGTCTAGACTATGGTTTCAAGATTCCACCATTTGCCCATATTCCAAGATTCTATAAGACTGCCTTTATTCCTCCGGACAGACAAAATTAATATTTGACTATCCCATTTGGTTTGAAAAATTCTCATTCAGTTTATCAAAGAACAATTAACAAAACCTTATGAGAATTAAGAGGTAAAATATCCCTGTACTTGTACCAAATAAAAAGACTAAACAAGTACTAGAAACTCTTGATATTGCCGGGTCAATGACTAACCCAAAAAAAAGGTGTTCCTTCTGAAAGACTCACGGAGTATTCAACTGTCTGCCCGAATACGTTCGTCATTTTTATACTAAGTTTTAAACAGAGATGATACCGTTATACAATCCAACTAAGGTAACTAAAAAGTAGAAATAGACTCCTCAACATGAATTGTACGATTTAAGATTATTAGCTATTTAACATCTGCGCCATTGCTTACTACATATCTTATAAGAAGGCCACCCAATAGAACTCCATATCGATGTGAGTGCAATCGAACTTGGAGCAGTTCTAATACAGATTATAAACAGAGTTTTACGCGTAATCGGGCACTTTAGCATGAGCACAACACCAGCTGTGTGTTAAGAACGGTATATTTTCGATTTTTTTTTATATTCGCTAGAACATTTACTATTGTGACTAATTGCAAGGCAGTTAAAGGATCACGTTATAAACAAGACTTATTTTCCAGAATTCATAGGTGGTGGTCCTTTCTGCAACACTTTGAGTATGAAGTTGAGTACCGCAAAGGAGAAAAGTTGAAACATGCAGATTTCTTTTGCAGAAATTCGCCTCGTGTAATAATGAACCTATCAACTGTAGACGAATGGCTAATAGTGGAACAATGTTGTGACCCTGAGATATCTATCAATTCCTACACCTAGTTTGTAATTTTGCAATATGCCAGAATTAAAACTCATTCCTCTTTAGAACACCAAAATGCATCACATTTTATTACAAATCCTACTGTGACAATATATGTGCTGGATACACAAGCAGAGCCAACGGTCAAACGAAAAATGAGACTTATTAAAAATCTGCGGCGGCGCAGGTGTTTACTTTGTAATATCCTTATAAACTTTATTCTTATAAATATCTCTTATTCTTATATAAATATCTCTCTCATCAAAACCCGTTTAGTATTTTCGCGTGAAAGAGTAATAAACAACCATTATGAAAGATTTTTGCGTTTACAATATTACTACTTTCTGCCCGCGACTTATTCCGCGTTTTTCGGGATGAAAGGAATCGGATATGTTAATGCAGGTGATAAGTTGTCTGTCTGCTAGGTTTCATCCAGATCCGTTTAGCCGTTTTTGCGTGATTGAGTGGGAAACATCCAAACATATAGGATTTTGCAGTTATATTATTAGGGTAGGGGATAACTGTAATCAAAACTACTCAAAGCTCATTGGGAACAGTTTCTCGAAACATAACGCTGGATCTCGAAAAATACTGGACAAAAAAAATAGATGTATACTACCAGAACTTTTCGTCTACTCTGCTTGAGTAGACGAAGAAAATGAAACAGAGGAAGAAAAGGGTTGATCCAAATAATTTATGAGAATCTGTTAATTAACTTGTAAAAAAAATGTTTTTCTGATTTAATAGGATGACCGAACAAGCTAAACAGTAAGACAAGTATGAAAAACGATAGTATGTTCTCTTACCGGAGTCACCAAGATTGGGTACCAAGTTAAGCCCAAAATATGATGGATCTTATGAAGTTAAAGTTTCTACATGATAGATATGAGGTTCGTCGAAGTAACCAACGTGGTCAGCAGTGATAGCCTAGTAGTTAGACCGTTGGACTGCAAAGTCAAAGGCTCGGGTTCAAACCCAGGCACGCACCTCTGTCTTTTCGAAAGCATGTGCGTATCAAAAATTAATTATCACTTGCTTTAACGGTGAAGGAAAGCATCGTGAGAAAACCTGCATGCCTACGAGTTTCTCGAAGGTGCGTGAAGTTCGCCAATCTGCACTGGGCCAGCGTGGTGGACTATGGCGTAAACCCTCTCAGTTTGAGAGGAGGCTCGTGCCCAACAGTGGGACAGTTTCTTAACAGGGCTAATATTATTATTATTAATAATAATACTGCTCAATCAAATTACCATGACCATGTGAGAAGTGGTGCTAAGTTCGGAGTACAAAGTAATGTGGCCGTATCGGCGATGAGTAGATAAAGAATTTGGTGCCAACCACAATTTAGTGTGTTACTAAATATGTACGTGTTTCTGATGTGTGTGTGTGTGTGTATTGATTAACGTGAGAATCAAAATAAGCGCTGAGGCTCTGAGGTTTGACGAAAATGAGCGCTGAGGCTCTTGAGGTTCAACCAAAATTAGCGCTGAGGCTATGAGTTCCAATTTTAACTTAGTATTTTTACAGATCATTAATCAGTTTAGGTGCAGGGACGTGCCTATCGTCAGTATGACCGTATCGGCGTAAGCAGAAAATCACCGTACGCATCCGTTGCCATTTAAATTAAGTTTCTAGAAACCGGTTTTAAGTTGTTTGTGTGCGGGTATTTAAAGCGAGCGCACTGCGATCGCAGCTTAGTAGTTTCCCCCCCCCCTCCCCCTCAGCTCAGACTCTATCCCA
Organism: Phalera bucephala; assembly: GCA_905147815.2. Lineage (NCBI taxonomy): Eukaryota > Metazoa > Arthropoda > Insecta > Lepidoptera > Notodontidae > Phalera > Phalera bucephala. Next base: position 14,786,777 of record LR990612.1, read on the forward strand.
TCCATCCCATACCCGTCCCCTCAGGACACCGATCAGGCCGTAAATGCCTTCACTGACCACATCCAATCGGCTGTCAGTCGATCGTCTAAGCAAGTCGAGGCGGAAGATCTCAACCGCTTTCGACTGCCGGACGATGTTAGGGATCTCATTCGTTCTAAGAACGCCTGAATCCGAGCGTACGACTCTTACCCCACTGAAGCCAATCAGACCCGGATGCGCGCTTTACAACGTGAGGTAAAGCGTCGTGTCGCGAAGGTCCGGGAGGCTCGGTGGGGTGACTTCCTTGAGGGCCTCGCGCCATCGCATCTGGCTTACTGGAAGCTGGCGCGTAGGTTAGGCTCAAATCCGACTCCACGACTGGCATGTCCCTGCTGTCCCGCCCCTCAGGCGCATCCCCAGCCTTCGATGACGACGAAAAGGCCGACACCCTTGAGAGTCAGTGCACTCCCAGCACTCTGCCCGTTGACACATCCCACGTCGACTTGGTCGACATGGAAGTCGAGCGCAGGGCATCCCACCCCCGCCGATTCTTTACCTCCCATCATCCAAACCGAAGTCGAATACTCATTATGGGTCTTAAAACCAAAAAGTCCCCTGGCTCTGATGGCATTTCGAATCGCGTTCTGAAATGCTTGCCCGCCCAACTCATCTGCCTCTTAGTGGCCATTCTGCCGGCATGACGAACTGCACCTTTCCCACTAAGTGGAAGGAAGCCAACTTCATAGGCATTCCCAAGCCCGGCTAACCTCGCGATCTCCCCACGAGCTACCACCCTATCAGTCTCCTCAACTCCCTGGCTAAGGTCTACGAGCGCCTACTTCTGGCACGGCTCAAAGACTTTGTTACGTCCAGAGGTATCCTTATCGACGAGCAGTTCGGCTTTCGAGCCAAACACTCTTGCGTCCACCAAGTGCACCGCATCACAGAGCACATCCTCTCCGGTCTCAAAAGACCCAAACCCGTCTACACGGGCGCGCTCTTCTTCGATGTCGCGAAGGCATTTCACAAAGTCTGGCACAACGGCTTGATCTACAAGCTCTACCAAATGGGTGTGCCAGACAGACTCGTGCTCATCATACGAGACTTCTTGTCAAATCGCGCCTTCCGTTATTACGTCGAAATGACGCGCTCCACCCCCCACTCCGCCCGAGCTGGTGTCCCACAGGGCTCAGCTCTCTCTCCTTTCTTGTTTAGCCTTTACTTGAACGACATTCCTCGTTCGAGTGATGTTAAACTAGCTTTATTCGCGGATGACACCTATTTCTATTTTTCTAATAGAAACAAGGCCTTCATCATGAAAAAACTCCAGGCCGCCGCCAATACCCTAGGGGATTAGTTCAGGAAGTGGCGAATCTAGGTGAACCCGGACAAGAGCGCTGTGGTGCTCTTCTTCAGTCATGATGCCCCGCGCCCCTCCTGGAGCCACCCCAGAAGGAATCTCGGTCAAGTGACCATGTTCGACCGACCTATTCCCTGGGTTAAAGAGGTCAAATATCTAGGGGTCACCCTAATCAATACCATGTCCTTCGGCCCGCACATCAAGCGAGTCCGTCACCGAGCATCCTTTGTGCTCGGCCGTCTCTATCCGCTAATCTGCAAACGGAGTAAAATGTCCCTTAGAAATAAGGTGACACTTTACAAAACTTGCGTGCGTCCCATCATGACGTACGCGTGTGAGGTGTTCGGGCACGATCACGGGCAGCCCACTCTCACATCGATAGACTTCAAGCGGTTCAGTCCCGCTTCCTCCGCAAAGCTGTAGGAGCCGCTTGGTTCGTACGTAATGTCGACTTCCACTCCGATCTCGATCTCGAATCTATTCGCGCCTATATTAAAAAGGCGACAACTCGATGCGAATCCGCTAATCGTAGCCGCTGCCGACTACGAACCCATCCCTGGCCGCCGCTACCGCCGGCCGCGACATATTCTCACCGATCCCCCCGATGCCCCCGATTTCCGCTCTGGATACGGACGTCGAGGACTAAGACCTAGATCTCCTCCCCCCGTAGCGACTGTCCAAACTCGAGGCGCCCTCGAGTATGTCGCTCCCTTGCCCTTCTGGCTCGAGCGTACTGGTTGTACGCTCGCTCTTAAGTCCGATGAAGCTGTAAAGGCCTCGCGGCCAACAGCGTATATCGTAAATAAATAAATAAATAAATAAATAAATCACTCAAACACACACAGACGCAGCTTAGTCTTTCGGCGACGTTCGTCCTGGAAACATCTCTCAGAAATTTTTATTGGGTACTTTGTTACTTTGCGTCAATGATTTATTATTTTAATATTTATAATAATAACTAAAATATTTTATCAAATTTATTATTTTCGCGTGATTGGTTTATTATTTTATTTGAACGATGTTTAATTATATTATCAAAATCCTTTGTTTTACGTAATTAAAATTAATTAAAAATAATTTTAGAAGAATTATAATAATAATAATAATAATTTTTATTATCAGATAAAAAATCCATAATTTGTTAGTAACAATCTTCTTACAGACTATGTTAGTACTTATATCTAGATTTTATTTATTTTATTTTGTTTATTTGGCACTGGACATGTATGAATTATGAATACTTATCCAGTGCCGAATAAATGGGCCATCCAGCCGATTAGCCAGTATGCTTAGGAGAGTATTGGCGCTGCCCCTCATTCGCGACAACGTGGATGCGGCCCTCTTACGCAGGATGGCATGAAAACCATCTACTCTGGCCTTCGCGAACATCCCCGATGCACTACAGAATCGGGGCAGCCCCAACACACTCCTAAACGCATTATTATATTGGACTCGCAGAGCATCCAGACTCTTCTGTGAGTATCTGACCCACAGGCTGCACGTGTAGAACGTCTGACAGTAAGCCCTGAACAATGTTATCTTAACTTCGTTGCTACACCGTGCAAACCTACGAGCCAACATGTTACTTCTAACTGATAATGCTCTGCGTTCCCTCTCTACGTCTATGTCATCATGCAGTGACTCCGAGATCCAGTGCCCCAAATATTTAAATTGCGAGACTTTTTTAAGTGGTGTACCCTTTAGAGTGACTGGTGGCAGGCTGTCATATGTTTTGTTACGGGCTTTAAACACCATTAACTCGCTTTTCATTGCATTATACTTAAGGCCATGGGTCTCCGCGTACTGCTCACAGATCGCAATTAGTTTGCGCAGACCATTGATTGATGGACTCAGCAATACCATGTCATCGGCATAGCTTATATTATTGATGAATTTTCCATCAATTGAGCAACCTACCATAGCATCGCTGAGTTCACCAATCAATCTATCTACATACAGGTTGAATAGCTTAGGTGAAGTCAAGCCGCCCTGCCTCACACCGCACTCCAACCTGTACATACCTGACAGAGTCCCTGCCCATCTCACGTAGTTGCTCTGGTTGTTGTACCAATATTTAAATATATTAATTACCTCTGTAGGTACGTTAGTATCCTTTTCCAGTTTTTGCCACATCAACTTGTATGAAACAAGGTCGAAGGCTTTGGAAAGGTCGAGGAAACAAGCAAACACGGGGGTATTTCTCGATGTATAGTATTGAACAGTCTGCTTAAGACAGAAAATAGCACTTTCCGTTGAAACGCCGGCTTTATACCGAACTGTGCGTCATTTAACTTAATGTTTTGACTTAACTGTCGATCAAGCAGACTGTCCAACACCTTTGCCATGATCGTAGCCAGGGATATCGGCCTGTAGTTCTTTAAGTCTGAAGCGTCTCCCGTTTTATTTTTGATGATCGGAACCACAATTGTTTTCATCAAATCCTCAGGTAAATAAGAATGGCCTACACAGGAGGTATAGAACAAAGACAGAACGCGCGGCATGTGGACGCCTGCATTCCGTAAATGCTCCACACTCAATAAGTCTCGTCTCCCGGCGATTTCCCTCGCTTCATATCCGACACCGCCCTGGCCACGTCCTGTGGGGAAAAACGTGCAAAGGTTCCTTTCGACCCCTTCTTCACCTCAGAAACTTGTGCACTAGGTCCTAAGGGGGACTTTACAGTAAAGCTATTCTTAAACATTTCTGCTATTTGGTCATGGGCGCTGACCCCTTCTACACTGACTGGATGGCCAACCCTAGGACCCAGCTTTCTAGTCTGCTTCCAAAAGCCCTTGAAGTCATTATGAGAGTAATGAGAAGCCAGAATATCCATTTTAATTTGTTCTTGATTATTCTGACAATATTTTAATCGGGTTTTAAAAGATTTCATACTGTCACGCATTTCCTCATAAAATGGACCACTAGAAGGTTTCCCATACAACCCATTTTTGAAAGCAAGTCCGCGCGTATTTGTGCGCATCTTTTACATGTTTATTCCATCCAATAATATACTTGTTACGATATTTATTCACATAGCTCGCTTTCGAAGCCTGGCTTAAAATATCAACAATCTTATGGTACATTTTATCAATAATTATCCTATGTTCCATTTTAGCGCAAATTTGATCGCCGCACTCTCGAAACTCTATTGGAAAATCAATATCTTTTAATCTACTATTACAATAATCGTGATAAGTACTAATTTGTGCATTGTCCCTTTCTCCCCACACAGTTTGATTACAATCTATATCAATATTGATGGATGGATTACATTGTAAAATATTCAAGTTACATTTCATTAAAACTGGAAAATGATCCGACCACGAAATATTATACAATATTTCAACGCTTACGACTGACTTCCAGGCAGCCTCCGTTACTACACAATGATCGAGCCAACTGGTAGTGCCGTATACGTCGCTAATATACGTGTACGTATTCGAGTTTAGGCCCAGTATATTAATGTCTGCACATAGCCACTTTTGTTCCTTGCAATAACTATATAGTTCTAAACCAAATAACTGACCTGGATGCGCGTTGAAGTCCCCGAGAATAAAAACTGACTGCACATCTGATTCTTCAATAATCGCACTTATCTCACCAAGACACTCACTAAATTCCGTTAGATTCTCCGAGCCATTAGTGGGCATATAAACAGAAAAGACTAAGATAACGCGATCAGCAAGAGCTATTTTAATGGCCGCTAGCCGCACACTTTTGCATTGTACTATTGATACAACGGTAAAAACACTTTTCCGCCAAAGTAGGGCAACACCGCCGTGCGGCCGCCCATGCAGTATCCCCGCCGAGGTATCGACAGCTGATGTCCCGGTGTACGCAAAGTCCTCGTCGATTGTACCTAGGTATGAAAGGTCATGGGGCAGCAACCACGTCTCCTGCAGAGCCACGAGATTCGCTCGGCTACATAGCGATTTTACATAATCAACTGATCTAGTGACTGATCTACAATTAAAACTTATCATATTAGTCGCACTAGTCATCTTGTTTAATTGTTTCTGATCTGCCGCTCATCATGTTATGCTCTTTGTCTTTGTTTAAATATATGAACCTCCTGAAAGATACTCCCTCCGGCCATAGCGTGTCGTCTAGGAATAACGAGAGATTATTTTGTGACACAAAGATTTTAAAAGCATTATACTCTTTTGGTCTCCTCATTTTAATCTTTTTTAATGTTATTGTAATGCCGATTTTATTCTTTATATATTCAATAACATCCTGTTCAGTTGTTTGCTTGTCTACGTTTGTTATAAAAAGTGGGACTTTTACATCTGCCGCTTTAAATTTACCGTCCGATTCATTTGTCGCCTTGCCCTGACGTCCCGCGAAACGATATTTAGTCTTTTTCCTATTTACCGTAGTCCATTCGTCATTATAATTAACTGATTTTCGATTAACGTCATCGTCTCGCAGCTCAGCATTTACATTCGGTGCAGACACTCTGCTACCCTTGGCACCGATGAGGCCATTTTGTTTCCCTTTACTTGTCACAGGGTTACATACTGGGCGCACAATGTTGCCGATAAGTGGCGAAACCACAGTCCTGGCCTCCACTCGCTTGTCCACCTCCTGTTCAATAGGTGAGATTGGTGGGGCGATATTTGCGTGCGACAGTGACGGCAGATGCGCCGGCACACGTGAGTTATCAGCTGTTTCGTACTGCGATATGTTTATATTGTGCGGTAGGCCTATTGGACCGCTATCCATACAATAAGTTTTTTGCAAATCACCTCCTCTTTTTACATTGATATTACTTTTACTGTCATGCAAAATGGATTTCTTATAAGATGATAGGTCACTTTTTACTTCTTCTAGCTCACATTTTGTAGCAAATGTCTCTTTAATAATTCTCATTTCATTCTGTAACACTAACAAATCTTTGAGAAGTCTTGTGGCATCAATGTGATCGAAAGTGATCGGTGGAAGTTTGTGTAGCTCCCGCGCCACAAAAATAGGGACTTTTTCTGGATCCGTCTCCTTCAATAATGTAATGACATCGTATAGGTTACGTTAAGACTTTCCATCTCTTTTTCTTGCAATAAGACGTTTCTCAGGAACCGATTCAAAGAGTAACTTCTTGGCCTCTTCTATATCATTTTCAGAGAAACCCGTTGTACACAAACGTACTAAGCCCTCTTCATCCATCACATCCAGTTTATTTTGAACGAATGCAAGCACTTCACTGATTACAATATTGCAATTATTGCACTTTACTACTTTAGAGGTCATTTTTGCAGCTTAAATGGCACGTCCGCTCATAGCGCGCGCGCGAGGCGACTGATTATGCAAATACCCGATTTAGTATGGATTATTTAATTGATTAATTAGTAATGAATACTTTTAATTTATGGATTGAATTTTTTGAGAGAATATTTATTTAAATGAGAATTTATTGCTTACCGAATAAAAGGAAATAGGAAGTAGGTTAAATAATTGAAATAATTTGTGATTTCAGAATAAATGAATGAGTGATAACAGTGATTTTAGGCGATCAGACACCCCTCCTCTTATATACGACGATTTAGCGCAGTTGTTAAAAGCTTGAGCTGCTCCGCCCACTGTGTCTAATAGTCGCGGGTTCGATTCCCGCATGGGACAAATCCTTGTGTAATCCACAATTATTTGTTCCGGTCTGGGTATTTGTTTGTGAATTTTCATGTTTGTAAACGCACCCACGTCACAGGAATAAATCCTAGTGTGGGGCTACGTTTTTTAAAAAAGAAAAAAAAAAATATAATGCTAGCATATCCATTATATACAAGAAATATTAATTAAATAGAATCCCAAATGTAGCCTTGGTGAAACAAAAGCGTGATGTGGTTAGCTAAACAACCAACGGCCTTAAGATATATAAATAGTAGTACTCAAGATAACATTTCAGATCTAGCATTACGCCACTACACCCTTTTTTTTCTATGTCAACCTTTATTGTTCTAGCGAAGAGATAAGCCTCTGATATATTACTATGTATTTTCTTTACATTTGAGATAAGCAAATAAAGGGTTTCAGCATAAAATACATAACACTGAAACATAGCTTTAGGCGACAGTTATTACATTAGGTACCGCCCATTTAAAAAGCAAATTATTAAATAGATTTGATACTTAAAAATTCGCTTGGAAAAAAAACGCTGTCACGCCTATAGTCCCCAGGCGTGGGTGGCAGAGGTGTACTGTATGATTCCAGTTTTCGCCGACGATGTTATGCCCCATGTATTAGGGGCGAACCTATCGCCTTAGACCGGGCACATTCCAGACTCCGGACTGATACTGGAAAATTTTCGATAGAAAAACTACATTTCTCCGACCCAGGATTTGAACCCAGGACTTCGTGATCGCAACGCGCATTATTCGCTACTAGATCAACGAGGCAGTATTAAAATATGAATAGACATTTTTGTTGAAAACGCACGGATCAAATCTTTTTTACCTACGGGTATTGGTGTTGATTAAGGTGTTTGTGTATATGAAATCAGAAATTTCTTTACATACCGTAAGGGTAAGGCAAACCGAGGCGTTCAGACGCGGCCGCGATGGCGTGCACGGTGGCGATGAGCTCCTGCAGTATTATTTGTATGGAAATATTCACACTAACGCGTCCTGCGTCCTGCACGCGCTATCTGGGCGGCGTTTGCACACGCAATCGTAGGGATATACTGTATGCTTACTCTTGACACTCCATTTCAATCGTAATTTGGGATTGGGTTCGAAATCTTGTCAATCGGTACTCTTGAACGCTACAGTAGCGCACGATTAACTCGATTACGGTGGAATTTTATGTAACTAACTGAGTTCGACTATTCTCGATTGTGTACTATTTTTGGCACTCTTGGCGTGATTTGACATTGACGTATCGAGTTTGGATTCGAGTTTGCGATCGAAGTAACACAGTTAACAAAAGTTTACTTTTGCGCGGTCGAGTTTGTTGTTTTACTTGAAATATTGCGAATACATCGAAAATAATGGCTCGCCTGGCGCTCATGTTCAATGTGTTAGAGAGCTCCAATGATTTGGATGTAAGGCAAAGAAGAAATTTGCGGAGGATGGATAACGCATTTTTCATGACCGATGTGGAATTAAAAAACCATTTTCGGTTGAATATAAAACTAGCGGCATATGTACACGTTTTGAGGTATGTTAATAGTATGGTTGAGGTATAAACTTACTTCATTATATCGTGTTATTTTTCTAACCTATTTGTTAATTTTAGGTTTTAGTAGCACTATCATTTTACGCCACTGGAAGCTACCAGCGTTTGGTGGGAGCTACGCATGGGACGATGATGTCCCAACAGTCTGTGTCGAGAGCCTTAAAAGAGGTGACAGATGCCCTAAATTACGATAGAATTCTCAGGTAAATGGTAGTGGCTATATTCAGTTAGCTTTAGATTTAACAAAGAATAACAATTATCATAAATTATTTCAGATTTTATGAAAAATTCAAAATTCCATCGGTCATAGGTGCCATGGACTAACCCAAAATGAAGAACGATTTTACAATAGAAAATGTTACCACTCAAGGAATGTTTTACTTGTGAGTTATTTTTATAGAATTGTTTTACATACATACATTAATTCAAAAATATCTGATTTACTTAATATGTATTCTATTCATTGTAGATTTGCAATGCAGACTTGAATATTTTAAGTGTGGACTCATCTCTTGGGGGTGGCACATGACAGTTTTGTTTTCAATCCGCACCGAATTATTGAATACAGGAGAACAAATTTTCTTACTTGGTATGTCTATGTTATAATAATCAAGTATTTACTTAGTACAAAGATACCTAATTCTTTAGAAACATATTAATAAATTGTTTATTACTTTTCAGGTGGCTTAGGCCATCCCCTCCCCTCCAGCGCTCGATCGCTGCACACGTCTTTTAAGTTACTCCGTGCAAATTGTCGTCAAATAAATAGTTAAAGTGTGTTGTCATAAGTGTATTATATCTCTAAATATAGCTTACAAAAAATCTGAAAAGTCAGTGTAAAAACAGTTCATAAATCTTATGTGATTAACTTAATATAATCAAATTAACAATAAACTGTGAAGGTAGCTGTGAATAAATAATTGATGTGTTGTTGAACTCAGTGACCAAAAAACAGTTGACCTTGACTATAAAACATTCACTTAATCTGTCAGCCCTGCGTAGTCTACTAACGAAGCTTTTGACGAGCTTATTTTATGGCGGCGTAGCGTAGTGCAGTCTGATAACGATTCGCGAGCAGCGCTGCGGGTTCGTATCAGGCTCCAAAAATATTTTTTGGATTGCTAGAAAGTAAAATCCCTATCAATCTACACATTTTATTGGATACAAATTTGTTAAGTTTATTAAGAAGATATTAGAAAGGAAACTAAAAACAAAAATAAAGAATATATATATATATATATATATATATTCACGTATTTACTATTTTGTCTGAGTGAGCAGTGATTTAATTCAACTGTAACTGCGTAGCGCCTGATTATTGGAATTAGCAAATATATAACGGAGCGTCTCAATTCTACCACAAGTGACTTGTAACTGCATTTTTTTATAAGGCGTCTTAACATACATAAATTAAATATAGCAAAAGATGTCGGTACAACGATCACCTCCGGGATCAAAACTAAGAACACCTCCGCCTTTGTTATGTGGATCAGACTCTGCACTCAATAAAATGTCGAGTGAAAGTTCCGCTGAATGTATCCTTAATGTTACAAAACGTCATAAACGCAACTTCGGTGAATTCCTGGGTAACTCTGATCAGTACATATCCGAAATAAAAAACATGATATCAGATCTTAAAACGCAACAGGAAGAAAAATTTGGAACATTAAATAGTGCCATAAATGTCTTGGTTACTCAAAACCAAGAAATTTGTAAAGCGGTTGATTTTATGTCCAGCCAGTATGACGAATTGCTTGTCAAGCTAAATAGCCTTGAAAAACAAAATGGCGACTATAAAAAAGTTATTAACACTTTGGAAAGCAGGCTTGAAGTACTGAGCGTACTACGATTGAAATTCGCAACGTACCTAAACAACCTAACGAAAGCAAACAAACCATGATTAATATTGTTAAGAATGTTGGGACAGCTTTGTACCCTGATACGCCTGTAGTGGATTTGGAAGTCAATGAAATATATCGAACTAAAAGTCAGGCTATAGTAATTAACTTTAGTAACACTAATAGAAAGGAATCCATTCTTACATCTTATAAAGTATTCAATAAAACAAGGCGATTATCTAAAGAGCCCCAATTGAATACTACACATCTAAACATACCAGGGAAAGTTCAGAAAATCTATATCTCCGAAGTCCTTACAAATAAAGCAGGACGTCTGTACTACATGGCGAGACAAATGGTTAAAAACAAAAAGATTGCATATACCTGGACAGCGTTTGGAAAAGTATATGTAAAAAAAGAAGAAGGACACGTGCCGATACGTGTTGTAGATGAAGAAGAGTTGCACAAGTTGTCAATGTGACTATATGCCTTTGCGAGAACTGCCTTTAGTTTAATTATAGGTCTCCTCTTGTTTACTATTTTTGTTTTTTGTTTACTATTAGTTATTAATATTTGCATGCTATTTACTAGATCTGATGTGCTAAAACTTGGATATACATTAACATACATCACCAAACCTATAGACACAACAATCACACATACACTCACATACACTATCACAAACAAACATGAGTACCAACTCTCTCTGATATATTGTATTCAGGATTCCGTGCCTTTTCTACACATCCGTCATCCCATCAAGTCATGCCTAGAGACATTTTTTATTAAAATTCGATAGTACAGGTATTCAATCTGTACACAATGGTTTGGATTCCTTATTAGTGGCAAAATCTGCAACTTGCGATATTGAAGATGTAAGTACTTTTACCCAGATAGGTAGCAATGCGCTAAAAATCCTAACTGAAAATATAAGAAACATAAAATGTAATATGTCCAACTTTAATACTTTAATGGCAAGATCGGGCACTGACTGGGACTTAATTGTCTTAACAGAATGTTGGCTTCAGTCTGCTCAATGTATACCTAACCTTGAGGGATATAGCTATACGGCTACAACTGCCCATAAGACCCAAAATGAAGGGGTGGTCATCTATCATAAAAACAATTTTAAAGTGGTATGCGACGAACCACTCCTAATTGATGCTAATTGTCTATTACTAAAATTAAACTCAGTTACTTGCATTATTGGCATCTACCGCCCTCCAGGCCAGCGTAATACAAATAATTTCAACGCTTCAATGGATGCACTCCTAAAAAAATATCTAACTACAAAAACATAATTATTTGTGGGGACATAAATTTTGATATAACTCCTAACAGTAATGATAGTCGCTCATTTGAGTACCTCAATATTTTGGCTAGTCATTGTATATTACCTGCTCACACTATACCTACACACGGTTATACCTGTCTGGATCATATCTTGATCAAAACTAAGCTAGAAGCCACTTGCCTTGTTTTTGAATCATCTGTAACAGATCATGAAAGTGTTGCCATTATCATTAATCAGCAAACAAAGCCTATCTGTTCTTCTATAACGCTGAGACGCATTAATTATGCAGAACTAGATAAAGCAATAACTGAAACTAATTTTCGGGAGATACTTAATTACAGTGACGTCAACTTAGCAACTAACCAACTTATTTCCTTACTGTACAAGGCTATACAGGATAACTCAGATGTAGCAAAAGTGCCTAGTAAGAAAAGAATAAACAAACCGTGGATCACCACCGGTTTATTACGATGTATGCGAAACAGAGATTATCTGCACAAGAAGCTTAAAAGGAATCGCGATGATGAAACTCTAAAACTAATATACAAAAGATATAGAAACTTTTGTAATGCTCTACTCAGGAAACAGAAAAGAATATATGATAAACAGGAGTTAGAAAATGCACAAAGCAATAATAAAAAGTTGTGGGATGTTATAAAAAACATATGTAGTTTTAACAAAAAAACAGACCATTCATCAGCGCTTATTAAAACTGAACATCCAAAAACCAGTGTAGATGAGGCAAACAAATATTTTACTGGTGTAGGGCAGAATCTAGCGGAAAATATTATCGGTAACTTTTGTCTACCTAACGACTACAGAACTCCTATTCCTGTGTTCCCTACTTCATTTGCCTTACTTCCTACTGATGAAAAAGAGGTTAAACATCTCATAATGGACTTAAGAGAAGATTCAGCTGTTGGGGTAGACCAGATATCTGGCAAAATCTTAAAGCGATACTTCAAGTCACTTGCTCTTCCTATCACCCATATTTGCAACCTATCTTTTAATACTGGCACTTTTCCCTTAGCGTTGAAAATAGCACTTGTCAAACCCATTTACAAAGGGGGTAGCAAAAACTGCGTTCAAAATTATAGGCCCATATCTATCCTTCCTACATTATCTAAAATCTTGGAACGTCTGATCAATAAACGCCTCATAAACTTTCTTGAGGCCAACACCCTTCTTTCAACTGGACAATTTGGGTTTCGATCTGGCAGGTCAACCGATGACGCTGTAAACCAACTTATCAACTCTATTGTCACTAATATTGATGACAAGAGGAATTGTATAACGGTGTTCCTTGACTTAGCCAAGGCCTTTGACACGGTACCTATTCCTTTGCTTTTACATAAATTGGAAAGAATAGGTGTCAGAGGTCTTCCATTACAACTATTCAAGGATTACCTGAGCGATAGGAAGCAACTTGTAAAAATTGACAATTGGGTTAGCGATGAACTTCCAGTGCACTACGGTGTGCCGCAGGGTAGTGTCCTAGGTCCTAGTCTTTTCCTTATATTTATTAATGACCTGTGCCAGCTGCAAATCAGACACGGAAAAATACTATCTTTTGCAGATGACACAGCGCTCTTCTTTAGTGGTAATACCTGGGAGGATGTTTTTTATAGTGCCCAAAGAGGATTTAATGAGATCTGTCGATGGCTAAATCGTAATGTATTGACGCTAAATGTAGACAAAACCAAATACATTGCTTTTGCGTCTAAGAAAAATCTCCTTCCGCCAAACTCACTCAACATCACTGTCCATACCAGCTCCCACACTGCTATTCCACCATGTCTCTGTCAACCCCTACAAAGAACTAGTACCATCAAATATCTTGGAGTATACATAGATCAAACACTAACTTTTAAAGCTCATATTGACGTTCTCGTAACTAGAATTCGTAAGATGATCTACATTTTTAAGATATTAAGACATTGGCGGACACGAAGACTATTAAAAAGGTCTACTCAGCTCTCTGCCAGTCAATAGTTAACTATTGCATAACTTCTTGGGGTGGGGCAAGCAAAGTGCACCTTCTGGAAGTTGAGAGAGCTCAGCGAGCTTTACTTAAGGTTGCTGCGGGATTGCCTTCTCGTTATCCAACCATTGATTTGTATAAACACTGGGATGTGCTTACTGTTAGGCAGACTTTTATTCTATCTATAATAATAAAAAAACATACACAATTGGAATATAATCCTAATTTAAACAAGAAGAAACGGAGAAAAGGTTATGTCTGTTCTACTGATTCCTTTCACACTAAACTATCAATATACCCATTACGTAAATCAGTATGTAAATCTACACTATGTAAATGGCTGAAAACACTTGACTATAAGGCAACTGAATGTCTGCTCATACCAAATAGCTAAAATCTTCAACACACACACACTCACTTGACTTAGACACAAAGTATCCTTTCACACACACACTCACGCACACACTCACACACACACTCACACACACACACACACACACTCACATACACACACTCACACACACTCACACACACACACACACACACACACACACACACACACACACACAAACTGTATATCCTCTCTTTTATAGTAACCTTGTTTGGTTTGTTGTTTAATATTTTCATCACACACCTAGTTCATACTTGATCTAATGTTAAATGTTACTTTAAGTTTCGGGGGCCTGGTGACCCGTAACACAGGTATTCCTATACCTATCTCGGGCACCAGTCTCTCACAAATGTCCTATTATTCTATTAGATTAAGCTCGTACTGTACTAATGATGCACATTTGTGATGAGAATATAAATTATTTTATTATTATTATTATTATTATCCTCAAATGGAGTATTTAATGGCTCCTATAATAGATGCTGCTGCAGGTTCACCTGAAGAACATTACAGTCAGTTGCAATGTATTGCACACAATACTTTAGAGCGCCCAATTGATGTGCTAAAGAATAGATGGCGGTTTCTTCTGGGCCACAGAGTTCTACATTACCACCCCGATAGAGCAGCCAAAATAATAAATGCTTGTTGTGTGTTGTACAATATTTGCAACCGGGCACAAGTGGGTGATTATGTCCAAAATGTAACCATGCCACCGCTGTGGGGGAGTCAGACCACCAAGCCAACACACAGGAGCCACCAGCTGAAGAGTTACGGAGAGGCCATGAAGCATGTTCACATTTAGTGTGTGAGCTGTGGGCGGCCAGGAATCATTGATTTTTTTATAATATATATTTTTTGTGTTTTGATTCCAAATACTTTAAAAAATAAAACTCATGCTTTTTTAATAGTTTTATTTTTTCATTAACTTGATTATTATAGTGAGTCTCTGTGAAATATTCACAAAATAAACAATTATAGGAACTTCAAATTTAATAATTAACTATACATATAATTCTGCTTAGTTCTATAGTAAGGTACAGAATTGACATAATACTCATAGTAATACCCTGTTTGTCATTACTCCTGAACTCACTGGTGATCGGGCCTTTGACTTGGGAGATTCCCAAGTCAAAGGCCCAATGCCAATAAAATTAAAATGGGATTACCTTGATATAATACTGAACTGAATGCAACAAGAATCATTATAAAAATACTTAACTAACGAGGCAGTAAATATTAAATAATAGAAATTTAAAATAATGAATAATAGAAATCGTTTATTGTTAAAGCTCTGGCTATAATATGAGAAGATTATCTTATTCTAAGCTCAAAATACACCAAATGCCTTGTCATTGCCGGAGTTGTTTAATAAAGCAATTTTGTATTGATTTTTATTATTATTGTTCTCTCTACCCAAGTACTATAACGCAAACAATGAATTTTAAATGAATTTTATTTGCGCGGGATGTACACTTTTCAAATAATTTAGGCAATGGCAACGTATTCATTCTGCCACCACATAAAATTCTTTCGATTTAAAGCTTATAAAAAAGAGATAAGAATTATTAGTATAAAATCACACAATATGTATTTAAATATATATGATATATAATAAAAATACATTAAATTTGATGTGTCTGATTATTTATTTAAATTTGGTAGTTGACGTTTTGTAGTATATAGCCACACTGGTTCTCCATTGTGTACTCTATTTCAATTTCAATCCAATAGTACACTCGATTCGTTCAAGAGTGCCAATCTCTTTCGGATTGAAATTGGAACTGTTTCGAGATCAGTTCAGCTTGAGATTGGGATTGGTTTCAAGAGTAGGCCTACAGATCTCCACAGTGATCGCCGCCGGAGGCGCCATCGCGGCCGCGGCTGAACGCGTTAGTCAGGCCATACCTTAGTGAAGTAAAGTATTTTATATAACAAATGTAACAAAAGAAACGAGTCTTTTATGCAAAAGAGGTTTCATACAAAATACCAACTATTATCCAACCCTTTGTCTTGCCGGGAGTACATCTACTTCTTCACAAGAGAATAATTGTATAAGGTTACTACTATTAAATTCAAGCAACTTCTCAAATGTTATATCTTTCGTAGATTCTTTGCGATGTGTATACGTTTTGTAGACCTTAAGGAATACTTATGTTTCAAAAGTCACGGCTATATTCTCCAAGCGGGGTAGCAGAGGTGTAATATGTACACCCACTTTTCCCCATTAGGTCCCATGTAATAAGGGGCGAGCCTATTGCCATATACTGGGCACAATTTCAGACTTCGGACTATAATTGGAAATTATTTATTGAACATTTACATTTTGTCCGACCTAGGACTTGATCCCAGGAACTCGTGATTGTTATGCGCATTATTCGCTACTAGACCAACAAGGCAGTGTTTCAAATGTTAATGAAGAAAAAATGATGAACGGCTTGGTGCAGTGGTTAAAAGCTTAAGCCACTCCGCCCATTGGATCGAGTAGTCGCGGATTCGATTCCCGCACGAGACAAATCTTTGTATGGTTTTTTTCTATCTGGGTATTCGTGTATGTAAATTTCGTGTTTGTAAACATACCTACGATACAGGAATAATTAAAAAAAAACTAAAAACAAAATCACGTTTTAATGTACGTAAATATAAATAAGTACCCGTGTCAGCTGTCGAGTAAATATTTCCCAGTTGGTTGGGCTCACACTCTCGAGGGACTTGAGTTATACCGGGATCACGTCAGTCTTAACTCTACGCAAGGGAGATCTCGGAATAATTTTATATGTAACGTGACAAATTTTATTATGTCCTCGTGAATTTGAGTTTTTTATGCAAAGGATTTTATGTTAGCGAATGGATAGACAGAGACCATTGACAAGGAAGGTACCATTGACTTGTCAGTCACAAAGTCATACGAATTACATACATTACAGTCTATATTTATATATTACCTACATAAAATTCAGACATTTGTATGATAACATGACTGCCTCGTCGGTCAAGTGGCAAAGCGCATCGCTTCGTGATCACGAGGTCCTGGGCTCAAATCCTAGGTCGGACAAATTTTGTTTTTCTAAAGAAAAGTTCCTGATATGGTCCGATGTTAGGAATTATAATTTATAATATCAGCCCGTACTACCCCCTGCCGGGCAAAGGCCTGGTCTCACAAATCGATGTGAGAGAGATTAGGTCATACTCCAGCACGCGGACCCAGTGCGGATTAGTGGGGGCAGGTTCGTGGCCACCTGCTGTTGGAACTTATCAAGCCACCTTTAAGGCTTCCAATCCAGCTTAACGACTACCACATTAAGTGGTAACCGGGACTAACGGCTTAACGTGCCTTCCGAAGCACGGCGACGTTCAAATATGAAACGTCTGAGGATGAACTGAAAAATTGACGGACAATTTAGCGCTGTGGTTAAGAGCTTAAGCCACTCCGTCCACTGTGTCTAACAGTCGCGGGTTCGATTCCCGCAGCGACAAATCTTTTTGTGATCCACAATTATTTGTTCCGGTCTGGGTATTTGTGTATGTCAATTTTCATGTTTGTAAACGCACCCACGACACAGGCGCCCAGTGGGGCGACGTTTTAAAAAAAAAGAAAAAAAAACGTTGAGCCTACTAATATTCCAGGCACAATTCTAGAAAAACCTTAATAACACTTTGTCTCTAACTAGGATTTGAGCCTAAAACCTCATTAAAATCACTTAAACACTGGGCACTATATAATCGTAGGTCGGACAAGTGTAGTTTTTCTAGTGAAAACGTCCCAATACGAATCCGTAGTCTCGAATTGTGCCCAGTATACGGCAATAGGCTTGCCCCACACTACATGGGACCTAACATCGTCAGAGAAAAGTAGGTGTACTTAGTACACCTCTGCGGGTGGTAGAGGTGTACTAAGTAAATCTACTAGCTTGGGGAATATAGGCGTGACGGTGTTCATTTTTCGTATTGCGGATCTCTGTGATCCAAATAGTAGACCCGAGAGTAAGATTTTTTAATGTTCAATAGTTTTACGGCTCCCTATTAGTCCATATAGAGCTGGAGTAAGAACAGTTTTCTCATCACAAGCTGGACTAACAACGGGTCGTAAAAAGCAACTTACAACAAATATGTACCTCCAGTTACGAAAGTCTCTCACAAAAACATGCCACTAAAAATATGAGACATGAACTCTATACATTATTCTATACCATGTTTCGCGGTACTTTTCCAGTCTCATAAATAAACTCTACCTTTCGGCCGAAATAACAGAAAACTCAGTATTTCTTACTGTTTTATAAAGTTCTCCGCTTTATAATTCCTCAATAATCATAATTTGACAGTGCGTACTAATATTTACACATTTAAGGTTTCGCCACATAGCCGACCCAGCGCGACGGAAGCACGACGGTGTCTCGGCTTGGGGAGATGTACTGAAATGGACGGGAGACGCCACACAGCGCAGCCCCGCACGGCGCGACGGTAAACATCTCGACCGAACGTAGACGAGCGCTTCTGTCACGCTCCCGTTGCGCTCCGTCGTCTATTTGACCAAACCTTTACACATTTATTTCCATTTTTTTTATATAATACCATACTTATACAATAAATAAGACAGTTAATTAGTTTGAATGTTTGTTACTGAATCATATTTATACGGTTGACCTAATTTTAAGGAGGGTATATTTTTGTTCATGTAAGCCATAATGGTATTTATAAAATTTTTAAATAAAGTAATAAAGTCTTCGTAAACCACTACAGAATGTCTCAGAATGTTCTTGTGGAAAAGAAGGAACACAAATTCTGCGGTTACTGCACTGTGGGCTGTTGGGGTATCACTCAATAAAAGATAACGACTTTATGTTATCGTGTATTTGGTTAACTGAGTCCTCCATTACATTCTGTGTAGCCCTTTATATATGGGCTACGGAGAGGTAGGGGGGTCATACACTACACCACCCCCCTTAATTAAAAAATTTTTTTTTTTTAATTTTCAAATTTTTCCATAATATATATGAAAACAAAAAAAAGTTATACAAAGTTCAACATAGAACTACAGTTCAATAATTAAGTTACTTTGTTTTTTTGTTGAAAATTTAAATACATTTGACAAATGTTATGGTTCAACATATAATAAAATATTACAAATAATAAAGTCAAAAGAATACAGTAACGCCTACGTCAAACAATAATTAATACCTTACACAATAATATAAAAGTAAGTAAATCATATTTTAAAGTAAGATAATAATGATTATTAAAAAAAAACTTTACCATACGTTTCTAAACCCAAAAAAATATTAAGTACCTTAAAAAAATAATTATAAACACTTAATAAAAATGTCTTAAAAAGTTAATAAGAAAAATATCGTAAATTAAAATAAAAAAAAAACTTGAAGATACTAAGCATATATTGCATTATTGATGCCATGCCGTGTAAATAAATGTCGTATCCCTGTATAATATTAAAGATACAAACCTTTTCGTAGCCTGTTTTATCTCATTATCATTGATTTATCCGTTAGTCTTTGTATAAGAACATGTTCTTTGTTTAATTTAACTCATTACACAACAACATTAGTACGCAAGTCATTAGTATTTGTTAAAAAGATAACTTTTTTAGTTCTTAGCTTAGTACATTTATGTATTTCCCTTATTTTCTGTCTATACATAACTTTTATCTTCATCTCGTCACCACGGTTATCATTATTATTAATTATATAATTGCATTTCTCGCATGCAATTTTGTCAAGGTACACATATTTTTTTATATTGGCAGGCCTGTCTTATACTTATATATATTTATTTATGCAGGATACAAGGAAATTTATTTATCATTGTGCGCACTTATACAATTATAAAACATCAATTTTCTTATTTAATCAGGCAGTTCATTTAACACTTCCAAAACTTCATAAAACCACACCATGTGTCCAAATTATCTTCACAAGTGGTAGCTCGACCGAATTATGATTAGACTAATAAGGATTTCGTGCCTGCCTTGTATCCTGGTGTACCTTGTTATTATTGAGATAAGCCAGCTCGTCCAACAGTGCATCTCGGGCTACTGTTGGTAACGACTGCTATGTCTATATTCCTCCTATATTTATTCCTTTTTATCCATCAACACATTAAATACCTATTCATAAGCATACCAAAATCACAACCATATCGAATACTATGGCACTTATAAGAATATCACAAAAATGACTCAGGTGATCAGGCTAAGCTTTCGTTGATAACTTATATCCATAGATATTCCAATCACAATTTTATATACGTTTCCAACGCTACCTTTTTCCATTTCCAAAATAAAACCTTTTCATTAGCCCACACGTCTTAAAGTCATTCATTTCCTAACCACTTTTTAATCCAACCAAAACATTCCTATCCAAACTTCCAACTGCTAACCAACATCTAAACCAAAGATATCCAACATTATACCAGAACATATCCTACTAACCTTTACCGAAATCCTATCTACTGTCAACATTTTATTAACAACATTCGTTTTAAAAATATTATTACGACAAAGTCATCTCAAAATTATTGTTAGTCCATATTTTTTTTTTAGCTTGCCTCTATTATTTCAAATATCTATACATTCAAATTCCTTCTTTTTTCTACCTTAAAGGCAGTTTTAAAATATTAGATATTTTCCATTCTTATATCAAAAATTGAATTGTTAGTACGATTTCAATTATATATAACACAATTCTTATATTTCCTACAATGTTTTTTTCTTACAATTTGGTTCTCGTGTATGTAATAATGTAAATAATAGAAATAATCCGAAAATATTATTGAAGTTTAATATCCCATTAAAATTACATTTAAAAAATGAATAAAAAAAACTATCGATGTCTAGTCTTTTAAGTATCAATTCTACAATTCCGTGTAATTAGGTACATTTGCAGATTAAAGTTAACTATATTTTAAAACCAAAGTCATTCTCTTAAACAATAATTCATGTTGTTAATAATTTAACAACATGAATTATTGCATGAATGATGAAATATTAACAAAATTAATAAATAAATTACTAAAAAGCAGGAATATTTAGTTTTAACTGGAAATAATTAATAAACAATGGGAAGGATGCTCGTTTCTTCGAATCACATAACTGTAGTTGTTGTACAATGATAAAAAAATATCAATGTTACAAAATTACAACAATTTTAATATACATTTAGTTATTTTTCTACCTGCCCCATAAGGGATCTAGCGTGATGATATAGATTCATGCATAGTTATTTCAAAACGTTAACTAATCGTACCAAATAAAAAAAAAATAGTTACATATGTGTTATACAATTAATAGAATGAGAAAAATTAAATCCATTAGGTATATAAGTTGTGAGTAAAAACAAATTTCACATAAAATCACTTAAGCAAGTATAATTTCTTTAACAATGTAGGCAATCAAGTACTTTAGACATTAAAATATAACCCATTACTATTTGTTTTCAATTAACACTAAATAATGTAATTCAATTATATTCAGTATCAGAGGTAGATAGAAAAGATACTCTAGATAACTTTGAATTTTTTTTTTTTATAATACTATAATCGCATTATGTTTTCTATTTATAAGTGAAAATATTTCATCACAAATATAATAGTAAAGTTTTAAGTTTACTAATGATATCTTCCTAGGACATGTTAGTTAGGTCAAATTTCATTACGCTAAATCGTAAAGATACATAATACAAAGCGCGCTGCGACTGACATCACTGCGTTGCTATGCCGTAACAAGAGACGAAATTACATACGATGCAGTTGCATTCCAGTATTTGTATTATGAGACATACTTTTTCCTTATAAGTATACCTGAGTACCTATGTTTTTAAACAAACATTGGTGATCTAATTTTTTACTTGTTACTAAGTCGAAATTATAATAAAAATATCTGAAACTAATATCAATACTGAGATATAAAAATTACGTTTACCTTTACAAATTGATGTTTACATATTATTTTACTAAATACGAGATAAACATTCTAAAACCCTATTAAAACGTATTTTATTTTCGCATTGTGAATTACCGATATTTAATAAATTCTAGCTTGTAGAAACAATATAAGATTAATTTGCTTCGTGGATTATACTTTTGAACTACGTTTACAGAATTATTAGTTTGCATAATATAATTGTACATACTCATACGCAACATAACATAGGTTGATTCCAGATTATCAAAATTATAAATGTATAGTATATAAAAATTATTTTTAATTATACGCAGACATTAGATAATCGTTATATATATATAAATAAAATGATGATTATACATAATGTTAAGGAGTTCAGATTCCCCTTTGTGATAACGGAAAGGTATCCTTTATGTTTTGAAAGTTACCTTTAAAATACTAGGTGTTTGAAAGTAAAAGCATTTAAAAAAAATAACGACCTTGTGAGTGTTCTATAACAGGTGAAGAATGACCGCTGCAAAACAACATTTGTTTTAATATGACCGATTTATACATTACACATTACATAATACATTTAATATTATTTTTAAGTTCTGATACCAAATTATTACATATTGCCACACAAAAAAAATGGAGATTGTCGTCCCGAAAACAACAAAATAAATATACGTACACTATTTACGAAACTGAATCATTCAAAACAATGATTATATGATTAATATATTTTTTTATACCATGCTGTATATTCGACTCTTACTAAAGATTTCATTAAATTTAAAGCAAATCCCTAATTTAGAGATACAATGGAAAACATTTTTTAAATAAAATTAAAAAAGTAGAATAATTCATAAAAAGGTGAAAGAAAACAAAACTAAACTTTGAAAAGAAAACATTCAATATTAGACCAAATCATGGCTTGCTGATAGATGTTTCTATATTCTGAATATATGATATTAAAATAAATTGTGACGTGTGTGTTTGGTCTAACACAGTTACATCACGTACACCACACATGACTTTTTCTACAAATTTTTATATGCCTATAAATGTATTTCATTTTTATTTTAAATGGGACATAATTTTATAATACCTTACTTATTGATAATATATCATGAAATTTTTATGAATAAATGATTATAAGCAACATATTCATGGTTAATTTTCTGTAAAAATACGCAAATAAAATACACTTCCACGAATTACACTTTTTTACTGCATCACAATAACACGTCGGAGGAGAGAAAAAAATATCTAAACACCGAAAATTTCATAGCGTCAGCTTCTGTCTTGCTATCAATACTATCAGGTACGGCTTCTGACTATCCGTTCAGCTGGGTATTATTCATCAATCATTTAACTACTTCGTATATCCGGTAGCATCCTTTCACGTTCTTCACGAGGTCAAATTACTATTCCATATTTCATCGGAGTTGCATCTTTTTTAGCATTTTATCTTCAAAATTAGTTATATGGAAGTTCTCCAAAATGCAGCTACACCACGGCGTAGGGGTCACACCGACCGAGTCGCGTATTTCACTTGAATACTGGTCCAGCACTTCATCCCCTTACATTGTTCACTATTAAATATGATTTTCAGTTCACTTCCAAAAAATGACCAAATTATATTTATTTTTTCAAAGTCCAACACAAAACCACACGGCCCAAAACAACACTATTTTAAACCACAGCTCAGCACTGCCCAAAGACAGCACTGGCAGGGTCGCCATGCACTGTGGGCTGTTTGGGTATCACTCAATAAAAGATAACGACTTTATGTTATCGTGTATTTGGTTAACTGAGTCCTCCATTACATTCTGTGTAGCCCTTTATATATGGGCTACGGAGAGGTAGGGGGGTCATACACTACATTACTTTTTTAATATAAAAGTTTTAGGTGCATTTTTTGACCACTTAGAGACATCGTGCCCGTCAAATAAAGCCTAAATAGGTTTGTGTTCTGTCCTGTCGACGAGAAGTACCTATAGCGACATTTTCGCCCTAACTTCAGACCCTAGACCCCAGCTAGTTCAATACTTGTCAACAAAAGTCCCAAGCCAAAATACAACATGGTTTTCTGTGTGATTGAGCAGTTTCTGCGGCCACTTCATTGTCAGCCACTGCCACTGCGCTTCATTGTTAGACCAAAATCATGGTACCATATTTCATGGTCATTAAATCTACATACTTAAAAATCGCATAACTAGATGGATATGAATTTTGCACCATAAAGTTCACATACGAACGAAGCAAGTTAATCAACAGCTTATAAAAATTGAAGGTTCATCTCGAATTGAATTCCTAAATAAATTCAGTTTGTATCAACTTAATACTGAAAATGCACACTAAAGTGTTTGTCCAGAGTTTTCATAATATACAACGTGTCACTGTAAAATAATAAAACTCCCCTTTGTCAATAAGGAAGAAAAAGAAACTTCAGAAGTGCCGTCGTAAATCAGAAACTTTAACTTTTCTGTGTAGATATTTATAGACTTATTATAATAAAGTAGGATTGAAATGATCGTTTCATAAAAAATAAGTTTAATGTGTTTGTGTTGATTAACGTATGGAATTTTAATATTCCTCTGTTTTTTTTTATCTCTGTCCCACATTAGGAACTATTCTTGTGTCGTGGGTGCGTTTAAAAACATGAAAATCACATGCCCAAATACGCAGACCGAAACACATATTTGTGGGTTGCACAAAGATTTGTACTGTGCGGCAAGCGAAGCTGCGACTGGACCAAGCCGTTCTATCTATATCATCAGGCCAGATCCCTTGCGGGGTAGGCAGAGAGTACAGAGTTACAAAGGGTACCTTCCTAAGTCGTTCTATTTATAAAGAAATAGGTTAACTTAATCGAGGTATATTATAATGTATCAGGAGCTTTGTTTTCGTATTATCTCCTTTTTACAAGTTACAAGTTATTGTTTAACTTTCAATTTTCACGTCTCTTTCTCATTGTTCATTCCTTTCTGGTTAAAATTTTGTGATCCATTTTTCAAGGACTTTTGAGCAACTGACTGAGCTATATTTTGGCATACTAGGTATGTAACTTCGGGGACAATGACATATGGTTACATCGAGCTGGTCTAATGAAGGAGCTGGAAGGGGGCGAAAGAACATCTCAATTACACGACATAGTTCCAATGAGTTTCGGCTTGTTATGTTTGTCCTGAGTACTATACAATACAATACAATACAATACTCTTTATTGTACACCACCAAAATTATAAAAAAAAAACATGTAAAATAAGACACTGATACAATAGGCGGTCTTATTGCTAAGAGCAATTTCTTCCAGACAACCTGGTTAAATACAAAATACTAGAGAAAAAAAAAGTAATCAGGGCAGTTGGTGGCGTACGCTATCATTGGTATATACAAGTACTGAAATTTGCATAAAAGATAAATAAATACATATATACGTAAATAAGTACAAAACATATTTAACTACATACATACTTACAAAAAAGTATAACAAAAAGGGACTGACTATGATGCATCATATTTTGTCAGCAAGTAGAGAGATAGTGGTCTTTGACCATCTTTTTGAAGGAAGCTGACGACTGTGCACGTCTGACTGATACAGGCAATGCATTCCACAAGCGGACAGCTTGAACTGTGAAGGATTTATCAAAGAAATTTGTGGAATGCATTGGCGTTTTCAGCTTTAGATTCTCCGACGACCTTAGGGACCTCAAATGTGTCTCGTGAAGGAATTCAAATCTTTCTTTTAGGTAAGAGGGAGTTGACGGATTAAACAGGATACTGTATAAAAGAGATAATATATGAGCATTCCGGCGAAGGCGAATTGGTAACCACTTGAGCTTTGAGCGAAATTCTGAGACATGGTCATATTTGCGTAAACCAAATATGAACCTTATACAGACATTTTGAAGTCGCTCAAGTTTGTTAAGTTGGTTTTCGGTAAGATCTAGATAGCTAGCGTCTGCATAATCAATTATAGGAAGAAGAAGGGATTGTGCGAGTGCAATTTTAGTGGTTGTAGGAAGAAAATTGCGTAGCCTCCTCAGTGAGCCAGTGGATGCAAATATTTTCCGACTAAGTTCTTGCAGTTGTGGACCCCATGTCAGATTGGTGTCAATGTGAATCCCCAAATTTTTCACAGTATTACTTACTGGTATGGTAATCCCATCAAACATGATTTGGGGAAGTTGTGACCAGTCAACGCGTCCAGTAAATCTGGAGCTACCAACAACAATTACCTGAGTCTTACAAGGATTGACTTTAAGGCCGTAGCATTTGCTCCATTCACATATCTTAGTTAAATCGTGATTAATAGTGCTAACAGCCTCTGACAACCTGGCCAACGGAGCTTGAGTGTAGATTTGAAGATCATCTGCATAAAGGTGGTAAGAAGAAAGTAGCTGGTTGGGAATAGAGTTAATAAAAACCGCAAAAAGTAAAGGGGATAGAACGCCACCCTGCGGTACACCGGCACTGGTGTTGCACCACGAGGAATAAGTTTCATCGATGCAAATACGTTGCCGGCGGCCAGACAGGTAGTTTCGAAACCAATCAATTGCCGTTGGAGATATGTTAATAGAGCGCAGCAGTCCAATGAGAATGTCAAAGTCTACGGTGTTGAAGGCATTGCTAAAGTCAAGCAATGTAAGAATAGTTAAATTGCCATTCTCCATGCCTAATCTTATATCGTCCGTAATATTTACCAGAGCAGTAACAGTGCTATGACCAGGACGAAAACCAGACTGGAAAGGGTTAAGAAGGGAGTTTCTGTTGAGGAAACTACTCAGTTGGTCATGGACAAGGCGCTCAATAAAAAATTGATTAATAATATATTATAATTAAATTAATTATAATATATTTTTAATCAATTCAAATCCTTGGATAAAAAAGGTAAAATGGATATTGGGCAAAAATCGGAAACAGATGAGGGATTGGGTTTTTTGGGTAATGGTATTATTTGGGCGTATTTCCACGGTGCTGGAAAGTTACCAGTGGATATAGAATGATTGAAGATATGAGAGATGATGGGAAGGATTTCGTCGAGGATAGGAAGGATAATATTACGGCTGATACAATCGCTGCCGACAGCGTTGGATGTGATCGACTCTATGCTCTTTTTAACATCACAATCGGTAAATTGTATAAAGAAAAATGGAGAATAATCGGGTGTCGGAGTAGATGAAAGAGAGTTTAGTGTGTTTAATTTTGCAGTCTTATCGACGTTAGGTGAAGCAGAGAAGTGTTTATTGAGATGATCGATATCTAAATCTTTAGGAATGTTATCTTGGCGTGCTTTACCGACACCCATCGATTTTAAAAATTTCCAAACTTTTTTTGGATTTCCATTTTGTACAGATGTATGGATATGTTGGCGTTGGGCATCCCTACACACCTTGTTGCAGAGATTTCGGGTGGCAACGTAATTATTCCAATTGTTGTCAGTAGATCCAGCTTTAAATTTGGATTTGGTTGCCACTTTTTTGTTCATTAATATCTTGATCTCATCAGTCAACCAAGGAGCTGGAAGATGCTTAACTCTAACAGGGCGAATAGGAGCGTGAACGTCAAATAAACTAATTAAAGTAGAAGTAAAAATATGCACTTTGTCATCTAATGAGTGAGATGATAACAATGACTCCCAGTCAATGTTAGCGGCATCCTTTCTAAGTGTCTCAAGATTAATACCACTAAAATTGCGCTGCAGGAGAATTTTAGCTCTGGCCTTAGGTGGCCGGACTCTGTAGGATAAGAAGACTAAATCATGATAAGAAAAAGCGTCGGCTGAGCACTGGCCGTGTTTAGCGACATGATCAGCCGACGACACGAGAATAAGGTCAAGAAGAGAAGGAGTTGAACTGGGGAAATTATGAGTAGCTTGAAGTGGGAGAATGTGTAGATTACAGGATCCAAGAACAGTGCGTAGATTGGAAGAACGGAAATCGTTTTTGAGCAGACATGTGTTGAAATCTCCCATTACGATACTATGACTGTAAGAAGGGACTAAGTTTTCTAAGAGATTTTCAAAAGAGGAAAAGAAATCTATGCGTGACGAGGGACAATAGTAAACACCAAGAAGTACTTTGGAATGATGAAGTCCGATTTCAACGAAAAGATGCTCACCAGCATGTGCCGGAGGTGGTTGCGTCGATAAATCAACTAAAGAAAAAGGAATGTTAGATCGCAGATATATCGCAACACCACCCCCAGCGCCAACAGCACGATCGTTCCTAATGAGGTTGAAACCGGGAAGCAAATATTGAGAGGAAGGGAGACACGGCTTTAGCCAAGATTCAGATATAAGAATAGCGTGGATATTTTTACAGTCAAAGTTTGCCAGCATATCGGAAAAATGAGCCGGAATACTTATATACTACATCCCTAGATAGTTTCCAGGGTCTGATGATATAGTCGGACGGTTACCAAAGGAACTCCTCAACTACTCAATATAATCCCGTGGTGTGCAGGCCCGTTGAATTTGTCTTGACAAGTACTGTTATTCCAGGGTCTGATAATGAAGCTGGGAGGTAACCATAGGAATTCCTCACTCACTTTGGTAAGTATCAACTACCTCCGCCGAATTTTCGCTTTAAAAGCTTGTTCTAAATGTGTCTTCGGTGTGTGTAAACGACTGCACAAATAAGCATGCATTACCGTGCTTACGGTGCAATGCCCGCGCTTGGCCTGGACCTGGCCTCTTGACATAGATGACGTTGATGAGACGACGATGATCTTACGAATTTCTGTCAACAAGTAGTCAAAACGGTTTATTTGTTATTCCCACGAATAGACATAAGATAATAAATATAAATACTATGGAGCACCAACTCTCTCACACGAAAACAAATGATTAAATTCATCTTTTACCTAAACACTGGATCGAATGGAAATGTTGTTTATCTTAATTATTTAAAATTGGATTAAAACCTTTTGTCTGTCTCTAATTCTATTTAAAGCAGCTTTATTTGTAGGCTTTTCTGCAAAGGGGGCCGAGCAAGTGATTAACTCTAATCCAGGAGTTGCTTTACAAATTCTTATCAGTTAATTTAAGATGTGGCAGCTACTGCTTTGTAAGACATTGTACGTATATAGGACATGTATAATGAATCAATTTGCACGCTTTTGTTTTATTAAGGATGAAGGTTAATGAATTAAAAAGGTGAATTTATGAAAAGGTGGACTAATGATTTTATTTCGGTACCGAAAAAATAGTAAGTGGAAGATAATATGATCATCATCATCATCAGCCTATAGCAGTCCACTGCTGGTCATAGGCCTCTCCAAGTGCACGCCACTGGGTACAATCCTCGGCTACTTGCATCCAGTTTCTGCCAGCCGCCCTGCGAAGGTCATCGCTCCACCTAGCCTGAGGAAGTCCTGCATTACGTTTGCTAGTCCGTGGTCTCCAGTCCAGAACTCGTTTGTCCTAGCGGTCATCGGTTGTTCGGCTAATGTGACCGGCCCATTGCCACTTCCGCTTACTAATCCTGTGGCAGCCCATAGCTGTCGATAACTTTGGTTCTCTGTCGAATGACTTCGTTCCGGATTTTATCCTTCAGAGAACCTCCGTGCATAGCCCTTTCCATAGCTCGCTGAGTGACTTTAAATTTATGGACCAGTTCAACCGTGGTCCATGTTTCGGCTCTATAAGTCATAACGGACAGGGCGCACTGATTGCAGACTTTTGTCTTTAGGTGGTGGCGACGATAACTCAGTGGAGATTGTAATAAAACTAGTGGACTATATAATAATTACACTGGCTATATTGTTTAAGAGTATACAGTGGTAGTCGCGTCTACGGTACTGAACCTAAGAATATAACATATGTGAGAGAAAGTAGGAACGCAGGTGCACTTCCTCGTACGTATCAGCTGACTCGCTGAGGTGCGGGCGCCGGGCACGACGACCGGCCGCGCGTTGCGCGCGCCCCACTCCTCTTGATCCCCGCCTCGACACGTCCTGTTGAGTGGTCGACTCAACATTAGGCTTTGTGGAATCGGCGACGTAAGTACTCGACGTTATTTCCCAAATGCCGCCCGACAAATATTTGTGGGTTACAAAAGATTTGTACAGTCAGTGGTTACCCCCCAAACCGTCCCTCAGTAATAACTCAATAGTTTTCAGTGGCTACAATCTTTAGACACCATCACTTCCTATACACCTATTTAATGTTCCCATCTTAGAAGGAACGTTATAAATTATGATGGGTACGGGCAGACCGAGACCTCGAGCAAAAAGAGCACCTAAACAAACTAATCAAACCAAGCTACGGTAATGATGTTATAATTTTGCGAGTATCTGAATATATACTACATAGCTTTAATAAAATAGAGGGTTAGCACGAACTGATTGACTTTATCGTGACGCTTACAATTTTACATGCCATCGTTTTCACACTTCAAATATATCTATACGTCTTTATGTATAATAAAGCTATAACCGAGCCAAATCTGTACATTGCATATGTTTTTTTTTAATTTTAATTGGGGTACATTTCTTTTATCAATATAAAGGCCGTCAGATTTATCTTTGGAATTATTGTCCCTCTTCCTCTTTGTGTTTTAATCATGCAAAACCTACCAAACGGATTTGTGTCGTGGGTGCTTTTACCAACATGAAAATTCGCATACACAAATACCCAGAATGAAACAAATAATTGTGGGTCACACAAAGATTTTTCCCGTGTGGAAATTGAACTCGCGGCTATTCGACGCAGTAGGCGAAGCGGTTTAAGCTCTTAACCATTGCGCCAAATCGTCCGTCAAAAGTGAACTCAAATTTTAACGACGAATGACTCGTACACGAATCGTCGAAATTTCTATAAAGGCGTAACCGATTGTAAATGGTTACTTATCACAAGATAATGGAGTACCTTTCAGAGATACTTTTGTTACTTTTTATCCCGGAAAATGTCTGATGGTAAATTCGGAAAATCTAAGTCTAGTGTTTTTATTTGTTCGTAACACGTCTGAGCACACTTTAAAGAAACTTAGTATGGAGGTGTATTAGGTCCTGTAATACCATCCAGGATTTGCTATCCAGGTAAATCATGGAATTTTGAAGAAGGCTAAATGACTTCATGAAGACTGTAACGGACTAAAAAACATATATGTGGATTTATAAAGACAGCATAGAGCTAAGAAAATTGAGTTTAGTAATAACGATCACGAGATCCTGGTTTCGAATTGTAGGTTCGCACAAAGTGTCAATTTTCCATAGAAAAGTGCCCAGTATTAGTTTGGAGTCTGATAATTGAGCCTTTTGGGACCTAACATCGTCGCTGAAAAGTACATAGTACCTGCACCTTTGCCCCCCCCATTCGGAATATAAGCGCCGATGTTTATATTTTCTTAATGATATTGTTTGTTTCAAAAAATATTCATCGAACTGTAAATAACTTTTTATCACACATCAAGTAATCTAAATACTGCAACGCAACGAGAAATAGGTGAAAGACAGGTCAGAAGTTAGGAAAGTATTTTTGAGAAGGTGAAGTGCCGGTAATATCCCAAAACTTGAAATCGTCGTTTAAGTTACGAAGTTTTCCGGAATTACGAGTTGCAAAGACGCGTTTAGCGGTTTTACAGGGACAAGAGGGAGGAAACTTTGGGACTTCCAAAACTTACTGTCTTTGTCTGAAGCTTGTAATTCATTTAATTAGGACGTATTAAGTGGTATTTAGGGATTTGCAGCAAAGATTTTTGAATTAAAAAATAAGCTCTACAACTTTAATTTCAAGATTTCTGTACCTTATGATAGACACAGGATTTAAATCACACATATTGTAATTTATATTCTTAGTATAGTATATCAATAAACTTCTTACGTCGGTCGTCGGTGTGCAAATAAATTCTTTATAAAAATAAATAAATTCAATTTATTTTTTGGCAAATTCATCAAATATTATAGATAATTATTGCACATGTTAAGTATATTCCAATATTATAAGAGATACGACAATAATACTTTAGAGTGAGAGTAACAGTAAATTAATAATTGGAAATTCATAAACGTGAATAAAATAATATATGATAGATGGAAAGTGTGTTATTAACCTACTTTTAAAAATAAGCGTTATATGTTGACAATGTGTGTTACCAGTGATGACATATGGATCAGAGACGTGGTCTCTTACAATAGGTCTCATAAAAAAGCTCAAAGTTGCTCAGCGAGCTATGGAAAGAGCTATGCTCGGCGTTTCTCTACGTGATCGAATCAGGAATGAGGAGATTCGTAGAAGAACCAAGGTCACCGACATAGCCCTCAGGATTAGCATGCTGAAGTGGCAATGGGCTGGCCACATAGCGCGAAGATCGGACGGGCGTTGGGGCAGAAAGATTCTAGAGTGGAGACCACGTATTGGCAAGCGCAGCGTAGGACGACCGCCTGCCAGATGGACCGACGATCTTGTGAAAATCGCAGGAAATCGTTGGATGCAGGTGGCATCGGACCGGTTACGCTGGAAAGCGATTGGGGAGGCCTATGTTCAGCAGTGGACAAGTATAGGCTGAAATGATGATGATGATGATATGTTGACGTCAGACGGGCAACTAATTCATTCTGTCCATGATTAGTGTGGCTTTTCGGAACATAAAAACCTACGTGCTTCGTTGTCCTCGGTCTATGATGCGGCACTTTCAAACCAATGCAAGATGTAAGACTAGAGCAATCAAGCTTTGAGTTGACTATGTCATAAAGACTTTCTGTTAGAAAGACTTACTATGCCAAAATGTTCACAGGCCTGCTCGTATTTCTAACGTTTTCTTTTTTGAGAAGGCAAAATAAGCCGTTAGTTCTTGTTTTTGTCTTTAAGCCGAGTTGGAACTAGTACAGGCGACTTGATAACTTCCAACATTGTGGCAGCAAATCTATCTCCGCAAATCCATTCTGGGTTGCTCTAACCACTATTTACAAGAGGAGGCATTTATTGAGGAGTAGGATGTTATAGGCTACTTCTTCTTTAAGTTATGGCTTCACACTAATTTTAAGTGTATTTTGCCAATGTCCAATGAGGTTCGTATAATTAATTATCTAAATTAATTCAACTCCCCAATGGACACGATGATGATTACGATGATAATGAAATTGCTGAAGTACCCCACCCTGGATAGTAAAGCGATGGATACTTTACATACCAATTGCGACGGCCGTTTCCAAGGAAATCAAAAAGGCACGTTCTATCACTTTCTTACAATGCACATGTAAATATACATAATTATTAATATTCCACCAAAGTTACTCATTGTTATTCGAAATAACACAAGTTTTGTTACTTTATTATTTATTATGTAGCGATGTACTGATGATACACGAGGCCAAGGCACTAATAAGAGCGTTTTAAAAACTAAGGTTATTATGCTGTGCTAATAATGTAGAAGATACATAAGTAATCTTCGTAGTTGCTAATAAATAGCCAGGTATCATGAACACTGCCAATATGCATAATAATGTATTTAAAACAATATGTTAGCGTGTTATCTATTCAGATCGATTTAACAGACACCGCATCTACATTTGAGTAACGTCTAAACGGTGACGTGACGTGAATATTATTGTCGGTGTCAATAACAGGAATATGTTACAGTTAATTATGCGTTGAATTATGTGACCTTATTAGAAGCAATCAGTGTTTTGTGGAACAGAAGTGATTTCACGACACCCACCGTTAAATAAAGATAAAAATATTTTAGTGCGTTACTATTAACTTCTATCTATCTATCTATATCATCACGCTATATCCCTTGCGGGGTAAGCAGAGAGTACAGAGTTCCAACAGGTTCTATCTTTACATACCTCTCTGGCTTCCTCCACTCTCATAGTTCGTTTTATATACGCTCGCCGGTTATGGAGACTTTTGACTTGTCCTTCAGATAAGACTCGGTCTATTTGGTCGTGGTACGATAGTCTAGGTCTTCTCCGATACCTACATCCTTCCCCTTTCGTATTAAATTGTTATTGTGAACGCAAAAAAAATAACTTAAAACCGTTATGTTGTTTGAAAATATCCAACAACTTGTGTTATTGATTTTATATTGATAAATATGCTCTAGTTTTAGTAGTTTACGGCGACATCCACTAGTTATAATAAAAAGTCATACTCTTTACATAAAATCTCGGGCCTTGACTCTTAAGTCTGAAATAAGAAGTGGAAGTATAACTAAAATATTGCGAAAGGTGTGCTCACTGGAGTAAAGCGGAGCAGTTTTGGCGACAGGTGGGACTGAGCCCGCGGGAAGTACGATTAACGTAACTTGATCACCCGTACTTCGTAACGCTGATACTGCTTGTGCGTGTGTCGTTCCGACTAGTGATGTCTCAATGATCTGAGTAGAAAATGAAATGCCATGATGTATAATTACATTAAGTCCACTCCTTAAATGCTTGAAATAGATTATATTACCTTTATTTAGAAACGTTTATAAGTCTTTATTTAAAATAACCGTATACTAGGAATTATTCCTATATCGTGAATGCATAAGCAAATATTAAATTCAAATACATCACAAGGAGACCAAATTTCTCAAAGCGAAACTTTAATATTTGTGAAAAAGATAGATAGATAACACTTTATTGTTCCACCAAAGATATACAAAACAAGAACTGAAATAAGTACAAGATTATGAATTGTAAGGTAGTGAAACCATAATGAATACTTACGTCCTTATTCCTTACGGGCAAAATTTTATCACCTAGCCTTAGCCTGCCGTCATGATGGGCTGCGCCACCAACCGCTATGTGCGAGACAAATATTCTTCCGCCACCAGCGGCGTCGTCCGCTCCGCCCGCTATACCAAGGCCTAGTCCGCGAACTCCTCGCCACAGCGTCACTATCCTAGGACCGCTGTTGGGACACACAAATCATACGAGTAGTTAATAGCATGTTTATGTATGTGAGAATAGCTGATGCCAGCAGAGCTAGCGGAAGAGGCAAGATTTTTCTTGCTCTGAACATAATTTTGTTAGCCCGTGATTCATATCTTATACGCAGTTGAAGTAGTCTCGTCTATATGTCAATACAATACTATTCTTGAAACGAGTTTTACGTATCCAGCTTTTCTCACGGTACGCCATATTGTTAGCACGTACCGAAAAAATACGGTTATCTCACGCTTAGGGCGAAAAAGTCAGTGATATGAGCCTTGTCGCGCTATCTGTGTCAGCCCTACTGTTTCGAGATTACGTCTAATGTATACACGTATGTGCTTCAAAAGCTCAATGATCATTTCAGAAGTTTAGTTTTGATCAATACATCCGTGCTCGAACTCGAAGCGAAATTTTTTATCTATTTCATCACGCTAGATCCCTTGCGGGGTAGGCAGAGAGTATAAAGTTCCAACAAGTACTTTTATTGCAGATCTGTGGCTTCTTTCACTCTTAAAATAATTCATTCCTTCAAGCGAAATGTTGTTTAGGAAAAGTAAAGAATATGATAGTTATTTAGATAAGGTTAATTTCGATATTTTTGTTTACCTCTATATTATGAAATCGGACGAGATACAAAGTCTGATAAAATGAATCCCGAAGTCCTTTTCCGGGTTGAAACCACAATGCGAGATACGATAACAAGTTTTATCTCAGATGGGGTTTTACTAAAACTGGGGCCACATACTATACAACTATACTTTTAACAAAATGATCTCATAGAACGTGGGTCCTTATTAGGGATAGCTCCCTTATTACATGAGCCTTTAGAGGTAAACGATATTTCTGTATTTTATCTACTTTTATCAAAATAATCTGGTTTATAACATTTGTTTCTTCTTGAATGACGTTATTTGTCTAAGAAATTAAAACTAGATACATTAATATCAGTGATAAAATAATCTGTTGGAAGTGTAGTATCTATTCACGCTGCAATAGATCTGGCGTGATAATATACTTAGATAGATTTAAAAATTCTCAGCAGCAGTCCGGAGTTAAGGATTAGTATTATTGAATAATAGATAAAGGTTGGTGCTCTGCTATAAAGGAACCGAGCATGGCCGACAAAATGTGGGTGTACGCAGAACACCTCTGCCACTACCGCTTGGGAAATGTAAGTAAGACGGTGTAGTGGTGTTGGTGTTGATTTGCATTATGAAAATCACCCTGTAAAAATATTCAATAACAAAAGCATAAAAACATTTCATACTTACAACGGTAAAAAATACGTTTATGATTTTTTATGGGATTAAAAAAGAACAAAGTCGGCCTCCATTTCGTTTATACAGATTTTACATCAAGAATTCAACGAATACTCGTGGTATGTACATTCGGAAACTACATTTCAAAAACGAACTCTTTAACGCAGTAATTACCAGCGTAAAATGTTGGAACCGCTAACAATCGCTTAGAACCGACTTCACTGAAAGAAAAGTATAAAATTTCGGGACCAGTGACTAATTCAGCACAAAATAATGTTCCAAAGGTAAATAAAATTAACTTAATAATCTAACAAGGTTTCCCGCCTTTTGAAGAGCTTCCTCTGCCACTGAATGCGGTTCTCCTTCCACTGAAATGTCGTTAACCTGAGACAAAAACAAAAAATGTTAGCTTCCAGCAAACATCGTGGTTTTACCAATAATAAATCTGCCTATAAGTACTGTTCCACGTAGACAAAGGCTTTCTCTTATAAATCGATAACAAAAATATCTAAAGAGGTTTTTTTTTAATCAAAGAGGTTATTTAATGGTTTATTTAGATAAACCTATATATACAAGGTGTAACATAATAAACGCAAGAAATCAGACACCCCGATTAGAGAATTGCTTCATAAAGTCAAAACGAAAACCAAATTTTCATATTTAAAGGTTTTTTTACCCTTTTTTAAAGCACTTTTATACCCCAATTTACAATGAAACTTGTACGTGTATGTGTGCGTTTTGAGAAATACGTTTTAGGAATGCGTTTAGAATCTTCTTTTTGCTATGAATCAAGAATAATTTAATTTTTTATAGCGCACTGAAGGAGTAAAAGTATTTTTTGCAAATTTAAAAAAAAATGTAAAATATATTAAAAATTGTTGGAATCGATTTAGTTACCGATTTAGAACAAACTACTTTCAGGTCTTGCGTTTATTATGTTACAGCTTGTATAACACCTGTATTGTGTAAAAACTGTGGATTGCAATAAACGACCGAGTGCTGAGTATTGAGGTGAGAAAGATTAGGTCATGTTCGACCACGCGGACCTAGTGCGGATAGGTGCAGGCAGGTTTGTGGCCACCTGCTGATGAAACTTATCAAGTTGCCAGTGAGGTTTCCAACTAGGCTTAACGACTACCACATTAAGTGATAAGGCTTGGGCGTCCTTTTCGAAGCACGAAGATGTTTGCATATAAATATGATAAAAGAAAGTCTTTGACCAGTGTGTGTTGCCAGTGATGACTTACGGCACCGGACCGGACCTTACGACACTGGTCACTCACGATGGGCCTCATAAGAAGGCTCAAGGTCACCCAAAAGGCAATGGAAAGAGCTATGCTCGGAGTTTCTCTGCGAGATCGAATCAGAAATGAGGAGTCAACATCTTTCGGCTGATGATGTAATGCTATAAATGATTATCCATTTTAGACAGAGTCGAAAGCTGATTAACCTTGGTAATCAAAAATAACACCTCAGTCGCACAATGCTACGAGCTGCATAATACAGTTATGAATATCAGGAATACCATAGAAAAATGGCTGGGTCATCGTCGAGGTGTGACCTAATCTCTCTCACCTCGATGTTTTTTTTTATTGATACTAAATCCACAGCTCTTAAATATATTACAATCTCAACTTATGTTTTAAGCTTACAGCCAAGAAAGGACATTTTTTAACTTTTTTTATAATCGTACAGCCAGTAGTAGAGTAATATAAAACATTATACACTAAAAAAGAAAATATCTTTGTGACGAATATTACATATCTACAAAGTGTAACAAAATAAACGCAAGACCTGAAAGTAGTTTGTCCTAAATTGGTAACTGAATTGATTCCAACAATTTTTAATGTATCTTAAATTTTTTTTTAAATTTGCAAAGAAATGCTTTTACGCCTTCAGTGCGCTTTTAAACATTAAATTTATTCTTGATTCATAGCAATAAGGAGAATTAAAATGCATTCCTAAAAATATTTCTCAAAACGCACACATACACGTACAAGTTTCATTGTTAATTGGGGTATAAAAGTGATTAAAAAAAGGGTAAAAACCTTTAAATTTGGAAATTTGGTTTTCGTGTTGAATTTATGAAGCAATTCTCTAATCGGGGTGTCTGAGGTCTTGCGTTTATTATATGACACCTTGTATAAGAAAATATTACATATGTTGTGTGTGTTTGTATATGTGTATTTGTGTGTGTGTGCGTGTGCGTGTGTGTGATCGCGTGCGTGTGTGTGTGTGCGTGTGTGTGTGTGCGTGTGTGTGTGTGTGTTGATCGCGTATATATGTATCGTTATTATTTGCCCTCCCGCTTTAAAAACTGCATAATATCTCTTTTAAATGCACTCTTATTACTGTGGAATATATCAGTGAAGTGAAACTTCTTATTATAGACTTTTTGTAGCGGTTAATTACAGAATTTTGTACATAATGTGTTGATGATCTAGCAACAGCAAACAAACCTGTGTGCCTAGTTCGAGTTTCAGGAGCACAGAAAGAGAGGACTCTATCAATCAGTTCTCACAATCAATGTGCCCATTACACAATCCATGTAAGAAAACCATATCCAGTAATGTACGGCGGTTCTCCAGCGTTGTGAGATTGTGATACCTGCATGATGCTTCGTAGTCTTTCCTGGGGTGTGAGACAGTTATGGGCTGATTTATGTTTATCATAATTTGATATATAACAGGAATAAAGTGAAATAAAATGAATTGTATAAATGACGTATCGTTAGGCTAAAAACTTTTAAGATACGGAAAGCTAAAAGAAAAATTAGATTAGCAATTAATTCAATTAAATAGCAGGTATCATTTTACATAATGAGAGCTAATTTAAAAGTTATTTAAGAATATAATAACGGAATCATAGCAGGATGATAGCAAAATTTAAAAGTACGCCTCAAAGTATTTTTATGCCTAATATTGTGATAATCAAATAGGTCGCAATAGGACTAACGCAGTCCTCTCAATCTCTGAGCTAGTTTTCCAATTTACTTATTAAACTTAGAATGTCCTGGTACAAAAAAATAATTTGAACTTCTTTTGTAATACAATTATTAATAGCAGTCAAAGCTTATTAATCTTGCAAAAGTTATCCCAGTTATTAGTCATATCTACAATAACACAAAGTAAGGCCTGCTTAATTTGTTGATGTTATCTATCCCTTTATTGCTTTTAGTTTTGTAATAATTTATGTAGAAACTTTAAGACTTTATCATTTATTTATGAGGACAAACAGCTTATTGTAAGCGGAAAAACAAACCACGGAAAAGGTTCAGCTATTTGGTGTCATTGCCGGTAGAATTCAACGTGTTAAAATTTATTTACGACGACTTTAACAAACTTTCATTGGTCAAGGAAAGTCTGGAAATGTCGTTAAGCTAAGTTCTTTGACGACTTTTTTCGACCACTCAATAAAAACATTTCCTCTTCCTTTAATTTAAAAAAAATAATATAACTTGGTCTGTGCATTAAAATTGCTATTGAATCATGTTTGCATAACTGAAGGTGATTTAACGTGGGTCCGTATTCGCTATGTCTAATTGCACACGTAACGCGGCGTTACGATAATCGTGAAATGATTTGATAATGGTACTCCAGTTACCCATAGAATACCGTGTGTTTGAATAATCTACGCTGTTGGCCGCGGGGCCTTAATTGTATCGTACCGCATTGGTCATACCCATAAAAACGTAATCAAATCATTATACTCCGTTCGTTTTCGCATTTTACTAAAGGTTAACAAAAACACGTAACTAATCATGGGTACTAAACATTGTTTGAGAACGATATTATTTTCGAATATTCTTATTGAAAATATATATTATAACGCCAGATCCCTTGCAGGGTAGGCAGAGAGTACAGAGTTCCTACAGGTTCTTTCTTTACATACCGCTCTGTCTCCCTCCACTCTCATAGTTCGTCTCGTATTTCAAAGTTATGTATTTAATTGCATAATATTATTGCATTGCCACCGAATTTACATACGCATGACAAATTGAAGCTCAATCGGATACCAATGCAAGTGCAACCCAAACGGATGCAAGTGCTTGAAAAATGGATCACATGATTTGAATCGGAAAGACAGAAAGACATGATCATTGCAAATTAAATAATAACTTGTAAGAACTAACTAGTCAGGTCAGTCTATGTTCTTTGATAAAATACGATAGGTCAGAACGAAACAAAATATAAGATAATTTTATAAAATGCAATAAAACAGAATTGTATGCACTTCAATTCAACCAGATGATAATTGTTAAGTATTTTTATAAAACAGTTTTGAGCACCTGTCTTTTTGGGTGCTTTGTGATCGACAGATCTGAATACTTGTTAACGACACCTACCTTATTTTGATTTGCCTTCAAAAAGTCTTCAAAGACTGAAAGCGATGAATGAAGGTGTACAAATGGGTGACTTAGTGGTAAACCATCTACTTTATGCAGATGACGCGGTTTTAATAGCGCCAACAGCCACTGATCTGCAAACACTAGTCACAGTAATGAAAGACGACTGCATGATTAATGGCTTACACTTGAATGTGAAGAAAACCAAGATTATGGTTTTTGAAAGAGAAGAAACCA
Organism: Phalera bucephala; assembly: GCA_905147815.2. Classification (NCBI taxonomy): domain Eukaryota; kingdom Metazoa; phylum Arthropoda; class Insecta; order Lepidoptera; family Notodontidae; genus Phalera; species Phalera bucephala. Next base: position 14,827,386 of record LR990612.1, read on the forward strand.
GAACGAATGTAAGGATTGTGGTTGGTAACGATGTGCTGGAGCAAGTGAATGAGTTTGTATATCTTGGATGCGCCTTCAGTAAGGATGGGAAATACACCGCTGACATAGAGAGAAGAGTGAGTGCAGGGAACAGAGTGAATGGTGCGATGGGAAAGCTACTCGGGAGCCGGCACTTAAGCCATAAGGCGCAGCTGGCCATACATAACGGAGTTCTTGTCCCAACGCTGTTATATGGTAGCGAGAGCTGGGTATGTAAGAAGGAGAATGAAAGTAGGATAAATGCGGTAGAAATGCGAGCTCTGCGGAAGATGTGCGGAGTGAAGCTGACCGACCGCATTAGCAACAGCATAGTAAGACAGCGAGTAGATATGAAAGATAGTATCGGTGTAAAGATGAGAAAGGGCATGCGCCGTTGGTTCGGGCATATAGAAAGAATGCCAGAGGAAAGAATGACAAAACAGATATACAATGTGAAAGTGGAAGGATGCTGGTACCGGGGAAGACCTAGACTATCTTACCACGACCAAATAAACCGAGTCTTATCTGATGGAAAAGTCAAGAGTCTCCGTAACCGGCGAGCGTGTATGAGACGAACTATGAGAGTCGAGGAAGCCAGAGAGGTATGTAAGGAAAGAACCTGTTGGAACTCTGTACTCTCTGCCTACCCCGCAAGGGATCTGGCGTGAGGTTATAGATAAAAAAATATAAAATGCCAAACCGAACGGAGTGTAGACGTCACATGAGTCACGACACGTCACGTCAAATTATCATAAATTGTTTCGGTTCTACGTAGACCAATGTATGTATGTAATATAGTGGCTAAAGTTGATATGAACGTATATGAAACCTTATAGCTGTACTTGTAAGGTAATACGATTCATCGGGAAATATTTTTGACAGCAATAATGTGAGTTTATGTGAGTCCGTATCTATTTTTTTTCAAATTGTATGTATGACAAAACGGTGACAGTATTTTCCAAAAAACTTCATACTGCTGTTTTAATATACTTCTACTGTTTTAATACCATCTCTATGGTAATAGAGAATAAGGGCCCTGATACGTGATGTATTTTACTGAAATTTTCTTACTTGAGTGTAAATAGGAGACCTTACATAAATATGAAAGACATATTTACGTACTGCGCTCGAACAAAATTCTCCCCCATTTTCCTTATACACGCTTACCCGCAGTACGAAAGAAAAACCCCAATGAGGTCACACAAGACACAATAATGTACAAGTGGGCCGCAGACTATTCGCCAGTTGAGTTCAAACCAAGGGGAAATCATTATTTAAGTTTTCCGGGGATACACAGGTTTAACTGTGTACTTTTGTGTAAAAAGTAGACCCCTAACCACTGTTTTCTTGTTCTTTTTTTTAAATTTTGGAATACATTATTAAGAACATTTTCAATTTTATGTGTGTGTGTGTGTATAAATGATCTACGCTGTTGACCGCGGGGCCTTTAAAGTTTCACCGGACAAGACGGCGAGCGTGCAACCACTACGCTTGAGCCGGAAGGGCAAGGGGGCAACTAGCTCAAGGGCGCCTCAAGGAGATACGGCCACGACTTGGACAGTCGATATGGGGGAGGGCGTATACTAAGTGTCTCGCCGTGGTGCTCTGCACTGGCCGGTGGGGGCGGCGGGTAAGGGATTCTTTGACCTCGCCGGAACATTTTCAAGATTTAATATATCGTTAAGGATAGACTTTTGTTTTGTAATAAACAAAGTACATACGTATAGAATTTAGCAGTGTGTAGCATACCTATAGCGTTATTTGGGTTATTCCCGGAATTGTAATTCCACCACTTCCATGACTTATATTTTTTAATTCTCACGACATCTAGGAAATATAAATACAGTCAACATGAACAGGAAGAGAACAGGTGCGATGTCGATAACTAGATGAATAGAAGACATTTTACAAACTCTTTGTAATTAATCTCTTTACGATAATCCCTAGTAGTATTTTCTGGTAGGATTTTTACGTGAAACGTTTGTGATTTTTTTGGCTTAGTGCTTGTTTTCATTAATATTACATACTATACATAGGTTATCAAAATACTCCTACTCGAATATTGCTCATAATTAATGATTGCTACTTCATAAAAACATTTTCTAACTGACCATACTTTGACACTTATTTATTAATCTCGTGGGAAAATAATATACTGGCGTAGAAGTCGCAGGAACTAATGTATGAAAGAATATTTTTTTTAATACATTGGGTGTTGGAAGTCTTGAAACATTTTGGATTGGAATTTTATTAATCCTATAAGATAATATGCAAGCATGAGTTTCTATCACATCGACTTCTTCAGTTTTAATTAAAAAAAAACGGGGCCCCACTCTAGTAGTAGAAGTTTTGTGTCGTGTGCAAGTTTTCAAACATGAAATCCACATACAAAAATACCCAGACCGAAACAAACATTTGTGGGTCAAACAAAAATTTTAACAGTGCGGGGATTGGAAATCTGGATTCGTCTATTTAACCAGGCTCTTAAAGTTTAAATTCATTTTAAAACACCCTGCAGCCACATTACCGAGCCCGCTAGCACCTCGCTCTAAAGTTACATCAGTCGTCTCTCATACTGACTGACTGTCCGAATCTGATGGGTACTGCAAAAGGTATTTATTTATTTATTTCGATAGGTACAGTAACAGACATGCAGACAAGTGTATAATAAATGGTTTGAATTACATGCAATATATAATATCTGCTGCCCTAACTGACTGTACACAATTTATATATACTATATAAACAAAAACATGCCACAAAAAAAGGTATAGGAATACAAAATCAAATAATGCAAACTAATATAAAAATAGGAAACCTCTACAAATATTAAACGACACAATCCACCAATTTACACAATATGAAAAGAAAAATAAAATAACAAGGAACATATGGTAATATTTAACATCTAGTGTTTTACGAAGAAGATGGCTGAAGTGTTTTAGTAATTTTTAGTTTAAAACTTGTATGACTGTATTGAAAAATGTCGCAGTCAATAGGGATGTTGTTACAATATCGAAACATTCGATGAAGGGGATTATTTTGTGAAACGTTATGTTCACGTTAATGTATATACAGCATCAGCTTGCGGCCAAAATGGGAACAAACGCTGTCATTTCCCCTGTGGTATTTTTAAAAGTAGACTAAGGTTATATGAACTTTATGATGAAAAATCTTATAACCATAAACCAGAATTTATTGAATATGTTAAGAATTATTCAAATTTTTTTAAAAGAGCCTGTTCCTGTGCTAAGCCTATCTACTTAAAAAATAAAATTAAACAATCCGGTAATGTCATTAAAATGACTTGGAACGTTATTAATAGTGAAACCGGTAGGACAATAGTGCGAAATAGAGACTTTAATTTGAAAATTGGTGATAAAAATGTGAGAGCGGATCAGGAAGTAGCGTCGGAGTTTGAGACTTTTTTTACTAATATTCCTTTGTTAACTACTAAAACTCTGACATCATCTTGTTCTTCGGCTGAGTCGCTTCTTAAACAAAGTGTATCAGAATGCAGCACATCTTTTGAATTTTCGGTTGTCAGTGGGAAAGATAAAATAAATAATTTTAATATTAAAAACACGGCGGATGTATGGGGGCTGTCTGTAAAGACAGTTAGTTCTTTAATCCATATTATTGCCCCCCACTTGGCATCTGTGTTTAACGGTTGTGTTGCTAGTGGTATGTTTCCTAATCTTATGAAACTTAGTAGAGTGATTCCTTTGTTTAAATCGGGTAGTACATCGGATCCAAATAACTTTCGGCCTATTTCTGTGCTGCCCACGTTAAAAAATATCCTAAATCAGTTGATAAGCCACTTTAGTAGTCATAAACTACTTCACAAAAACCAGTTTGGATTCAATAAGAATCGCTCTACTACTGATGCAGGTGTTGAATTAATGAGAAATATTTTTATGGCCTGGGAGAACTCGCAGGATGCTTTAGGTGTATTCTGCGACTTGTCTAAGGCGTTTGACTGTGTGCACCATGAAACTCTTCTCAGGAAATTACACTATTACGGAATTAGGAACAGGGCTCTCGACCTCTTGACATCTTATCTCTGTGATAGAATTCAAAAGGTTGATGTTAATGGGAAGCGATCTCCCGGTTCTAATGTGACAATGGCCGTGCCCCAGGGTTCGATTCTCGGTCCATTTCTATTCCTCATATATATAAATGATTTACCCTACTATGTAGGGGATAATCAGGACATTGTGCTGTTCGCGGATGATACATCTCTATTATTCAAAATTAAAAGACAGCATGACATGACACAATGACATGACGATGTGAACAGTGCACTGTCAATGGTTGTTAATTGGTTCAACACGAATAATCTTCTCCTTAATAAGAAGAAATTAAAATGTATTAAATTCACAACGCCAAATGTAAGACAGGTTGCAACTAATGTACAAATAAATGGCGTGTATTTAGACCTTGTAGAGTCGACTGTATTTCTAGGTATCACTATTGATGCCAGATGACAATGGGGCCCCCATATTGATCAATTATCTGGTAAATTAAGCTTAGCGGCATATGCGGTAAAGAAAATTAGATTACTAACTGATATTGAAACAGCTAGACCTGTTTATTTCGCTTATTTTCATAGTATTATGTCATATGGCATACTACTTTGGGGATGCTCTGCAGAACTTAATACCATCTTTGTTCTCCAGAAAAGGGCTGTTCGAGCAATTCACAATTTGGCCCCGAGAGCTTTTCTTAAGGAAAAGTTTAGAGAGATAAATATTTTAACTGTTGCATCACAATTTATATATGAAAATCTTCTATATGTTAAAAAAAATATCAGTAATTTTGAAAAATATAGCGACATTCATCATGTAAATACACGGAACAAAGATGATCTTATTGTACATTCCACTCGTCTCCACAGAATTAGTAATTCTTTCATGGGGCAATGTATACGCTTCTACAACAAATTACCCATAGATATCCGAAACATGCCTATCAATAAGTTTAAGAAGGCAATTAAAACTAGACTCTGTAAGAAAGGGTATTATAAAATTTCGGATTATCTTGACGATAAAACAGATGGGTTTGAGCAGCTCCTCAATCAGCAACATTTATAAATGATATATAATACATTTTTTAAAAAACAAACAAATGGTTATCTGAAAGGCCAAACAAATTAAATTAAAAGACTAGCCCGCTGAGTTTCTCGCCGGATCTTCTCAGTGGAGGCCGCGTTCCGATCTGGTGGTAGATGTAAAAAATGTAATAATTTTGACGTTTGTAAGAGCTTATGTATTGGTCTATACAAATAAATGATTTTTGACTTTGACTTTGACTTTGATTAAGTGAAATGTAACTTCATGACAGTCGCAAAGTTGACGTTTGCTGTAAAATTTACCCGAGTTCTACTTATTGTAGTAACCGTGTGGATCCGCCTGTAGAAATATCTCCTTAGAAGTAGGAAAATTTTACTAAATGTTTAGCCTAATTTTACACCAACGCCCAATTATCAATGTCATCCATGGACCAAAAAACCTTGGTGCACTGTAGTAATAATAGTCGTGCCAAATAATACTGATAGGGTAAATGCAGGAACGCAGGTATAAACTAAAATGAACAAACGATATATATACCTTTATATTCTCGTTGAAGGTTACCTTAACACAACAAAACCTATAAATACAAAATATTAACTTAGAACTGATGTTGAACTTTTTTTTACTGATTTCAATGTTTTTACTTCCAAATTGCACTGGAGAGCAAATGAGGAGGCCTATGTCCAGCAGTGGACGGGTATAGGCTGAGATGGTGATAATCATGAACAGTTTCACAGACAAACTGATGATTAGTTACCATAAACCTTACTTTAAGGGTCTCTTATACAACCTTCGAGTAAAGTACTGGTTAGTCGATTAGCGTCTCGAAAACTGGTTAGTTTAACCGTCGGGTAGGGCTACTCAGAGATTAGTCTACTTCCGACTTTACTCAAGTGTGGTGAAAGAAGCCCTTATTCAACGAATCGCGAGTAAGATTTATAATTATATTATTTTCCAAAAATATGAAAGATCACACGGGTAAAGATTTCCCTAAATACCATAAAGACATGTCACATATTTCTAATTGAGAAGAATCTGTTCACGTCCATTGGAACGCCGTGAACTTAAGCCCTCCTCATCTTCATCTTGTAAGAACGGTGCTCAAAAGTATCTCCACAAAGTAAAATTTGCTGAGAGAGCCATCCCACCATTTAAAAGTTTTAAGGGGCTAAACACGTTTTTATCGCGACTCTATGCACTTCAAGGATAATATGGATTAGAGACTAAATATTTAGAAGCATAATTTTTAACTGTATTTTTTAGAATCTGGTAAAAAGAATACACAATGAAACGAAATTTTCTCGAAAAATATCTAAAGTCATCTCTATTGCTTTACATTTTCTGATTTAAAATTCTTAAAAACATAGTAAGTAATTGTAGCTAAGTTCTTATAAAGCGGTCCTTTTTTTATAGAGTAGATTTTTTTTTGAAAATAATAAAAATGGTATTTGCACATACGTCGTTTATTTTCGAGCTTGCGTTCAATACATCCGTCCCGTTCTTTTGTAAAGTAATTGCATGACCAGCACTCTTCCGGTCGATAAATTGTTTTGTTTTGATTATTTAATTTAGTAATAGTTTGCACTTTTATTTTGTATGGAATCTATTAATGTTGTTGATCTAAATAAATTTGAATAAGTTCCTAAAGATTTGGCTTTGACAATGATCACCAACATTTGTAAATAAAGAGTATCATTACTGATTTGTAAAACTGAGAATGTTAAGTGACTTATGTTGCTGGCTGTTCAAATGGCAATATTTCCATTCAATTATTTATTTATATATGAGACAAACTGTAACTAGAGACGGTCCCAATGTTGTGGGACTGCTGTCTCGGCTAGTATAAGGCGTGATAGTTTGCGGAAATTTCATATTTGACTGTGTCTCCAGGAAGGCATCTTAAGCCGTTCCTTAGATATAATCTTGGTACTAAATAATTAAATGTATGCACTCATTTTACTACTAATATAAAGGCGAAAGTTTGTAAGGATGGATTTATGTGTGTAAGTTAATCCTTAATCCAAAAACCACTACGTGGATTTTGATAAAACTTTCCAGTAATAGGTCTAGTTTATACATCAGAATAACAGAAGCTATAATTTACAATAATATTACTAAATAAACGGGTTCGCAACCAGGTGTAAGTCACTTCATTTATATCATCATCATCATCATCATCATCATCTCAGCCTATACTTGTCCACTGCTGAACATAGGCCTCCCCAATCGCTTTCCAGCGTAACCGGTCCGATGCCACCTGCATCCAACGACTTCCTGCGATTTTCACAAGATCGTCGGTCCATCTGGCAGGCGGTCGTCCCACGCTGCGCTTGCCAATACGTGGTCTCCACTCTAGAATCTTTCTGCCCCAACGCCCGTCCAATCTACGCGTTATGTGGCCCGCCCATTGCCACTTCAGCTTGCTAATCTTAACGGCTATGTCGGTGACCTTGGTTCTTCTACGAATCTCCTCATTCCTGATTCGATCGCGTAGAGAAACGCCGAGCATAGCTCTCTCCATAGCTCGCTGAGCAACTCTGAGCTTTTTTATGAGACCCTTTGTAAGAGACCACGTCTCTGATCCATATATCATCACTGGTAACACACTTCATTTATAATTATTACCTATTCATTCATTTAAGAAGTAATTTCTTGTTTTGATAGAATTTTAAGATTTCGGACAGTATTATTTATTGAGCAGTCTACTCTAGCTTTGTCCATGTTTGTATTTTTATTATTTATTGAAGTTTACACTTATATACCATATACAAATTATAAACAGTAAGGGCCCCCTTCGCCACCCTCGAGTAAAGTGCTGGTTAGTTACTTCTTTGTATTATGCGGCAAATAAAATTGGCTAGTTGAACCGTCGGATAGGGCTACTCAGAGATGTTGAAATTTGCAAATACACTTACTTGCAAATTTAATTGTCGATTAGTCTACTTTAGACTTTACTCGAGGGTGGTGAAACAGGCCGTTAGTATTATTTTTTTATATAATAAAATATTTTAATATGAAGGGACATATTTTTTATGCTTTTAGTAAAAACCATAAATTTTATTACGTAGGAAGTTTACGCATGCATACGTTCCATAAAACATAACTTTTTTTATTTCAGACGAGTGTTAAAATGTCCATTGTAAAGCATAAACGCACGATAGTATAATATTTGTTAGTCGAATAGGCGTAGACACGATAAAATAAACGGTTATGCTGAAGCGGTGACAAAATATTTTGTAGGTAGCAAAAAAAGGTGATGAAAGAAATGTGCTTGGCGAATACTAGGGCGCTAGGTGGGCAGAAAATGTTTTAACGGTGAAAAACATCGCCTTACTAAAATGTAGCGCTAGGGCGGATTCAAAGGAAAAATTAGGTAGTGAAATGTCTTTCTCGGTTGGTAAAGGTATGGTGTAAATACTCGAAATGTATAGTTATAGTATCTATCTATCTATCTATCTATAACCTCACGCCAGATCCCTTGCGGGGTAGGCAGAGAGTACAGAGTTCCAACAGGTTCTTTCCTTACATACCTCTCTGGCTTCCTCGACTCTAATAGTTCGTCTCATACACGCTCGCCGGTTACGGAGACTCTTGACTTTTCCATCAGATAAGACTCGGTTTATTTGGTCGTGGTAAGATAGTCTAAGTCTTCCCCGGTACCTGCATCCTTCCACTTTCACATTGTATATCTGTTTTGTCATTCTTTCCTCTGGCATTCTTTCTATATGCCCGAACCAACGGAGCATGCCCTTTCTCATCTTTACACCGATACTATCTTTTATACCTACGCTGTTGCTAATGCGGTTGGTCAGCTTCACTCCGCACATCTTCCGCAGAGCTCGCATTTCTACCGCATTTATCCTACTTTCATTCTCCTTCTTACATACCCAGCTCTCGCTACCATATAACAGCGTTGGGACAAGAACTCCGTTATGTATGGCCAACTGCGCCTTATGGCTTAAGTGCCGGCTCCCGAGTAGCTTTCCCATCGCACCATTCACTCTGTTCCCTGCACTCACTCTTCTCTCTATATCAGCGGTGTATTTCCCATCCTTACTGAAGGCGCATCCAAGATATACAAACTCATTCATTTGCTCCAGCACATCGTTACCAACCACAATCTTTACATTCGTTCGGGTTTCTTCTCTTTCAAAAACCATAATCTTGGTTTTCTTCACATTCAAGTGTAAGCCATTAATCATGCAGTCGTCTTTCATTACTGTGACTAGTGTTTGCAGATCAGTGGCTGTTGGCGCTATTAAAACTGCGTCATCAGCATTAAGTAGATGGTTTACCACTAAGTCACCCATTTGTACACCTTCATTCACCGCTTTCAGTCTTTGAAGACTTTTGTCCAGATATATTATAAACAGTCTAGCGGACAACACGCAACCCTGCTTGACGCCGATTTTAACGTCTAACCAGGGTGACCTGTTACCACCCACCCGTACGCATGCCTTGCAGTCCACATAAGTGGACTGGACGGCTCGCAACAGAGTGCCATCTATACCATACTCTGGCAAAATGTCCCAAAGTCTCTTTCGCACAACTCTGTCAAATGCCTTCTCCAGATCTACAAAACCGCAGAAAACCTTCCGCCCCGCTGCCAGATGCTTCTCTACGATGTTGCGGAGTGAGAAGACTTGGTCCGAACATCCTCTTCCAGACCTGAAACCCCCTTGTGCCTCGCACAACATTCCATCGGACTTCACGCGCATTCTCCGTTCAATAATTTTACCGTATACCTTGGCTGCCAAGCTGATCAAACTGATGGCTCTGTAATTGGCGCAGTCATATTGTGAACCCTTGCCTTTATACAAGGGTACTATGACTGCGCGGCGCCAATCTGTAGGGACTCTACCGGTCCTCCAGCAAAGGTTTGCAAGGGCCCGGAAAGCGTCCCGGACGCAAGTTCCACCATATTTGATCATCTCGGCAGATATCATGTCTACTCCCGCAGCTTTACCGTTTTTCATAGCCGCGTGGTTCCCGGCTTAGAATAGGACCAACCCACCTCATCCCATCGGGTGTCGTACAAGGCGACTAAGGGAAAACTAGGGAATGGGCAGCAGCGTTCCCTTAACACTTCGACGACCAATAACTGCGCTCGCCAACTCGCCTGCCAAGCGTGGCGAGTATGGCAAACACCCCCAATTATGGAAGAAAGTAGGAAAACCAGGCCTCTAGTCCCCGGCGGTCCTGTTCGTCCTGGCCACGGTAGCAGCCATGGTAACGACAGGACAAGGGGTGCTAAGAATCTCCGGCAGAGATTCGGCTACCACCAACACCGAAAATTGGCCCTGGTGACATACAACGCACGCACATTGAGGACAGATGAGAAGCTAGTTGAGCTGGAAGAAGAGTTAAACAAGTTGCGGTGGAGTATTGTTGGTTTATCGGAGGTCCGAAGAGAGGGCGAGGACACGATTACCTTAAAATCCGGCAACTTGTTTTACTACCGGGAGGGCGAACAGCAGTCCCAAGGTGGTGTCGGATTTATCGTCCACAAGTCACTCATAAACAACGTTGTGTCCATCACTAGTGTGTCGACCAGAGTAGCGTACCTGATACTCAGAATATCCAAAAGATATTCGCTGAAGGTCATACAGGTCTACGCACCGACCTCGGCATACTCAGATGATGAGGTCGAAGTTATGTATGAGGACATTAGTAGAGCCATACATACTTCCAAAGCACATTTTACAGTAGTTATGGGTGACTTCAATGCGCGGCTGGGCCAACGGGGCGATGATGAGCTGAGAGTGGGGCAATTTGGATATGGGCAGCGCAACCCCAGGGGTCAGAGGCTGGCCGAATTTCTGGAGAAAGAGGGACTCTTTATGATGAACTCTTTCTTCCAGAAGCCGCCTCATAGGAAATGGACCTGGATGAGCCCTGATGGTTCCACAAAAAATGAGATAGACTTCATCATGAGCACCAAGCGACAAATATTTAATGATGTCTCCGTGATTCATAGGATAAAAACCGGCAGTGATCACCGAATGGTCAGAGGCACATTAAATATTAATGTCAAAATGGAAAGATCGCGTCTGATGAAGTCTACGCTCCGACCTACTCATGCATATATCCAAAACCCCGAGAACTTTCAACTCGAATTGTCAAACCGCTTCGAATTGCTAGACAGCAGCGCATTAGTGGACGAAATCAACAACAGGCTGGTAGAGACTGTTCATACGGTCGGGTCCAAGTATTTTAAGACCCACCGTAAAAATAGGCCTCAAAAACTATCTGACTTCACCCGAAACCTCATGGCTGAGCGACGTTCCATGACGCTCGAAACCTCCGATGATGCTAAGTCCTATAGGCAGCTCAATGGACAGATACTGAAGTCCTTGCGACACGATTTACGGTCCTTCAATACAAGGCGTATTGAGGAGACCATAGCACAGAACAAGGGCTCCAAAGTGTTCGCAAGAGACGCGTCTATTGGGCAAAGCCAGTTGACGAAGCTGAAGACGGAGGACGGAAACGTAACGTGAATAGGTCAGAGGTGCTCAGGGAGATAGAGAGGTTCTATGGGCAGTTGTACACCTCAGTAGCTGAAACTGTTGTTGACTTGGTAAAAGACCCAAGAGCCAAGCTAACCCGACACTGCACTGAAGATATCCCGGACATCAGCCTGTGCGAAATTAGGATGGCTCTCAAACAACTAAAAAACAACAAAGCGCCGGGTGAAGACGGAATTACTGCAGAACTTCTGAAGGCGGGCGGATCGCCGGTACTTAAAATCCTTCAGAGGCTATTTAATTCCGTCTTGCTTGAAGGGAAAACGCCGGAAGCATGGAACAGGGGTGTAGTGGTGCTGTTTTTCAAGAAAGGTGATAACACCTTATTGAAGAACTATAGGCCCATCACACTGCTGAACCATGTTTATAAGTTGTTTTCGAGAGTCATTACGAATCGTCTCGAACGAAGGCTTGATGACTTCCAGCCTCCCGAACAAGCCGGTTTCCGGAAAGGTTTTAGTACCATAGACCACATACATACGCTGCGGCAGGTTATACAGAAGACTGAGGAGTATAATCGGCCACTATGCTTGGCGTTTGTGGACTATGAGAAAGCCTTTGATTCGATCGAGACTTGGGCGGTTCTTAGATCTCTCCAGCTATGCCGCATTGACTATAGGTACATCGAAGTGTTGAAGTGCTTGTATAATAACGCCACCATGTCAGTCCGAGTACAGGGGCAGTGCACGAAGGTGATCCCCATAAAAAGAGGAGTAAGACAGGGAGACGTCATTTCTCCGAAACTGTTTACGGCCACCTTAGAGGACGCCTTCAAGCTCTTGGAATGGCAAGGACTTGGCATCAACATCAATGGCGAATACATCACTCACCTTCGATTTGCAGACGACATTGTGGTCAAGGCGGAGTCGCTGGAAGATCTAGGACGAATGCTCGGTGACCTCAATAGAGTATCCCAACAAGTGGGTCTTAAAATGAATATGGACAAAACAAAAATAATGTTTAATGCCCATGTCGTACCCACCGCACTCACCGTTGGGAACTCTACTCTTGAAGTTGTCGACGAATACATTTACCTGGGACAGGCAGTCCGGTTAGGTAGGTCCAACTTTGAGAGAGAGGTCAATCGACGAATCCAACTCGGCTGGGCAGCGTTCGGGAAACTGCGCAACATCTTCTCATCCAAAATACCTCAGTGTCTAAAGACTAAAGTTTTTAGTCAATGTGTGTTACCAGTGATGACATATGGATCAGAGACGTGGTCTCTTACAATAGGTCTCATAAAAAAGCTCAAAGTTGCTCAGCGAGCTATGGAAAGAGCTATGCTCGGCGTTTCTCTACGTGATCGAATCAGGAATGAGGAGATTCGTAGAAGAACCAAGGTCACCGACATAGCCCTCAGGATTAGCATGCTGAAGTGGCAATGGGCTGGCCACATAGCGCGAAGATCGGACGGGCGTTGGGGCAGAAAGATTCTAAAGTGGAGACCACGTATTGGCAAGCGCAGCGTAGGACGACCGCCTGCCAGATGGACCGACGATCTTGTGAAAATCGCAGGAAATCGTTGGATGCAGGTGGCATCGGACCGGTTACGCTGGAAAGCGATTGGGGAGGCCATTGTTCAGCAGTGGACAAGTATAGGCTGAAATGATGATGATGATATCGCCCATTCAACTTCTTCCATAGTGATGTCCTCCGTTGATTCTGGTGCCGCAATCTCGCCTTTAGGCACGTCTGCGGCATCAGCATCCGGGTCATCTCCATACATTTCTCCATAATATTCACTCCACCGGTTTAGCACAGCTTGTGTGTCTGCAAGAATGTCACCATCTTTAGATTTTATCCTTTCCATTTTGGAGCCTGACGAATCACCTCGAGCCTTTCTCACCTTGCTCCAAAAGAGTTTGGTGTTGTTCTCGAAGTTCTTCGCCAGCCTCTCCTCCTCAATCATACTGGCTCTTTCACGCTTTTCTTTCACTAAAGTTACATAGTCCCTAGGTCCATAGGACCCTAGCCCGCACTGCGGTACGTCTTCGGTCCAAGATTGCAGCCATAATGACTGGATGGATTTGGCTGAGGCTAACGAAAAGGTGATATTGTGTGGCGATCTGAACGGATGGGTAGGAACCAGGCAGCAAACTTGCGACGCTGCTCTGGGTCCTTATGGTGATAAGAGAGTGAACGATGTAGGTAAGCTCATTGTAGATGTTTGTTTGGAAAGGGGTCTCCCTGTGTCTAACACGATATTCCAGCACAAGGACATACATATGTATACGTGGAGAAGGAATGAACAAAAAAGCATGATAGATCTGATCCTGGTTGACAACCGTCTCCGAAGAAAACTACAAGGTACGCGTGCGTATAGAGGCCCCACTCTGGAATCAGACCACTATCTCGTAGTTGCGCGGTTTAGTGGTCTGTTCAGGAAGTGGAGGCACTGGCGAGAGCGTATCCCCTTTGGAGAACTTGAAAGATTAAAGGTTGAAAAGTTGCAAGATGAGGGCGTGAGGAGAATGTATGAAGACAGAGTCCGGGACAAGCTTTTGACAGCAGGCTCTTCGGACTCAAATGTAGATGAATGCTGGAATAGCCTGAAACAGAGTTTGGTGGAATCCGCGAAAGAAGTATGTGGTTGCTCAAAGAAGCATATTACAGAAAAAGGTGATGCATGGTGGGATGCGGAGTTGCAAAGCTCCGTAGAAAGTAAGAAGAAAGCGTGGCAGGACTATGTATCTTCTTTAAACCTGAATGCCAGTCTGACAGAGATGAGGAAAGAAATATACCGGCAATGCAAGAATGCCACTAAAACTTTAGTGAAAGAAAAGCGTGAAAGAGCCAGTATGATTGAGGAGGAGAGGCTGGCGAAGAACTTCGAGAACAACACCAAACTCTTTTGGAGCAAGGTGAGAAAGGCTCGAGGTGATTCGTCAGGCTCCAAAATGGAAAGGATAAAATCTAAAGATGGTGACATTCTTGCAGACACACAAGCTGTGCTAAACCGGTGGAGTGAATATTATGGAGAAATGTATGGAGATGACCCGGATGCTGATGCCGCAGACGTGCCTAAAGGCGAGATTGCGGCACCAGAATCAACGGAGGACATCACTATGGAAGAAGTTGAATGGGCGATAGGAAGTATGAAAAACGGTAAAGCTGCGGGAGTAGACATGATATCTGCCAAGATGATCAAATATGGTGGAACTTGCGTCCGGGACGCTTTCCGGGCCCTTGCAAACCTTTGCTGGAGGACCGGTAGAGTCCCTACAGATTGGCGCCGCGCAGTCATAGTACCCTTTTATAAAGGCAAAGGTTCACAATATGACTGCGCCAATTACAGAGCCATCAGTTTGATCAGCTTGGCAGCCAAGGTGTACGGTAAAATTATTGAACGGAGAATGCGCGTGAAGTCCGATGGAATGTTGTGCGAGGCACAAGGGGGTTTCAGGTCTGGAAGAGGATGTTCGGACCAAGTCTTCTCACTCCGCAACATCGTAGAGAAGCATCTGGCAGCGGGGCGGAAGGTTTTCTGCGGTTTTGTAGATCTGGAGAAGGCATTTGACAGAGTTGTGCGAAAGAGACTTTGGGACATTTTGCCAGAGTATGGTATAGATGGCACTCTGTTGCGAGCCGTCCAGTCCACTTATGTGGACTGCAAGGCATGCGTACGGGTGGGTGGTAACAGGTCACCCTGGTTTGACGTTAAAATCGGCGTCAAGCAGGGTTGCGTGTTGTCCGCTAGACTGTTTATAATATATCTGGACAAAAGTCTTCAAAGACTGAAAGCGGTGAATGAAGGTGTACAAATGGGTGACTTAGTGGTAAACCATCTACTTAATGCTGATGACGCAGTTTTAATAGCGCCAACAGCCACTGATCTGCAAACACTAGTCACAGTAATGAAAGACGACTGCATGATTAATGGCTTACACTTGAATGTGAAGAAAACCAAGATTATGGTTTTTGAAAGAGAAGAAACCAGAACGAATGTAAAGATTGTGGTTGGTAACGATGTGCTGGAGCAAATGAATGAGTTTGTATATCTTGGATGCGCCTTCAGTAAGGATGGGAAATACACCGCTGATATAGAGAGAAGAGTGAGTGCAGGGAACAGAGTGAATGGTGCGATGGGAAAGCTACTCGGGAGCCGGCACTTAAGCCATAAGGCGCAGCTGGCCATACATAACGGAGTTCTTGTCCCAACGCTGTTATATGGTAGCGAGAGCTGGGTATGTAAGAAGGAGAATGAAAGTAGGATAAATGCGGTAGAAATGCGAGCTCTGCGGAAGATGTGCGGAGTGAAGCTGACCGACCGCATTAGCAACAGTATAGTAAGACAGCGAGTAGGTATGAAAGATAGTATCGGTGTAAAGATGAGAAAGGGAATGCTCCGTTGGTTCGGGCATATAGAAAGAATGCCAGAGGAAAGAATGACAAAACAGATATACAATGTGAAAGTGGAAGCATGCAGGTACCGGGGAAGACCTAGACTATCTTACCACGACCAAATAAACCGAGTCTTATCTGATGGAAAAGTCAAGAGTCTCCGTAACCGGCGAGCGTGTATGAGACGAACTATTAGAGTCGAGGAAGCCAGAGAGGTATGTAAGGAAAGAACCTGTTGGAACTCTGTACTCTCTGCCTACCCCGCAAGGGATCTGGCATGAGGTTATAGATAGATAGATACTATAACTATACATTTCGAGTATTTACACCATACCTTTACCAACCGAGAAAGACATTTCACTACTTAATTTTTCCTTTGAATTCCGCCCTAGCGCTACATTTTAGTAAGGCGATGTTTTTCACCGTTAAAACATTTTCTGCCCACCTAGCGCCCTAGTATTCGCCAAGCACATTTCTTTTATCACCCCCATGCTGGCACGACTGCTCTGCGGTACCCCAGACCACAGAGCCATTGTTCCATTAGGAAGATCACAGGTTTCACTGCCCCTCCGCTTAGTCTCTGTTACACACAGAGCATCCAGGCGTCTCTCTTTCATCATATCAATCACCTCATGCATCTTATCTTCCATACCACCTCTTACATTCCAAGTGCCTATTCGGCACTCTGCACCCCACGACTCGCCAGTTCGGGCCCGGCGTGATGGGTGGCGGCCCCCATCGCCGCTTCCACCTATATTCGTACCGACGGGGGCGGGCCGGTACGCGTCGCCTCAGGGGGACGCCCTAGCCCGCACTGCGGTACGTCTTCGGTCCAAGATTGCAGCCATAATGACTGGCAGGGGTCGCGACGAGCACGCTCTTGGACAGACGCACTTATAGTATCAGGTAGTTTTTTTTCCTTCTCCTCCTGTTTATTATTCTAAATTTGTTGCGGGTTCCAAGACCATTAAAGCACTTCCCGGGACACCCCAAAGTTCAAACCTCGGTGTCATCTATGGAGTCCATTGTGGATTATGACTTACAGAAGTTACAATGTTGGGAATGTTCTTTTTTTATGTATTGCGAGCTTAATATTATTAAAGATGATTGCAGTCATCCTATTAATCAGCCAAAAGAAGTCCACTGCAGGGCAAGGCCTCCATCAAAGATCACCACTAGGACAGGCTTCATGCTTTACAAATCCAGCTTTTACCCGTGACCTTCACTAGGTCACCTAGGCAGGTGACCTGGTGAAGGTCACGGGTAAAACAGTTATCGAAGCAGGCCCCAGACAAGTTGGACAACTTGTGTGGGGCCTGCTTCGAGAACACTTACTTCAACTATTGCACTCATTGTAATCATACATCAAGCTAATTATGAAAAGATTCGAAACTTAACTGCATTGAGTTAACGATGTGAACATAGCAAACTGTAGCGAATCTGTATTCATAATTGAAATGTTTATGAGACACATACTGCAGTTCCTAATATCGTGCCAAAGGTTTTCAGGTCAAATGACACTGTACTATGGGTGTGAATGTCTCCTACGTTTCTATTAAGCTGTGGCTCCTTGAAAATAACACTATTTAGATAATGATCGTAACATATATCAGAGGAACGTACACAGTATCCTATTCCAAATACGATCATAGAAATGAAATTTGGCGGACGGTGGACGGCGAAGTGGTCGCGGGTTCGATTTCCGCACGGGACAAATATTTGTATGACCCAAAAATATTTCTTACGGTCTGGATAGTTTGTGTACATGAATTTAATGCTTGTAAACGCACGATACAGGAATAATTTCTAGTGTGGGGAATCTTTTTGTATTAAATGAGGTGTTGTTTTTTTTTAAAAAGGACGTAGCCCCACACTAGGATTTATTCCTGTGTAGGAGGTACGTTTACAAAAATGAAAATTCACATATACAAATATCCAGAACGGAGCAAATAATTGTGGATCACACAAAGATTAGTCCCGTGCGGGAAGCGAACCCACGACTATTAGACGAAGTGGGCGGAGCGGCTTAAGCTCTTAACCACTGCGCAAAATCGTATATCGTTTGATTTGTCTTAACTGTGAAAGTAAACGGAGACAGTGGAGTAATAAAAAAATCGAGTACATGTAACCGACTGCACCAACCAGCACCGACTTCAAATATTTATTTTTTTGCTTTTTGAAGTCGGTTTACCTTTTTTTTTAAAAGATTTTTATTTTACAATATTAATTATTTTACAGTAAGGTACCTACAGGATTAATATAATGACTATAATAACGGAATCTATACATTCGTGCTGTTCGCCGTTAAGGAGTTTCCTCTTGTATCTTCAAAGTCCAAGGTCCAACACCAATAACATTAAAATTGGACCACCTCAAAACTATACTGAACCCAATGCAAGAAGAATCATCAAAATCGGTCCACAATTGTCGAAAATATCGCTGAACATACATAAAAAAAAGCATACATACAACCGAACATAGAACCTCCTCTTTTTGAAGTCGGTTTAATAATAATAATAAAAACTTTATTACATAGAACAAAAGTTTACAATTGCTTGGTTCCACAAAACCGATTAATCGGTTTGACTGTGGAAGGATGTCACACTCGAACATGAATACAAATTCATAACAAACAATTGCAGGTATTTAAAATCTAAGAAGGCTTAATTACATAAATCCCATTTGTTAGGTGTTGGTGTCGTAAGTTTCAAAAAGATATTTTATACATATTCGCAATTTTCTTTTTATTATTTTGTAATCGTAGTTCAGAAGGCATTACGTTATACAACAGTGGAAGTCTACGGCTAAGCATTCTCCCCTCAAAATAATTATTAATACTTGTAGTCTGGAATTTTCCTTGTGTTACACCTCTTGTGCATATGTTGTGGTGAATATGAGTTCTATGCTCCGAACTGCCATGGTTGTTGACAACTAATAGATATTAAAAAGGTTCTGGTATTACGTAGAGTATTAATAATCTACAGCATATGTGATTATGCTCATCAATTTTAATTGCACTACATGTCAAATTTCTTGACAAAGTAACATGACAGTTCAATCGAATTTGTTTGAAGGCTCTGAGATTATTAAAAATACTTTTCAAGTTAATCAAAAATTAACTGTGTCGTTCTATGACTATCATATTTTATATTTTCAAATATGATTTTTACTAGGCTACTTTCCTAACCAGTGAGTACTGTCAGTAACTGAAATTTAATTTTAACACATTTTATTATAGCTATGCCTATAATAATATCAACCTAAAATATCCTACTACTGGTCAAAGGCCTTCTTCCACAAATGGAGATGATAGAGATAAGGTCGTACTCAACAACGCGGACAAAATGCGGATTGGTGGAGTGCTGAGAATCTGGACCTACTTCTACTAAATTAACTAACTTACATTCGTCAGAAATCTGCAGTTCGATTTTGTCAAGGTCTTCAGTTTCTTTGTCATCAAAAACTGTCTGTATAGTGACATCACGGGTGTAGTGCTCCAATATGATGATGTCGAAAGGCGCTCGCTCCTCGGGGCTGGGCGTGCGCTAGCTCGGCACGCAGAGCGACTCGTGCGCATGGAGGCGCGCGCGCTTGCACGCCGCACAACCACACAGCGAACCGCGTACGCGCAACAGTCACACTAGCCCGAATAGCACCATCCACGTGGTCACGCTGTGACTACAACTGCCACCATCACAACACTATTATACTGTGTCCTTCGTTCTCGATATAAACATGCAGCTCTCTCTACTCGCTTGGCAAGCCGCTAAGTTTTTTAGAAACGTCAACGCCTCCTCTATGGTATCTGCGGACATAACCTCTGCGACCATTCTTTCTTTTAGCGTGGCAGCCGATGCCTTGTAATAAAGTTTTGGTCGACATTTAATTTAATCAAATAATCGTAGCAGTGAAATTATATAACAAAAGGTTTTTATATACTCAAGTGATGTTGTGAAATAAATTTAAAACATCGTATAGGCAAATTCAGAAATATTTTACGTCTTGACAAAAGAGTACATTCAAAAAAGATCAACTGATAGTTGTTTATTTGTGGCGTTTTCAGCTTAACTTGTTTATGTATATAATATCGAATATTTGGAGACGTGAGTTTTATTATATTAAGACTTGTAAAGTCTTCACTCGAAAAGTAAACTTACGAAGTCTCATGTCCCTCTTCGTGTAAAAACAGTTTAACACGCAATATACCTGCAAACAATTATTAACCGTCTATAAATTGGCAAGGTAATACCTCTAATGAGAGAAATTAGCGGGGACATTAATCAATAATGATTGTTAAGGATCGATGCCAATTTAAGGACACGGGCGATGTACGAGATGCATCGACGTGGTCCGCAAGACTTAACGGTAATTCAAGGACACGAGCGGTGTACGAGATGCATCGGCGTGATCCGCAAGACTTGGGGCCCATACGAGACATGTGCTGAAGGTCATACTACTCATAGGTTTCACCCATGAGGTGCTCCTGTGCAGTTCACATTTCTACAATGGTAAGAAACTAAAATGTTACCCAACATACATACCTTAAACAGTAAATACAAAGACTATTGCTACAAACTATAAGCAATTTGTGATATTATATCTCCTAAAGGAGACTTTCTGAAAGGGTAACTAAAGGGACATTGTTTATGAATTTATGAATAACAATACATTATTAATAACATAAGCCACCCCTTTGCAGAAACATAATGTTTTGCATTGATTTCATTATTAGACATACTTGTATAATAATCCTAAAATAGCCCAAAGTGGAGCTTATTACACAAAGAATTGTGCAATATTATGAGCACTTGTATTAAAAAAGGTAAACCTTGCAATATTTATCCCTGAACAGGGTTTATAAACAGATGAGCCAAAGTAGTCTCTACTTATAACAATGCCTGTTATAACTGACAAGCAACAGAATTGTGGAAATATTCCAAATATAATATCACAGCCTACCGATGCTGAGACAGGCAAGTTGTACAATAATTTGTGTTACACACATACATCCTAAAATATAATATAAAATACCTGGTCTATCCAGTTAACATAAAACTAATAATTATCAATATTATCAGCCCAGACCCCTTGCAGGGTAGCCAGGGAAGATGAGTCCTAACAATACAGTCATGAAACATTGATTGGGATAAGAACCTTTGTGGTCAGCAGTATATATTTTGTATTAAATAAGGTTAATATAGTGGAGTACCAAGATGGAATTATAACTATCTATTCATAAGCAGTAGTTTAAATTTCAAGAAACCACCAGTGTTGTAACCAATATAGAACAACAATCCTCATCCGGTGTGTAAAAATGTACACCTATCCACAAATGTATGTATAAATGTACCTACAGTGTACCTATCAGCCCACCAAAAACAAATCACAATGGACATTGGAAGTCTCCTACCAGAGAATGTGAGGTAAGAAAAGCTTGCTAGGCTTTTTACATAAAGGCTTGTTTTGTTTTTTTTTTATGTTACTGAAAAAATCAGTTAAACATTCAGGAATACAACATGGCTGTTACAAATAAACCATAATATTGGAGGCTAAAGATATTCACTGACTTTGGTATGTAACAATGTATCTATGACACTAATAAAAATGTGTGTCTGTCTGCCTACAACGGCAAACATAACTTTATGGGTTTTGTGCAAATACTGCAAGTAATCCAGACAAGTGAAGGTTAAAAAATCTGGTCCTACATATATTTAACATTATGTATAGAAACATTATTATTAGAAACATAAGTTTTAATAATTGATATACAATTTATAGCCATTCTCATTAGAATTTAATTAAAGATAGATGATCACAACGGTGCTATAATCCTTATCCCACAAAGAAACTCAATGCTAATAATAGACATTAGAGTCATATTAAATATACTAATAAAAATGTATTAGGAGCTATTCAGCTTTCTATTGGGTAATGAGTCCAATGGTTTTGGTTCATCATCGGCATCATTTATAGTGTAATTAATACATTAGAAATTTGAGACACAGAGGAAAGATTATACATCAATTCATGAATTGAAGAATAGATGTTTTTATTGTACTTTTGTTTGATAATATGATAATCAATAAATAATATATAATCAAATAAAATTATTCAAGTAATTAATAACTATAAAAAATAGGTTTGTGTTTAGTTTTGAATGTGCACATTTATATCGAGCACCAGTGATGGTTCTGGTACAGTTAGGATATCGGAGATATGACACAAACACAACCTGCTACTATTATGGAAACAGGTGGTTTTAGAGCACTATACATGCTGTAATTTATTTGAAGGTGGTTCAGTGTAAAAATATTGAATTGGAAATGTCATACAAAAAATTTGCATTTTTCATATTGTTACATTTAAATTATTACATCCACATGTTACATGTATCTTATTAATGTATCTATACATAAAAAGAAAATAAAGTCATGCAAATGACTTAATAATAATACCTATTTAAAAATTTAACGATATTAGGTTGACATGATATAGTTGATGAAATATTGAGTTACAATATTTAAAAGTATAGATTATCTTAAACAAGAATAATCAAAAGTATATTTTTATCACAGGTATGATAAATATTAGGTAGTATCTGCAATAACCTTAGTCTTAGGGAACTTGATATTATTTATTTATTATTAATTATAAGACCACGCCAGATCCCAAGTGGGTAGGCGAGGGCGCAAAAAATATTATGATATTAAATGAAATATAAATGATACGTAGGTACTACATGTATAAGTTAAGTGACACTCAATTCTCACAGTTGGAAATCTAGAACTTACTAGAAAGTTACTCATTACAGTTGCTACTTATAAAAAACAGCCACATACAAAGAAGCAGAGGAAGTGTGGCATTTAAGGGTATGAAAAAGTTAAGTTATGAATAGGATTCCCAATATCATAAAGTTATAGTCCGTGGTTTGGTCTAGTTGCCTGTGACTTATTCGCTACTTAAGTCATTACTAAATTAGTAAATTTGAGTATAATTTTCATCAGTAATATAAAGGGGTCAGGGGTGGCCCGATCGTATTGCCAAAAATGAATGTTCGCGGGCGTTATTGTGCAAGAACGAATTGTTAAGTGATACATGAATATTTAGGTGGCCACTCAGGACATGGAAATGATTCCGGGATAGTTTCGAAATATATAATTATAGTAGTAGTATAGTTTAACAGTGGGGCAGGTTAAATTAGGTTACCACACATCAGCACTGCCCTTCGTTCCAAACCCAAAAATGGGGGAGGGGGGGGGGGGGCGAGATCATATAGTTAATGTACATAGCCTTATGTGAGGAATAGCTCTAGATAAGGACATTAGTACAAAGGCCTCTAGTACAAAAATGTTAAATTTTGGTATATGTACATCTTTAAAGATTATAAATATAACTAACATTAAATATAACCGAACTTGGACATAAAGGAAAATACTTTATCATAAATTAAATAAGTAATTATAGCAAAGCATCCTTATTATCACCAATATAATTTGTAGCCTTTGTCTGGTACTGTACTCAAAAACGAGATCATTTGATATAAAAAAAAAAAAAAAAAAAAAAAAAGGCCCACTTGGAAGACACTTTAGTGGGGAAACAGGTTTCCCTGTCTTATTTGTCTTATATTGTTATAGATTGGGTACTAACATACTTTGTTTCCAGATCTAGTACACAGTAAGAGTTTTCTATCTATCTCTATCTATATCGTCACGCCAGACCCCTTGCGGGGTAGGCAGGGGGGTGCGGGGTTCCAACAGATTCTTTACTTACTGGCTTCCTCCACTCTCATAGTTCGTTTCGGAAGGGTTTTCTATGATACAAGAATATTATAAAGGGATTAATTTCATATAAACAAAGTTCTGGATCGGTAATTCCTCAACTCTCGTTATATAAAGAGACTACTATAAAAAAAAAACAAAAAAAAATCTATATATAGAAGACATAACAGATGGAGAATGCACTGATATCTGATAAGTAATGATTGATAATTATTACCCGGTAGTAATGAGTTATGGACAACAGGTGTGCTATAACAGGTGCTTTAAAGAATTTTGTTGGGATGGATCTACGCTATATAACATAACATGTTATAGAATTTGATTAAATAAATTTATTTTGAATAAGTTAGACAGACTGGTTGTAAGAAACAATATATGTTGTATTTGTGTTGTGTAGCAATGCAAACAACAGGAATGTGTTATACAAATGTACTCATGACATATTATGTTTTAGAGCTCACGCTTAAAAATGACATTCATGTGGTATACTTCAACTTTACCCTCATAGCTCTAAACAGCTGCATGTTTATATCGAGAACGAAGGACACAGTATAATAAGTGATCAAACGAACTTACCTGAAGTGAAGTTCAATCATTATTATACGAAGTCCTTCGTTCGAAGATATAAGTACCCAACCCGCCCTGCCCGTTGGTAAAGTTGAAATGTACTACTTCTAAAAGGAATGGTCGCAGAGGTTATGTCCACAGATACCATAGAGGAGGCGTTGACGTTTCTAAAAAACTTAGCGGCTTGCCAAGCGAGTAGAGAGAGCTGCATGTTTATATCTTCGAACGAAGGACTTCGTATAATAATGATCGAACTTCACTTCAGGTAAGTTCGTTTGATCACTTATTATTAACTGTGTGCGCACTGACAATACGTCAACATTGTCTGATTAATCACGTGTATATTTAGTTGTATATGTCAGTACACTGATTGTATCTTTTGGCTCACTGTTACTCTAGTGTAGGTTAAGCTTTATTATTACAATAGTATAAGAAGACTAGTGAACTAAGTAGGCGTGGCTAGGCGATCACGTGACTGTCAGCTGATCACGGTTGGTTTCTCTCCAGCCCACTTTGGATCGGGCAGTCGAAGCGAACGAACGGTTTAGGCTAAATATTTTCCAGTGATTTTGTTATTTTTAGTGACACTTATGATTTATAAATTATTAATATTGTTTAAGTCTAGGGTGTTATACTTGTTTTTAATAAACTTAGCTTCTGGTTGATTATAATAGTTAATTGCACACCTGGAATACTGAGTGAAAAGGAAATTATTAAGAAGCTTTTTAAAACATTTTTACTAACATAAACATACATCAAACGGCGACGGCTTAGTCCAGAGTTTAAAGCAGCTCCATTTACGGAATTGAGGATTTGCGAGTTCGATTCCTACCCGAGACAAATCTTTGTGTGACTCACGCAAGTTTGTTTCGATCTGTGTATTTGTGTATGTGAAATTCACGATTGTGAACGCACCCATGATACAGGCTAAGGTAATTTTTAATATGCGGCTACGTTCTTTAAAACAAAAAGTAAAAATAATAACATTCTTGAAACCTATTTATAACAATATACTCATCTGGATCGTTAGCACCTATCGGATATCGATAACTTATTAAAGCGTTATAAGCAAGAGGACTAAATAAAACCACTCTCGTACAATACAGAGCTCTCCGCGTCGTTACAACGTAACACACCAACTCGATGATATTATGATAAATTACAGCAATAAATTGTAGTACCATGATATTAATGGCAGTCTTTCCCGTGAAGGACTCATGAAAAATATCAATTCGTCACGAGCGATCGACGAATTTCGCCTCCGAGGACACATTAATAATGATAAAATATTGTAAAGAAACGTTTTACCGATATCATGTTTGAGGATCCCGAGGGCTTGGTTACCGTCGCTTAATACCTACTCCAATATCAATATTATCTAATACCAAATTAATTTTTTCATTTTAAAAATATGGAGTTAAATTCAATAAGGTTTTTCTTTAATGGTACCAAAATAAAGGCAGCGATGATTAAAATTAAGATACCGTGCAATAATCTCCGTTCTAAAGTTTTTCGTATTCATCATAAATTGTGAACAAAGAGAAAAGCCGTTTCAAAATTAGTGCTATTCAAAAGATATACACACGTAATATTTATTTATTTCTTCTTAAAATTAAATGTAAGAGATTCTTAATAGTACTAATATTAATAATATTAGCCCTATTAAGAAACTGCCCCATTGCTGGGCGCAGGCCTTCTCTCAAACTGAGAGGGTTAAGGCCAAAGTCCACCACGCTGGCCCAGTGCGGGTTGACAAACTTCACACACCTTCGAAAAACTCTTAGACATGCAGGTTTCCGCACGATGACTTTCTTTACCGTTAAAGCAAATGATATTTAGTTTTTAATATGCACATGTTTTCGAATAGACAAAGGTGCGTGTTTGAAGGTTTGAACCCGAGACCTCTGACTTTGCGGTCCAACGGTTTAACCACTCGGCTATCACCACTCTCCACTCTTAATAGTATCTCTAAAAATTGAGAACAATGATAAATGTCATAATATTTATGAAACCATGGCAATAAGGTAATTAGTTTCGTAAAGAACTTCTATCTCAATCAATGCCCTAGGACGCTATAAAAGTGTGTTGTCATGATGGCCAGAGCCATATTGTGTTCGGAAAGTAGAGTTACTTGTGTTCCTAGAGGACGCGCTGGTGAATGATCAATTCCGATTTAAATTCACATAAAAAAGCAGGTGTGTCGGAATTAAAATTTCTACAACCGCGAGTATTAGACTAAACTAGTCTTTAATAACTAATATATGGCTAGACAGTAATAGCTTAAGCTTGAAATAAAAATAAATACCGTCACGCTATATTCCCTAAGCTTGGGTGGCAGAGGTGTACTGAGTACACCTACTTTTCGCCGACGATGTTAGGTCCTATGTAATAGGGAGACGGTCTATTGCTATATATCGGGCACAATTCCAGACTCCGGACTCATACAGGGAATATTTCGTCAGAAATTTTTCGTTAGAAAAACTACATTTGTCATACCAAGGATTTGAACCCAAGCAATTTGAACACCTCGTGATCTCAAAGCGATGCGCTTTGCTACTAGACCGAGGCACGGTAAAAGTTAAGCTTGTCTTGTAATAAATGTCTAGGTTATAAAACCTGCTCCTTATTTTTGTGCTTTTTTTTAAATCTACTTGCATGCAATTCTTATCTAGTAATAAGCAAAGCATTGTTATAGTATTTTTCACATAGGATGGGTAGTGACAGTTCTATTTGCCAAACGAAATTATACTTTATTCAATTTCAATAACAGGCATGACCCGTTTCTATGCTCATGGTTTTATGCCTTAACACCATTGAATTCAATATTAATTAAGTTTGGCAATTAGAACTGTCACTACCCATCCTATGTGAAAAATACTATAATAAGCAATTCAATATAATTATAAATAGAAGCATGACAGGAAAATAATAATAACATTTTTTATATATTTTTTTAAAATTACTGTTAAGAAACTGTCCCACCGTTGCGCACAGGCCTTTTCTCAAACTGAGAGGGCTGAGGCCATAGTCCAACACGCTGGCTCAGTACGGGTTGGTAACTTTACACACCTTCGAGAAACTCTTAGGCGTGCAGGTTACCTCACGATGTTTCCTTCACCGTTAAAGCAAGTGAGTCAAAGCATTCGTAACAGTATAGTAAGAAAGCGGGTAGGTATGAAAGATAGTATCGGTGTAAAGATGAGAAAGGGTATGCTCCGTTGGTTCAGGCATATAGAAAGAATGTCAGAACAAAGAATGACAAATCAGATACACAATGCGAAAGTAGTATCCCTTGCGGGGTAGGCAGAGAGTACAGAGTACCAACAGGTTCTTTCCTTACATACCTGTCTGGCTTCCTCCACTCTCATAGTTCGTCTCATACACGCTCGCCGGTTACGGAGACTCTTGACTTTTCCTTCAGATAAGTCTCGGTTTATTTGGTAAGATAGTCTAGTCTAGGTCAACAAGGCTATGTGTACATTTACGTCTAAGATTATGAGCGAAATTGTCAATACAAGTATTACTTTTTAATCTCGTCGGTTGGTCAAGTTGTAGTTTAAGATTATAGGTCAGTAGATAATGTACAATAATTAATTTATTTAAACTTTTTTTTGCTCTACTATTTTTTAGTTGTAAAAGTATTTAATTATTAAATTCATTTGTTTCCGTTTCATCCGAGGTTGCATGCCCTAATTTATATAACTTTTCCGACATTTTCACTCAGATTTATTTGACAGACTCTGTCTCTATCAATATCCTCGTTAGCACTCAGTCAAAGTCATGTTAAACTCAGTAACGTTTTGTTAAACGTATTGATCAATTTAATAAATGTTGTTAAAAAAGATTTTATTATGGGCCCGAAAATTTTTGAAAAATTAGTAGATTTGAGGAGTATGATGGTAGATGGGTAGACTAAAGGCAAACCTTCCAAAAATTTGGCAGACATGACAACATTGGGTTCTAGCCTTGTTCTAGTTCTAGCCCTTTAGTAATTTTTTTTAAATGATTTTCTACGGCCTTGGGTATTAGTTTTTTAAAGCTACTAGCATCAAACAAAAAAATGTTGCCAGCTTATGATAGCTACAGTAGAGTTAACAACATAAATTATTCGACATAAAATATCAAATTAAATTGTCAAAATACTTCTAAAAATAGCGTATTTAAAAAAAAAACAGTTTTGTATCTATTAAAATGCACGGTATGTTTGCAAAGTAAATAACAAATCTTCCTCACAACTTTCAAGTACCGAACTTGGATTGTGGAATATATTTTAAACTTTTTTAAACTAAACACCGTACGCCTATATTCCTCAAGCAACCCTGCTTGAGGAAAATAAGCGTGACGATATTTTGTTAGCGTAAATGTACCGTGTGTAATGTGTGTACATCCACTTTTCGCCGACGATATCAGGTTCCTTGTAATAGGAGGTGAGCCCATTGCCATATACCGGCCACAATTCCAGACTTCGGAATGAAACTGGTTTTTTTCTTTTATCGAAAAAATTACATTTCGGACAAATGTAATTTTAGGATTTGACATTTTTTTTCGTCTTATCATCGAAAGATTAACTTTTTTATATAGGGGTCGTCCATTATGTGATGTTTGATGACATGATCATACTTTATGTTTTTTAGCAACTGTTTAACCCCCTCTCCTCTCTGGTGATACGTGGTGAGGTTTTAGACTAACTAAACTAACCCACATTATAAATAGACTCAGTTGTAGATGTGGGGCGCACGTGGCTGATCTCAATCATACATTTTATCCTTGTCCGAAGTTTAAGTCTTTGCTATCCCTTAAAGTTCCTCTCCCTACTTATATAGTCACCTTACTTAGCTCCAATACTAAAAAATATCTATCCTTGTATGATATCATTTAAATCTGTAAATAATATAATATTATTTAATTAAAATTTATACCGTTTTTGCTGTTCTTCGTCACCTTCTAAAGAGAATATTTAGTTTGTTTATATTGTGATGTATATTTTACCCACGCTGAACATTAATTTTTAAATAGATTGCTGTAAATATATTTGTTTGTTTAATCGTTTCCCTAACTTTGCCATCTTCGTAATACTTGACATTGACAAAATACGCGTCGTCGTGATACCATAAAAAAAAAAAAACACTAAATTGGCCAGTACCTAAACCAAGTCTACTTAGCTACCTATAAGGTACAGTTGGCAATAATTACAAAGTGCTTATCCCAACCCTTATATGATAGTAAGAGGGGTTGGATAAACAAATCGAAGTATGAAAAGAAGAATGAAAGCAGGATGGATAGATTTAGATGGGTTGAAATGCGAACTCTGCGGAAATGTTCAGAGTCACGCTGGTTGAAAGTTTTCGCTTCAACGTAGGTAGCACAAAAAGGTGAAAGAAAGAAGTAAAAGTTGAAAAAACGTTTGCTCCGGTGGTTCGGATAGATAGAAAGAATGTCGCACTACAGTGAAATAAAATACAAACATACTTACATAGACTGCTTAAAATATAACATTTTCTTTTGATTATGCCGTAGTCAAATAAAAATTAAGTGATCCTTGCTTTGAAGTTAGGAAAGGTCATAGGTATTCACATCCCTTCACCATTAAATATTTTCTTCTTTTATAGAGTAGATTAAAGTTGTTAGGAAAGAAATAGGTAGGTAGATAGATTACTATCCTACCTACCTACTTATTGTAAGAATGTTACGCTACAAGATTCCCACAACATATTTTATATCATATTTCTTTGCTGCTTGTGAATTCTGCATTCATTCCGGTAATATATTATGCATTGTATGGAGATCACATGGCAGTAGGTAACATAATGACCAGTGTACAAGGGTGCCGAATGAAATAAATGATTTATCAAGTATTCCGTATCGCTGGCAATGAATGATACCTATGTTATTCGTATAGGAACGAATTGCTTTGTAAAAATAGTAGATGAATTTGAAACAGGTGTTTTAGCGGCAACATTTCACAGGCGACAATAAATGAGCGTGTTCCGTTATCCAGATCCAAACATACAATATTTAAATGGATTTGTGTGGGACTTTTCCGATAAAAATGTTTTGCGCAATTTATATTGGGGTGTTACAAACAATATGCTATTACTTCCACATAACACACACACATAGGTACTTTCTCGATGATAAATGAAATGTGAAGTTGTCAAGTATGTTATATTTATAAGTTCCCTTTTTTATGTTAGGGGTATAGAATCTTCAGTAAAGTTTTTTTAAGAAAGGCACTATGATTTATTTTACAATTTGTGAATTCTAACTAGTCACATTCGTTTAATTTATTCCCGATTTTGCCACATGAATCTTACTTTACTTTTAAAAGCTTTTATTTAACTTGCAATGCTTGCATACAAATATGTCTGTCTTCTTTCCGGTTCAAATATTGTAGTCCACTTTTCAAGCAGTTGCAGGTATCCGATTGAGCTGAACTTTGACAACGCAATTATATGTACCATAAAGCTCGTTTGATGATGGAGTCCACAAGAACATGTAAAGAATACATCGCCACCCACTCGTGTTAAGGCTTGTTATGTATGTGAATACATCACTGGTGTATAATAAAGAGTACTCTATCTATCTATCTTATTAGATTGGTATTGACAAGTACTATACAAGCAGATAGTGTTCAGGGTCTGATGATGAAGCCAAAACATGGACTATGGAACCACCCAACTACTCAATATAAACCTTTCTTGCTTGGGCTCGATGGATTTGACTTGACGAGTATTTTAGACCCGGTTGGTGTCCAGGGATGAAGGATCTGGAAAGTAGCCAGGAACTTCTCAACTAAGCAAGATATCTTCATTGTGTTTTTGCTATATAAGCTTGTTTTTACAAGGTATTTTAAAATTAAAATTTTATTGCTCGATTTGCCTTCTATACGCAGTTTTGAAGCGGTGACATTATATTATGACCGAAAGGAAATGTTTACTGACGTTTTCAAAAATCCATAAAGCGTCGAACAATGTATGCGATGTTACGGCAGGGTTGTATTTATCTGTGGAATGGCCCTCGTGTAATGTTCGATCGAAAAACGCTTAGGTGTCAGTTGGAATTATAGGGGCCAAATGGTATTGTTCTCACTTTTAATTGATGTTGGTTTCCGCAGGGCGAGAACACAAAAATCCGTTGTGATTGAAGCGGAATCTGGGTATACAAAACGTAGGTAGATATTTTATCTTTTTGCGTGCTTTACAGGGGTGATGGAGGATATTTTTAGTTTACAGTATAAATGATGACCTCGGTTTTATTGATCACAGTTGTGTGCCTTGGCTTTATAAATATACGAGAGTTAACGAGACCCAAAGTGTTAAAAAATTTTAACTCCTGTGTAGAGTAATAGATTTAGAAAGCTGTACTGGCAAAGTATTAAGAAATACAATAAGTAATTTAACGTCCTTTACTTTGATTTGCTTGTGGTCAGTACCTTATTGTTTGTTTTTAATTCACATCACGTCTTTTCAATAGGGGCTCTATAATATGCTCAGCACGAACAGTTTGGCAGCACAATGTCTCGACAACATTACTATAATGTTGTTCCTGCTAAGTCTTCGGACAAAATATTTTCCAGATTTCTTCCCCGTGAAACAAAAAAGTAACAGGCGATGTGAAAGATATGAATGTTTAAACTTCATTTAAAGACGTAATCTTATTAACTGCAACGTCAATCAAACACGGGAATCAGTGGTAGACTGTTTATTGCACCTTTCAGATGTACCCACATACATTTTATAAATATTACTAAATTATACTTAACACCTTTCCCCTTTTCAAGTGAAGTGTACATATGTAAAAGGGTATAAATAAAACATAAAACAATAAAAATGAACAAGCTTAACCTAACATTTTTTACTGCGATTATAAGCGCGAAGAGCACGCGCAGATGCCTCGGGAGGGGGAGAGACAGGTAAGATCGGGTCCTGTGTAGCAGTTGTCTGAACCGGCGATTTCAAACACAGGTCCGCTTCGGCCCTCTTTCCCCCTTCGGGTGTAAAATAGAGTGTGCTGGAGAATCACGAACCGCCCGACAAGCCTCACAAGGTATACAAATACTCTCAATATCCTTATCCTGTGTAGGCCAGTATACGTAATTACGTGCAATATTTTTCATTTTTACTATACCTAAATGGCCTTTATTAATTTCATTAAGGACTTGTTGGTAAAGAGAAAATGGTTTAATAATCCTATGTTTATAAGTAAGACATCCTAGATCTAAAACTATCTCATTTTTTCTAGCAAAAAAAGGTTTTTCAGCTTCGCAACTGGTTGCCGATGGCCAACCGAACATAACATAACCTGATAATTTACTTAACAGTTTGTCTAGCTGGCTGTAATTTTGCTCCGCTGAATTTAGCGTTCGTGATACACAGCTCACCGGTCGCTCTGTGCCATCGGTGTAGCGGTGCGCTAATACAGCACCTAGACCATAAGCGCTGCTATCTACTGATACCGCCAGAGGGCGTCCCTCCGAGTAGTGGACAAGTACGCGGTCGCTAAATAATGCCTGCTTACATACCACAAACGCTTGCTCACAATCAGAACTCCACGTCCACCTGACTTCTTTTTTTAACAGTGCATGTAGCGGATGCAATATTATGCTTAAATTAGGGATAAATTTCCCATAATAATTTAACATACCCAGGAAGTTTTTTAATTGTGTTACATTTTCTGGTCGTGGTGCTTCTGTGATAGCTTCTATTTTCGTTGGGTCCGGGTGCAAACCTAGCTTATCAATAATATAGCCTAAATATTTCACGTTCTTTTTTAAAAACGAACATTTACTTAATTTGACTGTGAACCCCATATCACGCAATCTAGTGAGAACTGCCCTTAAATTATTCAAATGATCAGATCGGGATGTACCGGCACAGCACACGTCATCTAAATAAACCACGCACCCAGTCAAACCGCGTAAGGTTTCTTCCATTAATCTCTGAAATTTTTCCGGGACACAAGATAAACCATATGGTGTGCGTCGATATACGAACGTGCCTAGGTGCGTCGTTATCGCTGTATACTGTCGCGAGTCTTCACTAAGTAGGCACTGCTCGTAAGCATGAGAAAGATCTATTTTTGAAAACTCTTCTCCCCCACTTAAAGCTGCAAAGAGCTCCTCGATCCGCGGGAGGGGATAAAAGTCTCGTTTTAACTTAGGATTAATAGTTATTTTATAATCACCGCAAATTCGTATATCGCCATTTGCCTTGACCACCGGAACAATGGGGGTACCGTACTGCGAATGCTCGACTCGGTACGTGGTGCCGTCTCGCTCTAACCGCTCGAGTTCGCGCTCAACGCGGCCGCGCAGCGCCAGCGGCACAGGACGCGCGCGCACGTACCCCGGCTCGTCATCCGTCACTTGCAATTTTATTTCCTTTTTACAGGTACCCAATTTGTTACTGAATACATCAGGAAATCGCATTAT
This sequence comes from Phalera bucephala, assembly GCA_905147815.2. Lineage (NCBI taxonomy): Eukaryota > Metazoa > Arthropoda > Insecta > Lepidoptera > Notodontidae > Phalera > Phalera bucephala. Next base: position 14,861,119 of record LR990612.1, read on the forward strand.
TAAACGACTAACAAAACTATCGTCAACGATATCATTAAAGTTTATTTGTTTAATATTTAGAGCACGAATCCAATCCCTACCCAGTATTGGACGTCCTCCGTTTTTAATGATATAAAGTGACAAATTAGGTACTTCTACATCGCCGAGTATAACATCGACTTCTATGTAACCTAATGACTCGATCCGCGAGCCGGAATAACAGAGTAACAACAGGTTATCCGGTTTAATAACTATATAAACTAATAAACCGGTTTAATAACTAACAACAGTGATAGCCTAGTGGTTAGACCGTTGGACTGCAAAGTCAAAGGTCTCGGGTTCAAACCCAGGCACGCACCTCTGTCTTTTCGAAAGCATGTGCGTATTAAAAATTAATTATCACTTGCTTTAACGGTGAAGGAAAACATCGTGAGGAAACCTGCATGCCTAAGAGCTTCTCAAAGGTGTGTGAAGTTCGCCAACCCGCACTGGGCCAGCGTGGTGGACTATGGCCTAAACCCTCTCAGTTTGAGAGGAGGCCCGTGCCCAACAGTGGGACAGTTTCTTAACAGGGCTAATTATTATTATAACTAAAATAACCCTTATGAAAATTCTCACTTACAGCAGATATTCTACTACCCGTATCTATTTCGCATTCCACCGGTTGTCCATCGATCTTCACAGTTATTAAATAAGGTTTGTTACCTGAAGCCACCCAACCGATGTTGTTAAAATCGTCATCCTCCGTATCACTCACATAATTATGACCGTATGGCCGGCCTTCGCCGCGCACTTCCTTGCACATCACTTTTAGATGACCACGCCGATTGCACTTATGACAATTATAATTAGAAAACCGGCACCTGTCGGGCTTGTGGCCCTTGCCGCAGCGCCAACAGCGCAGCGCCGCGTCGCGCTCGCCGCCGCCGCGCTGGTCGCGCACGCCACCCTGTTGCCCGCGCACGCCACCCGGCCGCCCGCCGGCGCGGCGCGCTGCTGCACTCGCATGGTGCAGGCCCTCGCCCGCCTCGCCGCCCGCAACCGAGGTCGACGTCGACGCCACGCTCGTGACACCGCTCACCTCCGCGTGCCGCTCCGCGGCCTCCAGCGCCAGAGCCAATTCCACTGCCTCTTTGTACTTGATTGACTTTTCAGCAAAAATACGCGATCGCATCGCCTCGTTCGATAATCCGGAAACGAACTGATCCCGTAAATTCTCCTCGAGATTCGTTCCGAAGTTGCAGGTTGCCGCGAGGTGCTTTAAGTTCTGTAAGTATACCGTTAAAGGTTCTCCGGTAGTCTACCTACATAATCGGAACACATGTCGCTCAGCAATTTCAGACCGCTGCGGTTCTAAGTGGTCTGCTACCAGTTTCACTAAATCGTCAAAGTTTTTTGATTCCGGGTGCTCCGGCGAACACATATCGCACATAAGCGAATACGTCGCTTCGCCCACAACGGTTATTAACAAGGGCACATGAAGATCAACTTTAACTTCGTTGAGTAAAATATATTGCTTCACTCGTCGTATATACGGGTACCATTGCTTAGAATTTATATCAAACGGTTCCAGTTTTCCGATAGGCATTATTATCACCGTAACCAAAATTCACACGCGTAATTATAGTTCTCTAACCGAGTCATCGCCAGTGCAACGTCAATCAAACACGGGAATCAGTGGTAGACTGTTTATTGCACCTTTCAGATGTACCCACATACATTTTATAAATATTACTAACTTATACTTAACATTAACTATAAACAAAACTCATTTCATTAGTTAGATAGGTATTTAGTTGTAACTTGTACTTAGTTCAAACATTTACGTTAATTTCAAAGGGGTGAAATAGCTGGAATCAATATGGGAGCAAATTTAACCAGCTACTCAGCTAATGAGACCGCATGTTCACGATATTAGTGAAAATCGATGTTTGAATTTTTTATATAGTGGAGTACAAATTCAGGGCAGAAGTCGGAAATTCGTCGACATTCTATTAGGAAACAAAATTTATTACGTATTAATTTCGCTCCAGTTCTTTTATAAAGTCGTGTTCCTTGATTACGCTTCAAATATTAAAGACTGATTTTGACGGATTAGCTGTTGTGCTTTGGAAAACAGTATACTTTGTTTTAAAATTCCTTTTGTGTTCTTGTGAAAAACAAGAGCAACGAATGATATTTGAAAGTAAGTATTTTACTGCTCAGTAGATGATAGGAATATTTTACGCGTGAATTTCACAAAATACATTTTATAACTAATTCGTGGCTTGTTAGAGTATTATGCAATTTTTTTTTCTAATGGAAATCATCCCATATTTGGAATTATTCCTGTGTCATGGGTGTGTTAACAAACGTGAAATTCATATATACAAATTGCCAGACCGAAACGAATATTTATGGGCTACACAAAGATCCCGTGCGAGGGTCGAACCCGCGAACACTCGATCCAGTGGGCGGAGCGACGAAGCTCTTAACAACTGGAACAAGCCATCCATTATACGTCAACAACTGACCTTAGCACTTTGATAGACTTTAAAAACGACATAATGTAGATGCCCGAACGCTGGCTGGCTTTTCGATTAAAAAAAAACGCGGGAGAAAATTGTATCTTATATATGGCATACAGCAGTTCTTCTTTTTGTGTCAATGGTTCATATCTGTCCCGCTAGGTTAATGGCTAGCACAATCGTGCCGTTTATGGTGGCGCCCAGCTCTTCCCTTCTACAGTTAGAGGGGCACATAGGGCAGACAAGCAAGTGCGACATAGTCTGTGAGGTCACCACAATCACAAGCTGATGAATGCGGGTCTCCGAACACCCATATGCACAGATTATGCATCTACCTACCTGATTGCGGAGCCGATTTAAAGATTTCCACACCGGCCATGGCAATTGGTGCCCTGGCGGTAGTTGCTCCTGACATACGAGAAAGTAAGATAGTGGGGGTTGGTGTTATTTTTAGTCTGAAAAGGGTAGCATCTCAACTCGATAGCGTTACAATAACGTCAATCTGATTGTGTTATGACTATTATTTATGACTTACGGGGTCGAGACGTAGACACTCACAGTGGGACTAGTCCACAAATTCAAAGTTGCACAGCGGGCTATGAAGCGAGCTATGCTCGGCGTCTCTTTGAAGGATAAAATTCGTAACGAGGTAATCCGACAAAGAACCAAAGTTACCGATATAGCTCGCAGACTCAGTAAGCTAAAGTGGCAATGGGCTGGTCACATCTGCAGAAGGACAGACGGCCGATGGAGCAAGCGTGTCCTAGAGTGGAGACCGCGACTTGGTAAGCGTAAGGTAGGACGGCCCCCAGCTAGATGGACCGACGACCTCAAAAAGGTCGCTGGGACAGACTGGATGCGGCAGGCGGAGGACCGGCTGCAATGGCGCGTGTTAGGAGAGGCCTATGTCCAGCAGTGGACTACGATAGGCTGATTGATTGATTGTTTGTGTTAACGAAAGAGCAAATGCTACGATAACCTCAGCTTCGTTTAGGATTTTACCGAAGAAAAAAATCTGAATCACCTTTATTATTTTATTTAATAAATCATTCATGTTTTATAATATCATCATCATCATTGTATGGCGGTGTATTTTTATAAAGCAAACCACGTGCAAAACTTAATGTCAGAGTAGAGGAGCGTTGAATTTTCGAGTGTGACAGTCCTCCACGATGTGCTGGATAGTCTGCACGGAGTTTCCACAGTCACAATAAGGTGGTGCCCCACCTATGATGATTTTATAATTTTATAATATGATTTATAATAATACATGACCAAATAAATACCACTGTGCAAGTTAAGTTTTCTCATTAGCTATGTGTTTTAAGTTCTAATTAGTACACTAACCTAGTTACAAAACGCTTTAACAAAAGCTCTCATTCTCTGTATGAAAATCTCCCTATTTCATAAAGTTTGAATAATACACACGAAGCATGTTTTCTGAGCTCCCATAGTAAAAAGGAATTAGGGAGTAGCGGATGTGTGCTGGTGTACGGATTATTATTCCCTGGAACAACGTTTACGTGGAAGGTTGTGTGTTTTATAAATAATAAATGCTTGTGAACATCAAGGTAAGGTTATGATTATGTTTTATTAACTAAATTAAGAGGTTAATATCGTCCATCGTAATGTTGGTGATTTCCAGTCTTGTGCTGTTCTTTCGTATACTATTATTTTAATATTTTCCGTTTAGATTCAGAGGTGGCCGGTTTCAATATTCAAATATAGTATAGATTTGCTTACTGTCAGTAGGCTTTTGACACATTTTCCGTACAAAATATGTGAGTTGAATATTAAAACCGGCCGTTAGTCGATATGCCAAATTTTTTAGATTAAACAATTTTACAAAATAAAGATGAATGTGCCAGCACACTTTCTCGATGGCGCAAAATAACGTCAAATAGTTTCTGCTTAAGACCCTGGCTTATTTATTTTTAGACTTTTATCGTACAACGAAGCATATTTTTAAAATTTTGACTCGACTTAGAAAAAAAATGTAGTCTCGCACTAGGAATTATTTATATGCATATCGTGGGTACGTTTACAAACATGAAATTCACATACACAAGCACCCAGACAGAAACAAATATTTGTGGGCCACACAAAAATTGGTCTCGTGCGGGAATCAAACCTGAGCCTACTCAATCCAGTGGCCGGAGCGACTCAAACGCTTAACCACTTTTCCAAGCCCCAACTCTTAACCAAGCCATTCGTCATATAGAACTATACATTCGAATGATACCTATTTCAGGGCTCTGTGTAATTATAAGTGATTACACCACCAGCTACATTAAAAGCTATCAGCTCATCGTGTCGTTTAGTAACAGAAGGCTAAGCATTAACAAATTTGCAATCCTTTTTCCACTACAAATTTACCAAGTAGAGATGGACGTGACAGCACGTTTTCTCGACAACATCACCCTAATGTCAATCTGTTCGTGCTTAGCGCTCTGAACAAGGATTTGCCAACTTAATTTTGGGTATCTCTTAAATACATACCCTATTCCATATATCTATGCCTACAGTTATTATTATCCCACCAATTTTAATTATACACGTTTCATTAATAGAAAAATAACATAACTACCACTTTAGAAGTGTCGGATGTTGTATATTGACAGGTTATTATTATTAGAACTTGATTATAATAATGTTCTAACAAATAACTCATACACCAATATTCCAAATTTCTACTTAAATGTAATGTTAGTGTTAATTTTACCATAGGTGGGCCAAATACTGGATTATATCATAGTAAGTGGATCGATAAATAAATATGAAGACGTGAGGTATTATTATTTTGAATCTACAGAGAAGGTTAACAAATTATTAAGTTTAAAGTAACTTTTAGTACATATCTACCTATTTGGTTTATATTTAAATAACTACTTCATTATACAATAATTACTTCACTGCTTCTTTCACTGTAGGTTAAAATCAAAATGACAGGTGTTTTATTTATGTAGACCAAAAAGCACTTATGAATAGTCCTAAAGAGAAAATGATTGATTTCCGATCGTGTGATAGAGTCTTAAGACTGTATGACACGTTCGGAAAGTCATTCATGTGGAGAAGAAGGGCAAGAAACTCCTCGGTTACTCTTTTTAAAATCAGAATTTTACAATTCTTTTTGTATACATTGCATTCATGGGGTATGGGAGAACAGTGCAAATAGATGTGCTTAAGTATAGATTAAACATATGTGTAATTAGATTCATGATATCAGACAGTGTCTACATATTCCTCTCATTTACAAAATAGAGACTCTAAAGGTATATAATAAAAGAAAGTTACTACAAAATATGTAAAGAGTGCGTGCAAAATAATTGTTACAGCTCCAGTGTGATGCCGAACGATAAAACTTAACATTACTACGGTTCATGTTTAATCAGTGAAAGAATAGACGGACCTATCCCCACCAGCAGCACCCGTTCACGAGTATGGCTTGAAAAGCAGCTATCGTTCTCCTCGACTATATTAGAGGGAAGAGAGTGACCGCCACACTTCACAGAGCCGCCACTAGCAAAGACATTTTAGTGAGCATGATCAATCGACACTGACGACATCGTTCAAAAACAATAAAATCAATGAACGCTCGCTAGACAGGACACGCTGCAACTAACATCATATTCTTGTGAACTTTGGTTAATTTGTGTAAAGGCATTTTTATCGTAAAAAAGTCGTTTACAGTATAATCCTTTACTCATTAGTGAAGATTTAATATAGCGTTTAAATCTATCATCTATCTAGTGACAAATCTCACATGGGCTTCGGTATCTTAATGTAGCAGCGAATACCGACTCCTACGAAGGAATTGAATACTTTTTTAAGTCTAAAAATTGGTAATACTTTATGGTGCTTGGTCTATGAACGTCGCTCACTTTACGTATGTACACTATATTAGCATATATATACTGTGAAGCGACCGTCAGAATCTTGATCTCTTTAAAAGAGGGGGGGTTCTGAGGGAAACCTTAGGTCCTAGGTTATAAATGGCACAGTAGGATAACGCAAGTCATAATGCTATGCAAGTAATTAAAATAAATAAGACGAGCTGTATCCACATCCTTAAGTTTATATTAATATGCGTGTATACATAAAATTGTCATCATTATTTCTAGCACATTCCGCTTACTGCAGGGCATAAGCCTCTCCCCTCTTTCGCCACATATCTATCCTGAGTCAATCTTGGTCAGGTCTTACCTACACACTTCATCACATCATCGACCCATATTTGTACTGACCTTCCATTATTACGATATCCCTTCCGTGGCCACAATTCCATTATACATTATTACTTCAGTACATTTAGTTCGTAGTTTAGATCGATATAATATGAGTATATCGATGTAGTACTTTGTATTTATAAAAAGTAATACAATCGTGGGGAAACTTGCATGTCTAAGAGTTTCTCGAAGGTGTGTGGAGTTCGTCAACCCGCACTGGGCCAGGGTGGTGGAATATGGCCTAAACCCTTTCAGTTTGAGAGGAGCCCCGTGCCCAACGATGGGACAGTTTCTTAGCAGGGCTAATAATAAGATTTTTAAACACTTTCTTTTTTAGGCCACTATCGTCCCATTGTTGGGTAAAGGCCTCCCTGCACTGCTTCCATTCGGTTCTGTTTTCGGATTTTAAATGCTAGTCTTCCAGGAATTAGTACATATCGTCCAGCCATTTTTGTCTAGGCTGATGTCGTTTATAGTTTTGTGGGACCCAGTTGGTAATTATTTTTACACAAGCTGTATTAGACATGCGGCAGATGTGTCCAGCCCAGATCAATTTTAACGTGGCGGCTTTGTGACACACAACAGAAACTTTTGTCAAATACTTACGTTACTACATACTTGTTTTATTAAATCATCATCTCAGCCTATACTTGTCCACTGCTGAATATAGGCCCCCCCAATCGCTTTCCAGCGTAACCGGTCCGATGCCACCTGCATCCAACGACTTCCTGCGATTTTCACAAGATCGTCGGTCCATCTGGCAGGTGGTCGTCCCACGCTACGCTTGCCACTCTAGAATCTTTCTGCCCCAACGCCCGTCCGATCTTCGCGCTATGTGGCCCGCCCATTGCCACTTCAGCTTGCTAATTTTAAGGGCTATGTCGGTGACCTTGGTTCTTCTACGAATCTCCTCATTCCTGATTCGATCACGTAGAGAAACGCCGAGCATAGCTCTCTCCATAGCTCGCTGAGCAACTCTGAGCTTTTTTATGAGACCTATAGTAAGAGACCACGTCTCTGATCCATATATCATCACTGGTAACACAAATTGACTAAACTTTAGTCTTTAGGCACTGAGGTATTTTAGATGAGAAGATGTTGCGCAGTTTCCCGAACGCTGCCCAGCCGAGTTGGATTCGTCGATTGACCTCGCTCTCAAAGTTGGACCTACCTAACCGGAATACCTGTCCCAGGTAAATGTATTCGTCGACAACTTCAAGAGTAGAGTTCCCAACGGTGAGTGCGGTGGGTACGACATGGACGTTACACATTATTTTCGTTTTGTCCATGTTCATTTTAAGACCCACTTGTTGAGATACTCTGTTGAGGTCGCCGAGCATTCGTCCTAGATCTTCCAGCGACTCCGCCATGACCACAATGTCGTCGGCAAATTGAAGGTGAGTGATGTATTCGCCATTGATGTTGATGCCAAGTCCTCGCCATTCCAAGAGCTTGAAGGCGTCCTCTATGGTGGTCGTAAACAGTTTCGGAGAAATGACGTCTCCCTATCTTACTCCTCTTTTTATGGAGATCGCCTTCGTGCACTGCTCTTGTACTCGGACTGACATGGTGGCGTTATTATACAAGCACTTCAACACTTCGATGTACCGATAGTCAATGCGGCATCGCTGGAGAGATCTAAGAACCGCCCAAGTCTCGATCGAATCGAAGGCTTTCTCATAGTCCACAAACGCCAAGCATAGTGGCCGATTAAACTCCTCGGTCTTCTGTATAATCTGCCGCAGCGTATGTATCTGGTCTATGGTACTAAAACCTTTCCGGGAACCGGCTTGTTCGGGAGGCTGGAAGACATCAAGCCTGTGTTCGAGACGATTCGTGATGACTCTCGAAAACAACTTATAAACATGGCTCAGCAGTGTGATGGGCCTATAATTCTTCAGTAAAGTGTTATCACTTTTCTTGAAAGACAGTACCACCACACCCCTGTTCCATGCTTCCGGCGTTTTCTCTTCGAGCAAGACGGAATTAAACAGCCTCTGAAGGACTTTAAGTACCGGCGATCCACCCGCTTTCAGAAGCTCTGCGGTAATTCCGTCTTCACCCGGCGCTTTGTTGTTTTTAAGTTGTTTGAGAGCCATCCTATTCTCGTACAGGCTGATGTCCGGGATATCTTCATTGTAGTGTCGGGTTAGCTTGGCTCTTGGGTCTTTTACCAAGTCAACAACAGGTTCAGCTACTGAGGTATACAACTGCCCATAGAACCTCTCTATCTCCCTGAGCATATTCGACGTTACGTTTCCGTCCTCCGTCTTCAGCTTTGTCAACTGGCTTTGCCCAATAGACGCGTCTCTTGCGAACACTTTGGAGCCCTTGTTCTGCTCTATGGTCTCCTCAATACGTCTTGTATTGAAGGACCGTAAATCGTGCCGCAAGGACTTCAATATCTGTCCATTGAGCTGCCTATAGGACTTAGCATCATCGGAGGTTTGGAGTGTCATGGTACGTCGCTCAGCCATAAGGTTTCGGGTGTAGTCAGATAGCTTTTGAGGCCTATGTTTACGGTGGGGCTTAAAATGCTTTGACCCGACCGTATGGAAAGTCTCTACCAACCTATTGTTGATTTCGTCCACTGATGCGCTGCTGTCTAGCAATTCGAAGCGGTTTGACAATTCGAGTTGAAAGTTCTCGGGGTTTTGGATATGTGTATTAGAAGGTCGGAGCGTAGACTTCATCAGACGCGATCTTTCCATTTTGACATTAATATTTAATGTGCCTCTGACCATTCGGTGATCACTGCCGGTTTTTACCCTGTGAATCACGGAGACATCATTAAATATTTGTCGCTTGGTGCTCATGATGAAGTCTATCTCATTTTTTGTGAAACCATCAGGGCTCATCCAGGTCCATTTCCTATGAGACGGCTTCTGGAAGAAAGAGTTCATCATAAAGAGTCCCTCCTTCTCCAGAAATCCGGCCAGCCTCTGACCCCTGGGGTTGCGCTGCCCATATCCAAATTGCCCCACTCTCAACTCATCATCGCCCCGTTTGCCCAGTCGCGCAATGAAGTCACCCATAACTACTGTAAAGTGTGCTTTGGAAGTCTGTATGGCTCTACTAATGTCCTCATACATAACTTCGGCCTCATCATCTGAGTATGCCGAAGTCGGTGCGTAGACCTGTATGACCTTCAGCGAATATCTTTTGGATATTCTGAGTATCAGGTACGCTACCCTGCTCGACACACTAGTGATGGACACAACGTTGTTTATGAGTGACTTGTGGACGATAAATCCGACACCACCTTGGGACTGCTATTCGCCCTCCCGGTAGTAAAACAAGTTGCCGGAATTTAAGGTTATCGTGTCCTCGCCCTCTCTTCGGACCTCCGATAAACCAACAATACTCCACCGCAACTTGTTTAACTCTTCTTCCAGCTCAACTAGCTTCTCATCTGTCCTCAATGTGCGTGCGTTGTATGTCACCAGGGCCAATTTTCGGTTTTGGTGGTAGCCGAATCTCTGCCGGAGATTCTTAGCACCCCTTGTCCTGTCGTTACCATGGCTGCTACCGTGGCCAGGACGAACAGGACCGCCGGGGACTAGGGGCCTGGTTTTCTTGCTTTCTTCCATAATATTGGTTGGGGGTGTTTGCCATACTCGCCACGCTTGGCAGGCGGGTTGGCGAGCGCAGTTTTTGGTTGTAGAAGTGTTAAGGGAACGCTGCTGCCCATTCCCTAGTTTTCCCTTAGTCGCCTTGTACGACACCCGATGGGATGAGATGGGTTGGTCCTATTCTAAGCCGGGAACCACGCGATTTTATTAAATACATATTTGATATTAATCCCGACCAATTAAGGTTTCCAAACGCTGTTCCTGAGTTTCTAGTTCTCGTTGGTTAAATTACAATTCAAATTGCTGTGTATTATACCATTGTTGAAAATCTAAATATGTTAGAGAAATTCCGGATATTTTATTTGGTCTGGCAGTTAACATATAAATGATGTTTTTTACCATGACGTGACTTTCATTCCGTGACGCAAGTTCCGTAAAATGAAGACAAAATGCCCCGAGAATCAGTCTAGTTAAACATTCTCTACAGATGTTTAGCTTTGTACAGAGAAAAGCTATTTAGTTTTAAAAACATTTGAAAAAGAAATACATACACATGTTCTACAAGATGTGGCGTCCTTTCATAGAAAGATATCAAAAGATATCGGGAGATATGAAGCAAAAACAAAGCTTAACAAATTATTCACAACTTTTAAATTATAATTACAAGTTTTAAATTACACATTTTAGCTAAAGTCCGATAATAAATCGAAACTAATCTTGTGATATTTTCTTCATGTGGTGTACCTGTATATTTGTATTTAACGTTGGAAATATAAAATTAAGACAAACTGCGATAAATCTAGGGAAAACATTTGCAATCTTAATTCTTCTAAGTGTGCAATATTGGCCTACATTTATTATTATTATATTAATTTAATATTATGTCATCATGCCCTGCCTGTCTGTCGTTCCGGTACAAATCTTGTGATTTCAAGCACTAGCGGGCTTTTGAGAAACCTGATATTTGGCATACGTATGTAAAGTCGGCAACAAAGCAATAATATGTTACTATGGAGCTGGTCTGATGATGGAGTCGGAAGGTGGCCATAGGAACATGTGAATTATAAAACGTAGCCCCCTCGTGTTTAGACTTGTTAGATTGGTTTTGACAAGCACTGTACAACTAGGTAGTACTCAGGGTCTGATGATGAAGCCGGTGGCCAGAGAAACCACCCAACTTTGGGCCCCGCCGTGTTTGGGAAAATTTCAACGAGCCCAAACATGGACAACGTAAATCTTATTTAGTGGTGTAGTGAGACTAAAAGGACATAAGGAAGCCATAGGAACTACTCAAATAAATATCTTAGTTGTTTTTTGTTGCTATAAAAGGTTGTGTTTAAAAAGGTACTTTTAGATTCAAATTATTTCGTTTCGTCATTGATTATTTTTTGTTTTGACTTAGAAACTCGTCTTGTGGAGTGTGGGCGTGAACGTACAAAATAGTAAAACTGTATGGTGTTATTTATGATACCTACCCACCATAAGTTACTAGCACTAGTAGGTTTGGCATCACACCCGGTCGATAACAACGCCACCTACCTTATCTATATTACTTTTGATGATGTAGCTTTCTAATGATAAAATACTAATCAAAATCGGTGTAGTGAAAGTAAAGAAAAGAAAGAAAAAAAAAGAAAAAGTAAAGAAGTATAGATAATAATTATTTGAAATAAAACTACTTTTTCGGATTTTATCGCGGTTTATTTTGATTTTTAAGTTCCCGACGTTTCTAAGAACTCAGTATGTAATAATTATTTGTAAATATTTTAGATCGTCTGTAATTTTTAGTTGTTTTCTTAGTACTATTTTCCTTATTTTTTTAATACTCGTAAACCCAAACTCAAATAATTTGTTTTGTATAAGCCCTGTGGGGCGCTCACGAATAGAAAAATGTATGTTTTTTAAAATCTAATTTAACTATTTAGCTACTACCGGATCGGAACGATGTCTCCACTGAAAAGATCCGGCGAAGAAACTCAGCGGGCTTGTCTATTTTTATTTACTTAATTCTCTTTCTTGTTCTTTTAATCATATTGTGTGGATATAATGTTTAAGTTACAATTAAATAGTTTACGATCTAGCTCCAGTATGATGACGTACGACCGAGATATGAGACTAATGATGTTATTTATAAAGAGTGTCTAAAGGATTCCAGATGGATCAGTCCCCACTAGCAGCTACCGTTCACGAGTATGACTTCTGGAACAGCCATCACTCCCCTCGACCATATTGCAGGGAAGGGAGTGACCCGCGCCTGACAGCCACCGCAAGCAAAGACATTATGGTGAGCATGACCAAACCTGAACCAGAAAGACGTTGGTCACATTGTGTCAACAAAGCACCTATTTTCCGTACCTATCATAGCTGTATTTACACCACCTCAAGGTAGACCGGCAGAAAATGCATCAAGCATTAAGTCCGCCTGTGCACATGAGTAAGAATAAATAAATGAATAACTTCTATAAGTAAGCATCTTCCACGCATGAGTTACACTTAGAAAGCGAGAATGAGGACGTATTTCTATGATATAATTTATACAGAGCACACAATATTAATAAGTGCTTTAGCCGCACTCGATCCGTAGTATTGTTTGGAATGACAGCTACCTTACTTAAAGTGACCATTTTAGTTGGATAATGGGGTGTTTTGGGTCGACACAAATTACCTAGCGGTGGTATTGCGGTGTCCTTACTTTGACGAAGGTGTGACTCAAATAGTTAAGACTATCTGAGAACGATCGAACTCCTAAATTGTTTACTATTTAATATACGCGGTGTTATTTTAGTCATCGTAAAATGAAAGCCCAGGTGATGTATCTAATGTTTTCTATTTACTGGTACTAATAAATTAAATTCAATAAGTAACATCTCCATAGTAATACACATTTTTTTCATTACAAAAACATCTATGCCAAGCGCAAAATGACATTGAAGGGTGGGGCGGTTTGTCACTTAACCGATAGATACCTTCGGTGTTCCGGATTGTAAGCCTAGATATGATATTCGGATCGGTCGGTAGGTAGATGTTACTTAATGAATTGTTCTTTTTATTCATTTTTCTATTACCAGTAAACAGTAGGGACTAGATACATTACCTGGGCTATTGCTCCACGTCGACTAAAATTACACCGTGTATAACAGGACACTGGTTATGCCGAAGTTTAAATTAAAGTATATCCTTAATTATTATGCAAGTAAAGGCGATATGGTTATGTATTTACATAATTGTTTAGCCTTTTTATATATTACTCTACTATGAAAGATGTTTTAAACTGTAAATAGGTAAGTAATACAAGTGTTATAAATATTTATTTCGTTTGTTTTTATTGTCTTATCTTTTTAAATTTTAGCATGTATAATTTTGCACCTACTAGGTTGTCTCCACGCTACCCTAAGGTAGACTGGCAGAAAATGACTCAGGTATTAAGTCCGTCTCTGAACATGACTGCATGAAGAATATATAAATAAGTATTGTTTTTTGAATTTATATTTAATTTTCTTAAAAAATCTTTGCCCTAATTGGATATTTTTCTATGCCATGTGTGGGTTGTACATTAATGTTGATTAAGTATTTTTAGAGTGTGAAATAAAAATGCGTTGGCGGTTATAATTTATTCTTACATTTGAATTTCACAACCGTCTCCGACGAAGTCTTGAGCAAAAGTGTTCATCATTTTAGATTTTATCCGTAGACTTACGTCTCTTGTTTTGCATCGCCATCTTGTTCAAATCGATTATCCTAAACGATTATTCGTCTATAATATTAATAGCAACACTATCACCAACTAGCAACTAGTATTGACATCGAAATGTCTAGATAGCGGTGCAGTTGTCAAAATCAATATGTCAACCCTACATGAAACTACCTGCACATTTTATCAATACAAATTATCAACTTTATACGAAACTACCCACAATAATCTAACAGTATGTATTATGTGGTTCAATGATGTTCAAGAAAACGAAACTTAACCTTTTTTTATAAAACTACATTTTAAAGCCAAGCGGCAAATTCTATGGAAATAATGGCATATCCAAATAAAGCTTACAAAATAATCTACATAAATCCAGAAAAATCCTGCCTGTGAATCCATTTTTATATTTAAGTTTATATTGCATTAAAAAAATGTGATATTTAATCAGAAACTCAAAAATACCTAATGGGTTAAAAATCAGTAGTCTTTTTTTCCTCCTGTAAAATTAGTCTAAATAGAGTTACGATTTTTGATTAATCCTTTGACTCATTATAGTTGTAAGTAGATACAAACCTCTTTATCAAACCCATAACATCTCAGCGACCGGAGTTGTCACCGCATTTTCGTATCTCATTGATTAAGTGCACCGACTTTGGGGACGGTTTTAGGGGTCCATGAGTACGAGTCGAGGCATCGTGTTTTGAGATGTTGGCAAACAGAGTAAGTGGAACAGAAAGCAATACATTCAATGATCTTATAAGACGGGTGTATTTACGTTACCATGGATATCGTTTGTAAATTGTTTGAGATGTGATAGCTCTACTAGAGTAAGATCTCAGGCCAGCCAGACCTACGTGATTTGATGAAAGCTAGAATTTGGTGAATAAATGGTGGAATGCAAACTCGTTGGCTTCAAAAGCGTTTTTGAGGTAGCATACCTAACCTACAAGGGATCTAGAGTTATGATATATACATATAGATAGAGAACTTAATACTATGACGTAGGTTGGCACCATTTTTATGCACCTTTTGTACATGTTGCCCCTAAAATAGATCCGGCTTGAAGCTAGCGAGTATGCATGCGTTCGTAACTACATATTCATTCACACAATTCTAGCTTTCATAAAATAACTTTGGTCTAGCTCGCCTGGGATCTTAGTCCATACAGCCATGTTACTAGACCTATTTTTAACAAGGGATGAGGCATACACCATTGTCGTTGTCTTGCAAAGTTAAATCTACGTCAGTGTAAAAATGTTCGATTTGGGCAAATAGCCTCAGGTATCGTCTACTGTTGAGTTTGCTTATGCGTAAATTTATCTTGAATTTTAGTCTCTTAAACGACGCCAGAAGGTCCTGCCATTTCAAAACCAAGGTAGCTCTCTCTCTCTCTCGCTAAGCTCGCTCTCTTTATACTACTTTTGGACTATGCTACTGAGGAACTCCTTAATAAACTTAAACATCTGCAAAATCTGTGCATTTGCTTCTTTTTTGGCATTCGGAAATTTGACCATGTCTCAGAATTCCGTAAACGTTTAAGGTGGCTGCTTATTTAACTGCGTCGGGATAGTCATATTCTCTTTGTGTTTTACTCTGTTCGTCACAATCCCAATTCCCCAGTATATCTTCGCGAACGTTTTGAGTATCTAGTCCCCAGGCTAAAACCTTGTCGCTCCATCTCTTCTCCTCTTCTTAGTGCACCTCGACATATTTCAAGTCGATATGATGGCTCATTCACTGTGCGTGCTGTGTGCCTATGGAATTCTCTACCACACACTATACGTCATAGCCTTACTGTATGTATTTTTAAGAAAAGAACATTACATATCTATTTAAGATATTTGTATATATGTACATATTCGTGTAGTCTATTTTATGGTAATGTATAGCATGTAGTATATTTGTAGATATATATCTGAAGTTCATAGCTTTTCCATCTATAACTATCATTTTCTTTCCTTACTTTTGTGTTGTACACTTATTCCTATCCTTATTTTGATGACTTATCTTTCTGTCACTCAAAGGTTTGCTGATAGGGAACTAGACTTGGAGTTAAGCTCGCTTTTATACATTAACTTACTTTGAAATTTATTTATTTGTAAAAAAATGTGTATACAATAAAGAATTAAGAACTTAGTTGAGAACTTCTTATGACCGTCTTTCGACTTCATTATCAGACCCTAGACACCTCTTCAAGTGAAGTAAAGCACTTGGTAAGACAAATGAAATGAGGTCAAACACAAATGTTGTGTGATCGATATGTTACTCTGGCTCCATCATCAGAACAGCTTCATGGTATCATAACATTATTGCATTATCATTGAAGTTACATACGTTTGCCGAATTTCAGCTTAATCTGATGCCAGTTATTACTGGCTTAAAAAATGAATCACAAAATTTTAATCAAAATTAAAAACACTAATATATCTGACATTCACAACCTAGCTAATGAGGAAACATTTCCGTAGTGATTTTCCAAAAAACGAGCCTCACAAGAAATGTGCCCATCCTCTACTGTAGGGTACGAGGAATATAGACTTTAGGTTTTGTTTGTAAATCAAGGTAGACGACTTAAAAATATTTTAATCAACAAATATTATTTTCTTACTAACGTAAAAAGAATCGTAATACGATGTTAGTTTAGTTAGAAAAAGATATTAAAATTATTATTTTATTTATATACATAGTTACTTTCACAATTGATAAATTATTATTTTGTGTAAGATATTTCGTGGTTAAAAATGCTTTAATTAATAACAATACTATTCGCTGTCCTTGGTCCCGCTTGTAGGTACATAGTACATTGCAAAACACTTGATTTAACCTAAAATCTGGATAAATCCAGATAACCCTACCTTTCCCTAGTACCCGACTATTAGGCGGATTCTAGGGAAAGGTACTACAATATAATTATTGCTTGTATATGTGTGTGACATAATCGGTTCAGTGGTTTTTGCGTGATGCATCCGTGCATACAGCCGATCCAAATAACGGACAAAACAAGTTTTCAGCATGATTTTGTGTTCGGAAACCTCTAAATCCTACTAATATTATAAATGTGAAAGTTTTGTATGTTTAGATGTTAGTTACTCAAACACGCAAAAACGGCTGAATGGATTTCGATAGCACACAGGTAGTTTATTACCTGGTTTAAAACATAGCATACTCTTTATCACGGAAAAATGATAGGTTCCTGGCTAAGTCAACGCGGATGAAGTCGCGGGCAAAATCTAGTTAAATGTATAATAGTAAAAGTATAGGTACCTACGTACATCTCATTGTGTGTGTTGCAACAATAATGATTATTGTGGAGCACTTTGACTGTGACGTCCATATGAATTTCAGAATATGTTTTATACTCAAATATAGGCATAAATTAAATATTTATAAAAATAAATAAATAAGTAGTTATATACAATTCATTTCACAGAAAAATGCACTACCGAAACAAAACGCACGACAAGTTGTTTTTATTACATAGATTGTTATATATAACATTTTGCAGTAGCTAAACATTAATATAAGATAACAATACAGCCTACAAAACAGGTTTTCTTTAGTTAGGATATGAATAGTAAAATTATTGTGCTAAATTGAAATTGTGCAATTTTAAGCATTTTTCAAATTGTTAGATAATTATTATAACTCTTATCTCATTCACATACAATCAATACTTAAATTGCATTTCTGCAATAGCATAGATGGAACACAAGTTAATGTAATCTAAGATTAGAGATAATTCAATTGGAATATCGTTCCATATCACGTATTTTGTATGGTTTTTATTGAGATGTTCCACAGCCAGGCGTACCTCAGCGTGTAATTCATTATCTGTAATAAAAAGCGAATGGTTACACTACAAACATCATAAAGTAAAAAAATGAAAACAATATACACATATCCCCAGACCAATATACCTAGACAACGAATCAAATACGTCCGTGTTCGCTATGAACAAATGCGGCTCTTTATCATAAGTTTGCAAAACAATCGTGAAATGGTATTTCGTACGCCACTGGAGTACCATTAAACGATAATTTCACGGGGTCATCGTAACGCGCCACGTTATGCTTTGAATTAGTCAGAGCGAATAAGGTTCCTGTGCGTAAATAAATCATTAAGGGTGATAGTGTTGTTAAATTGTAGGGATGTCTATTTTGGATAAGATTTTTCTAACATGTTCTCTAGTAAAAGTTCCTCGTAAAATAAAGATTACTTTTGACAGTCAGTAGTTGCTTATACCCCAGGTTGATTTGGACTGTAACTTTCAGATCTCGAAACGTATCTACTGTGTTATGCTAGACATCCGGCGGCCGGAGGTTCAGTGCTGCGGCCGTGAGCATTGTGCGATAGATATATTATGGTATTTGGTATTCGGCTGAACCACTATCCAATTTATCTCAAAGCTTATGCCACTTTACAAAACTTGACAAATTTTATTAGAGATATGAGATCATAGCTGTTACAGGTTATTAAAGTTGCTGTCTTGTTTTAGAATTGGATACGAGTATATTTAGATGTTTCATTTTCTCCGCGTTTCTGATTATGGCTATCGACTATTGGTCCTCATACTTTTCTTTTGATAGTATATAAGAAGTAGATATGATCCATCCGAGTTGAGCAACGTACCTTTGGATGTCAGAAGCTCATCCAGCATGATATATTTAGCTTCATTAACCTCATTCAGTGCGAGTTCCATTAAAATGCCGGGTAAACATATGGCCGCATTATTTAATAACACTCGCATAAACCAAGCTACGACTAAATATAAAAAAATAGAGTTCCAAGTGTCCTGGTGACAAAGAATATCAACATTAGATAGAAAGGGAACCGATGTTGGACTTCGGCTACCTTCCGTATTTCGTTGCTCCACCTAGCTGTAAAACATCCCACAACACATTTGTCCAGACACAGTATCTTCTCAAGAACAAGAAGTAGATATGATCCATCCGAGTTGAGCAACGTACCTTTGGATGTCAGAAGCTCATCCAGCATGATATATTTAGCTTCATTAACCTCATTCAGTGCGAGTTCCATTAAAATGCCGGGTAAACATATGGCCGCATTATTTATATAACACTCGCATAAACCAAGCTACGACTAAATATAAAAAATTAGAGTTCCAAGTGTCCTGGTGACAAAGAATATCAACATTAGATAGAAAGGGAACCGATGTTGGACTTCGGCTACCTTCCGTATTTCGTTGCTCCACCTAGCTGTAAAACATCCCACAACACATTTGTCCAGACACAGTATCTTCTCAAGAACATATCTTACATACCTTAAAGGCGGTTCCTCAGAAAGTATTACCAGCCCGCTGGCATTTAAGAATGCTACAGCCTCGCATTCACTAGGTATCAAATGGGCGTCAACATGGGTCACTTTATACCCGGTTTATAAACTGCTACTGCCTCCACTTCCCGCCAAAACGAGCAATACCGCGGCAGCGTCGCCTGTTCCCATACTCCCTCCGCACTTCGAGCATAGCTCTGTTTCTCTTGTTTGTAAAAAGCTCCTAATGTCAGATTTTCCTCTCACCGAAACGATATTATTTTCATAAAAATAACCCCGAGGCAATTTTTATACCAGCTTTCCCATGGTTATTCTGATGCACCACGCTCACATTTTTTTTTGTATTTTATATATTGCTTTAATTTTTTATCTTTAAGTTTTTTTCCAAAATTATTCATTCCCTATCATTTCATAAATGTTTCTAAACTGACCACACTGTGGGGGCGTGGCCTCTGACGTCGTGTGTGTGTGTGCGTGCGTGCGTGCGTGCATGCGTGCGTGCGCGCGTGCGGGTGTCTCAAGGAGGAACGGCCTCGACTTGGGCAGTCGCTATAGGGAAGGGGGTATACAGGTGTCTCGCCGTGGTGCTCAGCACCGGCCGGCAGGCAAGGGATTCTTTGACCTGGCCGGCGAGGTCGGTGTCTGATTCTGTGTGCGGTATCTGTATTCGAAAGAAGGGATGTAAGGGCATCGAGGGTCGGTGCGAACCTTCCGTGGGCGGCGGTAGCGGCTGATAGGAGGGGAGTTGGATTCGTAGTCGGCGACGGCTACGATTTCTATGATTCGCATTCGCGAAATATCGAATTGTCGCCTTTTTAATAAAGGCACAAATAGGTTCGATACCGAGATCGGAATGGAGATCGACATTCCGTATGAACCACGGGGCTCCGACGGCTTTACGGAGAAAACGGAATTGAAACGTTTGGAGTCAATCGATTTGAGAGCGGGTGGCGTGCCCCAACACCTCAGAACCGTACGTCATGATGTCATCAGCGTCTCTTATCGCGGGACATTCTCTCAATAAATACGAGGCCAAATTCTATGACAGAGAGGAAACCTAACGTTATAAACTGTAATACTTGAGGTCAATAAACTTACCCGATTAATATCTGGTATTAGAAACCAAACAATACAAAGAAGTTTCAAGAAGTGAGTCCCAACTACGATTAAAGATCTGAAAAAGGCTGGGACCCTGATACCTAAATATTTAAGGTTATTTACTTCTACACTTAGGCTACTGAATCCAATCAAGGTCGTGAAATCCCTGTGCAAGCATGGGTCGACGTCGCAATGGATTTATAATAGTGAATATGCAAATTATTTTAATTCATTTCCATATTAGTTATATTTTAGTTCTGAATCTGTGGCTTCACAGGTGGAATTTCACAGGAAATAGAGCAAGGCATAAGTTGTGATCGTGTTCGGCTACGGATAATTAAGAACTGCCGAAAATGAAAACCTCAACATACTGGATTAGACGCACTTTATGTATCTGTAGTCAACAAATTTAGCTCAAATAAAGTGTGACTAATACAAATTGTGATTATAGCAGCTATCGTGAGGAAAAGTAGCAGGTGCGATGAATGAAGGAAAACTTCATATGATTTTTAACGAATTCTTTGTGAGATGTTCCATACCTGTATTAGCCCAAAGGTACCCTCATTTGTGGCCCAGATAGAAGTACCGTGACTTCCATAAACCAGTCTTACAGCCTTTTACAACATGAGACATATGTTCTTGTGAAGCTAGGTACGAATTGTTGCAAATATTAGGAACGGTTATATATACTGAAATTAAGTTCTTCTAGACCTTTTGTGATATTTGACAATTTAATAACAACCCCACTCAGATCTCCCGGACGGGAGATCTTGTTTTCTCTAAACTTAATCTATAAGGTTTCTTCTAAGACATGACATTAAGAGCGCTTATATAAGAATTTATATGATAATAATAATAATAATAACCATGGCAACCGCTGTCAACGACACGTCGTTTTGTGTAAATAAAAATTTTTTTGGCGAAGAAATATTGAAAAGTATCCGTTTAGACATCAACAAACATCAAAAAACAACACACTTTAAGAGCAAAATTTACAATGCGAACGTGGGTTCGCAAAATGTGGATTTGGAAGAAAAACATAACACATCTGTAAATGGCCGAGCCCAGCCGAAGAAACCCCGTGCGGCTGTGTCGGCAGCGGGATGCCCGGTCACCTAGCGCACGCCCAACACCTTTGCCCGGCTCGCCCACCTCGCCCCAGCCTTTGGAGGATGAAGATTTTTTTACACCGCCGACATCTGGGGCCTCTAGCGACGATGCCGGGATATCGGCGTCTCCACCTACATTAACATCTGCGAGGAGAGGACGCCCACCGCTGCCGGCACGCCTGGGACCAGCGGGACATTGTGCTCCGCCCACGGCCCCTGCTACCGGTGGTGTAGTGCGCCGCATGAGATGGACTCCAGAATTAAATTTGAGTGTCATGCGGGCCTACTATGGTGCTACAGAGGGAGGAACCATCCTCACCGCTTACCGTCCGAAATTTTTGTCTCTGTTTCAGGGGCTTCACCCGACTGTCGCCGTTACTGCGCAACGACTATCGGATCAAGTACGTGCCATCCAGCGGTGCAAGTTGTTGGATGACACAGTGCTTGAGCGACTGCACCGCGAAGCACTTCCTGCTCGTACTGAATCCAACGTGCGAAGTGTTGAAGATCCTATCTCTTTGAATAACTTCGCACGATCGGAGGAGGTAAATAGCGAGCAGGTAAGTGTTAGTGACCAGCTACAGGAGCAGGTGAGGAGAGCTCTGGAGGATGCCTTTGCGGAGTATCGGTCTGCACCGATTTCCCTAAGACCATGCCTACCCCGTTTGCCCATGCATAGACGTAACATTTCGCTTGTGAGTGCCCTAGACAATGTTTTAAAGCCACACTGGGAGACCAGTGTGGACTTATGTGATACCCATTCTATTTTGTACTGTGGAGCGGTGGCGGTGTGTCGGGTGGCAGGTGTAAGATTTCCTAATCTACATCGAGCCACCCAACCCACAAATGCTAAACCACTCTGGCAGTGCAGAATAGAGCGGCGTATAAATATGGCTAGGACACTCATAGCGAAATTGTTGTGCTTCCAGGCTGGAAACAACCGCCCGAGAGTTGTGCGTTTCGTGACCCAAGCCTTTGCAGGCACATGAGTGGCTCCTGTGGACTATGTGGCAGGAGTCGCGGAACGCATAGACTACTGGAAGCAAAAAGTTTATGCATGGGCGAAGAGGATTCGCAGGTATAAGGCGAGAGCAGACAGATACCACGTGAATCGCACCTTCCAGACGAATCAAAGGAGTGTATACCAGGCTTGGGAGCGCCCCCAAGAGAGAGTGACTGACGTGCACTTGCCAAATGCGGCCGTGATGGCCGAGTTTTTGCGTAAAATTTGGTCAGTGCCCGTCACTCACTCCGAGGGCGAATGGTTTGATGTTGTTGGACGATCCTGTGGGCCCATTCAGGAAATGGAGCCCGTAGTCATAAGCCGTGAAGATCTGGCCTGTGCGGTTCGTGCGGCGCCGAACTGGAAAAGTCCGGGGCCGGATGGACTGCACGCATTCTGGCTGAAGAGGCTCCAGGGCTCACATTCTCGTCTAGCGACTCAATTCCAAGAAGCTCTTCAATTGGGATCGCTCCCTAGCTTTATGACATCGGGTGTCACTCACTTGATTCACAAATCTGGCAGTACTTCGGAACCTAAAAATTATAGACCGATTACATGTCTACCTACGGTCTATAAACTCCTTACATCCATTCTGAGAATAAAAATCAATAATCACCTTAAGGCACAGCATATTCTATCGCCTACTCAGAATGGCTGTAAGGGGGGGTCCCGGGGTACAAAGGATTTGCTCCTCATTGATATTGCCATTTGCCAACAGGTACGACGATCCAGAAAGAATGTCTCCATGGCCTGGATTGACTATAAGAAGGCCTATGATTCGGTGCCTCATACATGGCTGGGGAGGGTGCTAGAGCTGTACAGAGTACACCCGGTGCTATGCTCTTTCCTCGGTTCGTGTATGAGGCAGTGGACCACAGTTCTTCGTCACCCAGGATGTGGTGGCCTTTCTGGTTCGTCGGACTTGATGAAGATAAGCAGGGGTATCTTTCAGGGCGACAGTTTGAGTCCGTTGTGGTTCTGCTTAGCTTTGAATCCATTAAGTGCTATACTTAAGGATTCAAAGCTAGGTTACCATTTGCGGAGGGAGAGTGAGCCTATATCTCATCTACTGTACATGGATGACCTCAAGTTGTACGCTTCGAAGAAAACAGACCTGATGGAGTTGCTCAAAATAACCGGCAATTTTAGCAACGACATCGGAATGGAGTTTGGAGTAGACAAGTGTGCGGTCATCCATGTACAAAGAGGGAGAGTTGAAGATTCTTTTAATCTACAGCTCTCTGAAGATATATCCCTCAGGTCTCTCTCTGAAATGGATTCCTACAAGTATCTTGGTATGTCACAAGCCTTAAGTATAGCGAAACAGGATATGAAACAATCATTGAGGGATCGGTTCTTTGCCCGCCTGATAAAAGTGTTAAAAAGCCTTCTATCAGGTGGAAATAGGGTCCGAGCTTTCAATGGTTGGGTCATGCCTGTTCTTACATACTCTTTTGGCATACTAAGGTGGACTCAGTCTGAACTGGATGCCCTGGATAGAAAGGTCCGTCGATTGCTGACAGCGTATCGTATGCATCACCCGCGGTCGTCTGTTATGAGGTTGTACATCCCGCGGAAGTGCGGTGGTCGTGGGTTTTTAAACGCTAAGACACTACACAACCGCGAGGTGTGCAATCTCAGACAGTACTTTTTGAGTGTATCCGTGGTGATGTATCGAGATGTTGCCGCAATCGATAGAGGCCTAACTCCGCTTTCCTTGGCAAACGGGAACTGGCGAAGGCCCCAGGTATTAAGTACTTCGGACCGCACAGCCATATGGAAGGGCAAGGAGCTACACAGACGGTTCTATCGGGCTCTTACAGGGCCTGATGTGGACCAGCTCGCTTCCGTGACCTGGCTACGCTTCAGCAACCTTTTTGGGGAAACTGAAGGCTTTGTCTTTGCAATTATGGACGAAGTTATCATGACGAACAACTACCGGAAGTACATCCTAAAGGACGGCACGGTTGATATTTGTCGGGCATGCCACCGTCCCGGTGAGTCTATTAGACATGTAGTTTCCGGTTGTTCTCGTCTTGCTAACGGAGAGTACTTGCACAGACACAACCAAGTGGCTAGGATTATCCATCAGCAACTTGCTCTTAAATATGGCCTTGTGGACTCTGAAGTACCGTACTACCAGTACCAGCCTCTTCCAGTTCTCGATAGTGGTCATATCACGCTCTACTGGGATCGATCTGTTATCACGGATAGGACTATTGTAGCCAATAAACCTGATATCGTGATAATAGATCGATCGATGCGTCGTGTAATGCTAGTTGATGTCACCATTCCGCATGATGAGAACCTTGTAAAGGCCGAAAAAGAAAAATTATCAAAATATTTGGACCTGGCCCATGAGGTTACCGCCATGTGGAATGTTGATTCAACTATCATTATTCCGATGGTCGTTTCAGTCAACGGCCTTATAGCGAAGAGCTTCGATAAACACCTTGAGAAGCTCTCGCTAGGCAGGTGGGTGAAGGGCCTGATACAGAAGGCAGTAATGTTAGACACGGCACGCATTGTGAGGAGGTTCCTCTCTTTGGAGCCCTGACCGCCGGTAGCATGGGTCGTAGACCTTGCTGTCGGTGGAGCACATTTTTTTTATACAATATATATAAGAATATTTGTATTTTATATTTTTATATATATTTTATAAGAAATTATACTGAATAAATATATACATAATAATAATAATTTATTGCCAAGATTACAATTTTACGGTCCAGATTCACTATGTTAATACAGGTATATATTATAGGTACATTAGCTTAATAAATTGTAAAAGCTAAGTTATTTTGTACTGCTGCCACCCAAGCTAAGATTAAACTTGTGTTATGAGTGGCAGGCACCTCTCATAAAAGACTTACACTTAATCATTATACTTATGACGAATATGGAGTAGCATAGTGTATATTAAAGCAATTAGTGCAAAACAAATATTGTATGGAAATAAAATTATTAATCGACAAAAATTTAAAGTATTAAAACAAATAAACCAAGTGTTTAGAGATAAGTAGTCCTCTCTGTAAAGTGAGGTGTGCATAAGTGTTTGTGTGTGTTTGTGTGTATGTGTGTGTGTGTGTGTGTGTGTGTATGTGTATGTGTCTGTACGCGTGTGTTTGTGTGTATTATTATATTTATAAAGTTGAAAGCAGGCCAGGAGTATCAGGATAATAATTCTTCCACCTCCTCATAGGTTAAAGCCATGATCCACTCAATCACTTTATTCTTACAGTCATATTGATTTAGTACAAAGATATTACAATATCTGTTCACCAAATTGTAGAGTTAACTACCAAGAACTTTAAAATGTCGTCTAGCTAGACTTGTTCTATACGTTTCTCGTGGACAAATATCAGCTAGTCTTCGCCTTGTAAGATCCCGGGGCTCATAGGGTACAGTAGCATGCTTGCGAATGATGGTATTGACCACGAAAAACTTTCTCACGGACATGACCTGGCACTCCTTATACAGTTGTGAAGTACTATATCTAAATGGCTTGAACGTCATGATTTTTAAGATGGCTCTCTGTGTTCTCTCCAATTGTATGATTGTCGTTTTAGGAGCACCGCCCCATATTGTTATGCCGTATGATATAACCGATTGACATAGGGCGAAATAAACCAATTTCAGTACCCCAATATCTGCACAATGTCGAAGTTTATTAAAAATTGCGATAAGCTTTCTAAGTCTGGAGGAAAACGTATTAATTTGCAATTTCCATGAGAGCAGAGAGTCTATTAGAATTCCAAGGTATCTAACCTCAGACGTTCTGCTAAGGGAAGGACATGTGCACCCAGGGTGTGATAGATTTGATTGCGTTTGACAGGAGTGAACTTTGATTGTGTACGAATCATCCGGCTTTAAAAAAGATTTTGTAGAAAAAGTCATATAGCTTGTTTTCTGGACATTGAGCGTTAGACGATTAAATGATAGCCAAGATATAATAATGCGGATTATAAATTCTGAGCGTTCCCGCATCTCGTCCCATTTTTGTCCACGAATCAGAATAGCCGTATCATCCGCGTAAGAGTATATGGAGCAGTTTGGAATAGAGAGGTTGCAGAGACTATTGACTAAAAATAGGGTGGGCCCTAAGAAAGAGCCTTGAGGGACTTCAAAAGTTAATGTGTGCTCATCACTTATGTGCGAGCCAATTTTGACACTTTGGGTTCGTTCAGAAAGGTAACTTTTGAAAATTGCAAGTGTAACACCTCTCACTCCTATTTTCTCTAGCTTAGAGATTAAGATGGGAGCAGAGACAGTGTCAAATGCCTTGGACAAGTCTAAAAATATACCCAGGCATTTTAACTTCTTATCAAGTGTCCCTACAACATCATTCACAAGAGCAGTAGTAGCGTCTTCACATGATTTCCCTCTTTGAAAGCCATATTGATTACCTGATAAGATCTTATTTACTTCTAAAAACTTTGTTAAGCGTCTGCTAAGGACTTTTCCTAAAATTTTGTAAATTGCCGGTTGTACTGAAATTGGTCTGTAGTTATTAACACTGTCTCTACCACCACTCTTAAAAATAGGATGCACAATTGCTTTCTTTAGGACTCGTGTAAAAATGCCTTTAGTAATACACAGGTTACAGATATGTGTGATGATAGGGACAAGTGTGTGACGAGACATTTTTATCAAACTCACTGTAATTCCATCCCATCCTGCAGCAGAGTTTGTGCGAAGATTCATAACTATATTTTCGATTTCAGAGCAGTCTGGTGGAAGTAGCACAAACGAATTTACTTGGGTATTGTCTTGAATATATGTAGTATGCATCATGTCCGTGTTTATGTTATGTGAGGTACTCACATTACTACTAATATTTGCAAAGTAATCATTTACAATATTGATTGAGGCCTTACAGCCCAGTTCAGAGACAGATAAGAGTTCAGTGGGGGCTGGTTTTGAAATTTGCCTGTTTAGTATGTTATTTATAGCTTTCCATGAGGCTTTAGCATTGTTTTTAAATTTAATTAATTCACTTTTCTCGTAATTCCTTTTTAGTTTGAACAAAAGCTTATTGCAGAAATTACGGTACCGGAGGTAGGTAATTTTTAGGGTATGATTTCCTGGAGTTTTTCTATATTTTTTGTGCAAATTGTCCCTATTACGAATACACCTTAATAACCCAGGGGTTATCCATGGCTTAATTATACGTTGTTTCGAGGGCATTCGTATGATCTTTGTGTGGCTCTGAATCATAGAACTTATAGTCGTAATAAGTAACTCAGTAGCCTGTTCAGGGTCATGACATGTCATTATGGGGTTAAAATTTGTGTTACAAATTTGTTCAACTATCTTATTCTCATCTGTTTTAGAAAATACCTTATGGGTTTTTATGAGTCTGGACGCATTTGCCATGCAAATGAAAATTGGCGCATGATCAGTGATATAACTTTCAATTACAAAAGAAATTACTGATCCTGACACCTTAATCATGGTGTGATCCAGGCAGTTATTACCTCTGGTGGGATGTGTATAAGCGGGTAGGAGTCCATGAAATGCGGTAGTATTAAGGTAGTCGTTATTATAGTGGTTGTCAGAGCCAGAGGGACAAATGTTAATGTTAATGTCTCCTACAAGAAATATATTTTTATATGTAGAAACCGAAGATAATATATTATTCAAACTATTTAGGAAATTTTCGATGTTCCGAAAAGATGGTGGTCGATATAGAGCGATAATAACAATGTCTTGGACTAATTTACAAATAAAACAATTAGCGTCAAGAAATTCAGGCTCTATAACGTTGTGTTGTATGTCTGAACGCACATAGATGACTAAGCCATCATTTTGATTGACACATTTTGTTGAGTAATATACAGAGTACCCTGTAAGTGCCGGAATAATTGGGGATTTATTTAACCAACATTCCGAGAGAATAATGGTATCACATTTTGTTTGGAGTGATTTTAACAATACTAGTACTTTATCAAAATTCTTGTTAACACCGCGTATGTTTAGATGAAGAAAGTTAAAAGTATTATAACGGTTTTCCAGAATTTTACTAATTCTTTCCGGATTGCAATTATAAAATTCATGTGAACCAAAAGAATCCAAGTTAGAGATAATTTCATTACAGTCATTCATTTTTATATAAAAATCTTTTATAAAAAAAGGTAAACCGACTTCAAAAAGCAACAAAATAAATATTTGAAGTCGGTGCTGGTTGGTGCAGTCGGTTACTTGGCACCGACTTCAAATATTTATTTTGTTGCTTTTTGAAGTCGGTTTACCTTTTTTTATAAAAGATTTTTATTTTACAATTTTAAGTGACCAGTGAATTCTATAGTAGGGTACCTATAGGATTGACGTAATACCCATAATATCGCAATTTACACATGCCTATTGTTTGTCGTTAAGGAGTTCCCTGGTGTATCTTCTAAGTCCAAAGTCCAATGTCAATAAAATTAATATGGGACCACCTTGGAGATATACTGAACCCAATGCAAAAAAAATTATCAAAATCGGTCCACAATTGACGGAAATATCGCTGAACATACATAAAAAAAAAAAAAAAAAAAAAAAAAAGCATACATACAACCGAACATAGAACCTCCTCCTTTTTGAAGTCGGTTAAAAATATACTGCACAATGTAAAGTAGTACAATGGTAGGTTTTAGATACGAGCTAGCAATATAAAAATAGTTATAGTCACTATGCTTACTGTGTATCAAATTAGTTTTTTTATATTGGAAAGAGTTATTCAATGACAAATAATTTTTTTTGTATTTGGTTTTTGAACGGTTGCCATAACTGGTCTCCAAGAATTTCATTCGTTTGTGAGTTTTATGAGTATAGATATGCTTGTATGAAGAATTAAGGTTGAGTGATATTTGTATTATGGAATATGTGAATGATGCTAAAAGAGAGGTTAGACAAAAAATATACAAAATATATAAAACTATATAGCTAAAATTTAAAAAATAATGAGTACTGACAAAAAATTTATACTGAGACATGCATAAGCTTTTGAAAACATACTTCGGAATGGACACGGACAGGCTTTGAACCTTCTTCTTTTCGCAGAAAAATTTTACCATTAGATGTCCAGCAGAATTTATACTCATAATTTTTGGCAAATTTACGA
Source organism: Phalera bucephala (assembly GCA_905147815.2). Lineage (NCBI taxonomy): Eukaryota > Metazoa > Arthropoda > Insecta > Lepidoptera > Notodontidae > Phalera > Phalera bucephala. The sequence goes on from LR990612.1 coordinate 14,890,704, forward strand.
GTTTTATGAAAAAGTTTTCTGGAGGCAGATGATAGGCGGTCAGCTACGTAAATACGTACTTGTTCACCCTTCATTCCGATGTGATCGCTATTTAGTTTTTCGGATAATGGTTTATTTTTGTTAAAGTCCCGCACAGCCTGCAAAATTCTATTTTTCAGCAATACCGAGTGGAATTCTACTACAACTTGCTTAGAGGGGCCTTGTTTACTTGGCACTCGGTTTATGTCTCGAATCTGTGTAGGTTGCATCTGCACTTTCAAAGCTTCGCAAACACTTATTACCAATTTTGTTAGGTCACTGCAGTCTTCCTTAGCTTTAGGTGCAACATTTCGTATTTCAATACTCGATGGACGGTGGCTGTCTTGCAAGTCTTTGAGCTAGTTTTCAAGCTTAATCATGTGCACATGCTGTTCTGACTTTTCTGTTTCCAATTTATTTAGTTTTGCCTTCATTTTCTCATACTCGCCATTCATTAGATTCGCTGTTTGTTCAATATCGGTCTTAATACTTTGCAGTTTCGTATTCAACAACTTCAGTTCAGCAAGATCAGCTGATAGTTTAGAGGTAAATTTTTTAAGTATAGAATCCTGATCTGTTTTCCATTTCTCAAGCATACTCCGCATTTCATGCTTAAATTCCTCGAGCTCATTCGGGGAGCTGCTTTCTGAACGTGGTCTTTTTGTCTATTTGTCACATTAGCAGTCTCAGATTCCGAAATATTCATCGAGATGTTTGGATTAGACGAGGCGCATTGCACTGCTACTTTCGGAGTAGTCGGCGGCGTTCGCTTAGTACGAGGCATTATCCTTTTACATTAACATGGAAAGGGATATGTGTTTTCACCAGTGAAGCTTCACGTTGCACTGGCGTATTGGTCAACCGCACGGTACAACATCCATGAACCCGTGGTTCAAACCCCGGCCCAAAAAGTTGTTTTTGTGAATATGCCCTAATTGTGTTGGACAATTTACACTCACCGAAGCCCCGCTTCAGGTATCTTCGTGAGGTCGTCGTAGGCTGTCGCTCAACAGAACGAGTCTTCCGACACAAACAAATATATCCGCTGCATCATATGGAGACCATCCCAAGATGAAACAGGAGGGTCCGAGAATTTACGAGTTTCAAGCAAGCGCCACATGAGCCAGAAAACACTTTAAGAAATAAAAAAAAAAATAAAAAAATTCAACGGTCCACTCCGCACAAGCACCAATGAGAGAATATTATTATTATAATCCTTAAAGTAAAGTATTATTATAATCCTTCTCCTTCATACAGTTTTATTACAGGTGATTGCGATTTACTACTTATCCGTGAAGATGGAAAGAGACTGAAATTATCCAGGTATGTACGTCATATGCCTAGGCCCCTGATTTGAACCAGCGGAGATGCCCGAAGGAAGTATAAGAAGTGTGGAAGTGTAAGAAGAAATTATGGAAAGGAGGAGAGAGGGAAGGATAATATTAATATCTGATTTAAATCCATAGCTTCCAGGTTAATAATATGTAGCGGCTGAAGTGGATAACTATGACTAAGTCAAAGGTATGGAGCTTTGCTCAGGGAAATGTGACGTGTGTTTCTGTCTTTGGTTATTTTGTTATTCAGTTCAAACCTTCACCTGGTTTCAATAAAGGTAAAAGAATTATTATTATTGTATCTCGATAAGATCGAACGAGTCTTGCGCAGAGGCTTGCTTGTTTGCTTGTTTTTGCGAGTATATTAATTGAGCATATTATTTTACTCAAATGTCTAACATTATTTATTTATTTTTAACAAGGAAGATGCATGTGACGTATAAGTCTATACGTGACATTGGACATTCACTTGTTGACTGCTGACATAAGCGGTTGTCTGTGCATTGAGTGTATTTATGGTGATAACCAAAGAAGTGTATCTTTTGAGAACCCACAATAGTTGGAGATTAAGTCACATGGAATGTTGTGAGGTTAGCTGCACCGCAATACGTTCGACCTCTTGCCCCGTTGCTAATAGACTTACAACGCATCGTTATCCGCCATCTTACATCGACTATCTGTCATCGGTGATTCGTCATCTAACAGAAGTCATCTGTCATCGCTTCACAACTAAACACACCCGAGCAGCCATAGAGTTTGTCCATGACAACATTACAAAGTTACTAAAATGAAAATAGCTGCTTGCCATTCCATTAACTGATTTTCAAATAATAGGATACGACATATATATAAAAACGACTTTTAAACAATATAGCAGCATCTCTAGTCGTTTGATGATCAAACTGCTTGAACAATAATATTCTAAGTTTTCGTCCTGGCTGGTCGAACAAGATGGTTACGCAGCTTTTTTCTGAACAAACTACAAGTTAATTTTATACTATTATTAGTCACTAGAATTATTTTTTTAATGACTCCCATCCCATCTCTCCAATTCACCTATTTTGGAATTTAGAAAAAATGGTATTTTTGGGTCGTTTATATATTTCTATACCATTAAAATCAATGTACCAGGACATCATAACAGACTAGGAGATCTTATATCGTGAACGATGTATTCAAAAACTATGGATAGGTAAATTTAACGAAACCATTTTTTAAAGTACCAGGATATCATAACAGTACAGATGCTTAGCTACTCTGGATACTGTTAGATAAATAATATATAATTGTCAATGAAATGTGCCAACTTTAAGCTTAAACGGATGCTAGCAAGTGCTTGAAAAATTTATTAAAGTGCAAATTGTCATTGCAATTTGCACTTTAATAAATTTTTCTTTCTTTAATAAATTCTTCATCACAAATGAAGTTAAATAAAAGTTTTTAAAATACCAATGATCATTGGCAAACTTAACCAAATCCTGAAAAAATTTTTTTTTCTTGTTCATATAGTTTTAAACGCTACTAGTAATGCTCATCTTTCTTGTCTGTGTCGCTAGAAGTAAAATCTCAGTTTAATGTTGTTATAATACATTCGATTTCTTGTTAATAAATATTTTTTGAGTCGTGTGTGCTCGACTGTACTTTTATTTTTTTTTGTCTTTAAAATGAATATTTGCGAATAGTCTACTTACACATTTCTGAAGGAGACTGATTTTCACGATAAAAATACTCGTATCTTCGTGCGAATCGACTAATAAGCCTTCGTCTCATACACGCTCGCCAATTACCAAGACTCTTGACTTGGCCTTTACATAAGACACGGTATTCATGATTAGATAACCTAGACTTAAATATATTAATTAAACACTAGCGGACAAAAATATCTTGAGTGCATACGAAAACAAAAATCTTATAGAAAAACGCACTTTCAGCTTTTCCCGAATTTCCTTATTTTACGGGCATTTCTTTCAGTAATACTTTCCCTAAAAACCATCACAAATATGAGAACAAATTAGCTAAATGACCGTTCTCAAGTGATGCCCTTACCTAACACCAACAAACATCATTTATTTTTTATTCTATTTATATATAGAGGTTCGTTAATTTACCTATACATAATAGTATAGATTAACTTATGTACGTTATAAGTTAATCTATATCATACAAATCCTACTTTGTATATCTTATCAGTACTGCGTAATAATTTATTAAACCCATTGTTTGTACTCGTATTACTGATAGGTCTGATCTATTTCTGAAAGGATTCTAGGTCGGACGAAATATTAACCATTATGGTTATAACATTATTAGATGGTTTCCTATAATCAACTTGAATGAAAACAGTCTATAATAAACTTATGTAGACAAAGGGCTATGTATCATTATATTGATAATATCAAGATATAGGAATAAGCTAATGGCATTGAATATATAGAACTATATAGAAATCTTCTTTATTTAGGATTTACTTAACGAGGGCTTGGTGTATTGGTCAGAGTGTAGGCTGTTACGCTCACCGGATCGAGAGGTCATGGGTTTGATTCCCAGACGGGAAAATCTTTGTTGGACTTGCAAACTTTTGATTCGATCTGGGTATTTGTGTATGTACGGTGTTGGTCAAAGGCATGTGAAATAAATCAAAGGTAATGCTAGACTGTCCTTTATTGAATAGTAGTTGCTCTATATATAATGGTATCTACATACACAGATACTGTTTATTACTACTATTACACCTCCCACCAAAAATAATAAAAATAATAATGATACATTTGTTTTTTTTTAACACGATTACTTTTCCATTATAATTATTGATAACACATGATTATAATATTACATAAGCTAATAGATTTTTTATTTTTCAACATAATTACATTTCCGTTATAATTATCGATTACACATGATTATAATATTACATATGCTACTAACATAACAAAATTACAAAAAAATATTATTTGTGGTACAATTTAGTCCGATTTTTATGCACTAATTCTGGTTTACCATTATTCCTTAATAACTTTATATGGACCTGAGTAAACGGGGTCCAACTTACTACCAGTTTCATTCTTAATCATAACTAAATTGTTAACATCATAATTGATAGGATTAACATAGTGATCATACTTTAATTTTCTTTTAATCTTAGTTTGGATCAAATTATCGCTTGCCTCTTCTTGTGAACACTGCAAAACGATACTTCAATTTAGACGGATAATTCTCGTAATTATAAAGTGGCTCTAATTCCCTAGTCAAATTAGTGGGTAATACACATTTCTTACCAAAAACTAGTTCATATGGTGTAAACTGAGTTTCCGAATGAACTGTTGTATTAAATGAAAATGACCAATAGGGTAGTAATGTCTCTGGATGATTGTCTGTTAAAATTCGAAGAAAAGAGTTTAAATTTTTGTGACTTACCTCCAACGCTCCTAATGATTGGAGATAGTAGGCAGTAGAATTTAGTTGCTTTATTCGTAATAATTTATAAGTCTCCTGGAACGTTGCAGCTATAAATTCTTTGCCACTATCGGTAGCAACTTCTATCATAAAATTATTAAAAAAACTCCTCTGCTGTTTTAGAAATTAAAGGATAGGCTTCAACATATTTAGTAAGTTTGCACTGTAACGTTAATATATATGAAAAATTATTATCATCGGTACTTAATGGACCTACTAGATTTAAATAAACTTTGTCGAAAGCAATATTAGCAGTACTTGTAATATGCATTGGTTCTTTAATTGGTATTAAATGTTTTTGACGTTGGCAACTATCACAACGTCGCAAATAATTTTTAACATCATTATCAAGTCCTGGCCAGTAAAAGTACTTTTTAATATTATTAGTCATTCGTTGCATGCCCGTTGCCTGCATGGCCACTGATACTAAATGATTTTCATCTCCTGCCTAGGCAGGCAAAATCATTTAGTATCACTCTTTTTTCATCTTTATCATTTATTACCTCCACATTATTTTATATGCATATTCGTGGTCCGGACCAATATTTATTTTTCTTTACTTCTTCAATTAGTTTTCATATAAAAACCTTATTTTTATCTTTTTTTAATATGCACACTTGTTCTACATTAATTGATTTGCAAAAATGTTCTAGTTACCTCACAAATTCACATCGTGACACTTGTGATTCAGAGCTTAGAACTTTGATAAAAATAATCTTTTTATCAGATGCATAACACAATAAATAAATATACTTAAATTTACTTTCTTTGGTTATACCACCTAATTTTCTTAATTTCTTTAAGGATTTAGCATCAATAGCTCATAATTCAACTGCATCTGACGGTTTAATATGTGTACCCACGATTTTTGGTTGATCAAGCCTCAAACCTGTGCGTACCATAGCATCCGACGTATTAGAATTATTTATTTTCTTGCTTGTGCTCGAGTAATGACATTTATTATATCATTATGCATATCTTTTAATTCTTTAGATGTTACACGGATTCGAGATAAGGCATCTGCAGCTGCGTTATCTGAACCTTTAACATATTCCACATCAAAAGCAAAAGTATAAACTTCATAAGTCTGCTTGAAGGGTTTTTCATACTAAAAAGATATATTAAGGATTTATGATCTGTTTTAATCTTAAAGTGTCGACCGTACAAATACGGACGAAAATATTTAACTGCTGAAACAGTAGCTAATAATCCTTTTTCAATTACTGGATAATTTACTTCTGCTTTATTTAATTTTCTACTGGCGAAAGCTACTGGTATACCATTTTTGTTAGATAAAATTGCTCCCACTGCTTTGTTCGAAGGATCGGTCTGCAATATAAAGTAATTATTTTCCGAGAAATCCAGATATTGCAAGATTGGAGGTGAAATTATACAATTTTAAGGGTCTTAAAAGATTTTTGGCATTTTTCATCCCATGATGATAATTTATTTTTTTCTACATAGGTTGTTTAAAGGCAATGCAATATCTGCAAAATTAGGTATAAACCATCTGTAGTAAATAGTAAATGCGACGAACCTTCTTAACTCATATGCATATACCCTCGTTCGAAATATGATGGCCCAAGTACACAATGTCTTTTCTTTGCAGGGTTTAATTTTAAATTTACTGATTTTAACCTTTCGAAAACGTACTATAAATTTTTGTAATGGGTTTCCAAATTTCTGCCAAATATTATCAAATCATCTAAACAAATTAGACATTTTTCGTTTGTTAGTCCTGACATTGCCAAATTCATCATCCTTGAGAATGAACTCGGACTTGTTTTTAGTCCCATAGGCATTCGAGTCATCTGGTATTGGCCTGAACCGAATGCTGTGAATTTTCTACTAGCTTTATCTAAGTTAACATTATAATAGCCTTGAAATAAATCCAAATTGGTGAAATAAATACTTCCAGATAAGGATTCTAAAATTTCCGTATTATCAGGGAGGGGATATTTGTCATCTTCGATGCAATTATTCAGTTTTCGAAAGTCGATAGTGTTGTAACTATGAAAGTTGGAAAAGTTACCTATGTTATTAAAGAGTGTATTAGTTCACCTCTTATTAAAAACATAAAAACCAATTGTTGATTTATAAGGGTGCAGACAGCAAATTTCAGCAATCAAATGAGTGCCAGATTAAAATTGAAGATGTCGTTCCGCAAAGCTCATTTTGTCAGCTCGTGTCTAAGGTGAAGGTAGCGAACTTGTCGACCTAGAACTCCAAGTAGCTTCATGTTCTGCTGAAAAATCTACGCCCGAGGAGGAGGAATTTTATGAAGCGTCGCAAACTTTCAGTGAAAGACATAGTACATAGTAACAGCCATCTTGAATGCATCAGCCACAAGGAGAACAACTTAAAGAGAAGGGAAAATTAAAGCGGTCTGTACCTCGCGTAGATTATAGACAGTTCTTTAGATTGATTATTATAAGTCGTAGTATTTGATGTATTTGACAAGTTAGAGGGAAGGAAATGTTATGTATGAAGTTAGACATGAAGGTGGTTGCAGTTAGTATTTTATTATATGTAACACGTCACTTGTCAAATATACTCAGTAAGCATCTAATTAATGGTCGTTTCACTACTCCATGTTGAATATCTATCAGTTTCACACTAAAAGATATTCAACCTTCAAAAACTTTCAAGACTGGATTAAGAAAACTGAGAAAGTCAGAGGAGATCCAAAATCAAATAAATCTTAAGAATTTAAAGATGCTTAATCTAATTCTTGTTCAAACTAAGTATGCAGTGCTAACTTTCAGAGCTATTAAATAATGTGGACATTTTTGAACCTTACGCAAATGAGGCCACACAGGTGGTTCTATAATTGGATAAAGATTTTAAACATCAGTGTTTATTAAGAAAAAAACGTGTAAGTTCAGGCTGGCGATCGTAAATTTTATAACGTTGTTAATAATGAAACCTGAACATGGGTCAAACAAATCATTCGCATATTGTGTACGAATTGAGTGAATTAAGGAAAAAATATTATTTTGTACAATCGAAACGGTATACATTTGTTTAGCATGACTACACTCTGTATACTATTTAATGGATAGCTATGCCGTCACGCCTATATTCCCCGAGCGGGGGTGGTAGAGGTGTACTGTATACACCTATTTTTGTCGTCGATGTTAGATCCAAATGTATTAGAAGCCTATTGTCATTATACCGGGTACAATGACATACTTCGAACTGACACTGAATATTTTTTCTTTCGAAATCTTACAATTTGTCTGACCTAGGATTCGAAATCAGGAATCGTCAAAAGGGCTCGTGATCACTACGCACTTAATACATCACTGGACCAATGAGGCAGTTATCAGTATGATAGAACATCTAAAACCTAGCTCTACCTACCCCGCAAGGGATCTGGCGTGATGATATAGATAGATAAATAGATCTAAAACCTATATAAAATGTATTATCCACAATTATATTAAAATTTCGAAAGTAACTCGGTCTGTCTGTTTATCTGTTACATTTTCCCATCCAAACCGCTGAACAGATGTTGGTCAAATTCAGCTTAGACGTAGATTTTATCCAGGAGAAGGACATTGGCTTCCTTTATCTCGAAAAACTTAAGGGTGTGATATAAACGCCTGAAAATAACGCGAAGGAATTTGCTGGTATACTTACTGAGTATATAAAAATCAACCGACTAATATTACAGAGACAAAGTTCAACATGATACAATCACATACCTAGTGAAACCAAAAAACAATCTTACTACATCACCTCAATGAAGCAGGTACAACACACACCGATGTAAAATTATCTGCGTGGTACAAACACACTGTTGGATTACTCGCAATGTGTTATAACAACTTCGGCGTAATTTGGTTTAGAACGACTGGGGAAATTGTTTTGTGTAGATTTTGATGTTAATTTACCTTAATTGTGTGTTGATGAATCATTTGTCTTTAGATTCTATTTTAAACCGGTGTATAAGGTAAATCAGAGTGAGAGAGAGAGATGCCTAACATTTTTAAATTTCTGAATGTGTAGGTCAAGTTTATCAGTAGGGATATTTATTTAAAGTTAGTTAATTTTTTTAGATAATAATAGATTTTTTAGAAATGTAAAACTTATACTCGTATTTATTGAAAAAATATCATTTTTTAAACTAAAGGTTGAGCATATCTCCAGTATAAGGGTGAGATGCCTTGCAATGTTGAACTAGCGAAAATTCACCGCACAGCCAAACCCGTACTCTTTCTTTTGTATTCTGTTGGCATCTGAAATAATAAAAGAAAATCTATAAGTACAAATATTTTTAGTAGGCATCTCAACCTTAAAAATAATAGGCATCTATCCCTGACTACCTAGACTACAGTTGTATTAGGCATCACTCCCTTAAAAATATTAGGCATCTGTACTTTTCTCATCTGTATCTTTAATACGACTGTAGATTATGAACACAGATCCCTTGCGGGGTAGGCAGAGAGTACAGAGTTCCAACAGGTTCTTTCCTTACATACCTCTCTGGCTTCCTCGACTCTCATAGTTCGTCTCATACACGCTCGCCGGTTACGGAGACTCTTGACTTTTCCATCAGATAAGACTCGGTTTATTTGGTCGTGGTAAGATAGTCTAGGTCTTCCCCGGTACCTGCATCCTTCCACTTTCACATTGTATATCTGTTTTGTCATTCTTTCCTCTGGCATTCTTTCTATATGCCCGAACCAACGGAGCATGCCCTTTCTCATCTTTACACCGATACTATCTTTCATACCTACTCGCTGTCTTACTATGCTGTTGCTAATGCGGTCGGTCAGCTTCACTCCGCACATCTTCCGCAGAGCTCGCATTTCTACCGCATTTATCCTACTTTCATTCTCCTTCTTACATACCCAGCTCTCGCTACCATATAACAGCGTTGGGACAAGAACTCTGTTATGTATAGCCAGCTGCGCCTTAGGGCTTAAGTGCCGGCTCCCGAGTAGCTTTCCCATCGCACCATTCACTTTGTTCCCTGCACTCCTTTTCTCTCTATGTCAGCGGTGTATTTCCCATCCTTACTGAAGGCGCATCCAAGATATACAAACTCATTCACTTGCTCCAGCACATCGTTACCAACCACAATCCTTACATTCGTTCTGGTTTCTTCCCTTTCAAAAACCATAATCTTGGTTTTCTTCACATTCAAGTGTAAGCCATTGATCATGCAGTCGTTTTTCATAACTGTGACTAGTGTTTGCAGATCAGTGGCTGTTGGCGCTATTAAAACCGCGTCATCTGCATAAAGTAGATGGTTTACCACTAAGTCACCCATTTGTACACCTTCATTCATTGCTTTCAGTCTTTGAAGACTTTTGTCCAGATATATTATAAACAGTCTAGCGGACAACACGCAACCCTGCTTGACGCCGATTTTAACGTCAAACCAGGGTGACCTGTTACCACCCACCCGTACGCATGCCTTGCAGTCCACATAAGTGGACTGGACGGCTCGCACCAGAGTGCCATCTATACCATACTCTGGCAAAATGTCCCAAAGTCTCTTTCGCACAACTCTGTCAAATGCCTTCTCCAGATCTACAAAACCGCAGAAAACCTTCCGGCCCACTGCCAGATGCTTCTCTACGATGTTGCGGAGTGAGAAGACTTGATCCGAACATCCTCTTCCAGACCTGAAACCCCCTTGTGCCTCGCACAACATTCCATCGGACTTCACGCGCATTCTCCGTTCAATAATTTTACCGTACACCTTGGCTGCCAAGCTGATCAAACTGATGGCCCTGTAATTGGCGCAGTCATATTGTCAATTAAACGTATGTAAACACGATGTTAACATAACCTTAAACTTTATATTTAAGAATATGTTTTTGGTAACTTCACCATTGAATGAAAAAATAAGCAACACTTAATTATTACAACTTACTTGTTTGCGTACTCGTAAATAGCCAAACTCACCTAGAAATATTATTTTTTCGCTTTTTCTTAAGACTTAGTAACAATGTTGATGTGAAAACCATCTACAAGCAACTCTCCCGCACCTCTTCCTGAACTACCCTACATTTCGCATGTATTTTTGTATACATGTATCCGTGTATATATTTTTGTATATTGATTAGCAGTTTCCCGCGGCTACACACGCTTCCATTTTATGACAACAACTGCGCCACCGGCCATGTCCAACTATGGCTAATCCACTTGACGCCATAAATACAAAAAAAAACGTCATACTCGATCAAGCAGTTTAGGCGGAGAAGAATTACGAACACTCACACCGGCATTTTATATATAAAGATATAGGCTATACGCTTTTGCAAAATATCTGCCATCTCTAAAAAATTTATAATATAAATTCTCTCTAAAATAAATTTATGAATTTAATACCAACTATACTAATAAAAGGTGGTGTCGGATTTATCGTCCACAAGTCACTCATAGACAACGTTGTGTCCATCACTAGTGTGTCGAGCAGGGTAGCGTACCTGATACTCAGAATATCCAAAAGATATTCGCTGAAGGTCATACAGGTCTACGCACCGACCTCGGCATACTCAGATGATGACGTCGAAGTAATGTATGAAGACATTAGTAGAGCCATACATACTTCCAAAGCACACTTTACAGTGGTTATGGGTGACTTCAATGCGCGGCTGGGCAAACAGGGCGATCATGAATTGAGAGTGGGGCAATTTGGATATGGGCAGCGCAACCCCAGGGGTCAGAGGCTGGCCGAATATCTGGAGAAGGAGGGACTCTTTATGGTGAACTCTTTCTTCCGGAAGCCGCCTCATAGGAAATGGACCTGGATGAGCCCTGATGGTTCCACAAAAAATGAGATAGACTTCATCATGAGTACCAAGCGACAAATATTTAATGATGTCTCCGTGATTCACAGGGTAAAAACCGGCAGTGATCACCGAATGGTCAGAGGCACATTAAATATTAATGTCAAAATGGAAAGATCGCGTCTGATGAAGTCTACGCTCCGACCTTCTTATGCACATATCCAAAACCCCGAGAACTTTCAACTCGAATTGGCAAACCGCTTCGAATTGCTAGACAGCAGCGCATCAGTGGACGAAATCAACAACAGGCTGGTAGAGACTGTCCATACGGTCGGGTCCAAGTATTTTAAGCCCCACCGTAAAAAAAAGACCTCAAAAACTATCCAACTACACCCGAAACCTCATGGCTGAGCGACGTTCCATGACGCTCGAAACCTCCGATGATGCTAAGTCCTATAGGCAGCTCAATGGACAGATACTGAAGTCCTTGCGACACGATTTACGGTCCTTCAATACAAGGCGTATTGAGGAGACCATAGCACAGAACAAGGGCTCCAAAGTGTTCGCAAGAGACGCGTCTATTGGGCAAAGCCAGTTGACGAAGCTGAAGACGGAGGACGGAAACGTAACGTGAATAGGTCAGAGGTGCTCAGGGAGATAGAGAGGTTCTATGGGCAGTTGTACACCTCAGTAGCTGAAACTGTTGTTGACTTGGTAAAAGACCCAAGAGCCAAGCTAACCCGACACTACACTGAAGATATCCCGGACATGAGCCTGTACTAGATTAGGATGGCTCTCAAACAACTCAAAAATAACAAAGCGCCAGGCGAAGACGGAATTACCGCAGAGCTTCTGAAAGCGGGCGGAACGCCGGTACTTAAAGTCCTTCAGAGGCTGTTTAATTCCGTCTTGCTCGAAGAGAAAACGCCGGAAGCATGGAACAGGGGTGTGGTGGTACTGTTTTTCAAGAAAGGTGATAACACTTTACTGAAGAATTATAGGCCCATCACACTGCTGAGCCATGTTTATAAGTTGTTTTCGAGAGTCATCACGAATCGTCTCGAACGCAGGTTTGATGACTTCCAGCCTCCCGAACAAGCCGGTTTCCGGAAAGGCTTTAGTACCATAGACCACATACATACGCTGCGGCAGATTATACAGAAGACCGAGGAGTATAATCGGCCACTATGCTTGGCGTTTGTGGACTATGAGAAAGCCTTCGATTCGATCGAGACTTGGGCGGTTCTTAGATCTCTCCAGCGATGCCGCATTGACTATCGGTACATTGAAGTGTTGAAGTGCTTGTATAATAACGCCACCATGTCAGTCCGAGTACAGGGGCAGTGCACGAAGGCGATCTCCATAAAAAGAGGAGTAAGGCAGGGAGACGTCATTTCTCCGAAACTGTTTACGGCCACCTTAGAGGACGCCTTCAAGCTCTTGGAATGGCAAGGACTTGGCATCAACATCAATGGCGAATACATCACTCACCTTCGATTTGCCGACGACATTGTGGTCGTGGCGGAGTCACTGGAAGATCTAGGACGAATGCTCGGTGACCTCAACAGAGTATCTCAACAAGTGGGTCTTAAAATGAACATGGACAAAACGAAAAATAATGTGTAACGTCCATGTCGTACCCATCGCACTCACCGTTGGGAACTCTACTCTTGAAGTTGTCGACGAATACATTTACCTGGGACAGGTAGTCCGGTTAGGTAGGTCCAACTTTGAGAGAGAGGTCAATCGACGAATCCAACTCGGCTGGGCAGCGTTCGGGAAACTGCGCAACATCTTCTCATCTAAGATACCTCAGTGCCTTAAGACTAAAGTTTTTAGTCAATGTGTGTTACCAGTGATGATATATGGATCAGAGACGTGGTCTCTTACAATAGGTCTCATAAAAAAGCTCAGAGTTGCTCAGCGAGCTATGGAGAGAGCTATGCTCGGCGTTTCTCTACGCGATCGAATCAGGAATGAGGATATTCGTAGAAGAACCAAGGTCACTGACATAGCCGTTAAGATTAGCAAGCTGAAGTGGCAATGGGCGGGCCACATAGCGCGTAGATCGGACGGGCGTTGGGCACAAAGATTCTAGAGTGGAGACCACGTATTGGCAAGCGCAGCGTGGGACGACCGCCTGCCAGATGGACCGACGATCTTGTGAAAATCGCAGGAAGTCGTTGGATGCAGGTGGCATCGGCCCGGTTACGCTGGAAAGCGATTGGGGAGGCCTATGTTCAGCAGTGGACAAGTATAGGCTGAGATGATGATGGTGATATTAATTGACGAAATATTAATTGAACTTGACGGATGATTTAGCGCAGTGGTTAAGAGGTTAAGCCGCTCCGCCCGTTCGCGAGTTCGATTCCCGCACCGGACAAATCTTTGTGTAATCCACAATTATTTGTTTCAGACTGGGTAATGTGTATGTTTATTTTCATGTTTGTAAACGCACCCATGACACAGTCATAAATCCTAGGGAGGGGCTACGTATTTTGTAGAATTTTTTTTAATCATTTTAATATAAAAAAATATAATAATAGGCTTTTATAACAAAAATTCAATAAAGATATCTCACTTAGTTGACGAGTTTCTATGACCTCCATCCCGCTCCTTCAACAGACCCTGGACACCGGGTTTACAGTACCCATCAAGACAAATCCTACGATCCCAAACACGGCGAAGTTATATTAGGTAGTTGGGTACTTCCATTGGTCACATCATCAACACCATCTGATTGTACAGTAATTGTCAATACCAATCAAACAAGCCTCAACACGATGGGATTATGTTGTATAGTTCACATGTTTCCATGGCCACCTTCCGACTCCAACATCAGACGACTTTCATGGTACCATATTATTGCAATGTCACCGAAGCTGGCGTAGGGATTATTTGGGATTAATGTTATTAATATAAATTTAATCTTAAAGAATTTCTTGAAGAACTTCTAGAAAAAGAAAATCTTTAAGAAAATTGCGGTCTACATCGATATAAATATCTTCTTGTTTTACGTCACATTATAGAAATATGTAAAGATTTTTAAATTTTCTATTTATCTATATCGGCACGCCAAATCGCTTGCGGGGTAGGTAGAGAGTATAATGTTACAACAGGTTCTTTAATTACAGACTTCTCTGGCTTGCTCTACTCTCATAGTTCATCTCATACACGCTCGCCAGTTACAGAGACTCTTGACGTGCCTTTTAAGACACAGTCTCTTTCAATCAATCAATCATCAATCAGCCTATTGTAGTCCACTGCTGGACATAGGCCTCTCCTAACACGCGCCATGGCACACGGTCCTCCGCCTTCCGCATCCAGTCTGTCCCAGCGACCTTTTTGAGGTCGTCGGTCCATCTAGCTGGGGGCCGTCCTACCTTACGCTTACCAAGTCGCGGTCTCCACTCTAGGACACGCTTGCTCCATCGGCCGTCGGTCCTTCTGCAGATGTGACCAGCCCATTGCCACTTTAGCTTACTGAGTCTGCGAGCTATGTCGGTAACTTTGGTTCTTTGTCGGATTACCTCGTTACGAATTTTATCCTTCAAAGAAACGCCGAGCATAGCTCGCTCCATAGCCCGCTGTGCGACTTTGAATTTGTGGACTAGTCCCACTGTGAGTGTCCACGTCTCGGCCCCGTAAGTCATAACAGGTAGAACGCATTGGTTATAGGCTTTAGTCTTCAGGCATTGCGGTATAGGCGAAGCGAAAACGTGACGTAGTTTGCCAAATGCGGCCCAACCCAATTGGATCCTGCGGTTGATTTCTTTCTCAAAGTTGTTCCTACCAAATTGGACAACTTGTCCAAGGTAGACATACTCCCGAACAACTTCGAGCATCGAACCATCGACGTAGATCGGTCCCGGCGTGACATGCTCATTAAACATGATCTTAGTTTTATCCAAGTTCATGCCGAGACCGACACCCCGAGAGGCTCCATTTCGGCTATGCAGCATTTCGCTTAACTGTTCCAGTGACTCTGCCACGATGACGATATCATCGGCAAACCGAAGGTGTGAGATGTATTCGCCGTTGATGTTAATGCCCCGCCCAGTCCAGTCCAGCGTCTTGAAGACGTCTTCGAGTGCATTGGTGAAGAGCTTGGGGGATATTACGTCCCCCTGTCTTACCCCTCGATGCAGCTCGATTGGGTTGGTCTTTTGGTCCTGGAGCTGGACGGTCATTGTGGCGGTATCATACAGACATCTCAACACCTCGATATAGCGCCAATCGATGCCACATCGCTGCAGAGCATCCAAAACCGCCCAGGTTTCGATGGAGTCGAAGGCTTTCTCGTAGTCCACGAAAGCCATACACAGCGGCTGATTGTACTCTTCGGTCTTCTGTACAATCTGCCGAACAGTATGGATGTGGTCTACGGTTCTGTAGCCTTTTCGAAACCAGGCTTGTTCCGGTGGCTGGAACTCGTCAAGTCTTCTGGCGAGGCGGTTTGTGAGTACTCTCGAGAACAACTTGTAGACGTGGATCAGGAGTGAGATGGGTCTGTAGTTCTTCAGCAAGGTTTTGTCACCTTTTTTGAAGAACAGAACCACCGCACTCCCGCTCCACGCTTGAGGTGTTAAGCCCTGGTGGATGACGGAATTAAAGAGACTCGCAAGCTTTTTCAGGATTGGAGTCCCGCCTGCTTTTAGGAGCTCAGTGGTGATTCCGTCATCGCCTGGCGACTTGTTATTTTTGAGCTGCTCGAGAGCCACTCTGACCTCGCCCTGGTTGACATCAGGGATGTCTTCCGTATCGTGGCGTGCTAGTGGGGCTCTGTGGTCGTCAGCGCTGGGTCTCGAGGGTTTAGCCATCCGTGATGCGTACAGGTCTTTGTAGAAACTCTCAATTTCCTCGAGTATCTCGAACTTGGAGGTCACGGTTTTGCCATCCGCTGTATTAAGTTTCGTCAGATTTGATCTACCTAGCTGGCGAGCGAAGACTTTGGTGCCTCTGTTCTGTTCAATCGCAGCCGCGATGGTTTGGGTGTTGGAACATTGGAGGATACGTCGCACCAGCTTCCGGATCTTCCGGTTGAGGTTCCTACCATCCTGCGAAGACGCCTGCGTGGATGACATTTCCCGTCTCTGCCTCATAAGTTCGAGAGTCTCGAGCGAGAGTTTAGACTCTCTGTTACCGCTTTTGCCGGGAAACACCCTTTGAGACACATTCTGTAGCGTTTTGACCACTGTGTCGGTTTTCTCGTCAACATTGCCTTCGGTTTCCAGCAGGTCGAACCGATTTTGAAGCTCCAGTTGCAACTTTTCGGACCCTAAAGCTATTTGAGGCGCAGTTGGTCTGAGAGTAGACCTCATCATGCGACGTCTTTCGGCCTTGAAGTTTATATTTAGAGCGCCTCGGACAAGTCGGTGATCGCTGCCGGTGTTAAACCTGTTGATCACGGAGACGTCTCTAAATATAGACTTCCTGTCAGTCATGATGAAGTCTATCTCGTTCCTCGTCACAGTGTCGGGGCTTCGCCATGTCCACTTTCTATGAGGCTTCTTCTTAAAGAACGAATTCATCAAGAAGAGCCCCTGCGACTCCAGAAAGTTGACCAGCATCTGCCCCCTGTGGTTTCGGCGCCCCACGCCGTGGGGTCCGATTATCGTTTCGCCGCGTTCTTGTACTCCCACTTTGGCATTGAAGTCCCCCATAACAACTTTGTAGTGAGCCTTGGTGGTGCCATGTAATGCCTTGGCTATGTCTTCATACATGGCTTCGGCTATGTCGTCGCAGTATGTCGAGGTCGGTGCATATACCGGTACTACCTTCAGGGTGTACCTGTTGGTGATTTTAATTATTAGGTACGCTACCCATGTCGACACACTGCTGACTTCCACAACGTTGTTAGTGAGAGCTTTGTTGACCAGGAAACCGACACCGCCCTGAGAGGGCCGATCACCTTCCCGAAAGTAGAACAGGTGGCCTGACTCAAGGGTTATCGTGTCCTCGCCCTGTCTTCGGACTTCGGATAACCCCAATATGTGCCAGTTTATGCGACCTAGTTCTACCTCGAGTTCAGTAAGGTGTTGGTCCAGCTGTAGAGAGCGTCCATTGTACGAAGCCAGGGTCAGGTGTTTTTGGTAGCGTTGTGTCGTAGCCCGGAGATTCTTCGCACCCCCTGCCCCGCTGTTACCGCGACCGCTACCGTGGCAGCGGCCAGCGGGACTACCGGGAACTGGGGGCCTTTGCGTTTGGTGTCTTAACATGTTAAGAGGTTTTCGGCCTACTATACCACGCTGGCCAGACGGGTTGGTATAGGGTTTGTTTCAAATTTTCCTTTTCTGGTCGTTGATCGGATGACGTTACTCTCTTTAGTCATGGTAAATTTTAAGTTATACCTATAAAAATACGAAACCTAAACTTAAGTGCTTTAATATTTGTATTTATATTAATAAAAACTATTAAGGAGAAATATTAAAACTTGTTTGCGCAATAATGTGGGAGTCATAAACCACGCTATGAGTCCCTGGCGGTTAATTAGTCGGAGCCGCGCTGGAAATTAGTGGAGCTGGTTACTTTTCTTATCCATTACAAAATTTTTAATGTGTCTACATTTAGTAATGTACTTTCATTGTTGTCTCAAACTACACTGTGTATTATTTGTGTGTAGTTTTATGACGATGAATAACTTATATTGATATTGGGCGAAAAAAAAAAAAATGTATTTTAAATTGAGTTTTTTGAAATATCATCGTCAGTCTTCGTAACTGGCGAGCGCGTGTAAAACGAACTACGCCAGTGGAAGAATCCCGAGAGGTTTACAAAGAAAGAACTTGTTGGAACTTAATACTGTTTGCGAAGTATTAAGGGATCTGGCATGATGATATAGATCATCATTCACTGAAAGACGTCCTCTCTAGGACACAGGCCTTCCCCAATAAGATCTCGCGCCCGTTCGCCCCCGTTTTCGCTCCTTTACACGGTACCCGTTCACCCCACAACACGTGCGAACTTATATTGAATATTAATGTATATTCAAAATTTGCCCCTCGTTCAATATAAGCATATTTTATTCCAAATGGCTGCCTCGTTGGTCTAGTAACAAAGGGCATCACTTTGTGATCACAAGGCCCTTGGTTCAAATCCTAGGTCGAACAAATTTAGTTTTTCTAACGAAAAATTCTCAGTATGAGTCCGGAGTCTGATATTGTGTCCGGTATATGGCAATAGGCTCGTCCCCTATTACATAGGAGTTAACATCGTCGGCGAAAAGTGGGTGAACTTAATACATCTCTGCCACCCCCGCTTGGGGAATATAAGCGTGATGGTGTAAACAGTTTTTTTTTTTAAATACATATATATTATAAATGAATTTTATTTCATTGTGCCTACAATTTACTTTGAATTTACGTTAAAAAGTTTCCAAAGATATTTTAACATAGCCTTTAGAGGAGGGGCGAAATTGACCACATAAACCTTTAAGCGACGGACGGGTTCATTTATGCCATCAGGAGCGAAATATACGGGTCGAACGGATGCGAGATGAGAAGGGTAAGAAACTCCACGGTAACTCTTGTTAAATGAGATTTACAATTCTTTTTGTATACATTGCATTCATGGGTTAGGTGGGCGAAGTGCAGAACGAACTAAATAGACGTACTTAAGTATAAATTCAACATAAATATACTTAAGAGTCATGGTATCAATCAGTATCTACAGTCCTCTCATTAAAAAATAGAGACTTTGTAAAGGTATATGATAAAAAGTAGTTTAAAAAGTTACTATAAAATATGTAATATATCTACATACCGTATGTGATATATCGACATACCATCAGTTTTACCATATTATTTTCTATGTTCTTAAGTAGCATTAAGGACTTACCGCGATCGAACGCTTATCGTCCGAGAGAGTGACAGTGACGCAAACCTTACAAATAAATATAATAAAATAATAATAAATAATATTAGCCCTGTTAAGAAACTGTCTCACTGTTGGGCACGGGCCTCCTCTAAAACTGAGAGGGTTTAGGCCATAGTCCACCACGCTGGCCTAGTGCGGGTTGGCGAACTTCACACACCTCCGAGAAACTCTTAGGCATGCAGGTTTCCTCACGATGTTTTCCTTCACCGTTAAAGCAAGTGATAATTAATTAATAAAAAAAAAATTTAAAACAAATAAATAATAAAAGAATATAAATTGCTCGCGCTTGGAAACATACGACGTAAGTGCACAAACAATCGTTATGCATTTTCTAAAAAAACTACATTATGAGACTAAAAACTACTTTGCAAGAACATTACTACCATTATTTGCTATGTTTTTAAATAAATTCTATTGTCTAGTTCTTAAGTGTTTCGTGTTGGAATCAAAAAATGTAAAGCAAAAATTTTATTTTATTTGTTTTTCTATCAAGAAAATTTCGTTTAATGGTCTATTCCATTACATTACATTATTCTAAAATATAAAATTTAGATACAAATATTATATTTCTAAATATTAAGTGTCTAATCCATATACTTCTTGAAGTGCTCCTTACAAAGTTCAATACAATAAACCATCTTAACTGAAAACTATAAAACATATTTGTGTAATTTATAAGGCGCTCGTAGCGCTGTGCGACCGCGATGTTCTTAGGTTCGATCACTATGGTTCAGCAGCGTTCGACTCGGTTGGCCGGAGATGGGTTACCGTTTGTGGTATTTTCATATTTGAGCGACTACGTGCTTCGGAAGGCAAGTTAAGCCCTTAGTCCTGATTACCACGTAATGTGCTTAGTCGTTAAGACAATTTGGAAGCCTTATAAGTTCTAACAGCAGGTGACCACAAGCCTGTCTCCGCCAATCCGCGCTGGGTCCGCGTGGTGGAGTATGGACCTAATCATTCTTACCTCGATTTGTGTGAGAAGGTCTTTTTTGTCCAGCTGTGGGACAGTAAAGCCTGATATTATTATTAAATAATATTGTATGGTATGTAAGGAAAGAACCTGTTGGAACTCTGTACTCTCTGCCTACCCCGCGAGGGAGCTGGCGTGATGATATAGATAGATAGATAGATAGATAATATTAATAATATTAGCCCTATTAAGAAAACTGATTGGGCACGGACCTCCTCTCAAACTGATAGTCATAGTCGACCACGCTGGCCTAGTGTGGGTTGGCAGACTTAACACAACTTTAAGAAACTCTTAGGCATGCACGATGTTTTCCATTACCGTTAAAGCTAGTGATAATTGATTTTTAATACGCACATACTTTCGAAAAGGCAGCGGTGCGTGCCAGGGCTTGAACCCGAGACTGCTGACTTTGCAGTCCAAAGGTCAAACTACTAGACTAGCACTGCTTGTTATATTATTATTATTGTATATAAAAGCAGTTTTAGCCTAGTGGTTAGACCGTTTGACTGACTGCTTTAACGATGAAGGAAAATATTGTGAGAAAACCTGTATGCCTAAGAGTTTCTCAAAGGTAGGTGTGAAGTTCGCCAACCCGCACTGGGCCAGCGTGGTATCCAACGGTAGGACAGTTTCTTAACAGGGCTATTATTATTATTATACAAGTCAAGGTCCAATATCACTCCATATAATTTTACATAATTGGGATACCTATTAACCCCCATCAAATGGGTTCGTAGTTGTGATTAAAACAGATAACTAATCTTCCAACTGGGTCAATGACGCCCCAAAACTGAATACCGCCATTACAACCAGCTTATTCAAACAGCGCATTTGGTTGTGATAGGCTCATAAAATGGTAGTGCCCCTTTCATCAAGTGAGATGTTCAGTTACTGTGATTGATATCTTTTTTGTTTCCGTGTTATCTTGTTCACATTAAAATACTTAGTTCGAAGTTCTAATCTAAAAAGATTACTTAAATCTGATATTTCTATGAATTTCTATGAAAAAATCTTAATAGCAGCCAAGAGTGTGGATATCAAACTTAAATTATTTGTTTGGTAGACACATGGATACAAGTTGTTTGTAGCAATAGTATTGGTCCCCTATTACACTGTAGCCTTACGTCGTTGGCGAAATGTAAGATTACACGATACATCTCTGCCACCTCTGATAAGGGAATATATACATAGGTTTATTATATTTTATGAGAGGAGCTTACGGCTATTTTTAACCGACTTCTAAAAAGGAGGAGGTTTTCAATTCAACTGTATGTTTTTTTTTTGTATGTGTTACACGATAATTCAGCCAATAATGAATCGATTTTGAAAATTCTTTTTGCATTTGGTTCAGTATAGCTCCGAAATGGCTATAGGCCAACTTTATCGGTATTGGACCTTGGATTTGGAAGATACTCCAGGAAACTCCTTAACGACAAATAATACGAATGCGTAGATTGTGATATTATGGGTATTACGTCAATCCCATAGGTACCCTGCCATAGAACTAACCAGAATATTAACCGACTTCAAAAAAGGAGGAGGTCGACAATTTGTCTGTGTTTTTTTTTATAACGTCTTTATTTATGAACTGATTTTGTTGATTCTTTTTGCGTTGGGTTTAGTATAGTTTCGAGGTGGTTCCATTTAATGAAATCGGTATTGAACTTTGGACTTTGAAGATACACCAGGGGACTCCTTAACGGCGAACAGCACGAATGTATAGATTCCGTTATTATGGTTATTATATCAATCGTGTAGGTACCTTGCAGTACAACTCAACAAAATAAAATAATATAGGTGTATAAATATTAGTAAATAATTTGCTTGTCACTTAAAACTGTAAAACAAAAATTAAAAAAAAAAAACTATTTTAAAAAGCAAGAAATAAATATTTGAAGTCGGTACCGGTTAGTGCAGTCGGTTACTTGGCACCGACTTCAAATATTTATTTCTTGCTTTTTGAAATCGGTCTTTTTTTAAAAAAAAGATTTTTGTTTTACAGTTTTAAGTGACAAGTAAATTATTATTAAAAAGATTTTTTACAAAAAAATCTTGCTACTTAATTAGCTAGGTGCCATTTACAAGCTTCCACATATGGAAGGAAAACTTAGTAGAATAAGGATAAAATAACGATACAGTACTATTAAAAAGTAATACCATATGCGGTAATACAATATCCTAGTTATATGGAAAAGTAAACTATATGTCTTGTACTTGAAATAAAACTATTTTTTCGGATTTTATCGCGGTTTATTTTGATTTTTAAGTTCCCGACGTTTCGAGTGCTTTGCAGCACCCATGGTCAGGGGAAAGACTGAGGTGTTAGACGTCCAAAAGGCATAGTTGTTCCAGGGTACCCTCAAACTTCTTAAATATTTTTGTTTTTGTTGGTCCGATCTACGCAGAATGAGCTCACGGTGTCTTGAGGTCTTGCAGTGTTATGCTTGGTTTTAGATTTGATTATATTAATTACTGGATCCCAAGACGATGGAAGTACCCAGCCATCTTCTCTATTGAAATTTTTACTGGTCTTTTTGTTTGTCCTATGAAAAAAGACCAATAAAAACTCGAGTTAAAGAACACATAGCTGACCTAAAACACCGTCGCTCAAAGAAGTCTGCAGTCTGTGAACATGTCTTTGACCGCACCCGCCATAACATCATATTTGATAGACCACAAATCCTCGTGAAAGAACACCGATTCCTACCAAGGATGGTTCGCGAGGCTATTGAAATTAAAAAACATCCCAATTTCAATAGAGAAGATGGCTGGGTGCTTCCATCGTCTTGGGATCCAGTAATTAATATAATCAAATCTAAAACCAAGCATAACACTGCAAGACCTCAAGACACCGTGAGCTCATTCTGCGTAGATCGGACCAACAAAAACAAAAATAATTAAGAAGTTTGAGGGTACCCCGGAACAACTATGCCTTTTGGACGTCTAACACCTCAGTCCTTCCCGTGACCATGGGTAATGCAAAGCACTCGAAACGTCGGGAACTTTAAAATCAAAATAAACCGCGATAAAATGCGAAAAAATAGTTTTATTTCATGTGTAATATTCGCTTAAATCTAAGAACTCAGTATGTCTTGTACTGTCATACTTGATGAACAATTTATAAAAAAAAAAAATACGGAAGCGCTGAAGGTTCCTTGGTTAAAATATTTCCAAAAACTTCAAGTGTTACTATAAAATACATCGAGCCGTGCGATATGTTTTAGCTTGTTAAACGAACGAAAAACCCTAGGTAAATAACTATTACATCTATAATTACTGCGACAGGATGGCACAAAAAGAAGATCATTCTTACGTAAAAATCTGGTTGGAATATTGAGCTTGATATTGCAGAGGAGATCAGGACTATCGACCTTATGTTGTGCAATGTTTAAGAGTCAACAGATATCGGCAATGTGCCTATGGAAATTGAGGGGTAAGAGGTATGTAGGATAATATAAATGAGGTAGTTTGAATTTGAAACCAAGGTATCGGATGATTCATCCGATATTTTGTATCTTTTCAATGTTGTAATATAAATCAAATAGGCTGGATTCTAAATCTAATAAGCATATTTTAGATGGCTTCGAACATAGGCGACATAAACAGTCTTTATAGTTTTCATCTTCTTGAATGGCTTAGTGGCACGAACTAAAAAACCAAGGGCTTTATGTGACTTGTCAATAATAGATTCAACATGCCCATCAAAGAGTAGTTTACTATCATGAATTACTCCAAGATCCTTGATATTATTAACAACATCCAAATTTGCATCATTTAGTTTATAAATATTACTGAAGGTATTACGTTTTCTGGTAAAACTAATACGAGTAGAATAACATTTAAATACATTCATATCTCTTTTTTTAGTTAGGCAATATTAGTTCAACCTATTCAAGTTTTCTTGAAGACTCAATGCATCACTTATGTTATTTGACACACGAGAGACTTTCATATCATCAGCGAATAAAAGGAAATTATAATTAATGAAACATGACGAAATATCATTAATGAATAGTATGAAAAGGAGAGAACCTACGAGTAATAAAGATCCCTAAGGAAGTCCTGATGAGATCCTTGCCCAATCGGATGAGAATCTATTAAGTACAACACTCTGGGTTCTGTTAAAAACATAAGACGCAAAACATTTTAACAGGTTACCACAAATCCCTGAACCAAACAAGTTATTCAATATTAAAGTATGGTCAATTCTATCGAACGCTTTGCTTTAATCTGTGTATATGACGTCAACTTGATTCCCATTGTCCATATTACTTGACGAAAAATCATTGTTGCCGGAGGCTGTCGCTGCAGTGTGTGAGCAGCACTACATGGATGACTATTTGGATAGTCTGCCGGATGAAGAGACTGCAATACAAATGGTAAAATTATTATTCACAAGCAGGGAAACCTTCACATTTGCAACTGGGCCAGCAACATTCCCGCTGTATTGGACAGCGTGCCTAAAAAATTATTAGGTTCAGCCGCTGCAGAGGGATACAGGTTCGATCACCGTGTTGAGACAGGTGCGCAGCAGAGCTATGAACGCACGCTTGGTTTAGTGTGGTTCCCACGCGATGATGAACTTTGTTTCGATTTTACATTGAAACGTATTTGTATTGAGATATTGCAAGGTACCGAAATACCAACTAAAAGAATATTGTTACAAGTAGTCATGTCTATTTTTGACGTTTTTGGGTTTTTAGCTCCCTTTACCATACAAGGTAAAATACTACTTCAGGATACATGGCGTCTTAATCTCGGCTGGGACGAGAACATACCGGATGAAATATTCCGCAAGTGGTTATCCTGGATTGACCTATTGAAGGTAATGTCTAATGTAAAAATTCCTAGGTGTTATTTGTCGGGTAAACCTACCTGCGAGGCTGATGACCTACCTCTTCGCCCGTGTGCATTGTCGGGTACGCGATCAGCTGCTCGCTACGAAAGGTCAACTCCGGGCACGCGCGCTACGAGTGCTACGGCGCCGACATACAGTGCTACGAGTACGTATGATTATAATAATTTACAGTTGCACGTTTTTAGTGATGCTCCAGAAAGAGCAGTATGTGCTGTTGCTTACTGGCGTTGGGATTGTTATGGGAGTGCCTCTGTCGCTTTTATAGCTAGTAAGTGCAGAGTGGCACCAGTGAAACCGACTACGGTGCCCCGTTTAGTGCTGCAAGCTGCATTGCTCGCGGCGAGGCTAGCGGACACTGTAGTTCGCGAATCTAAATTGCGTCCGACTTGTAAGTATTTCTGGTGCGACTCAACAACCGTTTTACATTGGATTGGTGATAGTAAGCGCTCTTATAAAATGTTTATAGCAAACCCGCTGGGTGAAATAGACGAGTTGACGTGCAGTGACGAGTGGAGGTATGTACCAACTAAATTAAATGTTGCAGATGTCGCAACCAGGGAGACCTGCGATGCTCACGTATTTGAAACCGATTGGCTATTAGGGCCTAACTTTCTTCGCGGTGCTGAGTCCTCTTGGCCGCCGCACATCTTAGAACCTGTGAACATACAATTTGAATATGTTAACGTAGTAACAGATAAAACTAATAGCAATTGCCACTTACCTATTCCTAATCCTGAGCGGTTTTCTTCCTGGTTGAGGTTGAAGCGTGCTACTTGTGTCGTATTGCGGTTCGTTGCTAAGTGTAGGAAACAGGCGGGTGACATCAACTTCGACATGATGGAGCAAGCAGAGCTGCTGCTATTCAAGCAAGCGCAACTGGACTGCTTCTCTGATGAGATTGTTGATTTAGGTAGCTAAGCCCTTAGTAGTAAGCCCTAACGATTTCTTTACATTTCCTAAAATTAAGAAAAGTCTTTGTGGTCAAAGGTTCTAGTCCGGTGAAGAAGCAGTCGACGCTTTTAAGTCAGCCATTTTGAACACCCCCGCTTTAAAGTGGAATAAATGTTATAATAACTGGTTTGAGCGAACGGAAAAGTGTATTAAGCTACGTGGTGAATACTTTGAAAAACAATAAAAAGTACCTAGCTATACAAACTTAAACAAGCTCCGTGTTATTTAAATTTATAAAAATACTTCTTATCCGAAAAACTAGTTAAAAGTGTGGCTTAATATTAAATAAAAGCCTAAAAATCGTGTATCGTTTTCTAAAAAAGAGTGTATCGAAAACTGTGTTAAAATTGAATGTAAATTCGTCTACAGTGCAGAAACTAATTAAACCACTAATTTAATATAAAACAAAGATTAGTTAACATACCTACAAAAAAACAATAACAAAAGTGTAGGCACTTTTGTTATTGTTTTTTGTACATTTTGTTGTGTTTAAAAAGTGTTTATTCTTATAAAAAAGTGACGTCTCTAAATAAACAAACTGTCCGGAATGTGGAAAAAATTACTAAGCAATGAATCATCATAACTGATTTTGCTACTTTAAAAAAACACATATCTATGAACCGGTACTTACTTTCACTAACATTATTAATACTGTCGTAGTCTAACTGTACTGAACACGGCTAGTGACGAAGAGATCTAGAGATCAAACATGGTGAGTGAACTGTCTTTTTGTGGAATTACAATATTATTAAAATACAATAATTGAGTAATTAGTACCATAACTCACTCAATAGACAGCGCTAATAGTAGCTACACAATGAATCCAGATAACGATAATATAACGTACCGTAGACTATATAGAACCAGTTCCTTAAATGACATAAGTGTAAAGATAGATAGTAATGAGAAAACCGTATTTGACTCGACAATGTTGAGTATACCGGATAGCTTACATGACAAAGTAGAAGCATAAATGACCTCAATGAACAGGTAAAAACTCTTACGATGCAATTAATGAGTGCTCACCAGGAAATAGATAACTTAAATAGTGAAAATTATCGTTTAAAGCTTGACCTACAGAACACCTTAAAAACAATTGATGCATACAAAAAAATATGTCTAACGCCCGAAAGAAAAAACATTACGCCAGTATCTGCACGTAAGAAAACACTTCACAGAAAAAACGCTTCAAATTTCTTAAATAATGACCAAATGGACACACAAAACATTTGTAAGAACATGACAGAAAATAACACAATTGACATGCAAAATAAACAAAATAAGGAGACACAAACAATAGATATATCTCAGTCAACAACAACATCGGAACATAATATAAAATATTCATTAGACGACAAAAAAATAAATTCTAACGACATATTAAAATTAAAACAAAAGAAGAAGCTATGTATATTGACTAGAAATAAAACAAATGATTCACTATATATTATTGAAGACGTCTTCTCTAACTACTTTGACTATTGCCGCTACGTGATGCCTAATTGTACAACAAAAGAGCTCTTACACAATATAGAACATAAATTGAAGGATTTTACTATGGATGACTATTGTATACTTTTCATAGGAGAAAATGATCTCAAAGAAGATAGTAACTATTTAGACATAATATATAGGCTAAAAAAATCTCTACAAAACGTTACTCACACTAACAAAATTATCTGTGTGCCTACGTATAGAAAAGGTGCACTAATATATAATTACAAAGTTGAAATGTTTAATAATCTTCTCTATCTAGACATCCATAATAATGAATATTTATATGTGGGGTCGCCAGGATTTAGATCCGAACCTTCAGACATTATGTGGACAGATGTAGGTATCGTGCAATGAGAATGTGCTTGAATTTAACACTAATTATTTTACTGCACAAAATAGAATAACGAAGTACTTTGGTATTCACAATATCATTTCACATCACAATAGGCACTAATCGAAACGTAGGACAGTTCCGTGACGTCTTCGCTCCGTGGCGTCTCGATTGAAAACTGAGTTCGGTCGAGTCCGCCGCTAACATCTGTCGAAGCGCGGGGGTAATCTAGTTGCGCATTCCACGCCGCTAGATGGCGCGCTTGCGTTCCGTTTAGTGTCTGTACAATTAACTGGCTACGACACGGCCATTCTGCATGACATACGTCCTCATGTGTTAATCTGAAATAGGAACAAAAACAGCACAGTTCCGTTCGGCCAATCCTAATGGCCATTTGTGGTTTATTTCAGCATTAAAATCATGACCTTCATTCATTACTTCCAATTCAAAATCTATTCCGTTTACTCTTTGGAATGTACAATCAAATGACCATAGCGTATCAATTTCGAACTATCTAACATAGCTACTAAGGAACTAAATACAATCATCATAAGGACAAATGCCAAGTAATACCGAAGACCACTGAGACCATGTACCATTGAGCATCATTGTCCACAGATGAACAAAAATCACATTAAAACTCAACTACAATAATCAGAACAAGCACCAGGTATCACATTCGCGGTCACACAGCTATCACAATAGCTCCAGCAAACACTTTTGCCATACGCACTTCCCCACGGGAATGCCGAGTCAACCCTTGACTCTACGATCTTCGCTAAAATGCAAGATCCGACTGTACTACCCAGAACTACCGCCTACCGCCTACCCACGGACTACTCAACGAGTAGATGCCGATTTCTATCAGGCTACGGCTACGATATTCTGGTACAGTCTCCGACCTCACGAATCGAGAACCTGTGCATTTAGTCAGTTAAGTGCTACTTCGTCATCTACATCGTCTTCATCCACAATCTCAATTGGTACCTGGCCCTCAGGCATCTTCCTAACACGATCAGGCGCATACTTGTAAGTACGCTTATTAACCAACGATTTCAAAACATACCGGTCTCCATCTAAAATTTCTATGATTTGCAATGGAAATCTTCATTTTCAATCAACACGAATTCACCCACCGAAAATCTACTCACGCTTGCTTTATTGCTGTCAAAGCGTGCCTTGTTATAGCTCGCGGACTTTTTATACCATCAGAGGCAGACTGTCTGATTGCACTAAGATCTCTTATGTTATCGTTATCATTGGCCATCAAATCTAAAGGATTAGGAGCTCTAACGGGCTGGCTATGGTTACACGATTGACAGTACAAGTTAGAGCGAGTTGCACGTCTCCAAGGGAATCCTGCCACGTACTATCTTTGTCAGACTACTGCTGTTAACATGGATTTTAAAACGCTCATCATCCTCTCCACTTGACCATTCGCACGGCATGATCTGTGGCAATAAGATGCAGATTGATGTTCTTACTGTCACCGAAGTCACGGAACTCTTTACAACGAAACAACGACCTTGATCCGCGATTATACGCACAGGAGTTTGTAGTGTGGAACAGCAATACGTACTTTGTAAACGCGTCAATCATCACAAACACGTACTCCTTATTGTCACTCTTCCCACGCAGCTTCCCTGTTGCATCCATGTGCACGGTATGCCATGGAATAGCAGTCTTAGGTATAGGATGTCGTTCAGCCTGTACCTGACCTGAATGAGACTTGGCTATTTTACAGGTCACGCAGTTATCCACGAACTTTCTTACGTACCGACTCATTCCCTCATAAGTCTTAGCCACGTCGTCATTGAGCTGTCCTTGGCCCAGATCGAAAAGTAATTTCTTAATTTCTTATCTCGCTGCTGCTCTGCAAGAAGCCAACTGCTGGCTAGTTCAGCAAAGTTCACTCGCTTCTGCTCCGCTCTGTCAATGTATTTTGTAGGAGCAGCTGGGAATAAATTTCGAGATAAGAAATCAACATGTGCCATTTGCTTACCGATTCTGTATTTCACGTC
Source organism: Phalera bucephala (assembly GCA_905147815.2). Lineage (NCBI taxonomy): Eukaryota > Metazoa > Arthropoda > Insecta > Lepidoptera > Notodontidae > Phalera > Phalera bucephala. The sequence continues at coordinate 14,920,761 of LR990612.1, forward strand.
AAAATCGAACGACTGCAAAAAGGCCCACCACCTGTGAACTCTCGGCGTCAGGTCGATCTTGGTACGAGACAACTCCAGAGAGTTACAGTCGGTCACAACTGTAAACTTATGACCATGCAGGTATTGCCTAAAATGTCTTACCGCGTTGACGACAGCTAGTGTCTCCAACTCATACGAGTGATATCTTGACTCAGCCGGCGTCGTGAGTTTCCTAAAATAGGCCGCAGTTTACCGTCAACGATTTGAAATAATATCGCTCCATACCCCTCGGCGCTCGCATCTGTATGAAGCTCAGCCAAGTACTGTGGGTCAAAAATCATGAGCACCGGCTCGTTGGTCAAAACATTGATCACCATCCGTCGCACTTCCTTCCATTTGGGCGTCCACTTGAAAGGGCACTTACCAGAGGCGAGTTTGTAGATGGGGCCCAAAAGGAGAGAAAAGTTTGGCACAAACTAACGAAAGTAAGATGCCAAACCCACGAATTGTCTGACCTGCGTAATTGACTGGGGTGAAGGCAATGATAATGGAGCTTCTATCTTGGGTTTATTTGGCTTTACTTCACCTGCTTCTACCTCGTACCCTAAGAATTCTATTCGTGTCTTAAGGAAAGAACATTTCTTAAGGTTCAACGAAAATCCAGCCTTTGTGAGCGTTTTAAGCACAACCTGTAGCCTCTAAAACCCTGGTCTATAGAGTCAGAAATAATCAAAACATCAGCTATGTAGACTATCACGTACAGGTTAGCAAAGTTACCAAGGGCATTTATGACGCGTGTTGGAAAACAGAAATTGCATTACGGAGACCAAAGGGCATAGTCAAAAACTCATACTGACCATCGGTTGTGATAAAAGCTGTGCGCTCAATTGACTCTGCCTGAACGGGAATTAAATGGAAGCCACTTGCACAATCAAGTTTTGTGAAGAAATTAGCACCATGGAGTCGTGAAATCTGTTTAGAGATCAGTAAAAGTGGATAGCGATCAAATAGTCTGAAAATCGTTTTAAAAGATCGACAAGCTTACTTAACCTATCAGCTGCAATATCAGTGTCAATATAGTCCAAATTATTCACAGTCACACACACCTTTGTCGGATTACACGTGTTTACAATAATATCTCTCTTCAAAGTGAATTCAATTGCAGCCATGCTTATACGAAACCCATTATTTAAAATCTCGCGGCCTAAATAAAATGTCACTACGTAAAAAGCATCTGGGAAAACGTGGAATACAATGTTATTAGCGAAATTATTGATTTCTACCCGCCACAATTTTTGCAAAGTACTTTTTACATTTTTATTTCCAATACCCACTAATGAAACCAAATTATTAATTCGTTTGCCTTTAAATTTACTCGCTACACTCTTTCATCAACGAACACTCAGCTCCCGAGTCGAAATCAAATTTGAAACACTCACCAAAGTGATTTAATGTTCCGGATGGGGGTGCGACCTCGCACAGGTCGACACGCTTCTCCACCAGCTAAGCAACGACGTAACGAGAGGGCTGGCGTAGGCGGCATAGGTCTCGTTTTCATTTGGTTTGTCGTTACTCAAATTAATGAGGGTAGCCGCAGATGTTTCCATATTAACGAACCGGGCCGTAAATAAGTCATTGAATTGGGCCCAAGTCATACCTGGAGAGGTTATCTGCGACAGCCATGTTGATGCTGAACCTTTTAACGCCTTGCTGATTGTCATAATGAGCTGACTACCTTGCATCGTATGTCCATCCAAACAAATCCGCCGTCATACGCCATGATCGCGCATCCGAATCGCGTTTATCAGGGTTGAATTCCGGCAATATGACGTCATTATTCACACTGGGGGTTTTCAATGCTTGTATCAATTCGCGCATTTGTTGATTTTACATTTCAAAAAGTAATCGCCACTGGGTATCATTATTTTCACTGCGAGTGATCTCATTTGCACGATTTGATGCCACTTCTGATGTGGGGTCGCCAGGATTTAGATCCGAACCTTCAGACATTATGAGGGCAGATGTAGGTATCGTGCAATGAGAATGTGCTTGAATTTAACACTAATTATTTTACTGCACAAAATAGAATAACGAAGTACTTTGGTATTCACAATATCACATCACATCACAATAGGCACTAATCGAAACGTAGGACAGTTCCGTGACGTCTTCGCTCCGTGGCGTCTCGATTGAAAACTGAGTTCGGTCGAGTCCGCCGCTAACACCTGTCGAAGCGCGGGGGTAATCTAGTTGCGCATTCCACGCCGCTAGATGGCGCGCTTGCGTTCCGTTTAGTGTCTGTACAATTGACTGGCTACGACACATACATATTCGACAGTAATCGGGACCTATCGGATGAGATGTTTTCTTATAGAACTGGCAAAATTAATAAAAATGGAATGACAAATATATATGAGCGAATCATGGATAACTTATTGATTGACTTAATTACTTACACCTTAAACAACAAACAGACGAAAAAGATATAATTGATAATAAATATAATCAGCAAGCCACAATCTCTTCCATAACAGAAAATAACGTCAAAGAACCTTTTTGTCGTAAATAAGAATCTAAGCATGTTACATCAAAATATCGCAGGCTTATTGAGCAAATCTGATAGCCTTGCAGTTTGTGTGGAAGAATAACGAGACAAAAATCAACATGTTGACGTAATATGTATTACTGAACACTTTATGATAAGTGGACAAGAAATACATCTTACGATACCCAATTATTACCTAGCCGCATGTTTCTGTAGACAAAATAGTAAACGAGGTGGAACATGCATTCTGGTACAAAGCGGAAACGAATGGAAGGAGTTGCATGAATTTACTTCTTTATCCATAGAAAATCCATTTAAGTGTTGTGCAGTAGAATTAACTTCATATAAGGTTATTGTTGTCTGTCTGTATAGAGTACCGAAGTCCAGTAACTTAAATCTATTCTTCTCAAAACTAGAACAACTTTTATTGAAGCTTAACAAAACTCATCATCATGTTGTAATAGCAGGTGATTTTAATATTGACCTAATGAAATGCAATACATTAGTACTAGAATTTGAATGTTTACTATTAAACTATGGGCTAAAGATGGCAATCAGACGACCCACTAGGCTAAGTAGTCAATCTTGTATTGACAACTTTGCACATAATTATAAAAAATTTAGCGCACGATTTAGACGGACGATTTAGCGCAGTGGTTAAGAGCTTAAGCCGCTCCGCCCACTGTGTCTAACAGTCGCGGGTTCGATTCCCGCACGGGACAAATCTTTGTGTAATCCACAATTATTTTTTCCGGTCTGGGTATTTGTGTATGTGAATTTTCATGTTTGTAAAACGCACCCACGACACAGGAATAAATCCTAGTGTGGGGCTACGTTTTTTAAAAAAAGAAAAAGAAAGAAAAGAAAAACAGACAGAAGTGATAGAATTCGGTTTATCGGATCATACAGCACAAATATTAAAGTGTCCTGTCAGCCACAATGAACATAAATATTGGCGTAAAAGGCAACGTGATTATTGCCCAGAAAACATTGAAAAATTTAAATCCTGTTTAAGGACATTTAAATTCATAGAAAAATATAGGATTAAAAACCCTAACGAAGCTTATAACTATTTCATTGAACATTTTAAACTGTTTTATGAATTATGCTTTCCCCACAAAATGACTTTGATAAGAGCATTTAAGAAGAATAAATGGATATCAAAGGGGATAAAAATATGTAGTAGAAAAAACGGCAATTACTATGGAAGTACAGGGCCAACCCGACACATACAAATAAAAATAAATACTTATATTATTCTAAATTATTTAAGCATGTTATAATTTCAACGCGACGTGCACAAAACAACTATAGTATTCAAATATCCGATAATAAAGCAAGAGCTACATGGCAAATAATAAATAAATTAAAACAGAACAAACCAACAAATATGATTGCAAGATTAAATATCAGTAATAATATGATTTCTAGTCCAAAAGAAATAGCAAATAAATTTAATGACTTTTTGTCGATAAAGTTACTCCTATGCCAAATTCGGGCAAAAAAGTTAGTGCACAAATCACAGCATGTAAAAATTCATTGTTCATGGCTCCCAGTTCACCTAATGACATTTTAAAAATAATAAATTCTCTAAAAGCAAAAACCAGTGTAGGTCATGATGAAATTTCTACAAAAATAATAAAAGCTGCGGGTGTTTTAATTTCCACTCATTTGAGTCATATTCTTAATCTATGTATTAGTAACGGCACATTTCCAGACGATTTAAAAAGAACTATAGTTAAGCCTTTATTTAAAAAAGGTGATAGAGAACTTATCCAAAATTATAGACCCATTGCGCTTGTACCTATAATTGCAAAAATTTTTGAAAAGTTTATCTATAGTGAGGTTTATAATTATTTGGAAAAGAAAAATATTTTATGCGATGAGCAAAAAGGTTTCAGAAGAGAAAAAACAATAAGTATAGCCATATATGATTTCCTAAAGACGATTATGATTAACGTAGACAATAGAATACAGGTTTGTGCTCTTTACTGTGACATGGCGCAAGCCTTTGATTATGTCAATCACAGCACCTTGCTTGATAAACTAGAAGCTTACGGGATAAGAGGCAACATTTTAAATTTATTTCAGTCATACCTATCCAACAGGAAACAAATTACCACAATTACAGAAATAGATAAAAACAGTGAACAGGAAATCACGCATTACTCTAAAGAACGGCTCATAAAGTACGGAGTACCGCAGGGGAGTGGACCTTTATTTTTTATTATATACATTAATGACATGCCAAAATCTATAGAACATCCTTTGACTTTATTCGCCGATGACAGCACAGTGACAATTTCTTGCAAAAATTCTGACAATTATAAAAGTGACATAAACAATACATTGACATCTTTAATTAAGTGGTTAGATAATAATAATTTAAAAATCAATCTAAATAAAACACAAATAATGCATTTCAGTCAAAGAATAATTAATCATAATATCGAAATATATTTTCTTAATAATAAAGTAACAAACGTAGATAATGCCAAATTTCTTGGAGTAATTATTGATAACAAACTTAATTGCAAACCACACATTGAAGAACTCAGTAAAAAAATAAGCAGTTCGGCATATGCACTGCAAAAACTAGCCCCCCTAGTCAATAAAGATACCTTATTAACGGCCTATCATAGTTTAGTTGCGTCAAGACTAAGGTATGGGATCATATTATGGGGAAATTCCACCAACAAGGAAATACCTTTCAAAGTTCAACAGCGCTGCATCAGAGCTATGTTTGGTCTCATTGCTACTGACAGTTGTAAATCTTACTTTATTCACAACAGAATTCTAACACTTCCTTGCGTTTATATTTTAGAAATAGCGTCATTTGTAAAAGGTAATCCTCATTTATTTAGTCACTTATCAGATATTGTACAACGCAGCCGCCGCGATCAAAGTAAACTTTGTTTGCAAACGTCTCGGACTGCACTTATGAATAAAAGTGTATTTTGCATGGCACCGAAAATTTACAATAAGATACCAAATAAATACAAAGACTATAATTATTTAGACATATAAATACATAGACTATAATTATTAAGACTATAATTCTTATCTGATGGAAAATTCAAGAGTCTCCGTAACCGGCGAGCGTGTATTTGACGAACTATGAGAGTCGAGGAAGCCAGAGAGGTATGTAAGGAAAGAACCTGTTGGAACTCTGTACTCTCTGCCTACCCCGCAAGGGATCTGGCGTGAGGTTATAGATAGATAGATAGATAGACTATAATTATAAGTTATTTAGGAAACATTTAAGAGACATTCTAATATCAAAGTGTTACTATAATTTAAATGACTTTTTTAATGATCCCACTTTTACATAGATTTTACATATTTCTTTTCTCAACTTCGTATGTAGTTGAATTAAGAATTATTAAATGTATTATTTTTTTCTTTTCTCGTTAATAAATTAATTAATAATGATTGATTTAACTGGCGCACTTTTGACTGAACAACAGTTATAATAAATAATAATATTTTATGTTTGTACCAACTTTGATCTCATTTGACATTTATTTTATTTTACTAGATTAATTGACTTTATTGGTACTGTTAAAAAAAAAATCATTTTATATTTGTACGCCTGATTTGGCAAAAACATGTCGATTCTATTATCGATGTTTACTTCCTATGTACCTACACATGTTTTGACAAATAAATATACGTTGACTTTGACTTTGACTACTATAAGGTTCTAGTTGTGTTTTTTTCTTCAAACGACAAAACTTAAAAGACATGTCTCGTGCCATGAAGCCAATACAGATGTGTAAATATTATAAATTATATTTTGTCCATGATACTTACACATACTTTTTATAAAAACAGGTCGTTGATACAACATAAAATCAACATTTACATTTTTTATTGATATTATCTTTAAAGTGAGACGCTCGTAGCGCTGTGCGAACGCGGTGTTCTTATCGATTACCAAGTTTAAGCAGCGTTCGACTCGGTTGGGTTGGCGTTCGACTCGCCTGGGTTGGCGTTCGACTCGCCCGAGCTGGGCGACCGTTTGTGGCATTTTCATATTTGAGCGTCTCCGTGCTTCGGAAGGCACGCTAAGCCGTTGGTTCCGGCTGGTGGCCACAAACCTGCCTCCACCAATCCGCACTGGGTCCCCGTGGTGGAGTATCACCTAATCTCTCTCTCCCCGATTTGTGAGAGAAGGCCTTTACCCAGCAGTGGGCAGTATAGGCTGATATTATTATTATATCTTTAAAGTTGCCTGCCTGCCTCTGCAAAGCGCATCGCTTTGAGAACACAAGGTGCTGGGTTCAAATCCTACGTCGGACAAATGTAGTTTTTCTAACGAAAAAACGAAAAACTCAGTATGAGACCGGAGTCTGGAATTGTGCCTGGCATATGGCAATAGGCTTGCCCCCTATTACATGGTACCTAACATCCATGGCGAAAAGTGGGTGTACTCAGTACACCTCTGCCACCCCCGCTTGGGGAATGTAGGTGTGACGGTGTTAATTTTTCTTTTTATCATTAAAGTTAATGGAGAAGAAGTCCGATGGAGTGTTGTGTGAGGCACAGGGAGGTTTCAGGTCTGGAAGAGGAGGATGTTCGGATCAAGTTTTCTCCCTCCGCAACATCGTAGAAAAGCATCTGGCAGTAGGCCGGAAGGTTTTCTGCGGTTTTGTGGACCTGGAGAAGGCGTTTGATAGAGTCGTGCGAAAGAGACTTTGGGACATTTTGCCAGAGTATGGTATAAACGGCACCCTGTTGCGAGCCGTCCAGTCCACCTACGTGAACAGCAAGGCATGCGTACGGGTGGGTGGTAACATGTCACCTTGGTTTGACGTTAAAATCGGCGTCAAGCAGGGTTGCGTGTTGTCCGCTAGACTGTTTATAGTGTATCTGGATAAAAGTCTTCAAAGACTGAATGCGATGACTGAAGGGGTAAAAATGGGTGATCTAGTGATAAACCACCTATTGTATGCAGATGACGCGGTTTTGATAGCGCCAACAGCCACTGATCTGCAAACACTAGTCACAGTTATGAGAGACGACTGCATGAACAATGGCTTACATTTGAATGTGAAGAAAACCAAAATTATGGTTTTTGAACGGGAAGAAACCAGAACGAATGCAAGGATTGTGGTTGGTAACGATGTGCTGGAGCAAGTGAATGAGTTTGTATATCTTGGATGCGCCTTCAGTAAGGATGGGAAATACACCGCTGATATAGAGAGAAGAGTGAATGCAGGTAATAGAGTGAATGGTGCGATGGGAAGGCTACTTGGGAGCCGGCACTTAAGCCAAAAGGCGCAGCTGGCCATGCATAACGGAGTGCTTGTCCCAACGCTGTTATATGGCAGTAAGAGTTGGGTATGTAAGAAGAAGAACGAAAGCAGGATAAATGCGGTCGAAATGCGATTTTTGCGGAAGATGTGCGGAGTCACGCTGACCGACCGTATTCGCAACAGCGTAGTAAGAAAGCGAGTAGGTATGAAAGATAGTATCGGTGTAAAGATGAGAAAGGGTATGCTCCGTTGGTTCGGGCATATAGAAAGAATGCCAGAAGAAAGAATGACAAAACAGATATACAATGCGAAAGTGGAAGGATGTAGGTGCCGGGGAAGACCTAGACTATCTTACCATGACCAAATAGACCGTGTCTTAGCTGAAGGGCAAGTCAAGAGTCTCCGTAACCGGCGAGTGTGTATGAGACGAACTATGAGAGTGGAGGAAGCCAGAGAGGTATGTAAGGGAAGAACCTGTTGGAACTCTGTACTCTCTGCCTACCCCGCGAGGGAGCTGGCGTGATGATATAGATAGATAGATGGATTAATTTAAATAATACATTTCAAAATATTGTTATCACAAAAAAATTTAAATATAATGACATAAAAATTTTGAAAATTAACATCAATCATCGTCGTAGTATCACAAAACCCTTATAATGATTTGCCAATTCATATTTTCAGAGGCTTACAATTATGACTCGTAAAATTGTATGGCTTTAATAAAAATATTTTATGAGTACATATACATTGTTCAAGAATGGCAGACACAGCAGTCAAAAAACTCTTCCTATGCCCAGCGCTTACAAACGGCAAGGACGGAAAATGATTATTTAAGGTTAAATTACTTCCAATTTCATTTCAATGTGCTTAGTATTCCTATTATGGCATACATACAATGTGCCAGACACGTAAGTTTCCTTATTCAAATATTATTGAAATATGAGTACTAAATAGACCGTGTCTTAGCTGAAGGGCAAGTCAAGAGTCTCCGTAACCGGCGAGTGTGTATGAGACGAACTATGAGAGTGGAGGAAGCCAGAGAGGTATGTAAGGAAAGAACCTGTTGGAACTCTGTACTCTCTGCCTACCCCGCGAGGGAGCTGGCGTGATGATATAGATAGATAGATAGATAGATGAGTACTAAAGATATTGAAATCATGAAATAAATTAAATAGTGCCGTTGATGAAAGCAGGCCATTATAATCCACCGCACATTAGCCATAATACATTGAAATTACTCTTGCAAGTCTTGTTGATTGAAGTTTATCTCTAAAAGTAAAAAAAGCTTATTCATAACTAATTAAAGAATTACCTATTTAAATTTTACTCAAGATTATGCGTGTAATGTCCGGGATTTACTTCTATATAATAAGTAACGGTAACTTGCAATGTATAATCAAATTGCTAATTAGTTACATAGTTAACGTTATATTTTGAAGATGTGGTGATCATATTCGAATAGAAACTGGTGAAGAATGAACAGGTACCTTAGAAGGTTAAAACCCGTATCATCAGTCAAATACCAGCAGGGTAGGCAGCTCTCTGTCTACCCTGCAAGTGGAACTTCAGAGTTTCAGCAGGTTCTTTCTTCTCCGATATAAATATTATAATATGCTAAAATATCTATCTATCTATCTATCTATCTATCTATAACCTCACGCCAGATCCCTTGCGGGGTAGGCAGAGAGTACAGAGTTCCAACAGGTTCTTTCCTTACATACCTCTCTGGCTTCCTCGACTCTCATAGTTCGTCTCATACACGCTCGCCGGTTACGGAGACTCTTGACTTTTCCATCAGATAAGACTCGGTTTATTTGGTCGTGGTAAGATAGTCTAGGTCTTCCCCGGTACCTGCATCCTTCCACTTTCACATTGTATATCTGTTTTGTCATTCTTTCCTCTGGCATTCTTTCTATATGCCCGAACCAATGGAGCATGCCCTTTCTCATCTTTACACCGATACTATCTTTCATACCTAAAATATGTTTATCTTAAATCCTTATTCATCGAAAACACTATTAAAAAGTTTTCTAAAAACCCATATGAATTCCTCCCAAAGAAGCATTATTGCAATGAAGAGCTTGGGGTTCCTTGCGGGGTTTTGCGAAGTGCGTGGATGTTTTAATAAAAGCCATAATAATATTACAATGACATAATTATTATAATGAAATTTGAAATATTTATCCAAGGTTTAACTTGACTATGGCTTATATACATAACAGTCGGTAATTACATGCCGTATCCTATTATTTAAAGAATACAATTAATGGAATGTCAAGCAGTAATTTTTATTTTAGTAACGTTTTAATCTTTTTTATATACATACTCTATGCCTTTTTTCAATTCAATTCTTGTCTATGGCCTTTGACTCTATGCCTTTAATAACTTTAGTCGTGAAGCGATGACAGGTAACAGCTGTCAGATGACGATTTACCGATGACATATATTCGATGTAAGATGGCAGACGGCGCTGCGTTGTGATTCAATTGGCAACGGGGCGCGCGGTGGAACGTATCACGGAGCAACCTAACCTAACCTTACTGCATTCCATGTGACAATATTAAGCGTCAACTATTTTGCGCATAATCAATGTACTGGACAAGACCATAGTGTTGTTTCACTTCGACTTCCTTCATTTTCGGCCACCATGCAGATGGCTATAAAGACGAAAATAAATCCGCCTTTCACCGTTACCAGCATTGAAACGGTCATCCTAAAAACCTAATCAATTATACTATTTATATGAAGATATTACACCTAACGGTATTAAACTATTGCATTCAAAGTTCAATTTGAAAAGAAATGAAAACAGCGATTACGCTCACTCTTACAGTGAAATCTTAGCTGCAATAGCGTTTAGGAGAGCGCCAATTCGGCTTTATTGTATTTGTTGACAGTTGCAACAGCAACTTAAGCCATTACAGGATACTTTGCTCTATTTTATTGTCTCTACATGTCGCTTATGTGTAAGAAACAAGAATCAATTTTGCTTAATAGAAATCTGAAGCTACAATAACAATATTATGTTGTAGTTTGTATGCTCCTGCTTTACCAATATTAACGTTAGTGTTAACCACTGTGTCAAGTCAAAATACGTTTTATATATGGAGCTAAAAGTAACACGTCTCAAGTAACGCATTAAATATTGGCTACATATGCGTAATGATGATGACTTAATTATCACACAAAGAACGATGCTACCTGATAAGTAACGCATTAGGATACAATTGGGACAGCAGTTTTAATTTTTTAAATTGATTGTCTAACTTCAACAACATTCAAAATTGTAATTGTTTGCTGCATTTGTTTATATAACAAGTGAAATTTTTTACAGAAACGATAACGCTTACAGGAGATAACCGTCCGTAAATAGATTTAAGTCATTTTGATAACTTGAAGTGGAAAAATAATCACATGAAAGTTTAAAACCTAGTAATGCAGTCTGGAACTTTATTACAACTTTGAGAACAAAAGCAGTGGCGTAGCTAGCCCTAGACGGGCCCGTATCAATATTTGTTGGGGGTCCCTACTACCTAACTGTGGCGAAACCTAAATGGAAGGTAAAAAAATTTCACAAAAGAAAACATGACTTGCATTGAATGAAATAAACATATACTGATTATAAGTTATTACTTACAACAAATGCTCCTAAGAGCTAAGTTAGCCAAACAATTCAAATCAATACAAATACAAGCTTTTCTCGCCTTGGTTTATTAAATCATCCATAGCTGAAGACGATTTCTATCTATCAAAACATTACAAATTGCTTCTGCCCTGCAACCCCATTGCTATTGATCATGTGTGTGAATGCATATATGATGGTGTATGATAAGATATGTTTATTTTTATCCGGAAAACTTAGCATACGGCCAAAGTGTTGGAGTAAGATTGTGGATAACATTTTACGAATTTTTTCCTACACGGGTTCGGGGCCTCTAAAGCTGGGGGGCCCCGTATCTTTGATACGCCTGAAACGGCGGTAACTACGCCCCTGGAACAAAGGTTAACTTATTTAAAAGGCGAAATATATTCGTCGCATCTCCAGAAACTTCACGGAACTTCCTGAACGACAAACAGGAGTTCAGTGACACCTCCTAGAACGTTAAATATTACAATGCATTCGCTGTGAGATATTTATTAATGTTATTTATAATTTGAACACGTGGAGTCGGCAGACTCCCCATAAGGTGGGCCGATGACCTGGTGAAGGTCGCAGGTGAAAGCTGATTCTAGAGGGGACAACAAACCAGAGAGACACTCATATGTGGAAATTTCCAAGAATTGTGCGCGGAAAATATTTACGTTACCTATAGATACGTAAACAAGAATTTTCCGAGGTAGAGTTTCAGTAATATTGTCAACAATGCCGGGTTGTATTATCTAGAAGGTGATTGTTCTGTTTATAAAGGAATGGAAAAGCTTATAGTTTAGTGGGCTTCATCTTTATCAAGCAACTTTGCTTTCAGTTTGAAAAGGATGTTATATCTACTCGATAACTTTGCGCTACCATCAATCTGTTTGTATTAAACTTTCTGAAGACACTGTCACGCCTGTATTCACCAAGCGAGGGTGGCAGAGGTGTACTATGGACTGTCTATTAGAAGTTAAGCTGACAGTAGCAGAGGCGAAAAGTTTTTTCATTATACCCCTTTTTCCACATAAGTTTATTGTAGACTGTTTTATTCAAGTTGATTATAGAAGACCATCTAATAATGCTATAACAATAATTGTTAATGTTTCGTCTGACCTAGATTTTTTTCAGAAATAGAGCCGGCATATCATTAATATAATTGAAGTAGGTTTAATTAACTATTGCACAGTACTGATAAGATATACAATGTAGGAACTGTATGATATAGATTTACTTAGTTTATATTAATAGAGCAGGCATGTCATTAATACAATTGAAGTGGGTTTAATTAACTATTGTACAGTACTAATAAGATATACAATGTAGGAACTGTATGATATAGATTTACTTAGTTTATATTATGTGATGATGATAATCGACTATGGTGATGTGTGCTACTTTGATCTGAATGCAAATCTACTCAATAAATTGGACCGACTTCTGAATAACTGCATTCGATTTGTATTCAATCTTCGCAAGTATGACCATGTTTCCATGTATCGCGCGGAACTGAAGTGGCTTCCGATTTGACAGCGTAGGAACTTGAGAGCACTTACAACCTTGTATTCTCTTCTTGAGTCTCCTTCTTCCCCGTCTTATCTATCATCTCAGTTTCAATATTTAAGTTCCAACCACTGTAAAAATCTACGCTCTTCTCATAATCGGCTTCTTCAATGCCCACTCCACCGCACTATCTTTATTCACTCTTCTTTCCTCGTGCAACTCTCTTCCTCCTAATGTAAAGGTTGGCAGAAAGCCGGTACTCCTTCAAGAAAAGTACTCGCGAACACATAACCAGAAAAATGTTAGCAGAATCATCTCGTTAGTATGTTTACTTATATTTATTGTATTTATTTATCTAATGTAACATTTCTTTAATTTTATGTATTCTATGTATATATACATATTAAAAATTTATATATATATATATATATATATATTAGTTTATTATATATGCGTATCTGTGTATTATATTTAAAATATTTGTCCTCCCGATAATTCTTTATAATGTAGTCCAAGTGCACCTACCTTGTTTTCTCTGCATCACCCTAAGGTTGACTGGGAGAAAATGCCTTTGGCATTAAGTCCGCCTCTGTACAACTTTGTGCAAAAGTATAAATAAATAAACATTGGCTCTTCGCCGAACTTCGGTATTTCGCACTCTATCGGACCATCTGACCCTTATGATGGTACGGAGGCATTTAAGGTGGAAGCGATCCAGAGTACGAATGTGGCGGCGGTATACACACCACGTCTCAGAGGAGTATAAGAGGTTTGGCAGCACGATTGCCATATGCACCGATATCTTAGTGGGCAACTTAAGGTTATGCGAGCAGAAGACCTTGGTACATAGCTTGCCAAATGCCATAGCTGCGGTACCCACCCTGCTATTGATCTCAGCATCAAGGTCACACTTGGATGTTACAGTGTTCCTCAGATAGCAAAATTTATCCACCTGCTTTAGCACATCCTCACCAAGTTTTATGTTCAGTGTCTCGTGGCCGTGTATGTCCAGGGACATCACCTCCGTCTTATTGACACTGATCTTTAGGCCGAACTTACGGCAGGCTTGGTGGAATGCGGACATCAGCTGTTGCAGGCCGTTTAGAGATTCTGATAGGAAGCTCAAGTCATCAGCATACATGATCTCAGTGATCAGTGCGTAAGAGACTTTAGTGCGAGCCTTAAGTCTAGCTAAGTGGAAAAGGCTGCCGTCTGTGCGGAAACGGATGCGGATTCCCTGAGAAACAGTGTGTAAAACCTCTCTAACTACCACCGCAAAGTATAAGGCGAACAGAGCTAAGAACATGCTAAGACGCTAAGACGCATCCTTGCTTCACCCCACAGGTAACGGGGAAGAAGTCTGTCTGTTCACCGTCTACGGCAACGCAGCATTGAATGTCGTCATGCAGGAGTCTAAGAAGTCTCACAAACTTTTCCGTGCACCCGAGCTTACCTAGCACCGACCATAGAGCTTTCCGAGGCACACTGACGAAAGCCTTCTCCAGGTCAACAAAGAAAAGGTACAGCTGACAGCCCCGTTCCCTGCTCTTTTCTTGCAGTTGACGCACAGAGAATATAGCTTCGCATGTCCCTCGGTCCGGTCGGAAGTCAAACTGGGTTTAGGTAGCAAAGACCTGTCCGGGGGCTGAAAGGATCGAAATACCGCGGTAGGAGTTGCAGTCAGATCGGTCACCTTTGTTCTTGTAAAGAGCACTTATGCGTGATACTTCAAAGGTATCCGGAACGCGCTCCTTCTCCCACATGCGAACAAATAGTTCCCACTCTAACGTGTGCAACTCATCTTATCAGCTCTCCCGGTATAAAGTCAATGCCAGCCGCCCGTTTGTTTTGTTGCTGTCTGATGGCAGTAACAACCTCGTCACGCAATAGAAGCTCGTCCAGCACAAAGGCAAGAGGGAGCTGAGGCATTAAACCGATACTTTGCAGATCAGCTGATCGATCTACATTTAGCAGAATTAGCACATTTTGAAGTGCTCCGCCCAGCGCTTTAGTATATCCTTCTTGCTCGTCAATACGTGACTGCCGTCTAGAGACCTTAAAGGCACCTTTGCTTGGTAGGATGAACCAATCAGCTTACGTACCTCACTGTAGAGCTCTTCCAGCTGGTTTGTGTCAGTGAGCCATTGCATGTGACTAGCTTTGTCCTGCCACCACTTATCTTTCATATGTCGAGACAGCTTGCGCAATTCGAGGTCACTAGCTTTAACAACCGCAACGCTTCCTCTTTGCCTTTTGTGCTGTCACAGGAGATCTCGGTGTTTGTCGAATGCTGCCCTGATTTCATCATTTCCATCAAACCAGTCTTCGTTGCGATGGATTTTTTTACCCAGTACAGTTGAAGCGGTATCCATGATATGAGATGATAAAGTTCCCCAGGCAGCATCAACATCACCTACCTCATTAGCTGGCATCAGCTTTTCAGACAGGGCTTCAGCGTATTTCTCCCTGACCGCGATATCTTCTAGCTTATCCACGTTCAAAGACGCAAGCTTTTTTATAAGAGATCTACGCGGGCGACGGAGGCGGCTTCGTAGCTTAGTGACAATAAGTCGGTGGTCAGACCAGCAGTGCGCACCACGCATGACGCGGGTGACCTGTACTTGGCTGAAATCTTTTTGCCTCACGATTGCATAGTCAATCAAATGCCAATGCTAAGATCTTGGAAGCACCAATGTTGTCTTGTACTTGGCGGCAAGTCTAACATAGTGTTCGTAATTGCCAGACCGTATTGAGCACAAAGACTAAGCAGCAACTGACCATTGCTGTTTATGTTGCCAACTACATATCTACTCAGAACTCCAGGCCAAGCCTCATAGTCCCGTCCAACCCTGGCATTGAAATCGCCTAGCAATAAAACCTGCTCCCTGGCGTTGATGCTATCGAGGCAATGTGTCACTTCCTCATAGAACTTTTCCTTGATGTCATCAGACTTGTCTAACGTTGGAGTATAGACACTGATGACATTAAGGTAGTTGTCTTTGTCCAGTTAAAGGCGCAGTGTGGTTACGCGGTCTGAGATATGTACAGGGTATCAAGAATCACTTAGCAAAGCGTTTAGAGGAGTAACTCTAAACGCTTTGCTAAGTGATTCTTGATGGCAAAACCCACCCCTGATCGTCGAGTTTCGGAGACTGCGGTACCTTTCCAGAAGAAAGTGTAGCCGCCACCTACTTCCACCAGCTCTCCTTCATCGGGGAGATGTGTTTCGCTGAGAGCAGCCACACCCACGTTATAGCGATGAAGTTCCCGAGCTACTATGGCGGTCTTACGTTCAGGGCAGGCGTTGACATCTCGATCAAGAAGCGTTCTCACGTTCCACGCGCCGAATATCATAACAGGTGTTCTTTTTAAATTTCCTTTGCAGCGTCGACTACGATTTGAATGATGCGATGATAGCCGCGGTTACTACCATCTGCCATGTCGGGATTTGATGATTTTTAGGGCACCTTTTCTAGCCCTCTTCCCAGCTGAGCGGGGAAAGCAGTGCCTACCTAAACAGGGCTGCTTTGACATTCCAAGTGCTGCCGAGCCCCTGCTGTTGCCCCAAATGTGAAGCGTGGAAACGACCACGGCGTTTACTCACGCCCCCGGGACCGCCTGCGTGCAGGTATCAGACAAAGCCTAGTTTGCATCAGGCTAGACCTCTCTACTTTTACCCATCGCCAGAGGACTTTTGCGTACACGGAGTCCAGTAACGGAAGCGGTCAGATGCGCAGGAAATATTAAGGTGCACAGGTATACGCGCAAGACACAGGTGCACATACTCATCCTTGTCCTTCTGGGCTCAGTGGAACGGAGTCCGTTACGACCGGAGAAGGACTCAAACAGATAGAGCAGTATCACGGTGAGAAAGATAAAAGGAGTCAGTATTTTCTCACACTCCCTTAATCGCCTTTTACGATACTGTTACGACCGCCTGACGGCGGGTACAAATAAAACACACAATTATAAAAAAAATACAATTGTTTATTGTTAACAGGAAAAAAATATATTTAATTACGCAAACAATTAAAAATCGTAATAAGAACAATCCAGAAAAGTATAATAAGTAATAATATTAAAATGGGGCGTGAATTCCCGGCACAGGGGAGTTTTCGGGTCCACAAAAAAACCTATGGGCGCTGGGGACTTATCTTTAGGCCGCTCGATCCCGTGACGCGTGGGAGGTCTTCGGTAAACAGCCTCCACCGGCTAGGTGGGGAATTTGGAGGTGCCCTGTAGAAGGCCCTTAGCCGCCGAGGTCAGCGGGAGTCGACGGGCAGAGGTGAGGCCTGCTGTCTCCCAAACCGTACTTTGTCAATCTGTACGGTGGACCCCCAATTTCTGGAACGCGCCGAATTGGACACATGTAGCGCGAAAGATCCGACCCTCAGGCACTAGGTGAGACCAGGAGTGGGCGTCGGCATCTTTCGCGAAGCAATTAAAATTTCACGAAATGGAGTGGTGATATTTACGTCCGGTTAAAACATAATACTAAGGAAAAACAAATATATAAAAAAACTTATTACCCAACCCAGAATCAAACCCCAACATTATATTTAGGACTATCACCACTCCACTACGCTATGAGGTACAAAAAATTTTAATTTCTACACATTAGGGTAGGTCTATAAAAACATCGAAACAATGACCATTGATATTTTTTTTGTCGGGTATAATGAGAAAACCCTCTTTCGTGACATCAATCCAGCGAATAATTTTGTGTTTACATTATACTATTTGCGGTGGCAATTTCTAATAGATTAACAAAACCAAAAACTCATTATTTTTATGTATGTTTAGAATTTTAGTATTTATGGAATTTTGACAACAAATATTTTAGAAAAATAGATATTCACAAGCCACCGATGTTAAATAACACACGCGTGGAATGCACAGTGGGAATTAATTATCGCGGCCATATCTCTCCTGGTTTCTTGTGGAGGCTGGACCGATTTGGACGAAAATTAATATGATAATAGAAATGAAGAAAAATACCGCGGTGAAACATATTCAAAACTTATCGAATGATTAAATAGAAAAGGTTACAATTTTTAAGATACTAGCTGTCACATTTGGTTACGTTGTTACCCACTATTAAGAAATATATATAGCCACAGAAAAATACACGATTAAAAGGTAGAACAAATCACTTGTTGAATAGTAATAAATTGAATAATTAATAAAAATTAGTTAACAGCAACTCAGAACTATTGGAATTAATTATATTAACTTACCAAGGGGGTTGAAGAATGTTGCTAATTTAAACTTATTTTTTTATTTTAATAAAGCACTGTTTGAACGGAACTGAATTGTTGTCGTGCGAGCTCTGGCGTCGGAAAGGGGTTGTTCATGCGCGAACTCGTTTTTATATACTGCCCCCCAGGACGGCCTACTTCCTGCCTGGCAACAGTGCGCACTCCCCAGATCTCTTGATCCTTCGTCTGAGACGAGGACAGAGATATAGAAAGAACGGCTCAACCGAAGCAAGGCACGCCCTAAACTATTGTCTGTTTTTTTATAAAATTCTTGTGGGACTAAGTTAACAATAACCGAACCGAGTGAGATAGGATCATTGTCCCGTTGTTCGCTATTGTATTATTTCTAGATCCTTCTATGTTGTGGGCGTTTCTTATTAGGTGTTCTAGAAGGAATTTGATTTCCGGTGCCAACGAATACCTTATATGGTCATTATGATGCTATCACTAGTTAAGGCGCGCGGTTTCCATTCGATGTAACAACTAGTTATTTTGTTTGTTTGTGTGTAACGATTTTTTATTTTTATTTTATATTTTTAAAACTATGTTATGACGTAACAATACCCCTTCTCCCAGAGAAAGGATTTTACGTGGTAAAATCCGCTGCGGTAAGCGCCCAAGAAGGACAGAACTGCCCAGTAACTGTCTCACTTCCATACTTCCACTAACAAATACCTACCATGCGACCTAGCATACGACCTGTCATAGTTGTCTGAGGAAATTTATAATCAACAGACTGCCATACAAACAGAGTACAACTCTATTAAAAGATTGGACTCGAGAACAGTACTACTTGACAAGGAGCGTCTAAGAGGAAGAATACTGAACGTGAAACATTCGGACGAATCGGCACTGTGAAATACATTTGGTCTTTGATGAATTTGTTACAGTCACGACCCGCTGTAACGAGAAAATTAGTGTAGGCTTACTTAAAGAGTCACTACCCGCTCTATACGCGCAGGACGCAAAACAACAAGACGAATCAGACTCATACAAGAGGTCGCAACCCGCCATAAATGCGCAAAACGCAAAACAATAAACGAATTAGGCCTATACAAGGCTCATAATCCACTATAACGCGCAAAACGCAAAAAAAAACAATCTCCCAACTAAACGTCAACTTTCGTGTAGGCTTATTTTAATTCATCAAAGACAACGTAGACAGAGACCGAAACGTGACAACTTTTTAATTTAAAATTATTGTAGACGAGAAAAAGAAAGAAAAAATATTAAACTAATATTCCGAAACACTATGTATCAAGGAAAACAAGAATCGAACCGTGGACGGTGACGACTATGATTTATATACGAACAATTGATTAAAACAAAATTAACTAAACTAAGCGGCATTGCGAGTATGTCTAGTCTTTAGCGAATTTGTTACAGTCACGACCCGCTGTAAAGAAAAGAAAGCAGCAGACGAGTAGACCTATAACAAGAAACTGTCATACTCCGCTAAAAATTTGCAAAACGCAAATAAAACAAAACGTGTGTAGCCCTATAAAGGAATCATACGCACTAAAACAAAACTCCCAATCAAAACATCAAATTCGTGTAGGCTTGTTTTAATCCGCTAAAGACAAACATAATTAATTACTGAACGAAATAATGTTGGATTTAATATTTGCCGATACATGATAAAATAAAACGAATGCTATAATATATCATAATAATGATTAGCAACCCTAAAAAAGGAAAAAACATTTTATGAGTCGAACCCACGAAACAGAACGAAAATGATAAGGTAAATTCAACGTGTATAACCCACGTGAATATAACAACATAATAAGTGACTTGATATGAGGATCAGAGACACTATAAAAGTATGACAACATACTACCAAAAAAAATTAGGAAGGAGAGGAATGTAGTTTAAAATCCTTGATGTGCCAGTTTCCTAAATTATTTCCAGAGATTTCTTCGACGGTGTAGACTAATGGGGAGCGCTTGGCTATTATTTTGCATTTCAAGAATTTCGGAGCTAGTTTTTTCGCGAAGTGAGTATCCTTATCGCTTTGGAAATAGCACCGTTTCCACACAATGTCTCCTACGTTAAAATCTACGGGTTTTCTGCGTAGGTTATAATGTCGCGAGCTTTTGACATGGCTGTTATACAGAGATAGTTGGACTTTGTCGAATATTTTTGCCAAACAGCCGAGGTTTTCCGCGTATTCATCGCGTGGCGAGAGCACCAGATCAATTGGGTCTACATCTGTAGAATAATGCGACCCGCATGGTACAAGTTCTCTACCGTACACTAGAAACGCCGGCGTGTATTTGGTTACCTCGTTAACGGCACTATTCATAGCAAACTGTATCTTTGTTAAGTTTACATCCCAAGTTCTGTGGTCATCTTCTACAAAAGTTTATATGGAGGTGATCAATGTTCTATTACAACGTTCCACAGTGTTTACTTGGGGCGTATATTTAGGCGTGAATTGCACTTTTGGAATTTTGTAATATTCGTATAGTTTAGCTAATTCACGACTAATGAATTGCACTCCATTGTCCTGCAAAACCACCTGTGGGATGCCATGCACAAGGAAAACACCTTCCTCTAAACATTTGGCGACATGTGCTGCCGTAGCTCTCCTTAGAGGGAATAGTAAACAATACTTGGAAAAAAAACAACAAACTACCAATATGTAAGCATTCTGCTAACGGGAAACTGGTAGAGGGCCTACTAGATCTATGGAGATCATTTGAAATGGCCTGCTACACTCCTTAGGCCTACCTAGTGGACCAAGGGTAGTATGGGTAGGAGATTTATATGCAGTACATGTATCACAAGCTGTCACAAATTTAGCAGTATCGCCGTACATACCTGGCCAATAATAGCTAAACTTAAGTCTTTGGTAAGTTTTAAAAATTCCCATATGTCCCGCATTGGGGTCAGAATGATTGTTTTTTAGTATCGTTTCACGATGTTCTTTAGGAACAACTTCCTTCCATTCGAATTCGGATGTAAGTGGGCTGTTACCCTTCGAGAAACGATACAATTTCCCATTCGTCACCACGTAGTACGGAAAACTAGTAGGCGAACTTACGCAACCGTTGAAGATGTTAAGATACCAGTCGTCTTTGGTAATGTAACTGCGATCACTTGTGGCACTAATTTCTGCTACTGGTACTGCTCTAGATAATGCATCTGGAATTACATTATCTTTACCTTTACGGTGTTTAATAATAAAATTAAAGGCAGAGAGCCTCAGACCCCAGCGGGCGAGACGACCCGTAGGGTTGGACAAGGTTAAAAACCATTTTAAAGCTGAATGGTCGGTGTAAACCGTAAAACACTTACCATTCTCTAAATAACAGCGCCAGTGTTCGAGAGCGTCCAGCACAGCCAGAGTTTCTCTCTCTGTAACGCTATAGTTACGTTCAGGACCCGTTAAAGAGCGGCTCCTGAATGCTATGGGGCGGTCAACGCCATCTATATTTTGGGTGAGCATAGCGCCTAATCCGAAATTACTGGCGTCTGTGTGAACTTCGAAAGGAAGGTCGTAATTAGGGCAGGCCGCTTCCGCTTCTGCTGACCATCTGAAGGGTGGAGCACACTTCTTTGTTGATGTTAGAGAGTTCAGAGGGCCCGCAATGGTGCTGAAATTTGGTATAAAACGTCTGTACCAAGACGCGGTTCCTAGGAATCTCTTCACATCTTTTTTCGTGATTGGTGTTAGGAAGTTGAGAATAGCTTCCACCTTCAGCGGGTCTGTGCGGAGACCCTCAGCGTCAACCACATAGCCCAAATACTTTAAGCTATCCCTAAAAAGTTGACATTTTTCGAAGTTAACTGATAAATTGGCTATTTTAAGTTTTTCCAATACGCGCAGCAGCAGGGACACGTGATCCTGGAACGATTCGCTAATTACTATAACGTCGTCTAAATAACAGAAGACTTTGTGCTCGAACTCCGGTCCAAATAAGGTATCCACTAATCTTTGTTGTGTAGCTGGCGCATTGGTCAACCCAAAAGGCATTACATTAAAAACGAAAGTTCCGCGACCCGGAACGTAAAAACTAGTCTTCTCTCTGTCCTTTTTATCCAATGGAATCTGCCAAAAGGATTTTGACAGGTCAATCGATGACAGGAAACGAGCGTCCCTAAGGTTGTCTAAGATCTCCGATATATACGGTAGGCTATAGGCGTCTTTTTTGGTGACCGAGTTAAGCTTCCTACTGTCTAGGCATACCCGAGCTTTACCCTCTTTTTTCTCTACTACTATGACAGGGGAAGACCACGGACTTTCTCCTGGCGAAATTACGCCGAGTTTCAACATTTCGTCTACCTGCTCTGATACGATTCTTTGTTTTTCCGGCGACAACCTATACGAGCGCTGCCTAATAGGAAGTGCATCTCCTGTATCGATCCTATGGGTAGTTAGGGATGTTCTACCTAAACCTATACGTTCAAAAGAGATATTTTTAAATTGCTCAATTACGCTATTCGCGATTATTTTTTCTGATGGCTCTAACGTGTCATAGGAATGCAGGCCTAGTGAGGAAGTAGAAGACGTTGTAATATTATAAACTTTAGGGTCTGTGTTACTGATAAAATCTAAGTTAGGTAAATAGTTAGGACAAATATTAAATTTTTTCCAAAAATCAATGCCATGAATTAAATGCGAATCTATTTCTTGTATTACATGAACGTTTAATATTTTAATTATATTTTCGAAAACTATAGGTAACAGAATATTGCCAATAGAATGATAAGACTGACCGCCTACAATCGTAACTGTTAATATATCAGCAGAGTTTAATATGAACCCTGCTTTTAAAAGTTGTAAATGGGAATTATTCCCTAAAATGGTAATAGCTGAACCCGAATCTAATAGACCTAAATATTTTAAGTTAGGATAATTAGCAATTGAAACCGTAACATAAGGACGAGGATCGTTATGAGGTAATTTATTAAAAATAGTAGCGACCTTGAAAGTGCGAAAGAAATTTTTTATAGTTGTCAGCCAGTTGGCCCAGTCTTCCTGGTCGAAGTTAGACTGACTGCAACTTTCCTGAGCTAGTTTTTTGTATGATTATTATTGTTATCTTTAATGTTTGTTTGAAGGACTTTAGAAGGTGGGCTATATTTGACCTTACATTTAGGGCAATCTGTAACTTGATAACCGCGTTCGCCGCATCTGTAACACTGGAAAGGACTCACGAACGGTTTTTTCTTGGAATTGCACCTAGGGCAAGTAAAAGTAGTGTGGTCCCGAAGGCCACATTTAAAACAATATTTTTTATTTAAGTTTAACGAGGCTAACCTATTTGAATTATATTTATTTTTGTTTGTTTTGATAGATAGATAATTAAATTCTGGTGCTAATGAGCAACCAGGGTTACACGAAGGTTCTTTGAAATTTGAATACCGAGCGTTAATTCTTTCATAGTTTCTGCAGACTTCTCGTAATTCAGAAATGCTAGAAATATTTGGATTCGTAGCCAAAACTCCCGCGTAACAGGGCCTAATATTGTGAAGAATTATTTCTAATTTATCCGCCTCTGGCACCGATCCGGAAAGTCGCGAAAACATACCGTGCATAATCGCTAGATAGATAGTTATGCTTTCTTCTTCGCCTTGGCTTCGCGAACGGATCTCGTACATCATTTTGTAGTCAAAGTCAAAGGTGTCGAAGTCCGTTCTTAGCGAAGATAGTAGTTCGTGCCACGAACCTATGCCATCCCTTACGCTTCTGAGCCAATGCAAGGCTTCCCCGGTGAAAATTTCTGGCGCTAAACGCATCATTCTTTCGTCCCAAATATTTCGTGCCAACTTAAGCTCTTCTAAGCGAGCGATAAAAGCGCGTACGCAGGATTTGCCGTCATATTTTGTCTTTACAATTTCTGAAAGCGAAGTCCTATCGCAACCTACTTCCGTATTTGTGTATGTTGTTTCCTTCCTCTCGTACGGACTATTTGGTACATTTAAACTATCCTGTACAGAAGTTTTTCCCACTAACGGTTTGTTTTTGTTTGTGAAATTATTAAACCTAGTCTGGAGGTCATTGAATTGTTCAACGATATCATCAAAAAGCGTTAATAAAATTTCATTTGTAGGATTTTCTATTCTTTTTAAACGGAAGTAAATGTGATTAATTAAAGAGCGAGTACGATCTAAAACTGGTTTGTTATCCGGGTTATTGTCTAATGTATCTAAGTTTATAATTATTCTGCGTTAACTTCTTTCATGTCTGTCTCTATGTCATAGCATGAGTCATAAATCGCGTCCGCAGGATATTCCGAAACAATTTTATTTATTTGCACTCTAAGATCCTCAACCCTGTCTTTAGGTTCTAAACCGCGTATGGCTTCTTCATACGTGAGTTCCGGTTTAGTTAAATGTAAATATTTAATGGTACGGTCCATTTTTAAGCAAAACTATTTTTAAAGAAATTGACTAAGTTCAAGCTAATTCAAATAAATATTTTTATTAGACACCTCAATTGAAGCTAAAATGGCTCAATATATTAAATAATATTTTGTGAGATAATTAATTGAAATTAAAATAGTGAACTGAAATGTTTGAAAACAATACGCGACGGAATGTGACACGATTGTGGGCAATGTTAAAATTTTTTTATTAAGAACAATGTATAATAATATACGTAACTGCTATTTTCTTTTCAGAGCATAAAAAAAAATTGAAAAATATGCATTTTTTTATGGTTGCAATAAATGATTGCAACAATAAAAAAATGAATGCAATAAATGCACCAATAAAAAATAAAATCTCTGAAGGGAAATGTCAATTACGCACAAACACAAATGCAAAATACAAATGCTAAAAAAACATGAAATGTAATGCAATGTTATAAAAAAATAAAAAAACGAAACAAAAATGTAGTAGAAAAATTATTGCCCACTGTGCAGTTCACGCATATGTGGGTAATCAGAGATGGTATTTGATTACCCGGCGGAGCCAGATGACAATAATCGGCTACTCGTTCCTTTTTAATGAGAAACGGGTCGGTGGTACCACCCCGTTCAGCCTCGTCCGCAAAGGCTTACCACCTGGAATTGAAAAATACCGACACCACAATAGTACGAAAACTTCCCTGTGCTTTGCCCTTCAAACGTTGGCGCCACTTTGTTACGACCGCCTGACGGCGGGTACAAATAAAACACACAATTATAAAAAAAATACAATTGTTTATTGTTAACAGGAAAAAAATATATTTAATTACGCAAACAATTAAAAATCGTAATAAGAACAATCCAGAAAATTATAATAAGTAATAATATTAAAATGGGGCGTGAATTCCCGGCACAGGGGAGTTTTCGGGTCCACAAAAAACCTATGGGCGCTGGGGACTTATCTTTAGGCCGCTCGATCCCGTGACGCGTGGGAGGTCTTCGGTAAACAGCCTCCACCGGCTAGGTGGGGAATTTGGAGGTGCCCTGTAGAAGGCCCTTAGCCGCCGAGGTCAGCGGGAGTCGACGGGCAGAGGTGAGGCCTGCTGTCTCCCAAACCGTACTTTGTCAACCTGTACGGTGGACCCCCAATTTCTGGAACGCGCCGAATTGGACACATGTAGCGCGAAAGATCCGACCCTCAGGCACTAGGTGAGACCAGGAGTGGGCGCCGGCATCTTTCGCGAAGCAATTAAAATTTCACGAAATGGAGTGGTGATATTTACGTCCGGTTAAAACATAATACTAAGGAAAAACAAATATATAAAAAAACTTATTACCCAACCCAGAATCAAACCCCAACATTATATTTAGGACTATCACCACTCCACTACGCTATGAGGTACAAAAAATTTTAATTTCTACACATTAGGGTAGGTCTATAAAAACATCGAAACAATGACCATTGATATTTTTTTTGTCGGGTATAATGAGAAAACCCTCTTTCGTGACATCAATCCAGCGAATAATTTTGTGTTTACATTATACTATTTGCGGTGGCAATTTCTAATAGATTAACAAAACCAAAAACTCATTATTTTTATGTATGTTTAGAATTTTAGTATTTATGGAATTTTGACAACAAATATTTTAGAAAAATAGATATTCACAAGCCACCGATGTTAAATAACACACGCGTGGAATGCACAGTGGGAATTAATTATCGCGGCCATATCTCTCCTGGTTTCTTGTGGAGGCTGGACCGATTTGGACGAAAATTAATATGATAATAGAAATGAAGAAAAATACCGCGGTGAAACATATTCAAAACTTATCGAATGATTAAATAGAAAAGGTTACAATTTTTAAGATACTAGCTGTCACATTTGGTTACGTTGTTACCCACTATTAAGAAATATATATAGCCACAGAAAAATACACGATTAAAAGGTAGAACAAATCACTTGTTGAATAGTAATAAATTGAATAATTAATAAAAATTAGTTAACAGCAACTCAGAACTATTGGAATTAATTATATTAACTTACCAAGGGGGTTGAAGAATGTTGCTAATTTAAACTTATTTTTTTATTTTAATAAAGCACTGTTTGAACGGAACTGAATTGTTGTCGTGCGAGCTCTGGCGTCGGAAAGGGGTTGTTCATGCGCGAACTCGTTTTTATATACTGCCCCCCAGGACGGCCTACTTCCTGCCTGGCAACAGTGCGCACTCCCCAGATCTCTTGATCCTTCGTCTGAGACGAGGACAGAGATATAGAAAGAACGGCTCAACCGAAGCAAGGCACGCCCTAAACTATTGTCTGTTTTTTTATAAAATTCTTGTGGGACTAAGTTAACAATAACCGAACCGAGTGAGATAGGATCATTGTCCCGTTGTTCGCTATTGTATTATTTCTAGATCCTTCTATGTTGTGGGCGTTTCTTATTAGGTGTTCTAGAAGGAATTTGATTTCCGGTGCCAACGAATACCTTATATGGTCATTATGATGCTATCACTAGTTAAGGCGCGCGGTTTCCATTCGATGTAACAACTAGTTATTTTGTTTGTTTGTGTGTAACGATTTTTTATTTTTATTTTATATTTTTAAAACTATGTTATGACGTAACAATACCCACGGTAAGATATGGGGTGGTGCTGATTCTACTCTGCCGGCACCTCACATATTATGTATTAGGATAATAAACGAAACTCTATATATAAATAGAATATAAAATAAAATATCTTAGAGATTTAAATGAAAAAATAAATGATGTTTGTTGGTGTTTGGTAAGGGCATCATTTGAGAACGATTATTTAGCTAACTTTTTCTTATATTTGTGATGATCTATTAAGGTTTTTAGGGAAAGAATTACTGAAAAAGATGCCCGTAATATTAGAAAATCCGGGAAAAGTTGAAAGTTCTTTTATCTATAGTATTTTTGTCTTAGTATGCACTCAAGATATTAAAATTAATATTTTTAGTAGTCGATTTGCCGTAAGACATTTTAATCGTGCGAATCGTCACCTTCAGAAATATGTAACTAGACTATTGGCACTTTTTCAGCTTTTAAACAGAAAAAAATAAAAGTAGAGTCGAGCACACACTGCCCAAAAATATTAATTAACAAGGAATCGAATGTATTATAATAAAAGTAAAATGAGATTTTACTTCTAGCGACATAAACAAGATAGGTGAGCATTGCTAGTAGCGTTTAAAGCTATATGAACAAGAAAAAACATGATTTTGAGCATTCGGTTAAGTTTGCCATTGACCATTGATATTTTTAAAACTTTTATTTAACTTAAATGAATTTTTCAAGCACTTGCTATCATCCGTTAAAGCTCAAATTTGGTA
Organism: Phalera bucephala; assembly: GCA_905147815.2. Lineage (NCBI taxonomy): Eukaryota > Metazoa > Arthropoda > Insecta > Lepidoptera > Notodontidae > Phalera > Phalera bucephala. The sequence continues at coordinate 14,948,647 of LR990612.1, forward strand.
CACTTCAATAACAATGCTATATTGTTTATCTAAAAGTATCCAGAGTAGCTGAACATCTGTACGGTTATGAGATCCTGGTACTTTAAAAAGGGGTTTCGTTATAATTTACCCACCAATAGGTTTCGAGTACATCGTTGACGACCTAAGATCTATAATAGGTGAACTGAAGAAATGGAATGGGAATCATTTAAAAAATGTTTTTTGATGACTAACAATAATATAATTAACCTGCAGTTCATGTGGAAAAAAGGTGCATAACTATCTTGTTCGACTAGCCAGGATGACAAAATAGAATATTGAATTTTGTTTAAGTAGTTCGATTATAAAACAACTAGAGATGCTATAGATGCTAAGATGAGAAAGGGCATGCTCCGTTGGTTCAGGAATATAGAAAAAATGCCAGAGGAAAGAATGACAATACAGATATACAATGTGAAAGTAAAAGGATGCAGGTACCGGGGAAGACCTAGACTATCTTACCACGACCAAATAAACCGAGTCTTATCTGATGGAAAAGTCAAGAGTCTCCGTAACCGGCGAGCGTGTATGAGACGAACTATGAGAGTCGAGGAAGCCAGAGAGGTATGTAAGGAAAGAACCTGTTGGAACTCTGTACTCTCTGCCTACCCCGCAAGGGATCTGGCGTGAGGTTATAGATAGATAGATAGAGATGCTATATTGGTTTTGGTTACAAACCGTTTTTATATATAATTACAAAATTATTATATTTAGTAGATAAATTATATATTTACTTCCCTAAATAATTAATATGATAAAATATTAGTGAAATGTACCAAATCTGGCAACTGTAGGTCAATAATAAATTTAAGAAATTTTCGGAATTTTATGTAGGTACCGTTCACCATTTATTACTTCTATCACTTCGGTACACTACTGTATCTTTTTTTACTATTTTTTGCCCAAAATATAAAGCCTACTTAAATATTTTCGAAGGTGACGAAGGTGAATGCATTCGTGCGAATCGACTACTAAACATATAAATTTAAAAACTGACGATTCGCACAATTCGTGAGAGTAAAATTTGTGTAAATCAACAATTAAGCCGAGACGAACTATGCGAGTAGAATAAGCCAAAGAGGTCCGTAAGGAAAGAACCTGTTGGAACTTTGTATTCGCTACCTACCCCATAAGGGATCTGACGTGATGATAAAAATAGATAGGGGAATTTAATACTGGAAAGAAGACTAGTAGATATAGTCTAAAAATAAATGAACACTTCAATTAACTTAAATAGCGAACGTGAGCAGAAATGGCAAGCTCCGGAAGTTTACTTAACTAATTAATGTTGCCGACAAAATGACTCTTTTAATCCAATACGTGTTTTGTCGTCTTCGCCGGATGGGAGGAACCTCAACCGGAAGATCCGGAAGCTGGTGCGACGTATCCTCCGATGTTCCAACACCCGCACCATCGCGGCTGCGATTGAACAGAACAGAGGCACCAAAGTCTTCGCTCGCCAGCTAGATAGATCCCATCTGACGAAACTTAAAACTGCGGATGGCAAAAACCGTGACCTCCGAGTTCGAGATACTCGAGGAAATTGAGAGTTTCTACAAAGACCTGTACGCGTCACGGATGGCTAAACCCTCGAGACCCAGCGCTGACGACCACAGAGCCCCACTAGCACGCCACGACACGGAAGACATCCCTGATGGCAACCAGGACGAGGTCAGAGTGGCTCTCGAGCAGCTCAAAAATAACAAGTCGCCAGGCGATGACGGAATCATCACTGAGCTCTAAAACCAGGCGGGACTCCAATCCTGAAAAAGCTAGCGAGTCTCTTTAATTCCGTCATCCACCAGGGCTTAACACCTCAAGCGTGGAGCGGGAGTGCGGTGGTTCTGTTCTTCAAAAAAGGTGACAAAACCTTGCTGAAGAACTACAGACCCATCTCACTCCTGATCCACGTCTACAAGTTGTTCTCGAGAGTACTCACAAACCGCCTCGCCAGAAGACTTGACGAGTTCCAGCCACCGGAACAAGCCGGGTTTCGAAAAGGCTACAGCACGGTAGACCACATCCATACTGTTCGGCAGATTGTACAGAAGACCGAAGAGTACAATCAGCCGCTGTGTATGGCTTTCGTGGACTACGAGAAAGCCTTCGACTCCATCGAAACCTGGGTGGTTTTGGATGCTCTGCAGCGATGTGGCATCGATTGGCGCTATATCGAGGTGTTGAGATGTCTGTATGATACCGCCACAATGACCGTCGAGCTCCAGGACCAAAAGACCAACCCGGTCGAGCTGCATCGAGGGGTAAGACAGGGGGATGTAATATCCCCTAAGCTCTTTACCAATGCACTCGAAGACGTTTTCAAGGCGCTGGACTGGACTGGGCGGGGCATTAACATCAACGGCGAATACATCTCACACCTTCGGTTTGCCGATGATATCGTCATCGTGGCAGAGTCACTGGAACAGTTAAGTGAAATGCTGCATAGCCTAAATGGAGCCTCTCGAGGGGTCGGTCTCGGCATGAACTTGGATAAAACCAAGATCATGTTTAATGAGCATGTCACGCCGGGACCGATCTACGTCGATGGTTCGATGCTCGAAGTTGTTCGGGAGTATGTCTACCTTGGACAAGTTGTCCAATTTGGTAGAAACAACTTCGAGAAAGAAATCAACCGCAGGATCCAATTGGGTTGGGCAGCATTTGGCAAACTACGTCACGTTTTCGCTTCACCTATACCGCAATGCCTGAAGACTAAAGTCGTTAACCAATGCGTCCTACCTGTTAAGACTTACGGGGCCGAGACGTGGACACTCACAGTGGGACTAGTCCACAAATTCTAAGTCGCACAGCGGGCTATGGAGCGAGCTATGCTCGGCGTCTCTTTGAAGGATAAAATTCGTAACGAGGTAATCCGACAAAGAACCAAAGTTACCGACATAGCTCGCAGACTCAGTAAGCTAAAGTGGCAATGGGCTGGTCACATCTGCAGAAGGACCGACGGCCGATGGAGCAAGCGTGTCCTAGAGTGGAGACCGCGACTTGGTAAGCGTAAGGTAGGACGGCCCCCAGCTAGATGGACCGACGACCTCAAAAAGGTCGCTGGGACAGACTGGATGCGGAAGGCGGAGGACCGTGTGTAATGGCGCGTGTTAGGAGAGGCCTATGTCCAGCACTGGACTGCTATAGGCTGATTGATTGATTGATAAAAATTATTGCTTAAAATCGAAACGTTCCCCCTATCGATTGTACTTTCTTATAGTTCTTCTTTGGACTTAGATTTTATACAATGATTGAAGTACGAAACTTTTGTGCTTATAGTCATTAAAAAGCACTGAGAAGACAGGAATGGATAAATATATTGATGCAAAAATGTATTCATGAATGTTATTCTGCCACAGAAAAATATTTGCTTTATGAATCAGTTAATTTGTTCGTTGTCATAAATGGTAACGTCAAATTTATGAAAATACTTTTTTAAAAAAAAAGAGTGTTTTATGTTATGTAGCATTTATGTAGTGGTCGCAAATGTTAGGAGCATTAAAAATTTTTCGGAGTCATCAGTGGTTGTAAATAACCTTATCTATACATTTCCTGTTTGGAAATGAAGAAACCATTGTATTAAAATTTAAAAATAGCCCTAGTTTTCCTGCTGTCTTCAAAATTAAGCGACATTTTGTTATTACTGTCGCTTCCTTTCTGAGTCTGAATATAAATTAACATTATAGGTATTAAAAATCTAGTGCCAACTAACGTTTTCGAAACAGGTCATAGAAATACAATTATATTTTTGGTTTGGTTACCTTTACCTACTAGTTGTTTTGAAATGTACCTATTAAACATAAAAATAAACCTAAATAATATCACCCCTTTATTCTCCAAGCTGGGGTTGGCAGATGTGTACTGTGCATACCCACCTATTGCCGACGATGTTAGGTACCATATAATAGGGGGCGACCCTGTTGCCAAACACTTGGCACAACTCTAGACTCCGGACTGATACTGGGAATTTTTCGAAAGAAAGACCATATACATTCGTCTGACCTGTGATTTGAACCCAGGACCTCGTGGTCTCACAGCAAAATTTTTACCGCTAGACCAACGAGACAGTCATATTTATTTATGTAACTATAAAAAAGTAATAAAAAAATAATTTTGTTTTGAATATTTCAAAGTATCGTTATCGCTCATTAATTCTTCTTTTCAACACGGTAGAATTACGCTATTAAATTCATTTGTTATCTTTGAATAAAGGGCGTTATATTCATTTTGACTATATAATAACCTGAAGATTTTACAATGATTATGAAAAAAATAGCTTTAAAGATTTTTATTTTCGAGATACGTCACTTTTTTAACTTTGACACACAACACACATTATAATCAAAACGTAACACTTAGTTCTTATGTAATAGCATAGATCTGGAATGTAATCCAAAACATGTGCGTTCAGCTAATAAAAATGAAGTAACTAACAACAAACAAAAAAAATAAGTAAGAAGTAAACATTATCTAAGAATAAACACAGGACCACGTATACATCTAAAAACATAAAAAACACAATAACTCTAAGGATAGGTAACGTAATATAACAGAGCATGACATTATATAGCATAATTTACATCTTTGACAATTTCAATAAATTTTACAAAATCTATTTGAAAAATATCTAGGCTATTATTGGACTTGGCTAAATCATCGTACAGACGAAGCATTCGTACCAGTGGATATTAGTACGAGAAATTGTGTTTGTAAATTTCAAGGGCAAATATCTCTTTGCTAGTTTCGTTATATCTACGGACCCTGTATCTTGTGTTAAAGCTAATTTGGAAAAGTAATTCCGGAGAGTCTATTTGTTCTAACCCGTGAATACTCGATACAGTGGCCGGAGCGGCCTTCTACCCCTATAACAGATGAGAGTATGTACATTGGTTTAAAAAATGTCTATCTATCTCTAAATCATCACGGCAGATCCCTTACGGGGTAGGCAGAGAGTACAGAGTTCCAACAGGCTCTTTCCTTACATACCTCTCTGGCTTCCTCTACTCTCATACACGCTCGCCGGTTACGGAGACTCCTGACTTGTCCTTCAGATAAGACCCGGTCTATTTGGTCATGGTAAGATAGTCTAGGTCTTCCCCGGCACCTACATCCTTCCACTTTCGCATTGTATATCAGTTTTGTCATTCTTTCTTCGGACATTCTTTCTATATGCCCGAACCAACGGAGCATAACCTTTCTCATCTTTACACCGATACTCTCTTTCATACCTATTTGCTTTCTTACTACGCTTTCGCTACTACGCTGTTGCGAATACGGTCGGTCAGCGTGACTCCGCACATCTTCCGCAGAGCTCGCATTTCCACCGCATTTATCCTACTTTCATTCTTTTCTCTTCTTTTTTTTTTTTTTTCTAAAAACGTAGCCCCACTCTAGGATTTATTCCTGTGTCGTGGGTGCGGTTATAAACATGAAAATTCACAAACACAAATACCCAGACCGAAACAAATAAATGTGGATCACACAAAGATTTGTCCCGTGCGGGAATCGAACCCGCGACTATTAGACACAGTGGGCGGAGCAGCTCAAGCTCTTAACAACTGCGCTAAATCGTCGTCAAATCTCCTTCTTACATACCCAGCTCTCGCAACCATATAACAGCGTTGGGACAAGCGCTCCAGTATGTATGGCCAGCTGCGCCTTTCGGCTTAAGTGCCGGCTCCCAAGTAGCTTTCCCATCGCGCCATTCACTCTGTTCCCTGCACTCACTCTTCTCTCTATGTCAGCGGTGTATTTTTATCCTTACTGAATGCGCATCCAAGATATACAAACTCATTCACTTGCTCCAGCACATCGTTCTCACACAATCCTTGCATTCGTTCTGGTTTGTTCCCGTTCAAATAATTACCATAATTTTGGTTTTCTTCACATTCAAATGTAAGCCATTTCACATGCAGTCGTCTTTCATAACTGTGGCTAGTGATTGCAGATCAGTGGCTGTTGGCGCTATCAAAACCGCGTCATCTGCATATAGTAGATGATTTACCACTAGATCACTCATTTGTACACCTTCATTCATCGCTTTCAGTCTTTGAAGACTTTTATCCAAATATATTATAAACAGTCTAGCGGACAACACGCAACCCTGCTTGACGCCGATTTCAATAAATGTTAAATATAAAAATATTATTTTTTCTGTAAACATAGAGCTAAGCACGAACCACGTTATTGTTACGCTATCGAGTTGATACGCCGCATTTTTCACACAACAACTTTACTAAATACATATAAATGCGATAGCACGCTTTCTTCACAACGTGCCGCTAATGTTAATTTATTCTTACCTAGATAGCAGTTTATAAAGATGACATAACGCTGAGCGTTATCGCCATTTTTTTTCCAGGACACACTCGACACAAATCATTATAACATTTATTTTTGACAAGCTCAGCTTTCTTGCAGAAAGATATTCCCGCTGTGAAATACGAAGATAAAGACCAGGTTTGTTCACTTGCCTTTCCTAATCCTAATTAGCCGTTTAACTTAGCCCTTATCACGAATCTGAACAGAAAATCATCGTTATAAACCAACTCGCCGTCTTATCTGTGTTTGAAATTCAGTTTTATTTTACTGTCGGGTCAAGTGCGGTATTCATTTTTATATCGCACTTAGCTTTCAAATGTTTTCTATGATATTACATGCTTCGGGCATAACGCTTTTAGAGATATATTGAGATTTACTTTGTTCGTCGAGTGAATACTCAATGTTGTCCCGATTATTTTATGTATCTAAGTACTTATAGGTACTTCGGCTTGTGTTATATTATTTTGCCAATCACGTGAAATATAAAAATATTTGGAAGCTAGATTTTTTCCTGTTGACATATCGAAAAGAAATATTTTGTTGAACATCAAAATCTTTTCAATCGCTAAAACTATTTTTGAATCACGATTCACTCAATGGATGTAGTCATTTATATATGGTTTATTACAGCCAAATTATACAAAAAGGCTCACAGTTTTGTAAACAGGGATGTTTAGCCGGGTTGTAATACGGCTGTTCCATAGTGTAAATATAATAAGATATACTGTGGCTGTACGAACGTTTAACGTGGTGTATCAGCGCTTTGTGTTCTTTAATTAAGCTACTCGAAATTTAATAGGACTGGTCCATGAACTACCGCTTCGTCAGTAAAGCGGCCACTTCGGATCTAGCGCTTCCTCCGCTCGCTCGATTTGCGCGTTTTGGTCACAATTCTAACCTTATTCGTGTAATACATCCTGCAATGCAAGTATCATACGTGGGCCGCTGTATTGTAGAACATCACGTAATGACTATTCACCTGAACGTTGATCCGCCGTTTTATGGCGAATTATTCACCTGACTGAGACATATACATGTATGAAATCGGTAATTACGTTTTTTGAGAAGTTGAACTGACAAGCGGCGTAATGACGTTGTTTATGAAAATGTATTTAAAATGCCGTGTAATTTACTGTAACAGTCAATATTACCTAATGTAATAATAATTCTTAGGAACCATCTCTTTTTCTGCAGTGTTCTCGAGGGACATCCGCAGATACCCTTGTAGTAATCGTGGCTGACCAGCTGTAAAATTAATCTCACTCCTTTCACGCACTTTTGTTTCTTCTAAACTTTATTTATATACAAAAAAACGTAATAAGCACCGTCGCGGTTATAGTCCCTAAGCGGAGGAGACAGAGGTGTACGATTCCAATCTTAAGACAACGGCTAAGACTTTTTCGACAGAAAAAGGACCATTTGTTTGACCTAGGATTTTCTATATAACCTCAGTTTGGATTCTGCAATTGTGCCCAGTAAAATGCCATATCGTTCATTAATTGTGATTATTCTTCGTGCTTCATCCTCGAGATTAGAGAACAATTGTAGTTACGCATATTGACTCGCTAATCTTCCACTATAGTTAAAAGTAGCTTTTATTTATATTTTTTACTTTTTTATACTAAAAAAGTTTTAAAACACTGGCAACCCAGAGTCTATCTACCAAACCGTGGGTGTTTCAAACCTCATTCGCATTTTAGTGCTCCGCTAGTCTACACTAACTTTCTCTGCGTTAATGTGCTGACCTTAAAATTGTGAAATATGTCATAAAGAACTCAAGATGAAGACGGTGACGAATATATTAGGCGTAAGATGCCAAAAATTGAAAAGAAATAGCGCAGACGCAAGGAGCGTTTGCGCCGCCGCATAAGTTCGGACAGCAGCAGGTCGAGAGCAGAGAATTCATCGCCTGTGCTATCGTTACTCGACGGTAAACTTTTGAATATTAATTATAACAAATATGCATAAATCTGAAATTCTAAAATAGTCTAAAGTGTATTAGGGTAGTAATGCAAACCCATCATACAAATACGTATCTGAATGTACAAATACTAGTGCACAGTTGGCCAAATTATAGCCTGTCCTGCGCCTGGTGAATAATTTTGTACAGATACCTACCCACATGATAAAATTATATTTTTATAAGCTTATAAGGTTTTTCCATATTATTTTTAACCTACCCTCTTTACGAAATAATACAAATACTTAGCAAACTATGCTTTGTACATAAATTTGTATTCGTAAATAAAGTCCAATTGCATTTGGCAAGATATGAAAGTGCACAATAATAAAATAATCATACGCTCTTTACGAAATAATACAAATACTTAGCAAACTATGCTTTGTACATAAATTTGTATTCGTAAATAAAGTCCAATCGCATTTGGCAAGATATGAAAGTGCACAATAATAAAATAATCATACCCTCTTTACGAAATAATGCAAATACTTAGCAAATTATGCTTTGTACATAAATTTGTATTCGTAAACAAAGTCCAATTGCATTTGGCAAAATATAAAAGTGCACAATAATAAAATAATCATATTTTATGCACTACACTCCAGACGGCCATGAAGTTTCGTTAACTGATTCCATTGCTCGGAATGAACAGCTCGGCCCTCCCACTTAGGATGTGGATCTGGAAATTGCCCCAGGACCGACCGCACCTGTCTTTGCTGAACAGGAAGAATGTCTCCTTGATGACGAGATCCTCTAATTACTAGGTGCATCCCCCACAAGAATAAAGAAAATGGGGGATAAATGCAAAAAGATATTGCCTTTCGATAGGAACATATCGCAACATCGGGTCTTACAAAAGAAACTCGAAAAGAACTACTAGACAAACATTTGTTACCTGGCAATTGCCCCATACTTTCTGGTCCAATTTTAAATCCAGAAATAAAAGCTGTCATGTCGGACACCATGATAGGAAGGGACAAGGCCACAGCGAGTAAACAAAATCAAATTACCTCGGTACTCTCGTGTATTGGGGAAGCTCTCTCAAAAATGTTTAATTCTGAACATAAGGATGCCTCAGTTATAAAACGACTGCCTGAGGGAGCCCAGTTGCTTTGTGATTTACAGTTCTCATAGTCCATGAAAAGGAAAAGCCTTATATGTTCTTTAATTAAAAAGGACATTAAGACTCAACGCTACGAGACAGAAATCGATACTTACCTTTTTGGCAAAAAATTAGCAGCCACCCTAAATGCAGCGAAAGCCATACGTAAGTCTGGATCTGAAATTAAAGTAACAAAACCTAAAGTCACAGCATCTAGAGTCCATTCGTAATTTAAACTCGAGGCCTTAACTGGCGAACAGCAGGCAGCCAGTCAAGGGGAGGCAGGATTTTGCTCTACAGCAACAAATACCAACCGTGCTACCGCCACCTGCTCCACAGCGTCGCTATTACCTAGCGCCTCCGCCGCCTCCACCGCAGCAGCCGTGGAGGCAGCGCCCGTACAAACGTCGTTAGACCCGGTACGTTGCTCAGGCAGACTTTCCTTATTTTGTAATCAATGGTGCCATATAACTAATGGCCCATTTTATCGTGGGTGCGAGGATACAGTATCCCCTTCCACAAACAAGTGGTTCAAAAGTATATCCCACAATTACTTAAATTATCAGCAAGAGACAAAGTTGACTTGATTGATTGATGATTGACTATAAGGAAGCGATAGGTCACCTTCTGACCACTGGTGTCATATCCAAGTGTGTGCCACATAAAAATCAATTTTTATCTATTTATTTTTTGATAAAAAAGATAAATGGGAAATCTCGATTTATATTAAATTTAGAAGCTTTAAATAAATTTATTAAAAACTGAACATTTAAAACTCCAGGACCTTAGAACGACTTTAAAACTGAAATCTAAAGATTATTTTATGGCTTCCTTAGACTTAAATAATGCCTATTTTTAGTATCAATATATGTAAGATACAGAAAGTACTTAAGGTTTAGATGGCAAGAGAGTTTATTTGAATTTAATGTATTGCCATTTGGGTTAAGCACAATACCCTATGTGTTTACTAAGCCACTTAAACCTGCAATGTCCATATTAAGGTCATTAGGTTGACATGTAGGTTGACATGTAATCATCATCATCATCTCAGCCTATACTTGTCCACTGCTGAACATAGGCCTCCCCAATCGCTTTCCAGCGTAACCGGTCCGATGCCACCTGCATCCAACGACTTCCTGCGATTTTCACAAGATCGTCGGTCCATCTGGCAGGCGGTCGTCCCACGCTGCGCTTGCCAATACGTGGTCTCCACTCTAGAATCTTTCTGCCCCAACACCCGTCCGATCTACGCGCTATGTGGCCCGCCCATTGCCACTTCAGCTTGCTAATCTTAACGGCTATGTCGGTGACCTTGGTTCTTCTACGAATCTCCTCATTCCTGATTCGATCGCGTAGAGAAACGCCGAGCATAGCTCTCTCCATAGCTCGCTGAGCAACTCTGAGCTTTTTTATGAGACCTATTGTAAGAGACCACGTCTCTGATCCATATATAACATCCATATATACTGGTAACACACATTGACTAAAAACTTTAGTCTTAAGGCACTAAGGTATTTTGGATGAGAAGATGTTGCGCAGTTTCCCGAACGCTGCCCAGCCGAGTTGGATTCGTCGATTGACCTCTCTCTCAAAGTTGGACCTACCTAACCGGACTACCTGTCCCAGGTAAATGTATTCGTCGACAACTTCAAGAGTAGAGTTCCCAACGGTGAGTGCGGTGGGTACGACATGGACGTTAGACATTATTTTGGTTTTGTCTAAGTTCATTTTAAGACCCACTTGTTGAGATACTCTGTTGAGGTCACCGAGCATTCGTCCTAGATCTTCCAGTGACTCCGCCACGACCACAATGTCGTCGGCAATCGAAGGTGAGTGATGTATTCGCCATTGATGTTGATGCCAAGTCCTTGCCATTCCAAGAGCTTGAAGGCGTCCTCTAAGGTGGCCGTAAACAGTTTCGGAGAAATAACGTCTCCCTGCCTTACTCCTCTTTTTATGGAGATCGCCTTCGTGCACTGCCCCTGTACTCGGACTGACATGGTGGCGTTATTATACAAGCACTTCAACACTTCAATGTACCGATAGTCAATGCGGCATCGCTGGAGAGATCTAAGAACCGCCCAAGTCTCGATCGAATCGAAGGCTTTCTCATAGTCCACAAACGCCAAGCATAGTGGCCGATTATACTCCTCGGTCTTCTGTATAATCTGCCGCAGCGTATGTATGTGGTCTATGGTACTAAAGCCTTTCCGGAAACCGGCTTGTTCGGGAGGCTGGAAGTCATCAAGCCTGCATTCGAGACGATTCGTGATGACTCTCGAAAACAACTTATAAACATGGCTCAGCAGTGTGATGGGCCTATAATTCTTCAGTAAAGTGTTATCACCTTTCTTGAAAAACAGTACCACCACACCCCTGTTCCATGCTTCCGGCGTTTTCTCTTCGAGCAAGACGGAATTAAACAGCCTCTGAAGGACTTTAAGTACCGGCGTTCCGCCCGCTTTCAGAAGCTCTGCGGTAATTCCGTCTTCGCCTGGCGCTTTGTTATTTTTGAGTTGTTTGAGAGCCATCCTAATCTCGTACAGGCTCATGTCCGGGATATCTTCAGCGTAGTGTCGGGTTAGCTTGGCTCTTGGGTCTTTTACCAAGTCAACAACAGGTTCAGCTACTGAGGTGTACAACTGCCATAGAACCTCTCTATCTCCCTGAGCACCTCTGACCTATTCGACGTTACGTTTCCGTCCTCCGTCTTCAGCTTCGTCAACTGGCTTTGCCCAATAGACGCGTCTCTTGCGAACACTTTGGAGCCCTTGTTCTGTGCTATGGTCTCCTCAATACGCCTTGTATTGAAGGACCGTAAATCGAGTCGCAAGGACTTCAGTATCTGTCCATTGAGCTGCCTATAGGACTTAGCATCATCGGAGGTTTCGAGCGTCATGGAACGTCGCTGAGCCATGAGGTTTCGGGTGTAGTTGGATAGTTTTTGAGGTCTATTTTTACGGTGGGGCTTAAAATACTTGGACCCGACCGTATGGACAGTCTCTACCAGCCTGTTGTTGATTTCGTCCATGTCAACTATATATTTAGACGACGTCTGTTGTAAAACACGCACTTATCAGGAATGTCTGGATAACGTAGTCCAGACAAACGCCCTTTTTGAATCTCTAGGCTTTATAATAAATTAAGAAAAGAGTTCCTTTATACCATCAAACGCACGTACGTATGCACGTACCTCGGATTTATCATTGACACCCAAAAATGTTATATATGTTTAATCGATACAAAAAGAGACAATATTATAACAGAACTAACTAGACTAAGTCGTAAACAGCGTTGTTCCATACGATATTTCGCACGCGTGCTCGGTCTTCTCACCGCTGCTTGTCCCGGTATCCGGTACGGCTGGCTCTATACAAAACAGCTGGAAAGATGTAAATATCTTGCTCTGTTGCAATCAGGCGATTACGACCAATTCATGAGTATTCCGACATATTTAAAAGGTGATATTAAATGGTGGATTAATTCTTTAAAGAGTGCCTTTAATCCAGTAAGGGACGATATTTACACTTTAGAAATCTTTTCTGATGCTAGTAAAACTGGGTGGGGGGTGGCATGTGGCGCAAACGGCCAATGGACTGCACACGAAGTCACTAAACATATTAATTTTCTTGAATTATTAGCTACCTTTTTTAGGTCTAAAAATATTCGGGTCACAATTAAGAGACTGTAAGATCCTGTTAAGGATTGATAACGACTGCTATATCGTATATCAACCGATTGGGAGGAGTTCGTATTTCTTACTTTAATAAATTAGCAAAAGATATTTGAGGTTTCTGCGAAGATAGAAACTGATAATAGAAATTGTTAACTTCCGCCCCCAGCAGTGCGTTGGCAATGCCGCAGCTCAAACTTATGGCCAGGAAATTATCAGGAAAGCATTTTCAAGGCTAAGTGTACCACTCAATTCCTTAGATGTCATGTGTGCATCCTTATCGGATAGTTCAGTAGCACAATACGCCGTAGCCTATAGATGATGGTTTAGCTTTTGTGATACTAATAGCATAGATAATTATGCGTCAATTCCGAATATTATATATTTCCTTACACCCTTTTTTTTCGTACGGGAGCTCACTATAGAACGCTTAATAGTTATCGTTCTGCTTTATCCTTAATTATAGGTACAAGGGTGGCCTCTGATGATCGAATTATTAGAATATTTAAAGGCTTTATAGACTCCGTCCACCTATTCCCAAGTACAAGATCACATGGGATACTGGTGTTGTACTGAACTTTCTACCTAACCTACATCCTAATAACTAGATATTCTTAGATCAGTTAGCTAAGAAAACCGTGACTCTGTTAGCACTTATCACGTCCCACAGAGCCCTGACTCTTGAGTTTATTAAAAATTCAAAATATACAGTGCGGTACGGATCTAATTCGTATAAAGTTATCAGACATAATAAAAACGTCCAGGCATAACGTTAACAAGCAAAACCCGATATCTGTCCTGCCAATACCTTATAATATAAGAAAATAATAGTGATTATTTATTTATTAGCGTCAAAAAGCCTTACAAATCAGTAAGTAGTCAAACTATAAGCAAATGGATTAAGAGTACCCTAAACGAAAGTGAAATTGACACTTCTATATTCTCTGCCCACTGTACCCGGCACGCTAGCACATCATAAGAAACACTGCCCGCTGGAGTGGAACATCCAATGTATTAAAAAAATTCTACAATAGGGATATAGATAACCAAAATACGGATGCTTTTGCGAAATTAAGTTTTTTATAAAAAAAAACTGATAATATAATGTGAAGTACACATTCAATTAGTTATGTTACATAAAATAATATTATTTTAGTTTAATAAAAACAATTCCTATAGTGAATGAAACTAAAATATATCCATTTTATTTTTGAAAATGTTTCGCGATCTTTCAAGCTCTACAATTGTTCTCTAATCTCGAGGATGAAGCACGAAGTATAATTAGTGATTAAACGAACTTACCTTAAGTGACGTTCTATCATAATTATACGAGGGCTTCATCCGAAGCGATTAGGACCCGCCCTCCCAAGATGGCCCTAAATAGCGAAACAACCCGTTTGTTTGTTTTGTTCTAAATGGTTTGTTACAGGTTATTCCTCTGCATGTTCTACTTTAAACTAAATGAGGTTCGAAACACCCACGGTTTGGTAGATAGACTCTGGGTTGCCAGTGTTTTAAAACTTTTTTAGAATAAAAAAGTAAAAAATATAAATAAAAGCTACTTTAACTATAGTGGAAGATTAGCGAGTCAATATGCGTAACTACAATTGTTCTCTAATCTCTTCGGATGAAGCCCTCGTATAATTATGATAGAACGTCACTTAAGGTAAGTTCGTTTAATCACTAATTCTATATAGTAAACCTCTGCCATCCCAGATTTAGGAATGTCGTACATGGATAATGCTAAAGGGCACAATTGCTTCTTTAAAAAATGATCGGAATGGGTAAATTATAACGAGGTGAGATAATTATTATGATAAAGACCTGATATACAATTTGTTGTTTAGTAACTGCTGATTTTACAAGTTATCCATTAATTAAATTATTATCTGACTGAATATATACGTGATATGTATAAAAGTGAAACAATTGAACAATTTTATTTATATAAGTAAACATTTAATTTGTTTATGTATTTTATCTTAAGATTTATTAAAATGATCCTTAACAAGTTTATCGGTCTGCAAGTTAATAATGGAACATATTGGGTTAAAATACCAATGAGCAATTGTTTGTTTATTTTTTATTTTTTTTTAAATTTTGCCCCCCAATAGGATTTGTTGCTGTAATATCGGTGCGTTTACAAACATGAAAATTCACATACACAAATATCCAGACCGAAACAAATAATTTTGGGTTACACAAAGATCTTTCCCGTGGGGGAGTCGAGCCCGCGACTATAAGACACAGTGGGCGGAGCGGCTTAAGTTCTTTCCTCCTCCTCCTCAAGTCGTATTCATCATGTATGAGGCTCGTGACCTCCACCCCCCAGGAGTCTTGCTCTTGTGATTTTATGCAATTTCCCCCTGTCCTCGGTGACATGCAGCGCGTTGTAGACTGTAGTGTCCAGAGAGGTGCGAATCTGGTCACACCAACGTGTTGGGCTGCGGCCTCGAGGTTTTTGTCTATCGACCATTAGCTTCTCCAAGTTGTCACCGTCTTTTCTGGCAATGTGGCCTTAGAACTCTAAGATACGGTTGATCTTAAACTCTTTGCAACTGCTCTAAATCGTCCGTCTTTCATAAAGTTTAGTTTTTCATAAAGTCTAGTTTTATTTCGAGACATTTAGGGCTATGAAAAAAAAAGTAGTTAAATATAAAATTCAGGTGTGGCCGTGTGGCGATGGGCAATCAGTAAAAGAGCAGCTGCTACCATTGTAGTTATATTAAAGCAATAACAATTTGTGATCTTCAGTGATCAAATTTAATTGCGAATAAAATAGGCAATAACAATTACCGGCACAATATGTACATACAAATTAATATCATAAAACCTTTGTTACCGCAATAAAGGGCCACCATTTTTATGTTACGCGACATAAGATCTCTTGAAAATAATAATACTTTGTGGCTATAGAATAGAATAGAAACTTATTCGAGTAACTAAGACTTCTACGTGGGTTAGTCCAGTGAACGTTAGGACGGCTTGGTCCAGTAGTTAAGAGCTCGAATCGCTTCGCCCACTGGATCGAGTAGTCGCGACTTTGATTCCCGCACAGGACTGATCTTTGTGTGACCGACAAATATTTGTTTCAGTCTGGGTGTCGGTTCGGTAAACGCACCCACGACACATGAATAATTCTTGGTGTGGGGGCTAGGTTTTGTATTTAAACATAGCCGACGCAGCGCGACGGGAGCGCTACGGTGGCGCGGCTTGGGGAACTCCCAAAAGTTATAATATACTGAAATGTACGGGAGACGCCACACAACGCAGCCTCGCTCAGCGCGGCGGCATACAACAGCAACGAACGTAGCCTAGCGCTTCCGTCGCGCTCCGTCGGCTATTTGCACAAACCTTAGGACTAATATTAGTTTGCCTACTCTAAATTAACCTTGAGTTTATTTCATTTGAGATAGCACAGCAGTGACTTACATATACACAGTCTAACCTACTGGCTATCATATTAAAATGCTGTTGGAGCTGGCCCGGCTGCGCACCAAGGATGCACACCGTTTTCACGTCGTTGTGTAAAAGCTGGGCATCGGCCAAAATCGCAGATGCGCAGAAGCGAGGCAACCCCACCAGTTTTTTAAACGCATTATTATATTGAATATGGTGGACGCTGTACGATTTTAGAGTATAATTAGTTCGCAGGTTGCACATATAGTGTTGTGCAATATGCTCGGAAGACCGTAATTTTTAAAATATAAACGGCTGTAAGATATGGATTAATGTCCCGCTTGTAGGTAAATAAATACGTGTGAAACATACATTAACTTCCCTAAAAATACGTTAAATTTTAACAAAAAACTCCATATTTTAGTCAGAATCAGATATTATTTAGATCATATTAACAGGTTATTGTTCTCTTGGACTGACTTTGAAATCTCAAGTAAATGTACTCCTGCAAAAACCTTTTTTTACTAGCTTGTTGTACTATCCCTCTTCTCAGCAAAGGCCCCTTTATACTTCAACAGCTGTCGATCCTTTGCTTTTTCGGGTAACAAAGTTCCCAACAAGGCACCCAGATCGTTGTGTCACCTTTTGCCCATGTCTACCTTGTCGTCTGTGACTATCGCTTGGTATCCAGTTTTTACAGCGTTAACCCACCTTTGCGAGTTCATGTATGATACGTGGTTAGGTCAATCGTACTGCAGTTTTGCAATTTTCATACTTACGTACGTAATGTAAGTTGTCACAAGAAGAGTAGTGTTGCTGACGTGGTCAATCCGTCTGTCACCTAGCATACTCAACGTAGCTCTCTTGAAAATCTTGAGAGTTAGGTCTGTTGCTCGATTGATGACCATGTAGTAACCAGCTTAACTTATTTAATAATTGAAAGTAACTTCCGAGTGATACAAAGTCAAGGTCAGCATTAAAAGTTGCACACAACTTGTAAGTTTATTTTCCTTACAGTAAATTATTGTGCAGGGCCTTTTGTGTGACACTTTTATTGCGACCTTTAAGTTAGGAAAAAGTTTAGCTTCACTCGCAATATCTTGTATAAATTTACGCCACTATAATTTTTCTATTTTCATTCAGGTAGCAATAAGTGAATTTTGTGTAATAACTTTGTTTTTGATATATCACACCTGCGTGCGGATCTGTATTAAGATCTTAGATTATACAATAAAATGGGGATGTACACCTCTGCCACCTCGCTTGGGGAATATAGCAGTGACGGTTCTTATACAAAGGATTTACTTTTAGATACTTGTCCACTGCTAAATATAGGTCGCCCTAAACGCTTTCCAGTGTAACCGGTCCGATGCCACCTACATCCAATGACTTCCTGCGATCTTCACGAGATAGTCGGTCCATAGATAACTAAATTAAGATAATTTAAGATATTTTACTAGTACCACCTATGACCCTTACCAGAAGGTCTCTACTTACTAAATCTACTGATCAGAGCTGGTTTTCCGTTGAAGTTTTAGACTTTCCATTAAATTGTTGCTTTAAATTTGGATGTTGTAGTTAAAAAAATACAAATATGGATCGTCTGATATGATTGATTCATATGTGATTAAAAAAATGTGTCTATATTTTATAATTATGCATAGATTGATTAATCAAAAGCAAAACAAATCCTTTAAAAGTTAAAGGTCTTGCTCACTATGCTCCTTAAAAGCATAGAACTCGCTATAAACTTCTAATGAATTCCATCTTCATCCAACTCTGTTGGCGTTGTTTTATACATTGTAACCACTAGTAAATTTGATGTTAATCTCAGGTAGTATTATTCTGTGTAAACTTCTGTTATTTACACTTCTGTTATAGACACCCTGTCTGAAAAGAATCGGTTGAATTTATCATCAGATGCGGTCAACAAAGGCGTAGGACATAAGTTAAAACCGGTGTTATGAATCCTACTTTTATATTTCGTTGTTTCTACTCTGTTTAATCCTTCCACTGTGCGATACGCAGACACAATAGGAAAAAACAATAGGTTTTTGCAGCGGGCTGATCGATGAAGCCTAAATGATTGATTGACCGGTGTTATAAATATTACGGCTTATGTATTAGGGATGAGAGTCTGAGCGTGCATAATATCAGCCTATACTATCCCACTCCTGGGCAAAGACCTTCCTTTTCCTCCACGCAGACCCAGCGCGGATTGGCGGAAACAGGTTTGTAGCCAGCTGCTGTTGGAACTTAAGGCTTCCAACTTGGCTTAACGACTATCCCATAACGCGGTAATCGAACCAACGGCTTAACATGCCTTTCGAAGCACAAAGACGTACAAAAATAAAAATGTCACAAACGGTCACCCATCTCAGACCAACCGAGCTGAACGCTGCTTATTTTTGTTGATCACTAAGAACACCGCGGTCGCACAGCACTACAAGGGTCTCGAGGCTGGACGACTAACGAGTGAGGTTTGACGACATGTCCACGAATTCGTGGGTTACACCGGTGGTGATATTTTACTATATATAAATTTATGTTTGAGTACTCGTGATTATCCTCCTTCTAAACGGTTTGACTGATTTTCATGTTTTTTTTGGTGTTATTGGGGCCACCTGAAAGGTTCTTAGCTATAGTTACGATTGGACTCGATGGATGGTGCAGTTGTCGACTGGGCGGAAAGTTGCAAATAACTGCTTGTTTATTTATAATATGTAACACTCAGGTTAAAAGTTACAAAATTGATAAATGTTTTTGTTAATATTTCTGCTTTGTATAAATAGATCAAATGGCGCCAAAGTGTTTAATTAATTAAGGTCGGGCTGCTTAGCTAGAAAATGACACCCATAGGCTTGCCAGTAAATTACCCCCATACACGTATGGATAACTTATATTGTGATACGAGATACGATATAATTTATTATATATAATAAATGTGTATTTTATATATATCTTGCTTCTGGTGTAAATAAAATTGACATATTTTGTATGCCCCTATTTGCTAGTATGTCATTTCTATGTAAGTTGTGATCCTAACAAACATTGAACTCTGTATCGATGCGTGTATTAAATCTATTTAGTTATTTTTATGAAGCAACATCTTTAGCATAATTATAGGTTCTAAACATGAAGGAAATGATTATGTGAACTAAATAACTCCAGACGTATTAAGTCAAAAAAGTTTATTTTTTATACGGGTACAATCATATTTTTTTATTGCGACATTAGATTATACGCAATAGAAAAAACAATATGTGAATATCAACATTCACCGACATAAATGGACATTACATAATGCTTCCTTGCGTAACATTATTGGTGCACTAGATTTTCCAGTAAATGAAATGTGGTGTCATATAGTTTCGAGACTTCTTTTCAGATTAGTAGATCTCTAGCTTATAACTTTAATGGTTATATTTTGGACTTTTCAAAATATTGCCCATAAGGCAAAAACAGGTGGCTCCTCCAGAGACACTTCGGATCTAAGTGGTGTAGTTTGCTACTCGGGTGTAGAGTTCAGGAAAAGAAGATGCTATACAATTGTTTTTTTAAGAATAGAATTTCCGTGAGGCCTTCATTGCATACTAATGCGTTTCCTTCATCACCATGGAACAGGAAAAAATAAGTAGGTAATTTGGCAGGTTGCCAAAATCTTCATCTATTTGCCGTCTATGTTTATTTTTCCATTAAAAGGTAGGAATTAATGATCTGTTGTAAATTCATGTATAGAGCGAATCAAAATTTGTAGTACTCAAAGATTTGAATACGCTAGTTAAGTGTGAAATGTAATCCTATCATGTCTCTTCTTGGGCTCAACAGCATTTCTATAGGCGGAAACGACACAAGATGGCATAAATCAATTTAATTTGACACGCGCAAAGTAAGTTATTTCGCACAACGGTCACAGAGAGATTACTCGTGTGAACGTGCGTCTACTTGCGTTGCAGGTAGTATTTGTTGCTTCAAATTGATGCACTCTCGCGGCTTCTGGATTATATTTATTCTAAGTACTCAATATATCTATATCATTATGCCAGATCTCTTGCTAATGCTTTGTTGTTTTTACTCTGTTGAATCCTTTAACCGTCCGATACGCAGACACAATAGAAAAACAAATCGATAGGTTTCTGCAGCGGGCTAATCGATTAATAGATTAGTTGTAATAGATGAAAACACGCAGAAATAGATGAGTCATACAAAATCCAACATACTGAATAAATTGGCTATTACTGAGTCAGCGAGATATATCTTCGGCGTCAATTTCACTTTCCATCAGTCTTCAAAAAAGAATACATAGAGAACAAGATGTCTTATAAATGTGAGACCAATACCCCTGGTATCAATGTACAGGTTTACCATAGGAGTACCTTAGTTTGCGTTTATCGTACCTATTTTGTATGGTAAATTAAACAGCGTCCCTAGCTGGTAAAACTAGAAATTTAAATTTCTTATATAAAAAATTAAAAACGGATCATTGAGACCAAAACTCTACTCATGAATAGTCAAGAAAATAAAGGCAAGTGATTATTTAAGAACCTACCACCCGTTCGGAATGTTATTCCTGTAGACAAGCAGGACAAGAAAATGTAGTTTTTAAAATTAATTTTGTAAACAATGTGGTCATAAGGTATGGGAGACTAATGCAAAAAGCGTGGATGGACAGGTTTGAGTATAAAAATAAATATAAAAGGTAACACACGCTCAAATGATATGAATAAATACAAACTGTGAATGCCTTTCGTCAATGTAAATGCTTACACCATTCTTAAGGAATAACATCATCTTCTTTCTCTGAATACATCTGAAATGACTAAGCATATGTAAATATCATATCAGCCTATATTGTCCCACTGCTAGGCAAAGGCCTTCTCACACAAATCGGATATTACAAAATAAAATAAGTATATATATTTACAATGTAGAATACTTACAAAGCATCCAGATCACAGAATATCAAACGATGCGGCGCAGATCATTGATGGGAATACGTTTGAGATGTATGGCACAGTATTATAAATAGTGGTGCATACACTTTGGATGTAAATATACTTGGTTGTGTACCTCAGCTGTGTGCTGGCCTAGAAATAAAATAAAAAGGCTGTTAAGTCCCATTCCCATTTTTGTATGTAAGCAATTCTCCTCTTGACAGACGCTTAACTTTTGTTTTATTTATTTTTTTATTATTTATTTTTTAAAAAACGTAGCCCCACACTAGGATTTATTCCTGTGTCGTGGGTGCGTTTACAAACATGAAAACTCACATACACAAATACCGAGACCGGAACAAATAATTGTGGATCACACAAAGATTTGTCCCGTGCGGGCCTCGAACCTGTGACTATTAGACGCAGTGGGCAGAGCGGCTTAAGCTCTTAACCACTGCGCTAAATCGCGCTAATCGTTTTATTCTAACGCTCAAGGGGAATAATTTAGTGTTATAGTGGTTTCTATATTCAGATAATACATTTATGTAAATGCTACGCTAAAAATCCATATCAACTAGAAAATAAAACGATGATTATTTCTCTATTGAAACTTAGGGAGCGTAAGTAGTATACATGTGATTCAAGGCAAAGGTCTGAGGAGTACCAGTCTTCAAAACGCATATCGCACGTCTGCCAATTTTTCCTTTTTTCTATGCTGCTAGATGACCGCGGCCATGGGCGCGTTTATGTTGTAATTTGACATAGGTAGACCGTCATTTTCCGGATAGCACAGAATCTGTACTAACCTAAGACACCTCCATACTTATATACTAAGTATCCTTAAAATCCGTTTAGCCGTGGCAGTATGGAGAAATAAAAACGGGATAGTATTCTTGTTCGTTTGTTTAAGGAAAAAATGCAAGAATCGTGTATTTTTTCCTTAAAAAAAACGAATATGCAAAGTTGAGTGTCCGGCTCATTCATCGGTAAAGAGTTCACTCCCGATGAGATAATCTTGACTGCATCATCGGTTCATGCAAGAAATCATATCTGAGTATCTAAATGAGCTGTGTACAAACAATTTCAGGCACGTGCTATTAACCACTTAAGAGTTTCTTTATGAGGTGACGAACCCGAGCCCATTACCAGTTCATAGAGGAATTCATGTATAGGCAAAATCACACATTTTAACATAAAATTGCAGCTTGCGACTAACAATAATAAAAATAATAAAGTTATATTGTCCAATGCATTGTTCAATGCTGTTGCACTGGATTGTGCTGTAGCGCTGACAGCGCTTTTCAAAAACGTACTATTGGGTTATTATAGTTGAATAAGTACTTATATAATAATATTAGTATTACATAAGTACTTATAATAAATAAACTTACCTTCTGAGTAGGATCCGGGGTTCCCTACCCAGCGACAGTACAAAGTGTGAAATCAGCCGGTACGAAATTAGCAGCTGGTAATGCTATTGGCGAAACAGTGCTATTCGTGAACGGTACTGTCAGCTTTAAATAAATTAATCAATATTAGAACAAAATAATGTATGGACTAAGGTCAAACCATTCGATATTATAGTAACGTGGACCAGAATTTAATAGTTAGTAAATTTGAAGCATGAAAAGGATAGCTTATCAACTCGATGGCGTTACGATAACGGCAATCCGTTTATGCTAAGCACTCTGATTTACATGTAACATAATCGTGCAACAGCGTGCAAGGAAGTGGGTTGACAAGTATAAGGCCCTAATTTACTATGACCAAACGCTGCACGTAACGATTATTTTGTGATATGATCGAAAGCTATTCTGTATGCTGATGAAGTACCATTACTAAGTTATCGTACCACATCCCTTTACGTTTTTAATTGGTAATTGTAAATGAGGGCTCAGATACATCAACGCGATGCTCAATCATGCAAGACATCGCAGTTAAAGGAAGGATACTTTAAAAAAGTCCAGAAATTGAGTCATGATCGACAGCAATGAGGAGAAAAATGAGTGAAAGAGAGAAAGATAAAGAGCGGGAGTTCGTATCAGAGATGAGTTACTGAGTAAAAGATAAAAAAGAATTATTTGCATGTCATCGGATTCTCATGTCTTTATAAAAACTGGTTCCATAGGTGTATTTTGTTTTAAATTTTCTCTACACTTACATGTTACATCGATGGTTTAAAGTCAATGGACACAGTACACCTCTGTCACCTCCGCGTGTTTATTTCTGTGATTCATTAATAAATAAGTACTCCTTCATTTTAAATACAAAGGTACATAACCATATTATTTTAACTCAAAGGTAGATATCACACACCAGATACCATAAATATCGGACAAAATTCACTGCCGGAGCATCAAATTTCCGACGAAATAGTTATATTATCGAGCACTGGAAGTCACAACACACCTCAACCTGGCGCAAGGGAGACTGACCGGGGCGTAGGTAAACGTGATTGTTTAGTATTTTCGTATTTTCCTTTTATTTATTAAATAACAGTAAGTCTAAATTTCACCTATCCGCCTTGGATCCGCGTGGTAGAGAATAACCGATTGTCTATCGACTGAACTGATGAGATATATTATTTAGTGATAATTTTAATCATTTGAAACTATTTTAGATATCACTATATCCCTTTCCGCTATTTTAATTTTCGGTAAAAGGACTCCAAATTTAATCCTGGTAGATAACCGTCTCCGAAGCAAACTTCAGGATAG
Source organism: Phalera bucephala (assembly GCA_905147815.2). Taxonomy (NCBI): domain Eukaryota; kingdom Metazoa; phylum Arthropoda; class Insecta; order Lepidoptera; family Notodontidae; genus Phalera; species Phalera bucephala. The sequence goes on from LR990612.1 coordinate 14,972,771, forward strand.
GCGTGCGTATAGATGACTCCACTCTTGAATCAGACCACTATCTCGTAATTGCGCGGTATAGTGGTTTGTTCAGGAAGTGGAGGCACTGACGATAGCGTATCCCCTTCGGAGACCTTGAAAGAATAAAGATTGAAAAGTTGCAAAATGAGAGCGTAAGGAAAATATATGAAAACAGAGTTTGGGACAAGCTTTTGACAGCAGATTCTTCGGAATCAAATATGGATGAATGCTGGAATAACCTAAAAGAGAGTTTCGTAGAACCCGCGTAAGAAGTATATGGTTACTCAAAGAAGCATAGTACAGCAAAAGGTGATGTATGGTGGGATGCGGGGTTACAAAGCTCTGTAGAAAGTAAGCAGAAAGCGTGGCAGGACTGTTCCTTCTTTGAATCTAAATGCCAGTATGAGAGAGATCAAGAAAGAAATATACCGGGAATGCAAGAATGCTACTAAAACTTTAGTAAAAGAAAAGCGTGAAAAGCTGGTGTGACTAAGGAGGAAAGGCTGGCAAAGAACTTCGAGAACAACACAGCAAGGTGAGAAAAGCTCGGGGTGATTTGTCAGGCTCCAGAATGAAAAGGATAAAATCTCAGGTTGGTGACATTCTTGCAAACACAAACTGTGCTAAGCCGGTGGAGTGAATATTTTGGAGAAATGTTTGGGGATGCTCCGGATACTGGTGCTACAGACGAGCCTAGAGGCGAGTTTGTGGCATTAGTTCTAGTATTAAATGGTATTAATTTAGTTAACTATTACATCATGGTTTTAATATTTAGTTGAGATTATGAAAAAATATTTTTCCTTCATTAAATTACTACAATCCTTAATGGTTCAAGCATATCTATTTCTTGAGTTTAATATGCTTTAAAATACACGTTACCGTAACTATGATTTTATTATCATCTACTCTAATTTCATCAACATTTACTCCCAAAAGTGATAATCTTTCTGTGCATCCAACATTACGCGGATGGGAAGTGCGGTAAGTGTAGGCCGTTTGTTGAATTCTTAGCTTCACAGCGCGGCGTGCAATTACGACTGTTCGTGGCTTCTGGATTATATTTATTCTAAGGTTTGGACCTACATGAATTATGTTGCCGATTTTGCGTTTTGTTAGTTGTACCTACAGATTCTACTATTAGATTTATGAAACGCATAAAAACTGACGGTGCATTTGCTAAACTAAAGGGAACTCTTTAATGATCTTGCCGTGTTATAAAAGTCTTTGTGTGCTTATCTTCTGGACTGATGGGCAATAGATGATTGACAATAGTAGCCCTGTGCTCTATCTCAACTAATACAATAATGTTTACCCGCTAATTTAGAAACTTAGTCATCTATATTGGGTAATGCATATCTATCTTTTATAGTGAGTGCATTTAGAGAGTGATAATCCACACATGACCCACTGTCACTGTTATTTTCCTCACTGCTAACTCCTAAATATATCACCAGTGAAGTATAACTGGATTCGTACTCTTCAAGAATGCCTGCATCCTGCATTAATTATTTTACTTTGAAACTAACGATTTGTTGTTTATTATAAGAAAGCCGGCATGGATGACGAGCGATGACGAACGATAAACGTGATTGTTTAGTATTTTTGTATTTTCCTTTTATTTATTAAATAACAGTAAGTCTAAATTTCACCTATCCGCCTTGGATCCGCGTGGTAGAGAATAACTGATTGTCTCTCAACTGAACTGGTGAAATAAAGCTACCGACTTGTAGAACCTAGCAGTAAGACAGAAAAGACTGAGATATTTAATCAACTACATGTGAGAATTTAGATTTATGTATCGTATTATTCTACTGAGAGGTCAAACTATAATCTATTTTTTTTAATTAGTGTAGTGACTTCAATGCGGACGGTTACCCGGTTAATGCGTTGATATACAGTCCAACAAATTTTTTCACAACACGTTAATGATTGCAAAGTAAAACCACATACTTTCTGTTACAGATACGGACGACGGACGATTTAGCGCAGTGGTTAAGAGCTTGAGCTGCTCCGCCCACTGTGTCGAATAGTCGCGGGTTCGATTCCCGCACGAGACAAATCTTTGTGTGATCCACAATTATTTGTTCCGGTTTGGGTATTTGTTTGTGAATTTTCATGTTTTTAAATGCACCCACGACACAGGAATAAATCCTAGTGTGGGGCTACGTTTAAAAAAAGATAATAAATAACACGCTGAGATACGCCTGGCCGTGGAATATAACAATAAAAACTACTTAAAATACATAATATGGAGCGATTTTCCAATTGATTTATCTTTATTCTTCGGATACACTAATATTTGTTTTATTTATGCTATTGCACAAATGCGATTTAAGAATTAAAAATATGTAAACTAGATGTAATAAATGTTATAATACATTCTCTGATTGCTGGACAAATCGCTTCAAATTGCACAATTTTGTGTGCGTGTATGTGTGTGTGTAAATGATCTACGCTGTTGGCCGCAGGGCCTTTACAGCTTCACCGGACAAGATGGCGAGCCTGCAACCACTACGCTCGAGCCAAAAGGGCAAGTGGGCAACTAGCTCAAGAGCGCCTCAAGGAGGAACGGCCTCGGCTTAGTCGACATGGGGCAAGAGTATACTAGGTATCTCGCCGTGGTGCTCTGCACCGGCCCGCAGGCAACGGATTTTTCAACCTCGCCGGTGAGTTCGGTGTCTGATCCTGTCTACGGTATCTGTATCCGAAAAAAGGGATGTAAGGGCGGGAGGGATTAGCACAGCAGCAAGTGGAAAAAATGGTAATGTCATTATTTCAACTAATACATAATAACTTAACTGATACCTCGCGGCTACGCATGAGTTATGTATTTAATATTTTCCTACTATCAATTACTAAAATACTACTATAAAATTGATTTAAGACTTTCTAATGTATTGTTGTTGCAAAATAAGTACCTTATACATAATAAGATGAAGTAGTCCGATGGAGTGTTGTGTGAGGCACAGGGAGGTTTCAGGTCTGGAAGAGGATGTTCGGATCAAGTTTTCTCCCTCCGCAACATCGTAGAGAAGCATCTGGCAGTAGGCCGGAAGGTTTTCTGCGGTTTTGTGGACCTGGAGAAGGCGTTTGATAGAGTCGTGCGAAAGAGACTTTGGGACATTTTGCCAGAGTATGGTATAAACGGCACCCTGTTGCGAGCCGTCCAGCCCACCTACGTGGACAGCAAGGCATGCGTACGGGTGGGTGGTAACATGTCACCTTGGTTTGACGTTAAAATCGGCGTCAAGCAGGGTTGCGTGTTGTCCGCTAGACTGTTTATAGTGTATCTGGATAAAAGTCTTCAAAGACTGTGCGCGATGACTGAAGGGGTAAAAATGGGTGATCTAGTGATAAACCACCTATTGTATGCTGATGACGCGGTTTTGATAGCGCCAACAGCCACTGATCTGCAAACACTAGTCACAGTTGTGAGAGACGACTGCATGAACAATGGCTTACATTTGAATGTGAAGAAAACCAAAATTATGGTTTTTGAACGGGAAGAAACCAGAACCAATGCAAGGATTGTGGTTGGTAACGATGTGCTGGAGCAAGTGAATGAGTTTGTATATCTTGGATGCGCCTTCAGTAAGGATGGGAAATACACCGCTGATATAGAGAGAAGAGTGAATGCAGGTAATAGAGTGAATGGTGCGATGGGAAGGCTACTTGGGAGCCGGCACTTGAGCCAAAAGGCGCAGCTGGCCATGCATAACGGAGTGCTTGTCCCAACGCTGTTATATGGCAGTAAGAGTTGGGTATGTAAGAAGGAGAACGAAATCAGGATAAATGCGGTTGAAATGCGATCTCTGCGGAAGATGTGCGGAGTCACGCTGACCGACCGTATTCGCAACAGCGTAGTAAGAAAGCGAGTAGGTATGAAAGATAGTATCGGTGTAAAGATGAGAAAGGGTATGCTCCGTTGGTTCGGGCATATAGAAAGGATGCCAGAAGAAAGAATGACAAAACAGATATACAATGCGAAAGTGGAAGGATGTAGGTGCCGGGGAAGACCTAGACTATCTTACCATGACCAAATAGACCGTGTCTTAGCTGAAGGGTAAGTCAAGAGTTTCCGTAACCGGCGAGTGTGTATGAGACGAACTATGAGAGTGGAGGAAGCCAGAGAGGTATGTAAGGAAAGAACCTGTTGGAACTCTGTACTCTCTGCCTACCCCGCGAGGGAGCTGGCGTGATGATATAGATAGAGAGATAGATAGAAGATGAAGTATTTATTTAACTTCCGTTATCTTTGAATTTATTTGTTATCTCATTTCCTTTAAGTAATTATGTGATTGCCATGGATAGGGTTGGTGTATTGATAACATAACAATTTTAAAAGAAATTTTTTTCTATGTTAAGAATGATTGTAAGTTTTATATATTATTAAGCGATTATTTTAATCATTTGGAACTATTTTAGATATCTCTATATCCGTTTCCGCTATTTTAATTTTCGGTCAAAAGACTCTAATTTTCATCCTGGTAGAACCGTCTCCGAAGCAAACTTCAAAATAGGCGTTCGTATAGAGGCCCCACTCTTGAATCGGACCACTATCTCGTAATTGCGCGGTATAGTGGTTTGTTTAGGAAGTGGAGGCACTGGCGATAGCGTATTCCCTTCGGAGACCTTGAAAGAATAAAGGTTGAAAAGTTGCAAGATGAGAGCGTAAGGATCATGTATGAAGACAGAGTTCGGGACTAACTTTTGACAGCAGATTCTTCGAACTCACATATAGATTAATGCTGGAATAGCCTGAAAGAGAGTTTCGTAGAATCCGCGTAAGAAGTATGTGGTTGCTCAAAGAAACATAGTACAGCAATAGTTAATGTATCATGTCCAAATTATCTTTCGCCACGCTTTTCAGAATAATGATCGTGATATTATCATTTTAGGTGATTAAAAAAATAATACTTTCACACTTACTGTGACTTCTACTTCGACTGTCTCATTGGTCGAGTGACAAGGCGCATCGTTTTGTGATCCCGAGGCCCTGGGTTAAAATCCTAGGTCGGACAAATGTAGTTTTTCTGACGAAATATTCCCAGTATGAGTCCGGAGTCTGGAATTGTACCCGGTACCTATATGGCAACAGGCTTATTACATGAGACCTAACGTCTTCGGCGAAAAGAGGGTGTACTCAGTACACTTCTGCCACCCCCGCTTGGGGAATATAGGCGTGACCATGTGTACTTTCACGCTTACTTTCGTCAAGCGATAGGGAAAAGTTGTGACTATGTACACCCACGTTGTGCCAAGGAGAAATAGTCCCAATGTAATGGGCGAAGAGGCAATTTTCATAAAAAAATCCCGATAACAATACATCCGATCTAGGGTTTCAACCCAAGCCGTCGTGATCGCTAACCGCGCCATACACATTAGAACAATCACAAGTACGATGGATATTCACTACCTATCGATCTTGGTTAAAAATATAATCTATTATTAATATGTAGTTTTATGCATATTCCTAGGTATAGCTCGTCGATTGATTGTTCATTTCATATATACTTAAGCATAATATGAAAGTGCTCTTTATTTAACTAACAACTTTCATTCAACGTTGTTATTTGTTGTGTGTTAGACGTCTATTTTGTTCAATCATCAACAGTTATTCATTTTTAAAAATGTTATCAAAAATCAAAAAATGTTTAAAGTCACTATCGTGTTATACAGCAATCAATGTAATCAGACAGCTACATGGCATTTACAGTAACTTCAGTGACTCAAAATTCATAAGCTATCTGACAATGTTATTTAGCGCTATTTATGTACCTATAATTTTACTAACTTATGGAGGATATTTTTTTTCGGCTCTATATTTGCACGACTGTATACAACTTGTAGAATGTTTAACTTATATTTTACTATCACTGGCGTCCCGGGACCATCGTGTGAAGAAGTTGTCAGAAAATATTAGTGAATCAAATATATTGTACAGCTACATTACTTTTTCCACTATTTTCACGTCTTATTCTATTATGGCTGTGCATACTGCATCAATGATTGTCCGACACTTTGACGTAATAGCTATTGTCAGTTGCACTATCAGATGTATGACTGTGATAATGGGTCATTTAAATACGATATTTATGTACGACATATATCGGAAAATAATTAAGTTACTGAAAAAAACTTTGGAAAAGAAATTAGTTACAGAAGGGCTATCAACTGAAGAAAAAATCATCGAAATAAGACTATTTATGAATTCGTATACGAAAGTAACACAAACAATATTTATATCGAGGATTGAACGAATACAGGTACTTCTTCCCAATCGATATAATCATTAACTAGAAAATGTATTTTTTTAACATTGTTAAAAGAAATAACTTGCCTTCAACCCGAGTAGTGATGAATCTATGTATGTTTATAATTATTGAAGACCGTTTGTCGTTAGAATTGACTGGATTTTTTATTCAGCTGGAGCTATTTCAAAATGCCACCTATGTATTTTAGTTTCACAATTGAATGTTAAAAGTTACCTTTCATTTCAGATATGGTTTGGTTTGATGTACAGCTTCTTGAAACTTCTTTGTATTCTTTGGTTTCAAATATCAGATATTAATCGGGTAAGTTTATTGACCACAAGTATTATAGTTCATAACGTTAGGTTTCCTAGCCTTGAACAATGGCAATTGGTTGGCCTCGTATTCATTGAGGAACAAGAGACGCTGGTGCCGTCAGAGGAAGTCCCGCAACCGCGAAGCCGTGAAGTCCGCATTTGGTTTCTCGGTTGCAACACGTGGACGAAGAGGTCCCATGCATCGCTTGTCAATTTTGTAGCGCAACAAACGTCTACACTCAGCGACTATTGTAACTCGACTGAAGCGAGACGGCGACAAGGAACAGGTCGGGTGCGACGTCTCGCGACTTCATTCTTCTTCGCGTGACATCTTATACCCAATTTACACAATGCTCATTTCCGCGTGAAGGGAGGGAAGGTTATTCGTATATACACGCCACTTACGCTGTACTTCCCTTCCTTGGCGGTTTTTTTGAGCGGGAATTAAAAGACTGACAGGCCACGCCCTCAATGTGGCCAGTTTAGAAATCTTTTTGGAATGATGGAGAAAAAATAATTTTAGAAAAAACTTAAGGATAAAAAACTGAAGAAATATAAAAAAAAAGTGCGTCGAAAAAACTATGAGGAAACAAAAAATTGCCTTGGGGGTATTTTTATAGAAACGATATTGTTTCGGGGAAAAGAAAATATGACGTCGGGAGTTTTTTGCAAACGTAAAGAAACACAGAGTGATGCTTGAAATGCGAAGGGAGTATGTATGTGAACAGTGATGCTGCCGCGGTACTGCCCGTTATTTTTATAAACTGGGTTTAAAGCGACCCATGTCGAGGGCCATTTGTTCCCTAGTCAATTCGAGGCTGTAGCATACTTAAGTGCCAGCGGACTGGTCATATTTTCTGAGGAACCACCTTTAAAGTATATATGTTCTTGAGAAGATACTGTATCTCGACAACATCGGTTCCCTTTTTATCTAATATTGATATTCTTTGTCACCAGGATACTTGGGACTTTAATAACTTACATTTAGTCGTAGCTTGGTTTATGCAAGTGTTATTAAATAATGTGGTCATATGTTTACCCGGCATTTTAATGGAACTCGCACTGAATGAGGTTAATGAAGCTAAATATATCATGCTGGATGAGCTTCTGACAACCAAAGGTATGTTGCTCAATTTGAATGGATCATACCTACTTTCTATACTAGTAAAAGAAAAGTGTGAGGACCAATAGCCGATAGCGATAATCAGATACTCGGAGAAAATGTAACACCTAAATATTTTAAATATTAAAACAAGACAGCAACTTTGATAACCTTTAACAGCTATGATCTCATATCTCTAATAAAATTTGTCAAGTTTTGTAAAGTGGCATAAGTTTTGAGATGAACTGAATAGTTATTTAGCCGAATACCACATACCATAATATATCTATCGGACAATGCTCACGGCCGGAGCACTGAACCTCCGGCCACCGGATGTCTAGCAAAAAATAGTAGGTACATTTCGAGAGCTGAAAGTTACAACCCAAATCAACCTGGGGTATTAGTAACTACTGACTGTTAAAAATAATCTTTATTTTACGAGGAATGTCTACTCGAGAACATGTTAGAAAAATCTTATCCAAAATAGACTCCTGCAATTTAACAACACTATCACCTTTAATGATTTACGCACACTATACTTTAGAAACCTTATTCGCTCTGACCAATTCAAAACATAACGTGACGTGTTACGATATGATAACTCCGTGAAACAATCGCTTAATGGTACTCCAGTTGCATACAAAATACCATTTCACGATGATTTTACAAACTTATGATAACAAGCCGCATTTGACCATACCGAAAAAGGACGTATTTGATTCGTTTTTTTCGTTTTTTTTGGTGTGGGGATGTGTGTATATTGTTTTCGTTTTTGCACTTCATGATGTTTCATTTGCTTTTTATTACAGATTATAAATTACATAATGAGATACGCCTGGCTGTAGAATATCTCAATCAAAACGTCACAAAATACGTGATATGGAACGATATTCCAATTGATTTATCCCTAATCTTAGGTTACATTAATTTGTGTTCCATCTATGCTATTGCTGAAATGCAATTTAAGTATTGATTGTATATGAATGAGATGTGATAAGTGCTAGAATAATTATCTGACAATTTGAAAAATGCTTAAATTTGCACAATTTCATGTTAGCACAATAATGTTACAACTAACTCATATCTTAACTAAGTAAAACCTTGTAGTGTGTGACGCACCGCCCTAATATATAGAAGGTAGCGCATAAGATTTAGCCTAGTAAAATAAACATTATTGCACCAACAAAACCCGTTTCATTCGACACATCCAATCGCCCTAAACAGCACATCATTCCATGGCGACCCTGCCAAGGCTGCCTTTGAGCAGTTCTGTGCTATAGTTTCATTAAGTGAATAGACGTTTGTGCCTGAAGATTTTAATAAAAAGGCGTTAAACATTGAAAAATCTAGACGAAAATGTTTGAGAAGGAGGGCAATTTTTTGGACTATCTGAGCACTGCGAATCATTGGCGTCAGATGATGGTGCATCTTGGAGTTGTAGGTCCCTTGAGGTCAGCACGGGATATGACGGAGCCTTGGAATCAAAATACAAAGAAGTAAAGTGAGGTGAATTGTGACATTGATTTGTTTTTTTTTCCTTAAAGCCGCGGACAATTTTTTATGTTTAATCTATATATTAGTATTATATTTTTACTCGAATTAAATATTTTAAATCGATAATATATACCGCCTGTTGACAATACATAAACAATGACGAAGTTTTTATACTTGATCTTGTAACAGTAAAATGCAATAATATGTACTAAATTCATTTTGTCCGATGTATTAGAGAAGGTAACATTTGAGCAATTAATTTATTAAAATGTAAATTACAGTATTTTTTATAAACATATGATTTTTTAAAGTTTAAAACATCATTTTCAAGTACATTTTTTTAATTTTAATCAATTTGACTACTAATTTTACAAGAATTATTTTATATAGGACCATAGACAGATAATGATATAACTGAAAATCTATAAAATTATTTGTTACAATGACGTTATTATCTGTTTCATATTAAAGTTACTTGGTGTCCTAAGTGAATAGTGTTGAGCGTTATGACTTCTTCGGAAAAGGTAATGATTTAGAATCTGAAACCGATACCATACGCTTAGGAATGTGTTGCATACAATTGTGCAAGATATTTAAGCTAGATCAGCAATAACGTTTGAGAACATAAAGATGCATGTGTGAAAGTTTTTATAAATATGTGGATATTTCAAATATGGGTAAATATGCAAAGTGAAAGCAATTTTGATATTAAGAGTGGTTTTAAGCATCTTTTGTGCGCAAGTAGTTGCTGTTATATTTTTAAATGAGGAGATACATAGAAAATTACAGATTGTAAGTAATGGTGAAGTTTGAAATTAGATAGAGATGTTTTATATAAAGAATTGTGATCGTGTAAAGTGATTTTAAACAGGAGATAGGAATAATTTGGAAAATAAGGTCTGACAAGCAAAGGGATTGATCACCCAAAAGTGACGCAGATTTCTTATAGACCAAAGGATTAATTTTGGGAATGTAAAGCATAAATGTTGTGGTATAGTGTGAGAAAGTCGCATAAAAGCTATATTATTTATAGGTAGGTATGAGGTATACAAGTGAATAAAGGTACAAGTACGCGTTCAGTTCCTCAGTTTGATCTTGGTGTTTGGTGCACATTTCACAGAGAAATCTCGTAAACGAGATTTCTCTGTGAAAATTGTTCGAGACTATGTAAGTCTTAAATTATGACCCTTGTAAAAAAAAATGAAACGTCGACAAAATAAATGAAATGTACCTAAATGAAAATATGATATAAACGATAAAAGAGATTAGAGTCCGACATAAGCTAGGACCTGTGTTATAAGTGTATACCCTAACTTAGTAGTTAAAGAAAGGAATAATAATTTCAAATAATTTTATTGTTTGAATTAAAACGAGAAAAATGATAAGTTGATTTAATTCAATGATTATTTATGTGAGTATTTATGGAATATAAAAGGAACAAAAATTGAATATAAATGTAATAACAATAAACTATTAATGTTTTATGGAGTAACTAGTAATTTTTTTATGAATATTTAAAGCATGATAAGAATTCTGTGTAACAATGTTATCGTGTCCTTGTATGTAATATGCAGTTTCTTTTTGTTATAAACGAAAATAATAATTTTTGATTTAACACAATTTTATTACCTTTTAACAGTGCGTATTATGTGAATGATTTCTATTTTTTGTTATTAATGTATTAATTAATACATTTCTAATAAGATTTTTTTTTTATTTCGTTTTTGATGAATTGTAATTTTTACTATGCCTATTATATTACTTATACTATTTAATGCAGTTATTTTGATTATTGTTTTTGTTTTTAATCAGGTTCCAATAATTAATTCTTTGGTCATTTATTTATTTATTTATTTAATACTTTATGCACTACAGGTACAAAGGCGGACTTAATGCCTGAGGCATTCTCTACCAGTCTACCTTAGGGTGATGCAAAAACTAGTGAAGTAGGTGCAAATCTAAAAAAGATAAAAATAAAGAGATAGAAAAATATAATAAGATACATATATATGGTATATATAGATATATATAACTAATATAACATATAATAATAAATACACATATACACAAATGAAATTAAAATTGAGATCATTCTGCTAAAGTTTTGAGAAGATAATCCTGCACTTTGTTTTTAAAAGACAAGCGATTTGTGGCCATCCTGATATCCTGGGGCAGTGCGTTCCATAGCAAAATGGATTGGACAGAGAAAGAAGAGTGTATAAAATTAGAATAGTGAGAAGGGCATTGGAGAAGACGATTATTACAAGAGCGAAGATGTTTATCATGATTAGTACATAGAAATTGAAAATGGGAGGAAAGATAATCAGGCGAAGCAGGAGAGTAAAGAATAGAAAATAACATTGTCAGTGCCCGTAGAGCCCTGCGCTTGCGAATTGGCAACCACTTTAGATGGGAACGATACTCAGATACATGGTCAAATATACATATATTAAATATCAATCGAATGCAGTTATTTAGAAGGCGGTCGAGTTTTTTGAGATGATCTGCATTCAGGTCGTAGTAGCACACATCACCATAGTCGAATATAGGAAGGATTAAGGACTGCACGAGCATTGTTTTCGTGCTAGAGGGGAGTAGGTTTTTAAAGCGATACAGGAATCGCAACATCCCGGTGACCTTTTGACCGACCGCTGTGATTTGGGTTTGCCAGCTAAGTGTGTTGTCAATGTGCAAGCCGAGATCTTTGACACTAGAACTAAAGGGTATAACTGTACCATTGAATATAAGTGACGGCAGAGTTGAAATATCTACTTTGCTTATAGTTCTAGCGCTTCCTACAAGAATAGCTTGACACTTAGCCGGGTTAACAGTCACTCCGAACCTGTCAGACCAGTTCTTGATAGCCCTCAGATCCTGGTTTAGTTTGCTAATAGTGTAAGAGATTTGATCAGCACTGTCTTGTGAGTAAAGCTGAAGGTCATCTGCATAAAGATGATACGCACACTGAAGTTCATAGGTTATTAGATCAATGAAAATAGAAAATAGGAGAGGAGAAAGTATACCGCCCTGGGGAACGCCAGTTTCTAGGGAGCGCCAAGTTGATGATAACTCGTCACTTAAGACAGCCTGTTGACGTTCCCGAAGATAGGATGAAAACCAATCCAGCGACTCCCTTGAGCACATACGGTAAGAAAGAATGGGTAATAGGACATCATGACTGACGGTGTTAAAAGCATTGGAGAAATCTACTAGGACAAGAACACTAACTTTAGTTTCTTCCATGCCTTTCCGGATATCATCAGTCACTTTAAGTAGAGCAGAAACGGTACTATGGCCAGGCCTGAATCCAAATTGAAAAGGACTAATTAGATTGTTAGAGTAGATAAATTGCGACAGTTGTTTGTGGACGCAGGCCTCGAGCACTTTTGAAAGAAAAGGAAGAATAGAAATAGGACGAAAGTGGCTAGGAAGGGAGGAGTTAGCAATTTTAGGAAGGGGGCGGACAAAGGCTTTACACCATAGGGATGGAAATGTGCTGGATTTTAAGGAAAAGTTGACAAGGTGAGTGATTACTGGGAGGAGAATATCTAGAACAGTTGTAATCATAAAACGACATATTTTATCACAGCCCATTGCCTTAGATTTAATGGATAGGATAATTTTCTTTATTTCACGAGAGTCAACTGGAGAAAAGTAGAAAGGGTTGATCATGGGACGTTTAAGACCATCCAAGTAGGCCAAAGTGTGATCAATAGTTAGACGATCTACAGGAGGAACGGTAGAGAAATAGCAATTAAGATCGTCTAAACTACTATTGTCTTTGGTAGGTCTACTCGACGTGTCTTGCCTATTCCTAGGGTTCCTAGGAATTTCCAAATGTCGCCAGGCACAGACGAATCAATATTGGTTAGAATATGGCGGCGTTTAGCGGTACGTATCATCTTGTTGCATCGGTTCCTTGCAATTTTAAAATGAGACCAATTGTCTTCAGTGCGTTCTTTTTTAAAATTCCGATATGCACGATTTCTCCTCCTCATCGCCATACGGATAACCCTTGTCATCCACGGTGCAGGCGGTCGCTTCAACTTTACCTTCTTAATAGGGGCATGAGTGTCGTACAACCGAATCACTTCTTTGTTGAACAAGCATATTTTGTATCGATCGTATCGGCCTCCATGACCGGTTTCCATTCAATTTCGGATGCGTCATTAGTTAGCTTGTCGATATCCATACGAGCAAAGCGACGCCTGTGCAGAATCTTAGGATTAGGTTTCGGGGACTTAAGGGCATAAGAGAGGAAGATAAGGTCATGATGCGAAAAACCAGGGGCATCACGTTGACCATGCGAGAAAACGAGTGAAGGATTAGAAGTTATTATGAGGTCGAGCCAGGTATCGTCACCATTTACGTTATGATGTGTGGCTTGAAGAGGTAAAATATTCAAGCTGGCTGACTCTATGAGGTGAAGAAGTTTACGGGAGCAGGAAGAACTTGTGGCCAGGAGATTAGTGTTAAAATCGCCCATGATGATATGATGCTCGTAATCAGACACTAGGGATTCGAGTACCGATTCGAATTCGGTGAAATAATCAATAGTGGGAGGACAATACATAACTATAACTATGGTTTTGGCCCCTTTGACCCAAACCTCAAGAAAGAGAAATTCTGAAGAGGCTGAATAATTGGAGGAAGACATGGCTAAAATTTTGTAAGGGAGATCGCTGCGGAGATATATAGCAACTCCACCTCCACCCTTACCAATCCGGTCATTCCGAATGAGAATGTAGCCAGGGAGAGCATAGGTGGTTGACAGCAGTTGAGGTTTGAGCCAAGTCTCGGAAATCAGGATGGCATGAACATTGCTATTACTAAATGTGTCATACAGCTCGTCGTGGTGATTAGGTATACTTTGTGCGTTGTGCAAAAAAAATGCATGCCTGGAGGTCACAGCCCCCAACATTGAGGATATCGAGGTGTATTTTTAAAGCCATATTTTTAATCTATTTTTTTTGCGGTACAGTCTCTACCAATACTGCTAACATGATTTACGTTATGTCGCTCGCGCGTCTGGTGCCATTGCAAACAACATTATAGCACAGCTGTTCTGTGAAGCTGTAACGGCACCGCGGCCAACAGCGTAGATTATTCACACATACTATTACCTATTTATCTAAATTATTACGACAGACCCCTTGTAGGGAAGGGAGATACTGGGAACCGAGTTCCAATAGTTTCAGACCTTATAGACCTCTCCGACTTCCTTCTCATAGTTCATCTCATACAGCCTCGTCGCTTACAGAGACTTTTGACTTGCCTTTTAAATTAGAAAGGTCTATTTAGTTATTGGCAAAATAATCTTTACCGGGTCATCGTTGATCTGGTAAAAGTTTCAGGTAAAAGCTACGAGGAGGGATCAAAAAGTAGTGAGAATGAGATAGAATATAATGACTATTGATAACTTAATAATTTATTTTTCTACATAGTTTCCGAGTCTCTCTACACACCGAGTCCAGCGGTTTTCCAAGGCTTCAATTCCTTTCACAAAAAAGATTTGGTCTTGGTCCTGCAAAAAGCTCCCCACGGCATCCATCACCTCGTTATCGTCTTCGTACCTGTTTCCCCAAGTTCTGTTTCCAAGTATTTTTTCAATTTGGAGAACAGATAAAAATCGCTAGCCACCAGATCTGGTGAATAAGGGGGGTGGTCAACCAATTCGAAGCCAGCTTGCTGAATAGCAGCCATCGCAACTGCCGACCTGGGCGCGGGTGCGTTGTCGTGATGAAACAGCACCCCCCTTGGAAGTTTCCCTCTCCTTTTCTCTTTGATGGCATTCCTCAACTTGGGAATGAAAGCAGCATAATATTGGCCTGTAATAATGGTTCCACGCTCCAGGTAATCAATCAACAATATTCCTTCTGAGTCCCAAAATATTGAGGCCATAACCTTGCCAGCCGATGCCACGGCACGAAACTTCTTTGGGGTCGGTGCTGATGGCCGTTTCCATTGCGAAGATTGCTTTTTTGTATTGGGATCAAAATAATGGACCAATGTTTCGTCCATTGTTACGAAACGAGACAAAAAGTTTTCAGAATCTTCTTGAAACTTGTCCAACAATATCTTCGAAATGTAAAGTCGATTTTGTTATAGCGTTGTACGCTTTTATGGTATTGGGTGATAGTGAGACAAACAGGTCCGCTTCCTTCAAGTATCGTTTAATGTCTGTTTAACATTACTCTTATACAATTAATGCTTATATAGCATAATACTACACGCTACATCATCCCCCTAAAATCATAAAAAAAATTACATACAAGTACATTTTTTTTTCTAACATCAAAAAAAAACAAATTACATTTTATATTTCTTAGTTCTATTTTTATGAACAATCATGTTTTATTTAATAGTGAATAGTAACATTAATAACAAAAAATAATTATTATTAACTTAATACGCACTGTTGACAATATAAAGAAAATCAAATATTATTGTTTTATTTTATAACAAAAAAACTGCATGTTACATACAAGGATACACGATATCATTGTTACACTGGGAATATTAATCATGTTTTAAATATTCTTAAAAAAAAATTACTGGTTACTCCATAATACATTAATAAGCTATTAAGTAGTTACATTTATATTCAAAATTTTTCCTTCCTATATTCCTTAAATTCGCACATAATAATCACGTATTGATACCTTCATTGCTCTAAAACATCTTGTCTTTTTTTTTCTCGTCTTAATTCAAACAATAAAATTCTTTGACATTATCATTCCTTTCTTTAACTACTTAGGCAGGTATACATTTTTAACACGGGTCCTATCTCATGTCGGACTCTTAATCTCTTTTATCACATTTTCATTTAGGTAAATTTCATTTATTTTGTCGACTTTTCATATTTATTTTAACAAGGGTCATAATTTAAGACTTACATAGTCTCCTACAATTATCACAGAGAAATCTCGTTTACACCATGATCAAACTGAGGAACTCAACCCTTACTTTTACCTTTATTTACTTGTATACCTTATACCGACCTATAAATAATACAGCTTTTGAGCTACTTCCTCATGCAATACCATATTATTTATACTTTACACTCCTAAAATAAATCCTTTGGTGTATAAGTAATCTGCGTCACTTTTGGGTGATCAATCCATTTGCTTGTCAGACCTTATTTACCAAATTATTCCCATCTGCTGTTTAACATGTTTAACATCACTTCAAACAATCAAAATCATTTTATAAATCAACTCTATCCGATTCCAAACTAGGTTTACCATTACTTACAAACCATCATTTCTATATATATTTTCATTTAATAATATAACAGTTACTTCTTGCGCAGTAAAGGTCACAAAAGATGTTTAAAAGTACTAATATTTTATCAAAATTGTTGTCACCTTGCATATTTACCCATATTTGAAATTTCCACATAACTTTTAAGTAATAATAAACCACAGTTCAAGTACATTATGCATTGTTATTAAAAATGCTACAAACGCATCTTTGTATTCTCACACGTTATTGCTAAAACAAATTGCATGCACCATTCCTAAGCGTATGGTATCGGTTTCAGATTCTAAAAAATTGCCTTTTCCGAGGAAGTCGTAACGCTCAACACTATTCAATTATGACATCAAGTAACAGTAATATGAAACAGATAATGACATCATTGTAACAACTATTTTAGTAGAATGCCCGTTATGAACCTATTTAAAATAATTCTTGTTACTTCTAGTTTAGATTAAGTAGAATAATATTTCAAGAAATTGTATAAGCAGAATATATTTTAAAATTGAAAAATTTGTATTTAAAAAAAAAAGTGTAAGTGCCTTCCTTAACAAATCTTACAAAATGCTTTCAAGTACATATGATTACATTTAACTCGTACGAGATCTAGGACACATATTCCGTTATTTTTATGTATTGTCAACAGGCGGTTTATGTATATTATCGATTTCACACATTCAATCCATGTTAAAAATAGAACTCTAATAGTACCATTAAACACAAAAACAAATAGAATTGTCCGGTTAAACATGAAAAAAATAAAAGAAAAAAAAACAATGTCACAAATCATCACCTCACTTCTCTTCCTGGAGATTCTGACTCCATGGCTTCTCATCTCGTGCTCACCTCTACACCTACAGCTCTCAGCTGCACCAGCATTAGACGCCAACGATTCCCAGCGCTCAGAAAGTCCAAAAAGTTGCCATCCTTCTTTAACATATTCCTCCAGATTTTTTAATGTATAACGCCTTTTCATTAAAATCTTGAGCCTCAAACGTCTCTTCACTAAATAAAACTCTAGCACAGAACTGCCCAAAGGCAGCCCTGGCAGGGTCGCCATATAGCGTTGTACGCTTTTATGGTATTGGGTGATAGTGAGACAAACACGTCCGCTTCCTTCAAGTATCGTTTAATGTCTGTTTAACATTATTCTTATACAATTAATGCTTACATAGCATAATACTACACGCTACATGTTTCTGACTGTCGGTTAACATTCTCGGCACCCATCTTGCGAAGACTTTTCTCGTATTCAAAGATTGTTTCAATATGGATTGAATACTTCCATATGAAATGCCCGTTTCTTGAATTAAGTATCGGATGGTAACTCTTCGATTACTCCATATAATTTTCTCGACATTCGCAACAATTTCTTGGGTGACTGACGTCGATGGACGGCCGCAAGGATGTTCGTCTTCCGTGCTCGTTCTCCCTACTCGAAATTGAGAAGCCCACCTTGCGACAGTGGTATACGGCGGAGCAGACTCTCCTAATGTTGCCTCCAAATCGCAATGAATCTCTTGCGTCGTTAACTTTGTAAAACAGAGGTATATAATAACGGCTCGCACTTCATTTTTCTCCATTTTCGAGAACACGTTCCGACACGAAGCAAACAAATGACTACATTCAGAAAAAAACAAAAGAGAATTGAAGACTTTTTTTATTAATATTACAAATATGTATCTGAGCTATGCCTGCCAGTATTTTTTTTTTACCAAGGAGTATGTCGTTCTCATTACTTTTTGTATCCCTCCTAGTATCTATCTCTATCTATATTATCACGCCAGCTCCCTCGCGGGGTAGGCAGAGAGTACAGAGTTCCAACAGGTTCTTTCCTTACATACCTCTCTGGCTTCCTCCACTCTCATAGTTCGTCTCATACACACTCGCCGGTTACGGAGACTCTTGACTTGCCCTTCAGCTAAAACACGGTCTATTTGCTCATGGTAAGATAGTCTAGGTCTTCCCCGGCACCTACATCCTTCCATTTTCGCATTGTATATCTGTTTTGTCATTCTTTCTTCTGACATTCTTTCTATATGCCCGAACCAACGGAGCATACCCTTTTTCATCTTTACACCGATACTATCTTTCATACCTACTCGCTTTCTTACTAAGCTGTTGCGAATACGGTCGGTCAGCGTGACTCCGCACATCTTCCGCAGAGATCGCATTTCGACCGCATTTATCCTGCTTTCGTTCTCCTTCTATCATACCCAACTCTCACTGCCATATAACAGCGTTGGGACAAGAACTCCGTTATGTATGGCCAGCTGCGCCGTTTGGCTTAAGTGCCGGCTCCCAAGTAGCCTTCCCATCGCACCATTCACTCTATTACCTGCATTCACTCTTCTCTCTATATCAGCGGTGTATTTCCCATCCTTACTGAAGGCGCATCCAAGTATATTTATATATATATATATATATATATATATATATATATATATATATATATATATATATATATATATATTAAAGGCTGTATTATTATTTTATATATGTTAAGCTACTGTAAAATGTTATTTATATAAAAAAAACTATGTAGTAAAAATAACTTGTCATGCGTTTTGTTCCGGGACTGTATTTTTTTTTTGGGTAAATAATTTAGATAACTACTTCTTTATTTATATATATGACTATATAATTTATGTCTCTTTTCATTTGCAATGATAATCCTACTATCCTACTAATATTATATATGTGAAAGATTGTGTGTTTATCTGTCTATTTATATCATCACGCCAGATTCCTTGCGAACTAGGCAGAGAGTACAGAGTTCCAACAGGATCTTTCCTTACATACCTCTCTGGCTTCCTCCACTCTCATAGTTCGTCCACTCTCATACACGTTCGCCGGTTACGGAGACTTGCTTGCTTGCTTGATTATATGTTAAAATGCTTGTAACTCAATCACGCATAAACGGCTATATGGATTTGGATGAAATTTGGCATACAGATAGTTTATTACCTGGAGTAACACATAGGATTTTATCCCGGGAAAAATGTTAGGTTCCTGTCTATAGTTAACGCGGATGAAGTCAGGGGCAGAAACTAGTTAAATATAAAACGCATTCTGAAATCCTTTGGACATAAGAGTCAAAGTGCTCTACAATAATCATGATTGTTGCAACACAAACTTCTACTATTATAATGCACTGCGGGCCCCAACCCCAACAGGTATCAATGAAAGAAAAATAACGTCTTGATGTTTAGCGTGTTTAAATGCTTACTCGTCCTCTATAACATAAGGTGTAGCCCTTTATATATGGGCTACCGTGAGGAAGGGGGGGTCATACACTACAATAAATTTAACTAGTTTCTGACCGTGACTTCGTCCGCGTTGACTTAGGCAGGAACCTATCATTTTTACGGGATAAAGAGTATCCTATGTGTTAATCCAGGTAATGAACGATCTGTGTACCAAAGTTCATCCATATCCATTCAACCGTTTTTGCGTGTTTGAGTAATAATCATACATATAAACATACAAAACTTTTACATTTATAATATTAGTAGGATTTAGAGGTTTCCGAACACAAGATTATGTTTAAAACTTGTTTTTTGTCCGTTATTCGGATCGGCTGTGTGCACGAATGTATCATGTGGAAACCACTAAGTCGATTATGTCACACACATATACAAGATATAATTATATTGTAGTACCTCTCCCTAGAATCCGCTTAAAAGTCGGGAGAGGTAGGGCTATCTGGATTTATCCAGATTTTAGGTCAAACCAAATGTTTTTGTACCTACAAGCGGGACCGACGACAACACATAGTATTGTTATAAAATAAAGCATTTTTAACCACAAAATATCTTAAACAAAACAATAATTTATCAATTTTAAAAGTAACTATGTATATATACAAGGTGTAACGTTAATAACACAAGACCTCAGATACCCCGATTAGATGATAGCTTCACAAATTCAATACAAAAAAAAAACAATTATCCATATTTAAGTTTTTTACCCCTTCTTTAAGCACTTTTATACTCCAATTAACAATGAAACTTGTACGTGTATATGTGCGTATTGAGAAATACGTTTTAGAAATTCATTTGAAATCTCCGTATTGCTTTGAATCAAGAATAAATTTCATTTTTTAAAGCGCACTATAGGAGTAATAGCATTTTTTTGCAAAAAAATGCTGTTACTCCTAAACAAACATCGTGTTACGATTCTTACATGTTAATATAAAAATAAAATTGTTGATTTAAATATTTCTAAGTCATCAAACTTTATTTACAAAGTAAAACCTAATTAAAAGTTTTGCTCTACAGAGACTATATTCCTCGTACCCTGCAGTAGAGGACAGGCACATTTCTTGTGAGGCTCGTTTTTAGGAAAATCACTTTGGAAAATTTCCTCATTAGTTAGGTTGTGAATGTCAGATAGATATTTCGATATTCGTGTTTTTAATTTTGATCCAATTTTGTGCTTTATTCTAAAGCAAACAATATCTGGCATCCGATTAGGCTGAAATACGGCAAATGTATATATATAACTTCAATGATAATGCTATAAAATTAGGATTCCATGAAGCTGATCTCATGATGGAGCCAAAGAAACATATTAATCACACAACATCTGTGTTTGGCCTCATTCTCAGGCTTTAATTCACTTGAAGAGGTGTCTAGGGTTTGATGATGTAGTCAAAAGACGGCCATAAGAAGTTCTCAACTAAGTTCTTTAATTCTTTAGTGTACAATTTTTTTTTTCCAAATAATTGAATTACAAAGTATATACCTCTACCAGCATATCTTTAAGTTGCAGAGAAACAAATCATCAAAAGGAAGATGGGAATAAGTGTACAACACAAAAAAAAGGAAAACAAAATGATAGTTTTAAATGGAATAGTTATAAACTACAGATATATATTGCTACAGATATAATCATTTGCTCTCTTCTTGTCTTTCATAATTCTTCTATTGTGTTTTACCTATTAGTATGTATTAGTGTGTAAGTATATGTATATATATAAATATATATATGTATGTAGTATGTAGTGTAGGTCTATGTATGTAGATTAGTATTTAGATTCATTAAATGTAAATAATTCAATGATAGTGTACGCCACCAACTGCCTTTTTTCTCTCTTCAGCTCTTTGGAATGTTGGTTGCCTGGAAGAGATTGCTGTTAGTAATAAGGCCGCCAATTGTGCTACCATTTTTATGTGTATATTTTATTTTCTTTGTTTGTTGTTCTTGCTTATGTTGGTGTACAATAAAGTGTATTCTATTCTATTCTATTCTATTCTATATCTATAAATAAACATTACCAAAAAATAGATTTCATGAATATGTACATATATAGAAATATGTTACATAGATATAAAATTTTCCCTAATTCTTTTCTTAAAAATCTAAACAGTAAGGCTATAGAGTGTGGGAGAGAATTCCATAGGCGCACAGCACGCACAGTGAATAAGCCATCATATCGACTTAAGCTATGTCGAGGTGCGCTAAGAAGAAGAGAAGAGATGGAGCGATAAGGTTTGACCTTGGGGAATAGATGCTCAAAGCGTTCGCGAAGATATACTGGGGAATTAGGATTGTGACGAACAGAGTAAAACACAAAGAGAATATGACTGTCGCAACGCAGATGAATAAGCAGCCACTTCAACCGTTTACGGAATTCTGACACATGGTCAGAAATTTCCAAAATGAAAGGCCTAAAATGAAGCGAATGCAGGTATTTGCAAATGTTTAAGTATATTAAGGAGTTTGTTAAAGTTTATATTTCAAGACAGATTACAGGCAACCCAGATTTTTTGCACTATTTGAAAAAGGTATTCAGCAGTCCAAGGCTTTTTGTTCAGTTATTGATGTTCTTAAGATCATTATTGATGGCAGCAATAGCAGCATTAAGATCATTGACTTTAAAATGATAATAAAGTTGCAAGTCGTCTGCATAGAAATGATGGTGTGCAGATATAACTTGAGGAATTGCGTTGATAAAACTGAAAAAAGCAAAGGAGTAAATACGCCACCTTGCGAAAGCCCTGTAGCCAGATTACACCACTCAGAGGAGGCCTTATCGAGGCGAGTTGCAGTGAAGATAACTAAGCAAGATATTTTGGCTATAAAAGCTTGCTTTAAAAATCTTTTTAAATTCACATTACAAAGCATCACCAATCGTGTAACATTATTACTAATATATATATAACTTCACATTTTGATACTAATTTGTTTACGATAAGATATGAGAAAAACCCTATCATGTTTTGAGATATTATGTTTTACGTATTCACCAATCAATCTAGACCGGCATAAAACTAATTTCTACCGCCTGGATAATAATATTAGTAAGTGCGTATGTGAAAAATATTCTTTATTTTTACAAGGAATATTTATTATTTACTTTTAAAAAAGACAACGTCGTTTGAATTATAACTGGGTCGTTTGTGCCTTAACAAACATGAAATTCACACAAACACCCATACCGAAAAAAATATGGGTGGGTCGCACGAAAGTTTGTCCCGTACAGAAATTAAGCCCGTGGCTACTTAATCCAGTAGACAGAGCGGCTCAAGCGTGGACCAAGCCATCTATTTACCAATCAGTCTAGTCTAGTAAGTAGTCTAATTACAATATTAGTAAGTATTCATATCGATAACATACCTTATTTTACGTGGAAAGTTTACTCTATAACATGTTCGAAATTCCAAAAATCTTATCCTCCGTAGACATCCCCGACAATTTAACAACACAACACTATTAGCCAAACTCAATGATTTACGCACACTATACTTCAGGGGCATTATTCCCTATGACCAATTAAACACGGAACGCGGTGCGTTACGATACTATTACTTCGTGAAAATATTGTTAAATACTTTACCTGGGGCCCTCGGGCTGCATGCGACCCGTCGTGCTGTTGTGATTGGCCCACAAAACATAGTAGTTAAGTTGTCAACCACTTCAAATTTCGCGCGGATCCAGAAGTGTGTGCGCGTGGAGTAAAATAGATAGTGTTCACACACCGTCACGCCTATTTTCCCCAGAGGGGGCGGCAGAGGTGTACTGAGTACTCTCACGTTTCGCCGACGATGTTAGGTCCCATGTAATAGGGGGCGAGCCTATTGCCATATACCGGGAACAATTCCAGACTCCGGACTCATACTGTTTCGTTAGAAAAACTACATTTGTCCGACCTAGGATTTGAACCCAGGACCTCGTGATCACAATGCGATGCGCTTTGCCACCAGACCAACGAGGCAGTAACAGAAGTGTTGACAATTTCAGAAATCTCATTAAAAGGAAAGTGCCGGCTTGTGAAAGCAAAATTTTGTCAAGATCGCATATGGCTGCAGATTAATTGTGAACACTTTTTCTATTTTATTATTATAGTGAATAAACCATTCAATTTTAATTTTTTTTAACACCTAAATAATTTTTTTTTGTAGTCCGCGGCATCATAACTAAAACGTCTTTATGGCCTTTATAGAGAAGCGGTTCAGTATGGCTGGTTTAATGGCACTCCAGTGGCTTGCTAAATACCATTACACGATCGTTTCAGAAAGATGCCGTAACGCGGCGTGTTCGGTTATAGCGAATACGGGCCCAGTGTAGATACAGCCGCTATTACCGAACGAGCTAACCCAGAAAACGGAAATTTCGAAAAGCTACATTAAATTTTCCTACACAAAACCCATGAGGATGTGATTCGACGATGTTGGGTTGGGTTACTCTTAAAATATAAAATCAATGTTAAAATTATTATAGTCTTTAGAAAAGTCAAAATTAAAAATATTTTAGCATCACTCATGACCATTGTAAAATGTCAGTAGCGGTTTTCAGTTTTAACACAAACTAACATTTCAGCTTTCATTATTTCGTAAGGTTAAGGGTTTGGTCAAATAGACGGAGCGCGACGAGAGCGCGGCGGAATCGCACACATCACACTGCGAGAGCGACCGACACTAGCGACTCGCTCGCACGTGTATTGGCGTTTTGCGCCTCCGTGCTTCGTTTGTAATCGCATCGAGCGCTTAGGAGGCGGGTGACTTTTGCCGTCGCGCCGAGCGGAGCTGCGTTGTGGCGTCTCCCGTAAATTTCAGTACATTACAACTCCCCGAGCCGCGCCACCGTCGCGCTATGTGATGAAACCTTAAATGTAGGTAAAATAAAATAACATAGTACATCTGTATACCCCAAGTGGGAGAAACACACACACAAAAATGGTAGGCGCATTATTCGCCACTACACCAAAGAGGCAGGTGAAATGTAGGTATTTTGTATCGAAATGTAGACGAATGTAGTTTATCTATCGAAAAAGTAGCAGTAATAGTTCAGAGTCCGGATTTATGCCCGGTATATAGCAACAGCCCCGCCCCCTATTACATGGTTCTTAAAATCGTCGGCAAAACACTTTTTGTACAAAAGAACAACTCTGCCACCCCCGCTTCTTTTTTCGATATAAACGCAATCATATTATTTTTTTATTTCCAAAAAATAACTGTTTTAGTGCCGCAGATAAATCACACAAACTAAAAAGTATTAATCCACATTATGTCAAGATTTGTTTTAAGCCGCGTATACAAGTGTATCCAACACGACGAGTTTTCACAACAATTTATCAGCCAGCGTGCTCTATCATTCACGTAAGCATACCTAGTGTACGTCGTATTTTAAAATTTACATACTTTAAATATTAATTTTGAGAACATATTGTTCTATAAAATACAAATATCGGTGAATTATATATTCCGCGTGGTTCCCGGATGCCGCGTGGTTCCCGGCTTAGAATAGGACCAACCCATCTCATCCCATCGGGTGTCGTACAAGGCGACTAAGGGAAAACTAGGGAATGGGCAGCAGCGTTCCCTTAACACTTCTACCATCAAAAACTGCGCTCGCCAACCCGCCTGCCAAGCGTGGCGAGTATGGCAAACACCCCCAATTTATTAAAATGGAAGATAAGAATAAAACCAGGCCCCTATTCCCCGGCGGTCCTGTTCGTCCTGGCCACGGTAGCAGCTATGGTAACGACAGGACAAGGGGTGCTAAGAATCTCCGGCAGAGATTCGGCTACCACCAACATCGAAAATTGGCCCTGGTGACATACAATGCACGCACGTTAAGGACAGATGAGAAGCTTGTTGAGCTGGAAGAAGAGATAAACAAGTTGCGGTGGAATATTGTTGGTTTATCGGAGGTCCGAAGAAAGGGCGAGGACACGATAACCTTAAAATCCGGCAACTTGTTTTACTACCGGGAGGGTGAACAGCAGTCCCAAGGTGGTGTCGGATTTATCGTCCACAAGTCACTCATAGACAACATTGTGTCCATCACTAGTGTGTCGAGCAGGGTAGCGTACCTGATACTCAGAATATCCAAAAGATATTCGCTGAAGGTCATACAGGTCTACGCACCGACCTCGGCATACTCAGATGATGACGTCGAAGTAATGTATGAGGACATTAGTAGAGCCATACATACTTCCAAAGCACACTTTACAGTGGTTATGGGTGACTTCAATGCGCGGCTGGGCAAACGGGGCGATGATGAGTTGAGAGTGGGGCAATTTGGATATGGGCAGCGCAACCCCAGGGGTCAGAGGCTGGCCGAATATCTGGAGAAGGAGGGACTCTTTATGATGAACTCTTTCTTCCGGAAGCCGCCTCATAGAAAATGGACCTGGATGAGCCCTGATGGTTCCACAAAAAATGAGATAGACTTCATCATGAGCACCAAGCGACAAATATTTAATGATGTCTCCGTGATTCACAGGGTAAAAACCGGCAGTGATCACCGAATGGTCAGAGGCACATTAAATATTAATGTCAAAATGGAAAGATCGCGTCTGATGAAGTCTACGCTCCGACCTTCTTATGCACACATCCAAAACCCCGAGAACTTTCAACTCGAATTGGCAAACCGCTTCGAATTGCTAGACAGCAGCGCATCAGTGGACGAAATCAACAACAGGCTGGTAGAGACTGTCCATACGGTCGGGTCCAAGTATTATAAGCCCCACCGTAAAAATAGACCTCAAAAACTATCTAACTCCACCCGAAATCTCATGGCTGAGCGACGTTCCATGACGCTCCAAACCTCCGATGATGCTAAGTCCTATAGGCAGCTCAATGGACAGATACTGAAGTCCTTGCGTCACGATTTACGGTCCTTCAATACAAGGCGTATTGAGGAGACCATAGCACAGAACAAGGGCTCCAAAGTGTTCGCAAGAGACGCGTCTATTGGGCAAAGCCAGTTGACGAAGCTGAAGACGGAGGACGGAAACGTAACGTCGAATAGGTTAGAGGTGCTCAGGGAGATAGAGAGGTTCTATGGGCAGTTGTACACCTCAGTAGCTGAACCTGTTGTTGACTTGGTAAAAGACCCAAGAGCCAAGCTAACCCGACACTACACTGAAGATATCCCGGACATCAGCCTGTACGAGATTACGATGGCTCTCAAACAACTCAAAAATAACAAAGCACCAGGCGAAGACGGAATTACCGCAGAGCTTCTGAAAGCGGGCGGAACGCCGGTACTTAAAGTCCTTCAGAGGCTGTTTAATTCCGTCTTGCTCGAAGAGAAAACGCCGGAAGCATGGAACAGGGGAGTGGTGGTACTGTTTTTCAAGAAAGGTGATAACACTTTACTGAAGAATTATAGGCCCATCACACTGCTGAGCCATGTTTATAAGTTGTTTTCGAGAGTCATCACGAATCGTCTCGAACGCAGGCTTGATGACTTCCAGCCTCCCGAACAAGCCGGTTTCCGAAAAGGCTTTAGTACCATAGACCACATACATACGCTGCGGCAGATTATACAGAAGACCGAGGAGTATAATCGGCCACTATGCTTGGCGTTTGTGGACTATGAGAAAGCCTTCGATTCGATCGAGACTTGGGCGGTTCTTAGATCTCTCCAGCGATGCCGCATTGACTATCGGTACATTGAAGTGTTGAAGTGCTTGTATAATAACGCCACCATGTCAGTCCGAGTACAGGGGCATTGCACGAAGGCGATCCCCATAAAAAGAGGAGTAAGGCAGGGAGACGTCATTTCTCCGAAACTGTTTACGGCCACCTTAGAGGACGCCTTCAAGCTCTTGGAATGGCAAGGACTTGGCATCAACATCAATGGCGAATACATCACTCACCTTCGATTTGCCGACGACATTGTGGTCGTGGCGGAGTCGCTGGAAGATCTAGGATGAATGCTCGGTGACCTCAACAGAGTATCTCAACAAGTGGGTCTTAAAATGAACATGGACAAAACGAAAATAATGTGTAACGTCCATGTCGTACCCACCGCACTCACCGTTGGGAACTCTACTCTTGAAGTTGTCGACGAATACATTTACCTGGGACAGGTAGTCCGGTTAGGTAGGTCCAACTTTGAGAGAGAGGTCAATCGACGAATCCAACTCGGCTGGGCAGCGTTCGGGAAACTGCGCAACATCTTCTCATCCAAAATACCTCAGTGCCTTAAGACTAAAGTTTTTAGTCAGTGTGTGTTACCAGTGATGATATATGGATCAGAGACGTGGTCTCTTACTATAGGTCTCATAAAAAAGCTCAGAGTTGCTCAGCGAGCTATGGAGAGAGCTATGCTCGGCGTTTCTCTACGCGATCGAATCAGGAATGAGGAGATTCGTAGAAGAACCAAGGTCACCGACATAGCCGTTAAGATTAGCAAGCTGAAGTGGCAATGGGCGGGCCACATAGCGCGTAGATCGGACGGGCGTTGGGGCAGAAAGATTCTAGAGTGGAGACCACGTATTGGCAAGCGCAGTGTGGGACGACCGCCTGCCAGATGGACCGACGATCTTGTGAAAATCGCAGGAAGTCGTTGGATGCAGGTGGCATCGGACCGGTTACGCTGGAAAGCGATTGGGGAGGCCTATGTTCAGCAGTGGACAAGTATAGGCTGAGATGACGTCCTCCGTCTTCAGCTTCGTCAACTGGCTTTGCCCAATAGACGCGTCTCTTGCGAACACTTTGAAGCCCTTGTTCTGTGCTATGGTCTCCTCAATACGCCTTGTATTGAAGGACCGTAAATCGTGACGCAAGGACTTCAGTATCTGTCCATTGAGCTGCCTATAGGACTTAGCATCATCGGAGGTTTGGAGCGTCATGGAACGTCGCTCAGCCATGAGATTTCGGGTGGAGTTAGATAGTTTTTGAGGTCTATTTTTACGGTGGGGCTTATAATACTTGGACCCGACCGTATGGACAGTCTCTACCAGCCTGTTGTTGATTTCGTCCACTGATGCGCTGCTGTCTAGCAATTCGAAGCGGTTTGCCAATTCGAGTTGAAAGTTCTCGGGGTTTTGGATGTGTGCATAAGAAGGTCGGAGCGTAGACTTCATCAGACGCGATCTTTCCATTTTGACATTAATATTTAATGTGCCTCTGACCATTCGGTGATCACTGCCGGTTTTTACCCTGTGAATCACGGAGACATCATTAAATATTTGTCGCTTGGTGCTCATGATGAAGTCTATCTCATTTTTTGTGGAACCATCAGGGCTCATCCAGGTCCATTTTCTATGAGGCGGCTTCCGGAAGAAAGAGTTCATCATAAAGAGTCCCTCCTTCTCCAGATATTCGGCCAGCCTCTGACCCCTGGGGTTGCGCTGCCCATATCCAAATTGCCCCACTCTCAACTCATCATCGCCCCGTTTGCCCAGCCGCGCATTGAAGTCACCCATAACCACTGTAAAGTGTGCTTTGGAAGTATGTATGGCTCTACTAATGTCCTCATACATTACTTCGACGTCATCATCTGAGTATGCCGAGGTCGGTGCGTAGACCTGTATGACCTTCAGCGAATATCTTTTGGATATTCTGAGTATCAGGTACGCTACCCTGCTCGACACACTAGTGATGGACACAATGTTGTCTATGAGTGACTTGTGGACGATAAATCCGACACCACCTTGGGACTGCTGTTCACCCTCCCGGTAGTAAAACAAGTTGCCGGATTTTAAGGTTATCGTGTCCTCGCCCTTTCTTCGGACCTCCGATAAACCAACAATATTCCACCGCAACTTGTTTATCTCTTCTTCCAGCTCAACAAGCTTCTCATCTGTCCTTAACGTGCGTGCATTGTATGTCACCAGGGCCAATTTTCGATGTTGGTGGTAGCCGAATCTCTGCCGGAGATTCTTAGCACCCCTTGTCCTGTCGTTACCATAGCTGCTACCGTGGCCAGGACGAACAGGACCGCCGGGGACTAGGGGCCTGGTTTTATTCTTATCTTCCATTTTAATAAATTGGGGGTTTTTGCCATACTCGCCACGCTTGGCAGGCGGGTTGGCGAGCGCAGTTTTTGATGGTAGAAGTGTTAAGGGAACGCTGCTGCCTATTCCCTAGTTTTCCCTTAGTCGCCTTGTACGACACCCGATGGGATGAGATGGGTTGGTCCTATTCTAAGCCGG
The DNA here is from genome assembly GCA_905147815.2 of Phalera bucephala. Taxonomy (NCBI): domain Eukaryota; kingdom Metazoa; phylum Arthropoda; class Insecta; order Lepidoptera; family Notodontidae; genus Phalera; species Phalera bucephala. Next base: position 15,002,588 of record LR990612.1, read on the forward strand.
GAACCACGCGGCAAACCTAATACCTAAGGTTAATTTTCCCAAATCTAAAATTTTTTACTGACGTAAATTTAGTTTTGCAAGGCAATGACAATGGCGTATGTCTCATCCCTTACTAAAAAATAGCCCTAGGAACGTGGCTGTATGGACTACGAACTTAGGCGAGCTAGATCATTGATGTTATTTTATGAAAGCTACAATTGTGTGAGTGCATATGTAGTTACGAACGCATGCATACTCGCTAGCTTCGAACCGGAGCTATTCTAGATGCAACAGATACAAAAGGTGCATAAAAATGGTGCCAACCTACGTCATAGTATGAAGTTCTCTAAATGTATGTATTTATCATCACTCCAGATCCCATGCAGGTTATGTGTGCTACCTCAAAAACGGCCCGGTTTAAAGCTAGAGAGTTTGCATTCCACCATTCATTCACAAAATTGTAGCGTTCATAAAATCACGTAGGTCTAGCTGGCCTGAGATCTTACTGTAGTAGAGCTATCGCTCCTTAAACAATTTACAAACAATATCCATGGTAACGTAAATACACCCGTCTTACAAGATCATTGAATGTATTGCTCTGTTCCACTTACTCTGTTTGCCAACATCACAAAACACGACGCCTCGACTCGTACTCATGGACCTCAAGACCGTCCCTAAAGTCAGTGCACTTAATCAATGAGATAAGGAAATGCGGGACAACTCCGGTCGCTGAGATGTTATGGGTTTTGAAACAAAGGAACGTGTATCTACTTACAACTACAATGAGTCAAGGGATTAATCAAACATCGTAACTCTATTTTGACTAATTTTACAGGAGGAAATAGAAGACTACTGAATTTTAACCCATTAGGTAGGGAGTTTCTGATTGAATATCATAATACTTTTTAATGCAATATAAACTTAAATATAAAAATGGATTCACTGGCAGGATTATCCTGGATTCATGTAGTTTATTTTTTTAAGCTTTATTTGGATATATAAGTATTTCCATTGAATTTGCCGCTTGGCAATAAAATGTAGTTTTATAAAAAAAGGTGAAGTTCCGTTTTCTTGAACTTCATTAAACCTCATAATATATACCTAATTAAATTTAATGTTCAACCTACACATGGCATAGAAAAATATCCCATTAGGGCAACGATTTTTTTAAGAAAATAAAATATAAATTCAAAAAACACAATACTTATTTAAGCTTTCATGTTTAGAGGCGGACTTAACACCTGAGCCATTTCCAGCCAGTCTACCTTAGGGTAGCGTAGAGTAAAGGCAATCTGGTAGGTGCAAAATTATACATGCTAAAATTTAAAAAAAAAAAACAAGAAACTAAATACCAACTAAATAAATATTTATAACACTTATATTACTTACCTATTTACAGTTTAAAACATCTTTCATAGTAGGGGAACATACGAAAATGCTAAACAATTAGGTAAATTCCACCATATCGCCTTTACTTTTTAATAAAAAATAATACAAATACAATAATTAAGGAAGGAGGTATGTAAGGAAAGAGCCTGTTGGAACTCTGTACTCTCTGCCTACCCCGTAAGGGATCTGGCGTGATGATATAGATAGATAGATAGAGACAATAATTAAGGAGATACTTTTATTTAATCTTCGCCATACCCGGTGTTCTGTTACACACGGTGTAATTTTAGTCGTCGTGGAGTGAAAGCCCAGGTGATGTATCCAATGCCTACTTACTGTTCACTGGTAATAAAAAATAATAATAAATTTATTATATTTTAATACCAGTGAATAATAGGCATTGGACACATCACCTGGGCTTTCGCTTTACGATGACTAAAATAACACCGTGTATATTAAACAGTAAACAATTTAGGAGTTCGATCGCTCTCAGTCTTAACTATTCGAGTCACACCTTCGTCAAAGTAAGGACACCGCAATACTACCGCTATGTAATTTATGTCGACCCAAAACTCCCCCTTATCCAACTAAAATGGTCACTTTGGCTAAAGTAGCTGTCATTCCAAACAATACTACGGATCGACTGCGACTTAAGCACTAATTAATATTGTGTGCTCTGTATATATTATAACATAGAACTACGTCCTCATTCCCGATTCCTAAGTTTAAGTTACGCGTGGTAGATGCTTGCTTACAAAAGTTATTTATTATTTATTCTTTATGCAGTTATGTACGTAGGCAGACTTAACGCCTGGTGCATTTTCTGCCGGTCTACCTTGAGGTTGTGGTAGGTAAGGAAATTGTGTACTGCTTTGTAGATACAATCTGACCACCGTCTTTGGGGTTTTAGTTTGGTCATGCTCACTATAATGTATTTGCTTGCGGTGGCTGACTGGCGCGGGTCACTCCCTTCCCTCAATATTTTCGAGGGAAATGATGGCTGTTCCAAAAGTCATACTGGTAAACGGGTGCTGCTTGTGGAGACTGGTCCATTTGGAATCCTTTAGACACTCTTTATAAATAACATTACATCCACACAATATGATTAAAAAATTAGAAAGAGAATTAAATTAAAAACAAAGAAAAGCCCGCTAAGTTTCTTTGCGGATCTTCTCAGTGGAGGTATCGATCCGATCCGGCGGTAGATTAGTAATTAAATAAAATTTAATAAAATGTAAATTTACTATTTGCGAGCGCCGCCGCAGGAATTATACAAAACCAATTGTATGAGTTTGAGTTTAAAAAAATAAGGAAAGTAATACTAAGAAAACAACTATAAATTACAGATGAACTAAGATATTTAAAAACAGTTATTGTCTATTCTTTTTACTTTCTTTTCTTTACTTTTACTACACCGATTTTGATTAGTCTTTTATCATTAGAAAGCTACGTCATCAGAAGTAATATAGATACGGTAGGTGACGTTGTTATCGACCGGGTGTGATGCCAAATATGCTAGTGCTAGTAACTTATAATAGGTATCACAAGTAACACTATACAGTTATACTATTTCATGCGTATACGCCACAAGAGCAGTTTCTAAGTTAAAACAAAAAAAATCAATGGCGAAACGAAATCATTTGAATCTAAACAGACCTTTCTAAACACATGACTGTATAGCAAAAAAAACGAAGACAATTAGTTGAGGAGTTCCCTTAGCTTCCTTTTAGCTCTATTATAAGACCTTGATACCATCCGGGTCTAAACTACTCGTCAAGTCCAACGAGCCCAAACACGGCGTGGTTATAGTGTGTAGTTGGGTGATTCCTCTGGCCACCCTTCAGCTTCATCATCAGACCTCGAACACTACCTAGTTGTACAGTGCTTGTCAAAACCAATCTAACAAGTCTAAACACGGGGGGTTACGTTGTATAATTGACATGCTCCTATGTCCACCTTCCGACTCCATTATCAGACCAGCTCCATGGTACTTTATTATTGCTTTGTTGCCGATTTTACATACGTATGCCAAATATCAGCTTTATCGGACACCCGCTAGCACTTGAAATCACAAGATTTGTACCGGTAAGACAGGCAGGGCATGATGACATAATATTAAATTGTTAAATGAAGGCCAATATTGCACACTTAGATGAATTAAAATTGCACATGTTTTTTCCAATATTTATCGCAATTTATCTTTATTTTACATTCCCAACGTTGAATACAAATATACAGGTACACCATATGAAGAAGATATCACAAGAATAGTTTCGATTTATTATCAGTTTTTAGCTTGAAATTACCTAAAATGCGTAATTTGAAACTAGTAATTACAATTTAAAAGTTCTAAATTAATTTGAAAAGGTTTGTTTTTGCTTTAAATCTCGCGATATCTTTTCATCTTTTTTCTATAAAAGGACACTACATGTTGTAGAATATGTCTTTGAACATTTTTTTTTTTCAAATATGTTTGTAATACTAAATAGCTTTTCTTTGAACATAGCTAAACATCCGTAGAGAATGTTTAACTAGACATATTCTCAGGGCATTTTGTCTTCATTTTGCGTAACTCACGTCACAGAACGAAAGTCACGTCATGGTGAAAAACACCGTTTATATGTTAACTGCCACCAAATAAAATATCCGGAATCTTTCTAATATATTTAGATATTTAACGACGGTATATTATACAGCAATTTGAATTCTAATTTAACCGACGAGAACTAAAAACTCAGAAACAGCGTTTGGACACCTTAAAAAGGTCAAAATTAATATCAACGCAGTAATTATGTAAGTATTTAATAAAATATTAGCCCTGTTAAGAAACTGTCCCACCGTTGGATACAGGCCTCCTCTAAAACTGAGAGCGTTTAGGCCATAGTCTCTTTACCTTCGCGAAACTCTTAGGTCTAACGTTATTCAACTCAAGGATAGATTTGCCTACTACGGATAGGATTTTGACATTTTCCATACTGCTTACTGTCAGTAGACAGTAAGCATATCTATCCTTGAGTTGAATATTAAAAACGGCGATTAATAGCATTACGATAACATCAATCTGTTCAGGCAAGGGCTTCTGAATCTAAACGGAAGATATTAAAATAATAGAATACGAAAGCACAAGAACAGCACAAGACTAAAAATCACCAACATTACGATGGTCGATATAAACATCTCAATTTAGTTATTAAAACATTATTCATGACATTGCCTTGATGTTCACAAGCATTTATTATTTATAAAACACGGAACCTAGCACGTTAACGTTGTTCCAGGGAATTATAATCCGTACACTAGCACACATCCGCTGCTCCCTAATTCCCTTTCATTATGGGAGCTCAGAAAACATGCTTCGTGTGTAATATTCAAACATGTGTATTATGAAATAGCTAGATATTCATAAATAGGATGGAAGCTTTTGTTAACGTGTTTTGCAACTGGGTTAGTGCAATACATGGACTGATTGTATATTTACACATCCAAAATTCTATACTAATTAAAACCTAAGACAAGCTAATGAGAAAAACATAACTTGCAAAGTGGTATTTGGTCGTGTATTATTATAAATAATATTATAAAATTGCACCATCTTCACAGGTGGGGCACCACTGAGTCTCCTTGTTGTGACTGTGGGAACTTAGTGCAGACTGTCCAGCACATTGTGGCGGTCTGTCCCACTCGAAAGTTCAGCGCTCCTCCACTCTGACATTAAGTTTTAACCGTGGTTCGCGTATTTAAAAATACACCGCCATACGATGATGATATCATAAAACATGAATTTTTCTTCGCTAAAATCCTAAAAGAAGCTGATCAGATTTTTGAAATTTAAGGGATCCATCTCTCTTTGGTTAACCCACTAAAGCCTAGCGTGTGCAACAATATTGAAATTCATGAAAAAATAGATCTCAGAAGAGAGTGAGTCATATTATGTTATAACTTTGTTATTTAAATATTATAGCTTTGTTACACCAACTACCATGGCCCGCACCGCACTCAGGTAGGTAGATTCAGCCAAAATCTGTGCATATGGGAGTTCAGAGAGCCAAATTCCACAGCTTGTGATTGTGGTGCGACCTCACAGACTATGTCGCATTTGCTTGCCTGCTCTATGTGTACAAGGGAACCACCTGTACAAGGAAAGAGCAGAGCGCGGCCACGGACAGCACTATTGTGCTAGCCACTCACCTAGCGGGACAGATATGAACCATTGACACGAAAAGAACTGCAAATTTACTAAATAAACATGAACGTGACGTCACGCTTCCTCGACAACTTTACGATAACTTTAAATGGTCCCGCTGTTTTCCAAAAACATCAAATGTACAGATACAACTAACAAGTTTACATCGTACAAGCAATATCAGTTATTACGCTACTACACAGTTACTATAGCAATTCAGGATCCAACACACACTAAGCTTAAATAACGAATGGTTTAGTTACAAAGATACACATTGCAATCGTTTATCCAACGCTATGGATGGTATCATCGATATTAACGTTTATATATAGGAATGTAACCCCATATGTCATGATCACAGCGGCGACGTGCCTATTAACGGAGCCCGTAGACACACGCCCGATCACAAACTAACTATACCTAGTTGTGTTTAAATTTCACTGCTGGCCGTTGTAGGATTTAATTGTTCGCATGTGCATTCGTTCGAATAATCATACCTGGCTAATTGAGTTTTTTTTTGTTTTCAGAAACGTAGCCCCACACTAGGATTTATTACTGTGTCGTGGGTGCGTTAACAAACATGAAAATTCATATACACAAATACCCGGACCGGAACAAATAATTGTGGATCACACAAAGATTTGTCCCGTGTGGGAATCGAACCCGCGACTATTAGACACAGTGGGCGGAGCGGCTTAAGCTCTTAACCACTGCGCTAAATCGTCCGTTATTTATTAGTCCGTCAGTTATAGGAATACATATAACCCAATGTAGGCACCTTTCTTTTGAGCTCGTGGGGCGTGTCGGATTGCTACTGACTAAAAACCCCAGATTAACATCAGCCCTTTGGAGAGGCTCCGGGATCTCCGTATGGAACGCACCGGTGAAGATGTAGGTACATAGCATATGGACGTAATTTGATATATCAAACTGCGCTGTCGGATCACGCGCCCCCAAGGGTTTTAATTATCATTTGCTCCTTTAAACAGTACTTCATAACTTTTAACCCGTTAACTAAACTGTTAGTGAACGGTCGATAGAGGATGTACTACAACTCACTGGAGTAAAGTCACCAAGGGCTACGAACTACGACACTGTGTGACGCTCGACTTGCAGATATTGCTCTGCAGCGTTAAAAACGTAGCTATGTCAGAATTTATAGCTATTATTGTCGCCTTTGCGAGGCAGCATCACGCCATTTTTATGGGTGTCAGTAAAATTTTATTCCTCAAAAATGTATATTCATTTGTATCGCACTTAAAAAAAATCCTTACAAAATTACCCGTTTTTGTCCCACTGCCCTAACGAAGGGTAATGTTTGGCCCGTGTATGTAAATAATGTATATATGTGTATTGCTTTGGCACGCTCTGTAGCCTAAACGGCATACGGGATTCCCCTTTGTAGGGCAAAAGTAAATCCCGTATGCTAAGCAGAACGATAAAATAAATAGCTAAATAATTACGAATTAGTACTTATACTTTACTTACCTCCTTATACATTTTTACCATCACAAGTACTTTCTTACATTTTTGCTTATTATGATTTGTATAAAAACCAAAAGTTTCAACATGAGAATTGCTTTAGAATTTTAGGAAACAGTGAAAGCATATTTTATCAACGGTTGTTACATAGGTAATATATTAAGCTCATGAAATTTAGGGCCGTTGCCGTTATTAACGCGGGAATGAAAAATGTATAACCTTTAAGGGCCTATTTTTAGGCAGCGTTAGAATACTGACGGAACTTTTGGAAAGATGAATGCCAAAACAATGTCAAAAATATATTTGATTAAGTAAAAATGTTTTTTCAATAGGTATCATAAATATACTCATGATATATGTTATCAAATGTAATTTTACTATAGTCATTTATGACTACTTCAGTACTAATATAAAAACAACATAACAGTTCAGCTAAGCGATCAATTTATTGCTCTGATAAAATGTTTTTTTAGATTTCCGAAGAAGTCAACCCTTAGAGTCGACCTGCAACCACGTAGATAGTAATAGATATTCAAACGAATTATTCATTTATTACAGCTTTGTTACACAAAACTATACTTTCGAACAAAAGTATCGATCCCGAATTCCCGGTACGGAAAGAAATTGAGCAAAAAAATTTCACTGGACGCCTCGCGCTTATAAACATACCTACATTCTCGTACTTCACAGGGACTCGCTAATTGCAGTGCGTTGTACAGGCGCGCCTGGACATAATCAATTCCGGCAGGTTTATTTTCCACGAGCTTACAAATAAGGCCGGGGCCTTATTTTAATACAATTGACAACTGGCGACTTACAAAATGATCACGATAGGTGTTGGGTTGTACCTACAGAAAAATTAAAAGCAGTTTCATATAACTTACTTTGTTGGCTTTGCCACCTAAAGTGAATGTTGGCCTTCGAAATGACGTTCTAAGACTCCTTACCAGTCTTCAGCTTGGTACTAAGGCAGATTTATATAACTAATTACTAACAAATTTACTAAATTGTCACCTCTTAAATTAATAAGACCAGGACGCGTATCACAATGTCTATAACAGAGTTATTATACTGTGTCCTTCGTTCTCGATATAAACTATATTAGCAGCTCTCTCGAGTCGCTTGGCAACCGCGCGTCATTCAGATACTTCAAAAGTCAACGCCGCCTCTATGGTATCTGTGGACATAACCTCTACAACCATTCTTTTGAAAGCGCGGCAGCCGATGCTTTGTAATAAATTTTTAGTCGACATTTAATTTAATAATCTTGTTATGGCACTGAAATTATATAACAAAAAGGTTGTAATATACTCAAGTGACCTTGTGAAATAAATTTAAAACATCGTATAGGCAAATTTAGCAAAGTTTACGTCCTGGCAAAGAAGTACATTCTAAAAAGATCAACCGATAGTTGTTTATTTGTGGTGTTTTCAGCTTACCTTGTTTATTTATATAATATCTAATATTTGGTGACGTGAGTTTCGTCATATTAAAATTTGGGAAAGCTTCGTCGCCCGAAAAGTAAACTTATGAAGTCTATGTCCCTATTCGTGTACAAACAGTTTAACACGAAATATACCTGAAAACGATTATTAACCGTCTATAAATTGGCAATGTTATACCTCCAATAAGAGAAATTAGGGGGACGTTTATCAATTATGATGATTGTTAAGGATTGATGGCATTTTAAGGACAAGGGTGATGTACGAGATACATCGACGTGGTCCGCAAGACTTGACGATAATTCAAGGACACGAGTGGTGTACGAGATACATCGGCGTGATCCGCAAGACTTGGGGCCCATACGAGATATGTGCTGAAGGTCATACTACTCATAGGTTTTATCCATGAGGTGTTCCTGTGCAGTTCACATTGCTACAATGGTAAGAATCAAAAATGTTACCTAAAATACATACCTTAAATATGCCTAAAACAGTAAATACAAATACTATTTCTATAATCGTCACACTATCGTGCGCTAAACACGCTTACTCTTACGTCTATTTGCTTGTGTAAAACCTACCCACAATATCAAATAAGTGCGATAACTGTAAAAAAAGCTTGACCAAAGCAAATCCCGGTCTAGAATGCAGCAAATGTGAACGTATAGTGCATCTTAACACCAAATGCATAGCTCTGACCAACAAACAGATTGCAGCTTTAAAAGCTACTCCGAGTCTTGAGTGGACATGCAACGAATGTCGGCAAGAAACACCGAGGCGCGGTTCAACTATAATCGTACCTGATGAGGATGATGTATAAGATACCCTTGTACGTATAAATGCCAAGACGTTACTTACCAACATATCGAGAGAGGTTGAGAAATCGATCAAGAAAGAAATGGGTGAATTAAACGATTCCTTACAATTCCATAGTGCTAAGCTTGATGAAGTAGTAGACCATATCGAAAATTTTAAGAAAACCATTAAGATTCTGGAACGTAAGAATGCGGAACTAATCAATAAAAATAATAACCTAGAAACCCGCGTAGGTGCACTTGGACAACGCCTTCAAGAAATCGAACAAGGAAAGCTCTCAAAATTTGTTGAAATTGCAAATTTGCCTTCTCAAAAGAACGAAGAAGCCATACAATTAGTAGAAAAGGTAGCTATAAAACTTGGCCAACCAAAAAAAGAAATCATAAACACACGAAGGCTTCAAGGCAAAAGGGACCAACCGGCGAACATAATAGTTGAGCTAAAAGACGAAATTACGCAAGAAAAGTGGATTATGGCTTCCAAAAAAGCTAAGACTACGGTAGCGGATATTCCAATTACAGATAAAAACAATAAAAATATCGTGTATATCAGGGAAGCTACAACAAGACTTAATAAGCAAATCTTATGGCACGCTAAGCAGGAGCTGAAAAACAAACAAAATTTCAAATATGTATGGTTTAAAAGTGGATTTGTCAGAGCTCGCAAGGATGACAACGACAAAATATACACTTTAAGAACCCTGGAAGACAATCATGCCCTGTCCAAAAATGCCTAAGACTATTATATGTTAAGAGGATATCAAGTAGGTAACTCCTAATTCTTTGCGACAGTGGACAGTTCATTAGAAAATATAATTAAGTTGTCCGATTGTATAAACATAAACGAATTCATAAACAGCATACCCATCAACTATGTAAACCTTTTGTGCATTCATATTAATATCCGATCAATTGTAAAAAACTTTTCTGCACTTGAACAATGTTTGTTATCCAGCAAAAAATGTATCGACGTTATTATACTTACTGAGGCCAATATCATGAACAGTGTCAGTTGTCTGTACAATATTAATGGATACCAAATGTACACAGCTCTTAGGAAAAAGCGGAGAGGGGGTGGTATAATATTGTACGCAAGCAATAAAAATAAATATCGAATCAAAATACTAGAAACCTTACACTTTGAAAGTATTATATGTACAATCACCACCTCGTCAAACTATACTGCGGACCTGTGTGCAATATACCGCCCACCTAATACTAGCAAACACCTTTTTGTTGATGAACTTCAAACGACACTTGACAAACTAACAAAAAACTCTTATACTTACTAGGGCTCATAAATTTAGACCTGAAATTAGATAATCCCATAAAACATACATACATTAACAAATAACATAGTATGGGTCTTTTATGTGGGATAACAGCACACACTCGATTAGCTTTATCAAATGGAAGGTTAAGTAAAACTTGTATAGACCACATCTTTGCAAGATCCCGCACACAAGACCTATACACAGCGGCAATCGGCACTACACTGGCCGATCATCGTGCCATAATACTCGCCTGCGTGTCTGTATGCACCACACAGGATGCTCTTAAATACAAAACTTTTTTGGACAGCCACAAACTCGCAAACTTATTGGAAAGGGTGGATTAAGTAAAAACTCATAGTATGGCGTGTCCTATTGAACTGTATGATTTCGTAAATGAACAATTCACAGATTGTTACAAAAAGTCGGAATATAAAGCCAAAATTAAAAATAGAAATATACGGAGAAATAATAACTGGATTAATAATAAAATAATTAGAGCATGCCAATATAGGGATAAACTTTTTACGAACTGGATTAACGATACCAATAATGTATGAAAACAGGGTTTTCATACATTTCCGACAACATTCCATTGAACAAGGTATTAACAGCTATAAGTCACTGTCAGAATACCCCCATAATGCGGAATAATTTATATTGTTCACTGTTGTAACAAAAATGTGTTTGCTAAATGCATGAGTAAGATAAGAAGCATAAATATATAAATACGTAAGCGACGACGAGATTGGTGTACGGTAAAACTCGAATGAGTTTATGTAGCACCTTACTGAAAATTGTTTTTTGTGAATTTTTTTATTTTATATTTTCAATAAAAAAAAAACTATAAGCAATTTGTCATATCATATCTCCAAAAGGAGACTTACTGAAAGGGCAATTAAAGTGACATTGTTTATGTATAACAATACATTATTAATAACAAAAGTCACTCCTTTGCAGAAACATAGTGTTTTTATTGATTTCATTATCAGACATACTTGTATAATAATACTGAAATAGCCCAAACTGGAGCTTATTACACAAAGAATTGTGCAAAATTATGAGTACTTGTATTAAAAAAGTTAAATCCTGAACAGGGTTTATAACCAAATAAGCCAAAGTAATATACTAATGGCAATGCCTGTTGTAACTGACAAGCAACAGGACTGTGGATACATTCCAAATATAATATCTTATCCTACCGATGCTGCGGCAGGCAGGTTGTGGGATAATTTGTGTTATGCACAAAGATACTTAAAAGATAATATAAAATACCTGGTCTATCCAGTTTACATAGAACTAATAATTATCTATCAATATTATCAATCAGGTCCTATTCTAAGCCGCGTGGTTCCCGGCTTAGAATAGGACCAACCCATCTCATCCCATCGGGTGTCGTACAAGGCGACTAAGGGAAAACTAGGGAATGGGCAGCAGCGTTCCCTTAGCACTTGAACGACCAATAACTGCGCTTGCCAACCCGCCTGCCAAGCGTGGCGAGTATGGCAAACACCCCCAATTATGGAAGAATGTAAGAAAACCAGGCCCCTAGTCCCCGGCGGTCCTGTTCGTCCTGGCCACGGTAGCAGCCATGGTAACGACAGGACAAGGGGTGCTAAGAATCTCCGGCAGAGATTCGGTTACCACCAAAACCGAAAATTGGCCCTGGTGACATACAACGCACGCACATTGAGGACAGATGAGAAGCTAGTTGAGCTGGAAGAAGAGTTAAACAAGTTGCGGTGGAGTATTGTTGGTTTATCGGAGGTCCGAAGAGAGGGCGAGGACACGATAACCTTAAAATCCGGCAACTTGTTTTACTACCGGGAGGGCGAACAGCAGTCCCAAGGTGGTGTCGGATTTATCGTCCACAAGTCACTCATAAACAACGTTGTGTCCATCACTAGTGTGTCGAGCAGGGTAGCGTACCTGATACTCAGAATATCCAAAAGATATTCGCTGAAGGTCATACAGGTCTACGCACCGACCTCGGCATACTCAGATGATGACGTCGAAGTTATGTATGAGGACATTAGTAGAGCCATACATACTTCCAAAACACACTTTACAGTGGTTATGGGTGACTTCAATGCGCGGCTGGGCAAACGGGGCGATGATGAGTTGAGAGTGGGGCAATTTGGATATGGGCAGCGCAACCCCAGGGGTCAGAGGCTGGCCGAATTTCTGGAGAAAGAGGGACTCTTTATGATGAACTCTTTCTTCCAGAAGCCGCTTCATAGGAAATGGACCTGGATGAGCCCTGATGGTTCCACAAAAAATGAGATAGACCTCATCATGAGCACCAAGCGACAAATATTTAATGATGTCTCCGTGATTCATAGGGTAAAAACCGGCAGTGATCACCGAATGGTCAGAGGCACATTAAATATTAATGTCAAAATGGAAAGATCGCGTCTGATGAAGTCTACGCTCCGACCTACTCATGCATATATCCAAAACCCCGAGAACTTTCAACTCGAATTACCGCTTCGAATTGCTAGACAGCAGCGCATCAGTGGACGAAATCAACAACAGGCTGGTAGAGACTGTTCATACGGTCGGGTCCAAGTATTTTAAGACCCACCGTAAAAATAGGCCTCAAAAACTATCTGACTACACCCGAAACCTCATGGCTGAGCGACGTTCCATGACGCTCCAAACCTCCGATGATGCTAAGTCCTATAGGCAGCTTAATGGACAGATATTGAAGTCCTTGCGACACGACTTACGGTCCTTCAATGCAAGGCGTATTGAGGAGACCATAGAGCAGAACAAGGGCTCTAAAGTGTTCGCAAGAGACGCGTCTATTGGGCAGAGCCAGTTGACGAAGCTGAAGACGGAGGACGGAAACGTAACGTCAAATAGGTCAGAGGTGCTCAGGGAGATAGAGAGGTTCTATGGACAGTTATATACCTCAGTAGCTAAACCTGTTGTTGACTTGGTAAAAGACCCAAGAGCCAAGCTAACCCGACACTGCACTGAAGATATCCCGGACATCAGCCTGTGCGAAATTAGGATGGCTCTCAAACAACTAAAAAACAACAAAGCGCCGGGTGAAGACGGAATTACTGCAGAACTTCTGAAGGCGGGCGGATCGCCGGTACTTAAAGTCCTTCAGAGGCTATTTAAGTCCGTCTTGCTTGAAGGGAAAACGCCGGAAGCATGGAACAGGGGTGTGGTGGTGCTGTTTTTCAAGAAAGGTGATAACACCTTATTGAAGAACTATAGGCCCATCACACTGCTGAGCCATGTTTATAAGTTGTTTTCGAGAGTCATTACGAATCGTCTCGAACGAAGGCTTGATGACTTCCAGCCTCCCGAACAAGCCGGTTTCCGGAAAGGTTTTAGTACCATAGACCACATACATACGCTGCGGCAGGTTATACAGAAGACTGAGGAGTATAATCGGCCACTATGCTTGGCGTTTGTGGACTATGAGAAAGCCTTTGATTCGATCGAGACTTGGGCGGTTCTTAGATCTCTCCAGCGATGCCGCATTGACTATAGGTACATCGAAGTGTTGAAGTGCTTGTATAATAACGCCACCATGTCAGTCCGAGTACAGGGGCAGTGCACGAAGGTGATCCCCATAAAAAGAGGAGTAAGACAGGGAGACGTCATTTCTCCGAAACTGTTTACGGCCACCTTAGAGGACGCCTTCAAGCTCTTGGAATGGCAAGGACTTGGCATCAACATCAATGGCGAATACATCACTCACCTTCGATTTGCCGACGACATTGTGGTCATGGCGGAGTCGCTGGAAGATCTAGGACGAATGCTCGGTGACCTCAATAGAGTATCCCAACAAGTGGGTCTTAAAATGAATATGGACAAAACAAAAATAATGTCTAACGTCCATGTCGTACCCACCGCACTCACCGTTGGGAACTCTACTCTTGAAGTTGTCGACGAATACATTTACCTGGGACAGGCAGTCCGGTTAGGTAGGTCCAACTTTGAGAGAGAGGTCAATCGACGAATCCAACTCGGCTGGGCAGCGTTCGGGAAACTGCGCAACATCTTCTCATCCAAAATACCTCAGTGCCTAAAGACTAAAGTGTTTAGTCAATGTGTGTTACCAGTGATGACATATGGATCAGAGACGTGGTCTCTTACAATAGGTCTCATAAAAAAGCTCAAGGTTGCTCAGCGAGCTATGGAAAGAGCTATGCTCGGCGTTTCTCTACGTGATCGAATCAGGAATGAGGAGATTCGTAGAAGAACCAAGGTCACCGACATAGCCCTCAGGATTAGCATGCTGAAGTGGCAATGGGCTGGCCACATAGCGCGAAGATCGGACGGGCGTTGGGGCAGAAAGATTCTAGAGTGGAGACCACGTATTGGCAAGCGCAGCGTAGGACGACCGCCTGCCAGATGGACCGACGATCTTGTGAAAATCGCAGGAAATCGTTGGATGCAGGTGGCATCGGACCGGTTACGCTGGAAAGCGATTGGGGAGGCCTATGTTCAGCAGTGGACAAGTATAGGCTGAAATGATGATTATCAATCTAGACTCCTTGCAGGGTAGCCAGAAAAGATTATTCCTAACAACACAGTCATGAAACCTTTATTGAGATAAGAACCTTTAAGGTCAGCAGTATATATTTTGCATAAAAGGAGTGTTAATATAGTGAATTATCAATATGGAATTATTAACTAGCTAGTCATAGCCAGTAGTTAAAATTTCATAAAACGACCACCGTTGTAACCAATATAGAACAACAATCCTCATCCTGGGTGTGAAAATATTAAGTCACAGTGTACCTAACAGTTCACCAAAAACAACATCACGTTGGTCGTTGGAAATCTCCTACCAAACAAAGCGAGGTACAAAAAGCATGATAGGTATTTTACACAAGGACTTGGTTTTTAAGTTGCTGAAAAATTCAGAAAAACAATCAGGAATACAACATGGGTTTACAAAGAAACCATAATATTGGAGGCTAAAGGTATTCACTGACTTTGGTATGTATCTATGACACTAATAATGCCTTCAACGACAAACATAATTTTATTGGTTTTGTGCAAGTACTTGCACTTCAGACAAGTGAATCTTGTCCTACATATGTTTAACATTATGTATAGAAACACTATTGTTTAATAATTGATATATATAATAATAAAAAAAAACAATAAAACAAAAACTTAATGCTAACAATAGACCTAGTCATAATAAAAATACTAATAAAATATTTATTAGTACCTATTCAGTTTTCTATCATGTAATGAGTTCAAGTTTGGGTTTTTGATTATTTCCTGCATCAATTATAGTGTACTTAATAATATTAGAAATTTGAGGCACACACAATGGAAAGCTATACATCAATTCATCATTTGGAGAATTAGATGGTTTTACTGTATTTTTGTTTGATCATATGATAATCAATAAATAATATGTAATTAAATAAGATTATTCAAGAAATTAATAACTATAAAAAATAGTTTTGTAATTAGTTTGAAATGTGTACAGTTATTTTGAACACTAGTGATGTTTCTGGTATAGTTATGATAACACAAGCACAAACGGCTACCATTAAAGTAACAAGTTGGTTTTAGAGCACTATATATGTTGTAATTTAGTTAAAGGTGTTTCAGTAAAAAAATATTGGATTGAGATATCATACAAAAATTTGCAATTTTGGTATGGTTATATTTAAATTATTACATCCACCTGTTACATGTATCTTATAAATAGGTATCTATATATAAAAAGAAAATAAAGTCATGCAAATGACTTGATAATAATATCCATTTGAAAATTTAATGATATTATGTTGACATGCTACGGTGGATGAAATATTGAGTTACAGTATTTGAAAGTATGGGTTATCTTAAACAAGAATAATCAAAAGCATATTCTTATCACAGGTATGATAAATATTATGTAGTATCAGCAATAATCTAAGTCCTAAGGAACTTGATATTATTTACTTATTATTAATGGGGGATACATAATAATAATTTGAGTAGCACTCAATTCTCACGGTTGGACATATAGAACTAACTAGAAAGTTACGCATTGCAATTTTTTTTTTTTACTTATAAATACAGTCACATACAAAGAAGCAAAGGAAGTGTGGTATGAAATGAAAATTTCATGGTATGAAATAATTCAGTTATGAATAGGTGTGGTTCGGTTTAGTCGACTGTAACTTATTCGCTTCTTAAGTTATTACTAAATTAGGAGTGTATTTTTCTCATCAGTAATGTAATTAGTTCAGGTGTGGGCCGATCGTATTGCCAAAACGAATGTTCGCGGGCGTTATTGCGCAGGAACGAATCGTTAAGTAATACATAAAGATTTATGTAGCCAAGGATTTATTTGTCGGCGCACACTCAGAACATGGAAATGATTCCGGGATAGTTTCGAAATTTAAATTCATTCATTTCATTCATTCATTTTTAAATAAAACGTTGCCCTACACTAGGATTAATTCCTGTGTCGTGGGTGCGTTTACAAACATGAAAATTCACATACACAAATACCCAGACCGGAACAAATAATTGTGGATCACACAAAGATTTGTCCCGTGCGGGAATCGAACCCGCGACTATTAGACACTGTGGGCGGGGCGGGCTAAGCCCTTAACCACTGCGCTAAATATATTATTAGTATAGTATATAATAAGTGATCAAACGAACTTACCTGAAGTGAAATTCGATCATTATTATACGAAGTCCTTCGTTCGAAGATATAAACTATATTAGCAGCTCTCTCGAGTCGCTTGGCAACCGCGCGTCATTTAGACAATTGAAAAGTCAACGCCGCCTCTATGGTATCTGTGGACACAACCTCTGCAAGCATTCCTTTTAGAAGTAGTACATTTCAACTTTACCAACGGGCAGGGCGGGTTGGGTACTTATATCTTCGAACGAAGGACTTCGTATAATAATGATCGAACTTCACTTCAGGTAAGTTCGTTTGATCACTTATTATACTGTGTCCTTCGTTCTCGATATAAACTATATTAGCAGCTGTTTAGAGCTATAAGGGTAAAGTTGAAGTATACCACATAAAGGCTTTTTTTTGTGCGTGACCTCTAAAAAATAACATATCATTAGTATATTTGTACTATAACACATTCCCGTTCTTTGTTTTGCCATACAACACAAA
This sequence comes from Phalera bucephala, assembly GCA_905147815.2. Lineage (NCBI taxonomy): Eukaryota > Metazoa > Arthropoda > Insecta > Lepidoptera > Notodontidae > Phalera > Phalera bucephala. The sequence goes on from LR990612.1 coordinate 15,020,263, forward strand.
CAACAAATATATACACATATATTGTTTCTTACAACCAGTCTGTCTAACTTATTTAAAATAAATTTATATAATTAAATTCTATAACATATTATGTTATGTAGTGTAGATCCATCCCAACAAAACCTTTAAAGCACCTGTTATATACCTTTATACCACACTTGTTGTCCAAAATTCATTAATACCGCGTAATATTGATCAATCATTACTTATCAGATATCAGTGCAGTCTCTATCTGTTATGTCTTCTATAGAGATCTTTCTTCTATAGATATCTTCTATATAACAATAGTTGAGGAATTGCCCATCTAGAGTTTTGTTTATATAAAATTAAATCCTTTATAATAATTCTTGTGTCATTGACAACCATTATGAGACGAACTATGAGAGTGAAGAAAGCCAGGCAGGCATGCAAGGAAAGAACCCGTCGGAACCTTGCACTTTCTGCCCACCCCGCAAGAGATCTGGCGTCATAATATGGATAGAGATAGATAGATAGCTAGAAACCCTTACTGTGTACTAGACCTGAAAACAAAGTCTGTTAGTACCCAATCTATAACAATATCATACAAATATAACAGGGAAACCTATTTCCCCACTAATGTGTCTTCCAACTGTTTTTTGTCAAATGATCTCCTTTTGAGTACGGTACCAAACGAAGGCTACGAATTAACTTGGTGATTATAAGAATGGTTTTGCTATCATTACATATTTAATTTATGATTTTTTTTTTAATATCAACATTCGGCTATATTTAATGTTAGTTATATTTTTAATCTTTAAAGATGTACATATATCAAAATTTAACATTTTTTTTTGTACTAGAGGCCTTTGTACTAATGAACTTATATGGAATTAAGTCCGGTGAAGCTGTAAAGGCCTCGCGGCCATCAGCGTACATCACTCACACACACACCTTATCTGGAGATATTCCTCCCATAAGGCTATGTGCTTTACCTATATTATCTCCCGCCCCCCCCCCCCCCAATTTTAGAGTTTGGAACGAAGGGCAGTACCAATGCGTGGTAAACAAACATAACCTACCCCAGTGTTATTACTATACCACTATTATTAATTCAATTTAAATTTCGAAACTATCCCGGAATCATTTCCATGTTCTGAGTGTGCGCCGACAAATAAATCCTTGGCTACATAAATATTTATGTATTACTTAACGATTCGTTCTTGCGCAATAACGCCCGCGAACGTTCGTTTTGGCAATACGATTGGACCACTCCTGAACCAATTACATTACTGATACTAAAAATACTAAAAAATACACTCCTAATTTAGTAATAACTTAAGAAGCGAATAAGTTACAGTCGACTAAACCGAACCATGGGTTACAACTGTATCATATTGGGAATCCTATTCATAACTGAATTATTTCATACCATGAAATTTTCATTTCATACCACACTTCCTTTGCTTCTTTGTATGAGACTGTATTTATAAGTAAAAACAAAAATTGCAATGGGTAACTTTCTAGTTAGTTCTAGATGTCCAACCGTGAGAATTGAGTGTTACTCAACTTATTATTATGTATCCCCCATTAATAATAAATAAATAATATCAAGTTCCTTAGGACTTAGATTATTGCTGATACTACATAATATTTATCATACCTGTGATAAGAATATACTTTTGATTATTCTTGTTTAAGACTTATGTGAGGAATATCTCCAGATAAGATGTGTGTGTGAGTGATGTACGCTGATGGCCGCGAGGCCTTTACAGCTTCACCGGACTTAATTCCATATAAGCTCATTAGTACAAAGGCATCTAGTACAAAAAATGTTAAATTTTGATATATGTACATCTTTAAAGATTAAAAATATAACTAACATTAAATATAGCAGAATGTTGATATTAAAAAAATAAATAATAATAATCATAAATTAAATATGTAATGATAGCAAAACATTCTTATAATCACTAAATTAATTCGTAGCCTTTGTTTGGTACTGTACTCAAAAAGAGATCATTTGACAATAAAAAAAAAATAATATATGTGTATATATTTATTGTGTTTGTGTTGTATGGCAATACAAAGAACGGGAATGTGTTATAGTACAAATATACTCATGATATGTTATTTTTTAGAGGTCACGCTAAAAAAAAAAAGCCTTTACGTGGTATACTTCAACTTTACCCTTATAGCTCTAAACAGCTGCTAATATAAGTTTATATCGAGAACGAAGGACACAGTATAATAAGTGATCAAACGAACTTACCTGAAGTGAACTTCGATCATTATTATACGAAGTACCCAACCCGCCCTGCCCTTTGGTAAAGTTGAAATGTACTACTTCTAAAAGGAATGGTTGCAGAGGTTATGTCCACAGATACCATAGAGGCGGCGTTGACTTTTGAAGTATCTGAATGACGCGCGGTTGCCAAGTGACTCGAGATAGCTGCTAATATAGTTTATATCTTCGAACGAAGGACTTCGTATAATAATGATCGAACTTCACTTCAGGTAAGTTCGTTTGATCACTTATTATTGGGCTTACTAAGATAACTAGACCCTTTAGTGCCAGCATCAGTACTCATTTCTATGGTTTCCAGCAGATCGGCACGGTTTTTAATATAATTTATAAACATATTAAAAGTTATTTTCTCATCACGGCTGCAATTACTTTTAAACTCTTCCCATTCTCGATAGGTCTTGCTATCAAATTTATGTGTAATAATGTGGATGAGCAGTGTGCCCCAGTGTTTAGTTGGTTCATCTAGAGACTCTAATGACCGTATGTTTTTGTTTACGTCGTCCAAGATACGTTTTAGATTGGCAGATGATTCTCTAGTTACGGCTTGAAGATTAAATATGGCTGATACATGATTTTGTATCAGAAGCCGTTTGTTCTCGTAGCGATCGCAAAGTAATTGCCACGCAACAGAATAATTCACTGACGAGAACTCAATAGACCTGATAACAACCGCAGCAGAGCCTTCCAACGAAGCTCTTAAATAATGAAACTTATTTATGTTGTCTATGTCGTCATTTTGGTGAATTAAACTACAAAAAGTGTCGTGGTACTCCAGCCAATTGTCGTAGGAGCCACTAAACTTAGGTAACTGTATGATAGGCAACTTAACCGCGTTATGACCACTAGATCTTCGTGAACCTGCCTCACTACATGCATTTTCGTAAGCCCTACAATCAGCAAGGATGTGCTTTGCTTGGGACAATATTTTAAAGTACCTAGATTCAAACTCGTTGCGTTCAGATATTTGATCTTCGATGTCATCGCTTGAGCACTCTATAGATAACTGTACCTCATCATATCGGTTGAGCATGTTCTCCATACGACTGATGCGAAGCTGCAATTCGTTAACCTCGGGGGGCTTCAACGACGAAACATCAAGGGACTCCATGTAAGTGTTAAAGGAAGTTAACTGGCCCTTGTAACTAACACGTTTCCTAAATAATTCCTAAATAAATCATCAGACATTGCAAAGGCTGTTATGTAGTCGACCTGGAATTTATACAGTTAAAAATTACCCTTAATTGTAATAATTATTGTTATTTTATGTTTATAAAGTTTTTATTGCAGTAATATTGATAATATAGCAGACAATGTAACAATTTTTTAATAAAGAGGGTGCATTAATAATCTAGTTTCACAAATAAGTTATTTTAACAATATGCGTTTTAAATTGTAATATTAATTATTATAATAAATTTTAAAAACGAACAATGATTTTTTTAATTTATTTCCCAATTTAACAATTTTCAGCAAGGTGTAAGTAACAAATTAATGACCGATCACTCTACCTAATCATTAATATCTAAGTTTTAATCAACTATTACAATAATAAGTGTGTATATAAGTAAAAATTACAACACTTTGTCAATTAATTGAACTTAGATTACAATTTAACATATAATTTTAACATAACGGTAGATACATGTGATTAAGACTCACCTTTTCCACTATTTTGCACTAGAACTATTTAATACCTGAATAGAGTGTTGGGTAGAAATCCATAGAAAGCTAGTCCTAAATGAAGGTTCAACTCCACAGATCCTCAAATCCTCACAACTGGGAATCCTCGTAATAGTACGTGGCTTGATCTTTGGTGTCCTTCAAATTTCTTTCTCCAAACTCCAAACAATGCCAATAAATTAATTTTCCAGCGTATCTAAATCTTCGCCTGGGTCATCTGGCTTCGACTAGGACCATGTTTTGGCTGACTCTAGGTATTAAACGATGAATTTTTGAGAACAGGTTTAATTGAATGATGACACGACGGTGTACGGTAAAAGAGTGTATTTAAAAAAGAACATTTAAATGTGGGACGTTAGGGACAAGTCAACAAAACAAATAGCTACAAACGCTGGGCTACTACATTTATTTAAGAATATTAATGAAGGCGCTTATAAACTAAACAATAAATAATGATAGTATCATTTTAAGATGAATTAAAAAATAAAATACTTTCACGCTTACTGACTGCCTCGTTGATCTATCATCGCTTTGTGATCACGAGGTCCTGGGTTCGAATCCTAGGTCGGACAAATGTAGTTTTTCGGACGAAAAATTCCCAGTATGAGACCGGAGTTTAAAATTGTGCCCGGTACCTGTATCGCAATAGGCTCGCCCCTTATTACATGGGCCCTAACGTCGTCGGCGAAAAGTGGGTATACTCAGTACACCTCTGCCACCCCCGCTTGGGGAATATAGATGTGACGGTGTGTACTTTCGAGAGGGAAAAGTTGTAACTATGTACACCCACGTTTTGCCAAGGACAAATAGTCCCAATGTAATAGGCGGAGAGGCTATTTTCATAAAAAAATCCTTATAACAATACATCCGATCTAGGGTTTGAACCCAAGCCGTCGTGATTGCCAACCGCGCCATGCACCATTAAAACAACGAGACGTATGATGGATATTCACTACCTATCGATCGTGGTTAAAAATATAATCTATGTGTAGCTCGCCGATTGATTGTTCATTTCATATATATTCAAGCATGATATGAAAGTGCTCTTTATTTAAATAACCACTTGTATTACTTTCATTCAACGTTGTTACTTGTTGTGTGTTAGATGTCTGTTTTGTTCTATCATCAATAGTTATTCATTTTTAAAAATGTTATCAAAAGTCAAAAAATATTTAAAGTCACTTTCGTGTTATACAGCAGTTAATATAATCAGACAGCTACATGGAATTTACAGTAACTTAAGTGACTCAAAGTTCATAAGCTATCTGACAATGTTATTTAGCGCTATTTATTTACCTATAATTTTATTAACTCATAGACGACATTCTTTTTTTGCTGTATATTTGTACGACTGTATACAAATTGTAGAATGTTTAACTTATATTTTACTATCACTGGCGTCCCGGGACCATCGTGTGAAGAAGTTTTCAGAAAATATTAGTGGATCAAATATATTGTACAGCTACATTACTTTTTCCATCATTTTCACGTCTTATTCTATTATGGCTGTGCATAGTGCATCAATGATTGTCCGAGACTTTTACGGGGGAACTATTGTCTTTATCAATATCAGATGTATGACTGTGATAATGGGTCATTTAAATACGATATTTATGTGCGACATATATCGGAAATTAATTAAGTCACTAAAAAAAACTTTGGAAAAGAAATTGGTAATTGAAGGGCTATCAACTGAAGAAAAAATCATCGAAATAAGACTATTTATGAATTCGTATACGAAAGTAACACAAACAATGTTTTCATCGATGATTGAACGTCTTCAGGTACTTCCTGCTAATCGATATAATCATTTATCTGAAAATGTATTTTTATAAAAATGTTATAAGAGATGAATGATTGCCCTGAACCCAAGTAGTGATGAATCTATGTATGTTTATAATTATTTAAGACCGTTTGTCGTTAGAATTGATTGGATTTTTATTCAGCTAGAGCGATTTCAAAATATCACCTATGTAATTTAGTTTCACACTTGAGTATAATCATCAAAGCCAGTTAGATCAGTTAATGCAGATATGAATATTAAAAGTTACCTTTTATTTCAGATATGGTCTAGTTTGATGTACAGCTTCTTGAAACTCCTGTGTGCTGTTTGGTTTTTAATACCAGATATTAATAGGGTAAGTTTATTGTCCTCAAGTATTATAGTTTATAACGTTAGGTTTCCTCTCTGTCATAGAATTTGGCCTCGTATTTATTGAGAGACGAATGCCCCGCGATAAGTGACGCTGATGACGTCAGAGGTGCCCATCATGACGTACGGTTGTGAGGTGTTCGGGGGTACACCACGTAAAGGTACGCCACCCGCTCTCACATCGATAGACTCCAAACGGTTCAATCGCGTGTCCTCCGCAAAGCCATCGGAGCCCCGTGGTTCATACGGAATGTCGATCTCCATTCCGATCTCGGTCTCAAACCTATGTACGCACGCACAGACACACACACACATACGACGTCAGAGGCCACGTCCTCACAGTGTGGCCGGTTTAGAAGACTTTATGGACATTTCCGACTGTGTCGCTTGCCGCGTTTGGTCGCGTCACCGCTGACAGGCCGCTCCCCCCGCGACCCAGTCGGCCCTCCCGCTCGCGCGTACTTATTTACGTACGTTAGGCACTACCCTAGTCAAAACTTATCCTTACACCAGGACCTACCTTTTTCCTTCCCGAAATCCTATTCTCCGTGCGGCGGTTCTCTTCGCCCCGGAGCAGATAGTGATAGGCACACACGCTTTCGCACACAAGTTTGGCGAAAGGACGCACGTTAGGCTCAAGGTAGCACATAACCCCCCCACCTACACCCAGCGGGGGGCTCAGGTATTACACATCCCCGGGGCAAGGTCCAGCCCCCGGACTTAAGGTTTTCACTCCCTTCACCCGCCCTGCCATATCCCATCTGGATATGGCAGTTAACTACTCACTAGAGTTCCTTCAGAACCTGGTCGAGTTCATCGCCTCGACTGCAGCGCCGGACGCCCAACAGTCAGTGAGACCATACAGGCGCCCCATAGAGAGCCACCGATCCCACGACCCCCCCCCCCCCCTTTCAACTCGGGGGACAAGACCCTCTAAATGCTCTTCGGAGCCCGAGCGACTGTCCAGGGTGAGGCCCAAGTACTTTAGGTACCACCCCACCTGGACTGGCGAATCTCCGACGCGAACCCACGAGTTGGGCGGTTCCCTGCTCCTAGGCAGTTTATGGAACCATAGCACCTCGGTCTTATGAGGCACTATCTGCAGGCCCAACTCGCGGATCTTGGCAACGACGACCTCTGCCCCAAGCTCGGCGAGCCCAACAGTCCTCTTGAAGGTGTCCCCCTCGGCCACTATTAGTGTCGTCAGTATAACAGACAATACTGACGCCGGGGGGGAGATCGACATGCAGAACCGCATCTTAGGCGAGGTTCCATAGGAGGGGGCCCAACACGGACCCCATCGGAACCCTGCAAGACACCTCCCTCCGGTGCAGTACACCATCCTGTACGATGTACTGGATGTACCCGTCACGTAAGTAGTCCCCGACACCACGGCTTGCAGGTACGGGGGAACGCGACGATGTTCTAGCGCCCCCCGAATCGCGTCCCAAGGCAGGGAGTTGAAGGCGTTGACGATGTCGAGACTTATCGCCAACGCCACTCTGCCCCGGGACACGGCCTGCCCCGACAGGGAGCGGACGCGAATGATCGCGTCCACCGTCGAGCGCCCCTGGCGGAAGCCGTACTGGCTATCAGCCAGATCAGGACCGACGTGCGACAGGTGCCTGCTGAGACGGGCGGCAAGAATCCTCTCGAACAACTTGCCGCACTCGACCAGCAGGCATATCGGACGGTACGCAGAGGGAGATTCTGCGGTCCTGCCTTCCTTCTTCAAGAGGACCAGGCGAGCCTCCTTCCAGGCCGTGGGGAACTTGGCATGTCGGAGGCAGCTGCTGAACAGCCGCCTTAACCTGTCCCCCAGGGCAGCCAAAGTGATCACCCACGCCCGCCCCGGTATACCGTTGGGGCCGGGCGCAGTATTACGAGCGCACAGGCGGCTGACGACTCGGTCCAGCTCCTGTTCGGTCACCCCAAACTCGTCGGTGTAAAAGGCCGACGACATCGTCGTGGGGAAAGAGGGACTGTCCCGGACTGTCGGGAATAGTGCGTTGATGACCCGACGCAGCAGTCCGGGGCTTAGGGTCTCCGTCAGGGGGGGCACCCAAGGGCAAAGCTTGCCCAGCACTGCCCTGTAGGGGGGCCCCCATGGATCCCTGTCGAGTCCCTCTAGGAGCTCGCTCCAAGACCGAGACCTGGCGTTCGCGATAGCGATTTGGAGCGCATTTGTAGCCGCTTGATAGCGCTCGTATGCTCCGGCCTTTTCCTCCTCGGTGGCTCGCCTTATCCTTCAGGCTCTAGGATACTGGCGACGCGCGCGCAAGCAGATTTCACGCAACTGCGCTATCTGCTGCGACCACCAGTACACTGCCGTTCGCTTGTGGCAGCTGGCCCGGGGCATGGCAGCGTCACATACCGCCGTCATCGTGCCCCGGAACCAGGTCGCCTCCCTTTCCGGATCGGACCAGACCTCATCGGCGTTTTTTGGCCATGCCGCGACGCTGGCTGCGGCCTCGAAGAGATCTCGGTTAAGCCGCTTGAGAGACCAGCGTCGCGGGGGGCTGCCTGCATGGCCACTGGGGTGGTCGGGGGGCGGAGGGTCACATCTAAAATAATGTGGCGGTAATCGGATAATGTGACCACCTCCTCCGCTACGCGCCACCCCGACAGCGCGCTCATGGCCAAGGGAGTCGCCCATGTTAGGTCGACGCCCGACTCCCCCTGCCACCGCACGCATGTGCTTACGAACCCCCGGTTCACGAGCCGGAGGTACAGCCTAGCCGCCCACTCTTGCAACGTCCCTCCCTTCGGATCGTCCCTGAGGTTGCCCCACGCTCTGGCGTGGGCATTAAAATCCCCGAGGACGATCGATGGACAAGGCCGGCATCTGCGAATGCAGTTAGCCCTTTGATTCCTTACCCCATATTACCCAGACCGAGGTCGAGGACGTGATTAAAGGTCTTAAACAGAAAAAAGCCCCCGGCTCTGACGGTATTTCTAATTGCGTACTCAAATGCTTACCCGCCCAACTCATCTGCCTCTTCCTTTCTTCATGCATTCCAATCTTATTATGGTTATTTTCCAATAAACAAACCTACCTAATTAAATTGACCACACACGATTATTGTAACTTGCCTTAAATGGAATGGAATGTTTGAACGTCTCAATTTCTTATATATTCTCACGCTAAGTGAGACACCCGTATCAACTAACGCATGACCTAAGTTATATAGTTATATATAAATTTGTATAGTAAAATTGCATTGTATATTAGAATAATCAACATGGAAATGGTCATTGCTCTATTTATTAAATAAACTTGACTTAAATTTTGAATTTTCGATGATAATGACAATGTTTAATTTGAAAACAAGGGGGTTAGACATAATTATTTTTTCCTCGAAAAGTATCTTAATATATTAAAGACATCTCAATTATCATAAACGTACCGTAACGTAAGTACCTACTAGTTATGGGACTTTAAAGACTGGTTTTAATTTCGTCGTTGAGTAACGTTCTCAAAATGGAACTTGTAAGCTAAACACCGAATACTTAAGTTTATAACATTTAAAACGCTTCTATGTAAAAAAAATATTATTTACTCTGTGCCAAATATTAAATCGTTATTTTTATTTGCATGGTGCAATTTTAATAATAGTCCCTGGATCGTGCACTGATGATTTCCATTATAAAAAAATAGTACTTTATACGAATAATATAGACAAAATAGGAGATAAATTAAATTTTAAGGACTTTGGACATTTTTTTGACTTATTATTTCAAAATTTGTAAAATTTGCTAGTCATACAGAACATGTTTAAAATTCTGAAAATAGAGGATCCCCGTTAGAATAGCTCAATTCGTAAAAAAGCACTTTAAACTAGCTCACAACTTAAAGAACACTATGAGTACAATGAACCGTAATGATAAACAAGAATTAACAGCTTTCAGATCTTCATATAAGAATAATAATATTTGTGTGGCTAAAAGTAGCGAAAAATAAATAAAGGTAGCGATTATTATACAATTTTTTCCATATGAGATTAGCTATATAAACAAAACCCATAAGTTGACTTGCCAAAAAAAAACAAATAACTGTATTTTGATACGTATGGTAAAATACATTAAGCGAGAAAGTGTTGTGGAATGACAATATTATAATGAATAGTATGCAAAACTACTTTTCTTGGTAACAACAACTGTTAATGAGCATTCCGAGTAAATCATACATATATTTCTTCTTAAAAAAAACTGTAATAAACTTAATGTTCATTTATGTAACGCCTTATAGAAATAACAACCAAAAGTTCGTGCTCTTTGCATATCATATCAAGACATTTTGCAGAATCTTATTGAATAACATAAGATTTAAAAATTGCTCCATATGTAGGCCTAAATAAATTGAAATATTTTATTTTTAACTAAAGCAAGTAAATAACTAAAACAATACTCGCATAATTATTGTACCTATAGTTCCAATAACTTTCGAAATAAAACTGTATATCATGGCATTACCAAATTAGATAAAATCAATATTTTCAACTGAAGAAATGATTTAGTATTCGTATTATATTTAAGTGCCGTGAATTCAATACATGATATTATGTGTATCTCAATTCAAAAAAAATGTGTATCTACTGAAGTTAAAATAAGTAAAAATAATTTAGTATAATCATATAAAAATGAGTATTATCATTATTAGAGTCATTCACCGTTAAAGAGTAATCGGTGCCTTTAGCTTTTAATTTTATTTGCATGACGTTTTGAATTTACAGTAAATTAATATGCTGTAATGATTCGAGGACATTGTTGTTTTTATTAAAGTAAAACACAATCAATAGCAAAAATTTCGTCGATTGCAAATAACATGCTATAATTTCCTGCAATAAATAATTTATTACAAATAAAGTTCTTAATAAGGATAATCTCATGATTTCTTTGCTATTTATATTAAGGATAATACCATTAAAAAAGTTATTATTGTAAGTAAGAAAAAAAATTAAAGGAAAAGGTATTAATAAAATAACACATAAGAAAAGACTCTAAATTTCGGACTTTCCGTGAGTAATCAAAATATAATTATCCTTTCACATAGAGTCATACATTCTCTGTTTACAAAAGTCAACTACTTTCTTATCTCCTCAAAACGGGAAACATAAAGTATCTTGTTTTTATTTAAACTCTATCGATAAGGAGGGATTGGAATTTCTAAATGAAATGCAACACAAGCAATATTATTTTTAAATTATCATATTTTTCAAATATCATTTCAAAAAATTCTGACACACTTATAAATTAGATCGGCAAAGTCAATCAATATTGTAAAACAATTATGACATACACAGGTAAAGAATATGTTGCGCCTAAATACAAGCGCGGTTAAAATGCCTAAAATATGATTAAAAACAACATGTTATAACATACCTACTTAACTTATACTCTTACTTCCTCCTACACGACACGTAGTCATTATACTGGGCACTACATTTCCTGTTTTTACTCTACAGTTCACTTAGCACTCATCATTGCCAATGATGGTAAAGATCATTAGATCTAGTCTGAGCTTTCGCTCCAAGTGCCGGAAGAAACTGCCTCAGGCTGGCACCACATCGCTTGCTCCTCCTGATTCTTCATAAAATTGCCTATTTTTCTTGATAGGTAAAATCCTCTGCTAGCAACAGGGTCATAAGAGTTCCATGTCGCATAAACTCATATCATCTGCCTGCATGTCTTCTGCCTTTTGGTCTCGAACCTTCTTGATTAACTAAGTTCCATATTTTATTGTTTCCTTATTTACTAGATAAGGCCGCAATGATAAAATATAGTCCTACTAGGGCAATGGAATTCACACTCCGTGGTTGCTACCCGACACCTTAAACTGCCCGCGTCGGCGGCGCCTGCCAAGCATGGTCGCCATGTAAGGTTTGGTGTTTGTAAGCAATAAAAGGTGTTGCCTGTTCAAAGTATAGATTTATTCTGATCCTATAATATGGGTTACAAGGGTATATATTCCGTAACCACTACACTACAAAGCTAAGTCCCCTCCCATCAGCCGCTACCACCGTCTGCGGCATGTTCTCACCGACCCTCCCGTTGCCCTTAAATCCCTTCTTTTGGATACAGATATCGCACACAGGATCAGTCACCGACCTTGTCGGCGAGGTCGAAGAATCCCTTGCCCGCCGGTCGGTGCAGAGCACCACGGCGAGACACCTAGTATACGCTCTCCCCCATAGCGACTGCGCAAGGCGAGGCCGTTCCTCCTTGAGGCGCCCTTGAGCTAGTTGCCCCCTTGCCCTTCTGACTCGAGTGTGCGTGTGTGCAACCAGCACATACACACACAAAGTTTTTATTGACTGATAGGGAAAGAATAATTTTGGAAAAAACTTAATGATAAAATACTCAAGCAATATGTAAAAAAAAAACAATATCATTTCGGGGAAAGGAAAATCTGACGTTAGGAGCTTTTTACAAACAAAAGAAACAGAGCTATGCTTAAAGTGCGAAGGGAGTATGTGAACAGGCCACGCTGCTGCGATATTACTTATTACTTTTGGCGGGAAGTGGAGGCAGTAGAAATGTATAAACAGGGTATAAAGTGACCCATCTTGACACCCATTTGATCCCTAGTGAATGCGACGCTGTAGCGATCTCAAATGCCAGCGGTCTGGTCATATTTTCTGAGGAACCACCTTTAAGTTAAATATGTTCTTGAGAAGATACTGTGTCTCGACAAATGATGAATCATCGTCTCGATGATTTTAAAGCTAGGTGGAGCAACGAAATACGAAAGGTATGTCGAAGTCCAACATCGGTTCCCTTTTTATCTAATTATGATATTCTTTGTCACCAGGCCACTTGGGACTTTTATAATTTACATTTAGTCGTAGTTTGGTTTCTGCAAGTGCTTTTAAATAATGCGACCATATGTTTACCCGGCATTTTAATGGAACTCGCACTGAATGAGGTTAATGAAGCTAAATATATCATGCTGGATGAACTTCTGACAACCAAAGGTATGTTGCTCAATTTGGATGGATCATACTTAATTTTTATACTATTAAAAGAAAAGTATGTGAACCAATTGTCGATCGCGATAATCAGAAACTCGGAAAAAAGGAAACACCTAAATATATCAAATATTAAAACAAAACAGCAACTTTGATAACCTTTAACAGCTATGATCTCATATCTCTAATAAAATTTGTCAAGTTTCGTAAAGTGGCATAAACTTTGAAATTAATTGGATAGTGGTTTAGCCGAATACGAAATACTGTAATATATCTATCGGACAATGCTCACGGCCGGAGCACTGAACCTTCGGCCGCCGGCTATCTAGCAAAATAGTAGGTACATTTCGAGAGCTGAAAGTTAAAACCCAAGTCAACCTGGGGTATAAGCAACTACTGACTGTCAAAAATTATCTTTAATTAATGATTTACGCACACTATATTTCAGAACCTTATTTGCTCTGACTAATTCAAAACATAACGTGACGCGTTACCGTTACCAAATACCATTTCACGATTGTTTTACAAATGTATGATAACGAGCCGCATTTGTTCATGTTGTTGAGCACGGACGTATTTGATTCGTTGTTTAGAGATATTGGTGTCGGGATATATATATATATATATATATATATATATATATATATATATATATATATATATATATATATATATATATATATATTGTTTTTTGTTTTTGCACTTGATTATGTTTGAAGTGTAACAATTTGCTATTTATTACAGATAATAAATTACATGCTGAGATACGCCTGGCTATAGAATATCTCAATAAAAACCTCACAAAATACGTGATATGGAACGATATTCCAATTGATTTATCTCTAATCTTAGGTTACATTAATTTGTGTTCCATCTATGCTATTGCAGAAATGCAATTTAAGTATTGAATGTATGCGAATGAAATGTGATAAGTGCTATAATAATTATCTAATAATTTTAAAATGCTTAAAATTGCACAATTTCATGTAAGCACAATAATGTTACAACTAATTCATATCTTAACTAAGTAAAATCTTGTAGTGTGTGACGCACCGCCCTAATTTATATAAAAGGTAGCGCATAAGATTTAGCCTAGTAAAATAAAAATATTGCACCAACAAAGACCCGTTTCATTCGACACACCCAGTCACCTTAAACAGCACATCTTTGCATGGCGACCCTGCTAGGGCTGCCTTTGGGCAGTTCTGTGCTAGAGTCTCATTAAGTGAAGAGATATTTGTGGCTGAAGATTTTTATGAAAAGGCGTTATACATTGATAAATCTGGAGGAAAATATTTAAGAATGGCAATTTTTTGGACTATCTGGGCGCTGGTAATCATTGGCGTCGGAGCTGTAGGTGCCTTGAGGTGAGCACGGGACATAATGGAATGGCCTTGGAAGCAAAATTTCAAAGATATGTTTTTCTTTTTTTTTAATGCCGCGGACAATTTATTGTGGTTAGTCTATATGTTAGTATTATATTTTTACTTAAATTAAATATTTTAAATCGATAATATATACCGCCTGTTGACAATGCATAAAAATGACGAAATGTTTAATCTAGATCTTGTAACAGTTAAATACAATCATATGTACTAAATTTATTTTATCCGAGGTATTAGAAAAGATAAAATTTGAGCAATTATATTATTAAAAAGTTAGTTAAATAATTTTTATTATTAACATATGATTTACTCAAGTCTAAAATATCATATACAAGTACATTTTTTACAATTTTAATCAATCTGACTACTAATTTTACAAGAATTATTTTTTATAGGACCATAATCAGATTATCATATAACGGCAAATAAACGGCAAAAAAACAATGATGTTATTATCTGTTTCATATTACAGTTACTTGGTGTCGTAAGTGAATAGTGTTGAGCGTTATGACTTTTTCGGAAAAGATAATGTTTTAGAATCTGAAACCGATACCATACGCTTAGGAATGTGTTGCAAACAATTGTGAGATGCTTAGGCTAAATCAGCAATAACGTGTGAGAACATCAAGATGCATATGTGACACATGATGACAACATGATGTTTTTTCTAAATATCGCACACCAGGTGCAACAACGTTATAAGTAACAAATGATGATTTTTCAGGAGATCGATTTGAAAGTTGTCGTTTTATTAATGTGAAATGAATTTATTGTCCTATTATAAATCGATGATCAAAACATTGATTATATCCTATATTTTAAAATTAAGGTTGTTTCAGAAATAAAAACGATGAGTAAGTGGCATATTTTTATTGTTTTTAATCACGATTCCTACATTTCTGACGTTATTGCGCAGGAAGCTAAATTAAAAGTAGAACTTTGCTGTGCAATAACGTCATAAAGGCTGAACTAAACGAAAAATCCAAGTCTTTATTTATAAAATAGCCCTTCACTTAGTTTTTTCAGTGGGTAACAATCAACATTATTATTAAAATAAATGGCATATAAAAATCTAACAGAATTATGAATATTTTCTTAAATTTAAGTACCTGGAATCAGACTTTTATGAAAAACTAATACGCTTGATATAAAATTTATAGAAAAAATTAACTGCACTAGTTTATAACAATTCTAGCATTCTTAATGTCTTTGTTGTTGTTCGAGTACTTAGTACCTAATTATTTTTACATTTAATAGTCACAACAAAAAATCAGAATAAGCAAACTAAATCTGCTTATAAAAATGTTCATGATATCGCGGCACAATATTTTTTTGAATCAATTCTAACAGATCTTGTTTTTTTCTATCACTTATCGGTATATTAAATGTATAAGCAGGTGTTAAAGATATTTCCTCAATATTTATATCGTTGCTTGGTCGGGTCGTATTTTCCCGCTATGTCCTAGTTTGTTGCAAGATGAGAGCGTGAAGAGAATGTATGAAGACAGAGTCCGGGACAAGCTTTTGACTCTAGGTTGTTCGGACTCAAATGTAGATGAATGCTGGAATAGCCTGAAAGAGAGTTTGGTAGAATCCGCGAAATAAGTATGTGGTTGCTTAAAAAAGCTTAGTACAGCATAAGGTGATGCATGGTGGGATGCGGAGTTGCAAAGCTCCGTAGAAAGTAAGAAGCGTGGCAGAACTATATTCTTTTTTGAACCTGAATGCCAGTATGACAGAGATGAAGAAAGAAATATACCGGCAATGCAAGAATGCCACCAAAACGTTACTGAAAGAAAAGCGTGAAAGAGCTAGTGCGATTGAGGAGGAGAGGCTGGCGATGAACTTCGAGAACAACACTAAACTCTTTTGGAGTAAGGTGAGAAAGGCTCGAGATGATTCGTTAGGCTCCAGACTGGCAAGGATAAAATCTAAAGATGGTAACATTCTTGCAGCCATACAAGCTATGTTAAGCCGGTGGAATGAATATTTTGGAGAAATGTATGGAGATTCCCTGGATACTGGTGCCACAGACCAGCCCAGAGGTGAGTTTGCGGCACCAGAATGAACAGACGACATCACTACGGAAGAAGTTGAATGGGGGATAGGAAGTATGAAAAATAGTAAAGCTGCGGGAGTGGACATGATATCTGCCGAGATTATCAAATATGTTAGAACTTGTGTCCGGGACGCCTTCCAGGTCCTCGCACACCTTTGCTGGAGGACCAGTAGAGTCATCTTTTATGAAGTACTCAGTACTCTTGTATGAAGGCAAGGGTTCACAATGCGACTGTGCCAATTACAGAGCCATCAGTTTGATCAGCTTGGCAGCCAAGGTGTACGGTAAAATTATTAAACGGAGAATGCGCGAGAAGTCCGATGAAATGTTGTGCGAGGCACAAGGAGGTTTTAGGTCCGGAAGAGGATGTTCGGATCAAGTTTTCTCCCTCCGCAACATCGTAGAGAAGCATCTGGCAAAGCGTAGAGAAGGTTCTCTGCGGTTTTGTGGATCTGGAAAAGGCGTTTGACTAGTTGTGCGAAAGAAACTTTGGGACATTTTGCCAGAGTATGGTATAGATGGCACTCTGTTGCGAGCCGTCCAGTCCACTTATGTGGTAACAGGTCACCTTGGTTTGACGTTGAAATCGACGTCGAGCAGGGTTGTGTGTTGTCCGCTAGACTGTTTATAATATATATGGATAAAAGTCTTCAAAGACTGAAAGCGATGAATGAAGGTGTACAAATGGGTGATCTAGTGGTAAACCATCTACTTTATGCAGATGACGCGGTCTTAATAGCGCCAACAGCCACTGATGTGCAAACACTAGTCACCGTTATGAAAAACGACTGCATGAACAATGGCTTAAATTTGAATGTAAAGAAAACCAAGATTATGGTTTTTGAACGGGAAGAAACCAGAACGAATGCAAGGATTGCGGTTGGTAGCGATGTGCTGGAGCAAGTGAATGAGTGTGTATATCTTGGATGCGCCTTCAGTAAGGATATTTGGAAGCCGGCACTTAAGCCAAAAGACGCAGCTGGCCATACATAACGGAGTTCTGGTCCCAACGCTGTTATATGGTAGCGAGAGCTGGGTATGTAAGAAGGAGAATGAAAGTAGGAAAAATGCGGTGGAAATGCGAGCTCTGCGGAAGATGTGCGGAGTGAAGCTGACCGACCGTATTGGCAATAGCGTAGTAAGAAAGCCAGTAGGTATAAAAGATAGTATCGGTGTAAAGAGAGAGTCAGAGAAGGTATTCCATTCATCCTCTATTGGTTGAGCATATGGAAAGAATGTTAGAAGAAAGAGTGAAAAAACACATATGTAATGCGAAAGTGGAAGGATGTAGGTAACTGGGAAGACCTAGACTATCTTACCATGACCGAATAGATCGTATCTTATCTGAAGGGCAAGTCAAGAGTCTCCCTAACTGGCGAGCGTGTATGAGACGAACTATGAGAGTGGAGGAAGCCAGAAAGGTATGTAAATATGAATAAATCGTATAACATTTTTGAAGTACCGTATATACATCCATAATTTTGCCAATTTAATATGCAAGGTGAAAGCAATTTTGATAAAATAAGAGTGGTTTTAAACATGTTTTGGGCGCAAGTAGTTGCTTTTATATTTTTAAATGAGGAGATACATAGAAATTATAGATTGTAAGTAATGGTAAAGTTTTAAATTGGATAGAGATGTTTTATATAATGATTTTAATTATGTAAAGTATTTTAAACAGGAGATTGGATTGATCACCCAAAAGTGACGCAGTTTTATTATAGACCAAAGGATTAATTTTGGGACTGAAAAGCATAAATGTTGTGGTATTGTGTGAAAAAGTAGCATAAAGGCTGTATTATTTATAGGTAGGTATGAGGTATACAAGTAAATAAAGGTACAATTAAGGGTTCAGTTCCTCAGCTTGATCATGGTGTAAACGAGATTTCTCTGTGAAAATTGTTGGAGTCTATGTAAGTCTTAAATTATGACTCTTGTGAAAAAAATATGAAAAGTCGACAATACAAATGAAATGTACTGAGTTCTTAGATTTACGCAAATATTACACATGAAATAAAACTATTTATCGGATCTTTTCGCGGTTTATTTTTTATTTTTAAGTTAAAACGTCGGGAACTTAAAAATCAAAAATAAACCACGAAACGATCCGAAAAATAGTTTTATTTCATAAGTGAAATGTACCTAAATGAAAATATGATGTAAAGGATAAAAGAGATTAGAGTCCGACATGAGTTAGGACCTGTGTTATAAGTGTATAATATAATAATTACTTAGTTAAAGCAAGGAATGATGATGTCAAAGAATTTTATAGTTGGAATTAAAACGAGAATAAAAATATGATGTTTTAAAGTCAATGGAGGTATCAATACATGATTACTTATGTGAGAATTTATGGAATACAGAACGAAAAATTTTGAATATAAATGTAATTACAAGAAGCTATTAATGTATTATGGAGTAACTAGTAATTTTTTTATGAATATTTAAAGCATGATAAGAATTCTGTGTAACAATGTTATCGTGTCCTTGTATGTAATATGCCGTTTCTTTTTGTTATAAACGATAATAATTATTTTTGATTTTGATTTAACACAAGAACATTACATTGTCAACAGTGCGTATTAAGTGAATAATTACTATTTTTTGTTAATAATGTATTAAGTAATACATTTCTGACACGTTTTTTTTAATTTCGTTTTTTAATGTGTTGTAATTTTTATTATGCCTATGTGTTTAAATACTTTTTTAATTTAGTTATTTTGATGACTGTTTTTGTTTTTAATCAGGTTCCAATAATAAATTTTCTTTGGTCATTGTCTCAAAAATTTTAAACAAAACGCTTTCATTATTTTATTTCAAAAACGGGGGAGGTGTAGTATGTGATGTACCGCCCTGATATATATAAAAGGTAGTGCATAAGATTTAGCCTAGTAAAATAAACATTATTGCACCAACAATACCCGTTTCATTCGACACACCCAGTCGCCCTAAACAGCACACCATTGCAACCTGTATTATAGACTGTATTATTATTTTTTATTAATGTTTAGCTATTGCCAAATGTTATATATAACAATATGTAGTAAAAATAACTTAGCATGCGATTTGTTCCGGGAGTGCATTTTTTCTGTGAAACTAAATTTAGATAACTACTTATTTATTTATTTTTATGACTATTTAATTTATGTCCTTTTTCATTTGCTATGATAATCCTACTTTTACACTAATAATATATATATGTGAAGGATTGTGTGTTTATCTGTCTATCTATATCATCACCAGATCCCTTGCGTAGTAGGCAGAGAATACATAGTTCCAACAGGATCTTTCCTTACATACCTCTCTGGCTTCCTCCACTCTCATAGTGCGTCCACTCTCATACACGTTCGCGGGTTACGGAGACTCTTGCTTGCTTGTTTGATTATATGTTAAGATGTTTGTAACTCAATCACGCATAAACGGCTGAACGGATTTGGATGAAATTTTGCATACAGATAGTTTATGTTAGGTTCCTGTCTATAGTTAACGCCGACGAAGTGAAGTGCAGAAACTAGTTAAATATAAAACGCATTCTGAAGTTCCTTTGGACATAAAGAGTCAAAGTGCTCTACAATAATCATGATTGGCGCAACACAAACTATGAGATGTATGTATTAATACTTCTACTAATATAATGCACTGTAGGTTGCTGGGGTATCAATGTATGAAATATAACGTCTTGATATTTCACGTGTATTTGCTTAACTGTGCTCTATTACATCAGTTGTAGCCCTTTATATATGGGCTACCGTGAGGTAGGGGGGTCATACACTACAATAAATTGAACTAGTTTCTCACCGCAACCTCGTCCGCGTTGACTTAGGCAGGAACCTATCATTTTTTCGGGATAAAGAGTATCCTATGTGTTAATCCAGGTGTCCATAATGAACTATCTGTGTGCCAAAATTCATCTAAATCCATTCAGCCGTTTTTGCGTGTTTGAGTAATAATCATACATATAAACATACAAAACTTTTACATTTATAATATTAGTAGGATTGAGAGGTTTCCAAACACAAAATCGTGCTTAAAACTTGTTTTGTCCATTATTCGGATCGGCTGTATGCACGGATGTATCACGTGAAAACCACTAAACCGATTATGCCACTCACATATACAAGAAATAATTATATTGTAGTACCTCTCCCTAGAATCCGCCTAATAGTCGGGAGAGGTAGGAGGGTAGTATTAATTGTAACGCAAGACCTGAGACACCCGGATTAGATAATAGCTTCACAAATTCAATACTAAAAACAATTTTCCAAATTTAATTTTTTTACCCTTTCTTTAAGCACTTTTATACCCCAATTACCAATGAAACTTATACGTGTATGTATGAACAAACAATATATATATATATATATATATATATATATATATATATATATATATATATATATATATACACAAGGTGTAACATAATAATCGCAAGACCTGAAAGTAGTGTAGTTTGTTCTAAATCGGTAACTGAATTGATTCCAACAATTATAAAGGTATCTTACATTTTTTTTTAAATTTGCATAAAATGCTTTTACTCCTTCAGTGCGCTATAAAAAATAAACTTATTTTTGATTCTGAGCAAAAGATTTCAAATGCATTCCTAAAACGTATTTGTCAAACGGGGCACATACCCGTGCAAGTTTAATTATATTATCGATAATTGGGGTATTTATTTATTCTTTATGCACTTAAGTACATAGGCGGACTTAATGCCAGAGGCATTTTCTGCCAGTCTACCTTGAGGTGATGTGGAAACAGCTATAGTAGGTGCCAAAAATTATAAAAAAGGAGAGGAAAAAAAGATACTAAAAACACAATTACAATTGAAAAAAAAAAAACGATATTAAAATATTGAAAGACACAAAACTAATAACATACATACAACAAAAGCAGTTGTATATAAATAACATATAATACATACATATACATACACATATAACTATACTATATATGAAACAGACAGTAAGACATAACGACATGAAACAACTAGCGTTTAGAAGAATCCACCAACATTTTGGTCAACAGATAGTCCTGCAGTTTTTTTTTTAAATGAGAGACGATTGGTAGCCATCCTGAGATCCTGAGGTAATGCATTCCACAGAAGGAATGTGGTTATTGTTTTGAATTTATGAAGCAATTCTCTAATCGGGGTGTCTGAGGTCTTGCGTTTGCGTATATATATATATATATATATTATAGTTGCAATACCTAATTAAAAGTTTTGCTCTACAGAGTCTATATTCTTCGTACCCTGCAGTAGAGGATAGGTACATTTCTTGTGAGGCTCGTTTTTAGGAACATCACTTTGGAAATTTTCCTCATTAGTTAGGTTGTGAATGTCAGATAGATATTTCGATATACGTGTTTTTAATTTTGATCCAATTTTGTGCTTCATTTTAAAGCAAACAATATCTGGCATCCAAAATGAAGTGAATGCACAGATTTTGCAGATGTTTAAGTTTATTAAGGAGTTTGTTAACCTTGGTTTGAAATGGCAGGACCTTTTAAAATCGTTTGAGATATGAATAATAAACCCTCCTGCTAACTTCCGCAAATTGTATATTGCAAGCAGAGTACAGTCAGCCCAGATTTTGTTGCACTATTTCAAAAAGGTATTCACCAGCAGGCTAAGGCTTTTTGTTCAGTTATTGATGTTCTTAAGATCATTATTGATGGCAGCAATAGCAGCTTTAAGATCATCGACTTTAAAATGATAATAAAGTTGCAAGGCGTCTGCATAGAGATGATGGTGTGCAGATATAGCTTGAGGAATTGCGTTAGTAAAAACTGAAAAAAGAAAAGAAGAAAGTACGCCACCTTGCAAAACCCCCTCAGATTACACCACTCAGAGGAGGCCTTATCAGCACGACCGGACTGCGAGTGACCGCGAAGATAACTGAGCAAGATATTTCGTCGTATTTTGACTATGAAAGCTTGTCTTAAAAAGGTTTTTTAAATTCACATTACAATTTATTTACAATTTATACATCACATTACAAAGAATTACCAATCATGTAACATTATTATAAATACATATAACAACAAATTTTGATACTAATTTGCTTACGATAATATATTAGAAAAACCCTATGATTTTTTGAGATATTATGATTTACCTATTTGCCAATTAATCTGGAACGGCATAAAAACTGAGTGTGTATATGAAAATTATTCTTTATTTTTACAAGGAATATTTCATATTTACTTAACAAAAAGAAAACGTGGCCCCGCACTAGGAATTATAACCGTGTCGTGTATGCCTTAACAAACATGAAATTCACACAAACACCCATATCGAAATAAATATTTGTGGGTCACACGAAAATTTGTCCCGTACAGGAATTGAGCCCGTGACTACTCAATCCAGTAGACAGAGCGGCTTAAGCGCGGACCAAGCCATTCATTAACAATCAGTCTAGACCGGTAAAGTCACTATTTCCTACCCGGGTAACAATATTAGTAAGTATTCATATCTATAACATTCCTTATTTTACGTGGAAAGTTTACTCGACAACATATTCGTAATTCCAAAAATCTTATCCTCCGTACACATCCCCGACAATTTAACAACACAATCAGCCTAACTCAATGATTTATGCACACTATACTTCAGGGTCATTATTCCCTATGACCAATTAAACACGGAACGCGGTGCGTTACGATACTTATACTTCGTGAAAATATTGTTCAATACTACCTATACCTGGGGCCCTCGGGCTGCATGCGACCCGTCGTGCTTTTGTGAGTGGCCCACCAAACAGTAGTCAAGTTGTCAACCACTTTAAATTTCGCGCGGATCCAGAGGTGTATGCGCGCGGAGTAAAATCTACATCTTACTGACAATGAAACTATGGTCAGTTTCGATGTCCAGTCACTATTCACATGCCTACCTGTACAAGACTGTGTCGAAATTGTAGAAAGGAAACTAGCGGAGAACAACATGCCAGCGGAATACTTAGAACTATTGAGACACTGCCTTACATCTGGCTACTTATTGTGGAAGGAGCAGTTCTACAAGCAAGTAGATGGCGTGGCGATGGGCTCCCCTGTATCTCCCATTGTTGCCGATATATTCATGGAAGACTTTGAGGAGACAGCCCTTCGTACCTCACCTGTAAAGCCAAGTTTCTACAAGCGGTACGTAGATGATACTTTCACAATATTACCATCTGACAATATTCATGTATTCCTAAATCATCTTAACTCTATTAACCCTAAAATTCAGTTTACAATGGAGTTGGAGACAAATAATTCCCTAGCTTTCCTAGATGTGTTAGTAATCCGTAACCCCAACAACACCTTAAGCCATACGGTTTATCGTAAAAAGACCCATACTGATAGGTACTTAAACGGTGAATCTCACCACCATCCAACACAGTTAGCTACCGTGGGTAAATCTTTGTTTCAGAGAGCACAAGAGATCTGTGACAAGAAACATCTGGCTGCCGAGCTTCAACATGTCAAGCAAGTCCTGCACGACAATAAGCTTCGAGTCCCACGCCAACGTCACAGTGACCGAGTGAAACCAGCTACAGTTGAGCGTCTCCCTGCTGTACTACCTTACATGAGAGGAGTCACGGACAAGATTGGCTACATCTTGAAGCGTGCTTCGATTAAAACATTTTATAAGCCGCCGAAGAAGATCAGTCAATTTTTACCATCTGTCAAGTGTCAGATTCCTCTACAAGATGCATGAGTTTACAAGCTTGATTGTGAATGTGGTCTCTCTTATATCATCATCATCATCATCATCTCAGCCTATACTTGTCCACTGCTGAACATAGGCCTCCCCAATCGCTTTCCAGCGTAACCGGTCCGATGCCACCTGCATCCAACGACTTCCTGCGATTTTCACAAGATCGTCGGTCCATCTGGCAGGCGGTCGTCCCACACTGCGCTTGCCAATACGTGGTCTCCACTCTAGAATCTTTCTGCCCCAACGCCCGTCCGATCTACGCGCTATGTGGCCCGCCCATTGCCACTTCAGCTTGCTAATCTTAACGGCTATGTCGGTGACCTTGGTTCTTCTACGAATCTCCTCATTCCTGATTCGATCGCGTAGAGAAACGCCGAGCATAGCTCTCTCCATAGCTCGCTGAGCAACTCTGAGCTTTTTTATGAGACCTATTGTAAGAGACCACGTCTCTGATCCATATATCATCACTGGTAACACACATTGACTAAAAACTTTAGTCTTAAGGCACTGAGGTATTTTGGATGAGAAGATGTTGCGCAGTTTCCCGAACGCTGCCCAGCCGAGTTGGATTCGTCGATTGACCTCTCTCTCAAAGTTGGACCTACCTAACCGGACTACCTGTCCCAGGTAAATGTATTCGTCGACAACTTCAAGAGTAGAGTTCCCAACGGTGAGTGCGGTGGGTACGACATGGACTTTAGACATTCATTCATTTTAAGACCCACTTGTTGAGATACTCTGTTGAGGTCACCGAGCATTCGTCCTAGATCTTCCAGCGACTCCGCCACGACCACAATGTCGTCGGCAAATCGAAGGTGAGTGATGTATTCGCCATTGATGTTGATGCCAAGTCCTTGCCATTCCAAGAGCTTGAAGGCGTCCTCTAAGGTGGCCGTAAACAGTTTCGGAGAAATGACGTCTCCCTGCCTTACTCCTCTTTTTATGGGGATCGCTTTCGTGCACTGCCCCTGTACTCGGACTGACATGGTGGCGTTATTATACAAGCACCTCAACACCTCAATGTACCGATAGTCAATGCGGCATCGCTGGAGAGATCTAAGAACCGCCCAAGTCTCGATCGAATCGAAGGCTTTCTCATAGTCCACAAACGCCAAACATAGTGGCCGATTATACTCCTCGGTCTTCTGTATAATCTGCCGCAGCGTATGTATGTGGTCTATGGTACTAAAGCCTTTCCGGAAACCGGCTTGTTCGGGAGGCTGGAAGTCATCAAACCTGCGTTCGAGACGATTCGTAATGACTCTCGAAAACAACTTATAAACATGGCTCAGCAGTGTGATGGGCCTATAATTCTTCAGTAAAGTGTTATCACCTTTCTTGAAAAAGAGTACCACCACACCCCTGTTCCACGCTTCCGGCGTTTTTCCTTCGAGCAAGACGGAATTAAACAGCCTCTGAAGGACTTTAAGTACCGGCGATCCGCCCGCTTTCAGAAGCTCTGCGGTAATTCCGTCTTCACCCGGCGCTTTGTTGTTTTTAAGGTGTTTGAGAGCCATCCCAATCTCGTACAGGCTGATGTCCGGGATATCTTCTGTGTAGTGTCGGGTTAGCTTGGCTCTTGGGTCTTTTACCAAGTCAACAACAGGTTCAGCTACTGAGGTGTACAACTGCCCATAGAACCTCTCTATCTCCCTGAGCACCTCTGACCTATTCGACGTTACGTTTCCGTCCTCCGTCTTCAGCTTCGTCAACTGGCTTTGCCCAATAGACGCGTCTCTTGCAAACACTTTGGAGCCCTTGTTCTGCTCTATGGTCTCCTCAATACGTCTTGTATTGAAGGACCGTAAATCGTGTCGCAAGGACTTCAATATCTGTCCATTGAGCTGCCTATAGGACTTAGCATCATCGGAGGTTTGGAGTGTCATGGTACGTCGCTCAGCCATAAGGTTTCGGGTGTAGTCAGATAGCTTTTGAGGCCTATTTTTACGGTGGGGCTTAAAATGCTTGGACCCGACCGTATGGACAGTCTCTACCAACCTATTGTTGATTTCGTCCACTGATGCGCTGCTGTCTAGCAATTCGAAGCGGTTTGACAATTCGAGTTGAAAGTTCTCGGGGTTTTGGATATGTGCATTAGAAGGTCGGAGCGTAGACTTCATCAGACGCGATCTTTCCATTTTGACATTAATATTTAATGTGCCTCTGACCATTCGGTGATCACTGCCGGTTTTTACCCTGTGAATCACGGAGACATCATTAAATATTTGTCGCTTGGTGCTCATGATGAAGTCTATCTCATTTTTTGTGGAACCATCAGGGCTCATCCAGGTCCATTTCCTATGAGGCGGCTTCCGGAAGAAAGAGTTCATCATAAAGAGTCCCTCCTTCTCCAGATATTCGGCCAGCCTCTGACCCCTGGGGTTGCGTTGCCCATATCCAAATTGCCCCACTCTCAATTCATCATCGCCCCGTTTGCCCAGCCGCGCATTGAAGTCACCCATAACCACTGTAAAGTGTGCTTTGGAAGTATGTATGGCTCTACTAATGTCCTCATACATTACTTCGACGTCATCATCTGAGTATGCCGAGGTCGGTGCGTAGACCTGTATGACCTTCAGCGAATATCTTTTGGATATTCTGAGTATCAGGTACGCTACCCTGCTCGACACACTAGTGATGGACACAACGTTGTCTATGAGTGACTTGTGGACGATAAATCCGACACCACCTTGGGACTGCTGTTCGCCCTCCCGGTAGTAAAACAAGTTGCCGGATTTTAAGGTTATCGTGTCCTCGCCCTTTCTTCGGACCTCCGATAAACCAACAATATTCCACCGCAACTTGTTTATCTCTTCTTCCAGCTCAATAAGCTTGTCATCTGTCCTTAACGTGCGTGCGTTGTATGTCACCAGGGCCAATTTTCGGTGTTGGTGGTAGCCGAATCTCTGCCGGAGATTCTTAGCACCCCTTGTCCTGTCGTTACCATGGCTGCTACCGTGGCCAGGACGAACAGGACCGCCGGGGACTAGGGGCCTGGTTTTCTTACATTCTTCCATAATTGGGGGTGTTTGCCATACTCGCCACGCTTGGCAGGCGGGTTGGCGAGCGCAGTTATTGGTCGTCGAAGTGCTAAGGGAACGCTGCTGCCCATTCCCTAGTTTTCCCTTAGTCGCCTTGTACGACACCCAATGGGATGAGATGGGTTGGTCCTATTCTAAGCCGGGAACCACGCGGCAAGGACAGCGGCTCTTATATAGGACAAACAAAAAGACCGGTAAAAACTCGGGTTGAAGAACACATAGCTGACCTATAACACCGTCGCTCAAAGAAGTCTGCAGTCTGTGAACATGTCCTTGACCGCACCCGCCATAACATCAGATTTGATAGACCACAAATCCTCGTGAAAGAACACCGATTCCTACCAAGGATGGTTCGCGAGGCTATTGAAATTAAAAAACATCCTAATTTCAATAGAGAAGATGGCTGGGTGCTTCCATCGTCTTGGGATCCGGTAATTAATATAATCAAATCCAAAACCAAGCATAACACTGCAAGACCTTAAGACACCGTGAGCTTATTCTGCGTAGATCGGACCAACAACAACAAAAATAATTAAGAAGTTTGAGGGTACCCCGGAACAACTATGCCTATTGGACGTCTTACACCTCAGTCCCTCCCGTGACCATGGGTGCTGCAAAGCACTCGAAACGTCGGGAACTAAAAATAAAAAAATAAACCGCGATAAAATCCGTAAAATAGTTTTATTTCATGTGTAATATTCGCGTAAATCTAAGAACTCAATAAAATAGATAGTGTTCACAATTTCAGAAATCTAATTAAAAGTAAAGTTTCGGCTTGTGAGAGCAAAATTTTGTCAAGATCGCATATGGCTGCATGATAGCCTAGACTTATAAGATCATTCATCCAGATTAATTGAAAACACTTTTTTTTTATTATTAGAGTGAATAAAACCAGTCAATTTTTTTTATTTTAAACACCTAAATAAATTTATTTTGTGCCCCGCGGCATTTTGTTCAGTTTCAACGTCTTTATGGCCCTTATAGAGAAGCGGTTCAATATGGCAGGTTTAATAGCACTCCAGTGGCTTGCAGAATACTATTACACGATCGTTTCAGAAAGTTGCCGTAACGCGTCGTGTTTGGTTATAGAAAATACGGGCCCAGTGTAGATACGGCCGCTATTACCGAACGCGCTAACCCGGAAAACGGAAATTTCGTAAACGCTACATTAAATTTTCCTACACATAACCCAAGAGGATGTGATTCGACGATGTTGGGTTGGGATACTCTCAAAATATAAAATCAATGTTAAAATTATAGTACAACTTGGAAGGTGCGCCCATTTATGAACAAAATAAAAATTACTTTATGAAACGTATGTTAGTTGGATTTCCGAAGAGAGATTATGCTACCTCAGAGTGAGGTCCTTGCAAAACTAGGGGGTAGTTGCTAAATCAGCAGGCAGACTTAGTGGTAGAGCTTAGACAGCCAGGTATGATGGCATAATTACGTTCAGATGTGTAGGTTCTTACTGTAAAGACAAATCATTACCAGATCGAACACAATGCAGTTGGCCTGTGTTCCATGCTTTGCGTCGTATCATCCATGACCATAGAAATTTTATTTTAGTAGCAGCAATCCTACGAAAGACATTACGATATTTCAAAATCGAGTATTTTCTTTTAGCTACTGTGAGTGCTTAGCGTGTGCACTTGCACACATGGTTTTTTATTACTTCTAATAAAGGTATTAAATTAACATGTGAATATATCTGTATTAAACCCCTATCAGCATTATATTCCGCAGTTAAAATGAATAAAAAAAAAAAATCGGGCATTACACAAACAGATTGACTTTAGTGTAACGCTATCGAGTTGATTTGCCATCTTTTTCACACTACAAATAACCCCAACTGTCTTACTTTGTCCTATGTCAGAAGCAACTACCATCAGGGCACCAACAACCATGGCCAGCACCGCACTCAGGTAGGTAGATTCAAGCAAAATCTGTGCATATGGGGGTTCAGAGAACCAAATTCCATAGTTTGTGATTGTGGTGCCACCTCACAGACTATGTCGCACTTGCTGGTCTGCCCTATGTGTACAAGAGAACCGCCTGTACAAGGAAAGAGCAGAGCGCGGCCACGGACGGCACTATTGTGCTAGCCACCTAGCGGGCACCTAGTGGGACAGATATGAACCATTGACACGAAAAGAAGAACTGCAAATTTACTAAATAAACATGAACGTGACATCACTTTTCCTCGACAACTTTACGATAACTTTAAAAGGTCCCGCTGTTTTCCAAAAAACATCACCTGTACAGATACAACTAACAAATGCGATTACATCGTACAAGCAATATCGGTTATTACGCTACTACAGTTATTATAACAATTCAAGACCCAACACACACTAAGCTTAAATAACGAATGGTTTAGTTACAAAGGTACACATTGCAATCGTTTATCCAACGCTATGGACGGTATCATCGATATTAACGTGTATATATAGGAATGTAACCCCATATGTCATGATCGCAGCGGCGACGTAACTATTAACGGAGCCCGTAGACATACCGACCCGATCACAAACTAACTATTCCTAGTTGTGTTTAAATTTCACTGCTAGCCGTTGTAAGATTTAATTATTCGCATGCATCGTTCGAATAATCATATCTGGCTAATTGAGTTATAGGAATACATATAACCCAATGTACCTTTCTTTTAAGCTCGCGGGGCGTATCGGATTGCTACCGACTAAAAACCCCAGATTGACTGACATCAGCCCTTTGGACAGGCTCCGTATGGAATATATACTAATACTCGTGATATATGTTATCAAATATAATTTTACTATAGTCATTTATGAGAACTTCAGTACTAATATAAAAACAACATAACAGTTCAGCAAAGCGATCAATTTTATTGCTCTCTTAAAATGTGCAGTTTTTTAGGTTTCCGATGAGAGTCAACCTATAACCACGTAGATAGTAGTAGATACTCGAACGAATTATTCATTTATTACAACTTTATTACATAAAACTATACTTTCAAACAAAAGTATGATGAAATCAAGTATAAAATCGATCCCGAATTCCCGGTACGGAAAGAAATTGAGCAAAAAAATTTCAATAGACGCCTCCTACTTATAAATATACCTACATACTTCACAGGGACTCGCTAACTGCAGTGCGATATACAGGCGCGCCTGGCCAAATTCAATTCCGGCAGATTTATTTTCCACGAGCTTACAAACAACGCCAGGGCCTTATTTTAATACAACTGACAACTTACCTTATTGTCTTAATTCTTAATTCTTTATTGTACAAATAGTAACAAATTATAAAATTAAAATTAAAGAATAGGTAAATGTACAAAGGCGAGCTTAACTCAAAGTCGAGTTCTCTACCAGCAAACCTTTGAGTGAAAGAGAAACAAATCATCAAAAGGAGGATAGTAATAAGTGTACAACACAGAAGATATTAGAGGTATAAACTACAGATATATATGAATAAATATACTACATACTATACAATACCATAAAATAATATACTACATAGACATATACAGACATACATACAAACATCTTACGTAGATAGGAAATGTTGTCTAATTCTTCTCCTGAAAATCTGTAGAGTAGGGCTATCACGTAAAGAGTGAGGGAGAGAGTTCCATAAACGCACAACACGCACAGTAAATGAGCTATCATATCGACTTGAGGTATGTCGGGGTGTACTAAGTAAAAGAGAAGAGGTGGAGCGACAGGGTTTTCCCCTGGGGACAAGATACTCAAAGCGTTCACGAAGGTATACTGGGGAATTTGGATTATTAAGAACAGAGAAAATCCCGACGCTGCCGAATAGGCAACCACTTCAACCGCCTACGAAATTCTGACACATGGTCGAAGGCCACAAATGAAGCGGATGCACAAATTCTGCAGCCGTTCGAGCTTATTCAGAAGTTCCTCATTTGCATCGAGAAAGCTGACATCGGCATAGTCAAGAAGTGGCAATAGAAGAGATTGAGCAAGAGTTACCTTGGTTTGAAATGGCAGGAACTTTTGGAGCCGTTTGAGAGATTGAAATGAGCAATAAACTTTCCTGCTTACTTCCGAAACGTGTACATTCCACGATAGATTGCTGTCTATGTAGATGCCCAAGTTTCTTGCACTACTTGAAAAAGGGATCGGTATAGCATCATATACAACTTGCGGAAGAGACTGGCGATCTAAAAGGTTGTTAAAATATCTGCCACCAATAATTAGCGCTTGTGATTTTGCCGGGTTTATCAAAAGGCCAAAGCTTTTTGCCCAGTTATTAATATTTTGGAGATCATAATTGATGGCAGCGATGGCAGAGGTAAAATCATCGACTTTGAAATGCTGATAAATTTGCAAGTCGTCTGCATAGAGATGATAGTGTGAAGATATAACTTTAGTGATTGCGTTAATGAAAATTGAAAAAAGCAAAGGAGAGAGTACGCCACCTTGCGGAACCCCCGCAGCTAAATTACACCACTCAGAGGAGACTTCATCAGAACGAACCGACTGCGAGCGACCGTGAAGATACGAGTTGAACCAAGCAGTTACAGAAGGAGAGACATTTAGGGAGGAGAGAATTCCTAAGAGGATGTCAAAATCAACTGAATTAAAGGCGCTGCTGAAGTCCAGTAGAACCAGTACAGTGAGAAGCTTATTTTCCATGGCCATACGTATATCATCAGTTATCTTAACCAGTGCTGTTACAGTGCTATGGCCAGGGCGAAATCCTGATTGGAAGGGACTAAGCAGATTATTAATGGAGAGATAGTGAGACAGTTGATTTTGAACAACACTCTCAAGGACCTTGGACAAAATTGGGAGTATGGATATAGGACGGAATTGGGAAACAGAAGAAGGATTAGGTACTTTGGGTAGCGGTATAACATGGGCCTTCTTCCAGGCTGAAGGAAAAGTGCAAGATTGCAGAGAATAGTTAACGATGTGGTGTATGACAGGAATAAGATCATCTAAAATGGGACGAAGCATGTGGATTTGAAGACCATCATGACCCACCGCTTTCGTGGAAACAGATAAGACTAATTTCTCAATTTCCCCCTCTGTAACCTGCTGAAATGAGAATGAAGTACATCTAGGCAACGGAAGATTAGATAAATTATTTAGAGTAAAGGATTTAATGTCGTCATCCAAGGTAACTGGTGACTTGGAGAAGTGCAAATTTATAGTGTTAACGTCTACGTTATTGGGTGAGTCATTACTAGACGTTTTTCCAATACCCAGAGACTTGAGAAATTGCCACACTTGTTTCGTACTGAAGTTTTGGATTAAGTTATGAATGTGGCGTCTTTTAGCATCCCTATACAGACGATTACAACGATTCCGCAATTTTTTGTATAGAGTGGTCTCTATACAAAAAATGCGGTCTCATTAGTAGGATGTTTTTTTATAACGTCTCTTGACTTTGTCTCTTTTTGACATTTCTCTTTTGATGGTATCCGATAACCAGGGTGCAGGTAGATGCTTTACTTTTACCCTCTTCACAGGAGCGTGTTTATCATACACATCTAAGACAATCTTGTTAAAAGCAGACACTTTATTGTCTATGTCACTGCAGCTATATATTGGCGACCAGTCAATACAACTCACGTCTTCCCTCAAATAGGTAGTCAGGTAGGTAGGTGTCATGTAGGTAATTACAAAATTATCACGATAGGTGTTGGGTTGTACCTACAAAAAAATATTATGTATAAGCAGTATTTTATAACTTGCTTTGTTGGCTTTGCCACCCAAAGTGAATGTTGGCCTTCGAAACGACGTTCTAAGATTCCTTACCAGTATTCAGCTTGGTACTAAGGCAGATTTATATAACTTATTTCTAACAAATTTATTAAATTGTCACCTCTTAAATTAATAAGGCCAGGGCGCATATCACAATGTCTTTAACAGAGTTATTATAATCTTATTTGCTGTAAGTGGATATTCGCAGTATATAGCTCTATCTCTTTTCCACGACAAAGTAATATAAGAACAGTTTAGCAAAATAGGTTGTGGTAACCAGATCTTACAATAGATCACACAGCTCTTGGTCAACAATAAAAAGATTATTTCTTTATTCCGCGTCAACGTGTGGTCAACGTTACAACATATTATTATTGTTTGCCGCGTATAGTATATTATCTATGGTTGCCGCCACGGGGTGCCGCTATGTCGTTGGTATCTTACATACAGTTGTTTATTATACTATACAAAATCAGATCTTTAGTTTACTATATACCATATATTAGATACAATGTTCCTAATATTAATAGAGAAGCCAACCAGCCTTTTGTCATCTACATTATGTGTCACTTTCAAGGTCTATCAAAGTGCTAAGGTCCAGTTGTTGACGTATGACGGACGGCTTATTCCAGTGGTCAAAAGCTTCGTTTGTGTAAATGAATTTCATGTTTGTTAACACACAGGAATAGTTCCTAATATAGGACGGTTTTAATTAGAAAAAATATATATTGCATAATACTCTTACACACCACGAATTAGTTATCAAATGTATTTCAAAAAATTCACGCGTAAAATATTCCTATTATCTACTGAGCAGTGAAATACCGACTTACAAATATCATTAGTTGCTCGTGTTTTTCAATAGAGGGATTTTCATAAAGGGAATTTTAAAACAAAGTATACTATTTTACAAAGCACAACAGCTAATCCGTCAAAATCAGTCTTTAATATTTGAAGAGTAATCAAGGAACACGACTTTATAAAAGAACTGAAGCGGCATTAATACGTAATAAATTTGGTTTCTTAATAGAATGTTGACGAATTTCGACCAAATATCTGCCGTGAATTTGTACTCCACTATATAAAAATTCTAACATCGATGTTCACTAATATAGTGGCCATGCGATCTAATTAGCTGGGTAGCTGGATAAATTTGCTCCGGTAATTATTCAAGCTATTCCAATAATTTAAAATTAACGTACTTATTTGAACTAAGTACATGTTGCAACTAAATACGTATCTAACTAAGAAAAGATTGTTTAATACTTTAGGTTACGCTTTCGTATATTTATATAGCCAAGGCACACAACTGTGATCAATAAAACCGAGGCCATGATTTTACCGTAAACTAATATCCTTAATCACCCCTATAAAGCACACAAAAGAGAAAATATCTACCTATGTTTTGTACACCTAGATTCCGCTTCAATCACAACGGAATTTTCTGTTCTCACCCTGCGGAAACCAACATCAATTAAAAGTAAGAATAATACCATTTCGCCCCTATAATTCCAACTAACACCTAAGCGTTTTTCGATCGAACATTAATTACACAAGGGCCATTCCACAGATAAATACGACCCTGTCGTAACATTGCATACATTGTTCGACTCTTTATGGCTTTTTGAATACGGCAGAAAACCTTGCCTTTCAGTCATAATATAATGTCACCGCTTTCAAACTGTGTATAGAAGCCGAATCGAGCAATAAAATTTTAATTTCAAAATACCTTTTAAAAACAAGCTTATATAGCAAAAACACAAAAAGAATATCTTGTTTAGTTGAGGAGTTTCTGGCTTCTTTCCAGCTCCATCATCCCTGGACACTATCCGGGTATAAAATACTCGTCAAGTCAAATCCATCGAACCCAAGCTAGAAATGGTTATATTGAGTAGTTGGGTCGTTTCATTGGCTTCATCATCGGACTCTGAACACTATCTGCTTATATAGTACTTGTCAATACCAATCTAACAAGATAGATAGATGGAGTACTCTTTGTTACACCAATGATATTAGAATTAATTACGTACAAAACAAGCCTAATCATGAGTGGGTGGCGATGTATACTTTACATGTTCTCATGGACTCATCATCAGACCAGCTCCATGGTACCATATTATTGCATTGTCACCAAACTTACAAACGTATGCCAAAGTTCAGCTTAATCGGATACCTGCAAGTGCTTTAAAAATGGATCCCAAGATTTGAACCGGAAAGAAGACAGACATAGAAACATTGCAAGTAAAATAAAAGCTTTCCAAAACAAAGTAAGATTCATGTGGCAAAATCGTGAATAAATTAAATGAATGTGACCAGTTAGAATTCACAAATTGTAAAATAAATCATAGTGCCTTGCTTAAGCAAAACTTTACTGAAGATTCTATAGCCCTTACATAACAAAGGGAACTTATAAATAAAGATAAAATGCTTGACGCATTCACCAATGAGAAAGTACCTGTGTGTGTGTGTTGTGGAAGTAATAGCACATTGTTTGTAACACCCCAATATAAATTGCGCAAAACATTTTCATTGGAAAAGTCCCACACAAAGCCATTTAAATATTGTATGTTTGGATCTGGATAACGGAACACACTTATTTATTGTCGCCTGTGAAATGTTGCCGCTAAAAACACCTGTTTCAAATTCATCTACTATTTTTACAAAACAATTCGTTCCTATACCAATAACATAGGTATCATTAATTGCCAGCAATACGGAATACTTGATAAATGACGTCATTTATTTCATTCGGCACCCTTCTACACTGGTCATTATGTTACCTACTGCAATGTCCATGTGATCTCCATACAATGCATGAAATATTACCGGAATGAATGCAGAATTCACAAGCTGCAAAGAAATATGATATAAAATATGTTGTGGGAATCTTGTAGCGTAACATTCTAACAACAAGTAGGTATCTATCTACCTATTTCTTTCAACTTACGTACCTAACAACTTTAGTCTACGCTACAAAAGAAGAAAATATTTAATGGTGAAGAGATGTGAATAACCTTTTCCTAAGTTCAAAGCAGGAATTATTTTATTTTTATCTGACTATGGCTTAATAAAAATAAAAGGTTATATTTTTAGCAGTCTATGTAAGTATGTTTGTATTTTGTTTCACTGTAGTGCGACATTATTTATATCTGTCCGAACCACCGGAGCAAACGCTATTTCAACTTTACACTTCTTTCTTTCACCATTTCGTGCTACCTACGTTGTTGCTGAAACTTTCAACTAGTATGACTCTGCACAGAGTTCGCATTTCAACCCATCTAAATCTATCTATCCTGCTTTCATTCTTTTTTGCATACCAACCTCTTACTATCATATAAGTGTTGGGATGAGCACTTTGCCATTATTGCCAAATGTACCTTATAGCTAGCTAAGTATACTTGGTTTAGGTACTAGCCAATTTAGTCTTGTTTTTTTATGTTTATGGTATCACGACGACGCGTATTTTGCCAATGTCAACTATTACGAAGATGACACAGCTAGGGAAACGATTAAACAAACAAAAAAGATTTACAATAGATTGCTATTTCAAAATTAATGTTCAGCGTAGGTAAAATATACATCACAATATATACAAACTAAATATTCTACTTAAGAAGATGAAGAAGAACAGCAAAAATGGTATAAAATTTAATTAAATAATATTTTATTATTTACAGATTTAAATGATATGATATAAAGATAGATGTTTTTATTATTTGAGCTAAGTAAAGTGACTATAAAATTAGGGTGAGGAACATTAAGGGATAGCAAATAATTAAAGAAAGATGTATGTTCATAGTTAGGACAAGAAAAAAATATATAATTGAGATCAGCCATTTCCGCCGTACAACTGGGTGTATTTATAATGTGGGCTAGTTTAGTTAGTCTAAAACCTCACTACGTTTCACTAGGGAGGAGGAGTTAAACATTTGCTAAAAAACATATCAAATCCTAGGTCAAACAAATGTAAATTTTCTATAAAAAAATCAAGTTTCAGTCTGCAGTCTGGAATTGTGCCCGGCATATGGTAATAGGCCCGCTCCATATTACAAGGGACCTAATATTGTCGGCGAAAAGTGGGTGTACACGGTAAATTTACGCTAACTAAACACCGTTACGCCTATTTTCCTCAAGCAGGGGTGCTTGAGGAATATAGGAGTGACGGTGTTTAGTTTAAACAAATATTCCATAATCCAAGTTAGGTACTTGAAAGTTGTGAGGTAGATTTGTTATTTACTTTGAAAATGTACCGTGCCTTTTTAATTGATACTAGGTAAAACTAAAACTTAAAATTTTTTTACGCTGCTTAAATAATATTAATATAAATTATAATATATATATTATAATATAAATTATCGAAATACTTCTAAAAAGAAGTATTTCGATAATTTATGTCGAATAATTTATGTTGTTAACTCTACTCTAGCTATCATAAGCTGGCATTTTTTTTGTTTGACACTAGTGGCTCTAAAAAACCGTAACCCAAGGCCGTAAAAAAACATTTTATAAAATGACACAGGGCTAGATCTGCCTTCTTTGGGCTAGAATAAGCCTAAAACCAGCTAAAACCCAATGTTGTCATATTTAACAACTTTTTCTAGGATCTACCTATTTTGCCTTTAGTCTGCCCATCTACCACCATACTCAAATCTACATATTTTTTAAAATATATTGACCCCATAATAAAATCTTTTTTAACAACGTATATTAAATTGATTAATAAAAGTTTATAAATTAAAGTTTAACAAATCGTTATTGAGTTTGACTCAGCGCTAACGAAGATATTGATAGACATAGTCTGTCAAAAAAAGCTGGAAGTGGAAAATGGCGGCAAATTTAAATAAATTATGGCGTGATGAAATGGAATTAAATGAATTTGATACTTGAATACTTTTATAACTAAAAAATAGTAGAGCATAAGTAAAAAATCGTTAATATAAATTTATTATTGTAAGGAACACATTTATACACAGATGAGAGTAGAGGAACGAGGGCGGAGAAGGAGTAGGGAGCTTTACATAGAAATTATTCCATTATAACATATTACATTATTTCGTGTTAATAGTTCATAAGTAGTTGATTTGCTGCTGTGAGAACCCAATTCTTATCAGCTTTCAGATATTAAATTCATTTCTTGTACGTCTTTCAATGTTTTGATTAAAATTCGGATTATATTCTGAAGACTCAAAGTAATATCTATGCAGTCCATCAATGCAATGTCACAAAATTTAATAAGATATTGCATTTAGAGGTTTTATTTAATTAAAAGTTGCTAAAAGCATCACATAATTAATGGACGACCCCTTGACATCAAGAAAGTACAACAGGTAAACAGTATTTTAATAGAAAAAAAACGTGCAAACTGATCTAGAGTAATAGGAGTGGATAGATCTACCAATTTCTCATATTCCTTAAAAGTTATTTAAGTATATAAGAAAAAGACTCGGCCCTAATATATAGTCCTGTGGCACGCCGTATATGATGGGAGATTACTTAAGATTTCGCCGATTTTGACACATTGACAGCGGTTTGTAAGGTGATCTCCTAATAATTTTAGTTGTTTAC
Source organism: Phalera bucephala (assembly GCA_905147815.2). Classification (NCBI taxonomy): domain Eukaryota; kingdom Metazoa; phylum Arthropoda; class Insecta; order Lepidoptera; family Notodontidae; genus Phalera; species Phalera bucephala. The sequence continues at coordinate 15,058,792 of LR990612.1, forward strand.
TTCTAATTCCTAACCATTGCAGCTTATTAAGAAGTAATGGGACTGAGACCGTGTCACAAGCTTTTACTAGATCTAAGAAAATGCGAATAGATTTTTCTTGCGTCAATATTTTTAACGACATAATCTACAAGCTCATGGGCAGCGTCACTAGTAGATTTGCCGGCTCTGAAACCGAACTGGTTCTCTGAAAGAAGGTTATTTATACCCATATTTTTTCCCAGTCTATTATTAATTATCCGTTCAAGAAGCTTGGAGACAGATGGAAGTATGGAGATCGATCTATAGTTAGTGACCAATTCTTTATCGCCTGATTTATTAATAGGATGTACCACTGACTTCTTTAAGACCGTGGGGAAGATTCCTTGTTCTAAGCACTGATTAAAATGTAAGTCAAGATAGGGGCGAGTAAATGTCTGTTCTCCTTAAGAAGGTAGTTTTGTATGGAGACCTATCCAACGGAACAGACGTTTATTAAACCTTAAATCAGATTCTTCAATTCTGTGTTGTCCGTATCTAATATTTATTACATCCATTAAAATATTTTAGGTTTAAGGGGTTTTCACAACTTGTAGTCTTATCAGCTAATGATTTTCCCACCGTAACAAAGAACTCATTTACCCCATCTACCGATTTTGTCGGGCAAGACAGATTTACCAATTCAGAACCGTCATTATTTTAGCTTTGTTGTGCTTGTGATATTTTTTATTGCGGCCTAAATTCTTTTATTATTTTTACCAGCCTTTTTCAACATGTTACTATCATAGGTTCTTTTTAACATTTTTAGTAGGTTGTTTCAGAAGTTCCTGTATCTTGTATAAGTAAGTTTTATAGTTTTATCTTGTGGCGATTGACGTAATTGTGACTGAGTAACTGATTATAGAACGTTGAATTGATGTAACTAAATATTCCATGGAATTATTTGCATCGGTTGAGTTATAAATTGGAGCCCAATTGATGTTGGTTAAACCCCTAATTAGCCTTGCATTGTCTACTCTACTGATGGTAACATGAGCGAAGTTTCTTTTATGTTTATACTTGAGACATAACGTTGTTTTTCATATAGCATGATCAAGGCATGTTTTGCCATGTCTTGTAGGTAGGGTATGGGCTGGCAAAAGACCATGATATGAGCATAGATTTAAGTATTTCATATGGGTTCCAGTAACTTGATCAGGACAGATATGATTTTTTGATAAGACAGTTACAATCCCGACAGGATGGTTCGCCTACAACAACATTTAAGGTAGACTGGATTTAACGAAGACTGATACACCGTCGTTTTAATTTACACATTTTTTGATGTATGTATATTGATATATGTAAAATCTAATACAGGTACAGTGGGGCAACATGATAGCCAACACTTCGTCAAGATAATTATATCGCACTTGAAACGTAATGTAGACAAAAGCACAACAAAGCCATTAAAGTTTCGAGATATACTGCGCATATTAAATAAGTACTTTTGCCATATAAATTATATTTCTTACTCCGTTTCTATATCACAAGGAACGTACACGGTCTATAAAGATTTTTATAGCCGGCGCTCATTAATGGCACGATACAGAACTTTTTTAATTATTTTCAATCTAAATTCAATGACGTTAAATAAGATTTTATATAACTACGTCACAAAATAATTGGGACCAACAGATTAACGTGCCTTAAACAAAGACACGTTTAAAAATGTAAATATTAATCGTAAAATATAACGAATTATTTGGACCAGTGCAAAATATTTTAATCCCAGTCAATACCATCTATAAATGTACAGTGGATTTAACAGCTCACATACGATGTAAACATAAATAAGAATTGATCATGTAGGTACACATCACATCCAACGCAGTCGGCAGCGATTGTATAACCCGTTATATGATCCTCCCTATCCTGGACGAAATCCTACCTATTATTTGTCATATTTTAAGTCATTCCACATCAAGTGGATAATTTCCATCGTCATGGAAAGAATCTCAAATAACTCCGTTACCTAAAAAAATCGAATCCTACTTCCCTCTCCGATTATCGTCCCATATCCATATTGCCTTTCCTATCCAAGGTCCTTGAGCGCCTCCATGATCAGATCAGTAATTTTCTTCACAAAAATTGTCTCCTTAATCCTTTTCAGTCCGGTTTTCGTCCTGGTCATAGTACCGCTACTGTCCTGGTAAATATTACGGATGACATCAGGCTTAGAAAGGAAAATAGTAATCCAACTATATTTGCATTGCTCGACTTCAGCAATGCTTTTAATACAGTGGATTTCGATATTCTACTTGGAGTGCTATGCTCTATTAACGTATCTCCAACGGTGATTGACTGGTTTCGTAATTACCTGTCTGGTCGCCGGCAACACATTCGCATCGAAGATACTTACTCTTCTTAGTCCAATATCAGTGCCAATGTTCCGCAGGACGGCGTTTTATCTCCTTTGCTTTTCGCTTTATTTATTAATCTTTATTAATTTTATTTCCAACTAATTGCGTTATTCATACCACTTTTATGCAGATGATCTCCAAATTTACATACAAGGTCCGTTAGCCAGGCTGTCGGGGGTTGTTAATACTATTAATAATGATTTAAATAAAATATGCGACTGGAGTAAAAGCTATGGCCTCATGATCAACCCAGTTAAAACGCAAGCTATTGTTATTGGTAGCTCCAGGTTAACGACATGTGTCGACTGGTCCCACCTTCCCCAAATTAAATTTGTCGGTGTCAGAATACCAATAAATACCACTGTAAAAAAATTGGGGATTTATATTGATACAAATCTCACGTGGGGTGCACAACTACAAAATCTTAGTCGCAAGATCTTTGCTTCATCAGACTCATTGCGAAGGCTACGAAACATTTTTCCCACTGCCACTTAAATCGCACTTGCACAATCTCTCCTTCTTTCTATCCTTGATTATGCAGACAACAGTTATCTCGATCTCACCGAGAGCCAACTTAATAAACTTGAGCGACTTCAAAATTTGTGCATAAGATTCATATTTCGTTTGCGGAAATATGATCATGTTTCAGAATTTCGTGTTAATCTCAAGTGGCTGCCAATTCGCCTTCGCCGGCATGCTCACTTGTTATCGCTTTTATACAACGCCCTGTTTAATCCAGCATCTCCCTCCAATCTCAAACGACGATTTGACTTTCTCCATGAAACACATTCAAGGTTCCGAAGGTCAACGGAGAATCTCAGACTAAAGACACCCATGCATTCCACAAATTTCAATGATAAATTCTTTTCAGTTCAAGCTGTCCGTTTGCGGAATGCATTACCCATGTCAATTAAACGTGCACAGATATTGGCTAGTTTTAAAACGATGGTTAAGAACCACTTCCTCTCTGCTGTCACTAGTGAGACGCTGTCATAAATAACTTCCAACCTATTGTATTTACACCAATTTATCTATCCTTACTTAAGTGCATTATATTTATTTCACTATATATTTATTTTTTATTTCTTACTATATATATATATTTGTATGTGTGTTATACTCGTATATTCCATATAAGTATAGTTACTTTTAATCTTAATAAATGTACGCCACCTACTGCCCTCTACTTTGTTGTATTTCTTTCGACTTGGTTGCCTGGAAGAAATTGCTATAAGCAATAAGGCCGCCAATTGTACCTTATATTATTGTTAATTTATAATTTGGTACAATAAAGAGTTTTCTATCCTATTCTAATTCTACAAACTACCCACGTAAAATACAAAACTTTTCAACTGGGTGTAATTCGTGGAAAGCGTTTCATTTGGAAATGATGAAAAAAATAGCAAACATTCGCAATTGGGGCCTATTCTCCTTAGTATTTGGTTCCTCAAATCGCTCAACATAATTTAGGTTATTTTAAACTTTTTTTATTGTTTAATTAATCTCTTTCGTGTAAGTGCTGGGCAAAGGTCTCTTCCATGATTCTCCACTTAACCCGATCCTTGGCCATATCAGACCATCTCTCTTCATAGGTCAAGGTCGTCGCGCTATCTTTTTTTAGGTCTTCCTCGGCGTCAGTGTCCATCTGGTCGCCATTCGGTATTGATTTTATCCCAACTATCTGGGTTCATTCTGCTCAAATGACCCGCAAGTTCCCACTTAAGCTTGGCAGTCTTGTAGCCCACATCTAAAATTCCAGTTTTGAAAAGGAATATGTTGTTACGGACTCGGTCAGATATTTTGATTTCTAGAATACTGCGTTCCATTACCCTTTGAAATACTTTGAGGTTGGATTTATGCAATTCGGGCAGTGAAGTCTGCGAACTGTAGGATAAAACAGGGAAAAAATCCGTCGATGAGCTTTTAATCTATTCAAAAAGTAATAAAAATATGTAGTCGTAGACATGTGTTAAGAGCAAGCACCAAGTTGAGCCGCTGTAGTAGGGACTGTTTTTAGTATTTCTATTTTAAAGCTTCTGCGAGTTTCAAAAGGCAGGCTACATCATTAATCACAGTTACTACTTTACGTGGTATTCAGTAAGCCGTGTTGGAAGCCCGATTGTGAAGATGGGCCTGCCTTTTCATACTATCCTATCCCACTAATATTATAAATGTGACAATTTGTATGTTTGGATGTTTGTTACTGAATCATGCAAAAACGACTGAACGGATTTGGATATACTTTGGCACACGGATAGTTTATTACCTTGATTAACATATGGATTAATTTTTATCCTTGAAAAAAAAGTTAGGTTCCTGGTTAAAGTCAACGCGGACGAAGTCGCGGGCTGAAACTAGTCCTAATAATATTACAAATGTAAAAGTTTGTATGTTTAGATTTTAGTTACTCATCACGTAAAAACAGCTAAACGGATTTGGATGAAATTAAGCACACAGACGTCAACGCGGACAAAGTCGCGGGCAGAAACTAGTGTACTATAATATGTACAACGTTCTGTGTGACTATACATTCAAAAATTCTTAGCTTTAATAAAATAACATAGGCCAGAAGACTTAGCACGAAATAATTTATGTAAGCAGTATGCTAGCGAGTTGATATGCCATCCTTGCCACACTACAAATTTACTAAATAAATGTGATCGTAACAGCACGCTAACTCGCTACCAATAGGCTAACATAAAACAGGCATAAAACAGGCAACATCAAGTGCTATTTTTCTTTTATCAGTGGGTATGTAGGTTACTATCCCACTTCCAGGCCAGGCCATCCTGCGCCTACATCAGTATTTTCCATGGTTCGCACTGGCCAGGGAAGAGGTTAGGTCAATGAGAATTGTCTTGATTAATCAAATAATCGTGTATTCCAGTGTAATCAATAATCACTAATCAACTTCACACCAAATAACACAAAACTCCAATATGATGGCGCCGAATTACGACGATTCGTCGTGTACGTGGTGCGCCGGCGACCGCTCGAACAAAAGTGAGGGTATCGCCGCGCTACCACATATGCGACGCTCCGTCAGGCTGACAGATGTCACTCTAATCCGACGCCTATGACAGCGAATGACATGTGTCATTCCTCGTGGCGCCGTCATGTTATTAAAAATACTTGCTATTAGACATGTGTCGACCTTTATTGATATGATACAGTGATATGAAACATGAACGAGAACTACAAGATTCGAAACAGTTGTTCAAAAAAAATGCCTCATTCGTATCTGAATCTCGATCTTACATTTACCAGTCGGTATACAAAAACGCTAATCTTACAGAACAAACAAAGTGTTTCATAGTTCATTCCAATCAGAAACTGAATCTCGATCTTACATTCACTAAACTTGCCGTCTCCCAGAACGAACAAATACGCAACGCGATGTCGGTGCGTGAGGCGACTGTGCTTGAATTTAGCTGACTCAAATGTTCCAAATGAGACATATTGAGATTCGAATCTTTGCACCATATCTGATACAAATGTTCGAATCTGAACAGTGAGACGCTTTTGCCATGTCTACTTGCTATAATAAAATCAATTTATTTTAGACTATAGGAAAGAGGTTTATGCTTCAGAGATACGCAGTTACAACTCTGACTGTTTTTCAAGGCAAAGAAAGATTAAAATAGTTTTGATAAAAAGGTCGTGGTAACCCCGACCATGGTGTAACGGTCTAATTTACTCACAATGTTGTGTTTCAGGCCGCGACAAAAGTACTTTGCATTAAGCAGTTTTTAATTATGTTCTGGAGGAGTTTCACAGCAAGGTTGTCCTGTATTTTTATACAAGGTGTAATAACGCAGGTCCTCATATATCCCGATTAGATAATTGCTTCACAAATTCAATACGAAAACCAAACTTCCAAATTTAAAGTTTTTTTACTCCTTTTTTAAGCACCCTTATACCCCAATTAACAATAAAACTTGTACGTGTATGTGTACGTATTGAGAAATGTTTTAGAAATGCATTTGAAATCACCGTATTTCCTTGAATCAAGAATAAATTTAGTTTGTTATAGCACACGAAAGGAGTAACAGCATATTTTGCAAATTAAAAAAAAATGTAAGATACTTAAAAATTGTTGGAATCAATTCAGTTACCCATTAAGAATAAACTACTTTCGGGTCTTACGTTAATTATTTGACAGCTTGTATATTGCAGTGATTGAAAATTGAACATTGTCTGTAAAAATATGTGTGTTTAATAATTTGGGTACATTTTTTTATATATGTAATATTATAGTAAGAATAGTTAAACTATTGGCGCTAGTAATGCTGTGCGACCGCGGTGTGCAGCGATCACCACGGTTAAGCAACGTTTGGCTTGGTCGGTCTGATATGGGTGACCGTTTGTGGCATTTCATATTTGATTGTCTCCGTGCTTTAGAAGACAATTTTAAGCTGTGGGTCCTGGGCGCTAGACCACAAACTCACCTTTACCAATCCGCACTGGGTCCGCATGGTAGAGTATGAACTAATCTCTCTTACATCGATTTGTGTGACAAAGGTTTTGCCCAGCAGTTGGACAGTATAGCCCGATTTATAATTATTATTTAAATACTATTGATCATCTTTAAATCTTATTTAATTTTGTTTATATATTTCAGTTACTGCCCTAACGCATGTGTAATTATAAATTTGCATGCTGCTTTATAATTTTAATTACAACAGTTTGGTTTCAATTATTAGTTTTATGGGTTGTTTTTTTTTAATTATAAGCTTGGATCTGTAAATATAGAAAAGGTGTTCCCTAAAACGGAAGTAATATAAAATATACTATAATATTACGTCATATAGAATATACCCTTCTCATTAAAAATCGAGACACTTCGCAAGTTTGATTTTCTCTATCCATACCAGCACGCCAGAATAACCAGATCTCTTGCGAGGTTGGCAGGTATATTGTAGTTTTGAAGGAATATTTTTATTTGTGTATTTTAGGTAGGTATACACTTTCACCCTTCTATCATTACCAAGCATAATAATAAAAATTTGGAAAACAACGATTCGCTCCATTAAATTTTCAGTATCAGTCCAGAGTTTGGAATTGTGCCCGTTAAATGGCAATAGGCTCGCCCTCTATTACTTGGGACCTAACACCGTCGGCGAAAAGTGGGCGTACATAGTATACCTCTGCACTCCCGCTTAGGGAATATAGGCGTTGCTTGTATTAAAGGTTACTCATTTCAATGCTCACATACAAAGTTAGGTAAGGCGCTCTCTTATGTGCCTTGTCTTTAATATTAAGCCATGAGCTCATTAGGTGCTGGCTTCTTTAAAGTACTACTAGTGATCAGTCATTCACATGCTACCCTCGAGTTTCACATGGTGACCTCTTTTAGGGCGACGATTTCGTAGACAAAGTGATGCAACGTACTTCGTTGCGTTCAGACTTCCGATAACGCTGTTCTATTAACAGCTGAGTTATTTCGGTGCAGTCGTCAGACACTATGCAATGACTTCTCTCAATAACAACTCGTTTTAATGTATTTTTAATAAAACATCTGTTTGAAAGGTATCTCAGAGCCTAATTAACAAATAACGTGTACATAAAAAATATATAAAAAAAATAATTATATGTAAAATGTTAACTCATACTTTGAGCGTTGATACACTATTGTATAGTATGCCTACCTACATATTACATACTAACGGTATGCGTATTTTTAATGAGATAAATACGGTATTCTTTCAATGGCCACCGGAAATTGTAGGAATAATAATTATGTTGTCTCGATTTTTTGATGAGGTGTTTTGAGTAAGGTTTATGTATATTACTAGCAGTTTCCCGCGACTTTATACCCGGTCGACAACGGCGCCACCTACCGGGTCTTTGTTATTTCTGGATAATGTAGCTTTCTAATGGTGAAATAATCGTTAAAATCGGTCCAGTCGTTATTGAGTTAGAGTTTAGTGAATTCGTTACAAACATATAAAAATACAAATCTTTCCTCTTTATTATATTAGTGTAGATACACATATACATTTACATCCTAATAAGTAGAAACGAACATTTACATTTTTGAGTTCAATTCTTCTTTCAATAATATAGTTAGTAGTATAGAGAAATTGGTGTTTATGATAGTTTAGGCTCACTTTCTCTAAAATACTAACCAAGAATATGTTATCGGAAGATAATGCGCTCAAAATTATGGATTGTTAATGTCACAGAATTTGATCCTCTTACTATATACCGGACATGTTATTAAAGTGAACTCTACAGTCATCTAATAGGGAAATTCGTCAAGAAAAATCTTTTTGGCCAATTTTAATTAGAAAATTTAGTAGAAAATCAAAAATAGGTGAAACATTAAGAAAAGGTATTTCATTCGTTACTAACATCTATTTATATTGTATTTTTCAGTGTAAACTCATGAAAATAAACGGCACTCAAGATGAATGATATAGTTTATATTAGATTTTAGGTTTAATTTTAATCCTAGGATCTTAGGACAAGAAATGTGTCTAATGAATTTATATATTTTTTTTGATTACTGGTGTTGTTATTTCATAACATTCCTAGTTAATGGTCGTGGACAATAATAAGTAAGTTTAAGGAAATAATTATTTTTGTAATTTTCCTTAAACGTGTGTCTTCCATTGTGAGTAGTAGCGTACTTAAGATTATCCTATTATACTAATTATAAATAACATAAGATCTTAAAGCGGTTCCATATTATCGAAATATGCAGTCAGTGATTATGAATTTACTTTGAAACAACAGTTGTGGTTTTTTTTTACGAACAGTTTAAGCCAGTTTTTTTGCACACTGATAATAATGTTTTTTTCCTAAAACATTGTAGTGCACGTATAGATAAGCCTAAATGACATCGAATACTTTATACGTGATGTTAATTTTACGATTTTACTGTACCTTTTAATAATTATCTCAGGACAATAGATCTCTAAAATGTATAAATTATAATATTAATTTTGAAACTGGCGATTTCTACCATTATTTTGAAATATGTTTGTAACAATTAATTGGAAGATAAGTATTTGGGTGAATCTGAAATAGATAAATATTAATTCTTTATAAGCACGTTTTCCACTTTAATGGAGTAGATGTAAGATGATATTTATTGTTAAGGAAAAGATTATTTTTGTTGTTAATATAGTTTTTGAAGTAGCCAAATCCTTTCCGAACAGTGAATAAAAATATGATGGTTAATAAAGCGATTTTTTCTAGTACCTTGTTACGACCGCCTGACGGCGGGTACAAATAAAACAAACAATTACAAAAAAAATACAAATGTTTATTGTTATCATGAAAAATATATTTAATTACGCAAACAATCCAGAAAATTAGAATAAGTATCAATATTAAAATGGGGCGTGAATTCCCGGCACAGGGGAGTTTTCGGGTCCACAAAAAAAACCTATGGGCGCTGGGGACTTATCTTTAGGCCGCTCGATCCCGTGACGCGTGGGGGGTCTTCGGTAACAGCCTCCACCGGCTAGGTGAGGAATCTGGAGGTGCCCTGTAGAAGGCCCTCAGCCGCCGAGGTCAGCGGGAGTCGACGGGCAGAAATGAGGCCTGCTGTCTCCCAAACCGTACTTGTCAACCCGTACGGTGGACCCCCAGTTTTCAAGGGGGTTGAAGAATGTTGCTAATTTAAACTTTTACTTTTTTTTATTTTAATAAAGCACTGTTCGAACTGAACTGAATTGTTGTCGTGCGAGCTCTGGCGTCGGAAAAGGGTTGTTCATGCGCGAACTCGTTTTTATATACTGCCCCCCCAGAACGGCCTACTTCCTGCCTGGCAACAGTGCGCGCTCCCCAGATCTCTTGATCCTTCGTCTGAGACGAGGACAGAGATATAGAAAGAACGGCTCAACCGAAGCAAGGCACGCCCTAAACTATTGTCTGTTTTTTATAAAATTCTTGTGGGACTAAGTTAGCAATAACCGAACCGAGTGAGATTGGATCATTGTCCCGTTGTTCGCTATTGTATTATTTCTAGATCCTTCTATGTGGTGGGCGTTTCTTATTAGGTGTTCTAGAAGGAATTTGATTTCCGGTGCCAACGAATACCTTATATGGTCATTATGATGCTATCACTAGTTAAGGCGCGCGGTTTTCATTCGATGTAACAACTAGTTATTTTGTTTGTTTGTGTGTAAAGATTTTTTATTTTTATTTTATATTTTTAAAACTATGTTACGACGTAACAATACCCCCTCTCCCAGAGAAAGGATTTTACGTAGTAAAATCCGCTGCGGTAAGCGTCCATGAAGGACAGAACTGCCCAGTAACTGTCTCACTTTCATACTTCCACTACCAAATACCTACCATGCGACCTAGCATACGACCTGTCATAGTTGTCTGAGGAAATTTATAATCAACAGACTGCCATACAAACAGAGTACAACCCTATTAAAAGATTGGACTCGAGAACAGTACTGCTTGACAAGAAGCGTCTAAGAGGAAGAATACTGAAACGTGAAACATTCGGACGAATCGGCACTGTGAAATACATTTGGTCTTTGATGAATTTGTTACAGTCACGACCCGCTGTAACGAGAAAATTAGTGTAGGCTTATTTAAAGAGTCACTACCCGCTCTAACGAGAAAATTAGTGTAGGCTTACTTAAAGAGTCACTACCCGCTCTATACGCGCAGAACGCAAAACAACAAGACGAATCAGACCCATACAAGAGGTCGCAACACGCCATAAATGCGCAAAACGCAAAACAATAAACGAATTAGGCCTATACAAGGCTCATAATCCACTATAACGCGCGAAACACAAAAAAAAACAATCTCACAACTAAACGTCAACTTTCGTGTAGGCTTATTTTAATTCATCAAAGACAACGTAGACAGAGACCGAAACGCAACAACTTTTTAATTTAAAATTATTGTAGACGAGAGATAGAAAGAAAAAAAAATTAAACCATTATTCCGAAACACTATGTATCAAGGAAAACAAGAATCGAACCGTGGACGGTGACGACTATGATAAATATACGAACAATTGATTAAAACAAAATTAACTAAACTAAGCGGCATTGCGAGTATGTCTAGTCTTTAGCGAATTTGTTACAGTCACGACCCGCTGTAACGAAAAGAAGGCAGCAGACGAGTAGACCTATACCAAGAAACTGTCATACTCCGCTAAAAAATTGCAAAACGCAAATAAAACAAAACGTGTGTAGACCTATAAAGGAATCATACACACTAAAACAAAACTCCCAATCAAAACATCAAATTCGTGTAGGCTTGTTTTAATCCGCTAAAGACAAACATAATTAATTACTGAACGAAATAATGTTGAATTTAATATTTGCCGATACATGATAAAATAAAACGAATGCTAATATATCATAATAATGATTAGCAACCCTAAAAAAGGAAAAAACATTTTATGAGTCGAACCCACGAAACAGAACGAAAATGATAAGGTAAATTCAACGTGTATAACCCACGTGAATATAACAACATAATAAGTGACTTGATATGAGGATCAGAGACACTATAAAAGTATGACAACATACTACCAAAAAAAAAACACGGAGGAGAGGAAACCGCGTTTGGCTACTTCATACGTGAGCTCCGGTTCAGTTAAATGTAAACATTTAATGGTACGGTCCATTTTTAAGCAAAATTATATTTAAAGATATTGACTAAGTTCAAGCTAATTCAAATAAATATTTTTATTAAACCCTAAAGTGAAGTTAAAATGGCTTAACATATTAATTAATATTTTTTGAGACAATTAATTGAAATTAAAATAGTGAACTGAAATGTTTGATAACAATACGCGACGGAATGTGACAAGATTGTGGGCATGTTAAAAAAAATATTACAAACGATTTAATATAATGTCCGTAACCGCTATTATCTTTTCAGAGTATATAAAAAAAATTGCAAAGCAATAAATGATTGCAACAATAAAAAAATGAATGCAATAAATGCACCAATAAACAATAAAATCTCTGAAAGGAAATGTCAATTACGCACAAACACAAATGCAAAATATAAATGCTAAAAAAAACATGAAATGTAATGCAATGTTATAAAAAAAATAAAAAACGATACAAAAATGTAGTAGACAAAAAATTATTGCCCACTGTGCAGTTCACGCATATGTGGGTAATCAGAGATGGTATTTGATTACCCGGCGGAGCCAGATGACAATAATCGGCTACTCGTTCCTCTTTAAAGAGAAACGGGTCGGTGGTACCACCCCGTTCAGCCTCGTCCGCAAAGGCTTACCACCTGGAATTGAAAAATACCGACACCACAATAGTACGAAAACTTCTCTGTGCTTTGCCCTTCAAACGTTGGCGCCACTTTGTTACGACCGCCTGACGGCGGGTACAAATAAAACAAACAATTACAAAAAAAATACAAATGTTTATTGTTATCATGAAAAATATATTTAATTACGCAAACAATCCAGAAAATTAGAATAAGTATCAATATTAAAATGGGGCGTGAATTCCCGGCACAGGGGAGTTTTCGGGTCCACAAAAAAAACCTATGGGCGCTGGGGACTTATCTTTAGGCCGCTCGATCCCGTGACGCGTGGGGGGTCTTCGGTAACAGCCTCCACCGGCTAGGTGAGGAATCTGGAGGTGCCCTGTAGAAGGCCCTCAGCCGCCGAGGTCAGCGGGAGTCGACGGGCAGAAATGAGGCCTGCTGTCTCCCAAACCGTACTTGTCAACCCGTACGGTGGACCCCCAGTTTTCAAGGGGGTTGAAGAATGTTGCTAATTTAAACTTTTACTTTTTTTTATTTTAATAAAGCACTGTTCGAACTGAACTGAATTGTTGTCGTGCGAGCTCTGGCGTCGGAAAAGGGTTGTTCATGCGCGAACTCGTTTTTATATACTGCCCCCCCAGAACGGCCTACTTCCTGCCTGGCAACAGTGCGCGCTCCCCAGATCTCTTGATCCTTCGTCTGAGACGAGGACAGAGATATAGAAAGAACGGCTCAACCGAAGCAAGGCACGCCCTAAACTATTGTCTGTTTTTTATAAAATTCTTGTGGGACTAAGTTAGCAATAACCGAACCGAGTGAGATTGGATCATTGTCCCGTTGTTCGCTATTGTATTATTTCTAGATCCTTCTATGTGGTGGGCGTTTCTTATTAGGTGTTCTAGAAGGAATTTGATTTCCGGTGCCAACGAATACCTTATATGGTCATTATGATGCTATCACTAGTTAAGGCGCGCGGTTTTCATTCGATGTAACAACTAGTTATTTTGTTTGTTTGTGTGTAAAGATTTTTTATTTTTATTTTATATTTTTAAAACTATGTTACGACGTAACAACCTTCTCAATATACTAATTTCTACCTTAAATACTAGGTACGGATCAACGCAATGTCGGCGATTGACTGCATCAGCATTTTCCCACAAATCACTCAATATCGACCTTATTCAATTCACATAAAGTTATAAATAATATCCAACAGATATCTGCCTCAATTGATGCCGTTCGGCCCTTTGTCTAATAATAAAATAATTATAAATCTATTGACATTAAGATAAAGATGATATTTGGTGATGTAGGAAGACGCTAGAGTCTATGTATAGACGCTATCTGTCTAATTTACACTGACCCAAAGGATGGACTTATGGGTATGGCGAGTCACTCAATGTAAAAAAAAATAAACAACGTCATGCCTTTATTCCTCAAGCGAGGCTAGCAGCGGCACACTGTGTAAAACCACAATTATCGCTGACGATGTTTCTGTCCAATGTTACGGGGGAGAGCATACGGCCGTTAGGGCAAAAAGGTTCTCGAGTGGTGACCTCGTACCGAAAGATCAAGATTGGGCAGTCCCTTCACAAGGTGATAAACTTAAGCGGCTCTAAAACTTCGCAATTAGGTTCGCATTGCGTTCACCTTGATCATGGCCGAGAGACTAAGGTCAGACATAAATCGGTCACTTATTAATTACAGGACAACGAACGTAGGTTTATCGTTTCTTTTTGCATTTAACTTGTAATTTATTGAAGTAAACCGTATAATTCCAATATTATTGCACATTTCAAGTTTGATTCATTTAAAAATCTCCATTGTAAAGGATGTGTAGGAGGCATATTATGAACATCACCTCGTCCCGAGAAAGACGCTTAGAAAACATTATAGTAGGGATAACGTTACATAGTTCCAACACTCCTAAGCAAAATTGTCAAAAGTACTCTATCAAGAAAAATTATATTTAGATAAAGTTCGATACTAAAAGTTACCCTTAGAGACAATTCATTGATCCAAAAAGCAACGGCAACAGCTATAAGCAAGCTAATAGCCGAGAAAATGTTTGACAAAACAAGGAAATGCGATAGGAAATATAAAATATCACAGATAAGGAAGGAAGCAATAATAAAGGAAACGTCCACACAAGCGGAATCGTGACCGAATAGGCAATTAAATCTGCTATTTACTGGGTGCAAGATAAAATGTAGGCGGCCCAATGCCAGTACGAAAAATTAATGTTAAGAGAGCAGTGATATTGCAATTGCTGATTTTTTCATGAACTTTGTCCTTTAGGCGCCTTTCAATTACTCCTTCCTAGACTCTTATTAGACGAAATTAAATAAAACGCGTGTCCCATCATATAGACGAGTCACGACTCTCATTCTCAGAATATACTGAAAAATATGTGACGTGAGAATAATATAACTTATAAGATTTAAGTGAATATTAAATATGCAATAAAGCTTGGGGTCTTATCAAGGTATATTTTTACTTCTATTGTTTGTTCCCGGCATTTTGGTGCTTTAAAGTACCCATTGTCATAGAAAGGACAGCGATGGTGTGTCCATAATATCATTGTTATTCTGGGGTACTTTAAATTTCTTAATTATCTTATGACGGTTTGGTACTTGACTTCAGAGTTTAAGACGCATGCGACGCCGTGTAGTTGCAGGTTCGCCCCTCGCACGCGACAAGCCTTTATGTAACCAATAAATATTTAATTCGGTCTGAATGCATGTGTTATGTATGTAAACGCATCCATGATACAGGAATAATGTCTAGTGTACGTTTTTTTTAATACAATATTATTGTTGGTCTGATCTATGCAAACAGAATGAGCTTACGGTGTTTTGAGGTCTTGCAGTACTATACTTGGTTATAGATTTTATGATATCAATTAATAATAAAATATTTTAATTATTAATATAAATAAACACCGTCACGCCTATATTTCACAAGCGGGGGTGGCAGAGGTGTACTGAGTACACCCACTGATGTTACTTAAGTTATAATTGAATTTACAGACCATTTGGTCTTGTAGCATGAGGTACGATTCGAATTTTATATCATACAAGACTGTTGGAGATATTCTGCAAACAATCCCTGTAACAGTCTGGAATTATGTTAACCACAATAAATTAGGGTTGCTCTTATATTAGGACCTAAATAAGATCGGCGAAATGTCTCCGAGTAAAGAATATCCGTAACTGGCGAGCGTGTATGAGACGAACTATGAGAGTGGAGGAAGCCAGAGAGTTATGTAAGGAAAGAACCTGTTAGAACTCTGTTCCTTCTGACTACCCCGCAAGAGATCTGGCGTGATCTGCTTGTTTACAGGCGTGACTGAGTTTTATTTCATTATTTTTTTATTTATATAATTGGCAAACAAATTGGAATAGAAGGAAAGGTCAGCCCTTCCAATTTATGTTTACTAATTCATTTTCGAACAGTGATTATGTTGTTATTAAAAGGATGCTATGTTTATTAACAAGTGGTTTTGAGTAGTTAATTTAATGAAAAATATAGAACACTGTCTGCGGACATAGTTCCTTTTTTATAAACTGTAAATTTTTTTTTTATGAAAAAAGGCTGTATCGTAGAGTCAAATTCCAGAGTTGCCATAGGGAAAAAAATAATGTTAGCCTATTGGTAGCGAGTTAGCGTGCTGTTACGATCACATTTATTTAGGAAAATTTGTAGTGTGGCAAGGATGGCATATCAACTCGCTAGCGTACTGCTTACATCAATTTTTTCGTGCTTAGTCTTCTGGCCTATGTTATTTTATTAAAGCTAGGAATTTTTGAATGTTTAGTCTATATTTAATTATTAACGTATACGCTAGCTTGAAACATTTTTGAGGCAGTGAACACAAAACGTAGTACATATTATAGTACACTAGTTTCTGCCCGTGACTTTGTCCGCGTTGACGTCTGTGTGCTTAATTTCATCCAAATCCGTTTAGCTGTTTTTGCGTGATGAGTTACTAAAATCCAAACATACAAACTTTCACATTTCTAATATTATTCGTATTATTTAATGCCTCTACACTCTAGCACCTTTTACGATAACTCTTTCACGGTCAAAGCCATACGTACGACTGCGGAACTCACTACCTGTTTCTATAAGGAATGCTCCATCTATTCATATATTCAGAGGACAGGTGAAAAAGTTCTACATCACCGATTATATAAATTAAATTTGCTGGATGTTTTCTATATGCTGTTGCTAGTTCCTTTATATTATAGACTTATCGTTGGCGCGTATATGTTATTTTTACTTGTGTATATATAGGTATATTATTTAAGTAGTTTATGATAGATTTATTTGTGTATTGTTATGTTCTGTTAGCTAAGTACACCCCTAAATCATGTGTTTTCTTAAGATCCTCTCCATACAAAGGTTGCCTGGAAGAGATCACTATTAGTGATAAGGCCGATCATTGTTACACTATCTTTCAATTGAAATATTGTATCTTTTTATTTCCTTCTTGTATTTCTGATGGAACAATAAAGTATTATCTATCTTTCTATTATTAGGACTAGTTTCAGCCCGTTGCTTCGTCCGCGTTGACTTTAATCAGGAACCTAACATTTTTCCTGGATAAAAAGTAACCTATATGTTAATCAAGGTAATAAACTATCCGTGTGCCAAAGTTTATCCAAATCCAAATTTTACGATTAATATTTTCAGTTTTGAGCGTGGCTTTGCTTAAGGCACCTTAATCTGTTGGTCCCAATTATTTTGTGACGTAGTTAAATAAAATCTTATTTAGGATCATTGAATTTAGATTGAAAATAATCTAAAAAGTTCTGTAACGTGCCGTTAATGAGCGCCGGCTATAAAAATCTTTATAGACCGTGTGAGTTCTTTGTGTTATAAAAACGGAGTAAGAAATATAATTTAAATGGCAGGCAGGAATTTATATTATCCGCAGGGAAACCCCTGGTGTATCTTCAAAGCCCTTGTCAAAGACATTTTCTAATACCAATAAAATGCAAATTCGACCATCACGTAGCTATGCTGAACCTAATGCAAAAATAATCACCAAAATCAGTTTACAAGCAAAGAAATTACAAAAAAATACAGACAAATTACGAAACTCCTCCTTTTTTGAAGTCGGTTAACATTCTGCTTAGGTCTATAGTAGGAAACCTATAGGATTGACGTAACACCCATATTGTCTCAATTTGTACATTCCTATTGTTTGTCATTAAGGAGTTCCCTGGTGTATCTTCAAAGTCCAAGGACCAATACCAATGAAATTAAAATGGGACCACCTTGCAGCTATACTGAACCCAACGCGAAAATAATCATCAAAATGGGTCCGCAACTGACGGAAATATCGGTAAACATACATAAAAAAGCCTACATACAACCGAACATAGAACCTCCTCCTTTTTGAAGTCGGTTAAAAATTCTACAACTACGAGACAAAAAGTTGTGATACCCTTCTCCAACAAACCAATGCCCTAACATTCATATGCTAATAGTTATGTTTGCTTCCTAGGACCATATCTATATAACAAAATTAATAAAACCATTGATATACTTGCTTTAAATAAGAAAATGTGTAAACATAAGATAATAGACTCAAAATACAATATGCTCAAATTGTTATATGATGAAGCCGAAAACTTATTAAGCCTCCAGCAATAAATTTGCCACTTACCCTCCAACACACACTCATTCATCCACATTCTACACATAGGGAGGACCGTCACTTCACATGTTCTTTTTTACTTTTTTATTTTTTGTTATTATGATTTCAATTTTGATACTTCATGAGTCTCCTTAATTAGATATTTTATCTTTTCTATTCACATGATAATTGAAAATGTATGTATAGATTAAGGTTTACTATGTGGTTAGTTATAAGTTTAGTAATGACTACAAGGGAAGTGCGCTGATGCCTGAAATACAGATATTAATTTATCTAGTTCAGGTACAGATGTCTTACCATGTAAACTAAGCAAGTATTATCCGTAAATGTTACCATTTTCATTGTAATATTGTGCGTAAAGGAAAGAATAAATTATGAATATTACATAAGATCAGTTACATCTTACTGCTGCACCACATTTCAAAAACATTTTTTTTCTTCAAAAAAAGCATAACCCAACAATAGGATTAATTCCTGTGTCATGGGTGCGTTTACGAGATAAATACCCAGACCAAAACAAATAATTGTGGATCACACAAAGATTTGTCCCGTGCGGGAATCGAACCCGCGACTATTAGGCACAGTGGGCAGAGTGGCTTAAGCTTTTAACCACTGCGCTAAATCGTCCGTCCGTCCGCTAAATTAAAGAGAGAATCAGTTGTTCTCAGGGTCTATATTCCCGTTAATGAAAATAAAGAAAGCCAGATTGTAGATAACATTACAAATAAAATAAAATTCCCTTATTTATTATCACCATCTCAGCCTACAGCCTACACCCGTCCACTGCTGAGTATAGGCCATGTCATCCAACATGTTCCTGCGATCTTTACAAGATTGTCGATTTATCTAGCAGGCAGCCGTCCCACGGTGGACTTGGCTATAAGCAGTCTCCACTCTAGAATGCTTCTGCCCCAATGGCCATCCGATCTTGGCGCTGTGTGGCCCGGCCATTGCCACTTCAGCTTACTAATCCTATGAGCTATGTTTGTTACCTTAGTTCTTTTCAGAATCTCCTCATTTCCAATTCGATCACGTGGAGAAACACCAAGCATAGCTCTTTCCATAGCTCGCTGAGCGACTCTGAGCTTTTTTGTGAGACATATTGTAAGACACCACGTCTTTGATCCGTGTGTCTTCACTGGAAACACACACTGATTAAATATTTAGTTTTAGGGCACTGAGGTATTTTAGATGAGAAGACGTTGCGCAGTTTCCTGAACGCCGCCGAGCCGAGTTGGATTCGTCGATTGATCTCTCCCTCTCTCAAAGTTGGACCTAACCAGCCAGACTACTAAAGATCTCTTAGTAAAACCCCAATTTATATCGACCAATAGCTATTGTTTGAGACTTCACACGTGTTTATTTTGAAATTTGACATAGGTAGATAAGTATTCATTTTTAACTGAATTCGCAGTAGGTACCTTATTCCAATCGAAATACAACACAATACCTTACCATACTATACCAAATTGTGCATTTTTGGGATAAAAATTCTATTAATCTCTGTAAAATCCTCTATGCTCTTCGTTAGTGCTGTGTGTGATTTCGAAATAAATACTTATTATTATAAGTATTTATTTCGAAATCACACACAGTCACCTCAATTTTATTTATTTGCATTGATCACTTTCATAAAATTCAGAGTTTCAAAAGGGTACAACATTTAAAATATCTTTTGATTTTTCCAACTCATCATCATCATCAGCCCGTGTCAGTCCACTGCTGGACGTAGGCCTCTCCCATGGCACGCCACTGAGCTCGATCTTCAGCTCTCCTTCTCCAATCCCTGCCCGCTGCCTTACGAATATCGTCGCCCCACCTAGCTACAGGGCGCCCTATACTACGTTTGCCGACACGCGGTCTCCACTCAAGAACCAGTCTGCCCCAACGGCCATCGGTTCTGCGGCATATGTGACCTGCCCACTGCCACTTCAGCTTGCTAATTCGCTGAAATATGTCGGTAACCTTGGTTCTCTGACGAATAACTTCATTCCGGATTCGATCCCTAAGAGAAACTCCGAGCATAGCTCGCTGAGCGACCTTGAACTGGTGGACAAGCCGCACAGTGAGTGGCCACGTTTCGGCTCCGTATGTCATTACAGGTAGGACGCACTGATTAAAAACTTTCGTTTTTAGGCATTGGGGTATGGGCGATAAGAAGACTCGACGGAGTTTTCCAAATGCTGCCCAGCCCAGCTGTATCCGTCTCTTAACTTCCTTGTCGAAGTTGTTTTTACCTAGTTGGAGCAACTGCCCTAGGTATACGTACTCAGAAACAACTTCGAGGGAGGCTCCGTTTATGGCGATCGGTCCCGGGTCAACATGCTTGTTGATCATATTTTTAGTTTTATCTAAGTTCATCCGGAGACCGATTCGCTGAGACGAATTAGCAAGGCTGTCCAGCATCTGTTGTAGGTCTTGCAACTTTTTAGCCATGATGACGATGTCGTCTGCAAATCGCAGGTGAGAGATGTATGCGCCATTTATATTGATGCCGCGACCTTTCCAGTCCAGCGTCTTAAACATATCCTCCAGTACGTTGGTGAATAGTTTTGGTGATATGACATCACCTTTGCGCACTCCGCGGCGCAGGTGGATATGTTCAGCCCGCTGGTTCTGTACTTGGACGGTCATCGTTGCGGCTTCAAAAAGGCATCTCATCACCTCGATGTATCGCCAATCAACTCGGCATCGTTGCAAGGAGTCCAGAACTGACCAGGTTTCGACAGTGTCAAAGGCCTTCTCATAGTCCACGAAGGCTAGACATAGGGGCAGATTATACTCTGCAGTCTTCTGTATAATCTGCCGCACTGTGTGGATGTGGTCCATGGTGCCGTAACCACTTCGAAACCCGGTCTGCTCCGGGGGTTGAAACTCGTCGAGCCTTCGCGCAAGACGGTTCGTGATGACCCTTGAAAACACCTTGTATACATGCCTCAGAAGCGATATGGGTCGATAGTTTTTCAAAAGGGTTTTGTCACCCTTCTTGAAAAACAGGACGACCACGCTTCTGTTCCATGCCTGCGGAGTTCTCCCAGTGTAGAGGACAGTGTTAAATAACTTCCGAAGCTCCTTAAGTAGTGGGGTACCCCTTGCCCTCAGAAGCTCAGTCGTGACGCCGTCCTCACCCGGGGCTTTTCCATTTTTAAGCTGTTTAAGAGCCAACTCGATCTCATCCAGGTTGATCTCGGGCAAGTCTTCTGTGAAGTGACGTGTAAGGGTGGCTCTGGGATCTCCTCTAAGAGATTCGGGTCGAGGTGCGTGTGAGGCGTAGAGCTGGCTATAGAAATTCCTGACTTCCAAGAGGATTTCCGGCCTAGAAGCGATCACAGTACCCGCTTGTATAGTCAACCTTGTCAAGTGGTTTCTCCCAAGTGACTGGACAAACACTTTTGACCCCCGGTTCTGCTCGATGGCTTTCTCAATCTCAAGCTTGTTGAAAGCTCGGAGGTCGTGTCGGACCAGCTTTGTGATCTTTTTATTTAAGGCCCGGTATTCTGACAAGGTTAAGGCAGCATTTTCGGCGTCGTTCGCTCATAAGCTCCAGAGTCCCCCCCGAAAGCTTAGATTTCTTGCCTGTACGCCTCGTTTCGCAGAATTTAGTGCCCTCGTCTCTAAGAGTCTGTACCACCTGCTCGAACTTCTGATCAACGCTGTCAGTGGTTTCCAACGCAGCGAAACGGTTTTCCAATTTTAGCTGAAAAGCTTGGGAATCCATAGCGGCTTGGATCAAATTCGGTCGGAGACTGGACTTCATCAAGCGGGCTCCATTGTATATTCAGAGTGCCCCGTACGAGCCGGTGGTCACTTCCAGTTTTAAACCTTGCGATCACTGAGACATCTCTGAATATGCGCCTCTTGTCCGCCATGATGAAGTCGATCTCATTTTTTATTTTACCATCGGGGCTTTGCCACGTCCACTTTCTTTGGGGCTGTTTTTTAAAGAAAGAGTTCATCATAAACAGCCCTTCTCTTTCGAAAAAGTTGACGAGCGTTTGCCCCCTATCATTTCTGCTGTCATAGCCGTATGGTCCTACTGAGGATTCGCTGTCAGTTTTTACTCCCACTTTGGCATTAAAATCTCCCATGACAACGTTGTAGTGTGCCCTAGGGGTATTATGAAGGGCCTTAGAGATGTCTTCGTAGAGTATCTCTATGTCCTCGTCTGAGTGTGCCGAAGTCGGTGCATAAACCTGCACGATCTTGAGGGTGTACCTCTCGGTCAGCTAATTTATGAGGTATGCTACCCTTGTCGACACACTGGACATTTCTAAAACGTTGTCAGCGAAGACTCTATGGACCAGAAACCCGACGCCACCCTGGGAAAGTTGGTCTCCCTCTCTAAAGTACAAAAGATGGCCAGATTCTAGGGTTATGGTGTCTTCTCCCTCTCTTCTTACTTCACATAAACCCAGAAAGTGCCATCTTATGCACTTCAGTTCTTCTTCCAACTGCAGAAGATGCTCATCCAGTCGCAGCGTGCGTCCGTTACACGTAGCCAGGGTTAGTTCATGTTGGCGGCCTACCGTAGCCCGGGGATTCTTCGCACTCCCTGCCGCGCCGGAACCGTGACCGCCGCCGTGGTCAGGAATAGCGGAGCGACCGGGAACTGGAGGCCGTGGTATATTTCGACTTGCCATGGAAGGTTTTGCCCATAATCGCCACGCTGGGCATGCGGGTTGGCGATCGCAGGGCGTAACTTCTCGCACTAGTGACGCTGCTGCCCGTCACCGGTCTGGTTAAAAATTTAGTTACGCCATATTTGAATGGTTATACCGCCATTGTCGGTCGTCAGAGCCTCGTCCGTTGATCAGCAGGATGCACCGCGGGCAGGAGAGGTTGACTTGGGGAGCGTAGATGGTAGGTGTCCAACTCAACTCGCCTAATGTAAATATACAAAAAATAAAAAAGTACCTTGTTTTTGCTTTCAAGGTTATTAAGAGTTAAGAAGTATGTCTAGTGGTCATATTAACTAGTTTACCGAACTAACAGCGGCCAACGGCAAACACTTACAGTTAGTTATGATAGTAATTGATTCACGATTTGGCCGGTTAACGGACTTGCAACAAGTTTATGGGCATTCTTAACTTATTATTACATAAATACAGCCAGATAGATGTTTTCTTTCTGGCCGTGATTTTTAATGTACGTGTTTAAGATAATTTAATTCTAGGCTTTTAAATAATATTTGAAACAACCTTAACGAAGCTTAGGTAGCTTTACTTATTATGTCTTAAATTTTAATTATTATCATAGCATAAATAAGTATTCCTTATTTATTTAAAGTCAGATTACAAAATTTCTTCTTTCTTTATTGGTTCTGAACGGAGATTAAATATACGTGTTTTGTAATTAGTTAGTAACATTGAGATCAAATTCCTAGAATCCAATAACGAATATGAATTTAAAAGGTCAGAAAGACCCAGATTTTTTTATCTAATTTTTAATGCTCTAATAATATACAATAATATTAGCCCTGTTAAGAAACTGTCCCACCGTTGGGCACGGGCCTCCGCTCTCACGGGCCGGGCTCTCAAACTGAGAGGGCATAGTCCAGCACGCTGGCCTAGTGCTGGTTGGCGAACTTCACACACCTTCCAGAAACTCTTAGGCAGGTAGGTTTTATTACGATGTTTTCCGTCACCGTTAAAGCAGGGATTATTATTTTTGTAAAACACACATGCTTTCGAAAAGACAGAGGTGCGTGCCTAGGTTCAAATCCTAGACCTCTAATTTTGCAGTCTAACGGTCTAACCAGTAGGCTATCACTGAGTGCTACGTGACCCCATACGTACAAAAAAAAACATTAAAAGCGGTCAAGCCGTTTAGGAGAATAAGAATGACGAACACTCTCACACCAGAATTTCATACATAAAAATAAAGATAACGCTATATTTGAAATGGATTTTTATTTTTAAGTGTCTATAAAACAACTATTACAAAAACTTATTTTAAAAATACCTCTTCTTTGTATAAAGGTAGGAACTGAGAGTTTTATAAACAGGAAGCAAAACTACAATGATTTTGCATACAAAGAATGAACACTGTTACACCGATTCTACAGATACTTCGCCGAAGATACAGTAGCTTGTTCCGAAACATGAAACAACTGAAGTTAGTTTTAGTTAGGTCAGCTATTTATAAACCTTACATTTTCTATTCGGGCTCAGAGCACCCAGACTGTGACAGACGCTTTGCGAAATACTCGTAGGTACGATTGAAATAGATCGCTAAGTCAGAACAAATGGCAAGGAGTTGGTCTCGGGACTGAATTATTTCTGGTTTTGTTTGCTATTTACATAATTATATTTGAATATGAATGGAAAACTTCAGTTGTATCAGTATTAGTGTTTTATTTTTTAGATACTGTTAGTATTTTGTATACCCCATTCTTGACATTGAAGTGTTTCTACAAACTTTAATTTGCACTGTTCGTATGTCTGTCGGTTCGTTTTTCCTGTTCAAATTTTGTGATCATTTTTCAAGCACTTGCGGGTAATTGATTTACCTGAAATTTGGCATATGTATTCAAAACACACTAACCGGGCATACGGTGTTTTGATACAGGTCATGTCAGGAACACAAGTCCCATCTGTCAATTTTTAAAGTTAATAAGGGTCATTATACATTGTCATCATCGTATTTATACTACATTATATACACTTTTTAGTACTCTACCTAATTATTGTATTAAGTTTACTCAAAAGCTTTCAAAGGCTACTTCAATATTTTTTTTCTGCGCATTATCTTCAATTTATGATTTATGCGCTCTCCTAGAAAGTTTGAAGTATTTACGGGGCTTTGATATGGAGCAGCTGTACATGTGCTTAAATTGGTAGATCTATCCACTCCTATCACTCTAGATCAGTTTGCACGTTTTTTTTCTATTAAAATACTGTTTACCTGTTGTACTTTCTTGATGTCAAGGGGTCGTCCATTAATTACGTGATGTTTTTAGCAACTTTTTAATAAATAAAACTTCTAAATGCAACATCTTATTAAATTTTGTGACATTGCAAAAAAATTCAAGACTTACAAGAAATGAATTTAATATCTGAAAGCCGATAAGAATTAGGTTCCCACAGCTGCAAATCAATTACTTATGAACCATTAACACGAAATAATGTAATATGTTATAACGGTATAATTTCTATGTAATTCGCTCCCTACTCCTTCTCCGCCCTCGTTCCTCCACTCTCATCTGTGTATAAGTGTGTTCCTAACAATAATAAATTTATATAAATGATTTTTTTTTGCTTATGCTCTACTATTTTTAGTCATAAAAGTATTCAAGTATCAAATTCATATATTTGTATTTCATCCGGGGTCGCACGCCCTAATTTATTTAAATTTTCCGCCAATTTCCACTTTCAGCTTTTTTTGACAGCCTCTATCTCTATCAATATCCTCGTTAGCGCTGAGCCAAACTCAATAACGTTTTGTTAAACCTTAATTTATAAACGTTTATTAATCAATTTAATATACGTTGTTAAAAAAGATTTTACTATGCACAACAAATGAGCGTGTTCTGTTATCCAGATCAAATTCACTTCGCGCAGTCGTGGCAGTTTAGGATTTTATCCTAGAAAAAATTATTTTATTAAATAAATCATTCATGTTTTATAATATCATCATCATCATCGTATGGTGGTGTATTTTTAATAATGCCAACCCACTTGAACCGCTATCAAAACTTAATGTCAGAGTGGAGGACCCATTGCTTAGCCTCTGGTGTCAGCTGGTGTAGCCCCTCGAATCCGCCACTGAATTTTCGAGTGCGACAGTCCTCCACGATGTGCTGGATAGTCTTTACTGAGTTTTTACAGTCACAACAAGGAGACTCAGTGGTGCCCCACCTGTGCAGACTGTGCAATTTTATAATATGATTTATAATAATTCACGACCAAATACCACTGTGCAAGTTAAGTTTTTCTCATTATCTAAGTGTTTTAAATTTTAATACGTGTAGAATTTCGGATGTGTAAATATACATTCAGTCCGTGTATTTTATTGACCTAGTTGCAAAACGCGTTAACAAAAGCTTTCATCCAATTTATGAAAATCTCGCTTTTTCATAATACACAAGTTTGAGTATTACACACGAAGCATGTTTTCTGAGCTCCCATAATGAAAGGAAATTAGGGAGCAGCGGATGTGTGTTAGTGTACGGATTATAATTCCCTGGAACAACGTTAACGTAGTAGGTTGCGTGTTTTATAAATAAATAATAAATGCTCGTGAACATCAAGGTAAGGTTATGAATAATGTTTTAATAACTAAATTGAGAGGCTTATATCGTCCATTGTAATGTTGGTGATTTCTAGTTTTGTGCTGTTATTTTAACATCTTCCGTTTAGATTCAGAGGCTCTAGCATGAACAAATTGATGTTATCGTAATGATACTGAGTCGATTGCTATGCATGCTATTATTTTACAAAATAAAGATGAATGTGGCAGTACCGTTCCTCGACAGCGCTAAAATAACGTCAAATAGTTTTTGCTTAAGACCCTGGCTTATTTATTTTTTTAACTTTTATCGTACAACCCATTAAAGTTTCGACTCGACCTAAAAACAAATGTAGCCACACACTAGGAATCATTCCCGAGTCGTGGGTGCGTTTACAAACATGAAAATCACATGCGCAAGCACCCAGACCGAAACAAATATTTGTGGGCCACACAAAGATTTGTTCCATGCGGGAATCAAACCTGAGCCTACTCGATCCAGTGGGTGGAACGACTCAAACTCTTAACCACTGGACCTAGCCATCCGTCATATAGAACTATAGATTCGAATGATACCTACCCCAGGGCGCTCTATAAGTAGGTAAGTGATTACACCACCAGGTACATTAAAAGCTATCAGCTCATCGTGTTGTTTAATAACAGCTAAAGCTAAAGCTAAGCATTAAAAAAAATACTATTTGATATGCCATCCTTTTCACACTACAAATTTACCATGAAGAGATGAACGTGACAGCATGTTTTCTCGACAACATCACGTTAATGTCAATCTGTTCGTGCTAAGCGCTCTGAACGTGGATAAGCCAACTTAATTTGGGCTATCTCTTAAATGAATATCCTATCCCATATATCTTTGCCTACAGTTGCTAATTATCCTAACAATTTTATTTACACATGTTACATTAATAGAAAAGTAACATAACTACTTTAGAAGTCTGAGATGTTGTATATTGAGAGCTTATTATTATTGGAGCTTGATTATAATAATGTTCTTATAAATCACTCATACACCAATATTCCGAATTTCTACTTAAATGAAATGTTAGTGTTAATTTTACCATAGGTGGACTATATTGTGGGACGTCGATCGATAAATAAATATGAAAATTTATTGAGTTCTTAGATTTACGCGAATATTACACATGAAATAAAACTATTTTACGGATTTTATCGCGGTTTATTAGTCCCTCCCGTGCCCATGGGTGCTGCAAAGCAATCGAAACGTCGGGACTTAAAAAAAATAAAAAATAAACCGCAATAAAATCCGTAAAATAGTTTTATTTCATATGAAAATTTACCAAAATTTAGGTGCTACAGAACACGTAATCAAATTATAAAGTTAAAGTAGCTTTAACTACTATCTATAAATACTTCATTCACTATAGGTTATACATAACATTGTCATCATCTTTTCCAGTGCATAAGCCTCCCCCCTCTTACGCCAAACGTCTTACTAACGCACTTAATCACACCATCGACCCATTTTTGTACTGGCCTTCCACGATCACGATATGCTTTCCGTAGCCACAATTCCATTATACATAGGTAATTACTTCGCTAAATTTACTTCGTAGTTTAGATCGATATAATATATCAAGGAGTAGTTTGTATTTATAAAAAGTAATACAATGCATTGATAGATTGAATAAAGTTACATAGTCCACACTCATAATATTGACTTTATTTTAATGTACGCAATTCAATTCGGATAATTATCCCAGGAAAAATTGTAGGATGTAAACCATATAATCAATTATTTTTTCATACATTGAAAATATAGTCTTATTTATATTTACTCTAACTTTATATAGTAAATTTGATGGGTCGTCTGTCTAAATAATGCATTATTTAAATAAGTTAAATACTTGGTAGCCTTGTGGTTCGACTGTTGGACTGCACAGTCAGACCCAGGCACGCACCTATATCTTTTCAAAGGCCTTTGCGTCTTAAAAATTTACTATCTTACTTACTTTAACGGTAAAGGAAAACATCGTGAAGAAACCTGCCTAAGAGTTTCTCGAAGGTGTGTGAAGTTCACCAACCCGCACTGGGCCAGCGTGGTGGACTATGGCCTAAACCCTCTCAGTTTAAGAGGAGGCCCGTGTCCAACGGTGGGGCAGTTTCTTAACAAGTCTAATATTATTATTATTAAATACTTACATACAGACTTACTGCGTCGATATTAGTTCTGACCTAATTAAGGTTTCCAAAGGCTGTTCCTGAGTTTTTAGTTCTTGTTGGTTAAATTAGAATTTCAATTGCTGTATAATATACCATCATTGAATATCTAAAGATGTTAGAGAAATTCCGGATATTTTATTTGGTTTAGCAGTTATAATATAAACGATGTTTTTCACCATGACGTGACTTTCATTCCGTGACGTGAGTTCCGTAAAGTGAAGACAAAATTCCCCGAGAATCTATCTTTATCTATCTATAACATCATGCCAGATCCCTTGTGGGGTAGGCAGAGAGTACAGAGTTTCAACAGGTTCTTCCCTTACATACCTCTCTGGCTTCCTCGACTCTCATAGTTCGTCTCATACACGCTCGCCGGTTACGGAGACTCTTGACTTTTCCTTCAGATAAGACTCGGTTTATTTGGTCGTGGTAAGATAGTCTAGGTCTTTCCCGGTACCTGCATTCTTCCACTTTCACATTGTATATCTGTTTTGTCATTCTTTCCTCTGGCATTCTTTCTATATGCCTGAACCAACGGAGCATGCCCTTTCTCATCTTTACACCGATACTATCTTTCATACCTACTCGCTTTTTTACTACGCTGTTGCTAATGCGGTCGATCAGATTCACTCCGCACATCTTCCGCAGAGCTCGCATTTCTACCGCATTTACCCTACTTTCATTCTCCTTCTTACATACCCAGCTCTCGCTACCATATAACAGCGTTGGGACAAGAACTCCGTTATGTATGGCCAGCTGCGCCTTATGGCTTAAGTGCCGGCTCCCAAGTAGCTTTCCCATCGCACCATTGACTCTGTTCCCTGCACTCATTCTTCTCTCTATGTCAGCGGTGTATTTCCTATCCTTACTGAAGGCGCATCCAAGATATACAAACTCATTCACTTTCATTCACCGAGAATTAGTCTAGTTAAACATTATCTGTGGATGTTTAGCTATATTCAGAGAAAAGCTATTTAGCATATTTGAAAACAAAAATACATACACATGTTCCACAAGTGTAGCGTCCTTTTACGGGTATAGGTATGAACTGATATCTCGAGAAACAATGCGAAAAAAGCTGTACAAATTAATTTAAGTTTTTTTATATTGTAATTACAAGTTTTAAATTACACAATTTAGGTAATTTCAAGCTAAAGTCTGATAATAAATCGAAACTATTCTTTGATATCTTCTTCATGTAGTGTACCTGGATATTTGTATTTCCTTTCAGTTTATAATCTTAACAATAGCGCTACTATATTTTATTTATATATCGTACGTTAACACGGCCATAACACTGGGTAAGATTATGTTAAACATTCTAATTATATCTAAGGATAATTTGTTGAATTCTTGTGCTACTAAATTCCTGTATTTGTACTCCTGTTTTTGTGTTGTTTACGAATATAATCTCTCAGAGTGCCTTTTGTTAGACATTTTTACAACGCTTGTGCTTAATGGACTTTTGGATAGATATATTTACTTAAATGATTTTTATTAATAACTCAGGACTAGAATTAGATTCTATGATAATAAACTGCGAGACCATACAAGATGCCGAGAACTACAAGCAAATTTTTGCACTGGAACTAAACTTTAAATTACTCTCATCAAATATTCGGAGTATACACAAGAACTTTGATGCTTTAACTGTGGCCCTTAAGCGTTTAAATGTACCATTCGACATTGTGATTTTAACTGAGTGCTGGCTTTGCGACTCTGTCATTGTTCCAGAAATACCCGGGTATAACAAATATAAAACAAATAATAACAAGAATCACAATGGCAGGGTTGTTGCATATGTCAAGGATATTTAGAGTGATACTGTTTTGGAACCCCTTATAGATGAAGCCGATTGCCTGACTATAGAAATTCCTCAAGTTATTAATATTTTAGGGATATACCGCTCACCCTCTTTTATAAATCTGGAGTATTTTCTTTCTTCTCTTGAAAGGTATATTGACAACACGAACCGATTACCTTTCATTATTGCCGGTGAGTTGAATGTAAATATAATAGATACACTCAGTATTCCACAAAACCTATAATACCAGCGTTTCATGCCCGAAAAAGGCTTTCTTCATCATCATGTCTTGATCACATTTACATTAGAAACACCCGCGGTTATCATGGAGTACTGGGAGTTGTTTGCTAAGTTGATATAATCGACCACTACCCTGTTATGATTGGGTTAAACCTTACCATTAAATATATAAAGAATGAAATATTAACTCCTGCCACGTACCTTTTCAATCTTAGTCTCTCAAGTGGAATTTTTCCAGAAGCTTGGAAAATCACCACTGTATGTCCAATTTATAAGAGTGGCCAAAGGATTCTTATGAAAATTACAAATCGATCTCACTTTTGACAACTTTTTCGAAATTGCTGGAAAAACTTGTCAATAGTTACCTTGTAAGTTTTTTTAGAAATGCATAATTTAATATCTTCTAATCAGTTTGGCTTTAGGAAAGGTAAAAGTACGAAAGATGCAGTAACAGAACTTACAACTGCAGTGTCCTCACATCTAGATAATAAACGATGCTGTATTGGTACCTTTTTGACCCTAGCAAAGGCCTTTGACACTGTTTCCGTTCCGATACTTCTTAGAAAACTTGAGGGTTCAGGGGTTCGTGGAATCCCCCTGGAATGGTTTAGAAGCTACTTAACGGATATAAAACAGTGTGTAAAGATAGGACAGACCATTAGTAGAACAAAAAGTATTCGATTTGGTGTACCGCAGGGAAGTATTCTTGGACCAACTCTATTTCTATTGTGTATCAATGTTATTCATGATATTCTTAACATAAATGCCGGGATTGTATCTTATGCCGATGACACTGCATTAATTTTTCATGGCCCTACTTGGCATGCGGTATGCTCATCAGCTGAGCAGGGTAGGGGACTGGTTCTGTTTCACTGGCTACAAACAACCTAATCACTCTTAATAGAACGAAAACAGTGTATTTAACTTCTATAAAAGTACTTCATCCGCGCCGAAAACCGAAACGATAATCAAGATCCACAGGAAAAGTTGCGAGATGCGGCCCTGTGATTGCGATACCTTACAACGTGCAACGTTCATAAAATACTTTGGTATTCATATGGACGAGAAACTTACTTTCCAATTGCATACTGAGATTCTTTCGTCCCGAATTCGTAAGGTTATAAGTGTAATGCGAGTTATAAGGAATGTGGCATGTTTTGAGACCCTAAAAAGCATATAATTTGCTCTCTGTCAGTCTTTAACTACTTATTGTCTGATCTGCTGGGGTGATGCTGCCAAATCATTTATGATTCGACTTGAAAGAGCACAAAGATCTGTACTAAAAGTTATGCTTAAAAAACCGTACAGGTTTTGCACTCGAAGCCTTTACAAAGACGCCGGAGTACTAAATGTGCGTCAGTTCTTTATATTATAGACCACAATATCGGTGCACAAATCCGTGATCTATTCGTGTGATAACGATTTATTGCGAAGTCGCAGAGTCTTTCGAATTGCTACTCCATCCACGAAGAGTAGGTTTGCACAGCGCCTTAGCATGTTTATGAAATTGCATATTTATAATGTGGTCCAGATTTGTGACATTAAAAGCAAAACTGCCTGAAACTAAACAGGTGATACAAAAATGGCTCGATACATTAACCTATAATGAAACTGAAAATTTATTAAATATTGCGTGTTAGATAAGTCTTTATGTATGTATGTGCGTGTATATGCATATGTGTGTATGTATACGTATACAGTATGCATGCGTATGCGTAAATGTATGTGGGTATAGATAATATATGTGTATATGCATCGATTCTGTCTGCCTTGAATATTACCTTCGCCTAGTATAACTGGAAATTAGGTTTCCTCGATACAGGCTTGCCTAGTGAGGAAACCAACGGATAAAATTGTTTTTAGGATAAAATTGGCTCCTTGCAGGGCATGGGGCGTGTTTTAGTGTTAAATTTTAACTTTGTTAAATAGAATTTAATGTAAGCAATTTAATGTAAGCAATTCTCGATGTCATGTTCTGCAGCAATAAATATTTTTTTCATTTTTTATTTTCATTTTTTTTTCAACTATGGGAATATAAAATTAAGATAAATAGCGATAAATGTTGAAAAAATCAGTTCATGTGCAATCTTAATTTATCTAAGTGTGCAATATTAACCTACATTTAAAAGTTTAATATCATGTCATCATGCCACTCAAGATTTGAACCGACAGAGACATCTGTCGGTTCAAATCTTATGATTCATTTTTGAAGCACTTGCGAGCGTCCAATTGAGCTGAAATGACGTCGGCCAGAGGAACCACCCAACTACACAATATAACCCTGCCGTGTTTGGGCTCGTTGGACAAATTCAACGAGTCCAAACATGGACTAGACACAACTTCTCTAGTGGTGTAGTGGGACCAAAGTACTCGTTAAGACAAATCTTGACGAGTACTTTAGACAAGGTCTGATGATGGAGCCGAAAAGAAGCCATAGGAACTCCTAAACTAAATATCCTCGTTGTTTTTTTTTTGCTATAAAAGCATGTGTTTAAAAAGATATTTTTAGATTCAAATTATTTCGTTTCGTCATTGACTTTTTTTAAATGTTATTTATGATACCTATTATAAGTTTCTAGCTCTAGCAATGTTGGCATCAAACCCGGTCTACAACAGCGCTACCTACCGTGTCTATAATATTTCTGATTATGTAGCTTTCTAATGATAAAAGACTGAAATCAAAATCGGTGTAGTGAAAGTAAAGAAAAGAAAGTATAAAAAAAGTGCTTACCCTCTATTATTTTTATTTTTTATTCTTATGATGGTAAAGAATATAAAACTAAAATTATCACGTCGTTCCTCTTTCGGGGTCAACAGAATTGATGTATATTTTGATACTGTTTTGACAGTTAATAATATTCCCCTGATCTTTTTCGCCATAACAGCGTATAATACGTGATACCTAGATTAATAGGTAGTACAAAGATCGTATATGCTTTATGAAGTATTGTGGATAGTACTTGTAAAAACTTGAGACCATCTCTTTACTGTTCATCATCATCATTAACATCAGCCTATAGCAGTCCAGTGCCCTCTTAAAGAGGCCTCTTTATATAATATTCTGGCGTATTCAGACAAGGCGATCAGTACGCGGCGTATTCAGATCAGGGACTGTTTCTTGTCATTACATAAAACAGATTGCGGACAGTACATGCTTTGTCATTTGGGACTGTCTCTTACTGAAAAAGCAGTTTTGCGGATAGCAAACTTGTAGCTATCTTTTAACTGCTGTCAGAATCTGATACCATGAACCGGAGTTAGCCGCTCTAGATGTTCAAGAAGATTTTATATTGTTCAAGCGCCTACAAACTTATTAACTCGGTGACCGCGGTGGCCTTACCCGAATCGGGTACAACAGTATGTGCAGCTACTGTAGACTGAATTTCAAATGAAATAGAGGCCGATGTCCTTGACATTTTGGACTAAGACCCAACTATTACCCAATCGTATGGAAAAGTAGTACATAATGTTCTTGCCCTCAGGCTGAAACATTATGCTACAGAAGGATTGAAAAAAAACATGTGCAAAGAGCTTACTGTTAAATACCCGACACCAAGAAATTACACACTGATAGACCCACCTATTTTGATTGCTGAAATTAAGGTAGCTGTCACGGAAGTCGTCGTCGAAAGGGATAAACCTATCGAAATTAACCAAAGGCAACTCATGTCGACTGTAACTACTTTAAGTCGGGCGATATTCTTGTAGATTTCTACAGAAAATAAGAGTCCCGCAATACTGAAATTTTTAATGGACGCAGTTCGCATCTTTTGCAACTGCCAATACTGTAACTCTAGGACGAGTAAGAACTTCATATTTTTTTTTTTAAAAAAGGAAATGGAATCTCAGATCCATATTACAAAAATAGACAAATATTTATTTAACGAAAATTTACCAGACTTCATAAAATCAGCGAAGGCAATTCATAAATCTGTCTCTGATTTAAAACGTCCCCTTGGATAAAAAACTGGAAAGGTGTCCCTTCCAGCTCGCAGGCAGCAGGGGGCGTGGCGAATAGTAAGGGAGCTTGCGCATGCACCGGTGACAATCGGCAAACGACATCTTCAAAGCCATCACATCGGAATCGAGCCAACCAGAATCGTTGATAAATACGGTAAACTATGCTGGCAGTTTATCACTAATGGTCATTGTTAACTAATGATCCTACTGTCATTTCATATATTAAGGGCTACAAAAATTCTTTTGCATGCCCGATAATATAGACAGTTCATACATAAGAAAATATCTTATTTAAAAACGAAAAAGCTTTGTTTTGTTGACGCTATTAATAATATTTTAGAGTCCGGCGCCATTTCTGAATACCAAACATGTAAAAATTAGTAACTGCCTGGAATATTTCTTAAATTTAAAATCCCTTTACCAATTTATAGATACCGATACCTTATATTGGAAGATTTATGAACTGCCGTCAAGCTCTTAAAACAAATTAGCTTTATGAGCGCTATAGACGTCGAATATGAATACTTTTTAAAACGAAACGAAACGAAACGGAAACGCGCGATAAAAACGCCGTTTAATAGCATTAAACATGATACTACCTGGCAATTTTCTTTGATACCTCAACAACGGGGTAGGTATTTCCTGCGGTAAAGAGAAGGCTAGCGGTATGTGAAGCGATAGTGAAAAATCTAGGCATATATTTATTTAGAAATCTTAACTTGAAAATTTTCAAATTGACAATACGACTGCAATCTCATACATCAATCGTATGGGAGGTATACAGTTTCCACATTAGACAGAAATCACCAAGAGAATATGGTAATGGTGTGTGTATGAATGATCTATGCTGTTGGCTACAGGGCCTTTATAGCTTCACCGGACAAATGGCAATAGTGTGAACGTCGCCGACTATGTGTCTGCGTCTTACGTTGCATCTAAAGATAATGTGATAGCAAATATTGAATCCAGACTCGCCCATCCCGATATAGAATGGGAATTATCTGAGTCGACTATTCAGGTTATTAAAACTAAGCCCGGTAATTCTTGCCTTAATAGATCTGATTGCCAGTAGAATTAATAAAAAATATGACCAGTTCATTTCATGGCACAAAGACCCTGGAGCGGTTACTATATAAATGCTTTCACTGTTTACTTTCATGATAAAACTTACCGTTTTGCTGAAAATCGCGAAAAACTCATTTTTTTTACCTTTGACCTTGAATAATTTTTTTTTCCATACACGGGAATGATGGGGAACTTCTAGACATTGTTTATAATTATGTTATGAACAATTTCACTGAAATTCAGCTTGTTGGGACTTTATGTAACTTCACTCTCATTTTTTGGTCTAAATTGACCGGAGTATGTAGACGAATGTAGTATCTATCGAAAAATTTGCAGTATCAGTTCGGAGTCCAGATTTGTGCCCGGTATATAGCAATAGTCCCGCCCCCTATTACATGATACCTAAAATCGTTGGCAAAACACTTTTTGTTCAAATG
This sequence comes from Phalera bucephala, assembly GCA_905147815.2. NCBI lineage: Eukaryota > Metazoa > Arthropoda > Insecta > Lepidoptera > Notodontidae > Phalera > Phalera bucephala. Next base: position 15,094,987 of record LR990612.1, read on the forward strand.
AACAACTCTGCCACTCACCCTTTTTTTTGATATAATCGAATTCTTAATTTATTTTAATTTCTACAAAATAACTGTATTAATGCCATAGATAAATCACACAAACTGAAAAGTATTAATCCACATTATATCAACAGATTTGTTTTAAGCCGCGTATACACGTGTATCCAACACTTTTAGCGATAATTTATCAGCCAGCGTGCTCTATCCTTCACGTAAGCATACCATGTGTCGTCGAATTTAAAATTTACATTCTTTAAATATTATTAGTTTTGAGAATATATTGTTCTATAAAAATACAAATATCGGTGAATTATATCGTGCGATCATGATTAATTTATGCATAAGTAAACTCAACAGTAGGTGATACCTAAGGTTATTCTCCCAAATCTAACATTTTTACACTGACGTAAATTTAGCTTTGCAAGACAATGACAATGGCGTATATCTAATCCATTGCTAAAAAATAGCGCTAGGAATATGGCTGTATGGACTACGAACATAGGCGAGCCAGATCGACGTTATTTTATGAAAGCTACAATTGTGTGAGTAAATATGTAGTTACGAAAGCATGCATACTGGCTAGCTTTAAACCGGAGCTATTTTATTTGAGAGGCAACAGATACAAAAGGTGCATCATAAAAATCTTTTTAAAAAAAAGGTAAACCGACTTCAAAAACCAAAAAAATAAATTTTTGAAGTCGGTGCTGGTTGGTGCAGTCGGTTACTTGGCACCGACTTCAAATATTAATTTTTTTGGTTTTTGAAGTCGGTTTACCTTTTTTTTTAAAGATTTTTATTTTACATTTTTAAGTAAGGTGGTAAGGTGCAGACTAAAATGCCACATCAATGCCTTTGTTATAGATTTTTTTTTTTTTTTTGTATTGTTATATGAAAAATGTAATAGGAGTTCGATCGTTCTCTGCTCATACACACATATATACATGCATGTTTATAGGTTCATTACACATTCACACACACACACACACACACATACAGAGCACACAATATTAATTAGTTCTATATTGGCACTCGATCCGTAGTATTGTTTGGAATGACAGCTACTTTAGTCAAAGTGACCATTTTAGTTGGATTTTGGGTCGACATAAATTACGTAGCGTATTGCGGTGTCCTTACTTTGACGAAGGTGTGACTCGAATAGTTAAGACTATCTGAGAACGATCGAACTCCTAAATTGTTTACTGTTTAATATACACGGTGTTATTTTAGTCATCGTAAAGTGAAAACCCAGATGATGTCTCCAATGCCTACTATTCACTGGTATTACTTCAACAACATCTCCATAATAATACACATTTTTAACACATACCTATAACCAAGCGCAAAATGACATTTAAGGGTGGGGCAGTTCGTCACCTAACCGATAGATACCTTCGATATTCCGGATTGTCACCCCACCCAGATAGGTCAGTACCGGATGTTACTTAATGAAATGTTCTTTTTAATCATTTTTATTACCAGTGAAGAGTAGGCATTGAATACATCACCGGAGCTTTCGCTCAACGACAACTAAAATTACACTTTGTATAACAGACAATGGTTACGTTTAAATTAAAGTATCTCCTTAATTATAATGCAAGTAAAGGCGATATGGTAATATATTTACATAATTGTTTGGCCTTTTCATATGCTCCTCTACTATGAAAGATGTTTTAAACTGTAAATAGGTAAGTAATATAAGAGTTATAAATATTTATTTAGCTTGTATTTATTTTCTTGTCTTTTTAAATTTTAGCATGTATTATTTTGCGCCTACTAGTTTGTCTCTACACTACTCTAAGGTAGACTGGCAGAAAATAGCTCAGGCATTAAGTCCATCTCTGAACATAAGTGCATGAATTATAAATGAATAAGTATTGTTTTTTGAAACTATATTTTTTTTCTTTAAAATTCTTTGCCCTAATGAAATATTTTTCTATGCCATGTGTGGGTTGAACATTAATTTTAATTAGGTATGTATTATGAGGTTCAATGATGTTCAAGAAAACGGAACCTACCCTTTTTTTTATAAAACTACATTTTAATGCTAAGCGGCAAATTCAATGGAAATACTTGCATATCCAAATAAAGCTTAAAAAAATATAAATAAATACAGAAAAATCCTGCCTGTGAATCCATTTTTATATCTAAGTTTATATTGCATTAAAAAATATAATGATATTCAATCAGAAACTCAGAAATACCTAATGGGTTAAAATTCAGTAGTCTTTCCTCCTGTAAAATTAGTCAAAGTAGAGTTACGATGTTTAATTAATCCCTTGACTCATAAGTAGATACACGTTCCTTTGTTTCAAAACCCATAACATCTCAGCGACCGGAGTTGTCACCGCATTTCCTTATCTCATTGATTAAGTGCACCGACTTTAGGGAGTTCTTGAGGTCCATGAGTACGAGTCGAGGCGTCGTGTTTTGTGATGTTGGCAAACAGAGTAAGTGGAACAGAGCAATACATTCAATGATCTCGTAAGACGGGTGTATTTACGTTACCATAGATATTGTTTGTAAATTGTTTGATAAGCGATAGCTCTACTACAGTAAGATCTCAGGCCAGCTAGACCTACGTGATTTTATGAAGGCTACAAGTTTGTGAATAATGGTGAAATACAAACTCTCTAGCTTTAAACCGGGGCCATTTTTGAGGTAGCATACATAACCTGCATGGGATCTGGAGTGATGATATAGACATATAGATAGAGAACTTCATACTATGACGTAGGTTGGCACTATTTTTAACCGACTTCAAAAAGGAGGAGGTTCTATGTTCGGTTGTACGTATGCTTTTTTTTTTTTTGTTTTTATGTATGTTCAGCGATATTTCTATCAATTGTGGACCGATTTTGATATTTTTTTTTGTTCAGTATAGATCCGCGGTGGTCCCATTTTAATTTAATTGGTATTGGACCTTGCACTTAGAAGATACACCAGGGAACTCCTTAACGACAAACAATAGGCATGTGTAAATTGAGATATTATGGGTATTACGTCTATCCTATAGGTACCCTACTATAGAACTAAGCAGTATATTAGCCAACTTCAAAAAGGAGGTTCATAATTCATCCTTTTTTTATAACTCCTTTGCTTATGAACCGATTTTGATGATTCTTTTTGCATTTGGTTCAGTATAGTTTTGAGGTGGTCGTATTTTATTGTTATTGGTATTGGACCTTGGACTTTCAAGATACAAGAGGGAACACCTTAACGGCGAACAGCACGAATGTATAGATTCCGTTATTATGATCATTATATTAATCCTGTAGGTACCTTACTTTGCAACTTAGCAAAATCGTCACTTAAAATTGTAAAATAAAAATCTTAAAAAAAAAAGGTAAACCGACTTCAAAAACCAAAAAAATAAATATTTGAAGTCGGTGCCAAGTAACCGACTGCACCAACCAGCACCGACTTCAAATATTTATTTTGTTGGTTTTTAAAGTCGGTTTACCTTTTTTTTTAAAAGATTTTTATTATGTACCTTTTGTATCTGTTGCCTCTAAAGTAGCTCCGATTTGAAGTTAGCAAGTATGCATGCTTTCGTAACTACATATTTACTCACACAATTGTAGCTTTTATAAAATAACGTCGATCTGGCTCGCCTAAGTTCGTAGTCCATACAGCCATGTTCCTAGCGCTATTTTTAAGCAATGGATTAGACATACGCCATTGTCATTGTCTTGCAAAGCTAAATTTACGTCAGTGTAAAAATGTTAGATTTTGGAAAATAACCTTAGGTATCACCTACTGTTGAGTTTACTTATGCATAAATTAATCATGATCACACGATATCAATCAATAAATCAGCCTATCGTAGTCCACTGCTGGACATAGGCCTCTCCTAACACGCGCCATTGCACACGGTCCTCCGCCTTCCGCATCCAGTCTGTCCCAGCGACCTTTTTGAGGTCGTCGGTCCATCTAGCTGGGGGCCGTCCTACCTTACGCTTACCAAGTCGCGGTCTCCACTCTAGGACACGCTTGCTCCATCGGCCGTCGGTCCTTCTGCAGATGTGACCAGCCCATTGCCACTTTAGCTTACTGAGTCTGCGAGCTATGTCGGTAACTTTGGTTCTTTGTCGGATTACCTCGTGACGAATTTTATCCTTCAAAGAGACGCCGAGCATAGCTCGCTCCATAGCCCGCTGTGCGACTTTGAATTTGTGGACTAGTCCCACTGTGAGTGTCCACGTCTCGGCCCCGTAAGTCTTAACAGGTAGGACGCATTGGTTAAAGACTAGTCAGCAGGCATTGCGGTATAGGCGAAGCGAAAACGTGACGTAGTTTGCCAAATGCTGCCCAACCCAATTGGATCCTGCGGTTGATTTCTTTCTCGAAGTTGTTTCTACCAAATTGGACAACTTGTCCAAGGTAGACATACTCCCGAACAACTTCGAGCATCGAACCATCGACGTAGATCGGTCCCGGCGTGACATGCTCATTAAACATGATCTTGGTTTTATCCAAGTTCATGCCGAGACCGACACCTCGAGAGGCTTCATTTAGGCTATGCAGCATTTCACGATGACGATATCATCGGCAAACCGAAGGTGTGAGATGTATTCGCCGTTGATATTAATGCCCCGCCCAGTCCAGTCCAGCGTCTTGAAGACGTCTTCGAGTGCATTGGTGAAGAGCTTGGGGGATATTACATCCCCCTTCCAGTCTTACCCCTCGATGCAGCTCGATCGGGTTGGTCTTTTGGTCCTGGAGCTGGACGGTTATTGTGGCGGTATCATACAGACATCTCAACACCTCGATATAGCGCCAATCGATGCCACATCGCTGCAGAGCATCCAAAACCGCCCAGGTTTCGATGGAGTCGAAGGCTTTCTCGTAGTCCACGAAAGCCATACACAGCGGCTGATTGTACTCTTCGGTCTTCTGTACAATCTGCCGAACAGTATGGATGTGGTCTACGGTGCTGTAGCCTTTTCGAAACCCGGCTTGTTCCGGTGGCTGGAACTCGTCAAGTCTTCTGGCGAGGCGGTTTGTGAGTACTCTCGAGAACAACTTGTAGACGTGGCTCAGGAGTGAGATGGGTATGTAGTTCTTCAGCAAGGTTTTGTCACCTTTTTTGAAGAACAGAACCACCGCACTCCCGCTCCACGCTTGAGGTGTTAAGCCCTGGTGGATGACGGAATTAAAGAGACTCGCTAGCTTTTTCAGGATTGGAGTCCCGCCTGCTTTTAGGAGCTCAGTGGTGATTCCGTCATCGCCTGGCGACTTGTTATTTTTGAGCTGCTCGAGAGCCACTCTGACCTCGCCCTGGTTGACATCAGGGATGTCTTCCGTATCGTGGCGTGCTAGTGGGGCTCTGTGGTCGTCAGCGCTGGGTCTCGAGGGTTTAGCCGTCCGTGATGCGTACAGGTCTTTGTAGAAACTCTCAATTTCCTCGAGTATCTCGAACTTGGAGGTCACGGTTTTGCCATCCGCTGTATTAAGTTTCGTCAGATGGGATCTACCTAGCTGGCGAGCGAAGACTTTGGTGCCTCTGTTCTGTTCAATCGCAGCCGCGATGGTGCGGGTGTTGGAACATCGGAGGACACGTCGCACCAGCTTCCGGATCTTCCGGTTGAGGTTCCTCCCATCCGGCGAAGACGCCTGCGTGGATGACATTTCCCGTCTCTGCCCCATAAGTTCGAGAGTCTCGAGCGAGAGTTTAGACTCTCTCATACCGCTTTTGCCGGGAAACACCCTTCGAGACACATCCTGTAGCGTTTTGACCACTGTGTCGGTTTTCTCGTCAACATTGCCTTCGGTTTCCAGCAGGTCGAAACGATTTTGAAGCTCCAGTTGGAACTTTTCGGACCCTAAAGCTATTTGAGGCGCAGTAAGTCTGAGAGTAGACCTCATCATGCGACGTCTTTCGGCCTTGAAGTTTATATTTAGAGCGCCTCGGACAAGTCGGTGATCGCTGCCGGTATTAAACCTGTTGATCACGGAGACGTCTCTAAATATAGACTTCCTGTCAGTCATGATGAAGTCTATCTCGTTCCTCGTCACAGTGTCGGGGCTTCGCCATGTCCACTTTCTATGAGGCTTCTTCTTAAAGAACGAATTCATCAAGAAGAGCCCCTGCGACTCCAGAAAGTTAATCAGCATCTGCCCCCTGTGGTTTCGGCGCCCCACGCCGTGGGGTCCGATTATCGTTTCGCCGCGTTCTTGTACTCTCACTTTGGCATTGAAGTCCCTCATAACAACATTGTAGTGAGCCTTGGTGGTGCCATGTAATGCCTTGGCTATGTCTTCATACATGGCTTCGGCTATGTCGTCGCAGTATGTCGAGGTCGGCGCATATACCTGTACCACCTTCAGGGTGTACCTGTTGGTGATTTTAATTATGAGGTACGCTACCCGTGCCGACACACTGCTGACTTCCACAACGTTGTTAGTGAGAGCTTTGTTGACCAGGAAACCGACACTGCCCTGAGATGGCCGGTCACCTTCCCGAAAGTAGAACAGGTGGCCTGACTCAAGGGTTATCGTGTCCTCGCCCTGTCTTCGGACTTCGGATGACCATAATATGTGCCAGTTTATGCGACCTAGTTCTACCTCGAGTTCAGTGAGGTGTTGGTCCAGCCGTAGAGAGCGTCCATTGTACGTAGCCAGGGTCAGGTGTTTTTGGTAGCCATGTGTCGTAGCCCGGAGATTCTTTGCACCCCCTGCCCCGCTGTTACCGCGACCGCTACCGTGGCAGCGGACAGCGGGACTACCGGGAACTGGGGGCCTTTGCGTTTGGTGTCTTAACATGTTAGGAGGTTTTGGCCTACTATACCACGCTGGCCAGACGGGTTGGTATAGGGTTTGTTTCAAATTTTCCTTTTCTGGTCGTTGATCGGATGACGTTACTACCTTTGGTGGACTCTTACCACCAGCCTAGCAAAAGTATGGCTACTGGGGCATTCTAAGTTTTTCTTTCGCTCAAAGCCCAGTAAAGAAGTATACACGATATAATTCACCGATATTTGTATTTTTATAGAACAATATATTCTCAAAACTAATAATATTTAAAGAATGTAAATTTTAAATTCGACGACACATGGTATGCTTACGTGAAGGATAGAGCACGCTGGCTGATAAATTATCGCTAAAAGTGTTGGATACACGTGTATACGCGGCTTAAAACAAATCTGTTGATATAATGTGGATTAATACTTTTCAGTTTGTGTGATTTATCTATGGCATTAATACAGTTATTTTTTAGAAATTAAAATAAATTAAGAATTCGATTATATAAAAAAAAGGGTGAGTGGCAGAGTTGTTCATTTGTACAAAAAGTGTTTTGTCAACGATTTTAGGTATCATGTAATAGGGGGCGGGACTATTGCTATATACCCGGCACAAATCTGGACTCCGAAATGATACTGCAAATTTTTCGATAGTTAAACTACATTCGTCTAAATTTCGATACAAAATACCTGCATTTTACCTGCCTCATTGGTGTAGTGGCGAATAATGCGCGTACCATTTATGGGTGTGTGTTTGTAAATGATCTACGCTTTTTGCCATTCACACACACACACACACACACACTTACAAATGGTACGCACATTATTGGCCACTACACCAAAAAGGCACGTAAAATATAGGTATTTTGTATCAAAATGTAGACGAATGTATTTTATCTATCGAAAAATTAGTAGTATTACGAGGTCCTAATTTCGAATTCTAGGTCAGAAAAAAAAATTAATTTATGCATGTTTATGCATTCTCAGTATATGTCCGGATTCTGGAATTGTACCCGACTATAGGCTCGCCTTCTATTACATGAGATCCTAACATTGTCGGTAAAAAGTGTGTGTACCTCATCTCTGCTATCGCCACTTGAAGAATACAGATTTACTATGTTATTTTATTTTACCTACATTTAAGGTTTCGTCACATAGCCGACGTCGCGTGACGGACGACGCGCGGGCCGGGGAGTTGTAATGTCCGGAAATGTACGGGAGACGCCACACAACGCAGCTCTGCTCGGCGTGAAGGCAAAAGTCACGACCCGCCGCCGAAGCCCTCGATGAAATTACAAACGAAGCACGGGGGAACGAGACGCCAATACGCGTGTGTGAGATTTGGAAAAAGTAGAGCTAGAATTAAAACACAGAAATACAATTTACACCTTTTATTTTACCTTGATCATATCCGTAAATGTCAATATTATTACACAAGCATATTTTAAATCGGTCTTTACACTCCAAAAGAGACACAGCATAATTATAACAAAATATATCAAAATAATAGGCAAAATACTTAACTTAAAAATGCTGTCTTCACGCGATAACTTTAGAATCCCAAATCTACACCTTTGATCAATGCATTACCTTATATACCATACGTTTTTTATACAAATTATATTAGTCTGTTCTGACCAATCACAAATAGGTGTTGTTTTTACTGAATAACTCGCTACATATATCATGTTATTTAAATATGATCCATTCAAAATGTTTTAAACCATATATCGATGTCTTTTATCCACATCGAGCTGCATTTAATTATAACGTGGCAATCAATTACAGTTTACAGTAAATCGTTGCTATTGGACCTATGAACGTTATATGTTCGCATTGCAAGGCATTGAAGTTCAGAAATGAAGCCCCTGGATTGTGTTGCGGCAGCGGCCAAGTCAAACTGATGCCATTGGAAGCGCCACCAGACCGTTCGTTGGTTTCTGGAAATGGGCCAGATTCCAAATATTTTTGATTCATTTCCAGCAATACAATAATTGCTTTCAAATGACCTCATTTGGTGCAAAAAAAATTATTCGAGATAATTTTATGCCCACTTTCAAGCTAAGTGTATTGGGAAACATTAAAGTTTTACCACCAATTTTACTTTTACCTATTTTATATCTATTTACCGTTGCAGATTCAGGGTCAAATATATCATCAAACAGGTTCCTTATTACCAACGCCGGATAGTGACTACAAATTTTTGCAAATTTAATTTATGGGCGATTCAGCAAGCCAAGTCGATCAGCGGTGTGCACACAATAATTCAGTGAAAAGATCAATTGTGGAACAACTCCAAATATTTTTCCATCAACACAACGAATTGGTTGTATTATTCAAGACCGCATTAGATCGCATGCCATCTGATAACCACAAAATTGTCACCAGAGCCAATAAGTCGCCTATAGGACAACACGCAAGACGTTTTAATACGCCAACAATTGATGAAGTCGCTATTGTCGTCGTGGGTGAAAGTTTAGAAAATCAAGATTTTGTTTTACATCGGCGGAACGATCTACTGCGGCGTATGTCCGAAACACATCGATCATATGATGCGATCCAATATCCTCTCTTATTTTGGCAAGGTAAAGGTCATGGTAAGGTATCATTTTTCAATGAAGATGATAATTCCAATTACAGGTAAATAAACAATCTACGTTTACTACCTTAATCATAACAATAATTTATCTTAATAACACGACAAAATTGTTACAGGTGCTGAAACTAACAAAAAAGTTAGTTCAATGAATTATTATTCATACCGACTGATGGTTCGGGAAAATGAGGACAACCACATCTTAAAATGTCGGCGCCTTTTTCACCAATATGCTGTGGATATGTACGTGACAGACAGAGCGATTGACATATATCAGGTTGAACCAGGCAAAACTCCGTTCCGAGGAATACGTTCATCTGCGGGATGCCATTAATGCTGACGGAAATGTACAGAATGTCGGAACACCTATTCTCCCAGCAACGTACGTCGAAAGTCCTCGGCATATCCATGAATACGCTTAAGATGCTATGTCGTATGTACGTCATTATGGCATATCAGATTTGTTTATCACGTTTACGTGCAATCCACAGTGGACAGAAATTTTACAAGAATTACCTGGCCAATCACCCATTAATCTCCACGACGTCACGTTGTTGGATGTATTCAGTCGAGTGGCAAAAGCGCGGAATACCACATGAACATATCCTCAATCGGTTGGTTGAGAGAATAAGACCGAATGAAATCGATGATGTAATATCAGCAGAAATTCCCAATAATGATGAAGATCCACTGTTACATGAGGTGATTACAAAAAATATGATTCATGGTCCCTGTGGAATATTAAATCTTATTTTTCCGTGTATGGTAGAAGGGAAATGTTCAAAACGCTACCCAAGACAATTAGTAGCAGAAAAAATTACTGGAAATGATGGTCCTCCACTATATCGCCGCAGATCTACAGATGACAGTGGAAAGTCAACAATAGTCAAAGTGAATCAACAGGACATTGAAGTTAATAATCGTTGGGTTGTTTCGTTTTCGAACTCTCAAAGACATTTGAAGCACACATAAATGTCAAATTTTGCCAGTCCGTGAAATCTATTAACCACATTTGCAAGTACGTGTACAAAGGTAGTGACATGGCTGTGTTCGGTGTTGCTGCCGAAAATTCAAACAATGAGGTCACTCAATTTCAAATGGGCCGCTATGTTAGCAGTAAAGAAGCGATGTGGCGTATTTTTCATTTGCAATACATGAAAGACACCCCACAGTTGTTCACTTGGTCGTACATTTAGAAAATGGTCAAAGAGTGTATTTTACAACGGAGAATGTATAACAACGAGTTGACAGGCCGCCATCGACAACATTGACCAGCTTCTTTGAAATGTGCCAGAATGATGACTTTGCCAGAACGCTGCTTTACTCTGAAATGCCAAGATATTATTCCTGGAACCAATCGTCAAAAAAATTTCAACGACGAAAACAAGGGCATCCAGTTCTAAGTTACCCACAAATATTTTCCGCCGATGCACTAGGACGTCTTTACACAGTCCATCTCAGTCAAGGCGAGTGTTTTTATTTGCGTTTACTGTTAGTCAATATTCGTGGCCCAACATCTGCGAACAGTTAATGGTGTATTGTGCGGCACATACAGAGAAGCCTGCCAACATTTGGGATTGCTAGAGAATGACGCTCATTGGGACACACTCGAAGATGCTGTAATGTCGCCAAATGCTAAACAAATACGAACATGTTTGCTATAATTTTATGCACATGCTTCCCATCCACACCGATTGATATATGGAATAACTATAAAGATCATATGGCCGAAGATATATTGCATCAGATGCGTCTTAGAACATTGAATGCAGATTTGCAAATGAACGAAGAAATTTAGAATGAAGCATTAATTTTAATTGATGACATGTGCTTGATGCTTACCAACAAAAGATTATTACAATTAAGAATGACAACGTCCAAACGCCCAATGCACGACGCATTTAATCAAGAGTTGAGACGAGAAACCCAATACGATTGTGAAACATTAAGAGAAACCGTTCAAAGACACGTACCCCTTCTAAATCAGCATCAATCCGTCTTCTCCACATTATTATAAAGAACGGTTCGATTTCCTTCACTATTCCAACTCATATTCCTTAAGGTCGTCCGAAAACTTATGCTCGAGCACCTTTTATGATAATTCTTTTACCGTTAAAGCCGTCCGTTTCTGGAACTCATTACTTGCCTCTGTAAGACGTGTTCCGTCCATTCATGTTTTTATATTTATATATATATACATATATGTTTAAGTAGTGTATGATAGATTTATTTGTGATTTATGTTAATTTGTTTATTTAATACACCCCTAATATTGCGATTCCTTTAAATTCCTTCATCCAAAGGTTGCCTGGAAGAGATCACTATTAGTGATAAGGCCGCCCGTTGTTACACTTTCTTATTAATTTATAAATTGTATTTCCATATTGTGTATGAGTGGTGGAACTGTAAAGTGTTATCTATGTTATAGAGATAATAAAACATGACAAACATATAGAATATCAAAATAAACAACAATAACAGGATCGGGTTAGTTACAGTATTTATAACTAAAGAACGGCTGGACCGATTTTAATGATATATGATTTGTTGGATTCCTCGATTCCTCTCTGTCCTGAATAGCAGAATAACTATTATAATATCTTAGCAATTCCAGTGAAAAAAAATCTATATAAAAAAACAAAAAAATACAGCTTAGTTGGGTGAATGATTACGCATATCCTTTGATGAATCGTGAAATTACAGACAACTATTTGTTGTGATTTCTTCAAAAAATGTGGTATATCATAAAGTGCTTCAATGAAGATGATTAACCCGAGTACAACCCATGCAACACAATACACAGCTTAATTCAATCATGTCTTGCGGACACGGCATTAATGTACTTTATTTTTATACTGTTATTGAATTAATAAACTATTGAACCTAAAATTTTTAAAGAATTCATTGTATTACGTTCATAAAATGCAAAATTAAATTCAGGTAAAAAATTTAAATGAGATTCATTGACTATTAGGCAGTACGAAGTTCGCTGGGTCAGCTAGTCAGATATAATTATAAAGTATCGAACATCAATATTTCTCTAGTTATTTGCTTAATATGGATTGAACCAATCATAAATTACCTTAAATAATTGTTAAATATCTCGAAACATTACAGTTATTAATTAAATGTAGCTATTCAAAAAGTCTAAAACATGGTAAGATATTATATGTATTGTGGATATGTTTCGTAATACAAAAAAGGCAATTAATGGTTAACAAGTTTTGAAACAACTATTATACTATTATGCTTTATAAATAAATTTGTCATTTCTGTCCAAAAACTTAAAGTAAAACATCAATCACAATTAACAAATTGTTTTATAGTAAGTATTAATTAATAATAATATTGCCGATGCTGACACGTGCGAGCGGGTCGCTAGTGTCGGGCGGCCGACCGGCCGGCGCGACGTCGCTCCCGCAGTGTGATGTGTGCGCCGCACTGTCGACCGCCGACCAAGCGTAGCCGAGCGATTTCGCCGCGCTCTCGTCGCGCTCCGTCTATTTGACCAAACCCTTATCCTTACGAAATAATGAAAGCTGAAGTGTTAGTTTATTTGTGTGACAACTGAAAACCGCTAGTAACAATGGTGATGAGTGATGTTAAAATATTTTTATTACCACTTTTCTAAAGACTACTATAATTTTAACATTGATCTTATATTTTGAGAGTATCTCAACCCAGCATCATTGAATCACATCCTCTCGGGTTATGTGAAGGAAAATTTAATATAGTGTTTACGAAATTTCGGTTTTCCGTGTTAGCGCGTTCGGTAATAGCGGCTGTATCTACACTGGGCCCGTATTCGCTATAACAGAACACGACGCGTTACGGCAACTTTGTAAAACAATCGTGTAATGGTATTCTTCAAGCCACTAGAGTGCCATTAAACCAGCCATACTGACACTTTTCTCTATAAGGGCCATAAAGACGTTTTAGTTATGGTGCTGCGGGCCACAAAATAAATTTATGTAGGTGTTTAAAAAAATAATTAAAATTGAATGGTTTATTTACTCTAATAATAAAAAAGAAAAAAGTGCTCATAATTATGCTGGCGGAATAATCTTATAAGTCCAGGCTACCATGCAGCCACATGCGATCTTGACAAAGTTTTGCTTTTACAAGCTGAAACTTTACATTTAATGGGGTTTCTGAAATTTTGAACACTATCTATTTTACTCCGCGCGCACACACCTCTGGATTCGCGTGAAATTTAATGTGGTTGACAACTTGACTACTATATTTGGTAGGCCACTCACAAAAGTGCAATGTACCGCATGCAGCCCAAGGGCCGCAGGTTGAGTATAGTTGCATTAAACGATAATTTCACGAAATTATCGCAACGCGCCGCGCTATGTGTTTAATTGGTCATAGGGAATAATGCCCCTGAAGTATAGTGTACGTAAATCATGAGTTAGGCATCAGCCTCATTCCGAAGCCCCGACAATTTCACTACACTATCATAGTGTAGTGAAATTGTCGGGGATGTCTAAGAGGATAAGATTTTTGGAATTTCAAACATGTTGTCGAGTAAACTTTCCATGTAAAATAAGGAATGTTATCGATATGAATACTTACTAATATTGTTACCCGGGTAGGAAATAGTGATTTCGCCGGTCTAGACTGATTGGTAAATAGATGGCTTGGCCCTCGCTTATGCCGCTCTGCCTACTGAATTGAGTAGCCACTGACTCAATTCCTGTACGGGACAAATTCTCTTGTGACCCATTTCATGCTTGTTAATGCACACATGACACAGTCATAATTCCAAGTGTGGGGCGAAGTTGTCTTTTTTAAATTAAATATAAAATATTCCTTGTAAAAATAAAGAATAATTTTTACATACTCACTAACTAATATTATTATCCAGGCGGTAGGAATCAGTTTTTATTCCGGTCTAGATTAATTGGTGAACAGGTAAAACATAATATCTCAAAACATCATGGGGTTTTTCTGATATATTATCGTAAGCAAATTAGTATCAAAATGTGTAGTTATATATGTATTTATAATAATGTTACACGATTGGTGATTTGAAATAAAGCTATTTTTTTCGGATTTTATCGCGGTTTATTTTGATTTTTAAGTTCCCGACGTTTCGAGTGCTTTGCAGCACCCATGGTCACGGGAAGGACTAAGGTGTTAGACGTCCAAAAGGCATAGTTGTTCCGGGGTACCCTCAAACATCTTAATTATTTTTGTTTTTGTTGGTCCCATCTACGCAGAATGAGCTCACGGTATCTTGAGGTCTTGCAGTGTTATGCTTGGTTTTGGATTTGATTATATTAATTACTGGATCCCAAGTCGATGGAAGCACCCAGCCATCTTCTCTATTGAAAATAGGATGTTTATAATTTCAATAGCCTCGCGAACCATCCTTGGTAGGAATCGGTGTTCTTTCACAAGGATTTGTGGTCTATCAAGTCTGATGTTATGGCGGGTGCGGTCAAGGACATGTTCACAGACTGCAGACTTCTTTGAGCGACGGTGTTTTAGGTCAGACGCGTTCCGATCTACACCACCTCAGCAGAAATATAGAAATTTCATCCAATGAATTAAAGGCAGTGTTAACTACATTTGATTTTAATAAATGCATTGATACTTTAAACAAGCGTGAAACATCTAAATTTAATGAATGCAAAAATAGACACATAATAAAATATAATAAATTAACAACTAAATCAAATGTCAAGAACAAATCATTTGGGTGTAACGAAACGCAACCGTGCATCATAGACAAAGAATCACGCGCAGTCATCAATCTGTCAAAACAAACATTGGATGAAAACATCGTAAAGGTCCTATCTAAAGGTTTAAATTATGCTGTAACACCTCGAAGGATACCGTATGAGGAAATTATCAGCGCCGTTGAAGACGTCCTATCCAAAAATAGTATAGGGCGGGAAGATTCAGAGGCAATACGTCAGGATGTCTCATCCATGTTACGTCGAAGTTCAGATCCCAAACTAAATCTTCCTAAAAATCAATATTTAGCGTTGAAAACCTTACGCAATAGAAAGGATATCTCTATTCTCCGCGCGGATAAAGGAAATGCTACGGTCATTATGGATACGTCAGATTACAATGTCAAAATACAAGAACTTTTATCGGATGCAAACACTTACAAAAAGGTCAAGACAGACCCAACCACCAGTATATTAAAACAAACTACTGATTTAATAAAGAAATACTCCGAAACATTGAATCTGGACGTCAAATCACTAATACCTTCGTGCGCAAAACCACCACAGTTGTATGGGTTTCCCAAAAATACACAAACCGAATGCTCCACTACGTCCAATCGTTAGCCAAATCGACACACCAACCTACAGATTGGCTCAGCACGTAGCGAAAGTGCTCTCGCCACTCAAAAGACACACAAGAGCACATGTTAAGGATTCATACCATTTTGTTAGTGAGATCAAAAATCTACATCTTACTGACAATGAAACTATGGTCAGTTTCGATGTCCAGTCACTATTCACATGCCTACCTGTACAAGACTGTGTCGAAATTGTACAAAGGAAACTAGCGGAGAACAACATGCCAGCGGAATACTCAGAACTATTGAGACACTGCCTTACATCTGGCTACTTATTGTGGAAGGAGCAGTTCTACAAGCAAGTAGATGGCATGGAGATGGGCTACCCTGTATCTCCCATTGTTGCCGATATATTCATGGAAGACTTTGAGGAGACAGCCCTTCGTACCTCACCTGTAAAGCCAAGTTTCTACAAGCGGTACGTAGATGATACTTTCACAATATTACCATCTGACAAAATTAATGTATTCCTTAATCATCTTAACTCCATTAACCCTAAAATTCACTTTACAATGGAGTTGGAGGCAAACAATTCCCTAGCTTTCCTAGATGTCTCAGTAATCCGTAACCCCAACAACACGTTAATCCATACGGTTTATAGAAAAAAGACCCATACTGATAGGTACTTAAACGGTGAATTTCACCACCCTCCATCACAGTTAGCTACTGTGGGTAAATCTTTGTTTCAGAGAGCACAAGGGATCTGTGACAAGAAACATCTGGCTGCCGAGCTACAACATGTCAAGCAAGTCCTGCACGACAATAAGCTTCGAGTCCCATGCCAACGTCACAGTGACCGAGTGAAACCAGCCACAGTCGAGCGTCTCCCTGCTGTACTACCTTACTTAAGAGGAGTCACAGACAAGATTGGCTACATCTAGAAGCGTGCTTCAATTAAATAATTTTATAAGCCGCCGAAGAAGATCAGTCAGTTTTTACCATCTGTCAAGTGTCACATCCCTCTACAAGATGCAGGAGTATACAAGATTAACTGTGAATGTGGTCTCTCTTACATAGGACAAACAAAAAGACCAGTAAAAACTCGGGTTAAAGAACACATAGCTGACCTAAAACACCGTCGCTCAAAGAAGTCTGCAGTCTGTGAACATGTCCTTGACCGCACCCGCCATAACATCAGACTTGATAGACCACAAATCCTTGTGAAAGAACACCGATTCCTACCAAGGATGGTTCGCGAGGCTATTGAAATTAAAAAACATCCTAATTTCAATAGAGAAAATGGCTGGGTGCTTCCATCGACTTGGGATCCAGTAATTAATATAATCAAATCCAAAACCAAGCATAACACTGCAAGACCTCAAGACACCGTGAGCTCATTCTGCGTAGATCGGACCAACAAAAACAAAAATAATTAAGAAGTTTGAGGGTACCCCGGAACAACTATGCCTTTTGGACGTCTAACACCTCAGTCCTTCCCGTGACTATGGGTGCTGCAAAGCACTCAAAACGTCGGGAACTTAAAAATCAAAATAAACCGCGATAAAATCCGAAAAAAATAGTTTTATTTCATGTGTAATATTCCCGTAAATCTAAGAACTCAGTACGATTGGTGATGCTTTGTAATTTGAATTTAAAAACTTTTAAAGACAAGCTTTTATATCGACGAAATATCTTGCTTAGTTATCTTCGCTGTCACTCGCAGTCCGGTCGGTCTGATGAGGCCTTCTATGAGTGATGTAATCTGGCTGCGGGGCTTTCGCAAGGTGGCATACTTTCTCCTTTGCTGTTTCAGTTTTTAGTAACGCAATTCCTCTAGTTATATCTGCACACCATCATCTATATGCAGTCGACTTGCAACTTAATTATCATTTTAAAGTCGATGAACGTGATGCTGCTATCGCTGGCATCAATAATCATCTTAAACACATCAATAACTGAACAAAAGCCTTGGCCTGGTGGTGAATACCTTTTTCAAATAGTGCAAAAAACGGGGCTGACTATAGTCTGTCTTGAAATAGGGGTGAACAAGTACTTCATAAATATTAAAAAAAAGTTCGCCCTGTTTTGTGGGGTGAACGGGTACCGTGTAAAGAAGCGAAAACAGGGGGCGAACAGGTACGAGACCTTTTTGGGGGAGGCCATTGTCCTAGAGACGACGTCTTTCAGCGAATGATGACATAGATCATCATACCAGATCCCTTCATACTTCGCAGACAGTATTATGTTCCAACAAATTCTTTCCTTGTAAACCTCTCGGGATTCCTCCACTGGCATAGTTGGTTTTACACGCGCTCGCCAGTTACGGAGACTGACGATGATATTCCAAAAACTCCATTTACAATACATTGTATTTTTCGTCCAATACTTACATTTATGTAAGTTATTCACCATCAAAAAAACTGCACACAAATAATACATAGTGTAGTTGGATACATTAGTAAATGTAGACACATTAAAAAGTTTGTAATGGATAAGAAAAGTAACCAGCTCAACTAAGTGCGCGGCTCCAACTAATTAACCGCCAGGGACTCATAGTGTGGTTTATGACTCCCACATTATTGCACAAACTCGTTTTAATATTTCTCCTTAATAGTTTTTATGAATATAAATATTAAAGCACTTAAGTTTAGGTTTCGTATTTTTATAGGTATAACTTAAAATTGACCATGACTAAAGAGACTGTGTCTTGTCTAAAAGGCACGTCAAGAGTCTCTGTAACTGGCGAGCCTGTATGAGATAAACTATGAGAGTGGAGCAAGCCAGAGAAGTCTATAATTAAAGAACCTGTTGTAATATACCTGTTATATGGTAGCGAGAGCTGGGTATGTAAGAAGGAGAATGAAAGTAGGATAAATGCGGTAGAAATGCGAGCTCTGCGGAAGATGTGCGGAGTGAAGCTGACCGACCGCATTAGCAACAGCATAGTAAGACAGCGAGTAGGTATGAAAGATAGTATCGGTGTAAAGATGAGAAAGGGCATGCTCCGTTGGTTCGGGCATATAGAAAGAATGCTAGAGGGAAGAATGACAAAACAGATATACAATGTGAAAGTGGAAGGATGCAGGTACCGGGGAAGACCTAGACTATCTTACCACGACCAAATAAACCGAGTCTTATCTGATGGAAAAGTCAAGAGTCTCCGTAACCGGCGAGCGTGTATGAGACGAACTATGAGAGTCGAGGAAGCCAGAGAGGTATGTAAGGAAAGAACCTGTTGGAACTCTGTACACTTTGCCTACCCGCAAGGGATCTGGCGTGAGGTTATAGATAGATAGATAGATAGATTGTAATATTATACTCTCTACCTACCCCGCAAGAGATTTGGCGTGCCGATATAGATAAATAGAAAACTTAAAAATATTTACTTATTTCTCTAACGTGACGTAAAACAAGATGATATTTGTAGCGCCGCGGGACCGCGATGTTCTTAGAGGTTATATTAAAATTTATATTAATAACATTAATCCCAAGTAATCTCTACGTCAGCTTTGGTGACAATGCAATAATATGGTACAATGAAACTGGTCTGATGATGGAGTCGCAAGGTGGCCATGGGAATATGTGATCTATACAACATAATCCCATCGTGTTTAGGCTTGTTTGATTGGTATTGACAAGTACTGTACAGTCAGATGGTGTTCAGAGTCTGATGATGAAGCCGTGGCAAAGGTGCCCAATTGCAGTACCCAACTACTTAATATAACTCCGCCGTGTTTGGGCTCCTTGGATTTGTCTTGATGAGTACTGTAGACCCGGATGGTGTCCAGGGTCTGGTGAAGGAGCCGGATGGAGGTCATATAAACTTGTCACCTAAGCGAGATTACTTCATTGCATTTTTGCTATAAAACCTTATTTTTAAAAGTTTTTTTTAAATAAATTATGTTTTCGTATTATAATTAGTATAGTTGGTATTAAATTCATTAATATATTTTGTATTAGAGATGGCAGGTATTTGTCTTAAGCATACAGCTTGTATCTTTATGTTTAAAATTCCGATATGAGTGTTCCTAATTCTTTTGCTCCTAAACGGCTTGACCATGTATGATGATTTTTTTGGTATTTATGGCATCAAGTGGATTAGCCATAGTAGGACCGGGCGGTGGCGCAGTTGTTGTCATAGAATAGAAGCGTGCGTAGCCGCGGAAAACTGTTAGTCAATATACAAAAATACATACATCTATAGATGTATGCTAAAATACATGCGACATATAGGTTAAATCAGTGGGAAATACCTATGCGGAAGAGATGCACATTTTTAAAAAAGTGTAACTTGTTTATGGTTTTCACTCACGCGGATTCGCCCTTAGGACGTCCACCATTTTGATTTCATTGTGAAACGACAACATTGTCGCTAGTACGCAAAAAGCCATGTTTTTTCTATTAAGTTGTAATAATTACGTGTTGCTTATTTTTTCATTCTAAGGTGAAATTACCAAAAGCATATTGTTAAATATAAAGTTTATGGTTATATTAACATCGTTTTTACATAGTTTAATTAACAGCAATTTGTGTCCATAGTCTACAGTTGAATTAGGCATCTCTCCCTTGAAAAAGTACAGATGCCTAATATTATTAAGGGAGTGATTCTTAATACAAATGTACTCTAGGTAGTCAGGGATACGGCGAGACACCTAGTATCCACCCTCCCCCATAGCGACTGCCCAAGCCGAGGTCGTTCATCCTTAAGGCGCCCTAGAGATAGTTGCCCCCTTGCCCTTCTGGCTTGTGCGTAGTGGTTGCACGCTCGCCCTCTTGTCCGATGAAGCTGTAAAGGCCCCGCGGCTGCCAGCGCACACACACAGACACACACACACGTTTCAGCAGGCGTTTAACCTCTATAAAAACAGCCTGCCCCGGATGTTTTAGATCAGTTTGGTGAAATATGAAAGTTTGGAATAAGACATCCAGAAGTGTCAAGACATTATATCTGATCACACTTTATGGGATAATCTTTATAACACTGGGACTTTCGTTTACGGTCCCCAAGGCAGTTTGGCAGAGATGTACTCTGTATGCCTACATTCTTCCAAGGAAATGAAGTCCCACTGTAATTAGCGGCGAGGCTAACAGTTATTGTGCATTTTACTAGAAAAAATCCCTATAGCAATATTTCTGACCTAGGATTGCACACAGAACGTCGTGATTGCTAACCGCACCGTGCGCCACTATACCAACGAAAGAGTACGATGATATTTACTATCGATCTTGGTTAAAAATATACTCTGACATAATAAATATGTAGTTCTATGCATTCTGCTAGGTGCATTTGGCTTGCTGATTGATTGACCATTTCATATATATTTAAACATAATACGAAAGTGCTCTATATTAACCAACCACTTGTGTTACTTTCATTCAACGCTATCATTTATTGTGTGTTAGACGTCTCTTTTGTTCTATCATCAACAGTAATTTATATTTAAAATGTCAAAACTAAAAATAATTTTAAAGTCACTTTCATGTTATAAAGCAATCAATATAATAAGACAGATACATGGACTTTACAGCAATTTAAGTGAATCAAAATTTATAAGTTATCTGTCAATGTTATATAGCATAATTTATTTACCTACAATTTTACTAACCTATAGTGGAACTGATTTATTTGCTCTAAATGTGCACGATTGTGTTCAAATTGCAGAATGTGTAACCTATGTTTTGTTATCACTGAATGCTCGAGATGTTATCCAGCAAATATCAGTGGATCCGATGAATTATATAGTTACATTACTTTTTTCATCATTTTCACATGCTTTGCTATTATGACTATGCATATTATATCAATGATTGGCCATGTTTCTGTGAGAATTATTTTCAGTAGCACTATCAGATATATGATTGTGATACTGGGTCAATTAAATACGATATTTTTATGTGACATATATCGGAAATTAATTAAGTTATCAAAAAAATCTTTGGAAAAGAAATTAGTGACAGAAAGTCTGTCAACTGAAGAAAAAATTATCGAAATCAAACTATTTATAAGTTCGTATACGGAATTAACCCAAACATTGTTTTTATCGATGACTGAACGACTACAGGTACTTCGCACTAATCAATACAATCATTTATTTGTAATGTATTTTTTAACAATTTTGTAACAAAAACTATTGCCTTCAAGCCGTGTAGTGACGAATCTGTGCGTTTATAATTATTCTCGGAAACTAATTTATTGCATACAAGGCCGTTTGTAATTAGAATTGATCAATTTTTATTCAACCAGAGTGGTTTTAAAATACTACCTATGTATGTAGTTTCACATTGGGTAGAGATCCTCAAAGCCAATCACATCAGTTAGGTTATAAGAATATGAATATATTAAAAGTTACGTTTCATTTCAGATATGGTCTAGTTTGATGTACGGCTTCTTGAAACTGCTTTCTGTTGCATGGTTTCTAATCTCAGATATTGTTTGGTTCTGGGTAAGTTTACTTGCCTTAAGTATTACAGTTGTGGCGGTATTTAGGGGAGGCCTTTGTCCTGCAGTGGACCTCTTTCGGCTGTAGAAGAAGAAGTATTACAGTTAAAACCTGTTGGGTTTTAACTTCTCTGTCACAGGATTAGCATGCTAAAGTGACAACAGGCGCGGCATATTTTTTTAAGGAATCAATAATCTTTTAGGGTAACGTATTCTTAAGTGGATACTGCATCTCGGCAAACGTGACGTAGGACGTTTTACCGCTAGGTGGAGCAAAGATGACCAGGCGCAGTTGAAAGGGAACAACCTCAGTTCATATTAGTAAACTAGATATGTGGGGGAAGCGTAGTGCGTGCTATCGCGACATTTTCAAAAGCTCAAAAGCACGACTCAAACCCTTTGACCCGTTAGTTGCCACTCGGACGCGCTTACGATAACTTAACTAGTAACTTTTTTCGAAACTTCTAACGGCTAGGTGACATTAACGGCCCTTTCCAATCCTATCTATTATTATTCGCAGTTAGATATTGAAGATAAGAGATACGGTGTAATCTATCTCTTACTGCCGTCTCAATATCAACGTTACGTAATGCTTACGTTAGTTTAAGTATACACAACGCTTCCTTTCCTTGATCAAAGTGGCCCTCCGAAGCGTTTTATTTGAGCATCGCTTCTAAAAATAATAACATTTTAAGATAAATAATATATGTTATTTATATTATTACTCTATAATAGTTATATGTTGATATATGGATGATATGATGTACTGATAAAATTTATCTTTTTAAATTATTGGTTAAAACAAATTAATATTTTTACAAATATGGATAACAATGTCTCCTTTCTTCGTTAAAAATAAAACGTGATATTATTTTGAAACGTCAGCATGTAACCATGGCAACTCGGCATGTGATTAATATCGACCATCATCCGAACGATTGTATAACCGTGGATGTGTATGGGGATTGGGTCAGGTGTATTTATAGAGAATTCGCCCGAGATCGCTCTTGGGTTAGTAAATCGACGCTAAATCAAAGGTGTTTGGATAGGTGTGTGTAAATGTTCTACGCTGTTGGCCGCGGCGCCTTTACAGCATCACTGGACAAGAGGGCGAGCGTGCAACCACTACACTCGAACCAGAAGGGCAAAGAGGCAACTAGCTCAAGGGTGCCTCATGGAGGAAGGGCCTCGGCTTGGGCAGTCGCTATGGGGAAGGGCGTATACTATGTGTCTCGCCGTGGTGCTCTGCACCAGCCGGCGGGCAAGGGATTTTTCAACCTCGCTGACGAGGTTGGAGTCTAATCCTATGTGCGGTATCTGTATCCGGAAAAAGGGATGTAAGAGCATCGGGAGGGTCGGTGAGAACATGCCGCAGACGGCGGTAGCGGCTGATAGGAGGGGAGTTAAGTTCGTTGTCGGCGGCGACTACGATTGGCGGATTCCTATGATTGGACGCGTTCGCAAAATTTCGGGTTGTCGCCTTTTTAATATACACGTGAATCAGTTCGAGACCGAGATCGGAATGGAGATCGACATTCCATATAAATCACGAGGTTCCGACGGCTTTGTGGAGGAAACGGGATTGAACTGTTTCGAGTCAATCGATATGAGAGCGGGCGGGGCCCGAACATTTCTCACCTCACACGCGTACGTAATGATGGGCCGTACACAAGTTTTGTAAAGTGTCACTTATACGTGTTACAGATCTTCAGGTAAAGACGGCCGAGCACAAAGGCTGCTCGGTTACGGACTCGCTTGATATGTGGTCCGAAGTTCATGGTAATGTTTAGGGTGACCCCTAGATATTTGACCTGTTTGACCCAGGGAACAGGTAGGTCGAACATGGTGATTTGACACTTGCAGGGTGGCACCTCTGGAGAAAAACAAAATACTGCAACGCTCTTGTTCGGGTTTACTTCAATACGTCACTTCCTGAACCAATCCTCTAGGGTATTAGCGGCTGCCTGAAGGTTTCTGGTAATGAAACCCTTCTTTCTATGCGAGACATAGAAAGCGGTTTCATCCGCTATATGCACGTTACTTAAACGAGGAATATCGTTCGTGTAAAGGCTGAATAAGAGGGGGGAGAGAGCTGAGCCTTGTGGAACACCAGCTTTTATGGAATGGAGGGTATTTTGACGCGATACCGAAAAGCGTGACTCGACAGGAAGTCTCGTAGGACTCTCGTGAGCCTGTCCGGTACACCCATTTGGTAAAGCTTGAAGATTAAGCCGTTGTGCCAAACTTTGTCGAACCGGCACCCATGTAGGCTCTGGGTTTATTGAGACCGGTGAGGATGTGGTCCGTGATGCGGTTTCCTCGATGGACGCAAGAGTGTTTGGCTTTCGAGCCAAACTTAATTGATGAGAAACCTCTTGGACGATACAAAGTCTTTGAGCAGGCGCTCGTAGATCTTTACCAGGGAATTGAGGAGACTAATGGGGCGGTAACTCGTGGGGTGGTCACGAGGTATGCTGGGCTTGGGAATGCCTATGACGTCCGCCTCCTTTCACTTAGTGGGGAAGGTACAGTTCGTCATGGCGGCATTAAGTATGGCTACTAAGAAGCAAATAAGTTGGGCGAACAAGCATTTGAGTACGCAATTAGAAATGCCGTCAGAGCCGGGGGCACTTTTCGGTATAAGACCTTTAATTAGGTCCTCGACCTCGATCTGGGTAATAGGGGGTAAGGAATCGGTGGGGGGAGGGACGCCCTGTACATGCCAATCCACCACTGCCTTTTTGAGCGGCTAAGGGGTGGACGGAGGACCGAGTCTTATGACTACAGGTCGGTGGTCAGAGTCCAGCTCATGGAATATCTCCAAGGAGCGCATCCGTAAGGTTAAGCCCTTCAGAAGCGCCATGTCCAGGACGTCAGGATGGTGGTAGATATTGTCCGGATTGTGAGTGGGGTGCATAGGCGCGATGATGTCAAAGTCAAGCTGGTCGACCAAGGCGTCAGGGCTCCTACCGTTAGAGGAAGTGGCGAGGCAACTCCAAGCTACGTGCTTGCAACTGAAGTCGCCAGTCAGCATGATTGCGCTTTCCAGAATAAAGAGGGCTTTGAAGTCACTCCTGACGATAAGTTTGCTTCATGATCGCAATGGGTTGATGCCCAGTGAAGAAAATACGACAGACCGAGGCTTCGATGTTGGTGAGCGTAGGGGAGTCGAGAAGAATGCAGTGCTGGGACCTCCTGTACATGAGAGTACCGCCCCCACAGGAGGCCCGATTCGATCATTACGCACGAGGTTGTAGTTTGCGATCCTAGGATCGCGATGGGCGGGATTGAGGAAGGTTTCCTGCACTAGAAGGATGTCTAGCTGATGATCCCGGAGGAAATTACCAATCTGGTCACGTTGGGAATAGAGGCCGTTGGCGTTAAATAACGTCAGGGATAGGCTATGGGGCTAAAAGCGGGAAGGTCTTAAATCCGTTATGAAATGCTAGGGGGTTAGGTTTTCAAGAAGGCCTGGGTGTCGTGAAATCTTTCGGGCTATGTCGTACATGGAGGCATGTACGGCATAGCCCGAAAGATTTGCTCTTTCGTGCTAATAGCGGGGCAGAGTTGTTGGGCCAGCTCGCGAATCCTGTTGACGCATACCGTGCCATACAGGTTGTCCACCAAAATAAGGTCCGCGACGGCGTCGGCTGGTGGAGGAGGCGCAATCACCGGCGTAGGTTTGGGGGAAAGTGCAGGGCCCACAAGTGGGTGAGGGGCCGCGGTGTAAGGGATCGGCTTTGCCCACGCGTTAGCGTTGAATTCCGGTCTAAGCGGGGGCAAAGACATTGGTGAGGTAGCCCTGAGGGCGCGGGAGGGTGTTGCGCTGAAAGCGCTGGGGAGGCGGCGTCGACCGCGCTGAAGGGGGTCGTGGGGCGCGCGATAGGCGCGGTGCGCGGCGTCGCACATAGCGGCGTGCAATAGCCGCTTGAGGTTCACGGGGGGAAAGGGAACAATCGAAAATCAGGACAGCAACAAATGATAATAAAATAACTTTATTGCATAGGTTCCTTTTTTAATATTAATTTTCTTTGTCATAAGGATACTTGGAACTCAAAATACTTACATGTAGTTGTAGCTTGGTCTATGCAATTGGCATTAAACAATTTGGCCATATGTTTACCTACTATTTTAATGGAACTCGCACTGAATGATGTTGACCAAGCTAAATATATCATGCTGGATGAGCTTCTGTCAACCAAAGGTACGCTTATTTTGAATTAATACCAATAACATACGTATTACAACCAATAGTTTTTAGCAATTATAGGAAACTTTGATGGTATATTTTCAGTTTTTTTGTAATAAATCAACTAAATCTATCAAATATTTAAACAACCTAGACAACTTTAACTACTTCGTTGGTCTGGTGGCGTATAAAGCGCGCAGCGATTCGGGGTTTATACTAATCGTAGGTCGTACAAGATGTTTCTCTATCGACAATTCCCAGTACCAGTCTGGAATTGTGCCCAGTATAAAACCTACAGGGGCGAGGCTTGCCCTCTATTTGTATTGGGACCTATCATCGTCGGCAAAAAAGTGGGTGCAAACAGTACATCTCTGCTACCTCCGCTTGGGGAATATAGGTGTAACAGTGTTTTATTTTGCAGCCAACTTTGATAACCTTTGATATCAATCATCCCATGTTCTAAATTATTTTTTTTCAAGTTTTGTGATGAATCTGATAATGATTTGATTGAATAATATTATAGGACAACAAACACGGCCAGAGCACCGAACGTCTGGCCAGGAGCAGTACATTTACACGGCTGAAAGTTACATCCTAAATCAAACTAGTACAGGAAAAACTGACCGCCAGAGCCCTTATTTACTGTGACTTATTAATAATATCAATTTAAAAATACCTTTTTCAAAACAAGCTTTTATAGCAAAAATACAACAAAATTATCTTGTGTTGTTGAGGAGTTCCTGTGACTTCCTTTTGGGCTCCATCATCCAACTAATTTAAACACGCGGGATAATATTGAGTAATTATGGGATTCCATTAGCCACTTTACGGCTTCATCACCAGATCCTGAACAGTATCTGGTTGTATAGTACCTCTCAATAACAATCTAACAAACCTATACATGAGAGGGTTAAGTTGTATAATTCACATGTTCCTAAGGCCACCTCCTGACTTCATCATCGAATCAGTTCCATGATACGACATTATATATTGTATTGTCTTCGAACTTACAGGTATACCAAATTTCAGCCCCATGGGAATGCAAGTGCTTGAAAAATGGATCACAAGATTTAAACCGTAATGACAGACAGACAAGATGCAAATAAGTTGATAAGAGCTTAAGCCGCTCCGCCTACTGTGTCTTATAGTCGCGGGTTTGGGACACGGGACTAATCTTTGTGTGATTTACAATTCTTTGTTTCGGTCTGGGCATTTGTGTATGTGGATTTTCGTGTTTGTAAACCCACGTTGCACCCACGACACAGGAATAAATCCTAGTGTAGGACTAAGTTTAAATTTAAAAAAAGGTTGTAAAAACGTAACCCTATTAAATGGTACTCCAATGATATACAGAAAACCATTGGAGGAGCATTTTGCGAAGTTATCCATACGCCCCACATTTGGTCCAAGTGAACAAGTGCCCAGGGGGGCTACCACAAACTCTTTAGCAAAACTATTTAAATGTTACTTTTTCGTGAAAAAAGTCAGCTATTGACTCCATATACCCATATCTCTTTCTAACAGCCATGTAAGATTTTAATAGGTTTTTATAGAGATTGCAGTACCTGGCAAATTGTTTAGAGATATCGGTGTTTAGATATTTCTACATTGCTTTCGTTTATGTCAAGTAATGTTTGTAGCGTAATCACTGATTTTTATTACAGACTATAAATTACACTCTGAGATACGCCTGGCTTTAGAATACATTGATAAAAAGCGCTCAAAATGCGTTATATGGAATGATATTCCAATTGGTTTATCTTTAATCTTCGGTTACCTGGATTTGTGTTGCATTTATGTTATTGCAGAAATTCAATTTAAGTATTAACTGTATGTAAATGAAATGTAATAAGTGTTATAATTAGGTAATAATTATTGAATAGCCTGGCAAAGTGTTTCATCAGCTTATTCAACTAATTTATATCTTAACTAAGTAAAACCTGTATTGTATTAATTGCTTAACATGTAAAAATCTATGTAATTAAAACACCATGGCATTTCTGTACGGCATGTTTTTTGTGAAATAAATTGCTTATAACCACATATCTGAGTTTCTTTTTAAACTATTGGATGTATATCTCTTTTTATTCGCAATACTGACGGTTAAATATAGTATTCTAAAATTTATATAGACATAAATTCAAAGTAAAAGAGTTTTCCAATAATTATATTTGTTCCAAAACAAACAATCCGATGTACCCCTTTCCAATACTATTTTAAAATTGTGAATGGGTTTGGTTTGTAAACTGTAAAATAGTTTTAAAAAACCTCTTGCCAAATTGATTTTTTCTCATCTTTTGAGTCTAAGGTTATCTCGCTCCTTCATATGACCATACAATTATCCTTAGAGATTCAGGAGGCGTCCTTTTCCTTCTTCTTGTGTCGGTGTTCATTAACGCTATCACTAAAATTCTACCTTCACACTATCATCTTTACGCAGCCGACTTGCAAATATATCGTCATTTTCAAATAGATGAGCTTCCCGGGGCCGTAGATGCTATCAATAATGATCTAAAAAAAATAACGAGAGGGCTCAATCTTTTGGCCTGCTAGTAAATTCTACAAAATCACGAGCTCTCATTATTGGTGGCCGATAGTACTTAAATCTCTTAGATTAAGATACTCTTTCACCAGTACGGCGCAGTTCCTATAGCCTATTCCAAAAGTTCTGAAAATCTAGGCGTCTATATCGACTGCTATATTTCATCGAATGTTCACATTGCAGAAGTGAGCAGAAGGATTTATTGCTCCTTCCAGTATGTCAAGCGACTCTAGAAGTTAAGGAACTTCTGGAGTCTGGGAAAGGGCGGGCCCTTTCATATTAAAACAACTCTTGCTCAGTCTTTTCTCTTTATCCTTTCTGGACTAAGCTGTTCTCTGTTTCCTGAACAGAAGGAAAGAGCTTCTCAATAAACTCAAATGACTTCAGAATTTGTGCATCCGCTTTATTTTCGGGGTCTGAAAATACGATCATGCGTCTGAATTTTGGGCGCAGTTAAATTGGTTGCCTATTCGACGTTATCTAGATACTTACATTCTTTCACTCCTCTATTCTCTTCTCCACAATCTTAATTCACACACACTTCATGTGGTTCTTTTACTGTTCGCGCAGTGCAGCTGTGCATTTCACTTCCACACTCTATACGCGATATTGAAAACCTAGCCGGATTGACTAAATGACCAAACGACTTTGCCCACTTGCTGATATTTTCAAGCTCATCATTGATGACGCCGATCGCATGATTAAGCTCCCCAACTTTAAAATGACGATACAGCTGCAAATCGTCTGTGTAAAGATGATAGTTAAATAAAAATATTTAAAAAAAGTACATTGTGAGCTAAGTTTGTAACGAAGGTTTGTCAGCTCATTTTGTGTTAGTTTTCTCGTAAGAATATATAGTACATTTTCATAATTAGAATTATGTTGAGATATCTTTAATAAATAATAATACAAAGTTTTGTGTCTAGCCCATTCATACTTAAAGAATTCTTTCCAAAAAAAGAAAATCCGGAATCCATCATCGGTTCGTGCACAAAATCATGTGTGAATGTTTAAATCAAACATGTATGCACAATTTCAGGTGAGTGATTTTAACCACCGAAAAGTTTTTTGTGGAGAGACGAACCTGAATCTAATATGAGTTTATGGAAAAATTCATGTGTAGGCAAAACCACACATTTTAACGTAACATTGTAGCTCGAGACTAACAATAATAAATCTAATAAAGTTTAATGAATAGTTCTTGTTTCCGGGATAAAAAGTATTTATTATTTTAAGTAAGGGTATAAGTTATTACCATACCAAATTTCAATGAAATCTGTTTGCCTCTATTTCGATAAGGCAATATAAATTTTCCAGAAATATTCAATGTACAGATTTGGCTCGGTTACATTTTAATTATGTGTAAATATATATATAGGAGAAAGGGTATATAGCGTTAGTATCTGCAATGATTCACGAATTTTTACTAATGCTTATTTAGCTGATTTTCTTATCCTTCCTATCTCAAATTACACAAAATAAGAAAAAAACTCCCAAAAGTAATATGAAGCACCCTTCGGCACAATGATTAACACAAAAAAGTATAATGATTGGCAGTGCCCATCACTACATGCAAGTGGTGCCAATAAATGTACACCATTAAGTAATAGTGATTTAAATTAATGAATAAGACAAAATATTACGAAAACACATTTTAATATGCTATAACATGCTCCCTACACATAAGAAAATACTGCAAAAATAACATGTTATGCCTAATATTTCGAAAATATCACGTTAAGAATATTGATATTTGGAATAGGTATGAATGCCCTGAATATGTCTTCTTTAAATAACTTTTTTTCGTTTGTTTTTGCTGTTCTTATAGGTATCCCGCTAAGTTAGAAATACTATTAAATAATGTCGTTTTCACCAGTCATAAAATATTATTTTAATTATTCATAAATAAGAACCGTCATAATCGCACTGCCTTTGATAATGGGCAATATAATAATAATAATAATAAGTCATTTAATCCAGGCAACTGAAATTTTACAAAAATATTTTGTTAAACTTACGGGCCCATAGAATAAATACCTTACAGACTAACATACATATAATATATAAAAACTTATAAACTAAGTAACATGTGTTGCCGGCGACATGTTGCGCTGTACGGGGGTATCTCTCAGTCTCCCACGAAATCTTCTAAAAACGACACCCTTCGGCCAGTAGTCCTCGCTCATGAAGGTCTCCAATTTGGCAGTGGGAACTCGCACAACAAAGGAATTAAAAGCCGCATTGTGTTGCGAATTCAACTTCTCGACCCTCAGAGACTTCTCGACCCTCAATATGCGTACGCCAAATAGTCAACTAATATTAATGTCATTAAATAAAACATTATTACCTTTTTAAATTCGCCGAAGTTGGTTAGAATTCTGGACATCACTAGTATGTCAAATCGAACACGATACAGTGATTGGCACATCACTGAGTGCAATGATTGGCAGTGCCAACCCTTGATTGCAAGCATTTTAAAACGGTTTTAAAATAATATTCCAAAATAACACTTCCAACCTTTAGCAATTTAAAGTATAATATGCTACAGTAAATTTTAAAATCGTTGTCAATGATTGGCGCCCATCCCAATTTATAGTACTTTCATACAAGCCTTATGGTACAGTGATTGGCCCTCTAAAAATTTTGTTTTAAGGTGTGTAAATGAGAAGAAAACCATATTATACGAACACTTAATCCATATTGAGTCAGAAAAAACATAAATATTTCCCTACTTTAACTTGATTTAAGTAAGAAATACAGCAAGAAACTTACCCACTCTTAGCAACTTTTTGTAAGAATTCATATCAATTCGTCACGCGCGCTCCCGCTTGACGAAAAGGACTTTTTTCAGCATTTCCAGTTAGGAAAGGAAATATATTTTCTATTAATTGAATTTTGTTAATTAAGATATGATGGTGTTTTTAAAACGATTGGTCTATTAGTTACAAGCCGTAAATCCTTAATAATTGCGGTTAAAGTTCAAAGTGCCAACATTAATACTCTTTCCCCTATATAAATATAGATTTCAGAGCGAATGCACACGTTTTTTCACAGACATTTACGTTCTAGGAGGTGTCACTGAAGTTCTGTTTGTCGTGTAGGGAGTTCCGAAAAGTTTCTAGAGATGCGACGAATATATTTCGACTTATAATTAAGTTAAGCTTTGTTCTAAAAGTTGTAATAAAGTTTCAGACTGCATTACTCGGTTTTAAACTTTGTTCAATGTGATTGTTTTTCTACCTTAAGTTATCAAAATGACTTAAATCTATTGGTAGATTTAGGTGTACGGTGATTTCCTGTAAGCGTTATCGTTTCTGTAGAAATTTTTACATTTTATATGAACAATTGCAGCAAACACTTACAATTTTGAATGTTGTTGAATTAAAAAATTAAAATTATAAATAATTTTAAAAATTAAAATTATAAATAATTTTAAAATTCACAACAGTTTTTAATGCCACTATCAGTAAAAACTATTGTTAATTTAAAACTGCTGCCCTACTTGCATCCTAATGCGTTAATTATCAGCTAACATCGTTGTTTGCTCGATAATAAAGTATGTGTAGTAGTAATCATTACGCAAATGTAGCCAATATTTAATGCGTTACTTGAGACGAGTTCCTTTTAGATCCTTATATAAAACGTATTTTGACTTGACACAATGGTTAACACTAACTTTAATATTGGTAAGGCAGGATCATAAAAACTAGAATTTAATATTGTTATTGTAGCTTCAGATTTCTAGAGAGAGATTTCTTTCTAGATTTCTTTCAAATAAGCGCCACGAAGATTCAATAAAATAGTTGCTCTATTTTATTGGCTCTTACTATTCTATAATGGCTCAAATTGCTGTTGCAACTATCAACCTATCTATCTATCTATCTATAACCTCACGCCAGATCCCTTGCGGGGTAGGCAAAGAGTAAAGAGTTCCAACAGGTTCTTTCCTTACATACCTCTCTGGCTTCCTCGACTCTCATAGTTCGTCTCATACACGCTCGCCGGTTACGGAAACTCTTGACTTTTCCACCAGATAAGACTCGGTTTATTTGGTCGTGGTAAGATAGTTAAGGTCTTCCCCGGTACCTGCATCCTTCCACTTTCACATTGTATATCTGTTTTGTCATTCTTTCCTCTGGCATTCTTTCTATATGCCCGAACCAACGGAGCATGCCGTTTCTCATCTTTACACCGATACTATCTTTCATACCTACTCGCTGTCTTACTATGCTGTTGCTAATGCGGTCGGTCAGCTTCACTCCGCACATCTTCCGCAGAGCTCGCATTTCTACCGCATTTATCCTACTTTCATTCTCCTTCTTACATACCCAGCTCTCGCTACCATATAACAGCGTTGGGACAAGAACTTCGTTATGTATGGCCAGCTGAGCCTTATGGCTTAAGTGCCGGATCCCGAGTAGCTTTCCCATCGCACCATTCACTCTGTTCCCTGCACTCACTCTTCTCTCTATGTCAGCGGTGTATTTCCCATCCTTACTAAAGGCGCATCCAAGATATACAAACTCATTCACTTGCTCCAGCACATCGTTACCAACCACAATCCTTACATTCGTTCTGGTTTCTTCCCTTTCTAAAACCATAATCTTGGTTTTCTTCACATTCAAGTGTAAGCCATAACCAGCGAACTGACCGCGGCAGGTGCAAGGACTATTGTAAATTATGGAAAGAAAACAAGGGCTATGTAAATGAGGTTTGATGGACAATAACAGGACTATTTATTCAAAGGGGACGGACACCGGCCATAATTAGAGATACCTCATTGCCCGTGGCCGGCGGAAACTCACCGCTTACTAGATGGGCCCTCAAACGGTCGTCCTACGACCACTGGGGGCAACACCGGTGTGAGCGGCTCAGGAGTGTAGAGAGGTGTGCTGCGCTTTCTCCGAAGTTACTCGCGGCGTAATGCCCTTTAACACTTCCACCCCTGGAGTACATCGACGTAGGACCGCATTATCTTCCTACGTCGATAAAGCTCTCACGGCTCCTCTCTGGATGGCCAATTAAGGCAAGTCAGAATAAAAAAAATCGATAGAAATGACCTAGGTTTCGTTCACAGGCCCTCGTGATCGCTATGAACATTAAACGCTACCAAATCAACGATCCCTATAAGGAAACATACTCATTAAAAACTATAACTAAAAATCTATTCATCTCGAAATTATCATCTAGAAATCAGGAAAATAGGATTAGTTTAAAATTGAGGCAAGCGTAACGGACCGGTGGTAGTTTGTAACTATTATTATTTAATGTCATATTTAAAACTCGGATCAATGAATGTTCTGCAATATAATATGCTGGGTTAAAAGTTAAAGCTAAAGCAAGTAAGTTAAAGCTATTAAGTTATTTATTTTTTAACAGCATATTTTAAGGTCAAGCACCCCAAAGTATTCATCATACTCAGGGGTGCATAACCTGAAAACCTAATTGCATAAATTACTACCCGGTGGATCGCCTTATTACTTACTTTATAGTATCTAAAATGCAATAACAAATATTTGCATCCACAAACGTGTCATTTTTTGTTCACAGTCGCTAACTGTGACATTGTGCAGTAACGGTGTCCAATATCAAGTCTGTTCAGGGCTTAGCACAGACAGATAGACGTTAGCGTGACGCTAACGAGTTGATATGCCGTATCTTTTATTACACGTCAAATTCACAGAATAAAGATGAAAAAGGCGGCCTAGTTGGACTAGTGGCAAAGCGCATCGCTTTGTGATCACGAGGTCCTGGGTTCCAATACTAGGTCGGACAAAGGTAGATTTTCTAATGAAAAATTCCCAGTGCGAGTCCGGAGTCTGGAATT
This sequence comes from Phalera bucephala, assembly GCA_905147815.2. Lineage (NCBI taxonomy): Eukaryota > Metazoa > Arthropoda > Insecta > Lepidoptera > Notodontidae > Phalera > Phalera bucephala. The sequence goes on from LR990612.1 coordinate 15,129,582, forward strand.
GTGCTCGGTATATGGCAATAGGCTCGCCCCCTATTACATGGAACCTAACATCGTCAGCAAAAAGTGGGTGTACACAGTGCACCTCTGCCATCCCCACTTGTGGAATATAGTCGTCACGGTGAACCAAAGATGAATGTGACAGCATGCCTTCTCGACAACTTGACGATAGCGTCAAATGGTTTGTGTTTAGACTTCAGGGGGCTTAGCATTAACAGATTGATGCTATCGTAACTTAGTCCAGAAAGCATATTCTCACGTTCATATTTATTTAATAAATTTCTAGTGTAAAAAGGATGACATATCAATTCGATGGAGTTACGCTAACCTCAATCTGTTCGTGCTAAGCCCCCTCTACTGAGAATTTTTCAAGAACTTAGAAACATTACGAATAATAAACTTTACGAATAATAAATAATAATCGGAATAACATTATCTGGAAGGTTCCATAGTATGTACAACTGTTTGTTGGAACAAATGAAATAAGAAATCTTTTGCGACTAACATTTAGCGTAAATAGTATTCATTGGAAAATGCCCCGTTTCCTTCTGGCTTCTTATTGAAATCTTTGACGTTTTTAATATTGACACGTTAACAAAATACATCGTATTCACCACATTAGAATTTAAATTATCGGTAAAACGTTGATCTATACAGTATACCTTTGCCTGTGTACGTTTACAGTTTCAGAGGCTTATTATGTTTACGAAGAACTAAACAATTGTTAAAATGAATATAATTCTATCCTAAATATCTTGGGACCAAATATTCAAAACCAGCCTTTATTAAAACGAAGAAGAACAATCATAATCGTTCAACTTGGCGTCGTGTTTACGTATAATGACTAAAGTTTTTACCATTTGCTATTCTAGAATCAAAGAGCTTAGCACGAAAAGATTGACATTAGCGTGACGCCACCACCAATTTACCAAATAAACTTGAACATGACATCCCGATTACTCGATAGCGTCACGCTAACGTCAATGTTTTCGTGCTAAGCCCCAGAGCCGTATGTTTAACTTCATAAATTATGATAAAAGTCTTTGTTCCTTTAATTTTATTTTATGTTATTGAAATAATAGCTAAACTGTGACATCAATTACAAAAAATTATAAAGCGTAGGATACTTTATAACTGTAATGGACGAAAATTTGAAACTATCGGAGGTATCGAAATTTATTCTAAGACACTATCACGACGATTTTAAAGTTAACTAAATATATTTAAAGATAGCAAGACAACTTTTCCTCATTCTAACTACAGTCGATGTTATGCGTATTTCTTATAGTTTCAGATTTAACACCGCTAACCACTTAGGTATTTCTACATTAATTATTTTCCACATCTCTGCGAAATTCAGAATACTACTGACTTATATTTAGTTCATGTTATTATTTCAAGCATCTTTCTTAACCTAAATTAACCTCATTTCCAAACCATATTCAGTGTTGACTAACAAAACTTTCATTATTTCCCTGTGTGTATGCGTGAGCGAAGCCATGGGTAAAAGCTAGTTCTCTTTAAAACGTTGTCTGACTTAGGTCATGGGTATAATAATTATATTAAAATATTTGTTAATTTGCCTTCGTATACCTCTCTGGCTTGTGTGTAAAAAATAATGATAGTAGGCAAGATTAAGATATTTTTTTTGTTCATGTATATGAAGATGAAGTAAGAAAACAAATTGTTGTGCTTGAACTTAAGTATTATTTCACCGAAATCGAAGTAATAATATTATGATTTATTAGCAACATATTTCTGGGCTACACGATAACATTACTCGCCGGAATGAAGTTTGCTGAGCCATATAATAAGTAAAAGTGCGTATTTAGGATGATGTTAGCTCCTCAGAAAGGCTTCTATTGTTGTTTGAGATTAAAAGTAAAGCTTCTTTTATATTATTTAAAAAAAATGAGGTCCCGGTAGTTTTTATATGTACTCATCATGTTAGTAGTAGGGATTTCTTTCGTGGCGTTAAATATTATATAATATCGATTAATCGATGTTAAGGACACCTCACTGGACTGCTCACTAAATTAACGTATCGCTACTTAAACAGCTCAGAGTAACGACAAGACTCTCTTCCATCTGCCTCAAGCGTATCTTGGAGTACTTTTGGCCATATTGCCAGAAAAGACGGAACAACTTGGAGAAACTAATGGTCACTGGAAGGTCGATGGACAAAGACCTCCAGGCCGCAGTCCAACACATTGTTTTGACCAGATTCACACCACTCTGGACAATAGTCTACAATGCGCTGCAGGTTGCCGAGGGCAGAGGAAAATGACGAAATAGCACAAGAGTCAGACTCCTAGGAGTTGGAGGTCACAACTCTCACACATGAGGATTACGACTCGAGGAGGAAGAAACTATTTAGATTTTATGTCGTGTTATATAGCGCCTGTTCCTCCGATCAGGCGAGAAGCATGTGAGCTGAGCACGAGAAGATTCACTTTAGCATGATGCGTTAGCATGCGTGAATCGTGCTGTAAGGTGCATGTTTATTTAGTTAATTTGTAATATGACAGGGGTGGAATATCGACTCGCTAGCTTCACGCTAACGTCAAACTTATACGTGGAAATATCTCATATCTAAGAAAAAAAATTACGTTATAATTAATGGTCGTTATCGGAACTGTGCCCGGTATACAGCAATAGGAACGCCCCCTATTACTAGGGATCTATTATCGTCGGAAAAAAGTAGTTGTACATAGTACGCCTCTGCCACCCCCGCTTGGGGAATACAGGCGTGACGGTGTCATCAGAAACTTAACACAAACAGATTGATGTTAGCGCAAAGCTATCGAGTAGATATGACATCCTTTTCACACAGAAAACAAATTTACAAAATAAATATGAAGCCCTCTGAACTATAAGCTATTCCATTCGTCTATAAACATAACAGTTACCTCCTTGATAATACAACCTGGCATTCTTGACTATATTACTGAAACTCTTCTTAGGAAAATTCTTGTTTACGTATCTATAGGTAAATATTTTTTGAACACTAATTGTTGGAAATTTCCACATGTGCGAGTGTCTCGGGTTTGTTATCCCTCTACCATACAAAGCCGACTATTTAAAATTAAACTGACGGTAGCAGAGGCCAAAAGTTTTTTCATTACGTTACTACTCACTTCTGTTCATTTAACCTTAAAAAAATACTAGTCTAGAAATTATTCCGGTGTTGTGGATGCTTCTACAAACATGAAGTTCAAATACATAAATACCCAGACCGAAACAAATATTTGTGGGTCACACAAAAATTTGTCCCAACCAGGGATCGAATTCGCGACTACTCGGTCAGGTGGGCGAAGCGTCTTAAGCTCTTAACCGTTACACAAAGCAGTTCGTCAAACTAACCTAACATAGATCCCATAATGCATTTATTAGTTATTATCCATGCCGATACATGCTTGATGAATAAATTTATCGAAGATAGCTACGGGAACACAGTTGTTCAACATTGTAAATAATAACTCAATCTTTACTAGTCTACATGTAAGAACTTGCTCGAATAAACTTAAAAGAGGTGATCATAAACGCTTGTAGGAATAACTATTAGCTTTTCATCCACTGTCTCGCCCAGATATTTTATGTTATATCCTCTAGTTATGGTTTCACAATTGCAATGTGTCAGGTCAAGAAACTATTTTAGTCATACATTTTTCAGCAATTTCTATAGTTTCAGACCACGACTTGCTGGGCTAAATTAGTACCGTGTCATCGGTATAACATATAATATTCGAGCTAGAGTCATTGAGGCTTTTGTAAATATCATTGATGTAGATTAGAAATAGTGTTGGACCAAGAACGCTACCCTGTGGGACGCCATAATCAACAGAAAGTTCTGAACTCAAGAAACCATTAACTTTTACGCATTGTCTTCTGTTAGTCAAATAACTTTTAAACCATTGAAGTAGAAGCCCTCTCTGTATGCTTATGCTTTCTAGTTTTTTAAGATCAATTAAAATTGATACTGTTTCAAAGGCCTTAGCGAAGTCGAGAAAGATACCAATAAAATTATTCTTATCATCAAGATGTTTAGTTATGGTCTCTACAAGGTTTGATACAGCATTTTCAGTAGAAAGGCCACGTCGGAACCCATATTGATGTTTGGAGAGAATATTATGAGTTTCTATGAAGTGTGTTAATTGGGTAGTTCCGTTGGCCACTTTCCGGCTCCATCATCAGACCCTGGACAGCGTCCAGATTTATAAAACTCGTCAAGACAAATCAAACGAGCCCAAACATTGCAGGACGATGTTTAGTAAATAAGAAGTTCAAGTGGCTACCTTCTACCTCCATTATCAGACCCTCAACGTCATCCGGGTCTACAAAACTCGTCAAGATAGATCCAACGAACCCAAACACGGCGAGGGTATGTTTAGTATATGGGTAGTTTCGTTGGGCACCTTGCCACTTCATCATTAGACCCTAAACATCATCTGGTTGTATAGTACTTGTCAATACCAATCTTACAAGCCTAAACACAAGGTAGTTATGTTGTGTAGTTGACATGTTCCCATGGCCACCTTTCGACCCCATCAAAAGACTGGTCTGGAGCTGGGCCCATGGTATGTACTATATTATTGCATTGTCACCGAACTTACATACGTATGCTAAATTTCAGCTCAGTGGGATACATGCTTTCTATTGTCAAACGCTATTGGATATCTTAATAAAATAAAATAAAAATAATAAGTAAAATACCCGAAGTACTTGAAAATGGATAACATGATTTGAACCAGAAAGACAGATAGACATACGAACACATAAGCTTCTAAAAAGTTACCTATACCTCGTCAGTCTATTGGCGAATAATGCGCGTTGCGATCACGAGGTCCTGAGTTCGAATCCCAGGCCAGAACAAATGTAATTTTTCGATAGAAATATTTCCAGTGTCAACTGGCACTGCGCCCGATATAATGACATTAGGCTTGCCCCCTATTGCATGAGATCTAACATCCGACCTTGGGGAATACAGGTGTGACGATGTTTATTTTTATATATTTTACAATTTAAATGAACAAATGTTGATATTCAATTATTTCCGTATAAAAAATTCACACACACACACACACCGGGACGCCTACATTCCCCAAGCACTCCTGCTTGACAGAGGTGTACTATGTGCGCACACCAACTTATTGCTGAGAATGTAAGGTGCCAATGTAATAGAAGCGAGGCTATTGCTATTATACCGCGCACAACTTCGGACTCCGGACTGATACTGGGAATTTTTTTATAGAAAAACTACATTTTGCTCGCCCTACAATTTGTACGAGATCCTCCGCGATCTCTAAACGCATTATACGGTACCTACTAGTTTAACGAGGCAGTCCATAAAAATACCTTTTAAAAAAGAGCTCTTTCTTTATAAAATTTTGCTGTAATTAATTAATTTAATTACAGCAAAATTTTATACCAACATATTAACATTTAATTTTCATTCAAACTATATACAAAAAAAAAGAATAAATCAACAATCTGATCCAATTTACGTCCTATACCGTACACAGATCTGAGAGATCTGTGGACGTGTGACGCCATCTCTGTGTGTGTGAATAAATATTTATTCACCACAAATCAAAATAGTTCCACAAAATGTCACTGGTAGCACAAAGACAAGTATTTTTGTATTGTGTAAAGTAGTCACTAGACAGCGCTATTTTAATTTTTGATCAGATTTGAGGGAAAATAGTACTTTTTTATATATTATAGTTATAAATTTTCAAATATCGGACTACTTTCTTTACTTGAACCTTGACCTTCGTATTTGTTATAAATTTCAACTTAATACCTCTAGCCGTTCCTGAGAAAAAAAAACCTAAAAAAGGTGATAAACGTCGGACAGACGGACAACGAAGTGATCCTATAAGGGTTTCGTTTTAGGTACGAATCCCTAAAAATGCCTTTCACGATTTATACGTGTGTCGTGGGTGCGTTTACAAATTTAATGAATTTCACATACACTAATACCCAGATTGAAACAAATGATTGCTAGTCAAACAAAGATTTTTCTCGTCCGGGGATCAAACCCATGACTCTTCGATCCGGTGAGCGTAACATCCTACACTCTGATCAATACACAAAGCCCTCGTTAAGCAATTCCTAAATAAAGATGATTTTTATAGAATTCTGTACACATTCTTTGCCATTAGCTTATTCCCTTATCTAGATATTATCAATATAAATATATACCCCTTTGCCCACATAAGTTTATTATAGATTGTTTTCATTCAAGTTGATTATAGAGAACCATCTCATAATGCTATAACAATAATTGTTAATATTGCGTCCGACCTAGATTTTTTTCAGAAATAGACCAGGCATATCAGTAATACAATTGAAGTGGGTTTAATTAATTATTGCACAGTACTGATAAGATATACAAAGTAGGACTGTATGATATAGATTTAATTAGTTTATTGTGTATTAGGAAAATAAACGAAACTCTATATATACATAGAGTATAAAATAAAAGATCTTAGGGATATAAATAAAAATATATGATATTTGTTGGTGTTTGGTAAGGGCATCACTTGAGAACGGTTATATAGCTAATTTGTTCTCATATTTGTAATGATCTAATAAGGGTTTTAGGGATATAATAGCGAAAAAGTTGCCCGTAACATTAGGAAATCCGGGATGAGCTGAAAGTGCTTTATTCTATAGGATTTTTTTAGTATGCACTCAACATACTTTTTTCAGCTAGTATTTAATTAATATCTTCACTGATATTTAAGTCTAGATTAACTAATCATAAATACGAGTCATGCCAATCGTCATATTTAAATATTTTCTTTTTTTAGTTGTCTCCTCGGCTGAAAACATTTTTATCATGCGAATCGTCATCTCCAGAAATATGTAAGTAAACTATTCGCATATATTCAACTTTCCAGAAAAAAATAAAAGTACAGTCGCGCACACACGACCCAAGAATATTTATTAACAAGGAATCGAATACACAAGCGACATACACAAGAAAGGTGAGCATTACTAGTACCGTTTAAAGCATATATAGCTTAACAAGAAAAACAAAATTATTTTCAGCATTCGGTTAAGTTTGCGATTGATCATGGGTATTTTTAAAACTTTTATTTAATTTGAAGCTCGAATTTGGCACACTTCAATGACAGTGCTATATTATTTATCTAACAGTATCCAGAGTAGCTAAGCATCTGTGATGTTATGATATCCTGGTACTTTAAAAAGGGGTTTCATTTTAATTTACCTATCCATATTTTCGAATACATCGTTCACGACCTAAGATCTCCTAGTCTGTTATGATATTCTGGTACTTTAATTTTTGATGGTATACAAATATATCGATGCAAGAAATGCCATTTTTTCTTAATTCTTAAATAGGTAAATGAAAGAAGTGGAATTTTTTTTTTTTTTTTAATTACCCCCATCATTTAAAAGAAATTCTGGTGACAAACAATAATATTGCAGTTCGTGTGGAAAAACGGTGCGTAACCATCTTGAACAGTCGAACAATATTCTAATTTGCCATCCTGGCTGACTAGCCAGAGAAATTAGAATATTTTTGCAATAAAACAAGAAATAAAACTATTTTACGCAGTTTTTGGCGGTTTATTTTTGATTTTTAAGTTCCCGACGTTTTGAACTTAAAAATCAAAAATAAACCGCGTAAAATAGTTTAATTTCATGTGTAATATTTGCGTAAATCTAAGAACTCAGTAGAAAGTTTTTTATTCAAATAATTTCATCATCAAACAACTGTAGATGCTATATTGGTTTTGTTTAAAAATCGTTGATTGTTCGTCTCGGGTTAGTTTCGGAATTTTCGGAATTTTATGCACCATTTTTCATTTATTACTTCTATCACTTATGTACACTACTGTATTTTATTATTATTTTTTACCCAAAATATAAAGTGTGCTCATAGCCTACTTACATATTTTCGAATGTGACGATTTGAACGAACAAAAATGTATTAGTGTGAATCGACAACACAAATATATATTTTTAACCGACTTCAAAAAGGAGGAGGTTCTATGTTCGGTTGTATGTATGCTTTTTTTTTTTTTTTTTTTTTTTTTTTTTTTTTTTTTATGTATGTTCAGCGATATTTCCGTCAATTGTGGACCGATTTTGATGATTTTTTTTGCATTGGGTTCAGTATAGCTCCGCGGTGGTCCCATTTTAATTTCATTGGCATTGGACCTTGGACTTAGAAGATACACCAGGGAACTCCTTAACGACAAACAATAGGCATGTGTAAATTGAGATATTATGGGTATTACGTCAATCCTATAGGTACCCTACTATAGAACCAAGCAGTATATTAGCCAACTTCAAAAAAGGAGGTTCATAATTCGTCCTTTTTTTATAACTCCTTTGCTTATGAACCGATTTTGATGATTCTTTTTGCATTTGGTTCAGTATAGTTTTGAGGTGGTCCTATTTTATTGTTATTGGTATTGGACCTTGGACTTTGAAGATACAAGAGGGAACTCCTTAACGGCCAACAGCACGAATGTATAGATTCCGTTATTATAGTCATTATATTAATCCTGTAGGTACCTTACTTTACAACTTAGCAAAATAATATAATATCGGTATATAAATATTACTAAATAATTCAATCGTCACTTAAAATTGTAAAATAAAAATCTTTTAACAAAAAAGGTAAACCAACTTCAAAAAGCAAAAAATAAATATTTGAAGTCGGTGCCAAGTAACCGACTGCACCAACCAGCACCGACTTCAAATATTTATTTTTTGCTTTTTGAAGTCGGTTTACCTTTTTTGTTATAAGATTTTTATAAAAAAGGTGATTCGCAAAATTCGTCCGAGTAAAATTCGTGTGAATCTACAACTAACCCGAGACAAACAATGCGACTAGAATAAGCCAGAGAGGTCCGTAAGGACAGAACCTGGAACTCGATAGCCGCTACCTACCCCATAAGGGATCTGACGTATAAAGATCTATAGGGGAATTTAATACTGGAAAGAAGATTGGTAGATATAGTTTACAAATAAATAAACACTTCAACGAACTTAAATAGCGAACGTGAGCAGAAATAGCAAGCTCCGAGAGTTTACTTAAATAATTAATGTTGCCGACGAAATGAGACTCTTTTAATCCAATACATGATGAAATAAAACTATTTTACGGATTTTATCGCGGTAAAATAGTTTTATTTCATGTGTAATATTCGCGTAAATCTAAGAACTCAATACCAATACATGATATTTGTTTTGCAGCTAACTTCGTCGTGAATTGTAAACTATTCAGGGGCCTACCACAACTAGGAAACTTTAGCATTATAATTGTAATTCTTAATTTTCATCGTGAAAGCAATGAGACTATAAACTGTTCACATATACGTCTCTCTTTTACAGCAAAATAAAATTACAATAATACTCTAGAGTTTCCTAGAAAATGTTCCGTTTAAAGTAAAAAAAAAACACCGTCACTCCTTTATTCCCTAAACGGATCTTCGCTCAGGTCGTAGCGGTGTATTGTGTACACAATACACAAAAAGGGCGTACTTTTTGCCAGTGATGTTAGGTCTCAATGTAATAGGGGTGAGCTTTTTGGCATTATACCGGGCAAAATGCTAGACTGATACTGGAAACATTTCTATAGCAAATTTAGACTTTGTCCGACCTAGGTTTCGAATCCAGGACCTCGTGATCGCTATGCGCATTATTCGTCACTAGACCAACGAGGCAGCAGTGATATCCGTTAGACCGTTGGACTGCAATGCCAGAGGTCTCGGGCCAAACCAGGCACGCGCATCTGTCTTTTCAAAAGCATGTGTGTATTGATGACATACATATGTATACGTGGCGAAGGAATGAACAAAAAAGCATGATAGATCTGATCCTGGTTGATAACCGTCTCCGAAGCAAACTACAAGATACGCGTGCGTATAGAGGCCCCACTCTGGAATCAGACCACTATCTCGTAGTTGCGCGGTTTAGTGGTCTGTTCAGGAAGTGGAGGCACTGGCGAGAGAGTATCCCCTTCGGAGACCTTGAAAGATTAAAGGTTGAAAAGTTGCAAGATGAGAGCGTGAGGAGAATGTATGAAGACAGAGTCCGGGACAAGCTTTTGACAGCAGGCTCTTCGGACTCAAATGTAGATGAATGCTGGAATAGCCTGAAAGAGAGTTTGGTGGAATCCGCGAAAGAAGTATGTGGTTGCTCAAAGAAGCATATTACAGCAAAAGGTGATGCATGGTGGGATGCAGAGTTGCAAAGCTCTATAGAAAGTAAGAAGAAAGCGTGGCAGGACTATGTATCTTCTTTGAACCTGAATGCCAGTATGACAGAGATGATGAAAGAAATATACCGGCAATGCAAGAATGCCACTAAAACTTTAGTGAAAGAAAAGCGTGAAAGAGCCAGTATGATTGAGGAGGAGAGGCTGGCGAAGAACTTAGAGAACAACACCAAACTCTTTTGGAGCAAGGTGAGAAAGGCTCGAGGTGATTCGTCAGGCTCCAGAATGGAAAGGATAAAATCTAAAGATGGTGACATTCTTGCAGACACACAAGCTGTGCTAAACCGGTGGAGTGAATATTTTGGAGAAATGTATGGAGATGAACCGGATGCTGATGCCGCAGACATGCCTAAAGGCGAGATTGCGGCACCAGAATCAACGGAGGACATCACTATGGAGGAAGTTGAATGGGCGATAGGAAGTATGAAAAACGGTAAAGCTGCGGGAGTAGACATGATATCTGCCGAGATGATCAAATATGGTGGAACTTGCGTCCGGGACGCTTTCCGGGCCCTTGCAAACCTTTGCTGGAGGACCGGTAGAGTCCCTACAGATTGGTGCCGCGTAGTCATAGTACCCTTGTATAAAAGCAAGGGTTCACAATGTGACTGCGCCAATTACAGAGCCATCAGTATGATCAGCTTGGCAGCCAAGGTGTATGGTAAAATTATTGAACGGAGAATGCGCGTGAAGTCCGATGGAATGTTGTGCGAGGCACAAGGGGGTTTCAGGTCTGGAAGAGGATGTTCGGATCAAGTCTTCTCACTCCGCAACATCGTAGAGAAGCATCTGCCAGTGGGGTGGAAGGTTTTCTGCGGTTTTGTAGATCTGGAGAAGGCATTTGACAGAGTTGTGCGAAAGAGACTTTGGGACATTTTGCCAGAGTATGGTATAGATGGCACTCTGTTGCGAGCCGTCCAGTCCACTTATGTGGACTGCAAGGCATGCGTACGGGTGGGTGGTAACAGGTCACCCTGGTTTGACGTTAAAATCGGCATCAAGCAGGGTTGCGTGTTGTCCGCTAGACTGTTTATATTATATCTGGACAAAAGTCTTCAAAGACTGACAGCGATGAATGAAGGTGTACAAATGGGTGACTTAGTGGTAAACCATCTACTTTATGCAGATGACGCGGTTTTAATAGCGCCAACAGCCACTGATCTGCAAACACTAGTCACAGTTATGAAAGGCGACTGCATGATCAATGGCTTACACTTGAATGTGAAGAAAACCAAGATTATGGTTTTTGAAAGGGACGAAACCAGAACGAATGTAAGGATTGTGGTTGGTAACAATGTGCTGGAGCAAGTGAATGAGTTTGTATATCTTGGATGCGCCTTCAGTAAGGATGGGAAATACACTGCTGACATAGAGAAAAGAGTGAGTGCAGGGAACAGAGTGAATGGTGCGATGGGAAAGCTACTCGGGAGCCGGCACTTAAGCCATAAGGCGCAGCTGGCCATACATAACGGAGTTCTTGTCCCAACGCTGTTATATGGTAGCGAGAGCTGGGTATGTAAGAAGGAGAATGAAAGTAGGATAAATGCGGTAGAAATGCGAGCTTTGCGGAAGATGTGCGGAGTGAAGCTGACCGACCGCATTAGCAACAGCATAGTAAGACAGCGAGTAGGTATGAAAGATAGTATCGGTGTAAAGATGAGAAAGGGCATGCTCCGTTGGTTCGGGCATATAGAAAGAATGCCAGAGGAAAGAATGACAAAACAGATATACAATGTGAAAGTGGAAGGATGCAGGTACCGGGGAAGACCTAGACTATCTTACCACGACCAAATAAACTGAGTCTTATCTGATGGAAAAGTCAAGAGTCTCCGTAACCGGCGAGCGTGTATGAGACGAACTATGAGAGTCGAGGAAGCCAGAGAGGTATGTAAGGAAAGAACCTGTTGGAACTCTGTACTCTCTGCCTACCCCGCAAGGGATCTGGCGTGAGGTTATAGATAGAGAGATAGGTAGATAGATGTGTGTATTAAAAATAAACTGTCACTTGCATTAACGGTGATGGAAAATATCGTGAGGAAACCTGCATGCCTAAGAGTTTTTCGAAGGTGTGTGAAGTTCGCCAACCCGCACTGGACTAGCGTGGTGGACTATGGCCTAAACCCTTGTCGCCAAGCACCAAAACACTTTAGGTGCTCGACGAATATCTAAACCATCTGGTTTGTATGACTATGACCTTAACATACAAACTATAATACCCGGCGCCTCCACCATATCGCCACGCACCCAACTTAAGGTGCTCAACGAATATCTAAGTAGGCCGGCCTCTCACCAACCGCTCCGATCCCTATAACCACGGAAAGCATAATAATATTACGTTAATTAGCGCAAATATCGAGCATCAGTCCCCCTTTGGGACCTCCGTGACGTCACGGTCATGGACACTAATCAACGTACTTAGGCCACCGCGACACCACGGTCTTGCGGGGCGCACCCCATAGTGGCCTCCAACCTCCCCTTACAGCCACCCCAAGCCTCGCTTGTACTTAATACTGATACTACTACACATTCCTCCGAATCTGCCCGTTATCCGTAAACAACCTGACGCATCAATCACTAGCTCATATAATACAATTGAAAATACATACCATGCATTGGAACTCTTAAAGTTCCCACATTAAATAAACCGTATACCTTTACCACATATTATAATGCCGCAATGTCCTTTCAGTCTTTTATGCTAGACCATAGTAGAATATTTCTCTTATATCCAAATCCTTTCCGTTTTTCTTCCTGAGACAAAAGCCGAATATTTACCATCTGTCATCTTGACTGTTACTAGTATACTTCTTTTTGCAACCATACACTAAAAAAGGTTATTCGCGACCGCAATTCGCGACAACCCTCTCAGTTTGAGAGGAGGCCCGTGCTTAACGGTGGTACAGTTTCTGAACAGGGCTAATATTATTATTATAATGAGGCAGTCAGTTAAGTTTGCCTTATTTGAATTTGATATAAGTAGGTACACTAATTTACATCCAGATAGAACAAAATAATTTTTTGATGGTCACACAAATACCTGTCCCCGGGAACCGAATTTGTGAGTAGGTAGTCAATCCGATCAGCAAAGTGCATTACGCTCTGGCCGCTCATCAAAATCGTCATCCAAAAAAAGTTATTTTTTTCTGTATGTAACGAGTAGATTGAATCTTAAGAGGAAATTGGTCTGATTCTCTAACAAAAATTCTGTTACTCATAATATTTTAAAATGTGTGGAGTCCACATCATGTAAGGTGTTTTATAATTATTTTGTACCATAATATTTGTATTTTTGCCAATCAAATGCCGGCATGTTGTAACTTCACAAGTCAAATAAAATTTATGTTTAACTAAACCCGAGTGTACACGTGCCGCGGTATTCAAAGTGGCTTGTGTGGACTGACCACATCAAAGCAAAACTTTCCTTGTAATTTGTGTGGAGTTGCCACTGACGGAAAACACGCAACACTGTTGGGCTTACGCTAGATGATTTAATTGAAATAGAGGAGAATATTAATTTTGAATCCCTTAAAACGTGTTTCTTAATAAGCTAAGTAGGTACCTGTTTGTGATTTAATTTACTTCACTAATTGAATTCGGACATTATGGTAGGGAAAATCATGTGATATTTTTTTCAAACTAGGATAACATGAACTTTTTAAATAAAGCGCTATTTTAACTCCCTTAAACTTTACTGATTACGGGTACAATCAATTTACAAGAAATATAATAATTTAGCATTAAAAGAATGCTCCTGGCTTACCTACATATCATATCTGAAATATTCAAACTCAAACTCAAATAATTTATTTTGTATAAGCCCTGCGGGGGCGCTTACAAATAGTCAATTTACATTTTTTTCAACTACTAATCTGCCACCGGATCGGAACGCGGCCTCTACTGAGAAGATCCAGCGAAGAAACTCAGCGGGCTTGTCTTTTTTATTTTTTATTCATCAGAGATAACCTCACAAAATTGTGAAAGGTGGTCATATTTATTAATAGTGTAGGAACAAATCTTTGTGCGACCCCACGAGTGTTGGCTTCGGTCTGGGTATTTATGTATGTGTATTTCATGTTTCAACGCACCTAAGACACAGGTGGGCTAAGTTAAAAAAGTGACGTATCTCGATAATAAAAATCTTTAAAGCACTTTTTTCATAATCTTTCTAAAAACTTATAGTCAAAATAAATATAACGCTTTTTAGTCAAATATAAAAAACTAATAATTAGGGTAATTAATTATACGAGTACCGTGTCGAAAAGAAAAATTTATGAGCGATAATAACGATATTCAAAACAAAGTTATTATTTATGTTTATATAGATAATTATGACTGCCTCATTGGTCATATAGTGGGGTACCTATAAGATTGATATAATACTCATAATATCTTAATCTACATATTTGTGTTGTTTGTCGTTAGGGAGTTCCCTGTTATATCTTCCATGTCCAAGGTCCAATACCAATGAAATTAAAATATGGCTACCTCAGAGAACTGAACTGAACTGCACTCAATGCAAAAAGAATCATCAAAATCGGTTCGTAAGCACAGAAAATATAAAACAATAGATGAATTATAAACCTCCTTGTTTTTTGAAGTCGGCTAACATACTGCTTAGTTCTATAGTTTGGACGTAATACCCATACTATCTCAATTTACACATTCCTATTGTTTCTCGTTAAGGAGTTCCCTGGTGTATCTAAGTCCAAGGTCCAATACCAATTAAATTAAATTGGGTCACCTTGGAGCTATACTAAATCTAATGCAAAAAGAATCATCAAAATCGGTCCACAATTGCCGGAAATATCGCTGAACATACATAAAAAAGCATACATACAGACGAACACAGAACCTCCTCCTTTTAGATGTCGGTTAAAAAAGAAGAGTGTTATGTGGTGGCCAGAAATATTAGAAGCATTAAAATAACTGTTCGGAGTCATCAATGGTTGTAAATATACTTATCTCGACATACTCGGTCAATTAATAGTGTTCAAAATAAACGCACCTTTTCTGTTTTGAGATGAAGATAACAATTTTCTGCTGTCTTCAAAATAAGGTGACATTTTCTTATTACTTTCTGAGTCCGAATATAAAGTCGCTCAGATGTTAAAGAAACTGGTGCTAACTAACGCTTTCTAAACATGTCATAGAAATACGCTTTTATTTGGTGACCTTCTACACCCACTGACTGTTTTGAAATGTACCTATTATAATACAGTAAACATAATATAATAAACTTAAACACCACCATGTCTTTATTCCCCAAGCGTGGGTGGCAGATGTGTATTGTGTACACTTGCCGACGACGTTAGGTGCCATGTAATAGGGGGCGAGTCTGTTGTCATTTACCGGGCACTATTCCAGACCTCGGACTGGGAATTAAATACTGGGAAATTCTCAATAGAAAACCTACATTTGTCCGACCTAGCATTTGAACCCAGGACCTCGTGGTCTCAGACCCGGCCCTAGACCAATGAGGCAGTCATAATTATCTATATTAACATAAATAATAACTTTGTTTTGAATATCGTTATTATCGCTCATAAATTTTTCTTTTCGACACGGTACTCGTATAATTAATTACCCTAATTATTAGTTTTTTATATTTGACTAAAAAGCGTTATATTTATTTTGACTATAAGTTTTTAGAAAGATTATGAAAAAAAGTGCTTTAAAGATTTTTATTATCGAGATACGTCACTTTTTTAACTTAGCCCACCTGTGTCTTAGGTGCGTTGAAACATGAAATACACATACATAAATACCCAGACCGAAGCCAACACTCGTGGGGTCGCACAAAGATTTGTTCCTACACTATTAATAAATAGTTTAATAAGAGTATGTTTATTGATTTAAAGAATGTAAAATATAATTTCTTCTAAATTCTTATTTGTTCTGTCTACAAAGAGCTTAGCACGAACGCATTGACGTTATTTTAACGCTATCGAGTTGATATGCCACCCTTTTAACACAACAACTTTACTAAATACAAATAAACGCGACAGCACGCTTTTGTCTACAACGTGCCGCTAATTTAAATTTATTCGAGCTTAGGTAGCAGTTCATAAAGACTGGCATAACGCTGAGCGTCATTTCCAATCTTTTTCGCAAGACGCATTTCACGGAAATCATTAAAACATTTATTTTTGAATAGCTCAGTTTTCTTCCAGAAAGATATTCCCGCTGAGAAATACGAAGATAAAGATCAGGTTTGTTCACTTGCCTTTCTAAATCCTAATTAGCCATTTAACTGAGCCCTTATCACGAGTCTGAACAGAAAGTTATCGTTATAAACCAACTCACCGTCTTATCTGTGCTTGAGGTTCAGTTTTATTTTACTGTCGGGTCTAGTGCGGTATTCATTTTTATATCGCACTTAGCTTTTAAATGTTTTCTATGATATTGCATGCTTCAGGCATTACGCTTTTAGAGATATAGATTAGACTGAAATTTACTTGGTTCGTCGAGTGAATACTCAATGTTGTCCTGATTTATTTTATGTTTCTAAGTACGTATAGGTACTTCGGTTTGTGTTATAATATTTTGCTATCCACGTGAAATGTAAAAGTAGATTTATTCCTGTTGAAATATAGGAAAAATAATAATTTGATGAAAATCTTTTCAATCGCCAAAACTATTTTTGAATCACGATTGATTCAATGGATTCAGTCCTTCATGTATGGTTTGTCGTGGCGAGCCGTTTAGAAATATGGTGAATTCTACCCCTGACTGAGTTTGATTGATTGACTGAGAAATTGGTAATTACGTTTTTTTTTTGTAAAGTCGAACTGACATGTTGTTTGTGACTTTGTTTATGAAAATTTATTTACACTACCATGTACTTTACTGTAACGGTCAATATTACCTAATGTAATAATAATTCTTAGGAAAAATCTCTTTTCTGTTATATCCTCGAGGGACATTCGCATACCCTTGTCGTATTCGTGGCTGGCCAACTGTAAAATTAATCTTTTTTCTTCCACGTACTGTTGTTTTTTCTAAACTTTATTTATATAAAAAAATAATAAACACCGACGCGGTTATATTCCCGAAGCGTAGGAGACAGAGGTGTACGATTCTAATCTTAAGACAAAGGCTGAGAATTTTTCGACATAAAAAGGATTTGTTCCACCTAGGATTTTCTATATAGCCTCAGTTTGGGGTCTGCAATTGTGCCCAGTAAAATGCCACATCGTTTGTTAAATGTGATTGTATATAGTACACCTCTGCCATCCCAGATTTGGAAATTTAATACACGGTTAATTTTAATGACGCACGATTGCTTCTGTAAAAAATGGGTGGTATGGGAAAATTATAATGAGGTAAGATAATAATTATGATAAAGACCAGACATATATTTTGTTGTTTATTGTGTAAAGCAAATTTTATGATATATATATATATACTCGTATATACTATGTTTAAAAGTAGAACTGTTCAACAATTTTATTTATATAACTAAACATTTAATTTTATTAAGTATTTTATCTTAAAATATCAGTGACAGCCTATTGGTTAGACAGTTACATTACAAAGTCAGAGGTATCGGATTCAAACCCAGGCACGCACCTCTGTCTTTTCGAAAGCAAGTGCATATGAAAAATTAATCCTCACTTGCTTTTTGGTGAAGGAAAAAATCGTGAGGAAACCTGCTTGTCCAAAAGTTTCTTGAAGGTGTGTGAAGTTCACCAACTCGCACTGGTCCAGCGTGGTGGTCTATGGCCTAAGCCCTCTTAGTTTGCGAGGAGGCCCGTGCCCAATGGAGGGAGAGTTTCTTAACAGGGCTCATATTATTATTATTTTATCTTAAGCAGTTATAGCCTAGTGGTTAGACCGTTGGACTGCAAAGTCAAAAGTCTCGGGTTCAAACACACGCACGCACTTCTGTCTTTTCGAAACCATGTGCGTTTTAAAAATTAAATAACTTGCTTTAACGGTGATGAAAAACATCGTGAGGAAACCTGCATACCTAAGAGTTTCTCAAAGATGTGTGAAGTTCGCAAGTTCTCGAATCCAATGTCAATTCCAATAAAAAGCCAATTCTTGTCCAATGTTAAATTTCAAGTGTCATATTTCGGTACTCTTGACAAGCAATCCGTTAACATTGGATTGGAATTGAAATTGCGTTAACATTGGCCAATAATTTCGTCGTTATACGTGAAGTTGGCAACTTATAGGGCTGCATTAGAGTTGTTCTACTATGACGATAGTTCGTCGAAATGTTGAAAAATATGAATAACTAAAACAAATACACGGTAAAAATTGATTTAGTACAAAAAACTATTATTATACTAATTTATAACATAACTGTTTAAGTTACATTGAACATCATCAATTTTTTCTCTAAAAAATAGTTTATGCTGGCTGTATGAGGCGTTCCTTTGCCTAGCCTGTAAAAAAAGTTAACCAAAACAAAACAATTGAGATATCGGAATTTAAAGTGGGAATTTCAAGTGTTCTAATCATCGATAGTTTTAAGTGTAGCCCTTAAAAGTAAATTATGTAGGTTTAAGTGTGGGGTGCATTAGTTTATTCTTTTTAGCATGAACTTTAGTAGTACAGCTTGAGAAGTGTTGTGTGTTCGACGTGTATAAGTTGACGAAGTTTTGTGAAAAAGAAAGTAAGTAAACTTTATTGCACATTTTCTGTAAACTACAATCATATTATATTGTAGTTACTCTTTTTTTATATAATCATCTAATCCTATTTGTTGTTCTTTTCAGCAAAAATGTCAGGCCGCCCAACTTATGCTCAAATTGAAAAGTTAGTGGAGTTTTTAGAGCAAAATCCTAGTTTAGCAAAAGGATTATTGAGATCATCCCAAGCTAAACAGGAAACAAAACGGAAATGGGCGTCCTTAGCCACAACATTAAATGCTCTTGGAGGCGCCGATAAGGATGGTCAAGGTTGGGCCAAGGTATGTACATATAATATACTTCCTATATTTTTCTTGGTATACCAACAAACTTATGTGCTTATGTTAGTAACTAACATTAATTTGGTTTTTAGTATTGGACTGAAAAAAAATGTGCATTAAAAAAGCAATGTGCATTGCACAGGTGGTGGCCCTGCAGACTCTATGCCCACCTTATCGCCACTGGAGGAAAGGATGGTGGCAGTATTAGGGGGGCAACACTTTGCTACTGGTGATCGCCAATTTGCCATTGATCCGTTCCCAATCTCGGTAATTACAAAACCCTTTTTACTATAATGCATAATTCATGCAAAAATATCAGTCTTTAATCAAATCTTTATTTTACAGAACCCGATACTTATGGAGCAACCTGCTTCAGAAGAAAATGTTGCCATAACTCCATTAGATGTAGACCTAGAGACACCAAACCCACCAAGTTCAGTTACTATTTGCCCTGAACTTGGCCACCCATCCGAACTTATAATACCTAGCACCTCACATGGGACAAGTGATACAGGAATCAGAAGTAAGTCTTTATTACATTTATTTTGGGATGTGACCCATGCATTTAAATAGTAAATCTAATTTATGCATACCTATTAATAGTTAAATGTTAACTTGACAAATTGGTAGTTCATTATAATGTAGCAAAAAAGTATTACCCCCTATTGTAAGTACTTAATTAAATTAATCATGATGTGAGAGTATTTGATCGGTTTTTTTTATAATATATTATGTTGATTTCAGGAACATCAGTAGAGACACGTGGAACTGCTGCAATCCCCCAAGCTTCCCAAGCTCGTCGTCGACGTCGCCACTCCTCTATTACAAGGGGAAGTGCAGAGATGGAGAGATTTGCACTAATAGAGGAGAGACGTGTGGAAGCAGAGAGGATGACAGCGGAAGCTTTAATCAGGTTGTCAAATTCTTTTGGAGCTATGGAAAGGGTAGCTGATGAATTTAGGCAACATAGCTAATGCCATTACGTCAGTAGCAATGGCAATAAATAATTTGTCAAATTCAAATGTAAATTAGCACCTTTTCAATTGACTTCAAAAAGGAGGAGGTTCTATGTTTTTTGTATTTTGGTTTATGCACCAATTTCAATTTTTTTTCTTTTTAGTTTACTATTTGAAGTCAGTTTCCTTTTTGTTTAAGTTATTTATTAGTGTTATTGTTAAGTGTATTGTCATCGTTTAACGTTCGGAAATAGTATTGTTTACTTGTTAATTTTTTTAAAGTATTAGTTAGTTATTATGTTGCCATATCTTCGCGAAGTAGTAAATTTATGTAATTTAATAAAAAAACTCCGTCACACCTATATTCTCCAAACGGGGGTGGCAAAGGTGTACTGCGTACACCCAGTTATCGCCCCATGTAATAGGGGGCGAACCTATTTCCATATACCAGGCACAACTCCAGACTCTGGACTGACATAGAATTTTTCACTAGAAAAACCACATTTGTCTGACCTAGGATTTGAACCCAGGATCTCGTGTTCACAAAGCGCATAATTCGCCACTAGACCATCAATGCAGTCTTAATAGAATTATTAATTTTTGTTTTACTATTAATATATAAATGGATAAATAAAAAATGTTGTTTTGATAAATTTGTGTTATTATTAATTGAAATGAAAGCGTGTTAAAAAAGTAATATTCAAAATAAAGGACAAATCACAGACACTAAAGTAAAACTTAACTATAGTAATTTATATTTAAGAACATTGTAATTAAAATAAAACTAAAGTTCACCTTCTAGCTCTCCAAAGCTGCTGTACTAAAAGTGCTCGCCTTTGTATCCCAACTCTTAGTTCAGCAGGTGCACTGCTATAGGTCTCGTCCCTTGGTGCAGGATTATCTTCAACTTGGAAATTATCGACCTTCAAATGTAAAATTTCTCGTTTATTGCACATGTTGTGTAAAACACAACATGCAATAATAATTTTTGCAGCAACATCCGGGTGATAATGGAGCACTCGATGCCCTAATAGACACCTCCACCAATTTTTAAGGACACCTATAGTACGTTCCACAGTGTTGCGTGCAGAGCAGTGCATTGCAGTGTGATTTTCTTCGGGAGAGCCCTCAGGGGCATCTATGATAGGAGTCATCATATATTCCCTCTGAGCATATCCAGAATCGCCTGAAAGAGAATATCAATAATAAATTAATGAATTTATCTGCTTGATGGTATTTAAGTACAGTAAAAAGTAATACATTTTGCCACATAACTACTTACCAAGTAAATAAACAATATCTCCTGAATTAACCAACTCCATTAAGTGTGTCTTAATAACACTTTGGTTAAATACGAAACTGTCTTGTGTTGCTCCTCCAAATGAAGCATCTACTGCCATTATGTTTAAATCAGCATCACATATCTGGAAAAAAGGTAGATGAGTGTCATGCTTAAAAAAAAATATACCCATACATGGGTGTAAGTACTTAAAAGATCTTACTATTAAAACGTTTCTAGAATGAAAATGTTTCCTATTAAAATATCTTTCCTCATTTTCTTTAGGTCGTATTATGGCTACGTGAGTGCCATCAATACAGCCTAAGACAGCCGGAATACCAAATTTTTCATAGAATCTGCAATGAAACAGTATGTTGTCAATAATCAATAAGTAATAAATAGAGTAGCTAAGAGTAAATTTAATTGATATTACACTCACTGTCTTTTCACTGCATTTCTTTCTTCGAAAGTTTGAGGAAACTTTATCCATTTATTTAAAACACTTGGGACATTCAGAGCATTAGTGACTTCCCGTATAGCCCTTGACACCGATTGCTGAGACATCAGTGTCCCATATGTACCTCCTACAAGTTTTTGATAGCTACCAGTTGCAAAGAAAGATAATGCAACTAGAATCTGAAAATAAAATTAAATATTTATTCTTCTTCCTATTTTATTAAACTGTAACAGTGTGTTTCGCCAATGTCAATTTATAATAGAATCTAACAGCCTATTAAAAAAAATGGCTTGTTGTCGCCATTACAGCAAAAAACAAAAGCCCAGTCAATTAAAATTTACTGATGAAATACATAAATAAGAAAAAAAAACACTAACAATATGACTAACCTTGTATTTAGGTGTTATATCACTTCGTCTTCTTGGCGATTTCATATGAGGCCTCAATTCCTCATAGATTTCATTAAATAAGTCTTGTGTGACTCTATAATTCCGTCGAAATTCATCGGCAGGCATAGAAAAAGCTTTGCCCATATATCGCGCCATACGACGCTCCTTACGTCTGATATTTATTGCAGACTTGCGTAAAATACCCTGCATAAGAACTAAACGTGCCATAATTACGGAATAAAGTTTAAAAATGGTCACAAAACACTAATTAATTTCAACACAATTTGTAAAAAGTTGCACTTTGGTTCTTGGATAGAAACACAATGCCAACGCAATATTAAACACATGACGGAGCTGTCAAACGGCGTCAAGAGTAACAATTTAGTTGACATTAACGGATTTAGGCAATTCTCATTAGTTCATTCAATTTCCACCCAATATTGAACCAATGTGGCGCTAGCGTCGTATTCAATCATTGTCCAAGTGTGTTCGAGAGTAGGAATTGCTGTAATTTCAATACCAATGTATTGAGTTTAGATTCAAGAGTAAGGCCATAGTAGTTCTATAGTGGGGTACCTATAGGATTGACGTAATACCCATAATATCTTCTAAGTCCAAGGTCCAATGCCAATGAAATTAAAATGGGACCACCTTGGAGCTATACTGAACCAAATGCAAAAAGAATTATCAAAATCGGTCAACAACTGATGGAAATATCGCTGAACATACATAAAAAAGCATACATACAACCAAACATAGAACCTCCTCCTTTTTGAAGTCGGTTAAAAATAGGTTTATATTTTATACGGCTTAGTTTTTCATAAAGTCTAGTTATACATTTATGACTATGAAAGAGTACATTTATGACTTCAGGTGTGATCGTGAATCAATAAAAGAACTATTGTTTTAATATAACTATAATGGTAGCAACCATTGTAGTTATATTAAAACAATAACAATTTGTGATCGTCAGTGATCAAATTTAACTGCGAATAAAATAGGCACTAACAATCACCTGCACAACACACCTACAAATTAATATCATAAAACCTTTATCACCACAATAAAGGGCCACCATTTTTATGTTACACAATATAAAATCTCTTGAAAATAAAAACGCTTGGTAAAAA
The DNA here is from genome assembly GCA_905147815.2 of Phalera bucephala. Lineage (NCBI taxonomy): Eukaryota > Metazoa > Arthropoda > Insecta > Lepidoptera > Notodontidae > Phalera > Phalera bucephala. The sequence continues at coordinate 15,152,968 of LR990612.1, forward strand.
TAATCTATAGCCATAAAATAGAATAGAAACTTATTCGAGTAACTAATAATTCTACATCTGTTAGTCCAGTGGACGTTAGGACAGCTTGGACAAGTGGTTAGGAGCTCGAGTCGCTCCGCCTACTGGATCGAGTAGTTACGGTTTCAAATCCCGAACAGGACTAATATTTTGTATGACCTACAAATATCTGTTTCGGTCTGGGTGACGGTTCGGTAAACGCATCCGGCATATTTCTAGTGTGGGGCCTAGGTTTTGTATTTGAAAACAATAGAAGACTTAAAGGTTTTGCCACATCGCCGACGCAGCGCGACGGGAGCGATACGGTAGCACGGCTTGGGGAGTTGTAATGTACTGAACGCAGCCCCGCTCGGCGCAGCGGCAAACGTCACGAACGAACGTAGCCAAGCGCTTCCATCGCGCTCCAGACGCGCTTCGTCGGCTATTTGATCAAACCTTAGAACTAATATTAGTATTGACTATTCTAAATTAGCCTGGAGTTTATCCCGTTTGAGATAGCACAGCAGCGACTCACATATTCGCAGTGTAACCTACTGGCTATCATATTAAAACACTGTTGGAGCTGACCCGGCTGCGCACCAAGGATGCAAACCATTTTCGCATCGTTGTGTAAAAGCAGTCTACCTGGGCATCGACAAAATCGCAGATGCGCAGAAGTGAGGCAACCCCACCAATTTTTAAATGCATTGTTATATTGAATACGGAGGACGCTGTATGATTTTAGAGTATAATTAATTCACCGGTTGTACATGTAGTGTTGTGCAATACGCTTGGACGACCGTTATTTTTAAAATATAAACATCTGTAAGATACGGATTAATGTCCCGCTTGTACACGTAGGTAACTAAATACGTGTGAATCATACATTAACTCCCCATAAGAATACGTTGAGTTTTAACAAAAAACTGTCCATATTTAAGTCACAATCAGATATTATTTCGACCATATTAGCACTATTATTAGCTCTTGGACTGACTTTGAGATCTCAAACAAATATACTGATGCAAAAACTTTTTTTTACTAACCTATTGTACTGTTCCTCTTCTCAGCAAAGGCCTCCTCTTTATAGTTCAACAGCTGCCAAGGCATCCTAATCGTTTTTGCCCACGTCTACCTCGTCTTTTGTGACTATCGCTTGATAGCCAGTTTTTGACATCGTTTACGCACCTCTGCGAGTCAATGCGTGATACGTGGCCAGGCCAATCCTTCTACAGCTTTACAATTTTCAAACTTACGTCCGTAATATAAGTAGAGTCACAAGTAGACTGGTGTTACTGACGTGGCCAATCCGTTAGACACGTAGCATAGTCAACATAGTTCTCATAGGTCATTAAACAATATATGTTAAAGCTTTACTTATTTTATTAATACGTTTACATATAGTAGTTAATACAATTACTTAGAAGATGCGGTTGAAAGTAACTTCCAACGGATACAAAGTCAAGGTCAGCATTAAAAGTTGCACACAACTCGTGAGTTTATTTTCCTCACAGTAAATTATTGCGCAGGGGCTTTTGTGTGACACTTTTATTGCGGCCTTTAAGTTAGGAAAAAGTTTAGTAGCCCCACTCGAAATGTCTTTTATAAATTCACGGCACTATCATTTTTTCGCCTTTATTTTCATAAAAGTCGGAATAATTGAATTTAGTGAAATAACTTCGCTTTTGATATATGACGGCTACGGTTCAGAATTAAGTTGCTAGCTTATACAAATATTTGAATGTATATAACATCTTAAATAATTTAAGTCAACAAAAGATCTTAACCACCAAATCCAGATCAGAGCTGGATTTTCGTTAAGATTATTCTGGCTCCCCTTTGAATTATTTTCTTTCTATCCGTTGCTTCAAATAAGATGCTGTAGTAAGGAAAATAAAAATACGAATCGTTTTATAAGATTGATACTGATATAGTTAAAAATATATCCATATGTTATTTTCTTTGATTAATCAAAAGGAAGAGAAATCCTTTCAAAGTTAATGGTCTTTCTCACTACGCTCGTTAAAAGCTTAGACCTCGCTGTAAACTTCTAATGAATTCCATCTTTATCCATTTCTGTTGGCATTGTTTTATGCATTGTAACCCCTAGTAAATTAGATGTTAATCCTAGGTAGTATTATCCTGTGTAAACTTCTGTTATTACAATATTTAATTATCCTAATTAGGTATTACGAGTCCCTTTATAAAGTTGCTTATCATAAAACTTGACCTGTGCCTGGGGTGTAAATTTTTTATCGTTATATCGTTTTATAAAAAGGTAAAGGTGAGTTAGACTATTGTAATTTTACTTTAGAACTAGCGTATATTCAAATTTTTTCTTAAAACAAAGGAAAAATCGACAACCTATTCGAAATGAATCGTTTGAATTTATCACATGCGGCCAACAGAGACGTGGGACATAAGATAAAACCGGTATTATGAATCCTACTTCTATATTTCGCTGTTTCTACTCTGTTTATTCCTTCTAACTGTCCGATACGCAGACAAAATAGGAAAAAAACAATAGGCTTTTGCAGCGGGCATTAGGGATGCGAGTCAGAGACTTCATAATAACAGCCTATATTGTCGCACTCCTGGGCAATGACCTTCTCTCACAAACGGAGATGAGAAAGATTAGTTCATACTCCACGCGGACCTAGTGCGGATTGGTGGAGCCATCTGCTGTTCTGCTGAACGGAAGGCTTACAATTTTGCTTAACGTCTAGCACATAACGTGGTTTCGAGATCAACGTGCCTTTCGAAGCACAAAGACGCACGAATATGAAAATGCCACAAACGATCACACATTACAGTCAACCGAGCCGAACGCTGCTTAACCTTGGTGATCGCTAAGTACACCGCGCTCGCACAGCATTACAAGCACCTCAGTCCTGTAAAGGTGTACTACTTTAATACAAAAGTACTTGTGAACGATGACATTGATATACATAGTGAAGTTTGACGACATATATAAATAAATAAATATCCAAGAATTCGTTATCTTTTTAACCGACTTCAAAAGGGAAGAGGTTCTGTGTTCGTCTGCATGTATGCTTTTTTTTATGAACCTTCACCATTATTTCCGTTAATTGCGGACTGTTTTTGTCCGCTGAAGCTGTAAAGGCCCCGCGGCCGAGAGCGTAGATCATTCACACACACAAAAATGTGGACCGATTTTAATGATTCTTGCATTGGGTTCAGTATAGCTCAATTGAATCCCTCAAATCCCTTTGTTCCACCTACTGAGAGTCCCGCACCTGGACATGAATTACCATGGCCAGTCTGGAATTCTTTAAATAGATTTCAGATCCAGGTCGGCCGAAGCAAGGAAAACATGATCAGGTAGGGATTCACAGACAACACTAATTTGGGGTGTTTGTGCGGTCTAACCCAAACGATGTCCCACCTTATATCATGCCCTGCCTGCCCTAAAACCTGCACGCAGCAGGATTTGATGTCTGCTACCGACAATGCAATCGGTGTGGCCACCTTTTGGGCCGCATCCATATAATTATAATCATATTTGCTGACGAAACGCTAAGAAGAAGTATAGCTCCAAGGTGGCGTTATTTTAATTTCCTTGGACTTTGAAGATACACCAGGAAACTCCTTAATGGCAAGCAATAGGAAGGTGTAGATTGAGATATTATAGGTATTACGTCGATCTTATGAGTACATAGAACTAAGCAGATTATTAACTGACTTCAAAAAAGGAGGAGGTTCATAATTCATATGTATTATGGGTAGGTTGGCGGTTAAATGAAAACAAACACCTTGACAGTATTACGGGTATATATTCAACATTAACGCACATACAATATGAGTTTTACGTAACACGGGCGCGGATGCAGACGTGCGCACACTGCACTACGCAATCAATTCGGCGAGACTGGCCGGCCGGCCGTCGCGGCCGCCGGCTCGAAGTAGCGAGGTCAGGGGTGACACCCCGCGAATATATACGCGGCGCGTTGGCATTTAGCATCATTGGCCAAGATCACTTACACAAGCACATACACACGTTCAGCGTCAGAACGGTAATATTAAAACGACGCGTTACATGAGCTTTTTTAAGACTTCTTTGCTTATTAACTGATTTTGATGATTATTTTTGCAATGGGTTCACTATAGCTGCGAGGTAGTCCCATTTTAATTTTATTCGTATTGGACCTTGGTCTTTAAATATATGCCACGGTACTCCTTGACGGCAAACAGTACGAACCACCTGCATGGATATTAGTTATATTTACGAGTAGACCCTGTTGGTGGCATAGTTGTCGACCGGGCGGGAAGCTGCGGATAAGTGCTAGTATCTTTATAGTTTGTAACACTTAGTTTAAAAGTGACGGAATTAATAAACATTTCTATTAATATTTCTGCTTTGTATAAATAGATCTCATGGCGCAATAGTATTCAATTAATTAAGGTCCAGCTGCTTTGCTAGAATATTACACCCATAGGCTAGCTAGTAAATTGCCCCCATACTCGTGTTGAAAACTTTTATTCTGATACGAGATATGATATGATTATATATAATAAATGTGTATTTTAAATAGCTTACTTCTACTGTAAATAATATTGATATATTTTATATATATTTTTGATAGTACCTATGTCACCGGTGATCATATCGATAATTAGAGAAAACATTGAACTCTGTGCACCGACGCATGTATTATACTGTGTCCTTCGTTCTCGATATAAACTATATTAGCAGCTCTCTCGAGTCGCTTGGCAACCGCGCGTCATTTAGACAATTGAAAAGTCAACGCCGCCTCTATGGTATCTGTGGACATAACCTCTGCAAGCATTCTTTTGAAAGCGCGGCAGCCGACGCTTTGTAATAAAGTTTTTGGTCGACATTTAATTTAATAACTTGTTATGGCACTGAAATTATATAACAAAAAGGTTGTAATATACTCAAGTGACCTTGTGAAATAAATTTAAAACATCGTATAGGCAAATTTAGAAAAGTTTACGTCCTGGCAAAGAAGTACCTTCTAAAAAGATCAACCGATAGTTGTTTATTTGTGGTGTTTTTCAGCTTAACTTGTTTATTTATATAATATCTAATATTTGGAGACGTGAGTTTCGTCATATTAAAATTTGGGAAAGCTTCGTCGTCCGAAAAGTAAACTTATGAAGTCTATGTCCCTATTCATGTACAAACAGTTTAACACGAAATATACCTGAAAACGATTATTAACCGTCTATAAATTGGCAATGTTATACCTCCAATAAGAGAAATTAGGGGGACGTTCATCAATTATGATGATTGTTCAGGATCGATGGCATTTTAAGGACACGGGTGATGTACGAGATACATCGACGTGGTCCGCAAGACTTGACGATAATTCAAGGACACGAGTGGTGTACGAGATACATCGGCGTGATCCGCAAGACTTGGGGCCCATACGAGATATGTGCTGAAGGTCATACTACTCATAGGTTTCATCCATGAGGTGTACCTGTGCAGTTCACCTTTCCAAAATGGTAAGAATCAAAAATGTTACCTAAAATACATACCTTAAACATGCCAAAAACAGTAAATACAAAGACTATTGGTATAAACTATAAGCAATTTGTCATATTATATCTCCAAAAGGAGACTTACTGAAAGGGTAATTAAAGTGACATTGTTTATGTATAACAATACATTATTAATAACAAAAGTCACTCCTTTGCAGAAACATAGTGTTTTTATTGATTTCATTATTAGACATACTTGTATAATAATACTGAAATAGCCCAAACTGGAGCTTATTACACAAAGAATTGTGCAAAATTATGAGTACTTGTATTAAAAAAGTTAAATCCAGCAATACTTATTCCTGAACAGGGTTTATAACCAAATAAGCCAAAGTAATATACTTATGGCAATGCCTGTTGTATTTGACAAGCAACAGGACTGTGGATACATTCCAAATATAATATCTTATCCTACCGATGCTGCGGCAGGCAGGTTGTGGGATAATTTGTGTTATGCACAAAGATACTTAAAAGATAATATAAAATACCTGGTCTATCCAGTTAACATAGAACTAATAATTATCTATCAATATTATCAACCTAGACTCCTTGCAGGCTAGCCAGAAAAGATTAATCCTAACAATACAGTCATGAAACCTTTATTGAGATAAGAACCTTTAAGGTCAGCAGTATATATTTTGCATAAAAGGAGTGTTAATATAGTGGATTATCAATATGGAATTATTAACTAGCTAGTCATAGCCAGTAGTTAAAATTTCATAAAACGACCACCGTTGTAACCAATATAGAACAACAATCCTCATCCTGGGTATGGAAATATTAAGTCATAGTGTACCTATCAGTTCACTAAAAACAACATCACGAAGGACATTGTAAATCTCCTACCAAAGAAAGTGAGGTACAAAAAGCATGATAGGCATTTTACACAAGGACTTGGTTTTTAAGTTGCTGAAAAATTCAGAAAAACTATCAGGAATACAACATGGGTTTTACAAAGAAGCCATAATATTGGAGGCTAAAGGTATTCACTGACGGTGGTATGTATCTATGACACTAATAATGCCTTCAACGACAAACATAATTTTATTGGTTTTTGTGCAAGTACTTGCACTTCAGACAAGTGAATCTTGTCCTACATATGTTTAACATTATGTATAGAAACATTGTTATTAGAAACACTATTGTTTAATAATTTTAAATATAATTTATAGCTATTTTTATTAAAAAAAAACATAAAACAAAATAAAACATGTTTGCTTGAGGGTAGCCTAGAGTGAACACAACATTTTAAAGTTCTTACTTTTATTTTTATTTAAAATAGTACCATATTACATTTGATGCTACTTACGCACTAGAACTTATATTGGTCCTCCGGTGCACTTAGTTTCACTACTGTTCTCTCTTTGTTACACACTTTTACGGCACTTTCGTCTCACTGCACAATATGGATCTATATGCAAAGTTGTCGAGTTGCATGGAGGATCTATCTGCCACGTTTACGTCACGCATGGTGTACAGGACGACGTCTGCATAATGTGTATAAATAGATTATAATAGATTAAGTTACTGTAGTACATTAAGTAATTTAATAGAAATAATAATTAGAAATAATAATGTCATAGAATCCTAGCGCATAAACACTAGGATAATAGAAGAGTGTAACCCCGAAAGGGATAGCAATAGTAAGAAGAGTGCAACCCCGAAAGGGATAGCGATAGTTGTATTCTGATTGGTTGTTTGATAAATACACTCGGTACAAAGCCCACTAGTTGTGACACACCAAATAGAATTTAAGAGCGCGAAAAATCACGCCAGACACGTTCGAGCGACTGGACATAGGAAGATGTAAGAAGAAACTCTACACGAAGAGGGTCACAACTGGTGGGTGGAGCACTGTTTCAAGACTATTCGGCTTTCATTGAATTCTCCTTCACGACGCATACCAGCCACAGCAGCAACAGGACGCACGACGTACTATTCGTCCTGTTCATTTGGTCCTTCGAGAGCCGGATTATCGTCGTCAAGAGAATATAGAAGACGCAAGAGAATATAGAAGAATCAAGCTGAAAAAGGAAGAAAATAGAAGAAAGAAACATGCCAGTCACACGCTCCACCACCAGTAGACCAGCAGCATCGGCCCCAGTCGCCGAATCGTCGGGGTCGACTACAGCGACAGAGTCGACCGCCACGTCAGAGTCGACCGCCACGACAGAATCTACTGTCGTGACGGAAACAACCGCCACGGCAGACACTTCCGCGACGGAGAAAACTAAAAAGCCAGTGTCCAAGAGGACTGGCACAAAGAAGACGCTCTCAACGAGGACACGAAGATTGAAGCTCGCCCGCGCCAAGGAGGAGCTACTAGAATTGCAAGTCCAATTAACAGCCGCGAAAATATCACGAATCGAAGCCGAAGATGAAGAAAGCGAGAGTGACGCAGACACGTGCATATCAGATGACCAAGAAACAGAGAAAAGAGTCGGGAGCTGGCTGAACGACTCGCGACCTCACGTCCTGGCCATCGCCGACAGGCCACACGACATAGACGTGGGGCGCACCATCGATGCAGCGCCGCGGGCGACAACGCCGTTGCCCCCTGCACCGATCCAGCCACCACCCATCGCCGTGTCGAAGAATGAAGAAACGACAGTCGCGACGCCGCCACAGCAAATCGACTTGCGTGAGCTGGCGTCCGCAATCACCCTCGCCGCCCGGTCCGGGAGCACCCCGCACCACCGCTTCGCTACTGAATTGCCGTACTTCAGTGGGTCACACCAAGAGTGGCTCACCTTCAAAGCTGCTTATGAAGAATCTGCGCCGAGCTTCACGGACACAGAGAACGTCGCGAGACTACGAAGAGCGCTAAAAGGTAAAGCTAAGGAAGCCGTCGAGAACTTACTCATATACAACGCCAAGACAGCTGACATACTCCGGGCGCTCGAAGCACGCTTCGGCCGACCAGATTGCATCGCGCTGGGCGAACTAGAACGCCTGCGCGCGCTGCCCCGCTCAGCGACAACCCGAGAGACATCTGCGTGTCCGCCACGCGGGTGATGAACATCGTCGCGACGCTACGCGCACTCAACCGCGTGGCGTACCTGTACAACCCGGAGGCTGTCAAGACGACCATTGAAAAGTTCACACCGGCGCTCAAGTATAGATGGTTCGACTACGCAGCGGAAGAACAGACAGAAGAACCCGACCTACTGAGGCTCTCTGATTTCCTCAGTAGGGAGGCCGACAGGTGCGGGCGCTACGCACCTCCCGAACACGTGACACCCGAACGGGAACATACAGCGAACAGAAGACAGACTAACAAGACTTATAGCACCGCTGTATCGAGCCCAAGGAAAGAAAAATGCGCGGCGTGTCACGACACAGAGCACGAGGTAACCAAGTGCGAGAAATTCATTGAGTCGACGGTCAACGACAGATGGGACATCGCGAAGGCACGAAGACTATGCTTCGCGTGTCTACGCTTCAGAACGAAGAGCCATCACTGCAAGAGGATCACTTGCGACACCGACGGGTGCAAATACTCGCACCACAGACTGCTTCACCACGTCAAAAGCGAAAGGGTCGCCGAAGACGACAACGCGGAGAAGCAGACAGTCGCGTCAACGTGGACAAGAGGCTTCGCATCGTATCTCAAGATGGTGCCGGTACACATTTCCGGACCGGCGGGAGGAGTAGACACTTACGCCCTCCTCGACGACGGGTCAACAGTGACGCTCATCGACGCCGAGCTCGCCAACCAGACAGCCGCGCACGGCCCCCGCGAATCACTGCACATCGAGGCGATCGGCGATTGTAACGTCCGGTCATCGAACTCCCGCCGGGTCCAGCTGACGTTGAGAGGTACGTCCCAGCGCGCACATCGGATTCAAGCGCGCACCATTGAAAACATGAAGTTGTCACCACAAGCCGTCACCGTGCAAGACATCGCTGATTGCAAGCATCTGCGGGACATAGAAAGCGATATCACCTATAGAAGAGCGAAACCCCAGATACTCATCGGCCAAGACAACTGGCACCTGCTAGTGGCGTCGGAGGTACGCCGGGGACAACGACACCAACCCGTTGCCTCCCGGACTCCTCTCGGCTGGGTATTACACGGCGCGCGCTCACGACTCACTGTACAAGATGCGCACAAAGTCAACTTCATCGCGGACAAGAGCGAAAGCGAAGACATGGACGATCAGCTGAGACACTACTTCGCACTCGAGTCACTCTTCGTCGAGCCCAGAAACCCGAAGAACAGCCCAGATCAACGCGCGCTTGACAAGCTCGACAAAGAAGTCCGTATCGACAGCGGCGGGAGATATGAAGCCCCTCTACTGTGGAAAACCGACACTATTAAGATGCCCGAGAATTATGAAGATACACTGAAGCGTTTACACAACATAGAAAAGAAGATTGACCGCGATTCGACTCTGAAAACGAAGTACACATAACAGATGGACGCACTTATCCAGAAGGGATACGCCGAGCCCGCACCGAAAAATAGAACTGAGAATCGAACGTGGTACCTCCCGCACTTTGCAGTACTGAACGCATTGAAACCGAACAAAGTGCGAATAGTCCACGACGCCGCCGCTAAGACGAAAGGAGTGTCACTCAATGACCATTTATTGACGGGTCCCGACTTGCTGCAGTCACTCCCCGGCGTCCTCATGAGGTTCCGACAGCACAGAATAGCCGTGTCTGCCGACATCAAGGAGATGTTCATGCAGATAAAAATCAAGACAGAAGACAGAGACGCGCTGCGGTACTTGTGGCGCGGCGATCGGCGCGATGAACACCCGCCCGAAGAGTACAGGATGACGTCACTCATCTTCGGGGCCACATGTTCACCGTCCATCGCAATCTACGTGAAGAATCACAACGCAGAGAAGTATAGGGACACCCATCCAGAAGCGAGCCGCGCCATCGTTCGCAATCACTATGTCGACGACTTGCTACACAGCTTCGACGACGAAGACAGCGCCATCAACATCTCAAAACAGATCGACGAGATACATCGGGCGGCGCACTATGAGCTGAGACAGTGGTCGTCTAACTCCACGGCGGTACTACAGACTCTCGAACCGGGCGCGACACAGCGGGCGATCGGAATTAATGAAGAAAGGAAGACAGAACGAGTGCTTGGGTTAGAGTGGAGGCCGGACACCGACGACATCGGGTTCAACCTTGACCTGGCGCGCCTCCCCCCGGGCATACTCGACAAACCGACGCCGACGAAGCGGGAGACACTCCGCATACTGATGTCTCTGTTTGACCCGCTCGGAATCGCTTCGCCCATCACCATACGGGCCAAGCAGATACTGCAGGAGATATGGCGGCGCGGCACAGGATGGGACGACAACATCGACGATGACCTAGCACAACAGTGGGTCGAGTGGACCCAACACCTGCAGAGTCTGCGGGACCTGAAGATACCACGATGCTACCACGGGTACACGCACGCCGAGACGCTCGAGTTGCACGTGTTCGTGGACGCGAGCGAGTCAGCCTACGCGACAGCGGCGTACTGGAGAGCCACCACGAGCGACGGCGAGGTACATATAACCCTCGTGGCGGCGAAGGCGAAGGTGGCACCGCTCAAGCTCACATCGATCCCGAGACTCGAACTGCAAGCCGCCGTAATGGGTAGTCGCCTGGGTGCGACTATCATCGCCGAACATGACAAGAAGCCAAGCTCAGTGACCTACTGGACGGACAGCCGTACCGTCATGACGTGGCTGAAGACGGGCGCGCGATCCTACCGCCCGTTCGTCGCACATCGCATCGCCGCGATAGAAGAAAACAGCGCCATAAGTGATTGGAGGTGGGTGCCCACGAAACTAAACGTGGCTGACGACGCGACGCGCGAAGTACCCAGGGACATCGGCTCTCATCACCGATGGTTCCTTGGGCCCGAGTTCCTGCGCGAGCACCCATCAACATGGCCGGCGGAGCGACCGACACTCGACGCAGCGACGGGCGAGGAACGGACACACACTATCACCAAGCAACGGCCCGTCTCACCGCGATCAGCTATTCCGGATCCAGCGCGCTTCTCTACGTGGGAGCGCCTGCTACGAGCGACGGCGCGCGTGCTGCAGTTCATCGACCTGTGCAGTGTGAATAGACAATCAGTGAACTATAAGAGACAGGCTAGGAATCGTGAAAAGGACCCACAATGGAATAGTGTTAAGAATGGGAATAAGCGTAGCGATAAGTGTAGAATTAAGTTTAGTGATAAGGACAGTGTCAAGTGTTTACCGCTCAGTGCAGAACTATTGATAAGAGCGGAGGCGTTGTTAGTGCGTGTAGTACAACACGACTCGTATCATAGCGAACTGAGTAACAGTGATAGACTATCGAAGGGCCGCCTCCGCCCCTTATCAGCGCAGATTATCAGTGGAGTGATAAAAATCAGGTCGCGAATAAGTGCAACGCCGGACATCAGCGACGAGCTACGGTGCCCCGCAGTGCTAGACGGAGATCATCGCGTCACCCGCCTGTACATCGAGCACGTACACCGACAGCTGCACCACGCCGGAGTAGAGGCGACCATCAACGAGTGTCGAGCAAGGTATTGGATAACTCGATTACGTACTGTAGCCCGGATGGTCGTACACAAGTGCTACAGCTGTCGCCGAAGAAGAGACGCGCCTCCAGAGCCGAGCACCGGGAACTTGCCGCCCTGCAGACTGGCTCACCATCAGAGGGCCTTCACGTACACCGGCATCGACTATTTCGGACCTCTGACTGTGACAGTGGGTCGGGGCACACAGAAGCGCTACGTAGCCCTCTTCACCTGCCTGACTTCACGCGCCGTACATCTGGAAGTCGCCGCATCACTCAGCACCGAGTCAGCTGTGATGGCCCTACGACGATTCATCGCCCGCCGCGGCTGTCCGACTGAAATATGGTCGGACAACGGGACCAATCTCCGCGGCGCCGACAGAGAGCTACGGGAGGCGCTGGACAACGCCACCCGGGAAGAGGCCACGAGAAGAACCATCAGCTGGCGCTTTATTCCCCCCGGCGCCCCGTTCATGGGTGGCGCATGGGAAAGACTGGTGCGCAGTGTGAAGACGGCCCTATACGCGATCCTGACGGAGAGGCACCCGACAGAAGAGGTTCTCACCACACTGCTGGCGGAGGTCGAGTTTACAGTAAACAACCGACCGCTCACTCACGTACCCGTCGACCCTGAGGACCCAGAGGCGCTGACACCGAACCACTTTGTGCTCTACGGCCCAGCGCGCAACCCGACACCAGGAACCTTCACTGACACTGACCTCATCGGCCGCACCCATTGGAGAGCGGCACAGAGACTCGCGGACATGTTCTGGGAACGATGGATAAGGGAGTACTTACCTGGACTTCAGTACCGGCGGGAGCCCCATGGACGCGGCGCCGCCCTGAAAGAAGAGGACATCGTCCTCATTGTTGACAACGTACTCCCCAGGAACATGTGGCCTCTTGGGAGGATAATAAGGACCTTCCCTGGAGAGGATGGGATTGTACGTGCGGTGGACGTCCGCACCAAGGGAGGAGTTCTTCGGAGGCCAGTGAAGAAATTGATAGTGTTGCCGACGTCGTCCCTCCACGAAGACTTACTTATGAACCGTCAGTGAAGCCGACAGTTCACGGCGGGAGAAATGTACAGGACGACGTCTGCATAATGTGTATAAATAGATTATAATAGATTAAGTTACTGTAGTACATTAAGTAATTTAATAGAAATAATAATTAGAAATAATAATGTCATAGAATCCTAGCGCATAAACACTAGGATAATAGAAGAGTGTAACCCCGAAAGGGATAGCAATAGTAAGAAGAGTGCAACCCCGAAAGGGATAGCGATAGTTGTATTCTGATTGGTTGTTTGATAAATACACTCGGTACAAAGCCCACTAGTTGTGACACACCAAATAGAATTTAAGAGCGCGAAAAATCACGCCAGACACGTTCGAGCGACTGGACATAGGAAGATGTAAGAAGAAACTCTACACGAAGAGGGTCACAACTGGTGGGTGGAGCACTGTTTCAAGACTATTCGGCTTTCATTGAATTCTCCTTCACGACGCATACCAGCCACAGCAGCAACAGGACGCACGACGTACTATTCGTCCTGTTCACATGGACCAGTACGAGGAAGACTTGCAGAACTTCAGCAGCAATGAAACAGCACACAAGACCATTGCCAGTCTTTCACGGGAGTTCACTGAATTTAAGTGTCTTATTTGGAAGACAGTCAGTGCACTTAAATCACAAATGGAGCTCCTGATAATGGGTTTGGATAGACATGAAATGGCGTCACGGAAGGAAGTCTTGCTTCTTCATGGCCTTCCCGAACAAAACGATGAACAACCAACATCTGTGGCTGTTGCTGTGCTGACAGGAAAATTAAAGCTGACAGATGTCTCCTCCACGGATATTATAGCTTGCCATCGCCTTGGTGTCAACACAAGGAAGCCTCGCCCACTTCTACTGCGCTTTCGGAGTCAAACTTTACGCAGACAGGTTTGGAGCAATAAAACTGCACTGAAGGGTTCTGGCCTAATATTCTCCGAGTTTCTTACAAAACCCAGACACGATACGTTCTTGGACGCTCGCAAACACTTCGGTGTAAAGCAGTGTTGGACCTCTGAGGGTAGGATTATCATCCTGCTGCCGGATAAGACTCGACGAAAAATTGAGTCCGCGGCCGAATTACGAAAACTTGCAGCGCAGTTCCCCATCGCCTCTTTGAAGAATGATGAGCCCTCAACTTCAAAGATCAAGCCGGCTGGTGACAAAAGGCCACGCAACAAAGCCAAGTAACACGTAGGCAGTGATAAGAACATGTTCTTTGTAGATGCATACTTGTCGCAATATCTTTTAATTTTTTTTTTTATTTTTTTTTCTTTTCTTTTGACGGTCACTCAATAGTTATAATCTTTGTCTTTTTATTTATTATTTTTTTCTTAGTTATTGTTTTTTTTGTTTGTTTTTTTTTATATTTACTTCTCTCAAATGTCACTTGTCACTCGTTTTTAGATAAACTCCGATTGGTCGGTAATTTGTTTGAGTGACGTTCAAGCGCTCGTTCAGAAACCATTTAGAAACGATTACTAATTATAGATACGAGTTCTTTAAGCTATTTTGTCGTGAACTGGTGAGTGCATCGAGGACAGTTATCGATAGTTTAATTTTATTTTCGTTTTTATTATTTTATATATATATATATATATATATATATATATATATCGTATTTTATATATATACATATAGATAAGTATTGTACATTATTGCAATGTGCGATAATATTGATGATAGCTTTTTGTCTTGTTCTTCTTCTTGTACATCTGATGAGAATTATGCGAGCGCGTTCAGTGATGATTCTGTCCATTTACGTGATCAACTTATTTCTACTTTTTCTCGCTATAACGAGTCTTTTAATATAGTTCACATTAATGCTCAAAGTGTTCCTGCACATTATTCTGATCTATTATCTTCCTTCGATTCTGATCTCATTCACGCTATCCTCATCTCTGAAACATTTCTCAAGCCTGTTCTTCCTTCCATTCAATACTCTTTGCCCGGCTATAAATTAGTGCGTAATGACAGAACAGGTAAGGGGTGCGGAGGCGTAGCTATTTATCTCCGTGGAGATATAAATTACAAGGTCGTCGATCAGTCTCCGAGTAATTATTCTAACTTTGCTGAACACTTATTTATTGAAATCGCCTCTAATCCTACAAAACTTCTTTTAGATGTCTACTATAGTCCCTCTAGTCATATTGATTATTTTTCTTCATTCGAATCTAAATTAGAATCTTTTTCTTCTATATATGACGACGTTATTATCCTTGGAGATTTCAATACTTGTTTGCTCAAGGATAATGAGCGCAGCCGTAAACTCCGATCTCTTGTCTCTTCTGTCAATATGCATATCCTTCAGCTTAACGCTACTCATCATGCTCCCCATTGCACTCCTTCTCTTTTAGATTTAATTCTAGTCTCCGACCCCCAAAAAGTAGCCGTGCATGGGCAACTCGCTGCCGCTTTCTCGTATCATGATCTCATATTCCTGTCTTATAAAATTCGCGCTCCTAAAGGCAAATCCAAATTTCACTTACTTCGCAGTTTTAAGAACATTACCTTGGATCGTTTGAGGGAAGACGTGAGTTGTATTGACTGGTCGCCAATATATAGCTGCAGTGACATAGACAATAAAGTGTCTGCTTTTAACAAGATTGTCTTAGATGTGTATGATAAACACGCTCCTCTGAAGAGGGTAAAAGTAAAGCATCTACCTGCACCCTGGTTATCGGATACCATCAAAAGAGAAATGTCAAAAAGGGACAAAGTCAAGAGACGTTATAAAAAACATCCTACTAATGAGATCTGGTCTCTATACAAAAAATTGCGGAATCGTTGTAATCGTCTGTGTAGGGATGCTAAAAGACGCCACATTCATAACTCAATCCAAAACTTCAGTACGAAACAAGTATGGCAATTTCTCAAGTCTCTGGGTATTGGAAAAACGTCTAGTAATGACTCACCCAATAACGTAGACCTTAACACTATAAATTTGCACTTCTCCAAGTCACCAGTTACCTTGGATGACTACATAAAATCCTTTACTCTCAATAATTTATCTAATCTTCCGTTGCCTAGATGTACTTCATTCTCATTTCAGCAGGTTACAGAGGGGGAAATTAAGAAATTAGTCTTATCTGTCTCCACGAAAGCGGTGGGTCATGATGGTCTTCAAATCCAAATGCTTCGTCCCATCTTAGATGATCTTATTCCTGTCATACATCACATCGTTAACTATTCTCTGCAATCTTGCACTTTTCCTTCAGCCTGGAAGAAGTCCCATGTTATACCGCTACCCAAAGTACCTAATCCCTCTTCTGTTTCCTAATTCCGTCCTATATCCATACTCCCAATTTTGTCCAAGGTCCTTGAGAGTGTTGTTCAAAATCAACTGTCTCACTATCTCTCCATTAATAATCTGCTTAGTCCCTTCCAATCAGGATTTCGCCCTGGCCATAGCACTGTAACAGCACTGGTTAAGATAACTGATGACATACGTATGGCCATGGAAAATAAGCTTCTCACTATACTGGTTCTACTAGACTTCAGCAGCGCCTTTAATTCAGTTGATTTTGACATCCTCTTAGGAATTCTCTCCTCCCTAAATGTCTCTCCTTCTGTAACTGCTTGGTTCAACTCGTATCTTCGCGGTCGCTCGCAGTCGGTTCGTTCTGATGAAGTCTCCTCTGAGTGGTGTAATCTGGCTGCGGGGGTTCCGCAAGGTGGCGTACTCTCTCCTTTGCTTTTTTCAATTTTCATTAACGCAATCACTAAAGTTATATCTTCACACTTTCATCTCTATGCAGACGACTTGCAAATTTATCAGCATTTCAAAGTCGATAATTTTACCGCTGCCATCGCTGCCATCAATAATGATCTCCTAAATATTAATAACTGGGCAAAAAGCTTTGGCCTTTTGATAAACCCGGCAAAATCACAAGCGCTAATTATTGGTGGCAGATATTTTAACAACCTTTTAGATCGCCAGTCTCTTCCGCAAGTTGTATATGATGCTATACCGATCCCTTTTTCAAGTAGCGCAAGAAACTTGGGCATCTAAATAGACAGCAATCTATCGTGGAATGTACACGTTTCGGAAGTAAGCAGGAAAGTTTATTGCTCATTTCAATCTCTCAAACGGCTCCAAAAGTTCCTGCCATTTCAAACCAAGGTAACTCTTGCTCAATCTCTTCTATTGCCACTTCTTGACTATGCCGATGTCAGCTTTCTCGATGCAAGTGAGGAACTTCTGAATAAACTCGAACGGCTGCAGAATTTGTGTATCTGCTTCATTTTTGGCCTTCGGAAATTCGACCATGTGTCAGAATTTCGTAGGCGGTTGAAGTGGTTGCCTATTCGGCAGCGTCGGGATACTCATATTCTCTCTTTGCTTTTCTCTGTTCTTAATAATCCAAATTCCCCAGTATACCTTCGTGAACGCTTTGAGTATCTTGTCCCCAGGGGAAAACCCTGTCGCTCCACCTCTTCTCTTTTACTTAGTACGCCCCGACATACCTCAAGTCGATATGATAGCTCATTTACTGTGCGTGCTGTGCGTTTATGGAACTCTCTCCCTCACTCTTTACGTGATAGCCCTACTCTACAGATTTTCAGGAGAAGAATTAAACAACATTTCCTATCTACGTAAGTTGTTTGTATGTATGTCTGTATATGTCTATGTAGTGTATTATTTTATGGTATTGTATAGTATGTAGTATATTTATGGATATATATCTGTAGTTTATACCTCTAATATCTTCTGTGTTGTACACTTATTACTATCCTCCTTTTGATGATTTGTTTCTCTTTCACTCAAAGGTTTGCTGGTAGAGAACTCGACTTTGAGTTAAGCTCGCCTTTGTACATTTACCTTTTCTTTAATTTTAATTTTATGATTTGTAACTATTTGTACAATAAAGAATTAGGTAATTAAGTAAGTAAAAAAACAAAAAAAAAAAAACTTAATGCTAACACGCTAGACCTTACAGTCATACTAAATATACTAATAGAAAATTTATTAGTACCTATTCAGTTTTCTATCATGTAATGAGTTCAATGGTTTTGGGTTCTTGATTATTTCCTGCATCAATTATAGTGTACTTAATAATATTAGAAATTTGAGGCACACCCAATGGAAAGCTATACATCAATTCATCATTTGGAGAATTAGATGTTTTTACTGTATTTTTGTTTGATCATATGATAATCAATAAATAATATGTAATTAAATAAGATTATTCAAGAAATTAATAACTATAAAAAATAGTTTTGTAATTAGTTTGGAATGTGTACAGTTATTTTGAACACCAGTGATGTTTTCTGGTATAGTTATGATAACACAAGCACAAACTGCTACCATTAAAGTAACAAGTTGGTTTTAGAGCACTATATATGTTGTAATTTATTTAAAGGTGTTTCAGTAAAAAATATTGGATTGAGATATCATACAAAAATTTGCAATTTTGGTATTGTTATATTTAAATTATTACATCCACATGTTACATGTATCTTATAAATAGGTATCTATATATAAAAAGAAAATAAAGTCATGCAAATGACTTGATAATAATATCCATTTGAAAATTTAATGATATTATGTTGACAAGCTACGGTGGATGAAATATTGAGTTACAGTATTTGAAAGTATGGATTATCTTAAACAAGAATAATCAAAAGTATATTCTTATCACAGGTATGATAAATATTATGTAGTATCAGCAATAATCTAAGTCCCAAGGAACTTGTTACGCCAGCCTAATCTATAAAAATCATGCTACACTAGCCTAACATATGAAAATCGTCGACGCTGCAGTGACCTAAAACAACATCGAGGTACACGAGGCGCACAGTCAGCGAATCATGTTGCAATTGACGTCAACGGAGGAAACCTGGCCGAATGCAACGGAAATCGCCGCATTCCTGTGTCCAACATCGACCGGGCATCAGTTTAATTTAGTAATAGATAATCATTGTAACAATTTAATTATATTTTATGAATAAATTTGCTTTTTTTGCGACCTCCGACGGCAGTCTTCGTAATTGGCGCAGTCGGTAGGATCCTCGCGGGCCGGTTCGCGAGCATTAGTTATCTTATATCGATATACGCGTTCGCGTGTCACCCGGGCGGCTATCCAGCCACGTTACGAGGATCCTGAATCTACGAGAGCTGCGGAACGAGGGAATCCAGACATCGATTTGGCAAAAGAAATGCTGTGAGTGCTCTGAATCTTTCTTAGTGCTTTCTTTCCTTATCCTATATTCTTTACCATTAATTTTTTTTTCTCTTTTCTCTCCTTTTTTTCCTTGTGTGTTCTATTTTTTTTTATATAACGTGTTCTTGTCCATTAGTAATGTTTACTATAAGGGTAAAATTAGCGTGTCAAGATTTTTCATCCGAGAGAATCACGGCAAATTAGGCTAGGAAATAGTAATAGGTCTTGTAGCAATAGGCTTAGTGTAATTGACGAGCACAGAAACTTAGAAGAAAATATGGCTCGATCTGACATGGACGCTATCTATAAATCGCTAAGGATTTTGCCCGAGTTTGACGGCAATCCGCACGTCCTCACGCGGTTCATAACTTTATGTGACCGAATAATTATATCTCACTTCAGCACTGAAGCAGGAAATGAATTAGAAAATTTGGCTCTCATAAACGGAATTTTAAACAAAGTAACGGGGCCGGCAGCTAGATTAATCAATGCTAACGGCATTCCTGGAACTTGGCAAGGCATTAGAAGCTCATTGATCAATAATTTCGCTGACCATCGCGATGAAGCTACCTTATATAATGATCTCGCCCTGTTAATTCAAGGGTCCAGTACGCCGCAAGAATTCTATGAGCGGTGTCAAAACCAGTTTAGCACGATCATGACATATGTATCCTTGCACGAAACCGTAGAAACTACTATAACGGCAAAGCGCGACTTATATAAGAAATTGACACTTAAAGCTTACTTAAGAGGACTTAAAGATCCTTTAGGATGTAGGATACGCTGTATGCGACCTGCATCCATGGAAAGCGCTCTAGAATTTGTGCAGGACGAACTCAATACTTTATATATGCAGCAGCGCAATGAAGGTGGCTCCAATAAAAAGGATTGGCAGCAACCACCCTCTCAACAGAATCCTAATTTACCCCTTAACAATTTTGTACCTAAACCATTCGCATTCGGCGCTCCAATGAGGCAGCCTGGTTTTAGTATGCCAGGTCCATCTCGGCAGCCACCGATGCAGTTTCAACCTCCTCAAGGTTGGAGGCCTAATTTTTCATCTCAACTTCAACAACCACGTGGCCCTTTTTTTTTTTTTTTTTTTTTTTTTTTTTTTTATCGCAGGGAAAACCCTTTATGGGTACCCGTCCGCGTTCGGGGGACGCGGAGGGGTTATGTCGGAGTCCTTGATCCATCAACACTCGGGGCCGTAGCCCCGGCTGTTGATGGACCAAGTGTACCGACTAAAAACCCTGCGGTGACACCGTCTTCGTCGCGAGTGTCGGGGACCACGGGATCGCTGTTAGGCACGCACCGCGGCCCCGACGCGACCTGCCCTGTTGAGGGCCCACCTTGGGAGTCCAGCTCCCTGCGTACTTTCGTACGTCCTCCCCCTACGTAGACGCCGCGTTGATGTCACCCAACGCGGCGTCTCCCTCTCGAGCTGGGAGGCAGACTCCCCCGAGTCCGCCACCCAGGTAATTCGTTAGAGACACCCATGTACCCGGACTTTGACATCCGAGGCCATGGGTATCTCCACGCCCCCTCGCGCCACACGCGCGCGAACCGTCCAGCCGCCGCCGCGCCGCCCCTCTGGCGGCATGCAGCAGCAGCCGGTCGGCCCGCTTCGGCCGGGCTAGGGACCCGAAGGGGCCCCACCGCCCAGCAGGTGGTCGGGAGATTACGCAAACCTACACCGACCACCGTACCACCAAGCCGATCTGCGCCACACCCCTAAGGGCAGGCGCCCGAACGGCTCCCTACCAGGGGCGGCGCCACCTGCTGCACCCAACTCTCTCTCCCAAGGGAGAGCGAGGGGGCAACCAGGCGCCACACCCACACCCTTGCGCCTAAAAGGCGCGTGAGCCTTCCAGCCACCACTGCGCCGCCCCTCTGGCAGCAAGCAGCAGCGGCCGGTCGGCCCAGCACGGCCGGGCTAGGGACCCAAAAGGGCGCCACAGCCCAGCGGGCGGTCGGGAGGTCATTCCCTCTACAAAAATGCACGGCGCACACTAGCGCCGCGCTGACCTCGACCGACCACCCAAACGACAGGCGCCACCTGCTGCACCCCACGGAGGGGCACAACCAGGCGCCACAACCTTCCGGCTAAAGCCGGGGGAAAAAGGAAAGGGAGGGAGGGGATCGAGTGGGGAAGGGTAAGCGCATGACTGTTTCTGTTATGTCTTTTCAGAAGGACCAGACCAATAGCAGGCAGCAACCGCGAGCAGGATACAGTCACACTTGCCTTGGGGATCGTCGCGACCGTGCGCTACTCCCAAGACCACGCCAAATTGCTCGCCGGGACAGACGAGCAAAATAGGCGAGAAGCTATGCCACTGCACCTCGAAGGACGCGTGTGGTGGGATAGCCTTTCGCCCGCCCAACCACGTGGCCCTACTCGAACCCAACAGATGATGCGCGCTCCTCCTCAAAACTATAATTCACACAGCAATGTGTTTAGAATGCCTAATCAGCCCCAGACTCAGCAACAGCAGTCATTTAATTACGGCAATCAGCCCCGCCCAATGAGCGGTGTTAGTCATTTTAATCCAAGACAGTTACCACCTACCCTACAAGGTCATGACTGGCGCAAGTCTGGAAATCCACCCCCAACCAGTTATTTCAAAACGCGCGACGTAAATGTTAACGAATTTGATTACGATTATAATAATTATTACCAGTACGATTATAATGATTATTATCCGGAGTTCGAACAAAATTATTATCCGTTTGAGTACCCTGATTATTCGTATTATCCAGAACAAGGTTCCTACTCTGAGCCTGTAGTCGTAGAAGAGGTAGACCAAGGGGCCACTAAAATTTCAAATGAAAATTTTCAGGAGGAGCCAAAATCCAACAAACCAAAATAAAACTTAATTTCCACATACAAAGGCAATTGGGTTATATCCAAATAACTAACCCACCGTTAAAACTCCTAATTGATACAGGGGCTAACCAGTCTTTTATTAGCCCTGAAGCAGTCAAAAAATATTTTAATTACATCCCACTTAATTATGAGCCGTTTCAGGTAACCAATGTGCACGCCACCAGCAAGAATGACTACTCAATTACGCTACCTTGCTTCACGGAATTTCGTGAACAGGGTAATATTACATTGTTCGTGTACAAATTTCACAACTACTTTGACGGCTTACTAGGACTAGATCTGTTAGATAGTTGGGGTTCTAATATAGACCTCAGGAACAAATTATTAGTGACCCGGAACGCGAAAGTACCTATTCAGATGTACGACTCACGCAATGTTAACCTCTATGAGGAAATTATTGCGGCCAACTCATCTAGATTAATTCGGCTACCAGTAAACACGCAAGACGGAGATGTACTAGTCCATAACCAGACTATTTCTAATTGTATTATTTCAGACTGTTTAACAAACGTCACTAACAACCGCGGTTGGGTAGAGATAAATAATCCTTCATGTAACGATGTGATCTTTTCTATGGATAGACCAATAGAAGCCGAATTATTTAATGTGGAATGTGAGTATACTGAAATTTTGTCTGACCGTGTTAAGGAAGTTATTTCCCGTCTTCGTACTGAACATTTAAATCCAGAGGAACGTATAAACTTAGAACGAATTTGTGCGGAGTACGCTGATGTGTTTTATCTCGAAGGGGAACCTTTAACGTTCACCAACAAGATGAAACATAAAATAAGAACGACAGATGAAATCCCAGTACACACGAAAACTTATAGATATCCTTACGTCCATCGACAAGAGGTCAGAGATCAAATTAATAAAATGCTTGATCAGAATATCATCAGACCTTCGGATTCTGCATGGAGCTCTCCAATTTGGATTGTACCCAAAAAGGCAGACGCTTCGGGTAAAACAAAATGGCGACTTGTCGTGGATTTTGGGAAAGTAAACGAGAAAACCATTGATGATACGTACCCTATTCCTAACATCACAGACGTACTTGACAAATTAGGTAGGTGCCAATATTTTTCAACCCTGGATTTGGCAAGTGGATTTTATCAGGTGGAAATGGACCCTGAGGACATACACAAGACTGCCTTTAATGTTGAAAATGGGCAATATGAATTTTTAAGAATGCCTATGGGTTTGAAAAATTCTCCATCAACTTTCCAACGTGTGATGGATAATGTTCTAAAAGATTTACAGCACAAAGTATGTCTTGTGTACCTTGATGATATAGTGGTTTTCAGCACATCCCTTCAGGAACACATTTTAAACCTAAAAAAGGTATTGGAGAGACTACGAGAATCCAATTTGGACGACTTAGCGCAGTGGTTAAGAGCTTAAGCCGCTCTGCCCACTGCGTCTAATAGTCGCGGGTTCGAGTCCCGCACGGGACAAATCTTTGTGTGATCCACAATTATTTGTTCCGGTCTGGGTATTTGTGTATGTGAATTTTCATGTTTGTAAACGCACCCACGACACAGGAATAAATCCTAGTGTGGGGCTACGCTTAAAAAAAAAAAAAAAAAAAAAAAAAAAAAAAAAAAAAAAAAAAAAAAAAAAATCAAAATCCAGATGGATAAATCTGAATTTTTGAAATTGGAAACTGAGTTTCTGGGACACGTCATTTGTAACGAGGGTGTTAAACCAAACCCTAATAAAATCCAAGCTATCCAGAACTACCCTCTACCGAAAACGCCTAAAGAAATCAGACGTTTTCTCGGACTAATTGGGTATTATCGGAAATTCATACCGGATCTAGCACGTGTGACTAAACCACTAACCCAGTGCCTTAAAAAGGGTTCTAAAATTACTCTGGATCGAAAATATATTGACTGTTTTGAACACTGTAAAACTCTTTTAACAAATGACCCTATTTTACAATACCCAGATTTCACCAAAGAGTTTATTCTCACTACAGACGCGTCAAATGTAGCTCTTGGCGCTGTATTATCTCAGGGCCCCGTAGGCTCAGACAGACCGATTGCTTACGCCTCTACAACCCTTAACTCGAGTGAGTGTAATTATAGTACAATTGAAAAAGAACTTTCCGCAATAGTTTGGGCAACAAAGTATTTCAGACCATACTTATTTGGCCGTAAATTTAAAATCATCACCGATCACAAGCCATTACAATGGGTCATGAATCTTAAAGAACCCAATTCACGACTTACGAGATGGCGACTAAAGCTCAGCGAATATGACTTTACAGTAATCTATAAGCAGGGTAAACATAATACGAATGCTGATGCGCTTTCAAGAATAGAACTCAATAACGAGGAACTAATGTCGATTATAGTTAACCCATCTGAAAAGGGTCCCACTTTAGATGATTCTAGGACTATGACGGTGACAGAACCTGACGATGACTCAAGGACTGCCACTGTGCATACCGATAATGAAAACCCTATCTTAGAAGTCCCGTTATCTGACGATCCACTAAATAAATTCACTAAACAATTAATTTTTAATGTAGTCGGT
The DNA here is from genome assembly GCA_905147815.2 of Phalera bucephala. Taxonomy (NCBI): domain Eukaryota; kingdom Metazoa; phylum Arthropoda; class Insecta; order Lepidoptera; family Notodontidae; genus Phalera; species Phalera bucephala. The sequence continues at coordinate 15,177,667 of LR990612.1, forward strand.
GATATTAAAAGTAGACCCATGGTAACAAAGCCGTTTGAAACTCACACACGAATTTCAGTACAACTGTCTGAATCCAATCTAGAGGAGGATGTGATTAAGACTATAAAGGAATATGTTAATCCAAAAATTAAAACTGGTCTCCTAATTAACCCACACTTAGCCATGTACACCATTATACCAATAGTACAAAGAACATTTAAAAGTTCCTCCATGAACATTACACTAACAAAACGCGAAGTCGAAAACGTACGCGAATACCTTAGGCAACAAGAAATAATTAACAAATACCATGAAGGGAAAACTAATCATAGGGGCATTAACGAAACATTTTTAGCCTTATCTCACAAGTACTTCTGGCCTAAAATGAGAGACAGTATTACGAAATTTATCAATGAATGCACAGTATGTGGGCGTGCCAAATATGACCGCAACCCAATACAACAGCAATTCAAAATCGTTCCACCGGCCACTAGGCCTTTTGAACTAGTACATTTAGATTTACTGACTATCCAAGGCGAAAAGTACCTTACTATCGTAGATTCATTTTCCAAATACGCACAAGCTTATTATCTCAGGGATGGGACTGCAGTTAGTGTAGTACAAGCACTTCTCAATTTTTGCACGCATCATGGTATGCCTATCGCTATAGTCACCGATAATGGCACCGAGTTTACTAATCAACTTATCGCGGAATTCGTAAGGCTTCACAATATTCATCATCATCGCGTAGCTCCTCATACACCTAACGAAAATGGTATAGTTGAGAGATTTCACTCAACGATACTAGAACATCTCCGTATTCTAAAGATCAGAGAAAAATCAGAGTCAGTATTTAATTTGATGCCCTATGCCCTTTTAGCTTACAACAGTAGTATACATAGTCTTACGAGATGTAAACCTATTGAGATAGTAACAGGGCACTTCGACCCTCGCGATCCTTTTGATGTAGATATTTCCGCTCAATTATTACAGCAATATACGGTTAACCACAAACAAAAGATGACTCTAGCCTACAACGCCATACATGACCTCTGTAGTACCTCTCGCGAAAAACTTACTGATAACCGCAATAAAAATCGTGAGCCCGAAGCCAAATACTCGCCAGAGCAACAGATTTTTATCAAAAACCCTTTTGCCTCACGTCAAAAATTAGCACCCCGTTATACTCACGACGTCGTTATGGCTGACCTCCCCATTCATATTTATACCCAGAAAAAACGAGGTCCAGTTGCCAAAGCTAGATTAAAGAGAATCCCTAAATCCGCTAAATTGTTACAGAATACCGCTGATCCTCCATCTCCTCCTGGCGACATGTGTAGCTCAGGAGATAAGACTTGAAAGTCTTATCTCCTGAGCTACACCTGAGCTATAAGTCGAAAGACCCGGTGTTTTGCCCTTTAAATTAGGACCTGCTAGGATCATATCCCATTACCATTCTTTCCTCCAGTATATTAATCTTCAGGAGTTCAGAGATAAAATCACCTCTCTGGACAATCAATTAGAAATTATCAGTCCTGAGCTGCATAATAAAACTAAATCCTTATTTAAACCACATATAATATACCTTAGAAGTAAACTTATAAGTGTCTTTAGCCAATTAGAGACATTTGAGTCTGATCGTGTTAAAAGGGGATTAATTGATGGTCTAGGATCCGTAATTAAAAGTGTAACCGGAAACCTGGATTACACCGATGCAATACATTATAACCAAGCCCTTCAGTCCCTTCAGGACACTCAAAATAAATTAGTTACCGAATTCAATAGTCATATTAGCCTTTCTAATAATTGGACAACCCAATATTCCCACGTCATAGATAGCATACTAGACAATCAGAATAAAATAGAAAACTTAATGAATAAGATTAGAGAATCTGAAAGTACTAGGGATAACGACTTAGTTAAATACGCACACCTAGCTCAAGTCCTTATGATTTTGAGTGACAATGTTGACTTAATATCGCAAGAATTAATAAAATTACAGAACGTTTTAGCTTTCATCAGGACCTCCACGATGCATCATTCAGTGTTAGATTTGTATGCAATATGCGCTATAATAAGTAAGTTGAGCACACTATATGGCAGAGAAAGAGTGTTAGATTTAGATATTAGGGAGTAATTCGATATAATTAAATTAGGATCATATTATGTAGGTAACAAGATAGTGATAGTCTATAAAATTGCCATCGTCATTTCATTCATTTACGATTTATATAAGATATCTATAGTTCCGAATAGGTATCATAAAATCCTTTCCCCCTCCTATCCGTTCCTAGCACTATATGAGAACGAATTCAGGTACATAGAGGCTTGACGGACGATTTAGCGCAGTGGTTAAGAGCTTAAGCCGCTCTGCCCACTGCGTCTAATGGTCGCGGGTTCGAGTCCCGCACGGGACAAATCTTTGTGTGATCCACAATTATTTGTTCCGGTCTGGGTATTTGTGTATGTGAATTTTCATGTTTGTAAACGCACCCACGACACAGGAATAAATCCTAGTGTGGGGCTATTAATAAAAAAAAAAAAAAAAAAAAAAAAAAAAAAAAAAAAAAAAAGGCTGAATGCCCGAAGACCAGTAAATGGTACTTATGTGAAGAGAAATGGAGCCTGCAAAGCAGAACATCGGAAGATTGTATCCAGCAACTCATAACTACGCAGCAACAGAACGCCAACTGTAACCCGATCTCAGTAACACTAAGCAAACTGGCGTATGAAGAACTGGATGAGAGGCACTACACAATCAGCTTCCCTGGGCCAACAAAAGTCCGACTTTCCTGCGGGCAACACCAATATGAAACCCTGCAGGGCAGCTATCTCGCTGTAATACCCCATCAGTGCTACCTAGAAACACCACACTTCACGATCTCTAACGTCCACGATCGTGTTAAGGGACAAGCATTAAAGTTAATGGACCTGCCTAACGACACTACTATCATCCCATCTTCAGCGCCAGGAATCGAGTTGAACTCTGTCGACCTGAAGAATCTGCACGAGATCAACGCGAAACTATCTATGCAGCCGCCGCTGGAAACTAACAATGACGTAAATAACAGCCTTTACCATACTACCATACCAACTTACGTCATTATAATAAGTGCAGGCGCAGTTATCCTTACCCTTTACTGTCGAAGACATTACTTGAAACAAGCGACGACATCACCAAGCAAGTCAAATGAAGAGGGCCAACTTGAACTGCAAGCTGTCTACGCAGTCCCCATGGCCAGAAGGGTTGACCCTAATCAACCCCCAGCTCAATTTACGACGAACGTCTTCAATAGTCGCTGTTCTACGGGGGGAGGTGTTACGCCAGCCTAATCTATAAAAATCATGCTACACTAGCCTAACATATGAAAATCGTCGACGCTGCAGTGACCTAAAACAACATCGAGGTACACGAGGCGCACAGTCAGCGAATCATGTTGCAATTGACGTCAACGGAGGAAACCTGGCCGAATGCAACGGAAATCGCCGCATTCCTGTGTCCAACATCGACCGGGCATCAGTTTAATTTAGTAATAGATAATCATTGTGACAATTTAATTATATTTTATGAATAAATTTGCTTTTTTTGCGACCTCCGACGGCAGTCTTCGTAATTAACTTGATATTATTTATTTATTATTAATGGGGGATACATAATAATAAGTTGAGTAACACTCAATTCTCACGGTTGGACATCTAGAACTAACTAGAAAGTTACCCATTGCAATTTTTGTTTTTACTTATAAATACAGTCACATACAAAGATGCAAAGGAAGTGTGGTATGAAATGAAAATTTCATGGTATGAAATAATTCAGTTATGAATAGGATTCCCAATATGATATAGTTGTAACCCATGGTTCGGTTTAGTCGACTGTAACTTATTCGCTTCTTAAGTTATTACTAAATTAGGAGTGTATTTTTTAGTATTTTTAGTATCAGTAATGTAATTGGTTCAGGAGTTACAATCGTATTGCAAAAAAAAAACGAACGTTCGCGGGCGTTATTGCGCAAGAACGAATCGTTAAGTAATACATAAATATTTAGGTAGCCAAGGATTTATTTGTCGGCGCACACTCAGAACATGGAAATGATTCCAGGATAGTTTCGAAATTTAAATTGAATTAATAATAGTGGTATAGTAATAACACTGGAGTAGGTTATGTTTGTTTACCACGCATTAGTACTGCCCTTCGTTCCAGACTCTAAAATTGGGGGGGGGGGAGGCGAGATTATATAGGTAAAGCACATAGCCTTATGTGAGGAATATCTCTAGATAAGGTGTGTGTGTGAGTGATGTACGCTGATGGCCGCGAGGCCTTTACAGCTTCACCGGACTTAATTCCATATAAGTTCATTAGTACAAAGGCCTCTAGTACAAAAAATGTTAAATTTTAATATATGTACATCTTTAAAGATTAAAAATATAACTAACATTAAATATAGCCGAATGTTGATATTAAAAAAAAAAAATCATAAATTAAATATATGTAATATAATATGTATATGTAATGATAGCAAAACCATTCTTATAATCACCAAGTTAATTCGTAGCCTTCGTTTGGTACCGTACTCAAAAGGAGATCATTTGACAAAAAAAAACAGTTGGAAGAATTAGTGGGGAAATAGGTTTCTCTGTTATATTTGTATCATATTGTTATAGATTGGGTACTAACAGACTTTGTTTTCAGGTCTAGTACACAGTAAGGGTTGCTAGCTATCTATCTATGTCTATCCATATTATGACGCCAGATCTCTTGCGGGGTGGGCAGAAAGTGCAAGGTTCCGACGGGTTCTTTCCTTGCATGCCTGCCTGGCTTTCTTCACTCTCATAGTTCGTCTCATAATGGTTGTCAATGATACAAGAATTATTATAAAGGATTTAATTTTATATAAACAAAACTCTAGATGGGCAATTCCTCAACTCTTGTTATATAGAAGATATCTATAGAAGAAAGATCTCTATAGAAGACATAACAGATAGAGACTGCACTGATATCTGATAAGTAATGATTGATTAATATTACCCGGTATTAATGAATTTTGGACAACAGGTGTGGTATAAAGGTATATAACAGGTGCTTTAAAGGTTTTGTTGGGATGGTTCTACACTACATAACATAATATGTTATAGAATTTAATTATATAAATTTATTTTAAATAAGTTAGACAGACTGGTTGTAAGAAACAATATATGTGTATATATTTGTTGTGTTTGTGTTGTATGGCAAAACAAAGAACGGGAATGTGTTATAGTACAAATATACTAATGATAAGTTATTTTTTAGAGGTCACGCTCAAAAAAAAAAAACCTTATGTGGTATACTTCAACTTTACCCTTATAGCTCTAAACAGCTGCTAATATAGTTTATATCGAGAACGAAGGACACAGTATAATAAGTGATCAAACGAACTTACCTGAAGTGAAGTTCGATCATTATTATACGAAGTCCTTCGTTCGAAGATATAAGTACCCAACCCGCCCTGCCCGTTGGTAATGTTGAAATGTACTACTTCTAAAAGGAATGCTTGCAGAGGTTATGTCCACAGATACCATAGAGGCGGCGTTGACTTTTCAATTGTCTAAATGACGCGCGGTTGCCAAGCGACTCGAAAGAGCTGCTAATATAGTTTATATCTTCGAACGAAGGACTTCGTATAATAATGATCGAACTTCACTTCAGGTAAGTTCGTTTGATCACTTATTATATCTATTCAGTTATTTTTACGAAGCCACAATTTTAGCATAATTATACTTTGAAGGGAATGATTATGTGTACTGAATAACTCCAGATCAATTATTTCAATCAAGTTTAATTTTTACACACGTATAATCATTACGTACAGTTATTGGCAATAGAAAAACTATATGTGAATCTCAACATTCACCAACCAAAATGGACACTACATAATGCTTCCTTGCGTAACATTATTTGTGCACTAGATTTTTTCAGTAAATTAAATGTGGCGTCATATAGTTTCGAGACTTCTTTTCAGAGATATAAAGACACTTTAAACTTAAGTTAACATTCAATTACAGCTTATTAGATCTCTAGCTTATAACTTTAATGGTTATAATTTGGACTATTAAAAATATTGCCCATAAAGCAAAATCGGGTCGGAAGGTGTTTGCTCCTCCAGTGACACTTTGGATCCAAGTGGTGTAGTTTGCTACTCGGGTGTAGAGTTCAGGAAAAGAAGATGCTACACAATTGTTTGTTAAAAATAGAATTCCCGTGAGGCCTCCATTGCATACTAATGCGTTTCCTTCATCACCCTGAAACAGGAAAAAATAAGTAGGTAATTTGGCAGGTTGCCATCTGGTTTGGTTGGTATCTATTTGTCTTTTATGTTTATTTTTCCATTAACATGCAGGAATTAATCATATGTTGTGAATTCATGTATAGAGTGAATCAATATTCGTAGGACACAGAGATTTGTCCCTTGTGGGAAACTAGCTTGCGACTATTTGACCTCACTGGGTCAACGAACGGCCATGTGGTCTACGAACATATCTCTATATCAAATCATATTTATTACATAACACTCAAAATATTTTGTATGGTAAATTGAACATCGACCATATTTCTCATATCAAAAATTAAAAGCGGATCATTAAGACCAAAACTCTACTCATGAATAGTCAAGAAAATAAAGGCTAGTGATTATTTAAGAATATACCACCCGCTCGGTATGTTATTCCTGTGGATAAGAAGGGCAAGAAAATGAAGTTTTAAAATTAATTTTGTAAACAGTGTGGTCATAAGGTATGAGTATAAAAACGCTTACATGATATGAATTTTTTTTTTTTTTTTTAAATAACTTAGCCCCACACTAGGATTTATTCCTGTGTCGTGGGTGCGTTTACAAACATGAAAATTCACATACACAAATACCCAGACCGGAACAAATAATTGTGGATCACACAAAGATTTGTCCAGTGCGGGACTCGAACCCGCGACTATTAGACGCAGTGGGCAGAGCGGCTTAAGCTCTTAACCACTGCGCTAAATCGTCGGTCGAATAACTACAAACTGTGAAGTATGCCTTTCGTCAATTTAAATGATGCTAAAGGAATACATCATCTTCTTTCTCTGAATACATCAGAAATTAGTAAGCATATGGGAATAGAATATCAGCCTATACTGTACTGCTGGGCAAAGGTCTTCTCACACAAATTGAATTGATATTACAAAATAAAATAAGTATACACTTACAAAGCATCCAGCTGACAGAATATCATAGGATGCGGCGCAGATCATTGACGGGAATACGTTTGAGATGTATGGCACAGTATTATAAATAGTGGTGCATAAACTTTGGCTGTAGATATACTTGGTTGTGTACCTCAGCTGTGTGCTGGCCTAGAAATAAAATAAAAAGGCTGTTAAATCCCATTCCCGTTTTTGTATCTAAGCAATTCTCCTCTTGACAAACACCTATCTTTTGTTTTATTCTAACGCTTAAGGGGATAAATTTTGTGTCATAGCGGTTTCTATATTCAGATAATACATTTATGTCAATGCTACACTACAAATCCATATAAACTAGAATATAAAACGATGATTATTTCTCTACTGAAACTTAGGGAGCGTAAGTAGTATACATGTAATTCAAGGCAAAGGTCTGAGGAGTACCAGTATTCAAAAAGCATATCGCACGTCTGCCAATTTTTCCTCTTTTCTATGCTGCTAGATGACTCGCTACGGTTTTATTATTTACTAGCTGTTACCCACGGCTAAGCACGCGTTTATTTTGTAATGTGACATAGGTAGACTGGCCTTTTCCGGGTAGCATAGAAACTGTACTAACCTAAGACACCTTCATACTTATATACTAAGTAAAATCCATTTAACCGTCGTAGTATGGAGAAATAAAAATAGGATAGTTTTCGTATTCGTTTGTTTAAGGAAAAAAGGCAATAATCGTGTATTTTTGCCTTAAACAAATGAATATGCAAAGTTTAGTGTCCGGGTCAGTCAGTCCACTTCCGATGAGAAAATCTTAACTGCGTCATCAGTTCATGTAAGAAATCATATCTGAGCATCTAAATCAACTGTTTATAACAAATTGCGCGTGCTATTAACCACTGAAGAGTTTCTTTATGAGGAGACGAACCCGAGTCCATTATCAGATCATGGAAGAATTCACGTGTAGGCAAAATCACACATTTTAACGTAACATTGCAGCTTGCGACTAACAATAATAAAGTTTTATAGTTTATTCCGCGATAATCCCGGATTTCTTATTTTTCCGAGATAAAATGTATTCAATATTTTAAGTTAAGGTATAAGTTATTATTATACAAAATTTCATGAAAATCCGTTTAGTAGTTTTTGCGTTATTGAAACACAAAAAGACAGACATACAGACATAATAAAAAAATCTTTTGGCTTCTTTATCGATACGGAGGTGTACCCAATAAAAATTTTCAAAAAATATATAATGTGGCTCGTTTACAGTTTTATTATATGTATAGATCATAAGTCAGTCTATGCTGACCCATTATTGGGCAAAGGCTTCCTCTCACAAACCGTTGTAAGAGAAAACAGGTCATACATACTCCACCACGCGGAACTTGCGTGGATTGGTGGAGGGTTTATAACCCCTAGTTCCCAAGAGCGCTGTTTCAATGCATTGTGCTGTAGCGCTGTGATCACTTTTCAAAATAACGTACTATTATGTAATACGTACTATAAACGTACTATAGTAGAATAAGTACTTATAAGAAATAAACTTACGTTCTGAGTAGGATCCGGGGCTCCCCACCCAGCGACAGTACAAAGCGTAAAATCAGCTGGTACGAAATTAGCAGCTGGTAATGCTATTGGCGAAACAGTGCTATTCGTGAACGGTACTGTCAGCTGTAAATAAATTAAATAATATTAGAACAAAATAATTTAAGGACTAAGGTCAATCTTTTAAACCTTGAGGGCTGAGCACAAACCATTCGATATTATAGTAACGTGGACCAGAAATCGTGCTGTCACGTTCATATTTATTTAGCAGTTAGTAAATTTGAAGCATGTAAAGGATAGCATATAAACTCGATGGCGTTACGGTAATGGCAATCCGTTTATGCTAAACACTCTGATTTATTTTGAAATGTAATATACTCGTGCAATAATGTTCAAGGAAGTGGGCCAACAACTATAAGGCCATAACTCACTATGACCAAACGCTACGCGTTACGATAATTTAGTGATATGGTCAAAAGCTATTCTGTATACTGCTGGAGTACCATTTCCAAGTTCTTTTACGACATACCTTCACGTTTTGTATTGGTAATTGCATATAAGGGCTCAATACACCGTGATGCTCAATCATACAAGAAATCGCAGTTGAAGGAAGGATATTTTAAGAACGTCCAGGAATGGAGTCATGATCCACAGCAATGAGGCGAGAAATGAATGAAAGCAAAAGAGAGAGAGAGAGAGAGAAAGAGCGGGAGTTAGTATCAGAGATAAGTTAGTGAGTAAAAGATAAAAAGAATTTATTTGCCTCTATTCAGATTCTCATTTCTTTACAGAATGTGGTTCGATAGGTATATTTTGATATAAATTTTCTTTACACTTACATGTTACATAGCTGGCTTAAATTCAATGTACAAAGTACACCTCTGTCACCTCCGCGTGTCTATTTTTGTATTTTATTTATACTAAATTACACCTTTATTTTAAATACAAAGGTAAATTACCTTAATATTTTTAAGACAAAGGTAGATATCACACAAGTTATTGCACGCTTGACCTATTTCCGAAGACACAATATTTCCAATGCCAATGTTATCAGTACTTGGTAAATAAATAACAAGGTGATACAACTTACAGTGATAATAGCGATGTCGTTCAGTAGAGCTGGGTTACCGATGTACTCTGGGTGTATTGTCACATTAGCAATGAACCTTATACGGTCTTGTACGAAGTCGTTTGTTAGCACTGCAGATCCGGAAAACACTCTTAATTGATTTATATTGATTTGCACTGGAGTTCTGGAAATAAAAGTGTTTATCACGTATTGATCAACCCCAATGGGATAATTGAACACCTGTTGTATTGAGGCTTAAATATACAAATCGGCCTATACTATTCCACCGTTTGTCTTCTGTCATAAATCGAGATGAGATAGATTAGGTAAATATTCCTCTACGTGGACCCAGTGCGGATTGGTGGAGGAAACATATATACTTGCATACAATACATTCAACAAAGCGTGACGGACGCTTATATTCCTCAAGCGGGGGTTGCAGAGGTACACACACTTTTTGCCGACGATGTAAGGTACCATGTAATACGGGGCGGGACAATTGCCATATACCGGGCCCAATTCTGAACTAATATTGGGAATTTTTCGTTAGAAAAACTACAGTTGTCTAACCTAGGATTTCGGTTCAAAGACATTTATTTCGAAAGAAATTTACATTTCACTTAAGGAAAACTTAATTAACTTAATACTAAAACATTAATGATCGAGGCTTTATTTTAATCCACATCATATTGTTCAGAAACGTGTGTTTTTAGAAGTTTTTTGTAAATATTCATTGATGCAGATGCAGCATTCCTAATATTTCCAGGTAAATTATTGAACAGTTGCACTCCCTCAAAAAAAATTTTTGAGGGAGTGCAACTGTTTTCTTTTTTAAATTGATATTTGAATGAATGTCCTTCGTGCATAATTTATTTACTAGAATACATGTATTATATATATATATATATATATATATATATATATATTTAATTGCTTTACGTTCATAAATTTAGTTTTACTATTTGCGCCTCTTGAACCTCGTGTTGGAGGGTGGGTAGACAATATTTTGACATTCACATTACATTCAATATTGTCATTTTTAAATTCTATTCTATCTCTAAAACATTGCTTTAAACAGTATTATTTTATTATACAGTGAATTCACTAGGAATTGCAACGAACGGTTTGTTCCAAATGCACCCACGACACATGAATAATTCCTAGTGTTGTACTACGTTTCCTTTTTTTTTAAATACTAACCCATTAACCGTGGTAAACAAGCAGGAGGCAGCTGTTAACACGTGCTGGAATGTAGTCATTACACCTCCGCATCTGTGCCCGCGTGTGTTTTGCGATAACTGAGTTGTATCTTGAATTGACACCTGAAAATTAAACATTAGAAGTTCCTCTTGTTCTTTCACTCAATAAGGTTCTCGTATCTCACAAATTTTATTAGCGCTTGTCATCAAGATCAGTTTTATTTGTGATTATTTATACAGCATCGAGCGTGTATAAGATGAACTATGAGTGTTCAGGAAGCCAGAGAGGTCTGTAAAGAACAAGCCTGTTGGAACTCTGTACTCGCTGCCTACCTCACAAGGGATCTGGTGTGATAATATAGATAGATAGATTTTTTAAACGTCGTCATAAGTGCCTTAGCAGATGGACTGCTGAAGGCTACGACACTTTCTTTGACAACTTCACTCTAACGTCAAGTGATTTGTGCTTAGTTCTCAGTTCTAATGAAAATAGTAATAGTTCTGGGGACTGCGCAGTCGGTTAGAAGTTTCAATGCAGTTATGTCAACTACACGAAAACGAATTACAATCTATAATTTTGCATTTGACGTGCAGTTCTAATACGGCCTGTCATTTTGGACTCTTAAGTAGTAAAGAACTTTACAGTCCTGTAAAGTAATTGATTTACGAAATAGATAATATAATATCAGCGCGGCGCGGTGGTACGTTAGCTATATGAAGTCTACCAATTTTGTAACTTGTTCAGTATAAAACAATATTTAAAAGCTAAAATATAAAAAATATTTGGAAACCACTCAATTGTAGATAATCACGGATGGGGCTATTTACGATAAAAATATTACTGTAGATATGAATGATAAAAATGAGTTGTTTTATGTCTGACAAGTAAATGAATCACTATTTCTGACACTTAAAGCATACATCTATACATCTTATCGATTTTCGACAAGCTCGTTGAATCTGCGAAAAACTGCCGCGCTCCAATCCGGTGGTAAAGAAATATAATGTTTGTAACATCCTATGCCCTGCAGTGGATCCCAATTAATAGAGTTGGATATTATTTCTTTATTATAAATTATTTATTATCAGCGAGCTATGGAGAGAGCTATGCTCGGCGTTTCTCTACGCGATCGAATCAGGAATGAGGAGATTCGTAGAAGAACCAAGGTTACCGACATTGCCCTTAAGATTAGCAAGCTGAAGTGGCAATGGGCGGGCCACATAGCGCGTAGATCGGACGGGCGTTGGGGCAGAAAGATTCTAGAGTGGCGACCACGTATTGGCAAGCGCAGCGTGGGACGACCGTCTGCCAGATGGACCGACGATCTTGTGAAAATCGCAGGAAGTCGTTGGATGCAGGTGGCATCGGACCGGTTACGCTGGAAAGCGATTGGGGAGGCCTATGTTCAACAGTGGACAAGTATGGGCTGAGATGATGATGATGATGATAAATTATTTGGGGGATTCCAGCTAGCAGAGGTAATAATAAAAAGTAATAACAAATAGCTATTTTTAAGCCTCCGCGGTTTTTTTTATAATACGTAGCCCCACACTAGGACTTATTCCTGTGTCGTAGGTGCGTTTACAAACATGAACACACACATATACAAATACCTTGACAGAAACAAATACGGCTTAAGCTCAACCACTGTATCAAAGCGTCCGTCAAATATATTTTGTTTTTCTGCCTATATATCTATATCAACACGCCAGATTCCTTGCGAGGTAGGCAGAGAGTACAGAGTTCCTACAGGTTAGCTAAAATAATCTATCTATCTATCTATCTATAACCTCACGCCAGATCCCTTGCGGAGTAGGCAGAGGGTACAGAGTTCCAACAGATTCTTTCCTTACATACCTCTCTGGCTTCCTCGACTCTCATAGTTCATCTCATACACGCTCGCCGGTTACGGAGACTCTTGACTTTTCCATCAGACAAGACTCGGTTTATTTGGTCATGGTAAGATAGTCTAGGTCTTCCCCGGTACCTGCATCCTTCCACTTTCACATTGTATATCTGTTTTGTCATTCTTTCCTCTGGCATTCTTTCTATATGCCCGAACCAACGGAGCATGCCCTTTCTCATCTTTACACCGATACTATCTTTCATACCTACTCGCTGTCTTACTATGCTGTTGCTAATGCGGTCGGTCAGCTTCACTCCGCACATCTTCGGCAGAGCTCGCATTTCTACCGCATTTATCCTACTTTCATACTAGCTCAAAATAAAATATTATTTATTCAAATTGAATTATTCTAGACATCGTAACTGTATCGCGCCATCCCCATTTAACACTTGGAAAACAATGTTAATAAGATTAGCTAACGATACATTACTCTATCTACTCAAGGCCCCCTTTGGTTACTCATTGGATATGAATATTATACGAAGTCCTTCTTTCTCGATATAAGTAATATGCAGCTCTCCCGAGTAACTTAAGACACCGATTTCCATTTTAGAAAATTCCTACCTATAGCCATCACGCCACTATATTATCTGTGGGTTATACTTCATTCTTTTAGAATGGGTACATATAAACTTTACCAACGGGCTGGGCGGGTATAATATTTATATCTTCGAAGGAAGGACTTCGTATAATACTAACGATCAAACTTCAGTTCAGGTAAGTTCGTGCAGCTCCACTAACATCACAATTACTCAAATTTAACAATTAGCATCTGTATCATAGAAATGTGTCAGTTTTATGAAACACTTTAAAGCCTTTAAAATCTAAACCATTATCCGAGGACACTATTCATAAACGCGCAGTATAACGAAACGCCCGCATTCTTTGTATAAATAACACCGGTATTTATTTTGTTGTACCTAATTAATAATATCGTAACAATTTCGAAAGTATTAATTGAAAATAATTACATAGTGCCAAGGGCAACTTTTATCTCCTTGAATAATTGGCACAATGTGATAATTTCTTTTGAGAAGGTTACGGGCATTTAATCCACTTAATTTTTAATTAATTATTTAATCCATCTATCTTATCTTTATCATCACTTGCGGGGTAGACAGAGTAAACTGAGTCGAAACAGCTTCTTTGCGTACAAACCTCTCTAGCCTATCAAAATTTACACGTTCGCCGGTTACAGATATTTTTGGTATATATGGTATTTGGTTCATAGTAAGATAGCTTTGGTCTTCCTCAATACCCACATTATTTCACTTTCGAATTGTATCTTCCAACATTCTTTCTATATATCCGAACCACAGGGACATGCCCTTTTTTATCTTTACACCGAATCTTTCCTGCATATTTACATGTTATCTTACTACACTGCCTGTTTAATTTATATTTAAGGCTTAAATATAAAAGTTAATTAGCTTAAAAATAGTTATATGTAAGTGCTCCGACAGCACAGGAAAACAATAACTTTTAAGTGGTATTTTAAAATAAAATAGTCCTCTAGTCACCAAGTAGGGAAACTGGAAATCAGTGGCAATATTCCCATTAGTGATTCTGTTTATCCCCTTGTTGTCCGACGATTCCGCAAATGCACCTGTTGATTAATAGTAAAAGTTGATAAAATAATATATGTATGGTTACTTAGTCCCGAATCAGTAGTACTCATTGTTATGGGTAGATAGTATAATTATTTAGCAATCGGTTAGAATCGCATTAACTATTGACACAGGTAAACAACACTTGTTCTCGATACATGTATACCTACTGATGACTTTAAGTGAAAATCTTGCACGTACAAAAGACGAGATAAAAAAAATGCTATTTGCACCCTTAAAAATAACGACTTCCACATTTTTTAATTAAGATGCGTTTTATATGCGTATGAGATAAATTTTATTTATAATACGAAGTTTATATATAGTGAAGGTATCATACACACATACATACATGAGATACAATTCGTGTGCTTATTAGCACGATATACTTTTAGATAAGTTGAACAAATTGACTTACTACAGAGGGCTACAGCTAAAAAAATCACTATTATTTTCATTTTTTGTAATTAATTCAAAACAGTACAAAGTTAAATAAATGGTCCGCACTTAACAATAATTGGACCGACTACACCACACTTTAAAATTGATAGCACTGACATAAAATAATAGATACGATAACATACTGGCAAAGGGTGATTGATCGCCTCTAATCTTATCGGCGTAAGATACTTTTTAGTATCTAATCAAATTTCGTTTGATTGTGTGTAAGCTTAGCAGGTTTACATTGTGAGTCACAATGAGAAGAGTTAAAGGCTAACTAAGTATATGACATTTTTTATGACCTTAAATAGTTGTTTACTAGCTTCTGTCCGCGACTTCGTCTGCGTTGACTTAAGACAGTAAACTAACATTTTCCGGGTTAAAAAGTATCCTATGTGTTAATCCAAAGGTAATAAAATATCTGTGTGCCAAATTTCATACAAATCCGTTCAGCTGTTTTTGCGTGATTGAGTAACAAACAAACAGACATAGAATTTTTTACATCCTACTAATATTATAAATGTGTTGGTTTGTATGTTTCATATTTTAAATTATAAATGTGATAGTTTGTATGTTTAGATGTGTGGATGTTTGTTACTCAATCATGCAAAACGGCTGAACGGATTTGAATGAAATTTTGCATACGGATAGTTTATTACGTGAATTTATTAATACAAATAATAATTTTTATCCCGGAAAAAAAATAAGATCTTGTCTGAAGTCAATTCGAGCGAAGTCGCGGGCAAAAACAGGTTTATAACATTAGTAGGATTTATATCGGTCTCGGTGTTTGCGTATATGCAATTTACACCGTCACGTCTATATCTTCCGAGCGAGGGTAGCAGAGGTGTACTGTGTACACCCCCTTTTCGCTGACGATATTTGTCCTTGTAAACGCACCAAAGAGAGAGAAATAAGTTTCAATGTTGGGATTGCCCCACATGTGGCCATGAAGACTGAAGGCCTAATACATTGATATAAAAGTTTTTATGGTCTCTCTAAACTAAAGTTACTTGTATAAAATTCTATGCGTTGATATATGACTTCATTGAGAGTAGCCATAATGACTGGCGTATGCTCTATTATCGTTAAAATAATTTTAATTTGTATAAACTTTTTTAAAACAAACTTTAAACATGAAATAAAACTATTTTTTCGGATTTTATCGCAGTTTATTTTTCATTTTTAAAGTCCCAACCTTTCGAGTGCTTTCCAGCATCCATGGTCACGGGAAGGACGGAGCTGTTAGACGTCCAAAAGGCATAGTTGTTCCCGCAAACTTCTTAATTATTTTTGTTGGAACGATCTACGCAGAATGAGCTCACGGTGTCTTGGGCTCCCAAAAATACATAAACCGAATGCTCCCCTACGTTCAATTGTTAGCCAAATCGACACACCAACCTACAGATTGGCTCAGCACGTAGCGAAAGTGCTTTCGCCACTCAAAGGACACACAAGAGCACATGTTAAGGATTCTTACCATTTTGTTAGTGACATCAAAAGTTTACATCTTACTGACAAAGAAACTATGGTCAGTCTCGATGTCCAGTCACTATTCACATGCTTACCTGTACAAGACTATGTCGAAATTGTAGAAAGGAAACTAGCGGAGAACAACATGCCAGCGGAATACTCAGAACTATTGAGACACTGCCTTACATCTGGCTACGTACTGTGGAAGGAGCAGTTCTACAAGCAAGTAGATGGTGTGGAAGACTTTGAGGAGACAGCCCTTCGTACCTCACCTGTAAAGCGAAGTTTCTACAAGCGGTACGTAGATGATACTTTCACAATATTACCATCTGACAAATATAATGTATTCCTTAATCATCTTAAATCCATTAACACTAAAATTCAGTTTACAATGGAGTTGGAGGCAAACTATTCCCTAGCTTTCCTAGATGTCTTAGTAATCCGTAACCCCAACAACATCTTAAGCCACACGGTTTATAGAAAAAAGACCCATACTGATAGGTTCTTAAACGGTGAATCTCACCACCATCCAACACAGTTAGCTACCGTGGGTAAATCTTTGTTTCAGAGAGCACAAGGGATCTGTGACAAGAAACATCTGGCTGCCGAGCTTCAACATGTCAAGCAAGTCCTGCACGACAATAAGCTTCGAGTCCCTCGCCAACGTCACAGTGACCATGTGAAACCAGCCACAGTCGAGCGTCTCCTTGCTGTATTACCTTACATGAGAGGAGTCACAATGAGAAGAGTTAACACATCTTGAAGCGTGCTTCAATTAAAACATTTTATAAGCCACCGAAGAAGATCAGTCAATTTTTACCATCTGTCAAGTGTCACATCCCTCTACAAGATGCAGGAGTATACAAGCTTGATTGTGAATGTGGTCTCTCCTCTATAGGACAAACAAAAAGACCAGTAAAAACTCGGGTTAAAGAACACACAGCTGGCCTAAAACACCGTCGCTCAAAGAAGTCTGCAGTCTGTCAACATGTCCTTGACTGCACCCGCCATAACATTAGATTTGATAGACCACAAATCCTCGTGAAAGAACACTGATTCCTACCAAGGATGGTTCGCAAGGCTATTGAAATTAAAAGGCATCCTAATTTCAATAGAGAAGATGGCTGGGTGCTTCCATCGACTTGGGATCCGGTAATTAATATAATTAAATCCAAAACCAAACATAACACTGCAAGACACCGTGAGCTCATTCTGCGTAGATCGTACCAACAAAAATAATTAAAAAGTTCGAGGGTACCCCGGAACAACTATGCCTTTTGAACGTCTAACACCTCAGTCCCTCCCGTGACCATGGGTGCCTGCAAAGCACTCGAAACGTCGGGACTTTAAAAATCAAATATAAACCGCGATAAAATCCGAAAATATAGTTTTATTTCATGTGTAACATTCGAGTAAATCTAAGAACTCAGTATACAAACTTTTAAAGCAACGAAGATGTCTTGCTTAGTTGAATAGTTTCTGTGGCTTCTATCCGGCTCCATCATCAGACCTTCGATACCTTCCGGATCTAAAGTCCTTGTCAAGACAAATCCAAGGAACCCAAACACGGGGGGGGGGTGTAATATTGAGTAGTTGGGTGGTTCCATTGATCACCTTTCGGCTTCAAGTATCCTCAGATCCATCATCACACCAGCTGCATGGTACCATATTATTGTACTTTCACCGAACCAAGGATCGGATTGCAGATATCGAATCGGATATCTACAAGTTCTTGAAAAATGTGTCACAAAATTTGAACTAGAAATACAGACATACGAACATTGCAACTTAAAAAAACTTGTAAAAAGAGAACACTTAGCATTCTTCTATCCGACTTTTTTTACTGAACTTGCTCTCACAAAACGAAACTAAGTGTGTAAGTTTTCGTTATATTCATTTGACCGTTTACTTGCAAAACTGTCTAATTGCAAAGTCACTCTTCCGTGGTTTTCTTTAGCCAAACCATAACATTCAAATGAAAAAAAGATGTATGGCAGATTATTTCTAATCTAATGGAAAATAAATCTCCATTACTCAATGAAAATAATTGAGACATCGTAGAGATAAAACATCTTACTGTGCTTTTTGTAACACATTCGTATGCTGATGTCAGGGTCCCTAATAAAAGTAAACGGGGCTCCGACTGATGTAAATATTAGGAAACAAATTCGAGCGCTTACTAAATAGATCTCTTCACAAACGTAAACCATTCCAAAATGAATGGATCGTGCTGTTCCCTTTTCTTTTTTATTTCAATAGTATTCAGGATATAAAATATATATCATTTTGTATCATTTGTTTACTTCGAAAATATGGTTAATTTGTATGAAAACTTTTTTTGTAATAACCGTATGGGAGTGAAGGAAGCTAGAGGAGTCTGTAAAGTAGGAACTTGATGGAACTCTGTACTCTCTGCTCACCTTGCAACGGATCTGGCGGGAAAAGGTACCCAATACCTTAACATATTGTTATTTTATTCATAGTAAGCACTGTGTCTGATTTGAAATGTGTAAGAGCGATTGTTTGTATATTGCTAGGAAAGTGAGGTTAGCATTTTTTGTAGATTTAAGGGTATCCACCTGCTCTCACCTGTTCTAGCAACCGACAGTAATGAATATGTAGGTGTAGTCTGTGAGATGTATAAGTTTGCCATATTTGGACAATATCAGAACCGACTGGAATTATTGTTATTTTAGGGCTATAAAATAGTGACCGTCCTAAGCGATGAGTTTCATCAATCACTATTGTATGAAAGCGCGACTGTAACATACCAGCAGATGCGAAGTTCATCGTAGTATTCGTATATTCTATTTTCTGCGAAACTTTACTAAGCAGTAAAGCCGGTAGGTAAGTTACAATCGCACATATACGATACCCACATGAGAGGGTTGGACTGTTCCACCCAGCAAGGCTTATACGGGCGGCGAGACAAGACGTATGTCACGGATTAGTGGCCCTAGAACACGATTACGGAATCACTAAAACTCGTTTCAAGAATTACATTATTATATAAATATTATAAACATGATCCTGCACTGCGCCGCGTAATAGCGCCAATAGCGCACAATGTATGGAACAGTTATGGTATGTTCGCTTCGCTGCTCACTCAGCGCGTTCCATTTAGTTGCGCCATGGCGCGATTTTAAGTTAACGCAATGAGCCGGCGCTGTAAACTGCGTCTGAGTTACTGAGTTAACGCAAGGAATTTCGCTGAGTTACCCAAGTCTATTGTATTTACATATAGTCTTGTGTGCAAGACTAAAATCACGGACTGACAAAATTTCCGCGCGAGAAAAGTCTTGCCGCCCAAGCTAGTCGACTGTTTCACTAACAGGTAAGTTAAATAGTTAAGTAAAAAATTACACGCCATTCGCACGTTTACTTTTCCATCCAAGTTTACTTTTAGTAAAAAATAAAAAGTATATTAGCGAAATTGGTAACGTGCTTTTCGTAACATATTTAATCCAGATAACTTAGTTGAATACGTGAACATAAATGCTAGCAATTTTGTCTAGACGGAATGGGAATATAATTAGGATGGTTTTTAAAACTGCTCTAGGTACATATATAATTAACAGTAAATGTACAAAACTTTACAAACTTGACTACACTTAGGTACACAAACACCACAACCGAAACATAATTGTGGGTCACACAAATAATTGTCCCATGCAGGAATCGAATCCACAACTACTCGATCTAGTTATTACAACTGGACTTAGCTCAAATCATACCACTAAGTCATTGTCAACATTATCAATATGAATTCATTGGACAAAAACAGGCTACTAATACAGGCTACTTGGCACAACCAGATTGAAGGTAGCGTAAAGCTATCGAAATAGCGTGCCGTCACGTCTATCTGTATTTAGTATAATTCTTGTTTTGTGTTTGTACGTACATTCTCATTTCAAAAATCATTAATAGGTACTTTACACTTAACAGTGATTAATATTCACGTAAAATAATGACTCGTCGACGGAGTTTCAAGGAATTAATTAGTTAAATTGTTCTCTGCGTCTGAGATTCCCATTGAGTAGATAGTAGTTGGGAAAAATCTTTTATTTCTAGCTGCAAAAACTGAAATATTTGAACGTTTGATATATCCTTTGTGTTCTTTATGTACCTCATGACAGATCTAGTTTGGTCATTCATTAAATCAGTCACAATAAATCAGACTTTACTATCCCACTGCACTGAAAACAATGTTCAACGTGCACTTCCCAGGTTCGGTGGCAATACAGGGAGAGGACACCATGTGTGATGTCCAAATAGATGAGCTAAGCTTAAAGACAACTAGAGCTGACTGGGAGACGGCAGGCAAAGTCGTGGAACAGAACAAACTCAAATGGGCCTTAAAGAGTTTTCAACCATTTAAGGCCCCTGGTCCGGATGGTGTTTACCCCATCCTACTACAAGAAGGGGAACCAGTACTCAGCCAACACCTGTGCAGACTATTCAGGGCGTGCGTGGCATTTGGGCATACCCCTAATATCTGGCGGCAGGTGACGGTGACGTTCATTCCCAAACCAGGGAAACCCAACTATGAGGATGCTAAATCCTACAGACCAATCAGTCTATCCTCATTCTTTTTAAAATGTCTAGAGAAAATGATAGATAGGCACATAAAGGATGGTCCACTAAAGGATTATCCCCTACATAAGATGCAATGCGCTTATCTACCTGGTAAGTCTACGGAAACGGCATTGCACTATGTGGTGAATCGTGCAGAGATGGCTCTGCAGCAAAAGGAAATTTGTGCTGCAGCTTTTCTGGATATCGAGGGTGCATTTGATCGCACAACATTCTCATCCATAGAACTAGCTGCTATAGAGCATGGGATAGAACCAACTCTTGTCAGATGGATCAAAAACATGCTAAAGAACAGGATAGTCCAGTCCATTCTATTAGGAGAAGGGCTATCTGTAAGAACCACTAAAGGATGCCCGCAAGGAGGGGTCTTATCGCCGACTCTGTGGAGCCTGGTAGTGGACTCCCTCTTGAAGATAATCAACAAAGGTCCGTTCTACGGAGTAGGATATGCGGATGATATAGTGATAGCAATCAATGGGAAGTTTCCAAACACAGTATCGACACTGATGCAGGAAGCTCTAGATAAGGTAACAAACTGGTGCACAACAAATAGCCTCTCGGTCAACCCGACGAAGACTAATGTCATCCTGTTTACAAGGAAAAAGGTACTGACGGGCTTACAGGACCTGTACATGTACGGAAGTAAAATTAAATGGGCCACTGAGGTCAAGTATCTGGGGGTGACCCTGGACAAGCAACTGAAGTGGCATACACATGTTGATCTAACCATAGCCAAAGCACTGAGAGTGCTGAACATGTGTAGGTCAGCGTATGGAAAGGCATGGGGACTACAACCCAAAATAATGCACTGGTTATTTATCACTATGGTAAAACCGATAATAACGTATGGATGCATCGTGTGGTGGCCTAGAACCAAGACACAGACGTGCAGGGATTCCTTAACAAAACTGCAGAGGACAGCCTGCCTGGCCATCACAAGTGCTTTCAAAACAACACCGACGGCAGCTATGGAGAGGCTACTCAACCTAACTCCATTACATATCGTCATTGAAACTGAGGCAAGGAAGGCACTCTATAGGCTAGAGAAAGCTGGACTATGGAGCATAACGGCGCCAGGCCTCGAACACACCAAGCTAGAACCGGATAAGGAACTAGATGACATAAGGAACATGAGAAGTGACAAGATCATAACCACATACATGTTCAATAAGAGATTTAGCACTCATATCCCAACCAGGGAACAATGGAAAAGTGGTCTAAATAAGCAAGGCAAGGAGCAAATGATATGGTACACTGACGGATCCAAAACCAAGTTTGGAACAGGAGCCGGAGTATACACGGAAGGATACAGCCTTAGCCAAAGCATGGACAGGTTTACATCAATATTCCAGGCAGAGACCTATGCGATAAACATTTGTGCAAAAGAGATATTGGACAAACGAATCACGGGCAAGAAAATCTACATTTGTAGTGATAGTCAGGCTGCCCTCAAGGCCGTCGGCTCCTATGAGCTAAACTCAGCACTGGCTGCGGAGTGCGCATACCTTCTTGACAGATGTGGAGCGCGCAACACGGTCAGGCTAGTCTGGGTCCCTGGGCACACGGGAGTTGATGGCAATGAGCGTGCGGACGACTTAGCCAGGAAGGGAGCAATGGGAAAACCCGTTGGTCCAGAACCGTTCATAGGCATACCAGACGGCGCCTATAGAGGCGCACTCTTTAAATATGCCCAAGAGCAACATAAGAAAGAATGGGAAGCACACACAGGGCTGCGACACTCAAAGGAATTCCTTTCCACATGGTGTGAAAGCGACTGCAAGAGACTACTAAAATATAGTAGACTACAACTAAGGCAAATAACGGGAGCATTCACAGGCCACTATGGCACGAAAGAACATCTACACAAGATGAACCTATGCGGCGACGTGGTATGCAGGTGCTGTGGCACAGAAACTGAAACCATGAAGCACGTCATCTGTCACTGCGACGCTCTGGCTGCGCGGCGAATGGAACTACTGGGAGTGGCCTATCCAAACCCAGAAGAACTACGGCTCTGTCCCCCTGCTGGAATCTACAACCTAATACAGGGAGTACTGGACACCTCAGGTACGTAAGAGCATTAGGGCAAGGACAGCACAAAAGATCCCATGGGTCGAAGTGCGCCAGAGGTTTCCTCGGTCCGGTAAGCCAATTTAAGATAAGATAAGATCCCACTGCTGGGCAAAGGCCTTCTCGTTTCCATATTTCCCGGTTATTTTGATTTTTGGAACTGTTCTATATTTGAATGTGTTTAAATTTTGAATCTCAAAACAGTTGAAAGTATTAGGATTAATGCTATTGTTTAGTCACAGCGTCGATTGGAATCTGTCAGGTTACGTACGAAAATGAATCTTTCTAAGTTGATATGATCGTTTCTATGAAAATGTTCGTGCAATAATTTTCTACATCTTTAAAAGAGGCCTGACACGGCTTCAGTTTTTTGAAGAGCTAACATCTGTGTTCAGTGATGAAGCCCCATGTCTGCGGACTGTCGAACGCTGGTATTTAGAATTCCAGCGTGGAACTAGTGTTAGTGTCAAATCTCGCGAAGGACGCCCAAAATCCGCCTTCACTGAAGATAACATCATTGCTGTGAGACAACTAATTCTCGAAGATCGTCATGTGACGTATCGAGAGATAGAGGCTCTATTAGGCATCTCAGGGACAACCATTCAGAAGATCTTGCATGAAGCGCTTGGTGTGAGAAAGCTAGTTTGCCGTTGGATACCGCATCTACTTTCCGACGATCACAAGGCGGCCCGCGTCAGATGGTGTAAGAAAACTCTGCAAAGGTTCAACCGAGGAAAGTCAAATCACGTCTACGACATCATCAGTGGTCACGAATCTTGTATCTATACCTACGATCCGGATTCCAAACAACAATCTACAATCTGGGTCTTTCAAGACGAGCCAAAGCCGACTAAAGTTGTTCGTTCTCGAACCACTTCAAAGAAGATGGTGGCCACGTTTGTTGGAAAAACCGGCAATGTTGCGACTATTGCACTTGAAGATCGTAGAACGATTAACGCAGAGTGGTATACCACAGTTTGTTTACCACAAGTCATCGCCAAACTTCGAAAATCTAACTCAAAGCGACGCATCATCCTGCACCACGACAACGCAAGCTCACACAGCGCTCGTCAAACGATTGAGTATTTGAAGCAGGAAAAAGTAGAAATTCTTGACCCTCCTCCATACAGTCATGACCTAAGCCCGTTAACGTTTTCTTTACATTTCCTAAAATTAAGAAAAGTCTTCGGGGTCAGAGGTTCCAGTCCGGTAAAGAAGCAGTCGACGCTTTCAAGTCAGCCATTTCGAACACCCCCACTTTAGAGAGGAATAAATGTTATAATAACTAGTTTGAGCGAATGGAAAGTGTATTAAGCTACGTGGTGAATACTTTGAAAAACAATAAAAAGTACTATAAGGTTCTAGTTGAGTTTTTTTCTTGAAACGACAAAACTTAAAAGGCATGCTTCGTAAATTAACGTTAAACAGTTATTCTGAAATAGAATCAAGTAACATTCCCAAAACAGGTGCCCTAATTAAAATGTATTATTCAGTATACATCCATTGAAAGCTTTGAAATAGGTAATACCAAGTTATTACTTTTGGAATAAAAATACGGATTCTTAATTTGGTGGATGTTATAAAGCATTGTGAACTTGTGCAAATAAGTTTTATATAGGCTTAATAGAGCTTTAAGATCACCGCAGAGCTTTAACATCAGAAAACCAGAGGGGTCTGTAAGGAAATAACCTGTTTTAACTGTATTCTCTGGCTCTGGCGTAATGATATAGGTTGATAAACTATATATTCAAGATTGTTAAATATCTATTTATAATTAAAATAATGTAAAATATCAAAACAGCTGTCTATCACCTACTTTATAAAACTAAAAATACACTAAAAAGTAGCAAATAAATAGACCTTTACTTTTATGAATTAAATGTTACAAAATTTTGAGATTTAAGTATTGGTATATATCTAAAATCATTTGCTTACTTACGTAAGACCTTCGGCAACTTTTAGGTGTTTAAAAGTCATATAACAGGTGCATTTATTATGTCTAAACTCTCAAGTAATGTACTTCCGTACCTTTCTTATAAATTTACAATACGGCAAAGCGGACAGCTGCGCTATTATCGTCCTTTAAGTACTCTTGTCCCGTTGTTCTTGCACTGTTAAACAACAAAGCATAATGTTAAGTTTTAAGTATAGTGACATTTCGATATACCTACTTAATTAAACAGTGCCAAATATACTTTCAAAGGAAATTTGATTTTTTTATGAAGACGGGACATTTTACTATCACTCAATACGATATAATAGAACAAAGTCCCCCCGCCGCATCTGTCTGCCTGTTGGACTGCCTCGTTCAAATGCATCGCTTTGTGTTCATGAGGTCCGGGGTTCAAATCCTGGATGGGACAAATGTAGTTTTTCTACCGAAAAATTCCCAGTATGAGTCCGGAGTCTGGAATTGTGCCTGGTATAAGGCAATAGGCTCGCCCCCTATTACATGGGACCTAAATTTGTCGGCAAAAAGTGAGTGTACTCAGTACATCTCTGCCACCCCCGCTTGGGAAATACAGGCGTGGCGATGTTTATGGTTTATTCGGTACTTTTGCGTTGTGTGTTACATGGAATTGACAATACTTTGTTATGCAAACCTACACGTCCTTACCTTAATAAGTTCATATTGGGAAGTTTGATGTTCGTAACTCCTTTCCAGTATAATAAGTATTTATGAACCATAGGTACCCACCGCGCATTTTCAAGTACCTAACGTAACGAGATCAAAAAAAAAATCGATTTTCAATGTTCAATAAAACTTAGACAACGGGAGATTGTTTACACAAATTTATCTTAGCTTGAGTAAACACTGGACTTAAAATAATCTACGACTTTGTCATGTCACTATATTAATGTATATAACTAGTATTATAATTAAATAATATAATAATTAACTTGATTGGCAAATCAGTTAAGCGCATCTGAGCTATCAGCTGGGGCGTCAAATATTCACCTATCGCTACATTTATATCAGAAAATGTAAACGGCGTTTTTTGTTTTATAACAAAAGTAATTCCCCACATATACATAAAATTACTTAATTATGGCAACAATATTACAGAAAATACGCACAGTTCAATAAATATACCTACTATAATATTATGTACGTGCCTCGGGAGAGGCCTGTGTCCAGCAGTGGACTAATGTGGGCAAATGATGATGATGATAATAATGATGATGTTGTTTGGTAAAATATATTCAAATTCTGTCAATTTTTTTTCATCGATTTTTACTAAAGTCTACAAAAGACGATTTATACTAGAAGAGTAACTCGTAAAAATGTTATTGGAAAATGTGTCTTTCAAAAAAGGTGCTATGTTAGCAATAATAAGAACAATCTAAAGTAACGATAATCGTACTCAGAATCTTGTATTCGCTAATTGGTTTATGTTTGTCGGAATGTAAGAACCGAAAATCTTTCGGAATTTTAACCAGGCTTCACAGATAATTTGGTCAGGCGCAGAAAGAAACCGATTAAGACTCGGGGTTATTCCTTTATAGTAACATTAAACCCTTCACAATTTCAAATTCCAAAAATGGTTTAAGCGTCGGCTACTCGGATCACGGGATTAAATAGTCGCGGATATGATCCCCGGGACAAATCTTTACGTAACCCACAAATATTAATTTGAAGGGATCTTTTTGTACACAGTGTAATTTTAGTAGTCGTCCTGGAGCGAGAGCCAGGACGACTACTACTAGAAATTACGTACTAAAGTATAGAAAGAAAGTACTAAAGTGTTCCAATACCTACTGTTTACTGGTATTAAAAAATAAAATAAAAAAACACTTCAATAAGTAACATCTCCATAACAATGCTAATTTAGTGCATTAAAATCGCCTTGCGCAAAATGACCTTTAGGGGTAGCGCGGCACGTCCCCTGGCCCATAAATATGACATTCTGATGGGTCAGTAGGTAGATGTTACCCATTGAAGAGATCTTTTTATTTATTTTGTTATTACCAGTGGCATTGGATATATCACCTGGGCTTTCGCTCCAGGACGACTAAAATGACACCGTGAATGTAAACGTAGCAGCGACCGGAAATGTTTTTAGTGTGGGGCAAAGCTCTTTTCTTTGGAATTTATCTTTGTTGACCTCACTATGTTAATAAAGAGAAATGATTTCTCAGACATGTACATACTACGAACATGAAGACACAATTTTATTGAAATATATTGTAGTATGTGTTATTGGAGACACGCTAGATAAAAATATTATTGTTTTCTATTTATTCTGTGCCCAAAACCAGATGCAGATGACCGGATTTAGTTCGCTAGCAACAAAAATACCTTAAGAATCAGATTGAATTTGCATCATGTTGTTATTATACTTCGAAATAAAATAGCGGGATCAGGTTATTTCTAATCTGAGATTGATTGTTGTAGAAAAATCAACTAATATTATAGAAAGCCTCCCAACAATATTTAGGTATTATGAAAGTGGACATAACCTTTGGTTATTGGGAATATTACCTATGTTATTTGTATTAAATCTATAATACTTGTGTTGATTTGCTTGGAATCATGTTATTGTATAATAATATCAGCCTATACTCTCTCACTGTCTTCCGAAGATTCGAATATTAAAATGCCACAAACGGTCAACCATCTCAGACCAATCGAGACAAAGGCTGCTTAACTTTGGCGATAGCTAAGGACACCGCAGTCACACAGCGTTATGGGCACCTCAAATAACCTCTTAATTCTTTACATACAGACTACATAGACGTGCTTAGGCGCAAGTAGGACAATCCAGGTTCTTCCCTTACTTGTATTATTTTATGATATTATTATATCTAATATACGCATTACCATGAGTATGTTATTCATTCTAGTGATGTATTTTACTTTACTGTGAAATACCTACGGTCAACAAGTCATCGGTCTTAGATAACGTCATAACCTCTAGAATTCTTATTTCAATAACAATCGTAGCGCACGGCAGTAAATATACCAAGTCATGCAAAAGCCCTACGGCACTTTAATTTTTTTACTATTAATATAAGTGTAATGATGTTTAAATAAAAAAACACCATTATGCTGATATGCCCTAAGCGGGAATGGCAGAGGTGTTGATACTCGGTACACCAACTTTTTGCCGACGAATCGTTTTAATATAAACAAAACTATGCGTCAGTCGTTTTTTTTTTTGTATGTTTGTTCTGGAGTGTCAGAAACCATGTGCAAAGTAAAGTTTTAATATAATTCTCACTTAGGGGTAGAATACTTACATTTATTCATTAGTACCAGGATTAAAATCCCAGCTCTCACCTCTGGATTTCTTCAAACAAAATTTTGCGATTATTAATTGCTAATGATTTATTATTAGCAATTAGAAAAAAAAACATTGTGAAGAAATTTTCAAGTCCGAGACATCAGAAGAAAAGAAAATCGCTGTAAAGGATTTATGTCTCCGAATCGAATTTCTCCCTTATTACACATTGGGATATTTGAATCTAAAATATTTTAACGATATGTCGCAGATTTGGTCCCTGCGGACAAATCATTGCGTGACCCACGGATATCTGTTTAGGTATGGGTATTTATGATTGTGAAATTAGTATCTGCATGAAGAACACAGTAGAGTTCCAGGTCGTTTTAAAGACAAAAGTAAGGGATTACTTCCAAGAATGAAAATACCTTCTAAGAAATTTATTTTACCATACTTTTATATGATGTAACTTTTTAATGGGACTTGGTGCAAAGCGAGCTCATTTCTTTCACGAGTACATTAAATAGGCTTGTCGATAGTTTGACTCATTATATGACAGTACTTTTGCCTGTGCAGTTGTTAAGTCATACTTGCAAAGAAATTATTTATATTTTCTTAGGATTTTCGAAGGTAAGGATTACTTTTATTTAAAATCTAATAATTTGTATATTATCATTCAATAAGCTTGAATATGTTGATACAAAAACAGTCATTCTTCAAAAATAAATGCTAGTGCTCCTTTGTATTTCAATTTCCATCTCAGTCTGTCTGACATATAAAGGTTGTGAATAGAATAGAATTACGAAATTACATAATACCTTTTCAAAGAAGTACTTAATAGATCATACAAGTAACTAGATGTATTTGAAACAATATATAAATTCGCATTGTTTTACAATATTAACCAAATGATCTCAAACTTTGATGTCACCGCCGTGCAGTTCGCTGATCCAAATAAAAATATTACTTGAAACTATGGGCATTAAACTACACAATTTATTTTTCTAGATGCAGAAACTAATATTTTTATTGTTAGTTGGTTTTGCCGCAACCGAATTAACTTCGGAATACGTATGTGTCCGCAATACTCAATACGAGAAAGAAGTACTGAAAGAAAATGTCAGTGGACCATATCAAATGGTAATCGACCATGATACGAACACATTATTCTTCAGTTACGCGGCACGAGCTGACGAATTCTTCAAAATAGCCTATCTAAGTTTGAAAACTGCGAACTATGGTCTAGTTTCTGGAATTCGTGGAGGATTTGCTACTGCCGTTGATAGTTTAAGTCAGACAGTATACATGGGTGGTGAAAACGGTGTTTATAAATTTGACTACGAGACCAAAGCGGCGACGTATTTAGGCATCCCGAAGAATAGAGCGAACATTTGGCAAATGTTTTATAGTGATGGATTATATTTTACAACATACCCGGACGAGAAACCATATTTGTATAAGGATGGCGTAGTTGTAGGAGCTCCTGGAGTAACGCCTAATAGAGCTATGGTCATTGCTGCAAGTAAAGCAGGAAATATTTACTATGCAAATTCATCGGGATTGTTTGAGTATAATAAAGTCTCTGAACAAACCATTCAACTAGATGAAACCTTGGCTAATGGATTCAGCACTGACATTAACGGAAACTTATATTTCTCAGCTCCCAATGGAATTTATTATATCAATGAAAAAGACGAAAAAATAGAAAAGATATTGAATCTAGACAACTGCTATGGACTGGCAATTGAAGGAAATAGTGATATAATTTACTCACAAAGCGAAAGTATAACTAGACTTAAGCGAACAGTCAAAGATTGTGTTGATAAAGACGAACACGTGTAATGGTTAAATAGTTGCCCCCAAGGACTAGTTCACAACTCTCGAGTAAAGTGCTGGTTGGTTACTTAACTCGATTAGCGTTACTCGGCAATTAAAACTGACTAGATTAACCCTCGGATATGGCTACTCAGAGATGGTGAAATTCGTATATACAAGCTGTAACATAATAAACGCAAGACCTGAAAGTAGTTTGTTTTAATCGATAACTGAATTGATTCCAACTATATTTAATGTACGTTAATTTGTTTTTAAATTTGCAAAAAATGCTATTACTCCTTCGGTGGGCTATAAAAACTAAATTAATTCTTGATTCATAGCAATAAGGAGATTACAAATGCATTCCTAACCTGTATTTCTCAAAATGCACACATACACATACAAGTTTCATTGTTAATTGGGTTATAAAAGTACTTAAAAAGGGGGAAAAACCTTTAAATTTGGAAATTTGTTTTTCGTTTTGAATTTATGAAGCAGTTCTCTAATCGGGGTGTCTGAGGTCTTGCGTTTATTATGTTACACCTTGTATACTTACTTTCAATTTAATCTACTTCAGACTTTACTCTGAGGGTGGTGACAGAGGGCCTAAAGTATTTATTATTTTGACTTGTATTGTGTTGAAATTTTATTTAAATGTTATTTTTGACATGATGTTAATATCAATATGGAGGAATTGATAAAAGAAAAAATAACGCACTGAACTGAATTATTTGTAATAAATTAATTATCAATTTTTATTTATGATTTAGAATTAATTATTATGAAATTAATTGAAAAATTACTAGATACTTTTATATCATTCTAATATATTTTGTTAAGTTTTCTAACATTTTCCTATTATAGTGTATTTGTAAATTAGTACGAAACATGTTTACTAAACCTTACGATACAAAATATTATAAAATTAAAGTAGTTTATGAATTGTGTTTTTTTGTATGTTTTTAACAGTTTGTATATATATTAGTAATTTTTTAGTATTAGCTTTAAGTTTATTGTTGTTTCTTTTTCTATCGCATAGTGTTCGGATGCTGACAACTGCGTCGCAACCGGAGCTTTTACCATGTCGGCAGTGTAGTGATGGAAGACTTTTTAAAGGCACAAGAGGACTCAAAATTCATACTGCCCGCTGCCATATTCGATCCATTACATCCTCGCTTCCAGCTGGCCAAGGTGTGCCACCAATCCCCACTAGTTCCGCCACTTCGTTTACTTCAGCAACCCAGCCTACATTTCCTTTCGAAATCTTAATATCTCGTCTATACAGAAGCACACCGATAGTGAAACGTATTCCTAGAGGAGCAAGAGTGTCGTTAGCAAGATCTCTCTCTTTTACCATAGAAAAGTGCTTTGACAATAGTGAAAAATCCTGGCGAGATCTTTTTACTTTCGCGTTTAGTCACCTCCATGCCGACAAATCAATTAATACTACCCTTACCCATCAATTAAAACAGCACTGTTTCACCCATTCCGACCCTGTACTACCTCCATTAGTTAATTGCCCCAGGATATATAATTTTAAACATAAAATTGAATCAAAAGTACAGGAGGGAGATCTCAGGAACGCTGCTCGCCTCTTATTTTCAAACGACACTCTTGCTCCCAATAATGATCTAACGCTAGATTCTCTCCGCGAGAAGCATCCCTCAGCCAACTCAGTCTCTCAGCAGCCAAATCCACCCCAAATTAGCATTAAAAAATTGCAGATTAATGAAAAAGACGTTCTTGAGGCAATTATGTCGTTCCCGAGCGGCTCTTCCGGCGGCATCGACGGAATAACCCCTCAACATCTAAAAGACCTGGTTAGTGCATCCGCTGGAGACGCCGGCGGAGCACTTTTAAGCTCCTTAACAAAATTGTGTAATTTTATGCTCGCCGGCCATGTTAATCGATCATTTCTTCCCTACCTCTACGGTGCGAGACTATGTGCCTTCAACAAGAAGGATGGTGGCATCCGCCCTATAGCAATAGGCGCCACGATCCGGCGGTTAACCTCCAAAATAGTTTGTAGACACATAGCCTCGACCCTTAAATCCAAATTTCAGCCAATTCAATTAGGATTTGGCAGCAAAGGGGGCTGTGAGGCAGCAGTTCATGCAACCAGAACCTTCGTCTTATCAAATGAGATGGAGGTTCTTCTCAAGGTTGACGTGAGGAATGCTTTTAATTCATTAGATAGGGCTGCCTTGCTGAACGAAGTAGCTTCTCAACTTCCCGAAATTTATCCTTATATTTGGCAGTGCTATAGTGATTCTTCTAAACTGATTTTTGGTGAAAACAGTATAGATTCAGCAGTCGGCGTTCAGCAAGGAGACCCTCTCGGCCCTGCTCTTTTCAGTCTAGGTATACATCGACACATCTCATCCTTAAAATCAAAATTGAATGTATGGTACCTAGACGATGGCACTTTAGGTGGCAAAGCCAATACAGTTTTTAGTGATTTCATCCAAATTAACAGCACCTTTAAGAATCTAGGCTTGGAATTAAATCTGTCTAAATGTGAATTTTTTGTCTCAGAGAGTCTTCCTTTAAATGAAAAGCAGTTTATTACCGAAAAGTTTCAAAAGTTTGCTCCAGGCGTAAAAATTCTCAGTAGAAATTCGCTTTGCCTTCTTGGTGCCCCTCTATTTGACGACGGAGTCAAACCTTTCTTGGAATCTAAGATTAAACAATTTCAGGATAATTCTTTCAGATTGGGAGTTCTAAATCGCCATATTGCATATACTATATTAAAATACTGTCTTTTCGTTCCAAAACTAACATACGCCACTCGCGCAAGCCCAATCTGGAAATTCTCGGCCCTTATCGACCAAATGGATACCGCCCTCAAAGATAACCTTGAGAAAATTCTAAATTTATCCTTAAATGAAGCATCCTGGACCCAAGCAACGTTACCTATTAGACATGGTGGTATCGGCGTGCGAAAAATTGCTAGTATTGCTCTACCGGCTTTCCTAGCCTCCGTTTATAGTGTCCAGGAACTGTGTTCAAAAATACTTTCCAACACAGAATTAGTAGCCGGCGCCGCGGAGGCTTTGGAGGCCTGGAAAAGGATTTGCCCCAATGACAATATTCCAAAGGAAGTTAACGTGCAAAAACTTTGGGATATGCCATTGGTGCAAATAGCGAAGGACTATTTGGCCGAAATTATCGTCAGTGACCGCGACCGTGCTCGTTTACTAGCGTTGGGTCAAAAGGAATCGGGTCATTGGCTTCATTCAATTCCTGCATCCAACCTTGGCACACTGCTGGATAGTGAAAGTTTCCGGATCGCGATAGGTATTCGCTTAGGGGCACCGATTTGTGAAGAACACAGGTGTCCGTGTGGAGCGGAGGTGGATCGATCCGGACTCCATGGGCTCTCTTGCCGCAAAAGTGCCGGCAGGTTTTCTCGCCACGGCTCGCTCAATGACATAATCAAAAGGACTCTTGCTACCATCAACGTTCCTTCGGTGTTAGAACCGGCGGGGATTTTCCGTGATGATGGCAAGAGACCCGATGGGATGTCCTTGATCCCTTGGGAACGGGGGCGGGCCCTTGTATGGGACGCCACGTGCGTCGATACATTGGCTCCGTCCCATCTCAGGGAATCAATATCTAGGGCGGGAGCTGCGGCTGAGAAGGCGGACCTGGGCAAACGGCGCAAATATGCTGCTATTAGCAACAATTATATATTTGTGCCGTTTGCCGTAGAAACATTGGGCCCATGGAGTTCGGCTTCAAAACAATTTATCAATAAAATAACACCTACGCTGATCACCTCCTCGGGTGACAAGAGGGCTGGCTCGTTCCTTGCTCAAAAGATTGGTCTGTCTATTCAGCGAGGAAACGCAGCCAGCATTCTTGCCACCATTCCACGCGGATGCGGTCTTTTTGATTAAGGTCTTTTTTTTTTTTTTTTTTTTTCTTTGTTTTATTTTATATTTTAGTTTAAAGTGAGTGTTTTTATTATAAGTTATA
Source organism: Phalera bucephala (assembly GCA_905147815.2). Lineage (NCBI taxonomy): Eukaryota > Metazoa > Arthropoda > Insecta > Lepidoptera > Notodontidae > Phalera > Phalera bucephala. The sequence continues at coordinate 15,211,757 of LR990612.1, forward strand.
ATGTAAATAATAAAGAGAATAAAGACATATTAAAATTTACTTCAAAATGAAACTTAAAAAAAAAAAAAAAAAAAAAAAAAAAAAAAAAATTTATAAATTAATACTCAATTACGCAAAAACGGCTGAACAGCTTTGGATGAAATTTGGCACACAGATATTTTATTACCTGGATTGATACTTGGATACTTTTTATCTCGGAAAATGTTAGGTTCTTGTCTAAAGTCAACACGGACGAAGTCGCGGGCAGAAACTAGTCATGTATAAAGATATATTAACCTGCTACTTTTGGTCTCAATAGGAATAAGCCTATCTTTACAGGCTGACAAACAGATATTTTGGAGATTAAAATAAAATAAAATTAACACCATCTAGTTTTTTCCTATCAAATATATTATGTACTTAATGAACTGTTACTATTAAGTCCAGTACCTATCAAAGATGAACTTATATTTAATGGGACCTATTTATTTAACATCCAAGTTCTTATAAATAGTTAGTTGTCCATTTTCAATCCCCAGAGTAGTTTTATAATTAAGTTATTGTGACCCTTATTTTGGCCCCTTCATTCGAGCTAATACTTGAACTAAAGACAGTACGAACGTTCAAGTGTGCAAAGGACTTAGCACGGATATATTAGCGTTATCATAACGCTGTCGAGAAAGCGTGCCGTCACCTTAATCTTAATTTAGAAAATGTGTAGTGAGACCAAGATGGTGTATCAACTCGATGGCATTACGCTAGTGTCAATCTGTTTGTGCTAAGCTCTTTGATTTCCTAGTAAGATTAATTTGACACGTAGATAGTAAAGTTATCGAGAGAGCACGCTGTCACGTTCATCTTTATTTACTAAACATGTAGCCTGAAAGAGATGGCACGTAGTATAGATAACTTAACTTACTTTACACCAATTTTGAAGCTTGGATATTACAAAATAAACGCATACACAGACGCGAGTAACAGCTAGTTAAGAAATAAACTACTAGTTACATCCAAGTCTATTGAGAGAGGTGGCCATTAATGAAGTCTTATATTAAATGAGTTAATAATACGTAAATGTAAACTCAGTAAATACCTAACAAAATAAAATCAATTCGTTAGATCTTTTTGTATGTGGATATACAAAAAATCCGGTCTTTTTTTCCGTAAATAGATATTACATTTTACAACAGCTTTGAAGACCCTCTTTACCATTTTTTCTTAAATGCCAAAGAATTTCTAACGGAAGTGAAAATATTTACGGGCACACATGTTGAGATTTGCCAATTATTTTCCCTTGGAACGTCCACAAAGAAAGTATTGGAGGCAATATTTTTTACAAGTACAAAATTGATTTGGACACCGTTTTATAAATACGTATCATAAACACAATTATAAGTGCAATTATTAGGTTATTATTATAACCACTGTCAAGGGTAAAACTATACATTGTGCTTTACGTATAAGAAATAATAATTTTACTTGACAATTTTCTCTTTAGTAAAAAAAATACCGTCACGCTCATATTCCCCAAACAGGAGTGTTCAGTTAAGCGGGAGTTTATTTTCGTCAGATTCCAATGTAATATGCGATTATACTAGGCACAATTTGTGCACATGGGGGTTTAAAGGTCCAAATTTAATAGCCTGTGATTGTAGTGCGACTTCGTAAACAATCTCACATCTGCTCGTCTGCCTCTTATGCCCTATCTGCACAATAGAAGAGCTGAGTAGAGTCACATAGGCCGCGATTGAGATAGCCCCTCACTTAGCGGGACAGATATGAACCATTGAGACGAAACGAAGAAGAAGACGGGGCTCAACTCCCGACTCCAGGCTGATTGACGATTTTTTGATAGAAAAAATCACACTTTTTCCGACCTAGGATTCGACCCAGGACATCGTGATCCTTACTTGCATCCTTTGCTACTAGAACAACTAGGCAGTCACGAGGCAGAAATGAGAGGGGTAAAAGTTTCCATCAATCCAAAAAAAGCGAATAAAAATAAATACTGTCACATCTGTGGAGCAGATGTGGTAAGGTATGTACTGCGTATTAATTCAGACTCTCATTTCAATCGATCCTGAGGACACGATCCTCGACTTTTTTACTGGACTTTTTAACAATATTCCTGCACGCTGCGATCACTTGTTAGATGAAGTGCCGTGCTCACAGGTATTTCGATTTGTTTGGATATATGATCCGACCATCTCTTAGGGCTGCAACCCCGTAGTCTCTTCCCCACTATATTCCTTATCACCAATAATCTCTCTTGTTTATTACTACTTTTTCGAACTATGTGACCAAAGTACTGTTGGATTTGGTGAAGGCAGATGGTGGACAGTCTCTGGGAATATCCGAGTTTTAACTCTTTATGGATTGATATGTTAGAACGGCGAGCTGTCCATGAGATTCGCAGCATGTGACGCCAGCACCACGTTTCAAATGCATCTATCCTTTGTCTGTCTGTTGCTTTTAGAGTCCAAGATTTAGCACCATACAGGAATAAAGATAGAACCAGTGTTCGTAATAGGTTGACTTATGTACTTTTTGTGAGGATCCTGTTCTTCATATGCTGGTAAGATTAGTTACGCTCGATTTCGCCATGCCTATTCGACATCGAATCTCTGATTCACAACTTCTTGATTGTTGATAACTTAACCAAGATACTGGAATTCTTGAACTATCTCGAATTCTTAAAGTAGGCCTATCTTTTGCAGTTTTCCGAAACGGTCAACTACCATTATATTGGTTTTGCCCTTGTTAATCGAGGGACCCATATAGAGATCCATCCGGAGATACTTTTTCTTTCAAAGAAATCTAGAAGTCCCTCATTTCGACTACTGATGTAGCGAAGAGCGCTGTGTCATCAGCGTAGCACAGATTGCATATCTATTAATTCCAACTAGTGCAAATATGACAACGTCATGAACTAAATCCTATGATGTACGCGCAAGAATAAAATTAGTAGAAGTGCCGTACACCTACCGCATATCCGACGCCGGACGTCCGGTCGCAGTCGCGCTTATTTACCCGCATAAAAAAATCGCTTGCAGCACAAGCGATTTTTTTATGCGAACATACAGAAATAAAATTATGCTTCATTGCACCATATACGAAAATAAAAATTATCTTATAACTAAAAATATGTGTCACCAAAGTGTATTTTAGTATATTATTCAGTTTGTAACTGTGTAATCTTTTATTTATTGATTCCCATACTGAGATAGTTTAAGGAGATGACTAACGTGAATGACGTTGAGGATGTTACCTTGACAACAGTGAAAAGTGTGCTCTAAGGACCTAAAATACGGTTTTGTTTTTTTTTGTTAAATAGTTCATATATGATGAATTCAAATAAAAAGTCATAAATATAATATATTATGATTATATATATTATCTTTTCGTGCATATTTTATGCATATCCGCCTAGCCTTTAAATAAAGAATTTACCATATATTTTAAACATGTGCTTGACAGAATTTATTGTGGAGATTTAAATACATTCATTTTAATTTTGTTTAATACATTATGTTCGCGACATCCTAATATTTTTTATATTGCTATAAAAAAAGAGAGAGAGATAATATAGATAAGATTCTTTAAGAATCTTTTGTAAATCAGCCGTATTTTTGAGAGTTCATCGTAGTTACAGCTTTAAGGACCTTCTATAGTTTTTTTGTTCCATGGAACAAACACGAACGTTAGATTAAGTGCGGCCGCTATTACCGAACCCACCAACCCGGAAAACCGAAATTACATAAACGCTACATTGAATTTTCCTATAATCGGCTGCCAGGCTTCCGGAGATGTTACCAGTGTTAGAGGTTAGGGGATATGTTAAACAATAAATTATATCCATATATTATCCAAATATAAATGTTCTTGACTTTATAACGTCCTTACAAGTACCGTGAATCTATTGCGATACTGGTATGAAAACCAAGTTAATAGTGTAAGATGGGGCGACGCGACTTCTAACGAATATAGGTTAGAGTGCGGTGTTCGTCAAGGAGGGCTGACTTCTCCTGATCTATTTGGCCTGTACGTAAACGACTTGATTGCGGAGCTGAGGCGAATCAGAGTAGGCTGCCATATTGGTTCTACTTGTATAAACAACCTCAGCTATGCCAATGACATGGTTCTACTCAGCCCCTCAATTAGGGGTTTTCGTATACTGTTGAAGGTATGTGAACGCTACGCGGCTGAACACGGCCTCAATTATAACGTAAAAAAGACGGTTACGATGGTGTTTCGTTCAGGCAGGGGTCCGGAGTTGATTCCGCCGGTATATATTGATGGAGGGTTAATCGAAAGGGTGGAGTGTTTCAGATACCTCGGACACATATTGACGGAGACTCTTTCTGACGACGAGGATATCGAACGCGAACGTCGGGCTCTGGCCATGAGGTGTAATATGCTCGCGCGCCGATTTGCAAAGTGTAGTGATGGGGTCAAGGTGACATTATTTAGAACATACTGTCTATGTTTCTACACATGTCAGCTTTGGTCTAACTTTACCAGGCGCACCATAAACAACATTAGAGTACAATACAATGATGCCTATCGTATCCTAATGAAGTTACCTAGGTACTGCAGCGCGTCGGGTATGTTCGCCGAGGCTAGGGTGCCTGACTTCTTTGCAATTATTAGATCTCGCATCGCAGCATTTTGGAACCGCTTGCGTGAGTCCGACAACGGAATACTTATAACGTTAGTAGAGCATCTGGATTACTCCATCCTAAAGGATTGGAATTCGGTGCACCGAGAACCAAATAAAAAGTAATTATATTGTTTATGTGACGTACCTCCTGGGTTAAAAGTTAAGAATTGCCTTATTGGGTAAAAAAAAAATATTTTATATTTATTTTGTGGTAATGTTTTAATTATTATTGTAGTTTTATATTTTTGCTATATACCTTATAATTATTCGAAATTGTAACTTAGTCTATTTTATATAGAATATTGGGTTTTATACCTTCAAATAAAGAGATTATTATTATACCATTTGGCGAAATGTGGGTGTACACAGCTCACTCACATAAAGTGCCCTATTCGGGCTGGTGTCGGAAAATAGTGAACGAATATTTTTTTTTTTATAATAGATAATTTGCTTAGTTGGAAATGTTCTTATGTTTCATTTATGTATGTATTGTTTAAATAAAGCCAACTGTTACAGGTTTTATCAAGGAAGCCAGGAAATGTACTGTTGAAAAATTTGTTCTGTTCGTGCGCTGCTATATATATATATATATGTAATATATATACATAAATACATACATACATATACATATCCAAGTATCCAACGATATATAAAATAGACTGTGCGACATATTGACTAGGTAGTAATCCTGTAGTTTTTTTAAAAAAGAGAAACGGTTTGTGACCCTCCTGAATTCCTGAGGTAAGGCATTCCAAAGAAGAATCGATTGAATAAGGAATTAACAAAATCAGAACGATGAGAAGGGCACTGAAGAAGACGATTACTTGAGGAACGAAGGATAGAGCACAAATACTACTTATTTGGAAGTAGGATAAGTAGGCGAGGTTGAAGAATAGAAAATAGTGTTGTTAGTGCCCTCTGAGTTCTACGTTGTCGAACAGGCAACCACTTTAACTCAGAACGGTGCTCTGACACATGGTCATATTTACGTAGGTTGAATACGAATCGAATGCAGTTATTGAGAAGGCGGTCTAGTTTGTTGAGGTGATCTGCATTCAGGTCAAAGTAGCACACATCACCATAGTCGAGGATAGGGAAGATCAGGGACTGTACAAGCATTGCGCGTATTGGAAGGGAGCAAATTTTTTAATAGATATAGGTATCGCAAAACACCAGTGATCTTTTGACCGACGGCCGTAACTTGGGTCTGCCAACTAAGTGTCGTGTCAATGTGCAGACCAAGATCTTTGACACTAGAGCCTAGAGGAATAACTGTCCCATTGAATTCAATTGGAGGTAAAGTAGCCATGTTCATTCTGCATATCAATTATCAATCTAGAGCTACCCACAAGAATCGCTTGTAACTTGCAAGGGTTCACCGTGAGACCAACCCTGTCGAACCAATTCTTAATAGCACCGAGATCCTGATTTACTTTGCTGATAGTATTAGAGATTCTATCAGCACTATCTTGCGAGAGAGTCATCAGCGTACAAATGATATGCACACTGAAGTTCTTGAGTTATCATATCAATGAAAATGGAAAATAAAAGGGGAGAAAGTATACCGTCTTGGGGAACGCCACTGTTGAGGCAGCGCCAGGCTGACGACGTTTCATCACTCAAAACTGACTGCTGGCGTTCCTGAAGATAAGAGGAAAACCAGTCCAGCGACTCTTGAGAGCATAAAAAGTAAGAGAGAATGGATAAGAGGATATCGTGACTAACGGCATTAAACGCATTGACAAAAACAACCAATACAAGGACTGTAACTATTGTGGTTTCCTTGCCTGACCCAATATCACCAGTCACTTTAAGAAGGGCAAAAACGGTGCTATGGCCAGACCTGAAACCGGATTGCAGAGAATTAATTAAATTGTTCGTATAAATGAATTGAGAAAGTTGTTTATGAGCGCAGGCCTCGAGCATTTTTGAGCGGAAAGGAAGAATAGAAATTGGACGAAAGTGGCTAGGAACGGAAGGATTGAGAACCTTTGGCAAGGGGCGGACAAAGGCTTTTCGCGAGAGAGATGGAAAAATGGCGGACTCTAAAGAAAAATTAACGAGATATGTGATTACCGGAAGAAGATAGTCCAGTACTGCTATGAGTATAAATCTACATATTTTATCACAACCAACAGCCTTGGTTGTAGGGCCATACGAATTTCTCTAGTCATCCAAAGAGCTGGAGGTCGCTTCAACCTCGCCTTCTTCACAGGGGCATGGATATCGTAAAGCTAGGTCACAGTTTTATTGAAGATGCAACCTTTTTCATCGATGGTATTAGTTTCCATAAGGAGATTCCAGTTAAGTATGGATGCATCTTCCGTTAATTTTTTGATATCCATCCGGGCAAAGCAACGCCTGTACAGAATCTTAGGATGGGGTTTGGGAGGTTTTAGGATATAGGAAAGGAATATTAGGTCATGATAGGAAAAACCAGAGGCGTCGTGCTGACTATGGGAGGCGACGAGAGAGGGATTGGAGGTGAGTATGAGATCGAGCCAGGTATCATCGCCTTTGATGTTATGGTGAGTGGCATTAAGTGGCAGGATGTGCAAACCTGCTAACTCTGTGAGTTGTCGGAGTTTACGGGACCGAGAGGAATTGAGTACTAGGAGATTGGTATTAAAATCGCCCATGATGATGTGATGCACGTAGTCAGACCCAGAAGGACTCCAGTACCGATTCAAATTCGGTGAAATAATCAGTAGTGGGAGGGCATTATACTACTCCAATTATGGTTTTAGCTCCTATGACCCAAACCTCAAGGAAAGAAACTCAGCAGAATTCGAGTCATTAAAAGATGTGGCTACAATTTTGAAAGGGAGGTTACCGCGAAGATATATAGCCACTCCGCCGCCACCCTTGCTGACCCGGTCATTCCGAACGAGAACAAAACCAGGAAGAGCATAACTGGTTGACAGAAAATGCGGTTTGAGCCAAGTCTAGGAAATCAGGATAGAATATATTATATATGATATATTAATATTTCTAAATGTGTCATATAGTTCATTGTGATGAATAGGTACCCTTTGAACATTAATGCGGCATACATTGAGCAGATTGCCCACCTGTTGGTCAAATTTGTTACGAAGAAAGTCACCAAGACCTTCGTCAACAGAACAAAAACTTATATCGCACGAAGAGGCTGTAGATTCGTTGACAGAATAAGAGGAATCATTATCAAATATCATAATTATAATAAATATTATTAATTTAAATATATCTATAACTAAATATGAATAATACACCTATAAATTAAGGTGGCTAATAGTAGCGCTACACTACGTAACTACATCACCCGCCAGCTTACACTACACTTATTGTTTATCTATACTGACTACTGTTAAGTACCTGCTAAGACCTAAACTTAAGTAATATTCAAAAGCAACAAAAAGAAAATTCGATAAGTTTTGCAAAAAAAAAAAGAAAAGAAAATCAGGAAATCAAGTAAGTACACCCATGGTACACCGTATGCACCTTTTTTTCACGAGGGGAAATGCCTAACGCATACCCCTGGGCCGAGGGCACGGCCTGGGTGGTTATGTGGGGCTTGTACCCACTAAAACCTCTCGGCGTCCCACTGCCCTTTTGCATGACCTCTGTGGCACCGGCGGGCTCGGTCCTCAGTTTGGCGTGGACCTCGACACGTGTAGGGAGAGTTAGGTCTCCCCCTACCGCCTTTTGGAGGCTGCGTGGACGCAGCGCTTTTACGGCGCGGGCCTGCGTGTGCTAGGGCGCCGGGGTGCCCTCCCCGACGCCTGCAGCCCGAGTTTACGATGGGCGAAGGTCGTTCCGGGCGTATTCCCTACGCCGTCGCCAACGCGCTGTCATCGAGTGGGATTGGAGGACGTCTGCTCACTCACCCTCTCTGCCTCCTCCTTCGCGGACAGGACGGCCTCGCAAAAGGCCGCTATGGGCACCTAGACGCTCTCGCTCCCAACCATGGATGATATCATGGTTAGGAGCGATAGCTCCTGTCCCCCTGCAACGAGCGCTCTGGCGAGCCGGCTACGCTCGTCATTCCATGCCGGGCACACCAACAACGTGTGTGCCGCCCTGTCTTCCGGGACCGCACAATGGTGGCATCACTCCGTCTCCTCATGACCGATCCGCCACAGATACCACCCGAAACAGCCATGCCCTAACAGTACCTGCGTCAGACGGTACGTGAACACCTTATACACCTAAGACAGGTAAGAAAAAAGAAAACGTTTATAAATAAAAACAAATAAAAATGTTAAAACTTAGAGAAAAAAGAGAAATAAATAACTGCTGACAATGTTATTACTAGGCGCACCAGATTTCAAACATTTTTCTACTATTACCTACCATGAATTTAATTTGTCAATAACTCCGTTCTCTATTGAATTAAATGTCTCAGCCAGGTACTCATTCTACATCTAAGGTCTAAGCAAACACATTGAAAAAGCGCTCGAGCGCATTATAGATTGATTGGACTGAACGCACCAATACATGCAAACGTCCGTCTGACATATAGCTTGACATAGACATAAAAAAGTTGTTTACTGTTTGACGATGAAGGTATCTAGTTATGTATACCAGACCAGTACATAGCTCAGTGCAAGTTCTTTAAAAGATTATGCAATAATAACAAACTACTGCTCATGCAAATTAATTCCAAGTACTGTTTTGATGATTCGGCTGAACTTGCCTCAGCTGCGTATTTATCATGTAAACAGATATCAGGTTACATGTTTAGTCTCAGTTCAATTGCAACAACTATTTTGATTAATAAGCAATATAAATTAATATGGCGCACTTTGCGTAGGTGCCTTCTAGAAAAGTATGTTTACTTGGCGATGCCTATAAATAGTCATTACCAAGCGAAGTACCTTAATATCGACTTAGCTCTCTTACCGTTTGCACGAACTTTAAGCAATACTATTGACTGCATAGTATTTTGCATATCTATTATAAAGTAATATTGTAAAATAAAGTCACGCCGGCTTTTATATTTAACTACCTACAAAGAAACATGAAAATACAAATATCTAAAGAAAAAGGTAGAACCACGAGAAAAGAGGGGCAGAAATAGGCAAACGAGATAATACGACATAATGATATAAAAAAAAATTGTGAATAGTACAGAAAGTAAGTAGTGATATAAGTAGTAAAAATACAAATCGAGAATATTTACTATTTAAGCAAAAGTAGCTATTTACGATTTCTGTTTCTTTAATATATCTCCCCCTTCCTCCAGCCCGAAGAATATCCGCCCTGCCACTTTGGGTACTTCGCCAACGAAGGGCTCAATTCGTCAGACGAAGTGATGCAGTGCCTACTTCCATCGGGAGCTTTTAATATAATTACAACATCTTGTGTCCTACAAGAGCTAGGGTTTGGCTTGCCTGGTCTTTGTTAGAAATTCCCTGACCGATATGTATGTCTACCCTTTCAGTCTTTTCTTTGCTTTCCAGACTGAGTGCTTGTCGTCGACACTGGTGAACCTCACAAGGCTAGGCTTGTGATGATTTTGGATGGAAGTCCCCAGTCTATGGCAGCTGTTGATGGAGGAGGCAGAGAGACTTGCAAGACCCATCCTGTTATTGAGTAAATTTAGAACAACTGAGTTGCAATTCTCGTTTTTAAATTCCGCTATGCCTAGAAACAGCAATGCTTTCCGCCGGTGCCTTGTCTCAATCAAGTCAATTAGTTTGGTGCACTCACTGATCTGACGACGTAGCAACCCAAGCATAATAAAAATAAGCTCACGGAATGTCCGGAATCCCTCTGCGACTGTGACCACGGTATCCTTAGCAGGTCCTGCACTCAGGATTTGTGCCTCAAGATCTGATATATTCTTCATCAAGCCATCTTCAAGGCTCTTTTATGCTGATACAATAGCATCTAATTGAGACATAGTGATAGTTCCAAGTGCCAGTAGTGTGTTTGTACCGGTTCAATGTAGTGAAAGGCTGGCAAGTAAGGTGAAAAGTGCTAGTTTTATATAAATGTAAGTACTTCTTATTGCAATGAATAAGAATTGATGAGATTTAACGGTAAATATTCCTTTTCTTTAATTAAAATACGAAACGGAAAACTAGAAACACAACTGTTCTCATTCACCTGTATAGTGAATAAGTATATTAAAAAACCGGACAAGTGCGAGTACGACTTAAGGTCTAAAGGTTCCGTGCGTCATATAAGTCTCAATATTTAATTTTTTTATCGAATTAATGATTGTTTTGTGATATAACTACAAAATAAGAATATTCTTTTCTTTACTTCAATGACCTTTCCGAATAAAAAAGATCAAGAGTAAATCTTAGTACAGGCGCATTTTCACATCAATATTCTATTCCCAACTAATCGGCGCGCAGTCATATTAAAATAAATCGGTAACCAGCTGGCTTATCTCGGCGCTGGAGTCATAAGAATTGATGAAGTTTCGCAAACACCCCTATTGGCCTCCATAAAACGAAAGCGATAATTGAAAACTTTGGTTTAATCAGAGGGTTTCAAAATTGAAAGTCATTCGAGAAGAAAAAGATTAAATGGTTACAAATCACAAGAAAGACAAATTTTTAATTTAAAAACGATGGGTCAGAAATGGAGGTTTACATTCGCTGGAACAAAAATGGAACACTTTTATTTTATTGTAAATCACTTTTTGCAAATACCCGCAACTTACTACCATTATTACTTTCGAGATTAAAAGCTGTAATTAATTAAAGAAATCGGTTTCGCTTGTATATTTTCCAAGTTAAACTTTTGCACAGGTGTGTCCTATCATTTGGCATTTGACCTAATGAAGATTTCTAGAGAGAGTGCCAGCCTGTAGACTCATTTCTTTTAAGCTTCATGTTTATTAAGCGAACTTAAAATAAAATATTTTTTTATTCTAGATACTCTGTTTTGTTCTTAGGATAGGACTATACCCTGTTGACTGATATACTCTGCCGATAATTCATACGCAAACTTGTACAGATATATACAATAGTATCGTATATTGGCTTGCCCTGCTTCTGTGCAAAATCCCTACGAATACAACAAAGCCCGTATCGCGAAAACCCACAACGAAAATAATAACTGTTTTGTCGAGGAATCAAATTCATTGCGTCTGGGCAAAAAAATACATATTGTTTCAATTAAAAGTATTATTTCAGCAAAATTGCATGAAATAATATTGAAGATTATTTAATTCGTTGCTGTTTTTACAACCTTTTATTTAAATTTCCTTGTTCATATGTCTGTCTGTAGGTCTTTCCGGTTCAAATTTTATGATCCATTTTGCAAGCACTTACGGGTATCTATGATTAGGCTCGTTGGGTTGTTATTGCAAAGTACTTTACAACCAGATAGTGATCAGGGTCTGATGATGAAGATGGAAGGTGGCCAACGACTCAACATAACCCTGTCGTTATCAAGCTCGTTAGATTTGTCTTGACGAGTACTGTAGACCTGGATGGTGTCCAGGGGTTTGATGTTGAAGCCGGAAAGTAGCCAATGGAACTACCCAACTAAGCAAGATGTTCCCGTTGTTTTTCTGCTGCCTAAAAAGATCGTTTTAAATTAAAATTTTACTTATTCGACTAGTTTAGTTCAAATATTTTGTAATCAACTACGTGTGAATATATGTTTTGGACTAAGCTATATTCTGACAAACTGGTCTTTGTTGAAACTAAACTAAAGCCAACAAGTTAATGTATTCTGAAAAAGTTTATGTATTATTGCGCTTTAATATTACTTCACAACCCTTTACAATTGGACCACAACAGTTGGATACACATTAAACTTTGTCCAACAGTAGACCTAGACCTTCTTCATCTTACTATGGTCAAACGGCTCGTGTCTTGTTTAATGGTTGACTCAAAAGTTTCTGTAATCGGAGGAGGTTTGTATGTAAGAGCCCAGACCACTTTATTACATAAAAATATTAGGTGCCAAAGAGAAGCATTATTTCATCATTAACATTATACTCGTCCACTACTGAACATAGATCTCCTCAATCGCTCTCCAGTGCAACCGATCCTATGCAACCTGCACCCAACGACTGCGATCTTTACAAGTCGTCGTCAATCCATCTGGCCGGCGGCCGTCGCACGCTGCGCTTGCCAATACGTGGGCTCTAGAATCTTTTGCGTATTGTGGCGCGCCCATTACTAGTGCTATGTATGCAATAGATACAATTCAATACAAATTTCTACCGATACGATACATTTAATAACTAAATGGTACTAAAACAACACGAAAAGGAAAACGTAGAATAATAAAAAAATATGCCATATTCTAAAGACACTTCACAAATCTTATAGCGGTATGCTCGTCATGGTTTTCTATGGCCTAGTTGGCGGCCAGTCTGATTGAATATGCTCATACAAGAGATGGTTAGTACCAAGCACTCTGTCTTAGGTTTCAGCTAAATAACTACTATTTTTATTTAAAACTTTAAAGTGACTGGAAATTAAGACTAATATTTAGTCAGGCTTTCAATTGGAACGGAAGAATAATGTTCTGGATTGCTTACAAACTATTTCTCAGTTCATGTTGGGTAGATTCAAATAAGCTTTTTCAAATGTTAAACATGTTTTAGTTGCTCATAATAGTACACTAAATACTGGAGTATTTGTAGATACACACAGCTAGAATAAGAAACATTTTATACGTTCTAAAATCAACCATTGATTAAGAAGCAATTTTGTTAGAAGCTACAATCAACAATTTGTATGTGAAAATAAACAATAATAATATGGACCACGAAGCAGATACAAAGAGGAGCTGGCGCATTTTAAGCGTGGCACTGAGCAAGGTGTTACAGGGCGAGAGGGACGTTACGCCCAACCCACATTTGTATTTGCCATCTGGTTGAGAATAGTAGAAACTAAACGGTTCGTTCATGTCAATATTCTTTGTACGTTCAATTATATTATGGTAGATGGCATTTTTAATAAATTAAGAAAAAATACAAGTAAAATGTGATATTATTTGTGTGACCGGAATGTTGATCCAAGTAATACTTGTATGTTAAGATACATCCCTTCGTTTGAAGGGTTTTATATTTTTGCGAACTTGAGCGGACGTGTGAATGGCGCAAGTAGCGATGACAAGCTGAGGTAAGCCACTCCCACCACGATGACGTCAAGGCTTTTATGAATTCAAAAGGCTCGCTAGCTTAGGTTATCTCCTATTCGTATTTGCTTTGTGGATATAGTTTAAGGTCTTTGAAACAATAACCCCAACACGTTTATATTCGCCAAGCGGGGGTGGCAAATGTATACTGTGTACATTCACTTTTAACCGACGATGTTCGGATCCAATTAATAGGGGGCGAGCCTATTGTCATTATACCGGGCACAATGCCAGACTACGGACTGATACTGGATTTTTTTAGTTTATTAGTTCGTCTCATGCACGTTACGGAACTTTTGACTATTGGTAAGAAAGATGGAATTATTACCTAACTAGTTACTGCCCGCGACTTCGTCCGCGTTAACTTTAGATAGAAACCTAACCTTGGTCCGGAATATAAAGTGTCATATGTGTTAATGCAGGTTATAAAGTATCTGTGTGCCAAATTTCATCCAAATCCGATCAGACGTTTTTGCGTGATTGAGTAACAAACATCTAAACATCCACACATCCAAATATCCAAACATCTTAACATATAAACTTTTACTTATAATATAAAAAGATTTAAAAGTGGATTCGAATGTATGAATATGTAAGTACGGATATGATTCTAATAATATAGTTAAGTTTCAACCATGGCAATCATTTCGCAGGGTTGCAATCATTTTCAGCTGACATTCTTTAACGAAAACTTGCCTGTGAATACTAAGTTATGAACTTTGGCGTCCATTTCGAAAAAGCAAAGATTTTTAGTTCTCAATTAATGGGATTCGTCTTGTAGAAGTTTTAGCATAATGAAGCACGTACAGTAATAGAACCTCGTAACTTTTTGATACTTAGGCATTTACTTTGAAACTTGTAGATAAGGACAAGTCTGAAATTAATAAAATTTAATACTTGGGATTTATTCCATAAAAGGCTTTCACACTTATTTAAAATCTTTGCCTACGGGATACGGTTTTCTAGAAAAAATATTATTATAAGTCTATACTATCTCACTGCAAGGAAACGGCCTTCCTATTCTTCCTCTTATCTCAGTTTAGTGCAAACTGATGCCAGCCCTTGTCATATGTAATAAATAAAATTAATATATATGGGTCCAGCTCGTCTCGCCACCTCTTTCTAGGCCTGCGGTGCTGTCGTTTTCCACGAGGTGGGGCCCACTGTGTGGTATGCGGCAGATATGTCCTGCTCAGTCCTAAAAAGGGGTGTGACAATTTTCTTTATGAGTTATCAAAATACCAGTAACGAACTAGTAAACAGAATATATATATATATATATATATATATATATATATATATATATAGTACGTAAAAATATACTACTACTTTAACTTAAAAATGCACTAGGAGAGACATGCCTCAATATTTAATTATATACTACTTTTTACACCTAAACATATAAAAATGGTGTGAAACTACCACAAAATACTTACTTTTTTCTAATAGTTAGTAGGTCTGTTAAATATTCTAGTACATTGTAGAATAAAATTTATTAGCATACACAAAGAACGCTTGTAACAAGAACCTTTAAATAAATTAACTGGATAAAAAATTTAATAAGTTTCAAAGATAAATAGTTAAGAAAAAAGATATAATCATCTTGCACCACTATCTTGAGTTATCTATATCATCATCCCAGATATTTCACGGGGATATCTCGATATTAATATTTATATAAGTGTATGTTTGTAAACAATTGTTGACGGACGACTTAGCGCAGGGGTTAAGAGCTTAAGCCGCTCCGCCCACTGTGTCGAATAGTCGCGGGTTCGCTTCCCGCACGGGACAAGTCTTTGTGTGACCTATGATTATTTGTTTTGGTCTGGATATATACCACGACACAGGAATAAATCCTAGTGTGGGACTACTTTTTTTTTTAAGTAACAATGTTTTGTTATGATTTGAATGACAATACGCGATGACGACACCAATCTAAACCATGAATTCAGCAAATGGTAGCCTATACGTTACGAACTTCCAGTAGATACTAATGGACGTAGGTAACTCGGACACGCTCGGGCAGCGGAAGATAAGAAAGGGCTGGCATAATAAGGGATGAAGAATGTTACCCACTTTATTACGTAATTATCGTTAAGGGAAATTGTTAGCGATCAACCTAAAACTTCGCGTGCACCACAGAAGTGTAATAAAATTAGTGCTACTTGCTGCCGAAGATTTTACGAGAAAAAAATCGCGTGGAGATAGTGTGGTAAATATATTCAGCAAAAACAGGCTCTAATATATGCATTCGATATTCTATTATATCATTTATTTTCTGCTGACTTATTCTATGTCCCGCGAATAAATAATTGGTACAAAATTAAAAATCGACCCTATTGTGGTATAATCTCGAGGTAGGTAGCTTAGATAGAAATAATTGGCTTGACGTACTCGTCTTAACTAAAATTCTTGTCAGACTTAGGGTTGGTTTCTTTACAGGGTACCTATCAGAGCTTGTACTGTAGATCGTATTAGTTTTATGAAATATGGGACACTAAAAAAAATCTGAATATCATAATATGTTCATAATTACTCGCCATGACGCGCATTCAAATAATTATGTATACATTTCTATCTATCTATCTATATCATCACGCCAGCTTCCTCGCAGGGTAGGCAGAGAATACAGAGTTCCAACAGGTTCTTTCCTTACATACCTCTCTGGCTTCCTCCACTCGCATAGTTCGTCTCATAACACTCGCCGGTTACGGAGACTCTTGACTCGCTCTTCAGATATGACACGGTCTATTTGGTGATGGTAAGATAGTCTAGGTCTTCCCCGGTACCTACATCCTTCCACTTTCGCATTGTATATCTGTTTTGTCATTCTTTCTTCTGACATTCTTTCTATATGCCCGAACCAACGGAGCATGCCCTTTCTCATCTTTACACCGATACTATCTTTCATACCTACTCGCTGTCTTACTACGCTGTTGCGAATACGGTCGGTCAGCGTGACTCCGCACATCTTCTACAGAGACCGCATTTTGACCGCATTTATCCTGCTTTCGTTTTCCTTCTTACATACCCAACTCTCACTGCCATATAACAGCGTTGGGACAAGCACTCCGTTATGCATGGCCAGCTGCGCCTTTTGGCTTAAGTGCCGGTTCCCAAGTAGCCTTCCCATCGCACCATTCACTCTATTCCCTGCATTCACTCTTCTCTCTATATCAGCGGTGTATTTCCCATCCTTACTGAAGGCGCATCCAAGATATACAAACTTATTCACTTGCCCCAGCACATCGTTACCAACCACAATCCTTGCATTCGTTCTAGTTTCTTCCCATTCAAAAACCATAATTTTGGTTTTCTTCACATTCAAATGTAAGCCATTGTTCATGCAGTTGTCTCTCATAACTGTGACTAGTGCTTGCAGATCAGTGGCTGTTTGCGCTATCAAAACCGCGTCATCTGCATACAGTAGGTGGTTTACCACTAGATCACCCATTTTTACCCCTTCATTCATCGCATTCAGTCTTTGAAGACTTTTATCCAGATATATTATAAACAGTCTAGCGGACAACACGCAACCCTGCTTGACGCCGATTTTAACGTTAAACCAAGGTGACATGTTACCACCTACCCGTACGCATGCCTTGCTGGCCACATAGGTGGACTAAACGGCTTGCAACAGATTGCCGTTTATACCATACTCAGGCAAAATGTCCCAAAGTCTCTTTCGCACGACTCTATCAAACGCCTTCTCCAGATCCACAAAACCACAGAAAACCTTCCGCCCTACTGCCAGATGCTTCTCTACGATGTTGTGGAGGGAGAAAACTTGATCCGAACATCCTCTTCCAAACCTGAAACCTCCCTGTGCCTCGCACAACATTCCAGCGGACTTCACGCGCATTCTCCGTTCAATAATTCTTCCCGACACCTTAGACTTTGAGCTTGCCAGACTGATCAAACTGATGGCCCTGTAATTGGCGCAGTCATATTGTGCGCCCTTGCTTTTATACAAGGGTACTATGACTGCGCGGCGCCAATCTGTAGGGACTCTACCGGTCTTCCATCAAAGGTTTTGCAAAGACCCGGAAGGCGTCCCGGACGCAAGTTCCACCATATTTGATCATCTCGGCAGATATCATGTCTACTCCCGCAGCTTTATCATTTTTCATACTTCCTATCGCCCACTCAACTTCTTCCATAGTGATGTCCTCTGTTGATTCTGGTGCTGCAAACTCACCTTTGGGCACGTCTGCGGCATCAGTATCCGGGGCATCTCCATACATTCCTCCAAAATATTCACTCCACCGGTTTAGCACAGCTTGTGGGTCTGCAAGAATGTCACCATCTTTAGATTTTATCCTTTCCATTCTGGAGCCTGAAGAATCACCTCGAGCCTTTCTCACCTTGCCAAAAGAGTTTAGTGTTGTTCTCGAAGTTCTTCGCCAGCCTCTCCTCCTCAATCACACTAGCACTTTCACGCTTTTCTTTCACTAAAGTTTTGGTGGCATTCTTACATTGCCGGTATAGTTCTTTCTTCATCTCTGTCATACTGTCATTTAGATTCAAAGAAGAAACATAGTTCTTTGAGCAGCCACATGCTTCTTTCGCTGATTCTACCAAACTCTCTTTCAGGCAATTCCAGCATTCATCTATGTTTCAGTCCGAAGAACCAGCTGTCAAAAGTTTGTCCCGGACTCTGTCTTCATACGTTCTCCTCACGCTCTCATCTTGCAACTTTTCAAACTTGATTCTATCAAGCCCTTCGAAGGAGATACGCTCTCGCCAGTACCTTCACTTCCTGAACAAACCACTAAACCGCGCAATTACGAGATAGTGGTCCGATTCGAGAGTGGGGCCTCTATACGCACGCGTATCTTGAAGTTTACTTCGAAGATGGTTATCTAACAGGATCAAATCTATCATGCTTTTCTGTTCGTTTCTTCTCCACGTATACATATGAATATCCTTGTGTTGGAATATTGTATTAGACACAAGGAGACCTCTTTCCAAACATACATCTACAATATGCTTACCTGCATCATTTACTCTCTTATCACCATAAGGATGCAGAGCAGCGTCGGAAGTTTGCTGCCTGGTTCCCACCCGTCCGTTCAGGTCGCTACACAAAATCACCTTTTCATTCGCATCAGCCAGATCCAGAACTTCCCTGACATTATCCCAAAACTTCTCAAGGTCTTGGGGTGTCGATGAGCTTACGGGAGCGTAGGCTTCAACCAAAAACACTCTAGTGACACTTAATTTTAAACGGACCCAGAGAAGTCTTGCATCATGCAGACTATAATCTCTCACTCCAGAAGCTAGGCGACGGGACAACAAGATACTCACCCCCATGTTGGCACGATCGCTCTTTGGCACTCCAGACCAAAGAGCCATCATGTCGTCAGGGAGATCACAGGTTTCACTGCCCCTTCGCTTAGTCTCTGTTACACACAGAGCATCCAGGCGTCACTTTTTGATTACGTCAATCACCTCATGCATCTTATCTTCCATACGACCACTTACATTCCAGGTGCCTAGTCGGCACTCTGCACCCCACGACTCGCGAGTTCGGGCCCGACGGGATGGGTGGCGGCCCCCATCGCCGCTTCTGCCTATGTTCGGACCGACGGGGGCGGATCGGTACGCGTCGCCTCGGGGGGACGCCCTAGCTTGCACTGCGGTACTTCCTCGGTCAAAGTTTGCAGCCATTATGGCTGGCAGGGGTCGCAACGAGCACGCTCTTGGACAAGACCCCCGATATATACATTTGAGGGGTGTAAATATATTTTTAATCGTTATGACAAGAAATTAAAATGTTATAGGCTCGCCCTTTATTACATGAGACCTAACGTCAGTACGACGACTAACTTCCACCCCCGCTTGAGGAATATAGGAGTTACAGTGTGTAATAAAAATGCATTTCTGCCAGCCCCGTTAGGGATCTGGCATGCTGACGTAGATAGATAGAACAAAATTAATTTTATATTTTCACCAACTACCACGGAGACTCGTGTCGCAGAAGTGCTTGGTGGGCGCCATGCCTTTTATCGCTGGACCGCCGCTCATTGTATAACCAGCTGACCTTTACATATAGTAATGTGCCTGGGCTTTTATTTGCTATGACTAAACACAGTGCTTTACGATAACTTCGAGAACTGTGTACAGATATGATCAGATCCTGCAGTAATATTTTAGACCGTGGCACAGGAGGGGCACCGGTGCGTTTTATACGGAGATCCCGGAAACCTTTGGAGGGTTTCCGGGTTGCTGGCGTTGGCCATCCTGGGGTTTTTAGTCGGTTTGAATCCGACACGCCCCGCGAGCTTCCCCCGAGGCTCTCAAAAGTCCTATGCAGGATTTTTCCCAGGGAAAAAAAAAACATGCACATTACATATTGAAGTGTTACTATTTCATTGTTTTTAGTACTAGTGAATAGTAGGCATTGGATACATCACCTGTGCTTTAGCACCAGGACGAGTAATATTACACATAGTAATATTACATTATTATATTAGATTCTTCCAAGCTAAGATCACACTATGTATGGGTTGGGTCACTTCGCTTGGTACTATCAATAGTGCTCGACTCGGGACACGGCATTAAGCACTCTGCCGTGAAATTATAAAAAAAAAATGTCGTAAAAATGACGTGTTTTGTGTCGAAACTCAATCTAGTTTTCTATATAAAAATTCCCAGTATCAGTCCGAAGTCTGGAATTGTGTCCGGTATATGGCAATACGCTCGCCCCCGCGATAAGTGGGTGTACACAATACACCTCAGCCACCCCCGCTTAGGAAATGTAGGCGTAATGACGTGTTTATTATAATATTTGTCTTTACTAAAGCTCCAACTTAGAGCTGTGGTCATTTGTATGCAGAAAATTCTACAACAGCTGCAATTTTCACATTAATTTCACCGCCACAGTTCGAAGTATTTATCCACAGCTCAATTGTAAATTTTGATTAAATACTGATTACCATCATAATATAAATTGATCCGTCGGTTGCAGAAACACACGAAATCGTCTTGACAAAGCATCTCAGCGAGCTTAGCCCTAAAAGATTGACGTTAGCGTGGCGCTACCGAGTTGCTCTTCTATCCTTGTCACACAAATGTACTAAATAAACATGAACGTAATACCACGATTACTCGCTAGCATCACGCTAATGTCAAAAATTTTGTGCTAAGCTCTCTGAAGTTAATTAGTCAGTAGTTCACAACCACTATCAAAGAAGTTGTATTCTAATAAAGATACTAGATCATTAACATCAGAGAACTCAGCACGAAAAGATTGTCGTCAGCGTGACGCAAGTGAGTTGGTATGCTATCCTTGTCATACTAAAAATTTACGAAATAAACGTAAAAATGACAGCACAACTGCTCGCTTAAGTATCACTTACGTCAAAGATTTCATGCTAAGCTCTCTGAATTAGTCAGTAGTTCAACCACTACTAAAGTCGTTGTATTCGAAGATACTCGATCATAGACGTTAATGTTTAGGAGTTCCCTTTAACCCTTGGTAACAACTTCGATATAATTATGCACGTATTTTTTGTTCTTTTTCATATTCAATAAACAGCTAAATGTGTCGGTATATTCTTGTTCTTTTTTTACAAGGTTTTATTTCTGTATCGTGAGTGCGTTTACAAACATGAAAATTCACATACACAAATACCCAGAATGAAACAAATAATTGTTGGTCACACAATGATTTGGCCCGTGTGGGAATCGAACCCGTGACTTTAAGACCCAGTAGGTGGAGCGACCCAAGCTGCGCTTTTCTGACAGTTTCATGATGGAGGTTTAAAATTTTTACATGATATCATATCCCTATATAGGTAAATCTACCTGTTGTGGTATATGATACGGGAGTATGAGCTCCGTAATAGATATTCAGAATATTTTAAATTCACACACCTTCTCACGGAAAGCCAGATTTGATATAACTATTTTGTTACAATAGAGACGTTCTTAAAATATAGTTATTATAAAAAAACAACGACGCTGTTATATGGCAGCGAGAGCTGGGTATGTAAGAAGGAGAAGGAAATGCAAGCTCTACCGAAGATATGCGGAGTGAAGCTGACCGACTGTTTTCGCAACAGCTTAGTAAGAAAGTGATTAGGTATGAAAGATAGTATCGGTGTAAAGATGAGAAAGGGTATGCTCCGTTGGTTCGGGTATATAGAAAGAATGTCAGAAGAAAGAATGACAAAACAGATATACAATGCGAAAGCGGAAGGATTTAGGTACTGGGGCAGACCTAGACTATCTTACCATGATCAAATAGACCGTGTCTTATTTGAAGGTCAAGTCAAGAGTCTACGTAACCGGCGAGCGTGTATGAGACGTAATATGAGAGTGCAGGAAGCCAGAGCGGTATGTAAGGAAAGAACCTGTTGAAACTCTGTACTCTCTGCCTAGATATAAAAACAAATACAATAAAAATGTATCTAGTCAAATATAAAGGCCGGCGTGACTTTATAAAAATATATTTATTTAACAATATAAATTAATATTAAATACTCAAAATACAATGCAGTCAATTAGTATTGCTTATCGTTAGTGCGAACGGTAAGAGGGCTAAGTCGATATTAAAAGTACTTTGCTAGGCGATGGCTATTAAAAGGCATCGTCAAGTAAAAAAATCTTTCTAGAAGACACTCACGCAGTGTGCGTCCTATTAATTAGTATCTGCTTATTAATCAAAACAATTATTAGAATTGGACTGAGACTAAACACGTAACCTAATAGTTGATAAATACTTGATAAATACGCAGCTGAGGCAAGTTAAGCCGATTCAGCAAAACAGTACTTGGAATTAATTTGCATGAGCAATAGTCTGTTATTATTGCATCATCTTTTAAAGTCTAAAGGGGGTCTGTCCAAGAGCGTGCTCGTCGCGACCCCTGCCAGTCATTATGGCTGCAATTTTGGACCGAAGACGTACCGCAGTGCGGGCTAAGGCGTCCCCCCGAGGCGACGCGTACCGGCCCGCCCCCGTCGGTACGAATATAGGTGGAAGCGGCGATGGGGGTCGCCACCCATCACGCCGGGCCCGAACTGGCGAGTCGTGGGGTGCAGAGTGCCGAATAGGCACTTGGAATGTAAGAGGTGGTATGGAAGATAAGATGCATGAGGTGATTGATGTGATGAAAGAGAGACGCCTGGATGCTCTGTGTGTAACAGAGACTAAGCGGAGGGGCAGTGAAACCTGTGATCTTTTTGATGGAACGATGGCTCTGTGGTCTGGGGTAGCGCAGAGCAGTCGTGCCAGCATGGGGGTGGGTATCTTGCTGTCCCGTCGCCTGGCCTCTGGAGTGAGAGATTATGGCCTGTGCGATGCGAGACTTCTCTGGGTTCGTTTAAAACTGGGTGTCACTGGAGTATTTTTGGTCGCAGCATATGCTCCCGTAAGCTAGTCGACACCCCAGGACCTTGAGGAGTTTTGGGATAATGTCAGGGAAGTTCTGGATTTGGCTGAGGCTAACGAAAAGGTGATTTTGTGTGGCGATCTGAACGGATGGGTAGGAACCAGGCGGCAAACTTGCGACGCTGCTCTGGGTCCTTATGGTGATAAGAGAGTGAACGATGCAGGTAAGCTCATTGTAGATGTTTGTTTGGAAAGGGGTCTTCTTGTATCTAACACGATATTCCAGCACAAGGACATACATATGTATACGTGGAGAAGGAATGAACAAAAAAGCATGATAGATCTGATCCTGGTCGATTCTCCGAAGCAAACTACAAGATACGCGTGCGTATAGAGGCCCCACTCTGGAATCAGACCACTATCTCGTAGTTGCGCGGTTTAGTGGTCTGTTCAGGAAGTGGAGGCACTGGCGAGAGCGTATCCCCTTCGGAGACCTTGAAAGATTAAAGGTTGAAAAGTTGCAAGATGAGAGCGTGAGGAGAATGTATGAAGACAGAGTCCGGGACAAGCTTTTGACAGCAGGCTCTTCGGACTCAAATGTAGATAAATGCTGGAATAGCCTGAAAGAGAGTTTGGTGGAATCCGCGAAAGAAGTATGTGGTTGCTCAAAGAAGCATATTACAGCAAAAGGTGATGCATGGTGGGATGCGGAGTTGCAAAGCTATGAGGTCAGTTTGGCCGGTTTTTATATAAATACATGCGGAATCCATTAATCGAGGTTGTGAAGATGTCAATCGAGTCAATGGCATTTAAAGATCTACAGAGCCTAGGTATAGGTGAATTTCTACCTAAGACTGTGGCTCGTACAGGTGGAATAAGTAAAGATATCGGGTATCTAGGAGCCACACCAGGAACCCTGAAACAGAATCTACTTAAAAGTTGTGGGCAATCTATAAGACCATTAAGAATTTTGTACAGAAAAGTTAAGTCTAACTGCGCCCTACGTTTTTCTAAAGATGATATCCGAAAATGTTGTAGTCTTTCAGCGTAGGACACAGTTCTCCGTCCAATTTTAGTTGCATAGGATAGATGCCATTAAATGTTTTCTGTATTTTCTCTATCCTTAATATATGGGATGCATAGTGGGGTCTCCAGGCTACAGGACAATATTCTAAAATGCTGCGGACCATGGTATTGTAGAGCAAAATTTTAGTCTGCGGTTTCCTGAACATTCTACCACTTCTAATAATAAATCCCAACATGTTAGATGCCTTTTTAACAATGCTTTCGATGTGGTGAAGAAACGTTAACTTGGTATCTAGTATAACTCCCAGATCCCGAATATGGTCCACTTCGCGAATGTATGTACCCCCAATATTGTATCTGGATTGAATGACATTGCGCCGCCGTGTGAATTTTATATGAAAGCATTTATCAGTATTCACTCATTTTGTTAGTGCAACACCATTCGCATAGTCGATCCAAATCACTTTGCAACAGTAAAACATCCAGATTAGAATTGATGCTTCGTGCGATTTTTAGGTCATCAGCAAATAAGAAGGGCCTAGAGTAAGTGAAACACACTGTTATATCATTCACAAATATGTTAAAGAGGATAGGGCCCAGATGTGATCCCTGTGGTACACCAGAATTAATTTTAAACAATTGAGAATGATAACCATTAACGACGACAAAGAAAAAACGATTTGATAGATACGACTCAATCCAATTAGTAAAATGGTCAGAAAATCCATAAAACGAGAGCTTCTTGACAAGTAATGAATGACTAACTCTATGGAAGGCCTTGCTGAAGTCCGTGTAGATAACATCCACTTCTTCATGCTTATATATGGCCATGGAAAGATCCTCGACAAAGCTGACTAAGTTTGTGGATGTGGATCTGGATTTCACAAAGCCGTGCTGATGGTCTGATATATATTGCTGAAAGAGAGCTTGAATTAGTGGACAAACAAGAGATTCAAAGATTTTTCCAAAAACAGAAAGAATCGAAATGGGCCTGTAGTTAGAGACTTTATTTTTCGAATCTGACTTGTGAATAGGTACCACTTTAGCGGTTTTCCAGTCATGTGGGAATACTCCAGACGTTAAAGACTGATTAAAAATACGGTGAAGCGGAGTAGCTAAATTCTCGGAACATCTCTTGATAAAGATTGGCGGGATGCCATCGGGGCCGGCACCTTTTGAGATATCGATTTCATTCAGCCTTCTCAAAATTACGTCTTGTGCAATCTGCACATTGTGAAAGCAGGAACCAGTCTGAACAGCTACATTTAGATAAGGTGATGTTGGATCAACCGCAGAGTCATCAACATCATAAACTTTAGAGAAGAAAGTTCCAAAGAGATACCAAACCCATCAGATTTACATATTGTACCGTCAGTCATGGCACTAGGGTAAACATTAGTCCCACTTCTTTTAGACTTAATAAACGACCAAAAGTATTTCGGGTTTCTTTTAATTCTCGATTCGATTTCCTCTAAATAGCTGTTATAACTTGACAATGACAGTTTATCACACCTATCACTAAGTCTTCGATATGCCAACTTATCCATAGGGTTATTATATTTCCTAAGTCTGCAATGTAAGTTATATTTTTCACGTAACAACCTGATCCATTTCTTATTGAACCATGGTGGATATTTATTTCTTGACCGCTCGCCAATCAGTGGGACATGGTTTTGTGATATCTCTCTAAGAATTGCATAGAACTTGTTTAGCATACTATTCACATCTTCACAATCCGAAAAATATAGATTCCAATCGATTTCAGCCAAACGTTTGTTAATCGTATCATAGTCCGCTTTGTAGAAATTAAATTTATGATTTGATGGGTTCCTTGTAAGACTACTCACACCATCGATACTTATAGCTATATTTAGGGAGGGATGCAAGGGGTCTATGGGGCATAGATTATCTATAGAAGGAGTGACCGTACAATTGGGTAAGTCCGTAAAAACTAGATCTAGGACTTTATTTTTGATGTTTAACACTGTATTGTTTTTAAGATTGATGTTGTCTGATAGTCTATCATACAATAATCATTGTTTTATTTGTACCTTTATGTTGTTTACATTTTTTATTGTAATTTTATTTACTGTCACTGCTATATTGTTATGGAACAGTTGTTTGGGAGGTGCATGGGGTTTCACTCTCGGTTAACTAATGGGAACGAATTAGTTACTGAAATGGCCGGTATTACGAATGGCATTTTCTTTACTTTACACATCTTTTTCCTTAGCGCTATTATTGATAAAAAATTTAAATCTGTTATTTTTCAACACATCAACTTTTATTATAATTTTTTTATTAGGCTCTTACACCTGCAAATAGCATATAAAACTTCTTATGCCTTGCTCATATTATGTTGTGGCTGTTACGACTACCTACTGGAGGTTATTACTGGCAAGTTATAATGGTTAACAAAAAAATTAAAGTAGGTTTGTTCAATGCAGGTTCCCTAAGCACAAACCATGACAATTTTATAGCTAGCGTATTACGCCACGACTTGGATATATTGGCGATAATCGAAACTTGGCTTAGGGCGGGTGAGGAAGGTCGAGCGCCTGTGGTGCCCGGGTACACAATGAGGCATATACCGCGCCCGGTGGGGGTCCGCTCACGCGGTGGAGGCGTCGGGTTTTATATTAAGCGAGGTCTGCACGCGCGCACTTGGCCCCACCCGATCGAACCGCGGCACAGTGCTGTAGAAAAAATGTGGATTTTACTTACTTTAAATGGTAAAAAACTCGCCATAGGCACTGCTTATCGGCCGCCCTGGCAAGAGGTGGACTTATTTTTTGACGCTATCACCGATTCTTTAAATTCATTTACTAATTATGCCAACTTAATTCTACTTGGAGACTTCAATATAAATTTAATGAATTGTAATGATGTAAGGTACACCAAATTTAGCACATTTTTGACATGTTCGAATCTTTCGCAATTAATTGATGTTCCAACTCATTTTACCGAGAATTCTCAAACCCTTATTGATGTTGTGTGCACCGATTTAAGCGCTAGACTAATTTCATTAGATCATGTAGGGTCCCTCTACGGGCACTGTCTTATTGACTGTGAGTTCCACATCAAGCGTGACAAACCCGCACCGCGTAAATTTACCCATAGACTTATAAAAAATATAGACATGACAGACTTCAACAATGATCTACAGTCTATTAGATGGGACCTAATTTCGACAATGGCTAACGTTAACGACATGGTTAGTGCATTCAATCATTATGTTCTATCCCTGTTTGACCTCCACGCACCAATAAAAATTTCAATCAAGCTATTTTTAATGAAAAAGTTGCTTATTTCCGATTCAATATTAATAATAAAATACGAGACCCCAAATTATTATGGAAAAACCTCAAATCGACCCTTTTGCCAAAAAAACATAATGAACTCCCTAATCATTTTAGTGAACCTAACGTTATAAATAATCACTTGTTGGATATCCCTGGCATGTCGACAGTGAGTCCTTCTCTTCTTACCTATTTTGAGCAACACAAGAACAGCAGTTCAGTATTTAAATTAGAGCTGATTAGCTTAGAGAAGATGTTCCAAATTATTAAAAACTTAAAATCAAATGCCGAGGGTTGCGACCACATTACTCGAGACATGCTGACCATGACGTTTCCAAACACATTAGGTGTGCTTAGATCTATTATAAACCGATCTATATCCACCTCAACATATCCAGATATTTGGAAATTAGCTATCGTCTGTCCACTGCCCAAATGTTCAAACCCCGCCGCTCTTAAAGATCTTCGGTCAATCAGCATTCTACCTTGTATGTCAAAGATTTTAGAAAAAGTGGTTTGTGAACAGTTAACGGAGTTCTTGGAAAAGAATCATATATTACCCGAAGTTCAGTCGGGGTTTCGAAAGCACCGAAGCATAGTGACTGCACTGCTGGATGTCTCTGACAATATACTCTGCGCACAAGATAACGGCATGTGTACTCTCTCAGTTTTACTCGACTTTTCTCGCGCGTTCGTATCTATAAATACTACTCTGCTTATTTCGAAATTGAGTTTCTATGGTTTCGACCATCGTACCTTGCTCTGGTTCAACAGCTACCTAACGGGCCGACAGCAGTATGTTAAGCATACCCGTAATGATGGTTCAATTGTAACATCTGAAAAAGTGGCTGTTAATAGAGGCGTCCCGCAGGGATCCATATTAGGCCTGATTCTATTCATTTTGTACACGGCAGACATAATAACACATATCAAGTATTGTAAATTTCACATCTACGCAGATGATATACAGATCTACATTTCTTGTAAGCCGTGTGAAGTCAATGATGCTATAGATAAGCTAAATGCTGATCTGTCCAGTATAGCCCAGTGGTCAAAAAATAACTGTCTACTACTAAACCCTGACAAAACCAAGTATATGATATTTGGCAGTCCGTATCAACAACAGCTAGCAGTATCCTCATCAACAGTTCGCATCTCGCTCCTGGAAAAAACTATTGAGCAAGTAAGCGTAGCACGCAACCTGGGCTTGCACATGGATAGTAATTTGAGGTTCGAAAGTCATATTGCTGAGTCAGTAAAAAATTGTTTCTATAGGCTTAAAGTGCTGTATAAAATAAGACCATATTTATCGGAAAAGCTACGTATTCAGCTTGTAGAATCTCTTTTACTATCCAAATTAAATTTTACTGACACAGTTTATGGTCCTAGGCAAAAGCCTAGGTGCGCACGCATTCTGGACTCGTTGGATCAACTTTTGGGTTCTAGTTTTTTAACTAGAACCCAAAAGTTGATCCAACGAGTCCAGAATGCGTGCGCACGTTTCTGTTTTGACATACCGCGAAGAGGCCACGTCACTCCGTTCTTAAATGAGCACTTCATTTTAAAAATGATGCACAGGCGTAAACTTCATTTAGCATGTCTTCTTTATGGTGTATTGAAGTTTAAAACCCCTACTTATCTTTATGATAAAATAACGCATTTGTCAGCTCGGAGACAGTGTTCGGCGCAGCTATCGACACTACGGCACTACACAGCCGCCTTCAGGGGTAGTTTTCGCTACGCTGCGTCCAAATGTTGGAACAACATCCCCCCTCCCATCAGGAACCTGTCAAATAGTAAAGGTTTTAAAACAAATCTAAGAGAATTCCTGTACGAATGCCAGAAAAAGCAAGGACATCTCAAGCACGACAGCAGTATCATATAATAACTTTTACTGACGTAATAATAACTGTGAACTGATCTAATTTATTTTACCTTATCTCGTTTGCCATCATTTATATGTTGCCGATTGTTCGTCCTCTAACCTTCTTCTCTAACTCATTGGGGAGAGTGGAATGTCAGTCACCCTCTTACATCACTACCTATACCACTAAAGTTCTTATTGTCTTTTAATATGTTACTTTTCTATGTTTATTATTATTACTTTGTTTGTGATTGCCAGTGTAAGCAGAGCATCTTCAATTCAATCATCCTTTTGTGTTGTAATAATTTCGCTTTTTTATTATCTGTATTATCTTTTTTTTTTTTTTTGGCTTTCTGTCAAATTCAGTATTGTGTCATATTTTTGTCTGTTTTACTTGTTTTTGTTTTTTAATTTATTTTGATTTTTGTATATTATAATAATTCTAGGAGTGTATTTAGCGTGACAGCCCGTGGTCACTCCAAGGGCCTTACCAGAATACCAGCGCTGGTTGCTTCAACCAGCATAACGCTGAGGCGGGGCCATATGTGGTACTCATACCTAAATATACATGCTTGATGGCAGTATGATTTATTTATAATTATGTAACTCATTATATTAAGTTAATTGCCATTGTCATTTTTTTTTTATTTTTTTTGTGTTGCTTGTATGTACCACATTAAACGTTTTTCTTTCTTTCTTCTTCTTTATTGTTTTGTTTAAGATTCGACACATATCTAAAGTCTATGAGCATTTGACACAACGATGATGTCCCATAGTTTGAAGCTCTATTAATTAAGTCCCAATTGATATTGCTTATGTTAAAATCTCCCAAGATACAAGTTTGACCATCGAAGTGTTCAAACACTGAGTTACATCGTTCAATAAAAAGTTCTAGCATGGTTTTTTGTGTTGGAGGGGGAAGATATATAGCACAAATTGCTAACTGACTAATTGATCCCGAGTGCGAGACATCGACTACTACCCACAAATCCTCACACATGCTCTCCCAGGTTGTCATACGTTTGGCAGATAGATGCTTTGAAATCGCAATTAAAACTCCACCACCTTCCTTGTCACTATGAAATCCCGAAGTACATCTATCTCTTCTAAAGACAAGATATCTATTATCAAATAATTCGGCATCAAAGACACTATTATTTAACCAGGTTTCAGTCAAGATTATAATATCGTAATTGTTCAAAGCTAGATTACGACAGAAAACATGAGTTTTAGATCTTAAGCCACGAGTATTTTGGTAATAAACACTTATAGTATCCATTTTTATAGAAAATAGTTATGAACATGCTTAGAAATAGAAGAGAATGAATAACCTACTTTAAGTGCGCCAAAGTACTCA
This sequence comes from Phalera bucephala, assembly GCA_905147815.2. Lineage (NCBI taxonomy): Eukaryota > Metazoa > Arthropoda > Insecta > Lepidoptera > Notodontidae > Phalera > Phalera bucephala. The sequence goes on from LR990612.1 coordinate 15,242,369, forward strand.
TGTCTTTCACAAGTATATACTCGGACTCCTCGGTCTTCCTCATAAAGATTCTACCACCCCGAACCCATACAAATTTGTAACTCTTCTCTTTTGCGGCCTGTCTTGCAGCAGCATGTAAGGCTTTGTTTTTTGGAGACAGATGTTCCATAACAAATATGGGAATCCTAGGTCTATTATAACCAAGGTGGGAGGTGTTAAGTTTTTCATTCTGGTTCTTCTGGTTAAACTTAATCGTCGAGGCCAAGAAACTATCTCGTACAAGCGGGCTACTGAATTCGACTACTATAGAACGCGGGCGTAGGCTGTCACGATTTAGTTTTGCCGTTCTAGTGATACGCGCTATGTTTTCATCTTTTAAATTACATGCAACGACCTTGCTAATCTCTTGAACAATCGAAATTAGGTTTTCAGATTTCTTTTCAGGTACGCACTGGATTTCCACGTTTCTGCAACGTGCGTTTTGCTCCAGTTGGTTTATTCTGTCTTCTAGATTTTGAATAGTGGCTTCCATCTTGTTTCCGCGTTCCTGAAGACTCTTTACCTGAGCCTGAGTATCTTTATGGATCTTCATTATTTCTTCAAATTGGTCATTTACATGATCCATTGCATGTTGGATATTTTTCATATCCTCCTTTACAGAGGTAAGTGACTCGGAAAAGTGTTGCTTGAATTCGGCCATATTTTGTTTAATAACTTTATCTATAATATCTCTGATCTGTTCAGCAGTAATAGGGGTGCTATCTTTACCAGGCGGAGAGGATAGCGCCTGTCTTTTAGTGGGATGGAATGTGACATTCTGCGACGGTCTGATTGAAGTGTTATCGTTTTTTGCGGACTTAGGAGTGGAGTTCCGGCAGCTAGGACATACCCAGTTCTTTGTTGAGCCAAGAGTGTCGCTTCCATTCTTTCCAGGGTAAACACATGCCACATGATAAGTAATTTTGCATTTTGAGCATTGCATGATATTGTCATCATCCTGGTCACGAGTGGAGCAACAACCCCATTGCGTTGATGTTGAGGCCATTTTTTAAGATACAATTTATAAGTCAATATAATAAAAGTTGATGCGCTCTGCAATAAATGCCCCAGGAATGTCTTTGCAAAAATATATTAATTTACTGGGTATAAGTTAACTATTTGCACACTAATAAAGTCTCTTCACTCAGGAGGCAGCGAGCAAAAGGGAGTAAGCGCCAGAAAATACACGTCGCTTACGCGTTTAGTTCAACCATGTAGTATTATATTAAGTTTCGGGTAGTTAAATATCACTGCACTATTGTTTATTGATTTATTTGCTTTATATACACCACAATTGATCAGATTATTTGTGTATATTAAGCTTCCAATTTGGTTCTCAATGTGCACAGAATTCTGACCACTTCACTTCTGTAATTGCAATGCGATACGTTAAAATACTTGGAACGGTTCAACACAGATGTTACTCGCGGCAAGGCTATTAGCAATATGTTTTATTAGTATTAGTATTATAGCTTTATCAGTTAATTTACTTGTAACGCTATGGTAAACATACAATTGTTGCGCTGCATTATTTTCCCATGAAAAGCTTCTAACTACATATTGACACCTTTGGATGAAAAGATTAAGTAACTGCTCGTTACCGTTGTAACGCGGAATTATATCGAGAATTTCTTTTGGGATGATCTGAATCTGATTCATTTTAAATACTTTGATTTTAACAAACTGCCAAACACAATATAAAAAAATACAATAAATATTACACACAAACAAAACAATAAAAAATACACAATAAAAATTACAAATTAAAAAAAAATCACATAAAATGTTCTATACACAATAAAAGAAAAAGTTCATAAATTCAGCGATTTGTGTCCGAAAAAATAAATTTTATCAATTATTATTATATTATTTAAATTAACTTAGCCTTTATAGGCAGAAAAACGTTTATTATTTCTTTCTTTCAATATAATTTAACTTTCTCATGTGACCCTTGTTATCGACTCATTGGAAGTAATTTTCTTTTCGTTTAGTACGTAAGTTAAGTAAGTTTTACGTAAGTTCAGCGATGCTTGTCTGAAGAATCATCTTACGGCCCTAACTGGTAATCTACGGCTTAGCGATGCTTGTCTCAATCCCGTGAGATCCTAATTTTAATCATAAATTAGCGATACTTGTCTAATAATGTGATAATGTGATATCCTTTTATCCAAATAATTCCCGTGATTTTTGACCGGAATTACTGGCTCAGGGTCTGAATGAAATTAGCGATGCTTGTCCAATTAAATTCAGAATAGACAGAAAAATAGTAATTTGTGGGAAAGGTCAGAACTCACACAATTCTACAATTTATCATGCCGAATATCCGCTCTTTGTATATCTGCAGGCACTTCTTGACGAATTTCTTTGTTCGAAGGTAGGTCCTTTTCTAGGATTCAGCCAGGCGATTGTGGTTCGGAATCGATGCTTGTACTCCTACACGGCGCTGAGCTTGTCAGATATGACCGCTCCAGCACTTATCGCGACTGAAATCCTACCGTTCGGCTGCGCCAGTCAAATACTGGGTGTAACATAATAAACGCAAGACCTGAAAGTAGTTTGTTCTAAATCTGTAACTGAATCGATTCCAACATTTTTTAATGTAACTTACATTTTTTTTTAAATTTGCAAAAATGCTTTTACTCCTTCAGTGCACTATAAAAAACTAAACTTATTCTTGATTCATAGCAATAAGGAGATTTCAAATGCATTTCTAAAACGTATTTCTCAAAACGCACACATACACGGACAAGTTTCATTATCAATTGGGGTATAAAAGTGCATCAAACCAGGGTAAAAACTATAAGCAATAAGGCCGCCAATTGTACCCTTTATTGTTTTGTACCTTACATTATTGTTTATTTATAATTTGGTGTACAATAAAGAGTTTTCTATTCTATTCTATTTCTTAACATTTGGAAATTTGGTTTTCGTTTTGAATTTATGAAGCAATTCTCTAATTGGGGTGTCTGAGGTCTAGCGTTTATTATGTTACACCTTGTATAAAGGCCAGCGTGACTTTATAAAAATATATTTATTTAACAACATAAATTAATAATAAATACTCAAAATACTATGCAGTCAATTAGTATTGCTTATCGGTAGTGCAAACGGTAAGAGAGCTAAGTCGATATTAAAAGTACTTTGCTTGGCGATGGCTATTTAAAGGCATCGTCAAGTAAACAAATCATTCTAGAAGACACCCACGCAGTGTGCGTCTTATTAATTTACATCTTCTTATTAATCAAAACAATTATTAGAATTGGACTGAGACTAAACACGTTACCTAATAGTTGTTTACTTGATAAATACGCTGCTGAGGCAAGTTAAGCCGATTCAGCAAAACAGTACTTGGAATTAATATGCATGAGCAATAGTCTGTTATTATTGCATCATCTTTTAAAGTACTTGCACTGAGCTATGTACTGGTCTAGTATACATAACTATCTACAAAGCAAAATCGGAACCCTGTCAAAACAACCCGAAACAAAGCCGTCAAAAACTTTTTCACCTCAAATTCTGCGGACTTTTAATAATAATAACAGCCTATACTGTCTCCCAGCTGGGCAAGCACTACGCGGATCTAGTGCAGGGGCATTGGCAGGGGCAGAGTTGTGGCCACGTGCTGTTGGAACTTATTAAGCCGCCTATAAGGCTGCCAACTTGACTTAAAAACTATCATATTACGTGGTATCCAGGACCAACGGCTTAGCGTGCGTTCTAAAGCACGGAGACGCTCTAGTATACAAATGCCACAAACGGTCACCCATCTCTGGCTGAACGCTGCTTAACCTTAGTGATCGCTAAGACCACCGCGGTCGCACAGCACTACGAGTCCCTCTTACGGAGTGACGGAATTATAAGATTCGCAAATAATATAATAAAAAACTTTTGATAGAAATTATTATGTTTTTGAAAAGTAGTAACAGGCTCTGTCATTATATAGAAAATAAGTGATAATCACTTGTCTTTATCTTTTTTAGGGTTTTGTACCTAAACTGAAACCCTTATAGAATCACTTCGTTGTCCATCTGTCCGAAGGTTATCACCTTTTTAGGGTTGTTTTTTGTCAGGGACGGCTGGAGGTATTAAGTTAAAATTTATACTAAATACGAAGGTCTACGGTCGCCTTATATTTAGACGGACGATTTAGCGCAGTGGTTAAGAGCTTGAGCTGCTCCGCCGACTGTGTCTAATAGTCGCGGGTTCGATTCCCGCACGGGACAAATCTTTGTGTGATCCACAATTATTTGTTCCGGTCTGGGTATTTGTGTTTGTGAATTTTCTTGTTTGTAAACGCACCCACGACACAGGAATAAATCCTAGTGTGGAGCTACGTTTTTAAAAAGAAGAATAAAATAAAATATTGTAAAAAAACTGATGGTTCTAAGTAAACCCATGTTACGTCGTAACATAGTTTTAAAAACATAAAATAAAAATAAAAAAAATCTTTACACACAAACAAACAAAATAACTAGTTGTTACATCGAATGGAAACCGCGCGCCTTAACTAGTGATAGCATCATAATGACCATATAAGGTATTCGTTGGCACCGGAAATCAAATTCCTTCTAGAACACCTAATAAGAAACGCCCACAACATAGAAGGATCTAGAAATAATACAATAGCGAACAACGGGACAATGATCCTACCTCGCTCGGTTCGATTATTGCTATCTTAGTCCAACAAGAATTTTATAAAAAACAGACAATAGTTTAGAGCGTATCTTGCTTCGGTTGAGCCGTTCTTTCTATATCTCTGTCCTCGTCTCAGACGAAGGATCAAGAGATCTGGGGAGTGCGCACTGTTGCCAGGCAGGAAGTAGGCCGTCCTGGGGGCAGTATATAAAAACGAGTTCGCGCAAAAAGGAAGCCTTTTTCGATGCCAGAGCTCGCACGACAACAATTCAGTTCAGTTCAAACAGTGCTTTATAAAATAAAAAATAAAAGTTTAGATTAGCAACATTTTTCAACCCCCTTGAAAACTAGGGGTCCACCGTACGGGTTGCCAAAGTACGGTTCGGGAGACAGCAGGCCTCACTTCTGCCCGTCGACTTCCGCTGACCTCGGCGGCTGAGGGCCTTCTACAGGGCACCTCCAAGTTCCCCACCTAGCCGGTGGAGGCTGATTACCGAAGATCCCCCACGCGTCACGGGATCGAACGGCCGAAAGTTAAGTCCCCAGCACCCATAGGTTTTTTTTTGTATGACCCGAAAACTCCCCTGTGCCGAGAATTCACGCCCCGGGTGAAAAAAAATATTATTACTTATTTTAATTTTCTTTGTTTCTTCTTATTACGATTTTTATTTGTTTGCGTTTAATTACATATATTTTTTGTTTGCAATAAACAATTGTATTTTTTTTATAATTGTGTTTTTTATTTGTACCCGCCGTCAGGCGGTCGTAACAAAGTGGCGCCCAACGTGGGGCCCGAACAGGGACGTTTTCGTACGCTTGTGGTGTCGGTATTTTTCAGATCCAGGTGGTTAGCCTTTGCGGACGAGGCTGAACGGGGTGGTACCACCGACCCGCTTCTCATTAAAGAGGAACGAGTAGCCGATTATTGTCATCTGGCTCCGCCGGGTAATCAAATACCATCTCTGATTACCCACATATGCGTGAACTGCACAGTGGGCAATAATTTTTTCTACTACATTTTTATTTCGTTTTTTTATTTTTTTATAAATTTGCATTACATTTCATGTTTTTTTAGCATTTGTATTTTGCATTTGTGTTTGTGCGTAATTGACATTTCCTTTCAGAGATTTTATTTTTTATTGGTGCATTTATTGCATTCATTTTTTATTGTTGCAAGCATTTATTGTTTTGCAATTTTTTTTTTATATACTCTGAAAAGATAATAGCGGTTACGTACATTATTTTAAATCGTTTGTAATATTTTTTTTAACATTGCCCACATTCGTGTCACATTCCGTCACGTATTGTTTTAAAATATTTCAGTTCTATTAATTGTCTCACAAAATATTAATTAATATATTAAGCCATTTTAACTTCACTTTAAGGTTTAATAAAAATATTTATTTGAATTAGCTTGAACTTAGTCAATTTTCTTTAAAAATAATTTTGCTTAAAAATGGACCGTACCATTAAATATTTACATTTAACTAAACCGGAGCTCACGTATGAAGTAGCCATACGCGGTTTAGAACCTAAAGACAGGGTTGAGGATCTTAGAGTGCAAATAAATAAAATTGTTTCGGAATATTCTGCGGACGCGATTTATGACTCATGCTATGACATAGAGACAGACATGAAAGAAGTTAACGCAACCTTTAGCAGAATAATTATAAACTTAGATACATTAGACAATAACCCGGATAACAAACCAGTTTTAGATCGTACTCGCTCTTTAATTAATCACATTTACTTCCGTTTAAAAAGAATAGAAAAACCTACAAATGAAATTTTATTAACGCTTTTTGATGATATCGTTGAACAATTCAATGACCTCCAGACTAGGTTTAATAATTTCACAAACAAAAACAAACCGTTAGTGGTAAAAACTTCTGTACAGGATAGTTTAAATGTACCAAATAGTCCGTACGAGAGGAAGGAAACAACATACACAAATACGGAAGTAGGTTGCGATAGGACTTCGCTTTCAGAAATTCTAAAGACAAAATATGACGGCAAATCCTGCGTAAGTGCTTTTATCGCTCGCTTAGAAGAGCTCAAGTTGGCACGAAATATTTCGGGAGAAAGAATGATGCGTTTAGCGCCAGAAATTTTCACCGGGGAAGCCTTGCATTAGCTCAGAAGCGTAAGGGATAGCATAGGTTCGTGGCACGAACTACTATCTTTGCTAATAACGGACTTCGACACTTTTGACTTTGACTACACTTGTACGAGATCCGTTCGCGAAGCCAAGGCGAAGAAGAAAGCATAACATCTAGCGATTATGCACGGTATGTTTTCGCGACTTTCCGGATCGGTGCCAGAGGCGGATAAATTAGAAATAATTTTACACAATATTAGGCCGTGTTACGCGGGAGTTTTGGCTACGAATCCAAATATTTCTAGCATTTCTGAATTACGAGAAGTCTGCAGAAACTATAAAAGAATTAACGCTCGGTATTCCAATTTCAAAGAACCTTCGTGTAACCCTGGTTGCTCATTAGCACCAGAATTTAATTATCTGTCTATTAAAACAAACAAAAATAAATATAATTCAAATAGATTAGCCTCGTTAAACTTAAATAAAAAATATTGTTTTAGATGTGGCCTTCGGGACCACACTACTTTTACTTGCCCTAGGTGCAATTCCACAAACCGCCTCGCCAGAAGACTTGACGAGTTCCAGCCACCGGAACAAGCCGGGTTTCGAAAAGGCTACAGCACCGTAGACCACATCCATACTGTTCGGCAGATTGTACAGAAGACCGAAGAGTACAATCAGCCGCTGTGTATGGCTTTCGTGGACTACGAGAAAGCCTTCGACTCCATTGAAACCTGGGCGGTTTTGGATGCTCTGCAGCGATGTGGCATCGATTGGCGCTATATCGAGGTGTTGAGATGTCTGTATGATACCGCCACAATGACCGTCCAGCTCCAGGACCAAAAGACCAACCCGATCGAGCTGCGCCGAGGGGTAAGACAGGGGGATGTAATATCCCCGAAGCTCTTCACCAATGCACTCGAAGACGTCTTCAAGACGCTGGACTGCACTGGGCGGGGCATTAACATCAACGGCGAATACATCTCACACCTTCGGTTTGCCGATGATATCGTCATCGTGGCAGAGTCACTGGAACAGTTAAGCGAAATGCTGCATAGGCTAAATAGAGCCTCTCGAGGTGTCGGTCTCGGCATGAACTTGGATAAAACCAAGGTCATGTTTAATGAACATGTCACGCCGGGACCGATCTACGTCGATGGTTCGATGCTCGAAGTTGTTTGGGAATATGCCTACCTTGGACAAGTTGTCCAATTTGGTAGAAACATCTTCGAGAAAGAAATCAACCGCAGGATCCAATTAGGTTGGGCAGCATTTGGCAAACTACGTCACGTTTTCTCTTCGCCTTTACCGCAATGCCTGAAGACTAAAGTCTATAACCAATGCGTCCTACCTGTTATGACTTACGGGGCTGAGACGTGGCCACTCACAGTGGGACTAGTCCACAAATTCAAAGTCGCACAGCGGGCTATGGAGCGAGCTATGCTCGGCGTCTCTTTGAAGGATAAAATTCGTAACGAGGTAATCCGACAAAGAACCAAAGTTACCGACATAGCTCGCAGACTCAGTAAGCTAAAGTGGCAATGGGCTGGTCACACATCTGCAGAAGGACCGACGGCCGATGGAGCAAGCGTGTCCTAGAGTGGAGACCGCGACTTGGTAAGCGTAAGGTAGGACAGCCCCCAGCTAGATGGACCGACGACCTCAAAAAGGTCGCTGGGACAGACTGGATGCAAAAGGCGGAGGACCGTGTGCAATGGCGCGTGTTAGGAGAGGCCTATGTCCAGCAGTGGACTGCGATAGGCTGATTGATTGATTGATTGAGGTGCAATTCCAAGAAAAAAGTCCTTTCCAGTGTTACAGATGCGGCGAACGCGGTTATAAAGTTACAGATTGCCCTAAATGTAAGGACAAATATAGCCCGCCTTCTAAAGTCCTTCAAACAAACATTAAAGATAACAATAATAATCACACAAAAAACTAGCTCAGGAAAGCTGCAGTCAGTCTAACTTCGACCAGGAAGACTGGGCCAACTGGCTGACAACTATAAAAAATTTCTTTCGCACTTTCAAGGTCGCTACTATTTTTACTAAATTACCTCATAACGATCCTCGTCCTTATGTTACGGTTTCAATTGCTAATTATCCTAACTTAAAGTATTTAAGTCTATTAGATTCGGGTTCAGCTATTACCATTTTAGGGAATAATTCCCATTTACAACTTTTAAAAGCAGGGTTCATATTGAACACTGCTGATATATTAACAGTTACGACTGCAGGCGGTCAGTCTTATCATTCTATTGGCAATATTCTGTTACCTATAGTTTTCGAAAATATAATTAAAATATTAAACGTTCATGTAATACAAGAAATAGATTCGCATTCAATTCTTGGCATTGATTTTTGGAAAAAATTTAATATTTGTCCTAAATATTTACCTAACTTAGATTTTATCAGTAACGCAGACCCTAAACTTTATAATATTACAACGTCTTCTACTTCCTCACTAGGCCTTCATTCCTATGACACGTTAGAGCCATCAGAAAAAATAATCGCGAATAGCGTAATTGAGCAATTTAAAAATAACTCTTTTGAACGTATAGGTTTAGGTAGAACATCCCTAATTACCCATAGGATCGATACAGGAGATGCACTTCCTATTAGGCAGCGCTCGTATAGGTTGTCGCCGGAAAAACAAAGAATCGTATCAGAGCAGGTAGACGCAATGTTGAAACTCGGCGTAATTTCGCCAGGCGAAAGTCCGTGGTCTTCCCCTGTCATAGTAGTAGAGAAAAAAGAGGGTAAACCTCGGGTATGCCTAGACAGTAGGAAGCTTAACTCGGTCACCAAAAAAGACGCCTATAGCCTACCGTATATATCGGAGATCTTAGACAACCTTAGGGACGCTCGTTTCCTGTCATCGATTGACCTGTCAAAATCCTTTTGGCAGATTCCATTGGATATAAAGGACAGAGAGAAGACTAGTTTTTACGTTCCGGGTCGCGGAACTTTCGTTTTTAATGTAATGCCTTTTGGGTTGACCAATGCGCCAGCTACACAACAAAGATTAGTGGATACCTTATTTGGACCGGAGCTCGAGCACAAAGTCTTCTGTTATCTAGACGACATTATAGTAATTAGCGAATCGTTCCAGGATCACGTGTCCCTGCTGCTGCGCGTATTGGAAAAACTTAAAATAGCTAATTTATCAGTTAACTTCGAAAAATGACAACTTTTTAGGGATAGCTTAAAGTATTTGGGCTATGTGGTTGACGCTGAGGGTCTCCGCACAGACCCGCTGAAGGTGGAAGCTATTCTCAACTTCCCAACACCAACCACGAAAAAAGATGTGAAGAGATTCCTAGGAACCGCGTCTTGGTACAGACGATTTATACCAAATTTCAGCACCATTGCGGGCCCTCTGAACTCTCTAACATCAACAAAGAAGTGTGCTCCACCCTTCAGATGGTGAGCGGAAGCGGAAGCGGCCTTCACGACACTTAAATCATGTTTGGTCACAGCACCGGTATTATGCTGCCCTAATTACGACCTTCCTTTCGAAGTTCACACAGACGCCAGTAATTTCGGGTTAGGCGCTATGCTCACCCAAAATATAGATGGCGTTGACCGCCCTATAGCAGTCAGGAGCCGCTCTTTAACGGGTCCTGAACGTAACTATAGCGTTACAGAGGGAGAAACTCTGGCTGTGCTGGACGCTCTCGAACACTGGCGCTGTTATTTAGAGAATGGTAAGTGTTTTACGGTTTACACTGACCATTCAGCGTTAAAATGGTTTTTAACCTTGTTCAACCCTACGGGTCGTCTCGCCCGCTGGGCTCTGAGGCTCTCTGCCTTTAATTTTATTATTAAACACCGTAAAGGTAAAGATAATGTAATTCCAGATGCATTATCTAGAGCAGTACCAGTAGCAGAAATTAGTGCCACAAGTGATCGCAGTTACATTACCAAGGACGACTGGTATCTTAACATCTTCAACGGTTGCGTAAGTTCGCCTACTAGTTTTCCGAACTACGTGGTGACGAATGGGAAATTGTATCGTTTCTCGAAGGGTAACAGCCCACTTACATCCGAATTCGAATGGAAGTTGTTCCTAAAGAACATCGTGAAACGATACTAAAAAACAACCATTCTGACCCCACTGCGGGACATATGGGAATTTTTAAAACTTACCAAAGACTTAAGTTACGCTATTATTGGCCAGGTATGTACGGCGATACTGCTAAATTTGTGACAGCTTGTGATACATGTACTGCATATAAATCTCCTACCCATACTACCCTTGGTCCACTAGGTAGGCCTAAGGAGTGTAGCAGGCCATTTCAAATGATCTCCATAGATCTAGTAGGCCCTCTACCAGTTTCCCGTAAGCAGAATGCTTACATATTAGTAGTTTGTTGTTGTTTTTCCCAATATTGTTTACTGTTCCCTCTAAGGAGAGCTACGGCAGCAAATGTCGCAAAATGTTTAGAGAAAGGTGTTTTCCTTGTGCATGGCATCCCACAGGTGATTTTGCAGGACAATGGAGTGCAATTCATTAGTCGTGAATTAGCTAAACTATACGAATATTATAAAATTCCAAAAGTGCAATTCACGCCTAAATATACGCCCCAAGTAAACACTATGGAACGTTATAATAATAGAACATGGATCACCTCCATATCAACTTTTGTAGAAGATGACCACAGAACTTGGGATGTAAACTTAACAAAGATACAGTTTGCTATGAATAGTGCCGTTAACGAGGTAACCTAATACACGCCGGCGTTTCTAGTGTACGGTAGAGAACTTGTACCATACGGGTCGCATTATTCTACAGATGTAGACCCAATTGATCTGGTGCCCTCGCCACGCGAATACGCGGAAAACCTCGGCTGTTTGGCAAAAATATTCGACAAAGTCCAACTATCTCTGTATAACAGCCATGTCAAAAGCTCGTGACATTATAAACTACGCAGAAAACCCGTAGATTTTAACGTAGGAGACATTGTGTGGAAACGGTGCTATTTCCAAAGCGATAAGGATGCTCACTTCGCGAAAAAACTAGCTCCGAAATTCTTGAAATGCAAAATAATAGCCAAGCGCTCCCCATTAGTCTACACCGTCGAAGACATGTCTGGAAATAATTTAGGAAAGTGGCACATCAAGGATTTTAAACTCCACTCCTCTCCTTCGTAATTTTTTTTGGTAGTATGTTGTCATACTTTTATAGTGTCTCTGATCCTCATATCAAGTCACTTATTATGTTGTTATATTCACGTGGGTTATACACGTTGAATTTACCTTATCATTTTCGTTCTGTTCGTGGGTTCGACTCATAAAATGTTTTTTTTCCTTTTTTAGGGTTGCTAATCATTATTATGATATATTAGCATTCGTTTTATTTTATCATGTATCGGCAAGTATTAAATTCAACATTATTTTGTTCAGTAATTAATTATGTTTGTCTTTAGTGGATTAAAACAAGCCTACACGAATTTGATGTTTTGATTGGGAGTTTTGTTTTAGTGTGTATGATTCCTTTATAGGCCTACACACGTTTTGTTTTATTTGCGTTTTGCAAATTTTTAGCGGAGTATGAGAGTTTCTTGGTATAGGTCTACTCGTCTGCTGATTTCTTTTCGTTACAGCGGGTCGTGACTATAACAAATTCGCTAAAGACTAGACATACTCGCAATGCCGCTTAGTTTAGTTAATTTTGTTTTAATCAATTGTTCGTATATTAATCATAGTCGTCACCGTCCACGGTTCGATTCTTGTTTTCCTTGATACATAGTGTTTCGGAATATTGGGTTAATTTTTTTTTCTTTCGTCTACAATAATTTTAAATTAAAAAGTTGTTGCGTTTCGGTCTCTGTCTACGTTGTCTTTGATGAATTAAAATAAGCCTACACGAAAGTTGACGTTTAGTTGGGAGATTGTTTTTTTTTTGCGTTTTGCGCGTTATAGCGGATTATGAGCCTTGTATGGGCCTAATTCGTTTATTGTTTTGCGTTTTGCGCATTTATGGCGGGTTGCGACCTCTTGTATGGGTCTGATTCGTCTTGTTGTTTTGCGTTCTGCGCGTATAGAGCGGGTAGTGACTCTTTAAGTAAGCCTACACAAATTTTCTCGTTACAGCGGGTCGTGACTGTAACAAATTCATCAAAGACCAAATGTATTAAAAAGTGCCGATCCGTCCGAATGTTTCACGTTTCAGTATTCTTCCTCTTAGACGCTCCTTGTCAAGCAGTGCTGTTCTCGAGTCCAATCTTTTAATAGAGTTGTACTCTAGTTGTATGGCAGTCTGTTGATTATAAATTTCCTCAGACAACTATGACAGGTCGTATGCTAGGTCGCATGGTAGGTATTTGTTAGTGGAAGTATGAAAGTGAGACAGTTACTGGGCAGTTCTGTCCTTCTTAGGCGCTTACCGCAGCGGATTTTACTACGTAAAATCCTTTCTCTGGGAGAGGGGGTATTGTTACGTCGTAACATAGTTTTAAAAATATAAAATAAAAATAAAAAAATCTTTACACACAAACAAACAAAATAACTAGTTGTTACATCGAATGGAAACCGCGCCCCTTAACTAGTGATAGCATCATAATGACCATATAAGGTATTCGTTGGCACCGGAAATCAAATTCCTTCTAGAACACCTAATAAGAAACGCCCACAACATAGAAGGATCTAGAAATAATACAATAGCGAACAACGGGACAATGATCCTATCTCGCTCGGTTCGATTGCTATCTTAGTCGAACAAGAATTTTATAAAAAACAGACAATAGTTTAGGGCGTGCCTTGCTTCGGTTGAGCCGTTCTTTCTATATCTCTGTCCTCGTCTCCGACGAAGGATCAAGAGATCTGGGGAGTGCGCACTGTTGCCAGGCAGGAAGTAGGCCGTCCTGGGGGCAGTATATAAAAACGAGTTCGCGCAAAAAGAAAGCCTTTTTCGACGCCAGAGCTCGCACGACAACAATTCAGTTCAGTTCAAACAGTGCTTTATTAAAATAAAAAATAAAAGTTTAGATAAGCAACATTTTTCAACCCCCTTGAAAACAGGGGGTCCACCGTACGGGTTGCCAAAGTACGGTTTGGGAGACAGCAGGCCTCACTTCTGCCCGTCGACTTCCGCTGACCTCGGCGGCTGAGGGCCTTCTACAGGGCACCTCCAAGTTCCCCACCTAGCCGGTGGAGGCTGATTACCGAAGACCCCCCACGCGTCACGGGATCGAACGGCCGAAAGATAAGTCCCCAGCGCCCATAGGTTTTTTTGTGTGACCCGAAAACTCCCCTGTGCCGAAAATTCACGCCCCGGGTGAAAAAAAATATTATGACTTATTTTAATTTTCTTTGTTTCTTCTTATTACGATTTTTATTTGTTTGCGTTTAATTACATATATTTTTTGTTTGCAATAAACAATTGTATTTTTTTATAAAACAAAAAATAGGGCCATTTAAAGTCACTCATTAGAAATTATATAGCACTTCCCGTTGACCTAAAATCGTGGAATTTGACAAGAAAAAAAAATCCGATATTTGTCAATTTATAACTATAACATATAAAAAAATATTATTTTCCCTCAAATCCGATGAAACATTAAAATAACGCTGCCTAATGACTAACTCACACACTACAACAATACTTCTTTCTCTATGTGCTATCAGTGACGTTTTGTGGAACTATTTTGATTTGTGGTGAATAAATATTTATTCACACACACAGAGATGGCGCCACAGATCTCTCAGATCTATGGCGCCATCTGTGTACGGTATAGGACGTAAATTGGATCAGATTGTCGATTTATTCTTTTATTTTTATATAGCGTAAATGAAAATTAAAAGTTATTAATTTAATTACCAGAAAATTTTATAAAGAAAGAGCATTTTCTTAAAAGGTATTTTTAGGACTGCCTCGTTGAACAAGTAAGTACCATTTAATGCGTTTAGAGATCGCGGAAGATCTTGTACAAATTGTAGGGCGAGCAAATTCTATAGAAAATTGCCCAGTATCAGTCCGGAGTCGAAGTTATGCTCGGTATAATAGCAATAGCCTCGCCCCTATTACATTGGCACCTTACATTCTCAGCAATACGTTGGTGTGCGCACATAGTACACCTCTTAGCCATTCCCGCTTGGGGAATGTGGCGTCCTGGTGTGTGTGAATTTTTAATACGGTAATAATTTAGTATCAACGTTTAAACTGTAAAATATATACAAATAAAAATAGTCATACCTGTATTCCCCAAGGTCGGATGTTAGGTCTCATGCAATAGAGGGCAAGCCTAATGTCATTATATTGAGCAGAATGGCAGTTGACATTGGAAATATTTCTATCGGAAAATTACATTTGTTCTGACCTGGGATTCGAACACAGAACCTCGTGATCGCTACGCGCATTATTCGCCAATAGAGTAACGAGGTATAGGTAACTCTTTAGAAGCGTTCGTATGTCTATCTGTCTTTCTGCTTCAAATCTTGTAATCCATTATCAAGCACGTCGGGTATTTTATTTATTAGTTTTATTTTATTTTATTAAGTAATCCAATAGCGTTTGATAGAAGAAAGCATGTATCCGACTGAGCTGAAATTTAGCATACGTATGTAAGTTCGGAGACAATGCAGTAATATAGTACATACCATGGGCCCAGCTCCAGAATAGTCTTTTAATGGGGCCGAATGGTGGCCATGGGAACATGTCAACTACACAACATAACCACCTTGTGTTTAGGCTTGTTAGATTAGTATTGACAAGTACTATATAACCAGATGATGTTCAGGGTCTGATGATGAAGCGGCAAGGTGACCAACAGAACTACCCAAATACTGTCTTCACGAGTTCTGTAGACCCTGATGGTGTCCAGGATTTGATGATGGAACCGAAGAGTGGCCAACGGAATTAACCAACAACTCAACATAATCCCACCGTGTTTGGGTTCGTTGGATTTGTCTTGACGAGTTCTGTAGACCCAGATGATGTCGAGGGTCTGATAATGGAGCTGGAGAGTAGCCAATAGAACTTCTCAATTACTGAACATAATCCTGCCGTGTTTGGACTCGTTGGATTTGCCTTGACGAGTTCTATACTCTGATAATATTCAGGGTTTGATGATGGAACGGGAGGGTGGCCAAAGGACCTACCTAACTACTCAACATAACCCTGCCGTGTTTGGGCTCATTGGATTTGTCGTGACGAGTTTTCTAGACCCCACGAAACTACAATTTGGCGATGAAACTGGCCGAAACTGAACCCGGTACGAAACCCTCAGAGCGCGAGTCCTACTTGCACTTGTCCAGTTACTCTTATTTAAGAAGTCTGGTGTCATGTCATTATTATAAGGATAATATTATCCATATATAATCCATTAATCATACAAGGATCTTTTAACCCGCTGTCAAAATCGGAACTAACGCTGTCATCGAGTGATATGTCACTTTATGACAGTTGCAGAGTTGCCGTTTGCTATGAAAGGACACTGTCGAAAATCGACAAATATTTGACCCATACCATCATTATTAATCTATTTATTAAAAAAATGGCTAATATCCGTATCTAACGGACAATTTCGAATCTAAAACGAATATTTCAAATTATATATATTATCGAGTTGACTCTGTAAAAAGTACAAGGCGTATCTATTAACTATCTAGAGTGCTTGTCTTGTTAGACTAAATACTTATATAGATGGTTCCTTAGTGTCGAGAGATATCTATAAAAATATAATTAATCTTTAAATCCACTCAACATATTGTTGACTTTATAATCTAATTATCTAATAATTATATATCTTCTTGAAAGAGAAAATTTACTAAACGTCAACCCTAATTTCATACCAATGCCCTGTCATCCAGTGCCCAAAAGTTAATTGTCGCACTATATTTGATTCTGTATGATGTGATTAAAGAACCTATTGTGTGCACTATTTTTAATGAACAATCTCTTTGAAATGTTTATCTTATCATCATTATATTAATACGTGAAGCAAAAACTGTGTACCCCTTTTTACGAAAAATGGAAGGACGGAGGAGTATGAAATTTCCCACACGTTTAGTTTATATAGTGAAGGAGTGCAGAATGCTAATATTTTTTTTAAATGATGCATAAAAATACATTAAATCAATAAAACAAACATGTATTTGACTGTTTTGTTTATTGTTAAAGTCTGTGGTCAAATTCAGAATAGATTAATATTGTTTGTCTTTAATATTATTTGTCTATAGTCTTACTGAATGTCAAACATAACCAGCAAACGATGAAAGAGTAGGTCGAATTTCGACTAATGGGCGACCACTAGTTTTAATTATTAGCCCAGATCCAACAAGATATTTCCTCACCGACCTCCTAGAAAATATCAGAAGTTTCAGAAAAAGAGAATCAATTATAATAAAAAGACGTCGAGTTCGACTTTTTGCGAAATTGAATGTTTAAATATATCCCAATATTAAACGTTCGACTGTATTTGAATTTAAAATAATAGTAACACCAGCCCAATAAATTTCCGTAAAGAATAATGGGCAAGATTATCGTGACTCTTGAAAACACCGTCAAGTCGAGCTCCACAGAGTTATTCATATAGGATGAAATCTTTTTATTTCCCAGGAGCTATCGAAGGCGAGTTTTTCTGCGTATAACACTTTAAGGCACCCTTAGAGAGTATAATAAAACTCGATTTTTTCTTTATTTTTAATATTAGGTACAATAATGTTCCGCAAACTGTACATAGCTACATTATAATAGTAGTATTTTGGTCTCACGTAGTTTGGTATTTTTGATAAAATAAATTTATTATAAAAAGTGCAGTAATAGCCTAATGGTTAAAACCGTTGGACTGTTGAACTTAAGAAAATGACCTCAAGGTATAAAGATGCTCAAAAGCAGATCAAAGAGCATATCAGAGCTACTGATGAGATCCTAAAAATGGGGGCATACAACCTTGAGCGGTTTGAATCTCTTACAGCAAGCTGTGCTATCCCACCCACCCCATTCGATACCCCCTCATCGGACACATTATTATCTGATTGCTCTATTAATGTAATGCAAGTAAATAATAGTGCTAGCCCTT
Source organism: Phalera bucephala (assembly GCA_905147815.2). Lineage (NCBI taxonomy): Eukaryota > Metazoa > Arthropoda > Insecta > Lepidoptera > Notodontidae > Phalera > Phalera bucephala. Next base: position 15,260,143 of record LR990612.1, read on the forward strand.
ACCTAAATAACCCTGTTAGCCAACCGGCTACATAAACATGCAAAAAACCTACATATCCACTAAAGTCTGTAATTGTTTATTCAGATAAAATAGGCCAAGACTTAGGTTCCTTATTATCTAGGCATTTAAATCAGAAAGTAACTAATTTCTGTTCACCTGGGGCCAGTTTAAATCACTTAATTGATAATATTAGTCAAGCTAATTTAGACAAGGACACAACCACTGTTATATTTTATGGTGATAGTTTATCAGTTAAGAGGAAGGACTTGACTAGGGGTATTGAAAAATTATTAGAGCTGCATTCCAAATTAAATTGTAAATTTGAATTCTGTGCCTTGCCATATGCCAGTAACTTAACCATTCAGCAAAACAGACACATTTATGACATGAATTTATATATTTACAACTTAACACACCGTCATAGTGACGCCATTTTTTATTTTGATATAAATTAATTAATTCGCAAGTTTAGGCTGACAGAAGATACCATGTATCTGCCCTTTACAACTAAACGACAGTTGGCTACATTGTTAGCATTTAATATACAAAGAAATGACGCGGTTATATGCAATATAAACCAAAATATAATGATTGATACTGGCACCAACATTAGGTTGTGTTACCATAGTTATGACTATAGTTTAAATTAGTAAATGCGACAACAGCTAAGTCAATAGAATTAAATATTTTTCATCAGAATATGCAAGGTTTAGCTGGCAAAGATCTCTAGATAGTATTATTTCTTAGGAAATACAACGTCCATTTATTCTGTGTTACTGAACATTGGCTCAAATCTCATGAAATAATCAAATATCAAAGTCAGTACACAGTGTTGAGTGCGTTCACAAGAAAAACAGCCATACGCGGAGGATCTCCAATATTAGTCACCAACGACATCAAGTGTAAAGAACGCAAGGACATTATGGGTCTTTCTATTGAACGCATTGTTGAGATATCTTGTGTCGAACTGGATAGTTATGTTGTAGCATGCGTTTACCGACCGCCCTCAGGTGATTTTAATACATTTGAAAACGTCATGGAAGAGGTGTTAAAAAAAAATTCTGGTATTAAAAAGCAAAGCATTATATGTGGTGACTTCAATGTCAATCTAATCGAAAAGTCATCCATTAGCTGTAGACTAATTAATCTTTTTAAATCTTTTAATCTAGTATGCTTGTTTAATGAACCGACTAGAATCACTGCTACGTCTGCTACCTGTTTAGAAAATGTGTTTTGCGACTGTGAAGTGTTTGATAAATTAATTATAAACGCTTAGCCCTCAGATCATACTGGTCTGTTGGTGTCAGTACCCAGCCACCTTATACCTAAGTTATGTAAAGTTACTTGTAGGCCGATATCAGATCGACGTATAAACTGTTTTAGGGATAAAGTTTACAATCGCATGTCTAATATGGATTGGTTACATAATGATCCCAATTACCTATATCAAAGCCTTTTTGATACCATGAAATCAGAATTCGATAATATATTTAAAATAAAATCATTTTCAACGGCCAAAAAAGCAAAGTTTAGTGATTGGGCTACTCTAGGAATTCATAAAAGTAGAGCTAAGATGTATAAACTGTATGATACAAAAACATATATTTAAAACCCAGCTTTCTTGGAATATGTTAAAAACTACTCGAAGACTTTTAGGAAGGTGTGTACTGCAGCAAAGTCTTTATATTATAGCAATATGATCAAAAGGTCATCAGATAAGATCAAAACCACATGGGGTATAATTAACAGTGTATCTGGGAGAACTCAACCACGCGATGATCATATTGAACTTGTAATTAATGATAACATCTTAACAGATGATTTCCATATTACGCAGACTTTTAATAAATTTTTTAGTGAAATTCCAGTTCATACTCCTGGCTCCTTGAACTCCTCTTCCCGAAAAGCTGAACTAATATTAAAAATCAGTGTAAAAGTATGCAATGTCTTGTTTGAATTTAAGTATGTGACCCCGACAGACATAATCTTAACCTTTAAGTAGTTTACATTAAAAACACTGTCGACTTCTGGGGTATATCATTAAAAATACTAGATAGCATAGTAATGGCTTTAGCACCTGCGCTGGCGACGATATTTAATAGATGTGTAGAGAAGGGTAGGTTCCCCGACTTAATGAAACTTAGTAAAGTTGTACCGATTTTTAAATCAGGGATAAAAAGCGAGCCTTGCAATTTTAGACCGATTTCCATCTTGCCGGCCTTGTGTAAAATTTATGAAAAGATCCTACTCAATCAATTGCTTAACCACTTTAATGAGAATAAGCTGTTATACGGTGATCAATATGGTTTTACTAAGGGGCGTTCAACCACAGACGCGGGAGTAGGTCTGCTTCAGCAAATTTACGGTGCCTGGGAGGCATCGCAGAATGCAATTGGTGTATTCTGTGATCTCTCTAAGGCATTCGACTGTGTTGAGCATGCAACCCTTATTAAAAACCTAAGGCATTACGGTATTAAAAACACTGCCCTTAATTTATTAGCTTCATACTTAGGTGAAAGATCTCAATGTGTGAGATTAACGGGGTCAAGTCTCAGGAAGTAAATATTTCAATTGGTGTTCCACAGGGCTCCATCTTAGGACCCTTTCTTTTTTTAGTATATATTAATGACCCGCCGAACTTTGTCCGTAATGTTTGTGACATTGTACTATTCGTAGATGATACCTCCTTGATCTTCAAAGTTGACAGAACTAAGCTTAATTTTAACGATGTGAATGGTGCTCTTTCACGGATATCAAATTGGTTCGAAATAAACAATCTATTGCTTAATTCACTCAAGACAAAGTGTATTAAATTTACTATGCCCAATGTAAAAGATAATGCTACGAATATTCTTATTACACACACAAAGGCACAAAGCTGAACCTCGTGAATTCCACTGTCTTTCTAGGCATTACCCTAGACTCCAAACTCCAATGCGGGGGGCCATATCTCATCACTTGCGGGTAAAGTTAGCTCCGCTGCTTATGCAGTGTGGAAAGTACGGCAACTTACGGATGTGGATACAGCACGTCTAGTTTATTTTAGTTACTTCCATAGCATTATGTCTTATGGTATCCTACTGTGGGGTAACGCTGCTGACGTGGAAAATGTATTCATACTGCAAAAAAGAGCTATCCGTACCATTTATAATCTTGGACCTAGGGCTTCCCTCAGAGAACTTTTTAAAGAGATCAAGATTTTCACGGTCGCTTCACAGTATATATACGACAACATAGTGTACATACGTAGGAATATCCATTTATTTAATAAAGTGAGTGACGTTCATAAATTAAACACTAGAAATAAACATAAACTGGTATTGCCAATTGTTAGGCTTAAAAAAGTATTTACTTCCTTCGTAGGAGTCGGTATTCGCTGCTTCAATAAGACACCAAAACCCATGTTAGAGTTGCCACTTGACAGATTTAAAAAGTATATTAAATCTTTTTATTTTATTTATTTATTTAAGATAAAGACACACCATCGACAGAATCACAGATATCACAGTATAAATATTGTAACAGTTTAGGACAGTGTGAACTGTCATTACAGGAGTGTACAGCTTTTATAGAAAAGAATACAAGATTATTATAGGAACATGCAATCTATTGATAAGAATATTTGAATACAAAAAAAAAACATGAAAAAGTCAAGATTATGGAGATTAGAGATATTATATAATAAAATTGTAATAGATGTTATTTAATCATTTTATTATTGTCATTTTTATTATTATGTCATTTTTATTATATAATTCTAGTCGCAATCAATTTAGAATAGGAGAATAATGGAAATTAAAATAAGATTACAATAAAATAATTAGGTGTCACCAAATATTTTAAACAATTCACAACGAAACATGACCAGGGAATTGCTGAAGATGTCAACATTATTAACTTCATTGTATGTTTTAATAATACGATTCAAGGGGCAATTAATTTTGGTTCGGTGTAGTGTGGGTACAAAGGTCGAAGTTAAAGGGAATCTAGGGATCCTACTGGGTACTGATAGTTTTAATTTTTCCAACAGGTTTGAATTGTCAATAGTCCCATTCACTAGTTTATGTAAAAATGCTAAATCGATTATTTTACGGCGGGTTTCAAGTGAACAAAGTCCATAATGCCGCAATCGTTTCTTGTAGCTAGCACGGTACGGGCCTTGTGGATCTTTATATGCTAAGAATTTTGTAAAATTCTTTTGAACGCGTTCTAATCGATTAACATGAACCGTGTATTGGGGGCTCCAAACAGCAGTTGCATATTCGAGAATACTTCGGACTAAGGTGTTGTACAGACAAATAAGAGTGCGAGTGTTGGAGAAGTTATTGCACGTTCTCTTTAGAAAACCAAGCAGCTTCCAAGCTTTAGATAGTGTTTGGTTAGTATGTTGTACAAATCTTAGTTGATTATCGATCTCGACCCCCAAATCGCGAATATAAGCCACTTCAAGTAGCTGCTCACTTTCAACAAAGTAACGAGTTGCTATGGGCTTTTTAACTTTCGTCATCTTTATGTGAGCACATTTACTTGCATTAAGCTGCATATTATTCTGAAAACACCAATCATTAATAGCATTAATGTCATCTTGAAGTTTATACGAATCCTCCACACTACTTATTGTCATATATAATTTAAGATCGTCAGCAAAAAGGGAGTAATTAGAATGTTTTAAATTCTCACCTATGTCGTTTATGAAGATTAAGAATAATATTGGGCCCAGATGAGAGCCCTGAGGGACCCCAGAAAATGCTACGTAGTCCCTGGACTTATAACCCTGTGCTGTTACTCTTAAAACCCGATTTTCTAAGTATGATTGAAACCATAGGAGGAGCGGCCCGTGTATCCCAAATCTCCTCAGTTTATTGACAAGTATATTGTGATCTACCTTATCAAACGCACTACTAAAGTTTGTGTATATAGCGTCAACTTGCGCACGTTGATCAATGGAGTGCGATAAGTCGGTGGTATAGTTGACTAGGTTAGTGACGGTTGACCTATTTTTGAGGAATCCATGTTGGTTTGGTGACAACATATTCTTTGTAAATTCTGTTAATGATGGGCAAACAATACTCTCGAACGTTTTAGAAAAAATATTCAGAATGGAGACCGGACGATAATTTGTGACACTATTGACGTCTCCTTTTTTGTAAATTGGAACAACATTTGCTTCTTTCCAGACCGAGGGAAATGTAAAAGTGTCCAAAGATTTTTTGAATATAAGTTTGAGAGGTAAGGAGAGATTTTTACTCGTCATTTTGATAAAGTATGGAGGAATACCATCTGGCCCGGCCCCTTTACTGACGTTGATTTTTTTTAAAACACTCAAAACAAGAGTTTCAGTCACATGGATATTATTTAAAGAGTATTGATTAAATATTTCCTCGATTTTAGGCTCTATGGCAATATCAGTCTTTGAAAAAATAGAGGAAAAATGATCTGCAAAAAGATCACAAATTTCTTTGCCTGATTTGGCAATATTGTTTGCTAGCGTCATTTCAGATGGTATTCCAACTGATTGGCCACGGTTTTGTTTTAAAAATGCCCCAAATTTCTTAGGATTGCTACATATTGATGATTCTACATTGTTTATGTGGGTATGATAGCATTTTTTCATCAAGTTTTCTACCCGTTTATTCGCAAGTTTTAGCTCAATCAAATCTCGTGGGTTTTTGTTCACTCTGTATTTGCGTCTGATTTTCTCTTTTTCTGCTATCAATGCTATTAAAGACCGTGTGAACCAAAAGGGATATTTATGGGTACGCTTTTTTGTCTTAGGTACTGATGATTCTATAATGGAATAAACTATTTCATAAAATTTATGTGTTATAATGTTGACATCGTCGCAATCAAGCTCAGACTCCCAGTCTACTTGTCTTAGTTTGTCATTTACGAGAGAGTAGTCAGCTTTTTTAAAGTGATAAGTGGCAAAAATCTGATTTTTGAGGAAAAGCGGGGTCTGGAGATTGAGTTTGATTTCTAGAGGTGGATGATATGAGTCAATTTTGCTAAGAGGAATCGTAGCTTCCTCAATGTCAATACCTTCGAAATTAGTTAGGACAAGATCAAGTATTCTATTGCTGTTATTTTTGACATTATTGTGTTGTTTAAAATTATTTTGGGACATGAAATCAACAAAGGAGTAGCCAATAATGTTATCGTAATTAGTAGGTAGCAAATCCTTGCCCTCATCACTATCCCTTTGCCATTCCATAAAATTTAAATTAAAATCGCCAAATATTATGACTTCTGTAGGATTATCAGCCATAATCGCATTAACATTATTTATAAAATAATCTAATGAACTTACTATAACAGGCGGTGGCAAGTAAATGACACATGGTAGTATATGTTTTGTCACATTATTGTCTCTAATTTTTAACGAGATCCATAAGTCCTCTTGAGGGGACTCAAGGTGAGCGAGTCGCCTAGATTGTAAGTTTCGGGCAACAGCGAAAAGAACTCCTCCACCTTCCTTTTTGGCCGAACATGTTGACTGTCGATCACGTCGGTAGATTTTGTAATTTTTATTGAATAGTTCTCCGTCTTCTATAGAGTTGTTCAGCCACGTTTCAGTTGCAACTATTATATCATAGTCATTGCTAAGAGACGCCAGTCTAATATCCTCTAGCTTACTTCGCATGCCTCGTAAGTTCTGATAATAGACTTTGAATTTTAATAGTAGCTGTACGGTCACAGATTCTTCGTCTTGTAACTGTTCAGAGTTTCTTCAGACAGTCGTTGGACTTGATTTGCCGTGCGGGAGATTGATCATTCAAACGTGTAAATATACGGCCATTTCGAATCCACACATACTTGATCCCTTTCTCACGAGCAATTTTTCTTGTTTCAGCGTGAAGTACTTTATGGTATGGGGATAGATGTTCCGAGACATAAACTGGCGCTTTCTTCCCACTATAGCCTAATAATCCACTGTGCAGCTTTTCATTAGGGTTTTTCCTATTATATTTCGATACCGCGGCTAAAACGTTGTCTCTAATTCTAACACTAGGGAATTTTACTATTATTGAGCGAGGTCTGCTACTAGCGTCATCTAATTTCCTTACTCTGACGGAGCTTAATATTTCCCACTGTTGAATTGGACAAGAGACGGTAGAACCTAGCTGCTGGACCAATATCGGTAAGTCTTCGGATCTGTTTTCAGGTATACCATTTATTTCGATATTGTTCTCACGAGCATGTTGTTCCATCAAATTTAATCTAATTGACAGGTCATTGGTAGTGTTTAAAAGCCTTTCGTTTTCTCTTGTTGTCTTCGATATGTTTTCTTAGGCTAATTTCAAATCTTGTTTTAGGGTATCATATTCGTCACTTAAGAATTTAATGGAATTTTTCAGGTCTTTTAGTTCAGCAAGGTTAGTTTTTATTTCTTTCAATTCATGCTTTAGAAATGTTTTCACCGTATTTTCAATTGCCTCTTTGACGGCCAAATGTATTTCGGATTTAATTGTTGCTAGTAAAGATCGCTCAATATCCATTGTTTGGTAATTTTTTAGGTCCTCCTCAGATTGTACTGTGTTCTTACGACGAGTTACGTAGTCAATGCCAATGTAACTAGGGGAATCCGATTCCGAAGTATTGACTGATTGTCCGGAACGTATAGGCGTGTTGGAATTATCCCCCTTCGGTTGTTTACTGCGGCAGCAGTGACATATCCAAGTTGTTTTAAGTTCCTTGGTCATAGCAGAGAAGCGTTTGTCCGAAACATTGGCGCACATAAGATCGTAACTTTTGTTGCAAGACGAACACTTAAGAAAGTCCTTGTTTTTTATAGTATTGGGACACCCTGTACATATATTAGCTTTAGATGCCATCGCGATAGTTTATTCTAATTGTCATTGATAATAGTAGTAGGTAGATAAGTAAAAAGTCCAACGTTCAAAATAGCTTCGCAGTTGCAAACGTTAAGACTACACGCAAAAGTTCGTTAGAAAAAGGTCGTAAGCGCCGTGCATATCGTGGCGCTTACGCGTACCTCTGAGTCAGTCTCTGGGCTGCATTGTCATTTCAGTTAAATTGTTTAATTACGAATTATTTGTACACTACACTAAATTTTAATCCGAATAACTCAGTATCATTCATCATCTTCACTAATGAGTAAAGGATATACACTATTAATTTATTTTTTAAATGAAAAAAATGCCTTTACACAAATTAACTGAAATTTAGAAGAATAAAATGTTAAGTGCAGCGTGCCCTGCCTAGCGAGCGTTCATTGATTTTAAATATTATTCTCGAACGATGTCGACAGGCTCGTGGATTGCTCATGCTCACGAAAATGTCTTTGCTAGTGGCGGCTCTGTGGAGAGGGTCATTCTTTTCCCTCTAAAATGGTTGGGGAAAGTGATGGCTGCTTCTCAGGTCATACTGCTGGTGGGGACTGGTCCGTCCCCTGCCCCTTGTCTGACTGAACGTGTACCATAATGCTGTTGAATTTTGTCTCGTTCGGCATCACACTGGAGCTATGACCAGTTGTTTTGTACGCGCTCTTTACATATTTTATAGTAACACTTTATCTTACTATTACTATTATGCTTTTTATTATATACCTCTACAACATCTCTATTTTGTAAATGAGAGGACTATGTACACACTGACCAATATCATGAATCTAAGTACACTTATGATTAATCTATACTTAAGCACATCTATTTAGCTCGTTCTGAATTGTTATCCCATACTCCATAAATGCAAGCTATACAAAAAGAATTGTAAAACTAATTTTAAAAAAAGAGTAACCGTGCTAATAGGATCATCCAAAGCAACGATCAACACTATCACAGACATATTCAATGAAATTTTACACACAGAAGATATTCCTCAACAATGGACTTTGTCAACGATAATAATACTGCACAAAAAAGGGAAAATAGATGACATAGCCAACTACAGGCCCATCAGCTTGATGTCGAACGTTTACAAAATCTTTTCAAAGATACTGCTAGACCGTTTAACAAAGACTCTGGATGAAAACCAACCCAAAGAACAAGCAGGCTTTCGCAGCAAGTTCTCAACAATAGATCACATACACTCGATAAAACAAGTAATTCAGAAAAGTAGTGAATACAATATTACGTTCTACCTTGCGTTCGTAGATTAGGCATTTGACTCCCTAAAACACGCAAAAATATGGAAAGCCTTAGAAACACAAGGAGTGGAGAAAAAAAATATTCGACTGATTATCAACGTGTACAAGAACATGAAAGCAAGGATACGAACAGAAAGAGATGGGGATTATTTCCAGATAAAAAGAGGAGTAAGGCAAGGGGATCCTTTGTCACCCAAACTTTTCTCAGCTGTTCTCGAACACGTGTTTAGACGTCTCGAGTGGGATAAATACGGATTGAATATTAACGGAGTGCGATTAAACCACTTAAGATTTGCAGACGATCTAATAATAATTGCTGAAGACCCAAGAAGCTTACAAAATATGTTAAAGCAACTGGTGTATGAAAGTGATAAAGTGGGACTATCAATGAATACTGCAAAAACAAAAATTATGCCAATCTCTGAAAACATTCCTATATCCGTTAACGGTAATAATATAGAATATGTGGATGAATACACATACCTAGGACAGATCATATCTCCAATAGACCTCACAAAGAAAGAAATAAATAACAGAGTCACTTTGGCTTGGAAAAGATACTGGTCTCTCAAAGAGATAATGAAGAATCCTTTCGTACCGTTGAAAGCGAAGGGTAAAATATTTAATTCCTGCATTCTGCCTGTTATGACATATGGGTGCCAAACATGGAGCCTAACTAATCAAAGCAAAGCAACGCAAATTAGAAACTTGCCATCACAGTATGGAGCGAAGCATGATGGGCATTAAATTAAAAGATAAAATTAAGCTAGATACTATAAGGAGCAAAACAAGAGTCACAGATATCACGTACTGCATTAAAAAACTAAAATGGAGGTGGACAGGTCATATGATTAGGAGTAACATAGATAAATGGTCTAGGGATGTAACAGAATGGTGCCCGAGACAACACAAAAGAAAGAAAGGGAGACAGCGACGTAGATGGGAAGACGATATTGTGAAAATAGCGGGGTATACTTGGAGAAGACGAGCTCTGAACCGCACTCGGTGACGTACTCTAGGGGAGGCCTATGCTGGACAGCAAGACAATCTTCACGGACCGGTGTCAAACGAGTAAATAAGTTTATATTGTAAATATATTTTATCTAAGATTGTTAAATAAAGGCTATTATTATTAACAGTGGAGTTTCTTGCCCTTCTTCTCCACAGGAATGACTTTCCGAACGGGTGGTAGAGTCTTAAGTAATTAATAATTTTCTCTTTTTGACTATTCATAAGTGCCTTTTGGTCTATATGAATAAAAAACTTTTGATTTTTTTGATTTTGTAAAATCAGAGGGCTCGGGCCTAAACCCAGACACGCACCTCTGCCTTTTTGAAAACGTGTGCGTGTTAAAAATTACTATCACACGGTGAAGGAAAAACATCGTGAGGAAACCTGCATGCTTTAAAATTTCTGGAAGATGTGTGAAGTTCGCCAACCCGCCTGGGCCAGCGTGGTGAACTATGGCCTCAACGCTCTCAGTTTGAGTGGAGGCCCGTGCCCAACGGTGGGTCAGTTTTTTAACAGGACTAATATTATTATAAAGATTTCTTCCAGCATAAGAATGCCCGGAACGTTCTATCTATCTATCTATATCATCATGCCAGATACCTTGCGGGGTAGGCAGAGAGTACAGAGTTCCAACAGGTTCTTTCCTTACATACCTCTCTGGTTTCCTCTACTCTCATGGTTCATCCCGAAATGTTACAGTGTTATAACAAAATCCAAATAATTTTACGGAACGGCAGAACGGGTTAGCTGTGCCGGTATGATCGCCTTTTTCCGTAGTTTTTTTGAAAACCATAAAAGTAAAACGGGTTAGAGGATATAAAACTAAAGGCTTAGCATGCACAGCTTAACTAAAGGTTATGCATTAAAATGATGGCATGTTAACTCGGTAGCGTCACACAAACGTCAATCTGTACGTTCTAATGGCCTGTTTCAATATTACACTCAAAGATAGATTTGCTTGTTGTGAGTAGAATTTTAACAGATTTTCCATACATAAAAATTCTATCCATAGTAGGCAAAATAATCTTCAGTTAAGTATTGAAACTGGCCGTAAGTCATCTACGTTTAATTGAAAAACGTTGCTTGCTGTTATAAATAACGACAAAGTCACAATTTTGTGGGCAAAATCTTATACCAACGTTTGCCTGAGATCTTATAATACGATCCAACGGAGCTCCTTGGCTGTATAAATAAATACACCTGTCTTAAGCAGTCCCTGATTATTCCGTCGTATATCGCATTCCGCTGGGAATAGCGTTGAGCGTTGTATTAATTTAATCGTGTCATCAGCACCTGTAGGTATCTGCGTTAAGGCTATAGAAATATTTATAATAAAATACTAGAAGTATTATTGCTGCGTGAACTGGTCGCTACGCATGTAAGAAAATTATCACAAAATGCTTCAGCTCTGCGTGGACAAATGTATGTGATACAGTGGCTAAACTTGGTAATTTGCAGCATACCCAACTATGGAATGTCTTCCAAAATTTGTAACTGTAACTCTTAGGTAATATAGAAAAATATTTGTTCAGTAATAATGTGAGTGTATGTCAGTCTTTATCTTTTTTTTTTCAAATTGTGCATGTACGGCAAAGCGGAGACAATGGTTTTGAATGAAATCGTGCGCTATTTCACTTCTAGTATTTTCTTGTTATGATTTCTGTGGTAAGTGCTAATTAATTAATGTAATTTATACGCCTCGGTAATGCTGAACGGCTGATTTAACTGTAACACGATATCTATTAGCCTCGATAATGGTCACGACGCTCAGGGCCCATTTAGTTGGGTAACCACCAGGATATCATGTAAAAAATATCAGTTAAAACATATGATTCATTAGTTTGTTTGTTTATCGATAACAGTCAATATATATCAGTAGGCTAAAAAACCGGATCTTTTCAGTGGAGGTCGTGTTTCCAATAATGTAAAACGACTTCAGAGGGCTAAGCATGAAAATATTGAATTTTGCGTGACGCTTACGAGTAAGCGTGCTGCCACGTTCATGTTTATTTAGTATATTTGTAGTGTCACGTTAAATTATCCCTGCTAATCCCACTGCACCTAATATATAATTATAATATCAAGTATGTACATATCACGGAATAAAGACCTACGACGTACAAACTTTACCGATACGTGCGGATAACTGTCGTCAAAGTACCTTCATATTCTCGTGAATGCCGTAGAGGTATATACAGTGCAAAGCCAACATGTTAACACTTTTGCAGGAGCGTATTTTATTGGTAACCAAAAAATATGACAATATTAATAAAAGATACCTACTTAAAAGAAATTTCATACTCCGCCAAAACTTATTAATTGAATGCCAACTTAGCTCAGCAGTTGGATAATAACTTTCTCCGCTGGGTCGACTAATTGGGGGTTCGATTCCCGAATCGGTCGAATGTTTATGTGACAAATATTTGTTTTTATTTGAGGGTTTATGCATGTGAAGTTCATGATTCACGATATAGGAGTCATTATAGTATGGGGCAATATTTTTAAAAACAAAGAAATATATTGAGTTCTTAGATTTACGCGAATATTACACATGAAATAAAACTATTTTACGGATTTTATCGCGGTTTATTTTTTTGTATTTTTAGTTCCCGACGTTTCGAGTGCTTTGCAGCACCCATGGTCACGGGAGGGACTGAGGTGTTAGACGTCCAATAGGCATAGTTGTTCCGAGGTACCCTCAAACTTCTTAATTATTTTTGTTGTTGTTGGTCCGATCTACGCAGAATGAGCTCACGGTGTCTTGAGGTCTTGCAGTGTTATGCTTGGTTTTGGATTTGATTATATTAATTACCGGATCCCAAGACGATGGAAGCACCCAGCCATCTTCTCTATTGAAATTAGGATGTTTTTTAATTTCAATAGCCTCGCGAACCATCCTTGGTAGGAATCGGTGTTCTTTCACGAGGATTTGTGGTCTATCAAATCTGATGTTATGGCGGGTGCGGTCAAGGACATGTTCACAGACTGCAGACTTCTTTGAGCGACGGTGTTTTAGGTCAGCTATGTGTTCTTTAACCCGAGTTTTTACCGGTCTTTTTGTTTGTCCTATATAAGAGAGACCACATTCACAATCAAGCTTGTAAACTCCTGCATCTTGTAGAGGGATCTGACACTTGACAGATGGTAAAAATTGACTGATCTTCTTCGGCGGCTTAAAAAATGTTTTAATCGAAGCACGCTTCAAGGTGTAGCCAATCTTGTCCGTGACTCCTCTCATGTAAGGTATTACAGCAGGGAGACGCTCAACTGTGGCTGGTTTCACTCGGTCACTGTGACGTTGGCGTGGGACTCGAAGCTTATTGTCGTGCAGGACTTGCTTGACATGTTGAAGCTCGGCAGCCAGATGTTTCTTGTCACAGATCCCTTGTGCTCTCTGAAACAAAGATTTACCCACGGTAGCTAACTGTGTTGGATGGTGGTGAGATTCACCGTTTAAGTACCTATCAGTATGGGTCTTTTTACGATAAACCGTATGGCTTAAGGTGTTGTTGGGGTTACGGATTACTAACACATCTAGGAAAGCTAGGGAATTATTTGCCTCCAACTCCATTGTAAACTGAATTTTAGGGTTAATGGAGTTAAGATGATTTAGGAATACATGAATTTTGTCAGATGGTAATATTGTGAAAGTATCATCTACGTACCGCTTGTAGAAACTTGGCTTTACAGGTGAGGTACGAAGGGCTGTCTCCTCAAAGTCTTCCATGAATATATCAGCAACAATGGGAGATACAGGGGAGCCCATCGCCACGCCATCTACTTGCTTGTAGAACTGCTCCTTCCACAATAAGTAGCCAGATGTAAGGCAGTGTCTCAATAGTTCTAAGTATTCCGCTGGCATGTTGTTCTCCGCTAGTTTCCTTTCTACAATTTCGACACAGTCTTGTACAGGTAGGCATGTGAATAGTGACTGGACATCGAAACTGACCATAGTTTCATTGTCAGTAAGATGTAGATTTTTGATCTCACTAACAAAATAGTATGAATCCTTAACATGTGCTCTGGTGTGTCCTTTGAGTGCCGAGAGCACTTTCGCTACGTGCTGAGCCAATCTGTAGGTTGGTGTGTCGATTTGGCTAACGATTGGACGTAGGTGAGCATTGCATATCTGTTTTGTCATTCTTTCCTCTGGCATTCTTTCTATATGCCCAAACCAACGGAGCATGCCCTTTCTCATCTTTACACCGATACTATCTTTCATACCTACTCGCTGTCTTACTACGCTGTTGCTAATGCGGTCGGTCAGCTTCACTCCGCACATCTTCCGCAGAGCTCGCATTTCTACCGCATTTATCCTACTTTCATTCTCCTTCTTACATACCCAGCTCTCGCTACCATATAACAGCGTTGGGACAAGAACTCCGTTATGTATGGCCAGCTGCGCCTTAGGGCTTAAGTGCCGGCTCCCGAGTAGCTTTCCCATCGCACCATTCACTCTGTTCCCTGCACTCACTCTTCTCTCTATGTCAGCGGTGTATTTCCCATCCTTACTGAAGGCGCATCCAAGATATACAAACTCATTCACTTGCTTCAGCACATCGTTACCAACCACAATCCTTACATTCGTTCTGGTTTCTTCCCTTTCAAAAACCATAATCTTGGTTTTCTTCACATTCAAGTGTAAGCCATTGATCATGCAGTCGTCTTTCATAACTGTGACTAGTGTTTGCAGATCAGTGGCTGTTGGCGCTATTAAAACCGCGTCATCTGCATAAAGTAGATGGTTTACCACTAAGTCACCCATTTGTACACCTTCATTCATCGCTTTCAGTCTTTGAAGACTTTTGTCCAGATATATTATAAACAGTCTAGCGGACAACACGCAACCCTGCTTGACGCCGATTTTAACGTCAAACCAGGGTGACCTGTTACCACCCACCCGTACGCATGCCTTGCAGTCCACATAAGTGGACTGGACGGCTCGCAACAGAGTGCCATCTATACCATACTCTGGCAAAATGTCCCAAAGTCTCTTTCGCACAACTCTGTCAAATGCCTTCTCCAGATCTACAAAACCGCAGAAAACCTTCCGGCCCACTGCCAGATGCTTCTCTACGATGTTGCGGAGTGAGAAGACTTGATCCGAACATCCTCTTCCAGACCTGAAACCCCCTTGTGCCTCGCACAACATTCCATCGGACTTCACGCGCATTCTCCGTTCAATAATTTTACCGTACACCTTGGCTGCCAAGCTGATCAAACTGATGGCCCTGTAATTGGCGCAGTCATATTGTCAAATTTTAACTACGGAATATAAGATTTTGGTGTAATTATAATGACTAAGTAATTATGAAACTATTAGGAAGTAGTTTCTACATCAATACTAGTATTATATAGCGGAAAGGTTTGTTTGTTCGTAACGGAAAAACTATGAGACTACTGAACCAATTTTAATCATTTTCGACGAACGATTTAGCGCAGTGGTTAAGAGATTGAGCCCCTCCGCCCACTGTGTCTAATAGTCATGGGTTCGATTCCCGCACGGGACAAATCTTTGTGTGACCCACAATTATTTGTTTCGGTCTGGGTATTTGTGTATGTGAATTTTCATGTTTGTAAACGCAAACACGACACAGGAATAACCCTTAATGTTTTAAAAAAAATCATTCACCATTATTTAGAACCAATGTTGTTCCCGAAGTAAAATAGACCCGGTAGGTGGCGTTGTTGTTGATCGGGTGCGAAGCCGCGGAAATCTGCTAGTAGGAAATATATCTATCTATCTATATCATCACGCCAGATCCCTTGCGGGGTAGGCAGAGAGTACAGAGTTTCAACTGGTTATTTCCTTACATACCTCTCTGGCTTCCTCCACTCTCATAAATCGACTCATACACGCTCGCCGGTTACGGAGACTCTTGATTGATAAGGAAATATATTTATATATGAAATAGTTTTACACAAAGAACATTATATCTGTATCATCATGCCAGATCCGTTACGAGCTTGGGAGACAGTGCAGAGTTCTGACAGAGATACAGTTATTGAAATCAATCGTAACTGAGATTAATTAACGCCGCAGAGACGCTATAATAATTATATCTCTAGGGATATACGTACATAACTATTATTGCAAGTGGTAAAGTCACTTTCCGTTATTATTGATTCATATGTGTATTTTCTACCATCCGACTAATATTATATCCTGCTAATATTATGAAAGTGAAAGTTTGGATGTTTGTTACTCAATCATGCAAAAACACCTGATGGGATTTGAATGCACTTTGACACACAAATAATTTATTGCCTGGATTAATATATAGGATACTTTTTCTCTCAAAAGTCAACGCGGACGAAGTCGCTGGCAGAAGCTAGTAAACTATATTCATGATGTTAAGACATATTTTTTTTAGTTCGCACTCTAGTGTCAGCTGTAATGCCGGATATTTTAGTTCAAGTGACAATTTCAGCGGGACCGGGTGTCAACTTAAATTCCGTTGTCGGCGTTATTGCGGCGTCCTTAGTTTGACGAAGGTACGGCTCCCATTGTTGAGGGAATTTCGAAGAAGATCGAATTCTTGGGATTGTTGATTGCTTTTGTTTACGTGAACCAAAAATAGTTACATATATAGGAAATTCAGAGGAAAACAATCTAAAGGTGATGAATTAGTATTTTTTATGTGTGCAAATATTATTTCTATTAAACATATTTGTTAAATAGGTAAGTGACACAGAAATAGTAATACTAACTCTAGAAGAGAAATAGAGCGGTCGCCGCTTTGCTATACATGCACAATATAAAAAAATAGATACAGACTCACATTATTGCTGTAAAAACATTTTATGATAAATTGTTTTTCCTTATAAGTACTGGTACAAGTTTTGGAAGGCTTTCATACCAACTTTAGCCCCTGTATCACATACATGAGCCCACGCAGTCCGGAATCATTTTATATTTATTTTCTCACATGTATGGCGACAAGTCCACGCGGCTATACCACTTCTTACGTCTTATTATTACGATTTCCATGATAAGTGACTACGCATTAAACTCGGATCTCAAGTAAATACCAGATTAATAACTTTTTTCATTACCTTTTAAGAGATTTTAAAAATTAAAATTAATACCTCAAAGATAATTGGGATATTTATGAAACACTGTCACCCTCACATACTTGCCAAGCGCCAAACACTCGATTTAGAAAAAGTAAAATATTATGTGTAATTTATATACTTCTATACCATTAAGAATGAATCTACTAGGTCATCATAACAGATTAGGAGATCTTAGGTCGTGAACGTTGTACTCAAAAATATGCATAGGTAAATTATAACGAAATCAGTTTTTAAAGTACCAGGATATCACAACAGTACAGCTGTTTAGCCATTCTGAATACTTTTGATAAATAATGTCGCATTGTCATTGCAGTATGCCAAGTTTAAGCTGAAACTCAATGATAAACTTAACCGAATGCTAAAACATTTTTTTAGCTCACCTTTGTATGTGTCTCTAGAAATAAAATCTCGTGTTAATGTGTAATATTTGCTCCCTTGTTTATTAATAGTTTAAGGTCGTGTGTGCTTGATTGTACTTTTAATTTTTTTTTCTTTAAATTAGAATGTGTGCAAATGACCTAATTACATATTTTTGAAGGTGACCATTTGTACGAAATAAACGGTATTCCAGCGAATCCTACTAAAAATATTAATTTATAAAGGTGGCGATTTGCACGATTCATGCGAGAAAAATTCGTACGAATCGACCACTAAGCCGCTTAGCATTGCCCAGTAGTTAGAAATCTAAATGTAATACCTAGAATCTAAGGTAAATCGGTCTCACAAATATTCATTTGTCCAAAATGAAAAACTACTACACTGGGTTTATTAATATTCTCTAAGAAACAAAATCCTTCGAAAAGTCAGTCGTTCTCAACGGCAAAGAGAATTATATAGAACCATCAAATCGCGAAGGCTTTTTTTAAAAAACATTTTATAATCGACCAGTACCAAATTAAAATATTATTATGCGGTGAAGTGAAAATGGTATATTCCGTAATAATAGGCTCACGGAGTTTGCTGTTCGAAACCTTAATACCGAAAATGAGAATATTACAAGAACATTACCGTATTAAATAAAACTATTTTGTCCGGATTTTATCGCGGTTTATTTTGATTTTTAAGTTCCCGACGTTTCGAGTGCTTTGGTCACGGGAAGGACCGCGATAAAATCCGGACAAAATAGTTTTATTTCATGTGTAATATTCGCGTAAATCTAAGAACTCAGTATTACCGTATTATTTTTATACTTGTTTGCCGCGTGGTTCCCGGTTTAGAATAGGACCAACCCATCTCATCCCATCGGGTGTCGTACAAGGCGACCAAGGGAAAACTAGGGAATGGGCAGCAGCGTTCCCTTAACACTTCTACGATCAAAAACTGCGCTCGCCAACCCGCCTGCCAAGCGTGGCGAGTATGGCAAACAACCCCCACCCAATATTATGGAAGAAAGCAAGAAAACCAGGCCCCTAGTCCCCGGCGGTAACGGTAACGAAAGGACAAGGGGTGCTAAGAATCTCCGGCAAAGATTCAGCTACCACCAAAACCGAAAATTGGCCCTGGTGACATACAACGCACGCACATTGAGGACAGATGAGAAGCTAGTTGAGCTGGAAGAAGAGGTAAACAAGTTGCGGTGGAGTATTGTTGGTTAATCGGAGGTCGGAAGAGAGGGCGAGGACACGAATACCTTAAAATCCGGCAACTTGTTTTACTACTGGGAGGGCGAACAGCAGTCCCAAGGTGGTGTCGGATTTATCGTCCACAAGTCACTCATAAACAACGTTGTGTCCATCACTAGTGTGTCGAGCAGGGTAGCGTACCTGATACTCAGAATATCCAAAAGATATTCGCTGAAGGTCATACAGGCCTACGCACTCCTAACCGCAGGCCTACTCCGTAACCGACCTCGGCATACTCAGATGATGAGGTCGAAGTTATGTATGAGGACATTAGTAGAGCCATACATACTTCCAAAGCACACTTTACAGTAGTTATGGGTGACTTCAATGCGCGACTGGGCAAACGGGGCGATGATGAGTTGAGAGTGGGGCAATTTGGATATGGGCAACGCAACCCCAGGGGTCAGAGGCTGGCCGGATATCTGGAGAAGGAGGGACTCTTTATGATGAACTCTTTCTTCCGGAAGCCGCCTTGGTCTAAGGACTAGAGATAAATTTTATCTAACCTATGACCACGATGAGGTAATACATATTATAACTAAGATAAAATAAACTTCCATATTTTAATAATTTGCATTCTCGGTTAAGTTAACTTGCACGATTAAATAACTTTTTTCATCATGTACGGTGTGAAGAACCCTTCTCGCTTACAAAACAGTAGAAAGTTTTACGATTAAATGTTAAAGTAAGTATTCTTTGGTAAACTTTAAATTTATGCGGACGACTCAAACGAAATCAGAAGTTATTGTAAACGAATGCATATGTACACACCCGTGTACAAGCTATTAAGTTTAACTAAACATTACTTCTTTCTACGTAATAAGGGTAGGTATTTAGATGTTTTAATTAATTTTTTGATTTCCCTTTTACCCAGATGCTCAATGAGTATCTAATTCATCTAATCCTATTAATTAAATAAATCAAAGTTCTCCGTCTATTATATTACCTACTTTTAGTCATTCTATTTGGACTAATGTCATAAAAATAACAAATTTCATTTTGGTTTTAACTTAAAGATAGAAAACTAGTTTATGTACATATTTTATATATAGACGGGCGATGTCAACGGCAAATACTAGTAAAAAAATAAACCAAGACAAAATTATGATACCCACCTCTTCTTGAATAAATTGCTATTGTAAGTGTAGTTTAATATTTAGAAAGTTACAAGCTGCCGAGATCACAAAACTGTGGCGCTGTCAGACATTCCCGCTGAGAACATGAAACGATGAAGATGCAAAATTGCTATAATTGCTATTGCTATTAAGCCGCAAGTGTACTTTAAAATATCACTAGAATATTCGCTCTTTAACCACCCAGTTGGTTTTATCCGATAACATTTTACGTTTTTTTTTTTTGCCTATAATAAGTAATTAACACAGTCAATATCGTACAAATAAGTAGAATAAGCAAGAATATCCAACAACAACAGAATATCCATCGATTACAATACTTTGGATTGATCTGTTATAGTAAGAAGCAATGAAATAAAATGATTTTGTTAATTTGCTGGTTTATAGTTGTGAAGAGTTACAATTATTACAAAATTATATTTAACACACACTGTTAGTTTGTCTTTCTTTCCGGTTCACATTTTGTGATTCATTCTTCAAGCTGTTGCGGGTATCCGATTAAGCTGTGGCATACGTAAGGCCGGTGACAATACAATAATGGGGTGCCATGGAGCTGATCTGATGATGGAGCCGGAAGGTGGTCATACGAAGCATACAAACTCCCAACTAATATGATGGGGCAAAGGCCTTTCCTCACAAATCAAGAGAGCCTAAGTTATTCCTCTGCACGCGGACACAGCATGGATTGATGGAGGCAGGGTTGTAGCCACCTTCTGTTGGAACTTATCAAGCCGCCTATAAGGATTTATAACTTGATTTAACGACTACCACATTATGTGGTAACCAGGACCAATAAATTGGCCTGCCTACCAAAGCACGGAGACGCTGGAATATAAAAACGTCACAAACGGTCACCCATCTTAGGCCGACAACGAGACAAAAACTATTTATTCTTGGTGACCGCTAAGCACATCGCTACGAGCGCCTTAAGGACTGTACAACGAAACGTATTTAGAACTTTTATATAGTGAATACGCGCAGTAAAACGTCATAATGTTATGAATTATGTCAATATGATGTCAACCTGGCTTCTACCGTGATAAGGGTCCAGTTGACGTAAACTCATAACACATAAACTATCTGAGATATCTATTATATGGTTCACATATCTGTAAGAGATTTTTATGGACGTGACATGGTAAGTAATGCTTTGCTGTATAATTTTTTACCCATAAGAAATAATTTGGTCATGGGGCAAGATAATTTGGAAATAATAGATGTGCATTAGATAAAGTATTATGTGCTGTTTTTTCAAAATGCTGCGTGCATCGGAACCATAATCAACAGATATTGTTTTCAAACTTGCTTCACCGTCAGATCCACATTAGCTACTGATACATATAGTTATTATCACATCATCATTCTATTCCATCTTAGGATCCATCCTAGGAAGACGGGGCAGTTACTGCCCCTAGCATAACTAATTAAGAATTATTTTCATTTACGTATATTATTGGCCAAAACGTTGTAGTAGCCAAAACTGTAGGATATATAGTACCTACAATATTAAAAAATCATATGCAGAAACCGTATAACACAAGCAGACATAGTTGTAAATAGTTGATAAATTAGGTAAAGCTGTTAAACCTACATTTTATAAACATCAATTACTAAACCTAAATGAGTGCAGTTAGTAATGTTTAGATATTTTATTACGTAATTGAACGTCTCTTAAATAAATCTGGCTTACATTCGCAAACATCAGATGCAAGTTTTAATTAGACGTTTACTTGCGATTAATGCCAGTAATTTAAAAACAGATTTTTTTATTTTAAGGTTCAAAATTTATGACAACCTTCAAGCTATAGTTGGATATGTCTTTTTTTTCTTTTTATTTTAAAACGTAGCCCCACACTAGGATTGATTCCTGTATCGTGGTGCGTTTATAAACATGAAAATTCACATACACAAATACCCAGACCGAAACAAATAATTGTGGATCACACAAAGATTTGTCCCGTGCGGGAATCAAACCCGCGACTATTAGACACAGTGGGTGGAGCGGCTTAAGCTCTTAACCACTGCGCTAAATCGTCCATCCGTAAAAACAATTTCCAAAAATATCCCGAGAAACATGTTAACACATAGAATACGTACATATATACATAAATGCGTACAATAAATGTCAAAGAATCGAATAATTTACATTAATCTAATCATCATAGCACAAGTTCAATTTATTGTCAGTTGGCATATAGTCACACATGATTGATCAATGATTGCTTTTAGCGTGTGTGTGTGTGTGAATGATGTACGCTGTTGGCCGCGAGGCCTTTACAGCTTCACCGGACTTAAAGGCGAGCGTGCAACCACTACGCTCTAGCCAGCCAGAAGGGCAAGAGGCGACATCCTCGAGGGCGCCTCGAAGAGGTGCCCTCGGTTGGGACAGTCGCTGTAGGGGGACGGGTGCACTACTAAGTGCACCGGTCAACCGCCGGCTATGGGAGGGGATCTACTACTACGTCGTCGTCGTCGCCCGTATTCTGAGCGGAAAGAAGGGATGACAAAGCATCGGGGGGGTCGGTGAGAACATGTCGCGGCCGGCGGTGGCGGCAGGGGATTGCTTTTAGCGATGAGACTACCAGTTGTACCTTTATCTTCTATCTCTCTATATCATCACGCCAGCTCCCTCGCGGGGTAGGCAGAGAGTACAGAGTTCCAACAGGTTCTTTGCTTACATACCTCTCTGGCTTCCTCCACTCTCATAGTTCGTCTCATACACACTCGCCGGTTAGCCCGCAGGGCAGCTTGTGGCGAGCTGTTGGTGAGTAACGACACCACGGACCCGAGTGCTTCTGAGAGTCGGTCAGGGCCCCCAACTCGGCGTGTCTTCGTCGGTCGAGTGGAAACCGAAGGGTGCCCGCAGGACTCTCGGCTCTGGCTAGCCTTAATTGGCCGTCCAGAGAGGAGCCGTGAGAGCTATATCGACGTAGGAAGATAATGCGTTCCTACATCGATGTACTTCAGGGGTGGAAGTGTTAAAGGGCATAACGCCGCGAGTAACTTCGGAGAAAGCGCAGCACACCTCTCTACACCTCTGAGCCGCTCACACCGGTGTTGCCCTCAGTTGTCCTAGGACGACCGTTTGAGGGCCCATCTAGTAAGCGGCGAGTCACCGCCGGCCACGGGTATTTAGGTATAACTAATTATGGCCGGTGTCCGTCCTCTTTGAAATAGTCCAGTTTTTGTCCATCAAGCCTCATTTGCATAGCCCTTGTTTTCTTTCCATAATTTACAATAGTCCTTGCACCTGCCGGGGTCAGTTCGCTGGTTATGTTTCTTCATTTTCAGCAAGTGATCTCAGCAGGTGGCTTACATAACATTAACTTCTCGCAAAGGGCCTCTACGTGTTGGACCCATGTCCCCATGCAAGCCTTTCAAAGGTCCGGGTAAAGCCCGTGAATCTCAGTAAAAAAATAATAATAAAGCCCTTTTATTTCGATTTCACTACAGCTTTGAAAATACATATTTCCAAATTCAATTTGTTGTAGTGTGTCTCGCAAATCGGTGTGCCTCCTGGCATAGGCCTCCTCCAGATCTTTCCATTGATCTCTATCCTCAGCTACTCTGGTCCAGTATGGCCCCAAGGTTAGACGGATATCGTCTTTCCATCTTGTTTTCGGACGCCCCTGTTTTCTAGTGTCCTCTCTTGGGTACTATAAGGTTACTTGTTTGCTCCATTTGTTTATTTCGCAACGTAGCATATGTCCTGTCCAACCCTACTTTAAATGCTGTGCGAGTTATCTACTACTTTAGTTTTCCTTCTTTTTTCAGAATTTCTGATTTTATCGCTGAGTCTGATTCCCAACATGCCCCTTTCCATTGCCCTTTATGTACTAGCTAGTCTTTCTCTATGCTTGTCTGTTAACGCCCATCATGTCCATATGTCATGCACGGGGGGATGCAGGTGTTGAAAGTCTTTCTCTTGATATGCAGACTTAGCTCTGCGTTCTTCATTATTTCTTTTAGGGACCAGTCCTTTTTCCATCCGCAGGCTATTCTTTTATTTATTTCGTTGGACATAGATTCCTCGTGGGATATTATTTGACCTAGGTATACGTATTCTTTCACATATTCTAGCCTGTTTCCGTAAACCTCTATGTTGACTTCTGTGGAGTTGGTCATCAGTTTTGTTTTGTTTGCATTCATTTCTAATCCTACATCTGAAATGGTTTAGGCGGCTACCGTTGATGTTGATACCGTAGTTTTTTCAATCTAATCTTCTATATATGTACTCCAGTACAGCATTAAACAGCTTGGGAGAGAGTGGATCTCCTTGTCTCACGCCTCTGTTTATAGGAAATGGGTCTCCTTTTGTTTTCAATTTAATGCGACTTTTACATTATTTGTAGATGGATTTAATTATTTGTATATAGGCCTCAACCACTCCTTGTTCTTCTAAACTCAGCCAGATAAATTTATGTGTTAGGCTGTCAAAAGCTTTGGAGTAGTCTATAAAGCAGATATATAGGGGCTTCTGGTATTCATTATATTTTTGTGGTGTACTCTACTGAAGTTTTTTCTGAATCCCGCCTGTTCATTGGTTTTCATCTAAGACCCTTGTTATTCTTTCCAGAATTACTTTTGCAAAGACTTTGTACACATTTGAAATGAGGCTTATGGTCTATAGATGCCAATGTTGTCCTTATCTCCTTTCTTATAGAGGAGAATAATATGAGATT
Source organism: Phalera bucephala (assembly GCA_905147815.2). Lineage (NCBI taxonomy): Eukaryota > Metazoa > Arthropoda > Insecta > Lepidoptera > Notodontidae > Phalera > Phalera bucephala. Next base: position 15,284,774 of record LR990612.1, read on the forward strand.
CGCTCCATTGTTTCGGGATGGTGTCTGTTGTTAAAATGTCATTTAATAGCTTGGTTAGAATTGGGCCTATTTCTTCTACTGTGATAGATAACTTTGAATACGCACCTGCTTTCGAAAAGACAGAGGTGCCTGTTTGGTTTGAACCCGAGACCCTAACTTTGCAGTCCAACGGTCTAACCACTGCAGAACAATATAGTATACTTTATTATAAAACATCATTATTATGAATAACTGATAGGTACAAAATTCTTCTTTATACTACAACAAGCTTACTACTGACACAGTGATCGAATATCTTAGCTACATTAAAATATCTATTTAGCAGCGCTTAAGTTTTCTTTATGGCCGTTTCTATGCCAGTAGCGATGAAAGGTGGATTTATCTTCGTTTTCATTGTTAAAACTATAGTTTGTCTACCGAAAAAGTCTTAATGTCAGTCAAAAGTCTCAATTCTACCTGTTTTAATTTTCTTAGCGAAAAGTGGGTGTACACTGTACCCTCTAGGACCATAGTACACTTCTGCCACCCCCGCTTGTGGAATATAAGCGAGGGAGTTTTCGCCGTGTGACGTCAATTTAATTGAACAGATGGTTGAGGGCGCCCGTATAATTGTTGTTACAATAATATTTAACAGCTTCTTACCACGAGGTGCAAAATGCTAATTAGTTCAGTATGCCGTATATATAGTACCTACATATACAATAATATCAGCCTATACTGCCCACTGCTGGGCAAAGGCTTTCTCTCACAAATCTAGGTGATAGAGAAAATTAGGTCATACTCCGCCTCGCAGACTTAGTGCGGATTGGTGGAGGCAGGTTTGTGGCCACCTGCTGTTGGAACTTATCAAGCCGCCTTTAAGGCTTCCAACTCGGCTTAACGACTACCACATTAAGTGGTAACCGGGACCAACGGCTTAACGTGCCTTCTGAAGTAAGAAGACGTTCGATTATGAAAATGGCACAAACGGTCACCCATCTCAGGTCAACCGAGTCAAACGCTGCTTAACCTTGGTAATCGGTAAGAACGCCGCGGTCGCACAGCGCTAAGAACGCCTCATATATAAGCATATGTGTATATTAGTAACTATGTTATTCCTGAAATAATCAAAATTCCTTCCAAGGTTTGCACGACCGCAGACGACCCATTTACAAGTATCTAATTGGTAAAAACCAAACTCATAATTTTATCATTTTTTTAATCACTTTGATATCCAAATTAACCACAAAACCCGGCATTGAGGATTAATGTTCAGAAATGCTATTGAAATCGCTGTATGGCTTTTAATTATAGTTGAAAGTATTTAGTACAGTAGATTGAGAAACGATTGGAATGAGTTACAACAATTTTAGCTAATTTACGTACCTATTTCTTTTTTAAAATATGTATTTATAAAATAGTGGAGGTCGATCAAGTTTCTGATTAAGAACAAATACGTTCAGGCTCTGCGTTAATTGTGTTACACATTTAAAACGAAAACGTAGCCTCGAACTAGGGATTGTTCCTGTTGCGGGTGTATTTACAAACTTGAAATTCACATGCACAAACACCCAGATCTAAACAAATATTTGTGGATCACACAAAAAACGGATCGACATGGGGATCGAAGCCGCGTCTACTCGATCCAGTGGGCGGAGCGGCTTAAGCTTCTAAGCACTGGACCAAGCCATCCATATACTTGGAATAGACAGAGACGGCACTGGTAGAAATATTAAATTTAAATATATTAAAATTTGTCTTTCTCACTTAAAACTTTAGTCAGAAGTGAGCCAAGTTTTTGGCTCATTGAAGAGAATTTACACCAACTTTACCATAAAATTCGTATAAGGTTTGCAAGCATTTACAAAGCAGCACCTCACTTCTCTAATTAAAGTGATTCATTCCTTGAACTAGTAATACGAAGAACTCAGCATGAAGTTAAACCACAGCCTTCTATGAACAAAGTTGTACTTCATTTGCTATGATTGAATTAGGAAAAGTTTAAGAGCTAACCTTCTCAAGAGATCTTGGATTATTTCGGAGAGAGGCGAGACATATGTCGAGACATTTTATGTTTATTAGATTTAAATAAGTTTTCTCATAAGCACGATTCTTACAAGCAGGGAATATTAGAAACATTATAGTTGAAATATGTGCACAATAAATCTCTACTACCATTGCTTGGAGAATACAGGCTTACTTGTAAAACACTTATAATATTTCAGGACTATTACATTATTTGTCATCATCATCATCATCTCAGCCTATACTTGTCCACTGCTGAACATAGGCCTCCCCAATCGCTTTCCAGCGTAACCGGTCCGATGCCACCTGCATCCAACGACTTCCTGCGATTTTCACAAGATCGTCGGTCCATCTGGCAGGCGGTCGTCCCACACTGCGCTTGCCAATACGTGGTCTCCACTCTAGAATCTTTCTGCCCCAACGCCCGTCCGATCTACGCGCTATGTGGCCCGCCCATTGCCACTTCAGCTTGCTAATCTTAACGGCTATGTCGGTGACCTTGGTTCTTCTACGAATCTCCTCATTCCTGATTCGATCGCGTAGAGAAACGCCGAGCATAGCTCTCTCCATAGCTCGCTGAGCAACTCTGAGCTTTTTTATGAGACCTATAGTAAGAGACCACGTCTCTGATCCATATATCATCACTGGTAACACACACTGACTAAAAACTTTAGTCTTAAGGCACTGAGGTATTTTGGATGAGAAGATGTTGCGCAGTTTCCCGAACGCTGCCCAGCCGAGTTGGATTCGTCGATTGACCTCTCTCTCAAAGTTGGACCTACCTAACCGGACTACCTGTCCCAGGTAAATGTATTCGTCGACAACTTCAAGAGTAGAGTTCCCAACGGTGAGTGCGGTGGGTACGACATGGACGTTACACATTATTTTCGTTTTGTCCATGTTCATTTTAAGACCCACTTGTTGAGATACTCTGTTGAGGTCACCGAGCATTCGTCCTAGATCTTCCAGCGACTCCGCCACGACCACAATGTCGTCGGCAAATCGAAGGTGAGTGATGTATTCGCCATTGATGTTGATGCCAAGTCCTTGCCATTCCAAGAGCTTGAAGGCGTCCTCTAAGGTGGCCGTAAACAGTTTCGGAGAAATGACGTCTCCCTGTCTTACTCCTCTTTTTATGGGGATCGCCTTCGTGCAATGCCCCTGTACTCGGACTGACATGGTGGCGTTATTATACAAGCACTTCAACACTTCAATGTACCGATAGTCAATGCGGCATCGCTGGAGAGATCTAAGAACCGCCCAAGTCTCGATCGAATCGAAGGCTTTCTCATAGTCCACAAACGCCAAGCATAGGGGCCGATTATACTCCTCGGTCTTCTGTATAATCTGCCGCAGCGTATGTATGTGGTCTATGGTACTAAAGCCTTTCCGGAAACCGGCTTATTCGGGAGGCTGGAAGTCATCAAGCCTGCGTTCGAGACGATTCGTGATGACTCTCGAAAACAACTTATAAACATGTCTCAGCAGTGTGATGGGCCTATAATTCTTCAGTAAAGTGTTATCACCTTTCTTGAAAAACAGTACCACCACTCCCCTGTTCCATGCTTCCGGCGTTTTCTCTTCGAGCAAGACGGAATTAAACAGCCTCTGAAGGACTTTAAGTACCGGCGTTCCGCCCGCTTTCAGAATTTGTATTATTTGTAGATGGATTTAATTATTTGTATATAGGCCTCAACCACTCCTTGTTCTTCTAAACTCAGCCAGATAAATTTATGTGTTAGGCTGTCAAAAGCTTTGGAGTAGTCTATAAAGCAGATATATAGGGGCTTCTGGTATTCGTTATATTTTTGTGGTTTACTCTACTGAAGTTTTTTCTGAATCCCGCCTGTTCATTGGTTTTCATCTAAGACCCTTGTTATTCTTTCCAGTATTACTTTTGCAAAGACTTTGTACACATTTGAAATGAGGCTTATGGTCTATAGATGCCAATGTTGTCCTTATCTCCTTTCTTATAGAGGAGAATAATATGAGATTCGCTCCATTGTTTCGGGATGGTGTCTGTTGTTAAAATGTCATTTAATAGCTTGGTTAGAATTGGGCCTATTTCTTCTACTGTGATAGATAACTTTGAATACGCACCTGCTTTCGAAAAGACAGAGGTGCCTGTTTGGTTTGAACCCGAGACCCTAACTTTGCAGTCCAACGGTCTAACCACTGCAGAACAATATAGTATACTTTATAATAAAACATCATTATTATGAATAACTGATAGGTACAAAATTCTTCTTTATACTACAACAAGCTTACTACTGACACAGTGATCGAATATCTTAGCTACATTAAAATATCTATTTAACAGCGCTTAAGTTTACTTTATGGCCGTTTCTATGCCAGTAGCGATGAAAGGTGGATTTATCTTCGTTTTCATTGTTAAAACTATAGTTTGTCTACCGAAAAAGTCTTAATGTCAGTCAAAAGTCTCAATTCTACCTGTTTTAATTTTCTTAGCGAAAAGTGGGTGTACACTGTACCCTCTAGGACCATAGTACACTTCTGCCACCCCCGCTTGTGGAATATAAGCGAGGGAGTTTTCGCCGTGTGACGTCAATTTAATTGAACAGATGGTTGAGGGCGCCCGTATAATTGTTGTTACAATAATATTTAACAGCTTCTTACCACGAGGTGCAAAATGCTAATTAGTTCAGTATGCCGTATACATAGTACCTACATATACAATAATATCAGCCTATACTGCCCACTGCTGGGCAAAGGCTTTCTCTCACAAATCTAGGTGATAGAGAAAATTAGGTCATACTCCGCCTCGCAGACTTAGTGCGGATTGGTGGAGGCAGGTTTGTGGCCACCTGCTGTTGGAACTTATCAAGCCGCCTTTAAGGCTTCCAACTCGGCTTAACGACTACCACATTAAGTGGTAACCGGGACCAACGGCTTAACGTGCCTTCTGAAGTAAGAAGACGTTCGATTATGAAAATGCCACAAACGGTCACCCATCTCAGGTCAACCGAGTCAAACGCTGCTTAACCTTGGTGATCGGTAAGAACGCCGCGGTCGCACAGCGCTAAGAACGCCTCATATATAAGCATATGTGTATATTAGTAACTATGTTATTCCTGAAATAATCAAAATTCCTTCCAAGGTTTGCACGACCGCAGACGACCCATTTACAAGTATCTAATTGGTAAAAACCAAACTCATAATTTTATCATTTTTTTAATCACTTTGATATCCAAATTAACCACAAAACCCGGCATTGAGGATTAATGTTCAGAAATGCTATTGAAATCGCTGTATGGCTTTTAATTATAGTTGAAAGTATTTAGTACAGTAGATTGAGAAACGATTGGAATGAGTTACAACAATTTTAGCTAATTTACGTACCTATTTCTTTTTTAAAATATGTATTTATAAAATAGTGGAGGTCGATCAAGTTTCTGATTAAGAACAAATACGTTCAGGCTCTGCGTTAATTGTGTTACACATTTAAAACGAAAACGTAGCCTCGCACTAGGGATTGATCCTGTTGCGGGTGTATTTACAAACTTGAAATTCACATGCACAAACACCCAGATCTAAACAAATATTTGTGGATCACACAAAAAACGGATCGACATGGGGATCGAAGCCGCGTCTACTCGATCCAGTGGGCGGAGCGGCTTAAGCTTCTAAGCACTGGACCAAGCCATCCATATACTTGGAATAGACAGAGACGGCACTGGTAGAAATATTAAATTTAAATATATTAAAATTTGTCTTTCTCACTTAAAACTTTAGTCAGAAGTGAGCCAAGTTTTTGGCTCATATACATCATCAATAATAACTTTTAATCAGTGATTTTGTAAATTTAGCCAAAAAATCAGCTCTTACATCGCAAAATTTCATTGAATTTCGGCAGTTGTGTGCCAGGTGTAATTTTAGTCGTCCGGAGGAAGCTCAGGTGGTGTATCCAATGCCTACTGTTCACTGGTAATAAAAATGAATTAAAAGAATACTTCAAATAATAATATCTACTTACTTTCCTATACCAATATCTTAGCTAGGGTAAAAATTTGCAACACCAAAGTTATCTACGCTTCAGAAATCGCCGCGCCTCAATGCCATTTTGCGCTGGGTATAGGTATTTTAATGCACTAAATTAGTATTTTTATGGAGATGTAACTTATAGAAGTGTTTCTTTTGTAATTTTTTTAGGTCACCTGGGCTTTTTATAGGACGACTAAAATGATACCTTATATATGCCATGGCTGCGGAACATCCAGCGCTCCAGGAGCTCTGAACAGTTGCTTCGTGAGAGTCACAAGTGAGGTAGATTCGCAAAGCTGACGGCTAACCGCCAGTAATGGAGAGGCACTTGAAGAAGATGAAAGATATTAACAACAGTGTTTATTATCAGCTTTTAATTTAATACGGAGGTATTGGAGGTTGATATATCGCACCTACACCATCAAGGAATTCCTAACTTATCAGAGCCACTATCAGATTCAGACAAATCTATTTCCCTTGTATCTCGTTGGCGATCTGTCTTACCCACGGGAACCTGATGCCAGAATCGATCCTGATCAAATTAGATATTTTATGAATCCACGGAGAATTTTATTGTAGCTCCTAACAAGACAGTCGTCTCGGATCGTCTTTGTAGGATCCAATGACTCGTCTCTAAATATGCGATACTTTATTTCTGACCATAGTTCTCATAATTGAGTCTTTTTCATAATCTAAAAGTAGAACGTACGTTTCCTCATAAATTAACCGTAAGGTAGACATAATGTATATTATCTTACATATTTTAGCAGAGCTATTAAATTTATGAACATGCAAAAACATTATTGCCAACGAATGTCATCATAAATTCAATAACATGACTCGAAGCTATTTTGTATTAAATTGACCAATATACAAGTCATGTAAAAAGGAAATAATGTAGAGCTTAGAAAGAAAACCTTTGTATTTTTGAAAACCGATTTCTACAATGGAAATTTAGTGAAGCAATGACCTTAACTAAAACACTTATTGGGAGCCTGTAAATCCAAGAACAAGCATAACATTGCAAGACCACAAATGGATGCTTGATAGGTCATCTGACTTTCTTCTTAACACCTCAATCCTGCCCCTGACGATATGTACTGTAAAGTACTTGAAATATCAGAAACTTAATATGATAAACAAGCGATAAAATCTGAAAGGTAAGATTAATTTAATAGGTATATGATATTAGAAAAAAATCAAAAAAGTCAATTATGCTTTTAGATACATGGAACTTAAGTCTGTATCTACTGTAACAATATCAAAAACTTCTGAGACTAATTAATATAGAGTAATAATTACAATTAACAAAGTCATATCAAAGTACTTTTCACAATGAAGACAAAGGAGATATGCCTATTGGCGTAGCATTTACATTAAGTCCTTAATGAGAACTTTTCCCACCACTCAAATTTAATGTGACTTTTGTAAACTACAATTTAACCACATTTTAGTTGTAACAAGACTTCTTAGATTTGACCCTCGCCTCGATGGGTTTCGATAATAAAAATATGTTATTATTTAATCTTATGAAATAAAACCTCATTTATAAACAGAAAACTAAGCCATCATCAGCATTCAATAAAGGTAAGCTAAATTGTATCATTTGACATTTTTAAACTTTACACCAAAATCAATTAAATTAAATATATATAAAACAATAACGTCACATCGTCTGTATTCGCACACATATTCAGTATAAACATATGTATGTAAAGAAGTTTCGTCTATCAGATCATCGTCCGCTTGCGCGTGATTTACATAAAAGTGTCTATTTCACAAAAACAGTGTTCAACACTTATTGTAACTGCGTTATAAAAACTTTTATTGACCTTGGTTAATTATTTAAAAACGCCAAAAATTGTAAACGTTTGCCCAGCCGATTGCACATGACTTTGGCGCTAGATACTAATAAGTTAAAAAGCTCTCGACAGAACAACACCGTTTCTAAGCTCGCGACAAAAAAAGCAATTTACAACTGTTTGAAGATGAGTTACAGTGCAGTGAGTGTGCAATAACCACAATTTTATTGTAATTTAACTTGCTTCAAATATGACGCACTAGTATTAACAGAGACATGGCTTAACAGTAAAATTCTTAGCAGTGAACTTTTTGACGACAGTTATAACGTTTTTAGGCGTGATAGAGAATCATCAGGATTTCGTCACAGGAAAGCTGGTGGAGGAGTCCTAGTTGCTATTTCCAAAAAGTTCGTTGCAAATAGAACCTAGTTTCAAAATAGCGATATGTGCGGTCTATTTACCGCCACCTCTACAACCTTCAATCATTGAGCACTTTGTAGATAATCGTAATTCCATTTCAGAAAAAAATAGTTAACCTACAATTCTAATTGGCGACTTTAAGTAAAATAAATTGGAATATAGTTGACAATCTTACAGATCCTTACACCTCTACCTCGCAATCATCAATCTGTCAAAAATTTATAGATTTCACACACACTAATAACTTAATTCAACGTAACAACATTCTCAACAATAAGCACAAAATTTTGGACTTGGTTCTCACAAATATTACACTTTGTGATGTAACTGAAGCATCTAATAGCCTATGCAATATTGATCCCTATCACCCTCCTCTTAATATTCACCTCAGCTCAGAGTCAAAAACTATGTTGCGGCCTAATAATACTAACCGGCTAAACTTTGAGAAAGCTGATTATAGCGCTATCAGAGCTGAGCTTCAAAAAGTTAATTGATGTAATCTATTTAGTAAGGAAGATGATCCTAATACCATGCTAGATATTTTTACAGCATAATTAATAAGCTTATTGAACAGTTTGTACCCACTGTTGTCATTAAAAATTATAAAAATCCCCCCTGGTTAATAAAACTCAATTTTTGTTTATATTTTTATATTTTTTAAAAACGTAGCCCCACACTAGGATTTATTCCTTTGTCGTGGGTGCATTTACAAATATGAAAATTCACATACACAAATACCCAGACCGAGACAAATAATTGTGAGTCACACAAAGATTTGTTCTGTGCGGGAATCGAACCCGCGACTATTAGACACAGATATATGTAATATGTTTGGGTCCTATTTCTCAACAGTATACACTCAGACAGGTCAAACTAGTCAAAGAGTTGATTTTCATATGACATCTACATATTTGAATAACTTAAAAACTACTTCCGACTGTTTTTCTGGTTCAACTATTCAGAAACAAACTATAATTACATTTTTAAACCAGCTAGATATTCATAAGGGACCTGGGTCTGATCATATTCCTCCAATTTTATTAGTTAATTGCGCTGATGAGTTAGCAACACCTCTTAATTTAATATTTAATAAGTCACTCAGTGTTGGCATATTTCCCGACCAATGGAAATTAGCTAAGGTTGTTCCGATTCCGAAATCTGGTACCATAACTAAAGTTGCAAACTATAGGTCAATATCAATTCTTCCTGTAATACGTAAAGTCTTGGAAGCCATAATTAGTCCTTATATTCAAAATTACTTCCAGGAATACATTTCAAATTGTCAGCATGGTTTTGTGCCTGCACGATCAACATGTAGTAACTTAGTAACATTCATTGAGAATACTATTAAGTCTGTTGATGCAAATAAGCAAGTTGACGTGGTGTACACGGACTTTAGCAAGGCTTTCGACAAGGTCTCTCACCAACTGTTAATACAAAAGCTCTCAGCGTATGGCTTTACTGGCAAAAAAAAATGGCTTAGCTCGTACCTAACTAACCCCAATTTTTATGTCGTAGTAGATAAATTCAAGTCCAATACATTTAACATTACTTCCAGTGTTCCACAGGGATCCCATTTAGGACCAATACTGTTCAACATTTTTATAAATGACCTTCCAAATGTATTTATTTATTCTTCTCCTTATATGTTTGCAGATGACCTTAAAATAGCACGAGTCATAGATTCCCAGGTAGATGTAGTTTTACTTCAAAATGACATTTACAGTTTATTGAATTGGTGTAAATCAAATGACATGCAACTTAACATTGAGAAATGCTTGTACATTACTTTCTCTCGTAAAATAAATTTAAAGAATACCAAATACAACATGAATGGAATACCACTAAAAAACGTGAGTACTGTTAGAGATTTAGATGTAGTTCTTGATCACAATCTCACTTTTGTTCCTCACATTGAAAATATGGTCAAAAAAGCTTCAAAAATGTTAGGTTTTGTAATTAGAAACACTAAATCTTTTCGCTGCCCAAAAACAAAAATTGTTCTTTACAACAGCCTTGTTCGTAGCATAGTTGAGTACTGTGCAGTCGTGTGGCGTCCTCACTTTGCAACGCATAGTTTAAGGTTAGAACGAGTACAAAAGCGTTTTCTGAATCACTTAGCTTACACCGCAGGCATCGCTAAAAGACAACCAAGTAACTTAAAACGTTTAACAACATTTAAAATTGTGTCATTAGATAAGCGCAGAGATACATCTGAATTGCTATTCTTACATAAAATCTTAACACGCAAAATTAATAGTCCTGAAATTTTGTCAAAATTTAAATTCAACGTTCCATATAAAATGCCTAGAAAACCCATTAAACTTTTATGCCCACCTTTTCGAAAGTCCGTCTTAGGTAGTAACTCACCTGCGTCAAGGCTATGCAAATTATATAACAAATACGACAAGCTCATTGATGTGTTTGGCATATCGACTTAAAGTCTTAAGAACGAAGTCCTCAATTTAAGTATGTCTAATAAAGTTTAATCACTCAATTTGTTGCTCGCTTTTTATCTTTTTATTTTTGTTTCTTTTTTTTGTTCACCTGTCTATCGCTTTGTCACTTTTACCACTTCAGTTGAATTGGTTATCTTTTATTAATTTAACAGTTAACCATAACCATAACTTTGCATGTTGTGTTTGCCCATTAAAATTGTGCACTTAAATTAAGACTAAGAAGTAAATATGTAACCTTAGTTAATAATAAAAGTTAAAGTGTAACAACTGCTGGTAGAACAATAAAAAAAAAATATTACGAGTCAGCGTTTTGGTTTCTAGCGCCAAAGTCATGTGCAATCGGCTGGGCAAACGTTTACAATTTTTGGCGTTTTTAAATAATTAACCAAGGTCAATAAAAGTTTTTATAACGCAGTTACAATAAGTGTGGAATACTGTTTTTGTAAAATAGACACTTTTTTGTAAATCACGCGCAAGCGGACGATGATCTGATAGACGAAACTTCTTTACATACATATGTTTATACTGAATATGTGTGCGAATACAGATGATGTGACGTTATTGTTAATACCGCGCCTATATTTAACTTAATTGATTTTGGTTTAAAGTTTAAAAATGTCAAATGATACAATTTAGGTTACCTTTATTGAATGCTGATGATGGCTTAGTTTTATTTCATAAGATTAAAAGGAAACATATTTTTTTTACTTATTTATTAGTTCTCAATACTTCAGGCAACAAAATTAATATGTATCAAAACCCATCGAGGCGAGGGTCAAATCTAAGAAGTCTTGTTACAACTAAAATGTGGATAAATTGTAGTTCACAGAAGTCACATTAAATTTCAGTGGTGGGAAAAGTTATCATTAAGAACTTAATGTAAATGCTACGCCAATAGGGATGTCTCCTTTGTCTTCATTATGAAAAGTACTTTTATATGACTTTGTTAATTAGTATGCATGTAAGTTCATAATAACATTCGTACTTTCACTCTCTACTCTATATTAATTAGTCTCAGAAGTTTTTGATATTATTACGGTAGATACAGACACAAGTTCCATGTATCTAAAAGCATAAATGACTTTTTTGTTTTTTTCCTGAACATAGGCCTCCCCAATCGCTTTCCAGCGTAACCGGTCCGATGCCACCTGCATCCAACGACTTCCTGCCATTTTCACAAGATCGTCGGTCCATCTGGCAGGCGGTCGTCCCACGCTGCGCTTGCCAATACGTGGTCTCCACTCTAGAATCTTTCTGCCCCAACGCCCGTCCGATCTTCGCGCTATGTGGCCCGCCCATTGCCACTTCAGCTTAAATTAATCTTACCTTTCAGATTTTATCGCTGTTTTCTGTGTTGTGTGAAACTCTGTACTCTCTGCCTACCTCGCAAGGGATCTGGCGTAATGATATAGATGGATAAATAGAATGATGTAAACTTGACCCCAGCTTGGTCTAGTTATAAGTGCAGTCTAGTTATAAGTAGCCGGAGGTTCGATCTTTGTATGTAGTAAATCGTTATGTGATCAATAACCATTTATTTCGGTCTAGGTACTCGAGTCTGTGAAATTTATGTTCAAACCTACATTATATGTACTAACCGGCAAGCATGTATGAGACGAACTATGAGAGTGAAGGAAGCCAGAAAGGTATGTAAGGAAATAACCTGTTGGAACTTTGTACTCTCTGCTTACCCTGCAAGGGGTTTGGCGTGATGATATAGATAGATAGATTGATAACCTAAAATGTATGCTTAAAACAATATTTTTCGTTCACAATTTTGAATCTGCAGTCTTGCTTTACTTATTATTAATTGACGGTTTTTACAATCGTTTGGTAACACGTTATGGTATGTACCTAAATGAAAGTTTTCAAAAAAATATAGATAAAAAAGAACATTTTTTTCATTGTACCCCGACAGCAAAGAACTAAGGAAATAAATGTTTGTGAATATGATATATTGACTTACACTGGCACGACGATATTTCAGAAAATGTAGAACACCGGATCACGCAAAAAAACCTTATCTCCTGTTTATACGTTTGTGAAACAGAGATTCCCCAACAACTGTGGCACGTTGCACTGGCGGCGTGCCATAATCAATTTTGTAAGCAGAATATTTATTTTGCATGTGGATGCCGCACAAAAGCTTAAATATTACGATTGCGACTCACACCCATGTTAAAACTAAAATTGAACACAGTAGAAATCCAGTTCTTTATGAATTTGTATAAAGTTATTGTACTGTTGATTTAGGATATAAAGTTTCTGTTAACCCAGAGAGATCTGTAAAGAAATAACCTGTTGGAACTCTGTACTCTCTGCCTACCTCGCAAGGGATATGGCGTAGGCAGTTTCTACATAGATAAATAGAAACTACCTTGTTGGTCTAGTGGTAAAGCGTATCGCTTGGTGATCACGAGGTCCTGGGTTCAAATCCTAGGTCGGACAAGTGTATTCTTTCTAACGAAAACTTCCCAGTACGAGTCCGGAGTCTGGAATTGTGCCCGATATATTTTAACAAACTAAAATTTAAAAATATGTCACTATAACAGACGACATAATATTGAATTACTGCGGTTCAAATTATACATCTTGGTTGAATCAATTCTTTTTATCACTAATTTCAATCTTTTCAGTGATTTTCTTTATTATAATATAACTTTCTTCTATGGCTCTCTTCGTTCCCCTCCCTTTTAACATTCACTAACTCATTCCTTTACTCATTCACAACGTTTGGATACACACAGATAATTATAATCTTTCAACCCTAACTCATTTTTTGTACATTCGGATACACTTAAAATCCCACATACATTTTTATACTTACTCAAGCTGTGATCAACTGTCAATGCCTTACCGAAGGATGTGCAACATACCAATTGGCTCGGCGATGTATTGATTGCTTCGTTTAATATTGCACAGTTGCGGTTATGTTCACTGGGTGTGCAAATTACGCCCGTAATTAATTAATCCATCGCACCAAGATGGAAGCGGTTCACTTCACCTTTCTTGGAATATACATTTGTAAGCGCTGAAACTTTGATAAAATATAGATAAATCCAGGGCTACGTACTTTACCTTTATTTACTTACTAATACTGGTACTAAGTTAAAATAACATTTAATTTTTATATCTTGAAACAAAAAACGTAGCCTCATAAATTTACATGTACAAATACCTAGACCGGAACAAATATTTGTGGATCACACGAACATTTGGTCTGGGCGCAAGTTTGATCACGCGACCTCTTGATCTAGTGGGTGGAGCAACTAACTACTAGACCAAGCTTCTGATTCTCATTCTGACCAACATTTAATTTACTAAATCAGTAATAAAAACATGGATAAAATTAAAAAGATGATTGAAAGATCCCTGTTAATATTCGCTTTATATGGTCTTACAATATATACACACAGGAAGATTGAAAATTGTTTGAAAGATATATTTTATCTAGTTATAAAAACATGTATACCAGGATACCAAGAAAAGCTGCCTGAGTCAGGCACGAATTGACAATTCTAAGTTGTTCATGCTTGAAATCATTTTTTTATTTTAATTATTATGACTTTTAGTATTAAGTTACACAAATCCTCTAGGGATTATCCTGTCACTGGGCTCTGGTACAGTTATAAAAAGTTAATATTTATCCAAGAAAATTCTGTGGAAGCATTTTAGACACGATTAAGCAATCACTTTGCTCGTTTAATTAAAACACTTTATTTACGCTCCCATTTCCACGGTGACTTTGATAAATTACCGAGATTTAAAAAGATTCAGCTTTCCCATCGTCGTTACTTCATCAAACTGTCTGTCTTCCTATTATCTGATTTTGTTTCGTATCTAATGAGACAGGATACAAATATTAATAACCAGCTCAGATTGAATATCTTTTTCTATCTATCTATCTATATCATAACGCTAGTTCCCTTGCGGGGTAGGCGGAGAGTACAGAGTTCCAACAGGTTCTTTCCTTACAGACCTCTCTGGCTTCCTTCACTCGCATAGTTCGGCTATAACACGCTCGCCGGTTGCGGGGACTCTTGACTTGCCCTTCAGATAAGACACGGTCTAAGACCTTTCTCATTCTGCTATAAATATAATTATCATTTTAAAATTAGATTCATATGGTATTTAACTCGAATGGTTGTTGGTCCCATGCTTAAACTTAATAATTTTCAAAAAATAGGTTGGTGTATAATAAAATTATAAATTATCAACTTCTTTTATAATCACAAATAAGTCGACTGAATTTGTACAAGGAGAAAGCATTCCTTTGTATATTTGATTCGGTAAAGAAAGAAAACAATACCGTCACGGCTATTGGTTGTTCCCAGACTACCAAAATTTGACTTACAGACAAGTTATCAAAATACCTATTGCCTAATTGGTATTTGTAAGATTGGGAAAACTGGACCACATTTTTTTTCTATTGAGGTCTGGTTCAAGATTCTTTAGAGTATACTATACATAAATTATTGCTTTCAGTCATTTGGCTTTGACACGTCATGGATATCAAAGTTCACGCATATCCGGAGTGTGGTGCCGGCAGAGTAGAATAGCACCATCCTATATCTTCCCGTGGGTATCGTAAAAGGCGATAAAGAAGAAAATACTGACTCCTTGTATCTTTCTCACCGTGAAGCTGTTCCATCTGTCTGAGTCCTTCTCCGGTCGTAACGGTCTCCGTCCCACTGGGCCCAGGAGGACAAGGACGAGTATGTGCACCTGTGTCTCGCACGTATACTTGTGCACCTTAATATTTCCTGCGCATCTGACCGCTTCCGTTACTGGACTCCGTGTACACAATATTCCTGTGTGGCGATGGATAAAGGTAGAGAGGTCTAGCCTGATGCAAACTAGGCTCTATCTGATACTTGCACGTAGGCGGTCCCGGAGGCGTGAGTACACGCCGTGGTCGTTTCCGCGCTGCACATTTGGGGCGAAAGCACAGGCTCGGCAGCACTCGGGATGTCAAAGCAGCCCTGTTTAGGGAGGCGCTGCTCTCCCCGCTCAGCTGGGGAAGAGGCTAGAAAAGGTGCCCTAAAAATTCAAAACCTGACATGGCAGATGGTAGTAACCACGGCTATCATCGCATCATTCAAATCGTGGTCGACGTCGTAAAGGAAATTTGAATAGAACACCTGGTATGGCAATCGGCGCGTGGAACGTTAGAACGCTTCTTAATCGAGATGGCAACGCCTGCCCTGAACGTAAGACCGCCATAGCAGCTCGAGAACTTTATCGTTAAAACGTGGATGTGGCTGCTCTCAGCGAAACACATCTTTCCGATGAGGGAGAGCTAGTAGAAGTAGGTGGCGGCTACACTTTATTCTGGAAAGGTAACGCTGCCTTTGAAACTCAACGATCAGGGGTGGGATTTGCCATCAAGAATCACTTAGCAAAGCGTTTAGAAGAGTACCATGTACATATCTCAGACCACGTAACCACACTGCACCTTCACCTGGACAAAGACAACTACCTTAATGTCATCAGTGGCTATGCCGCAACGCTAGACAAGTCTAATGACATCAAGGAAAAGTTCTATGAGGAAGTGACTCATTGCCTCGATAGCATCAACGCCAGAGAGCGGATTTTATTGCTGGGCGATTTCAATGCCTGGGTTGGTCGGGACTATAAGACTTGGCCTGGAGTTCTGCGTAGACATGGAGTTGGCAACATGAACAGCAATGGTCAGTTGCTGCTCAGTCTTTGTGCTCAATACGATCCGGCAATTACAACACTATGTTTACACTTGCCGCCAAGTACAAGACAACATGGATGCACCTAAGATCCAAGCATTCGCATTTGATTGACTATGCAATTGTGAGGAAAAAAGATTTCAGCCAAGTACAGAACACCCTCATCATGCGTGGTGTGCACTGTTGGTATGACCACCGACTTATTGTCACTAAGCTGCGAATCCGCCTCCGTCGTAGATCCCACGTAGATCTCCTATAAAAAAGCCTGCGTCTCTGAACGTGGATAAGCTAGAAGATATCGCGGTCTGAAGCCCTGTCTGAAAAACTGATTCCAGCTATTGAGGTAAGTGATGTTGATGCTGCCTGGGGAACTTTGGCATCTCATATCGTGGATACCGCTTCAACTGTACTGGGTCAAAAATTCCGTCGCAACGAAGACTGGTTTCATGGAAATGATGTAATCCTGCGGGCAGCATTCGATAAACACCGAGATCTCCTGCGACAACACAAAAATCAAAAAGGAAGCGTTGCGGTTATTAAAGATTGTGACCTCGAATTGCGCAAGCTGTGTCGACATATGAAAGACAAGTGGTGGCAAGACAAAGCTAGTCACATGCAATGGCTCACTGACACAAACCAGCTGGGAGAGTTTTACAGTGAAGTACGTAAGCTGATTGGTTCATCCTACCACGCAGGGGTGCCTTTAAGGTCTCTAGATGGTAGTCACCTATTGACGAGCAAGGAGGATGTACTAAAGCGCTGGGCGGAGAACTTCAATACTCTGCTAAATGTGGATCGATAAGCTGATCTGCAAAGTATCGGTTTAATGCCTCACCTCCCTCTTGCTAGACGAGCCTCTTTTGCGTGACGAGGTTATCACTGCCATCAGACAGCAACAAAACAAACGGGCGGCTGGCATTGACCTTATACCGGGAGAGCTGATAAGATACGGCGGAGAGGAGTTGCACACGTTAGTGTGGGAACTGTTTATTCGCATGTGGGAGGAGGAGCACGTTCCGGACGCCTTTAAAATATCGTGCATAAGTGCTCTTTACAAGAACAAGGATGACCGATCTGACTGTAACTCTTACTGCGGTATTTCGCTCCTTTCAGCCCCCGGAAAGGTATTTGCTAGAGTGCTCTTAAATCGCCAAAAGAATTTGTCTGAAAAGATTCTGCCTGAAACCGAGTTTGGCTTCCGACCGAACCGAGGCACATGCGAAGCTATGTTCTCTGTGCACCAATTCAAATCAAAGAGCAAAGAACAGAGCTGCCAGCTGTACCTTTGCTTTGTTGACCTGGAGAAGGCCTTCGACAGTGTACCTCGAAAAGCTCTATAGTTGGTGCTAGGTAAGCTCGGGTGCACGGAAAAGTTTGTGAGACTTCCTAGACTCCTGCATGACGACATGCAATGCTGCGTTGCCGTAGACGGTGAATAGACAGACTTCTTCCCCGTTACCTGTGGGGTGAAGCAAGGATGCGTCTTAGCGCCTACTCTGTTCGCCTTATACTTTGCGGTGGTAGTTAGAAAGGTCTTACACACTGTTTCTTAAGGAGTCCGCATCCGTTTCCGTACAGACGGCAGCCTTTTCAACTTGGCTAGACTTAACGCTCGCACTAAAGTCTCTTACGCACTGATCACTGAGATTATGTATGCTGATGACTTGTACTTCCTAGCAGAGTCCGTAGACGGCCTGCAACAGCTGATGTCCGCATTCCACCAAGCCTGCCGTAAGTTCGGCCTCAAGATCGGAGGTGATGTCCCTGGACATACACGGTCACGATACACTGATCATAAAACTTGGTGAGGATGTGCTAAAGCAGGTGGACCAATTTCTCTATCTAAGGAACACTGTAACATCCAAATGTGACCTTGATGCTGAGATCAATAGCATGGTGGATGCCGCAGCTGCGGCATTCGGAAAGCTATGTGCTAAGGTCTTCTGCTCGCGTAACTTAAAGTGGCCCACTAAGATATCGGTGTATATAGCAATCGTGCTGCCAAACCTCCTATACTCCTCTGAGACGTGGTGTGTACACCGCCGCCACATTCGCACTCTAAAGATCAGATGGTCCAATAGAGTGCGAAATA
Source organism: Phalera bucephala (assembly GCA_905147815.2). Taxonomy (NCBI): domain Eukaryota; kingdom Metazoa; phylum Arthropoda; class Insecta; order Lepidoptera; family Notodontidae; genus Phalera; species Phalera bucephala. The sequence goes on from LR990612.1 coordinate 15,303,252, forward strand.
CCGCAGATCTGCGACGAGCCAATGTTGGTGGCATTGAGGCCTATTTAATGCGTCGACAGCTTCGGTGATGCGGTCACGTATCTTGTATAGCGGCGGAAAGAGTGGCAAAGCACATCTTTTACTGAAAAACTAAACTGGAGGAGGGCAAGCGGAATCATGGCGATCCCCTCCTCCGCTACAAGGATGTCCAAAAGCGACACATGAATAGATGGCGCGTTGGGTGGCGATGGAGATGAGAGAGAATGGCCCAGGATGGTGAACAGCCAAGTACGCGAGTTCGAGGCTCAGCGTAAAGCTGACCTTGATGCCAAACGCGATCAGTTACAGGCTCGCCCACCTGTTGCCATAACATACAATATGAACGGCGTACTCACGTGCCCTCAGTATGCATGGGGTTTCGCCGCGAAGATTGGCTATATAAGCCATCTTCGAGCGCACCAGCGCCATTACTTCGACTAGGGGTCAAAATGGTCGCCATGGCCGAAATCGGTCGGATCAATTCTCAATCAATCAATCAAAGTTTATTTATTTATGGCTCACCATTGATAGCACAATAATTCATTTACATAAAATTGTTAAAAAAAGTTAATAAAGAATGTCAAATAGCAACAGAGGTATTTTAGCTAGTAAGTCAACCACCATCCAAAGGTAATACTTTCGTGTAGCCTAATTTCGTGTAATTGAATCCGACGATTACACTTACAAAGGGTTATCTCTCGCAACTCTGAAGCATTTTTAACTAGATTACAACTCGAGTTGCGAAGAGCTATGCCATTACCATCCATTTGGTGCACTTACCTCGTTACTTTTTCACTGTTAAATAACAAAGCACGGCACGAACTCTCACGGCCTGGGCGGTGGAGCACTGTCCCATTTATGAGTCCCATGCGACGTGACTAACTACCGTCCTCGAGGTCCTCGAATGTATAATAAATGCCCCTAATTCCTGTACTCCGTTGCATTGTTGGTGCTGTTTGTGAGACTTTCATTAAAATATGCTTGCTTCTATTAAAACTTAAGTCACGTTTAAGTTGAAAATAAGGACAGGTCTTGTCTAGATTTTTACTTTACAGTATTTTATGATTTTTTGTTATTTACGACGATGACTGTTGTGGCAACAGTAAATATTTCAGGAACCACCCAGGACAATGTTTTTTATTGTTTTAAATTTTTCAACCAACAACTAGATAGAGTTTTCACAAACTGCGTACAAACTCAGTTTCATGCATTGTGTTTTATAGCGCCAGAAATGTTCATTACGTTGACGTTAGAAAATCTAACGTCAACACAAAAACATAAATTATATACGCATACTAAAAAATTATATTTAATTTTGCTTTTACTTTTCTTTTTGTACGTTAAAACAATCTCATGGCTATAAAACATTTACTTCGAGAATTTAGTTTGACGTTTCTTTTCTGACGATTCATAAATTATATAATGTTCACATGAAAATTCTAATCCTGATTTTGATAACTAAAGCGTAAATCTCACATAAGCGGGAGGAGGGTTCTCACCGAATCTCCCTGAATCTCACCAAGGGGGAAGAAGGGGTCCAAATAAAAAGAAAAACAGCTCACGCAATTAATGAACGCCCCCTTAAAAGGCCATTTCACGAAGTTATCGTAACGCGTCACATTGTGTGTTTAATAGGTCATAGCGAATAAACCTAGTTCTGTTTGAAGGAAAACCTATGGCCCTATCCACATAAACTATCAATAAAATTCGATCATCTATTTATACCATAGATCATTCAAAAGAGCTTGTATTCTTCCCACGAGTTTTGCATTACATACCGAAAGTGTATAGGGGTGTCTCGGCGATCGATCCAAAAGCTTTGCAACTTTTGCTTTGATGCCAACCAGATAGGACAAACTTGTAACGTTAAGCTTTCACGTTAAAAAGTTCTGCTGTCGAGGTGTTGATCGATTACCTTTAGTCGGAATTAGTTAACTTACCAATATTATAATTTAGCAAACAGCTAATGAAGGAGACCGGTCGTTGACCGGTGTGGTATATATATTTTTTATATAACGTAGTCCCATGCTAATGCGACTGCCTCGTTGGTCTAGTGGCAAAGCACATCGCTTTGTGATCACGAGGTCCTGGGTTCAAATCCTAGGTCGGACAAGTGTAGTTTTTCTAAACATCAAAAACTTCCCAGTACGTGTCCGGAGTCTGGAATTGTGCCCGGTGTTTACTCAGTACTTATTACATTGTGTACTCAGTACCCCTCGGCCGCCCTTGCTCCACAGGAATGACATTTCGAACGAGTCTAAGTAATCATTATCTTTTTCTTTATGAACTACACCACACACACACACACCGTCACGCCTATATTCTATTATCTAAAGTATAAATACTCTCCAAGTACTCATTTTAAATTATATAAAGCAAGAAAACTGATTTGAACAAAACTCCCCACACGTATAAATAAATTTGATTTCTTTTCAAGAATCGCTTCGCACAGTAAAAAAATGGGACAAAGAATATTCTTTAAAATCAAAGTGGTCGTTGTAGACTCCTTTGGGTATTTGATAGATTAACATGATTAAGCGCTGACTAAAACAAGGAAATGATCTGATTTTATTACTTAAATTTTTAGAGTTCGGGAAAATGTATTAGGATTATGTCACTAAAAACTAGCACGTAATTATTGCTGGCGTATATACAGCCTGGTTAGCTAGGTGCGCGGGGAACGACTGACGAGCCCACACTGTGTGTTAATACAAATCGCTGCGTAAGTGCTAGTAGGTAGGTATGTACCCCTACACCACACCCCCTAGAATTTGGTACAATGAGAGAAACTGGAATTATATAAGCCAAATTTTATATAAGCTACTGTACTACAAAAGTCAAGAGTCTCCGTAACCGGCGAGCGTGTATGAGACGAACTATGAGAGTCGAGGAAGCCAGAGAGGTATGTAAGGAAAGAACCTGTTGGAACTCTGTACTCTCTGCCTACCCCGCAAGGGATCTGGCGTGAGGTTATAGATAGATAGATAGATACTGTACTACTAATGACTCGACTACATAATTGCGTTGCAATTGAAAATCAACAACAATGTTAGAATATGATACTCTTACGGGTGTGGGCATAATACTGTTACAAAACAAACAATACTCACTTATTGTGCTTATCACTATGGTTCTATTCTAAATACACAGAGTTACATTTTAACGTAAATTTGTTTATAGCATGGACTTAATAATTATCGCATACACATTACTTCAAATGGTTATGGCCATGAGTTATCTGTCAAAACATTAACGAATACGAAAAATGTTACTAAAATATCGTTTGATTACGATCGTGAACATCACCCGAACACATAAAAATTAAAAACTAACTATGAAAATACAACCTTAGTGGATGTTGGCTGTTCCGTACGCACTTGCGATAGTTGCTGCTGTTGATGGCTTTGCCCACCGTTGATCCAACTTTCTTGCTAATCCATTGCTCAGTGCAACGTTTGCAACGTGTGAAACATAGACCAATGAATATTAAAATTATACAAACTACTGCGGCGATGACCAGTGCTCCAAACACGTCTGTTTTGCTTTTCAACTCCTCTACCTGCTGGTCAGTTCCTGCTTGTGCGATGACAAACTCCTCGCTCTTGCTATTGTACTGGCCCATCTTCATATTTCATAGAATTATATTTATTTCCGTAGAATAATTACTGCCGATGACTACGCGTCTAGCTCAAAATGTTAGGCGTAAGTGAGGTAAAACGTATTGAGGTTTATACTTACTAATTTATTTACTTACCTAGTTTTAACCTACTTACTCGACAAATCTTCGTGCATTCTTATTGTGCGTCCACTGCGCCTTTTCTGCGATGCGGCGTCGGACATGTGATCGTCGCGTGCGTTGCCCTTTGCCCTAGTTGGTTGTTCTATGAGCTTTGTACTTGGTGTCGCAATCGTGTTTTCGAGCTTGTTAAAAAGATACGCCGGTTTTAACCTATCAATCGATACATATAACCGTCTATTTGGTAGTTGCACTTCAAAAACTTTTGCGTCCCTTTTAATGACCTTGTAAGGACCATCGTATGGCGTTTTCAAAGGTTTTCGGACTGAGTCATCCCTGATGAATACATGTGTGCAAGATTACAAGTCTTTGTGCACGAACCAGTTGTGATTGCATCGATGCGTATTGGCGATTGGTTTCAACTAGCTGATGGCGTCGCGAATGTTTTGAATGACCTTGTTTGCGTCACTAAGCGAAATTTGATTCGATGTTGGCTCGAAATAATCACTAGGCAACCGTAATGGCTTACCGAATGTATACTCGGCTGCGCTGACGTCGTTTTCGCTGAGTCCCGCCGCACTTAATCTGAGGAGTACTGTTGACAGCTCGTCCCAGGCGCGCCATCAATGCTGCTTTCATGCCTCGGTGCCATCGTTCAACTAAACCGTTCGCCTGCGGAAGATAGCTAGTGGTTCTTACCTTATCAACCCCCATTTATTTCATTAGGTTCGTGAACAGCTGACTCTTGACGACCTTGATCTGTTGTGAGTCTAATTGGACAACCGTAGCGCGTGATCCAGTTATCATATATTACCTTAGCGACTGTCTCCGGAGTAATATTTTTAATGGGCTTTTGGCCATCGTGTGCCTCGATCTATCATCGTTACACAATATCGATATCCGTCTTCTGATATTGGTAAGGGGCTTACAATATCAATATGGACGGTATAGACTTAGCTCAAAAATCTAAGAAATCGAGTTACGGTTATAGGGAAGCATTAAAAGGTACGCTCTATCTGGTGGATATTAAAACAGCAACGTTTTTATGGTATAATTAAGAAGTACGATACTTCGGTCTCTCACTTTCCCTGCCTCTCTACCCGCGCCGCTCGATTCTGAAGGGACGCGATTAGTTTCCCAAAAACTTGATCTTTTGAGATAAGTCACTACTGTTCTTTAGGTGCGATATACAGAATGAGTAGGTACTGAGCTGGATACTTTGTCAAACATTTTTTTAATTCAGTGTGACTATTGTAATATTGTTTACTTAAACAGGAAGTTACAGCTGTTCTCCTTTCATTCAAATGTAATAAATGTGTGGCAAAGTTAAACAATTAATAAACTTTATTTAAATAATGACTAAGCTTTGCGTAAACCGACAAGATCACCAAGTCCAGTCATAGAAAAGTCACGGTCGAATCAGTGTTTGTACAATTCTCCTTAGGTACTCGATATTTCGGTTCTCCTTCATATGATAAATGTGTAGTATAATATTGTACTAGAAGAAATGAACGAAAACGGGTTATATGGATTTACAAAACATTTATGATTACTTTATAGGTACTAGTGGGTTCGATTCGTGGTTCGACTGATATAACATAAAAATAAGTAGTTAGCATATATTTATTACTGATGACTTCACTCTTTTTGAACATATTTAGTCCTAAGTCAAAATTTAAAAAAAGAAATCTTAATCTCTATGAATACTATCTATCTATTCATCACGCCAGATCCCTTGTGGGGTAGGCAGAGAGTACAGAGTTCCAACAAGTTCTTTCCATTACATAACTCTCTGGCTTCCTCCACTCTCATAGTTCGTCTCATACACGCTCGCCGGTTACGGAGACTCTTAACTTGTGCTTCAGATAAGACTCGGTCTGTTTGGTCATGGTAAGATAGTCTAGGCGCTCGTAGCGCTGTGCGACCGCGGTATTCTTACCGATTACCAAGGTTAAGCAGCGGTCCACTCGGTTGACCCGAGATGGGTGACCGTTTGTGGCATTTTCATATTCGAGCGTCTCCGTGCTTTGGAAGGCACGCTAAGCCTTTGGTCTCGGCTACCACTTAATGTGGTAGTTGTTAAGCCGAGCTGGAAGCCTAAAAGGCGGCTTGATAAGTTCCAACAGCAGGTGGCCACAAACCTGCCTCCACCAATCCGCACTGGGTCCGCGTGGTGGAGTATGACCTAATCTCTCTCACCTCGATTAGTGAGAGAAGGCCTTTTTCCAGCAGTGGGAAATATAGGCTGATAATATAAGATAGTCTAGGTCTTCCCCGGTACCTACATCCTTCCACTGTCGCATTGTATATCTGTTTTTTCATTCTTTCTTCTGACATTCTTTGTATATGCCCGAACAAACGGAGCATACCCTTTCTCATCTTTACACCGATACTATCTTTAATGCCTACTCGCTTTCTTACTACGCTGTTGCCAATGCGGTCGGTCGGCTTCACTCCGCACATCTTCCTCAGAGCTCGCATTTCTACCGCATTTATCTTACTTTCATTCACCTTCTGACATACCCAGCTCTCGCTGCCATATAATAGCGTTGGGACAAGCACTCCGTTATGTATAGCCAGCTGCGCCTTTTGGCTTAAGTTCCAGCTCCCAAGTAGCTTTCCCATCGCACCATTCACTCTGTTCCCTGCACTCACTCTTCTCTCTATGTCAGCGATATATTTTCCATCCTTACATTCAGTAAGTGCGCATTCGCGCATCCAAGACATACAAACTTATTGACTAACTCCAGCACGTCGTTACCAACCACAATCCTTGCATTCGTTCAGGTTTTTTCCCGTTCAAAAACCATAATCTTCGTTTTCTTACATTCAAATGTAAGCCATTTTTCATGCAGTCGTCTTTCATAACTGTGACTAGTTTTTGAAAATCAGTGGCTGTTGGCGCTTTTAAAACCGCGTCATCTGCATATAGTAGGTGATTTACCACTAGATCACCCATTTGTCCACCTTCATTCATCGCTTTCAGTCTTTGAAGACTTTTAACCAAATATATTTTAAACAGTCTAGCGGACAACACGCAAACCTGCTTGACGTCGATTTCAACGTCAAACCAGGGTGATATGTTGCCACCCACCCGTACGCATGCCTTGCTATCCACATAAGTGGACTGGATAGCTCGCAACAGAGTGTTTATACCATACACAGGTAAAATGTCTTAAAGTCTCTTTCGCACAACTCTATCAAACGCCTTCTCCAGATCCACAAAATCGCAGAAAACCTTCCGGCCTACTGCCAGATGCTTCTCTACAATGTTCCGGAGGGAAAAAACTTGATCCGAACATCCTCTTCCTGGCCTGAATAAAAATACAAAAGCTAATTATATAGCACCAAACAATTTTCCCAAGTTAAAGTTGAAGTTATTAAGTAAACCATTCTAGTGCCAATCCACTCAACTTGGTGCCTTTAAATCCAAAATGTTCGCATAAATTCATCAAAACTTCTTCGTGTATTCCGGAATGATTTACAATTATTTTTTACACACACCGTCACGCCTATATTCCCCAAGCGGGGGTGGCAGAGGTGTACTGAGTATACCCACGTTTTGCCGACGATGTTAGGTCCCATGTAATAGGGGGCGAGCCTATACCGGGCACATAACCAGACTCCGGACTTGTACTGGGAAGGTTTTCGTTAGAAAAACTACACATGTCCGACCTAGGATTTGAACCCAGGACCTCGTGATCACAAAGCGATGCGCTTTGCCACTAGACCAACGAGGCAGCCATTTACAATTATCGTATTTAATAATACTTGTCGGTAGAAATTAGACTGTTATTTTGTTATTGGTGTAGTGATATCGTTAATGAGCAATGTTTGATTCTAAAGGATATTGTTGATAATGTATGCCTGATCTTCACTTAGTCTCTTGACCTTGCTCAAATTTTTCAGTCTATATGTTAACCGGCTGATTTGTGTGAGTGTGAGTGTGTGTGTGTGTGTGAGAGTGTGAGTGTATGTGTGTGTGTGTGTGTGTGTGTGTGTGTGTGTGTGTGTGTCTGTGAGTGTGAGAGAGAGAGTGAGTGAGCTACGCTGTTGGCCGCGTGGGTTTTACAGCTTCACCGGATAAGAGAGCGAGCGTGTAACCACTACGCTCGAGCCAGGAGGGCAATGGCGCAACTAGCTCAAAGGCACCTCAATGAGGAACGGACTCGGCTTGAGCAGTCGCTATGTTTAACCGGCTGATTAAGAAGCTCACCTGGACCAAGGCAGGTGGTTCGATATATGGTATATTTGTAAACAATATAAGGTTTATACACAAAATATAATACCACGTGTTATCACTTGTCTTTAAATAATCATCTTAAGGCATATCTCATAAAACTAATAAACTAACAAAGGAGTCAGTAAAACGCTAGTGTTGTCACTTTCGGAGTTACAGCTTCGGGACATCTATGAAACAATAATTTAGATTTCAATAATAGTTGCCCCTTTTATCAATAGTCTTAATGGGTTTAGGAATAAAATAATTCATTAATATAAAATATTTCAAGTATCGTACAAAATGCGTGACTATCATCCATAATGTTGATTTGATGATTTGATTTAGTATATTTATATGCAATAATTAATTAAATAACTTAACTCCCAATAAATATGTACTGACATTTGTATAATTTAAGCTACAGGGTTGTTTACGTATGCTTTGAGTTTAAGAGACACCAGCTCCTATAATACTAGTTTGATTTAGTTTAGGAGTTGGTAGATGATTAATATGTCTTATGCCTTACGTATAATAAGTTTGTGATCAAAATGTCATTGTGATAAAAATGTCAATTTCTTAATTTTATTATCTAATTAAGTGTACGTAATTGTAAAGAAATATATATTTCAAATAAATAAATATAATTATTTCGAATTTCAAGTTTATTTTGTCTTTTTGTCTTTCTCCGTCAATAAATCATAGAGATCTACAGACGGTGTTTTCTTAAAGTTCAGTTTTTAACAGCTAACTACTTATTTAATATGTTAGAAATATATAATGACCTTTTATACCCGAAGAAAAAACAAAGCTTTCCTAAAAATACAAAAGCAGCCCCGATAAGAAATTTAAAATTTATCCATCCATCCAATTTTCCTCCTTTTTATGTATTAACAAAGACTTAATCATTATCAATTTATTTCGTGAAGAAGTAGGTACGCTATCACAATAACAACAAAGAAATAAACGCCGTCACGCCTATATTCCCTAAGCGGAGGTGGGTGCTTTTTTTTCTTTATAATACTCGGAAATAAACATGAGAGCCTGCCATACTTTGAGAAGGGTATCCAGATAATTAGAAAATTACTTAAATGTTATCTTTTGTGCGTCCATCACATGTTTTAATTACTTTTTTCGAGATATTGTTTGTTTATTTATGAAGCCAGTCACAGTTTGTTAACATGAAGGACAACGGAAGGCTTATGATTTCATATCAAGAAAGATTAGACGATAACAGTCGTTACCCATAGCGGCAGCAGTTCATAATAATTAGTATAAAGTTACAATTAGTATAAAGTCACAATTCAGTTTTCTACTTATAATGAAGGGACCAACCATTTATTATAACTAGAAAACTAAATTATGCTTAAAAACTGCAATTTAAAATGACGACAAAAAACAATAATAATTATTCCGAAAAGTCTTGCTTTCAGAGGGCTTAACACAAAGTTATTAATGTTAGCGTAATATTATCAAGAAATCGCGCTGTCACATTCATCTTTATTTTCGTAATTCATATTGTGAAAGGGATGCATGTAAACTCGATAGCGTTCCGCTCACCTTAATCTATTCGTGCAAGGCCATCAGGTCATTTAATTTTTTTTTAACGTGGCCTCCCACTCTAGGAATTATTCCTACGTGGGTGCGTTTACAAATATTAAATTCACATGCACAAATATCCAGACTTAAACAAAATATTTGTAAGTCAGATTTGGAATTTTGGAGATTTGGGAAACGAATCTCTTTAGTGCGCATTATTTTACCTCTTTACTGTGCATAAATATCTGTAGTCTTATCTACTCGTATAACCATTATTTACTTTTCGTTTGAAAGACGATACAGTCACAACAAATCTGGATTCGCTTTTTGTGGGGGTATAAACAGGATCGGGTTTCGTTCCTTGGGGAATGTTTCTGCTATCACAGCATTATTTTACTTTTACAGCGAAGAAATATTCGCTGTACGTTTTCGGTTCTTTCCGCAGTTTTCAATGGCAAAGGGAAATCTTTTTCAGGTATATTTTTATTATTACGTTTACTTCGGCGAGTTCCGGTGTTAAATATCTTTTTATCAGCATTTTGAAATCTAAATGATATTTAAGTTAATTTAGTTGAGTATAGGTCGGTCTTCTAATTTGTGTGATTATCTTTTGCTTAGGTACTAAGGTATGTACACATTTACAATATCATATCGTAGCACTATTTTAATAAATATGGTAATATTGTATCTCTATCTATATCATCACACCAGGACCCTTCTGGGATAGGCAGCTGAGCTCTTACAGGTAAGACCCTGTAGGAGCGGCAGAAAGAAGCCAGAGAGATATTTAAGGAAAGATCCTTAATGACCTCTCTGGCTTCCTCTACTTTCATAGCTTGTCTCTGTAACCAACGAGCGTGCGCTCGTTGGTTACAGAGACTCCTGACTTGCCCTTCAGATAAAACACGATTATTTTAATAATTACTGAAACCTCATTTACATACAAAGTTACGTGCTTCATGGCAAGCACATATATGGCGCTGATGTGAACCGTGTGAGTGACAGTAAATGCGCCTAGTATTTACTTATATATGCATAAGCATATCATTTTCAACTCTAGCTCGTTGGCTACCTAGCCACCCCAGGGAAATATGTTCCAAGCCTGCGGTTCACAAACTTGTTGGACTTGTTAGCCCTCTTTTTTCAAAAATACATTCCATAGCAAGGGCTGGGGAAAATATTTTATTTACAAAAAATATGATGTCTTCGTATAAGCCGTGTCTTATCTGAAGGCCAAGTCAAGAGTCTCCGTAACCGGCGAGCGTGTATGACACGAACTATGAGAGTGGAAGAAGCCAGCGAGGTTTGTAAGGAAAGAACCTGATGGAACTCTGTACTCTCTGCCTACCCCGCAATGGATGATATAGATAGATGATGTCCTCAAATAATCAGTTATTACTGGCCGATATACTATAATTATCATTATCGTCATCAGCCGAAAGACGTCCACTGCAGGACAAAAGCTTCTCCCAAAGACAGCTTTTACCTGTGCCCGTCATCAGTTCATCGGTCTACCTTGGAGATATACTGTAATACAGTCATTCATTAATAAGAAGACCAACCAATATGATTGACACCACGAGCGTGTACAAAATGGACCGACGATCTTGTGAAGATCGCAGGAAGTTGTTGAATGTAGGTGGCATCGGACCGGTTACGCTGGAAAGCGATTGGGGAGGCCTATGTTTAGCAGTGGATAAGTTTAGGCTGAAATGATGATGATGATAAATAAGAATACAATCTCTCGTATCAACCAACCTAACAGATCATTATTATCTAATAGTACATAATGCATAGACAATGTGTAAAAAATAAATCAGTGTCATTAGTGAAGTTATACTTTTGGTAATCTGTAATAAATAAATTTCATACTTTAATTTTAGGAACGTTTTTATTTTCTAATTCATTTAAAAGATTTATGATTTTGTCAACTTTTATTACGCTTAGTAATGACTTGAGTAGTAGTAGAACTGAAACTTCCTGTTGTATCTATATAACTTCAAAGTAAAATCGAACATTTATCATTGACTGATGATTTGATCAACACGTAGAGAAATAGGAAACAAAAAAAAACAGAACTTATAAAAAATAAAGACCTTCTATTTTTATATCAACTTACGTATACAACATAAAAAAAATCAATATGCGACAAAAAGCCAGTACGTTGTACCTAAATAATAATAACACAGGGCGGAATCAATTGGGAGGCCGTCGTAAACTTCCTTAGACTGGGTTTATGAGTGCACTGACAAAGCGCACGGTAACAAATGCTGGCTTCTTATAGTACAAATCGGTAATATATTTAAAGTTTTTGTTTTTTTTTTGTTTGACAGACAAGAAGGCGTGCAATCACTACTCTCAAGCCAGAAGGGCAAGGGGGCAACTAGCGGCGCCTCAAGGAGGAACAGCCTCGGCTTAGGCAGTCGCTATGAAGAGGGGAATATACTAGGTATCTCGCCGTGGTGTTCTATACCGGCCGGCGGACAAGGGATTCTTCGACCTCGCTGGCGAGATCGATATATGCGAGTATTAAAAGTACGGTGACAGTCAAAATAGAAAACCGTGATTGCTTTGAGTGCAGAAAAAGATACCCATGCAAGATAATATTCTGCTGGAGTGTAGTTGTTGCACGCTAGTCCTCTTGCTTGGTGAAACTGTAAAGGCCCCTCGGTCACAAGAGAAGTAAATCATTCACATGCACAAAAGGATTATAATATTTTTATTACGTTTCGTTTGTTCAAGCCAAATGTCTAAAAGTATATTATTTAAGTATATCTATATATATGCAGGTAGCGGTGAAAGGTGAAATTATCTTTGTTTTCATAGTCCTCCGCATGATGGCCGAACATGAAGGAATTCTTGAAATAACACTGGGGTATCGTCTGGTATTACTGCACTTCCGCGCTAGTATGCGCACAATAGTTGCAGATTAAATTAATTGTGTGAGATTAATGTCACATGGATTGCAGTGAGGTTAGCGGCTCCGCAATACGTCCGGCTGCTTGCCCCGTTGCCAATTGAATAACAACGCAGCGCCGTCCGCTATCTTACATCGACTATCTGTCATCGGTGATACGTTATCTGACAGATGTCATCTATCATCGCTTCACAACTAAACACACTCGTGCATTAATTAAAGGCATGGAGAGTGTCCACGACAAAATAAAAGGTTACTTAAATGAAAATAACTGCTCGTCATTCCATACATTGTGATTTTCAAATAGCAGGATACGACAAGTATATTATTCGTCCCAGGTAACATACATTTGAATGAATATAAATGGTAGCAAGTAAGAACTGGAGATTCAAGTAAAGAAAGATACTAAAGAGAAATAGGAAAGATAAGCCCACTGAGTTTATTCGCTGGATTTTCTCAGTATGGACGCGTTCCGATCGATCGAGATCTGGTGTAATGATATAGATAGATATAAGACACCCAGTAGTTGATAGTAATATATGGGTCCATTTTATTACCATCTAAAAGCTTATATCACCTTCTCACGGAACTTTCTTCACACGGGTTTCATCGCAGCTGTTACTTCACTCAATGACGTCATATGTTACTTAAGCTCATGACGTCTACTCCGTGAACAAATGTACCTACTTCCGCTTCTAGTTGATTAACTTAGTGAGAACATGCACGGTACAAGCGTAATCGTGATGAGTTTATTTGGGTTCTAATTTGGAGTAAGTTCTATGCCGACCCAAAACATTAATCATAAAAAGGTGAATTGCAGCAGTAATAATAACATAATAATAAATCATTTATTAATTTAAAATCAGTACGCGTAATCTTATTGGAACTTATTTAAGTAGGTATAATTAACGGCTTGCCTGAACTAGGTTGAGACCTGTGTCTCAGGCAGGATTAGTGCTGTAACATTGTAAAAATCCAATGGTTTTATTTACAATAACATAACTTACTTGATTCATAAGTGACTTAACTAAAAACATATGTTTTAATCTTCTTTTATAATAAAATTAAAATTATGATATGCTATAACATAATATGTTATCTACAATTTGCAAATAATTGTTCCGTCTGTTCGTAAGACATACTTTGTAAATAATTAAAAATCGTTTGTTTACCGCTAAAATTATTTAATTGGTATATATTTAGTGCTCTATTTATTCTATTGTACAGAAAGGTCTAAAAAAGTGAAAAATCTATTAGTATATATATGTTTTAAGGTTGAGTTTGAAAAGCAGACTATATCTTTCCGCCTCATATTAATTGTAATGTCAGCAGCATAAGCGAGTGTTTTGTGCTGTTTTAGTAATATGTGCATTATGAAAAGTTGGCGGACTGCTAACACCTTGCAGGACTTGTATAACAGGGTAGTGGGAAAGCGAAAAGGATGGAAATTGACAACTCTTAGAACTGCTCTTTGGGCACGATCGTGGGGCAGTAAAACAGTTTGTAGGGCTCCTTCCCATGAGGTGATACAATACTGGATTATCGATTGACATAAGCTTAAGTAAACTTGTCTGACTAGTTTTGAGACAGCGATTTTTCCGAGGATTTTGAATACAATATTAGTTTACGGACTCTTCTGACCAAACATTCAATGTGTTGGTTAAAGAAGAGTCTATCGTCGATTATAACTCCGAGGTATTTTATATGGATAATGTTGTGGATAGTGGGACGGTTACAGGTATTTATTGTAGGTTTATTATATTGGTGCGCATATAAATGAGGGTTAGTTACATTGTGGTTTAGCTTGCGTATGACGAAGTGAACATATTTTGTTTTGTCAGCATTTAATGTTAGTAAGATATAGTAAAGCCAATTATTTACTAAATTAAATCCAAGTTGTGCATACTCGTACAGCTTGTTGATGGTTTTAGCGCTAAAAATCAATGCCGTGTCATCGGCGTAGGATATTTTGCCGTGTCCAATGTTCAGATTACAAGGTGGAGGCAAGAATACCTTAAGGGACACCATAACTTGTGATTCCTTGGTAATCGCACCGGTAATGAAATATCCTAGCTTTCATTTACTTAAGTAGTAGTCACCAACTACATGTATCCCTTGCGGTCTTAGCGTCAATCCGGAAAATTCCCCCTTGGGATTACACTTAATATAGTATTGTGAACGAAACTATTATTAACGGCGACCATCATTGAACGTTGCCAATTATGATCAAACATGAATTCGACTATAAAAGTAAAAGATGAGTTCGACTATAATAAATCAGCCTATGAAGGCCTTCACTCAAAAATCGTATTGAGAAAGAATTGTGGTAGTTGAGCCAAGTTTGTGGCGATTTGGTGTTGGAACTTCATAAGCCGCCCATAGACTTCTAACTAGGCTTAATGAATTCTACATTAAGTAGTAATCGAGACCGATGATGGCTTATTATGCCTCCCAAAGCAGGAAACGTTCGATTATGAAAATGCCAAAACCGGTCACGCATGCCAGACTGACCGAGACGATCGCTGGTTAACCTTTTGTGATCGCTAAGAACACCGCAACACAACACCAGCAGCGATTTTGTAGCGCTATGAGCTTCTCAGTAAGACTCAAATAATCTTAACTGCAGCTGTGCATTTTGAAAAATTTGCATCATGCCCGAATATCGTACTTAATGTTCATTGTTTGAGGTTTTGTTTCTACAAACTTTCTTGTTCAGTATGTGTATATATTAAAGTTCAGAAAAGTAATTTTGTAGATTCTAATGGAACAGAAAACTTATTTACAACTCAGGAATTTCGATACATATATTTGCTTAGCAATTTTAGGCTCAATAGAAATGTATTCGCACATAATTAAAAACAAATAACATCGAAATAATGAACCAAACATAAAACGTAACACGAAATAATGGTGCACAAACAAAAACCGAATATTTAAATTGAAATTTCGCTAAAAATTCGGTAGGTGTGCCCTAATGAACAAAATAAACACAAAACTTTTTTGTTATCAACAGGATAAACAATCGGCCAGTGTTATATATTAACATCAGAATTTCGAAATTGGGATAGATACTTGACCAAAATATGGGATTACAGATTAAGCATTTTCTACAACAATAACAGCGCTAAGCACAAAAACTTTGACGCTAGCGAGTAATCGTGCCGTCACGTTCATGTTTATTAAATTAATTTGTAGTGTGACAAGGATGGCACATCAACTCCCTGGCGTCACGTTTACGTCAATGTCTCACACACCGACCTCGCCGGCGTGGTTGAAAAATCCCTTGCCCGCCGGCCGGTGTAGAGCACTACGACGAGACACCTCGTATATGCCGTCCCCCATAGCGACTGCCCAAGCCGAGGCCGTTCCTCCTTGAGGCACCCTTGAGCTAGTTACCTCCTTGCCCTTCTGGCGCGAGCGTAGTGGTTGACCGCTCGCCCTCTTGTCCGGTTAAGTTGTAAGTAATCCAACAGCGTAGATCACTCAAAACAACAAGAACAACACTTTTCACATTGCAAATTTACATAATAAAGATGATAGTGACAGCATGGTTTGTCGACAACTTTATAATAGCAGAAAATGATTTGTGCTTAGCCCTCGAATTGTTACAAGAAACTTATAGTTACAGCATTAAACAGCCTTTCTCTTCTTGAACGCGAAATAATTACTAGTATATCAAATTATTTGATGATCGTACCATAAAATTAACTGGTAATCACTTTAAACTTATCATAGTACTATATTGATCATTACACGCCTACAGTCTTCAGAAATTAATTGAGATATTTTTAGTTTCTATTCAATATTACAAAAAAAAGATCATAAATATTTTGAAGTCAAGTAATACATTTGAACAATATAATAAATATTACACGTAAGTCAAGTCCTATTAAGATATAATTTATCAAAAGTTTATGGCGAGGTTTGTTACTCCACAGACATCGACTCACGCAACTCACGTACAGTGTACTGCAGAAAAAGGTCCAAACCCTCTTTTTTATTGGAGCCGCCTATCAACATAGGGGTAAAATGGGACACTTTAATGTCCATTGGAGAGTACCAGACATACGGTCCAACAGATCTTTTCATACTGGGTTTCAATGGATACGCTGTTGTTCGGGCATTGGGAAAAATCACACTTCAAGTTACAATATTGTTGCTCGGCTATGCACATTTTTAACAAAAGTTTGCTCAGTATTCAATATCTAGTTTTGTGTTCTTGCAATAAAACCATTTAAGGAAAATGAATATTACAAGGGGTTCCTAACAGGTCTTGTCAAAAAATAATATTTTAATTGTCTGCCTGTTGGTGTGTGCAAAATTGTTTCTCGATTGTTGATGAAAAAAAAAACGTAAAGAATAAGTAAATAAACATAATTCCCTCAGTCGCAGTTTAACTTAGCGTGACATCCATCATGGCAAACGTTCTAGAAACTGTTTTATGCTGACTCTCTTGGAATCAACCGCCTATAAAAGTTGTTTGCTTCTAGTAGTAACTGTAGAGGACCGTACTATTTAGTTTATACATAAAGCAGCAATAGATGGCAAGAAATACCGGAGGGAGCACTATTAGGTTGATATTTCATCCTTTTCGCACTATAAATTTTTCTAAGGATAAACGTGACGCTAACGTAATTTTTTTCATACTTTGGCATCTTAGAGTTAAACACAAGCCAGTTGACATTAGAGTAATGTGGTCCAGAAAGCGTATTGGCAGGTTCTCTATTGAGTAGCTAGTAAAAAATACGTAGCGAGGAAAGGATAGCATATTAACTCGATAGCATTGCGCTTACGTCTATCTGTTTGTGCTAAGCCATCTGGTCATAGCTATTCTATCTATCTATCTATAACCTCACGCCAGATCCCTTGCGGGGTAGGCAGAGAGTACAGAGTTCCAACAGGTTCTTTCCTTACATACCTCTCTGGCTTCCTCGACTCTCATAGTTCGTCTCATACACGCTCGCCGGTTACGGAGACTCTTGACTTTTCCATCAGATAAGACTCGGTTTATTTGGTCGTGGTAAGATAGTCTAGGTCTTCCCCGGTACCTGCATCCTTCCACTTTCACATTGTGTATATCTGTTTTGTCATTCTTTCCTCTGGCATTCTTTCTATATGCCCGAACCAACGGAGCATGCCCTTTCTCATCTTTACACCGATACTATCTTTCATACCTACTCGCTGTCTTACTATGCTGTTGCTAATGCGGTCGGTCAGCTTCACTCCGCACATCTTCCGCAGAGCTCGCATTTCTACCGCATTTATCCTACTTTCATTCTCCTTCTTACATACCTAGCTCTCGCTACCATATAACAGCGTTGGGACAAGAACTCCGTTATGTATGGCCAGCTGCGCCTTATGGCTTAAGTGCCGGCTCCCGAGTAGCTTTCCCATCGCACCATTCACTCTGTTCCCTGCACTCACTCTTCTCTCTATGTCAGCGGTGTATTTCCCATCCTCACTGAAGGCGCATCCAAGATATACAAACTCATTCACTTGCTCTAGCACATCGTTACCAACCACAATCCTTACATTCGTTCTGGTTTCTTCCCTTTCAAAAACCATAATCTTGGTTTTCTTCACATTCAAGTGTAAGCCATTGATCATGCAGTCGTTTTTCATAACTGTGACTAGTGTTTGCAGATCAGTGGCTGTTGGCGCTATTAAAACCGCGTCATCTGCATAAAGTAGATGGTTTACCACTAAGTCACCCATTTGTACACCTTCATTCATCGCTTTCAGTCTTTGAAGACTTTTGTCCAGATATATTATAAACAGTCTCGCGGACAACACGCAACCCTGCTTGACGCCGATTTTAACGTCAAACCGGGGTGACCTGTTACCACCCACCCGTACGCATGCCTTGCAGTCCACATAAGTGGACTGGACGGCTCGCAACAGAGTGCCATCTATACCATACTCTGGCAAAATGTCCCAAAGTCTCTTTCGCACAACTCTGTCAAATGCCTTCTCCAGATCTACAAAACCGCAGAAAACCTTCCGGCCCACTGCCAGATGCTTCTCTACGATGTTGCGGAGTGAGAAGACTTGATCCGAACATCCTCTCCCAGACCTGAAACTGTCATAGCTATTCAACAGTAATAACACTAGACTATTGTTGTATATCGATCGCTGTTACCATATTTTAAAACATAACTCAGAGGAATACCTAGTGGTCTAATATAGATTATAAGAGACAGGTTATCCAAATCTGAAACAGGTATAGGAAAAACTTTAGTATAGCAACACTTACTTGTACCTACGTTTGTAGGAATTTTATCCCCACGTTCGATCATTGCCCAAATTAAATTTACTGCCGCTAGTCCGCGAGGTCTTCCTAACGATACAGCGGTCACAATTTTATTGTCTATAAATAATCTTTATTAGCAGCATTACACATGACGGTATCGTTTTTAAGGCGAATCTTATAAGTAGAGTTTTGTTTTTGTAATTTCATAGCTCTCCTAAGGACGATAATAAATATCTGTTACGCTATTTTGATAAGGATTTATTACTTTCTAAAATGGATGTTTATTTGTTTGAAATTATTCTATAAAGTTTATTATATAACCCTTACACACAAGCACCCACCCAACCCATACTAGAACTGTTTTTAAAATCTAAATATTATTAACTTCGCGACACTATAAAGTTTGATTACATATTTCACTGCAAATCTACACAATTAAATAAAATTCAAGGGTCTGTTTGTATTGTCTAAATAATAGCTTTTTACTATATACATATGAAAGTATATACGGTACTTATAGCAAAAAAACAATTTTTTGTCTGTCATTCTGTTTGTTCCGGATAATCTCCGAAACGGCTCAATCGATTTTGACGGGCATTTTACTGGTAGATAGCTGATATTATGAGGAGTAATTTAAGTTAATTTTATTTAAAAAAATACCGCACAAAAAATATAAACTCATGACTTCCACACGGATACAAGTCGCGGGTAATATCTAGTTATTAATATATCAGTTTCCTTTATTAATAATTAGGTAATCGAATAATATTTTGTGAAACTGAATAATATTTGTTATGTTTTTCACGTTTTGTTTCTTAATATTGGGTACAGATCCTACTTATAATATAAATTTGATAGTTTGTATGTTTGTTACTCAATCACGCAAAAACGATTGAACGGATTTAGATGAAATTTGGCACACAGATACTTAATTATCTGAACATGGCGTACTTTTGATCCCGGGAAAATGTTAGGTTCCTGTCTAAAGTCAACGCGGACGAAGTCGAGGGCAGAAACAAGTTTAATGTAAGTGTATAAAAGCTACCTAGTAATCAGAAACTGTTTTTTTTTTCAGATAAATAACACGCGTATTACAAACATCCAGCTGTGCTATCCTACAACATTTTCTGTGACCTTTGCGTCGTTCAATGGTCAGCGGACTGTAAAATAAACTCTCTTTTAATTTTCATTGTTGTTTTGTTTATATTATCTGTTTATTCCATTTGAAATCACGATAGCTTTATTTCGAAAAAGTTGGTAGATAGTAAATAATGGTATTGTTTTCTCGGGAATTAATAACAATGTTGCTAACGAGAATATAAGAAAACGTGTTTCAACCATGTTGTACACGCAAACAAGAATAAAAGCGTCGAAGATTGTTTTACGTTTTTTCCAAGATTTTTCTTTTCTCCTTGTTGTGTCAATTCTTTTTATTTATATTGTATTATTTTGAATGTCAATTGAGATTTCTACACCACGTTATATTCATTCTTATTTAACTTTAGTCTAACAGCACACACATTATTACGACATAAAAATAACATGAGTGAGTGAGAGACACAACACAAATCCAACGACGGTGTGTGGGTTACATTAATCACTTTTCAGCTTCACTATCATACCATGAACATAGTATAGTATAGTGATTGTATAGTAATTATATCCACGAGGAGGTTACGTTGTATTTTACCTTCCGACTCCGTTATCAGACGAGCTTCATGCCCTTCCATCGTCACCCTTACATACGTATGCCAAATTTTAGTTCAATCAGATATTCCTTCAGTGCTTAAAAATTGATCACAAGATTTGAACCGCCAAGACAGACAGACATACGAATAATGCAGCTAAATAATTATTTAAACGAAGTTTAATAAAACCTTCTATCTATCTATCTATATCATCACGCCAGATCCCTTGCGGGGTAGGCAGAGTTCTAACAGGTATAGTAAAAACTTGTAGAAATATAATAAAACTAATACGGAAAAAAAACCAATATATTTCGCTTTTAACGTACTCTAAATTTTAAATACCCACCATTTCGATTCAAACATTGTTTCAGCATTTATCAAAGGCGAAACGTTTTAAGATCTTATCATTAGCAAACAAAAAAAAATGCTACTGCTACTGGAAATTTTCGATCCCCTCTAAAGCTTAGCATTTTACCTCCACGTCGATGGTCCTGACTAATCGAAAGGAAGACTTTGACCCTTTTCCGGAGTTAACTGTCCGTGACTGGACGTCGGTGGAATCGCAAGGCTTGCCATAAAGTGCCAACGAATTCTTTTCTCACCCAATCCTCTCAGCCTTGTTACCCTTGTTTTATGTATTTCAACCCCTAAGCGGTGAATCTTACCACCATCCAACACAGTAGGGAACCGTGGGTAAATCTTTGTTTCAGAGAGCACAAGGGATCTGCGACAATAAACATCTGGCTGCCGAGCTTCAACATGTCAAGCAAGTCCTGCACGACAATAAGCTTCGAGTCCCACGCCAATGTCACAGTGATTGAGTGAAACCATCCACAGTCGAGCGTCTCTCTACTGTACTACCTTACTTAAGAGGAGTCACAGACAAGATTGGCTACATCTTGAAGCGTGCTTCAATTATAACATTTTATAAGCCGCCGAAGAAGATCAGTCAATTTTTACCATCTGCCAAGTGTTGTATCCCTCTACAAGATTCAGGAGTATACAAGCTTGATTGTGAATGTGGTCTCTCTTATATAGGACAAACAAAAAGACCAGTAAAAACTCTGGTTAAAGAACACATAGCTGACCTAAAACACCGTCGCTTAAAGAAGTCTGCAGTTTGTGAACATGTCCTTGATCGAAACTCATCATAACATCAGTTTTTGGTAGACCACAATTGTTCGTGAAAGAACACCGATTCCTACCAAGGTTGGTTCGCGAGGCTATTGAAATTAAAAAATATCCTAATTTCATAAGAGACGATGGCTGGTTGCTTCCATCGTCTTGGGATCCGGTAATTAATATAATCAAATCCAAAACTAAGCATAACACTGCAAGACCTTAAGACACCATGAGCTCATTCTGCGTAGATCGGACCAACAAAAATAATTAAGAAGTTTAAGGGGAACCCCGGAACAACTATGCCTTTTGGACGTCTAACACCTCTCTCCCGTGACCATGGGTGCTGCAAAGCACTCGAAACGTCGGTGCGGAACTCGAAATTCGAAAAATAGTTTTATTTATGTGTAATTTTCGCGTAAATCTAAGAACTCAGTATATGAAATTCACATGCACAAATACCCAGACCGTGACCAAACATTTGTTCCGTGCGGAAATTGATCACGCGACCTCTCGAGCCAGTGAACGGGGCGACTACCCAAACCCTTAATCACTAGACCAAGCTGGCCTACTTTTAATTTATTAAAACAGTAATGAAAGTATGAATAAAATAATAAAGATGATAAAAATACCCTTGTTAATATTCGCTTTATATGGTCTTCAATCAGTCAGTGTGTGTAACACTCGAAGATTTAAAATCGTTTGAAAAATATATTTTATCTTGTTATAAAAATTCTGTATACCAGGATACCAAGAAAAACTGCCTGAGTCAGGCACGAATTGTCAATTCTAAGTTGTTCATACTTGACATCATTTCTAATAACTTTGAATTAAACACAATATGAAACAGACAATTTTAATGATTATGACCTTTAGTATTTAGCTAAACAAATCCTCTTAGGATTATCCTGTCTCTGGGCTCTGGTAAATTACCGAAATTTAAAAGATTAAGCTTTGATAAAACTTTGTTGTTTTTTGGCTTCATGCTGGTTTTTTTCTTGTTTTAACAAATACTCCTCCTTGGTTGTTAAACTTAGTTGACTTTAGTTTGAAAATTATTCATGGAAGTCGCGGGAACTAATGTATTAAAATATTTTTTTCGAATATAAATAATAATAAATAAAATAATAAAAAACGTTTATTTTGCAACGCACAATACAGAGAAAAGATTAAATATTACACGGTGCACGTACATGATGGCATAAATAAATATGGTAAGTACCTATTAAAAGAGGCGGAACAACTTTAAGGTGCATTACAAAATAGGTCCTAACTCAGCAGGTTTGCTGGCTGTGGACAGCCAGCGCTGATCTTCCGTTAGTACCTTTTTGCAGGACCGTTAACGTCACGGCATCACACTTTATCATTTACAAATTAACAAAAGACAAATAATAGAGAGAAAAAAAAAAATACAAAAATAGAAAGAAAAAGGTAACTCTTGACCTAAATCAGCTACTACCTACAGCTTGTAAAGAAAAAAAATAAAATTATACATTTTATGTATAATGAGGCATTTTTTTTCTTCTCTTTCTTCTTTCTTTTGTTTCTTTCATAATAAGTGGAATCGAGGTACATCGGTCGATCTCAGATGGTGGAAACAATTACTTCACGATAGCAAAAGGAATGTACACTGACCAATAAGTATAAATTTATTACCTATAATGAATTAAAAGGTTATTACAATCCTAAAATTTATTATCTATTTGCCAGCACACGGTCTCCTTATATTAAGCTGGTGTCATGCATGCAAGTTTCTTGGCTGTTCTGATGGATAATCAAGATTTTTTTGATTTTATTTCTAAAATTTCGAATGTTATATTGCAGGTTCCTCAGCGGCGGTGGAATATTATTCCTTATTATATTATTATTAAAACAATGCGTGTTAGTAGTCTGGGAACAACCCACGGCCATATTCCCCAAGTAAGGATGGCAGAGGTATACTTTGTATACCATATCGCCAACAGAGTTCGTTGCGAACAGATTAGGGAGCGAGCACAATTGTAAAGTTTTTTTGATGAAACAACCCTTTTTCCCACATTGACCAACGAGGCAGTCGGTACCTACATAATATTTACTTATTTTTAACTCAAATTCATCTTATTGTAACTCAAATCACGGTTTATTATGTCTCGCTGGATCGCTGTTTTAACTTACTACACGTTTAACCGGTGGAGTCGACGATATGTACACAGGTCCACACAAACAACTGCTGTGCAAACGGAAGGCGGGTTGGAAGCAAAATCAATGGGCAGTCTGCATCCGGTCTTCGCAGAGAGGTTAGGTTGAATTAATATGGCATCAGTGGGTTTGGGGCATTGTTGAGCCCAACTTAATTTATGTCAAACTCGTAGCGAGATAGAAATACGATTTGAAGTATGGCTATTGTAAATTGTGATAAAAAAATGTTGTTGTAACTAAGTAGGTACTGAAAAGTAAATACTTGTTTAAGTTATCCTTTAAAGGACATTGTTGAAAATTACCCCAGAACCAACAAATATTTGACCCATGCTGTCATTATCATCTATTTTATTAAAATGATGCCAAATATCCGTATCTAACAGACAATTTGCAATCAAAAACTAATTTTTCCAAGTATTTGTAAGTACTTATATCGAAGTCGCCGACATTTTTCTTAATGTCAATACACACAATATAACCTCATATGTATTATTGGCTACTGAATTATAACCTCAAAATGTAATACTTTTAGTGCAATATTGCGATTCCCCCGCTTGTCCGTTCAATAATAAATACCTTAAAGGAATTTATGGGTGATTTGAAACCATACAAGTATTTTTTCATTGCTGTTTGTTCTGAGGCAAATCATGTATGGGCGCAGAACACTGTCCTTTTCATCACCAATCCGCACAGAGCCCGCGTGGTAGAGCACAGAACAAAGTAGTAGGCACTTATTTATTCCATGTGATAGAGTATGACCTAATCTTTTTCACCTTGAGGTGTGAGATTTGTCTCTTGTACAAGTATCTCCTGGGCAAAGGCCAATATAGAGTAATTGATTATTTTAATTTTAAAAATAGTGATTATTAAGATTTTGAGTGTTTCTGAAGAAATATGTGTCATTCGATTAGGTATTATCGTTTTATTTTCATATCCGACAATCTTTAAAGACAATAAAATATTCTAACACTTGGTATTTAAATTTATTAGGGGATTCAATAAATCTTGGAATGTGTATTAGATTGTGTACATAGGTACACAATCTAATACAGGTACAATACACTATCGTAAAGAATTAGAAGCAATTTTATTCCTTTTTAACCGACTTCAAAAAGGAGGAGGTTCTATGTTCATACAACCAAACATATGCTTTTTTTTTATATATATGTTCAGCGATATTTCCGTCAATTGTGGACCGATTTTGATGATTTTTTTTGCATTGGGTTCAGTATAGCTCCGCGGTGGTCCCATTTTAATTTCATTGGCATTGGACCTTGGACTTAGAAGATACACCAGGGAACTCCTTAACGACAAACAATAGGCATGAGTAAATTGAGATATTATGGGTATTACGTCAATCCTATAGGTATCCTATTATAGAACTAAGCAGTATATTAGCCAACTTCAAAAAAGGAGGTTCATAATTCGTCCTTTTTTTATAACTCCTTTGCTTATGAACCGATTTTGATGATTCTTTTTGCATTTGGTTCAGTATAGTTTTGAGGTGGTCCTATTTTATTGTTATTGGTATTGGACCTTGGACTTTGAAGATACAAGAGGGAACTCCTTAACGGCGAACAGCACGAATGTATAGATTCCGTTACTATAGTCATTATATTAATCCTGTAGGTACCTTACTTTACAACTTAGCAAATAATATAATATCGGTATATAAATATTACTAAATAATTCACTCGTCACGTAAAATTGTAAAATAAAAATCTTTTAACAAAAAAGGTAAACCGACTTCAAAAAGCAAAAAATAAATATTTTTTGCTTTTTGAAGTCGGTTTACCTTTTTTGTTAAAAGATTTTGCCTGTTACAATATCTAAATTAACCGCACTTTAAGTAAGTATTTAAACTTACATAATCGCATATGTTTTACCACAAGCAATATATAATAGAGATTGTAATCGGTAATATGTTCAAACTGTAATATGATAAAACTTTTACGGCTCTTCAGCCGTTTCTGCACTAGGGTGTGGCCGTGCATGGGGTGTCGTGGGTTGTTTTCAATTTTTCGTCTTTCTACAGAGCTCGCCACAGCCCTGCCAACATCTGGAGGTGCTATGCCAGCTAATGGGTACAGCAATTTTACTGGGGTCGGTTTAAGGCAGCCCGTGATGAACCGACAAGTTTCATTGAGTGCTGTATCCACTAGCTTAGCATGGACGGAGCGACTCCAAACAGAACACGCATATTTGCCGGCAGAGAATACTAACCCAAGGCCAGTCGTTCGCATAACCTGCGACGAGGCTCCCTACTTGGTAGTGGTGAGACGCTGGAGCAAGTTATTGCGGGCGTGCACCTTTTTCTTAATGTTTTCACAATATTTCCCGAATGTAAGGGCCCTGGCCAGAATGATACCTAAGTATTTAGGATGGTGATTGTGGGCTATGGGCCCACCTTGCCACACGATGTTAAGCCTACGACCCGCTTGGTTGTTAAAAAGGTGAAATACGCAAGGCTCGGTCTTGGAAGGGTTAGGCTTGATTGAGTTTTCCTCATAATATCGACTCAGCGTGCCAAGAGCTTTAGTGAGGTTAGTCTCTACTTCCTCAAAGTTGGTAGCTTAGGAAGTTAGCGCAAAGTCGTCTGCGTAAATAAAGCGTGACGTGTTGGGGCTGGACGGTTGGTCGTTGGTATATATATTGAATAAAAGCGGGGCCAGAACACTGTCCTGGGGCAATCCATTCCTTTGAGATTTCTAACGGCTCTGGTCTGAGAGAAGATGGACCTGGAAGCAACGATTGTGGAGAAGCGTCGCCTGAGGTTCACTGTATCGTAGGCCGCAGAAAGGTCAACGAACACAGCACCAGTAATCTTCCCCAACACGAAACCATCCTTTATGTGTTGCGTGAGTTTCAGCGTCTGGTTGCAGCATGACTTCGCTGGTTTGAAACCATCAAAACCGGGTCAATAGAGCTTGTGAGTGTCGTAATCTTTCAAATAATTTCTATGTGTGGCACAACAGTGATATTAGCTGAAAGTTTCTGGAATTATCTACTGGTTTTCCTGGCTTTGGAATGGCTATTACTTTAGATTTTCTCCAGAGTCGGGGAATTAAAGCGAATTACAGGCAAGCGTTGAATAAAAGCAACAGCCAGGACACAGCAGACCGAGGTGCTTCAATTGGTCCACAGATATGTTGTCCACTCCTGAAGCCTTACCGCTTTTCAGTTGACAGCCGGAACGATGTCAGTCAAGCTAAATGGCTAGTATATCCGGTCACTAGTGCTTGCTCGGATTTTTAATCTTGGGACCTTCGCAAGGCGGCCTGACGGTTTTCTGTTCATGAGGAGCTAAATCTGATCTCGTTTGCGGAGACTTGGCTAGGTGGTGGTGGTGGAGGCGGATGTCCAGTCAGTTTCCGGATAGCGTTCCATGCTTTCTTACTATTGTGAGTCATATCTATGTTGGTAATGTTTTGATCCACCTCTTTTGTCGAGTTTCACTAATCCGTGATAGCAACTCCTCTCCAACTAAGGTGGTCTCCTCGGAAAAAGGGTCACGGCTGTAGAGGGACTTGTACTCTTTAAGCAATTGTGCAGATTCTTTTGATAGCCCTGGGATGTAAGATGTTTGACAAGCTCTAGGGATGCATTTACATGATATTTTTGCCACTATGTCGGCAAATCTGTCATAGTTTTGTGAAGTTGGCAGAACATTAAGTAGGGCCTTGTCTATCAACTTCGAGAATTGTTTCCAGATGGCCTTGGAGTAATTAAAACGGCACTTTAAAGGGGCTTTAAGGGGACGTACAGCAGGCTGAATTGTGCACATGATCAGCCTGTGCTGTGTACGAGGTATTGGAGAGCATACAGTTTTTGTGCACTTTGAGCTTATGCTTTTGCTGGCAAAGAACAGGTCTGGGTTATAACCACGCTTCCATCGGCCGCTGTTAAAAGAAGCCGGTTGTTTTGGGTCGTGAATAGGAGCCAGATCATTTCCTTCATCATTCATCATTTGCTCAACCGCTTGCCCACTTGCTTCCGTAGTATTGTAGCCCTAGCTCGCACTGTAACTGTTAAAGTCACCGGTCACAACTTTGACAGCCTGGTCGTGAAAGTTTTCGGGGGGTGAGAACCCAAATAGGGTGCCAAGGGGCTTGTACAGGAAAGCGACGGTGCAGTGGCCAAGATGGCTATATTTAAGACCTCAATCCGTTCTGGCTCGAACATTTGATAGACTTTGTGCTTACGCCGGGAGCAACAAACACTACGTTACCGTGCTTCGGATGACAGATTTCGGCGATAAGCGTGAGTCTAGGAATGTGTGGCCGGCCCTGCGTTTCGTCTCTTAGGTTTCTTGGACACACAGAACATCGCAGTGCATTGTACGATATAGTTCAAAAAGTATTTCTGAATTGTCCTGTGAGGAACCCCTCCATGTTGATAGATACAGGGCAGGTTTTAGGGCTGAACTGGAGGTGTTTGCCATCGTGGTGAAAGGATTGGCCAATCGGCGTGTATAACTCGCCGATTGTTACCAGGGTGCGCCAGACGGAGGCTTATAAGATACGTCACACGGGGAGGCTTCTTTCATGCACCCCATCTTTATGATAATAGCCAATAACAACCATGGATTTTAAAGATAATTAGGAATTTAACAAATTTTGATATTTTTCTTAGCGTCATGCTGTTTTTTTCGTTTTTTAAGAATACTCATACTTGGTTGTTAAACTGAGTTATACACCGTCACACGCCTATATTCCCCAAGCGGGGGTGGCAAAGGTGTACTGAGTGTACCCACGTTTCGCCGACTATGTTAGGTCCCATGTAATAGGGGGCGAGCCTATTGCCATATACCGGGCACAATTCCAAACTCCGGACTCGTACTGGGAAGTTTTCATTAGGAAAACTACACTTGTCTGACCTAGGATTAGAACCCAGGCCCTCGTGATCACAAAGCGATGCGCTTTGCCACTAGACCAACGAGGCCATACTTTAAAACTTATTCATGGAATTCGCGGGAACTAATGTATGAAACTTTTTTTTTTTGATAACAGTTCCTTTTGGAAGTCTGGGAACAACCCACAGCTATATTCCCCAAGTAAGGATGGCAGAGATACTGTGTATACCATATCGCCGAAAGAATTAGATACGAATAGATTAGGGACACAATTGTAAACTTCGGACTATGATTGATGTTTTTTTTGTTGAAAATACCCTTTGTACCACTGACCACCACCCATTGACCAACGAGGCAGTTAGTACCTACATTATATTTACTTATTTTTAACTCAAATTCATCTTATTGTCACTCAAATCACGGTTTATTATGTCCTTAATTTTCTTGCAAAGTCGCTGTATTTACATTGCAAGTTTAATCGGTTGAGTCGATGATACGTACATAGGTCCACACAAACAACTTTTGTGCAAACGGAAGGCGGGTTGGAAGCAAAATCAATGGGCAGTCTGCATTCGGTCTTCGCAGAGAGGTTAGGTTGAATTAATATGGCATGATTGGGTTTTGGGCATCGTTGAGCACAACGTGATTTATATCAAACTTGTAGCGAGCTAGAAAAACCATTTGAAGTATGATTATTATATGAAATTGTTGTGGTGACTAAGTAGGTACTGAAAAATGAATACTTTTTTTAAGTTAGCCGCTAAATTTTCATTACCAATCCGCACTGAGTCCGCGTGGCAGAGCACAGAACGAAGTAGTAGGTACTTATTTATTCCGTGTAGTAAAGTATTGCCTAATCTTTCTCACCTCGATATGTGAGACTTGTCTCGTCTTTCTCCTAGGCGAATTAATTATTAAAATTAAAAAAAAAAGTGATTATTAAGATTTTGCGTGTTTAATTATAAATTAGTTTAGGTATTATAATTTTATATTCATATACGAAAATCTTAAAAGACAATAAAATATCCTAACACTTGGCATTTAAATTTATTTAGGAAATCTATGAATCTTGGATTGCGTATTAAATTGTGTGCCTATAGGCATTCTCATATATTATCGTGAAGACTTAGAAGCGATTTTATTCCTTTTGCCTGTTACAATATCTAAATAAACATCACTTTAAGTAAGTATTTGAAGTTACATTATCGCAATATTTTTTACAGCCAGTAAATAATAGAGATTATAATCGGTAATAAGTTCAAAGTTCAATTTAGCGTCTGATCTGATTACAAGAATGAACTACGAGGATATTCAATGTGTTTGAAATTTCTATCACAATATCTGTCTCCAGCTAACTGAGCTCATTGTGTTGTTCATAATTTGTCATGATATGATGCCACTCAAATTAAAATGTACCACGATGTATGTAACAATAGCCTAACAGAGCTCCATTTTCCGCCTGAATTCGAAAATGGTAGTGACAGAACATGTAATGACTTATCACATAGACTAGCGTTAGACAAGATTTATCACACTATTGTAAATATCTTGCGTCGGGCATCTGAAATTAGTTTCATGATAAATACATGTAAAAAGTACATCACAGGATGGAACAAGTATGTTAAGGAAGTCCATACAGAGGCGCGAGTTTGTTTCCAGAGTTGGATCCTAAGTGGAAAACCGACAAAAGGTCCAGTGTATGTGTTGCCGCCGTAACGTGTTTACTATGCAATAAAACTATTTTTCTGAGTCTATTGCGTTTATTTTAACGTTTAACCTATCGACGTTTTCGGGTGAGCAAAGAATGGTAGTTACAAAATTTTATATTTTGATCTTAAGTTAAAAATAATGACACTAGATGCCTCGTTCGGAAACGCGACATGCCCCCGGCCTTGGAAGATGTAGCTTCAAAGATTAGTGTTCGAACATTGCTCCACCTCTTCTTCATGAAACAAAGGACAATTTTTTTAAAAACTGCGCCGCACTGTTCCTGACGCAGTCCGAATGTCAGCTACGCGCGATATGCCATCCTTGCCAACCACGGTGCTCGTTATTCTTCCAAGCGACCACTTCAACGGGGCAAGTCTATCGTCTTTAATCACCACTAGGGTGTTGGGCTGTAGGCTTCCGACATTCTCTCTCCATTTGCAGCGCGTTTGAAGCTCGGAGACGTATTCCTTGGCCCAACGAGACCAGAAGTTGTGGCGTATCTGCTCCACTCGTTCATAGCGGGTCAGCAACTCGCATGTCCTGATACACCGGTGCAGTAAGCGGACGACCAACCAGGAAGTGTGCAAGACAGAGAGGAAGGAAGTCATGTGGATCGGAAGACAATGGAGACAAAAGGCGGGAGTTAAGTATAGCTTCTACCTGTGTCAACACTGTAGTAAGCTCCTCAAACGTGAGGTGAGCGTTACCTAAGACCCGAGTTAAGTGAAACTTGCAGGATTTTATTCCGGCTTCCCATAATCCTCCAAAATGAGCAGAATAACCAGGTATAAATCTTAATCGTGTAGCTTGGCTAAGCGCGTACTGAGCGATGTCCTCGAAACAAGAATTCAAAAACTTAAAAAACTCTGTTTTGGCCCCGACAAAATTTTTGCCATTATCAGAGAATATTTCATCTGGCTTGTCACGTCGCGATATAAAACGCTTTAGAGCCTCAGTGGATAAATCGGATACCAGTTCCAAGTGAACTGCTCGCGTAATAAAGCAAACGAATATAGATATGTAGGACTTGATAGTCTTAGCGCCTCTTCCTTTGCGATTCAGTGTAAGCACAGGCCCTGCGTAGTCTACACCGCAATATTGAAATGGGTAGGTGGGAGTTACTCGTTCTTTCGGTAAATTGCCCATGATAGGAGTCAAAGTTTTTCCCTTTAGTCTTTTGCACGCAATACAATCGTTAACTATTTTTCTTGCTAGATTTCTGCCACCTATAGGCCACCAGAGTTGGCGAATATCGTACAGCAACGCCTGAGGTGCAAGATGAAACAGACGTCTATGCTCGTGGCGCATGAGCAATACAGTAAAGCGATGTTTGGAAGATAGCAAAACTGTCCGAATAACCAATTCGTCCACCAACACGCATTAAATTGTTTTCGTCAATAAACAAGTTTAGCTTGAATAAGCTAGGCTTCCCTTTCAGCGACTGATTTCTCAAAACTAAATTGTATTCTTCGCCAAAAGATTCTAATTGAGAAAACCACGCTAAGATTAACTCTGATTTTCTCAGTTCGTCCAAAGTGAGTGCACCCGTATGATGATTTGTTTAGTTGCGCAAGTTGTAAATAAAACGTAACACGTAAGCCAGGGCGCGCCTCATTCGTTCTAACTGAGAATATCTAGAAAATGGAAATATTTCGGTAGGTATCTTTGTAAGTAAAACATTTAGCTTAATAGGTTTGACCTCAGGTAAGTCGGTTTGCACCTCCGACGAATAAAACTCTGAAACAGGATCGCCGCAATTGAAGGCGAACTCATGTAGAAAGGGAGGTCATTCCCACCACAATTTAGAGATGTCGAGGTCTGGTAAGGAAAGCCCACGTGACACCAAGTCGGCTGGGTTCTCCTTCCCGTTGACATGCCGCCATGGTAAGTCTTTTGTGATTTCGTGAATCTCGGCGACACTGTTTTGAACGAAAGTTTTAAGTAAATTGGGGGCCATCCCAATACGATTGTTGAATCCGTCCAAAACATGACGTGTTTGAATTCACAATGAAGAGATTCACGTATTTTTTAATATAAACGTGCACCAGTTACAGCACCGCACAATTCTAGCCTCGGAATACTCACGGGCTTCACTGGTGCAACTTTGCTCTTGGAGCTTTGTAGCCTGACACATACTACGGAGTGGGTATTGTTTACGACACGAATGAAAACGCATGCACCGTATCCTGTTAATGACGCATCAGTAAATATGTGCAGCTCGATATGCGATGCCACAATACCCAGTACGTGACGCGGTACTCGAATACTTTCGAGTGCAGATAAGCCAGTTGCGAACCTGTTCCACGCATCTACGACATCGCTGGGGAGCGCATCATCCCAATCTAATTTTAATAACCATAATTTCTGTAATAAAACTTTCGCAATCATTATTGCAGGACTTAATTATCCGAACGGATCGAATATTTGTGAAACGTGGGATAATATGGACAGTTTAGTTACTATACTATCCCGCTTAAATTGCGTGTTATAATGGAATTCATCAGATATATTATTCCAACCGATACCTAAAGTTTTAGTTTGGCGGTTTATGTCTAAATTTAGTTGCTTGACCTCATGAAACGGGTCGGCAAGTAATTGGTCACAGTGAAAATTGAATAACCACTTTCGTAAAGGAAAACATCCCGATAACAAAGTTTTGCACGTTTTTTCGCAATGTTCTAATAATTTGTATTTATTATCGGACGATGTAATAAGGTCATCAACGAAAAAATCCTCATAAATTATCCTTTTGACGTCTGGATCCGAGCAGTTCGCAGCCGTTTCCTTTAAACGTCGGACCGCCATAAAGGCAGTGGATGCAGTCCCATAAACAATACGGTAATGACGATAAACACCCACCTCGTGTGACGGGTCATCACGCCAGAGGATAAGCTGTAATTCGCGTTGATTATCGATAACCTCAACCTGTCGGTACATTTTTTCAACGTCAGCGCAAGCCACGTAGCACGAGGCGCAGACGTAGTAAAATAGCAAGTAAGTCACCTTGTATAGGAGGTCCTATGTGCTGTATATCGTTAAGGGATACTCCAGTGCTCGAGGTAGCACTCGCATCGAATCCACCCTTAATTTGGTGCTCTCGCTGTGCTCACGCAGAACACCGTGGTGACTCATAAAAAAATGAGGAACTCCGAATGAGTCAATTCGCGTCATGTGCCCCAAAGCTACATACTCATGCATTAAGTCCGTGTACAATTTTCTATATTCTGGATCACGTTGCAATCTTTTCTCTAATGATATTAATCGCTTGAGGGCCTGAGGAAACGTCTCACCTAAACTTTGAGGCGAAGACTTGAGGGGAATCGTGACGCAAAACCTCCCGTCCTTGTTACGAGTTGTGGTTTTGATGAAATGGTTTTCGCATTCCCGTTCCTCGTCGGTGCGCGTGTCACAAAGCTTAGGCTCCTCAAGCTCCCAAAATAGCCGCAGTTAGTTGTCTATTAATTGAGAAAAATTGCATCGGACGTGGTTCGGTTTTCGCATACCGTTTACCGGACCCGATATAATCCAACCTAATCGCGTATTTTGTAGGTATGGACCTTGGGGTAATCGCATTTTACCTTCGCATAATAAGTCCCAAAATATATCTGCGCCTATTAAGATATCTATCGTTCGGGATTCATGAAATTCAGGGTCGGCGAGTTGTACGTTGCCAGGGATCTCGAACTTCGCAAGTTGTTGCGGTAACGCTGGCAATACGGACGTAATATTAGGTAAAACAAAACATTGAATTCGCATAACGTATGTATCCATGTGTGATTTAACCTCGTATTGCAAATCACCGTTGATCTTGTTACCGAGTTACCCACGCCACGTATAAGAAATACGTGGACTGTATTAACGGTAAATTTAAATTGTCGCATAGCGATTGCGTAATTATACATCTTTCGCTGCCAGAATCTAAAATCGCGCGAGCTAAATGATAATTACCACGACTATCCCGCACTTCGACTAGTGCCGTTGACAACAACACAGGTCGCATACATGGGTAACGAGCGCATAAAACATCTACTTAAGCATTATTGTTGCATATTTTGTTGTTGTCATGCGAGTCGGCAGCGTTGACGGCCGAGTGCATAATCACAGCTGGTATAGTTTTATTATTATCAGCTGAGATTTGCGGCCCCGCCTTGTGACTAACTTCATGATGAATTAACGAGTTATGTTTTAATCTGCAAAACCGGCAAGAACCGAATCTACATTCATTCACGTTATGACCGATACGTAAACAATTTTCGCAAAGCTTGTTATCTTTTATTAGTTTTAATTTAGATTCAAAACTGGAAGTTAAGAAATATTGACATTTATACAATGGATGATATTGTTTACAAAGAAAACACGACTTTTTACTTTGGCTTTGCGACTTATTTGTGGAAACATTGCAGTGTATTTTTGAGTGGTTTTGTGTAATTGTGCTGTGCCCTTTGTGACTCGTGCTACCGTGCGACAACTGTAATGTTTCCAACATGTCAGCTCGGTCCTTTAGAAAGTTCAACAAATCATTTAATTTCAAAACTGATTTGGAATCACCAGCTTGATTGGAGTGCATAGTTTTGTGTTGGTCCCATTCGCGTTCTGAGATGTTATCTAATTTTGTTACTATAATGTAAATAATTAAGGTATCCCAGGTATCTACCGGTTCACCTAGAAGTTTTAATGCGCGTAGATTTTTGAGTATAATGTCTATTGTATTGTATATTAAATGTATGGCCGCGTGGTTCCCGGCTTAGAATAGGACCAACCCATCTCATCCCATCGGGTGTCGTACAAGGCGACTAAGGGAAAACTAGGGAATGGGCAGCAGCGTTCCCTTAACACTTCGACGACCAATAACTGCGCTCGCCAACCCGCCTGCCAAGCGTGGCGAGTATGGCAAACACCCCCAATTATGGAAGAAAGTAGGAAAACCAGGCCCCTAGTCCCCGGCGGTCCTGTTCGTCCTGGCCACGGTAGCAGCCATGGTAACGACAGGACAAGGGGTGCTAAGAATCTCCGGCAGAGATTCGGCTACCACCAACTACGAAAATTGGCCCTGGTGACATACAACGCACGCACGTTAAGGACAGATGAGAAGCTTGTTGAGCTGGAAGAAGAGATAAACAAGTTGCGGTGGAATATTGTTTGTTTATCGGAGGTCCGAAGAAAGGGCGAGGACCCGATAACCTTAAAATCCGGCAACTTGTTTTACTACCGGGAGGGCGAACAGCAGTCCCAAGGTGGTGTCGGATTTATCGTCCACAAGTCACTCATAGACAACGTTGTGTCCATCACTAGTGTGTCGAGCAGGGTAGCGTACCTGATACTCAGAATATCCAAAAGATATTCGCTGAAGGTCATACAGGTCTACGCACCGACCTCGGCATACTCAGATGATGACGTCGAAGTAATGTATGAGGACATTAGTAGAGCCATACATACTTCCAAAGCACACTGTACAGTGGTTATGGGTGACTTCAATGCGCGGCTGGGCAAACGGGGCGATGATGAATTGAGAGTGGGGCAATTTGGATATGGGCAGCGCAACCCCAGGGGTCAGAGGCTGGCCGAATATCTGGAGAAGGAGGGACTCTTTATGATGAACTCTTTCTTCCGGAAACCGCCTCATAGGAAATGGACCTGGATGAGCCCTGATGGTTCCACAAAAAATGAGATAGACTTCATCATGAGCACCAAGCGACAAATATTTAATGATGTCTCCGTGATTCACAGGGTAAAAACCGGCAGTGATCACCGAATGGTCAGAGGCACATTAAATATTAATGTCAAAATGGAAAGATCGCGTCTGATGAAGTCTACGCTCCGACCTTCTTATGCACATATCCAAAACCTCGAGAACTTTCAACTCGAATTGGCAAACCGCTTCGAATTGCTAGACAGCAGCGCATCAGTGGACGAAATCAACAACAGGCTGGTAGAGATTGTCCATACGGTCGGGTCCAAGTATTTTAAGCCCCACCGTAAAAATAGACCTCAAAAACTATCCAACTACACCCGAAACCTCATGGCTGAGCGACGTTCCATGACGCTCCAAACCTCCGATGATGCTAAGTCCTATAGGCAGCTCAATGGACATATACTGAAGTCCTTGCGACACGATTTACGGTCCTTCAATACAAGGCGTATTGAGGAGACCATAGCACAGAACAAGGGCTCCAAAGTGTTCGCAAGAGACGCGTCTATTGGGCAAAGTCAGTTGACGAAGCTGAAGACGGAGGACGGAAACGTAACGTCGAATAGGTCAGAGGTGCTCAGGGAGATAGAGAGGTTCTATGGGCAGTTGTACACCTCAGTAGCTGAACATGTTGTTGACTTGGTAAAAGACCCAAGAGCCAAGCTAACCCGACACTACACTGTAGATATCCCGGACATCAGCCTGTACGAGATTAGGATGGCTCTCAAACAACTCAGAAATAACAAAGCGCCAGGCGAAGACGGAATTACCGCAGAGCTTCTGAAAGCGGGCGGAACGCCGGTACTTAAAGTCCTTCAGAGGCTGTTTAATTCCGTCTTGCTCGAAGAGAAAACGCCGGAAGCATGGAACAGGGGTGTGGTGGTACTGTTTTTCAAGAAAGGTGATAACACTTTACTGAAGAATTATAGGCCCATCACACTGCTGAGCCATGTTTATAAGTTGTTTTCGAGAGTCATCACGAATCGTCTCGAACGCAGGCTTGATGACTTCCAGCCTCCCGAACAAGCCGGTTTCCGGAAAGGCTTTAGTACCATAGACCACATACATACGCTGCGGCAGATTATACAGAAGACCGAGGAGTATAATCGGCCACTATGCTTGGCGTTTGTGGACTATGAGAAAGCCTTCGATTCGATCGAGACTTGGGCGGTTCTTAGATCTCTCCAGCGATGCCGCATTGACTATCGGTACATTGAAGTGTTGAAGTGCTTGTATAATAACGCCACCATGTCAGTCCGAGTACAGGGGCAGTGCACGAAGGCGATCCCCATAAAAAGAGGAGTAAGGCAGGGAGACGTCATTTCTCCGAAACTGTTTACGGCCACCTTAGAGGACGCCTTCAAGCTCTTGGTATGGCAAGGACTTGGCATCAACATCAATGGCGAATACATCACTCACCTTCGATTTGCCGACGACATTGTGGTCGTGGCGGAGTCGCTGAAAGATCTAGGACGATTGCTCGGTGACCTCAACAGAGTATCTCAACAAGTGGGTCTTAAAATGAACATGGACAAAACGAAAATAATGTCTAACGTCCATGTCGTACCCACCGCACTCACCGTTGGGAACTCTACTCTTGAAGTTGTCGACGAATACATTTACCTGGGACAGGTAGTCCGGTTAGGTAGGTCCAACTTTGAGAGAGAGGTCAATCGACGAATCCAACTCGGCTGGGCAGCGTTCGGGAAACTGCGCAACATCTTCTCATCCAAAATACCTCAGTGCCTAAAGACTAAAGTTTTTAGTCAATGTGTGTTACCAGTGATGACATATGGATCAGAGACGTGGTCTCTTACAATAGGTCTCATAAAAAAGCTCAGAGTTGCTCAGCGAGCTATGGAGAGAGCTATGCTCAGCGTTTCTCTACGCGATCGAATCAGGAATGAGGAGATTCGTAGAAGAACCAAGGTCACCGACATAGCCGTTAAGATTAGCAAGCTGAAGTGGCAATGGGCGGGCCACATAGCGCGTAGATCGGACGGGCGTTGGGGCAGAAAGATTCTAGAGTGGAGACCACGTATTGGCAAGCGCAGCGTGG
Organism: Phalera bucephala; assembly: GCA_905147815.2. Taxonomy (NCBI): domain Eukaryota; kingdom Metazoa; phylum Arthropoda; class Insecta; order Lepidoptera; family Notodontidae; genus Phalera; species Phalera bucephala. The sequence goes on from LR990612.1 coordinate 15,341,226, forward strand.
GACGACCGCCTGCCAGATGGACCGACGATCTTGTGAAAATCGCAGGAAGTCGTTGGATGCAGGTGGCATCGGACCGGTTACGCTGGAAAGCGATTGGGGAGGCCTATGTTCAGCAGTGGACAAGTATAGGCTGAGATGATGAATGTCTATTAACTTCCTCAGCAATGCTGGTGATTCTTTGGTCAGCGTTTGAATGTTAAATAAAGCCCTTACGTGGTTATGTATTAGTAATCTGGTGTTGTTAAATCTTGTTAGGAGTAACTCCCATGCCACCTCGTAATTTGCCGCGGAGAATTCAACCGAATCAATAACCAAAGCTGCACTGCCCTTAAGAGATGATCTCAAGTAATGGAACTTTTCTATGCTTTGAATATTGTTTGAATTGTGGATTAACGATTGAAATGTGTCTCTAAACTGGAACCACTGCTCTACCGAACCATCAAAAACTGGTATTGATATGGTAGGAAGCTTAACTGAACTACTAGGAGTCGGTTTAGAATTGGTATCAACCTCACCACCGCGTAGCATACATTCAGCCCTAGCTAATGTGTCATAATAACAATCTTCAAATAATTCTCGCTCTCTTAACTGTTCGTCAAGACCTACCTCCAAAACAGATTCTTCTAATTTAGCCTGAAGATCGTTAAATTCAACAAATAGACCCTCAGCCTCTTTGATGCGGAACTTTAAGTCTATCCGAGCTTGAACAGGCAGAGATTTGCTAGTGTCATAGCGACTAATGTGATTCGAAAGTCCTCGCTTCTTAATTAAATCACTTATTACTCTGTTCATATTCTCGTCATCCGTGATTGTGATTTTGCACGCAGACTTAGACCTAGTGCTGATTCTGTGCTCATTCTGGTGATCAGTGTAAGGTGGAGTACTCACGTTTTGCGAACTGCAGTTAGCGCTAGCGACGGCACACACTGCTTTTGATTTGCAAACAGCTACTCACTGCGTCTCAATCACTGTAACTGGATTACCACAGAGTTAACACAAGGGTGGATAGATATTTGGATAGGATAGATGGCTGGCCGTACCGTTTCTTCGTTTAAATGCGATGTAACCGGCTGGCCACTAGATGCCTCGTTCGGAAACGCGACAGTATGAGAGGATGCGTAGCAGTAAATAGATCTTTAAAAACCAACTTAAATATTGCCAGAACAACAAAGAGCAAATAAAGATGGATATTATCGCGGCGCATCACTCTCGAAAAGATTTTAAAAACTTCTGGAAGCAAACTCGGAATACGAGTCCTAAAGTGAGCCCCCCCACCATTGTAGGGGGTTTAAATGATAGTGTGCTAATTGCAGAGCTATTTAAAAATAGTTTCACTGTGACGTCACCTCTGGGCCCCAACGTGCAGGTGCAGAGGTCGGAGGCAGAGGAGAGTATTCGAGAATTAACAGTGCGCTTTAGTGTGAAGGACGTCGCCAGGGCGGTGTCGAGTATGAAAAGAGGTAAGTCTCCAGCTCATGACTCATTGAGTGTGGAGCATTTGCGGCATGCTGGCATACACTTGCCTCGTGTGCTGTCAATGTTCTACACTCTGTGTGTCGGTCACTCTTATCTGCCTGAGGACTTAAAGAGAACTTTAGTCGTGTCAATTATTAAAAATAAAACGGGAGATCCTTCTGATATCAGCAATTATAGACCAATTTCTCTGGCCACAATTATGGCCAAAGTGTTGGACGGTCTGCTTGAAAGGCAGCTAAGCCAAAATTTGTTAATACATGACGCTCAGTTTGGCTTTAAGTCGGGCGTATCAACTGAGAGCGCAATATACTGTCTCAAGCAGAGTGTTTAATACCACAAGTTGAGAAACACCCCAGTTTTTGCCTGCTTTCTCGATCTCTCCAAAGCCTTTGATCTCGTTTCTTATGAGTTACTGTGGCGTAAAATGGAGAATTACACTACTGTACCAAAAGAAGTAGTAAATGTTTTCAAATATTGGTACAACAATCATACCAACTTTGTGAAGTGGGCGGGATCCTTATCTTCAGAGTACAGGTTGCAATGCGGAGTGAGGCAGGGAGGTTTGTCGTCACCCAAGCTTTTCAACCTTTACGTAGACAAGATAATTGGTGAGCTCAGCGGCACCATGGTGGGTTGTTCAGTTGACGGTATAGTTGTGAACAATATAAGTTACGCGGATGACATGGTGTTGCTGAGTCCATCGATTAGTGGCTTGCGTAAATTAGTTGCCATATGTGAGCGGTACGCCGGGGCCCATGGTCTCAAGTACAACGAATCGAAGAGTGAGTTGCTGGTTTTTAAGTCACGCAATAATACTTATGTCAATTTGCCACCAGTTCTTTTAAACGGCACTCCTCTAGCAAGAGTTCCGCGATTTAAGTACTTGGGGCACTGGGTCACGGAGTCTTTGCTTGACGATGAAGATTTGGAGAGGGAACGCAGAGCGTTGACAGTCAGATGTAATATGTTGGCCCGCAGGTTTGCACACTGCACTAAAGAAGTAAAATTATCATTATTTAAAGCCTATTGTCAAATCTTCTATACGTGCAGCCTGTGGGTCAACTACACAAAGGGGGCACTCAATGCTCTGCGGATCCAATATAATAATGCGTTCAGAATTCTGTTGGGGCTGCCGCGATACTGCAGCGCGTCAGAGATGTTTGCGGCTGCGCATGTGGATGGCTTTCACGCGATTTTGCGTAAAAGAGCAGCATCCATGATGACGAGGGTGCGTGACAGCTCCAACAGATTTTAGTTAATTTTTGCGGACCGGCTTGACGGCATTATTATGAGGCATTGGACGCATGGTTCATGCTGGTCGAGTGCCAAATAGTGTTGTGTCTAAATAATTAATTGTTACTAACATAGATTTTAAGGAAATTGTTACTAACACACTATGGATTGAATCCGAAATAAATATATCTATCTATCTATCTATAACCTCACGCCAGATCCCTTGCGGGGTAGGCAGAGAGTACAGAGTTCCAACAGGTTCTTTCCTTACATACCTCTCTGGCTTCCTCGACTCTCATAGTTCGTCTCATACACGCTCGCCGGTTACGGAGACTCTTGACTTTTCCATCAGATAAGACTCGGTTTATTTGGTCGTGGTAAGATAGTCTAGGTCTTCCCCGGTACCTGCATCCTTCCACTTTCACATTGTATATCTGTTTTGTCATTCTTTCCTCTGGCATTCTTTCTATATGCCCGAACCAACGGAGCATGCCCTTTCTCATCTTTACACCGATACTATCTTTCATACCTACTCGCTGTCTTACAATGCTGTTGCTAATGCGGTCGGTCAGCTTCACTCCGCACATCTTCCGCAGAGCTCGCATTTCTACCGCATTTATCCTACTTTCATTCTCCTTCTTACATACCCAGCTCTCGCTACCATATAACAGCGTTGGGACAAGAACTCCGTTATGTATGGCCAGCTGCGCCTTATGGCTTAAGTGCCGGCTCCCGAGTAGCTTTCCCATCGCACCATTCACTCTGTTCCCTGCACTCACTCTTCTCTCTATGTCAGCGGTGTATTTCCCATCCTTACTGAAGGCGCATCCAAGATATACAAACTCATTCACTTGCTCCAGCACATCGTTACCAACCACAATCTTTACATTCGTTCTGGTTTCTTCCCTTTCAAAAACCATAATCTTGGTTTTCTTCACATTCAAGTGTAAGCCATTGATCATGCAGTCGTTTTTCATAACTGTGACTAGTGTTTGCAGATCAGTGGCTGTTGGCGCTATTAAAACCGCGTCATCTGCATAAAGTAGATGGTTTACCACTAAGTCACCCATTTGTACACCTTCATTCATCGCTTTCAGTCTTTGAAGACTTTTATAAAATAAATATATATTATTATTATTATATTATTATTATAATTTCAACATGGTACCTAGTTAATTTTCTTTATAGTACTAAAATTTTGCAGGCAAGCTTTCAAAAGGTGGTCCTATGACCTAGTGAAAGCAACAGGTCAGGCACAAAAATGCTGTTACCCCTTCAGTGCGCTATAAGAAACTAAAATTTTAGTTTCATTGTCAAGTGGGATATAAAAGTGCTTAAAAAAGGGGTAAAAAACTTTAAATTTTCAAATTTGGTTTCCGTATTGAAATTGAATGCAATTAGCTAATGGGGGAGTTTACGGTCTACTGATTACCAAAACTAAGCAGCGTTCGACTTGGTCGGCCTGAAATTGGTGACCGTTTGTGGTTTTTTTCATATTTGAGCGTCTCCGTACTTCGGAAGGCACGTTAAGCCGTTGTACATTTGACACGTCTGTCGGAAGTTCGCACGGCAAAAAATATGACCATCACAGTTGTACTTGTAGAAGTATTATATTTATTTCCTCCTTCTAAGTAGTCCGCTTATCATATCCTGTGGAGACGTGATGGAACCATGCTACTAAATATAATTTTTATCTAAACTAAGTGCAAAAAAAGAAGAATTAGAATATTTTTGTATCTATCTATATCATCACGCCAGATCCCTTACGGGGTAGGCGGAGAGTACAGAGTTCCACCAGGTTCTTTCCTTACATACTTCTCTGGCTTCCTCATAGTTCGTCTCATACACGCTCGCCGGTTACGGAGACTGTTGACTTGCCTTTGAGATAAGACACGATCTTATTGGTCATGGTAAGATAGTCTAGGTAGAATATTTTTTATTCATGTAAGCCATAACAGTATTTATAAATCATCAGAAAAGTAACAAAGACTCTATCGCCACTTCGGAATGTCATTCCTGTGGAGAAGAAGAGCAAAAAAACTACACGGTTACTCTTTTAAAAATAAAAATTTTACATACAAATTCATTTACATTTTGTTGTGGGGTATGGGAGAACAATGTAGGTTGGTCATCAGGTGAGTCTAAGTTAAAAAAGGAAATTATACTATTTATGAGAATGGCTACATGGCTCCCTCATTTACAAAAAAAAAGTACACAATAAATGACATTATGTTAAATTAATAGAAGGAAGAGAGGGAATGTTTTATTTATTTATTTGGTACATCAACAATATACATATTATAACACTTTTGTCATATATATATGGTAACAATATAGTCTTATATGCATATCAATAACAGACGTACACAGCATTTACAAGAATAGTATGTAGGTAAGTATATTGGTACAGGTGAGAGAGAACATTTTAGATTAATGATGATTACATATTTATAATTTTATATTTACGAATAGGAAATTAATAATGATTAATGAGTATTACATGGATTTAATTTAATTAAAATTAGCAAGGTAACTTCTTAAGCAGGAAAAAAGGTTGTAGAGTATATAAAGGATTAAAATATTTCTATAATTTGTTTTTAAAATTGTCAATGGTGTCATGAAAAATGTCAAAAGAGTTTTTTTTTCCTGTGCCGCCGCAAATAGTGTTATTCTGACAACATATTCTTGTTAAGGGGGATCGTCGGCCTATGTTGGTTCTATAGGCAATGTTAACTAATAACAGTTGAATTGGTTGTCATGACTCAAGTGGAGCTGGAATAGCATTTATTTATCTTTTATTGAACTTCTTGCTTACAAAGTGTTCGTTTTACATAAGCTTTGAACTTATTTGCATTAAGTTTAGTGACGTCAATTGTAATTTTGTTATAAAATCTAACACAGTGCCCCACGAAAGACTTGTGAATTTTTGACACACGAAACTGCGGTTGATCTAATTTATTTCTATGTCGTGTGGTATAGCAAAGCCTATCACCTAGTTGATTAAAAATATCTAATTTTTTCTGGTATACATAATGTTTTTATAAATATGTTGACTGTCATGATATTAGCATCTTTGAACAGTTCTCTTAAAGAGTCGCGACTACTTAAGTTATAGACGGTACTAATAGCCCTTTTTTGCAAGATAAAAACAGAATCAATGTCAGCTGCCCTACCCCATAATAATATACCGTAAGACATAACACTATGAAAGTAGCTAAAATAGACTATCCTCGAGGTGTCCACATCAGTTAGTTATTTAATTTTCCTTACGGCATAGGCAGCAGTTTTAAGCCGTTTTCCTAAATTCTCAATATGAGGACACCATTGTAACTTGGAGTCAAGCGTAATCCCTAGAAAAGATGTAAGTATCATCAATGAACTCGACTTTCTTATTGTTCAGTAAAATATCATGTACAGCACTTTTTACATTTGGAAAAAAGAACCTTATACAATTAGTTTTCTTTTTATTGAGTACTAAATTGTTGGATGTAAACCAGTTAATGTTGAAGAATGGCATCATTTACTTCGTCAAAGTTATTAACATGTCTACTTACTTTAAAAATCAAAGAGTAATCGTCAGCAAATAACCCTATCGTCGATCGTTTTTTATTTACTTCAGGTTGATCATTTATGTAAACTCAAAATAGGAACGGACTAAAGACCCTAGATATTAGTTTGATTTATTTGAATACACTGTTGTGCATCCTCAAGGTAGGATTTTAAAAAATTCAATGCTTTACCATGGATTCCATAGTGCTCCAATTTAAGCAGCAGTGTTTCATGTTTGACACAGCCAAATGCTTTGGAAAGGTCACAAAAAATGCCAATGGCGTCCTGTGAGTTTTTCCAGGCATCGAAAATATGCTTTATTAGAGTTGTACCGGCGTCAGTAGTACAACGCCCTTTAGTAAAGCCAAATTGCTGATCGTGCAGGATGTTGTATGCGTTAAAATGATCTAGAATTTGCATGAGCATTATCTTTTCGAACACTTTACTGAGCACTGGCAAGACAGACACTGGCCTATAGTTGTTCGCATCTTTACTATCGCTGGATTTGAACAGTGGTATTACCTTTCTAAGTTTCATTAAATTCTGGAATACTCCTTGATCTACATATTAAAAATAACAACTAAGTGTGGCGCGATTGTATGTATAATGGATTTAAACACTTTTACTGACTTTCCCCATAATTCTTCAGTTAATTTTAAATCATTAAAAACTTTAATAACAGACCGGGGATTTGTGTACTTAAACCTGATCTCCACCGGACAAACAGTAATGTTGTTTTTAACAAAAGAAATTGCAAGGGAAGAAGAGTAATATTACTCAAAAAGCGGAATATTACTCAAAAAAAAATCGAATTCTTGAGCTACGTATCTATCTACCTGAATGAGCCCGCGCGCAGTCTCTAGAGCATTATATAATAGTACAGATAGATTGTATGAGAGTGAATAAGAAACGCTTTAATTAAGATTTATATTTAAGATATGTAAACACGGTACCTAACAAACGTAGGTACTCGTATCGTTACGGGCTTATCAACGAACAGACGGGCGGATTTCGTAATGAGATTGTTAATGTAAAACTCGCGTCACTTTTGCTATTCTTTACGCTATTTAACCGAAAATAAATAACGATCTACACTTATCTTGATTAGGAGTGTAAGGTAAATTGATGACATTTTTTGTAAGGTGATTGCGAAATTGAAAATAAGTTTAACGTTACCTTTATTAAATACATCCCGGTCTTGGATTTGTGATGCTCGTTAAACAAACATTTAATGTATCCCTAGTGCAGCTTACTTACTATAAATAAGCTGACTAAACTTTGGAAAACTATACCAACACTGCAAATATTAGATCAAAACTAGACAGCTTGACCTAGTACTTACCAATGTACTACCGAAAGGCCAAGATGCATTTGTTTTGTTAACCATCTGGTATACACCCAACGCATAGCGATATCACATACAATCCTCTTAAATCAGACTACAAGTTAACCGAATATGAAAGTATCTACATCGAAATGGGTTTGGTTATATATTCAAAGACTTCTAAATACACCTTTACAATTCATAATACATAAAGATGGATATAACATGAGTGAAGATTAAATTACTTACATATGAATTAACAAATACTATACTGCTCCGTTACTTTGTTCCAACCTTTCTTACATGTTTGCTTAAAACATAATTGGATTTGGATGCAATCACATTCAATCTTCTTCCTTTCGTCATTTTAGAAACACATTTTTAATATTTAATAATTTTATGTTCATCTAATCACGAGATTAATAAATCAGTCATGTATTTCATGGATATAAAATTATAAATCAACATGTAACCATAATAATATGTGCCTATCTAATTTAAATAAAATTATTATAACTCTGAAAAAAGTAGATTTTAAAGGTAACTTAAAGCTTAAGATATAGGTATTTTTAGCATTAATACCTATCGGCTGCCCAGTGAGTTTCGGACGGAATCGATTAACTGTAATCTGGTCACTTATATGAGGAACTCAAATGCTGTGTTCTTTGCCACATGATAAACGTTATGTTATGATCGTATATAGCTAGTTACCTTTTTACGCTGCAATCAGTACGCATTTATAAGTTGGTCAAAAAACTGTGAACTTTTTTTTTATGTTTTTATTCTGTAGTGTACAAAATAACATAAATTAGTAAGTACATTTACAGATATGATGTACAAAGGCGAACTTAACTCAATTTGAGTTGTCTACCAGTTAACCTTGGAATGCGAACAGAATAATTAGCGTAAAAGTGAAGGCAATGGTACGACAAACTATTCAGTAAATTCTTACACACGCCAGATCCCTTGCGGGGTAGGCAGAGAGTACAGAGTTCCAACAGGTTCTTTCCTTACATACCTCTCTGGCTTTCTCCACTCTCATAGTTCGTCTCATACATGCTCGCCGGTTACGGAGACTCTTGACTTGTCCTTCAGATAAGACTCGGTCTATTTGGTCATATAATAATTAATAATATAATAAAATTTATATCAATTGCAAAGGAAATGCTTTTTAACTCTTTCCCTGAAAACATCTAGAGAACAGCTAACGTGTATGATATGTGGAAGGGAGTTCCATAGTTTCACGGCACGTACAGTGAAGGAGCCATCATAAAGGCTGGAAGTATGACGAGGAGTTCGTCTGAAGGAGGAGTTTGGAGAAGGAGAGAGGTAGCTGTACGACAAGTTTTGCCCCTAGGAATAAGAAATTCGAAGCGTTCGCGAAGATATTCAGGTGAATTAGGATTATGGAGAATAGAAAACAGAAGAGTGAGAAAATGTAAATCCCGACGTCGCCGATTAGGTAGCCACTTCAGTTTCATTCGATACTCAGAGATATGATCATACTTGCGTGTACCAAAAATGAATTTATGTGTTACATAAATTCTGCAAGCGTTCGAGTTTATTAAGAAGTTCCTCTGTAGCATCAAGAAAACAAACATCAGCATAGCCTAAAAGTGATAGAAGAAAGGAATGCAAGGCAATAATTATTCTCGTTTGAAAGGGCAGGAACTTCTGGCGACGTTTGAGAGATTGAAACTTACTAAACTTTTGTATACTTATAGCGAATAATATTTTTATTCTACAGATAGGTTATCAAAATACCTACTGCCTAGTTGGTATTAGTAAGATTGGGCAAACTGGACCAAATCTTGTTTCCATCGAGGTCAGGTTCAAGATTCTTTAGAGTGGACTATACATAAATGATTGTTTTCAGTCATTTGGCTTTGACACGTCGCGCATATCAAAGTTTATTTATTTATGGCACACCATTGCCAGCACAACAATTCATTTAGATAAAATTGCAGTACAGTGCATTTAGGTACTTAAAAGTTAATAAAGAATGTCTAATCGCAACAGTGGTATTTTAGCTAGTAAGTCAATCACCATCCAAAATTATTAGTTTCTTGTAGCCTAATCTCTTTTACTTGAATCCAAAGATTATACTCACAAAAGGGTTATCCCTTGCAACTCTGAAGCATTTTAACTAGATTACAACTCGAGTTGCGAAGAGCTGTGTCATTACCATCCCTTGGATGCACTTACCTCGTTACTTTTTTACTGTTAAATAACAACGCACAGCACGAACTTACACGGCTTGGGCGGTGGAGCACTGTCCCATTTATGAGTCCCACTCGACGTGACTAACTGTCGTCCTCGAGGTCCTCTCATGTATAATAAATGCCCCTAATTCCTGTACTCCGTTGCATTTTTAATTCTGTTTGTGAGACTTTCATTAAAATATGCTTGCTTTTATTAAAACTTAAGTCACGGTTAAGTTGAAAATAAGGACACTCAGTCATGTCTAGACGTTTACTTTAAAGTATTTTATGATTCTTTGTTATTTACGACGATGTTTTTTGTGGCAACAGTAAATATTTCAGGAACCACCCAGTACAATATGATTTTTTATTGTTGAAATGTTTCAACTAACAACTAGATAGAGTTTTCCCAAACTGATTACAAACTCAGTTCGAAGCATAGAAATCTAACGACAACGTAACATTCCTGGCGCTATAAAACACAATGCATTGAACTGGGTTTGTACTCAGTTTGTGAAAACTCTATCTAGTTATTGGTTAGATGTTAGAAAATCTGGTCTAGACGTTAGAAAATCTAATGTCAACAGAAAAAAATATATTTATATTTAATTTTGCTTTTAGTTTTCTTAGAGTATCCCATATTGTTGGCTAAATAAATCTCATGGCTATTATTATTAAAAACATTTACTTTGAGAATTTAGTTTGACGTTTCTTTTCTGACGATTCATAAATTATATAATGTTTACATGAAAATTCTAATTCTGATTTTAACAACTACAGCGCAAATTCACGTAAGGGACTTCTCCCTTGTTCTCAACAAATCTTACAAAGGGGCAGGGAGAAGTCTAAATAAAAAAAACAACAGCTTATCGTAACGCGTCACGATACGTGTTTAATAGGTCATAGTCGACATCTATTTAAACCATAGTTAGATCTTTCAAAAAAGCCTGTATTCTTCCCACGAGTTTCGCATTACATAGCGAAAGTGTATAGGAGTGTCTCGGCCAGGGGTCGGAAAGTTGACCATACAGTCAAAACAGTTTTTTCGGTCACGCTACCTCATATCGTTATAATTAACAAAATAAGACCAATTAGTTATTAAGGTATTCGCTAGATGTCACAACAGAACCGATTAGTATCGGTAGAAGAATGACTTTAATAATAAAAATAAAATTAGTGTCTTTTAAATTAATATATTAATCTTATTTAACTAACCCTGATATCAAAATAGTTTTATATTTTTTTATTTTACTATTAAACTGTTACTTAGATTTATTTTAGTAAAAGTATTGTTAGCGATTATTTTCTACAAAAAATCGAGACAAAGTGTGTATGTGCAGTCTGTAGACTGTTCACTCTAATTGAATTGTGGGACTCTTATAGATGGCCGCAGAACTCGTACTGTTTGTTTGTTGCGCGCTTAGGTACGCTTGTAATTATGTATTTACTGACTGATTTGAGTTAAATTTATATTGATTTACGCTTACGTGGGGGATCTTTATCAACCTAAAAATATTTTTGCCCTTGCCGCATGTCGAGTTAAAACATCCTTTGGACGCTGTTTTTGGTGTTAGTTTTTACGAATTTTGAACTAAAGTGCTTCTTGTGATATTGAACATTTTAATTGAATTGATCTATGTAATTGTGTGTCCTAAAAGTATGTGAGTTGCAAAAGTTAGTAGTGTAATAAAAATAAAATATGATTTTGTGCCTTTAATTTTCTCTAGATTTGTTGCTCCTCGTAATAATAAGTAATTTTTTTATTAATAGTGTTTTATCTTACAGTATATGTTTGAGAGTGCTACCTATAGGAATGTATAGATACAGCTGCATCCATACATTCCTATAGGTAGTACGCACATGGATTCTGAACTATATATGCATATACAAATATATACCTATATAGGCATACCACCATAGCTAGCTGTATATAGGTACGTACGTCTGAAAAAATTCGGAATACTAGTAATAAACAGCGCTACTAAGTGACAGAAATTGTGTTGGCATAAAATAGCGCCGAGTTTGCTTTCTATTCCTACTCTATTACTTTACACTATGGTCTCGGCGACCGATGGTAAAGCTTTGCAACTTTTGCTTTGATGCCAACCAGATCGTTCAAATTTGTAACCTTAAGCGTAACCTTGAAAAGTTCCGCTGTCGAAGTGTTGATCAATTACCGTTATTCGGAATTAGTACCTTACCAATATTTTGTTTTAGCAAACAGCTTATGAAGAAACCCGATCACTGACAGGTGTGGTATATATATTTTTTTAAACGTAGCCCCATTCTATTAATTATTCCTGTTTCGTGCCTTTAGACCAAATTAGTTAACTTACAAATATTATAACTTAGCAAACAGCTTATAAAGGAAACCGGTCGTTGACTGGTGTGGTATATGTTTTGAAAGGTAGGTCCATGAATTATTCCTGTTTCGTAAGTGCGCTTTATTTAAAGGTGATACAAAAATTTGTCCCGTGCAAAGATCAAAGCTGCGACTTTAGGATTCAGAAGCAAAGGCAGACCTACTTATTATCTGCAAGAATAAAAATTGCTTTTGAAGTAAATATGATTTCAAGTTTGATCCAATTATCATTGAAAATACTGTTGGTACTTTAGAGAAATTGGACTTATTGGATAATATTATTAAAAGAGTATTTATTACATCATCATCATCATCTCAGCCTATACTTGTCCACTGCTGAACATAGGCCTCCCCAATCGCTTTCAAGCGTAACCGGTCCGATGCCACCTGCATCCAACGACTTCCTGCGATTTTCACAAGATCGTCGGTCCATCTGGCAGGCGGTCGTCCCACACTGCGCTTGCCAATACGTGGTCTCCACTCTAGAATCTTTCTGCCCCAACGCCCGTCCGATCTACGCGCTATGTGGCCCGCCCATTGCCACTTCAGCTTGCTAATCTTAACGGCTATGTCGGTGACCTTGGTTCTTCTACGAATCTCCTCATTCCTGATTCGATCGCGTAGAGAAACGCCGAGCATAGCTCTCTCCATAGCTCGCTGAGCAACTCTGAGCTTTTTTATGAGACCTATAGTAAGAGACCACGTCTCTGATCCATATATCATCACTGGTAACACACACTGACTAAAAACTTTAGTCTTAAGGCACTGAGGTATTTTGGATGAGAAGATGTTGCGCAGTTTCCCGAACGCTGCCCAGCCGAGTTGGATTCGTCGATTTATTACATAAATATGTTTATTTACCGTTGTTTCCCACAAAATTTTAACGGACGGAATATTGACGGACGATTTAGCGCATTGGTTAAGAATTTAAGCCGCTCCACCCACTGTGTCTAATAGTCGCGGGTTCGATTCCCGCACGGGCAAATCTTTATGTGACCTATAATCATCTGTGTCGGTCTGGGTATTTGTGCATGTGAATTTTCATGTTCACGCCCATGCCACAGGAATAATTCCTAGTGTGGGGCTTCGTTTAAGAAAAGAAAAAAACCAATGGCATGTTCTTATGCGTCATTTAAGCTGATATCAATTTGAAGCGTCTAAAAGAATAACCGTGGAGTTTCTTGCCCTTCTTCTTCAAAGGAATGACATTTCGAACGGAGTCTTAAGTAATCACCAACTTTTTCTTTCTTGACTACACCACACACACATCGTCACACCTATATTCCCCAAGCGGGGTTGGGGAGGGGGAGGTGTACTATGTACACTTTTCGCCGACTTTATTCCGTCTCATGTAATAGGAGGCGAGCGCATTGCCATATACCGGTCACAATTCCAAACACCGGACTGTTACTGGGAATTTTTGATTAGAAAAACAACATTTGCGCGACCCAGGATGTGAACCCAGGACCTCGTGATCGCAAAGTATATTATTCGTCGCTAGACCAACGAGTTACTCAGTTTTTCTTGACTATTTATAAGTATTTCTTGGTAATGAAACTTAAATTATGATTATAAAAAAAATAATTGAAATCAATAAAGGCGTATGTCGTTACTTATACACGTACCAGTATGTTTTATTCTTACAATCTTATCCATAGTTATCCATAGTATCTAAAGAATAAATACTCTCAAAGTACTCATTTCAAATAATTTAAGGCAAGCAAACTGATTTGAACAAAACTCCCCAAACGTTTAAATAAATTTAATTTATTTTCAAGAATCGCTTCGCACAGTAAAATATGGGACAAAGAATAGTCTTTAAAATCAAAGTGGTCGTTGTAGACTCCTTTGGGTATTTGATAAATTAACATGATTAAGCGCTGACTAAAACAAGAAAAAATCTGATTTTATTTCTTAAATTATTAGAATTCGGGAAAATGTATTATAATTAGATAAAATCAATATCAGAGAAGTTCGTAAGGAAAGAGCCTGTTGGAACTCTGTACTCTCTGCCAATCCCGCAAGGGATCTGGCGTGATGATATACAAGATCATTATCTGATGATTACACAATATTCAGTGTTGTACAATGAGCTAGATGGAGCAAAAGGCTCACCCCTTATTATATACTCTATTTTGGTGACCGGTTGACTTAAATTTAAATTATCATAGAATTTCAGTAAAGTGAATATGGTCCTAATAGTCTTTGACTTATTTAAAGGTACATCATAACACAAACTTGGATAAAAAATAACACCTTACACTTTGTTATTTATTTTTCAAAAGCTGTTTTAAGAATTGCGTCTACTGTATTATAGGACGATTCTTACTAAATAATTTTTAATTGATGCGACTTGCCAGAAAGTCATTTGTAATTTTGTTTCAGCATCAATTTAGCTAACAGATACAAAATGCATCTCATACCCACAAATAAAAATTATAACCAATTTGTGTTCCAAATGTTTCATTATAATTTTTTTCTAATAAGCCATTGCGCTCGTATTATTAACTACGTGCTAGAGAAGCTATTGCAAACAAAAAATGGCGCGTATTTGTTGTATTACTTGATGATTTTTGTGTTCTCGTAAATAAATAACCTTATGTTTCTCGAACTATTCCAATATTATCCCAGTGCACATAAAGATATATTTTTGATATAAAACTTAGCACTTGAACACGTCACGTTGCGGCAAGCACCTGACACAGACTAAGTGAGCTAGTGTGTAATGTACTCTAACTCGAGCTACAAAACATTTTGTTGAGGTGTCCTCTGTAACTCGCGTCCCCCGCAGTAATGTCTGGCAGGGGACCCCCCAACCCCCTGCACCAACATCAGCTCGGGGGCCTTCGGGGTAGCGCCTATGCAAGGGGTGGCGCAAGCCTTGAGCACCCTTGACGAGCGACCCCGAGGAGGACAGTGGCGTGGTGTGGCCTACGTCGCCGTGAGCACCGCGTCGGTGCGTGGGGAGCATGTCATCAAGTCTCCCCCCGATGGCGGGATCTCTTCAGAGAGCGGCACGAGAGGGGCAAGAGTGCGTTCCATACGGAGATCCCGGACCCTTCCAAAGTGCTGATGTCGGCCACCCTGGTGTTTTCAGTCGGTAGAAATTCGACACGCCCCACGAGCCTCCCCCGAGGCTCGCGGAAATCCTATGCAGTATTTTTCCAAGGAAAAAAAAATAAAATAAAAGCACCTGGCACAGCCTAAGTGAGCTAGTGTGTAATGCACTCTAACGCGAGCAACAAAACATTTTGTTGAGTTGTCATCTCTAGAGCGCAGTACGTACATAATAACGCAATGTATTAATCCTTGGATCCAACCCTTTTAAAACTCGTTTAAAAAACCACGAAGTCTCCTTGTTTATTGTTTGCCCTTTTTGTGTAAATATATAACGAGGTATATAAATTTAAAGCGGTAGATGTAAAAGTCCCACTTTTCAACCGACTTCAAAAAGGAGGAGGTTCTATGTTCGGTTGTATGTATGCTTTTTTATTTTGATGATTTATTTTGCATTGGGTTCAGTATAGCTCCGCGGTGGTCCCATTTTAATTTTATTGGCATTGGACCTTGGACTTAGAAGATACACCAGGGAACTCCTTAACGACAAACAATAGGCATGAGTAAATTGAGATATTATGGGTATTACGTCAATCCTATAGGTATCCTACTATAGAACTAAGCAGTATATTAGCCAACTTCAAAAAAGGAGGTTCGTAATTCGTCCTTTTTTTATAACTCCTTTGCTTATGAACCGATTTTGATGATTATTTTTGCATTTGGTTCAGTATAGTTTTGAGGTGGTCCTATTTTATTGCTATTGGTATTGGACCTTGGACTTTGAAGATACAAGAGGGAACTCCTTAACGGCGAACAGCACGAATGTATAGATTACGTTACTATAGTCATTATATCAATCCTGTCGGTACCTTACTTTACAACTTAGCAAAATAATATAATATCGGTATATAAATATTACTAAATAATTCACTTGTCACTTAAAATTGTAAAATAAAAATAAACTGAACAGGATGTTATTGAATATATAAAGACTAAAATCGGCTATTAATAACATTAAAAAAGATTAAAATGAGGAGACCAAAAGAGTATAATGCTTTTAAAATCTTTGTGTCACAAAATAATCTCTTGTTATTCCTAGACGACACGCTATGGCCGGAGGGAGTATCTTTCAGGAGGTTCATATATTTAAACAAAGACAAAGAGCATAACATGGTGAGCGGCAGATCAGAAACAATTAAACAAGATGACTAGTGCGACTAATATGATAATTTTTAATTGTAGATCAGTCACTAGATCAGTTGATTATGTAAAATCGCTACGTAGCCGAGCGTATATCGTAGCTCTGCAAGAGACGTGGTTGCTGCCCCATGACCTTCCATACCTAGGTACAATCGACAAGGACTTTGCGTACACCGGGACATCAGCTGTCGATACCTCGGCGGGGATACTGCATGGGCGGCCGCACGGCGGTGTTGCCCTACTTTGGCGAAAAAGTGTTTTTACCGTGGTATCAATAGTACAATGCAAAAGTGTGCGGCTAGCGGCTATTAAAATAGCTCTTGCTGATCGCGTTATCTTAGTCTTTTCTGTTTATATGCCCACTAATGGCTCGGAGAATCTAGCCGAATTTAGTGAGTGTCTTGGTGAGATAAGTGCGATTATTGAATAATCAGATGTGCAGTCAATTTTCATTCTCGGGGACTTCAACGCGCATCCAGGTCAGTTATTTGGTTTAGAACTATATAGTTATTGCGAGGAACAAAAGTGGCTTTGTGCAGAAATTAATATACTGGGCCTAAATTCGAATACGTATACGTATATTAGCGACGTATACGGCACTACCAGCTGGCTTGATCATTGTGTAGTAACTGAGGCTGCCTGGAAGTCAGTCGTAAGCGTTGAAATATTATATAATATTTCGTGGTCGGATCATTTTCCAGTTTTAATGAAATGTAACTTGAATATTTTACAATGTAATTCATCCATCAACATTGATAAAGATCGTGATCAAACTGTGTGGGGAGAAAGGGACAATGCACAAATTAGTACTTATTACGATTATTGTAATAGTAGATTAAAAGATATTGACTTTCCAATAGAGTTTCGAGAGTGCGGCGATCAAATTTGCGCTAAAATGGAACATAGAATAGTTATTGATAAAATGTACCATAAGATTGTTGATATTTTAAGCCAGGCTTCAAAAGCGAGCTATGTGAATAAATATCGTAACAAGTATATTATTGGATGGAATAAACATGTAAAAGATGCGCACAAATACGCGCGGACTTGCTTTCAAAAATGGGTTGCATATGGAAAACCTTCTAGTGGTCCATTTTATGAGGAAATGCGTGACAGTAGGAAATCTTTTAAAACCCTATTAAAATATTGTCAGAATAATCAAGAACAAATTAAAATGGATATTCTGGCTTCTCATTACCCTCATAATGACTTCAAGGGCGTTTTGAAGCAGACTAGAAAGCTTAGTCCTAGGGCTGGCCATCCAGTCAGTGTAGAAGGGGTCAGCGCCCATGACCAAATAGCAGAAATGTTTAAGAATAGCTTTACTGTAAAGTCCCCCTTAGGACCTAGCGCACAAGTTTCTGAGGTGAAGGAGGGCTCGAAAGGAACATTTGTACGTTTTTCCCCACAGGACGTGGCCAGGGCGGTGTCGGATATGAAGCGAGGGAAATCGCCAGGACACGACTTATTGAGTGTGGAGCATTTACGGAATGCAGGCGTCCACATGCCGCGCGTTCTGTCTTTGTTCTATACCTCCTGTGTAGGCCATTCTTATTTACCTGAGGATTTGATGAAAACAATTGTGGTTCCGATCATCAAGAATAAAAAGGGAGACGCTTCAGACTTAAAGAACTACAGGCCGATATCCCTGGCTACGATCATGGCAAAGGTGTTGGACAGTCTGCTTGATCGACAGTTAGGTCAAAACATTAAGTTACATGACGCACAGTTCGGTTTTAAAGCCAGCGTTTCTACGGAAAGTGCTATTTTCTGTCTTAAGCAGACTGTTCAATACTATACATCGAGAAATACCCCCGTGTTTGCTTGTTTCCTCGACCTTTCCAAAGCCTTCGATCTTGTTTCACACAAGTTGATGTGGCAAAAACTGGAAAAGGATACTAACGTACCTACAGAGGTAATTAATATATTTAAATATATATACAATAACCAGAGCAACTACGTGAGATGGGCGGGGACTCTGTCAGGTATGTACAGGTTGGAGTGCGGTGTGAGGCAGGGCGGGTTGACTTCACCTAAGCTATTCAACCTGTATGTAGATAGATTGATTGGTGAACTCAGTGATGCTATGGTAGGTTGCTCAATTGATGGAAAATTCATCAATAATATAAGCTATGCCGATGACATGGTATTGCTGAGTCCATCAATCAATGGTCTGCGTGTGTTTAAAGCCCGTAACAGAAAATACGACAGCCTGCCACCAGTCACTCTGAAGGGTACACCATTTAAAAAAGTCTCGAAATTTAAATACTTGGGGCACTGGATCTCGGAGTTACTGCATGATGACATAGACGTAGAGAGGGAACGCAGAGCATTATTAGTTAGAAGTAACATGTTGGCTCGTAGGTTTGCACGGTCTAGCAACGAAGTTAAGATAACATTGTTCAGGGCTTACTGTCAGACGTTCTGCACGTGCAGCCTGTGGGTCAGATACTCGCAGAAGAGTCTGGATGCTCTGCGAGGCCAATATAATAATGCGTTTAGGAGTGTGTTGGGGCTGCCTCGATTCTGTAGTGCATCGGGGATGTTCGCGGAGGCCAGAGTAGACGGTTTTCATGCCATCCTGCGTAAGAGGGCAGCATCCACGATGTCGCGAATGCGGGGCAGCGCCAATACTCTCCTAAGCGTACTGGCTAATCGGCTGGATGGCCCATTTAGTCGGCACTGGATAAGTATTCATAATTCATACATGTCCAGTGCCAAATAAATAAAATAAATAAAATCTAGATATAAGTAATAACATAGTCTGTAAGAAGATTGTTACTAACAAATTATGGATTTTGTAACAGAAAATAAAATTATTATTATTATTATAAATAAATTAAGTCTTTATTACAAAAAGAACGTTTACGTCGCCCGACGGTCGTGACCGGGCCCTTAAATGAATTAACTGGATTTGCTCCTGCAATTTTAAACCTCGAAGTCCCGAGTTAAATCGCTATTTTGGATGCATCGACTTAGTATCATAAGAGTTAAGTGTTGTAAATTACTCTCGAAAAAAATAGTGAAGGCAAAATAAAGATTTTGATTTTGTTGCCACTTTCTAAATGTACTTTTATATTTATACTATTTTTGTAATTTACATAAAGTATATAATTTACATTGTAATTTACATAAAGTATATGTTTTGTAGCGCACTTATAAATATTAAATAATCCTTATGTGGAGTAATAATAATAAAAAATATAATAGAAAACTATTTTTGGTTACGAGGCATGGCATGGCATACCTTTTAAGTTCTGTCGTTTCCATATTTCCCGGCAATTTTAAATTTGGAACTGTTCTTTATTCGAATGTGTTTAAATTTTGAATCTCAAAACAGTTGAAAGTATTAGGATTAATGCTATTGTTTAGTCACAGCGTCGATTGGAATCTGTCAGGTTACGTACGAAAATGAATCTTTCTAAGGAAAATGTTCGTGCAATAATTTTCTACAACTTTAGAAGAGGCCTGACACGGCTTCAGTGTTTTGGAGAGCTAACATCTGTATTCAGTAATGAAGCCCCATGTCTACGGACAGTCGAACGCTGGTATTTAGAATTCCAGCGTGGACATACTAGTGTTAGTGACAAATCTCGCGAAGGACGCCCAAAATCCGCCTTCACGGAAGATAACATCATCGCTGTGAGACAACTAATTCTCGAAGATCGTCATGTGACGTATCGAGAGATAGAGGCTCTATTAGGCATCTCAGGGACAACCATTCAGAAGATCTTGCATGAAGCGCTTGGTGTGAGAAAGCTAGTTTGCCGTTGGATACCGCATCTGCTTTCCGACGATCACAAGGCGGCCCGCGTCAGATGGTGTAAGAAAACTCTGCAAAGGTTCAACCGAGGAGAGTCAAATCACGTCTACGACATCATCAGTGGTGACAAATCTTGGATCTATGCCTACGATCCTGATTCCAAACAACAATCTACAATCTGGGTCTT
Organism: Phalera bucephala; assembly: GCA_905147815.2. Lineage (NCBI taxonomy): Eukaryota > Metazoa > Arthropoda > Insecta > Lepidoptera > Notodontidae > Phalera > Phalera bucephala. The sequence goes on from LR990612.1 coordinate 15,361,578, forward strand.
TCAAGACGAGCCAAAACCGACTAAAGATGTTAGTTCTCGAAGCACTTCAAAGAAGATGGTGGCCAAGTTCGTTGGAAAACCAGAAGTCAGCGCCGAACTTCGAAAATCTAACTCAAAGCGACGCATCATCCTGCACCACGACAACGCAAGCTCACACAGCGCTTGAGTATTTGAAGCAGGAAAAAGAAGAAATTCTTGACAATCGTCGCCACAGTCCTGACCTAAGCCCTAACGATTCTTTTACATTTCCTAAAATTAAGAAAAGTCTTCGTGGGCAAAAGTTCCAGTCCGGTGAAGAAGCAGTCGATGCTTTTAAGTCAGCCATTTTGAATACCCCCACTTTAGAGTGGAATAAATTTTATAATAACTGGTTTGAGCGAATAGAAAAGTGTATTAAGCTACGTGGTGAATACTTTGAAAAACAATAAAAAGTACTAAAAGGTTTTAGTGGTGTTTTTTCGTCAAACGACAAAACTTAAAAGGCATGCCTCGTACTTCATTCTTCACAGATTGCTACTTGGGTTGACGTCATGACTGCGGCATACACCCAATTATTTACACTTGTAGCGCAATCAATCACTCGATACCTAAATACTCCCTCGAGATTGAGATTTTCTTTCAGTTATTCCATGTAGGATTAGAGATCCATCATTTGCCAATGACAGACGTGTAAGTGAACATTTTATTTATCTTACCTAATACATCCCCTTATGTCCGACTCATGTTCCAGCTTTTAAAGCTTGTGATAGACTCATTCGGTAACAAGAATCTTTTAGTTATTTCCAATCCTACTGAAAATAACTGGAGCGATATAGGTCATCTGACAGAAGTGTACTAAGAGCTTAACACGAAAAGATTGACGTTAGCGTGATGCTAGCGAATTGATATGCCATTCTTGTCACACTATAAATTTACTAAATAAACATGAACGTGTCACCGCGATTACTCTCTGCTCTATGGAGCGGGTCACTCTTTTCTCTCTAATATGGTCGAGGAGAGTAATGGCTTCTCTTAACGTCTGCTCCTACTCGTGAATGGGTGCTGCTGGTGGGGACTGGTACGTCCTCTACCTCTTGACTGATCTAACCTGTGCCGTAGTACTGTGGAATTTTGTCTCATTCGGCATCGCACTGGAGCTATAACCAAGTATTTTGTATGCACTCATTACATATTTTGTGGTAACTCTTTTTTTCTTTTACTATTATTATTAAGCCCAAAGGTATGTGGGGAAAGAATCTGTTGGAACTCTGTACTCTCTACCTACCCCGCAAAGGATGTGGCGTGATGAGATATATTACAAACAAAGTCTCTATTTTGTAAATGAAAGATTATGTATACACTGATTGACGTTCTGCACTATTCTTCCATACCCCTTGAATGCAATTTATACAATAAGTGATTGTGAAATTATTATTTTTAAAAAGAATTATTTAGTATGCTATCATTCTTCTCCAAGGGAATTACATTTCGAATGGGTGGTAGAGTCTTAAATAGTCAATAACTTTTCTTTTTTTTGACTATTTATAATGCTGTAAAAAACTTTTGATTTTGATTTTTATGGTTTTGACTCGTTATCGTCGCGCTAACGTCAAAGTTTTGTTGTGCTAAATTTAATTAAATAAATCTATGTAATATGTCTTACCTATGTAATATATTTTACCTGTGCCTATTTTCTGGAGCGGGAACGTTACCATAAGAAGTAACTCTAAATAGTTGAATGTTATCGTCATCAACCAGATTACTTTGGGTAGTAACTCTCTCATTTTTTCCAAATTGGTAGACAGTGGTGTAGTTAGTGAGTGTGCTATTTTTCTGTTACTTTTAGTCCTGACGCTGAAATAGTTTGGTTAATATGGACTAGCGATCACCAAAATTGAAGAAAAAAAAATGCACCAGATAATAAAATACTTTCTGATATCAACCTATTATTGAATATAGCGCTTTAAAATAATAGAATAAGAAAAAAAAAAATATCGTTCTTAACGTCTCGTGATAGGCTTTCATTACTACTAGTTTTATTGTTTTATCTTCAATAAAATTTATTAAAACAGATAGCAATAATGCCAAAAATATATTGATCGTTTTATTTTTTAAATTCTAGTATTCATTTATCATTATAATGAATAAAAGTATAATAAATACGGTAATAAGTTTTGTTTATTGTCCCATCTTTGCTTTCTTCCTTATTTGTTATGTCTTGTCTTTAATGGTACTTTATGTTGCTTAAACATGTGGACCATAAGCAATGCGTTATATCCAGATATTTGGCTGGGTTTAGGTTGTTTCTATTTAACGTATTCATACAGAAACTCAATGTGTGTTTACTTATATTAACAGGCAAAAATGCATTTATAAAAAAATTATATGATAAAGGCATTTTCGAGCAGATGCATAGGTATTTTTAGTTAATGTTTCAGAGTAAAGCGTTGGCTGCAGATGCAAGGATGGCCATAAATATGTTTATAGGCATGAAAAATGTTAGACATATACTCGAATATGCGCCATCTGGAGCCTTGTTATCGCAAAGAGAGAATCAATATCTATAGCATCACGACAGATTCCTTTCCAGGTAGGATAGAGTACAGAATCAATATAGAAGATTTACCTAAACCATAAAAGAACATCTTAGAAGGGAAATTAGAAGTAAAGAGAGGAAGAGAAGACCGAGGATAAGTTACATAAGTCAATTTAACGAAAATATTTCTGTCAGGTCGTCTAAAGAACTCAAAGAATACGCTTTGAGAAGAAATAAATAGAGAGAGATCGACTGCACCAACAAGAGCTCAATTCTTAAATGACATTAGATTTGAACTAGTAGACGACCCGGTGAACTTTATACCACCTCAAATTGATTTGAATGTAACTCTTCATAAGAACGTAATCCATTAAAAGTAATCCGAAGTAAAAATTCCCATACAAAATTACCAATTTCGTTTTTTTTTTATTTTTCGGCTGTTCCTATAGGTTTTGCTAATTTTTTTTCTCAAACCGCCCCAGTATTCAGACGAACAATACAAAAAAAATTATTCAAATTTGTCGAGCCATTTTCGAGTCTTTTGTGAGGCTTACGCATGGCATTTTTACATATCTATACTTATCCTTTGTCTAATTCCCTAAACAATCAGGGCATCACTAAAACAGTCGTATTTCTTACCAGTACTATTCCATTTCTGTAGTAGGGGTAGGTGTAGGGCTGTAGTGGAGTGTTTTGAGTTATTAATGAACCATCCACAATCTCTATTCTAGTGGCTCCAATAAGCTGTAGTCACAGCGGCCACACCCCGGTAAACCACGTGAGTGGGCTTAACCTAGAAGAGGGGAATATATCAGCGTACATCTGTAGAATAGTAAACGGTTGATCCCATTACTATAAATTTATTATAGCGATGTAGCAGGGTTATGCAAAACATCTTAAAGGCGTTTGTCAGGATCCATGTAGTGGCTTACGGCCTTTCGCTGCATCTCAATCTCTGCTGAACGTACCAGTCTTCTGATCCATCGGACTACAAAGGTGCGAGAGAGTGGACTTGTGCCCGCGCAATCGCCTGCCCACTGAAAATAAATCACGCCCAGATGACCCAAGCTATTTCTTCCCGGATTTGAGTATTTAAAAAAGTCCTGCGACGATGAGGTGATGGCGGTGGGGTTGAGGTATGAGGTACTGAGGCTTTAGTTAACAACTTGCACGTAGGCGGCCAGAAGCAGGTGGTCGCTTCCGGAATCGACTGAGACGGGATTCTGAATTCGGCAGCACGACTGGTGACAAAACAGCTCCATTTAGGATCGCTCTGCTTTCTTCTACATAGAGGAGGGGTCTAGAAAAGGTGACCCAATAATAGTTCGTCTCCCTAATCATCTAGGTGTCAAACCGCGGCCGCCTGGACATCGATAAACGCGGTCGAAATACATGTAAAAATAAGCAATCGAAATTAGAACGACTATGCATAGCTATTAGAATGTTAGAACGCTAATTGATAATGACTGTAACCTATGTCCAGAAAGGTAAACTGCTCTAATAGCAAGGGAGTTATTTCGATACAAAATTAACATAGCTTCAGTCAGCGAGACACACCTACATGGAAGTGGAGAACTCTGTCAATAACTTGGCGGGTATACCTATTATTGGAGTGGACGATCTGAAGGTGAAAGGGCGGGTAATGGCGTAGGCTTTGCTATACGCAATGAATTGGCTAGAGATCTGAGTGTACTACCTAAAGGTATTAATGACCGCCTCATGACTTTACGACTTCCAATTACCTATAATAAATATGTCCATCTTATAAACGCTTATGCTCCTACCTTGCCAGCACCGGATGAAGATAAGGAGGCTTTTATCAAAACTTGCGCTGCCTCTTGGAAAGTGTTCCAAAACATGACAAAGTTATTTTGCTGGGGATTTTTAATGCTCGTGTCGCTTCTGAACATGATCTCTGGAACGGAGCTCTGGGCAAACATGGAGTCAGAAAGTGTAATGACAATGGACTACGTCTTCTGTCATTATGTGCTGAATTTGATCTTTTGGCTTGCTGAGAAATATAAGACCTCGTGGATGCATCCTAGATCGAAGTACTGGCATCTCTTAGACTATGTGATCGTTCGCCGTAAAGATCTACGTGACGTTCTTATAACGGGAGCAATGCGAGGAGCACTGGGCTCTACGACCCCCTGGCATGGATCAATTGCTTGCAGAAGTATATAAATACAGTAGCAAAAACATCTTAAATCTATCTATCTATCTATCTATAACCTCACGCCAGATCCCTTGCGGGGTAGGCAGAGAGTACAGAGTTCCAACAGGTTCTTTCCTTACATACCTCTCTGGCTTCCTCGACTCTCATAGTTTGTCTCATACACGCTCGCCGGTTACGGAGACTCTTGACTTTTCCATCAGATAAGACTCGGTTTATTTGGTCGTGGTAACATAGTCTAGGTCTTCCCCGGTACCTGCATCCTTCCACTTTCACATTGTATATCTGTTTTGTCATTCTTTCCTCTGGATCTACATCTTAAATGAGCTCTATAATTTCACTAAAAGAGTGTGGGAGACAGAAGAAGTTCCACAAGACTGGCGAGATGCTGTTATCTGTAAACTGTATAAGAGGAAGGGATATACCTCCGATTGCAGCTCTTATCGAGGTATATCCCTTCTTGCCAGTGCTGGTAAGATCCTGGCGCATATTATTAACATCCGCCTTAGTAAACTCGCTGAAAAGCACTTGCCTGAAACTCAGTGTGGCATTTGTCCAAGCAGAGGTACCATCGATGCTATATCAGTCGTGAGGCAACTCCAAGAGAAAAGCTTAGAACATCAGCGGCGCCTCTATTTGTGCTTTATCGATCTAGGAAAATCATTAGATAGAGTTCCACAGGAGGCCCTATGGCTTGTTCTCCAGAAATCTGGATACCCAACGAAGTTTGTCAACCTCATACGTAAATTTCATATTAGCATGAACGCGCAGGTTATGCATGAAAACGAACTTTTTAAAAAGAGATCCAAATCACAAGTTGAGTAAAACAAGGTTGTGTTATGGCCCCGACTCTTTTTGGAATATACTTTGCAGTTGTTATGAGAAACGCGCTGCAGAGCTGCAGTGACAAAATACAACTGAATGTTAGAACTGATTTATCAAGATTCAGGGCAAAATCAAAAGTTCAGAACATGTCTATATTAGAAATTCTCTATGCTGACGACGTGTGCTTCATGGCTGACAGTATGACGCATCTACAAACCTATGTTGACGCTCTACATCAGGCTTGTCGACGATTTGGTCTAGTCATCAGCACTTCCAAACCTCCAATTCTTAAACAGCCTCCACGTTGTCGCAACGCCGATAAAGCAGCGCTATTATTAGATCAAAACCCATTAGAAGAGATATCGCAATTTAAATATTTAGAAAGCAACAGCCGGTATGACAATACTTTAGCCTCAGAAATACGATCGCCCATTGCAAGCGGTGCTGGTAATTTCGGACGACTTAACGATCGTGTCTGGAGATCCCATGATCTGAAGCTAGAGACAAAGATTAGCGTTTACAAGGCGCTAATTATTCTTGTCCGTTTATATGGCGCCGAGACGTGGTGTCTCTACAAAGCAGACATAAAGAAACTAGACACGTTCCATCTTAGGTGTCTAAGATTCACCCTGAAAATCAAGTGGCAAGATCGCTTACCGAATACTGAAGTATTGCGTCGTTCCGGAATGTTCAGTATGGAGGCGTTACTTTTGAAGGGACAACTTAGATGGTGTGGGCACGTCCTTCGTATGGAAGACCACTGATTACCTAAAGCTGTGCTTTACTCTGAGTTGGCAGAAGGTAAACGGAAGCATGGTGGCCAGCATTTATGATACAAAGACGTGCTCAAAAGACATCTTAACTGCTGTGCTATGAATTGTGGGGAGCCCCGAATATTGAGATTGAGAGGAGCTCGCTCTACGCAGGTCATCTTGGCGCTCTACCATCTATAAAAACATTCAAGCATTTGAAAAAAATCGCCTTAAACACTTGATCAAAAGCGCCAAATTCAAAAAACTAGGCCTAAGCACTCCTACACTTACACTTATAATACTCGTGGCCAACTTTATTGCTCTACTTGTAACCGGGTGTTTAAGACCAAATTCGGCTTAGCGAGCTATTTTAGGGCTCATAACAGAAATAAAGGTCATATTTTATCGGGACCCAGTTGAAATAAAACAGATTCTTCTCGGGTATCGGCGGTGGCAAAAATAAATCTAAGTAGATTATTACCAAAGATTTGGAACTTATACAGTTGTAGTAAAGTAGGTACAAGTAGACATATTGATTTCGAAATATTTGAAAATTATAAAGTTTTTTAGTATGATTAAAATTGAGATTAATAAATTTGGTTAACAAATTATTATGATGTATCATCATACACATTTTAATTCGCTTCATATCATTTCTTTATTATGAATACAGATTTTTAGTGGTAATAATCTACGTCGTCACGTCGGATTATTTATCTTTTACGGGGTAGTCTACAGAACTCCAACAGGTTCTTTATTTACAAGCCTCTCTGGCTTTCTCAACTCTCATAGGAAAAAAATATTTGTTACAATTTATATTATTGGTTTCCGCTATAAAACGACTTGCACTTTCTTACAGGATACGACTAGATTCGATTCAGATTAAATCCCTTTATTACCTTTTTCTGCTTTACTACTTTATTCCGTGCTTCTACAGAAGGAAGATACATGCACAGTCTCTATTATCTTATAGTGACTGCATATAGGTAGATGTCTACATAGGCAGCCACTTTCATGTTTTAAATTTGATCAACCAGAAGCACTTAACGCCATCTACAATTCAATTCTCCTTACAAGTGTCCGAAACGGGCCGCGACACCACTTAGTAACGTCATGGGTACCTACTACTTTCTACTGTGCCTGCGACAAATTTATTTCGCCTTTTGACTGATTATGTAATAGAAAAAATATACGTATATAAAATAATTGGACTGCTTTCGTTATCATTTTAAGTAATTTAAGGTGAATCATTTTATTAGGATTTTATTTTTGATTTTTAGGTCCCAGCGTTTCGAGTGCTTTGCAGCACACATAATCAAAGCTAAGAACTTAAAACATCTGAACCTTAAAAATCAAAAATTAACCGCGATATAATCCGAAAAATAGTTTAATTATTCATGTGTAATATTCACGTAAATCTAAGAATTCAATATTTAATTTTAATTTAGCAGTAGTTTATCTAATTATTAATGCATGTCGCATTTGCTTTTATAGAATAGGGTTTCTAATTCGAAAGAAAAAATAATCGCTTCGAGTGGGAATCCGACCCACGTTATCCACAATTCCGGTGCGACCGCTTCTGTCGCTTAATGATTAGAGCGGTCGGATTACGTGGGTTCAATTCCCACCTGAAGCACTGAATTCTTCTTCCTATTTGAATCACAATGCTAGTCAGCTATTAAATACGTTAATATTTATATCCCTAGACGTACCTATTAGGTCTGATACTATAAAATTATTAACGCTAAAATTCTTCTATACTTTTCTATGTAGACCATCCAGTTTAAAAGTATAAATAATTAAGTTAAACTCACAGATAATGTGATGAACTAGGAATCCATATTTATTAGAAAAGTTTATAAAAAAATACATACAGATGAACATATAACCTTCACCTTTTGAAGTTATAAAAATATTAAATTTCACAACAAAATAAGTCCCAAATTATCATTCGATGGTGTAATCAACACAGAACAGAGAAGGGGGTACTTCTTTATACCGTAGTAATTAATAATGTTTTACAAAAACCAAACCTTTTATGTTCCTATTTTACTTTGTTATTTCATACTAAGTTATACAGAATAAGTACGACGACGGAAACCACTCTAAATTTAGGCACTCGAATAAAATTAGCATTTTCCTCACATTACCTAAAAGGACGACGACTTACGGGGGCTGATTTGGAGCCAAACTAAAAGCCGTTGGTTATATATGTATATATTCATATACACGCTCACAATATATAGATGTGCACAGTTATATAAACAAAGCCTTTAACATAATATATACATAATGCAGATGACATTTAAACATACAGTATTAATTTATTTTTTCTTTATTTTTAATCAAGAACCTATAACCTAACCCCTTGACGGACGATTTAGCGCAGTGGTTAAGATCTTAAGCCGCTCCACCCACTGCGTCTAATAGTCGCGGGTTCGATTCCCGCACGGGCCAAATCTTTGTGTGATCCACAGTGATTTGTTCCGGTCTGGGTATTTGTGTATGTGAATTTTCATGTTTGTAAACGCACCCACGACACAGGAATAAATACTAGTGTGGGGCTTCGTTTTTAAAAAAAAAAAAGAAGAAAAATGGACTCCTGGGTGTATTGTACAAATTTCAGGGTCCAGCAGGAAATCGGTTATATGCCTATACTGTATCGCACCTTCAGAACGGTGTATACTTAATTCAAAATCTAAGAAATCGAGTTACGGCCATAGAGGTACAATATAAGGTACGCTGTGAATCGTATCTGGTGAATATTAAAACAGCGATGTTTTAATGGTAGAATTAAAAAATACGATACTTTGGTCTCTTACACTTTCCCTCCCTCTGCCTGCGCCGCTCGGTTCTGAAGGGACGCGATTAGTTTCCCAAAAACTTGATTTTTTTGAGATAAGTCACTACTGTCCTGAAGGTGCGATACGCAGAACGAGTAGGTACCGAGCTGGATACTTTGCCACACAAATTTTTAAATCTTCTTTTGCCATTTCATAAATGTTAATATAAAATAAATTCACTTATCACTACACACATCACTGGTTTCTGAACGGGAAGAAACCAGAACGAACGCAAGGATTGTGGTTGGAAATGATGTGCTGGAGCAAGTGAATGAGTTTGTATATCTTGGATGCGCATTCAGTAAGGATGGAAAATACACCACTGATATAGAGAGAAGAGTGAGTGCAGGGAACAGAGTGAATGGCGCGATGGGAAAGCTGTTTGGGAGCCGGCTCTTAAGCCGAAAGGCGCAGCTGGCCATACATAATGGAGTGCTTGTCCCAACGCTGTTATATGGCAGTGAGAGCTGGGTATGTAAGAAGGAGAATGAAAGTAGGATAAATGCGGTGGAAATGCGAGCTCTGCGGAAGATGTGCGGAGTGAAGCTGACCGACCGTATTCGCAACAGCGTAGTAAGAAAGCAATTAGGTATGAAAGAGAGTATTCGTGTAAAGATGAGAAAGGGTATGCTCCGTTGTTTCGGGCATATAGAAAGATGTCCGAAGAAAGAATGACAAAACTGATATACAATGCGAAAGTGGAAGGATGTAGGTACTGGGGAAGACCTATACTATCTTACCATGACCAAATAGACCGGGTCTTATCTGAAGGACAAGTCAGAAGTCTCCGTAACCGGCGAGCATGTATGAGACGAACTATGAGAGTAGAGAAAGCCAGAGAGGTATGTAAGGAAAGAGCCTGTTGGAACTCTGTATTCTTTGCCTACCCCGTAAGGGATCTGGCGTGATGATATAGATAGATTAATATAAAAATATTCCAGTTCAAAAATATTTCAAGAAGAAATGAACAAAAACAGGTTACACGAGGCATGCCTTTTAAGTTTTGTCGTTTGAAGAAAAAAACACAACTAGAACCTTATAGTACTTTTTATTGTTTTTCAAAGTATTTACCACGTAGCTTAATACACTTTTCCATTCGCTCAAACTAGTTATTATAACATTTATTTCACTCTAAAGTGGGTGTGTTCAAAATGGCTGACTTGAAAGTGTCGACTGCTTCTTCACCGGACTGGAACCTTTGACCACGAAGACTTTTCTTAATTTCAGGAAATGTAAAGAAATCGTTAGGGCTTAGGTCAGGACTGTATGGAGGATGGTCAAGAATTTCTACTTTTTCCTGCTTCAAATACTCAATCGTTTGACGAGCGCTGTGTGAGCTTGCGTTGTCGTGGTGCAGGATGATGCGTCGCTTTGAGTTAGATTTTCGAAGTTCGGCGATGACTTGTGGTAAACAAACTGTTGTATACCACTCTGCGTTAATCGTTCTACGATCTTCAAGTGCAATACTCGCAACATGGCCGGTTTTTCCAACGAACGTGGCCACCATCTCCTTTGAAGTGCTTCGAGAACGAACAGCTTTAGTCGGCTTTGACTCGTCTTGAAAGACCCAGATTGTAGATTGTTGTTTGGAATCAGGATCGTAGGCATAGATCCAAGATTCGTCACCACTGATGATGTCGTAGACGTGATTTGACTCTCCTCGGTTGAACCTTTGCAGAGTTTTCTTACACCATCTGACGCGGGCCGCCTTGTGATCGTCGGAAAGCAGATGCGGTATCCAACGGCAAACTTGCTTTCTCACACCAATCGCTCCATGCAAGATCTTCTGAATGGTTGTCCCTGAGATGCCTAATAGAGCCTCTATCTCTCGATACGTCACATGCCGATCTTCGAGAATTAGTTGTCTCACAGCAATGATGTTATCTTCAGTGAAGGCGGATTTTGGGCGTCCTTCGAGATATTTGTCACTAACACTAGTATGTCCACGCTGGAATTCTAAATACCAGCATTCGACAATCCGCAGACATGGGGCTTCATCACTGAACACAGATGTTAGCTCTTCAAAACACTGAAGCCGTGTCAGGCCTCTTCTAAAGTTGTAGAAAATTATTGCACGAACATTTATCTTAGAAAGATTCATTTACGTACTTAACCTGACAGATTCCAATCGACGCTGTGTGTATTAATCCTAATACTTTCAACTGTTTTGAGATTCAAAATTTAAACACATTCGAGTATAGAACAGCTCCAAATTCAAAATTGTCGGAAAATATGGAAACGACAGAACTTAAAAGGCATGCCAGGTATGTATTTACAACACGATTCGTGGTTCGACTAAAATCCCCTTTAGAGTCTATGATGTCTATATTGGAACATAAAACTGCCTCGTTAGTCTAGTGTCAAAGCGCATCGCTTGGTGATCACGAGGTCCTGGGTTCAAATCCTAGGTCGGACAAATGAAGTTTTTCTAACGAAAACTTTCCAGTATGAGTCTGGAGTCTGGAATCGTACCCGGTATATTGCAATAGGCTCGCCCCTTTTACATGGGACTGAAGTGTGCTGGCGAAAAGTGGGTGAACACAGTGCACCTCTGCCACCCCCGCTTGGGGAATATAGGCGTGACGGTGTTAATGGAAAATAAAAAATAAGTAGTTGGCGTATATTTATAAGTGATGTCATCTTTGAACGTATTTAGTCCTAGGTCATATAAAATAGGGAAATGAAATCTTAAACTCTATAAATACAAAACCAAATCATATAGCACCACAGGAATTTTCCTTAGTTAAAGTTGTAGTTATTAAGTAAACTATTCTAGTGGAAAAGTCACTTACAGTGCCTTTGAAGCCAAAATGTTTGCATAAATTTATCAAAACTTCTTCATGTATTCCGGAATGATTTACAACTATCGTATTTAATTATACTTGTCCGTAGAAACTAGACTGTTATTTAGTCATTGGTATAGAAAAAGCGTTAAAAAGTAATGTTTCATTATGAAGTATTGTCGGTAATGTATGCCTGATCTTCACTCAGTATCTAGACCTCATCCAAACTTTTCATTTTATATGTTAACCGGCTGTTTGTTTGTGTGTTTGTGTGTGATTTACGGTGACCTTAGATGACGCCTTCAAGCTTTTGGAATGGCGAGGATTTAGCATCAACATCAATGGTGAGTACATTACTCACCTTCGATTTGCCGTCGACATTGTATTCATAGCAGAATTGCTGGAAGATCTAAGACGAATACGGTGACCTCTCCAGAGTATCCCAACAAGTGGTTTAAAAATTAACATGGACAAAACGGAAATGATGTTTAATATCCATGTCGTACCCACCGCACTCACTGTGGGGAACTCTTCTCTTGAAGTTGTTAATAGACAAGAGGGCGAGCGTGCATCCAGGCTCGAGCCAGAAGGGCAAGGGCGCAACTAGCTCAAGGGCGCCTCACGGAGGAACGGCCTCGGCTTGAGCAGTCACTATGTTTAGCCGGGTAATTAAGAAGCTCACCAACACCAAGGCAGGTTGTTTGATAGGTGGTATATTTGTGTATAATATAAGATGTATACACACAATATAATATCACGTGTTATCACGAGTCATTAAATAATTGTCTAAGGCATATCTCATGAAACTAATAAACTAGAAAAGGTATCAGGAAAACCCCCGTTTTGTCACTTTTGGAGTTATTATAGCTTTGGGACATCTATGAAACAAGAAATTAAACAATAATTTTGAGTTCCCGTAAAGTTGTATCTTATATGAATATTCTTAATAGTTCTAGGAATAAAAATATTTATTACTAGAAAATATTTCAACTATCATTAAAAATGCGTGACCACCATCCCTATTTTTTCGAATTTCAAGATTATTTTATTTCCGTCAAATCATAAAGATCACTAGACGGTGTTTTCTTTAACTCCAGTTTTTAACAGCTAAGTAGTACTTTAATATCTTAAAAATACTTAATAACTTTTTAAACGAGAAGAAAAAACAAAGCTTTCATAAAAATACAAGAGCAGCCCTGATAAGAAATTCGAAATTTAGCAATGTAAAAATACGAAGTAACAAACAGGTGTTTAGCGTCGTGGGTCGGTGCTCCCCCCATTGAAGCCCTTTTTTATTAGCTGCTTCAGCCCGTTTAACTTCGTGTGGGCACTTAAGTGTATCGCGAACGAAAAGGTAAGCAATTTAAATGGCGGAGAAATAACGGCGAAATTGAAAATTTTCTTTTGTAAATCGCACTTTTTTAAATATAAACCCTAGTAAGGCTACGAAGCCTTACTAGGGTTTATTCCTGTATTGTGAGTGCGTTATTAATCATAAAAATCACATAAACAAAAAGATTCGTCCCGTGCAGGGATCGAACTCACGACTATTGAATCCAGAGGGCGAAGCGGTTAAATCTCTTAAACACTGGGCACAGCCGTTTGTCGTAAAAACTGTAATACTTTAAATTGTTTATTAATTTTTACTCGTTTTACTTCGAAACACGTACTGATTCTTGAAATTTATATCACGTAGACAATAAATTGTTACACCTGTCTATTGATAAAATTTATTAATGTTGAATTTTCTTGATAAATCTTCGATGTATCTTAATTCTCAGTATAAATCATTAGAGTAGATATAAAAAAAAAAAAAGCACCGTCACGCCAATATTCCCCAGAGGGGGTGGCAGAGGTGTACTGAGTACACCCACTTTTCGCCGACGATGTTAGGTCCCATGTAATAGGGGGCGGGCCTATTGCCATATACCGGGCACAATTCCAGGCTCCGGACTCATACTGGGAATTTTTCGTTAGAAAAACTACATTTGTCCGACCTAGGATTTGAACCCAGGACCTGCGGTGCGCTTTGCCACCAGACCAACGAGGCAGTAGAGTAGAGTAGAGCAGATATATTATTTTATATCTTTTTTTATAGCATAGGTGCTATAAGAATAGTCCTTGTATCAGTAATCTGAATCATTTTTATTCAAGAATCGTAACGAAATTATTAATAATTTGTAATAAAAAAGCATAATACAATCTAACAAAATACAAAAAGTGCTTGCAAAATAAAATACATGCACATCTTCTGTCAATACTACATACATACTATGTATGTGCTACTACATAATGAATTAGCCTCTACTATCCCACAACTGGGCAAAGCCTTCTCTCACAAAATTGAAGAAAGGGAGAACATGTCATTTTCCGCCACGCGCACTCAATGCAGATTGGTGGAGACTGTTGGAACATATCAAGCCCTAAGGCCTATGATATTAAGTGATGACCCGGTGCCTTCCAAAGTACAAAGGCGGTTACCCATCTCAGACTGATCGCTGCTTCGACCGAGTTGAACCTTTGTGATAACTACGAACACCGAAGCGCATTTGTTACGAAAAGTGTCAATACGTGTGTGTTACTAAGTGTATAAGTCTCTTGTTTTTAAATATTAACAAGTGAAATATCATTAAATTAATATTTTCTCACTGGATGGGCCGATGACCTGGTGAAGGCCACAGGTAGATGCGTACAGTACAAAACCGGTCGCCATGGCCAGAGATGAGCAAAATGTAATCAGATTAACCACTCCGCTTGGGGAATATAGGCGTGATGGTGTATTAAGGTTTCGCATGTGCCGACGCAGTGAAACGGGAGCGTGACGGTGGCGCAATTTAGAGAGTTGTAATGTACTGAAATGTAAGGGAGACGCCACTCAGCGCAGGCTCGCTTGGCGCAACAACAAACGTCATGACCTGCCGCCGTTGCGCTCGATGTCAGGCGACCGCCCGGCTTGCGCGGCGTCGCTCCTGCAGCACAAAATTATAAGTGCACAGAAGTCAAGATACATACAACGCGCGCTCCAGTAACGCACACATAGACATCGCTCACGGATACTATATCTCGGCACGGTTAGGAACAGTGCTAGCGTGCGTGCCGTTCGCCTCAGACACGCGTCTTGTGATGTTTTTTGTGCAGAGATGAAGCAACAAAAAAAGAGTTATTATAACTGTTCAGTTGATGGATGTTTAAATTCTACTTTAAACGGTGAATTGTCGTTTTATAAGCTATCAGTTGTATCAGAGACGTAAGTAGGTATTTGCTTGTAACGTAACACAGAACAGTAGGTAGGTAAGCGCCGCCCGCCGGCCCCGCGCCGAGAAAGCGAACATGAGTTTGTGGCTTTCTAATATTTTTACAATTTATTGTAGTATAAGCTATATAAGCCTTGTCTTCAATAATTTTCTAAACTGTTTCGAACCGCTAGATATTTGTTTAGGTCACGGTTATAAATTTTAAAATAAAGTTATATCTTGTTTCAGGCGAACTGAGTGGTTGAGATTGATACATAGAGAAGATTTAAGTTGCTTTCTTGCTCGTGTGTGTGAAGCTCATTTTAGTCCCAACTCCATTATAATAATAATAATAGGTATAACAATGTTTTTATTTCCGTTCTACCTGTTTTATTCTCAACAATCAATCAAACAACTAGATACGCGTGCCACTACCAAGATAGTTTTATCGCATAAGCCAGAGTTGATAACCCTAGCGTGACCGCCGAGCGTAGGTATGTAAAGTGAGGTACATACATGAGCTTGACTTCTGTACATTATTATTTTGTGCCCGCAGTGTGACGTGTGCGCCGCGCTGCCGACCGCCGGCTGACCGTAGCCGAGCGCTTCCGTCATGCTCCGTCGGTTGCAATTACTTATTATAATCTTCTATACTGAATATAACAAAATGCAATTGTTATCATTAATCTAATTACATTTATCCCATTTTCCTACATAATTGCTACAAGACAATAGCTCTTCCTTTATCAATTCTCTTTAATTGCTCTTTGAAACAGGGGATAATTCCAAGTTGCTGGAAAAAGTCATTTGTTGTTCCGATTTTTAAAAGTGGTGATAGATATAATGTTACGAATTATAGAGGGATTTCAAAACTCTTAGTTATTCCAAAATTGTTTGAAAAAATAATTTATGATTCACTTTATCCGCAAGTAAGACCTGTCTTAAGTACATTTCAACACGGTTTTGTTGATAAAAGATCAACTGAAACCAATCTTTGTGAGTTGGTTGACGTGATTACCTCAGCTTTAGATGAAAGATAGCAGGTGGATGTTGTGTATACCGATTACTCTAAAGCATTTGATAAAATTTCTCACCATATTTTAGTCGCGAAATTGGCAAGTATATACCGATAGTATATACGGCGATCTCCTTAGATGGCTTGAATCTTATCTGAGAGATAGAAATCAAGCGGTAACAATCAAAGGCTACACTTCCAATTTTCTACCTGTAACTTCCGGCGTCCCACAAGGATCGCATCTTGGTCCTTTGTTATTTAATATTTTCATAAACGATGTGGCTCAAGTGTTTAAGTATTCTAATATTTTATTATATGCTGATGATAAGAAAATTTTTGGAAAAATTAATTCATCTAATGACTGCATTTTATTACAGAATGACTTAAGTAGTCTATGTGAATACTGCATTAATAATGGTTTGAATATGAATATTGATAAATGTTGTGTAATATACTATATGTTAGTTGTATGTGAAATGTGTATGTGTATAGAATATATAAGTAATATGTAAGTAATTCGATTGTAATGTATTATCTAAGTTTTTAATGTACGCCACCAACTGCCCTGTATTACTGTGTATGTTGATTCTTCCATTGTATTGGTTGTCTGGAAGAAATAGTTTTTAGCTATAAGACCGCCAATTGTACATATTAGTCTGTAATTAGTTGTTTATTAATTGTAATTTCATTGGTGTACAATAAAGAGTACTCTATCTATCTATCTATCTAGTTTTTATAGAAAAGCAAATCCAATTATATTCGATTATAATTTGTTTGGACATAGTTTGAAGAGGGTATCTGAGGTCCGTGATCTGGGAGTGCTTTTAGATAATGAACTTAATTTCAGGAGTCATATTGATCTCATTACTAACAAAGCCTATAAAATGTTAGGTTTTGTTTTAAGACAAGGTAAAGAATTCAAAAAATTCCATATTTACTTAATACTCTATAATGCCTTTGTACGTTCACACCTTGAGTACGCATCAATCGTTTGGAATCCTAACTACGCAGTTCATAAACTGTCTATTGAACGTATACAAAACAAATTTCTATAGTTATTACTTAATAATATCCAAAGTTAATTTTATAGCTAGTGTATGACGAGTGATTAGTTTATTCAAATAATGGTGATAAGTATACTTGCTACCTGTGAAAAACTACTGGTTTTTGAGGATGAGGACACCTGATCTACCGTGATACAGCACCCGCTAGTACGGAGGTCAGTAGAATTTGAATCAAACAACCATAAACATTTTTCAACTAAAACAATTCATGTATAATCACCTTGCATCATAACTTCTATTTTTTGTTTTGTAATTATTAATTGTTGCACAAGGTAACGCTGAATTATAAAACACCATTTCAGTTATAAAATGAGTCAGTGACCATCTTAATGATATTCTTCTTAGTATTATGCTTATCATAACACGAATTTACAACATTTTCATAGACCATTCTTGGTACTGAATAATAGCAAAAGAAAAAAAAATTTTTTTTTTTTTTTTTCCTTTTGTTTGTTCAGTTTCTAGTGCCATTACTTGATGTTATGCAAATATGAATATTATTTTGGGTAGCTGTATGTGCTTAATCATTTTTTATATGTATGTGCTTAATTTGAATTATTTAAATAAATAAATAAAATAAAAATAAATAAATTTCTAAAAAAATTACAATTTAGACAAATAAACACCCCTAACTTTAATTTTCAAGTAAAGCGTGTAACATCCTTAGAAAATCGTCGTACACAGAGAGATATAATATTTAAATACAAATTACTTCATAATTTGACCGATTCTCCTTATTTGCTCAGCAAAATAGGTCTGCGTTGTCGAAGGCCGACTTCCTGCTGTAAAGAGGTTTAACATGTTCCATTTGCCAGGACCGTCCATACAAATAACAAATTTATAATACGCAGTGCCAGCTGCTATTACAGCAAATTCAATGATATCGATATCTTTCATTTGTCACTTTCTAGGTTTAAGAAAGAACTTAGAATAAGGCAACAAATTTGTTAGAAAACATTTTTATAAGTTTTATTTTCAATTTTTCAATTCTACCGGCCGTACATAGTTGTTTATTTTCATTATTGGAAACTTTATTGGTGAATGTGTTATAATTTATGTGTACCTTATTAATTTATGTATTTTTGTACTGTTTGTTTCCTTTACCTTAATAAATAAATAAATTTTGCCCATCTCTGGTCATGGCGATCCTAGGTGGAGGTCTTGCCTTGTAGTGGTTGGCTTTTGGTTGATGCTCATTAAATATTTACTTATCATTTTATTATCAGTCTGGACAATATAATAACAAAACACCCTCACGCCTATATTCTCAAAGCAGGGGTTGCAGAGGTGTACCAAGTACACCCACTTTTCGCCGATGATGTTAGATCTTATGTAATAGGGGGCGAGCCTATTGCCATATTCCGGACACAATTCTAGACTCCGAAATCATACTGAGAAGTTTTTTTGTCCGACCTAGGATTTGAACCCAGGACCTCGTGATCATAAAGCGATACGCCTTGCTACTAGACCAACGAGGCAGCCTTTTGGTAAATTGGTGCGAAATAACGATTGATACCAAAAGTCGATCATCATGGCGATCTTTTGAGGAGGCCCTTGTTCTGCAATAGACATGTTTCGCTGGTGATGTTGATAACAATTTTTTTTTAACCGAAGTCCCACACTTCGATTTATTCCTGTATCCACATACACAAATGCCCAGATCGAAGCAAATAATTGTGGGTCATCCGTCTCTATTTATGAAAGGAAGTCCTGCGTTTTAATTGATTTTAAGATATTTTTTATCGCTTCGCACCCTTGCATGAACCGTAAAAAGCAAATCGTGTTCTGGGTCCCTCCATTGTCTTTAACACCATCCAATTTCTGAAAAAATGGATCCAATTTTCCTCCTCATTATGAATTAACAAAGACTTCATCATTATCAATTTATTTAGCGAAGAAGTAGGTACGCTATCATAATAACAAAAAATGAATAAATGCCGACACGCCTATACTCCCCAAGCGGAGGCGGCAGAGGTGTACTGTGTATACCCACTTTTCGCCGACGATGTTAGGTTCCATGTAATAGGGGGGTAGTCTATTGCTATTTTACCGGCCTCAATATCGGGCTATCGTAATAATACGTTAATAAGACTCTAAGGCCTTACCCAGACCTTTGGAAGGCTTGCCTGGGTCCATGGGTCTAACTCGAAGAGACCCTTTGCAAAAAGTTGATGTTATGTGTAAGAAACATAAATAATATATTTATTACTATAATATTTTGAGTACGTAATTAATGTGCCCTAATATTTATTTGAACAAATATAATTCATGTTTTAAGCCACCGAAATATTATTAGCATCAGATTACGATTCACAAACAAAAAGACAACAAAGGAACGGCCACATTTGCATATATATATATATATACTAATGCAACTATACTCGTAGCTAGCAACTGCAGAAAATAGTTTTAAATTTATTAATGGCCTGAGATCTTTTATTAGTATCGCAGATTTTAGTCGCGAACTGTAGCATATTAATGCTTCGTCACGAACGAACAAAATCGAAATAAGACCACACCCATAGTGGTGCTATGCTAATCTAACGACTAATTAAACAATGGTTTTAGACACTAAAAGGCGAGTAATTGAAAAAAAATATCGAAATTCCATAACTTTTTCAAATCATCTTGGATTTCATGCACGTACTCCTGAAAGATTTTACCTTTTATAAGTGCCTATTGCGTAATCCAACTTCGTTGTTCCTTGAGCAATACTTCATAATGTACTTCATAATACAACTTTTTTTCAGTTCCACTTATAATAAAATAGCTAGTCAGGAGTTTCCGAAAACGGCGCAAGACGAACTATGACAGCGGAGAAAGTCGGTCGGTCTGTAAGGAAGGAACCTGTTCTTTCTGCCTACCCCGCATTGGATGTGGCGTGATAATAAAGATAGAGATAGAGACATATTATAATATGTAACTTTTAAGTGTTCCTATATTAAGAAAGTGTGTGTAAAAAAGCAGTAATAGCCTAGTGGTTAGACCGTTGGACTGCAAAGTCAAAGGTCTCGTGTTCAAACCCAAGCACGAACCTCTGTCTTTTCGAAAGCATGTGCGTATTAAAAATCAGCTATCATCTTACTTTAACGGTGAAAGAAAACATCGTGAGGAAACCCGCATGCCTAAGAGTTTCTCGAAGGTGTGTGAAGTTCGCCAACCCGCACTGGGCCAACGTAGTGAACTATGGCCTAAACCCTCTCAGTTTGAGAGGAGGCCCGTGCCCAACCGTGGGACAGTTTCTTAACAGGGTAACATTAAAAGTGAATTTTCATAATACCTTTATTGTTATCCTTACCAATTAGTCCCGTTTATATTGATTACCTAATATTAATCCAGTAAGGACTATAAATAGGAGATGAAAATAAGCTTAAGACTACTAATCTCGGGCATCACAAATTCACTTTGCCTTGATAAAGGTCACAGATTGGAACGTCGAAAATCATGAGATCCATCGTCCTCAATTTTGATTTGGTTATTTTGAAAAATTTAATCATATTACCAACTTTACTTGTAAATTATTTGAACATTCACTTCAATGAAAATTGGCCGTAGATTCGATTTCGAGCTCTTTTTGATAATACTATTAGCCCTGTAAAGAAACTGACGCACAGTTCGGCGCGAGCTTTCTCTTAAACAGAGGGCTATAGTCCACCACGCTAGCCCAGTGCGGGTTGGCGAACTTCACACACCTTCGAGAAACTCTCAGGTATGCAGGTTTCCTCACGATGTTTTCCTTTTAACGTTAAAGCAAGTGATAATTATTTTTTTAATACGCACATTCTTTCGAAAATACAGGGGTGCGTGAATGGGTTTGAACCCGAGACCTCCGACTTTGCAGTTCAACAGTCTAAGCACTTGGCTATCACTATTAACTGTTGAATATCACTACTCAATTTTGACTTGTGTACAATACTCGAATCACGAGCCGAGTACATATTTCCTTAAAAGCCTTTATAAAGCCTTCCCGCACGTGCTAGTACTCCTAGTCATTATCGTTTCTGGTGACTGGATTAATATCCAGTCATATATATATTAATAAAATACCTACACAGATTGTTATGATGCCGTATTTCATAATCAGCGTAACAGTTTTGGCACCTATTAATTAATCCGGTTTGCGCGTGGCGTAACAAGTCTAAAATGTTTTGTTACAAGTGAATTACTACGCATACGCCTGTCATTTTATATTCTTTCGTTTTCGAGACTCTGAGAGAAGAATGAATTTTAGCCACGTGTTAGTTTAAATATATTTACTGTCTAAAAGCCATGTGTTAGTTTAAATACATATACTGTGTAAAAACCATGTGTTAATTTAAATATATATACTGTGTAAAATGTATATGTAAAACTGGAAAACACCCGATGCGTTTTTTGTATGTATACATGTAAGGTTAGGCTTAGAAAATACTCCACGGAGTTCCATTCGGTTTTCACTAATAAATAAACTAATTTACGGTAAAGATGTATGTCGTATATTATGCACATATGTACGTTGCATGTAGTATATAATTTGGACATCGGATATAAATAAATGTTTAGTGATAAGGCATAGGTCTAACATGAAAGCTCTATGAATCGGCAAAAACGATTTGCGCACTATTAAAACGTATCTTCGAATTAATCAAAAGTAGACAGCTTTTTAATAAAGCTAGACATCTTAGTCAAGATGGCATTATGGCTACAAAAGTCCATAATGACATCTTGAAGGGATTTCTTAATATGAGGTCAAATAGAATTATGTGATTTATCTCGACATTTGAACAGAGGGCTTAGCACGAAAAGATTAACGATAGCGTGACGAGTAAGCGTGCTGTCACGTTTATGTTAATTTAGTAAATATGAAGTGTGACAAAGATGGCTATTAACTCGTTAGCGTCACGCGAACGTCAATTTTGTCGTAGCAAGCCTCCAGGTCAATCTATCCCAAACTTGGCAAAATCAATCATTTCAGTTTTTATATACTTATCAAGGATATCTCTGGCTACTAAACCATCTTCAGCGGGTTGGCTTTTATTCATCCGATAAAACGGTCACCGTTTTTAGACAGGCTTTAGATTATTTTTTCTTTAAAATACTCGGTAACAAACATGAGAGCCTGTCATACTTTGAGAAGGGTGTCCAGATCATTTTCAAAATTACTTAGGTGATATCTTTTGTGCGTATCGCCATCACATGTTTTAATTATTTTTTTCAGGATATTTTTTGTTTATTTATGAAACTAGTCGCAGTTTGATGACATGAAGAACAACGGAAGGCTTATGATTTTATATCAAGATAATTAGACAATAACAGCCGTTACCCATAGCGGCAGCAATCCACTATATTTAGTATAACGATATTATTAGTAATAAGTAATCACTTATATAAACTGCCGTTCTACACAACAAATTTAGAAATAAAAACCAATTTTGAAATTGAACAGTTGCGTTCTTAGATATGCGCAAATACTACACATAAAATAAATCTATTTTTTTTTGGATATTTACGCGGTAAACGTAGTGCATTTAAAAACAAAAATAAACCGCGATAAAGTCAGAAGAATAGTTTTATTTCATTAACTAAAAAATTTAATATTATTAGCCGTTTTACAAAAGGACAAGTGCGAGTAAAACTCACGCTCTGAGGGCTTTGTACAAACTTAAATAGGTATGTTTTGAAAATCGAATTACTGTACTTATCCTATCTGGGTATCTATCGCACCCTTCATGTTCGTACCTATTCACGATCTGTCATCGGCGCCGTCACAGCAACGCTTACTCATTCTTTATTTATTTTAAAAATATGTTGTAAGAAGACTAGCAAGCTAAGTGGGTGTGACTTGGCGATGACATGACTGTTACCCGACCACAGCTGATTTCTGCCCGGCCCGTCATTACATCGCTCACTTTGGATCGGGCGGTCGGGGCGAACGGACATTTTAGGCTAAATATTTTCCAGTGTTGAATTTGTTATTTTTAAGTTACACTTATAATTTATAAATAATTAATAATAATTTAAGTCTAGGGTGTTATACTTTTGTATTTTTTTTTAATGAATTTAACTTCTGGTTGATTACCTCAGAAGTGGGATAGGCGTAACGTCACCTAGCCGCTTTTGGTTTGCCTGATATACCCACATAAAAAAAATATATACATATTTTTGCTGTCTAGATTTGTTGCTTTGATATTTGGTATATTTCGCATAATGTCCAGACAAAAGGCCTTCACGTAAGCGTGATTCAAATAGAGATGTATTTGATGCAATTTTGTCGAGATTAAATACGATTGAGAGTCAGTTTTCTGTACCACCGCCGTCCGATCCGTCTACGTCGCGCGCTGTGCCTGTTCCCCAGACACCTCCGGATTACCGATATCATTTCCGGCTATAGTTGAGGATACTAGTGCCGTACCACGCGTGATGACGGTTCAAATGCTGACCCTGCTCCTCCGTTCACCTCGCGGGGTAAAAACTTTACGAGCGGTGGTACAACTGGCGAAATCTTGGAAGCCATCACTTCGCTTGTCAAAGTAAGATCTAATAATAGTGTCGAATTTTGACCCCAGTGTTCACAATGTCGATGTTTAGTGTGATGAAGTTGATAGGGCGATGGAAATTAACGGGTGGAGCGATAACGAATGCCTGTCGCGTATAGGGAACTGTCTTAAGAGCGATGCGCGTGTGTGATTACACGGATGGTCTTCTAACGATCGTACGTGGATAAACTTTAAGCAGGATTTTAAGACCCTTTGTCCGCAAAATTTCGACATTGCTAATATTCTTTTCGAAGTGATGTGCACGGATTCCAAATATTATGTGACCTACGCTGATTATGCGCGACATTCGTTGTTGAAGCTGCGCATAATTAAGGGTCTATCTGACGTATTAATTGTTGATATTATTTTAAGGGGCAATACGGACCCCTATGTTAAGGCAGCTGCCACTAATGCCAACCTACAACCTAACGACCTGGTTCAGTTCTTATCGATGTACGTTAAACATAAAGATGATTTCCTACCCGCGATTTCGCACGCGTTCTGTATTCCGGCAGTTCTTGCATTTAAAAGTGATAATTTTAGACAACCTCTTAACGATATAAGATGTCACTCATGTGGAAAAAGTGGTCATAGGCGTATTAATTGTCATAGCGCAAAAAGGTTATGTTTAAGACCCAATTCTTTCTCATCAATCGAATCGCCCTCTGTTAACGTATGTACATTTTGCAAAAAGGGCGGCCACGCGACTGATAATTGCTTTGTCAAATTGCGTTCGGAATCAGATAATCAAAACTCCCGTAATGTTAACTAATGGGGTGCTGCGGTCGGGTAACCTCCTACTGCGCCCGACCCATTGCCAGTCCCGCGGATACGTCCAGAGGAACGACAATGGGCACGGGACGGTGCACCCCGGGTATCGTCAATAACTTCCCTTACGGGGGATCTTGTTGGCGATGGCGGATGACTCGACATGGCGCAGTGCTTGGGATTGGGTGCTGCGGCAGGGGAATAGGGGGGGAGGGGGGGGACAATCTCCTGTGTATTTGTGCGGTGACCCATACAGCAGGGTGAAGGAGTCCTGGAGGTTGAGTCGGCGATGGACCGGCAGTTGTTGTCTGTCGCTGGCAACACGCCTCTTCGGTCTGGATCTCTGTCCAAACGGGAGGCTATCACGTAGCCGCGTGGTACTCAATCGGCTGAAGTCCATCCTTCAGATGGGCTAGGCTAGGGTTCTGGGGTGAAGGGGTCCGCGGGCGGCGGTGTGAGCCTACACTACGTGGGAGTGAAAGCGAACACCGTTAGTCTCGTGGACAACTCACCATGGAATCCTATACTTTGGTGATAGCCCTGGTGCTTATATAGCATCCATAAAGGTGAGGGCTCCGTGGCGGGTGGGGAATCATCAGAGCGAAAACTTTTTAGGTCATATGGACAAAATAAAATTAAACCCCAACATGGTCTCCGAAAGGGGACAAGGTGCATCATGCACACAAGGCCCATCAGGGCAAAACACTAAGCAACAAAAAGGCAAAGGGACAAGTGACGGCAGCGAACCCGACCGGTGGCGCCAGTCTGGTCCCTACAAGCAAATAACCAGGCGGTTCTAGGGGAGAGTCAGTGTCTTCCGGTATACCCCTGGTTGCCAAGGCGGAGGTCAAGGCATCTGGCTCTGCTGGACCCGAAAACTGTACCGCTCAGGCGACCAGCGTTGGCGGACTGCGTGACCAGGTCTCCCCGAAGAAGCGCAAGCGTGCCCGCGAAAGCTTGCTAAGAGAAGGAGGCGCATAGAGCTGGCTAGGCAAACTGCTATCTCCCGATCACCTGTGAAAGAGGTCACACTCACGAAACGGGCAAGGGAGATTAGCGATGAGGCCAGGGATACCACGTGGGACACAAAGCGAGCTCGCATTGGGTCCTCCTTCAAGGATGCCCTGACGACAACAAGGATGGCCATCATAGCGGATGACTATTCAAAAACTATGCTGGATGAGAAGACCGCCTGGGAACTGAAGCAGTCATTCTGGGTGAGGATGAGGAGCGATCCCATCCTTGCCATAGAATGGAAAGGTATCCAGGGCGGAATCATCAGCATTGCATGCTCAAGCGAGGAAGCGATCACCTGGCTGAAACATTACAATGGTCAAACCCTCGGAAATGTCAAGGTAAAGGTGATCAAGGACAAGGACTTACCCAGGCCTGTTAAAATGGCCTGGAAAAGAACAAAAATCAATGAGGAAGTCCCTCTATCTGAAGAACTTCAGATGCTCCAGCGGCTCCACAAAACCATCAACACGGACCGCTGGAGAGTCGTGAATACGACGACGGAGGGACTACTAGCTAGGAGTATTATACTCATGAACCAAGTCTCTGCTGACTTTATTAAGGAAGCGAGATATATGCTGCATGCGGGTCTTGAACGCAGCTATTTTAAGGTTCTCGAGACTCCCGGGGACAAAGAGGGAGCTGCGGAGAAACCCGCTGAACCGACGGCGAAACCTCCTACCGCTCCGGTTGAACCACAACCGGATCACCAGCGAAATGAAGGGACCGCGGAGGAACTGATGGAGGAAATGCTGCTTGCGGACCGTCCGGCCCCGTCGCCAGCTATGTCGACGAGATCGGACGGGCTTGCGGGCTTTGAAAACCTGGGCATTGCCTCGTCCCCTGCTAGGACGGATGAAATTGCCCTAGAGTGCAGCGACCTGGAGAGCTGCAAGTAGGGGAGTCCCTTGTCTGGACTTCCTGATTCGTACATAAACTCGATGGCAACGGAGCTTGGTCGAAGGTGTGTGCAAATAAATCTACATAATTCTAAGGCGGCTACGGCGATACTAGATCGCCAGCTGCGCAGGGTTACCTTTGATGTAGCACTAATACAGGAACCCTACATATATAGGGGACAGATACGGGGCTTAGATGGGGCAGGGGGTAACCTGTTCCATAACTGCTTAACCAATGACATGAGGACCTGCATTTTTGTCAGAAATGGCATAAGTGCAATGCCTCTGTCCACTTTCTGTTACAGGGATCTCACCACGGTGAAATTAAAATTGGAAGGTAAAAGGGGCAGTCGGGATGTTATCTTCTCGGCTGCCTATCTGCCCTACGAATATGCAGACCCAGTTACAACACAACTACGTGACTTGGTCGACTACTCCAGCACAAACAACTTTTAGCTCATCATTGGTTGTGATGCCAACGCGCATCACATCGTCTGGGGCAGCTCGGACACTAATCAGAGAGGGGAAAAACTTCTGGAATTTCTGGTAAGTTCTCCTCTACAAATTCTTAACAAAGGCAATGAGCCCACGTTTGTGAATAAACGAAGGGCGGAAGTTATTGACATCACAGTTGCCAGCAACAAAGCGAGTAAGAAAATTGGCAACTGGCATGTCTCCAATGAGATCTCATCCTCAGATCACAATTACATATGTTTCCGGTACGAAGCTGAAACGAATTACATAAATGTAAAAAGGCGCAACCCCAGGAACACTGATTGGGCCGCGTACAAAAGAGACTTAAAGATAGAGCTTGGAAAGGTCAGAGGTAGGCTCAACTCCATATTAGATATAGAGTTTGAAGCAGATAACGTAGTTAGGGCGGTAAATAGCGCCTGGACTAACAACTGTCCGGAGAGTACAGTCCTAGCGAAGCGTGTACCGTGGTGGACGCCAGAACTAGCAAAGCTGAGAGTAGAGACCCGCCGGACATTTAATCTGGCAAAAGCAACTAAGAACTTCGGTGCTTACTCTATGATACTCACGAGGTTCAACACAGAAGTGCGGAAAGCAAAAAGAAGGGCCTGGAAAAGGCACTGCCAAAGCATATGCAGCCTCCCAGAGGGTATGAGGCTAGCCAAGGCAATATCTACGGTCAAAATAAATCCACTTACTACAGTAAGGAATGAGAAAGGAGAACTCACAAACAATGGGAAAGAAACATTGAGAACGATGTTCAACGTGCATTTCCCGGGTTCAGTAGAAATACAGAAAGAGGACACCATTTATGATGTCAATATGGATGAGCTTAGCTTAAAAACAACCAGAGCTGACTGGGAAACGGCAGGGAAAGTCGTGGAACAGAATAAACTCAAATGGGCCTTGAAGAGCTTTCAACCGTTTAAGGCCCCTGGACCGGATGGTGTTTATCCCATTCTTTTACAAGAGGGGGAACGACTACTCAACCAACACCTGTTCAGATTGTTCAGGGCGTGTGTGGCCTTTGGGCATACCCCTAGGTTCTGGCGGCAGGTAACAGTGACGTTCATCCCCAAACCGGGAAAACCGAATTATGAGGACACCAAATCCTATAGACCAATCAGCCTATCATCGTTCTTTTTAAAATGTCTTGAGAAAATGATGGATAGGCACATAAAGGATAGTCCATTAAAGGATCATCCTCTACGTAAGATGCAATGCGCTTACCTACCCGGTAGGTCTACGGAGACTGCATTACACTATGTGGTGACTCGCGCAGAGATGGCCTTGCAGCAAAAGGAAATCTGTGCTGCAGCTTTTCTGGATATTGAAGGTGCTTTCGATCGCACAACATTCTCATCCATTGAAACAGCTGCTACAGGGCATGGGATAGAACCAACTCTAATCAGATGGATCGAAAACATGCTAAAGAACAAGATAATCCAATCTACAATATTAGGAGAAAGTCTCTTCGTCAAAACGACTAAAGGATGCCCGCAAGGAGGTGTCTTATCGCCGACTTTGTGGAGCCTGGTAGTGAATTCTCATTTGAGGATAATCAACAAAAGTCCGTTCTACGGAGTTGGATATGCGGACGATATAGTGATAGCAGTCAATGGAAAGTTTCCAAATACAGTATCGATACTGATGCAGGAAGCTCTAGACAAAGTCACAAACTGGTGCACGACAAATAGTCTCTCGGTTAACCCAAAGAAAACTAACGTGATCCTATTCACACGGAAAAAGGTACTAACAGGTCTACAAGATCTACATATGTACGGTAATAAAATTAAATGGGCCACTGAAGTTAAATATCTAGGGGTTATACTGGATAAGCAACTGCGGTGGCATGCACATGTTGACCATACCATTGCTAAAACATTGAGAGTGCTGAATATGTGTAGGTCAGCATATGGAAAGACATGGGGCCTACAGCCCAAAATAATGTACTGGGTATACAAAATTATGGTAAAACCGATATTAATGTATGGATGCATCGTGTGGTGGCCCAGAACTAAAATACAAACCTGCAGGGACGATCTAATGAAACTACAAAGGACAGCCTGCCTGGCCATCACAGGTGCATTCAAAACAACACCGACGGCAGCTATGGAGCGGTTACTTAAGCTCACTCCATTACACATCGTCATTGAGACTGAGGCGAGGAAGGCGCTCTATAGATTGGAGAAAACTGGACTATGGAGCATAACAGCGCCAAGCCTTGAACACACCAAGCTAGCGCCACACAAGAAACTAGATGACATTAGGAACATGAGATATGACAAGATCTTGACCACGTACATGTTCAACAAAAGATTTAGCACCCACATCCCTACCAGGGAACAATGGAAAAGTGGTCTAAACAAGCAAGGTAAAAAACAAATAATATGGTATACGGATGGATCCAAAACCAAGTCTGGAACAGGAGCCGGTGTATATACAGAAGGATACAATCTAAGCCAAAGCATGGGTAGATTTGCATCAATACTCCAAGCAGAGACCTATGTGATAAATGTTTGTGCAAAAGAGATATTGGACAGACGAATTACAGGCAAGAGAATCTACATTTGTAGTGACAGTCAGGCTGCCCTCAAAGCCATCAGCTCCTATGAGCTAAACTCGGCACTGGCCGTGGAGTGCGCATACCATCTTGACAGATGTGGAGCGCGCAATACAATTAGATTAGTCTGGGTCCCTGGGCACACAGGGGTTGATGGCAATGAGCGTGCGGATGACTTAGCCAAAAAGGGAGCAATGGAGAAATTTGTTGGTCCAGAACCGTTCATAGGCATACCCGATGGTGCCTACAGAGGAGCGCTGTTCAAATATGCCCAAGAACAACACGGGACAGAATGGGAAACTAAAACACGGCTGAGACACTCCAAGGATTTCCTTTCCACATGGTGTGACAGCGACAGTGAGAGACTGCTAAAACATAGCAGACTACAATTAAGGCAACTAATCGGAGCTTATACTGGCCACTATGGCACAAAAGAACATCTACATAAGACGAACCTCTGCAGCGACGTGGCATGCAGGAACTGTAGGACAGAAACTGAAACCATGAAGCACGTTCTATGCCACTGCGACGCTCTGGCGGCAAATGAAGCTACTGAAAGTGGCCTATCCAAACCCAGAGGAATTTCGGCTCTTCCCCCCTGCTGGAATCTACAGCCTGGTACAGGGAGTATTCAATTCTACAGGTATGTAAGAGCGTTAGGGCAAGGACAGCACAAAAGATCCCAACGGGTCGAAGTGCGCCTGAGGTCTCCTCGGTCCGATAAGCCAATGGCAAGATAAGATTAAGAGAAGAGAATGTTAACTAATTAATAATGTGTGTAATAATGTTAAATAAATTATGATTACGTCAAGATGCCTTATGGACTTTAATGCCGGTGGATTAAACGGTCATGTATAAAAAAAAATATTTTAAAGACCTTCAACGATTTCTGGATGGTCCTAGTCTTCATACAGTAAACAGTACAGTTTCGAAAAAAGAAAGGGGTAATAATGTCGTATGCCGATTATTTGAGTAGGAATCCTGTGGTCGTGGGTCATATACAGAGACACGAAAATTAAACTAAGATAGGTATAGTGGCTGGCAAAGACACCATCTTGTCGATAAATTTAGAAACTGGCTGTTAGATTAATCACGTTATGTTTTGAAGAACGACTTGTTATATTGGTTGGGTTGGAATCACGTTTATAATGTTACATTCCTAAAGGGTTCAGATTAGGTTTGCTATACGTGTTTCATGATAATCAAGATCATTAGAGGTAGTCAAGATAGGGTATTCATATCATCATATAGATCATATAGGGCATTTTATGCCTTCCTTATAAACGTATCCCACAAACTCCGCATCAGCCTATTGTCTTGGTCAAAGCCTGAAACCCCATTTTTCGGTTACACACGTGGACGTACTTGGTCCGTTGTCTAAATCTCAAGGATTCAATTACGTTTTAATAATTGTTGACGCGTTCTCGAAGTATTGCTTTTTGTGTGTGTTATCTTGTCTAGGTACTGAAGAATTGAAACGTGTTTTACCAATGCTGTCTCATTGTTTGAATCCCCATAACTTCCGGTAACGGACACGGCTGAATCACTCAGTAATGATACTCATTTTATTACTCCTGGTATGCACCATTAAAATGGGCGAGCCGAGCTAAATCTCCATATTGAGGTCAACCGTAGGGGTCAAAACTGGTGAGAAGTACTCTGGAAAGTTTAAATAATTTTGAACACCACTAAACAGGGTACCACCAAACTTTTCCTGCTCCAGTTGCTTATAGAAAGCAATTTATTTACCTCTATCATACGAGCCTTTATACGAGACGTCTCGCGACTCCAAACCGTGATGCAATAAAGACACTGCGACGATAACGCGTATCTTCGTTGCTGTCTAAAAATCAACAAAGACAAGATGAGTATTTAAAAAAGGGACGTGTTCCACCGCGTGAATTTAATGTCTGTGATAAGGTCTTTGTTATAAAAGCATTGCAGGCTGCAGGGCAGTTAGATCGGTGGATCCGTGGACCCTATCGGGTTAGTAAGCGCCTGTCTCATAAACACTAAACTGCAGCTGCTGGCTGGTACCGAGGCCGCAGCTGAGAATATTGTAACGTGGGCAGTGGAGTGGACTCCTAACACTAGAGCTGCATTTTTCGAATGTGAGTTAATCCGGTCTTCTTATATATGTGTTTTGTGTAATTCTGTGTCGTGGATAGCGGACTTGATGCTTCCTCCACAATAACCCGGGACCTAGTCTCGTGGCAGGTGGATAGCGAACTTAGTTTGTTCCACATTCACGTTGGCGTTGAGGCTGAGTAGCCCTCGCCACGGCAGAACATTACAGGCTTATTAGTGGCGCTGTTACGGTGTGCTAGCCAATGCCGGTTGTATATTCTTTACTGATCAGTGTGTGGTGTGTTTGAGGGCCCTCTGTGATCAATCGGAATGGATGTGAATTGTAACAGTCTTCTTGTGATGAATGTGTAATGATTGACTTGAGAGAAAATAGCTATGAATGCTTTGCTTATGACAGGATTATGTTATATAGGAACTTAACGAGGATATTCTTATGTGATAAATTATGGTTGACAGCTGAACAATCTGATGAGCTTCTCGATGAAGAATTCGGCTCAAGTCATGTACAACAAGCAATGCGGACGAGGACGTGCCGCCGTCAGGAGAGGCTGTGTAAGAAGACTAGCAAGCTAAGTGGGTGTGGCTTGGCGATCACGTAACTGTTACCCGACCAGAGCTGATTTCTGCCCGGCCCGTCATTACATCGCTCACTTTGGATCGGGCGGTCGGGGTGAACGGACGTTTTAGGCTAAATATTTTCCAGTGTTGAATTTGTTATTTTTAAGTAGCACTTATAATTTATAAATAATTAATAATAATAATAATTTCTGTCTAGGGTGTTATTTTTTGGCTGGCCATACATAACGGAGTTCTTGTCCCAACGCTGTTATATGGTAGCGAGAGCTGGGTATGTAAGAAGGAAAATGAAAGTAGGATAAATGCGGTAGAAATGCGAGCTCTGCGGAAGATGTGCGGAGTGAAGCTGACCGACCACATTAGCAACAGCATAGTAAGACAGCGAGTAGGTATGAAAGATAGTATCGGTGTAAAGATGAGAAAGGGCATGCTCCGTTGGTTCGGGCATATAGAAAGAATGCCAGAGGATAGAATGACAAAACAGATATACAATGTGAAAGTGGAAGGATGCAGGTACCGGGGAAGACCTAGACTATCTTACCACGACCAAATAAACCGAGTCTTATCTGATGGAAAAGTCAAGAGTCTCCGTAACCGGCGAGCGTGTATGAGACGAACTATGAGAGTCGAGGAAGCCAGAGAGGTATGTAAGGAAAGAACCTGTTGGAACTCTGTACTCTCTGCCTACCCCGCAAGGTATCTGGCGTGAGGTTATAGATAGATAGATAGTGTTATTTTTTTTAATAAATTTAGCTTCTGGTTGATTACAATGTTTTATATACTTACCACAACCTGACTTCTAATTAAATGTTATGTTTGCCTGAAGATTTTTTTTCTATTATGATTTTAATGGATGAAAATGTACGATACATTCCGAATGTAAAAAGTATTTTGTTATGTGATACAGTCACAAATTATCAATTTTTGATTATTCGTCTATTTTTTTTGCAACCTTACTTTTGCCGAATTTTATAATTCTGAGTCAACAAAATGTGCCCTATAAGTTTTATAAATGAGTGTTTTTTGAAACCATCAAGTAACCGCAGACCTTAATCAAATAAAATAAATCAGTTTATATTATACTATCCCACTATTGGCAAAGGCCTCCTATTACAAAGGTTGATTTGTGAAACCTTGGTTGATATGCATTTTAGCTGAATACTACACATTCTTGAGAAAATGTTCCAATAGTCAACCAGACAGACGGATAATCCTGCAGCGAATTCGTAGCTTTTTGTACCTAGACCAGTTCTCATCTGTAGGGTACTTTTTATAGCGTCTTTTAGCCTTATCCCTTTTAGACATTTCTGTTTTAATGGTGTCAGACACCCATGGTGCCGGACGATGTTTTACTTTTTTAAGGGAGCATGAACATTAAATAGGTCTAATACTATTAGATTAAAGCCAGATACTTTAGTGTTCAAGTCACTACAGTTGTAAACAGGAGACCAGTCAACATTTCTCGCGTCTTCCCTCAAACAAACCAGATCAATGTTCTTAAAACTACTTAGGAAAAGAAACTTATATAAAGGAATATAAGGTGAAATAAAACTATTTTACGGATTTTATCGCGGTTTATTTTTTTATTTTTAGTTCCCGACGTTTCGAGTGCTTTGCAGCACCCATGGTCACGGGAGGGACTATAAGGTGGTAAGAATGGTAAGAAAAAGAGGCTGGGAGTTGTCCGTGTAGGGCTACCTTACTAGGGTCAAATACTACAATCAGATCTAGAAGGGAAGGGGCCAATGGGGAGCATGATGAGTAGCGTTAAGTGGAAGAATACACATGTTGACAGTAGAGACAAGAGACCGGAGGTTACAGCTGCGGGTATTATCCTTCAGCAAGCAGGTGTTGAAGTCTCGGAGGATAATTGTATTGTCATATAATGATGAGAAATACTCAAGCTTAGATTCGAAAGAAAGGAAATAATGAATATGACATGAGGGACTATAATAAACACCAAAGAGGATCTTAGTATGGTTGCGCGAGAGTTCTACAAAAAGATGTTCTGCAAATTTTTAATAAACACTCGGAGACTGGTCAACGACTCTATAGGAAATATCTTCGCGAAGGTAAACCGCAACCCCCCACCTCGCATGCCCGTTCTGTCATTGCGAACGAGTTTGTACCCGGGCAAAGAATACTGTGTGGAAGGAACAGCCGTTTGAGGAAAGTCTCGGAAATAAGTACAGCGTGTATAATATCAGAGTCAAAAGAAGACAATAAATCAGTATAGTGGGCGGGAACGCTCTGACCATTTATATAGGCTACATTGAAGAATTTTTTAAAGGGAGATAGAAAGGAGGAAATTTGATCGCGCAGGTGAACGGAATCATGAGTAAAAGCGGACGCGATGCTGTCATCCGATGCACATGAAGAAGAGCAAGATAAAAAACTGACATCAGACAAATCAAACATAAAAATACACAATAATATAAATAATATTATAAAATAATGATAATATGAAACTTAAAAAAAACGAATAAAAATATGACTGCCTCGTTGGTCTGGTGGCAAAGCGCATCGCTTTGTGATCACGAGGTCCTGGGTTCAAATCCTAGGTCGGACAAATGTAGCTTTTCTAACGAAGAATTCCCAGTATGAGTCCAGAGTCTGGAATTGTGCCCGGTATATGGCAATAGGCTCGCCCCCTATTACATGGGACCTAACATCGTCGGCGAAACGTGGGTGTACTCAGTATACCTCTGCCACCCCCTCTGGGGAATATAGGCGTGACGGTGTATAGGAATAAAAATAGCTCCTCTTTACACTCGCCAGTTTTACAGAAACTGATCAAAAGACTGATATTCAGATACTCTATACAATAATGGAACATTTCCGAACGTGCTGTCAATGTCATTTCAATTAGGTAAACAAAACAAAAAAATAATAATAATTGTGAGGTATAAACAAAATTTAAGGAAAAATAATAAAAAAGTGATAAAAGAAACCAAAAACAAAAAAAGAGTGCAAAAACCAAACAAAAAATTATTTATAAATCTATGTCTCAGTACCCGTTAGTGTATAAAATACACTACTTGGCTGGTTTCTGCGATCTCTTTTTAGCTGGCTTCAAATGCGCCATAATTCTGCCATGGTATTTTTGGAAACAGCAGCTAGCCTGGACGTTGACACCACCACTGGGAATTGGACAATGAGTTGCTGCAATTCAGCCGCAAATTCTATCTTACGTCGTGCATTATTAGGAATCAAAATTACTATTTTGCCCTCGGAGGTCCAGCATTGCCTTATGCGAAAGTGCTTACGTGCATCCAGGAATGTATCATGCCTTTGCATAGTCAGAAACTCTAAGAGCGTCAGACTCGTGCCCTTCAGCTCAGCCTTCCTTCGCAGATCACGACTAAGGAACCGTACAAGGTCCGATCCCAGGCGATGACAAGCCCCTATTTCGATAGCAGTGACGCTGGCAATTTTGCATTTGGAGATCAACCTCTGGACCACTATGGACGTGCTATTTTCGTCTTTCTTCTCTGGTAGACCATGTAGTAGCAGCACTTTAGCACGGGATGCCAATTTATGGCGATCCAGGCCACTAACAGCTCCATTTGACTTTTAATGGCTCCAACAGTTCTCCAAATAATGGTTTTAAAGTCCATAAAGTCCTTGGAGAGACTTGACAAGGACTTGTGGGGTGCATCATTGATGCAAATGCCACCATCAGCCTTTAGTTCTTCCTCATACTGGTCCAATCGAGAAAAAGTTTCTGATAAATCACCCATGCAGTTGGATAGCTTTGTGAAGAGGTCCATTTTTTGCTTTGTGAAGAGAAGTGATATCAGGTGGAAGAGTAGAAAATGATAATGAGAATGAGTGCAATAGAGGATACAAGATACTTTAGTACATAAGAAAGATGAACTGTAAGTATTAATTAATTTAAAATATCAATTAAATCAGAGCTCCGAGGTAAAAACTGTAGTTACCTCAACTCAACCATTATTTGTTTTTCGTTTAAAACATGATACAGTTACAACAAATCTGAGTTCACTTTTCGGGTCGGGTTTCGTTTCTTGGGGAATGTTTCTGCTATAACAGCATTATTTTACTTTTACAGCGAGGAAATATTTCGTGTACGGTTTCGGTTCTTTTATTCGCAGTTTTCAATGGCAAATGGAAATCTTTTCCAAGTATATTTTATTTATTACGTTTACTTCGGCGAGTTTTGTTGTCCAATATCTTATTATTAGCATTTTAGCTAATTTATTAGAGTATAGGTAGATCTTCTAATTTATGTGGTTCGCTTTTGCTTAGGTACTAAGGTATGTACACATTTACAATAACATGTAGTAACACTATTTTCATAAATATGTTAGTTAGTTATGAGTAGAAGAAATTTCTGCTGCTTATTTTATTTTAATCTATCTATCTCTCTCTATATCAGCACGCCAGGTCCCTTCAGGGATAGGCAGAGCAGAGCAGAGAGCAGAGGATAGGGAGAGTACAGAGCTCCAACAGGTAAGACCCTGTAGGAGGGGAAGAAAGTAGCCAGAGAGATCTGTAAGGAAAGATTCTTAAAGACCTCTCTGGCTTTCTCCACTTTCATAGTTTGTCTCATGCACGTTAGCCGGTTACGGGGACTCTTGACTTGCCTTTAAATAAAACACGATTAGGTAGTTTAATAATTACCTGAACCTCATTTATGTGGGAATGTTTACGGAAAGAAGGAAACGTAAGATGTATGAATTATGTATGATGTCAAACAAAACGTATGAAGCAGGAAGTGAAACAGAACGTATTAGAAGTGAAAGGGATGGACGACTAGGTGAGAGATAAAGAGGAGGGATAATTAGTATAAGATGAGAGATTTTTGGATGACGACGAAAGATGGTTAAAATTTAAGAAGGCGTTTAAAGTTGGCAAGAAAATCAAAATTATTAAAATAGAAACAACATTTTATTTTTACATTTATTTACAACGCAGCGTACTTTATGTATTTGGCGCTGATGTAAACCTTGTGAGTGATAGTAAATACACCTAGTATTTACTTATATATGCACAAGCCTATCATTTAAAACTCTAGCTCGTTGGCTAGCCAGCCACCCCTGAGAAATATGTTCCGAGCCTGCGGTTCACGAACTTGGTGTGCTTGTTAGCCCTCTTTTTTCAAAAATATATTCCATAGCAAGTAAATCGAAAATATTTTTAAAATGAACGCATTACGTAAATACGTATATATGTGATGAAAAGCTATTTAAAATTATTTTATACTTATAAAAAATATGATGTCTACAAATAGGCCGTGTCTTATCTAAAAGGCTAATCACCAGTCTCCGTAACCGGCGAGCGTCTATGAGACGAGCTATGAGAGTTGAAGAAGCCAGCGAGGTCTGTAAGGAAAGAACCTGTTGGAACTCTGTACTCTCTGCCTACCCTGCAAGGGATCTGGCGTGATGATATAGATAGATGATGTCCTCAAATAATCAGGTGTGACTGGCCGATATACTATAATCATCATCAGCCGAAAGACGTCCACAGCAGGACAAAGGCTTTCCCCAAAGATCGCCACGACGGACGACCTGAAAGCATCCAGCTTTTACCTGTGACCTTCATCAGATTATCAGTCTACCTTGGAGATATACTGTAATACAGTTTTTCATTAATAATAAGACCAATGGATACCCCGTATTGGCAAGCGCAGCGTGGGACGGCCGCCTACCAGATAGCCCGACGATCTTGTGAAGATCGCAGGAAGTTATTGGATGCAGGTGGCATCGGACCGGTTACGCTGGAAAGCGATTGGGGAGGCCTATGTTTAGCAGTGTAGAAGTATAGGCTGAAATGATCATACTGATAAATTAGAATACAAACTCTCTTAGCAACCAACCTAACAGATCATTATTATTTATATACCAGGAAGAGGTTATAAAAGTATCAATTACGCGCGAAAACTATTTTAAGAATTTTACCAACGCGAGATTAAAACTAGTCAGTCTCATAAAGAAGTATACAAGCCTATAGTATTCAAAACTTCAGTTAAAAACATCTTGAAACGTTTTCAAAATTTAATGGAAATAATGATTTAGAACATAATTTTACCTAGGCTTATTCCACTCTACTTCAAAGCTATTGTTCTCAAAACTTGAACGTCCATACGTTTTGCCACTTAGGTATCTAAAATAATTTGAAAATATTTTCATACCACTTGGCTCTAAAACAAATTTAGTTTTATCTTAAAATTCCATTCCTAAAATCGATAGCAAGAATGTATAACGCAAGGATAAGGACCAACATAAATTGATAAAGCCCAATACTCATATTTCTTTCACTGCATCTATTATCTCGTATTGGGAAAGTGTCAGAGGCATCAGTTAGGCTATAAACAGCGTCTTGACGTCATCGGTCCTTATCCGAAACGTGCTCAACACCTCATTCGGCCATACTTGATGCGGGAAAAAAATAGCTTTTTATGCCGCATGCGAGGATAGAAGCACGTTTTGTTGCCTTTTAAAGTTATAGCCTTTAGTCGATAATACTTTTTCCCTAAGTAATAAGTATAGGCACAAAATATCGAACCCTTAAATCTTTTAAGTTTAGAATGCAGTATACATCATGTATAGATAATGTATGAAAAATAAATCAATGTCATTAGTGTCTTTCGGTGTTGTCTAATAAATAAATTTAAGAATTTATATTCTAGGAACGTTTTTATTTTCCAATGTGTAAATTCGTTTAAAAGATTTAAGATTTTGTCAAATCTTATTACGTTTAGTAATGACTTTTAGAAGTAGTAGAAGTGCAACTTCATATTGCATCTATAAAACTATAAAGATTAATCGAAAATTTATCATTGACTTATGGTTCGACACGAAGAGAAGATTAAAAAAAAATACTAAAAAAAAAAATAAGTAAAGAAACACAACTTATAAAAAATATAGACATTCTATTTTTATATCTGCTTACGTATGCAACATAAAAAAATCAATATGCAACAAAAACCTAGTACGTTGTACCTAAATAGCAATAACACAGGGCGGAATCATTTGGGAGGCCGTCGTAAACTTCCTTAGACTGGGTTTATGAGTGCACTGGCAAAGCGCCCGGTACCAACTGCTGGCTTTTTACAGTACACATCGGTAAAATATTTAAAGGTTTTGTTTTTTGTTTGAGTGATCTACGCTGTTAGCCGCGGGGCCTTTACAGCTTTCAATCACTACGCTCGAGCCTAAAAGGCAAGGGGGCAATAAGGAGGAACGGCCTCGACTTGGGCAGTCGCTATGGGGGAGAGCATATACTGGGTATCTCGCCGCAGTGCTCTGCATCGGCCGGCGGGCACGGGATTCTTCGACCTCGCTGGCGAGGTCGATATATATATTTAAAATAAGGTGACAGTCAAAATAGAAAAGCGTTATTGCTTTGAGTGAAGAAAAAGGTACCCAGGTACAGAAAAAGGTAAGGAAAAGTAGGTATACATGATAAAATTCTGCTGGAGCATAGTTGTTGCACGCTCGCCCTCTTGATTGGTAAAACTGTAAAGGCCCCTCAGTTAAAAGAGAGGAGATGACTTACATGCACAAAAGGATTATAATATTTCCCTTTCATTTCGTTTGTTCAAGCCGAATATATAAAATTATATTATTTATCACAGGTAACATATGAACAATAATATGAATAAATATTTAATGGTATCAAGTAAGAATTGGAGATTCGAGTAAACAGCAGAAAAAAAAATAGAAATGGCAAGTCCAGTAAGTTTCTTCACTGAATTTTCTCAGTGGAGGCCGCGTTTTGATCCGGTCGTAGATTAGTAGTTACAGATTAAATAAATAAAAATGTAAATTGACAATTCGTAAGTGTCCCCGTAGGGTTTATTCGTAATATTGTAAATTCGAAAGTAATTCTGTGTGTCTGTTTCCTTGTTACCTTTTCACGCCCAAACCGCTGAATAGATTTTGATTAAATTCGAAGAAATAAATTTTAACTAGGGAAAGGAAGTAGGCTTTTGACTCAATATAAGCTAAAGGGTGTGAAGTACGCGCCTGAAAATAACGCGAACAAAGTTACGGATACATCTAGTACTAAATAAATTATTTAAGTTTTGGTTTGAGCAGGTGAAGCACGAGGTGAAGACACCAAGTTTTCTACATGATAATAATATAAACATACTACAGATTTGAGCAGATGTAGACAGAAGAACATGTTAGAAATCAGTACTCTCTGCCTACCTCGCAAGGGAACTGGCGTAATGATATAGATAGAAAGATATAAGTTGATAGTAACATAAGCCTTCATTTTATTAATATCTAGAAGCTTATACCACCCACCTTCACACGGAACTTGATTCACAAGGGTTTCATCGCAGCTGTTACTTCAAATGACGTCATATGTTACTTAAGCTCATGACGTCTACTCCGTGAACAAATGTACCTACTTCCGTTAGTTGATTAACTTAGTAAGAACATGCACGGTACAAGTGTAATTGTGATGATGCTACGCCGAACGAAGAAGCTAACGTTACTAGTTTACTTAGGTTCTAATTTGGAGTAAGTTCTAGGCCGACCCAAAAAGTAATCGTACAAGGTAAATCGCAGCAGTAATGAAATATTCCAGCCTTAATTTACTTAAGTATTGGTGACTACATGTATCCCTTGCGGTATTAGTGTCGATCCGAAAAATTCTCCCTTAGGGTATCACTTAATATAATATTGTAAACGAAACTATTATTAACAGCGACCATCATTGAAATTATAACCAAACATGAATAGCACTGTTAAGTTCGACTATAAGAAATCAGCCTACGAAGGCCTTCACTCAAAAATCGTATTGAGAAAGAATTGTGGTGGTTGAGCCAGGTTTGTAGCGATCTGGTGTTGGAACTTCATAAATCGCCCATAGACTTCTAACTAGGCTTAATGATTTCTACATTAAGTAGTAACCGAGACCGATAATGGCTTATTATGCCTCCCAAAGCAAGGAGACGTTCGATTACGAAAATGGCAAAAACGGTCACGCATGCCAGACTGACCAGACGATCGTTGCTTAACCTTTATTGATCGCTAAGAACACCGCAACGCAATACCAGCAGCGGTTTTATAGCGCTATGAGCGTCTTAGTTAAACTCAAATCATTTTGCAAAGTTTGCGTCAT
Source organism: Phalera bucephala (assembly GCA_905147815.2). Lineage (NCBI taxonomy): Eukaryota > Metazoa > Arthropoda > Insecta > Lepidoptera > Notodontidae > Phalera > Phalera bucephala. The sequence goes on from LR990612.1 coordinate 15,402,780, forward strand.
GCCCGAATATCGTACTTAATGTTCATTGTTTGTGGTTCTGTTTCTACAAACTTTCTTGTTCAGTATGTGTATGTATTAAAGTTCAGAATAGTAATTTGTGTAGATTCTAATGGAACAGAAAACTTATTTACTATTCAGGCATTTTGATACATCTATGCGCTTAGCAATTTTAGGCTCAATAGAAATGTATTTGCACATAATTAAAAACAAATAACATTGAAAAAATACAATCAAACGTAATTTAATACAAAATAATGTTTCACAAACAAAAACCGAAAGTATTTCAATTGAAATACTTATTCTGTAGGTATGCCCCAATGAACAAAATCAACACAAAACTTTTGTAATCATCAATAGGATAAACAAACGGCCATTGTTATATATTAACATCAGAATCTCAAAATTGGGATAGATTCTTGACCAAAATATGCAATTACCGACATTGCCCAGAGGATGGATTGCTAACAATTTTCGGATCCTAATTATAACGAAATAAGGTACAGTTTTATGAATTGTTTCGGTTCGACGGTTTTATGAGAACTGGTCATGTTTTCTATTAACGTTATTCTTCTATTAGATTTTTTTTTCCTCTGTACGTAGAAAGAGCATTGTTACATAGTTTTTTCTTATTCTTTTCTTCTTTTACATGTATAAATCCACTAGCTGATTTATAATTTTTAGGGTTCTTTAATCAGTAAAAACGGATCCTTATAGGATCACTATGTTGTGTGTTTCTATCTGACGGTTAAGACAATTTTTCTCAGAAACAGGTAAAGGTATCATGTTAAAATTTATAAATACTATGGTCTCAGGTCCGATGGCGGTGTACAAAAATAATTTATTCAAAAGATATAACAATTTAAACTAACTCATTATAGGGTACTTCCTGTCGTCCTAGAATCATGAAGTTCAAAAAGAAGCAAGGTGTTACAGTACAAGTAAAGGAAATTTCCGAAAATCCGGCTATTCTCTAATTATATCACATAAATGTAAGGATTGTGGTTGGTAACGATGTGCTGGAGCAAGTGAATGAGTTTGTATATCTTGGATGCGCCTTCAGTAAAGATGGGAAATACACCGCTGACATAGAGAGAAGAGTGAGTGCAGGGAACAGAGTGAAGGTGCGATGGGAAAGCTACTCGGGAGCCGGCACTTAAGTCATAAGGCGCAGCTGGCCATACATAACGGAGTTCTTATCCCAACGCTGTTATATGGTAGCGAGAGCTGGGTATGTAAGAAGGAGAATGAAAGTAGGATAAATGCGGTAGAAATGCGAGCTCTGCGGAAGATGTGCGGAGTGAAGCTGACCGACCGCATTAGCAACAGCATAGTAAGACAGCGAGTAGGTATGAAAGATAGTATCGGTGTAAAGATGAGAAAGGGCATGCTCCGTTGGTTCGGGCATATAGAAAGAATGCCAGAAGAAAGAATGACAAAACAGATATACAATGTGAAAGTGGAAGGATGCAAGTACCGGGGAAGACCTAGACTATCTTACCACGACCAAATAAACCGAGTCTTATCTGATGGAAAAGTCAAGAGTCTCCGTAACCGGCGAGTGTGTATGAGACGAACTATGAGAGTCGAGGAAGCCAGTGAAGTATGTAAGGAAAGAACCTGTTGGAACTCTGTACTCTCTGCCTACCCCGCAAGGGATCTGGCGTGAGGTTATAGATAGATAGATAGATATCACATAAAAAATCCTTGAATTCGATTAACAATTAAAACTCGGAACCCTCAGAGTGCGAGTCCTACGCGTACCTGTCAGATTTTTTTATAATCATGGAGTTAATATCAGATCAGGCATTTTCTACATTAATAACACAGGGCTTAGCACGAAAACTTTGACGCTAGCGAGTAATCGTGCTGTCACGTTCATGTTTGTTTAGTAAATTGGTAGTGTGAGAAGGATAGAACATCAACTCGCTAGCGTCACGCTTACGTCAATATCTTCATGCTAAGTACTCTGTTGTCTTTTGTTCTGTATCAAACCTTTCAACTTATTTGACGTTGATAAAGCGAATAAATGTACCTACACGTTGGAGTTTCAAATTCTTTAACTTTATATTAGTCACAATAAGGCATTAAATATATAAATTTACGAATAAATGTAAAAGGACTATTCATTACTGTCTAATGTCAAAATTTTGAAGTTACATTTAAGCGTAGGTACATAAGTATTAACTTTTACTGCTCTATATTGTATGATTAGAAAAAAATTACATGAAATAAACGATGTTTTCAAAAGGTTTAGCACGACCAGATTGATGTTAGCGTGACATAACAAGATGCCATACTTTTCACGACCTGACTCCCCTCCTATCAGGCGCTACCACCGCCCACGGCATATTCTCACCAACCCTCTCGATGTCCTTACTTCTCTTCTTTGGAACTAGATACCCCACACAGAATCAGACACCGACCTCGCCGGTGAGGTCGAAGAATCCCTTGCCCGCCGGCCGGTGCAAAGCACCACGGCGAGACACCTAGTATATAACGTCCCCCATAGCGACTGCCCAAGCCGAGGCCTATCCTCCTTGATGTGCCCCCTAACTAGTTGCCCCCATGCCCTTGCGGTAGTGACTTAGTAGTAGGTAGCTTCGCGAGCTTAGTGGTTACCCGCTCGCTCTCTTGTCCGGTGAAGTTGTAAAGGCCCCGCGGCCAATAGCGTAGAATACTCAAATCAACAAGAACAACACTTTAATACTGCAAATTTACATAATAAAGATTATAGTGACAGCATGGTTTTTTCTACAACGTTAAAATAAAAACTTACTTAAACTGTTACAAGAAATTTATGGTTACAGCATTAAACAGCCTTTCACTTCTTAAATGTGAAATAAGTGCTAGAACCTAAAATTATTTGATAATCGTATCATAAAATTAACTGGATATTTATTGTTTTAATCACCTCAAATTTACCATAGTACTATATTTCTCAACACCTGCCTACAATCTTCAGAAACTAGGTCAGACACTTTTTTTCCATATCTACATAAATCTCACAAAAATTAAGGTGATACATTTTTACAATAATAAATATTTCACGTAAGCCAAGTCCTATTAAGATATAATTTATTAAAACTTAATGGCGAGGTTTGCTACTCCACAGACATCGAATCACGCAACCCACGTACAGAGTTCTGCAGAAAAAGGTCCAAACCCTCCTTTCTATTGGAGCCGACTATCAACATCGGGATAAAATGGAACACTTTATTGTCCTTTGGAGACTACCAGACATACGGTCCAACAGATCTTTTCATACTGGGTGTCAATGGATACGCTGTTGTTCGGGCACTGGAAAAAATCACACTTAAAGTCAAAATATTGTTGCTCGGCGATGCACATCTTTAACAAAAGTTTGCACAGTATTCAATACTAATTTTGTGTTCTTGCAATAAAAACATTGAAGGAAAATAAATATTACAAGGGGTTCTAACAGGTAGTCAAATAATAGTATTTAAATTTTCTGTCTGTTAGTATGTGCAAACTCGATTTTCGATTGTAGATGACAAAAAAACGTTAAGTAAATAACCGTAATTCCCTCAATCCCAGTTTAACTTAGCGTGACATCCATCATGAGAGACATTCTCCTAGAAGCTGTGTTTTATGCTGACCCTCTTGGAATTAACCGGCTATAAAATGGGTTTACCTCTAGTGGTAATTGTAGAGGACCATATTATTTAGTTTACACATAAAGCAGCAAAAGATGGCGTTAGCAGCAAACTAATTTTAAACAGACAAGAATGAAGTACCTGATACAGCACGGACACGTGACTGTATCGGGTTCATATTTCATCTTTTTCGCACTTTAAATTTACTCAGGACAATTGTGACGCTAACATCATTTTTTTTGTATTTGGGGCCCTTAGAGTTAAACTCATGCCAGTTGACAGTAACGTACATTGTCCAGACAGCGTGTTGGCAGGTTCTTCTCTATTAAGTAGCTAGTACAAAAGTACCTAGTGAGGAAAGGATAGCATATCAACTCGATAGCATTACGCTTACGTCAATCTGTTTTTGCTAAGCCTCTGGTCATACAAGGCTAGTCAATAGTAATAACACTAGACTGTTGTATATCGATCGACTGTAAACGTCTTTTAACACATAACTCAGAAGAGTACCTAGTAATCTAATACAGGGTCTAAGGGACAGGTTATCGAAATCTGAAAAAGGTATAGGAAAAACCTTTTAGTATAGCAACACTTATGTGTACCTACGTTTGTAGGAATTTTATCCCCACGTTCGATCATTGCCCAAATTAAATTTACTGCCGCGAGTCCGCAAAGTCTTCCTGACGATACAGCCAGCGGTCACAATTTTATTGCCTATAAATATTCTTTATTAGCAGCATTACATAGCGGTTCCGTTTTTAAAGCGAATCTTATAGGTACAGGCTTTTTGTAATTTCATAGCACTTCTTAGGACGGTTCTAAAATAGATATTTTCTTGTTTGAAATTATTTAATTTATTTTTATTATATAATCCTTAACCCAAGCAAACCATAAATCTATGTTCCAAATCTGAAAATGTACATGTTTATTCGCGACACTATACAGTTTAATATATATAAGTTTTCTTTATTTATAGATTGTATAGGTAGGCCTTTTCTTTTTTTTTAAAAAACGTAGCCCTATACGAGGATTCCTGTGTCACGGGTGCGTTTACAAACATGAAAATTCACATACACAAATACCCAGACCGAAACAAATAATTGAGGGTCACACAAAGATTCGTCCCGTGCGGGAATCGAATCGACTATTAGTTACACAGTGGGTGGAGCGGATCAAGCTCTTAACCACTGCGCTAAATCCGTAGGTAATCGTATAATATTTTATGAATTTGAATAATGTTTTACGAATAACCTAAATTAAGTTTGAAGGCCGGTTTACCGGGAGAGATTTACTATAAGTATATAAAAACTCCCTACCTAGTAATAAGAAACTATTATTTTACAGATAAACAACACGCGTAATACAAACATCTAGCTTTGCTATCCTACAACATTTTTCTGTGACCCTTGCGTCGTTCAATGGTCAGCGGACTAAAATTAAACTCTCTTTTTATTTTCTTTGTTGTCTTGTTTATTCTATTAATTACTAATGGAATTAGTAAGTAATAATATAAATAATTGTTTTGTTTTTCCAGGAATTAATAATAATTAATAATGTCGTTTACGAGAACATAAGAAAACATGTTTCAACCATATTGTATACGCAATACAAGAATAAAATCGTCGAAGATTGTTTTGCGTTGTTTTCCAATAATTTTTTCCTTATAGTGTCAATTTTCTTTTATTTATATCGTATTATATTGTGTGTCAATTGAGTTTTCTTAACCACGTTATATTCGTTTTTATTTAACTTTAGTAATACAGCATTATTATGACATAAATATAACATGAGTGAGTGAGGGACAACAAAAATCCAACGAGCCCAAACACTGCGTGTGTGGTACATTGGCCACTTTTCGGCTTCACTATCATACCCTGAACACTATCTGATTGTATAGTACTTATATCCACGAGGAGGTTACGTTGTATTATACCTTCAGACTCCGTTATCAGACAAGCTTCATGCTATATTATTGCATCGTCACAGAACTTACATACGTATACCAAATTTCAGTCTAATCAGATATTGGCAATTGTTTGAAAAATTGATCACAAGATTTGAACCATAAAGACAGACAGACATACGAATATTGCAAGTAAAATAATGTAGAAACATAACAAAACTAATACTGAAAAAAAAACACAATTTATTTCGCTTTTAACGTACTACTCGTATAAATTTTGTATAACCTCACGATATATAACCAAATATCACGATTCAAACATTATCTCAGTAATTATCAAAGAAAAAACGTTTTAAATTACCATTAGTAAAGAAAAAAAATGCAGAGACCAATAGTACGCGGCTGGAAAGGCCCAAATGGACCGTGGTACTGGTAATTTCCGATCCCTTCTGAAGATATCCATTTTACCTCCACATCGATGGTCCTGAAAAAATCGAAAGGAAGACTTTGACTCTTTACCGGAGCTAACTGTCCGTGACTGGACGTCCGTGGAATCGCAAACCTTGCCTTAAAGTGCTAACGAATTCTTGCCTCACCCAATCCTCTCGGCCTTGTTACCCTTGTTTTATGTATTTCAACCTTTTGCTAATGAGATGGAAATCCCAGGTTACATTAACTCTACAAAGTTCTATTATTATGGGTAAAATTCATGTAATGATTACTTCCATTTAAATCGTTGACTAAGATGGGTAGGTAATTATAATTGTCCATATCATCACGTCTGTTAAACAGCGATAGACTAGTGGTTAGACCGTTGGACTGCAAAGTCAAAGGTCTTAGGTTCATTCCCAGGCACGCAACTTTCGAAAGTAGGTGACGTTAACGGCGAAAGAAAACATCGTGAGGAAACCTGCATGCCTAAAAGTTTCTCGAAGGTGTGTGAAGTTCGCCAACACGCACTGGGCCAGCGTGGTGGACTATGGCCTAAACCCTCTCAGTTTGAGAGGAGGCCCGTTCCCAACGGTGGGACAGTTTCTTAACAGGGCTAATATTTTTACATATATGATCACGTCAGATTTATTGCTGGGTACTTCTCTTGCTTCTTGCTTCATAAACTAGTTAAATTCAAAATTTAGTAATAAAAATCTTTGTAAGTACTAAAGAGCCCTTTACAATTCTAAGATCGTCGCTATAAATCCATAATAAAATGAAGTCAGTCATGCCACTATTCTAATTTTAGTATGTTTATATAGTCAGTGTGTTAATAGAAAAATATGTCATTGATTTCCTGTTGAAAAATGTAGGTAGCTCCATAAACGATAGCTATGGTGCCCTTTATCACTGCTTTATATTTCGTGATTATCACTTCATAATTGCCTTTTTAGGTGTGATAAAATATTTACATATTAGATAAAGAAGGAATCTCCTTCCAAGTTGTAAAATTAAGTTTTTTTTTTATTAATATTTTCCATAATATAGCAGTTTTATAACTGATATGAATAGTTCATACATCTATCGATATTAATATCATCACGCCAGATCCCTTACGGGGTAGGTAGAGAGTAGGGAGTTGCAACAGGTTCTTTCCTTACAGACCTCTCTGGCTGCCTCCACTCTCATAGTTCGTCTCATACACGCTCGCGGTTACGGAGACTCCTGAATTGTCCTTCAGATAAGACCCGGTCTATTTGGTCATGGTAAGATAGTCTAGGTCTTCCCCGGTACCTACATCCTTCCACTTTCGCATTTTATATCAATTTTGTCACTTTCTTCGGACATTCTTTCTATATGCCCAAACCAACGGAGCATACCCTTGCTCATCTTTACACCGATACTATCTTTCATACCTACTCGCTTTCTTACTACGCTGTTGCGAATACGGTCGGTCAGCTTCACTCCGCACATCTTCCGCAGGGCTCGCATTTCCACCGCATTTATCCTACTTTCATTATCCTACTTACATACCCAGCTCTCGCTGCCATATAACAGCGTTGGGACAAGCACTCCGTTATGTATGCCAGCTGCGCCTTTTGGCTTAAGTGCCGGCTCCCAAGCAGCCCCCCATCCCATCGCACCATTTACTCTGTTCCCTGGACTCACTCTTCTCTCTATGACAGCGGTGTATTTCCCATCCTTACTGAATGCTCATCCAAGATATACAAACTCATTTACTAGCTCCAGCACATCGTTACCAACCACAATCCTTGCATTCGTTCTGGTTTCTTCCCGTTAAACAACCATAATCTTGGTTTTCTTTGCATTCAAATGTAAGCCATTTTTCATGCAGTCGTCTTTCATAACTGTGACTAGTGTCTGCAGATCAGTGGCTGTTGGCGCTATCAAAACCGCGTCATCTGCATATAATAAGTGATCAAACGAACTTACCTGAAGTGAAGTTCGATCATTATTATACGAAGTCCTTCGTTCGAAGATATAAACTATATTAGCAGCTCTCTCGAGTCGCTTGGCAACCGCGCGTCATTCAGATAATTAAAAAGTCAACGCCGCCTCTATGGTATCTGTGGACATAGCCTCTGCAAGCATTCCTTTTAGAAGTAGTACATTTCAACTTTACAAACGGGCAGGGCGGGTTGGGTATTTATATCTTCGAACGAAGGACTTCGTATAATAATGATCGAACTTCACTTCAGGTAAGTTCGTTTGATCACTTATTATACTGTGTCCTTCGTTCTCGATATAAACTATATTAGCAGCTGTTTAGAGCTATAAGGGTAAAGTTGAAGTATACCACATAAAGGTTGTTTTTTTTTTTTTTTGAGCGTGACCTCTAAAAATAACATATCATTAGTATATTTGTACTATAACACATTCCCGTTCTTTGTTTTGCCATACAACACAAACACAACAAATATATACACATATATTGTTTCTTACAACCAGTCTGTCTAACTTATTTAAAATAAATTTATATAATCAAATTCTATAACATATTATGTTATGTAGTGTAGATCCATCCCAACAAAACCTTTAAAGCACTTGTTATATACCTTTATACCACACCTGTTGTCCAAAATTCATTAATACCGGGTAATATTAATCAATCATTACTTATCAGATATCAGTGCAGTCTCTATCTGTTGTCTTCTATAGAGATCTTTCTTCTATAGATATCTTCTATATAACAAGAGTTGAGGAATTGCCCATCTAGAGTTTTGTTTATATAAAATTAACTCCTTTATAATAATTCTTGTATCATTGACAACCATTATGAGACGAACTATGAGAGCGAAGAAAGCCAGGCAGGCATGCAAGGAAAGAACCCGTCGGAACCTTGCACTCTCTGCCCACCCCGCAAGAGATCTGGCGTCATAATATGGATAGAGATAGATAGATAGCTAGAAACCCTTACTGTGTACTAGACCTGAAAACAAAGTCTGTTAGTACCCAATCTATAACAATATGATACAAATATAACAGGGAAACCTATTTCCCCACTAATGTGTCTTCCAACTGCCATGTGGTTCATTTTTTTTTTTTTTTTTTTCAAATGATCTCCTTTTGAGTACGGTACCAAACGAAGGCTACGAATTAACTTGGTGATTATAAGAATGTTTTTGCTATCATTATATATTTAATTTATGTTTTTTAATATCAACATTCGGCTATATTTATTGTTAGTTATATTTTTAATCTTTAAAGATGTACATATATCAAAATTTAACATTTTTTGTACTAGAGGCCTTTGTACTAATGAACTTATATGGAATTAAGTCCGGTGAAGCTGTAAAGGCCTCGCGGCCATCAGCGTACATCACTCACACACACACCTTATCTGGAGAGATTCCTCACATAAGGCTATGTGCTTTACCTATATAATCTCGCCCCCCCCCCCCCCCCCCCAATTTTAGAGTCTGGAACGAAGGGCAGTACTAATGCGTGGTAAACAAACATAACCTACCCCAGTGTTATTACTATACCACTATTATTAATTCAATTTAAATTTCGAAACTATCCCGGAATCATTTCCATGTTCTGAGTGTGCGCCGACAAATAAATCCTTGGCTACCTAAATATTTATGTATTACTTAACGATTCGTTCTTGCGCAATAACGCCCGCGAACGTTCGTTTTGGCAATACGATTGGAGCACTCCTGCACCAATTACATTACTGATACTAAAAATACTAAAAAATGCACTCCTAATTTAGTAATAACTTAAGAAGCGAATAAGTTACAGTCGACTAAACCGAACCATGGGTTACAACTGTATCATATTGGGAATCCTATTCATAACTGAATTATTTCATACCATGAAATTTTCATTTCATACCACACTTCCTTTGCTTCTTTGTATGAGACTGTATTTATAAGTAAAAACAAAAATTGCAATGGGTAACTTTCTAGTTAGTTCTAGATGTCCAACCGTGAGAATTGAGTGTTACTCAACTTATTATTATGTATCCCCCATTAATAATAAATAAATAATATCAAGTTCCTTAGGACTTAGATTATTGCTGATACTACATAATATTTATCATCCCTGTGATAAGAATATACTTCTGATTATTCTTGTTTAAGATAATCCATACTTTCAAATACTGTAACTCAATATTTCATCCCCCGTAGCTTGTCAACATAATATCATTAAATTTTCAAATGGATATTATTATCATGTCATTTGCATGACTTTATTTTCTTTTTATATATAGATACCTATTTATAAGATACATGTAACATGTGGATGTAATAATTTAAATATAACAATACCAAAATTGCAAATTTTTGTATATCTCAATCCAAAATTTTTTACTGAAACACCTTTAAATAAATTACAACATATATAGTGCTCTAAAACCAACTTGTTACTTTAATGGTAGCAGTTTGTGCTTGTGTTATCATAACTATACCAGAAAACATCACTGGTGTTCAAAATAACTGTACACATTCCAAAGTAATTACAAAACTATTTTGTATAGTTATTAATTTCTTGAATAATCTTATTTAATTACATATTATTTATTGATTATCATATGATCAAACAAAAATACAGTAAAAACATCTAATTCTCCAAATGATGAATTGATGTATAGCTTTCCATTGTGTGTGCCTCAAATTCCTAATATTATTAAGTACACTATAATTGATGCAGGAAATAATCAAGAACCCAAAACCATTGAACTCCTTACATGATAGAAAACTGAATAGGTACTAATAAATTTTCTATTAGTATATTTATTATGACTGTAAGGTCTAGCGTAATAGCATTAAGTTTTTTTTTTTTTTTTTTTAATAAAAATGGCTATAAATTATATTTCAAATTATTAAACAATAGTGTTTCTAATAATAATGTTTCTCTACATAATGTTAAACATATGTAGGACAAGATTCACTTGTCTGAAGTGCAAGTAATTGCACAAAACCAATAAAATTATGTTTGTCGTTGAAGGCATTATTAGTGTCATAGATACATACCACAGTCAGTGAATACCTTTAGCCTCCAATATTATGGTTTCTTTGTAAAACCCATGTTGTATTCCTGATTGTTTTTCTGAATTTTTCAGCAACTTAAAAACCAAGTCCTTGTGTAAAATACCTATCATGCTTTTTGTACCTCACTTTCTTTGGTAGGAGATTTCCAATGTCCAACGTGATGTTGTTTTTGGTGAACTGATAGGTACAGTGTGACTTAATATTTTCACACCCAGGATGAGGATGTTGGTCTATATTGGTTACAACGGTGGTTGTTTTATGAAATTTTAACTACTGGCTATGACTACCTAGTTAATAATTCCATATTGATAATCCACTATATTAACACTCCTTTTATGCAAAATATATACTGCTGACCTTAAAGGTTCTTATCTCAATAAAGGTTTCATGACTGTGTTGTTAGGATTAATCTTTTCTGGCTACCCTGCAAGGTGTCTAGGTTGATAATATTGATAGATAATTATTAGTTCTATGTTAACTGGATAGACCAGGTATGTTATATTATCTTTTAAGTATCTTTGTGCATAACACAAATTATCCCACAACCTGCCTGCCGCAGCATCGGTCGGATAAGATATTATATTTGGAATGTATCCACAGTCCTGTTGCTTGTCAGTTACAACAGGCATTGCCATTAGTATATTACTTTGGCTTATTTGGTTATAAACCCTGTTCAGGAATAAGTATTGCTGGATTTAACTTTTGTAATACAAGTACTCGTAATTTTGCACAATTCTTTGTGTAATAAGCTCCAGTTTGGGCTATTTCAGTATTATTATACAAGTATGTCTAATAATGAAATCAATAAAAACACTATGTTTCTGCAAAGGAGTGACTTATGTTATTAATAATGTATTGTTATACATAAACAATGTCACTTTAATTACCCTTTCAGTAAGTCTCCTTTTGGAGATATAATATGACAAATTGCTTATAGTTTATAGCAATAGTCTTTGTATTTACTGTTTTAGGCATGTTTAAGGTATGTATTTTAGGTAACATTTTTGATTCTTACCATTGTAGAAATGTGAACTGCACAGGAACACCTCATGGATGAAACCTATGAGTAGTATGACCTTCAGCACATATCTCGTATGGGCCCCAAGTCTTGCGGATCACGCCGATGTATGTCGTACACCACTCATGTCCTTGAATTATAGTCAAGTCTTGCGGACCACGTCGATGTATCTCGTACATCACCCGTGTCCTTAAAATGCCATCGATCCTGAACAATCATCATAATTGATGAACGTCCCCCTAATTTCTCTTATTGGAGGTATAACATTGCCAATTTATAGACGGTTAATAATCGTTTTCAGGTATATTTCGTGTTAAACTGTTTGTACACGAATAGGAACATAGACTTCATAAGTTTACTTTTCGGACGACGAAGCTTTCCCAAATTTTAATATGACGAAATTCACGTCTCCAAATATTAGATATTACATAAATAAACAAGTTAAGCTGAAAAACACCACAAATAAACAACTATCGGTTGATCTTTTTAGAATGTCCTTCTTTGCCAGGACGTAAACTTTTTTAAATTTGCCTATACGATGTTTTAAATTTATTTCACAAGGTCACTTGAGTATATTACAACCTTTTTGTTATATAATATCAGTGCCATAACAACATTATTAAATTAATTGTCGACCAAAAACTTTATTACAAAGCGTCGGCTGCCGCGCTTTCAAAAGAATGCTTGCAGAGGTTATGTCCACAGATACCATAGAGGCGGCGTTGACTTTTTAATTATCTGAATGACGCTCGGTTGCCAAGCGACTCGAGAGAGCTGCTAATATAGTTTATATCGAGAATGAAGGACACAGTATAATAGATAATTTATCACTATATCACTCATTTGTACACCTTTATTTATTTTTATTTATTTATTTATTTATTTAAATAATTCAAATTAAGCACATACATATAAAAAATGATTAAGCACATACAGCTACCCAAAATGATATTCATATTTGCATAACATCAAGTAATGGCACTTGAAACTGAACAAACAATAGGAAAAAAAAAAAAAAAAATTTTTTTTTTTTTTTTTGTTTATATTACAATTATATTATAAACAGTCTAGCGGACAACACGCAACCCTGCTTGACGCCGATTTCAACGTCAAACCAGGGTAACATGTTACCACCCACCCGTACGCATGCCTTGCTGTCCACATAGGTGGACTGGACGGCTCGCAACAGAGTGCCATTTATACCTTACTCAGGTTAAATGTCCCAAAGTCTCTTTCGCACAACTCAATCAAACGCCTTCTCTAGATCCACAAAACTCTACGATGTTGCGGAGGGAGAAAACTTGATCCGAACATCCTCTTCCGGACCTGAAACCCCTTTGTGCCTTGCACAACATTCCATCGGACTTCTCACGCATTCTCCGTTCAATAATTTTACCGTACACCTTGGCTGCCAAGCTGACTGAATTGGTGCAGTCATATTGTGAGCCCTTGCCCTTATACGAGGGTACTAAGACTGCGCGGCGCCAATCTGTAGGGACCCTACCGGTCCTCCAGCAAAGGTTTGCAAGTACCCGAAAGGCGTCCCGGCCGCAAGTTCCACCATATTTGATCAACTCGGCAGATATCATGTCTATTCCCGCAACTTTACCATTTTTCATACTTCCTATCGCCCATTCAACTTCTTCCATAGTGATGTCCTCTGTTGATTCTGGTGCCACAGACGAGCCCAGAGGCGAGTTTCCGGGACATCTCCTAATACATTTCTCCAAAATATTCACTCCACCGGTTTAATACAGCTTGTGTTCAAGTTCATTCATTATAGAAGAAAACATACATTTTACTATTTACTGGATGGTTTTCGGTTTTTGGCGACTATTAATTGCGGGTGTATCTATTTTGTCTCTATATCTATATCATTACGCCAGATCTCTTGCGGGGTAGGCAGAGAGTACAGATTTCCGACAGGTTCTTTCCTCAATACCTGTCTGGCTTCCTCCACTCTCATAGTTCGTAACCACCCACTTTGTAACGTCTAAATATTATGCACTCTAATGCCAACTTACTGTATTGAAATCTCATCAAATTGGATAAATCTGGCAAAACGAACTAAGGTCAAAATTCACATGAAATAAAACTATTTTGGATGGGATATTGGCATCGTAGTATATTTTTGATTTCGATAAACCAGTCTTTCCCATTATTGTGGTGCTCTAAAGCACTCTAAACGACGGAAATCTATACATACTCGTATACATATAATAAAACTCTAAGGAAGTCGTGTCTGTACATGGAACATTTTTAGGAAATGACAACTCAAGGGTCATACTATCGATGTAGAAGCCAATTTTACAAATTTTGGCGTTTGTGTCTGTATGTCTGTCTGTTTGTCTGTCAAAGGGTATAAACCAGCATCACGCAAAAACTACCTAGTGGATTTTGATGAAACTTTGCATGCGGATACTTTAAAATATTGGCTAACGTATTGTATAGTATTTATCCCGGTCAATTAAAAGGTTTTTTCCAGATAAGGCGAAAATAAGCATAACATTGAATTTCTAAAAATACACTATATACATAACCTGATTAATGGATTTCAATGAAATTTTGTATAATTTTAACACGTATAAAAGGTCACAACTCTGTATACTTATATTTTCGAAAATTTTAACAATTTTTGAGGAAAGAGGAAAAAGTCGATTTTGATTTATCATTCATTGTTCCAAAACTACTCTTCAGATGTTAGTGAAACTTAGCATGGGGATATTTTATATGACATGCAACATAGTTAATTTTTATGTTTTTAAAAATCTAACAGTTTGTAGGGATAGGTAGTGTGTTCTACATACTACAAATAATAAAACTTAAAGGAAGTCATGTCTATGTTTACTTTTTGGAAATAACAACCTACAGATATCATTCTATTGACGGAGAAGCCAATTCTAAAATTTTTGGCTATCGTATCTGTTTGTCTATCTGTCTATCTGTCCAAGGCTATGAACCATCATATAGCAAAAACTACCAGGCGGATTTTGATGAAACTTTGCACGCGGATATCTCAAAATGTTGGATAACATATTAAAGAAAATCAAAAGGTTTTTTCAGAAAATCCAAAAATGAGCTGAACATTGAATTTCTTAAAAGACACTTTACTCCAAATCTGTTTGATGGATTTCAATGAAATTTTGGATAGTTGTAGCTTGTGCTAAGCATCATAACTCTGTATACTCACATTTTCGAAAATTTTAACATTTTCTGAGAAAAGAAACAAAGAGTCGATTTTGATAAATCATTCATTGTTCCAAAACAACTTAAGCTACTAGATTGTCGCGGGATAAACCGCAAAACTTTATTTCTGTTTGTCTCGAACTACATGTTACGATGTAAACTATGTGATTTTTTCTACACATGAATTCCTCCATGAATTGATATTGGACTCAGGTACGTCTCCTCACGAAAAACTATGCAGTAGTTAAAAGCACTCACTGGAAATTGTTCATACACGTTTGATATAAACACTAAAACATGATTTCGTGCATAAACCGATGATGCATTTAGGATTGGTTCTTCCGGAGAGAACTCTAATGATGAATGGGCCGGATACGAAACTTAAACGACGATTAATATCTTACGAGGAGACTAACACAAAATTAACTGACAAAATTTTGCTACATACTTAGCTGGCAATGTATCGTTTTAAGGTATTATTACGCTCTTTGTCAGGGTAGCTAAAGAAGGTTTAAATCAGAAATATAAATATGAACAAAAAAATATAAAAAGATGAACTGATAAACCTTTTTAAAAAGGAAGGTATTGTGTTTTTTCTTGAGATGGCGTTAATGGTGTGTGTTGAATAAGATCGCGCTATAGTTTAATTTATGTTTTACAAAGACCACCTGTACGGGCTAAGTGGGACTAAGACTGAACCCGGTTATAAAGATAGTTGATAGATAAATAAGTCTAGTGGAAGTTGACAAAATATACAATATATTCACACATGGTTCTTCCAGGATAGCCGTTATTTCTTCATACTAATATGGCAGAATAATAGTCGAGATACTTTTTATCCCGGAAAGAATCACGGTTCTTGCGATATAGCTGGCTAAACGAATTTCATTGAAACTTTATGTAAAGGTGTCTTATACCGTAAAGTAAAACAAAACACTTCTCATTACGAAAAATATATAACATAGCAATATATACAATAGCGTGACTTCTGCGGAATAACTATTATTGCTTTATACTAAAACGGCTGAACGTATTATAAAGAACTTAATATGACAGAAACAACACAGATATAAAATGAGCAAGTGGAAGAACGTTGATATTGGGTACGAGCTAGACTATCTTACCATAACCAAATAGAACGTGTATTATCAGAAGGGACAGGGACTATGAGAGTGGAGAAAGCCAGAAAGGTCTGTAAGAAAAGAACCTGTTGAAAATCTGTACTCTCTGCCTACCCTGCAAGGGATCTGACGTGATGATATAGATTGATAGATAATATTGAAGTATTTTAAGTAGTGAAATAGTAATATGCAATAGGTAACTTTGTTCACACACTGTATCATGCCGATATTATCCGTGGAAGTGGTATATAAAATCACTCGATTTTACCGGCCTGCATGAAGGCTTAAAGATATTAATCATATTTATGTTAAAAAAAAGCCTGGCAATTCTTCGATTTCCCTCTTCTTCTTCACAGGTTACTGTTGAAATTGTTCTACAACAAACATTTACTCATTTTGAAGTTGACTTTATAAATACTTTTGCAAAACAAAGATAACTCGGTTTAACCGATAAAACGGAGACTGCTTAACTTACTTTGTCAAATAGTCGCAGGTACGATCCCCGCACAGCGCACAAGAATATTGATTTGGTATTTAACTGCATATGGGCATAATAAAAAAAAATGTTTGATTGTCTGTATTAATATCCAGAACGGTAGAACCGATTTTAAATAGACTATCACTGGAAAATGAAGGAATTTTCAGAGATTGTTTAAGACTACTTTTTAGCTCGGGAAATGCAAAATTTCTGGGGGATAATTGATTTTATTTCTCTAAATTAACACGGCTGAACGGATATAAAAGAAACTAAATATGGAGGTGTCTCTTCAGTCTTAGAATAATGCTATCCAAAAAAGTCCTACCTACCTATGTCAGATTACAGAAGAAAAGCGTGCGAAGCCGCGGGCTACGGTTGGTATAAAATAAAAAATATACTACGAAAAATAGTTTATTTCATATGTAATATTTGCGTGAATCTAAGAACTCAGTACAAAAGTCATATCCAAAATTATTTGAATGATTTTATAAGAACTTATACAAGGTGTAACATAATAAACGCAAGACCTCAGACACCCCAATTAGAGAATTGCTTCATAAATTCAAAATCAAAACCAAATTTCCAAATTTAAATGTTTTTACTCTTTTTTTAAGCACTTTTATACCCCAATTAACAATGGAACTTGTACGTGTATGTGTGCGTTTTGAGAAATACGTTTTAGGAATGCATTTGATATCGCCTTATTGCTATGAATCAAGAATAAATTTAGTTTTTTATAGCGCACTGAAGGACTAAAACCATTTTTTGCAAATTTAGAAAAAAATTAAAATACATTAAAAATTATTGGAATCAATTCAGTCATCGATTTAGAACAAACTACTTTCAGGTCTTGCGTTTATTATGTTACAGCTTGTATAAATCTACTCCTGGAATTTGTCTCTAAAACGATAGAACGAAGCTAACTTCAACCGATTTTTATGTTCTCTAGGCTCCGTCTGACCCGATGCAACGATTCGATCTTAATAGCCTCGTTACTTTTATGTTTCTGCTTCATAAACCATGCTCCCTTGGCATAGCTGTGTGCCTCGGATCATACCCAACACACATCGAAAATATTAGCCGTGTTCATATCCAGGAATTTTGAAGTGATATCTTCCAAACATATTTTTGTGCCTAAAATTACCGCTTTTTATTTCGTGAAACAAAAAAGCTACACATATATTTTTAACTTTAAAAAACGTAGCACCACTCTAGGAGCTATTCCTGTATCATGGGCGCGTTTACAAATATGAAATTCACATACATAAACACCCAGATCGAAACATAATTGTGGGTCACTTCAATATTTATCCGGTGCGGGGATTGATCCCGTGACAACATAATCCAGTGGGCGGGACGGCTTAAGCTCGAAACCACTGAACCAGGCCGTTGTCAAAGTTATGTGAAAGCAGATTTAAATACTGAGGGAAATCTTTACTACTTACCTTGATTTCATAGATCGTCATGTCTGTCTAAAAGGTAGTAAAGTAAGAGATGTTTATTAGTGCTTCTTGAACCTATGTTGTCTACTTCCGGTGTGAAGTAGGCGGCCTAAAGTTAGCGGAAAATACATGAAACTGCTTTCAATGAGGGTTTGTTATTTGCTATCATGATGAAAAAAAGAAAATTTTTATGGATTCTAAGACCAGAATTTTTTTATTTTCGTTCTTATGCCATGGAGAAAGAAGAAGGGCAAAAACCCAAACATCGTCATCAATTTTCAGAATTCAGTCGCAGCCACAACTGCTTTCAAGGCGCCTGAGAACATAGAAGTTGTCTCGTTTAGTAGTTATAGTGGTAACTAATATACCACATAAGTGGTAGAGTAGTACTCGATCTATTATGGCCACAATAGGTCCAGACGTACTGAGCAGCCTGCCTTTATGGAAAGCAGTTTCATGTATTTACCAACGTCAATTTTATTCGGTCGGGTTTTTACAAGCCGCTAACTTTTGGCCGCCAACTTCACATCAGTTTGTCAACTGACTTTGCATGAAACCATGTGCATATTCACAGAATTAAACACCTATTTTTACTAGCCTATTTTACAGTCCCTTTCGTGAGCAAAGAACTCCCCGTCATACTTTTACATATGTCGATTTATTGATATTTTGGCCCACGAAGTACCCATAAAGGTGCACAAATCGTCGCGCCACTTTTATCAATATGTTACACAGAACTACCTTCTTGGTCCTGTGTTCATTACACCAAATATTCGGAAGCATGAAATGAAAGTAATTTTTCACATTTTCTTACAGTTCATCTTAAGTTCCCACTGTTAAAAAAACGCGGTAGTATCCGTATAATAGTATTATTTCCTATGTAATAAATATTCTTTTTAATATTATTGGTAATATTAAATTCAAGAACTCACTGTGTTCTTAGTAGCGATTTGGAGTGTGGAATTATACCCGGCTTAATATCAGTACTTTCGCCCCGTATTAGATTGGGACCTAAGTTCGTCAGCAAAACATGGGTGCACCCAGAACACCTCTACCATCCCCGCTTGGAGAATAAAGGTATGAAAGTGTATTACAAAGAAAGCCTGTTTTAAATAGCATCGGTTATGTATAGAATTTCAATCAAATAAACAAAGTTATAGCCTATTTCGGCAAAAGCGTTTGAGGTCTCACTTTGTGAAGTAAAAGGTTAAAGGTGTGATAAATTTGGAGCACGTTCATTAGGCCCACACGGGTCCTCGCCCAGTTTTCGCAAAAGAAACACGGCGGAATTTCCTAATAAGATTTCCTTAATTTAAGTCTCAATACGTTCAACTTGCTTATTGCTTATTGATGAAATTTCCAAATCAACACAGCGAGGCGTGATGTGAGTTATGCAAATTTACACGTCGGAAGTAGCTTAACAGATCTATTAGGTAGGATCGTATGTAGGCAATTTGGGTATTTGAAATATTCTACGAAAATATTATTATCAGTTCCGCTTTCGATGTATTAAGCATATATGTAACTGAGAGATAAGTAGGTATTTGTTTTTATAATAAAGACTCAAAAAGCTTTTACCAATATTAGCATAGTCGAACCTTTAAAAATAGTGTATATTTAGATGACATGTGAAATGTAGGTACTCGTAGCGCTGTGCGACCGCGGTGTTCTTAGCAATCGCCAAGGTTAAGCAGCGTTCGACTCGGTCAGCCTGAGATGGGTGACCGTTTGTGGCATTTACATATTCTTGCATCCCCGTTTTTCGGAAGGCTACGTTAAGCCGTTGATCCCGGTAACCACACACGGCTCGATAGGTTCCAACAGTAGGTGGCCACAAACCTGCTTCCGCCAATCCGCACTGGATCCGCGTGGTGAAGTATGACCCAATTTCTCTCATCTCGATTTGTGAGATAACAGCAGTGGGGCAGTATAGGATGATATTATTCATAAGTGAAATCATCTAGTATCATCTAGTTGCATTACGAAGGAGCGGATTCCCTACTTTTGTGAGTTGCATTACATAATACATACATTACATAATACATTGTCGAATTGGATAGGACATTGTCGAAAATTGCCCCAGAACCAACAAACATTTCACCGATGCCGTCATTATTTATCTATTTTGGCAAATATTCGTATCTAACCAACAATTTGCAATCTAAAATGAATATTTCAAAGTATTGTAAGTACTTATACGAAGTCGCCGACATCTTAACTGAATGTCAACGCACAATATAACCTCATATAATGGCTACTGAATTATAACCTCAAAATCTAATACTTTTTGTGCAATATTGCGATTCCCCCGCTTGTCCGTTGTCTTAATAAATGTCTTAAGATAATTTATGGGTGTTTTGAAATCATACAAGTATTTTTTCATTGCTGTTGGTTCTGGGGCAAATCATGTATGGGCGCAGAACTATATCCTTTGTGTGGGATTCTCCATTCATCTGGTGAGAGTTCTTTTCATGTGATTAATAAACCGTTTCTTGTATTTTTGCACCTATCATGTATTGCATCGGGTCCTAACTTCGTTAGTAAATAGGATAAGTACCTACAAAAATACAACACGAGTTTTATTAATTACATTGAAAATCTCGTACCTACCAATTTAAAAGTCAATGTATAGGTATTATGAATTGTTAAGTTTGATATTTAAAAAATATTATTGTGTTACCTACAAAGCTGGTAATCGCTTGTTAAACAAAATGATGAGGTATTCCTAAATTTGTACGATCGGAGTCGGCTCTATAAAATGTTTAAAAGTTAAAAAAACATTCATTTTTTGTTCGTTTTTAATTCAATTTCGTAAATCTATACAAAATATTTCCATAATTTAATCCTTAATCAAGAAAATTTATATTCTGATCTTTTTAATGAAATATTAATAGACATTCTGCAAAAATGAAATTAGGTTTAGCAACGCTTTGAAATTTAGCTAATTAAGTTGAAAAAAGATAGGTTTTGAATTATAATAAATGTACAAAAATATTTATTGAACCCAAAATTTAATTTGAATTGCACGAATATTTTATCCGTTCTCCGCATGAACTTAGACAAGACCAAAGTAATGTTTAACCGACATGTAGTACCGGAACCTGTTGCAATACATGGCGCTATTTTCGAGGTTGTTCAAGAATATGTTTACCTAGGGCAAACTCTGCAGTTGGGGAAAAATAACTTCGAGAAAGAGGTCAACAGAAGAATACGGCTGGGCTGGGCGGCATTTGGGAAATTACGTCGAGTATTTACATCGCCCATTCCACAAAGCCTAAAGACAAAAGTCTTTAATCAGTGCGTCCTGCCCGTTATGACATATAGAGCCGAGACGTGGACACTCACGGTTGGAATGGTTCATAAATTTAAAGTCACTCAGCGAGCTATGGAAAGGGCTATGCTCGGAGTTTCTCTGAAGGATAGAATCCGGAACGAAGTCATTCGACAGAGAACCAAAGTTATCGACATAGCCCACCGGATTAGTAAGCTGAAGTGGCAATGGGCCGGTCACATTAGCCGAACAACCGATAACCGCTGGGACAAACGATTTCTTGAGTGGAGACCGCGGACTGGCAAACGTAATGCAGGACGCCCTCAGGCTAGGTGGAGCGATGACCTTCGTAGGGCGGCTGGCAGAAACTGGATGCGAGTAGCCGAGGATCGTACCCAGTGGCGTGCACTTGGAGAGGCCTATGTCCAGCAGTGGACTGTTATAGGCTGATGATGATGATGATGATGATGAATATTTTATTTGATAATTTAACTCTTTGATATTAATTGCATTATAATTTGTCATAGTATTTAATTCTTTCTCTCTCGTATCTATTATATGGGTCCAAGTAACTCTAAATAAATGGTTTATTAATATTTGTATCTCGCTAAGATTCACGGGCTTTGCCTTAGAGAGGCTTGCATAGGGACATGGGTCCTACACGTAGAGGCCCTTCGCGAGAAGTGAATGCTATGTAAGTCACCTACTGAGATAACTTGCTAAATATGATGAAACATAACCAGCGAACTAGCCCGGCAAGTGCACGGACTGTTGTAAATTATGGAAAGAAAACAAGGGCTGTATAAATGAGGTTATTATTATTATCATTAATCGGGATTTCTTAAGTTCATAATAATCATCATTCACCCGAAAGACGTCCACCGCAGGAAATAGGCGTCCCCCAAACACAGCCGCGACGACTGGCTTTGTTGTGTACGCATTCAGCATTTACCTGCGACCATCACCACGTTACTGGTCTACCTTGCTTAAGGGCATTACTATCGTCAATGACCTTGAGAATGTTTGTTTGAAAATTTCCCTTGCCTGATGACCTTAAAAACAGTGAAAAGAGGGCCCGGAAGACTCAGAATGCAGGTTTTTTTAAATAATTCAGATATTACTGAGTTCTTACATTTACGCGAATATTACACAATTAATTTTTAAGCTTGATATCAAGCTTGATTGTGTATGTGGTCTCTCTTATATAGGACAAACAAAAAGACCGGTAAAAACTCGGGTTAAAGAACACATAGCTGACCTAAAACACCGTCGCTCAAAGAAGTCTGCAGTCTGTGAACATGTCCTTGACCGCACCCGCCATAACATCAGATTTAATAGACCACAAATCCTCGTGAAAGGACACCGATTACTACCAAGGATGGTTTGCAAGGCTATTAAAATTAAAAAACATCCTAATTTCAATACAGAAAATGGCTGGGTGCCTACATTGACTTGGGATCCGGTAATTAATATAATCAAATCCAAAACCAAGCATAACACTGCAAGACCTCAAGACACCGTGAGCTCATTCGGACCAACAAAAATAATTAAGAAGTTTGAGGGTACCCTGGAACAACTATGCCTTTTGGACGTCTAACACCTCAGTCCCTCCTGTCACCATGGGTGATACAAAGCACTCGAAACGTCGGGAACTTAAAAATAAAAAATAAACCGCGATAAAATCCGAAAAATAGTTTTATTTCAATTCAGATATTGTTAATTAAACTAAAAATGTCATTCATACAAGTTATAGAGCATATGTTAAGCTTTCGTGTATACTTTATGCATATTCAATTTACCGTTGAATAAAATATGTGCAATATATATTCAAGATAGTTTTTAATAGTATTTGTTTGAAAAATTGAATACTTAATATTAAATTTTACTCAATAAATTAAATTAACGCGCTTCTTATCTTCATTTTTATATTATTTTTAAAACAAATACGGAGTACATTCATCAACAATGTTCTGTAAATGGAGCCCATTTTTGGGAGTTAGGGTTAGGTTCCCCCTAAAGCCCTGCAGTGTCGCATGCACACACGGGTGAGAATTAAATTGTAGATGGCGTTAAGTGCTTCTGCTTGATCAAATTTAAAACATCAAAGTGGCTTTCTTGTGTAGACGTCTACCAACGCAGTTACTACAAGGCAATAGGGACTGTGCAAGTACCTTTCTTCTGTAGAAGTGTAGAACAAAGGCAAAAAAGGCAGTTATTCCGGATCGAATCTGGTCATTTCCTCTAAGAAAGTGCATTTCGTTTTATTGCGAAAACTAATAATGTAAATTGTAAGAGACATTTTTCCCTATGAGAGTGGAGGAAGCCAGAAGTCTGCAAGGAAAGAACCTGTTGGAACTCTATAGTCTTTTCCTGCCTGATCTGGCGTGACAGTGTAGATTTTTTCCTTAAAGCTCCGTGTGCATAATAAAGAGAATATGTGATAAAGCGAACTGAAATTGGTATGATGGTTCATAATAACAATTCGCTAATCAAATTTAATAATCATGATTTTGATCAAGTACCTGTTCATTACAACTGTACAAGTTCCAAATATTTATAAATTCAACATACTCAGATTTATTTTTACAGTCGCTAAAATCCGTGAGAAGAATCTGTTTTATTTCAACTGGACCCCAATACAATATGACCTTTGATATCACCGCCCCGTTGTCGGAAAAAGTAACATATTGCGTGGCGATACAGCCCGTACTCAATGAATTTCTATTAAACCGCCCTCTTGATATTTATACAGAAATAGAATAGAACTGGCAAGGAATACGACTTTTCTAGTTATTACCTGATTTCTCAAGGAATTAGAAAAAGGGTAATCTAATTTAAGAGTATAACTATGTCAGTGTAGTTGATGTATGCATCTTTCTCTATTCATTTTTTCTCAAAGCCTATTCTTAGTGTTCGTTGTATGATTTGACAGAAACTTTTACATTTAATTGACGTGTGTGTGTGTTTTCTCTTCGGCTCAGCTTTTCACTTCCTCTCGTTCGTTCTATTTTGACTTTGATTGTTTATTTGAAACTTCTATCTATAGATTCTGTACTCTATTACTTCTCCGAAAGGGATCTAACGTGATGGTACAGATAGATAGATATTGAATCTCTCTTAATTACGACAACGCTCCAGATGGTTCATTTATGAGTATATATGTAGCATTTTTTAACATATTAATGACGCCCCAGCCAACACTTTTCTCTGGTAGGGTACGGCGGGGCTAGTTGTGCAATTTTTCACTTAATCGGTCATAGCTCGTCAACTATAAGTCCACATTGCTTGCTATAGATACTGATGGTTAAGTAAGCTATTCCTTTCTAAAAGTAAAAGTCCATAGAAATTTATTTCTAATAAGTCACATTAAAGATGAGACGAGAAGCTAGTGTCGTTTAAGTGAAGAAAGTCAGACATGCTCAACGTACAGCAAAGGTGAGGTAAATTGAGCAAGGGTATAGGGCAAATTGAGCAGTTAGAAATTCTAGCTACACCATGGCTTAAATATTTACTAGATATAAAATAAAATTACTATTTAACAATCAAGTTTTCATTTACAATCTTTTAGTAGTTTACTATTGAAATGAAAAGAAATTTTATTTAAATAATTAACATCAAAATAGAATCAGCAAAAACTTAAGCTCATATCAGCTTAATTTAAGGAATATACTCGGTTTTTTTTACTTAAAATTAGACTTTCACATATATAGGATTATCAATAAACCTTACATTAAACAAAAGACACTATGGGATATTATGAACTTAAACATTGTTGTTTCTGTCATTAGTAATGCAAACGAATGTAAGACCAGCACTTGGTACACATTTTGTATCTGCCCACTCCTTGCAAACTTAGCACTAGATCCATCTTTCTCCTGGTAAACTTTCAGAATAGGTTTGGCTGCAAACCAGGCATGTTTAGTCATCTTCATTGCTTTCCTCACTTGACTAAAGTATTTTTTTTTAAACAATTTATCTTTTTTTCTGTCTTCTTCTTTGGCTTTTTAATTTTATTTTGTTCCTCTTGCGATACGTTTTTCTTTTAGGAGTTGATTACCAGTTTTCCTCTTTCTTTGATTGCCAAAATAAATAATAAACATATAATACTATCGTCTTAAGTTGTAGTCAAGTGCAAACAGCACTTGGTTTGTACCAACCGGTATGACACCGGCTGCAGGTACGTGTCTTCCGAAGTGATAACGCTTTCAGTTTATTGATATAGGTGAAGTAATTTATGAACGAGCTGCGCCTTTTTCCCCAAATTAATTTCATTGTTTCTACGTGAGGGTCTCTTGGGTCCTTATTCGCTATGACCAAACGCGGCGTGCTACGATATTTACGTGAAATGTTCGTGTAATTTTATTCTGAATGGCACTAGCGTAGGTAACATTAAAATATCATTTTCTTAACAAAAACGTGAAAATTTACATACACAAATACCCAGATCGAAACAAATTATTGTGCATCAAAGATTTGTCCCGTGCGAAAATCGAACCCATGACTATTTGACCCAGTGGGTGGAGCGGTTCAAGCTCTTAACCACTGCGCCAAATCGTTCGACGATTTGGGACTGATGCAGCTAAATAATCAGTACCGCGTATTCTAAAAAAGTTAAACCAGTCCCTAAAACAACAATCATATTGTTTTTGGGTAAGGGGCCAATGAACTTATCATTATGGTAGAAGGAATATCATTATATCAACAGAAGAGGGTGGAACACTTAATTTCAAAAGTGCTTGCCTGATAATACTGTAGCTAGTAGGATAGAGTATTGCTATCGCTATCGAATTAAGGCTATACACGAAAGATATTCCTCGTTCGAGTAAGGTACATCTAACCCTATTTGCAGACGACACTGCTCTCTAGGTCTCGCACAACATTGAGGGCTTCATTACCAGACACCTCGAGGCAGCCGCCAATGCCATAGGGCATTGGTTTAGGAACTGGCGTAATGAGATGAACCCGGACAAGGGCGTTGCAGTGTACTTCTCGAACACTGTAGCGCCCTCCCTACTCCACCCCAGAAAAATCTAGGTCAAGTGACCATGCTCGACCGACCCATCCCCTGGGTCAACAAATATCAAATATCTAGGGGTAACAATATCATGACCTTCGGACCGCACATCAAGCGAGTCCGTAGCTGTCTTTATGCTTCGCCGTCTTTACCAGATGATTTGCAAGAGGAGTAAAATATCTTTTAGTAATAAGGTGAATCTTTACAATACTTGTGTACGGCCCATCATGACGTACACTTGCTCTGAAAATCCATCGGTGCCCCGTAGTGCATACGAAATGTTTATATCCATTCCGAACTTAGTCCGAACTTATTCGCGCCTATATTAAAAAGGAGACAACCCGTTACTTGGCTAACGCATCCAACCATCGTATGCCGCAAATCTTAGCCGCCGCCGCTTTTTGCACCTGTCTCCATTCCTAACAGCCGCTACCCCGCCCGCGGCATATTTTCACCGACCCTGCCTATGCCCTTACTTTCCTTTTTTCGAATACAGATACTGCACACAGGATCTGATACCGATCTCACCGGCGAGGTCCAAGAATCTCTTGCCCGCCAGCCGGGGCAGAGCATCGCGAAGAGGTACCTAGTATATGCCCTCCCTTATAGCGATTGCCCAACCGAGGCCATTTCTCCTTGAGGCCCCCTTGAGCTAGTTACTCTCTTGTCCGGTGTCCAACAGCGTAGATCATTTAACAAAATACGATCATTCAATGAAGTTATCGTAACGCACCGCGTTACGTGTCAAATTGATTAAAGCGAATAAGGACTCTGCGTTCTGTAAGATGATTAAACGCTCGAGGTATGCGAATATATTAGACAAGTGCTTAACAGAATTCGTGTATACGTAAAGCTATAAATAACATTATGTTTCATCTGTTTATTCTTATAGACAAATTTCATATCTTTTGCCTATTTAGAAAAAGAAATGTAAGTCAATTATATTTTTACATACTGTTACGTCGTAACATAGTGTTACGTCGTAACATAGTTTTAAAAATATAAAATAAAAATAAAAAATCTTTACACACAGACAAACAAAATAACTAGTTGTTACATCGAATGGAAACCGCGCGCCTTAACTAGTGATAGCATCATAATGACCATATAAGGTATTCGTTGGCACCGGAAATCAAATTCCTTCCAGTACACCTAATAAGAAACGCCCACCACATAGAAGGATCTAGAAATAATACAATAGCGAACAACGGGACAATGATCCTATCTCACTCGGTTCGGTTATTGCTAACTTGGTCCCACAAGAATTTTATAAAAAACAGACAATAGTTTAGGGCGTGCCTTGCTTCGGTTGAGCCGTTCTTTCTATATCTCTGTCCTCGTCTCAGACGAAGGATCAAGAGATCTGGGGAGCGCGCACTGTTGCCAGGCAGGAAGTAGGCCGTTCTGGGGGGCAGTATATAAAAACGAGTTCGCGCATGAACAACCCTTTTCCGACGCCAGAGCTCGCACGACAACAAATCAGTTCAGTTCGAACAGTGTTTTATAAAAATAAAAAAAGTAAAAGTTTAAATTAGCAACATTCTTCAACCCCCTTGGTAAGTTTAATATAATTATTCCAATAGTTCTGATTGCTGTTAACTAATTTTTCGTGTCTGGATTAATTCGATTACTATTCAACAAGTGATTTGTTCTACCTTTTAATAGTGTATTTTTCTGTGGCTAAATATATTTCTTAATAGTGGGTAACAACGTAACCAAATGTGACAGCTAGTATCTTAAAAATTGTAAAATATAACCTTTTCTATTTAATCATTCGATAAGTTTTGAATATGTTTCACCGCGGTATTTTTCTTCATTTCTATTATCATATTAATTTCGTCCAAATCGATCCAGCCTCCACAAGAAACCAGGAGAGATATGGCCGCGATAATTAATTCCCACTGTGCATTCCACGCGTGTGTTGTTGAACATCGGTGGCTTGTGAATATCTATTTTTCTAAATATTTGTTGTCAAAAATTCCGTAATAACTAAATTTCTAACTTCATACATTAAAATAATGAGCTTTTTGTTTTGTTAAACTATTAGAAATTGCCACCGCAAATTGTATAACGTAAACACAAAATTATTCGCTGGATTCATGTCACGAAAGAGGGTGTTTTCTCAATATACCCGACAAAAAAAAATATCAATGGTCATTGTTTCGACGTTTTTATAGACCTACCGTCATGTGTAAGAATTAAAATTGTTGTACCTCATAGCGTAGTGGAGTGGTGATAGTCCTAAATATAATGTTGGGGTTTGATTCTGGGTTGGGTAATAAGTTTTTTATATATTTGTTTTTCCTTATATTTAAACCGGACGTATATATCACCACTCCATTTCGTGAATATTTTAATTGCTTCGCGAAAGATGCCGACGCCCACTCCTGGTCTCACCTAGTGCCTGGGGGTCGGATCTTTCGCGCTACATGTGTCCAATTCGGCGCGTTCCAGAAAACTGGGGGTCCACCGTACGGGTTGACAAGTACGGTTTGGGAGACAGCAGGCCTCATTTCTGCCCGTCGACTCCCGCTGACCTCGGCGGCTGAGGGCCTTCTACAGGGCACCTCCAGATTCCTCACCTAGCCGGTGGAGGCTGTTACCGAAGACCCCCCACGCGTCACGGGATCGAGCGGCCTAAAGATAAGTCCCCAGCGCCCATAGGTTTTTTTGTGGACCCGAAAACTCCCCTGTGCCGGGAATTCACGCCCCATTTTAATATTGATACTTATTCTAACCTTCTGGATTGTTTGCGTAATTAAATATATTTTTCTTGATAACAATAAACATTTGTATTTTTTTGTAATTGTTTGTTTTATTTGTACCCGCCGTCAGGCGGTCGTAACAAAGTGGCGCCAACGTTTGAAGGGCAAAGCACAGAGAAGTTTTCGTACTATTGTGGTGTCGGTATTTTTCAAATCCAGGTGGTAAGCCTTTGCGGACGAGGCTGAACGGGGTGGTACCACCGACCCGTTTCTCTTTAAAGAGGAACGAGTAGCCGATTATTGTCATCTGGCTCCGCCGGGTAATCAAATACCATCTCTGATTACCCACATATGCGTGAACTGCACAGTGGGCAATAATTTTTTTTCTACTACATTTTTGTTTCGTTTTTTTATTTTGTTATAACATTGCATTACCTTTCATGTTTTTTTTAGCATTTGTATTTTGCATTTGTGTTTGTGCGTAATTGACATTTCCTTTCAGAGATTTTATTCTTTATTGGTGCATTTATTGCATTCATTTTTTTATTGTAGCAATTATTTATTGTTTTGCAATTTTTTTTTAATATACTCTGAAAAGATAATAGCGGTTACGTACATTATTTTAAATCGTTGTAATTTTTTTTTAACATTGCCCACAATCGTGTCACATTCCGTCGCGTATTTCAGTTCACTATTTTAATTTCAATTATTTGTCTCACAAAATATTATTTAATATATTGAGCCATTTTAGCTTCAATAGAGGTGTTTAATAAAAATATTTACTTGAATTAGCTTGAACTTAGTCAATTCTTTAAAATTAATTTTGCTTAAAAATGGACCGTACCATTAAATGTTTACATTTAACTGAACCGGAGCTCACGTATGAAGTAGCCAAACGCGGTTTCCTCTCCTACGTAATTTTTTTTTTTTGGTAGTATGTTGTCATACTTTTATAGTGTCTCTGATCCTCATATTAAGTCACTTATTATGTTGTTATATTCACGTGGGTTATACACGTTGAATTTACCTTATCATTTTCGTTCTGTTTCGTGGGTTCGACTCATAAAATGTTTTTTCCTTTTTTAGGGTTGCTAATCATTATTATGAAATATTAGCATTTGTTTTATTTGATCATGTATCGGCAAATATTAAATTGAACATTATTTCGTTCAGTAATTAATTATGTTTGTCTTTAGCGGATTAAAACAAGCCTACACGAATTTGATGTTTTGATTGGGAGTTTTGTTTTAGTGTGTATGATTCCTTTATAGGTCTACACACGTTTTGTTTTATTTGCGTTTTGCAAATTTTTAGCGGAGTATGACAGTTTCTTGGTATAGGTCTACTCGTCTGCTGCTTTCTTTTCGTTACAGCGGGTCGTGACTGTAACAAATTCGCTAAAGACTAAACATACTCGCAATGCCGCTTAGTTTAGTTAATTTTGTTTTAATCAATTGTTCGTATATTTATCATAGTCGTCACCGTCCACGGTTCGATTCTTGGTTTCCTTAATACATAGTGTTTCGGAATAATGGTTTAATTTTTTTTTCTTTCTTTCTTCGTCTACAATAATTTCAAATTAAAAAGTTGTTGCGTTTCGGTCTCTGTCTACGTTGTCTTTGATGAATTAAAATAAGCCTACACGAAAGTTGACGTTTAGTTGGGAGATTGTTTTTTTTGCGTTTTGCGCGTTATAGCGGATTATGAGCCTTGTATGGGCCTTATTCGTTTATTGTTTTGCGTTTTGCGCATTTATGGCGGGTTGCGACCTCTTGTATGGGTCTGATTCGTCTTGTTGTTTTGCGTTCTGCGCGTATAGAGCGGGTAGTGACTCTTTAAGTAAGCCTACACTAATTTTCTCGTTAGAGCGGGTAGTGACTCTTTAAGTAAGCCTACACTAATTTTCTCGTTACAGCGGGTCGTGACTGTAACAAATTCATCAAAGACCAAATGTATTTCACAGAGCCGATTCGTCCGAATGTTTCACGTTTCAGTATTCTTCCTCTTAGACGCTCCTTGTCAAGCAGTACTGTTCTCGAGTCCAATCTTTTAATAGAGTTGTACTCTGTTTGTATGGCAGTCTGTTGATTATAAATTTCCTCAGACAACTATGACAGGTCGTATGCTAGGTCGCATGGTAGGTATTTGGTAGTGGAAGTATGAAAGTGAGACAGTTACTGGGCAGTTCTGTCCTTCATGGACGCTTACCGCAGCGGATTTTACTACGTAAAATCCTTTCTCTGGGAGAGGGGGTATTGTTACGTCGTAACATAGTGTTACGTCGTAACATAGTTTTAAAAATATAAAATAAAAATAAAAAATCTTTACACACAGACAAACAAAATAACTAGTTGTTACATCGAATGGAAACCGCGCGCCTTAACTAGTGATAGCATCATAATGACCATATAAGGTATTCGTTGGCACCGGAAATCAAATTCCTTCCAGTACACCTAATAAGAAACGCCCACCACATAGAAGGATCTAGAAATAATACAATAGCGAACAACGGGACAATGATCCTATCTCACTCGGTTCGGTTATTGCTAACTTGGTCCCACAAGAATTTTATAAAAAACAGACAATAGTTTAGGGCGTGCCTTGCTTCGGTTGAGCCGTTCTTTCTATATCTCTGTCCTCGTCTCAGACGAAGGATCAAGAGATCTGGGGAGCGCGCACTGTTGCCAGGCAGGAAGTAGGCCGTTCTGGGGGGCAGTATATAAAAACGAGTTCGCGCATGAACAACCCTTTTCCGACGCCAGAGCTCGCACGACAACAAATCAGTTCAGTTCGAACAGTGTTTTATAAAAATAAAAAAAGTAAAAGTTTAAATTAGCAACATTCTTCAACCCCCTTGGTAAGTTTAATATAATTATTCCAATAGTTCTGATTGCTGTTAACTAATTTTTCGTGTCTGGATTAATTCGATTACTATTCAACAAGTGATTTGTTCTACCTTTTAATAGTGTATTTTTCTGTGGCTAAATATATTTCTTAATAGTGGGTAACAACGTAACCAAATGTGACAGCTAGTATCTTAAAAATTGTAAAATATAACCTTTTCTATTTAATCATTCGATAAGTTTTGAATATGTTTCACCGCGGTATTTTTCTTCATTTCTATTATCATATTAATTTCGTCCAAATCGATCCAGCCTCCACAAGAAACCAGGAGAGATATGGCCGCGATAATTAATTCCCACTGTGCATTCCACGCGTGTGTTGTTGAACATCGGTGGCTTGTGAATATCTATTTTTCTAAATATTTGTTGTCAAAAATTCCGTAATAACTAAATTTCTAACTTCATACATTAAAATAATGAGCTTTTTGTTTTGTTAAACTATTAGAAATTGCCACCGCAAATTGTATAACGTAAACACAAAATTATTCGCTGGATTCATGTCACGAAAGAGGGTGTTTTCTCAATATACCCGACAAAAAAAAATATCAATGGTCATTGTTTCGACGTTTTTATAGACCTACCGTCATGTGTAAGAATTAAAATTGTTGTACCTCATAGCGTAGTGGAGTGGTGATAGTCCTAAATATAATGTTGGGGTTTGATTCTGGGTTGGGTAATAAGTTTTTTATATATTTGTTTTTCCTTATATTTAAACCGGACGTATATATCACCACTCCATTTCGTGAATATTTTAATTGCTTCGCGAAAGATGCCGACGCCCACTCCTGGTCTCACCTAGTGCCTGGGGGTCGGATCTTTCGCGCTACATGTGTCCAATTCGGCGCGTTCCAGAAAACTGGGGGTCCACCGTACGGGTTGACAAGTACGGTTTGGGAGACAGCAGGCCTCATTTCTGCCCGTCGACTCCCGCTGACCTCGGCGGCTGAGGGCCTTCTACAGGGCACCTCCAGATTCCTCACCTAGCCGGTGGAGGCTGTTACCGAAGACCCCCCACGCGTCACGGGATCGAGCGGCCTAAAGATAAGTCCCCAGCGCCCATAGGTTTTTTTGTGGACCCGAAAACTCCCCTGTGCCGGGAATTCACGCCCCATTTTAATATTGATACTTATTCTAACCTTCTGGATTGTTTGCGTAATTAAATATATTTTTCTTGATAACAATAAACATTTGTATTTTTTTGTAATTGTTTGTTTTATTTGTACCCGCCGTCAGGCGGTCGTAACAATACGATTGCATTTTACTTAAATTGTAGTTAAGAATAATTTACAAATATAAAAACCTACCCTCTTGGGGAAATATAGGCGTATGTAAGTGAAAATATATAAAGCAATTAATAATATACTTACTTAATAATATACACGGAAATAAATTATAACAATTTGTAATAATTTCTCTCCGTGGGTTGCACTAATGATGAATGACTTGTGGCAAAGTTGGGGTCATAGTAGTAAGTCTATCTACTGGCCTGTTGCGTAGAGCTATTAAATTAGAGTGTGACTAAGAAAATATACGTACTAGCTAGACCATGTTCACAAACCAAGATTTTTGCTGTCTAATAGATAAATAATATAATATTTGCCATTTTGCACAAAATATTCATAAATGAAATTATTATCTTAAATCTTTCTAATCCATACATTAGTTTCTGTAAATACTTCTATACATATACATAAACTAGATGTACTACAAAAACGCACCTACGCCTGAGGGCTTAGCATTAATTTTTTTACATTAGCGTGACGCTAGGGAGTACTCGTGCTGTCACGTTTATGTTTAAATAAACACACAGTTGTTCTAAATCTCGGCCCCAGCTCTAAAAATATAGTATCTTTCACTCCCTTTAGGTAAACTTAAATATGCTATCGTTAGAAAAATAATAAAAAAAATTGTTGCAAGGCCAAACATATCATAACAGAACAGACACGCTGTCAAAGCGAGCTTACCAATCAATGACGTATGTAGTAGGACCACACTGTATTGGAACATTCAAATATATTTTAAATGAAAAGATTATTTCTGTAGAATATGATGAATCTGCGGGCTAAACATAGACAGTATAACGTTGTCAAGAAAGCATGCTGCCATGTTCATCTTTATTTAGTCAATTAGTACAGTGAAAAGTATGACATGATAACTCGACAGCGTTACGCAAACGTCAATCTGAGGGCTTACCAGGACTGACTAACGTTATCGTGATGTTGTCGAGAAAGTATACTGTCAAGTTCAATTTATTTATTTATGTATTCAATTAACAATAAAATGGAAAAATGTATGTATTGCATGCTTACCTCAAATTGAGTTTGCTTACAGCAAATCTTAGAGCGATAGATAAAATAAATAAAATGAGGACAGTAACAAGTGTGCAATCAAAATGCACTTAAGCAAATCTGTAGTGTGAAAAGGATGGCATATCAGATCGGTAGCGATACGCTAACATCAATCTTACATGTTAAGCATTCTGAAACACACGCAAATAAACTACACATTGTAAATGAATTTGTTTCCTGTTTCGGTAGCCGTTTAAAACCTTAGTAGTTGTTTATAACAGAATCAATCTCTGAAATAACAATATCAGTGTCACGCTATTTGACATGCCGGCTTTTTGATAAATGGGCCAATAAAATAGTCTTTCAAGTCACACTTGATAGCTGTCGGAGCTGTAACTTTGCCACCGAAGTATAGATCAAACGAATGTCGGAAATTTTCCTTACTCTATATTTTCCTAGTATCTATCAGTATCATCACGTCAAGCCCCCTGCAGGGTAGGTAGAGAGTACATAGTTCCAACAGGTTCTTTTCTTACAGACTTCTCTGGCTTCCTTTACAACTGTACTTACTCTACACGCTGTCGGAGTTGTAACTTAGTCACCAAAGTATAAATCAAATGAATGGCTGAAATTTTCCTTACTCTATATTTTTCTAGTAAATAAATAATAATTATAAATTATTTAATTGCAACAGTAGTTAACAATACGTGTATATTTACGGGTTAGTATATAGATACCTTATGCCAAAGGTAGCTTTTGAACCTGGGCGCAGTTGAGGGGCGTGTCAGATTTCAGCGACTTACGCCGCTAGGGTGGCCGACATCAGCACCTTGGTAGAGCTCCGGGATCTCCTCTGGAACACACCGGTGCTCCTCTGTTTCGTGCTCTGAAGAGCCCTCCATCGGGGGGAGACTTAATGTCACGCTCCCTCCTGTATCGACGTGGTGCTAGGCCACACCACTCCGCCGTGAGTACCTAACCCATGTCAAATTATTTGCCTTAGATCGGCAAAATGTTATGTGCACGTAACAAATTCTTATCGCAATTTACCCAAAGGCGAATCTGTTTTGTATCCAGTTTCTGATAAGTCATTCCACCCCGAGAGTATAGGTCACAACAAAACAATGAAACTTGCTGATGCATTCATAACATGATATTCACTGTGTGTGTGAATGATCTACGCCACGTTAGCCGCGGGGCCTTCACAGCTTCACCGGATAAGACACGATATTCGCTGTCACAAATGACATAGAGTAATTTGCAAAAATAAGCTAACGTTTAATAAGGCTGTAAATATTTGGTTAGTAAATGAAAGTTTCGGATTGATGATTTGTCAGTATTTTTTATTGGCCTAGACAAATAAATGAGTTTTAATTTTGAGCGATGCAATTTTTCTTACACTTCCGTCAAAATACAAAAAAACACCGTTACGCATATATTCCCTAAGCGGGGGTGGCAGACGTGTAATGAGTACACCCACTTTTCGCCGACGATGTTAGGTCCCATGTAATAGAGGGCGTACCCTTTTGCCACATACCGGGCACAATTCCAGACTCCGGACTCATACTGGGAAGTCTTCGTTAGAAAAACTTAATTTGTCCGACCTAGGATTTAAATCCAAGACCTCGTAAACACAAAGCGATGCGCTTTGCCACTAGACCAACGAGGCAGTCTGGGTTTATGAAATGATGAGTAAACGAAAACCTATATTTTGTCTAATTTTGCAAATCAAAAAATTAATAAACACCGCTGCACCTATATTCGACAAGTGCGGGTAGTTTTGTCGACGATATTAGGTTCCAATGTAATAGGGGGCTGGCCTGTTATCATTACACACCGGGCAATATCCCACTGGACTGATAGGCACCATTGGGAATTTTTCTATAGAAAAATAACACTTTGTCTGATCTAGGATTCGCCCTCAGCAACTTCGTGGTTGCTACGTGCATTACTCACTACTACACCAAAGAAGCAGTTTTGAAAATCAATTAAGTTATTTTATTATGCAAGACTTACAAAATAAATTATTCCACATATAGACTCATTCTTGTACCGCAACTTACCACTTACGAACTTATTTTTTTATTTTTATTACCTACTTTCCTCATTTCAGTGCCTGGTTCCTTCGTTCAGCACGTTGCCCTCAGGGTTTTATTTTCTGAATATAAAAGTTCCGGTGCAATCGAGACATCTGGCATCATAAAACTGACCATCTCCTCGGTTCAGAGAAAGCATCAAGTTTCCTATCTTAACAGACCTTGTAGTCAAGTGGACTTTCTACAGTCATTAACGCTAACTGAAAATGCATAAATGTACGGAAATGGTATTTTACAACGAAAATACACGTGGTTAAAACAATACGCTATTGATTGCAGCCAGAGAATAGAAAAAAAACACTTGCCAGACTAGGCCTGAATTTTCTCTCTATTCTCTATAGGCCCTCTGCCTATAGTTAAATGGACTATTGAAAGTCGTCAACGCTTAAGGAAAGCGAAAAATTATACGGGAATGACATTTTACAAGGTAATGTTACGTGGTCAGAAGAATGTTCTGTCAAATGTGGCAAGAGAATAGAAACAAAACGGTTGCCACTAGACTAGGCCCGGATTTTTTCTCTTAACAGGCACTGTAGCTAAATGGACTATTGACAGTCGTCAAAGCTGAAGAAAAACGAAAATACGCACGGGAGTAACATTTTTGAAAAAAAAGTTACGTGGTCGGAAGAATGCGCCATCGATTGCGGTAAAACAAAACCTTTGCCATTTGATTAGGCCCGATTTTTTTGACTATATGGACTACTGAAAGCTGTCAATATTGAAGGAAAGCGAAAAAATGTACGAGAATGACATTTAAGAAAAGAAAATTTTACATATTCAGAATATTGCACCATCGATTGCAGCCACAGAATAGAAACAAAACGGTTGCCACATGACTAGTCCCTCAAGTTTTCTGTCTTAACAGGCCTTGTAGCTAAATAGACTTTTGACAATCATAAATGCTGAAGGAAAGCGAAAAAGTATACGGAAATGACATTAAAAACGAAAAAAACACGTGGTCAAAACAATATGCTATCGATTACAGCAAGAGAATAGAAACATGACTAGACCCTCAAATTTTCTATTTAAGCAGGCCCTGTAGCCAAGTGGGCTTTCTACAGTTATTAACGCTCATTGAAAATGAAAAAATGAACGGGAATTACATTTTACAACTAAAAGACACGTGGTCAGAACCATACGCTGTCGATTGCAGTAAGAGAATAGAAACAAAATGCTTGCCACTTCACTAGGATCTCAAATTTTCTGTTTTAACAGGCCCTGTAGCTCAATGGACTATTGACAGTCGTTAACCCGGAAGGAAAGCGAAAAAGTATACGGGAATGACATTCACAAAGTAATGTTACGTGGTCAGAAGAATGCTCCATAGATCGCGGTAAAAGAATAGAAACAAAACCTTTGCCACTGGGCTAGGTACTTAGATAATACCTACTATGTGGCATGGGCGGTAAGATCTAGGAAGAAATATTTGAAAAATATACAATAACATACATAGCGCAAGACCTTAGATATCCCAATTAGATTATTGCCTTACGAATTCAATACGAAAATCAATTTTCCTATTTTAAGGAGATTCTACCATTTTTCAAGCTCGTTGGTACCCAAATTAAATATAAAATACTTTAAAAATAATTGAAATCCATTCAGTTACCGATTAAAAAAAACTACTTCCAAGTCTTGCTTTATTTATGTTACAGCTTGTATAGAACACGTCCCGTCGTTTGACATCCTTGGTAAAATTTACGTGACATCGAATGTTTCATGGCTTTACCATTACATTATCAGACAATTAACGTTTACATATTTTTAAATTACCTCTATATATATATATATATATATATATATATATATATATATATATATATATATATATATATATATATATATATATATATATATATATATATCATCACGCCAGATCCCTTGCGGGGTAGGCAGAGAGTACAGAGTTCCAACAAGTTCTTTCCTTACATACCTATCTGGCTTCCTCCACTCTCATAGTTCGTCTCATACACGCTCGCCGGTTACGGAGACTTTTGACTTGTCCTTCAGATAAGACACTAAACGGAGCAATTTAAGTAGTGATAGCCTAGTGGTTAGACCGTTGGACTGCAAAGTCAGAGGTCTCGGGTTCAAACCTAGGCACGCACTTCTGCTTTTCCAAAGCATGTGCGTATTATAAATTAACTATCACTGGCTTTAACGGTAAAGGAAAACATAGTGCGGATGCATGCCTGAGAGTTTCTCAAAGGTGTGTGAAGTTCGCCAACCCGCACTGGGCCAGCGTGGTGTACTATAGCCTAAACCCCCTCAGTTTGAGAGGAGGCCCATGCCCAACAGTGGGACAGTTTCTTAATAAGGATTAAATTACACAACTCACTTTTTTATCACCATAAGTTTCATCATCAGCCGAAAGACGTCGTTGTTGGGATAAAGGCCTGCCCAAATATCGCCACAACAACCGGCTTTGTGTTGCATATATCAAGCTTTTTCCTGCGACCTATAGAAGGTCAGCAGTCTATCGTGAGGGAAGCCTGCCCGGTGGTTAATTAAAGATCTTCGCAAAATCAGCTTAAATACTGGTCTATTATAAACAAGATACCACCATGGTAGAATTAAAAACAAAATCCCATGAAGAAAACCGTACACACAATATCTAAATAAACAAACCAGAACCCCGACATCATGCCAAGACAATGTGCAAACAATCCACTACGTTCCGTACAAATAGGTATTAAAGTTGGGCGATTCTCTCAACAAACAAGTTAGTTTGGACAAACTCTCAATGTTTCGTTCAGCGTCTACGAAAATAAACATTGACATGGTAGGGTCAATCATTTTCTGTCCTCGTTTAAGAAAGTTAGATTTTTATTTTACATGGCCTAGATGACTGTATTTTGAAGTTTGTATAAACACAGATCTAAAACCTTATATTTATTAAGTTTGTACCTTCTAAAAAAGCTTCGGTATTATATACCAACAGACGCTCGTAGCACTGTATGATCGCGATGTTCTTAGCGAGTACCAAGTTTAAGCAGTGTTCGGTTTGGTTGGTCTGAGATGGGTGAATATTTGTTGCATTACCGTATCTGACTATTTTCGCGCTTCACAACGTACGCTAAACTGGTGGTCTAGGTCTAGGTGGTCTAGGGTCTATTTCATCTGGTAGTCTTTAAGTCTAGTTGGAAGCCTAATGAGTGGCTCGAACTCGATAAGTAACAGCAGGTGGCCACAAACCTGCTTCCACCAATCCGCCCGCCTTTGCTACGTCTACAGACTTTAAGGCTGATTATTATAATGCACCCTCTCCGCAAAGGACCTGGCATGATCATTTATATAAATAGATAGATTTATTAGATATACGATATATACGAGGCATATCCTATATATACGAAATTCAGGTCGTATTAATTTATTTCGATCTTAAATGTTGCCTTGGTGAAATAAAAGCGTGATGTGCTTAGCTGAACAACCAACAAACGGCCTTAAGATACATACAAATAGTAGTATTCAAGATAACATTTCAGATATAGCATTACGCCACTACACCCTTTTTTTCTATGTCAACCTTTATTGTTCTAGCAAGAAGATAAGCCTGTGATAGATTACTATGTTTTTCTTTACCTTTGAGATAAGCAAATAAAGATTGTAGCAAAAAAGTAACAAAACTGAAACATAGCTTTAGGCGAGAGTTATTATGTTAGGTACCGCCCATTTACGAAGCAATTTATTAAATACTAGGAGGGATCAAAAAGTAGTGAGAACCACATACTCCTTGGTAAAAAAAAAAAAATATATTGGCAGGCATAGCTCAGATACATATTTGTAATATTAATAAAAAAAAAATCTTCGACTCTCTTTTGTTTTCTTCTGAATGTAGTCATTTGTTTGCTTCGTGTCGGAACGTGTTCTCGAAAATGGAGAAAAACAAAGTGCGAGCCGTTATTAAACACCCCTCTTTAAAAAAGTTAACGACGCAAGAGATTCATTGCGATTTGGAGGCAACATTAGGAGAGTCTGCTCCGCCGTATTCCACTGTCGCAAGGTGGGCTTCTCAATTTCGAGAAAGGAGAACGAGCACGGAAGACGAACATCGTTGCGGCTGTCCATCGACGTCAGTCACCCAAGAAAATGTTGCAAAAGTCGAGAAAATTGTATTGAGCGATCGAAGAGTTACCATTCGATACTTAATTCAAGAAATGGGCATTTCATTTGGAAGTATTCAATCCATATTGAAACAATCTTTGAATATGAGAAAATTCTCCGCAAGATGGATGCCGAGAATGTTAACCGACAGTTAGAAACAAAATCGACTTGACATTTCGAAGATATTGTTGGACAAGTTTCAAAACTTTTTGTCTCGTTTCGTAACAATGGTCGAAACATGGGTCCATCATTTTCATTCCGAGACAAAACAGCAATCTTCGCAATGGAAACGGACATCATCACCGACCCCGAAGAAGTTGTGTCGTGGCATCGGCTGGCAAGGTTATGGCCTCAATATTTTGGGACTCAGAAGGAATATTGTTGATTGACTACCTGGAGCGTGGAACTACTATTACAGGCCAATATTATGCAGCTTTAATTCCCAATTTGAGGAACGCCATCAAAGAGAAAAGGAGAGGGAAACTTCGAAAAGGCGTGCTGTTTCATCACGACAACGCACCCGCGCACAGGTCGGCAGTTGCGATGGCTGCCATTCAGCAAGCTGGCTTCGAATTGGTTGACCACCACCCTTATTCATTTATTTATTTATTTTTTATTTTATTCTTTATTGTATACAGTTAGAAGTGAAAGAAAAAAGTTTATATTTAGGCAGTATACAAAAAGGCGAGCTTAACTCAAATATGAGTTATCTTCCAGCGAACCTTTGAGTGTTGAGAGATGAAGAGAAGAATAAGAGGGCAGTTATACAATATAACGTCAGAAGATATAAAATAAATACTGTATTTTCAAATAAATACATATATTTAGTACTTACGATACAAATATTAATATATATAATTATAATATATACATAAACATAAATACCTAAATGAAATCAAGATAGGAAATGTTCTTTGATTCTTCTTCTGAAAACGTCCAGAGAAGAGCTTGCACGAATGGAACGAGGAAGTAAGTTCCATAGACGCACAGCACGCACAGTGAAGGACTCGTCGTAACGACTGGAATAATGAAGAGGGGTACGAAGAAGGAGAGATGTAGCTGTACGGCAGGGTTTGTCCCTTGGAATCAGGAAGTCAAAACGCTCTCGGAGGTACACTGGGGATTTAGGATTATGTAGAATGGAGTAGAGAAGAGAGAGAATGTGCAAGTCCCGTCGCAGCCGGATAGGTAGCCATTTCAGTTTCGATCGGAATTCTGATATGTGATCAAATTTACGTAAACCGAAAATGAAACGAATACATAAATTCTGCAGACGTTCGAGCTTATTGACCAGTTCTTCAGTAGCATCTAGGAAGCAAACATCACCATAGTCTAAAAGTGGAAGAAGGAGAGACTGAGCAAGACTTATTTTAGTTTGATAAGGCAAAAACTTTTGCAGACGCTTGAGAGAATGAAAAGTGCCGTAGACCTTTCTGCTTACTTCCGCTATGTGAGAGCTCCAGGCAAGATTGGAGTCTATAAGAACACCTAAATTCTTAACAGTATTACTATAAGGTATAGGAACAGAATCAAGGACAACTGAAGGGAGTGTTTGTAGATTTATATTAAGGGCGTTCATGTAGTGTTTGCCACCAATGATGAGAGCTTGAGATTTGGCAGGATTGACCAAGAGACCGAACGATTTCGCCCAATTACTGATGTTTTCGAGATCATCATTGATGGCGCCAATCGCATGATTGATTTCCCCAACCTTAAAGTGACGATAAAGCTGCAAGTCGTCTGCATACAGATGATAATGAGAAGTAATGACTTTAGTGATAGAGTTTATAAAAGTGGAGAAGAGAAGAGGAGAAAGGACGCCACCCTGAGGCACACCCGCAGCAAGATTACACCATGCAGAGAAGTTCTCTTCAGAACGAACCGCCTGCGAGCGCCCCCGAAGGTAAGAGTTAAACCACGCAATTACAGGAGCAGAGATATTGAGAGAAGACAAGGTGCCTATGAGGATGTCAAAATCGACTGAATTAAAAGCACTGCTGAAGTCAAGTAAAACTAGTACTGTTAGTAATCTGTTCTCCATGGCCAATCGAATATCGTCAGTTATTTTAACCAGAGCCGTAACTGTACTATGACCTGGCCGGAACCCAGATTGAAATGGACTCAGCAGGCTGTTAGAGGAGAGATACTGAGACAATTGATTTTGTACAACACATTCAAGCACCTTAGAGAGAATAGGGAGGATAGATATGGGTCTAAAATGAGACAGTAAAAGGGGATTTGGAATTTTGGGTAAAGGGAGAATATATGCCTTTTTCCACGCACTTGGAAAAGTGGAAGTTTCCAAGGAACAATTCACTATATGGGTGATAACTGGCAAAAGTTTATCAAGTATAGGTGTAAGCATTTGTAATTGAATACCATCATCACCCAGGGCTTTCGTGGATATGGACAGGATAGATTTCTTTATGTCATGCTCCGTAAGCGGGCTGAAAGAGAATGAAGCACATCCAGGCAAAGGGAGGTTTGAGAGAAGCTTGAGAGTAAGAGATTTTATATCATCTTTTAGAGGAGCAGGAGGATTAGAGAAATGAGCATTAAGTGCATTAAGGTCTAAGTTGCTGGTATTTTCAAAAGAGATTTTGCCAATACCAAACGTCTTAAGGAATTGCCAAACTTGTGCTGTATTAAAGTTTTGAATGCAAGAGTGTATGTGGCGTCGCTTCGCATCCCTACATAGACGACTGCAGCGGTTTCGAAGCTTTTTATATAGACACCAGTTTTCTTCTGTAGGAAACTTTCTATGCCGTCTCTTCACTTTGTCCCGTTTAGCCATCATTTTTTTTATAGAATCTGATAGCCATGGCGCGGGTCCATGTTTCACCCTCACTTTTTTTAATGGCGCATGAGTATCATATAAATCAAGTATCTGTTTGTTAAACACTGATACTTTGGCATCTACATCTACACAGTTGTAAACAGAAGTCCAGTCTATACGGCCCACATCCATTTTAAGCTGCTCAGCGTTAATATTTTTGAAGCTACGAAGAAAAAGAAATTTAGAGGAGCGTTTTGGTGAGCGAATTTTGTAGGAGAGAAATATCAAATCATGATAAGAAAAGGAGGCAGGAATTTGCCCATGCGTAGCTACTTTGCTAGAATCGGAAACTAAGATAAGGTCTAAGAGTGAAGGAGTGCAATGAGGAGGA
The DNA here is from genome assembly GCA_905147815.2 of Phalera bucephala. Taxonomy (NCBI): domain Eukaryota; kingdom Metazoa; phylum Arthropoda; class Insecta; order Lepidoptera; family Notodontidae; genus Phalera; species Phalera bucephala. The sequence goes on from LR990612.1 coordinate 15,446,540, forward strand.
TGGTGAGTAGCTGTCAGCGGTAAAATATGCATGTTAACAGAAGAGACAAGGGACCGGAGTTTGTTGCTACGACTGTCCCCCTTTAACAAGCAAGTGTTGAAGTCCCCAAGAATAATAATGTTATCGTGTAAAGTCGAAAAGTATTCTAATTTTGACTCAAATGAGGAGAAGAAATCAACCTGACATGATGGGCTGTAGTAAACTCCTAAAAGAAATGTTGTATGATTAAAATTAATTTCGAGAAAGAGATGTTCAGAAAACTTAGAATACTCGCTTGGCGACTGATCAACCACCTTGCAAGAGATATCACCTCGTAGATATATGGCAACCCCTCCACATCCCTTGCCTGTTCTGTCATTGCGTAACAACTTGTATCCAGGTAGCGCAAACTGCACAGAAGGAAGAGTGGGTTTAAGGAAGGTTTCAGAAACCAGAACCGCATGAATAAGATCAGAGTCGAAGGATGCTAAAAGGTCAGAGTAGTGGGAAGGAATGCTTTGGGCGTTAATGTGGACAGCATTGAAAAATTTCCGCTGATTTAAGAAAACGGACAGAAGTCGATCATGTAAATGAATTGAGTCGTTGTTGTCGTCATCACTAAATGCACTAGAGTACTGTTCGTCGAATATCTCAGAAGAAGAACAAGAAACAAAGCTATCATCACTATTATCAAATATATCCATATGTAAGTAAATAAATAAAATAATAATATTTAATATAAAAACTAGATACTATATACTAACTAGATACTATATATTAAAAAAAAAAATTGATATAATCATACCCTCGGTGCACTCGCCGGTTGAGGAACAACGGATAAAAGTACAATGATCCAAACACGTAAAAAAAAAAAAAAAGACGATTTCTAGACGATCACATCAATTGTCACTACAGATATTATTTATCTGAAGTGAGCATAACTAGAATTTTGATAAAATAAAAACAAACTAATTGTAAACAAATTAAACACACACTGTGAAATTACACAAAGAAAAAAGTACTGTGATCGCTTTAAAAAAAAAACAGCATTACAAGACAGTATTAGAATTACGCACTAGGAAGACGTGTTTGGTAAACAGTAAAAAAAACACCACGACCTCTCACTTCGGAGGCTTTCGTGTTCTCTTCTCCGGAACAAACGATGAAGATGCAGCAGGCCCGTCGCTCGGCTGTTTTTTGGAGCTCACAATTTCGCCAGCAGGAGGAAATTGGACCAACACTTGACGAAGTTCAGCCGCCGTCTCAATTTTTCTCCGCGATTTGTCAGGCAGCTGGATGACGATTTTACCATCGGTGGTCCAGCACTGCTTCATACCATATCTTCTACGGGCTTCCATAAAAACCTCATGCCGGGGTTTGGTTAGGAACTCTGAGAGAGTTAGCCCGGACCCTTTCAAGGCGGCCTTATTGTTCCATACTTGGCTTCGCAGAGAATGGCTTTGGAATCGCATAAGAATGGGTCGAGGCTTGTTGGAGTTTATTCCTAAAGTGTGACACACTACAACATCGGAAGCAGAGACACTTATCATCTTCATCCTGTCCTTTAAAATGTTTATAACTTTGGAGTGGCAATCAGAAACGTCGGGAACTCCATGTAAAAGAATCACCTTCCTACGGGATGCCATCTCGTGCCGATCCAAGCCCAGCAACAGTAACTCAATTTGTGATTTTAGTGCCCCTAAGGTCTTCCAGACAAGGTACTTGAATTCGGTGAACTCTTGTGAAAGGCTGGCTAAGGTTTTATGTACTGTTGGTGTCTCAGAGTCTGCAGCCTTCTTGAGATCCTGTTCATAGGTATCCATCCTAGACGTAAATATTGCTGTCAAGTCTTCCATGGTGTTGGCCAACTTCGCATAAAGATCCATAGTGCAAAAGAGAAGATACAACACGCAGCAGGCAGGAAAATGGAAGTGAGAAGTGAAGGTGCAGTGTAATATAGAGCAGTAAGATAGGCAGAGGAGAAGTTATTAAGTAAATAGGTGCACCAAAGGTTTGTACATCAATTTAGCATGTAATAAACATTACATGTGTAGTTTGTATATTATTAAATAAAATAAAACTATCAGCTGTAAATTTTCAAAACTTTTAAACTGAACTACCCTCAACCAAAAAACCAGATCACCAGATCTGGCGGCTAGTGATTTTTATCTGTTCCCAAAATGGAAAAAATATTTAAGGGGAAACAGGTACGACGACGATAACAAGGTGATGGATGCCGTGGAGAGCTTTTTGAAGGACCAAGACAAAACTTTTTTTGTGAAAGTGATTGAAGCCTTGAAAAAGCGCTGGACTCGGTGTGTAGAGAGACTCGGAAACTATGTAGAAAAATAAATTATTAAGTTATCAATAGTCATTATATTCTATCTTATTCTCACTACTTTTTGATCCCTCCTCGTAGATTGACATTTTAAAATAAAAATTTGAAAAAATATAAACACCGTCACCGCTGTATTCCCCAGGTGTGGGTGGCAGAGGTGTACTGTATGAATCCACTTTTTACCGACGATGTTAGGTCCCATGTATTAGCGGCGATGCTATTGTCATAGACCGGGCACATTCCAGACTCCGGACTGATACTGGAAAATTTGCGATAGAAACACTACATTTCTCCGACCTAGGGTTTGAACCCAGAACTTCATGATCGCAACGCGCATTATTCGCCACTAGACCAACGATTAAAATATGAATAGACATTTTTGTTAAAAACGCACGGATCAAATCTTTTTAACCTACGGATATTGGTGTTGGTTAGGGTGTTTGTGTATATATACATATATGATGATGATTGATCCGACCGATTTCGGCCATGGCGACCACTTTAAAGACCCCTAGTCAGAGTAATGCCGCTGATGCGCTCGAAGATGGCTTATGTAGCCTATCTTCGCGGCGAAACTCCGTGCACATTGAGGGCACGTAAGTACGCCGTTCTCATAGTTGTATGATATGGCAGCAGGTGGGCGGGCCTTTAACTGATTGCGTTTGGCGTCAAGGTCAGCTTTACGCTGAGCCTCGAACTCGTGTACTTGGCTGTTCACCATCCTGCGCCATTCTGGCCGCTGTGCTGCCAAACGTTCCCAACGAGAGGGCTCTATGTTGCATCTCTTCATATGTCGCTTTTGGACATCCTTGTACCGGAGGAGGGGACCGCCATGATTCCGCTTGCCCTTCTCCAGTTCAGAGTAGAAGATGCGCTTCGCCACTCTTTCCTCCGCCATACGAGATACGTGACCGCACCACCGAAGCTGTCGACGCATTAAATAGGCCTCAATGCCACCAACATTGGCTCGTCGCAGAACTTCGGTATTTCGCACTCTATCGGACCATCTGATCCTCATGATGGTACGGAGGCATTTTAGGTGGAAGCGATCCAGAGTGCGAATGTGGCGGCGGTATACACACCACGTCTCAGAGGAGTATAGGAGGTTTGGCAGCACGATTGCCATATAAACCGATATCTTAGTGGGCAACTTAAGGTTATGCGAGCAGAAGACCTTGGTACATAGCTTGCGGAATGCCGCAGCTGCGGTACCCACCCTGCTATTGATCTCAGCATCAAGGTCACACTTGGATGTTACAGTGTTCCCCAGATAGCGAAATCTATCCACCTGCTTTAGCACATCCTCACCAAGTTTTATGGTCAGTGTCTCGTGACCGTGCATGTCCAGGGACATCACCTCCGTCTTATTGACACTGATCTTTAAGCCAAACTTACGGCAGGCTTGGTGGAATGCGGACATCAGCTGTTGCAGGCCGTCTAGGGATTCTGATAGGAAGCACAAGTCATCAGCATACATGATCTCAGTGATCAGTGCGTAAGAGACTTTAGTGCGAGCCTTAAGTCTAGCCAAGTTGAAAAGGCTGCCGTCTGTGCGGAAACGGATGCGGACTCCCTGAGAAACAGTGTGTAAGACCTCTCTAACTACCACCGCAAAGTATAAGGCGAACAGAGTAGGCGCTAAGACACATCCTTGCTTCACCCCACAGGTAACGGGGAAGAAGTCTGTCTGTTCACCGTCTACGGCAACGCAGCATTGCATGTCGTCATGCAGGAGTCTAAGAAGTCTCACAAACTTTTCCGTGCACCCGAGCTTACCTAGCACCAACCATAGAGCTTCCCGAGGCACGCTATCGAAAGCCTTCTCCAGGTCAACAAAGCAAAGGTACAGCTGACAGCCCTGTTCCCTGCTCTTTTCTTGCAGTTGACGCACAGAGAATATAGCTTCGCATGTGCCTCGGTCCGGTCGGAAGCCAAACTGGGTTTCAGGCAGAATCTTTTCAGACAAGTTCTTTAGGCGGTTTAAGAGAACTCTAGCAAAGACCTTTCCGGGGGCTGAAAGGAGCGAAATACCGCGGTAGGAGTTGCAGTCAGATCGGTCACCCTTGTGCTTGTAAAGAGCACTTATGCGCGATACTTTAAAGGTATCCGGAACGCGCTCCTCCTCCCACATGCGAACAAATAGTTCCCACACTAACGTGTGCAACTCCTCTCCGCCGTATCTTATCAGCTCTCCTGGTATAAGGTCAATGCCAGCCGCCCGTTTGTTTTGTTGCTGTCTGATGGCAGTAACAACCTCGTCACGCAATAGAGTCTCGTCCAGCTCAAAGGCGATAGGGAGCTGAGGCATTAAACCGATACTTTGCAGATCAGCTGATCGATCCACATTTAGCAGAATGTTGAAGTGCTCCGCCCAGCGGTTTAGTATATCCTCCTTGCTTGTCAACATGTGACTACCGTCTAGAGACCTTAAAGGCACCCGAGCTTGGTAGGATGAACCAATCAGCTTACGTACCTCACTGTAGAACTCACCCAGCTGGTTTGTGTCAATGAGCCATTGCATGTGACTAGCTTTGTCCTGCCACCACTTGTCTTTCATATGTCGAGACAGCTTGCGCAATTCGAGGTCACTAGCTTTAACAACCGCAACGCTTCCTCTCTGCCTTTTGTGCTGTCGCAGGAGATCTCGGTGTTTGTCGAATGCTGCCCGCAGGGTTTCATCATTTCCATCGAACCAGTCTTCGTTGCGACGGATTTTTTTACCCAGTACAGTTGAAGCGGTATCCATGATATGAGATGACATAGTTCCCCAGGCAGCATCAACATCACCTACCTCATTAGCTGGCATCAGCTTTTCAGACAGGGCTTCAGCGTATTTCTCCCTGACCGCGATATCTTCTAGCTTATCCAAGTTCAAAGAAGCAAGCTTTTTTATAAGAGATCTACGCGGGCGACGGAGGCGGATTCGTAGCTTAGTGACAATAAGTCGGTGGTCAGACCAGCAGTGCGCACCACGCATCACGCGGGTGACCTGTACTTGGCTGAAATCTTTTTGTCTCACGATAGCATAGTCAATCAAATGCCAATGCTTAGATCTTGGGTGCATCCATGTTGTCTTGTACTTGGCGGCAAGTCTAAACATAGTGTTCGTAATTGCCAGACCGTATTGAGCACAAAGACTGAGCAGCAACTGACCATTGCTGTTCATGTTGCCAACTCCATGTCTACCCAGAACTCCAGGCCAAGCCTCATAGTCCCGTCCAACCCTGGCATTGAAATCGCCCAGCAATAAAACCTGCTCCCTGGCGTTGAAGCTATCGAGGCAATGTGTCACTTCCTCATAGAACTTTTCCTTGATGTCATCAGACTTGTCTAACGTTGGAGCATAGACACTGATGACATTAAGGTAGTTGTCTTTGTCCAGGTGAAGGCGCAGTGTGGTTACGCGGTCTGAGATATGTACAGGGTACTCCTCCAAATGCTTTGCTAAGTGATTCTTGATGGCAAAACCTACCCCTGATCGTCGAGTTTCGGAGGCAGCGGTACCTTTCCAGAAGAAAGTGTAGCCGCCACCTGCTTCCACCAGCTCTCCTTCATCGGGGAGATGTGTTTCGCTGAGAGCAGCCACATCCACGTTATAGCGATGAAGTTCCCGAGCTACTATGGCGGTCTTACGTTCGGGGCAGGCGTTGACATCTCGATCAAGAAGCGTTCTCACGTTCCACGCGCCGAATGTCATAACAGGTGTTCTTTTTAAATTTCCTTTGCGGCGTCGACCACGATTTAAATGATGCGATGATAGCCGCGGTTACTACCATCTGCCATGTGGGGACGAGCATTTTTTAGGGCACCTTTTCTAGCCCCCTCCCCAGCTGAGCGGGGAAAGCAGTGCCTCCCTAAACAGGGCTGCTTTGACATCCCAAGTGCTGCCGAGCCCGTGCTGTCGTCCCAAATGTGCAGCTCGGAAACGACCACGGCGTGTTCTCACGCCCCCGGGACCGCCTGCGTGCAGATATCAGACAAAGCCTAGTTTGCATCAGGCTAGACCTCTCTACTTCTACCCATCGCCACAGGACTTTTGCGTACTCGGAGTCCAGTAACGGAAGCGGTCAGATGCGCAGGAAATATTAAGGTGCACAAGTATACGCGCGAGACACAGGTGCACATACTCATCCTTATCCTTCTGGGCCCAGTGGAACGGAGACCGTTACGACCGGAGAAGGACTCAGACAGACGGAGCAGTATCACGGTGAGAAAGATACAAGGAGTCAGTATTTTCTCACACTCCCTTAATCGCCTTCTACGATACCCACGGGAAGATATAGGGTGGCGCTATTCTGCTCTGCCGGCACCACACGGCGGGATATATATATATATATATATATATACATATATATACATATATGTACATACATATATATTTTTTTTTTTAAACGTAGCCCCACACTAGTATTTATTCCTGTATCGTGGGTGCGTTTACAAACATGAAAATTCACATGCACAAATACCCAGACCGGGACAAATAGTTGTGGATCACACAAAGATTTGTCCCGTGCGGGAATCGAACCCGCGACTATTAGACACAGTAGGCGGAGAGGCTTAAGCTCTCAACCACTGCGCTAAATCGTCCGTCCATAAATATGAGACCTGAAATTTCTTAACATACTGTAAGGGTACGGCCAAACCAACGCGTTCAGCCGCGGTGGCGTGCATGGTGGGGATCAGCTCCTGCAGTAATATTTGTATGGATATGTTCACACCAACACGTCCTACGTCCTACATGCGCTATCTGAGCGGTGATTGCACGCGCAATCGTGGGGGATACTGATCGCTACCGTGATTTCCGCTGGAGACGCCACCGCGGCCCTGGCTAAACTCTTTGGTTTGGCTGTACCTTAAGTGAGGTAAACGATTATATATACAAAATGTAACAAAACAAACTAATCTTTTATGCAAAGAGGTTTCATACAAAATACTGACTGTTATCCAACCCTTTGTCATGCCGGGAGTAAATTACTTTTACTTCTTCACCAGAGAATGAAAATGTGTTTGTCCAGAGTTTTCATAATATAAAACGTGTCACTGTGAAACAATAAAACTCCCCTTTGTCAATAAGGAAGAAAAAGAAACTTCAGAAGTGCCGTCGTAAATCAGAAACTTTTACTTTTCTGTGTCGATATTCACAGACTTATTAGCATAAAGTAGGATTGAAATGGCCATGTTTAATAAAAAATAAGTTATGTTATTTTAACGATCTCTTTAAAGGACTGGCCTGACATGGCACAAACAGACAGGAGTGGAAAAGGGAGGCCTTTGCCCAGCAGTGGGAAACAAATGGCTCATAATAATAATAATAATTATGACGATGTTTGTTTTGATTGACGTATGGAATTTTAATATTCCTCTCTGCTTTTTTTAATCGCTCCCTCTTCCCACATTAGGAACTATTCTTGTGTCGTGGGTGCGTTTAAAAACATGAGAATCACACGAAGTGCGTGTGATTTTCATGTTTTTTAAACGACGAACTTCCAGATCGAACTACATATTTGTGGGTTGCACAAAGATTTGTCCTGTGCGGGATCGAACCCGCGACTGGACCAAGCCGGACTACTCCGTTCTATTTAATAAAATATAGCTCCACTTAATCTATGTATATTATAATATATTAAAAGCTTCGTTTTCGTATTATCCATATTTACAATTTATAAGTTTTTGTTTAACTTTCATTCTTTATAACTCGTCCTCAATGTTTATTCCTTTCTGGTTTAAATTTTGTGATCCATTTTTCAAAGACTTTTAGCATCTGAAAACTATATTTTGGCATACTAGGTAAGTAACTTCGGGAATAATGCAACAATATGGTTACATCAAGCTGGTCGTGCCCGTAAGAACATGTCAATTATGACATAGTTCCACTGAGTTTCAACTCGTTATGTTTGTCTTGAGTATATCCCTAGATGGTTTTCAGAGTCTGATGATGGAATCGGACGGTGACGATAGGAACTCCCCAACTACTAAACAGAATCCCGTGGTACGTAGGCTTGTTAATTTTGTCTTGACAAGTACTGTAGGTAGTGTCCAGTGTCTGATGATGAAGCTGGGAGGTAACCATAGGAATTCCTCCACTTGCTATGATAAGTATGAAAAAGTCCTTCGACGAATTTTCGCTCTGAAAGCTTGTTGTAAAAAATAATTAGGTATGTGTCTTCGGTGTGTGAAAACGACTGCACAAATAAACACAGATTACCATGCTCACGTATCAATGCCCGCGCTTGACCAGGACCTGCATTCTTGATGAACTCATAGATGACGACCACGAATCTTACGAATTTCGGCCAACAAGTATTTAAAAAGGTTTCTTCGCATAATTCTCACGAATAGACATCGGCCTCATTAACGAAATAATATGAAGCACCAACTCTCACACAGGAAAACAAGTGATTAAATTCATCTTTTACATAAACACTGGATCGGTATCATAAACGCTGTTCATCTTAATCATTTAAAATTGGTTTTAAACCTTTTGTCTGTCTCTAATTCGATTTAAAGCGGCTTTATTTGTAGGCTTTTCTGCAAAGGGGGCCGAGCAAGCGATTAACTCTAATCCGGGAGTTGCTTTACAAATTCTTATCAGTTAATTTTAGATGTGGCAGCTACTGCTTTGTAAGACATTGTACGTATATACGTAAGACATGTATAATGAATCAATTTGCTCGCTTTTGTTTTATTAAGGATGAAGTTTCGGTTTCGCTCATTAACAAGGTGAATTTATGTAAAGGTAGACTAATGATTTTATTTCGGTACCGAAAAGATAGTAAGTGTAAGACTAGATGATCATCATCATTAGTATTATCATCAGCATATAGCAGTCCACTGCTCGACATAGGCCTTTCCAAGTGCACGCCACTGCGACGATGCTCGGCTACTCGCATCCAGTTTCTGCCAGCCGCCCTACAAAGGTCATCGCTCCACCTAGTCTGAGGACGTCCTACGTTTGCCAGTCCGTGGTCTCCACTCAAGAACCCGTTTGTCGCAGCGGTCATCAGTTGTTCGGCTAATGTGACCGGCCCATTGCCACTTCAGCTTACTAATTCTGTGGGCTATATCGATAACTTTGGTTCCCTATCAAATGACTTCGTTCCGGATTCTATCCTTCAGAGAACCTCCGTGCATAGCCCTTTCCATAGCTTGCTGAGTGACTTTAAATTTATGGACCAGTCCAACCGTGAGTGTCCATGCTTCGGCTCTATAAGTCATAACGGGCAGAGCGCACTGATTGCAGACTATTGTCTTTAGGCTTTGTGGAATCTGCGACGTAAGTACTATACTTTATTTCCCAAATGCCACCCAAAACAAATATTTGTGGGTTACAAAAGATGTATCCCGTGCAGGAATAGAACCCGCGACTTCTCAAATAGGCGGAGCGACTCAAGCTGTCAACCCCAGTGGTTGCCCTAAAACCGTCCCTCAGTAATAACTCTATGGTTTTCAGGGGCTACAAATCTTTATACACCATCATTTCCCTGTATAAACCTATTTAATGTTCCCGTTTTAGAAGGAACGTAATAAATTATGATGCGTACGGGCGGACCGAGACTTCGAGGAAAAAGAGCACCTAAAGAAACTAATCAAACCATGCTCCGGTAATGGTGTTATAATTTTGCGAGTATCTGAATATATACTACATAGCATTAATAAAATAGAGGGTTAGCACGAACTGATTGACTTTATCGTGACGCTTTCAATTTTATATGCCATCGTTTTTACACTTCAAATATATCTATACGTCTATATATATATATATATATATATATATATAAAAGCTATAACGGAGCCAAATCTGTACATTAAATATTTTTTTTTAATTTTATTTGGGTCACACTTCCTTATCAATATAAAGGCTGAAAGATTTATTTTTGGAATTATTTCCGTCTGTCTCTTTATGTTTTAATCATGCAACAACAACCAAATGGATTTGTGTCGTGGGTGCTTTTACCAACATGAAAATTCGCCTTTTCCCGTGTGGGAATCGAACTCGTGGCTATTCGATGCAGTAGGCGAAGCGACTTAAGCTCTTAACCATTGCGCCAAATCGTCCGTCAAAAGTGAACTCTAATTTTAACGACGAATGACCCGTACAAAACGTTGAAAAAATAATACACAGAAATTTCTATAATGGCGTAACCGATTGTAAATGGATATCTATCACAAGATAATGGAGTACCTTTCAGAGATACTTTTGGTACTTTTCATCCCAGAAAATGTCTGATGGTAAATTCGGAAAATCTAAGATGTTGTTGAATTGTTTGTGTTTAGCCCTTAGAGGCCTTAGCACGAAAATAATTATTATAGCGTAAAGCTATCGAGTTGATGTGCCATCCTTTATGCATTACAGATTTACTATACAAGGTGTAAAGAACGCAAAACCTCACTCCACAAATATATTATTGCTTTACGTATTTTATACGAAAATTTTATGGAATTTTGCACCATATTTTAATCTATTCGGTACCCAAATTAACAATAAAATTTAATAAATAATTAACTTTTGTTTGCCTATTGAGGTGTATGTAATGGAAATACATTTAAAATAGCCGTAATGCTTTGAATAATTATTAAATTTTGTTTAATACAGCGAACAGAACGAGTAAGAGCATTTTTTAAAACATAAATAAAAAAATAAATATCTTTAAAAGTACTTGGAATCGATTCAGTTGCCGATTTAGAACAAACTACTTTCAGGTCTTACGTTAATTATGTTACACCTTGTATAAAGATGAAAGTGGCAACACGGTTTCTCGACAATATTACTATAACGTCAATCAGTTTGTGCTTAGTCCTTTGACGTATTACATGTCATGTGCCAAAACATCGCCACAAAAAAGGGTTATAATTATGTAATGTAATTGTAAGTCACTGATGTTCTTGTATGTGGCAACACAACCCTAGCTTCGTCTGAGGAACAGATGGAAACAAAATATATATTTAGAGATTAGCTGTTTCTCGCGACTTTTCCCGCGTAGAATTTAACTAAAAATGTTTGTTCAGTTCGCAGAGTTAAAAATATCTCTATTTATCTTTATATATCATTCATCAGTACAGAATTCCAAAAGGTTCTCTCCTAACATACCTCTGGCTTCCTCCACTCACATAGTTCATAAAAATAAAAGTTATTAAAATTATTGCATATTTATTGGATTTCATGAGTTTCATATTTTTTGGCACGGTGCCCTAATTCGTTTTCTAAAATAAATGTAGCCTAAGTTACTCCTTATAACATCAGCTATCTGCTTATAAAAGTCTCGACAAAATCGGTACAGTCAGTTCTGAGAATAGCCGGAACAAACAGACAGAGAGACAAAAATTTCATAAATTATTTGGTATAAGTGCATACTTTCATATGTATTAAATAAAAAGCTGTTATTTTGACATTACAAACAGACACTTCAATTTTATTTATTTGTATAGAAAATAAATGCTTCATTTATTACGTATAGTAAAAAACTACAATGTTCGATAGATCCAGTAACGCTCTAGAATTTTGCTCTATTAGGGTAGGGACAGTTTTAGTAAAACGACAAATTTAAATATTCGACATATTTAAATATTGAGACAAAATGTCTATCTATCTCTCTCTATTTCACCATATCAGATCCCTTCCCTGGTAGATAGAGAGTTCGGTGTTCAGTGTGCATATATCTTATATTGCAGACCCCTTTGGCTTCCTCCACTCTCATAGCCTCATAACCACGCCGGTTACAGAGACTCTTGATTTGCCCTAAGGCACGGTCTATTTCGTAATGGTAAGATTTTTTTACGTCTTCCTCAGTATCTACATACTCCCACTTTTTCATTGTATATCTATTGTGTTATTTTTTCTTCCGACCTTCTTTCTATATGCCCAAACCACCGGAGCACACCCTTTCTCATCTTTACACCGATACTATCCTTCATACCTACACGTTTTGTTACAAATCCATGTTATATTATATAACCAATTATAATTATATTACCAATTACTAATGTAAATCTAAACGTGTAGTAGCGACATCTGTTGTTGAAATGTTTATATTAAGCGTAGAACGACATCTATTGGTACGATTTATTCGTTTATGTGATTAGTTCGTGATTGATAGGAATTGAGGTTATTTCAAACCCTTGATTAATAATTGAGTGTTTTTATAATGATACTTAAAATTCATGCCTTATGAATTTTTCGCACAATGTAATTAAATATTATATTTATATTTATCTCAGTCACGTAGGATAAATTAAGTGATGTAACGAATGATGAATCTGTGACTACTTACTTCCATGAAAAATTTAAGAAATGTGTGAATTAAAGAAATGTGGAATTGGAAATGAAGGTGCGATTTCTGGCATAATAAGGGAATTACCAACTGAATTAAGACTCAATGCTAAAGCTTTCAGGTGGTTCATCTAAAGCGACATGGCGCCGTGGCTCGACATTGCTGCTCGAGCTCTGCTTCGTATGCCGGAAGCCGGGACACTATGCGAAGGATTGTCGCAGCCTGTTTACCTGCTCCAACTGCCCTCGTCAAGGTCACGAAGCCACAAGCTGTTGGAGCAACGTGGCACCCACCCATTAGATTGTTATAAATAATAGTTTTTAAAATGGTTGCAAAGTATAAAAAAATACTTTTTAAAATGGTTGCATTTTTAGATACTGGAAGCAAAGTAAATGTAATCACTGTGAATACTGCTCGCCAATTATTGTTACCGGTTAAAAGATCTTTTATATCTTTGCATGGGTTCGGTGCTAGCTATATGCCTTCTCTTGGTAGGGTCAACTTTACAGTGCACATAGATGACTTGCACATAGCTAGCACTGCCGAGGTTACTAATCAACAAATAGGGGATATAGAATTCATTATAAGGCACTTTAATAAATAATAATGGAATAATAAGCGATTTGTTAAATATTGAGGTGGATGAGCCGCGAAATAACAGCTGCGATTGGCGAATGATGTTGTTTTATGTCCACGTAGTGAAACTAACATTTAAATCACTTGCTGTAATACTTGCTTTACATTATTAACGTTGCCTGTTTATAATTCAGAACAATCTTATTTTATACTTTTTTTTTTTTCTTTTTTTTTAAGACGGAGCCCCACACTAGGATTAATTCCTGTATCGTGGGTGCGTTTACAAACATGAAAATTCACAAACACAAATACCCAGACCGGAACAAATAATTGTGGATTACACAAAGATTAGTCCCGTGCGGGAATCGAACCCGCGACTATTAGACACAGTGGGCGGAGCGACTTAAGCTCTTAACCACTGCGCTAAATCGTCCGTCATCTAGGACAGTAGTTTCTGCTACTACAGATATTTTAAAGGTAATCAATTTTGGGCATGTTCCTATTGTATAGAAAAAGGGACGCATAATAGCTCCATTGGAACTGTGCCATGAGTCATTTGTAAAGAATATTGGTGAGACTACTACGTACGTTTCTTTTCCTTCGTAGTTTTAAAAACATAGATCTGGACCGTTTGTGAGAAGACGCGGGCAATATTGATTGGTCTCCTGTGTACAACTTTAATAATTTGGATGCTAAAATCTCGGCCTTTAATACAATATTAATAGATCTCTTTGATGTGCATGCTCCAGTAAAAAAGGTGAGGGTAAAACATCTTCCTGCACCATGGTTGTCTGTTACCATTAAAACGGAAATGTCGAAAAGGGACAAGGCTAGGAGACATTACATCAAGTCCCTTACAGAGGTGAACTGGTCCCTGTATAAGAAACTACGAAACCGCTGCAGTCGTATGTGTAGGGATGCTAAGAGACACCACATACACGATTTAATCCAAAATTTTAATACGGTACAGGGATGAACAATTCTTAAAGTCTCTCGGTGTCGGAAAAGCTAATAATGATAGCATTCTAGATATCGACGTAAATGCAATTATTACACACTTTTCAAATTATCCTGTGATATTAGAAAATGATAAAAAAGCTTCTACTCTACGTAACCTTTCTAGCCAACCTTTGCCTGCATGACTCCAATTTTCTTTTCAGCTAGTTACAAAGATAGAAATAAAAAAATCCATCCTAGCAATTTCTACTAAGGCTGTTGATGGTGATGGCCTTCAGATCCAAATGCTTCGCCCCCTCATAGATGAACTACTTTCAGTAATTACCCACATTATTAAATACTCACTCGAGGTAAGCTTCTTTCCTTCAGCTTGGAAGAAGGTCAACGTTCTCCCGCTTTCTAAGGTTTTAAACCCCTCCTCTGCCTCACAATTCCGTCCCATATCCATAATTCCAATCTTATCCAAAGTTCTTGAAGCATTGTCCTGAATCAACTATCTCACTTTCTTTGCTCTAGTAGCTTACTAGTCTGGATTCCGTACTGGCCATGGTACAGTAACTCCTTGGTTAAGATTACTGATGACGTGCGATTGGCCATGGAAAATAAGCTTCTTACAGCTCTGGTTCTGCTGGACTTTAGCAGTGCTTTCAATTCTGTCGATTTTGCTCGCAGTCGGTCCGCTCTAATGAGGAATCCTCAGAATGGTGTGATCTCTCAGCGGGCGTACCGCAGGGTGGCGTACTCTCTCCTCTTCGTTTCTCGATATTTATCGACGCAATCACTAAGGTTATAACATCATACTATCATCTCTATGCAGATGACTTGCAGCTTTATCGTCACTTCAACATGACTCTAAGTCACATTTATTAGGCATTAATTACATATCATATTAATATATCCAGAATCCTTTCCTTAATTGAACAGCATTTTAAATATTTTGAATAAATAGTGCTTAAAGTTATTAGTAGTAGTATAATTTTCTATAAAATTCTTTTTTCGAATCTTTGGCATTTAGTGTATACTTAAAAAAAATCACTAAATCCCCTCTACACTTAGCAAATTTAATATAAAAGAACATTCAAAGTTTATTATAATTATCTACAGTTGTATTTTAAAAAGACATGTATAGACTAGATTCTATACATTCACATGAATAAAACAATTACCAGTGATGACTTACGGCACCGAGACAAGGTCGCTCACGATGGGGCTCATAAAAAGGCTCGAGGTGACCCAAACGGCAATGGAAAGAGCTATGCTTGTAGTTCCTCTGCGAGATCGAAACAGAAATGAGGAGATACGCAAGAGAATGAAATTCACCGATTTAACTCTCAGAATTGCCAAACTTAAGTGGCAGTGGGCGAGGCACATCGCTTGTAGAGCTGACGGCTGTTGTGGCAGGAAGGTTTTCGAAAGGCGTCGTCGTACCAAAAGACGAGGAGTGAGCAGACCCACCACAATGTGGACCGATGACCTTGTGAAGGTCGCAGGTAAAAGCTGAATGGGTAAAGCATAAGCCGGTCGTTGTGGATCTTTGGGGGAGGTCTTTGTCCTGCAGTGGACGTCCTTCAGCTGATGATGACGGATCCCTTGTAGCTACTTAAAGCTCCTTCTGGGTAAGGTAACAATAACAATGTGTACTGTAACTTCAGAAGAAGAAGAAAAAAGAAGAACACATCTATTTTAAATTGCATATTTGTTGAACATAAACACCGGGATGTTTTAATTCCGAAGAAATGTTTCTGAATAATATGGAAAATATCACGCACTTTGTGATTTTATTTGCATCGTTTTAGTTCTAGGGAGTTTTCCATTTCTTATAAACATTATTTCTGTAATGACTGCGAAGTTATAAATGTAATTTATTTGTAAGGTCTCAATTTTTTTCCGTTAATTATTATACCTACCATTTTGTATACTGGTCAAGATTAGGAACTATTTGAGGAGTGGACACTCCTTATGCGAGGAGTTAACTCTCAACCGTTCGACGTTTAGAGTAGTGTCAGTGCCGATATCTGGATATATATCTGGAGGTCAGGATGCATTGTAGAGAGTCGGGGTCTGCTTCTGTCAGATTTATCTTAAAAGAAAGCCACCAAGGTGAATCCGAAAAGGGGTAGCTACAGCATCGTTAGCAACTCCAATAGTGCATCTTGTCGAGGTTTTCCCCATCCCACTGTCCGGGGCTATAAATAACAGGCAGCTGAAAAAAGGTAGAGTGTAGGCCCCTGATGTTCGGTTGTTTGGTGCGCTCCTTAAGGAGACTGCTGGGTGAATTATATGCACCTTGCCCGCGCAACACAGCCACATACACGCACATTTCAAAGGTGAAGCGGTTTTGTTTTTTCTCATGGCGTGCCATGAAAACAAAACCGCTTGATGCAGCAGCCAAGAGTAAAAGTGCTGGCGCGTTCCGTTTAGTAACCTAAAATTCCCTTTTGCCGTAAATGTGGCCACGATAGGGATTTTTAGAGTAATAAAAGCCTTCTCCGTTAGAAGAGAAGACTCAAATCTTTTGAAAAATGTTACCTACCATGTTCCTACCATGCGAAAGGAAATAATTTTAATTTAAAAATAACTTTTTAAAAGACAGCTCTATAACAAACACACAAGAAGATATTGTGCTTAGTTGAGTTCTTGTGGCTTCCTTTTGGCTCTATCATCAGATATTAGCCTTTAGACTCGGAGTCAGCTCGTCAGATATTTTTGGCTTGCGATTAATTTTGCCTACGTTTGCCGAAAACTAGGCAAAAGTTTTTACAATAATATAAAGAGTCCGACTTAAGTTTTAGCAAAAATAAAAAGAATACTTCCTATTTTACTATTATAGACATAAATAGACACAAATAAACATTTATTTTACGTAATTAGACCTAAATTGAGACAAAGGTGACTTACCGAAGATAAGGTTACTCTTTCCGTTGAGAATCTCACTTTTTATCACTCACACTTTTCACGGGCTTGTAACATTTTATACACAAAACTATTACTAGCAAGTTTCTTTAGGAATTCTAATAAGATTTATTCAGCAATTGGAATGATGAATTTATATATTTACATGCGCAACACTTGAGACGCCACATAGCGGGAACGCGCGTCTGATGGATGTTTACGTTATCCAATCACGTAATCACAAACACAGACTACCAACTATTATATATCAACAAAATGTAAATTTTATCCTCTACATTTCATTCGAACATTGTTTATGGCTACAATTTAGTTTTGGCCCACAATAAATCGAAAACGCAATCGACTACCGCAACGTATGAAACCATACGTTCCCAATTTTAGGGGTTAGACACCTGCCGGGTCTAAACTTCTCGTCAAGACAAATTCATAAGCCCAAACACGGCGAGGTTACATTAGGTAGTTAGGTGTTTCCATTGGCCACCTTTCGGCTTCATGATCAGACCCTAAACACTGTCTGGTTCTATAGTACCTGTCAATACCAATCCAACAACCCTTAACACGAGGCGGTTATGCTGGGTAGTTGACATGTTCCCTTAGCCACCTTGCTACTCCTTCATCAAGCCAGCTCCGTGGTACCACGTTATTGTCACCGAACTTATATAAGTATGCCAAATTTTAGCTCAATCGGATAACTGCAAGTGATAGACAGACATACGAACAATACAAGTTAAATAAGAGCTTGGGTTGTACTCTAATTATTCTTGAAACTTGGAATAGTCATCATCATCATCAGCCTATAACAGTCCACAGCTGGACATAAGCGACTCTAATTGCATGAGTACGATTCTCGATGCCGAATATGTTGTAACTCTAAATAGTCATCTATCTATATCATCAGATTCCTTGCGGGGTAGGCTGAGAGACAATAGTTTCAACATGTCCTTTCCTTACAGACCTCTCTAGCTTCCTCTACTCGCATCGTTCGTCTTATACACGCTCGTAGGTTACAGAGACTCTTGTCTTGCCCTTAAGATAAGACACGGTCTATTTGGTAAGATAGCCTAGGTCTTCCCCGGTACTTACATCTTTCCATTTTTACATTGTATATCTGTTTTGTTATAGTTGCCTTTGTCTAAAAAGTCATACCTATTCAAAACCATTTAAGACCATATTTTAGTAATGAACTCTTGAAAGCAACTTATAGCTGTGTATCTATTATATTTTTGATCTTCAAAATATATATAACTTAGACAGGTATTCACTAACACCACCATTTTTATATACAGGCTTCGAAAAAAGTACTGAACAAATATCCAATAAAAGTGATAAAGCTCGACCCGGCACTCGCTTTCTGCGAAAATCTCTTTAATTATGTACGTATTAGGTACGTAGATATAGAGAAGTTAATAGGATTCCTTAATTAAATTCCTGGTTAAATTAAATGGAAAGTTAATGAAGTTTGGTATCTGTTTTGTTTACGTTTTTAATCTTGACTGTATAAAAATTAGTAGGAGTCACTATTTGGGTACTTACGCGGTATGCGGGATAATATTGTCCGGAAAACATTCCGTTACAGAGAGCTTAACACAAACAGAGGGCTTGGTAGGAAAAATGAGCGTTAGCGTAACGCTAAGCCCTCTGAGGCCTAAATACTAACAATTGACGTAGTACTAACGAGACAAAGCTTACTTTTAGTTAATTTAGAGTATGAAAAGTAAGCATATCAACTCGATAGCCTTACGCTGTCGTCAATCTGTTCGTGCCAAGCCCTCAGATTGACATTATCGTCACGTCTTCGAGAAAGCGTGCTGTCACGTGCATCTTTATTTAGTAAGCTTGAAATGTAAAAAGGATGGCATAATGCTGAGTACAACCTGTTCATAATGAGCCTTCTGGTGTCAAAAATGCTATTAAAAGTAGATAGTAATTTAAAATCTTTACACAATCTTTACTTTATTACTCAATCTGTAATACTTTTTTGGGCCTTCAGTAAGTTTAACAATGAGGTAAACTGTATCATAGAGATATTACTAATCTTTTAAAGATTGAAGTAAAAAATATAGATGGCCCACCGCAAGTTGGACTAACAGTGGATTTCATTGAGGGAATGGCGACTTTTGGATGTATCGTACGACTTAAATCATAATATCTTTATTTCCATGTATGTGAGCATA
The DNA here is from genome assembly GCA_905147815.2 of Phalera bucephala. NCBI lineage: Eukaryota > Metazoa > Arthropoda > Insecta > Lepidoptera > Notodontidae > Phalera > Phalera bucephala. Next base: position 15,465,745 of record LR990612.1, read on the forward strand.
TTTTAGTAGTAGCATTAGTTGCAGCCATTATAAGCAAACTTAAATATCTCCCGTATGAGATATAGCAAGTAATAAAAGGTAATGAGATGGCCAAAAGAAAAATATTGCTGATAATGGTTAAGGGTGCAAGATGTAACTTCTGTGACTAGGTACAATGAGTATTTGAAGTTATATCGATTGAGATCTTACCTATTGCTGAGTTAATAACCTGCCGATACGCTATGTGAAGATCAAGCTGTCATTCCCTTTCCACAGCATACTGGTAACAGTTCTTTAAGGGATGTTTTTGGACACGATATTGTTTTCTACACATTGTCCGAACGATGATTCGAACAGAGGACCTCGTGATCGCAACATGCATTAGACGCCACTAGACCAACGAAGCAGTCATCGCAGCCATAGCATAAATTTGGTATAATATTTAATTAATAAATAGGTACACGTGTAATAAACAAAACATATTTTTTCCAATGTCGTATATTCATTTCATTTTACCGTACAATAATAATGCTAATGTTAATTTAATATCACAGTCAAAAAGATTACGTTTAACATCGTAAGTTTTAAAATAATTATCTTAAATATCTTACACAAATAATTTACCGCTAAACCTTGAAATCATTGAATATTTAGAAAGCTTGTAGAATTTAAAAGATTTTGAGTACTTCAAGAGTTTTATTGTGACAGCACATTTTTAATTGACATTGACACAAAGTTTTGGCGTATATTCTTGCGTAAATTCAAAATTTCATGGTTTCACGGTAAGTACAATAATTTCCTAAGAAAACAACAATGGAACATGTAAAATAAAAAAAAACATTACAATTCACATTGTCGTTAAACAGTTTTCACAATAGAAAGTAGTTAAAAAATTTCTTAAAAAAAGACAGTATTATAAAAGTTAAGTATAGTGCTACGAGGATATTTTGGCCCGACGATGACATTAACAGGGGGGGGGGGGGGGGGGGGTTAAAATTAGGGTTATCATTTAGTACAATTTTTCTACTTTCAGGAAAATATTTCAACGGTTACTAATTTAAAAAAGAACTTGGGTAAATTTCATAGCAAACGGCAACTCTGCGATTGTCATAAAGTGTCATGTATCCTGATGACAGCGTTAGTTCCAATTTGGCCGCGGGCCAAAAGGTCCTTGTATGACAGTAAGTTTCAGATTATTTAAAAACGTTGTGTTGTTTCCGTCTTCATAATGTGAGAACTCTTCAACACTGGATTTATTTTATTATTATTTGGGGGTAGCAAAGATAAATACCACGTTCACATTTATTACGATATTGATATTTTTATTGTTTAACATACATAATTATAAATTTTCACTAACTACTATTCAGTTCTTATCGAATGGTCGTTTTCATAGCTAGTCCACTGCTACCTGTAAAAAAAAGCTTATTTTAAAACAAAAATATAGTATGCGGTTTCGGCTCCATGTATTGATGGATCAAGGATTCCGACATGACCCGCTCGTATTCTTCGGGCGGGTAAAAATAATCACACATCTAAGAAGAATACTATTATGCCTCTGAGATGTCATGAGAGCAAACAATCGGTACATGAAGAACCTAAATTAATTGATAAAAACTTTGTATCTTTCTTAGCTAGAAATATTCTTTCTTAACATAATAAAACACTTTAAAAAAAAAAAGGTAAACCGACTTTACAAAGAAAAAAATAAATATTTGAAGTCAGTGCTGGTTGGTGCAGTCGGTTACTTGGCACCGACTTCAAATATTTATTTTTTGCTTTTTGTAGTCGATTTACCTTTTTTTTAAAAGATTTTTATTTTACCATTTTAAGTGACGAGTGAATTATTTAGTAATATTTATATACCGATATTATATTATTTTGCTGATTTGTATAGTAAGGTACCTACAGGATTAATATAATGATTATAATAACGGAATCTATACATTCGTGCTGTTCGCCGTTAAGGAGTTCCCTCTTGTATCTTCAAAATCCAAGGTCCAAAACCAATAACATTAAAATAGGACCACCTCAAAACTATACTGAACCCAATGCAAAAAAAATCATCAAAATCGGTTCATAAGCAAATGAATTATAAAAAAGTAGAGTACCCTGGTGTATCTTCTAAGTTCAAGGTCCAATACCAATGAAATTAAAATGGGACCACCTTGGAGATATACTAAACCCAATGCAAAAAAAAATCATCAAAATCGGTCCACAATTGAGGGAAATATCACTGTACATACATAAAAAAAGCATACATACAACCGAACATAAAACCTCCTCCTTTTTGAAGTCGATTAAAAATGTTTTAAAGTCAAAATCAAAAATCGTTTATTTGTAAAGACCAACAAAAAACGCTTACAAACGTCATAAAAATATTACATTTCATGTAGCTTTAACTGATTACGACCGCTTTCACGATACCGTTATGCGCGTTATGCTAATTTATTTATTATATCTATCTATATATGCTATCAATAGTGTTTAAATGTTTGAAATTATATTGACACGAATTGATTCTGTCACATTTTCAAGGTATCAACACTTTTTAAAGAGAATATAACATCCTATTTAGAATCAAAACATATAATTTCGAGTCATTTTCTTTTTCCACTCTTTAACTCTAGTTTTAAATGCTAGCGTTTTTAACCTAAAGAAGCTTATATTCTTGTAGTATAACTCGATACCACTCCGGTAGGCAAAGAGTATAGAGTTCCAATAGATTTCAACTCTCTGTGTTTTATTAATGTATTAAAAAACTTAGCTACTTTTAAAGTATCATAATTTCTTACTATTGTTACCAATGAATGAAGATGGAAGTGTGTTAAGCAATAAAAGAGCCGTTCTGCATCGCTGGAATTTTTTTAAAAATCTGCTTGAGTGCAGTGACGATGAGGCAACTATAGGTATGCTATTGGAGCCCACGCACTCATACAGCGATGCAGGCGATGAAATTGAGATAGTGAAAGCGATGTAAAATATGAAATCTGGGAAGGCTGCTGATAGAGTATCTGTTGAAATACTGAGAAGCAGCAAAGGTATAGTGGCAAAACTGCCGGGGCGCCTTTTTAATGTGTGCTGGCAAGAAGGTCGAGTGCCAAATGACTGGTGCAGAGCCGTAATAGTGCCACTTTATAAAGGTAAAGGGTCACAGCAAGAATGCAAGAACGACCGTGGTATAACTCTTCTCAGTGTTGTTTGCAAATTATATGCAAAAGAGTTGATTGACAGAATTAGGAATGAAAGTGACGAAAAATTAAGGGACGTGCAAGCGGGTTTTAGAAGAGGAATGGCCTGCACTGATCAAATCTTTTCCTTAAGGTGCATCACAGAAAAACACTTGGAAAAATCCCGGAAAGTGTTCTGCGCCTTCATAGATTTGGAAAAGGTTAATGATCGTGTGCCGAGGAATGAACTGTGGTCAAAATTGTTATCATATGGGGTTGACGGCCGCTTCGTGAGGGCCTTGAGTTCTCTTTATAAGAACTCCAAGGCCTGCATCAGAGTAAATGGGAAGTACACAGACTGGTTTAACATCTCTAAAAGTGTTAGGCAGGGATGCGTTGCGTCGCCATGGCTCTTCAACCTTGATATGGACAGTTGTTTGAAAGATTTGAAAGAGATGGAATGTGGTTTAAGTATGGATGATTTAGGTGTCAAGTGTCTTTTGTACGCTGACTACCAATTGTTACTTGCGTCGTCGGTGGCTAAGTTACAAGACATGGTAAATGTACTGAATGAGGCATTTAAGAAGAAAGGAATGAAAATAAATGTAAGTAAGAATAAAGTCATGGTGATTGAAAGACAGGAAGCTGTGACAGAGTGTAATATTAATGTACAAGGTGCAAGAGTGGAACAAGTGAATGAATTTGTTTATTCGGGAAGTATGTTCACTAGAAATGGAAGGTGTGACGGTGATATTGAAATGAGAGTGTGCGCAGGCAACAAAACGAATGGTGCCTTGCGCGCCGTAGTGAGTAGTCACTCTGTCTCAACAAAGGATCGACTGACTATTCACAATGGTGTATTGGTACCTACGTTTATGTATACCAGTGAATGTTAGGTATGGCAAAAGAAGCATGAAAGTAGAATGAATGCTGTGGAAATGCGCTCTTTACGGAGTATATGTGGAGTCACCCTTGCTGACTGAATAAAGAATAGTGTGATTAGAAACCAGTGTAAGTTGAAGGATGACGTGGTGACTAGGATTGAAAGAGGTATGTTGAATTGGTATGGGCATGTAGAGAGGATGTGTGACAGGCGGCTAACGAAAGGAATATAACGAGCAAATGTAAGTAGAGGTCGGAAGAGGTCGCCCAAGGAAACCTATCACGACCAAATTAGTAGTCTCTTGGAAAAGGGTCAAGTGCGTAGCACTCTAAATTAACGGAAATGTAAGAAGAGATGTATTAACGTAGATGAAGCGAAAGAGGTGCGTCAGAATCGTAATATGTGGCAAACTGTAGTCTCTGCCTATCCCAGTGGGATAAAGGCGTGAGTGATACCAATGAGACGCTAACCTATATTTATGTACAGTATGTTTAATTTATATTTAGTATGTTTAAATACCATTCATTGAAGTGTATATTAGGAAGTAAGAGGAATATTTTTTTGGATTCTTAAAAAATACTCCAACAACTGACGCCTTATCAAAAAGTCATTGACGTAAGTGTGACGCCAAAGAGGTGATATGCCATCTTTGTCACACTACAAATTAACTAAATAAACATGAACGTGACAGCACGATTACTCGCTTAGGTCCAAGTTTTCTTTATAACCCCTGTGATCTCCATTTTTGTTGTTTCTTTCGATTTGGTTGCCTGGGTGCTATTGCTATTAGCATTAAGACCACCACTTATACCCTGATTTTCATATTACTAATTTTATATTGCAAATTTATTCATTCACAATAAATAGAAATCCAGCTATTAATCTATTGTGCATGTCTAATATCAATCTGATAGCGTTTCGTGTTGTGCCTAAATTAATGGTTCAAGCCAGAGCCAACTGACTTGTGACTTATGTCCCGATGACAAACAGATGAATGGATGGCTAATGGAAACAGTACGTAAGCATTTTCCATTACGGATTAATGCCTATTATTTTTATTGAGTTCAATTTTGGGTAACTATTAGTTACCTACTTGTATTTATACTTTTGTGTTGCTTAGGTAAAGGGAAGGTAAAGGAAAACATCTTACCGGCGAAGGAAAACATCGAAGGTGTGTGAAGTTCGCCAACCCGCACTGGGCCAGCGTGGTGGACTAAGGCCTAAACCCTCTCAGTTTGAGAGAAGGCCCGTGCCCAACGGTGGGACAGTTTCTTAACAGGGCTAATATTATTGTTTTTTATTGCTTAGCGACTGTATGGAATATTTTCAATGGCGTTCGATGTTTGAATTCAATTAAATTATAGAACAGTTAAAGAAAAGTCACCGCTTTGGGTTGGGAATTGAGCCCAAATAAATCGTCATTCCGGCCACTCAACTATCGAAATAGGTAGCCGAAGCGGTGTAGCGGTGTTTCTTCTGTATCTATGCGTATTAGAAATGCATCAAAAAATTAAAATAATTCCAATCTTGCTAGTTTTTACTTTTTAATTGAGACTATTTTTATTTTATTTTTAATTTTTTTTAGTAAGGGATAAAAACAGTTACATAAAAAAGGGTAAATTGACACCTAATAAACATATAACCCACAGCTTTCTCCACGGAATAAACTAAAATTCTGTTGAAAAGAAAAGTCATGTGCGCTGGCCGACGAGCATGTATCAAACCACAAAAAAAAATCAACAACTAAAGATTGCTACTTCTGGACGAGTTAAGTTTATTAATGATCATGTTTTTAAATTGATACTCCGAGTGGGCAAAGATATCAACATCATGAAAGTGCGTGTTATATGTTTCCAAGAGCCGACGTAGTGGGACCCGCATACCAGCGTTAGTTCTGCACCTAGGTGTGTAGAACAAACAGGGTGCGCGATACCCACGCACCATCGCAGTTCTAGGTACAACGTAACAAATGTTATTTGTGAGTGTCGTTACAGTCGAACTTATTATGACATAAGCCATAAAGCCTCATACTCATAAGCAAAATACGCCTAGACTCCAAGCTAAACAAATCATAGCGCATTAAAAGTTGAGAATAGGGGATCCTAGTGAGAAAACATTTGTAGTATATGAAACGCAGAAACTTTTTTGCACCATTTCAAGCCTGTGAATATATTTGTGATAAAAGGGACTCCAAATTGGTACTGCAAATTCCGTCTGAGAACAGATTAAAGATTTATATAAAAGTAAAAGTGTGGATATACGTTTGAAATCTTTAGAAGAACGTATGACTGCAAGACTAGGGCGTAATATAAATAGGCAAATATGTCTTCGAACATCAAATAATTATTCCAAAGGACAATATGTATGGCGCTCCGAACCAAATCTTAAGTCATTGCGTCAAATCCAAATCTCTTGTATGTTTAAGAAAATTTTATGTATTTTCTATATTATGAAGTATTTTTGAGAATTACTTCCGCAATTCGTAATTATTATCGATAAAATATTATGAGGTTAGATTTAAAAACACGCAAAATCTTCCACCTAACTGAGCCTTTTTCACTAAATTCTATAAGTTTCTGTTGCTGTAAGAGCATTATAATGTCTGATGTGAATTTATGAGAAAAATACATCAAATTGAGGTTTTTGGTCCAATTTGCCGTACAAACGAAACCATATCGCGATCTTATTCAATCTTAGCGCTATCTATTGCCGTGTTGGCTAAGCTTCTAATATATGTCTGTTCTATGGGTATTACAAACTTTTTCAGTTTTAACATTGCCGATTCATATGAAGCTACAAAATATGGATATTAATATAAAAAATAGGCGTAAATATATAGATTAATTTCGTCGTGACGCAATTGGTACCATCCCGTGGCAATCCCGTTAATACACAGAACAAAGATTATCTTAGTGTACATTCTACTCGTCTCCGTAGAATTAGTAATTCTTCCATGGGGCAATAATATACGTTTCTACAACAAATTATCGATAGATATCCGCAATCATCAATAAGTTTAAATAGGCAATCAAAACTAGACTGTAAGAAAGGGTATTACAAGATTTTAAATTATCTTGACGATAAAATAGATTGGGTTTGAGCAGCTCCTCAAACAGAAACATTAAACAGTGCTATAAAATACAATTTTTAAATTGAAAAAAAAATGGTTATCTGAAAGACCAAACCAACAAAGTTAAAAGACTAGCTCGCTGTGTTTCTCGCCGGATCCTTTTAGTGGAGGCCGCGTTTCGATCCGGTGGTAGATGTAAAAAATGTAATAATTTTGACGTTTGTGAGCGCTTTTGTATTGGCCTATATATAAATAATTTCTTCTTTGACATTTTTCTTTTAGGCCGATGAGTAACCAAAAAATACTAAGCTAAAATATATTGGCGCAAATAAAAACAGCGCATATTCATTCAGATAGCTGATGCGGTTTTTTTATTGAAATTAAGCTCGTAACTGGAAGATTACACAAGGTAGGCTAAATCTCATAAGTCATGTTAGTCTCCACTCTATGATTAAGAAGGTACATCAAATGCCAACTTAATTGCGTTCCGGGTTGTACCCCAATTAATGGTCCTTAGACCGAGATGAGTGCCTGGAGAGCTATAACTCGATGACAAACAGATGGGTGGACGGCATTGTACCAACAACATAATCGATCCATGATATAAAACTATTTTTCAGATTTTATCGCGGTTTATTTTTTTTTTTTAAGTTCCCGACGTTTCAAAAATATGCGCGTTAATCTAAGAACTCAGTATAATCTATCCATTTCTACTTACTGTTTGATTAATTTGTTTGCCGAAATTCAGCAAAAAAAATACATTTCATGATAGTTTCCAATAATTAGGATAACGATAAATTATGACAGACTTGTGAATATAATTTTGGTGAAATAAACCACAGTAAGCAAATACTTATTTTTTCTTCCTCAACTTTCTTCATTTTTTATCAACCGAAAAAGTCTACTGCAAAACAAAAACCTTCCCAAATATGGGCATAATAACGGGCATTGAACCGTATGCATTCAGCTTTAACTTGCGCTTTTCTGAGCCCATGGCCCCAAGTCTGCTATTTTTACGTGATTTGTAATTATGACATGCTATAGCATTTGTTCAATTACAATTATGCCTAAAGTCGGAATTCTACTTAATTGTTTATGGTCTTGGCGCAACATCTTCTCATCCAAAATACCTCAGTGCCTAAAGACTAAAGTTTTTAGTCAATGTGTGTTACCAGTGATGATATATGGATCAGAGACGTGGTCTCTTACAATAGGTCTCATTAAAAAGCTCAGAGTTGCTCAGCGAGCTATGGAGAGAGCTATGCTCGGCGTTTCTCTACGTGATCGAATCAGGAATGAAGAGATTCGTAGAAGAACCAAGGTCACCGACATAGCCGTTAAGATTAGCAAGCTGAAGTGGCAATGGGCGGGCCACATAGCGCGAAGATCGGACGGGCGTTGGGGCAGAAAGATTCTAGAGTGGAGACCACGTATTGGCAAGCGCAGCGTGGGACGACCACCTGCCAGATGGACCGACGATCTTGTGAAAATCGCAGGAAGTCGTTGGATGCAGGTGGCATCGGACCGGTTACGCTGGAAAGCGATTGGGGAGGCCTATGTTCAGCAGTGGACAAGTATAGGCTGAGATGATGATAGCATTTGTTCAATTACAATTATGCCTAAAGTCGGAATTCTACTTAATTGTTTATGGTCTTATTAACAAATACCGAAAAAAAAATTCAAGTGGTACGTCTATGGAAAACCATAAGAACACCATTGAATTAATAAATTATAAAAACTGTCAAACCAACGATAACGAAGTCAATCAACGACAATTTTACTAAAATTGCAATAGCAGACTTGGTGCCCTGATTATTAAATTGACATGACGCTACGATTGTATCTCCGTTCAAACATATACACATCTATCGAACACTTGTAATAGATTTCTTGGACTTTAAGATGTTAATTATTTTGTTCGTCGTTACTAAGTGATATTAGGTTACTAGAGTAAAAAGTAAACATGTATAGCCTACTAGCTGTTAACCGCGACTGCGTTATTTTTTATAGAGACAAAAGGTATTTGCTTGTCCAGAATACAATACATCTCCTTGCTAAATTTTGCGATTTAACCGAGAAAAGGTAACAGATTTACTTTCACATTTATAATATTTGTTTGGATTATCAGCATTATCAAAGTGACATTAGCTATCTTCGATATCTTTAACATCATTTAACACATTATACAATGAATTTCACATAATTTTACATGTCTGGGTCTAAAAATAGGTTTTGAAAGCTATAGTATATGATGTAAAATATATTTTTGTATAATAGAACATGAAAGTTGGGCCGTCGCGCCTTAAAAAGCTAATACAGCCACAAAATCGAGAACATAGAATCCAACATCATGCCGGGTTAATATTGCTCTGGGAAAGGGCGTTAGCTTTAATTTAACACATGTCTGTGACAAAGCCCAACAGTAATAACTTGAGATGTATTGTTCAAACCCTAGGGTTTATTTGGACGTACTCGTTTACTGCACAAACAGGCTTCTATTTAACGAGAGTTGAGTATACATTTAATTTAATGAAAAGGTTGTTTCTCTGTAGCTACTACCCAAAAAACTAATAATAACAGGATAGTGGACTCTTAGTAGTGTCTTGAATCAACTATAAAAAAATACTTAGTAAGTATTTCAAAAATTAAATGATAGTTTTTCAACACCTATGGTTCTGCGTGGGACCGAGCAAAGATTTTATCTCATTAATAAATATGATATAAATCTAACCTATATAGTATAATACATATACATGAATTATTATATTCTTAATGTCTTAAATACATAAATATTACTCGGTCAAGTGTCAATCGAAGTTGGGCAATGAAGTTGCCGTATCAAAGATTTGAATTTTTATCGTCTGTGTATCATAGCCCTTGTTATTGAAAAGGTAAGCGATGTAATAAAACGAATAGCGATATTTGGTCAAGAACTACACAAAACTAATGAACCGATTTTGACGAGAACTTTGCGTTTGGATAGTGTATCTAATTTTAAAAGTGTTGTTTTGGAAATGGATGGTAAGATCTGGAGTGACAAAAATTTCAATCAATCAATCAATCAGCCTATCGCAGTCCACTGCTGGACATAGGCCTATCCTAACACGCGCCATTGCACACGGTCCTCCGCCTTCCGCATCCAGTCTGTCCCAGCGACCTTTTTGAGGTCGTCGGTCCATCTAGCTGGGGGCAAGTTTCAAACACCTTTCAATACTTAGTTTACGCGAACTAAAAAATGTTTTTTTTTTTATCTTAGTAGTGGCAGGAAAAAATCACACAGTACATTTATATCAAACCAAAATATTTTGTTGAGCGGTGCTTTGAGACCAAATGTTTCAAATTATACTGGCCGTTTGAAATGATATCATCATTTATAATAGTGCATAAAGTATGCCCAACGGCAAATTATAATTGCTAATGAAGACCAATTTCCTGCAAAGCTGGACATCTGCCAACAATTCAAATATGCGCTAGAGATAGAACGAAATTTTCAAATGCAGAGACCGTTTTAAGAATATAGGAACACATTATAAAAATATTTGTAGCTAGAAAAATTTAACCTTAACCTATATATACTTTACCTATATCGTATATATCCGACCAAATATTGTGTTTTTTTTTCATTCGTATTTTATGTTTTTCTTTTTCATTTAAAATAGTTCTATACTAAAACAGTTCATAAAGTAGAGATAAGATAAACAAAACAAGTTTAAAATGCATTAGAATGACTATTCATAGCTAGAATTATTGAAAGTAAGGATTTCAAAAGCGGACACCCGGGGGTACGATAGCAGATATAAAGTCGAGTGGCTAAAGTGTAAATAAATGACAAAATAATATCTGAAAATGTAGACATTATATCATCCAAGAATTTTTAAAATATTACGAATCTAATTGGGGTAACACTGAAAATCAGTGCTGTGTTGTGGTTCACGCTGCAACACAGATTTACGCTGAGTGTTCCCCCATTAGTGCGGCTACGTAGTATGTACCTATTTGTAATTTTGTATTTTTTTTTGTGTTATTGTTAGATCTTATATTCTGTAGTGTACTGCTATTAGCTGGACTAATAAATATACTTTTCTTTCTTTTCTTTTTTCTTTCTAATGTGTACAAAACTTCAAACTAACACAACAATGTAGCATTTATTTTCATCGCCTCTGTGACAACACTCGTGCTTACTTTAAAACGAAATTTAAGAAAATGTATTCTCCTTTAGTCTCCCCTGGGGCTCGGTACGTGGTTATTTTGTACCGATACGAAGACACTTTACTGTTTCTATAAATACAAAAGTAGAGACACTAGAATTTATATCTATTTCTTACACGGGTCTGCGACCACCGATGAAATAGCTATGTTAGTGTGTTTCAAGGCTTTGCTTAGCAGAATTTTCAGAATTTTATTTTTAAGAAAAATATACGCTCTTTGACTGTTTTGTATACCACACTTTCCTAACGATGTTTGGTCCCAGCATAATAGAAGGCAAAACCTAATGCATACTGGTCAAAATTCCTGACGCTCAATTACAACTGAGAATTATGTGTTCACTTAAATCATGTTAAATGTTGAATGTTGTGACCAGCACTTTTGCTACATTGCTATATTTACATACATTTTAATAGAATAGAATGTCAATTTGTTATACAATAGTGGATTAAACAATAGAATGTTAAGGTTTTAGAAAGGCATAGTATATGGACCCAGTTGAGGTAAATCCTACGAAACAGAATAATGAGAATGACGACAAACTTATTGTAAGAAGTTGATTTCAAATTTCAAAATTGAATTGAACATAATTGTCTCCTAAAAAGTAAGGGACTTAGGCTAAACATAACATCCTGCCTTCATTATCCAGAAATAAGTGGCAATTAAAACAACGATAAAACATACTAGGCCCTTATTCACTTTGACCCAACGCATTGGGTTACGATATCCTCATGAAATGATCGTGTAATGAAATACAAAATACTGTAAGCCACTGGAGTACCTTTGAACGATCATTTTACAAAGTTATCTTAACGTGTCTTGTTGCGTGTTTGATTAGTCGTAGTGAATAAGGACCCTGACTCTATATGTCATATAATAAAGTTACGAAATCCATCAGCTCAATATAGGAATTATCCCAACAGTAGCCGAAGTAGCACCATATACGGAGATTACCCTGTTTATGATACTATCATATCACGGGCGGTCCCAGAGATATTTACGCGATTATAAAGTTATGTACTCAAAAGTCCAATTTACATAGTTAAAGCACTTAAAACTTAGCTCCGTGCTTTTGGAGAGTATAATTATATAGTAAATTATCAAATTTGTCAATATTTGCTATGCCTGCAAACCTCTTTGTTGATTGAGTTACAAGTTTTACCTACGCCTGTTGTAGTGGATTTGAACACATAATAGAGTTTGATAGTTATAACTGGCGCTAAGATCTTACTGTTGAGTTTGCATTCAAAAGTTTGTTTAACATTTCCCTATTACAAGGTAACTTTATTATCGGTAAACCTTTTATGGCTAAAAGGTTTACCATAAAAGGTTTACCGATACCCCAGGACCTTGAGAAGTTTTGGGATAATGTCAGGGAAGTTCTGGATTTGGCTGAGGCGAAAAGGTGATTTTGTGTGGCGATCTGAACGGATGGGTAGGATCTAATCTATCCGTTTTCGTGCCCCTAGCGCCCCTGTGGTAATTATCCGACAATTTTTAATAATTACACGTGTACACTAAAACAGTTAATTTAATAGAGATAAAATATAAAAAAAAACGTGTACAAAATGTTCAAATGAATACATTGGAAAGACTGTTGAAAATAACAATTAATAATAATTTTCAGCATTATGATGGAGGCGCAAGAGACACGGCAACAGATTTAAAGTTAAGTGGTTAGATGGTTAATATACTCGTTTTGATAACAATTTATGAACTAATTTTAAGGACATTGAACTTCATTTACTCAATACGTCATACCAGTTACCATCTCAAACTTTTTATAATAATTTACTATAATAAATTGCAAATTTTAATAGAAAGAACTGATTGTGAGATGGTAGTTAAGATGATTAGTTACTATTGTAGAACACACATTTTTATCCGCAAGAAAAGTCTTGGTGTCTTTGCTAGCTCTGCAGAATCTTATACTGACTACAAGGCTTATTCACAACATCATTAATGTTGTATTAGTTGCAATACTTACCTTGGGTACATAGCGTGTAAATCAGGATGTACAGGGACATGTCGCGAGTGCGCATGCGGCGACATGGCGGCGGCCGCGTTGATCGCGCGGATACGTGCGCGCAGACGCTCGTATTGTTCCGGCTGGTACTGCGCCGCTATGCTTACCGCTTTACCGGAGTACTGCTTTAGTAGTAGAAACGAAATTATTATTAGTCTTCTTAGCTATAGGTACCAGGATTATAGATATGGTAGTTAGAGCTGAACATAATATACCAAAATCTTCTTAGATTTGGAAGACAATTATTATTTAATAATATAAAACGGGCTATACTTATGTGCGTATTTCCTGCCGTTAAACTATTTTCAAACATTCTTGCAAACCTAAGATTTTCGACGTGTTTTGAGGACGTGAAACTTTTTTTTTTCAAAGAAAATAATATATATAATTTGTATCGAAAAGATGAAATTTACTATTTTTTCCCTTATTTATTAGAAATTGCAGAATAAAAGATCATGATCCAACACGTTGAGACCCTTCACGAGAAGAAAATGTTAGTACGTAACTCACCTGCGGAGATGAGATGAAGAAACTTGGCAAATTTACCCTAGTAAGTGCATAGACTATTGAAAATTATGGAAAGAGAACCGAGTATATGAGAATGAGGTATCAATGGACAAAAAATGGTAGATTTCAAGGTAAAACATTATGTTTATTTTTAGGAGTTATTGTTGTCTCACTGTTGAACGTTAATAATGTTCATAAATTATCATATTAAAAAGTAGTCTGTAAATATCTATCCAGCATTGCTCATATACCTGTGTTATAGGAATGTTTAATGAGATATCCATTAACGTGTCTATCTTATTATTTCACCATGCAATTACTCGAAGTTATTTGACCCAAGCCATCTTACACTAGACTTCATTAAGTCTCTTCTGAGAATACAATTTCTTAGTTTTCGTAGTATTGCATAATTTACGATACATAGGTTTAGAACTTAGCAACTAGGATTTACAAATTGTTTTCTTGTATACAAAGTTTAGGAGCAAATTCTTCAATAACCATGATTATATTTATTAATATTGAACTAACTACTTAACTTACTAACTTAATTAGCACGCTATCATTAATATTACGCATATATAACCAATGTTTGATGTGTTAATTAAGATTCGGCAGCTTGTTATTTTAGCACCTTATTTAAAGCACATTGACTCACACGATAACATTAAAGTTAACGCGGATGGGACAGAATAAGGGTCAAATCATAACGTGTGGAATGATAATAATTGAACGTAATTTATTTAACTTAAACAGATACCTTCAAAGCTGCCGCGGCTTGTTCATGCGTAGCTCTTGTCAGGTCTCTGCCGTCGACGCTCAGTATACGGTCTCCTCGGTGCAGCATACCATATGCCGCTCCTCCAACAGAAACTCCTGACACGAAGACGCCACATGCATCCTCTTCTGAATTTCCTTCGGCTTCCCCACCCAATCCTCCGACGATATCCATCCCAAGTCGTGATCCAGAACGGAATAATCGGACCATGCGGACACATCTATAGAAAATGTATCCTGATATAAAGGCTGATTAAGGTAAGTCAGGGAAATTTGAAGATGACTAAACGACTTGGGGGTCTGTCCAAGAGCGTGCTCGTCGCGACCCCTGCCAGTCATTATGGCTGCAATCTTGGACCGAAGACGTACCGCAGTGCGGGCTAGGGCGTCCCCCCGAGGCGACGCGTACCGGCCCGCCCCCGTTGGTACGAATATAGGTGGAAGCGGCGATGGGGGCCGAACGCCATTACGCCGGGCCCGAACTGGCGAGTCGTTGGGTGCAGAGTGCCGAATAGGCACTTGGAATGTAAGAGGTGGTATGGAAGATAAGATGCATGAGGTGATTGATGTGATGAAAGAGAGACGCCTGGATGCTCTGTGTGTAACAGAGACTAAGCGGAGGGGCAGTGAAACCTGTGATCTTCCTGATGGAACGATGGCTCTGTGGTCTGGGGTACCGCAGAGCAGTCGTTCCAGCATGGGGGTGGGTATCTTGCTGTCCCGTCACCTGGCCTCTGGAGTGAGAGATTATGGCCTGTACGATGAGAGACTTCTCTGGGTCCGTTTAAAACTGGGTGTCACTAGAGTATTTTTGGTCGCAGCATATGCTCCCGTAAGCTCGTCGACACCCCAGGACCTTGAGAAGTTTTGGGATAATGTCAGGGAAGTTCTGGATTTGGCTGAGGCGAAAAGGTGATTTTGTGTGGCGATCTGAACGGATGGGTAGGAACCAGGCGGCAAACTTGCGACGCTGCTCTGGGTCCTTATGGTGATAAGAGAGTGAACGATGCAGGTAAGCTCATTGTAGATGTTTGTTTGGAAAGGGGTCTCCTTGTGTCTAACACGATATTCCAGCACAAGGACATACATATGTATACGTGGAGAAGGAATGAACAAAAAAGCATGATAGATCTGATCCTGGTCGATTCTCCGAAGCAAACTACAAGATACGCGTGCATATAGAGGCCCCACTCTGGAATCAGACCACTATCTCGTAATTGCGCGGTTTAGTGGTCTGTTCAGGAAGTGGAGGCACTGGCGAGAGCGTATCCCCTTCGGAGACCTTGAAAGATTAAAGGTTGAAAAGTTGCAAGATGAGAGCGTGAGGAGAATGTATGAAGACAGAGTCCGGGACAAGCTTTTGGCAGCAGGCTCTTCGGACTCAAATGTAGATGAATGCTGGAATAGCCTGAAAGAGAGTTTGGTGGAATCCGCGAAAGAAGTATGTGGTTGCTCAAAGAAGCATATTACAGCAAAAGGTGATGCATGGTGGGATGCGGAGTTGCAAAGCTCCGTAGAAAGTAAGAAGAAAGCGTAGCAGGACTATGTCTCTTCTTTGAACCTGAATGCCAGTATGACAGAGATGAGGAAAGAAATATACCGGCAATGCAAGAATGCCACTAAAACTTTAGTGAAAGAAAAGCGTGAAAGAGCCAGTATGATTGAGGAGGAGAGTCTGGCGAAGAACTTCGAGAACAACACCAAACTCTTTTGGAGCAAGGTGAGAAAGGCTCGAGGTGATTCGTTAGGCTCCAGAATGGAAAGGATAAAATCTAAAGATGGTGACATTCTTGCAGACACACAAGCTGTGCTAAACCGGTGGAGTGAATATTTTGGAGAAATGTATGGAGATGACCCGGATGCTGATGCCGCAGACGTGCCCAAAGGCGAGATTGCGGCACCAGAATCAACGGAGGACATCACTATGGAAGAAGTTGAATGGGCGATAGGAAGTATGAAAAACGGTAAAGCTGCGGGAGTAGACATGATATCTGCCGAGATGATCAAATATGGTGGAACTTGCGTCCGGGACGCTTTCCGGGCCCTTGCAAACCTTTGCTGGAGGACCGGTAGAGCCCCTACAGATTGGCGCCGCGCAGTCATAGTACCCTTGTATAAAGGCAAGGGTTCACAATATGACTGCGCCAATTACAGAGCCATCAGTTTGATCAGCTTGGCAGCCAAGGTGTACGGTAAAATTATTGAATGAAGAATGCGCGTGAAGTCCGATGGAATGTTGTGCGAGGCATAAGGGGGTTTCAGGTCTGAAAGAGGATGTTCGGATCAAGTCTTCTCACTCCGCAACATCTTAGAGAAGCATCTGGCAGTGGGGCGGAAGGTTTTCTGCGGTTTTGTAGATCTGGAGAAGGCATTTGATAGAGTTGTGCGAAATAGACTTTGGGACATTTTGCCAGAGTATGGTATAGATGGCACTCTGTTGCGCGCCGTCCAGTCCACTTATGAGGACTGCAAGGCATGCGTACGGGTGGGTGGTAACAGGTCACCCTGGTTTGACGTTAAAATCGGCGTCAAGCAGGGTTGCGTGTTGTCCGCTAGACTGTTTATAATATATCTGGACAAAAGTCTTCAAAGACTGAAAGCGATGCATGAAGGTGTACAAATGGGTGACTCAGTGGTAAACCATCTACTTTATGCAGATGACGCGGTTTTAATAGCGCCAACAGCCACTGATCTGCAAACACTAGTCACAGTTATGAAAGACGACTGCATGATCAATGGCTTACACTTGAATGTGAAGAAAACCAAGATTATGGTTTTTGAAAGGGAAGAAACCAGAACGAATGTAAGGATTGTGGCTGGTAACGATGTGCTGGAACAAGTGAATGAGTTTGTATATCTTGGATGCGCCTTCAGTAAGGATGGGAAATACACCGCTGACATAGAGAGAAGAGTGAGTGCAGGGAACAGAGTGAATGGTGCGATGGGAAAGCTACTCGGGAGCCGGCACTTAAGCCATACATAACGGAGTTCTTGTCCCAACGCTGTTATTTTTTTTTTTTTTAAACATAGCCCCACACTAGGATTTATTCCTGTGTCGTGGGTGCGTTTACAAACATGAAAATTCACAAACAAATACCCAGACCGGAACAAATAATTGTGGATCACACAAAGATTTGTCCCGTGCGGGAATCGAACCCGCGACTATTCGACACAGTGGGCGGAGCAGCTCAAGCTCTTAACCACTGCGCTAAATCGTCCGTCAACGGGTATGGTAGCGAGAGCTAGGTATGTAAGAAGGAGAATGAAAGTAGGATGCGGTAGAAATGCGAGCTCTGCGGAAGATGTGCGGAGTGAAGCTGACCGACCGCATCAGCAACAGCATAGTAAGACTGCGAGTAGGTATGAAAGATAGTATCGGTGTAAAGATGAGAAAGGGCATGCTCCGTTGGTTCGGGCATATAGAAAGAATGCCAGAGGAAAGAATGACAAAACAGATATACAATGTGAAAGTGGAAGGATGCTGGTATCGGGGAAGACCTAGACTATCTTACCACGACCAAATAAACCGAGTCTTATCTGATGGAAAATTCAAGAGTCTCCGTAACTGGCGAGCGTGTATGAGACGAACTATGAGAGTCGAGGAAGCCAGAGAGGTATGTACTGAAAGAACCTGTTGGAACTCTGTACTCTCTGCCTACCCCGCAAGGGATCTAGCGTGAGGTTATAGATAGAGATAGATAGATAGACTAAACGACTACATGAAGACTGAAACGGACTAAAAAAAGTTGAAATCAGGATTTATTTTGAATCTAAGTTGAATTAGTGCATTTTGATAGTGTATGTATGAAGACAGCATAAAACTAAGAAAAATGAGTTAAATAATAATGATCAGGTGGTTCTGGTTACTAATCGTATGCCGCACAAAGTGTTAATTTTCCATAAAAAAGGTCCCAGTATCAGTTCGGAGACAGACAGTGTGAGCCTCTTGGGACCTAACATCGTCGGCGAAAAGTGGGTGTACACAGTACCTGCACCTTTGCCACCCTCGCAAACGGAATATAGGCGACGATGTTTATTATTTCTCACAATCAACAATGACATTGTTTGTTTAAAAAAATATTCATCCGACTGAAAATAACTGTACATCACGCATCAAGTAATCTAAATACTGCAACGCAACGAAAAATAAGTGAAAGACAAGTCGCAAGTTAGGAAATTATTTTTGAGAGGGTGAAGTGCTGGTCATATCCCAAAACTTGGAATCGCCGTCTAAGTTACGAAGTGTTCCGGAATTACGAGTTGCAAAGATGCGTTAAGCGGTTTTACAGTGACAAGAGGGAGGAAACTTTGGGACATCCAAAACTTACTGTCTTACTTCTTACTTGTGTGAAGCTTGTCCCGTAATTCATTTAATCAGGACGTATTATTATAAGTGGTATATTAAGCTATTGTAGCAAAGATTTTTGAAATTAAAAATAAGCTCTTTAACTTTAATTTCAGGATTTCTATACCTTATGACAGACACAGGACAAAACTCATACATATTGTGATTTATAATCTTAGTATAGTATATCAATAAACTTCTTACATAGGTCGTCGGTGTGCAATAAACTCTTTATAAAAATAAATAAATTCAATTTGTGTTTTTCTTAACAAATTCATCAAATGTACCTACACAATTATATACACGACAAAAATAGGGATAATTATTGCATTTATAAAGGATAACAGACCGTTATCAGAGTTAATTGATTACATTCATCCACCTATTATAATTATACGTACCTCACTACGTATTAAATATCTATCTATCTATATCATCACGCCAGATCCCTTGCGTGGTAGGCAGAGAGTACAGAGTTCCAACAGGTTATATCCTTACAGACCTCTCTGGCTTCCTCCACTCTCATAGTTCGTCTCATACACGCTCGCCGGTTACGGAGACTTTTGACTTGCCCTTCAGATAAGACACGGTCTGCTTGGTCATGGTAAGATAGTCTAGGTCTCCGCCGATACCTACATCCTTCCACTTTCGCATTGTATATCTGTTTTGTCATTTTTTCTTCCGACATTCTTTCTATGTGCCCGAACCCTTTCTCATCTTCACACCGATACTAACTTTCATACGTACTCGCTTTCTTACTACGCTGTTACGAATACGGTCGGTCAGCTTCACTTTTTCCGCAAAGCTCGCATTTCCACCGCATTTATCCTACTTTCATTCTTCTTCTTACATATCCAGTTCTTTCTGCCATATAACAGCGTTGGGACAGTTATTTCGTTAAGTAGGGCCAGCTGCGACTTTTGGCTTAAGTGCCGGCTCGCAAGTAACTTTCCCAACGCGCCATTCACTCTGTTCCCTGCACTCACTCTTCTCTCCATGTCAGCGGTGTTATTGCCATCCTTACTGAATGCGCATCCAAGATATACAAACTCATTTACTTGCTCCAGCACTTTGTTACCAACCACAAATCCATATTAAGTAAATAATTAATAATTCTAAAGTCGTTGTAAAACGTACCTAGGAATTTCACTAGGTTCCTCCTCCAACAATTCGTGGAGAGTCGAACACGATGTGGCTTGTGTTTTAGCTAAACAAACCAAAAAAACCTTTATGAACGTATACGAAATTAGAATTTATGCACAGTTTTGTTAACCTCTAATGTAGAAAATTGCATGTATGTAGCATACGGTGTTTCGAGATAGATATGAGCTTTTACAACTACAAAGAGACATTACATATTAATCTACACGTTTAGTCGTCCTTGAGCGAAAGCCCAGGTGATGTATTCAATGTCTACTGTACACTGGTACTAAACACATGAAAAAAGTATACTTCAATGGGTAACATCTCCATAACTATACTAATTTAGTCCATTAAAAACACCTATAACTAGCGCAAAATGACATTGAGGGGCGGCGCAGCTCGTCAGCTGGCCGGTAGATACCTTCGATGTTCCGAATTTTCACCCTAGCTATGATATTCGGATAGGTCAGTAAGTAGATGTGACCTATTGAAGTGTTTTTTATTCATTTTTTTATTAGCAGTGAACAGTAGGCATTGGATACATCATCTGGGAGTTCGCTCCAGGGTGACTAAAATTACACCGTGTTTACCTACTAATAGACTTTTACATCTACAAAGAGCTTCTTGTAGTATCGGTTTCCTGGGTATTCTTTCCAATCACCAATGCTAAGCACAATCACTACGAAACTTCGATGTTCTTTGCAATATCACTATAATTAAGCAGCGTTCAGCTTGGTCAGTCTGAGTTGTGTGACCATTTCTAATGTTTTCTTTTTTGTGAAGGCAAATTAAGCCGTGAGTTCTTGTCTTTGTCTTAAAGCTAAGTTGGAACTAGTACAGGTGACTTGATAACTTCCAACATCAGGTGACAACAAACCTATCTCCGCAAATCCATTCTGGGTTGCTTTAACCACTATTTACAAGAGAAGGCATTTATTGAGTAGTAGACTGGCAAAGACTACTTTATTATTTATTATATAGCGATGTACTACGATAAACTACCCGAGGCCAAGGCACTAATAACAGCGTTTTAAAAACTAAAGTTCTTATGCTGTGCTAATAATATAGAAGATACATAAAGAATCTTCATAGTTGCTAATCAATAGCCAGGTAAAACAATATGTTAGTATGTTATCTATTCACATCGATTTAACAGACACTACACCGCATCTGCATTTGAATAACGTCTAAACGCCGACGTGACATGGATATAATTGTCAGTGTCAATAACAGGAATATCATTTTACAGTTAATTAGACTTTGAATTATGTGACCTTGTTAGAAGCAATCAGTGTTTTGTGGAACAAAAGTGATACCGCGACACCCGCCGATAAATAAAATTAAAAATATTTTTAGTGCGTTACTATTAACTTGCTATTGTTAACGCTAAAACATTAACTTAAAACCGTTATGTTAATTGAAAATAACCAACAACTTGTGTGACTGAGTTTAGTTTGATAAATATGCTCTAGTTTTAGTAGTTCATGGCGAAAGCCACTAGTCATAATAAAAAGTCATACTCTTTACATAAAACCTCGGGCCTTGACTCTTAAGTCTGAAATAAGAAGAGGAAGTAAAACTAAAATATTACGAAAGGTGTGCTCACTGGAGTAAAGCGGAGCGGTTTTGGCGACGGGCGGGACCGAGCCAGTGGGAAGTACGATTAACGTGACTTGATCACCCGTACTTCGTAACGCTGAAACTGCTTGTGCGTGTGTCGCTCCGACTAGTGATGTCTCTATGCTCTGAGTAGAAAATGATATACGATGATATATTGTACTCCGTAAATGTTTAAAATAGATTATTGCGTTTATTTAGAAACGTTTAAAATTCTTTATTTAGAATAACCGTATCCCTACACTAGGAATTATTCCTGTGTCGTGGATGCATGAGCAAATATTAAATTCAAATACATCATTAAACAGACCAAAGTTTTCAAAGGGAAACTTTAATATTTAAGAAAAAGATAGATTTTAACACTTTATTGTTCCACCAAAGATATACAAAACTAAAATAAGTACAAGATTATGAATTGTAAGGTAGTGAAACCATAAGGTATACTTACGTCCTTATCCCTTACGGCCAAAATTTTATCTCCTAGCCTTAGCCTGCCGTCATGATGGGCTGCCCCACCAACCGCTATGTGCGAGACAAATATTCCTCCGCCACCAGCGGCGTCGTCCGCTCCGCCCGCTATACCAAGGCCTAGTCCGCGAACTCCTCGCCACAGTGTCACTACCCTAGGTCGTCGAGCTCGACGCACCCGCTGTTAGGACACACAAATCATAGTTAATAGGATGTCTATGTATGTGAGACTAGCTGATGCCAGCAGAACTACCGGAAGAAGCAAGATTTTTCTTGTGTTGAACATAATTTTATTGGCCTGTGATTCATATCTTATACGCAAGTGAGGTAGTCTCGTCTATATGTCAATACAATACTATTCTTGAAACGAGTTTTTCGTATCCAGCTTTTCTCACGGTACGCCATATTTTTAGCACGTACCGAAAAAATACGGTTTAGCGCAGTGGTTAAGAGCTTGAGCTGCTCCGCCCACTGTGTCTAATAGTCGCAAATCAGTGATATCGCGCTGTCTGTGTCAGCCCTGCTGTTTTGAGATTGCATCTAATATATACACGTATGTGCTTCAAAGGCTCAGTGATCATTTCAGAAGTTTAGTTTTGATCAATACATCGGTGCTCGAACTCGAAGCGAAATTTTCTATCTATTTCATCACGCTAGATCCCTTGCGGGGTAGGCAGAGAGTATAAAGTTCCATTAAGAACTTTTCTTGCAGATCTGTGGCTTATTTTACTCTTTAAATAGTTCATTCCTTCCAAGCCAAATGTTGTTTTGGAAAAGTAAAGAATATGATAGTTACTTAGATTAGGATAATTCGGATATTTTTATTTACCTCTATATTATGAAATCGGACTAGATACAAAGTCTGATAAAATGAATCCCGAAGACCTTTTCCAGATTGAAACAACAATGCGAGATACGATAACGACTTTTATCCCATAAGGAGTTTTAGTAAAGCCAATCAAACACAATACAGCCATACTTTTAACAAAATGATCTCAAAGAACGTGGGTCCTTATTAGCTCTCTTATTACGTAAGCCTTTAGATGTAAAGGATATTTCTGTATTGGATCTATTTATGTCAAAATAATCTGATTTATGACATTTGTTTCTTCTTAAACGACGTTATTTGTCTAAGAAATATTTACAAGATACATTAATATCAGTAATATAAGACAGAAGTTGGTAAGGGAAGAACCTGTTGGGAGTGTAGTATCTATCCACGCTTCAACAAATCTGGCGTGATAATATCCTTCGATGGATTTCAAAATCACAGCAGCAGTCCGGAGTTAAGAATTAGAACTATTGAATAATCTCGTCTGGCCAGCGTGGTATAGTAGGCCAAAAACCTCTTAACATATTAAAACACTAAACGCAAAGGCCCCCAGTTCCCGGTAGTCCCGCTGTCCGCTGCCACGGTAGCGGTCGCGGTAACAGCGGGGCAGAGGGTGCGAAGAATCTCCGGGCTACGACACAAGGCTACCAAAAACACCTGACCCTGGCTACGTACAATGGACGCTCTCTACAGCTGGACCAACACCTCACTGAACTCGAGGTAGAACTAGGTCGCATAAACTGGCACATATTGGGGTGATCCGAAGTCCGAAGACAGGGCAAGAACACGATAACCCTTGAGTCAGGCGACCTGTTCTACTTTCGGGAAGGTGATCGGACCTCTCAGGGCGGTGTTAGTTTCCTGGTCAACAAAGCTCTCACTAACAACGTTGTGGAAGTCAGCAGTGTGTCGACACGGGTAGCGTACCTCATAATTAAAATCACCAACAGGTACACCCTGAAGGTGGTACAGGTATATGCGCCGACCTCGACATACTCACTACAATGTTTTTATGGGGGACTGCAATGCCAAAGTGGGAGTACAAGAACGCGGCGAAACGATAATAGGACCCCACGGCGTGGGGCGCCGAAACCACAGGGGGCAGATGCTGGTCAACTTTCTGGAGTCACAAGGGCTCTTCTTGATGAATTCGTTCTTTAAGAAGAAGCCTCATAGAAAGTGGACATGGCGAAGCCCCGACACTGTGACGAGGAACGAGATAGACTTTATCATGACTGACAGGAAGTCTATATTTAGAGACGTCTCCGTGATCAACAGGTTTAATACCGGCAGCGATCACCGACTTGTCCGAGGCGCTCTAAATATAAACTTCAAGGCCGAAAGACGTCGCATGCTGAGGTCTACTCTCAGATCTACTGCGCCTCAAATAGCTTTAGGGTCCGAAAAGTTCCAACTGGAGCTTCAAAATTGTTTCGACCTGCTGGAAACCGAAGGCAATGTTGACGAGAAAACCGACATAGTGGTCAAAACGCTACAGGATGTGTCTCGAAGGGTGTTCCCGGCAAAAGCGGTAACAGAGAGTCTAAAATCTCGCTCGAGACTCTCGAACTTATGAGGCAGAGACGGGAAATGTCATCGACGTAGGCGTCTTCGCCGGATGGGAGGAACCTCAACCGGAAGATCCGGAAGCTGGTGCGACATGACCTCCGATGTTTCAACACCCGCACCATCGCGGCTGCGATTGAACAGAACAGAGGCACCAAAGTCTTCGCTTGCCAGCTAGGTAAATCCCATCTGACGAAACTTAATACAGCGGATGGCAAAACCGTGACCTCCAAGTTCGAGATACTCGAGGAAATTGAGAGTTTCTACAAAGACCTGTACGCATCACGGATGGTTAAACCCTCGAGACCCAGCGCTTACGACCACAGAGCCCCACTCGCACGCCACGACACGGAAGACATCCCTGATGTCACGAGGTCAGAGTGGCTCTCGAGCAGCTCAAAAATAACAAGTCGCCAGGCGATGACGGAATCACCACTGAGCTCCTAAAAGCAGGCGGGACTCCAATCCTGAAAAAACTAGCGAGCCTCTTTAATTCCGTCATCCACCAGGGCTTAACACCTCAAGCGTGGAGCGGGAGTGCGGTGGTTCTGTTCTTCAAAAAAGGTGACAAAACCTTGCTGAAGAACTACAGACCCATCTCACTCCTGAGCCACGTCTACAAGTCGTTCTCAAGAGTACTCACAAACCGCCTCGCCAGACTTGACGAGTTCCAGCCACCGGAACAAGCATGGTTTCGAAAAGGCTACAGCACCGTAGACCACATCCATACTGTTCGGCAGATTGTACAGAAGACCGAAGAGTACAATCAGCCGCTGTGTATGGCTTTCGTGGACTACGAGAAAGCCTTCGACTCCATCGAAACCTGGGCGGTTTTGGATGCTCTGCAGCGATGTGGCATCGATTGGCGCTATATCGAGGTGTTGAGATGTCTGTATGATACCGCCACAATGACCGTCCAGCTTCAGGACCAAAAGACCAACCCGATCGAGCTGCATCGAGGAGTAAGACAGGGGGATGTAATATCCCCCAAGCTCTTCACCAATGCACTCGAAGACGTCTTCAAGACGCTGGACTGGACTGGGCGGGGCATTAACATCAACGGCGAATACATCTCACACCTTCGGTTTGCCGATGATATCGTCATCGTGGCAGAGTCACTGGAACAGTTAAGCGAAATGCTGCATAGCCTAAATGAAGCCTCTCTAGGTGTCGGTCTCGGCATAAAGTTGGATAAAACCAAGATCATGTTTAATGAGCATGTCCCGCCGGGACCGATCTACATCAATGGTTCGATGCTCGAAGTTGTTCGGGAGTATGTCTACCTTAGACAAGTTGTCCAATTTGGTAGAAACAACTTCGAGAAAGAAATCAACCGCAGGATCCAATTGGGTTGGGCAGCATTTGGCAAACTACGTCACGTTTTCACTTCGCCTATACCGCAATGCCTAAAGACTAAAGTCTTTAACCAATGCGTCCTACCTGTTATGACTTACGGGGCCGAGACGTGGACACTCACAGTGGGACTAGTCCACAAATTCAAAGTCGCACAGCGGGCTATGGAGCGAGCTATGCTCGGCGTCTCTTTGAAGGATAAAATTCGTAACGAGGTAATCCGACAAAGAACCAAAGTTACCGACATAGCTCGCAGACTCAGTAAGCTAAAGTGGCAATGGGCTGGTTACATCTGCAGAAGGACCGACGGCTGATGGAGCAAGCGTGTCCTAGAGTGGAGACCGCGACTTGGTAAGCGTAAGATAGGACGGCCCTTAGCTAGATGGACCGACGACCTCAAAAAGGTCGCTGGGACAGACTGGATGCGGAAGGCGGAGGACCGTGTGCAATCGCGCGTGTTAGGAGAGGCCTATGTCCAGCAGTGGACTACGATAGGCTGATTGATTGATTGATTGATTGAATAATGGTTGAAGGTTGGTGCCCTGTTCTAAAGGAACCGAACCTGGTCGGCAAAATGTGGGTGTACGCAGAACACCTCTGCCACTACCGCTTGGGGAATATAAGTATGACGGTGTAGTGGTATTGATGAGTACTTGCTTAATTTGCATTATCAAAATCACTCTGTAAAACTATTCTATAACAGAAGCACAAAATATATTTCATACTTACAACAGTATTAAATATTTATGAAATTTTCTATCTATATCATCACGCCAGATCCCTTGCGGGGTAGGCAGAGAGTACAGAGTTCCAACAGGTTCTTTCCTTACATACCTCTCTGGCTTCCTCTACTCTCTATGATTTTTATGGGATTAAAACAAAAAACAAAATTGGCATCCATTTCTTTTATACAGATTTTACATCCAGAATTTAACGAACATTCGTCGTATTTACATTCGGAAACTTCATTTCAAAACCGAACTCATTAACGTAATAATTACCAGCGTAAAATGTTGAAACCGCTAACAATCGCTTAGAAACGACCAACTTTACTGAAAGACAAATATAAAATCTCGGGCCCAGTGACTAATTAAACACAAAATAATGTTTCAAAGGTAAATTAAATTAACTTACTAATCTAACAACGTTTCCCGCCTTTTGAAGAGCTTCCACCGCTACCGAATGCGGTGCTCCTTCCACTGAAATGTCGTTAACCTGAGACAAAAACAAAAGAATTTTAGCTTCCAGCAAACGTCGTGGTTTTACCAACAATAAATCTGCCTATAGGTACTGTTCCACCTGGACAAAGGCCTTATCCTATAAATTGAGATGAGAAAGATTACGTCATGCTCCACCACGCGGACCTACTGCGGATTGGTGCAGGCAGGTTCGTAACCACTTGCTGTTGAAACTTATCAAGTTGCCTGTGAGGTTTTCAACTTGGCTTAACGACTACCACATTAAGTGTGTGTACCTACCACTTAATGTGATAGACGTGCTTTGAAAAGTGCTTCGTGCTTTTGAAGCACGAAGATATTCGAATATGAATATGCTATAAATGATCACTCATTTTAGACATTCCGAGTCTAAAGCTGCTTAACCTTGGTAATCGCTAATAACACCCCAGTCGCATAATGCTACAAGCTGCTCCCGGTCTCATAATACAGTTATAAACGTAAGAAATATCCTAAAAAATTGCTGGGTTACGGTGGTGAGGTTTGGCCTAATCTCTCTCACCTCGATGTATGAGGTTCTTTGCTCGAGCGTGAAACAGTACGGGCCGATTTATGTTTATGATTTGATATAACAAAAAGTATTGAAATATTCAATCTGTAAAATAAAATGGATGGGATAAATGACGTATCATTAGGCTAAAAACTTTGTTTTATTTTGGGATAATGTCAGGGAAGTTCTGGATCTGGCTGAGGCTAACGAAAAGGTGATTTTGCGTGGCGACCTGAACGGATGGGTAGGAACCAGGCGGCAAACTTGCGACGCTGCTCTAGGTCCTTATGATGATAAGAGAGTGAATGATGCAGGTAAGCTCATTGTAGATGTTTGTTTGGAAAGGGGTCTCCTTAATTAATGAAACTTGAATATATTGGCATCCATGGAAATGCACTCAGCATGTTTCAAAGTTATTTAATTTGTGAGTAGAGGACTTTGTGAGTAGAGAAAAACAAATTGTTTATGGTGTGCCCTAGGGGAGTATTCTCGGACCGACCCTATTCCTTATATATATCAACGACATGTGTTAACTTCAACTTCCGCATTGTAAGGTAGTTGCTTATGCGGATGATACTGCTCTTCTTGTACATGAGGACACATGGAGCGAGGCTCGACGATTGGCAGAACAAGCGCTGACAGCAGTGGTGAAATGGTTACACTCTAACTTACTAACACTCAATTTGAACAAAACGCACTATGTCACTTTTTCTTTGAACCTTGCTTCTCAGCCCTCATATGACTCTTACGTAATGAAAGCCCACCACTGCAGTTTCAATCAAACAGAAAGTTGCCGCTGTCCTCCCATCGAGAGATCTAATGATATTAAGTATCTAGGTGTTCAGATTGACAGCACTCTCAGCATGCACAAGCATATTGACTCACTTCTCAGAAAGTTAATGTTTACATTTAAAAAGTTAAGATCATCAGCTGACCCGATGACTCTTAGAACAGTATACCTTGTGTTGGGTGAGTCTGTGTTATCGTACTGTATTGCAGCCTGGGGAGGAACATATAAAACATCTCTTACCAAACTAGAAAGAGCGCAGAGAGCTGTCTTAAAAGTAATGTTAAAAAAGCATGTTCTTTATCCTACATGTAGCCTTTACTTACAAAGCGACGTACTTACTGTGAGACAGCTCTTTGTCCTTCACATAGTTTTTCGTGTACATAAGTCCCTTCCCTTCAACTATAGTGCTTACCAATGCAAAAGGCGCAGAGATCTTGTTTGTGGAAGTAATTTGCTCTAAAAACTGCTCTAGCCTCCCGAAATTACATGGTGTTGGGTCCTAAACTTTATAACCTTGCCAACAAAAGCAATAATATTTATTGTTTACCCCTTTCGCAGTGTAAATATACGATCAAGGCCTGGTTGAAGGAACTATCTTACGATAACACTGAAAAATTACTCAAAACGACAAAGTAGATCCTATTACACACTCTATACACACACAAATACACAAACACACACACACTCACACACATGCACACGCACGCACTCACAGGTAAGTATATCCGCATTTGAAATTTGTAATCCTTATTTTATTCTAATTCTAAATTATAATTTACTTTAATTTTGAATTCTCTTTAGGACAAGTTTTTATTTTGTATTTACAGATACCACCGCACCACAAAGTTATTGCTCTTGTTCCCTATACTTTATCTATCTATCTATCTATCTATAACCTCACGCCAGATCCCTTGCGGGGTAGGCAGAGAGTACAGAGTTCCAACAGGTTCTTTCCTTACATACCTCTCTGGCTTCCTCGACTCTCATAGTTCGTCTCATACACGCTCGCCGGTTACGGAGACTCTTGACTTTTCCATCAGATAAGACTCGGTTTATTTGGTCATGGTAAGATAGTCTAGGTCTTCCCCGGTACCTGCATCCTTCCACTTTCACATTGTATATCTGTTTTGTCATTCTTTCCTCTGGCATTCTTTCTATATGCCCGAACCAACGGAGCATGCCCTTTCTCATCTTTACACCGATACTATCTTTCATACCTACTCGCTGTCTTATTATGCTGTTGCTAATGCGGTCGGTCAGCTTCACTCCGCACATCTTCCGCAGAGCTCGCATTTCTACCGCATTTATCCTACTTTCATTCTCCTTCTTACATACCCAGCTCTCGCTACCATATAACAGCGTTGGGACAAGAACTCCGTTATGTATGGCCAGCTGCGCCTTATGGCTTAAGTACCGGCTCCCGAGTAGCTTTCCCATCGCACCATTCACTCTGTTCCCTGCACTCACTCTTCTCTCTATGTCAGCGGTGTATTTCCCATCCTTACTGAAGGCGCATCCAAGATATACAAACTCATTCACTTGCTCCAGCACATCGTTACCAACCACAATCCTTACATTCGTTCTGGTTTCTTCCCTTTCAAAAACCATAATCTTGGTTTTCTTCACATTCAAGTGTAAGCCATTGATCATGCAGTCGTCTTTCATAACTGTGACTAGTGTTTGCAGATCAGTGGCTGTTGGCGCTATTAAAACCGCGTCATCTGCATAAAGTAGATGGTTTACCACTAAGTCACCCATTTGTACACCTTGATTCATCGCTTTCAGTCTTTGAAGACTTTCCAGATATATTATAAACAGTCTAGCGGACAACACGCAACCCTGCTTGACGCCGATTTTAACGTCAAACCAGGGTGACCTGTTACCACCCACCCGTACGCATGCCTTGCAGTCCACATAAGTGGACTGGACGGCTTGCAACAGAGTGCCATCTATACCATACTCTGGCAAAATGTCCCAAAGTCTCTTTCGCACAACTCTGTCAAATGCCTTCTCCAGATCTACAAAACCGCAGAAAACCTTCCGGCCCACTGCCAGATGCTTCTCTACGATGTTGCGGAGTGCGAAGACTTGATCCGAACATCCTCTTCCAGACCTGAAACCCCCTTGTGCCTCGCACAACATTCCATACTTTAAGTACTTATAATAACTGTGATGTAAAAAATGCCTCTGAACCATTGAATAAATTTATTATTATTATTATTCCTTGTGTCTAATACGATATTCCAGCACAAGGACATACATATGTATACGAGGAGAAGGAATGAACAAAAAATCATGATAGATCTGATCCTGGATGATAACCGTCTCCGAAGCAAACTACAAGATACGCGTGCGTAGAGGCTCCATTCTTGAATCAGACCACTATCTCGTAGTTGCGCGGTTTAGTGGTCTGTTCAGGAAGTGGAGGCACTGGCGAGAGCGTATCCCCTTCGGAGACCTTGAAAGAATAAAGGTTGAAAAATTGCAAGATGAGAGCGTGAGGAGAATGTATGAAGACAGAGTCCGGGACAAGCTTTTGACAGCACGCACTTGGAACACAAATGTAGATGAATGCTGGAATAGCCTGAAAGAGAGTTTGGTGGAATCCGCGAAAGAAGTATGTGGTTGCTCAAACAAGCATAGTACAGCAAAAGGTGATGCATAGTGGGATGCAGAGTTGCAAAGCTCCGTAGAAAGTAAGAATAAAGCGTGGCAGGACTGTGTTTCTTCTTTGAACCTAAATGCCTGTATGACAGAGATGAGGAAAGAAATATACGGGCAATGCAAGGATGCCACTAAAACTTTAGTTAAAGAAAAGCGTGAAAGAGCCAGTGCGATTGAGGAGGAGAAGCTGGCAAAGAACTTCGAGAACAACGCCAAACTCTTTTGGAGCAAGGTAAGAAAGGCTCGAGGTGATTCGTCAGGCTCTAGAATGGAAAGGATAAAATCTAAGGATGGCAACATTCTTGCAGACACACAAATTGTGCTAAGCCGGTGGAGTGAATATTTTGGAGAAATTTATAGAGATACCCCGGATACTGGTGCCGCAGACGAGCGCAGAGGCGAATTTGCGGCACCAGAATCAACAGAAGACATCACTACGGAAGAAGTTGAATGGGCGATAGGAAGTATGAAAAACGGTAAAGCTGCGGGAGTAGACATGATATCTGCCGAGATGATCAAATATGGTGGAACTTGCGTCCGGGACGCCTTCCGGGTCTTTGCAAACCTTTGCTGGAGGACCGGTAGAGTCCCTTCAGATTGGCGCCGCGCAGTCAATGTACCGTTGTATAAAGGCAAGGGCTCACAATATACCTGCGTCAATTACAGAGCCATCAGTTTGATCAGCTTGGCAGCCAAGGCGCACCGTAAAATTATTGAAAGGAGAATGCGCGAGAAGTTCGATTGAATATTGTGCGAGGCACAAGGGGGTTTTAGGTCCGGAAGAGGATGTTCGGATCAAGTTTTCTCCCTTCGCAACATCGTAGAGAAGCATCTGGCAGTGGGCCGCAAGATTTTCTGCAGTTTTGTGGCTCTAGAGAAGGCGTTTGACAGAGTTGTGCGAAAGAGACTTTCGGAAATTTTGCCATATTGTGGTATATATGGCACTCTGTTGCGAGCCGTCCAGTCCACCTATGTGGACTACAAGGCATGCGTACAGGTGGGTGGTAACATGTCACCCTGGTTTGACGTTGAAATCGGTGTCAAGCAGGGTTGCGTGTTGTCCGCTAAAATGTTTATAATATATCTGTATAATATAATATATCTGTATTCCGTGTGGGGACGGATCAAGAATACAGTCTCCCCACCGCATGCTGGCCTAACAGCGGGTCGTTAGAGCCGACCAAATCTAGCAACAAATACCGCAAGCGGTAGTTCAAGCGAGGCAGTACTCTGGTGCCTCACCGGAAGAGGGCTCGCTTGGGCTGAGTGTTGCCAGAAGCAGGGCATCACTCTCTGGAATGGCGATACACATGGCATCCAAAGCCCTAGTTAGTTGGGTAACTGCTAGGAGATCATAGCCCACAGGTGCCGTAAGTGGTGCCTAAGGGGCTTGTAAGACGAGAGGATGGGCAGCAGCGTCCTCTTAATACCTACTAACGCTTTTCTGCGATCGCCAACCCGCCTGCCAAGCGTGGCGATTCTGGCATCATCCCCCTAATGACATCCACAAATATTAAACGGCCCCTAGTCCCCGGCAGCCCCGCTAGTCCTGGCCACGGTATCAGCCACGGTAACGGCGGGGCAGGGGGTGCTAAGAATCCCCGGAAGAGGCATGGCTACCGACAACGAAGACCATTGGCCCTGGCAACTTTTAACACGCGCACACTGCGAACTGACGAAAAGATCGACGAGTTAGAGGAAGAACTGAGCAAGTTACACTGGGATATCATAGGCTTATCTGAAGTCCGAAGAGAGGGTGAGGACTCGATAACACTTAAATCCGGTAACTTGCTCTATTTCCAAGAGGGCGACCAGCAGTCCCAGGGTGGTGTCGGGTTTATAGTCCACAGGTCTCTCGTGAACAACGTTGTCAAGATCGAGAGTGTGTCGACCAGGGTAGCGTACCTGATATTCAAAATGACTGAAAGGTATTCATTGAAAATTATACAGGTATACGCACCGACTTCGACACACCCGACGATGAAGTAGAGGCTATGTATGAGGATATATCTAGAGCCATACATACCTCTAAAACTCACTACACCGTTGTCATGGGGGACTTTAACGCGAAACTGGGCAGACGAGGCGACGATGAGCTGAGAGTGGGAACCTTTGGTACTGGACAACGGAATCCCCGGGGTCAAATGCTGGCTGACTTCATGGAGAAGGAGGGACTCTTTATGATGAACTCCTGAGTAAGCTGAGTAAGCTGAAGACCGGAGACGGCAGGATTGTATCCTCTACACCGGAACTCATGAGGGAATTTGAGAAGTTCTACGGCCAGCTTTACACATCAGTACAATCACCTGTCTGCAATCCGGCTATAGACCCAAGAGCCAATTTGACCCGACACTATACCGATGACATCCCGGACATCAGTCTGTGCGAGATTAGTATGGCTCTCAAACAGCTCAAGAACAACAAGGCGCCAGGCGATGACGGTATAACAGCCGAGCTTCTCAAGGCTAGTGGAAAGCCGATATTGAGGGCTCTTCAGAAACTATTCAACACCGTCATCCTCGAGGGCAAAACGCCACAGTCATGACGCGGAAGTGTAGTGGTTCTCTTCTTCAAAAAAGGTGATAAAACCCTCTTGAAGAATTATAGACCCATCTCACTTCTGAGCCACGTCTATAAACTGTTTTCGAGAGTCATCGCGAATCGTCTCGCGCGCAGACTAGATGACTTCCAGCCTCCCGAACAAGCCGGTTTCCGAAAAGGCTTCAGCACCATAGACCACATTCATACGCTGTGACAGGTCATACAGAAGAATGAAGAGTATAACCTGCCACTATGCTTAGCGTTTGTGGATTATGAGAAGGCCTTTGATTCGATCGAGACTTGGGCTGTACTACAGTCTCTCCAGCGGTGCCAAGTTGACTACCGGTATATCGAGGTGCTGAAGAGTTTGTACGAAAACGCTACTATGTCAGTCCGCCTTCAGGACCAGAGCTCGAAACCTATTCAACTGCAGAAGAAATGAACATGGACAAGACGAAGATCATGTCAAACGTCCATGTAGTACCAACTTCTATAAAGGTTGGAGACTCTACGCTCGAAGTTGTTGACGATTATATATACCTGGGACAAAGAATCCAATTAGGTAGGTCCAACTTCGAGAAAGAGGTCAATCGTCGAATCCAGCTCGGTTGGGCGGCGTTCGGGAAGCTACGTAACATCTTCTAGTCCAAAATTCCGCAGTGTCTCAAGACAAAAGTCTTTGACCAGTGTGTGTTGCCAGTGATGACTTACGGCACTGAGACATGGTCGCTTACGATGGGCCTCATAAGAAGGCTCAAGGTCACCCAAAGGGCGATGGAGAGAGCTATGCTCGGAGTTACCCTGCGGGATCGAATCAGAAACGAGGAGATCCGCAGGAGGACGAAAGTCACTGACATAGCACTCAGAATTGCTAAACTTAAGTGGCAGTGGGCGGGGCACATCGCTCGTAGAACTGACAGCAGTTGGGGCAGAAAGGTTCTCGAATGGCGACCACGTAACGGAAGACGTGGAGTGGGTAGGCCCCCTACAAGATGGACCGATGACCTGGTGAAGGTCGCGGGTAGAAGTTGGATGCGTACAGCACAAAGCCGGTGGTTGTGGCGGTCTTTAGGGGAGGCCTTTATCCTGCAGTGGCCGTCTTTCGGCTGAGGAAGGAATATCTGTATAAAAGTCTTCAAAGGCGTAAAGCGATGATGATATACAAATGGGTGACCTAGTTGTAAACCATCTACTACTACTACTTCAGCCACTATCGTCCCATTGTTGGACAAAGGCCTCCCTCCACTGAGTCCATTCGGTTCTGTTTTCGGCTTTTAAATGCCAGTCTTCCAGGAATGAGTACAGCTCGTCCCGCCATCTTCGTCTGGGCCTGCCGCGATGTCGTTTGTAGTTTAGTGGGACCCAGTTGGTAATTATTTTTGCCCAAACTGTATTAGACATGCGGTATTGTAAATCTAACCAACAGCCACTGATCTGCAAACACTAGTCATAGTTATTAAAGGCGACTGCATGAACAATGGCTAACATTGGATGTAAAGAAAACCGAGATTATGGTTTTTGAACGGGAAGAAACCATAACGAATGCAAAGATTGTGGTTTGTATTGTTTGTATATCTTAGATGCGCCTTCAGTAAGGATGGGAAATACAACTTTGACATAGAGAGAAGAATGAGTGCAGGGAACAGAGTAAATGGCGCGATGGGAAAGCTACTTGGGAGCCGGCACTTAAGCCAAAAGGCACAGCTCGCCATACATCGTTATATATGGCCAGCTGTGCCTTTTGAGTTCTTGTCCCAACGCTGTTATATGGTAGCGAGAGCTGGGTATGTAAGTAGGAGAATGAAAGTAAGATAAATGCTGTGGAAATGCGAGCTCTGCGAAAGATGTGTAGAGTAAAGCTGACCGACCGTATTCGCAACTGTGTAGTAAAAAAGCGAGTAGGTATGAAAGATAGTATTGATGTAAAGATAAGAAAGGGTATGCTCCGTTGGTTCGGGCATATAGAAAGAATTTCAGAAGAAAGAATGACAAAACAGATATACCATGCGAAACTGAAAGCATGTAGAAAGACCTAGACTATCTAAGTGGTTAGCCACGAACAAATAGACCGAGTCTTATCTGAACGACAAATCAAGAGTCTCCGTAACCGGCGAGCGTGTATGAGACGAACTATGAGAGTAGAGGAAGCTAGAGAGGTATGAAAGGAAAGAACCTGTTGGAACTCTGTACTCTCTGCCTACCCCGAAAGGTATCTGGCGTGATGATATAGATATATACATCTTTTTATATAAAGCGAGCTAATTTTACAGTTGTTTTTATGAATATAATTACGGAATTATATCAGGATGATATGAAAATTTATAGGTACGCCTCAACGTGTTTTATGCCTAATATTGTGATAATCAAACAGGTCGCAATAAGACTAACGCAGTACTCTCATTCTATGAGCTGATTTTCCATTTTTTTTAGTTCATAGTTCTCGTTAATAGAATGTCCTTTGACAAAAAAATAATTTGTATTTCTTTCGTAATAAAATTATGAATAGCAGCCAAAGCTAATTATTCTTGCAAAAGTTATCAGAGTTAATAGTCATATCTACAATAACACAATGTACAGGACGACGTCTGTATAATTTGTATATAATAGATTAAGTTACTGTAGTACATTATGTAATTTAAGTTAGAAATAAGATAATGTCATAGAATCCTAGCGCATAAGCACTAGTATAAAGTTAGAAGAGTGTAACCCTGAAAGGGATAGGAATAATAGAAGAGTGTAACCCTGAAAGGGATAGGAATAATAGAAGAGTATAACCCTGAAAGGGATAGGAATAGTAAGAAGAGTGTAACCCCGGAAAGGGACAGGAATAATTGTATCATGATTGGTTTATTGGATTAATAAACTCGGTACAAAGCCCACTAGTTGTGACACACCAAATAGTATATAAGAGCGCGAAAAATCGCGCCAGACACGTTCGAGCGACTGGACATTAGAAGATAATAGGAAGAAACTCTGCGCGAAGAGGGTCACAACTGGTGGGTGGAGCACTGTTTCAAGACTATTCGGCTTTCATTGAATTCTCCTTCACGACGCATACCAGCCACAGCAGCAACAGGACGCACGACGTACTATTCGTCCTGTTCATTTGGTCCTTCGAGAGCCGGATTTTCGTCGTCAAGAGAATATAGAAGACGCAAGCTGAAAACAGAAGAATCAAGCTGAAAAAGGAAGAAAATAGAAGAAAGAAACATGCCAGTCACACGCTCCACCACCAGTAGACCAGCAGCATCGGCCCCAGTCGCCGAATCGTCGGGGTCGACTACAGCGACAGAGTCGACCGCCACGTCAGGGTCGACCGCCACGACAGAATCTACTGTCATGACGGAAACAACCGCCACGGCAGACACTTCCGCGACGGAGAAAACAAAGAAGCCAGTGTCCAAGAGGACTGGAACAAAAAAGACGCTCTCAACAAAGACGCGAAGATTGAAGCTCGCCCGCGCCAAGGAGGAGCTACTAGAATTGCAAGTCCAATTAGCAGCCGCGAAAATATCACGAATCGAAGCCGAAGATGAAGAAAGCGAGAGTGACGCAGACACGTGCATATCAGATGAACAAGAAACAGAGAAAAGAGTCGGGAGCTGGCTGAACGACTCGCCATCGCCGACAGGCCACACGACATAGACGTGGGGCGCACCATCGATGCAGCGCCGCGGGCGACAACGCCGTTGCCCCCTGCACCGATCCAGCCACCACCCATCGCCGTGTCGAAGAATGAAGAAACGACAGTCGCGACGCCGCCACAGCAAATTGACCTGCGTGAGCTGGCGTCCGCAATCACCCTCGCCGCCCGGTCCGGGAGCACCCCGCACCACCGCTTCGCTACTGAATTGCCGTACTTCAGTGGGTCACACCAAGAGTGGCTCACCTTCAAAGCTGCTTATGAAGAATCTGCGCCGAGCTTCACGGACACAGAGAACGTCGCGAGACTACGAAGAGCGCTAAAAGGTAAAGCTAAAGAAGCCGTCGAGAACTTACTCATATACAACGCCAAGACAGCTGACATACTCCGGGCGCTCGAAGCACGCTTCGGCCGACCAGATTGCATCGCGCTGGGCGAACTAGAACGCCTGCGCGCGCTGCCCCGACTCAGCGACAACCCGAGAGACATCTGCGTGTTCGCCACGCGGGTGATGAACATCGTTGCGACGCTACGCGCACTCAACCGCGTGGCGTACCTGTACAACCCGGAGGCTGTCAAAATGACCATCGACAAGTTCACACCGGCGCTCAAGTATAGATGGTTCGACTACGCAGCGGAAGAACAGACAGAAGAACCCGACCTACTGAGACTCTCTAATTTCCTCAGTAGGGAGGCCGACAGGTGCGGGCGCTACGCACCTCCCGAACACGTGACACCCGAACGGGAACATACAGCGAACAGAAGACAGACTAACAAGACTTATAGCACCGCTGTATCGAGCCCGAGGAAAGAAAAATGCGCGGCGTGTCACGACACAGAGCACGAGGTAACCAAGTGCAAGAAATTCATTGAGTCGACAGTCAACGACAGATGGGATATCGCGAAGGCACGAAGACTATGCTTCGCGTGTCTACGCTTCAGAACGAAGAGTCATCACTGCAACAGGCTCACTTGCGACACCGACGGGTGCAAATACTCGCACCACAGACTGCTTCACCACGTCAAAAGCGAAAGGGTCGCGGAAGACGACAACGCGGAGAAGCAGACAGTCGCGTCAACGTGGACAAGAGGCTTCGCATCGTATCTCAAGATAGTGCCGGTACACATTTCCGGACCGGCGGGAGGAGTAGACACTTACGCCCTCCTCGACGACGGGTCAACGGTGACGCTCATCGACGCCGAGCTCGCCAACCAGACAGGCGCGCGCGGCCCCCGCGAGTCACTGCACATCGAGGCGATCGGCGATTGCAACGTCCGGTCATCGAACTCCCGTCGGGTCCAGCTGACGTTAAGAGGTACGTCCCAGCGCGCACATCGTATTCAAGCGCGCACCATAGACAACTTGAAGTCGACGCCACAAGCCGTCACAGTGGAAGACATCGCCGATTGCAAGCATCTGCGGGACATAGAAAGCGATATCACCTACAGAAGAGCAAAGCCCCAGATACTCATCGGCCAAGACAATTGGCACCTACTGCTGACGTCAGAGGTACGCCGGGGGCAGCGACATCAACCCGTTGCCTCCCGGAACCCTCTCGGCTGGGTCGTACACGGTGCGCACTCACGACGCACGAAACAGACTGAAGCGCCCACAGTACATAGAGAAGATCGACCGCGATTCGAAATTGAACAGAAGGAAAATAGAACAGAAGATCAACCGCGATTAGAAATTGAAGAAAAGAAAATACAGAAAATAAATCGACGCCCTCGTCCCAAAAGAAAACGCCGAGCCCTCGCGAATAAAATAGATCAGACACAACAGACGGATGATCGGGCTCAGCGAGGAAAGATAGACGGAACGAGTACTCGGACTGGAGTGGAGGCCGGACACCGACGACATCGGGTTCAACATCGACGCACGCCTCCCCCCGGGCATACTCGAAAAGCCGACGCCGACGAAGCGGGAGACACTCCGCATACTAATGTCTCTGTTCGACCCGCTCGGAATCGCTTCGCCCAACACAATAAGGGGCCAAGCAGATACTACAGGACATATGGCGGCGCGACACAGCATGGGACGACAACATCGATGATGACCTAGTACAACAGTGGGTCGAGTGGACCCAACACCTGCGGAGTCTGCGGGACATGCTCACATCGATCCCGAGACTCGAACTGCAAGCCGCCGTACTGGGTAGTCGCCTGGGCGCGACTATCATCGCCGAACACGACAAGAAGCCAAGCGCAGTGACCTACTGGACGGACAGCCGTACCGTCATGAC
This sequence comes from Phalera bucephala, assembly GCA_905147815.2. Taxonomy (NCBI): domain Eukaryota; kingdom Metazoa; phylum Arthropoda; class Insecta; order Lepidoptera; family Notodontidae; genus Phalera; species Phalera bucephala. Next base: position 15,505,290 of record LR990612.1, read on the forward strand.
GTGGCTGAAGACGGGCGCGCGATCCTACCGCCCGTTCGTCGCACATCGCATCGCCGCGATAGAGGAAAACAGCGCCATAAGTGATTGGAGGTGGGTGCCCACGAAGCTAAACGTGGCCGACGACGCGACGCGCGAAGTACCCAGGGACATCGGCTCTCATCACCGATGGTTCCTTGGGCCCGAGTTCCTGCGCGAGCACCCATCAACATGGCCGGCGGAGCGACCGACACTCGACGCAGCGACGGGCGAGGAGCGGACACACAACATCACCGAGCAACGGCCCGTCTCACCGCGATCAGCTGTTCCGGATCCAGCGCGCTTCTCTACGTGGGAGCGCCTGCTACGAGCGACGGCGTGCGTGCTGCAGTTCATCGACCTGTGCAGTGTGAATAGACAATTAGTGAACTATAAGAGACAGGCTAGGAATCGCGAAAAGGACCCACAGTGGAATAGTGTTAAGAATAGGAATAAGTGTAGCGATAAGTGTAGAATTAAGTTTAGTGATAAGGACAGTGTTAAGTGTTTACCGCTCAGTGCAGAACTATTGATAAGAGCGGAGGCGTTGTTAGTACGTGTAGTACAACACGACTCGTATTATAGCGAACTGAGTAATAGTGATAGGCTATCGAAGGGCCGCCTCCGCCCCTTATCAGCGCAGATTATCAGTGGAGTGATAAGGATCAAGTCGCGAATAAGTGCGACGCCGGACATCAGCGACGAGCTACGGTGCCCCGCAGTGCTGGACGGAGATCATCGCGTCACCCGCCTGTACATCGAGCACGTACACCGACAGCTGCACCACGCCGGAGTAGAGGCGACCATCAACGAGTGTCGAGCAAGGTACTGGATAACTCGATTACGTACAGTAGCCCGGATGGTCATACACAAGTGCTACAGCTGTCGCCGAAGAAGAGACGCGCCTCCAGAGCCGAGCACCGGGAACTTGCCGCCCTGCAGACTGGCTCACCATCAGAGGGCCTTCACGTACACCGGCATCGACTACTTCGGACCTCTGACTGTGACAGTGGGTCGGGGCACACAGAAGCGCTACGTAGCCCTCTTCACCTGCCTGACTTCACGCGCCGTACATCTGGAAGTCGCCGCATCACTCAGCACCGAGTCAGCTGTGATGGCCCTACGACGGTTCATCGCCCACCGCGGCTGCCCGACTGAAATATGGTCGGACAACGGGACCAATCTCCGCGGCGCCGACAGAGAGCTACGGGAGGCGCTGGACAACGCCACCCGAGAAGAGGCCACGAGAAGAACCATCAGCTGGCGCTTTATTCCCCCCGGCGCCCCGTTCATGGGTGGCGCATGGGAAAGACTGGTGCGCAGTGTGAAGACGGCCCTATACGCGATCCTGACGGAGAGGCACCCGACAGAAGAGGTTCTCACCACACTGCTGGCGGAGGTCGAGTTTACACTAAACAACCGACCGCTCACTCATGTACCCGTCGACCCTGAGGACCCAGAGGCGCTGACACCGAACCACTTTCTGCTCTACGGCCCAGCGCGCAACCCGACACCAGGGACCTTCACTGACACTGACCTCATCGGCCGCACCCATTGGAGAGCGGCACAGAGACTCGCGGACATGTTCTGGGAACGATGGATAAGGGAGTACTTACCTGGACTTCAGTACCGGCGGGAGCCCCATGGACGCGGCGCCGCCCTGAAAGAGGAGGACATCGTCCTCATTGTTGACAACGTACTCCCCAGGAACATGTGGCCTCTTGGGATGATAATAAGGACCTTCCCTGGAGAAGATGGAATTGTGCGTGCGGTGGACGTCCGCACCAAGGGAGGAGTTCTTCGGAGGCCAGCGAAGAAATTGATAGTGTTGCCGACGTCGTCCCTCCACGAAGACTTATGAACCGTCAGTGAAGCCGACAGTTCACGGCGGGAGAAATGTACAGGACGACGTCTGTATAATTTGTATATAATAGATTAAGTTACTGTAGTACATTATGTAATTTAAGTTAGAAATAAGATAATGTCATAGAATCCTAGCGCATAAGCACTAGTATAAAGTTAGAAGAGTGTAACCCTGAAAGGGATAGGAATAATAGAAGAGTGTAACCCTGAAAGGGATAGGAATAATAGAAGAGTATAACCCTGAAAGGGATAGAAATAGTAAGAAGAGTGTAACCCCGGAAAGGGACAGGAATAATTGTATCATGATTGGTTTATTGGATTAATAAACTCGGTACAAAGCCCACTAGTTGTGATACACCAAATAGTATATAAGAGCGCGAAAAATCGCGCCAGACACGTTCGAGCGACTGGACATTAGAAGATAATAGGAAGAAACTCTGCGCGAAGAGGGTCACAACTGGTGGGTGGAGCACTGTTTCAAGACTATTCGGCTTTCATTGAATTCTCCTTCACGACGCATACCAGCCACAGCAGCAACAGGACGCACGACGTACTATTCGTCCTGTTCAACAAAGTAAGTCCCGCTTAATTTATTGATGTTAATCTATCCTTTTACAGCTCGTAGTTTTGTAATCATTTATGTAGTAACATTAAGACTTAGCCGTTTATTTATAGAAATAGCTTATACAAATAGCTTATAATAAGCGAAAACACAAACCACGGAAACGCTTCAGCTATTTGGTGTCATCGCCGATAAAATTCAATGTGTCAAAATTGAATTTACGACGACTTTAATAAACTTTCATTGGACAAGGAAAGTCTGGAAATGTCGTTAAACTAAGTTTTGTGACGACTTTTTCGATCACTCAATAAAAAGTTTCCTCTTCCTTTAATTTGAAAGAAAAATATATATATAACCTGGTCTGTACATTAAAATTGGTATTTAATCATGTTTGCATAACTGAAGGTGACTTACCCTATTCGCTATGTCTAATTGCACACGTGACGCGGCGTTACGATAATAGTGAAATGATTTGATAATGGTACTCCAGTTACACGTAGAATACCGTGTGTGTGAATGATCTACGCTGTTGGCCGCGGGGCCTTTACAGTACCATTACATGATCACATCATGAAGTTATTGTATCGTACCGCATTGGTCATACTCATAAAAACGTAATCAAAAGACACTATACTCCGTTCGTTTTCGAATTTTACTAAAGGTAAACAAAAAATACGTGACATAATGGTTACTAAACCTTTTTTAAGAACGATATTATTTACGAATACTCTTATTGAAAAACTGCATTGATTTTTAAGTCTATCTATATATCTATATTATCACGCCAGAGCCCTTGCGGGGTAGGCAGAGAGTACAGAGTTCCTACAGGTTCTCTCTTTACATACTTCTCTGTCTCCCTCCACTCTCATAATTCATCTCGTATTTCAAAGTTATGTATTTAATTGCATAATATTATTGCATTGCCACCGACTTTATATACGCATGCCAAATTTCAACTCAATCGGATACCCGCAAATGCTTGAAAAATGAATTACAAAATTTGAACCAGAAAGAGAGAAAGACATGATCAATGCAAATTAAATAATAGCTTGTAAGAACTAACTAGTCAGGTCAGTCTATGTTCTTTGATAAAATAGGATAAGTCAAAACGAAACAAAATATAAGATACTTCCATAAAATGCTATAGAACAGAATTGAATGCACTTCAATTTAACCAGATGATAATTATTAAGTATTTTTATAAAATAGTTTTGAGCACCTGTCTTTTTGGGTGCTTTGTGATCGACAGATCTGAATACATGTAAATGACATAACAATATTAGTAATCCGGCAAAGTGAAATTTAAAGTACCTTATTTTGATTTGTTTACCTTTAGTAAAATGCCAAACCGAACGGAGTGTAGACGTCACATCAGTCACGACACGTCACGTCAAATTATCACAAATTGCTTCGGTTCTACGTAGACCGATGTATGTATGTAATATAATGGCTAAAGTTGATATGAACGTCTATGAAACCTTATAGCTGTACTTGTAAGGTAATACAATTCATCGGAAAATATTATTGACAGCAATAATGTGAGTTTATGTGAGTCTGTATCAATTTTTTTTCAAACTGTGTATGTATCGCAAAACGGTGAAAGTATTTTCGAAAAACTTCATCCTTCACTTCTACTGTTTTAATACCATCTCTATGGTAATAGCGAATAAGAGCCCTGATATGTGATTGTATTTTACTGAAATTTTCCTCTGAAATCTTACTTGAGTGTAAATAGGAGACCTTACATAAAAATGAAAGACATATTCACGTACTGCGCTCAAACAAAATTCTTCCCCATTTTCCTTAAACACGCTTATCCGCAGTACGAAAGCAAAACCCCAACGAGGTCACATAAGACACAAAAATGTACAAGTGGGCCGCAGACTATTCGCCAGTTGAGTTTAAACCAAGGGGATACCCAGGTTTATCTGTGTACTTTTATGTAAAAAGTATTCCCCTAAACATTGCTTTTTTGTTTTTGTTTTTTTTTTTTTTAATTTTGGAATACATGCTTAAGAACATTTGCAATGTTATGTGTGTGTGTGTGTGTTTGTATGTGTGAAATGTTGTGGTGTGTATGTAAATGATCTACGCTGTTGACCACGCGGCCTTTACAGCTTCACCGGACAAGAGGGCGAGCGTGCAACCACTACGCTCGAGCCAGAAGAGCAAGGGGGCAACTAGGTCAAGGGCACCTCAAGGAGGAACGGCCTCGGCTTAGGCAGTCGCTATGGGGGAGGGCGTATACTAGGTGTCTCGCCGTAGTGCTCTGCACCGGCCGGCGGGTAAAGGATTCTTCGACCTCGCCGGAACATTTTCAAGATTTAATATATCGTTAAGGATAGACTTTCGTTTTGTAATATACAAAGTACATACATTAGCAGTGTGTAGCATACCTATAGCGATATTTGGGTTATTCCCAGAATTGTATTCCCACGACATCCAGGAAATATAAATACAGTCAACATGAACAGGGAGAGAACAGGTGCGATGTTTGTAACTAGATGAATAGAAGACATTTTTCATACTCTTTGTAATTCATCTCTTCACGATAATCTCTAGTAGTATTTTGTAGTACGATTTTTACGTCAAAAATTTGTTATTTTTTTGGCTTGGTGCTTGTTTTAATTAATATTACATACAATACATAGGTTATCAAAATACTCCTCCTCGAATATTGCTCATAATTAAAGATTGCTACTTCATAAAAACATTTTTTTTAACTGACCATAATTTGAAACTTATTTATGAATCTCGTGGGAAAAAAACTGTGGTAGAAGTCGCGGGAACTAATGTATGAAAGAATATTTCATTTTAATACATTGGGTGTTGGAAGCCTTGGAACATTTTGGGTTGGAATATTATTAATCTTGTAAGACTAATATGCAAGCATGAAATTTTATCACATCGACATCTTTAGTATTAATTTAAAAAAAAACGAGGCCCCACACTAGTAGTAGTAGTTTTGTGTTGTGTGCGAGGTTAAAAACATGAAATTCACATACAAAAATACCCAGACCGAAACAAACATTTGTGGCTCAAACAAAGATTTTAGCATTGCGGGGATCGGACCAGCGACACCTGGGTTCGTGTACTGAACCAAGCTCTTAAGGTTTAAATTCATTTTAAAACACCCTGCAGCCACATTACTCGATTCGGGAAATATACTCACTTGCAACAAAATATCCCCTATTTGTAGCCGACCGTCTTTCTGCGCCGCTCCCCCTACGGCAAGCCTTGTGATGCTGACGTCACCGCCAGTCTCGCCTCCAGCTATGCTTAACCCGAGCCCGCTAGCACCTCGCTCTAAAGTCACGTCAGTCGTCTCCCATACTGACTCGCTGTCCGAATCTGATGGGTACTGCAAAAGGTATGATTATGTTAATATACATACAGCTTCAGCTTGCGGCCAAAATCAGAACAAACGCTGTCAAGTGTAACTTCATGGCAGTCACAAAGTTGACGTTTGCTGTAAAATTTACCCGAGTTCTTTTAAAATTAGTAACCGTGCGGACCCGCCTGTAAAAATATCTCCTCAGAAGTAGGAAAATTTTACTAAATGTTAATCCTAGACCAACCAACTAGAAAGCAATATGAATACCAAATCACAAATAAAGCTGGTTGTAAAAGTGCAGCTGCCAGAAAAAGCGTATTAGGTATGGCCGTCCATATATTTAATAAGGTCCCAAATGAATTCAAAACCTTACAAATAAAGGAATTCAAATCTATATTGTCAATGTTCTTAGTAGAAAAATGTTATTATAGCATAGGTGACTTCTTAAATGACCATGACATTTAAACGGTGTTTGAGTTACATATTAATTTGACATTATACCATGACTTGTTACAGTATGACATGTAGTATAATTTGCTGTTGTTGACATAATATTTTATTATTACATTATTTTTATTTCCTTTTAACCAAGTATTAATTTCATTTTATTATTACAATGCATTTCTGTATATCCTTAGCATGCACTTTGTATACCTGTGTTTCTTTGATTGTTTTTAACCGAATAATGTTTCCATTTTATTATTAATATGAACCTTTGTATACCCTTAGGGTGAAACATAGTGAGACTGTTCATAGTATTAAGATCTAATTCCATACCTATGTTATGACAAATAAATAATTCATTCATTCATTCATTCATTCATTCCTAATTTTATACCAACGCCCCATTGTTAGTGTCATCTATGGACCAAAATACCTTGCTGCACTGTAGTAATAAAAGTCGTGCAAATTAATTCTGATAGGGTAAATGCAGGAACGCAGGCATAAACTAAAATGAACAAACGGTTACCTTAAAAAATAAAAAAAAATGAAAACAACAAAACTTACAAATATGAAATATTAACTTAGTTTCTTTATTTATTTTTATTTATTTGAGAACTGATGTTAAACTTTTATTTTATTGATTTCAATGTTTTTACTTTCAAATTGCACTGGAGAGCAAATGAGGAGGCCTATGTTCAGCAGTGGACGGGTATAGGCTGAGATGATGATAATGATGAATAGTTTTACAGTAAAACTGATAATTAGTCAACATAAACCTTACTTTAAGGGTCTCTCCTACCACCTTCGAGTAAAGTACTGGTTAGCTACGTCTCGATTAGCGTCTCGAAAACTGGTTAGTTTAACCGTTGGGTAGGGCTACTCGGAGATGGTAATAGTCATATAAAGACTTACTTACAACTTTAATTGTCGATAAGTCTACTTCATACTTTACTCGAGTGTGGTGAAAGAAGCCCTTATTCAACGAATTGTGAGTAAGATTTATAATAATATTATTTTCCCAAAATATGAAAGATCACACGGGAAAAGAGTTCCCTAAATACCGTGAAGACATGTCACATATTTCTAAATGAGAAGAATCTGTCCACGTCCATTGGAACGCCGTGAACGTAAGCCCTCCTTATCCTCATCTTGTAAGAACGGTACTCAAAAGTATCTCCACAAAGTAAGATTCGCTGAGAGAGCCATCTCACCATTTAAAAGTTTTATGGGGCTAAACACGTTTTTATCGCGACTCCATGCACTTCAAAAAGAATATGGATTAGAGACTAAATATTTAGAAGTATGATTTAACTGTATATTTTAGAATCTGGTAAAAGGAATACACGATTATAAGAAATTTTCTCGAAAACTATCTAAATTCATCTGTATTGCTTTACATTTTCTGATTTGAGCGTAAAACGCTTAAGAACTAGTCAATAGAATTTTCTCAAAAACATAGCAAATAACTGTAGCAAAGTACTTGTAAAGCAGTTTTTTTTTCATAGTGTTGTTTTTTTTAGAAAATGATAAAATTTTTATTGATACATACGTGGTTTATTTTCGAGCTCGCGTTCAATACGTCCGTCCCTTATTATTCTTTTGTTAAGTAATTGCATCACCATCACTCTTTCGGTCGATAAATTGTCGATCTCTGTAGGCCGTCAATATAGCCATCAAATGTAAATAAAAATATGTTGACTTATTTAATTTGCACTTATTAAGTTTGCACTTTTATTTTGTATGAGATCTATTATTGTTGTTGATCTAAATAAATTTGAATAAGTTCCTAATGATTTGGCTTTGACAATGATCACCAACATTTGTGAATTAAAGAGTATTATTACTGATTTGTAAAACTGAGAATGTTAAGTGACTTATGTTGCTGACTGTACAACATGGCAATATTTCCATTCAATAATTTATTTATATATGAGACAAACTGTAACTAGAGACGGTCCCAATGTTGTGGAACTGCTGTGTTCATAGTGATCACCAAGATCTCGGCTAGTATAAGGCGTGATAATTTGCGGAAATTTCCTATTCGAATGTCTCCAGGAAGGCATCTTAAGTTCTGTAGATATAATCTTGGTACTAAATAAATAAATGTATGGACTCATTTTACTACTAATATAAAGGCGAAAGTTTGTAAGGTTGGATTTATGTGTGTAAGTTAATCCTTAATGCAAAAACCACTAAGAGGATTTTGATTAAACGTTCCAGTAATAGGTATAGTTTATCCAGAATAACAGAAGCTATAATTTACAATGATATTACAAAATAAAGGGATGCGCAATCGCGTGTAATTACTACCTATTCACTTCATTTATAATAACTACCTATTCATTAATTTAAGAAGTAATTTCTTGTGTTGATAGAATTTTGAGATTTCGGACAGTATTATTTATTCAGCAGTCTAGTCTAGCTTTGTTCATGTTTGTATTTTTATTATTTATTGAAGTTTATATATATAACACATACAAATTATAAACAGTAAGGGCCCCCTTCGCCACCCTCGAGTAAAGTGCTGGTTATTTACTTTATTGTATTACTCAGCAAATAAAATTGGCTAGTTTAACCGTTGGATAGGGCTACTCAGAGATGGTGAAATTCACATATAAACTTACTTGCAAATTTAATTGTCGATTAGTCTACTTCAGACTTTACTCGAGGGTGGTGAAAGGACCGTTAGTATTATTTTTTTACATAACACAATATTTTAATATAAAGAGACATATTTTTTATGCTTTTAGTAAAAACCATAAATGTTATTTTAGAAAGTTTACGCATATGTATGCGTTCCTTAAAACAATACTTCTTTTATTTCAGACGAGCGTTAAAATGTCCATTGTAAATCATGAACGCACGATGGTATAATATTTGTTAGTCGAATAGGCGTAGACACGATAAAATAAACGGTTATGCTGAAGCGGTGACAAAATATTTTGTAGGTAGCAAAAAAAGGTGATGAAAGAAATGTGCTTGGCGAACGCTAGGTGGGCAGAAAATTTTTAACGGTGAGTAACATTGCCTTAGTAAAACGTAGCGCTAGGGCGGAATTCAAAGGAAAAATGAAGTAATGAAACGTCTTTCTCGGTTGACTTTAAAGGTATGGTGTAAATACTCGAAATGTATAGATATAGTAACAGGTATTTTTTTTCCGTCTCCTCCTGTTTATCATTCTAAATTTGTTGCGGGTTCCAAGACAATAAAAGCACTTCCCGGGACACCCCAAAGTTCAAACCTTGGTGACATCTAAGAAAACCATTGTGGATTCTGGCTTACAGAAGTTACAATGTTGGGAATGTTCTTTTTTTATGTATTGCGAGCTTAGTATTACTCGTATTAAAGATGATTACAGTCATCCCATTATCAGCCAAAAGACGTCTACTGCAGAGCAAATGCCTCCATCAAAGATCACCACTAGGACTGGCTTCATGCTTTACGAATCCAGATTTTACCCGTACCTTTACTAGGTCACCTGGGCAGGTGACCTGGTGAAGGTCACGGGTAAAACAGTTTCGGGTTAAACATTTAACCGAAGCAGGCCCCACACAAGTTATAATTTGCCTTGTCGACTGCCACTTAATAAATAATTGCACTTACTGCAACTATTGCACTCATTGTAATCATAAATCAAGCTAGTAATGAAAAAGAATGATTAATGAAAAGATTCGAAACTTAACTGCATTGAACATAGCAAACTATAGCGAATCTGTATTCATATTTGAAATGTTTATGAGACACATACTGCAGTTCCCAAGCATATATCGTGCCAAAGGTTTTCAGGTCAAATGACAATTGAAATCCACACATACATCTGTACTATGGGTGTGAATGTCTCCTATATTTCTATTAAGCTGTGGTTCCTTGAAAATAACACGATTTAGATAATGATCGTAATATATATTAGAGGAACGTACACAGTATCCTATTCCAAATACGATCATAGAAATGAAATTTAGCGGACGGTGGACGGCGAAGTGGTCGCGGTTTCGATTTCCGCACGGGACAAATCTTTGCATGACCAACAAATATTTGTTTCAGTATGGTTATTTGTATATGTGGATAGACACAGTGGGCGGAGTGGCTTAAGATCTTAACCACTGCGCTAAATCGAATATCGTTTGATTTGTCTTAATTGAGAAAGTAAACGGAGACAGTGGAGGAATAAAAAAAGGTTCTGGTATTATGTAGGGTATTAATAATCTACGGCATATTTTATTTTTGAGTACTTCCGATCATTCCAATGCTAACATTTTTTGAATTCTTTTCAGTGCTTATACTATGTATGTTGTTGTTTTTATAATTACTACGCTCACCTTTACCCCAAAAAAAAAAAATCATTGGTTGAAGATCTAAACATATTATGCACAGACACTCTGTTAAGAAACCAAACCCTAACCGAAAAAAAGAGACTCCATTTTACCACGGAGACAATATTACACGAAGCCAGAAAATTAAAGCATATTTATGCAGCCAAGTTCTTATTTAGGAAATTAGTCTTTTGAACAAAGCGACACGGGCCTGGGATGTTAAATTAGCATGGAAATTAGCTTTACCAGCAACACTGAGCAATGCTGGCGCAAATAATTTGACAGATCAATTGTGGTTTGGACAAAGTCCCCATGAATTAGTTGCGGTTGCTTTTCATAGCCTGTTGGCGGAGCAGGTCATGAATATAGGATAGCTATTAAGCTATCCTATATTCATGACCCGCTCCATAATTAACTACTAGTTACCTTTATTAATAGGTAACTAGTAGTTAATTATGTAATAAAGAGGCTGCGGTGTTCTTAGCGATCACAACGGTTAAGCAGCATTCGACTCGGTCGGCCTGATATGGGTGACCGTTTGTGACATTTTCATTTTTGAGCTTCTTTGTGCTTTGGAAGGCACGTTAAGCCCATAGCTCGGGTTACCATGAAATGTGGTAGTTGTTAATCCGAAATGGACGCCTTATAAGCCTTGATATTCCAACAGCAGGTGGCCACAAACCTGTCTCCGCCAATCCGCACTGGGTCCGTGTGGTCGTACTCCACCACGCCTTTGCCCAGCAGTGGGACATTAGAGGCTGATATTATTATTATAGTAATTTTCCTGTGGCTTCCCACGCGTTCATTTTACGGTCAACCACAGTGCCATCTACCGGATCTAACTAAAGCTAATCAACATCCAGGTGACCACATACTTATGGGGGCATGGCAACTTTAAAAGTAAATTACTCTACTTTAAACTGGTACCTTCACCGCTATGCCAGTGTTCCACGTCTAACTACGAGTATGAACAATCAGCACACCACGTTCTTCGGGAGTGCAGTCTCTGGTACAATGAGCGTACCATTATGTTAAACAGTATGCGCAATACGTCTGGGGTAATCTTCTACACGGATCTTGTAGAAACTTGGAATAATTTCAGTGCGTTTAAGCGTTTTTGCCATACCTATTACTTGAATCAAACATGAGGCTCACAAATAGGCTCTGTTAATGTTTTTTCGTATCCGTGGTACTTTACAACTGAGTTTATCCTAGTTGTAGTCTCCTTCTGTATCGCTGATCTGCCAATTTTTGTGTCTCCCGCTGTGCAAAGGAGGGAAGTGGAATTTTATTTTTCCTACTGTTTTTCTTTCTGATTAAATTTATTGCGGGTTCCTGGGACACCCCAAAGTTTAAACCTTGGCGTCATCTAAGGAGACCATTGTGGATCCCAGCTAACAGGATTTACAATGGTGGTAATATGCGGCGGGCTTAGCTCCATAAAAAAAATACTTATGGGGTCACCTGGAAGACAAAATTCACCAAAATCGGTTCAAACCTTTAGAAGGAGAAGAACTATTGACTCCCGAACACCAGAATGGTATTAAATATGAAGATATTAAAAAAGCAGTTTTCTAAATTAAAGGAAAATTTCAAACACAGCTAATGGGCAAAGGCCTTCTCTCACAAAATGAGATAAGAGAGCTTTGGTCATACTCCATGTAAGGGAACCGCATTAATATTAAGAACAATACTACAATGTATTTTTACGTCAAGTCATAATACAAAGATCAGATAGAAATAAACCTATAAGTAATATATATATATATATATATATTTGTTTGAATGGCTTTAAAGACGATGTTATAACTTCTCTTAAGCTTGAAACAATTTCACGATTGAAGATTGAAAAAGATAAGAATTATACAAGACCATTAATTTTTATTAAAAGGCTTAAATTATCAATGCTCTTCGATCACCCTACAACTTCCCGATCTCATTCGACAATAAATTTATATCTAGATAGATAGGATATTCTTTATTGTACACCAATACATTTACATTGAAATGAAACGGTTAGAAATTTTTAACTATCGGGGACAATAAAAGAGCAACTCGCGCTCTACGATGGGCTTGCACATAATGACGTCGCGATTAATTATTATTGCAGCTAGAAATTTTTATCGCAGTAAGTAGCTTTGTGTCGAATTTATAAATATTTTACTATCGTTGAAATATATCGTTAAATATTCTATTATGGCTTATTGGCAATAACCTGAAAATACAAGATTTCATTTCATCTCGCGACGAATGTTGAATTATAAATTCTTAACTAAATAATATCGACAAATGGTATGATTCCACCATTATCTTGAAATGTCCTTTTTATGAAAATGAAAGCTAAGAGCCATATAGGTTTGGTGTATTAAAATTGGTTTAAAAAAACCTCTAGGTTAAGAATTTTTGTACTTTTACTTTGTCATTACTCGCATGATTATGATTTCCTTAAATATAAAGTGACTAAAAGAAAACTATGAAAGCAAAATATATACTTCCCAGCCGCTTTATAAAGGCGATTTGACGCGATTTTCGCGTATTTCCGTAACCTACGGGCTAATGGCAAAAAATCAAGTTTAATAAACATATTCTGAGTTGTCAGCGTTCATTATTTTGCAGGAGAAACTCGGAGGCGATAAAAGGCCAAACAAACAGGGTTGCCATAATTTGGTTTGAAATATAAGGTATATTTATCTGTGATAATAACAAAGAATTTTACAATAAAAGGATCCTCCAAAATCATTTAAATAAATGATCAAAAACATAGTTTCATGTGTCTTTTTAAAAGTATATGCTGATTTGGACAACCTAAATTTAAATCTGTAACTCATTACTTATTAATGTTAATGTTTCTTTGTCACCTAAATGTATTCATGACGGTAAAAACCCTTTAGATGAAGGTTGTCATAGCAGGAACAGTTATATTTTATGAGTAGCACGATGTCTAGATTACATCCCATTCAATTTCATGCATATACTATTATTATAAGCCTATACAGTACCACTGCAAAGACCTTACGTTCCTTATTTCACCAATCCCGCGTACTGATATGAGTTTTCACTAGTGCAAGCTTATGTAAGGTAGTATGGTAGACTGTTAAATAATACCTCCAGTTAATGCTGGACTTAATAGTCCCCTCTGTACTAATATCATAAATGTGTAAGTTTGTAAGTTTAGATGTTGCTTACTCAATCATACAAAAACGCTGAATGACGTTGGGATGAAATTTGGCACATATAGTATATTACCTGGATTACCACATAGTATCCTTTTTATCCCGGGAAAATGTAAGTTTTATATTTAAAGTTAACGCGGACGAAATCGCGGTTAGAAACTAGTAGTGCATAATATATAATAAACAAATAAATTGTAGGTAACCCTACAGACAAGGCGGTATATAAAGCGGTGTGTTCTGTTGCGATAATATTGTACAGAACCTGGTAGCTTCCTGCGCCGCGTCGTCCACTTCCCGGGCTCGCAGCCTGCTCTCTCCCACACTCGTAGTTGCCAACGTTGGCTGTAAACAGAATACTAAACATTACAAAATGGCGGACCGCTTTTTCTCTCTCGCGGAAGAGGAAAACTGCCTATGAAACACTCGACACTTCAAGTAATTTGATTCACAAAGAGCGTTAACAGTTTCGCTTCTACGCGATAACGTGGTATAAATATTATATGAGAATGATGTTTCGTGAATAATTTATTTGTTGCTGTTAAGCTCGTGTAATGTATATCAGTATAAAAACTGTATTATAATATTATGACGACCTACCAAGCATATTAAATTATCTCTTCGTAGTATTATTTATCTAGATAGATAAAGATAGGTCTCCCTTCCCTTATGGAGTAGCAAGGGCAAGCAACCTCATTTGTATCGCAAAATAGCTCACTATAATTCATTATACAAGTTCATATTTACCTAATAAACTTGTAGCGTTAAGTTAACATGAGTCGGTTCGTGCTAAGTCCCAAGGGCCTTTATTGGCTGACCAAACGCGGTGCATTTTGATAACATCGTCTGACCATGTAACGGACTTCTGTACCACTAAATTACCCCTTAACGATTATTTTACGAAGTTATTGTACCACGCCACGTTACGTGTTTAATACGTCAAAGTGAATAAGTACCCAGGTATGAATTTTGAGAGTGAAGCAATTATAAAAGATAACAACAAATAAAACAATTAATTGTTATGTTCTTTATAAAACTTCCTGTTTACCAGTATATTTTTTAGCGGAAGGTTAACTCAATGTTATTATTATAGGCGGCTTTTTCAAAGAAGAACGAAAACATCTATAACTCGATAACTATTCAATGACCTTGTTTTGATGTTAACCAAACCACTATTGATTGAGGATACTTTGATAAAAGTACAAACATAATATTAGGTACATTATATAGACTTATCATGTCTCCATTTGTGTCAGAGAGAGAATGGCCACATGCTGTGTATGTGAGTAACTAATGTATAATAATTATGTGTACCTATTATTATATGCCAAGTCTTGAATCAGCAGACTTCTAAGTTTCACTCTCTTTTACATACGTTTAAAACTGAATCGAAAACGGTAGCACATTTGCAAAATACTGTTTCGTCATCAAATATATGAAAAAAGGCGGTAATAATCATATTAATAAATTAAATAATGGGCATCACTGTGAAATTACATACTGAGCAATAGAGTTATTGGTAATTTTTAATATAAAGGGCTTTCGAAAATGCTGAGCACTACGTGATGTACCTCATTGGCACGTGAATACACTGCACAACGACAATGCTACCTGCATTTTTCATTTAACATTATCCCCATTGCCATCAAAAGGGGTGTGCGACACAGAGACACTACTATACTTAAACTTTTTAGTGTTGTTTTAGAGGAATATAATAAAACGCTTAAATGGGACTCACAAGAACTTTTACCTGGTATTATTTACAAAGGTCTTTGATGATTACTCCATTTAACATGATGCTTATCAGAAGGTAGGCTTTAGGATATTAACTAAGATTATAACGAACATGACTATGTAGTTTCCCGCATGTTAACCAATGGCAAAAGACTGTACATACTCCAGCACTACGTGTATCTTGGAAAATGTTTATCCATTGAAAGAACATTAACAAAGAGTTCTATAGAAGAATACAGCTGGGATGAGCAATACTCAACAAGCTTGAAGATAAACTCCGGAACCAGAATATATCATAAAAAAACTTGTTTGTGATATTATAACAATGATTCACTGTGTATCTTGGTCACCATGCCTGAGACATGGAAGCTTTTAAAAGCGATGGCATACAAAGAAGCTATGCTCAGCATCAGCTTTCAAATTCGTGTTCGCAGCCGCAACATATACAAGGTGTAACATAATAAACGCAAGACCTCAGACACCCCAATTAGAGAATTGCTTCATATATTCAAAACGAAAACCAAATTTTCAAATTTAAAGGTTTTTACCCATTTTTTTAAGCACTTTTATACACTAATTAACAATGAAATTGTATGTGTATGTGTGCGTTTTGAGAAATACGTTTTAGGGATGCATTTGAAATCTCTTTATTGCTATGAATCAAGAATACATTTAGTTTTTTTATAGCGAACTGAAGGAGTAAAAGCAATTTTAGCAAATTTAAAAAAATTGTGAAATACATTAAAAATTGTTGGAATCAATTCAGTTACCCATTTAAAACCAACTACTTTCAGGTCTTGCGTTAATTATGTTACAGCTTGTATATGACCTCGTATAATAAGGTTAAACGTGAATTCGGAAGTTATGAACTTTATGTATAACTAAACTAGACGCCTGGTCAGACATACTGATAAAAAGTTTGAAGTTCTAGCGGATACATAAGTTGACAACATTTAAATAATTGCAGGTGGACGGGACGTTTTTACAAATGTATGGAGGCTGATAATAACCAGTGGTAAAAGATACAAATTGTAGATGATGATGACTGTAAAATTAAGTATCCCAAATCTCGGCAATCAGCAAATGTATACAAACTTATTAAAAATTTTAATTCTTATTGTTTAGTCTACAAGATAAGGGCACTGGTCGCGGGTAAATTTGAAATTATTGAGGCAGAAATTAGGTGAAATCCAACATCACGCATGAATGACTAGAAAATTTTTTTTTACCGAAGGCCTTAAAATGTATCTATATATATCATCACGACAGCTCCCTCACAGGGTAGGCAGAGAGTACAGAGTTCCAACAGGTTCTTTCCTTACATACCTCTCTGGCTTCCTCCACTCTCATAGTTGGTCTCATACACACTCGCCGGTTACGGAGACACTTGACTTGCCCTTCAGATAAGACACGATCTATTTGGTCATGGTAAGATAGTCTAGGTCTTCCCCGGTACCTACATCCTTCCACTTTCGCATTGTATGTCCGTTTTGTCATTCTTTCTACTGACATTCTTTCTATAGCCCGAACCATCGGAGCATGGGTATGCTCCGTTGGTTTCTCATCTTAAAATGTATTGGTTTAATAAAAAAACGATATAAAAGGATGCTATTTCCACACTCTTATTCCTTGTTCACGGGCTTTTGTATTCGGAAAATTCGCGCTGTGATTTATAACCCTTTCCACGACGCGCAAGTTTTTATTATGAATGATCCTTTTTTGGTCGTCATCTCAAGACACAGTATGATAAAGTAAATTTTAATGTAATATTTTCATTCGATCATTTTTACTGAGCAGTCTGTAATATATTCGATTTTGTTTCTAAATTATTTTTTTCTCTAATAAAGACTCGGGTTGATGTCAAATGAAAACTCACTGTGAATAGAGACCATAAATGAGAGCCCTGTGGTACTCCACTGACGACATGAATGAAGTAAAAACGGTAATATACGATTATTGCTGTTTGTGACTTTCTAAATAAATAGAATTGAACTTATCTGGAGCTCTTTATAAATATAGAAAATCAATGTAAAACAGGCGACAAAAGCACGGATGGATAAATAGAAACTGGCATATCAACATGATAGCGTTATGCTAACGTATATCTGTTCATCTTAAGCCTTCTGCAATGGGTTTACGAGTGTATCTATCTTACCTTTGCAAGCAAGAGCAAGAGCAAAGCAAGATATTTAGACAAAAACTACAACATTTTAGTTGATTACAGTGTGAAATATTTAAAACTTTGTCTGTAGTATCTGCATCTCAGAAGGTCACAATATAGAAGTATTTGTAATTATGTTCATCAATTTTAATTGCATTAAATGTCAAATTTCTTAAATAACTTGACAGTTTAATCGGATTTGTTTGGAGGCTCTGAGATATTTAGAAAACTTTTCAAGTTAATCAAAAAATATCCTACTTCTGGGCAAAGGCCTTCTCCCACAAATGGAGATGATAGAGATAAGGTCGGACTCAATAACGCGGACAAAATGTGGATTGGTGGAGGGTGGAGAATCTGGACCTACTCCTACTATTTTTTTTTTTTGCTTTGACACAATACACAGATTACAATCAAAACATAACACTTAGTTCTAAAGTAATGGCATAGATCTGGATTGTAATCCAAATCACGCACATGGCGTTCAGCTAATTAAAATTAAGTAACCAATGACAAACAAAAAAATAAAGAAGAAGTAAACACATTATCTAAGAAGAAACACAGGACCAAGTATACAACTAATAACATAAAAACACGATAACTATAAGGATGGGTAACATAATATTACCGAACATGACATTATGTAGCATAAATAACATCTTTGATAATTTTAATATGAAATTGCAAAAATATCGATGTTATTATTGGACTTGGTTAAATCATTGTACAGACGAAGTATTTGTACCAGCGGATTATAGTACAAAATATTGTTTTTGTAAATTTCTAGGGCAAAGAGCTCTGTATCTTGTGTTAAAGCTAATTTGGGAAAGTTATTCCGGAGAGTCTATTTTTACATGTAAATTTTTATAAAGATATATCAAGTCACAATATTTTCGACTATTCTCTAACGCCTGAATGTTGAGTTGAGATTATTGCATTTCAGAATTTGGATTTGAGCGATCCGCTTTTTGTCGATAACACAATAATCTAGTAAACCTTTTCAGTACACTTTCGATTTAATTTATATGTACTTTATAATACGATTACCATATTTGACTAGCGTACTCAAGGATATTTCTTACCATAGCAAAGAATAGTAGAAGTGAACTACGGGGTTCCCTAAAACCTTTCGTTGATCTGATAACGAAGCCTGTTAGTTGATTGACTCTTGCTGTCAAGTATTGGTAATGAGCCCTGAAAGAAAGCTTCATATCAATTAAAATTCCCAAGTTCTTTACCACATTGGAATGATGTAGTATTAGTCCATTAATTAAATAATCGTGATTGATCTTATATCAATTATTTGTAAAGGAGTTTTCAGTGCATTTGTAAATATTTAGGTGCATATGGTTGGTCTCGCACCACCTAGATACAGTGTTTAAGTCATGTTGCAAAAGAACCGACCGATCCTCGACCGTTGCAATACTATTAAAGATTTTCATATTGTCAGCATACTAGAGACATGGGCATGATATTTTTTCTATAAGATCGTTTTTATATAATAAAAAAGAAGAGGGGTCTTACGTGAGATCCTTGAGGAACTCCAGATGTAACGTTGACTGGTGACGATAAGAAACCCTTTAAAGCAACTAGTTGACTCATATTGTTAAAATAAGAACATCCAGCGACACAGGCTACCATTAATACCATGTGAGGCAATTTTATGACAAAGTAGCTTATGGCTAACTTTGCCAAATACCTTGGAGAATTGTATACACAGAGTCAACCTGACCTCCTACAGCAAATGCCTGACACAAAAAGTTCTTATACTCTATTTGACATATTTTTTATGTTGCTCGTCAGAAATTATTTTCTTAAAGTGACAGTAAGGATAGTCGTATACCAGAGACTCAAACAGTTTAGGGAAGCAAGACAGTGAACTAATAGGTCTATAATTTTTGCATTTAGATTTGTCTCCGCTTTTGTAAATGGGAACAATGTGGGCTGTTTTCCAGGACTTTGGGAAGACACCAGTCCTAAGTGACTTATTAAACATGATACAAAGAGGTGCGGCCAATTCTTTACAACAATAATTAATAAGTAAAGTTCGAAGAAGATCAGGCCCAGGACCCTTATTCTTGTCAAGAGCTTTGATTCTGAGACACACGTCGGTCTCTGTTAAAGTGATAGATGACAATGGACTAGTGCAAGTGCCTGTTTTTACGTCAGTAGAACAGTAACCGCTAGATGAAAAATTCAAGTTGTCACTATCAAAGACTGATCCGAAGTATGTAGAGAAAAGTTCGCAGATCTCCTGGCTATTTAAAGCGGTGACGTTACTGAGTGACATGGTATACGGTACAGATATGTGACCTTTTCTATTATTTACAAAACTCCAGAAAGCCTTTACATTACTTCGCAAAGAGTCCTCAACTGACAATATATATTTATGATAACACTCTTTCGAAAGAGTTTTGCATCTATTGCTAAGTACGGAGAATGTATCATAGTCGCGTGGATTGGAATGCTTTTTATAAAGTTTGTGGTACCTATTTTTTTCCAAATTGCATGTGATTAAGCATTTACTGTACCATACCGGGTAACTGAGTTAAATATTTTTATAAGAGTATACCGTCTTATTATATCATAAATTACGTTATAGAGTCTATCCGTACACGAATCAATATCGTTAGTGTCTACAATATAGTCCCAGTTGACTAAGCCTAACTCAAATTTTGTTTTTTCTCGATCACATTTTGCAAAATTTAACCGTCCGTTATTACTTTTTGGCAGATTTACACAGATATTAAATAATTTCGCTTAAGTTTCATTAACATCTATGCCTTCGATATTAGAAAGAATTAAGTCCAATAATCGCCCATTGGCATTAGTAATAAAGTTAATTTGTCTAAGATTACAGATAGTAACTAGCTCTAATATAAGTTGAGTTTTCTTGTCTGACGTTAATGATGGGTTACCAACATCAGAAACTACAGAGAAAGAGGGAAAGGGACACCATACCATCTCCGGAGTGTTTAAATCTCCAATTAACAAAAAAGATTCATTGGGGATATCGTTTAGAGTCAATTTTTGGCAGTGTGTGTAAAATTCCCGTAGCTCGAAATATCCGACAACGGGTGGTAGATAATAAACTCATATATTAATATTGAAAGCATTCCCAGATCTTGACAAAACAGTGATCCAGATATCTTCAAAATCACTGTCCCAAGATGATTGACGAATTACTTGGTACTCTTTATTAATACCGACGAGAATCTCGTTTGGTGGAAGAAGTCTCTTCACGGTCTCTTCCTAAAATGTTGTAACGGTTATCGAGAATTTCGCCATCATAAATACCACTATTTAAGTTTGATTTTTAAATAACTAACTTTTGTTTGTGAAATTAACTAACTTACATTCTTCAGAAATCTGCAGTTCGATTTTGTCAAGGTCTTCGGTTTCTTCGTCATCAAAGTCTGTCTGCACAGTGACGTCACGGGTGTAGTGCTCCAATGTGATGACGTCGAAGGGCGCGCGCTCCTCGGGGCTGGGCGTGCGCGGGCTAGGCGCGCATAGCGACTCATGCGCATCGTGGCGCGCGCGCTTGCACGCCGCACACCCACACAGCGAACCGCGTACGCGCAACAGCCACACTAGCCCGAACAGCGCCATCCACGTGGTCATGCTGTGACTACAACTGCCACCATAACAACACTACGAGTATTATTCACTGTCTGCACACTATACTCCAACTGACAATGTTGGAGTATTATACTCCAACATTGTCTAATTAATCACGCGTATATTTAATCGTATATGTCAGTACACTGATTGTAGGTCTTAGCTCACTGTTAGTCTAGTTTAGGTTAAGCTTTATTATTATAATATTTAATTGCACATCGGGAATACTAAGTGGAAAGGAAATTCTTTAGAAGCTGTTTATAACATTTTTACTACACATCAAACGACAACGGCTTAGTCCAGGGTTTAAAGCAGCTCCACTTACGGGATAGAGGATTTGCGAGTTCGATTTCTACACGAGATAAATCTTTGTGTGACTCAATCAAGTTTGTTTCGATCTGTGTATTTGTGTAGGTGAATTTCACGATTGTGAACGCACCCACGATACAGGCAAAGGTAATTAATTTCTAGTGTTCGGCTACGTTCTTTAAAAACAAAAAGTATATATAGTATTCTTGAAACCTATTTATTACAATATACTCATCTGGATCGTTAGCACCTATTGGATATCAATAACTTATTAAAGCGTTATTAGCAAGAGGGCTAAATAAAACCACTCTTGTACAATAGAGAGCTCTCCGTGTCGTTATAACGTGACACACCAACTCGATGATATTATGATAAATGACAGCTATAAATTGCAGTACCATGATATTAATGGCAGTCCTTCCCATGAAGGACTCATGAAAAATATCAATTCGTCACGAGCGATCGACGAATTTCGCCTCCGAGGATAAATTAATAATGATAAAATATTGTAAAGGAACGTTTTACGGATATCATGTTTGAGGATCCCGAGGGATTGGTTACCGTCGCTTAATACCTACTCCAATATCAATATCATCCAATACCAATTTTATTTTTTTTCATTTTAGAAATATGGAGTAAAAATACAATGAGGTTTTTCTTTAATGGTATGAAAATAAAGGCAGCGATGATTAAAATTAAGGTACCGTTCAATAATCTCCGTTCTAAAGGTTTTCGTATTCATCTTCATAAATTTTGAACAAAGAAACAAGCCGTTTCATAATTAGTGTTATTCCAAAGATATACATACGTAAAATTTATTTCTTTCTTCTTCAAATTTAATGTGAGAGATTCTTAATAGTACTAATAATAATAATATTAGCCCTGTTAAAAAACCGTCCCATTGTTGGGCGCGGGCCTATTCTTAATCTAAGAGGGTTTAGGCCAAAGTCCACCACGCTGGCCCAGTGCAGGTTGGCGAACTTCACACACTTTCGAGAATTTCCTCACGATGTTTTCCTTCACCGTTAAAGCAAGTGATAGTTAATTTTTAATACGCACATGCGTTCGAAAAGACAGAGGTGCGTGCCTGGGTTTTAACCCGAGACCTCTAACTTTGCAGTCCAACGGTCTAACCACTAGGCTATCACTGCTCTCCACTCTTAGGCTCTTAATAGTATCTATAAAAATTGAGAACAATGATAAATGCCATAATATTTATGAAAGCATGGCAATAAGGTACTTAGTTTTGTAAAGCACTTCAATCTGAATCAATACCCTAGGACGCTATAAAAATGTGTTGTCATGATCATCATCGTTAGCCTTTTGTGCTCGTGTATTGGAAGTATGTCCTTTGTTGTCGGGAGCATACTGGACATAATGCTTTGCGATGGCCAGAACCATATTGTACTCGGCAAGTAGAGTTACTTGTGTTACTAGAGGACGCGGTGGCGAATGATCAATTCCGATTTGACTTCACATTAAAATGCAGGAGTGTTGGTATTGAAATTTCTACAACCGCGAGTATTACACTTAACTAGTCTTTAGAAACTAATATATGTCTAGGCAGTAATAGCTTAACTTGTAATAAAAAAAAATAAACACAGTCACACCTATATTCCCCAAACGGGGTTGGCAGAGGTGTACTGAGTACACCCACTTTTCGCCAACGATATTAGGTCCCATGTAATAGAGATGAGCTTATTGTCATATACCGGGCACAATACCAGACTCCGGACGCACACTGGAAATTTTTTGTTAGAAAAACAAAATTTTTTCGACCTAGAATTTAAACCCAAGACCAACCCACTAGACCAACGAGGCATAAGATAAGCTTATCTTGTAATGAATGTCCAGGTTATAAAACCTGCTCCTTCGTTTGCGTTTTTATTTAATCTACGTGCACACAACGGTATCTAGTAACAAGCAAAGCTTTGTTACGAGTAATAAGCAATTCAATATAATTGTAAACAGAAGCATGACAGGAAAATAATAATAACAGTTTTTAAAGATCTACTTAAAATTCCTGTTAAGAAACTGTCCCACCGTTGGGCTTCGGCCATAGTCCACCACGCTGGCCCAGTGCCGGTTGGTGAACTTTACACACCTTCGAGAAACTCTTAGGCATGAAGGTCTCCTCACGATGTTTTGTCAAAGCAAGTAAGTTAAAGCATTAGCAACAGCTTAGTAAGAAAGCGAGTAGGTATGAAAGATAGTATCGTTCGGGCATATAGAAAGAATGTTAGAAGAAAGAATGACAAAACAGATATACAATGCGAAAGTGGAAGGATGTAGGTACCGAGGAAGACCTAGACTATCTTACCACGACCAAATAGACCAAGTCTTAACGTCCAAGACCAAGTACCCGTAACCGGCGAGCGTGTAACACAGGAACTATGACAGTGGAGGGAGTGATATATATATATATATATATATATATGTCTGGTTTTGAACCCGAAGCCTCTGACTATACAGTCCAACGGTCTAACCATTAGGCTGATATCACTGCTGATATTTTTGTTAAATTACAAAATGTATTAGTAAATAAATTTGCAATGATATTGTTGATCTAAGTATCTAGGATCTGTTGTTGTACAAATCTTGAATTGTAAAGCTTACAATGCAAAACCTATCGCCATTCTAACCATAACAGCCTATAACACCAAATCGTTGACATTACAGTCAATATAGGTAATTGAATTATGTACTAATTAAATCGCCTGTAAATATCCTAACATAAAACTGACATTGACGTTTAAGTTTGGTTCATTAGTTGGAAGTTTTGATACAACGTGACCTGAACATTTAAAGTTTACCGTTAGCGCGACGCTAACCAGGTAAAAAAATTACAAATAAGCGGTACAAGCATGCATTGAGCGGTAAATTTATCTAAATTATCTAAATACCAAAACATCAAATTAACACAAATTTACTTAATAAACGTAAACGTGACAGCGCGCTTACTCGCTAGCGTCATTCTAACGTCAATCTTTTCGTGATAAGCCCTCAAAAGCGCATAAAACGAAACTTAACTTGAAGTCCTGACGTTAGAATTTATCTAAGTTCGCAGCAAAACATCAGAATATCAGCAATGACTTTATTACATTGAGCGTTATTATACACAGAACTATTATACTGCAGATTATTATGCTCCTTGCCTTAGCATCATGTTTTGGAAAAACCTGGTGTATTTTCGAATTTAATGTCACCTCTAATGACATCTTTGCAATCCTTTTCTTCAAGGATGCATAAAATTCTGAACAACCATAAGCTGAAATTGTCGCCGGTAAACTGGGGCACAAATTTTTTCTCCCTATACTGCGTTTTTCTTGTTTAGTTTTATTAGCAACTTCCTATGATATCCTTTGCCAATCTGGCTGAACACAGGCTTCTGGGCCCATAACCTATTAGAATTTATCTAAGTAAGCAGTGAAACATCAGTAAATCAGCAATAACTTTATTATATTAAGCGCAACAAAACCGGCCCTACGCCATCTTAACAAGGAAGAGAAATGAACATCAACGACATAGACACTACATACATTTACGTATCTATAGTACCATAGATACAATAATCTAACAATTATTCCTGCATGAATTAAAACTATTCTGATCTATTTCTGATTTTTATCTTCCCCACGTAACGTGCCGTTTCGAGTGCTTTGCACGTCAAGACGTCCAAAAGGCATTGTTATTCCGGGTTTCCTTAAAGTTCTAAACTATTCTTTTGGTCCGATCTACGCAGAAATATTATTGCTTGTACCATTGTAGGTACATAACCGAGAAAATTACAGCGAACAATAAGATTACCAGCACTATTTATCTTTATTAGCTTTTACTATAGTCCATTTGTTATATCGGTATCAGCCCTGTCGTTAGTAACACACTTTCTCTTATAAAGATTTTCTGTCACACAGGGATTTCGTGAAATCTCTTCTAAGCTTCAACCTACATATAGAACAAAAGCTCGTCACTAGGCTTCTTTCTTACGTACTGTATGAAAATTCTTCACAACAATTTTATATTATACACAGGTAGTTTAAGCTTTATTGAATTGTTTAATATTTTAGAACTATATATTTATTAATTTGGACAACCAATCATTGTATATTCTGAAATTCTTACATGAAAAATGAAACTAAATGCACATTTTAAGGAATCACAGGATATGGATAATTATGCTTAATCCTTATATTTGGTGTAAGATTTTAGATGTGTTACCTATAGTAATGTGATCCTATATAGTGCGACAAGGCTCTTTTGGCCTATGCATGACATTGGCGAAATTAGGGTTAAAATTCAGTAAAATTTTCCTTCTTCCAAGGAGATATTTGTATAGGTAGGTCCGTACGGTTACTAATTTAAAAAATTACTTGGGTACCTAATAATTTGATAGCAAATGGGAACTCTGCGACTGTCATGTAGTTACATTTCACTTGATAACAGTATTAGTTCCAATTTTAGCCGCGGGCCAACAGATCCTTGTAGGACTAGTACGTATCTATTTGAACAGAAATGTATAGTATGCCTTACACCAAACACGTTTTAATTACGGATTAACTAAATAGGTTATTATTAACTCAATAAGTTTGCCAAAAGTAATTTAGACTGAAAAATATCGTTCAATAAAATCTTGACTGGCCAATTGACCGAGAGCGTTTTCATTCATTATGCATCACTGAGTAAAAAGTATTTAATTAATATTTACAATACGAATACAAAATACAATACGAACAGATTCATTCCATTGGTTTTTGTTTGTTTTATTTTTTTTAATATCAACCGACACTGAGAAGTATTTCTGTCATGGGAGTATTTACAATATGAATTTCGGATCCAACACAGCTAGACTTAAATCATTGTTTGTGGTTCACATTAAATTTATCTCATGCGGGGTTCGGACTACGTCTACTTCGCATCGTCTACTTGATCCAGTATGATGGGAGCCCAATACTTTGATTGCTTGATCAAGCCGTCTTTACTGCAGAAAGCTAACAATATTTTATGCTGATAGGTCTTCTTGCCCTTTGTAAAGTTAAACCCCTTTATTGGTTAAAGAAGCTAAAGTTATTCTCAAGATAACATCGTATTATTCTCTGACTACCTCGCGAAGATCCAGTTTTAACAAAATTTTATGTAACCATTGAAAGTTAGTATTAAGAGAAAAACAAAGATAATAGATGTGACGAAAATATAAGAATAATAACTTGAACTGCGCTGGGCATATTTGTACTTTAGTACGACAGGTGGAAAAAGCGAATGACGGAATGAACCCCATGGCTAGAATAAAGGTGATCCGAGAACGAGGTGGAGAGACGTTTTTGTCCAGAAATGTGGATCATATTGGAGGACGAGGGTACAGCAAATACGAAGAGATACGTATAAGGAGATAGGGGAAACCTACGCTACTGCAGTAACCACTAGTTATCTAATATAATCCTTCTTATATTATAAATGTGAAAGTTTGTATGTTTCGATGTTTAGATTTTTGAATGTCTGTTACACAATTACGCAAAAACGGCTGAACGGATTTAGATAAAATTACTTGGATTAACACATAAAATACTTTTTGTCCCGGAAAAATGTAAGGTTCCTGCCTAAAGTCAACGCGGAAGAAGTCGGCGGCAGAAACTAGTATGAAGTAAAGCTTTGCAGTACGTGTAATTAATTATTTTATTGGATATAAACGCATTTTTATTTTTAAACTAAAATATAAGCTGATTGGTGAGGTGTTCGACCAGAGTTTTGTATCCAATGCCTACTATTCACAAGAACTAAAAAAAATTAAAATACTAAACATTAAAAAGCATCTATACCAACCGCAAAATGACATTAAAAGGTGGCGCGGCTCGTCATTTGACCGGAAGATACGTTCGGTGTTCCGGATTTTCACCCTAGATATGATATTCGGACAGGTCAGTAGGTAGATGTTATTTATTTAAATGTTCTTTTTATTAGGTACCAGTGAACTGTAGGCATTGGATACATCACCTGGACTTTCGCTCCTCGACGACTAAAGTTGCACTGTGTATATTATCGAAACTTAATTATATTGTTTGAGAGTCAATGTTCACCATAAGCTCAACTCATTTGTATACTGGCTTTTTGTTAAATTAATGGACGACTTTCGTTGCTTTAAGTAAATTTTCCGATAAACTGTTTTAATTTACTTTTTAGACGGCCTGAATTCGTAATTTAAAATTTTGGCAATTCCGTTGTTTCATGTTCAGTGTCAATTGAGTGTTCACCTTTGGAACGGTTTAAGTAAAAAGTAAGTTGGATTAGGATTGGATCTGGTTTTACCGTTAAATAAGAGTTAATTTTACTGACCAACTTCCAATTTATGACTAGCTATTACTCGCGGCTACGCACGCGTTTATTTTGTAATTTAGGTAGGTCGGTGTTTCTGGAATAGCAAAGATCATGTATAATATTCCAAGACCTAAGACACTTCCATACCACGTTGCTTTAAAAACCGTTCAGCCGTGTTGGTATGGAAAAATAAAACCTATCCAACTAACAAAAGTAACCTAAAATCTATCTATATCATCACGCCAGATCCCTTGCGGGGTAGGCAGAGAGTACAGAGTTCCAACAGGTTCTTTCTTTACATACCTCTTTGGCTTCCTCCACTCTCATAGTAACCTAAAATAATCGCTGAAAACTCCTCCATCTTCCAGTAACATTCCGTTCAAAATCGGTTCCGCCGCAATCTTTGGGTTTTGGACACATGTCAGATCGACGCATAAATTTTGTCTATTAGTATTCCCGTGTGGGAAACGTACTTGCGACTATTTGATAAAGTAATTTGAGTTGTCTACGTTTTAACGCAAAACTAAGCCACCATCGTTTTGCAAAAGCATTTGAGAGGCAACTTTAAAATTAGTAAATTTTCTTTAAAGAACAATGTAGTCGATTGTTTCTCTATCAACA
Organism: Phalera bucephala; assembly: GCA_905147815.2. Taxonomy (NCBI): domain Eukaryota; kingdom Metazoa; phylum Arthropoda; class Insecta; order Lepidoptera; family Notodontidae; genus Phalera; species Phalera bucephala. Next base: position 15,533,743 of record LR990612.1, read on the forward strand.
GGTTACGTCTTAGCCCGTACAGAAGTCTGTGTAAAATATAAACTAAACTATAGCACGATCTTATTCAACGCTAACGCCATCTCATAGAAAAACACATACTTTATACACAATACCTAGGTAATTTCATTCTGAAAAGGACTACCAGTTTATCTATTTATTATCATAATATCATAATTATAGGTAAAATGGCTCTGATGGAAACCTTCTCTGCCTACTCTGCTAAACATCTGGAATAATAATATTTAAAAAGGGTACACGAAGGGTCAGTATCGCGTACTTTTAAAAATTGAAGAGTTTCTTCGTAAAGAGACGAACCCGAGTGCAATATCAGAAGGCGAAATCACACATTTTAACATAAATTTGCAGCTCGCGACTAATCATAATTAAAATAATAAGTTTTATGATTTATCCTGCGATAATCCGGGATTGCTTGATTTTTCCGGGATGAAAAGTATTCTAGATTTTTAGGGTAGGTTAGGGTATAATTTTTTACCATACCAAGTTTCACACAAAGAGACAGACAAACAGACAATAATCCCAAAAAAAAATGTTTCGGCTTCTATATCGATAAGGAAGTACACCTTAATTAAAATTTTCAAAAATATTCAATGTTCTGTACATTCGGCTCGGTTACAGTTTTATTATATGTATAGTAGAAATTCAATTATCTTCATACATAAGGTACCTGTTATTAATTTTTGTTTTCAAGTGTCTATTTTCCCTTTTAAAATGAACAAACGTCTTGAATGCTGTTCGTTAAACGCGTTTTGTTTAATTATACATCAGCGTAATTCACACATTGTCGCGATGTTCTTAGTGATCACTAAGCTGCTTTCGGCTCGATCAGTCTGAGATGGATGACCGTTTGTCGCATTCATCTTATCATCTCCAGAAGGCACGGTAAGCTATTGGTCCCAGTTATCACTTCATGTGATAGTCGTCGGCCATGTTTGAAACCTTATTCATAGACAACTTCGAACAAAAGACCGCAACTAATCTAGTATCATTGTATGTAATGGCATTTTTCTTAAATCCGAAATTTTGTCTTTACGTTGACCGATACGACGCAATATGGGACACAATCAAAAGTATTTTTTCACCTGTTTTGTCCCAATGTTAGGCAAATGTCTCTCCCATGACTCTCCACTTAACCCGATCCTTGGCCACTTAAGACCATCTCTCCTCATAGGCGTCAAGGTCATCGCGCCATCTTTTTCAAGGTCTTCGGAAGTATTAAAACTACTTTTTATTTTTCTAAATACTTATTCTGTTTATACTTTATGCCTACAGTATAGTGACATTTCACATAAAAAATCCCCATCTCTTTCCATAAATTATTACTGTTAAGACAAATGTTTATTTAACATAAAACTTATGGAGGTAAAGAGGATTAGTTTTGTTTTTACGCTATTCGTTCTCGCCATATTTGTTTGCTGTTTCACTTGATTTATGGCTTAAAAGCAAATAAAACTATGTGCAGATGTTTTTCGAAACCTAGATAAAGGAGGTACCAAATTTATGAGCATCATGGATCACTTGGTAAAAAGGTTTTTAGTATTTATAGCTCTTATGCTCATTTGCCAGATCGATGATGATATAGATATATCGATAGAGAGACGCTTATTTGCCATACTTATAATATTAGCAGCATAATAATATTCAATATATTTTTAGTCTAGTGGTGCATAGTAGGACTGGCAATCAAGATGCTCTGGGTTCGAATCCTACGAGTATGTCGAATAAAATGATATCAGGGTTTTCATATAGAAAATAAAATTTGATATCAGTCCGAAGTTTAGAATAGTCTATCTATCACTACCACCACGTTAGATTCCTTGCAGGATAGGCAGAGTGCACAGAGTTCGAACAGGTTCTTTCCTTACAGACTGGCTTCCTTCACTCTCATAGTTCGTCTCATACACGCTCGCCGATTACGGAGAATCTTGACTTGCCCTTTGTTTAGAATAGTGACGGGTATAACAGTAAAGGGCTCGTCCTATCATCATTTCAGCCTATACTTGTCCACTGCTGAACATAGGCCTCCCCAATCGCTTTCCAGCGTAACCGGTCCGATGCCACCTGCATCCAACGATTTCCTGCGATTTTCACAAGATCGTCGGTCCATCTGGCAGGCGGTCGTCCTACGCTGCGCTTGCCAATACGTGGTCTCCACTCTAGAATCTTTCTGCCCCAACGCCCGTCCGATCTTCGCGCTATGTGGCCAGCCCATTGCCACTTCAGCATGCTAATCCTGAGGGCTATGTCGGTGACCTTGGTTCTTCTACGAATCTCCTCATTCCTGATTCGATCACGTAGAGAAACGCCGAGCATAGCTCTTTCCATAGCTCGCTGAGCAACTCTGAGCTTTTTTATGAGACCTATTGTAAGAGACCACGTCTCTGATCCATATGTCATCACTGGTAACACACATTGACTAAACACTTTAGTCTTTAGGCACTGAGGTATTTTGGATGAGAAGATGTTGCGCAGTTTCCCGAACGCTGCCCAGCCGAGTTGGATTCGTCGATTGACCTCTCTCTCAAAGTTGGACCTACCTAACCGGACTGCCTGTCCCAGGTAAATGTATTCGTCGACAACTTCAAGAGTAGAGTTCCCAACGGTGAGTGCGGTGGGTACGACATGGACGTTAGACATTATTTTTGTTTTGTCCATATTCATTTTAAGACCCACTTGTTGGGATACTCTATTGAGGTCACCGAGCATTCGTCCTAGATCTTCCAGCGACTCCGCCATGACCACAATGTCGTCGGCAAATCGAAGGTGAGTGATGTATTCGCCATTGATGTTGATGCCAAGTCCTTGCCATTCCAAGAGCTTGAAGGCGTCCTCTAAGGTGGCCGTAAACAGTTTCGGAGAAATGACGTCTCCCTGTCTTACTCCTCTTTTTATGGGGATTGCCTTCGTGCACTACCCCTGTACTCGGACTGACATGGTGGCGTTATTATACAAGCACTTCAACACTTCGATGTACCTATAGTCAATGCGGCATCGCTGGAGAGATCTAAGAACCGTCCAAGTCTCGATCGAATCAAAGGCTTTCTCATAGTCCACAAACGCCAAGCATAGTGGCCGATTATACTCCTCAGTCTTCTGTATAACCTGCCGCAGCGTATGTATGTGGTCTATGGTACTAAAACCTTTCCGGAAACCGGCTTGTTCGGGAGGCTGGAAGTCATCAAGCCTTCGTTCGAGACGATTCGTAATGACTCTCGAAAACAACTTATAAACATGGCTCAGCAGTGTGATGGGCCTATAGTTCTTCAATAAGGTGTTATCACCTTTCTTGAAAAACAGCACCACCACACCCCTGTTCCATGCTTCCGGCGTTTTCCCTTCAAGCAAGACGGAATTAAATAGCCTCTGAAGGACTTTAAGTACCGGCGATCCGCCCGCCTTCAGAAGTTCTGCAGTAATTCCGTCTTCACCCGGCGCTTTGTTGTTTTTTAGTTGTTTGAGAGCCATCCTAATCTCGCACAGGCTGATGTCCGGGATATCTTCAGTGCAGTGTCGGGTTAGCTTGGCTCTTGGGTCTTTTACCAAGTCAACAACAGGTTTAGCTACTGAGGTATATAACTGTCCATAGAACCTCTCTATCTCCCTGAGCACCTCTGACCTATTTGACGTTACGTTTCCGTCCTCCGTCTTCAGCTTCGTCAACTGGCTCTGCCCAATAGACGCGTCTCTTGCGAACACTTTAGAGCCCTTGTTCTGCTCTATGGTCTCCTCAATACGCCTTGCATTGAAGGACCGTAAGTCGTGTCGCAAGGACTTCAATATCTGTCCATTAAGCTGCCTATAGGACTTAGCATCATCGGAGGTTTGGAGCGTCATGGAACGTCGCTCAGCCTATATTGCTTTAGAAACTTCCCATTCTTGCTTTCCCAAGCAATGAAGACGTGACGACCTTTTTTTTAAAATTTTATGAAATCTAATTTATTTGTGGTGGTTAGACCGTTGGACTGCAAAGTCAGAGGTCTCGGGTTCAAACCCAGGTACGCACCTCTGTCTTTTTGAAAGCATGTGCGTATTAAAAATTAACTATCACTTGCTTACCGGTGAAGGAAAACATCGTGAGGAAACCTAAGAGTTCCTCAAAGGTGTGTAAAGTTCGCCAAACCGCACTGGGCCAGCGTGGTGGACTATGGCCTAAACCCTCTTACTTTATGAGAAGGCCCGTGCCCAACCGTGGGCCAGTATCTTAACAGGCCTAATATAATTATTGTTGATTTTAAAAAATTTCCGTTTTATCAAACCTATATAACATCATCATCATCATATACCTATATTTATCAAACCTATATAACATCATCATCATCATATACCTATATATCTCTATAAAATCAAATTTATCCACCAACAACTTGTACGTACAGAATATTTTTTATACTGCCAACATTTTCAAATTCAGCGCTTAATTAAGCCTTAATGAACGAAAAAAAAAATTAAAGCGCCAAAACCTTTGATCATTAGATATTTAGAACGCTACAGTCAGGCCAATGTGGGTTATAATCCTTCATTTTCAGCGAGAGTAACTCACCAGAGCGGATTTATGTAGAATTACGAGTGAAATATTAAATTTACGTGCCACGCCTAGCCGTTTTAAGCGTACACACGGTCAAAAAGTTCGATCAACAATTCAAGACGTAAGTTATAAAGGACCTATGTTATTTATTTAAGTTGGTGGAAATGTTGCCAAACGTTGCATTATTGTCGTATTGTTGACTCGATCTAGCGCTTTGTGAAAAAGGATAAACCCTTTTATTTCTTAAGCGCTGCTTTCACTTTGTCCGCTTGGGTGGAACGAATTGTGTTCTAGTGAAATATAAAATACAGATAAAGTAAGATCTTGCAGGCTTTTACGCGATGAGTTTTACTGTTTAAAAGTAGTGGAAAGTAGTGGGGAGATAAAAAATGAACGATTTTACATATAAAGCACAAGCGATGTAGAAATGTGTAAATGTCAATATCATTTCTACGTTCGTGAAATCTATCTATGTATACCATCACGCCAGATCCCTTGCGGGGAGATCCCAGATCTACTAAATCTATTATTTTAAATTTATTAAAAGGACGTGACTGACTTCGTTAAAAAAAAAAGAATCTGCAGACAAGTTTGGCATCGAGCCGAGAAAATGCTGTGAAATGCAATCGCAAACATTTTATTTCTGCAGAATTTAAAACGATCCTGAAATACGTTTACCGTTGGAAAAGTTGATTGTTGGATGGTTTTGTAATACAAATAATTGGCACGGCAAAATATATTCCAGTATTTCAATTCATTGAGGTGCTTATTCACCTACGAAACGTGGTATGTGAACATCTACTAAGTTAACACGATTACCCTAATTTTGTGCATAATACAAAAATAAGCTTTAGAAATACCGTCAAGCCTAAATTCACCAAGCTTGTAGATAGTGGTGTATTGTGGTACATGTTTATTTTGCAAACGAGCACTAGGTCGTTATTTTATAGGGAACCAATTCTCGGTTGCCCTCTGGAATCTGGATTGTATCCGGAATAAAAATAATAGGCCCGTCCCTTAGGACCGAATATCGTTCGCGATAAGTGGGTGTGCACAATACACCCACGTTCCTTGGAGAATAAAGGCAACATAGTGTTTTTTTTTTCAAACATATCTAAATATGCTCGAAATGTAGTATTTCTAAAATTGCCAGTATCATCTCGGAGTCTGGAATTGTGTCCAGTATATTGCAATAGACTCGCCCCCAATTACATGGGACTTAACATCGTCAGCGAAAAGTGGGTGTGCACAGTACACCTCTACCACCCGTGCTTGGGGAATAAAGGGGTATATTTTTTTAAACACGAATATAAAAAAGTGACGTCCGTAATGTCTACTTCTTCGTTCAGCCCGCGGTAAACCTTGAAAACTTGCCGAAAATGGCCTGTATCTGTATTCCTAAAAGGTTTCCTTTACGTGACTACATTAATGCGGGGTGACATTCAACCCATGAAATTTATCCTCGGTTGCGGAATGTGAACCTGCGAGAGAAATTTGCTCGATTTCTGCCATGGAATCACAATAGACAGATTAAGGTGGTGATAAAGTAGGGTGGCACGATAGGAATCACAAGTAGGGTATCCGACTATAAAAATGACCTAGATTAACGGACAGAAAGCTAATTTTGTGAAGGAAAATATTAATTTTCACACTCAAGATCCTTAATCATTATTAGACGATCAATCAATTTCAACTTAATCAGATCTAATTCATTAGATTTGGCTTAAACTATTACTCACTATACTTAATGCTCATCAGAATATTTCCAAATGTTGTCTTTTAATATCGGTGATAACCGTTTCGGGATTTACGTACTTATTTCAAATTAACTAATACATATACGTTATTGACACACTATCTGTTACTGTATCCCTTTAACACTAAGAATACACAATAGCTTATTTATAATCACACAAAACAATAATTTGAAACTTCACACTGGTAATTTTAAATTTATAACTGAGTTCGCGTAATTGTAAACTCGGACCGTTTCGGGGTCGGGACGTCTTCCCGCCCCGGTGTCTGTTTGCCACTGAATGCTGTGATATGGCAGCTAGGTTCACGCATGCGAATCATAGATGCCTTTAACCGTGATGAGCGAGCTTTCACAGAGCACCTGATAATGAAACCAAACTGTTAAACGATTCGGAGCATGCAAACTTACGGCGTTCGAAAGATACTTGATGTGTACGTAATGGTTGATGACGTGAACATAGTTGATTTAAAATCGTTTTGAACATAGGGGGAAAATTCGTGTCTTTTTTGATTGTGTCTCTGACACGATTCACTCGTGTTTATTCACTCGTATATTCTATCTTTTATTTTTTGCGATGAACTGACTTTAATTAATCCAATCAGATTAGCAAATCTCTATCAGAATAGCTCCGATTCTTATACACCTTTAAACCTAATTTTGATGCGACGTGTTCGCTATTTTATATATCAAATGGTCTTTATAATATTTTTATTTTCTGCTTACTTACCAATAGTATTTATATTATTTGATAACGCTTTTACTACTACCAACACGCAAGATGCCTTATGTGATAGACAGAGTGTACAAAATTCCAACAGGATCAACCACAAAACCAACGAAATCTACAACACAAACTATTGCTATGTTACAAATATTCTAACAACAGTATCAGTGACATTTGATAAATAAAGAAATCTTTACAAAGATGCTTTAAATTATTTTTATTAATATAAATATTAATATATTTGACCGAATTCGGTTCTAATTAAAATAAATTATATTATTTTATGACACTCATGTACAGATAGCATTCGATATGAATGCTTTCAACCAATCCTTCGGGATGTAAGGAGAAAACATACGATTAGTTTCTACTCTTCTTTCCAAGTTACGCGTCGCTTGTCGCTAATACATAAATTATGGGGGGTAATAAATTTTCGCTTCGCGTGAAATAAAAATTTTAAGTGAAGAAGAAGCATTCGTCCCTTCGAGAAGTTTTAAGTAGAGGCGATAAATCAAAAAAGACGCGGTAATGTTATGAGAAACTCTAACGTGTCGAAAAAGTTGCAAATTGAATTACTCATACGATATGTACAATATTGCATCATTCGAATGATTCAGGTGATGAGAATGTCCTCTTTCAATTTACCGAAAATATAAATAATTTTAATTTAAAAATACCCTTTTAAAACTTTTAAAGCTTTTATGGCATAAACGACGAAGATATCTTGCTTTGTTGAGAAGCTCCTATGGCTTTCTCTCCATTATCGGCAAATACTCGTTAAGACAAATCGGGGGGGTTTAGGCTCGTTAGATAGGTATTGACAAGTACTATAGAACCGATAGTGTTCAGGGTTTGATGATGAAGCAAAACGTGACCAATGGAACCACCCAACTACTAAATAAAGCCCCGCCGTATTTGGGCTCATTGGATTTGTCTTGAAGAGAACTTTAGACCCGGATGGTGTCCAAGGTCTGATGAAGGAGTCAGAATGAACTCCTCAGCTAAGCAAGATATCTTCGTTGTGTTTTTGCTATAAAAGGTTGTTTTTAAAAAGGGTTTTTTAAATTAAATTATTTTAAAAAAGTGATGTGATGAACTTGGCCCGGCAAAAATTGCAATTCTTGCTAACTTTGTTTCATTGCAGGAGAAAAGCCTCCCCAAAGATTACCATGACGGCTGCCTTGTACGCATCTAGATTTTATTATACGCTTATATATGGTTTTATGAAGAGAAGTTTATTTGATAGACACATTCATTGCCGTGGCCTATGTTCCCTTTCCATCAAGATTGTTCAAGGTTACGTAACAAGGGATATGTGGTGGATTAAGTAGGTGGCACAGCTGCCGGGCATGCATGCTTTTTGCTGGCAAGCGTGGGAAGATATTAAAGGTTGTTCTTTAATACATCAGATAAAAGTTTATAGGCAAACAAATATATAAAAACATACAGCGTCACGCCTATAGTCCCAAGAGGAGGTGGCAGAGGTGTACTGAGTACACCCACGTTTCGCCGACGATGTTAGGTCCCATGTAATAGGGGGCGAGCCTATTGCCATATACCGGGCACAATTCCAGACTCCGGACTCATACTGGGAATTTTTCGTTAGAAAAACTACATTTGTCCGACCTAGGATTTGAAGCTAGGACCTCGTGATCACAACGCGATGCGCTTTGCCACCAGACCAACGAGGCAGTCAATATAAAAACATAAAAAACAATTTCAATATTTCAGTCAATGAAATAAAATATTTCAATTGTTACACTTTCATACTCAGTCAGGTTATAATATAAAGATAACTTTTTTTATACATAGCCCCACACTTGGAATTATTCCGTTGTCGTGGGTGCGTTTACAAACATGAAAAATCACATACACAAATACCCAGACCGGAACAAATAATTGTGGATTAAACAAAGATTTTTCCCGAACGGACCCACGACTATTAGACACAGTGGCCGGAGCGGCTTAAGCTCTTAACCACTGCGGTAATTCGTCTGTCAACCACTGCGCTAATTCGTCCGCCAATCTGATTGAAAAATCAGCCTTAATGTATTTTATATGCTGAAAAATCAAGGTTGGTAGGCCATAGGCTATGTGCGTAGAAGAAGTGTGAATCTTGGTAAACTTGGTATTGATATAAGATAAGTGTACACGTTTTATTTTCATGGCCTAACTCTGGTGGTCTACTTGGGTGGAACAGGGATTTCCTGATCAGATACATCATCTTACCCGCTTCGACTACTAAGCATTGGTTGAAAGAGAGACATTAAATAAGCGTCATTATTTTTCATATACTTGGAAAGGCAAGGCGTAACCTCATTAAAATTTGGTCATGAATTTCTGCAACTTTCTGCAACCGATATTGTGTGAATGTTTTTATTAGATTGCTTTTTGTTTGTTCTATTTTGTAGTAGGTTGTTTGTGTGTTGTGGTTGTATTTTTCTATAACTCTTATTTACTAATTGTTGCCATAGCTATATGACAAACATTAGTAAGAAGAGAGTTAGAATAAGAAGATGGTCTTCGCTTACAAAGTGAATTTACATACACATAGTGAATCTTTCTATTGAGTTAGAAGACTAAAGTATCCATCCATTCCATCTTTAATTCAAACAATTTGCAAACGTAAATCATGAAACCTGGTGTCTTTAATCCAACCACGGATCTTATGCTAATTAATTGATTCGCTGCATTAAAACGGATTGGTGCGATTTCTTCAAGGAGTTAAGGCTCAAAATATCCAATCTCGCAATAAAATTGAAAAGCTTACCAGCCAAGCCTGTAACTTATAGCCGGATTACCATAACTTAGTTTTGCAACCGATGCAGATCGGTGAAAATTCCCAACCCATCTGCATGTCTACCATCGGTCTAAAGTGCAAGATTGGAATTTAAAATGATCTCATCCTGGAAACATTTGTGAGAATTTATTTCCGTTCATTTTGAAATGCACTTTACAATTCTATATTTTTGATAGAATTAAACTAGTGACCTATTAATAACAGTTGTTGGTATATATAATAATCGTATTTTAGCAGACGTATCACAAGAACTCCTGTTCAGTTAATGATTTATAATGATGAAATGCGATTATTACATTTTAGTGTATTACAAGAACGCCTATTTAATTAATATTCTGCTTTTTCTGTCGAAGCCACAAAGAATCGATAAGTTGCGATAGTAATGCGGATATTTTCGTATTTTTCTACCATTTTGTTGATGTGGACAAATTTTAAGGACGCTATCAAAAAGTATGTATGTATTTCGACGTGCATTGCATGCAGCAGTGCATGCATATTCCAAAGAGCATTTCGACGTGTCCAATGAACAAAGTCCTATAAATCAGTATTTTTGTTTGGCATAAATAACCTTACCGACGGGCACGAAAGTTGCAAATGGCATTTTATTGTTTTGTATATGTAACTTTGTTCTATAGGACCGTCGATTTCGTAATTATTGGTAGTACCAGCCTTTTTGTGTTTCAATGTTTAAACGGGCATTAAACTTTGCCATAAATCCTAAAGATATTAAAGTTCATCGTAATCATAATACACAACAATTTTTTTTTTTTTGAGAACTTGCACTGATATTCTTGGCGGTTATTGATACAAGCCTGCATATACAGGTATTAAGCCCCTATTTATTTTGCAATCGCAAATACTTACTCTAAACGGCGTTAAACAAGAAACTTTTTTCAGTGTATGTACCAGGTACCTAGTTAGGTTATTTATAAAAAACAAATTGAAATTGTAATAAAATAAATACTTTAACATCAACGCATACTATTTTAGTATCGGTAGCGACGTATTAATAACCAATTGTGGCTATATTTCACTTAAACGCAAGCCAAGGAAGAGTCAAGAGTTTCGTTAATTAGTACCCAGAATTAAAAACAAAGTTCAGTTCTTGTTTATCTGTAATGTACTTGTTAATGCACTGTAAATTCTCTTATTCTCTTCTTTTAAAATAATTTATCTTAGCAGTTATTTTTCTCCTTTCCTTTTCTAATATATTTTAACAAATAGGTAATAAAGAATTATACACTACCTTTTCTTTTTTTGTTAAGACGTAGCAGACACAGGAATAAATCCTAGTCTGAAGATTAGGATTTATTCCTGTGTCGTGGGTGCGTTTACAAACATGAAAATTTACAAACACAAATACCCAGACCGAAACAAATAATTGTGGATCACACAAAGATTTGTCCCGTGCGGGAATCGAACCCGCGACTATTAGACACAGTGGGCGGAGCAGCTTAAGCTCTTAACCACTGCGCTAAATCGTCCGTCCTAAATTATACAAATGGCTAGTCGTTATAACAAAGAAAAACCAAAGCCGATTTAAAATGTTTAAGTTTCACTTCCTGGTCAGCTGATATTTCCAAAAATTCGTTCAACTTTACTCCATAAGTAAGTTTCCGAAATAAAATTTTTAGACAGAAGAAACTTGTTATAATGATTATCTGGTTCATGTTCTCTTAAAATTACTTACCTATCTGAATTTATTTATTTCTAGTGGAAGTCCTACAGCTTTAGAAAAACAGCAGCGAATCCTCATGTTTAGTAAAATGTTACATATGGTGCGACAAGGATCTTTTGGCCTGTGGATGAGATTAACAGGGGGGGCGTTGACATGAAGATATGACAAGCATATCAGATTTATTGTGAAATTAGGGTTATTATTTAGTAAATTTTCCTACCTCCAGCGAAATATTTCAACACGTGGGTTATTAATAAAGTAAAAACAAAGAACTTGGCGTCAATTTCATAGCAAACAGATAGCAACATGATTAACCCACAGTAATAAAATATATAAATAAGGATATATTAGCAAGATATTCAACACTAACAGTTTCCACGGCTTCGCATCCGGTCGACAACAGCGCCACCTTCTGGGTCTATGTTACTTCTAGATAATGTAGCTTTGTAATGGTGAAAGAAATATTAAAATAAGTTCAGTAGTTTTAGACTTTATCGATTATAAACAATCGATTACGTTCTCGTTTATCATGTTAGTTTAGAAAGGAATGAAGTCAAATACTGTATTACAAAGAATTCAGTGTCTATCCGCTATCTTGCCGAGGACAGATATTCTATTATAAAGACAAAGCCCAATATCATCATAATCAAAAACTTTGTTTTGAAATCAAGCCAAGAAGCTGTACGAAATACTAATTGCCCAAGTTTGTCCTGCACTTGACCGGTTTCATTCTAAAGATAGGTGTAATGAATTATTATATAATAATAATAGCCCTGCCAAGAAACAGTCTCACCATTGGGCACGGGTCTCCTCTCAAACTGAGAGGGTTTAGGCCATAGTCGACCACGCTGGCCCAGTGCGGGTTGGCGAACTTCACATACCTTCAAGAAACTCTTAGGCATGCCGTTTTCCTTACGATGTTTAGCTTCACCGTTCAAGCAAGTGATAATTAATTTTTAATACACACATGCTTTCGAAAAGACAGAGGTGCGTGCCTGGGTTTGAACCCGAGACCTTTAACTTTGTAGTCCAACGGTCTAACCGCTAGGCTATCACTGCTCTAATGAAATGATATTAATAATATATAAAAAAAATATCATCTCGTCACGCGGACCTAGTGCGTATTGAAACTTATCAGGCCGCCGTCCTTGGTTTCTAACATGGTTTAACGTCTACCACTGAGAGCCGCAGATTAACGGCTCAATTTGTATTCTGGAGCACAAGGCGCTTAAAAACAGAAATTCCATAAAAAAAAACTACCTACATACTAATCTCAGATCAACCAAGCCAAACGCTGCTTAATTTTTGTTATAGCTAAGAACACCACGGTCTCGTAGCGCCCCGAGCGCCTCTTAAAAGAATAATAAAAGAAATAGGTACCACAAGTTACTAAAGTGACGTATTTTAGTTATAACTTTGCTTTTAAAATTGTTATTGTTAAGGCATTTGACCTACTCAAAATTACACACGATCATATGATCGTGTGTAATTTTGAGTAGGTCAAATGCCTTAACAATAACATACAATAACAAAAAAGTCATATCAAATTGGTCTGTTACTAATGGAAATTAAAGGAACAAGACGACAACAAGGAGCTGATAAGTAGAGACAGAGACGAGGTTTAATTCACGTCACAGTCTCACAACGATCTTTTGGCCCGCGGCCACAATCGGAAATGTCACTTTATGACAGTTGCAGATTTGGCGATTGCTATGAAATTTACCCAAATTCTTTTTTTTATTAGTAACCGTGCGGACCCATCTATTAAAATATCTCCTTGCAAGTAGAAAAAAAATGGTAACCCTCGTTTCAAACCAACGTTGTCAATGTCATCCACGGGCCAAAAAATACTTGTCGCACTCTTTGCTATTTTTCGTATAAATGAGAGAAATCTTTTCCAGCCCAAAAACGTATGACAGGTTGTAACGAAGTATTGGACTCTATTTCCGTGAGGTACAAAAAGCTGTGAATATAAATCATTACCTCAACGCCTTGGTTTGATTTATTCATGTAACGTGAGGGATTGTCAGGCACATCCGTTCTATGTCCCGCACTTTATTTACCTGCATATTTATCCGTTGTGGCTCGTGACTAGAGAACTTTCTAGAATACAAGAGTAACTTAAACTCGAACTCAAATCATTTATTTTGTGAGTCTATGGGTTACGAGGCATGCCTTTTAAGTTTTGTCGTTTGAAGAAAAAAACACAACTAGAACCTTATAGTACATTTTATTGTTTTTCAAAGTATTCACCACGTAGCTTAATACACTTTTCCATTCGCTCAAACCAGTTATTATAACATTTATTCCACTCTAAAGTGGGGGTGTTCAAAATGGCTGACTTGAAAGCGTCGACTGCTTCTTTACCGGACTAGAACCTTTGACCACGAAAACTTTTCTTAATTTTAGGAAATGTAAAGATATCGTTAGGGCTTAAGTCAGGACTGTATGGAGGATGGTCAAGAATTTCTACTTTTTCCTGCTTCAAATACTCAATCGTCTGACGAGCGCTGTGTGAGCTTGCGTTGTCGTAGTGCAGGATGATGCGTCGCTTTAAGTTAGATTTTCCAAGTTCGGCGATGACTTGTGGGAAACAAACTGTGGTATACCACTCTTTTTTTTTTTTTTTTTTTGATGGGGGGAAATCCTTCATAGGATACCCGCTCGCCAATGGGGGAAGCGAGGAGTTATGCCGAGACTCCTACCGGCTAAAACCCCCACCGTGCTCCAACTCGTCACTGTGGCTGGGGCGGGTTACGGGAACGCGTGAGCAACCATCCGCGACCCGCCAGCGACCTTCTCTTATATGGAAATCCACTCTTGGCGGAATTGTTTTCCGCACGCTTCATTGAGGGGCGTGCCGGGAGCACATGGCACGCCCTTCCTTCCCGAGGGTCTATTATTGTGTGTAGGTAATGGGCAACCCCATTCCCATTACCCGCAAACCCTCATCAAGGCGGCATTAAGTTGGCGTAGGCACGCTGTCGCCGCCTTGTTCTACGACGACGGAGCGGATCAGCCAGAGGATCAGCCTCCCTCACTCGCTCCGCCGCCTCTTTCAGCGCTATGATCACCTCACAGAAGGTCACCGCCGCCTCCCACGACCTCTCACTACCGACCATAGCTTGCGCTAAAGCCGGCAGTGACAGATCCCTCCCTACGACATCGACGAGAACACCACGTTGCACAGCCCACGCAGGACATACCTCAAGTGTATGCTTCGCAGTGTCCTCATCGGCACCGCACTCGTGGCATCGTGGAGTCGGTTCTCTACCAGCCACTTGGAATAAGTACTTTCCAAAACACCCGTGTCCGGTCAGTATCTGCGTGAGCCGGTAGGTAAGCGCCCCATGCTTGCGCTTTACCCAGTCCGGAAGGACTGGGCAAACTCCCGTAATGGTCCAGTGACCAGCCGTTGGCTCCACCAGCCTCTCCTGCCATTCCTGAAGGGCACAGTTTTGCGCCTGTCGCCGCCATCTTGCTAGAGCTTCTGGCTCAGTATGTATACCGTCGTTTCGAGCCTGAGCTCTGAGACGGTAAACTGTGCTCAATACCTCCGCCTCGAGGTCCCAGGGTGGGGTCCCCGCAAGTACACATGCTGCCTCAAAAGAAACAGTGCGGTACCCCCGAATCGCTCTGACCGCCATGACCCGTTGCGGTCTCCGTAATAAGGTCCTGGACCGGGCGGTCAAAGCGTCGGCCCACACAGGTGCACCGTACAAAGCCATCGACCTCACCACCCCCGTATACAGACGACGACAACACACACCCGGTCCCTTCAGGTTCGGCAGAAGTCCACTAAGAGCTCCTGCCGCTTTGACTAACTTCGGCACTAATCGCCGGAAAGGCTCAAAGAATCCCCATCTCGAGTCGAGGACGAGGCCTAGGTATTTCATTTGGGCTCCTACCTCAACCGCCACACCATTTACCACTAAATGAGAGCCTTCGGGCGGCCGCTTCCGAGGCCTGTGGAAGCACAGAGCCTCAGTTTTGTTGAACGCCACCCTCAAACCCAGCCGCTGAATCCTTTCCACCACCTCCGATGTCCCGAACGTGGCCAGTTGGATAACCTCCTCCCACTGGTCCCCCTGGGCTAGTACAAGTGTATCATCCGCATAACAAACGAGCTGGAGTCCGCGGTGTAAAGGGCCGCGGAGCACCCAGTCGTAGCCTATATTCCACAGGAGTGGGCCGAGTACCGATCCTTGTGGAACACCGCACGCCATCCTTCAGCACAAAAGACGCCCATCTCCTCCAACGCAGACGATATACCTGTCCCTCAGATAGTCGTCCAAGACCCGCCGCAGATACACCGGTACCCTATGATGAGCCAAAGCCCCTGCAATGCACCCGAAGGGTAGGGTGTTGAACGCATTGGCTATGTCAAGAGACACTGCCAGCATCATCCCTCCTCCAGCAACGGTCTCTTCTGAGAGAGCTTTCACACGCTGCAATGCATCGACCGTGGATCGGCCCTCTCTGAAGCCGTATTGGCAATCACTAAGGTCCGGGCCAATCGTTTGGAGATGCCGGACGATACAAGCAGCGAGCACTCGCTCAAATAGCTTGCCCGCCTCGTCCAGAAGCACTATGGGCCGGTACGCTGATGGCGAATGTTGGGGACGCCCTTCTTTTTTAAGCAAGACAAGCCGGCCCCTCTTCCATGTAGAAGGAAACTTTCCGCTCCGTAAGCAGGCTTCGAGTAGGCCCCGGTATCGATCCTTCAGAGTGTTCAAGGCCAAAGAGAGGACACGTCCGGGTACCCCGTCCGGTCCTGGGGCTCTGTTCTTAGCTCGAAGCTTGCGAATAGCTACCTAAACCTCATCAGGTGTTATCGACGGGATAACTTCGATGTCGGCAATCCTCTCTTCCTCCCCGTCAGGTGCAGTTGAGGGTATTGTGTACTACTCCTGACTGGGAAAAAGCGCAGACACGACTGCAAAGAGGAGCTCTGGCTGCATAGTCTCCGCTACCGGTGATGTCTGACCGCTGAGCTTACACCGGGCGGATCGATACGGTCGTCCCCACGGATCCTGGTCTAATCCTGCCAACATCTCCTCGCGGGCATGGGATTTTGCGTTCATTATTGCTAGCTGGAGCTCCATCTTTGCACGCCTGTAGATGTCATACAGCCGTGTTTCTGCAGCCTCATCGCGGACACGGCGTCTTCGATGTCTCGTGTAAGCGCGTCGAGCAGTGACGCAGAACTTGCGTAGTCTCCCAATTTCCGCTGACCACCAATATACTGCTCTTCTGGGTGGACGAGGACCAGCTCGGGGCATGGCTGCGTCACACACGTTAGTGACGGCTGCTTTAAACCATTCCGCTTCCCCCTCAATGTCAATGAAATGTAGTATTTCTAAAATTGCCAGTATCATCTCGGAGTCTGGAATTGTGTCCAGTATATTGCAATAGACTCGCCCCCAATTACATGGGACTTAACATCGTCAGCGAAAAGTGGGTGTGCACAGTACACCTCTACCACCCGTGCTTGGGGAATAAAGGGGTATATTTTTTTAAACACGAATATAAAAAAGTGACGTCCGTAATGTCTACTTCTTCGTTCAGCCCGCGGTAAACCTTGAAAACTTGCCGAAAATGGCCTGTATCTGTATTCCTAAAAGGTTTCCTTTACGTGACTACATTAATGCGGGGTGACATTCAACCCATGAAATTTATCCTCGGTTGCGGAATGTGAACCTGCGAGAGAAATTTGCTCGATTTCTGCCATGGAATCACAATAGACAGATTAAGGTGGTGATAAAGTAGGGTGGCACGATAGGAATCACAAGTAGGGTATCCGACTATAAAAATGACCTAGATTAACGGACAGAAAGCTAATTTTGTGAAGGAAAATATTAATTTTCACACTCAAGATCCTTAATCATTATTAGACGATCAATCAATTTCAACTTAATCAGATCTAATTCATTAGATTTGGCTTAAACTATTACTCACTATACTTAATGCTCATCAGAATATTTCCAAATGTTGTCTTTTAATATCGGTGATAACCGTTTCGGGATTTACGTACTTATTTCAAATTAACTAATACATATACGTTATTGACACACTATCTGTTACTGTATCCCTTTAACACTAAGAATACACAATAGCTTATTTATAATCACACAAAACAATAATTTGAAACTTCACACTGGTAATTTTAAATTTATAACTGAGTTCGCGTAATTGTAAACTCGGACCGTTTCGGGGTCGGGACGTCTTCCCGCCCCGGTGTCTGTTTGCCACTGAATGCTGTGATATGGCAGCTAGGTTCACGCATGCGAATCATAGATGCCTTTAACCGTGATGAGCGAGCTTTCACAGAGCACCTGATAATGAAACCAAACTGTTAAACGATTCGGAGCATGCAAACTTACGGCGTTCGAAAGATACTTGATGTGTACGTAATGGTTGATGACGTGAACATAGTTGATTTAAAATCGTTTTGAACATAGGGGGAAAATTCGTGTCTTTTTTGATTGTGTCTCTGACACGATTCACTCGTGTTTATTCACTCGTATATTCTATCTTTTATTTTTTGCGATGAACTGACTTTAATTAATCCAATCAGATTAGCAAATCTCTATCAGAATAGCTCCGATTCTTATACACCTTTAAACCTAATTTTGATGCGACGTGTTCGCTATTTTATATATCAAATGGTCTTTATAATATTTTTATTTTCTGCTTACTTACCAATAGTATTTATATTATTTGATAACGCTTTTACTACTACCAACACGCAAGATGCCTTATGTGATAGACAGAGTGTACAAAATTCCAACAGGATCAACCACAAAACCAACGAAATCTACAACACAAACTATTGCTATGTTACAAATATTCTAACAACAGTATCAGTGACATTTGATAAATAAAGAAATCTTTACAAAGATGCTTTAAATTATTTTTATTAATATAAATATTAATATATTTGACCGAATTCGGTTCTAATTAAAATAAATTATATTATTTTATGACACTCATGTACAGATAGCATTCGATATGAATGCTTTCAACCAATCCTTCGGGATGTAAGGAGAAAACATACGATTAGTTTCTACTCTTCTTTCCAAGTTACGCGTCGCTTGTCGCTAATACATAAATTATGGGGGGTAATAAATTTTCGCTTCGCGTGAAATAAAAATTTTAAGTGAAGAAGAAGCATTCGTCCCTTCGAGAAGTTTTAAGTAGAGGCGATAAATCAAAAAAGACGCGGTAATGTTATGAGAAACTCTAACGTGTCGAAAAAGTTGCAAATTGAATTACTCATACGATATGTACAATATTGCATCATTCGAATGATTCAGGTGATGAGAATGTCCTCTTTCAATTTACCGAAAATATAAATAATTTTAATTTAAAAATACCCTTTTAAAACTTTTAAAGCTTTTATGGCATAAACGACGAAGATATCTTGCTTTGTTGAGAAGCTCCTATGGCTTTCTCTCCATTATCGGCAAATACTCGTTAAGACAAATCGGGGGGGTTTAGGCTCGTTAGATAGGTATTGACAAGTACTATAGAACCGATAGTGTTCAGGGTTTGATGATGAAGCAAAACGTGACCAATGGAACCACCCAACTACTAAATAAAGCCCCGCCGTATTTGGGCTCATTGGATTTGTCTTGAAGAGAACTTTAGACCCGGATGGTGTCCAAGGTCTGATGAAGGAGTCAGAATGAACTCCTCAGCTAAGCAAGATATCTTCGTTGTGTTTTTGCTATAAAAGGTTGTTTTTAAAAAGGGTTTTTTAAATTAAATTATTTTAAAAAAGTGATGTGATGAACTTGGCCCGGCAAAAATTGCAATTCTTGCTAACTTTGTTTCATTGCAGGAGAAAAGCCTCCCCAAAGATTACCATGACGGCTGCCTTGTACGCATCTAGATTTTATTATACGCTTATATATGGTTTTATGAAGAGAAGTTTATTTGATAGACACATTCATTGCCGTGGCCTATGTTCCCTTTCCATCAAGATTGTTCAAGGTTACGTAACAAGGGATATGTGGTGGATTAAGTAGGTGGCACAGCTGCCGGGCATGCATGCTTTTTGCTGGCAAGCGTGGGAAGATATTAAAGGTTGTTCTTTAATACATCAGATAAAAGTTTATAGGCAAACAAATATATAAAAACATACAGCGTCACGCCTATAGTCCCAAGAGGAGGTGGCAGAGGTGTACTGAGTACACCCACGTTTCGCCGACGATGTTAGGTCCCATGTAATAGGGGGCGAGCCTATTGCCATATACCGGGCACAATTCCAGACTCCGGACTCATACTGGGAATTTTTCGTTAGAAAAACTACATTTGTCCGACCTAGGATTTGAAGCTAGGACCTCGTGATCACAACGCGATGCGCTTTGCCACCAGACCAACGAGGCAGTCAATATAAAAACATAAAAAACAATTTCAATATTTCAGTCAATGAAATAAAATATTTCAATTGTTACACTTTCATACTCAGTCAGGTTATAATATAAAGATAACTTTTTTTATACATAGCCCCACACTTGGAATTATTCCGTTGTCGTGGGTGCGTTTACAAACATGAAAAATCACATACACAAATACCCAGACCGGAACAAATAATTGTGGATTAAACAAAGATTTTTCCCGAACGGACCCACGACTATTAGACACAGTGGCCGGAGCGGCTTAAGCTCTTAACCACTGCGGTAATTCGTCTGTCAACCACTGCGCTAATTCGTCCGCCAATCTGATTGAAAAATCAGCCTTAATGTATTTTATATGCTGAAAAATCAAGGTTGGTAGGCCATAGGCTATGTGCGTAGAAGAAGTGTGAATCTTGGTAAACTTGGTATTGATATAAGATAAGTGTACACGTTTTATTTTCATGGCCTAACTCTGGTGGTCTACTTGGGTGGAACAGGGATTTCCTGATCAGATACATCATCTTACCCGCTTCGACTACTAAGCATTGGTTGAAAGAGAGACATTAAATAAGCGTCATTATTTTTCATATACTTGGAAAGGCAAGGCGTAACCTCATTAAAATTTGGTCATGAATTTCTGCAACTTTCTGCAACCGATATTGTGTGAATGTTTTTATTAGATTGCTTTTTGTTTGTTCTATTTTGTAGTAGGTTGTTTGTGTGTTGTGGTTGTATTTTTCTATAACTCTTATTTACTAATTGTTGCCATAGCTATATGACAAACATTAGTAAGAAGAGAGTTAGAATAAGAAGATGGTCTTCGCTTACAAAGTGAATTTACATACACATAGTGAATCTTTCTATTGAGTTAGAAGACTAAAGTATCCATCCATTCCATCTTTAATTCAAACAATTTGCAAACGTAAATCATGAAACCTGGTGTCTTTAATCCAACCACGGATCTTATGCTAATTAATTGATTCGCTGCATTAAAACGGATTGGTGCGATTTCTTCAAGGAGTTAAGGCTCAAAATATCCAATCTCGCAATAAAATTGAAAAGCTTACCAGCCAAGCCTGTAACTTATAGCCGGATTACCATAACTTAGTTTTGCAACCGATGCAGATCGGTGAAAATTCCCAACCCATCTGCATGTCTACCATCGGTCTAAAGTGCAAGATTGGAATTTAAAATGATCTCATCCTGGAAACATTTGTGAGAATTTATTTCCGTTCATTTTGAAATGCACTTTACAATTCTATATTTTTGATAGAATTAAACTAGTGACCTATTAATAACAGTTGTTGGTATATATAATAATCGTATTTTAGCAGACGTATCACAAGAACTCCTGTTCAGTTAATGATTTATAATGATGAAATGCGATTATTACATTTTAGTGTATTACAAGAACGCCTATTTAATTAATATTCTGCTTTTTCTGTCGAAGCCACAAAGAATCGATAAGTTGCGATAGTAATGCGGATATTTTCGTATTTTTCTACCATTTTGTTGATGTGGACAAATTTTAAGGACGCTATCAAAAAGTATGTATGTATTTCGACGTGCATTGCATGCAGCAGTGCATGCATATTCCAAAGAGCATTTCGACGTGTCCAATGAACAAAGTCCTATAAATCAGTATTTTTGTTTGGCATAAATAACCTTACCGACGGGCACGAAAGTTGCAAATGGCATTTTATTGTTTTGTATATGTAACTTTGTTCTATAGGACCGTCGATTTCGTAATTATTGGTAGTACCAGCCTTTTTGTGTTTCAATGTTTAAACGGGCATTAAACTTTGCCATAAATCCTAAAGATATTAAAGTTCATCGTAATCATAATACACAACAATTTTTTTTTTTTTGAGAACTTGCACTGATATTCTTGGCGGTTATTGATACAAGCCTGCATATACAGGTATTAAGCCCCTATTTATTTTGCAATCGCAAATACTTACTCTAAACGGCGTTAAACAAGAAACTTTTTTCAGTGTATGTACCAGGTACCTAGTTAGGTTATTTATAAAAAACAAATTGAAATTGTAATAAAATAAATACTTTAACATCAACGCATACTATTTTAGTATCGGTAGCGACGTATTAATAACCAATTGTGGCTATATTTCACTTAAACGCAAGCCAAGGAAGAGTCAAGAGTTTCGTTAATTAGTACCCAGAATTAAAAACAAAGTTCAGTTCTTGTTTATCTGTAATGTACTTGTTAATGCACTGTAAATTCTCTTATTCTCTTCTTTTAAAATAATTTATCTTAGCAGTTATTTTTCTCCTTTCCTTTTCTAATATATTTTAACAAATAGGTAATAAAGAATTATACACTACCTTTTCTTTTTTTGTTAAGACGTAGCAGACACAGGAATAAATCCTAGTCTGAAGATTAGGATTTATTCCTGTGTCGTGGGTGCGTTTACAAACATGAAAATTTACAAACACAAATACCCAGACCGGAACAAATAATTGTGGATCACACAAAGATTTGTCCCGTGCGGGAATCGAACCCGCGACTATTAGACACAGTGGGCGGAGCAGCTTAAGCTCTTAACCACTGCGCTAAATCGTCCGTCCTAAATTATACAAATGGCTAGTCGTTATAACAAAGAAAAACCAAAGCCGATTTAAAATGTTTAAGTTTCACTTCCTGGTCAGCTGATATTTCCAAAAATTCGTTCAACTTTACTCCATAAGTAAGTTTCCGAAATAAAATTTTTAGACAGAAGAAACTTGTTATAATGATTATCTGGTTCATGTTCTCTTAAAATTACTTACCTATCTGAATTTATTTATTTCTAGTGGAAGTCCTACAGCTTTAGAAAAACAGCAGCGAATCCTCATGTTTAGTAAAATGTTACATATGGTGCGACAAGGATCTTTTGGCCTGTGGATGAGATTAACAGGGGGGGCGTTGACATGAAGATATGACAAGCATATCAGATTTATTGTGAAATTAGGGTTATTATTTAGTAAATTTTCCTACCTCCAGCGAAATATTTCAACACGTGGGTTATTAATAAAGTAAAAACAAAGAACTTGGCGTCAATTTCATAGCAAACAGATAGCAACATGATTAACCCACAGTAATAAAATATATAAATAAGGATATATTAGCAAGATATTCAACACTAACAGTTTCCACGGCTTCGCATCCGGTCGACAACAGCGCCACCTTCTGGGTCTATGTTACTTCTAGATAATGTAGCTTTGTAATGGTGAAAGAAATATTAAAATAAGTTCAGTAGTTTTAGACTTTATCGATTATAAACAATCGATTACGTTCTCGTTTATCATGTTAGTTTAGAAAGGAATGAAGTCAAATACTGTATTACAAAGAATTCAGTGTCTATCCGCTATCTTGCCGAGGACAGATATTCTATTATAAAGACAAAGCCCAATATCATCATAATCAAAAACTTTGTTTTGAAATCAAGCCAAGAAGCTGTACGAAATACTAATTGCCCAAGTTTGTCCTGCACTTGACCGGTTTCATTCTAAAGATAGGTGTACTGAATTATTATATAATAATAATAGCCCTGCCAAGAAACAGTCTCACCATTGGGCACGGGTCTCCTCTCAAACTGAGAGGGTTTAGGCCATAGTCGACCACGCTGGCCCAGTGCGGGTTGGCGAACTTCACATACCTTCAAGAAACTCTTAGGCATGCCGTTTTCCTTACGATGTTTAGCTTCACCGTTCAAGCAAGTGATAATTAATTTTTAATACACACATGCTTTCGAAAAGACAGAGGTGCGTGCCTGGGTTTGAACCCGAGACCTTTAACTTTGTAGTCCAACGGTCTAACCGCTAGGCTATCACTGCTCTAATGAAATGATATTAATAATATATAAAAAAAATATCATCTCGTCACGCGGACCTAGTGCGTATTGAAACTTATCAGGCCGCCGTCCTTGGTTTCTAACATGGTTTAACGTCTACCACTGAGAGCCGCAGATTAACGGCTCAATTTGTATTCTGGAGCACAAGGCGCTTAAAAACAGAAATTCCATAAAAAAAAACTACCTACATACTAATCTCAGATCAACCAAGCCAAACGCTGCTTAATTTTTGTTATAGCTAAGAACACCACGGTCTCGTAGCGCCCCGAGCGCCTCTTAAAAGAATAATAAAAGAAATAGGTACCACAAGTTACTAAAGTGACGTATTTTAGTTATAACTTTGCTTTTAAAATTGTTATTGTTAAGGCATTTGACCTACTCAAAATTACACACGATCATATGATCGTGTGTAATTTTGAGTAGGTCAAATGCCTTAACAATAACATACAATAACAAAAAAGTCATATCAAATTGGTCTGTTACTAATGGAAATTAAAGGAACAAGACGACAACAAGGAGCTGATAAGTAGAGACAGAGACGAGGTTTAATTCACGTCACAGTCTCACAACGATCTTTTGGCCCGCGGCCACAATCGGAAATGTCACTTTATGACAGTTGCAGATTTGGCGATTGCTATGAAATTTACCCAAATTCTTTTTTTTATTAGTAACCGTGCGGACCCATCTATTAAAATATCTCCTTGCAAGTAGAAAAAAAATGGTAACCCTCGTTTCAAACCAACGTTGTCAATGTCATCCACGGGCCAAAAAATACTTGTCGCACTCTTTGCTATTTTTCGTATAAATGAGAGAAATCTTTTCCAGCCCAAAAACGTATGACAGGTTGTAACGAAGTATTGGACTCTATTTCCGTGAGGTACAAAAAGCTGTGAATATAAATCATTACCTCAACGCCTTGGTTTGATTTATTCATGTAACGTGAGGGATTGTCAGGCACATCCGTTCTATGTCCCGCACTTTATTTACCTGCATATTTATCCGTTGTGGCTCGTGACTAGAGAACTTTCTAGAATACAAGAGTAACTTAAACTCGAACTCAAATCATTTATTTTGTGAGTCTATGGGTTACGAGGCATGCCTTTTAAGTTTTGTCGTTTGAAGAAAAAAACACAACAAGAACCTTATAGTACATTTTATTGTTTTTCAAAGTATTCACCACGTAGCTTAATACACTTTTCCATTCGCTCAAACCAGTTATTATAACATTTATTCCACTCTAAAGTGGGGGTGTTCAAAATGGCTGACTTGAAAGCGTCGACTGCTTCTTTACCGGACTAGAACCTTTGACCACGAAAACTTTTCTTAATTTTAGGAAATGTAAAGATATCGTTAGGGCTTAAGTCAGGACTGTATGGAGGATGGTCAAGAATTTCTACTTTTTCCTGCTTCAAATACTCAATCGTCTGACGAGCGCTGTGTGAGCTTGCGTTGTCGTAGTGCAGGATGATGCGTCGCTTTAAGTTAGATTTTCCAAGTTCGGCGATGACTTGTGGGAAACAAACTGTGGTATACCACTCTTTTTTTTTTTTTTTTTTTTATGGGGGGAAATCCTTCATAGGATACCCGCTCGCCAATGGGGGAAGCGAGGAGTTATGCCGAGACTCCTACCGGCTAAAACCCCCACCGTGCTCCAACTCGTCACTGTGGCTGGGGCGGGTTACGGGAACGCGTGAGCAACCATCCGCGACCCGCCAGCGACCTTCTCTTATATGGAAATCCACTCTTGGCGGAATTGTTTTCCGCACGCTTCATTGAGGGGCGTGCCGGGAGCACATGGCACGCCCTTCCCTCCCGAGGGTCTATTATTGTGTGTAGGTAATGGGCAACCCCATTCCCATTACCCGCAAACCCTCATCAAGGCGGCATTAAGTTGGCGTAGGCACGCTGTCGCCGCCTTGTTCTACGACGACGGAGCGGATCAGCCAGAGGATCAGCCTCCCTCACTCGCTCCGCCGCCTCTTTCAGCGCTATGATCACCTCACAGAAGGTCACCGCCGCCTCCCACGACCTCTCACTACCGACCATAGCTTGCGCTAAAGCCGGCAGTGACAGATCCCTCCCTACGACATCGACGAGAACACCACGTTGCACAGCCCACGCAGGACATACCTCAAGTGTATGCTTCGCAGTGTCCTCATCGGCACCGCACTCGTGGCATCGTGGAGTCGGTTCTCTACCAGCCACTTGGAATAAGTACTTTCCAAAACACCCGTGTCCGGTCAGTATCTGCGTGAGCCGGTAGGTAAGCGCCCCATGCTTGCGCTTTACCCAGTCCGGAAGGACTGGGCAAACTCCCGTAATGGTCCAGTGACCAGCCGTTGGCTCCACCAGCCTCTCCTGCCATTCCTGAAGGGCACAGTTTTGCGCCTGTCGCCGCCATCTTGCTAGAGCTTCTGGCTCAGTATGTATACCGTCGTTTCGAGCCTGAGCTCTGAGACGGTAAACTGTGCTCAATACCTCCGCCTCGAGGTCCCAGGGTGGGGTCCCCGCAAGTACACATGCTGCCTCAAAAGAAACAGTGCGGTACCCCCGAATCGCTCTGACCGCCATGACCCGTTGCGGTCTCCGTAATAAGGTCCTGGACCGGGCGGTCAAAGCGTCGGCCCACACAGGTGCACCGTACAAAGCCATCGACCTCACCACCCCCGTATACAGACGACGACAACACACACCCGGTCCCTTCAGGTTCGGCAGAAGTCCACTAAGAGCTCCTGCCGCTTTGACTAACTTCGGCACTAATCGCCGGAAAGGCTCAAAGAATCCCCATCTCGAGTCGAGGACGAGGCCTAGGTATTTCATTTGGGCTCCTACCTCAACCGCCACACCATTTACCACTAAATGAGTGCCTTCGGGCGGCTGCTTCCGAGGCCTGTGGAAGCACAGAGCCTCAGTTTTGTTGAACGCCACCCTCAAACCCAGCCGCTGAATCCTTTCCACCACCTCCGATGTCCCGAACGTGGCCAGTTGGATAACCTCCTCCCACTGGTCCCCCTGGGCTAGTACAAGTGTATCATCCGCATAACAAACGAGCTGGAGTCCGCGGTGTAAAGGGCCGCGGAGCACCCAGTCGTAGCCTATATTCCACAGGAGTGGGCCGAGTACCGATCCTTGTGGAACACCGCACGCCATCCTTCAGCACAAAAGACGCCCATCTCCTCCAACGCAGACGATATACCTGTCCCTCAGATAGTCGTCCAAGACCCGCCGCAGATACACCGGTACCCTATGATGAGCCAAAGCCCCTGCAATGCACCCGAAGGGTAGGGTGTTGAACGCATTGGCTATGTCAAGAGACACTGCCAGCATCATCCCTCCTCCAGCAACGGTCTCTTCTGAGAGAGCTTTCACACGCTGCAATGCATCGACCGTGGATCGGCCCTCTCTGAAGCCGTATTGGCAATCACTAAGGTCCGGGCCAATCGTTTGGAGATGCCGGACGATACGAGCAGCGAGCACTCGCTCAAATAGCTTGCCCGCCTCGTCCAGAAGCACTATGGGCCGGTACGCTGATGGCGAATGTTGGGGACGCCCTTCTTTTTTAAGCAAGACAAGCCGGCCCCTCTTCCATGTAGAAGGAAACTTTCCGCTCCGTAAGCAGGCTTCGAGTAGGCCCCGGTATCGATCCTTCAGAGTGTTCAAGGCCAAAGCGAGGACACGTCCGGGTACCCCGTCCGGTCCTGGGGCTCTGTTCTTAGCTCGAAGCTTGCGAATAGCTACCTAAACCTCATCAGGTGTTATCGACGGGATAACTTCGATGTCGGCAATCCTCTCTTCCTCCCCGTCAGGTGCAGTTGAGGGTATTGTGTACTGTTCCTGACTGGGAAAAAGCGCAGACACGACTGCAAAGAGGAGCTCTGGCTGCATAGTCTCCGCTACCGGTGATGTCTGACCGCTGAGCTTACACCGGGCGGATCGATACGGTCGTCCCCACGGATCCTGGTCTAATCCTGCCAACATCTCCTCGCGGGCATGGGATTTTGCGTTCATTATTGCTAGCTGGAGCTCCATCTTTGCACGCCTGTAGATGTCATACAGCCGTGTTTCTGCAGCCTCATCGCGGACACGGCGTCTTCGATGTCTCGTGTAAGCGCGTCGAGCAGTGACGCAGAACTTGCGTAGTCTCCCAATTTCCGCTGACCACCAATATACTGCTCTTCTGGGTGGACGAGGACCAGCTCGGGGCATGGCTGCGTCACACACGTTAGTGACGGCTGCTTTAAACCATTCCGCTTCCCCCTCAATGTCCATTACTACCCTCGGACTGGATATTCATGAGTGGACCAGTGCCGCTTCTTTGGCTACTACTGTATCCAGCTTCGTCAGCGCCCATCGAGGAAATACCCATCCTCTGTGGCAACGTCTTTCGCGGGTTCCTCGTAGAGGAGAAACTTCAAACCGGATATACCGGTGGTCGGATAATGTCTCCTCCTCCTCAAGAACTCGCCAGTCTTGGACACGCGACGCGACAGTATAGGAAGCAAATGAGACATCCACTATTGATCCTCCCTGTTGTCGCACACAGGTGTTGACGGTTCCCCGATTTAGTAAGGAGAG
Organism: Phalera bucephala; assembly: GCA_905147815.2. NCBI lineage: Eukaryota > Metazoa > Arthropoda > Insecta > Lepidoptera > Notodontidae > Phalera > Phalera bucephala. The sequence goes on from LR990612.1 coordinate 15,562,072, forward strand.
GCCAGCTATCACCGCCCATTCTTCGACGTCTTCTCCGCGCGCGTCGGTCCGGGGGCATCCCCACGTCGTAGACTTCGCGTTCAGATCTCCTAGTACGAATACCGGCAGTGGTGAGGCTCGTCGCACCACTGCCCCAACCTCGCCCAAGAAGATCTCAAACTCCGCGCGTGTCCGATTCGGAGAGAAGTAGACGCCTATTAAAACTGCGTCTCCCAATTCTACTGCCACGACTCCGCGGCCCCTCTCCTTAACGGACAAAGAAGTAGACCCAACAATGGCCACCGTACCTGTACTGTCCCCCACCCAATTGGGATGGTCTGGGACAAAGTATGGCTCCGCTACTACAGCAAAATCAATCAACCACTGCTGCATGGACTGTAGGAGGAGATCCTGAGCCCCTCTGCAGTGATTGAGGTTGCCCTGCAGTACTCGACGTAGGCGGCTATGGTCCATTGTCTGTTACCATTACCTCGTCGCTTGGGGGTACAACCAGTATGGTCCCCACGCCTGAAGCAGCTAGTGCATTTCAGCTCCCAATTTGGTGCCCATCCGGTTGTTTTAAAGCCGCACAGACCGAACAATGTGGTATACCACTCTGCGTTAACCGTTCTACGATCTTCAAGTGCAATAGTCGCAACATGGCCGGTTTTTCCAACGTACGTGGCCACCATCTTCTTTGAAGTGCTTCGAGAACGAACAACTTTAGTCGGCTTTGGCTCGTCTTGAAAGACCCAGATTGTAGATTGTTGTTTGGAATCAGGATCGTAGGCATAGATCCAAGATTCGTCACCACTGATGATGTCGTGATTTGACTCTCCTCGGTTGAACCTTTGCAGAGTTTTCTTACACTATCTGACGCGGGCCGCCTTGTGATCGTCGGAAAGCAGATGCGGTATCCAACGGCAAACTAGCTTTCTCACACCAAGTGCTTCATGCAAGATCTTCTGAATGGTTGTCCCTGACATGCCTAATAGAGCTTCTATCTCTCGATACGTCACATGACGATCTTCGCGAATTAGTTGTCTCACAGCAATGATGTTATCTTCAGTGAAGGCGGATTTTGGGCATCCTTCGCGAGATTTGTCACTAACACTAGTATGTCCACGCTGGAATTCTAAATACCAGCGTTCGACAGTCCGCAGACATGGGGCTTCATCACTGAACACAGATGTTAGCTCTTCAAAACACTGAAGCCGTGTCAGGCCTCTTCTAAAGTTGTAGAAAATTATTGCACGAACATTTTCCTTAGAAAGATTCATTTTCGTTATTGTTCTGATTGTTTTTTTTTCTCTTAGAATTTACTGATTAGTTTGTTGTATAAATGCCTGCACTTATAGGTACGCTAAATATTCTCTTTGCACTGTAAGTTTAACTGGTAGACAACTCAAATTGAGTTAAATTCGCCTTTGTACATCATATCTGTAAATGTACTTACTAATTTATGATATTTTGTTCAATAACGATACATAAAATAAATATGATATAATAAGAAGGATCTAAGACGCGGGTTCGATTCGCGCACGGAACGAAGTTGTTTGTGATCTACAATTATTTGTTTTGGTCTGGGTATTTGTGTATGTAAATTTTCATGTTTGTAAACGCACCCACATCACAGGAATAAATATTCTAGTGCGGGTCTACGTTGTACAAAAAAAAAAGGATTACGTTTCAATGTGACGCCTTAAGACATGAGACTTAAGATAATGTTTAAGGGTAAAAATATATAGGCTTTTTAGTGAACCGGTCTTCACAAGAAGCACCCGTTCATGAATGTGACTACTAGAGCAGCCATCACTCCCCTTAATTGTAACAAATATTAATTCCAGAATTCGCCTTTCAGCTTTTAAATAACTCAAACTATTCCTGCCAAAAAAGCTATCTTCTAGACCTTTTTAAGGAGTCAGAAGAAACTAAACTCCTTAAAAATTCAAGGCATCATAGTGAATACTGATGCTCGAATAAATCCTTTCACGCCTCACAAGTGGCTCCACTGTCAGCTACTTCGATAGTCTTGGAAGTCATCCAAAACTATTTATGGCAAGTTTTCGAGTGACTTGATTTCAGACGTCTTGCGGCATCCGAAATAGTTTGGGCGGCCTTTGGGGTGAGCCTAAGTTTTAAAAGCAAAGTTATAACTAAAATACGTCACTTTAGTAACTTGTGGTACCTATTTCTTTTATTATTCTTTTTAGAGGCGCTCGGGGCGCTACCAGACCGTGGTGTTCTTAGCTATAACAAAAATTAAGCAGCCTTTGGCTTGGTTGATCTGAGATTAGTATGTAGGTAGTTTTTTTTATGAAATTTCTGTTTTCAAGCGCATTGTGCTCCAGAATACAAATTGAGCCGTTAATCTGCGGCTTTCAGTGGTTAAGTAAATATTACTTAACTCCGATAGCATTTAAATTCAATTTCAATGATAAAGTGTAACTACCATCACGCCTAAACTCCTCAAGCAATGATGGTAGATATGAACAGAGGACTAAGCACAAACAGATTGACGTGACCGTGAAATTTATTGTAAGGAAATCATGCTATCACGTTCATCTTTATGTAGTAAATTTGTATTGTAAGAAGGATGACATATCAACTCGATAGCATTATGATAACCTTAATCTGTTAGTGCTAAGTACGAACGCCCTCTATGTGAAAAATATCGCCGACGATGTTAGGTCTTAATATAATAGGGGGCGAACCTATTGGCAATAAACAAGGCGCATATCCAGACTCCAGACTGATACTGGCAATTTCTCCATAAAACAACTAAACTTTGTCCGACCAAGTATTTGAACATCCATCGTTATCGCTATGCAAATTATATCGTAGTAGACCAATGAGACAAAAACACTTTATATAAAGAAGCAAGAAAGAAAGTCAGAGACAGTCTCTCAACTTTTAACAAAGAATAAGTGATGTTAAAAACCTAACTGGAATTTAATACGAGTTCATTGTAATCGTAATCTCAGCTTATAATATCTTTTTTTTAAACGACACAGTAGGATTTATTCCTGTGTCGTGGGAGCGTTTACAAATATGAACATTCACATACACAAATACCCAGACCGAAACAAATAATTGTGGGTCACACAAAGATTTGTCCCGTGACTATTAGACGCAATGTGTGGAGCGGCTTAAACTCTTAACCAATGCGCTAAATCGTTCGTCCTATATTCTGTGTATCCTCTCTTATACAAGGTGTATCATAAAAAACGCAAGACTTCAGACATCCTAATTAGATAATTGCTTCACAAATTCCATACAAAAACTAATTTTTCAATTTTAATATTTTTAACCCCTTTTTGACGCACTTTTATACCCCAATTAACAATGAAACTTGAACAAATATGTATGCGTATTGAGAAAAACGTTTAGGAAAAGCATTTGAAATGCCCATATTGCTTTGAATTAAGAATAAATTTAGTTTATTATTGTGCACTAAGGAAGTAACAGCATTTTTTGTAAATAAAAATAAAAATAATGTATATTAAAAATAGTTGAATCAATCCAGTTACCGATTTAGAACAAACTACTTTCAGGTCTTGCGTTTATTATGTTACAGCTTGTATAAAACCACTAAAAGGTATTTCTAATCGGCTTGATAAGTTCCAACAGCAAGAGGTCACAAACTGCTTTTACCAATCCGCACTGGGTTCGTGTGGTGGAGTATGACTCCTCTAATTGTGAAAGATATTCTTTGCCCAGCAGTGGTAAGCTAAAAGGAAATTAACGATTATTGACAAAGATCAGCGATTTGATCCCACCATAAAAGTCAGAGGTATAGCTTAAAAGTTAAGATATAGATACCTTCACTATTTTAGTGTCTGCGTGAGTGATCTACGCTGTTAGCTGCGGAGCCTTTACAGCTTTACCGAACAAAAGGAAGCGCGTGCCACCACTACGCTCGCCAGAAAGGCAAGGCCAGATATATAATTATAAGATAATTGCCCATTAGCTCAAGGGCTCAAAAAGGAACGGCCTTGACTTGGGCAGTACTATTTTAGTAATAGTATACTGCTTGATTATTTTGTTATTTATATAAATAAATAAACAGCGTCACGCCTATATTCCCTAAACGGGAATGGCAAAGGTGTACTGTGTACACCCAATTTCTGCCGACGAGGTTTGGTCCCATATAATAGAGGTCGAGCCTAATGCCATATACCAGGCACAATTCTAGACTCCTGACTGATACTGAGAATTTTTCTTTAGAAAAACTACATTTTTCCGACCCAGAATTTGAACTTAGGACCTCGTGATCATAAAGCACATTATTCGCCACTAAACCAAAGAGGCAGCTGTTAATTATTTGAAATATAGACCACCATTGTCAGACCCATATAATGTGTGGGATATTTCAAACTTAACGCAGTATTTAAAGTTAATTTTAAATGTTTCCCAGTAACTAGGTTAACGACAAAATTCCATAATAGAAGTATATCTATTGTTTGTTATAGGAGAGTAGATAACGCAATAAAATAATCGTGAAATTCATTACATAAATTATATATATTAAACAAAAAGGTAATATACAACGTGTAAATTAGAATATGCAAGACCTCAGACACCCCAGTTAGATTTTTGCATTACAAATCAATACGAAAATCTAAGTTCCAGTTTTGAAGAGGTGATTCCCATTTTCTTAAGAACTTAGATATACAAATTACTTAGAAATCTGGTGTATTGAAGAATAGTTGTATTTTTTAATCATATTTAAATGACATCAAATCGAGAAACGTTTGTAATGAGTATAGCAAGGTTAGCTAATTTAAGTATTTAAAAAAAATACATTTATTAAATATAGTTGACTGTCTTCTTGGTCTAATGACAAAGCGCATCGCTTTGTTATCATGAGGTCCTGGGCTCAAATCCTAGGTCAGACAAATGTAGTTTTTTTAAAGAAAACTTCCCAGTATGAGTCCGGAGTCTGGAATTGTGTCTAATATATGGCAATTGGCTCGCCCCCTATTACATGGGACCTAACATAGTTGGCGAAAAGTGGGTGTACTCAGTACACGTCTGCCCCGCTTGGGGAATATAGGCGTGACGGTGTTTATTTGTTTATGTTTATTTTTTTTATATTAAAAATAATTGCAATCCGTGCAGTTTAGAGCAAACTACTTTCAAGTGCGTTATTTATGTAACATGTTGTATATAAATTAAATGTGTTTATCTGTTGAATTGAATATGCTATTGTGGAAAACATTACATTACCTCAAGCGATAAACGATTATCTATCTATCTATCTATAACCTCACGCCAGTCCCTTGCGGGGTAGGCAGAGAGTACAGAGTTCCAACAGGTTCTTTCCTTACATACCTCTCTGGCTTCCTCGACTCTCATAGTTCGTCTCATACACGCTCGCCGGTTACGGAGACTCTTGACTTTTCCATCAGATAAGACTCGGTTTATTTGTTCGTGGTAAGATAGTCTAGGTCTTCCCCGGTACCTGCATCCTTCCACTTTCACATTGTATATCTGTAAACGATTATCTCTTTATTAACTTAGCTAAGCAGATTAGTAGATTATATTTATTAGTTGTTTAATTAGATTCTTCAAATATTGAATTTTATTCAACAAAGAAAATGTAGAGGACGTGGCTTGTTCTCCAATATTTTACCTTACTAATTTTATAGCTGGGCAATTATGCTACTAGATAACGATATTACTTTATCTATCCATCTATCTTTATCATCACGCCAGATCCCTTGCGGGATAGGCAGGCTTCCTTCACACTCATAGGTTGTCTTATACACGCTCGCTGGTTACGAAGACTCTTGACTTGCCCTTCAGTGTTATTTTCTATATTATACTAAACGTCTACCTCTAGAAATTGAAACAACGTAAGACCTGCAGGATTACCTCCTTAACAAAAACCATGACTACAACCACCTTAACAAATATATTTTGATCTTACTTTTTCGTGAGAAAGAGACTGAATTATAATTTCCGCTTTCGCTTATCCACGCCTCTTTCTTACAGCAAAGTATTAATATTCATATTTTATTTTGCGTTCCACAATGTAGTTTTGATGCTAACCTTGATCGCCTTAGAAGCTAGTTTAGGTAACAAACATGGACCCTGTCGGGCACAGAAAAGAATAGCGACGTTAAAAAAAATTGTGGGTCGTGTCCCAATCTGATCAAACATTGGTAAAAATGTAAGACGACCTGTCTAACATTGAGGGGTTTGATTAGTCCCTAGAGTGGTACAACTTTAAATATATATTTTTATATCTATATCATCACGCCAGATATAACGCGAAATATGCAAAAATTAGAGCGTAGTACCTACAAATTCTTATCCTACAGACCTCTACTCTGATAATTCTCCTCTCACACAACAACAATTAATTAAAACAAAAAATCAACATCACCAATTAAATAAAATTGAAGCTTAAGGTCACTGGCGTTACTTATTTGTTGTTGTAAAATCGAAACGCTCACTGGGATTCCCTTGATTGTCTGCATTTAAAATAAAATTGTAACTAAAAATTTATACTTTGTGTAATGAATATACATAAATTGTTAGTTTATCTGACTATTTATGTATTAAAGTCGATCAGTAGGTACCGGGGAAGACCCAGACTATCTTACCATGACCAAATACACCGTGTCTTATCGGAAGGTCAAGACATGAGTCTCTGTAACCGGCGAGCGTGTATGAGTCGAATGAGAATGGAGGAATCCAGAGGAATAAGTAGGTATGTAAGGAAAAAACCTGTTGGAACTCTGTACTCTCTGCCTACCCCGCAAAGGGTCTGGCGTGATGATATAGAAAGAGAGAGATGGATAGATAGATTTATGTATTAGCTGAGTACTGGGCAGTGCCTTTTACAACTACGGCCAAACACTACGGGCTTCCATAACTTGGTAAAATGATCGTGAAGTGATATTCTATATGACATTGGAAAACCACTATACAAACATTCCATGAAGACATCGTAACGCCCCACGTTACTTATTTAAATGGTTTTAGGGAATATGAAATCAGCCCCGGTCTGATTCCTTCAAATTAACTTTATGAAAATAAAAATTGTAATAATTATAAACTACACGCCAGATCCCTTGCAGGGTAGGCAGAGAGTACAGAGTTCGAGTTCGTGTCATACACGCTTGCCGGTTACAGAGACTTTTAACTTGCCCCTCGGATAAGACACGGTCTGATATCGATCGATAAATAGATAAACTACACCGTCAATTTTAATCCTGTTTTACCACCCCCTAGTAAAATCTGAAGTAGACTAATCGATAATTAAGGTTGCGAGTAAGTTTATATACAAATTTTACCATCTCTGAGTAGCCATGTCCGACGGTTAAACAGGTTAAACAAACAAAACACTTTTATTGGCCAAGTAACGCTAATCAAGAATTAACTAGCTAGCACTTTACACGTATGTGGCGAAAGATACCTTAAGTACAATAAAACAGGCTATTGTAGAATATCCCTTGGGACTTTCTTTTTATAATTTGAAGCTTAATCATGCAATGATCAGTATTTAAAATGTTTGCGTTGCACAATTGGCCCCACCCTACCTACATTAAACTGTCTGATAGTTGTAAACATTTTATAGACAAAGTAGATATAACAGATCTGTCTTTATCTTATGAAACAAATATTTAAGTAGTCTTAATTAATAACTGGATTTTGTACTATATTCTTGTAATTTTAGAACATCGTTTTATACAACTTTTTTGAAGTAACTACATTTTTTTTAACTTTCAAAGCACGCACCATATAAGTAATGAATTTTATAAATGTCATGAAATATTATTCAAAGAATCTAGAAATACCATTTCCTTAAAGATTTTAAATTATATGTGTATATATTTGCAATAAAAATATGAATCAATATGCAGGCAATTAAAAGAAAAAAACTAAAATTGCCAAATAATATGTACAACATAGTATTATTAATAGCTCAATTATATGTGTAGGAAGTATTAAAAAAATACGTAAACATTTTTGCGGATGTAGGTATGTTGGCCTTATAAAGGACTAATATTATTGTATTGGCAAGAACCCGTTTATTTCTATGGAAGTAAATTCCGCAGAAGGTTATTCCGTAGTTAAAAGGCTATGATTAAGATTGCCTTATTGTATAGGTAAAGACACCTGTGCCTTGTTTTAGTTAGTACAATGCGGAGCTCGAGTGGAGTCGCTCTGAACGGAGCATTTTTGGCAACTCTTAGGTGAGTTGCGCTCATTAAAGTTCCGATTCGCCTATACGTAGTGTGCGTTTTAGTGTGACTTAATTCCACGTTTGTGTATTATTTTTTTGAATACTACACTTGAATATTCTTCTACGATAATATTTTGTTATATCCGCGACGACAATGTAATATAGTGAGAAATTTGTGTAATGACAACTGTTTTTTTTTACAATCAAACATAAGAGATAAGAACCCGGAATTAAGTGAGGCAATCCGCATGTCTATAGATATGTTTATTGTGTTTACCGGTACTAGTACAACAATTTGTTTATGTTATCTTGAATATTTTACAGCAGTTGTATCGCTTAAAGTTTCTGTAGTTATTTTAGCGTAGATATAAATTATAGCTACACATTGATAAATTAGTGTAGTACAAGTTCTCGTGTAGTTTTTTAATTTAGAAAAAATATATTTTAAAATGTATAAACCTACGCATACGTCTCACTAATAGTAATTAAAGACTGTATTGGAGCCGGTGAAGAGGCTTAGTTCACTTACAACTACAAAGCTATTATTCTCTAAACTTGAACGTCCAAACATTTTTTCCACTCGGCTCCAAAATAATTTTGGTAGCGTTATCACCAAAAATATAGGTTTAATATTAGAAAAGTCTTTTTATAAATGTTGGGATAACATAATGTGTTTTTCAAAACAAAACTAACAATACTACTTGAACTATAAAGTAAAATATCAGAAATAGTGTACTTAATTTTTAATACCACGGTTTATCATAAATTAGTTTTTAGCTTTACATTTAAAAATCGTACCAAGGCAAAATATTAAATTTAAAAAATCACAGATCATTTATTATATGCTAGTATCCAAAAATAGTGCAATATTATAGCCAGATAAGAGTTTCTTAACAAAATTAATTTCAATATCACAGCGTCCATACACACACACAATAAAAATGTGTGTTTCTTCTTGGAAATGTATGCACGTTTCGTTTTTATTTGACCATAGATCAACGTGCATAATATACATTTAAAAATAAATCAGCATATTAAAAGAAAGATAGAGCATTGAAATTCTCAATATTTTAATAATGATATAAACTCGGCTAAATTTTCAGCATTTTAATACCAAGAATACGAGTAACATTGACTTTTACAATATTTAAATTAAAAATAAACTTTTTCTGCTAACTGTACATTTTGCGAATGTGTCGGAGTCAAGTGGAAAGATTTTTGTAGTTGAATGGCATATAGAGGCTAGTGTAGAGCTGCACAGTGTTTATAAAAACCACAAGGGCTTGGATTAAAATTTTGCGTCTGACAGAATTTGATTGAGGATTTATAATGAAGAAAATTGTGTCCGGGATAATAGCAATAGACTTGCCACCCAATGTTGTGGACCAAGTGATCAATTTGATATTATTTATAATGCCCGAATAGTTTGCAAATTTACAATATGAGCATGCAATAATATATGATAATAATGAGTGAAAATATTAAATTGCACGTGCTTTATGAATAACAACTATATCCTATTGGGCGGGTTAACAAATAGCTAGATGTGGTTTCTTCTTTTGATGTTTGACGTTTTTACTTACTGCCGTTGGCTCAGCCACTTAAAGTGAATCTTGACCTCCGAAGCGAGATTCCGCCACTTCTCACGGTTTTGCACGATTCCCGTACTCACTTAGACGCCTCAACCACGTCCATCCAGCTATACGTGGGACGACCAACCGGTCGGCGCCCGATTGGTCGGCCCAGATAGGGCTTAACGTTTTTAGGTATTATAAAATTGGTATGATTAGAGGTACAAATAGTCAATAATTACAAATAAATGGCATTTGTTCCCAACTAGTACCACTTTAACTGTAGGTATTATGTCAGTACGGCCACCTCGGATTTGGCGTTCACTATAATTATTTGCCCCATAACATATATACAGTATACTTCTGCTATCCCCGCTAGAGGCATATAGGGGTTTTTTTATGATACCAAGTATTTTAAAGATTAGGTTAGATAATCTGTACCCTGCAAAAGAACTGGCGTGATGATATAGATAAGGTGCGTTAAAATTAAAACACTTTTAAAAATGCGAAACGCAATTTGTACGGAAAAATGTCGTTCGCTATTGTCTATCTATCTATCTATATTATCACGTCAGATCCTTTGCAGGGTAGGCAGAGAATACAGAGTTTCTTGCTATTGTTCCGTATTAAAAAACATTTCACTTTCACTTGTTGTTAACTTTATAATTACCTTAGTGAAATTTGGTGACATTGCCCGCATTTCGGTCCAAATACCAAAAGATGTGATAATAGTGTTTTAAATGTTGTTATCATAAATGAATAATACATAAGGTACAAATATATTCACGATTACACAAAAACAATAAAAATAAATATCTCGACTTGCCAGTACGATTTTAAATATTTTATGACGTTGTTTGACCGCCTTGGGTAATGTATTTTTTTTTAAAAGGGGCCCCATACTAGGATTTATTTTTTGTATCGTGGGTGCGTTTACAAACATGAAAATTCACATCCACAAATACCCAGACCGGAACAAATAATTGTGGATCACACAAAGATTTGTCCCGTGCGGGAATCGACCCCGCGACTATTAGACACAGTGGGTGGGGCGGGCTACGCCCTTTACCACTGCGCTAAATTGTGGATCACACAAAGATTTATCCCGTGCGGGAATCGAACCGACTATAAGACACAGTTGGCTGAGTTGCTAAGTTAAGCTCTTAACCACTGCGCTAAATCGTCCGTCCGTTGAAAAATGTAGGCGTGGTGGTGTGTATTTGACAAGTTTCTTTTAAGACATAAAACATGATAAAACAAACGCCCTTATGCCTATATTCCTCAAACGGGTATAGTATAGGTGTACTGTGTGCATATGGTTATCTGGAAGAAATTGCCTTTAGAAATAAGAGTCTTATCTGAAGGACAAGTCAAGAGTCTCCGTAACCGGCTAGCGTGTATGAGACGAACTATGAGAGTGGAGGAAGCCAGAGAGGTATGTAAGGAAAGAACCTGTTGGAATTCTGTTCGCTCTGGCTACCCTGCAAGGGATCTGGCGTGATGATATAGAGTAAGACCGCCAATTGTACAGTCGGCAACATGAGTAGCTTAACATTCTCAGCTTTTCAAATCGCTTACACACTTTTGTTAAGCATCAAATTTTTCTTGATATAGATATATTTGAATATGTTGCTAATGATTTGACTTTGACAGTGTTCACCAATGTCTGTAAAATTATGAGTATTATTGATTTGAAAACTGAGAATGTTAAAATACTTACATTGCTACCGTAAATTCCTTTCTTTAATAGGTATTGGGTATATTAATAAAGAGTACTCTATTTATCTAACTCTATTTTATTTATTTGTCACAAATTTCGCCGACTGTTAAGTTCCAATGTAATATCGCACAAACCTATTGCCATATATTGGGCAGAATTCCAGATTCAGGACTTATATGGAGAATTTTTCGAAATCTATATTTTTTCCGATCTAGGACTTCGTGATAGGAACGCGCATTATACGCCACAAACTTACAAAATAGTCAGACAGAAATAGTTAGACATAGTTCCACGAAAATTAGTTGCAAAATACTTCAAACTCATCGTATCGTTGTTTTTGTATAAACAATTTGAGGGCACTTATAAATTGTCATGTCTACATTTTCTACTAATCACCCACCAGAGATGGGTTAAAATAATTGTGAAAACATTAAACTGCAATTAAAGTCCAAAATTGCGGTTTATTTTTGGTATTAAGTTCCCTACGTTTCAAGTGATCCACAGCACACATGGTCACTAGAGGTACTGAGGCATTTGACGTCAAAAAGTTATTGTAATTCCGGAGTGCATTAGAGGAATCAATATAATTGTAACTGAAATTTTAATTAATTGATCCTACAATTAAAATAAATAATTGAATAATGCCCAACACTGTCTCCCATCAGATCGTAACGCGGTCTCCACTAAGAAGATCCGGCGAGGAAATTACCGGGATTGACTTTTTTATCTAATTCTCTTTTCTAGTTTCATATCTTTATCATCACACCAGATCCCTTGCAGGGTAGGCATAGAGAACAGATTTTCAACAGGTTCTTTCCTTACATACCTCTCTGGCTTCCTCCACTCTCTTAGTTCGTCTAATACACGATCGCCGTTTACGTTAGTTCATCATGTTGCATAAAAAAAAGTTTATTTTAGTAATTGAATTATTTCAATGTGTGTGTTTATTTTTTTGTAGCTTGCTTCACATAGCAAGGGGGAGTCTGCTAGAAGTGCATCAGAGAGTGAACAATTACTCCTTTCCTGATGATTTCATTTTTGGAGTATCGACGGCCGCATTTCAAATAGAAGGAGGATGGGACGAAGGAGGTAAGGTTTCTTACGCTTTTTTGATATCCTCTAACACGTTAATTGTTAACGATGCAAACTAGAACCAAATTTCGGGGTTAAACCGGAGTACCTAGTAAAATTTACGGAAGCTATGTAAAAGTTCTGGAACTTTATTGTAATAGGGAAATTATTTTCATGATTGTTATATCTTGTACATTGTAGATATAACAACAAATATTTTACATTTTAGGTGTACCTAGTACACTTCTGCCTGGTTGGGGAATATAGTGACGGTGTGTATTTTACATTTTCTTTTTTTTTCTTTTTTTTTTTTTTAAAAACGTAGCCCCACACTAGGATTTATTCCTGTGTCGTGGGTGCGTTTACAAACATGAAAATTTACATACACAAATACCCAGACCGGAACAAATAATTGTGGATCACACAAAGCTTTGTCCCGTGCGGGACTCGAACCCGCGACTCTTAACCACTGCGCTAAATCGTCCGTCAATGTGTAATTTTCACAATATAACCCCGATTAGAAGCGCTCGTAGTGATAGCCTAGTAATTAGACCGTTGGACTGCAAAGTCATAGGTCTCGAGTTCAAACCCAGGCCCGCACCTCTGTCTTTTCGAAAGCATGTGCGTATTAAAAAAAACTACCACTTGCTTTAAGGGTGAAGGAAAACACGGTGCCTGAGAGTTTCCCGAAGATGTGTAAAGTTTGCCAACCCGTACTGGGCCAGCGTGGTGGACCATGGCCTAATCCCTCTCAGTTTGATAGGAAGCCCGTGGTAACGATGGGATAGTTTCTTAATAAGCCTAATATTAACATTTTATTATAGAAGCACTCGTAGCTCTGTGTGGCCGCGGTGCTCTTAGCGATCACCAAGGTTAAGCACGTTTGTCTCGGTCGGTTTGAGATAGGTGACCGTTACTGACAATTTGGTAATCGAGGGTCTTCTTGCTTAAAAAAAATACGTGGAGTCGTTGGTCCTAGTTACCACTTCTTGTGGTAGTCGTTTAGCCAAGTTTTATGCCTTATAGGCGCTTGATAAGTTCTAACAGTTGAAGGTCACAGATCTGCCTCCACCAGTGTGCACTGAGTCTGCGTGGTAGGATATGGTGTAATGTCTTTTACCTCGATTTATGAGAATGGCCAGGCAGTGGGAGACTTAAGGCAATTTTTTTATTATATTATTTTTACAAAAGGACTAGGACGAACTATAAGAGTGGAGGAAGCCAGAGACCCGGTTGGAACTCTGTACTATGTGCCTACCCCGCAAGGGATCTGGCGTGATGATATAGATAGATATATTTTCACAATATTTCTTTTTTTATTTATGACTTGAATTAATGGGACCTTGATAAGCATTACATGCAATAGTAGTCGTTGATTCTTATTATTATTGGATAGGTTTAAATTCTTTAAAACAGCAATAGAAAAATCGCAGCCGAGAGAAGTTTTACCACACTTAGAAAAATGAAAAAAAGAAAATTAATAAGTAATGCCTACTTAATTCTTCTCACGTTTGATATACTTGTATCTAAAGAGGTAGACTGACGCTGACAACGGCTTATTTCAGTGGTTAAAATCCACCCCACCTACAGGAACCAGTAGTCACGAGTTCGGTCCCCGCACCGAACAAATCTTTGCCTGACCCATTAATATTTGTTTTTGTATTTTTTTAAATGAGAACCTTGTAAAACAAAGTAAAAAGAATCAAGTAATCAGTAGTCACGAGTTCGGTCCCCGCACGGAGCAAATCTTTGTGTAACCCATTAATATTTGTATCGGTGTTTTTTTTAAATGAGAACCTTGTAATAAAAATGACAAAAGAAATAAAAGGAACCAGTAGCCACGAATTCGGTCCCCGCATGGAACAAATTAATGTGACCCATTAACATTTTTTTCCATATTTTTTTTATGTAAATCTTGTAAAACCACATTTTATTATCATTAATGTATTCGAACCCTGTCGCTCTAGTGGAAAATATTAAGTGGTGAGACATAACGTATTTTATTGTTCTAATTGTTGCTGTCTAATTTATTCATAATATTATGATACCTACCTCCGTATTTAGTATTGCTTAACTACGTAAATACCACTAGCAGTGCGGAAAATGAATCCTTAGTTACCAGTTTTAGTATAATGGTAAATTGTAGTTGAAGATAAAAACCCCTTATAAAGAAAACAAGGAAAATTATATTTTCCTCATTTTACACGTATCTTAATCGATTACGTCAATTTACGTAAGTATAATTCTACAATATCATAAGTATTATTGAAGATGTCACAAGTATACCTCTCTCACCTCGATTTGTGGCAGAAATTATGCGGAGTGTATACCATTTCATTGATACATTTAATTTTCTTTTTTTGAAGTGAAAACTTATTTAGTCGCGTTGGGTATTTTTGAGGTAGGAAAAAACAATTGAACTCGCGACACTGTTACCGACACCTCTTTGAAGTGAAAACTTCTTTAGGCGCGTTGGGCATTTTTGAGATGGGAAAAACAATTGAACTCGCGACACTGTTACCGACACCTCTTTGAAGTGAAAACTTCTTTAGGCGCGTTGGGCATTTTTGAGATGGGCAAAAACAATTGAACTCGCGACACTGTTACCGACACCTCTTTGAAGTGAAAACTTCTTTAGGCGCGTTGGGCATTTTTGAGATAGGAAAAAACAATTGAACTCGCGACACTGTTACCGACACCTCTTTGAAGTGAAAACTTCTTTAGGCGCGTTGGGCATTTTTGAGATAGGAAAAAACAATTGAACTCGCGACACTGTTACCGACACCTCTTTGAAGTGAAAACTTCTTTAGGCGCGTTGGGCATTTTTGAGATGGGAAAAAACAATTGAACTCGCGACACTGTTACCGACACCTCTTTGAAGTGAAAACTTCTTTAGGCGCCTTGGGCATTTCTGAGATGGGAAAAACAATTGAACTCGCGACACTGTTACCGACACCTCTTTGAAGTGAATACTTCTTTAGGCGCGTTGGGCATTTTTGAGATGGGAAAAACAATTGAACTCGCGACACTGTTACCGACACCTCTTTGAAGTGAAAACTTCTTTAGGCGCCTTGGGCATTTTTGAGATGGGAAAACCAATTGAACTCGCGAAACTGTTACCGACACCTCTTTGAAGTAAAAACTTCTTTAGGCGCGTTGGGCATTTTTGAGATGGGAAAAAACAATTAAACTCGCGACACTGTTACCGACGCCTCTTTGAAGTGAAAACTTCTTTAGGCGCGTTGGGCTTTTTTGAGATGAGAAAAACAATTGAACTCGCGACACTGTTACCGACACCTCTTTGAAGTGAAAACTTCTTTAGGCGCGTGGGGCATTTTTGAAATGGGAAAAACAATTGAACTCGCGACACTGTTACCGACACCTCCTTGAAGTGAAAACTTCTTGAGCGCGTTGGGCATTTTTGAGATGGGAAAAAACAATTGAATTCGCGATACTGTTACCGACACCTCTTTGAAGTAAAAACTTCTTTAGCGCGTTGAGCATTTTTGAGATAGGAAAAAACCATTGAACTCGTGACACTGTTACCGTTACCGACACCTCTGTATACTATAAGTATGTACATATATTGTGTATATACGTACATAGATACACATGCACGTTGTTCAAGTTTTCACTTCTGTCGACACTCCCGTAGTGCCAATATTTTTTTTTCTTTTTATATTATTTGCCGTGTATTTTGTGTCTCAGAATAAATGTTTTTTCTTTCTTTCTTTTAAATCCTTTGCACAGCAGTGAAACATTGTGACAGTATAGATACCGATTTGTACATATCTCTTCAAAGTGCGAAGATGCGTACCAATACCAACTTATTACGGGTATGCTCCTCTATAACCGTAATAAGATAGAGGTATATACGAGTCTTACGTCATTGTTCGTGACTTCGGCCGCGTTAACTTTAGACAGGAGCCTTACATTTTTCCGGAATAAAAAGTGACCTTCTAAGTGTTAATTCGGGTAATAATCTGTATGCTAAATATCATGCAGTTTTCCGTGATTGAGTAACAAAACATCTAAACATACAAACTTTCTTATACATACTTACATTTATAACATTACTAGTTACTGCCCGCGACCTCGTCCGCGTTTAATTTCGACAGAAATCAAACTTTTCCGGGATAATAAGTGTTCTATATGTTATCCAGGTAATAAACTATCTGTGTGCCAAATTTCATCCAAATCTGTTCAGCCGTTTTAGCGTGATTGAGTAATAACTATCCAGATATTTAAACATACAAACTATCACATTTATGATATTATTAGTAGGATAGTCATAAATGATAGTTATAAGTTCATTGAGACTTGTATATTCATCTATCTATATTTTCACGCCAGATCCCTTGCGGGGTAGGCAGAGAGTACAGAGTTTCAACAGGTTCTTTCCTTACATACCTCTCTGGCTTCCTCCATTCTCATAGTTCGTCTCATACACGCTCGCCGGTTACGGAGACTCTTGACTTGTCCTTCAGATAAAACTCTGTATATTTAGTCATGGTAAGATAGTCTAGGTCTTTCCCGGTACCTACATCCTTCCACTTTGCCTACTCGTTTATATATATATATGTATATTCATCATTGTGTTAAATCGTTTTTACCTTCGATATTATTATGCTTACTAGATGATAAATCATTAACAAAATGTCAGCTAAGAAAAAAACCGCATTTGCATAAACTTACGCATTTAAACTCGTATGGCAAATATAGAAAATAGTTTAAAATTATTAATGGTGTCAAACTTTTTTATTATCGCAGTCTCTAGTCGCAAGCTATAGTATTTTAACGCATCCTCACGTTGGCTAAGGTTGGATTGAACTATTTTGAAATAGGAACACAAGCATACTTCTTTAAATAACGTATCTATGATTTTTGCCATGTTTTTACAGTTATAATTTATTGAGAAATGCGCTGGTCTTCGGTAGGTCGAAGATTTGTTATTAAATTGACCGTTTTATTACTCTTAATGTTACGTAAACCACAACAAATGTATTTGATAATGTTATTCTTGGAAAAAATTGCGATTCGATTTGATTATTATACCATCAGTGTGGAATATTTACATTTATATTACAACAATGGTTTTTAAATATCGCTTCTAGAACACTAAATTTCCGGTTAGTTATAGGGCTTGAAAATAGGTATAAAAACTGAGTTTGCACATGGATATAACCTGATTAAAATTATAAGCAAAACTATATCAAACGCTCGTAGTAATGTGCGGTGTTCTTAGCGATCATCGAGGTTAAGCAGGGTCGGCTCGGTCAGCCTGAGATTCTTTTGTACTTTGGAAGGCACGTTGAGTCGTTGATCCCGGCTCCGGCTTAATGTGGTAGCCGTTTAGTCGAGTTAGAAGCCTTATAAGCAGCTTGATAAGTCCCAACAGCAGGTGACCACAAATATGGTTTTACTAAACCGCATTGAGCACCTCTCTTACTTCTATAACTGAGAAAGAATTTTTGCCCAGCAGTACTGCCCAGTATAGGCCGATATATTATTATTATTAATAAAATAGCGAGGAAATCATACAATTTATAGTTCTAACACTTGCTTCTTTAAGCAAATTAACACCGTGCAATTCGTTTTATCTAAACATGCTTACTTCTTAATGTAACTGGAATTTCAAAATTAGAGCATTTAGATGCGAGTGAGTGATTAGCAATTTGGTAGACTGAATATAAATGTAATTTGTGCAATTCACCGAACGCAGGATAAGGCATCGACATCGCTCGCGAGGTATAAGAAATCTTTGCAAGCAAAACTTGTTAAGAATTAGGAACTAGTTCATTTTCTCTCCAATAGCAACGATCAAAGATGATATCGTACTTTATTTAGGGCATCAGCTAATTCCTTTTTTTCCGCTAACTGGAGCTCAATTACGTACTAATTTTGCTCGATGCCGCTGTGAGGTACATTTATTTGCTACACATGATATAACTCAATCACACGGGCATGGATACATACATATGTACCTACATACATTTACTAGTTGTTACCCGCGGCTTTGCATACCTTTATTAAGTCATTATTTTTGTAATATCTTTATAAATTATATACTACTATATCATCACGCTGGATCCCTTGTGAGGTGGCAAAGAGTACAGAGTTCCAACATGTTCTTTCATACCTCTCTGGCTTCCTCCACTCTCATAGTTCGTCTCATACACGCCCGCCGGTTTAGGAGAGTCTTGACTTATCCTTCAAATAAGACTCGGTCTATTTGGTCATGGTAAGATAGTCTAGGTGTTCCCCGGTACCTACATCCTTTCACTTACTATAAATTATATCCTGATTATTATTCTGCTGTATAAGCTGTATTACTGTAAAGTTTCATCAAAGTCCATTGAATAGTTTTTGCCTGAAACAGTAACAAACATCCACATCCATCCTTACAAAATTTTGTATTTATAATATTAGTAGGATTTGTGTGTCTGTGTGTACAAACCTTCACAACTGCCAATTTTAAAATAAATACTTTTAAACAAAAAATATAAGCGTGTTGATGAAACGCCAATCATGAAAGTTGCATATTAGCGGAATTATATATTAAACCTTGGACGAAGAGTTAGAATAATAATACACACTACAACTATCATCACGCATATGATTCGGTTTAAGCGATAATTACTTTGTCAAATAGTCGCAGGCACAATCCCCGCACAGCGCACGGGAATATTGGTTTGGGATTTGTGATTTTGAAATAAAGAAGATATTTTAAGTGCATACGGGCACAATAAAAAAATGTTTGTCCGTGTTAATATCTAGAACGGTGGGACCGATTTTAAATAGACTATCACTGTAAAATGGGGGATTTTTCAGAGATCGTTTAAGACTAAATGCAAAATTCCGACCGCTGTTTTTATTTCTCCATATTAACACGGCTGAACGAATTTAAAAGAATCTTAATATAGAGGTGTCTCTTAAGACTTGGAATAATGCTATCCCAAAAAGTCCTATCTATCTTAGTCAAATTACAAAATAAACCCGAGCAAAGCCGCGAGTGACAGCTAGTCATGATATACAATGATTCTATAATAAGAAACAGAGCTCCCACTAGATGGCTATTTCCAAATTTAAAAACAAACATGGTTGGTACATGGATGTATTTAAATTTCGGTTTAGATTGGTAATATAGCTTATACAGAATAATACATAGGCTAATTAATAAAGATATTACAAAAAAAACGCGTGCGCAGCCGCGGGCGACTGCTAGTGCTCACATATATTTTTTACATAATTACAACATTATCATACGTGAGCGGGGTTACGTATTCGTGTACTAAATATGACCCTGAACTGTTGTATTAATAAAACCGATACATCATGTATGTCATGAACTTTGCACTTCAATATTATTAATATATTAATTATGTGCTTAATTACACGAAAATGCTAAAAGCTTCCTGAACTACGTCTAAAATATGTCGGAATCTACTTAAATAATTAATAATAGGAAATTGTAAGATGAATTAATTAAGTTCTGCCTCGTTGGTCTAGTGGCGAATAATGTGCTTTCGCTTACGAAGTCCTGGGTTCAAATCCTAGGTAGGACCAGTGTAGTTTTTCTATCGAAAAACCATCAGTATCAGTTTGGAGTCTTGTATTGTGCCTGATATATAGAAATAGGCTCTCCCCCTATTACATGGGACCTAACATCGTTGGCAAAAAGTGGGTGTATACAGTACGGACGGATTGGGGAGGCCTATGTAATTGGGGAGGCCTATGTTCAGCAGTGGACAAGTATAGGCTGAGATGATGATGATGATGATGATGCTGATACAGTACACCTCTGCCACCCCCGCTTGGGGAATATAGGCGTGACGGTGAATTAATTGAGTGTAAAATTTTTAATTGTAGTATAATCTTTGTTATTCTTATTATTTTTGGAACGTTCAATGAATATTTATGAGGCTTTACGAACTTTCTCATCTGAAGATTTAACGAAATACTTTTTTTTCGTTATTATTTATACGTACTGGTTTCTCACAAAGTATCTGGTGAGATGTCTATGTACACAGTCATATCCCTTAGGATAGGTAGGCAGGCAGGAAGAGCAGACATAATTTGCGTTTACATACAAAATTACCATGCAAATTCTAGAAGGATTAACGTAATAAAATCTTGTAATAAATGATGTTCTAAATCGATAACTAAATTAATTCAAACAATTTTTAATGTACATTATATTATTTTTTTAATTTGCATAAAAATGCTGTTACTCCTTTAGTGCGCTATAACAAACTTAATTTATTCTTGATTCAAATCAATACGCAGATTTGAAATGCATTTCTAAAACGTAATTCTCAAGACGCACACATACACGTACAAGTTTCATTGTTAATTGGGGTATAAAGGTGCTTAAAAAGGGGTAAAAAACTTAAAATTTGCAAATTTGATTTTCGTATTGAATTTGTGAAGGAATTAGCTAATCGGGGAGTCTGAGGTCTCGCGTTAATTACGATAAAAGTTGTGTAATTAATCGTTTAGCTACACTACTAAGAGAAAAAAAAATTATAATGTTTTTATACATGATTTTAAGACTGCCTCGTCGACCTAAGAGCGTATGGCACGGCTGGCGACCAAAAACTTCTAGGTGTGAATCCTGGGTCGGACAGTATCGTTGGTCTTTTTGTGTAAAAATTCTTGATAGCAATCTGGAGTCTAAAATCATGCCCGGTATAATAGCCATAGGCTCTCCTCTATTGGGATCTAACGTCAGCGTAATGTAGGCAAATATAGCAAATGTGCATTCACTCCCCAGACATAGGCAAATTGCATACCTGTAATCAAATAATTTACGAAATATATAATATTTTGCACACTTATAAGGATGGATGGAATTTGAAGTATTCATACTTTTTCAATAAATCATCATCATCATCATTTCAGCCTATACTTGTCCACTGCTGAACATAGGCCTCCCCAATCGCTTTCCAGCGTAACCGGTCCGATGCCACCTGCATCCAACGATTTCCTGCGATTTTCACAAGATCGTCGGTCCATCTGGCAGGCGGTCGTCCTACGCTGCGCTTGCCAATACGTGGTCTCCACTCTAGAATCTTTCTGCCCCAACGCCCGTCCGATCTTCGCGCTATGTGGCCAGCCCATTGCCACTTCAGCATGCTAATCCTGAGGGCTATGTCCGTGACCTTGGTTCTTCTACGAATCTCCTCATTCCTGATTCGATCACGTAGAGAAACGCCGAGCATAGCTCTTTCCATAGCTCGCTGAGCAACTTTGAGCTTTTTTATGAGACCTGTTGTAAGAGACCACGTCTCTGATCCATATGTCATCACTGGTAACACACATTGACTAAAAACTTTAGTCTTTAGGCACTGAGGTATTTTGGATGAGAAGATGTTGCGCAGTTTCCCGAACGCTGCCCAGCCGAGTTGGATTCGTCGATTGACCTCTCTCTCAAAGTTGGACCTACCTAACCGGACTGCCTGTCCCAGGTAAATGTATTCGTCGACAACTTCAAGAGTAGAGTTCCCAACGGTGAGTGCGGTGGGTACGACATGGACATTAAACATTATTTTTGTTTTGTCCATATTCATTTTAAGACCCACTTGTTGGGATACTCTATTGAGGTCACCGAGCATTCGTCCTAGATCTTCCAGCGACTCCGCCATGACCACAATGTCGTCGGCAAATCGAAGGTGAGTGATGTATTCGCCATTAATGTTGATGCCAAGTCCTTGCCATTCCAAGAGCTTGAAGGCGTCCTCTAAGGTGGCCGTAAACAGTTTCGGAGAAATGACGTCTCCCTGTCTTACTCCTCTTTTTATGGGGATCACCTTCGTGCACTGCCCCTGTACTCGGACTGACATGGTGGCGTTATTATACAAGCACTTCAACACTTCGATGTACCTATAGTCAATGCGGCATCGCTGGAGAGATCTAAGAACCGCCCAAGTCTCGATCGAATCAAAGGCTTTCTCATAGTCCACAAACGCCAAGCATAGTGGCCGATTATACTCCTCAGTCTTCTGTATAACCTGCCGCAGCGTATGTATGTGGTCTATGGTACTAAAGCCTTTCCGGAAACCGGCTTGTTCGGGAGGCTGGAAGTCATCAAGCCTTCGTTCGAGACGATTCGTAATGACTCTCGAAAACAACTTATAAACATGGCTCAGCAGTGTGATGGGCCTATAGTTCTTCAATAAAGAATTATCACCTTTCTTGAAAAACAGCACCACCACACCCCTGTTCCATGCTTCCGGCGTTTTCCCTTCAAGCAAGACGGAATTAAATAGCCTCTGAAGGACTTTAAGTACCGGCGATCCGGCCGCCTTCAGAAGTTCTGCAGTAATTCCGTCTTCACCCGGCGCTTTGTTGTTTTTTAGTTGTTTGAGAGCCATCCTAATTTCGCACAGGCTGATGTCCGGGATATCTTCAGTGCAGTGTCGGGTTAGCTTGGCTCTTGGGTCTTTTACCAAGTCAACAACAGGTTTAGCTACTGAGGTATATAACTGTCCATAGAACCTCTCTATCTCCCTGAGCACCTCTGACCTATTTGACGTTACGTTTCCGTCCTCGGTCTTCAGCTTCGTCAACTGGCTCTGCCCAATAGACGCGTCTCTTGCGAACACTTTAGAGCCCTTGTTCTGTGCTATGGTCTCCTCAATACGCCTTGCATTGAAGGACCGTAAGTCGTGTCGCAAGGACTTCAATATCTGTCCATTAAGCTGCCTATAGGACTTAGCATCATCGGAGGTTTGGAGCGTCATGGAACGTCGCTCAGCCATGAGGTTTCGGGTGTAGTCAGATAGTTTTTGAGGCCTATTTTTACGGTGGGTCTTAAAATACTTGGGCCCGACCGTATGAACAGTCTCTACCAGCCTGTTGTTGATTTCGTCCACTGATGCGCTGCTGTCTAGCAATTCGAAGCGGTTTGACAATTCGAGTTGAAAGTTCTCGGGGTTTTGGATATATGCATGAGTAGGTCGGAGCGTAGACTTCATCAGACGCGATCTTTCTATTTTGACATTAATATTTAATGTGCCTCTGACCATTCGGTGATCACTGCCGGTTTTTACCCTATGAATCACGGAGACATCATTAAATATTTGTCGCTTGGTGCTCATGATGAAGTCTATCTCATTTTTTGTGGAACCATCAGGGCTCATCCAGGTCCATTTCCTATGAGGCGGCTTCTGGAAGAAAGAGTTCATCATAAAGAGTCCCTCTTTCTCCAGAAATTCGGCCAGCCTCTGACCCCTGGGGTTGCGCTGCCCATATCCAAATTGCCCCACTCTCAGCTCATCATCGCCCCGTTGGCCCAGCCGCGCATTGAAGTCACCCATAACTACTGTAAAATGTGCTTTGGAAGTATGTATGGCTCTACTAATGTCCTCATACATAACTTCGACCTCATCATCTGAGTATGCCGAGGTCGGTGCGTAGACCTGTATGACCTTCAGCGAATATCTTTTGGATATTCTGAGTATCAGGTACGCTACCCTGCTCGACACACTAGTGATGGACACAACGTTGTTTATGAGTGACTTGTGGACGATAAATCCGACACCACCTTGGGACTGCTGTTCGCCCTCCCGGTAGTAAAACAAGTTGCCGGATTTTAAGGTTATCGTGTCCTCGCCCTCTCTTCGGACCTCCGATAAACCAACAATACTCCACCGCAACTTGTTTAACTCTTCTTCCAGCTCAACTAGCTTCTCATCTGTCCTCAATGTGCGTGCGTTATATGTCACCAGGGCCAATTTTCGGTTTTGGTGGTAGCCGAATCTCTGCCGGAGATTCTTAGCACCCCTTGTCCTGTCGTTACCATGGCTGCTACCGTGGCCAGGACGAACAGGACCGCCGGGGACTAGGGGCCTGGTTTTCCTGCTTTCTTCCATAATTGGGGGTGTTTGCCATACTCGCCACGCTTGGCAGGCGGGTTGGCGAGCGCAGTTATTGGTCGTCGAAGTGTTAAGGGAACGCTGCTGCCCATTCCCTAGTTTTCCCTTAGTCGCCTTGTACGACACCCGATGGGATGAGATGGGTTGGTCCTATTCTAAGCCGGGAACCACGCGGCAAGATATGGACATATGATTCAATAAATAAAATTATATTATAATAATAAATAAATATACTGTCCCTCTATCGGGCATACGCGTTCTCTCACAAATCGAGGTGAGAAAAAAGCGTGTTAGTAGTATTTTCTATTTCATTATATTTATTTTTGGGAAACACAATATGTAATACACCCTAAATTAGCTAATAATTAAATCATTTGATTTTCCACTATTAAATAATACATAAATGTACCTAACATTGAAAATTAGGCCATACTCGACCACACGGATCTAGTGCATCATACGAAGTTGTAATTGGGACCAGTGGCTTTAACGTGCTTTCAGAAGCATGTCAATGTCCGTATATGAAAATGCCATAAACCCATCTCAGTGATCCCTAAGAACACCGCGGTTGCACAACGCTACAAGCGGTCGATATAACTTACATACTTTTTCATTTTTAGGGTTCCGTACCCTTATAGGATCATTTTGTTTTTCGGGTGCCTGTCCGTTGATTATCATCCTTTCAAATTTATATTTAAACTAGTTGCCGGCCCCGGTTTCGCACGGGTGTACTAATAAAGACAATGAGACCCTTATGTCAATATTTTTGAAGATCTCCGTACTGTATTCTGTCTCACTCATTCCCTTTTTATATGGAGAAATTTTAACCCATATTTTTTACTTTTCCGTACAATTTTTAAACATTTTCTTTCATACAAACCTTGTCCTTACAATTACAAACTCAACAAAAAAAAATCCTTGTGTGGTTTTATGAAACCACGGTAAAAGTGAAACATATTGGCCTTGGCTGCTCTGGCGAGCGCCTTTCACTTTATCCCTACTCCACGGCCGACCGTCACGCGACATGCAACACACAGACCAAAAAGTTTAAGACGATCTAATAAAAGTTTCACTTTAAAAATTAGCCAAATAAGTGCAAACGTTCTAAAGTGATGGGCTTACATACTTGCGGCAATTGATTTTTATTTATATCGACAAGATCTACGGTTTCTGAACGGTGAAAAAAAATTGAAACTTCTGAGTAAATGCAATGAAAAGATTTGGACATTTACACGCACTTCTTAAAAATTATCGAGTACTTACTTCCAATTTACCCAGAGCCATGAAATTTGACAAGAAGCAAGCTTTTATAGTACAAGTATCGAAATAAAATCCGAAACTTGTAGATTTGTAACTATATCACAGTAAAATAAAAAATATTCGAAATTAGTGAGCCGTTAAAATAACGCCATCTAGTAGTCCTTATACGACACCCTCGGAGCGCGAATCCTACTCGCGCTTACCAGGTTATTTTTTTAAATTATTTTTTTCTTTAATACCCAGGTAAAGGCGAAAGTATGTGGGACACGTATATCCATAGACATCCGACTTACACTCCAGATCGTTCCAATGGAGACATCGCAGCAGATTCGTATCATAAGTACATGGAGGATATTGATATGATCAAAAACCTTGGTGTAACTTACTACCGCATGTCCATATCTTGGCCACGGTAAGACTTTAGAAGTAATTATATTCATTATTGTAAGTAAGCAGCAGCACTGTTAGCAGCTGTGTTAGCCTAGTGGTTAGACCGTTGGACTACAAAGTCAGAGGTCTCGTGTTCAAACCCAGGCACGCACCTCTGTCTTTTCGAAAACATGTGCGTATTAAAAATTAACTATCACTGGCTTTAACGGTAAAGGAAAACATGGTGAGGAAACCTGCATGCTTAAGAGTTTCTCGGAGGCGTGTGAATTTCGCCAATCCGCATTGGGCCAGCGTGGTGGACTATGGCCTACCCTACCCCCTTAGTTTGAGAGGAGGCCCGTGCCCAACAGTGGGACAGTTTCTTAACAGGGCTAATATTATTTAATATTATTATTGTAAGTAAAGTACAGAAATAGGTGATTGTAAATACTCGTATAAATGTTAAGTTCAAAGAAATATCTATTTAAAAATATCTGTTTATGAAGACGAATAAACCTGATTTACAAATATGAGTTATTTCCAAGGAGATGTGAAAGTAGAAGGAGTAGGAGATGATACTAGCGCTTCTACCTAAGAATAACTTGAGTACTCTAAAAATATATGTGTAAATATTTTTTGGTTATTGAGATTTTAGATTCACGCGAATATTAAACATAAAATAAAAGTATTTCTCGAATTTAATCACGGTTCTTTTTTCTGGCCTTATCGTAGCTATTTTTTTATTTTTAAGTTCCCAACGTTTTGAGTGCTTTACACCATCTATGATCACGAGAAAGGCAGATGTTGGACGTCCAAAGTCATCGATATTCTAGGGTACTTTCAAACTTCTTAATTATTTTCATCGGTCCGATCCCGCGATATAATCCGAAAAATAGTTTGATTTATATATTATCATGTAGGTATAGCGTACTAGTATAATAGAGTTAAACTTAACAGGTAATATAATTGTTATAAATACCTATTCTGACGGTAACTAAAAGCTTTAGTAATTCTATCTATCTATCTATATCATCAATCGAGATCCCTTACGGGGTAGGCAGAGAGTATAGAGTTCCAACAGGTTATTTCCTGATAGACCTCTCAGGTTTAAGTAATTTCTATATTAAAAGTCAATTTACAACGGAATACCAACATGCAACACTGCATTAGAACTAAAATGCGACCTTGTACACGGACATACACCGAGGCTATCGGTACAATAAAAGTAACAGGTTAAGCATCTAAAGGCTTTATATATTGATTCTATACAATCTAAAGTTATTCCAGCGAACTAGAATAAACTACACATACAGCGTTCTTTAACTTGACTGGATAGAAGTTATCGCTACGCAACACAGATGCATGACTCTCACCCAGCACCATGTAATAAATACCTATTCGTTACTATTATACATCTAACAAAATAGTATTATTGAACGTCAGTAGATAAAATGTTTATTATGTATATATTATCTCTTTCCCTCTCTGGGAGAAGTTAACTTCAATTCGGTCACGTTAAAGCGCGCGTACTTGTTCATGCCATCAAATAAGCGGTGTACCCGTGTTCAAAGCTACAAAGAGTTCTTCCACAGCTGACGTATTCATATTCTCGCTGACATTGACGTATTTCTCAGCTAACGTAACATCTCACCTTTGGTATGCCCTAAAGTGTTAACAACTTATAGATCTTTAACATTAATAAAAATAAACATTATTAGTGTACAACAGAATTTAAACTTCATATTGCAGATGTTCACCAAGTTAAAATTTGCTTTATAAGTTCCTTTATATTTATAAGGATATTATCCAATTCTAATGGGGTTGTGTCTGTACATTAATAATTAAAAAACACAAGCATTTCTAGTCCTTCTGGGTGTACATACAAAATAATGTTGATTTTTTGGCAGTTTTTCTGATTTACTGTTTTTCCCGGCATCATCAAAAAACCACTGAAGTCATTTTGAAGAGACCTTCGTCTGAATTACTTGTGTACACTAACTTAAAATCGGTTGTGTAGAACAAGAGATATGTATGTACATCTTAATCACTCTGGAATACTCCAGAGTATTAATGAGCTGAATTGCAGGGGTCAAGCTGGATTCTACCCAATTATAACAATTTCAATTCAGATACATACTACGTCCAAGATTATTTAAAATTTTAAGCCAGAATATCGAAGTATTTTATCGGCAGAGTTGCCGGTAAATTTTGCTAATTATAAATTATGTAGATCGAACCAAGTTAATACCTGCTTGCTTAATCGACTAGTTAAAGAAATTTAATTTAGTCATGTGAGATTTTACGATATTAATATTTTCCAGAAGTCATAAATATTGAGAGTACTTTATATGCAAATTTTTAAATTATAAACCCAATATGTATATATATCTTTTGAGAATGAATACCAAATTTATAGAAGAAAAATGTCATAGGTATTCGACCACAAGAATAAGGCACCTCGTCACATCAGCATCTCTTGTGGTATAAACAAAGCAAAAACTTCCTTCCTTTCTCGATTTCATGTTCCACGTCCCATTACTCGCGCGAATTTAAACATAAATCATGTGGGATTTAAGACTTACCTGCATGTCAAAGTAAAATAAAATTCTTTGCTGCCTGTAGATTTTTACTGAGCTATTTTGTCATTACGTTCACCAAGTGACGAGACGGGGTCAAGGTGTTTCTTATTCGACAAATGGATGAAGTACTGAGATTCTATTTTTTTTCTTCTTCTTCTCCTGGCCTTGGTTTAAAATTAAGTAGGCGACTTTGTTGTCACTTTGTCGTAACCCTATAAAGTGTCAACGGCCATAATTGCCAATATAAGCTAAAAATGGCTGTACCAAATCGCCAATATAAGCTAAAAACTTTACAAACTGGCGAAATGTATGCACATTTTATTCTTGTAATATTTGTTGAAAGTTTTTGTACAAGCTAACCTTGCAATGACTTTCAATAAATATCATTTGCTCAATATACTTAATGAAAATTTTACCAGGTGTCGTCGCTAACAAAGCCGATAGAGACAAAATATTTCTTTAACTAAGTTTAGCTGCGAACTACTTAAGGAGTCTATGTTCATGATACTTACAAATTCTTAAAATACAGGTTGCTGCCAAATGGTACCGACAATAATATAAGCCAAGATGGCGCAAAGTATTATCGGACGTTATTTGAAGAGCTTCTGAAGGTCAACATTACGCCTATCGTCACTTTGTTCCACTGGGATATGCCTACACCACTAATGGATCTTGGTGGGTGGAGTAACCCAAAAATTGTTGATTATTTTGAAGATTACGCAAGGGTTGCATTTAATCTTTACGGGGATATAATAAAAACGTGGACGACTATGAATGAACCTCAACAGCATTGCTATAATGTAAGTACTCATTTTGAGATATTTTTATATCAAATTGACTTACTCCCTACCCGATATCGTGCCTGTAAAGTCAATACTTTCTTCAATGATTCTTCATCATCATCATCTCAGCCTATACTTTTCCACTGCTGAACATAGGCCTCTCCAACCGCTTTCCAGCGAAGCCGGTCCGATGCCACCTGCATCCAACGACTTCCTGCAATCTTCACAAGATCGTCGATCCATCTATTAGGCGGTAGGTCCTACGCTGCGCTTGCCAATACTTGGTCTCCACTCTAGAATCTTTCTGCCCCAACGCCCGTCCGATCTTTGCGCTATGTGGCCCGCCCATTGCCACTTCAGCTTACTTATCCTATAGGCTATGTTGGTCGGTCAATGGTTCTTACTGAGGTAAAAGTTCTATACATTTCAGATCTGCTCACAGAGGACTCATCTTCTAAAGGTTTTTCCTTTACGAAATAAAAGTTATACTTAAATGGAACTTACCTTAATATTAATATCATCGTCATCAGCCAAAAGACGTCCATTACAGAACAGAGACATAACTTAAATATTGCCACAGCAACCGGCTTCATGCTTTACGTATGCAGCAGTGGCTGAACGGCACCAAAAATAATATACTTTCATTTATTTTAGGGTTACGGCAACGATTATTTCGTACCAGCTCTAAAGTCCGCTGGTGTTGGAGATTATTTGTGTGTCCATTACATTTTACTGTCTCATGCTCGTGTCTACCGCATGTACAAAAAGGAATTTCGGGATTATCAAAAAGGTAAAGTTTATATACAGTACGCGCCATCTAACTGGGCCGGATTGAAAGAAGCTTCTCCGAGCGGTGGCGCATCCATACTTGCTAAAATAGGACTTATAATAAAAAAAGTATTATACCTAGTGAAGTTCAACTATCCTATTTCGGTTGATAAGGAGTAGTGACACATTTATCGTGAGTTGTGCTAACTTTAATCCGACCAAGTTAAGGCGCTTACTGTATCGTTGGTTTAATAATAAAAAAATCGATCCAATAAAAGCAAAAGCGATCTGTTGGAATCGTAATACATGTAACTAATATAATCGCTTAGAGTCATAAGGTTAAAATATTGTATTTCAGGAAGAGTTGGCATAACCCTGGACGCGTTTTGGGGAGAACCAGAAGATCCTACAAATCCCGAAGACCGAGAGGCAGTTGAATGGTATCTTCAAATGCATGTTAGTATAACAATTACTTAAACAAAAATTGCTTTTTAGTTTATTTCAGGCGTTTTCTTTTAATGTTGTAAGTAGGATTTGGATGGATTCGATTAATACTTTGGACTAACTAGCCAACTGATAAAAGAATACCAAGTATACCAAGTGATAAAATTACCAGTCCGCAAAAACCAAGGAGCCTTTATCTTAATTCCAAAGAAAAAAAAAGCGTGGCACTTAAGGAAGTAAAATGAGGAAACTATTAAAGCAAAAGCTCTCACGTGCATCGCTTTGTTAGAAGAGACTCATTGATTATAACCAAGCTCTTTTCCGAATACCAACGAGGCTAGTTTGATTGTTTTCAGCTGGGGTTGTATGCGCACCCAATATTCTCAGTCACAGGTGATTATCCGAGTTTCGTTCGTGAACGAATTAACAACATGAGCGTTCAACAAGGTTTCCTACGGTCACGTCTTCCGTATTTCACACCTGAAGAGGTCAGTATACTCAGAACGATCTATTTTGTTTCTAGTAATAGTTCATTATATATCCTGGACGTATAATCCTACTAATATTATAAATGTGCTAGTTTATATGTGGATGTGGATATGGATAAAATTTGGCACACAAAAAGATTACCTGGATTTACCAATAGAATACTTTTTATCGCGGAAAAATGCAAGGTTCCTGTTTAAAGTCAACGTGGGCGAAGTCACGGGCAGAAACTAGTAGATCATAAAGTGCTTCAAATAATAAATGTTTGAATAAATTTTCATATTTTAACGTCTTATCTGAAGACATTAATAATTCGTTTTAATAAAAAATGAAATGTTGTCTTGATGGGTTGATTATTATTAAAACAAATCGTCGTAACTAATCGTGTTTTATTAAATTTTGAATTGAATGAAGTATTCAGGTTTGCTTTAGATATATATATATATATATATATATATATATATATATATATATATATATATATATATATATATATATATATATATATATATATATTTTCTTATAATTGGCATCCGGGTCTTTGTAATTTGTTCAATTATAAATAATTCGATTGCATTAACATTGGTGTGCCTAAGTATTATTATTTCTTATTATGACTCTTCAAAGATTCACGGGTTTTTCTGGTCCCTTGAAAGGTTGCGCAGGGGCATAAGTCATACACTTAGAAGCCTTTATTTATTTATTTATTAACGTACTAACAACTTTATGATAATTTGATGTAATTTGCCTTTCAATATAAACTGCTCAAAATAGAGGAACATCGACAAATGAATATACCCAGGTCAACGAGCTCTAATATATTTCTGGGAAAATAACTTGGCTATTTGAAAAGGATGAGATATTTTTCATAATGGACATTCAATTAAATCTTTCGCTGGAATTGACTCGCCTATCACACTCATTAGTATTACCTATTCAGCCATTACTATTCTACTACTAGGCAAAAGCCACCGCCCATAAGTTCAGCATGTCTCACAGTGTTTTGCGTAAAACGAGCTAGGTGGACAAACTTCTGTTTCTTTTTGCAATATGGACTCATTAGAACATGTTATGGGTATAATTATTTTAATTTCATAAATAAAACTTAAAAACGAAAAAAATACATTTATTTGTTATACTCTTAATGTGTAGCCAATTAACTTAGTTACTAACTTAATTAAATAACATAACATAACATATGATATGATAACGAATGATGCGTCTATAGTATATTAAAAATTTACCGAGTATGCACGTGTGCACAAGTACTTTTCAGACGGTGGAAGTTAAAAGTTCTACAAAAATATTGATTATTGCCGTATATATTTTAATTAAATAAATTTTTTAACCAGTCCTATCTTTAGAAATTTCCAACTAACTTTAATATTATCACAAAAGTAAAAAAAAAACCTGCCTGGCTGCCTCGTTGGTCTAGTGGAAAAGCGCACCGCTTTGTGATCACGAGGTCCTGGGTTCAAATGCTAGGTCGGACAAGTGTAGTTTTTCTAACGAAAACTTCCCAGTACGAGTCCGGAGTCCGGGATTGTGCCCGGTATATGGCAGTAGGCTCGCCCCCTATAACATGGGACCTAACATTGTCGGCGAAACAAGGGTGTACTCAGTACACCTCTGCCA
Source organism: Phalera bucephala (assembly GCA_905147815.2). Classification (NCBI taxonomy): domain Eukaryota; kingdom Metazoa; phylum Arthropoda; class Insecta; order Lepidoptera; family Notodontidae; genus Phalera; species Phalera bucephala. Next base: position 15,594,809 of record LR990612.1, read on the forward strand.
CCCCCACATGGGGAATATAGGCGTGACGGTGTTTTTTTTTTTTTAAACCTTGAAAATTTAGATCCATCAATAAGACATTTACAAAATAAGAACTAGCTCAATGAGGTATTGTTGAAAGCATATTAAAATTCAACTGACCAAATCTTGTGACTGCACCTAACTCATTAGTTAATTTTGTGTGGTAAGTGAGAGATAGACAATAATTGGGTTCCAAGGTTTAAGGGGGTTGTTAATGTTACCTAAATAACCTTTTCCGAGAATCTAACGATGACTTTTGTCCACTTGGGATGTTTTACGCCAAACGCTCTGCGCATTTATTATGAGCTATACGTATATGTAATTGATTATTGAGAATTAATTTAGGATATGAAAGTAAATTTTAATCTAACATTGCATACTCATTGTTGACCATCTTTTTCGAAGTAGTCGATTATTTAGGATTATATCTAACTTATCTGACTTGCATTGTATAAAGTACGTAGGTACCTATTGTGGTCAAGCATACAACTTTGATCACTTTAGCTATATTTTCGAGCTATATTTTAAGGTCTTGTCAGTCCTTAAAACGGCTTAAAAACAATTAAGTACGTTCAGGAATATTCACTTTGATTTACTTTGATTAAAACATTTAGGCACAACCTTTTTTTGTTGCTAATTGTTTGCGGTTTTTTTTGTATATAGTTGTTTTATTGTATATAATTTACTATATCCATTTTCAGATTAAAGCGTTACGCGGCAGCTCTGATTTCTTCGGTCTCAACCACTATACAACGTTCATAATGTCTAAATCTTCGTACGAAGAGGGGTGGCTCATTCCCTCGATGGAACACGACACGAGTGTAAAAATTAGCCAGAATTTAAGCTGGCCTAGACCTGGCCCCGAATGGCTGACGGTATGTTGGTATTTAAAGTAATTAATTTTAATTAAAGACGGGAACTATAAGAGTGGAGGAAGCCAGAGAGGATGGAGGATCTTGTAAGGAAAGAACTTGTTGGAACTCTGTAGTCTCTGCTATACCGCAAGGGATCCTGCGTGCTGATGTAAGTAGATAGGACTTAAACTAGATTTTGCTTAAAAAATTTCACGTACTGTCCACCACGAGCGTTATCCTAGAATATTTAGTCAGATCTGTTCAAAACATTTAATGTAACATATGACTATACATAATTCAAGCGCGATTGCCGATTTCTTTAACTTCTTTTATAGCTAAAAATATTGATATATTATTCGTGCAAATAATACATCAATACTTAAAAAAACATTACACAACCTTTGTGCTTATGTACAAGTATTTGTACATTACAGTATTACAGTAACACACACAATTTAACTATTTAAATTGTGTGTGTTTAACGACTAAGACAATTTTATGACGCTGTCGTTGGTCTGGCTGCACCTGTAATTTAGTCAGCTTGGTCGCCCACGCGGTAAATATTTAGACTAAGATCGCGCCAGCAAAGCTAGAATGTTTAGTATGTATGTATTGCAACCGCTAATCTCAAATTCATCATTCCATCGCCAGGGCAATTAATTTACTTTTTCAAGGATAATTAGTGTATATCATCAAATCTCGTTGGAAATATCAATATCGATATATCATCACATCTACATGTGAGAGACATGACATGCGCAGGAGTTAGCGTGTAGACAACCAGTAAATAGTAATTGTATCTAGGCACTTCTTTTTTGAGTTAATTGCCATCAAAATATTTTTGGCCAGTCACAAATCTTCCCTCGAGCATAAGCTTCTTCAATCTAGTGGCCTAAGGGATTAGCATGAAAAGATTGCCGTTAGCGGAACGCTATCGAGTTGATATGGTATACTTTTCAAACTACATATGTATTAAATGAAGATGAACGCGACATCACATTTTCTCGACAACGTCACTGTGACGTTACATTTGTGCTTAAGCGTCAGAATACCAGCCTAGTACTTCGAAAAACTAGCCAGTTGTTGCCCAATTATTGGAACGGTAAGCAGGTATTTTCATATTAGTAATCTTTTAATATTGTCTATGGGCACTCTATGCTTTTAATAATTGCTTGAGTGTGTTTAGTTGTGAAACGATGATAGATGGCAGCTGTCAGTTGACGATTGAGTGATGACAGATAGTCGATGTAAGATTGCGGGCGGCGCTGCGTTGTTATTCGATTGGTAACGGGACGAGCGGTCGGACGTATCGCGAAGCAGCTAACCTTACTGCATTTTATGTGACAATATTAATCTCCAACTATTATGCGCATCCTTGGATTTCAAGGAAGATCAGTGTACCGGACGAGATTCTAATGTTATATCAAGATTTCCTTCATGTTTACCCACTATGCAGATGACTATAAGATAAATTCACCTTTCGCCGTTACCAGCATAGAAACATCCAAAAGACCGAAGCGCCGACATGTACTAATACTATTTGTCGATTTTACTGAAATGAACTTTCTAAATATATACTCTTTTACTCCGGTTTAAACAATAAATTTTACTCTACCTTTATGTATCTTTATTTAACAAAGTTAAGTATTGTTACAGGTAAATCCTCCAGGTTTCCGCAAACTTTTCAATTGGATCACAGATAACTACAGAGAAACGTTAAAGTATACCCCGATTATAGTCACAGAGAACGGTGTAGGAGATCAAGGTCAGCTTGAGGATTACGACAGGATCTCGTATTATAACGAATACTTATATCAGCTGTTGTTAGCGAAATACGAAGACGGTTGTAACATTCAAGGCTACTTTGCTTGGACTTTGATGGACGATTTTGAATGGTCTGATGGATACACGTGAGTATTTATTTGGTTGTAATATGTATGCAGAATTATTTATTAATCTATCAGCCGCTTCATCACAGTTTAGGTAAGTTCACGTTGCCATAGAGGTCATGCTGGTGACGATTCCTGTGGCCCAACAAAAGGACAGAGGGGTTTTAGTGGGTACAAGCCCCACATAACCACCCGGGCCGTGCCCTCGGCCCGAGGGTATGCGTTAAGCATTTCCGCTCGTAAAAAAACGGTAATTTCACGTGGTTCCATTCTCGTCAGTCTAGTGGCGTATATAGCGCACGTAGCACGGGGACCTGGGTTTGAATCGTGGGTTGCGTGGGTCCAAAATAATGGCAATTCAAACTCCCTTTATTGCATTGAGGCCAAAAGGCGAAAAGTGCGTGTACACAGTACACCTCTGCCACTCCCGTTTGGGCAATATAGCCGTGACGGTGTTTATTATTATCCATAACTGATAAATGACTATTATTATATCATCACCTTAATCTGAAGGTCAAGACAAGAGTCTCCGTAACAGGCGAGCGTGTATGAGACGAACTATGAGAGTGGAGGAAGCCAGAGACGTATGTTAGGAAAGAACCTGTTGGAACTCTTTATTCTCTGCCTACCCCGCAAGGGATCTGGCGTGATGATGTAGATAGACAGATCAATTAATGCACAGTTTTCCGTGACTCGCAACAATTTACAACCGATCGAAGAACAAAACCATGTCTTGTATTAATTATAAATTGTTACGACGAACGTATGTACATAATATTTTATGCCTTGCTATTAAAGTTATAAACATTTATACCTATTCCACTTGTCTTACATTAAACATTATATTAGTACAAAGTTATTCGATGACTGCCTCGTTGGTCTAGTGGCAAAGCACATCGCCTTGTGATCACGAGGTCCTGGGATCAAACCTTGGTCTGACAAATGTAGTTTTTCCAACGAAAAATTCCTAGTATGAGTCCGAAGTCTGGAATTGTGCCCGGTATATGGCAATAGGCTCACACCCTATTACATGGGACCTAACAACGTCGGCGAAACGTGGGGGTACTCAGTACATCTCTGCCAGCCCCGCTTGGGGAATATAGGCGTGACGGTGTTTTTTTTTTTTATTTGATGTACATAAATGTAACATTACGGATTACTTGGTCTAATAGTTGGGAGCTTAAGCCTTCCTGCCCACTGGATCAAGTAGTCGCGGGTTAGATTTCCGAACGGGACAAATCTTAGCGTGATCTACGAATGGATTAGATAAACATTCGTAGATCACGCAAAGATTTACAGTCTGGATGTTTGCGTCTGAGAATTCAATTTTTCTAAGCGCACTAAGACACAAAAATTATTCCTAGTATGGAGTTACGTTTTAAAGAATCTAATTATTACGGGACAGTGGAATAACACCAATACTTAAAAATATTGTAAAATGCTATAGAAGAATTATAGTTTTTGGTCTGTGAGTGGATTGTTGATACTCGAAACACTTCAGTGTTTCTTGAAGATATATGACTGCTGCTTTGGGGATGGCCTTCGCTTATTAGAATTTCAATATTTCAGAATTCAGAGTTTTATAAGGATCTCACTGAAATTATTTCGAATTATTCGACATGAATGAACTATTTAGACTAGGACACACTGGGATTTTTCTCTCACTCACTTACTCATAATCACAGCGCAAAACCTACCAAACATTTGGAGTTTTATAAGCTCTATACTAATTTTCATTTGTACCTGGTGCCTATGTCTATGAAACTACTCTTTTTAGTAACTAATAGTTACATTTCCTACGAGACGTTAACTGAAACTGTTAATTAAAATCATGTTGTAACTACCGGATGGGATTGTTCCTAGCTACGCTTTATAAGCAATTTGTATGGAGATGACAAATTAAGGTGTTCCCATAAAAATGTAAGCATCAATATCTAATGTACCATCCGTTATTAGTTCTACGTCTCGTAGAAAAACTCAGCGGGTAGTAAATGGACGGGGAGTTTTAGTGCATAAAGAAACCGAGAATAAGCTATTTTTAAAACAATGTTTTTCCATTTTCAGATCAAAGTTTGGCCTTTATAAAGTAGACTTTGACGATCCAGAACGCCGGCGCACCCCGAAGCTTTCTGTGAAGAGTTACAGAAATATCGTGCGTACGCGCCGAATAGACTTCGATTACCTCATGCCACCTCAGTACCAATATAATCGTATTTAATTTAAGCATAATTACCACAAAGTGTGTCAATCCATTACGTTCCAAATATTAAATATTTAGGTACATCCCAGTTCGTTAATATATGTTTAAAAATATTCTAAAAAAATCGTACAATCTGTTGATCATTTACTCATAATCGGCCGCCTGATATATAGGAAAATGTATGCAAATCGTAATTTATAATATTTTCAATTATGACAAGAAATTCTAATGAATTGTAAACGTTTATTGGATATTCTATCATGAAATCAATGTAAAAAATATAAAATTTTAACGAAAAAAGTATAAAACAATTTGATGGACAAATCCAACCAAGGCGATTTTAAGGTTAAAATCTCATCATGTAAACGGTTTAATATATGACTTTAATTACGTAAATATATTACTTTTACATATGAAGATTTAATTTGATTTGTACATTTTTGACGGTAAAACTGCATGTGAACCATTACATACAAACTTAAAACATAACCACAAATTAATAAATAATGATACGATTTAATATTTTTTTTTAGCTTACCCATACATATTTCTATAATGTTGATATGCCAATTTATTACCGAACTCGAGTGTACTAGAAGATTTGTAGAGTTGTATTATGTTTAAATATTATTTTAAATATTGTGGAGTTGTATTATTATTTTAAAAGAAGGCCAAATGTGAATATATTTGAGAAGCTCCGAAACAAAAACAGATCAAATGATATTTCGAAATGTGATTTGATTTATTTCGTCATTTATAGCCCTTTTACATAACATACTTAATTCATTTCGCAACAAATCTCGCAAAAACGCACAAAAATAAAAATATTGCCGGGCCATAAACCGATAAAAATATCATTTATGTTTTCGGTACAAAGAAGGAAATTGGATTAATCGGCTTATGATCCGGAGCTCCTGAAATAATATAATGGTCTAAAAAAAGAACTTACTTAATTATAAAAGATTTTTGAAGCATGAATCTAATACCTTATTTAAAAAAAAAGGTAAGGGTTCTTTTTTTAAATCTACACCTACCTAGTAATCTGTGCCCGGTATAAATTATTTATTATCGACTGCCTCGTTAGCCCCCTCCCCCCCTTCGCCCCCTATTACATAGGGCCTAACTTCATGGGCGAAAAGTAGGTGTACAGAATACACCTTTGCTACTCCCGCTTGGGAATATAGGCGTGACGGTGTTTTTTATCATCATTATTTATCACATTTTCATGACCGTGTCCTCATAAGACTACTCAATATCTTAAATAGCCCACAAGGGTTATGGTCCACAAAACAAAACAGATTACTTCGGTAAAATAAAATAGCTTTAATCAGAAAACTTTACAACGACATTGCAGTCTCCCAATAGACATATAGAATGAGTTGATAACCAAAAGGAGGCTTAGCTCTAACAAAAAGTGCTTAAACAAAAGGGTAAAACAAATTTCGCAATTTGGTTTTCGTATTGAATTTGTGAAACAATTATCTAATCGAAGTGTCTGAGAACTTGCGTTATTTACTATACACTTTGTATATAGAGAAACGCCATTATAGCGGTGAGAGAAATGAGGTCATACGCCACCACGCGGATCTAGTGCGGATTGGTGGAGACAGGTTTGTGGCCACCTACTGTTGGAACTTATCAAGCCGCCGCGCCGCCGAACTTATCAATTTTTGTCCTATAACTTTTATTATTTCCTGTTTTTTTATTTTCCCATACAAGTTCACTCGATCGGGTGATCAAATGTATTAAAAACTAAAACAAAAACTGAATTTATGAACTTAATCACCTGTATGCCCACGACTAGAACCGGTAATCAAACATTTAAATTAATTCATCTACACCAAATAAGTCTATCACCAAAACATAAATACTGAACTAAATTTCCCTTATCGGCTTACTGTGATTTTAGAACCTTTCATTTAACTTGCAATGATCATATGTTCTTCTGTCTGTCTGCATGTTTGTCTTTCAAATCTTGTGATCTATTTTTCAAGCACTTGATAGTTAACCGATTGAGCTGAAATTGGCATTGTCACCGAACTAACATATAGTTCGGTGACAATGTAATAACATGGTAACCTGGAGCAGTTCTAATGATAGAGTCGGAAGGTGTCCATAGAAACATGTGAACTATATATCATCACTCCCTTATGTTTGGGTTTGTTAGATTGGTATTGACAAGTACTATACAAAAAGTTATTGTTCAGGGTCTGATGATGAAGCCGTGAGTTGGCCAATTGAACCACACAACTGCTCAATATAACCCCGCCGTGTTTGGGCTCGTTAGATTTGTCTTGACGAATACTTTAGACCCGGAGGGTGTCCAGGGTCTGATGATGATGCCGAAAGCCATAGGAACTCCTCAACTAATCAAGTAACCTACCTTGTGTTTTTGCTCTAAAAGCTTGTTTTTAAAAAGATCTTTTTAAATTAAAATTATTTTATAAGAAGAGTAGTCACTTAAATATTTAGATAGTCAGCTATGTAAAGTTGTTATTGGATAATATTCCAACTTGTATGATAATATTAAGGGTGTATATAATTGTGGAAGAAGGATAAATAAAATAAAATGTTAATAAGTTAGAAAAGATAATAGATAAATTAATATTACGTAAGTATCTCGTTTTATTTATAGCTCTGATCCACAACTGAAACTACCTGCCCCGCAAAGAATCTCTATATATGTATACTTCACCAGGCGGACCCAGTGCCGATTGGCGAAGGCAGGTTGGTGGCCCCCTGCTGCCAACGACTTAGCGTGCCTTCCAAAGCGACGGACGATTTAGCGCAGTGGTTAAGAGCTTAAGCCGCTCTGCCCACTGCGTCTAATAGTCGCGGGTTCGAGTCCCGCACGGGACAAATCTTTGTGTGATCCACAATTATTTGTTTCGGTCTGGGTATTTGTGTATGTGAATTTTCATGTTTGTAAACGCACCCACGACACAGGAATAATTCCTAGTGTGGGGCTACGTTTTTAAAAAAAAAAAAAAAAAAGCATGGACACACTGAAATATGAAAATACCACAAAGGTCACTCATCTCAGGCCTGACCAAGTCGAACGTTGCTTAACCTTAGTGATCGCTAATAACACCGCGGTCGCACAGCGCTACGAGCACCTCGCCAGTGATCTGGCATGACGATATAAATATAGAAAGATCGCTATTATCAATTTATCATCACGAATAAAGAAACAGCTAGTAAAGGAGCCAAGATAAACGTTTATCTTTAACATAATAACTTTATTTTCTTGCTCATTAATGACATGAAAAAAGATTATGTCTAAATTATACGGTTGAACAAAATCCTTTAGTTTCCTCTTTTACTGGAAAAAAAACCTTAAAAAAGTCTTTATGTTCTATGGGCAAAACAGAGGTATTTAGAATCTCTACCACGTTAAAACCCCATGGTGGCATCCATCAACGGATGCACCAGTAGCTTTCTGTTGCCTCGCTTGATCGGGAATCAAAATTGCTTTATTTATTTACACACATCATAGATTACAATCATATCATGATGCATATTTATGTTTAAAGTACCTTATATAATTGTAACCCAAATACTTGTGTTTCGGCAAACATTCAGGTTCCTTGCATTCTCTTGAGATTGCTTAGAAATTTGACGCTAGGGGCAAAAATCCAAGATGTCTGAAATCCTAGAGGAACCCGTTTTTTAAGGCCCGGGCATCAGGGCTTGTGAACAAGACCCAAATAGATATTTGCAACAACTATCTAACAACAAGAGTGAAGCTGACCGACCGTATTGTCAACAGCGTAGTAAAATAGCGAGTAGGTATGAAAGATAGAATCAATGTAAAGATGAGAAAGGGTCGATTCGTTAGTTTGGGCATATAGAAAGAATGTCAGAAGAAAGAATGACAAAAAAGATATACAGTGCGAAAGTGGAAGGATGTAAGTAGGGGGGAAAACCTAGACTATCTTACTATGACCAAATAGATCTTGTCTTATCTGAAGGACAAGTCAAGAGTCTCCGTAACCGGCGAGCGTGCATGAGATGAACTATGAGAGTGGAGGAAGCCAGAGAGGTATGTGAGGAAAAAACCTGTTGGAACTCTCTGCCTACTCCGCAAGGGATATAAATATGATATAGATAGATAGATATCTTAATTAGCTTATTTATTTAGCATAAATGGGACCTTATTGAGGACAGTAGTAAAAGATCACGACAATGCCGGGTTAACATCCGCTTATCACTGTGCATATTTACAAAATTTATTCGTCGCAAACAGCAAAATATCCATAAAGTTGCGTATTTATGATATGATTAATATACATTAGGATATAAAAGAGATGTAATGGAACTTATGCTCTTTAGAAACAGAGTTACAAAGGTAATCGCTGTGCAGTCGGCATAATAATGGATTTTTTTAAATTTATTTACAATCAAATACATTTTCTCATGGAGTTACAGTTGACTGATATTATGATAAAGATAAATAAGCACTTATAAGCGTGGGTAACGTGAGTTTTAGAGTTTTAGTTAACAAAATGCAGAATACGAGTGAGGTCGACGGTCGGTCGAGTGAGGTCGGTCGGTAAGACGATCTTTGAGGTAAGTAATTATAACAATGGTTCTTAAATAAATATTATATAAGTTTCAAACCTATTTCATAAATATTTCGTTTGTTTATTTCTTCCTCTTTTGAAGCTTATGGTTTATGTTAACCTTACCACTAGAAACATTCTTTGAAGTTTTAAGATAAATGAAACGCATACTTTAGAGTTTGCATTTATTTCATTCTGCACGAGAAATTGAACAGCAGCAACTCCTAGCAGATGAAATCTCAAGCTTTTTATTTCTCATCATCATCTCAACCTATACTCGACCACTGCTGAACATAGGACTCCCCAATCGGTCTCCAGCGCACCCGGTCCGCTGCCACCTGAATCCAACGAGAAGTCTGGAATCAGCGATCTTCACAAGATCGTCGGCAGGCGTCCGTCCGACGCTTCGCTTGCCAATTTATTTCTCATACTAAATGGAAAAATAATTACAAAGTATTCGTTGCTGACCTAACCTAAAAACTTATAAAACCTTAAAGACATTATTCGCGTTTAAAGCACCTGTTGCACACAATCTTCCAGGAATCAATCAGCCACTAATGAACATAGGCCTCTCCTAACACGCGCCATTGCACACGGTCCTCCGCCTTCCGCATCCACTCTGTCCCAGCGACCTTTTTGAGCTCGTCGGTCCATCTAGCTGGGGGCCGTCCTACCTTACGTTTACCAAGTCGCGGTCTCCACTCTAGGACACGCTTGCTCCATCGGCCGTCGGTCCTTCTGCAGAAGTGACCAGCCCATTGCCACTTTAGCTTACTGAGTCTGCGAGCTTAACTAACTTTGGTTCTTTGTCGGATTACCTCGTTACGAATTTTATCCTTCAAGGAGACGCCGAGCATAGCTGGCTCCATAGCCCAGTGTGCGACTTTGAATTTGTGGACTAGTCCCACTATGAGTGGCCACGTCTGGGCCCCGTAAGTCATAACACACAGTCACACAATCACACAATCTTCATTAAATGAATATTTCTTTTGTACACTAACAATATATTTATTTAATTTTTACTACATTAATGTTCCTCCGTACCTGTCTCATAATGTGTATAAAAATATTGGTACATACTATCTTTTTCAATAAAAGCGGGACCATACTCTTATTGTAGAATATGAATACTTGATAATTTACTAACCACGATTACGTAATTTACCAAAGAGGTAGTTAAATAATTTTTTTATCGATAAAGTTGTTGGGAAGTATTCCAGTGTTTGACTCTAGTTCAAATACTATTGCAAACTACACTTTCCCTGATGAATTCATATTTGGAGTGTCGACGGCAGCATTTCAAATAGAAGGAGGATGGAATGAAGGAGGTAAGGAATATAAAGATAATTAAATTCTATTTATCAAAGCGCTTGGTCATAAAAAAATCTATCCTATGTACTTACTTTAACAGGTCGAGGTAATGATACTATATGATGATGAATGATGATAGTATATGGGATACTTACATTCACGAACATCCCAACTATACTGCAGACGGCTGGAATGGAGACATCGCTTGTGATTCTTACCATAAGTACATGGATGATATAGCTATTATAAAAAATCTTGGAGTAAGCCATTATCACATGTCTATATCTTGGCCCCGGTGAGTGTGCTGCTTACGATTCTATATTCAACTGTATCCAAATATAGTACATATTATTTAATTTAGACTGCGTACATTGTGATAATTGTGGCATGAATCACTAATAATATAGATTCCTTATCAAAGGCAGGAACAATAGCGAGTCGTAGGAGGCGACTAAATCTAGCAACAAATAACGCAAAGAGCGGTCGTTCAGGCGATCCCGTATTTTGGCGCTACGTTCGCGAAAGGTTCATTTTGGCCTATATCTAATTCTTATAAAAGATATTGGCCCATTTCTAGATATTAGAAAATATTATTGGAGCGGTTAATGACATTATTACAAAACTTTACCATTTTATGGTAAGCAAAGCTATCCTGAGATATACGATGAATCTACTTTACTGGTCTGATAATCCTTGAGCATAAGACCTTTTATTGCCAGTCATATACAACGCCGTTAAACTAAGAGAGATTAAATATATTGTTGCAGCTTATTACCAAATGGAACCGACAATAATATAAACGAAGAAGGAGTAAAATATTACCGAACTTTATTTAAGGAGCTTCTAGCAGCTAACATTACTCCAATAGTGACGTTGTTCCACTGGGATATGCCCACGGCTCTGATGGATCTTGGTGGTTGGTGTAATCCAAAAATCGTTGATTATTTTGAGGATTACGCAAAAGTGGCTTTCAAACTATTCGGAGACATAATCAAAACATGGACAACAATAAATGAACCAAATCAAATTTTTGGCAATGTTAGTATGAAACAATAAATAAATACATATAGTGCAGTCTATAAGTTGACGAGATATCCTTATCTTTCACTCTATTATTTGTCATGGACCTTATATAGTTTTTGAATTTACAATGCATACATTTGCTTCGACAACATTTTATTTCAATTTATCAATATTCCATATGCCAATTTCAAGCAAACCCCTAAAAAATTACTGAAAGATTTATATTGAATATACGTTGTTTTATTGGAAATATTGCTCAATATACTGAGATACCTGAAATACTAATAGAAAGTATACTAATACAGTATGTAATAAAGAGGTTTACTATATTTTTCTAATGCAGAGCTATGGAAATGATCATTTCTTGCCGGCTTTGAATGTGCATGGCGTGGGCGAGTATCTGTGCAACCATTACATATTATTATCGCATGCTCGTGTCTACCGAACGTATGAAAAAGATTTTCGACCTTCGCAAAAAGGTATATAAATACACCTGCAACTGTATACATACAATATATTATATATTTCGTATTTTTATTATATTCTACCCATTTCTGACTTGAAATTCTTAAGGTAAGCAAGCAACACTAAGTATGAATATGTCAAATATTTAAATGCAAAAATATTAATATTGCAGGACTTGAATCTATAATTCGAAACCGACAAATATTTTTACCATTTCGATTTTAGGTCGTAGCCATAGTATAAATCCTAAATACGTGTTTCCGTTTACAGGAACAGTTCGTATAACTATAGATTCGTATTGGGGCGAGCCAAAAGATCACAACAAGCATGAGAATCGTGAGGCAGCAGAACGATACCTGCAAATGCAAGTAAATATTTTGGAAATTTGGAGGCCCTGCTACGAGGCATGCCTTTTAAGTTCTGTCGTTTCCATATTTCTCGGCAATTTTGAATTTGGAACTGTTCTATATTCGAATGTGCTTAAATTTTGAATCTCAAAACTGTTGAAATTATTAGGATTAATGCTATTGTTTAGTCACAACATCGATTGGAATCTGTCAGGCTATGTACGAAAATGAATCTTTCTAAGGAAAATGTTCGTGCAATAATTTTCTACAACTTTAGAAGAGGCCTGACACGGCTTCAGTGTTTTGAAGAGCTAACATCTGTGTTCAGTGATGAAGCCCCATGTCTGCGAACTGTCGAACGCTGGTAGTTAGAATTCCAGCGTGGACATACTAGTGTTAGTGACAAATCTCGCGAAGGACGCCCAAAATCCGCCTTCACTGAAGATAACATCATTGCTGTGAGACAACTAATTCTCGAAGATCGTCATGTGACGTATCGAGAGATAGAAGCTCTATTAGGCATCTCAGGGACAACCATTCAGAAGATCTTGCATGAAGCGCTTGGTGTGAGAAAGCTAGTTTGCCGTTGGATACCGCATCTGCTTTCCGACGATCACAAGGCGGCCCGCGTCAGATGGTGTAAGAAAACTCTGCAAAGGTTCAACCGAGGAGAATCAAATCACGTCTACGATCATCAGTGGTCACGAATCTTGGATCTATGCCTACGATCCTGATTCCAAACAACAATCTACAATCTGGGTCTTTCAAGACGAGCCAAAGCTGACTAAAGTTGTTCGTTCTCGAAGCACTTCAAAGAAGATGGTGGCCACTTTCGTTAGAAAAACCGGCCATGTTGCGACTATTGCACTTGAAGATCGTGGAACGATTAACGCAGAGTGGTATACCACAGTTTGTTTACCACAAGTCATCGCCGAACTTCGAAAATCTAACTCAAAGCGACGCATCATCCTGCACAACGACACTTACACAGCGCTCGTCAAACGATTGAGTATTTGAAGCAGGAAAAAGTAGAAATTCTTGACCATCCTCCATACAGTCCTGACCTAAGCCCTAACGATTTCTTATCATTTCCTAAAATTAAGAAAAGTCTTCGTGGTCAAAGGTTCCAGTCCGGTGAAGAAGCAGTCGACGCTTTCAAGTCAGCCATTTTGAACACCCCCACTTAAGAGTGGAATAAATGTTATAATAACTGGTTTGAGCGAATGGAAAAGTGTATTAAGCTACGTGGTGAATACTTTGAAAAACAATAAAAAGTACTATAAGGTTCTGGTTGTGTTTTTTTCTTCTAACGACAAAACTTGAAAGGCATGCCTCGTATTCATGGTCCATCGTGCGCAAACCGATTACGAAATTAGTATTTTAATTTCAATTCGTTTGTTAGTTTGATCCATACTAATATTATAAATTCAATAGTAACACTATCTGTCTCTATCTGATACTATTTGACGCCTCAACCTCTGAACAAGTTATCACCAAATTTGGCAAGAATATAGATTTTATCTAGTGGAAGTACAGAGGCTGCTTTTTATCCTAAAATAACTAAGGGATGTAAAATACACATCTGAAAATTGCTCGAACCTTCGTTCTGCATGCATTCTTTTACCACTGTATTTTTTTATTTTATTTTGCAGCTGGCAATGTACGCACATCCAATATATTCGGAGTCTGGGGACTATCCTAGTTCTGTTTGTAGTCGTATAGACAAAAAAAGCGCTGAATAAGGATTCGAACGATCCAGGCTCCCGTATTTTACTAAAGACGAAGTGAGTATAATTACACCTGATTATAATCATACCTTTCTCCATCTTCTATAGATTATCGGTCCAACAACCTCAAACTATGTCAAATGATTTTATTTTTTTAACAATAGCCACAGAAAGTGGAATGACAGTTATTCACATACATACCATGCAATTACGGGTCCGTATTTTTAACATTTATTCACATAGATATTTGTTTATTAACGTAATTGCAACGTCATCAAGAAAGCATGCTGTCACGTTCATCTGTGTTTAGCAAATTTGTTGCTAAGCCCTCTAATCATAAAATATCAATTCATATGCAACTCACCGGTCTATCTTTATACCACATGTTGGGTTTCTACATTTTATTAACACCAGAGACCAATAGGTATAAGTTAAAACTAGTCTTTACTATCACTCAGAATAATTAGTTATAGTTACAAGTCAAGAGTTTCCGTAACCGGCGAGCATATATAAGACAAACTATGAGAGTGGAGGAAGCCAGAGGGGAAAGAACCTGTTGCCACTCTGTACTCTCTGCCTACCCCGCAAGGGATCTGGCGTGATGATATACATCGATAGATACATAGATAGACAATCACAATAACTATCGAATGAGGCTTCCGTTTTTTTTTAGAAATACGGAAACTATAAATTGCTATTACTATATGCTAGTCATGTTTATCCTTCAGATTGTGTCGTCACGAGGAAGCTCAGATTTCTTTGGACTGAATCACTACTCGATGTATCTAATATCCCCGTCTTTAATGGAAAAGGGGTGGCGTGTACCATCTTTGACTCATGACACGGGTGTTAAGCTATAACGAAGTCCATATTGGCCGAAACCTGGCCCTGAATGGTTTTCTGTAAGTACAATTTAACACTAAAAATCTTTGAAGATTACATTATACATGTATATTATATGGTGGTCTGATTGACGACATTTTATATCATAGTACGGGTTGTATAAATCGCCTTCCGTTATGTTCGTATACATAGTTTTATGTCTATAAGTAGGTAGGTATCTATACTTTTAGAGAGAGAAATGTAAGGTTCCTGTCTTAAGTCAACGCGGATGAAGTCGCGGGCAGAATCTAGTGTCCCATAATTCACTCGAAGGATTTTCGGCTATCTGCAGCCGTTTCACACAAATAGAAAGAAAAATGAAATAAAAACGCATAATAAATAGACAGCCGGCCGGGATCTCCGTTTGAGCTGAGATTATTTCTAGCACTGAAATTCAATCGCCATTTTTTAAAATTGTTTAACATCTACAACATACATGAAAGGGCCACATGGTTGTAATTAACTATAATAACACAAGAAAAAACTCATTATTTTAGTGGCGAATGCGCGTAGCGATCACGAGGTCCTAGGTTCAAATCCGAGGCTGGACAAAACTGCAAAACTTAAATAGAAGAATTTCCAGTATCGGTCCGGAGTCTGGCATTATACCCGGTATAATAAGTGATCAAACGAACTTACCTGAAGTGAAGTTCGATCATTATTATACGAAGTCCTTCGTTCGAAGATATAAACCATATTAGCAGCTCTCTCGACTCGCTTGGCAGCCGCGCATTTTTAAGAGACTTGAAACGTCAACGTCTCCTCTATGGTATCTGTGGACATAACCTCTGCGACCATTCCTTTTAGAAGTAGTACATTTCAACTTTACCAACGGGCAGGGCGGGTTGGGTACTTATATCTTCGAACGAAGGACTTCGTATAATAATGATCGAACTACACTTCAGGTAAGTTCGTTTGATCACTTATTATACTGTGTCCTTCGTTCTCGATATAAACCATATTAGCAGCTGTTTAGAGCTAGTATAAGGGTAAAGTTGAAGTATACCACATAAAGGTTCTTTTTTTGAGCTTGACCTCTAAAAAATAACATATCATGAGTATATTTGTACTATAACACATTCCCGTTCTTTGTATTGCCATACAACACAAACACAACATATATATACACATATATTGTTTCTTCCAACTAGTCTGTCTAACTTATTTAAAATAAATTTTTATAATCAAATTCTATAACATGTTATGTTATATAGTGTAGATCCATCCCAACAAAACCTTTAAAGCAGCTGTTATATACCTTTATACCACACCTGTTGTCCAAAATTCATTAATACCGGGTAATAATAATCAATCATTACTTATCAGATATCAGTGCAGTCTCCATCTGTTATGTCTTCTATAGAGATCTTTCTTCTTCTATATAACGAGAGTTGAGGAATTACCCATCTAGAGTTTAATTTATATGAAATTAAATCCTTTATAATAATTCTTGTATCATAGAAAACCCTTCTGAGACGAACTATGAAAGTGAAGGAAGCCAGAGAGGCATGCAAGGAAAGAACCCGTCGGAACCTTGCACTCTCTGCCCACCCCGCAAGAGATCTGGCGTGATAATATGGATAGAGATAAATAGATAGCCAGAAACCCTTACTGTGTACTAGACCTGAAAACAAAGTATGTTAGTACCCAATCTATAACAATATAATACAAATATGACAGGGAAACCTATTTCCCCAC
Source organism: Phalera bucephala (assembly GCA_905147815.2). NCBI lineage: Eukaryota > Metazoa > Arthropoda > Insecta > Lepidoptera > Notodontidae > Phalera > Phalera bucephala. The sequence goes on from LR990612.1 coordinate 15,611,785, forward strand.
TAAAGTGTCTTCCAACTGGCATGTGGTTCTGTTTTTTTTTTATTATCAAGTGATCTCTTTTTGTGTACAGTACCAAACAATGGCTACGAATTAATTTGGTGATTATAAGAATTTTTTTCTATCATTACCTATTTAATTTATGTTTTTTTTTTTTATATTAACATTCGGCTATATTTAATGTTAGTTATATTTTTAATCTTTAAAGATGTACATATACCAAAATTTAACATTTTTTGTACTAGAGGCCTTTGTACTAATGACCTTATCTGGAATTAAGTCCGGTGAAGCTGTAAAGGCCTCGCGGTCAACAGCGTACATCACTCACAAACACACACCTTATCTGGAGATATTCCTCACATAAGGCTATGTGCTTTACCTATATGATCTCGCCCCCCCCCCCCAATTTTAGAGTCTGGAACGAAGGGCAGTACTAATGTCTGGTAAACAAACATAACCTACCCCAGTGTTATTACTATACCACTATTATTAATTCAATTTAAATTTCGAAACTATCCCGAAATTATTTCCATGTCCTGAGTGTACGCCGTCAAATAAATCCTTGGCTACATAAATATGTATGTATCACTTAACGATTCGTTCTTGCGCAATAACGCCCGCGAACATTCGTTTTGTCAATACGATCGGGCCACACCTGAGCCAATTATATTACTGATGAGAAATACACTCCTAATTTAGTAATAATTTAAGAAGCGAATAAGTCACAGTCGACTCAACCAAACCACGGGTTACAACTGTATTATATTGGGAATCCTATTCATAACTGAATTAATTCATACCATGCAATTTTCATTTCATACCACACTTCCTCTGCTTCTTTGTATGTGACTGTTTTTATAAGTAGAAAAAATTGCAATGAGTAACTTTCTAGTTACTTCTAGATGTCCAACCATGAGAATTGAGTGTTACTCAACTTATTATTATGTATCCCCCATTAATAATAAATAAATAATATCAAGTTCCTTAGGACTTATTATTGCTGATACTACATAATATTTATCATACCTGTGATAAGAATATACTTTGGATTATTCTTGTTTAAGATAATCCATACTTTCAAATACTGTAACTCAATATTTCATCAACCGTAGCATGTCAACTATAAATTTAATGATATTATCATTAAATTTATAGATATTATTATTAAGTCATTTGCATGACTTTATTTTCTTTTTATATATACTAGATACATATTTATAAGATACATGTAACATGTGGATGTAATAATTTAAATATAACAATATCAAAATTGCAAATTTTTGTATGATATCTCAATCCAATATTTTTCACTGAAACACCTTTAAATAAATTACAACATATATAGTGCTCTAAACCCAACTTGTTACTTTAATGGTAGCAGTTTGTGCTTGTGTTATATCTCTGATATCATAACTATACCAGAAACATCACTGGTGTTCACAAAATATCTGTACACATTCCAAACTAATTACAAAACTATTTTTATAGTTATTAATTTCTTGAATAATCTTATTTAATTAAATATTATTTATTGATTATCATATGATCAAACAAAAATAGAGTAAAAACATCTAATTCTCCAAATCATGAATTGATGTATATCTTTCCATAGTGTGTGCCTCAAATTTCTAATATATTGAGTACACTATAATTGATGCAGGAAATAATCAAAAACCAATACTATTGAACTCATTACATGATAGAAAACCGAATGTGTACTATGAAATAAAACTATTTTTTCGGATTTTATCGCGGTTTATTTTGATTTTTAAGTTCCCGACGTTTCGAGTGCTTTGCAGCACCCATGGTCACAGGAAGGACTGAGGTGTGGGACGTCCAAAAGGCATAGTTGTTCCGGGGTACCCTCAAACTTCTTAATTATTTTTGTTTTTGTTGGTCCGATCTACGCAGAATGAGCTCACGGTGTCTTGAGGTCTTGCAGTGTTGTGCTTGGTTTTGGATTTGATTATATTAATTACTGGATCCCAAGTCGATGGAAGCATCCAGCCATCTTCTCTATTGAAATTAGGATGTTTTTTAATTTAAATAGCCTCGCGAACCATCCTTGGTAAGAATCGGTGTTCTTTCATGAGGATTTATGGTCTATCAAATCTGATGTTATGGCGGGTGCGGTCAAGGACATGTTCACAGACTGCACACTTCTTTGAGCGACGGTGTTTTAGGTCAGCTATTTTTATAGTTATTAATTCTCGGGTCTTTAACCCGAGTTTTTACTGGTCTTTTTGTTTGTCCTATGTAAGAGAAACCACATTCATAATCAAGCTTGTATACTTGTAGAGGGATGTGACACTTGACAGATAGTAAAAACTAACTGATCTTCTTCGGCGGCTTATAAAATGTTTTAATTGAAGCACGCTTCAAGATGTAGCCAATCTTGTCTGTGACTCCTCTTAAGTAAGGTAGTACAGCAGGGAGACGCTCGACTGTGGCTGGTTTCACTCTGTCACTGTGACGTTGGCGTGGGACTCGAAACTTATTGTCGTGTAGGACTTGCTTGACCTGTTGAAGCTCGGCAGCCAGATGTTTCTTGCCACAGATCCCTTGTGCTCTCTGAAACAAAGATTTACCCACGGTAGCTAACTGTGATGGATGGTGGTGAGATTAACCGTTTAAGTACCTATCAGTATGGGTCTTTTTTCTATAAACCGTATGGCTTAAGGTGTTGTTGGGGTTACGGATTACTCAGACATCTAGGAAAGCTAGGGAATTGTTTGCCTCCAACTCTATTGTAAATTGAATTTTAGGGTTAATGGAGTTAAGATGATTAAGGAATACATTAATTTTGTCAGATGGTAATATTGTGAAAGTATCATCTACGTACCGCTTGTAGAAACTTGGCTTTACAGGTGAGGTACGAAGGGCTGTCTCCTCAAAGTCTTCCATGAATATATCGGCAACAATGGGAGATACAGGGGAACCCATCGCCACGCCATCTACTTGCTTGTAGAACTGCTCCTTCCACAATAAGTAGCCAGATGTAAGGCAGTGTCTCAATAGTTCTGAGTATTCCGCTGGCATGTTGTTCTCCGCTAGTTTCCTTTCTACAATTTCGACACAGACTTGTACAGGTAGGCATGTGAATAGTGACTGGACATCGAAACTGACCATAGTTTCACTGTCAGTAAGATGTAGATTTTTGATCTCACTAACAAAATGGTATGAATCCTTAACATGTGCTCTTGTGTTTCCTTTGAGTGGCGAGAGCACTTTCGCTACGTGCTGAGCCAATCTGTAGGTTGGTGTGTCGATTTGGCTAACGATTGGACCTAGTGGAGCATTCGGTTTATGTATTTTTGGGAGCCCATACAACTGTGGTGGTTTTGCGCACGAAAGTATTAGTGATTTGACGTCCAGATTCAATGTTTCGGAGTATTTCTTTATTAAATCAGTAGTTTGTTTTAATATACTGGTGGTTGGGTCTGTCTTGACCTTTTTGTATGTGTTTGCATCCGATAAAAGTTCTTGTATTTTGACATTGTAATCTGACGTATCCATAATGACCGTAGCATTTCCTTTATCCGCGCGGAGAATAGAGATATTCTTTCTATTGCGTAAGGTTTTCAACGCTAAATATTGATTTTTAGGAAGATTTAGTTTGGGCACTGAACTTCGACATAACATGGATGAGACATCCTGACGTATTGCCTCCGAATCTTCCCTCCCTATACTATTTTTGGATAGGACGTCTTCAACGGCGCTGATAATTTCCTCATACGGTATCCTTCGAGGTGTTACAGCATAATTTAAACCTTTAGATAGGACCTTTACGATGTTTTCATCCAATGTTCGAAAAAATAGTTTTATTTCATGTGTAATATTCGCGTAAATCTAAGAACTCAGTATGAGAACAGGTACTAATAAATTTTCTATTAATATATTTATTATGACTATAAGGTCTATTGTTAACATTAAGTTTCTTTGTAGGATAAGGTTTATAACACAGTTGTGATCATCTATCTTTAATTGAATTCTAATCAGAATGGCTATAAATTGTATATCAATTATTAAACAATAGTGTTTCTAATAATAATGTTTCTCTACATTATGTTAAACATATGTAGGACAAGATTCACTTGTCTGAAGTGCAAGTACTTGCACAAAACCAATAAAATTATGTTTGCCGTTGAAGGCGTTATTAGTGTCACAGATACATACCAAAGTTAGTGAATACCTTTAGCCGCCAATGTTATGGTTTCTTTGTAAAACCCATGTTGTATTCCTGAATGTTTTACTGAATTTTTCAGCAACTTAAAAACCAAGTCTTTGTGTAAAATGCCAAGCATGCTTTCTGTACCTCATATTCTTTGGTAGGAGATTTCTAATGTCCATCGTGATGTTGTTTTTGGTGAACTGATAGGTACACTGTGAGTTAACATTTTCACCCCCAGGACGAGGATTGTTGTTCTATGTTGGTTACAACGCTGGTCGTATTATGAAATTTTAACAACTGGCTATGACTAGATAGTTAATAATTCCATATTGATAATCCACTATATTAACACTCCTTTAATGCAAAATATATACTGCTGACCTTAAAGATTCTTATCTCAATAAAGGTTTCATGACTGTATTGTTAGGATTCATCTTTTCTGGCTACCCTGCAAGGAGTCTGGGTTGATAATATTGATAGATAATTATTAGTTTTATGTTAACTGGATAGACCAGGTATTTTATATTATCTTTTAAGTATCTTTGTGCATAACACAAATTATCCCACAACGTGCCTGCCTCAGCATCGGTAGGATAAGATATTATATTTGGAATGTTTCCACAGTCCTGTTGCTTGTCAGTTACAACAGGCATTGCCATAAGTACTTTCGCTTATTTGTTTATGAACCCTGTTCAGGAATAAGTATTGCTGGATTTAACTTATTTAATACAAGTACTCATAATTTTGCACAATTATTTGTGTAATAAGCTTCAGTTTCGGCTATTTCAGTATTATTATATAAGTATGTCTAATAATGAAATCAATAAAAACACTGTTTCTGCAAAGGAGTGGCTTTTGTTATTAATAATGTATTGTTATACAAAAACAATGTCACTTTAATTACCCTTTCAGTAAGTCTCCTTTTGGAGATATAATATGACAAATTGCTTATAGTTTATAGCAATAGTCTTTGTATTTACTGTTTTAGGCATGTTTAAGGTATGTATTTTAGGTAACATTTTGATTCTTACCATTGTAGAAATGTGAACTGCACAGGAACACCTCATGGATGAAACCTATGAGTAGTATGACCTTCAGCACATATCTCGTATGGGCCCCAAGTCTTGCGGATCACGCCGATGTATCTCGTACACCACTCGTGTCCTTGAATCACCGTCAAGTCTTGCGGACCATGTCGATGTATCTCGTACATCACCCGTGTCCTTAAAATGCCATCGATCCTTAACAATCATCATAATTGATCAACGTCCCCTAATTTCTCTTATTGGAGGTATAACATTGCCAATTTATAGACGGTTAATAATCGTTTTCAGGTATATTGCGAGCTAAACAGTTTGTACACGAATAGGGACATAGACTTCATAAGTTTACTTTTCGGGTGACAAAGCTTTCACAAATCTTAATATGACGAAACTCACGTCTCCAAATATTAGATATTATATAAATAAACAAGTTAAGCTGAAAACACCAGCACCATTAAACAACTATCAGTTGATCTATTTACAATGTACTTTTTTTTACCAGGTTTTAAATTTATTTCACAAGGTCACTTGACAACCTTTTTGTTATATAATTTCAGTGATATAACAAGATTATTAAATTAAATGTCGACCAAATTTTTATTACAAGGCATCGGCTGCCGCGCTTTCAAAAGAATGGTCGCAGAGGTTATGTCCACAGATACCATAGAGAAGGCGTTGATGTTTCAAGTCTTTTAAAAATGCGCGGCTGCCAAGCGAGTCGAGAGAGCTGCTAAGATGGTTTATATCGAGAACGAAGGACACAGTATAATGGCTATAAACTGTCCTTCTGTATGGCATCGAAACATGACCAGTGATAATATATAATATACCCGGTATAATGGCGATTAACTCACTCTGTGGGTGAACACGGTGCACTTCTGCCACTCTTGCATAGAGAATATAGGCGTGATGATGTGTTTTCAACACAAAATAATTTGGTAAAAGACCGGCTCCATACAACGAGTGCCAATATGCGCATACATATGCAAACTCGTGCTTGTAACGATCTTGTATCATTTCGATCTCGGATCGCCGTACGCGTAAGCGCCTGTAAGCGCGCATTGTATGAAGATGGCCATGAAATAAATAATTCTACTTATTTCTGTAGAACTGGTCTCCTGTACCTTATTATTATAACTAATACGTGACACTTCCTTGTGAATCGTTAAGCGGCAGAAATAAAAATAAAGGCGGCTTAAATTTAGGCCTGGTTTAATATCCGCTCAAACGAAGATCAAAGTTTCATCCGACTATAATTTTTGTAACTATTCATTCGGATCGCTATCTTCATTGCGAAGCCAAACTAATTTATTCATAAATAACTTTTAACGAATTCATTAATTTCTAGTGAGCTCTCGAGCTCTTAGCTCCTAGTCAATAAATCAAGCCCCGGCGATGGAGATTGTTTGACTAAATACTATTTAGTTACAAGAGCTGAATGTTTACCACTTAGTTCAGGCTAAATTTATAGTCCTAAATTATTTATAGCTCTTAGAAATTTCGTAGAAATAATAAGGTGCGTGAATGTAAATGAACCTTATTTAAGATCTAGTTGTTATTGCATCAACTTATAATTGACTTGGAATGTATGTAGGTAGGTTTTCAAAATCATTTTTCCTGATTGTGCTTATGTCATACATGATAAATTATAACCTGAACTTGAGTCAACATTACATTCAAAGAGCGCAGCACAAACTATTTGACGTCACATTCACCTTTGTTTAGTAAATTTGTTTTCTGAAAAGGATGGAAAATCAAATCGATAGCATTACACTGACGTCAATATATGTTAAGCCTTCTGATCATAAAATATTAATTGACTTGATTCTTACAGATTTATACTATTGGATTTCGCAAACTTATCAATTGGATTATGAAGAACTACAAGTCACTGCAAGAAATCCCAATCATTATAACTGAGAACGGTCTGGGTGACTACGGTGGCTCTGAAGACTACTCTCGAGTGTCTTAGTTCAATGAATATCTGTACCAATTGCTGCTTTCAATTCACGTAGATGCTTGCAACGTAAAAGGCTACTATGCTTGGTCACTAATGGACGATTTTGAATGGGTTGATGGATATACGTAAGTTTACAAAATAAAATAATAACCACCGTCCGGGTGAAAAAGAGCCCACTTTATTTGATACCATATAAGAGAAGGCGATTGCCATTATATCGAATACAATTCCATACTCCGGACTAATACAAGATTTTTTTCTATCAAAAATTTCTTTTTTCCACCTCGAATTCAAACCTTGGATCTCATGATCGCTACGCGTATTATTGGCTGCTAAATCAACAAGGCAAAGAAAGTGAGTTCAATTTTATTTTACGGCAAAAGAGTTACTATTTAACTGGCTGCTTGACTTATTGGAAATAGAGATTGCGACTAATGAATAGAAAAGAATATTAGAGAATTAACTCGAAACGTGACATTCTTGCGAATGGTAGAATGCAAGCAAAAGCTCGTTCAAAAAGGGTTTTCATGTTAAGTGATTTTCTTGCAAATATTCGAGGGCGTACATAAATAAGTTAATTCACCTATTACATTTCTTCGTACCTATTTTGCATTTTCTGTTCGTTAAAAAATTGAATCTCACGTCAGCCGCAGGTGTTTGCTTATTGAAATATTCTACGAATTCGCTCGTCGTGTTTAGGTTGTCATAAAAAGTTTCGAGCATTGTGCATTAAAGGTCCTTTGACGAAACGAACATTAAAGCAGCTCAATTTTACGTTAAAATACACAAATCGTATTTTAAGTGAAAACACTCGACTTGCGACTGCCTCGTTGGTCTGATGGCAAAGCGCATCGCTTTGTGATCACGAGGTCCTGGGTTCAAATCCTAGGTCGGACAAATGTAGTTTTTCTAACGAAAATTCCCAGTACTAGTCCAGAGTCTGGAATTGTGCCCGATATATGGCAATAGGCTCGCCCCTTATTACATGGGACCTAACATCGTCGGCGAAATGTGGGTGTACTCAGTACACCTCTGCCACCCTCTCTGGGGAATATAGGCGTGACGGTGTGTAAGTGAAAACATTTTTTATTTCGGGATATTACCATTGATGTATCGTATTTCTCTCCTGATATCTGTACAAAACACTTTGATTGATTGAAACATTTTCTTTACCGAGTTAAATTTGTCTTATATGAAGTGGATTTCAATAGCCCAGAACGAACTCGCACTCCAAAGCTTTTCTGCAAAAAACTACCGATATATTGTGAAAACAAGGACTATAGACTTCAACTACATCAAGACTTCAGCTGTGCGTAATTCACTACTCATTTAGAATAACTATAAGGGTACAGCCAAACCAAGGCGTCCAGTCGCGTTCGCGATGGCATCCGCGGTGGCGATCATCGCTATGATCGCGCGTGGAGACGCCGCATAGATCTCGCGTGGAGAACGCAGGATGCGATGGTTTAAACACGTCCATAGAAACTACTGCAGGTACTGATCGCCAACGTGCACACCATCGCGGATGCGGCTGACCGCGTTGGTTTGGCCGTACCTTGATTTAAGCTTTTTCTTATACTTTCATATCATGTATATTAGCGATATCAATAGAGATTTTGAGCGCCCGGAATTCACAAAAACCTCTTGTTGTCGAGAAAATGCTACGGGGTCACATAGTCGCATGCTAGAAAGTAACCGGACCGATTGTAACAATCAGAAGGTACAAAAAAAACTCTTGAACTTGAATAGGCAACGATTCCTAATAATAAATAATATGAAATATGAAATATGAAATATAAATAATAATAGTATATAAATAATTTAGTGGTTTTTTGGCGGGAAATCGAAGAGTGATGTTGTCAGTTTGTTTTAATTTCCAAAACTTGTGTTATTTCCAATTATAATGTGTAATGTTGGTGGAGTATTAACCATTATGTATTCCTATATATGCATGAGTGAAGGTAGTTGTAACAAAGTGATAAAACGTGCCTTTTCGATATCCCTCAAAACGACCGTCGCAATTGGTATGTAAAGTATCCATCGCTTTACTATCCAGGGTGGAGTACATTCATCAATTTCATTATCATCGTTGTCATCAAGTTCATCGGGGAAATGAATTAATTTAAACAAACACGATTATGCTACTCACTGGACACTGGCAAAATACACTTAAAATAGTGTGAAGCCATAACTTAAAGAAGAAGAAGAAATCATTTAGTAGATCTAAATACTTATTATTAAGCTTAATAAATTTGAATCGATTAACTATGTTTCTTTTCTGCAATTCGATTTGTTTATTTATTCAGTTTGGTTGAATAAATATCAGGAAATCACTAAGTCGCCTGTCCCAAAAATCATTGAATTTATCAATGGGCACTTAAAATAATTAAACAAGGCCACACCACGTTGTGGCAGGTCACGGATTTTATTATGTATCAATTGACTGTCGGAATTCATTTTACACAACCAGTCGACCTTAACAGTAACGAGAACAGGAACTGTGGTATTGTAACAATTTAGTCATATTTATCTCTATCTTAACTGAGCCCTTATTCGCTCTGACTTAAACACGTAACGTGGTGCGTTACGATAACTTCGTGAAATCATCTTTAAATAGTATCTCTTTTAGTAGTAGTCTCGTGGCATACAATATAGCACACACCGTCACGCCTATATTCCCCAAGCGGGGGTGGCAGAGGTGAACTGAGTACATCCACGTTTCGCGGACGATGTTAGGTCCTATGTAATAGGGGGCGACCCTATTGGCATATACCGGGCACAATTCCAGACTTCGGACTCATACTGGGAATTTTTCGTTAGAAAAACTACATTTCTCCGACCTAGGATTTTAACCCAGGACCTCGTGATCACAAAGCGATGTGCTTTGCCACTGGACCAACGAGGCAGGTTACAATATAGGATAACACAATTATTAGTTAATAGTATAAATAAACAGTTTAACTGGGAAGGCCCAGTGCAACAAGTTTATAAGCTTTAACACCCCGAGTCACACATCATCGAGAACAGTACCCAGCTTCTTTTAAAGATTTTTTTTAAATGTAAGTACTAAATTTGTTTTATATCCACCAGAAGCAGTAGTGTTTATTTTATTAGGTGTTATAATTTACTACTTATTATCATTAAAATCTATGTTAATAATCTAAATAAGAGATAGATAGAAAGATAGATAGAGTACTCTTTATTGTACACCAGTGATATTTACAATTAATTACACACAATAAAAAAAAATAGGTACAATTGGCTAGGTCTTATCGCTAAAAGCAATTTCTGCCAGACAACCAATGTATTGGAAGAAGCAACATACGGAATAGGGCAGTTATGGTGGCGTACACTATAATCTCAATAAAACATACTGTCATCATTATACTTACATACATATCATAGTTATAATACAACATTATATACATACATATATATACATATAATACTATGCAAATATATAAATATACCTTACACACAATACAGAGAGTGTGCAATGAAGAGTTTATAAATGAAGAAAGTGGTGGTAAACCATATTTTTAAAGGACGCCAACGACTGTGCACGACGGACTGTTACAGGCAATGCATTCCACAAGCGAACGGCTTGATTAGAAAAGGATTTATCGAAATAGTTGGTAGAATGGATGACGACGATTTAGCGCAGTGGTTAAGAGCTTAAGCCGCTCTGCCCACTGCGTCTAATAGTCGCGGGTTCGAGTCCCGCACGGGACAAATCTTTGTGTGATCCACAATTATTTGTTCCGGTCTGGGTATTTGTGTATGTGAATTTTCATGTTTGTAAACGCACCCACGACACAGGAATAAATCCTAGTGTGGGGCTACGTTTTTTAAAAAAGAAAGAAATGCATTGGTGTTTTCAGCCTTAGGTGTGTCGTGAAGGAATTCAAATCGTTCTTTGAGGTAAGTGGGAGATGTTCGATTAAATAAGATATTATAAAGAAGAGATAATATGTGAGCATTCCGGCGAAGGCGAATTGGTAACCACTTGAGTCTAATTCTAGTCTAAGCTACATTCCAAATTAGATAAGTATTATGAATTCTATTAATATTATAAATGTGAAAGTTTGTATGTTTGTTATTCAATCACGCAAAAACGGCTAAAGAGATATGGATGAAGTTTGGCACACAGACAGTTCACTACCAAGATTAACACATCGGATAGTTTCTATTCCGGGAAAATGTCAGGCTCCTGTCCAAAGTCAACGCGGACGAAGTTGCGGGCAGTAACTAATAGATAATAATTTCTGGAAGTTCCGAGGGGTCTGTAAGAAAAGAATCACTCAACTGCGATCACATCAGTACCTCCGAGGAGAGAACAACATCTATTATAAGGAACTATAAGATATAGAACTATGTCAGCCATAATCATCAGCTGAGTGACTATTACAAGAGGACAGGTTATCTTATTTTTGTATAATATCTTGCGAAATATAACTAAGGACTCCAAAAATACTAGCAGCTAAGCAGGGTAAAAGCTTTAGTATTACCTTCTGTGGACATGTAGTTCCAACATACTGGCCTACCATGAAATTATTCTAAATCATGACCTAATGAAGAGCTAGAACTATACTAATGAAGAGGTTATAAAGATGAATATATATGTACCATATATATCTATCTATATGAAAGTATTCCTACTACTTACCTCATTTTTTTTTGTTTGGTATTAAGCCAAATGGTTCTTATAGGTTTATTTTAAACCTTAAATATCTGAATAAATCGATTTATATGGAACGTTTTAGAGTACAGTTTCCAATTTATTAAGTAATACTTATTTAGTAAGACTGGTTATTTAACTAAGTTAGATATGTACACAGTACACCTCTGCCACCCCCCTGAGGGTATAACGGTGTGACGGTGTGTCTGTGTGTAAAATGTATATTTTATGTTATTAAGGAAATACAGTAACAAGAATAAAGTACCTTAGATTTCAATTTAAAGGAAAATTGATATCAATTTAATGTTTTAAATTGATATCAAATAGTTAAAATAAATAAATGTCAAGGCCCATTTATTTGACTAAACTTAAACCAATTCATATGGTAGACATATGGTCTTGAGGCCATATACCCGAATAATATATTTGAAACCAGTAAACTATTAGGTGCAGATTTTAGGTTTCAGAGCTTAGTTTAATAAATCCAGAACAGTGTTATTTCTTTAAACTCATATTTGATTCAGAACAGGTACCTTGTTTACATTCAAATACCCGAAGAGGAGTTTACAAACATATTATCTAGTTTAATTAACAGTTTACTAGCAAAAGCAAGTAAAAAGTGTTCTGCAATAATAGCCAGTGTTAAGTTCCATAACTTCTATTAGTCCATCTTTTTTCTTATGGTTGTCTGTATACAATTTAGAAAAGTGTATTTATCGGTATGTATACACACCATGTTGGTGCATCAATGACAAGTGACTGTGGCAAGTTAATGTATGCACTGTAGTAGCACCTATCAGGCAGAACTAATATAAACCAGTATTTTCTGATGCATTGCAAAGACCAAAGAGTAGAAGGCTCCTGGATTTCAAAATAAAAGCATCTTTACAACAATATATTTAAGAGCTAAGCATCTTTGGGTCTCGAATCATTTGTTGGTAATATATACAATGAACAATGGTTATTAAGAATAGTCAACACAAATACATAGGTGTAATATGTGCAATTAAAATTAAAATTTATTTCAATGTTAATAATTTTTTATCATACAAAAAGCAATACGAAAAGGCATTTATCTTTATAACGTATTGGTATATAGATAAAGGATAATCTATAGAGCAATTGAATAGTTAAGAAGGACTAGGCTGGACTCCTCGACAACGTTATGATAACGTCAAATGGTTTGTACTTAGCTCTCTGGTAATGCTACGTAGACAACTGTCGAGTTGTTAAGAGTATAACTTTAGCCTAATTAATTATTTAAATTGGCAATTTTATTCATGTTTTAACTATATTATATATCTAAGTTTATCAATTAATAATTGGAATAATGTAAAATCTAAAAAAACGAACTATGAACATATTTCAAATAAATAAAAATACCGTAAAACGTAGCAAAATATGATTACACTATGATAAAAATAAGATTATAACAGCTTTGGTAATATATAAATGCCACTGTGTTCATTTAAGCGCACCTATTCATTAAATCCATTTATATAAATTTACATAAATGCAACTATGTTGATAATCGTTTTATTACTGTATTCCTAGTATGTTGATTAAATCTACTGTTCGCAATATTCACTGATTACAACTACAACATTTTCTAGAGGTAATCAATTAAGTCTTTGTTGATTGAACTATGTAATAGTATGGCATTCACTAGCTTTACATTCATAATGTTTATAATAAATCAAATAGTATCCGCTGATTTCAATTATCTGAGGCTTCAGCCTCATATGTGTTTATACATTTCTGAGGCATTTACAAACAATATGTGTAAATAATATCAAATAGTTATTCTCATATTACGTCCGCCATATGTCGGTAAACGAACTTGTCAAATCATCTTGATAAAAATATTTAAAATCTTTTTAAAAACAAGCTTTTATCGATTAACACGACGGAGAGATCTTGCTTAGTTGAAGAGTTCCTATTGTTACTTTCTGGTTCCAGTATCAACCCTGGAGGCATTCAGGGGTTATAGATGGAACCACAACTGGGTAGCCCGGTACCATATTACTTGCCAAGATAAATCCAACGAACCCAATCCCGACGAGTTTATGTTAGATACTGATTTCTTAGATTTACACGAATATTACACATGAAATAAAACTATTTTTCGGATTTTACCGCGGTTTATTTTTGATTTTTAAGGTCCCGACGTTTCGAGTGCTTTGCAGCACCTATGGTCACGGGAGGGACTGGATGTTAGACGTCCAAAAGGCATAGTTCTTCCGAGGTACCTTCAAACTTCTTAATTTTTGTTGGTCCGATCATGAGATTGTTAGGTTGGGTACTCCATTGGCCACCTTTCGATTCCATCATCAGACCAGCTCCATGGTACCATATTATTGCATTGTAGACGAACTTATATAACTACTATTGCACTGTCACCGAACTTATATATATATATACATATGCCAAATTTCAGGTAAATCGGATACCCGTAAGTGCTTGAAAAATGGATTACAAAATTTGAACAGGAAAGACGAATAGAGAGAGATACAAAAGGTGCAAGTTAAAGTTTGTAGACAATTCAGTGTCAGGGATGGGATTTACAAAATACTAACAGTATCTACAAAATAAAACACTAATACTGATACAACTAAGGTTTCCCATTCCTATTCAAATATAATTATGTAAATAGCAAACAAAGACAGAAATAATTCAGTCCCGAGACCAACAGCTTGGCATTTGTTCTGACTTAGCGATCTATTTCAATCGTACCTATTTCGCAAAGCGTCTGTCACAGTCTGGGTTGGTCTGGGCCCGAATAGAAAATGTAAGGTTTAGAAATAGCTGACCTAACTAAAACTAACTTCGGTTGTTTCATGTTTATTCCGAAGCTACTGTATCTTCGGCGAAATAAATGGAACAGTGTTCATTCTTTGTATGCAAAATCATTGCAATTTTGTTTCCTGTTTATAAAACTCTCAGTTCCTACCTTTGTATCAAGAAAAGGTATTTTTATAATAAGTTTTTGTAATAGGTGCTTATATAGACAATTCGAAATAAAAATCCATTTCAAATAAAGCGTTATCAGTGTTGTTATATATATAAAATTCTAGTGTGAGAGAGTTTGTAATTCTTCTTCTCCTAAACGGCTTGACCGCTTTTAATGTTTTTTTTTTATTTATGCGGTCACGTGTTAGCTATTAGCTATAAATAGCACTATTGTCAACCGGCTGCGAAGCCGCGGAAAATGTCTAGTATATTATAAAATTAAATATAAATACAGCATTATTGATAGCAGAAAAAGCAGTGATAGCCTAGTGGTAAGACCGTTGGACTGCAAAGTCAGAGGTCTCGGGTTCGAACCCAGGCACACACCTCTGTCTTTTCGAAAGTATGTGCGTTTTACAAAAATAATTATCACTTGCTTTAACGGTGACGAAAAACATCGTAAGGAAGCCTGCATGCCTAAGAGTTTCTTGAAGGTGCGTGAAGTTCACCAGCCCACACTGTGCCAGCGTGGTGGACTATGGCCTAAACCCTCTCAGGTTGAGAGGAGGCCCGTACCTAACGGTGGACAGTTTCTTAACAGGGCTAATATTATTATAGCATTAAAAATTAGATAATGGCAGCGTAACTAAATCAAAAATATAGCCGCAGGTACACTTAATACATAATTACAGTAAAAAAAATCTAGGTCACTTTGACCTTTTCAATTCATATTCGTAATTGGATTCTAGGAATTTGATCTTTATGTTACTAATTACTAATCAAGTATATTTAATCTCTGTTCAGAACCAATTACAAAAAAAAGTAATTTTGTAATCTGAATTTAAGTAAAAAAGGAATACTTACATATTTATGCTATGATAATTATTAAAATTTAAAGATATAATAAGTAAAGCTACCGTACCTTCGTTGATGTGATCGAATCCGATCTCGGCCATGGCAACTGCATCACCTCCGTTATTGTTGACGATCGTGCGCTCGCATGTGGCTTATGTAGCCAATCTTCTTAGTAAAGATCCTCACACGTTGCAGGCATATAAGCACAC
The DNA here is from genome assembly GCA_905147815.2 of Phalera bucephala. Classification (NCBI taxonomy): domain Eukaryota; kingdom Metazoa; phylum Arthropoda; class Insecta; order Lepidoptera; family Notodontidae; genus Phalera; species Phalera bucephala. Next base: position 15,627,647 of record LR990612.1, read on the forward strand.
CGTTAATATAAGAATAATTGATCACTACGGGCAGTCGGGCTTTCAATTGATCACGCTTTGGGTAAAGGTCAGCGCATCTCTGAGCTTCAAAGTCGTTCACTCAAGGTTGTTTGGAATACTATTTGTAAGCCTAGAAATAAATTATTTTAAACACTCACCTGAGGCGCTCGTAGCGCTGTGCGACCGCGGTATTCTTATCGATCACTAAGGTTAAGCAGCGTTCGACTCGGTCGGCCTGAGATGGGTGACCGTTTGTGGCATATTCGAGCGTCTCCGTGCTTCGGAAGGCACGTAATGCCGTTGGTCCCGGTTACCACTTAATGTGGCAGTCGTTAAGCCGAGTTGGAAACCGTATAAAGGCGGCTTGATAAGTTCCAACAGCAGGTGGCCACAAACCTGCCTCCACCAATCCGCACTGGGTCCGCGCGGTGGAGTATGACCTAAACTCTCTCACCTCGATTTGTGAGAGAAGGCCTTTGTCCAGCAGTGGGCAGTATAGGCTGATATTATAAACACTCACCTTAAAAATCACAGCTAGAAAGAAAACATCTAACTGGCTGTAATTATGTAATAATAGGTTAAGAACACCCATAAACTTGTTGCAAGTCTATTAACCGGCTAAATCGTGAATCAATTACTATTATAACTACCTGTAAGTGTTTGCCGTTGGCCGCGATTAGTTCGGTTAACTAGTTAATATAACCACTAGACATGCTTCTCAACTCTCATTAACCTTGTAGGGTTATAGGATGTGATTGGCGAAATAATTGAACGCGGTTCCAACAAGGTACGTTTTATTTTTTGTATATTTACATTAGGCGAATTGAGTTGGAGAAATCAAAAAATAATTTAAATGTTGGAGCCTTTTGAAACTCTGAATGTTATAGAGGTGATCAATGCAAATAAATAAAATTGGGATGACTGTGTGTGATTTCGAAATAAATAATTATTACTATGGCTATTTGCACGATGATAAAACCCAAGCACGCGTTTTTTAAATTTTGTCCGAACTAATCTCTGGAGCGGCTGAATCGATTTCAATGGGTCTTTTACTGCAGCATAGAGGATTCTACAAAGATTATTAGAATATAAATCCCTAAAATGTGCACTATTTGGTATGGTATGGTAAGGTATGGTTTTGTATTTCGATAGGAGTATAGGTACCTACAGCGAATTTAGTTAAAATTTAATACTTATCTACTTATATCAAATTACAAAATGAACGCGTATAAAGTCTTGGGCAACAGCTATTGGTAAATATAAATTGGAGTTTTACTAAGATATTTTTGGTAGTCTGGCTGGGTAGGTCCAACTATGAGATAGAGGTCAATCGACGAATCCAATTCAGCTCGGCAGCGTTCGGGAAACTGCGAAACGTTTTCTCATCTAGAATAACTCAGTGCCCTATGACTAAACTTTTCGTCAGTATGTGTTGCCAGTGATGACACACCGATCAAAAACGAGGTCTTTTACAATAGTTATCATAAAAAAGCTCAGAGTCGCTCAGCGAGCTATGATAAGAGCTATGCTCGGCGTTTCTATACGTGATCGAATTAGGAATGAGGAGATTCTGAGAAAAACTAAGGTAACCGACACAGCTCATAGGATTAGTAAGCTAAAGTGGCAATAGGCGGGCCACATAGCGCGAAGATCGGATGGCCACTGGGGCAGAAACATTCTAGAGTGGAGACTGTGTATAGCCAAGCGCTGCGTAGGACGGCCGCCTGCCAGATGGGCCGAAAATCTTGTAAAGATCGCAGGAAGACGTTGGATGGCATCAAACCGGTTGCGCTGAAGAGCGATTGGGGAGGCCTATCTTCAGCAGTGGAATGGTATAGGCTGAGATGGTGATAATAAGGGAATTTTATTTTATTTCTAATGTTATATAACAACTATGTTAATGGGACATAGGCCCTGAGAACAACTGATTCTGTCTTTAATCGTCTTCAAAATGTGGTGCAGTAGTAAAATGTAACACATTTTATGTCTACATTGAATAGGTACTTTTGCCATATAATTCATTAATCTTACTCCGTTTTTATAACACAAACAACTCACACAGTCTAGGAAGGTTTTATGGCCGGCGCTTATCTACGGAACGAGACAGAACTTTTTTAGATTATTTATAATCTAATTTCAATGACCTTAAACGAAATTTTATTTAACTACGTCACAAAATGATTGGGGCCACAAGATTAACGTGCCTTAAACAAAGACACGCTCAAAAATGGAAATATTAATCGTAAAATATAACGAATTATTTGGATCAGTGCAAAATATTTTAATCCCAGTCAATAGCATCTATAAATGTCCAGAGGATTTAACAGCTCACATACAGATGTAAATATAAATACTAATTGATCACGTAGGTACAAGCTACCCACGTAAAATACAAAACTGTTCAACTGGGAGCAATTCGTGAAAAGCGTTTCAATTTATTTGGAAAGGATGTAAAAAATTGTAAAAATTCGCGATTGGGGCCTATTCCCCTAAGTATTTGGTTCCCCGAATCGTTCAACATAATTTAGATACGGTGATTTATAATATTTTAATCTATTTAAAAAATAATAACCATATGTAGTCGTAGCAGTGATAGCCTAGTGGTTAGACCGTTGGACTGCAAACTCAGAGGTCTCGGATTCAAACCCAGGCACGCACCTCTGTCTTTTCGAAAGCATGTGCGTATTTAAAATTAATTATCACTTGCTTTAACGGTGAAGGAAAACATCGTGAGGAAACCTGCATGCCTAAGAGTTTCTCGTAGGTGTGTGAAGTTCGCCAACCCGCACTGGACCAGCGTGGTGGACTATGACCTAAACCCTCTCAGTTTGAGAGGAGGTCCGTGCCCCAAGGTGGGACAGTTTCTTAACAGGGCTAATATTTTGTTTTTATATGTAATCGTAGACGCGTGTTAGGAGCAAGCACCAAATTGAAGAGCGTTCGACTTGATCAGTCTTAGATGGGTGACCGTTTGTAGTATTTCTATTTTAGAGCTTCTGCGTGCTTCAAAAGGCAGGCTACGTCATTCGTTCCAGTTACCACTTCACTTGGTATTCATTAAGCCGTGTTGAAAGCCCGATGGTGATGATGGTCTTGCCTTTTCATACTACCCTGTACTACAAATATTATAAATGTGAAAATTTGTATGTTTGGATGTTTGTTGGGTGAACGGATTTAGACGAAATTTTTATAAAACTTTTTATCCCGGAAAAATGTTAAGTTCCTGCTTAAAGTCGCCGCGGATGAAGCCGCGTGCAGAGACTTATGTACTATGTTAATTTATTTTTGCACGTTTTGTGTCCGCTGCCTCAAAAAATTATAATTAAAACTAGAGTATATGTTAGTAACTAAATATTAGAATCAGAATCAGAATATTTTTATTCATGTAAACCATTACAGTATTTATGAATCGTCAGAAAAGTAACCAAGACTCTACTGCCACTTCGGAATGTCATTCCTGTGGAGAAGAAGGGCAAGAAACTCCACGGTTACTCTTTTAAAATAAGAAATTACAAACTTTTTCATCTACATTCTGTTGTGGGAACAATGTAGGTTGGTCATCAGGTGAGTCTAAGTTAAAAAAGCAAATAATACTATCTATGAGAATGGCTACATGGTTCCCTCATTTACAAAAAAAGTACATATTGTGTTAAATTAATAGAAGGAAGAGAGGAAATGTTACCTAACAACAGTTGAATAGGTTGTCATGACTCAAGTGGAGCTGGAATAGCATCTATCCAAGCATTTTTATCTATTAAATAATCTTCTAGACTATATATTCTCAAATTCCTAGCTTTAATAAAAGTCAGAGTAGACCAGAAGACTTAGCATGAAAAAAATTACGTTAGGAGTACGCTAGCAAATTGATATGCCATCCTTGTCACACTTTATATTTACTATATAAACGTGAACGTAACAGCACAGTAGCTCGCGACCATTACACTAACATCGTTTTTTCCTGCTTAGCCCTATGGCGGCTCTGGAATTTGGATCTACCATACAAACTTTATTTAAAAAAAAAAAAATATAATTTGAGTTAAAAAAAAGGAACTATGTCCGCAGACATCGTTTCATATTTTTCATTAAATTAACTACTCGAAACCGCTTGATTTCTAGTTGATAAACATCCTTTTAATAAAAAAAAATCACTATACGAAAATTATTTAGTAAACATAAATTGGAAGAGCTGACCTTTCCTTTCATCCAATAAAACATTATTAAAAGAAAACTCAGTCACGCCTGTAAGTAAGCTGTGATGGTAGAAATGTAGTTTGTACAGATTTTGCCGATGATATTTAGGTCTTAATGTAAGAGCAACCCTAATTTATTGTGACTGACATTAATTCCAGACTGCTTCAGGGATTTTTTCTTTAGAAAAACTCCAACAGTCTTGTATGATATAGAATTCGGACCGTGCCTCAAGCTAGCGACGGTCGAACCTACAACTACTCGGCGTCGCAGGCGGCTTAAGTTCTTAACCACTGTAAGCCTTCATATAATAATTAAGAAATTTGAAGTACCCCAGAATAACACTGACATTATGGACACAACATCGCTGTTCTATGACAATGGGTCCTATAAAGCACCCAAATAAATGTCGGGAACAAACAATAAGAGTGAAAATAAACCTTGATAAGCTTTATTTCATGAGTAATATTCGCGTAAATCTTATAAGTTAATTTATTATTCTCACGTCACATATTTTTCTGTATATTCTGAGAATGAGAGTCGTGAGTCGTCTATATGATGGGACACGCGCTCGAATTAATTTCGTCTAATAAGAGCCTTAATTGAAAGGCGTCTAAAGGGCAAAGATCATGGAAAAAAACAGTTGTAATAATTGCAATGTCATTGCCCTCTTAACATTACTTTTTCCTACTGGCATTGGGCCGCCTACATTTTATCTCACACCCAGTGGATAGCAGATTTAATTGCCTATTCGGTCACGATTCCGCTTGTGTTGACGTTTCCGTTATTATTTCTTCCTTCCTTATCTGTGATATTTTATATTTCCTATCGCATTTCCTTGTTTTGTCAAACATTTTTTCGGCTATTAGCTTTTTTATCGCTGTTGCCGTTGCTTTGTGGATCAAGGAATCCTCTTTAAGGGTAACCTTTCGGTAAGTCGAGCTTTATCTGAAATATAACAAAATATAATTTCTCTTGATCTTTTCCTTTAAAAATTTTGTTTTAGTAAAATCGGATAACTATGTGACGATATCACTACTATGGAGCGGGTGGAGCGGGTCCTTCCCTCTAATATGGTCAAGGAGAGTGATGGCTGCTTCTCAAGTCATACTTGTGAACGTGTGCTGCTGGTAGGGAATGGCCAGTCTATCCTTTGACTGATTAAACATGTACCGTAGTACACTTGAATTTTGTCTCGGTAGGCATCACAATGGAGCTTTAACAATTATTTTGTACGCACTCTTAACATATTTTTTTTTTTTTTTTTTTTTTTTTTTTTTTAATTAACCTATTTTATCCCACTGCAGGGCAAAGGTCTCCCCCTCCTTTCTTGAATAAGAGGGGGGTTTGGACTTTTACCCACCACGCTTGTCCAGTGCGGGTTGGTGGATCGCCAGAGCCTCGTTCGTTATTTAGCAGGTTGTACCACGAGCAGGTGAGGATGGCTTGATTCTTTAGGATTTAAGTCAGAACCCTTACAACCTAACATATTTTATAGTCACCCTTATTTTCTTTTACTATTATTATTATACTTTTAATTATATACCTGTACAAAGTCTATAAATATTTTGTAAATGAGAGGAATATGTAGACTGAACCATGAATCTAAGTACACTTATGTTTAATCTGTACTTATGTACATACTATATTTAGCTCATTCTGCAATGTTCTCCTATACCCCACGAATGCAATGTATACAAAAATTTATTGTAAATCTCTCATTTTTAAAAAGAGTAACCGTAGAGTTTCTTGCCCTTCTCCACAGGAATGACTTTCTAAACGGGTGGTAGAGTCTTAAGTAATCAATGTTTTTCTCTCTTTGACTATTCACTTTTGGTCTACACGAATAAAAAACTTTTGATTTTGATTTTATGTTTTCTTAGCGTTTTTCTCAGGTCGAGGTGTCGTCCTTAATAAGCCTCCAACACATCCTTAACAATAAAGATTTTTAAATTAATTTTAATCTTTAATCGGTCCTCTTCATATATGTAAAAACGTTATCGTTTTTACATATATACGTTATTACATGGTTTATCGCAATAAATTACAAGTTTAATCCAAAAAAAAAAACGATAAACCCACGTTCGTGGACCTGTAATTAATAAGTGACCGATTTATGTCTGACCTTAGTGTCTCGGCCATGATCAAGGTGAACGCAAAGTTACACATAAACATAAGGCACATATTTATTACACATTGCCTGTATATTAAAAAGTAACAAAACACGTCTATATTCTCCAAGCAGGGATGGCAGAGGTCCATTGTGTACTCACTTTTCGCCGACGATGTTGATCCCATGTAATAGGGAGCGAGCCTATTGCCGTCACACCGGGTTCAAATTTAGTCTCCGGATTGGTACTAGATTTTTTCTTTAAGATAAATTCCTTTTTTGTCCCACCTAAGATTTGAACCCCGTGATCGCTACGCGCATTATTTTTCACTAGACCAACGAGCCAGTATATATTAAAAATAAGTGTAAAAGTTTTATATGAATTAAGATTATTGTCGTTCGTGTATTTCTTTCGTCTGTTTTATAACAACTACAGTGTTAAAATAAAAATGTAAAAAACGTTGGTCTAAAGATTTGTAAATTTTAATTGATACTTAGGTACTTATTTATTGAGGTTAATTTTATCTGTAAACATTAAAATGTAATGATGTAAAAAAATAATTAATGCAAATTTAATCAAATTCTTGCCATAAAACCTTTTAGCTATACAAATTATTAGAACTTATTCGAGGACTAATTATAATACCAGACTTTGGTAATAAAATTAAACTTTAAATCGTTGTTAAATTAACTTAGTATGATTGTTTTTAATTTAATTACGTTCAATGAAAATGAAGTATCGGCAACTGGATCGATTATATTTGTAAAGGATGTTAAATTTCTTTTGCTGTTACTCGTTTAGTCCGATGTATTAAACAAAACTTAATCATTATGAAAACAATATTTGGGACATTTTAAATGCTTATCTAAAACAATGCACAGACAAAAGTGCAGGTTTTGTGGTTAATTTGGGTACACAAGAACATAAAAAAAAATTGAAGTACTTAAAAAAAAGTCCTTAAATTTGGGAATTTGATTTTCGTTTTGAATTCGTAAAGCAACAATCTGACTGGGATGTCTGAGGTCTTGTGTTATATATATTACATCTAGTAGATCTGTATATAGCTAAAATACTTATCTATCTATCTATATCATCACGCCAGCTCCCTCGCGGGGTAGGCAGAGAGTACAGAGTTCCAACAGGTTCTTTCCTTACATACCTCTCTGGCTTCCCAATATCAGTCCGGAGTCCGGAGTTTGGCACTTGTGCCCGGTATACTGTAATAGGCTCGCCTCCTATTCCATGGGATCTATGATCGTTGACGAAAAGTGTGTGTAGATACACAGTACACCTATGCCATCTCCGCTTGAGGAATATAGGCGTGACAGTGTATTCATGTTTTTTTTTGCGACAGATACGATACGTTCAAAAAATATTTAGAAATAGTTTGTAAAGATTCCGTTACGTAATATGTATCCTATTAAAAATGTAACTCGGTATTCCAGTAGATATTTTCCACCTTCCAACTTCTGCGGCAGTGTTGAAACTGTTTGTTTTTCCCAGTGAGAAATGTTTTATTTCTCACTCCAGTCTTAATTAGTGGGTATTAGTGGTTTGGTGCGCTAATTAAACCGACCGTGTAATGTTCTCAATTAAAACGGAGCTTCAGCCGAGGGCTCTAAGTCGTTTATTGTAGGAGGGGTGAAAGTTTGCGGCCGGCTTCCAGTTAATTTCTTGTGTATACATACCTACAATTGTAGATACAAGTCTAACTCATTTCGGTAGGTAATTTTCACGGTTCCTTTATATTATACGTAATTGTAAACACACACCGTCACGCCTATATTCCCGAAGCAGGGGTGGCAGAGGCGTACTGAGTACACACCCTTTTCGCCGACGACGTTAATATCATAGGGGGCAAGCCTATTGCCATATACCGGGCACAATTCCAGACTCCGGGCCCATACTGGGAAGTTGTCGTTCGAAAAACTAAATTTTTCCGACCTAGGATTTGAGATCTTGTGATCACAAAGTTACACGGAATTGTAACTCTTACAAAAATCCGAATTATTAGAGAAATACGGACGGCTTAATTTTAGGAGGGGTGACAGTTTGCGGCCGGGATTGTGTTAATTTCTCGTGTATACAAACATACACATGTTAATACAAATCTTATTAATTTTGATAGAAGATTTTCACGGTTACTTTGAAATTAAATGTAATTACAACTAAATGATACATAAAAAAAAGAAAAATAAACACCGTCACACCTATACGCCTCAAGCGGGGGTGGCAGAGGTGTACTGTGTACACCCACGTTTCGCTAGGCGAGCCTATTTCCATTCATACCGGAGACAATGCCAGACTCCGAACTGATATTGTTTTTTTTTTTCTATCTAAACATAACTTTTTGTGCCACCTAGGATTTGAACTGGAGGCCACTGCTTATTCCACTATTTTACTCTTAGAAAAATTCCAAACTATTACATGAGTAAGCATATTTACGGACGGCTTTCTGTTTCTATATAAGCTGTAACACAATTAATGCGAGACGTGAAAGCAGTTTGTTCTAATTCGGTAACTGAATTGATTCCAACAATGTTTATTGTATCTTTATTATTTTTATATTGAATTCGTGAAGCAATTATCTAATCGGGGTGGTTCAGTCTTGTGTTATTTACGATACAACTTGTATATCGACAGCGTCTTACAATAGTTAAAGTACTCGCGTAAACCACTGGATAAAGTAATCACGGTTACAATCTCCACACGAGTTAAATCTTGTGATCCACAGATATCTGTGTTCGTGAATGATCTACGCTGTTGACCGCGGGGCCCTTTACAGCTTTACCAGGCAAGAAGGGCAAAGGGGCAACTAGCTCAAGGGTGCCTCAAGCAGGAACGGCCTCGGCTTGGGCAGTCGCTATATGGGAGGGCATATACTAGGTGTCTCGCCGTGGTGCTCTGCACCGGCCGGCGGGCAAGGGATTCGTCGTTCCGGTCCTTGTGTTTATGTATGTGGAATGAGAACTTCTTGGTAGGTTATAAATGAAGACTTTTTGCCAGATGATTTGCTCTTAAAATTGTAGATATTTGAATTCAGAGTGACAGAAGTGATTTATGGAAGACGAATGTCGAGGAAAATAATTCTCAATTAAGAAGACGATGAACGAAGACGTTATTTAATAAAGATGAGTAATATTTAAGACTAAATATTAATATAAGAAAGCATAACACTACTGTGTGCATTTATACTGAAGACGCCGGCGACAACTCGGGCTAGTATTAAAAAGAAATGGGAGGAGCTGACTCCTCCCATTCCTCCCTGTCCCACCGTTGGGCACGGGCCTCCTCTTCAACTGTTAGGGTTTAAGCCATAGTCCACCACGCTGGCCCAGTGCGGGTTGGCGAACTTCACAAACCTTAGAGAAACTCTTACGCGTGCAGGTTATATTTTCCTTGACCGTTAAAGCAAATGATAATTAATTTTTAAAACGCACATGCTTTCGGGAATACATTGGTGCGTGCATGAGTTTGGACCCGAGACCTCTGACTTTGTAGTGCAATGGTCTAACCACTAGGCTAAACTAGGCACTGCTTCTTCCTTTCATTTTTCTTTCCTCACATGAATGTAAATTTCATGTTTGTAAACGTACCCATGAGTCACGAATAATTACGGCTATATTATATTAAAATATCTATCTTCCTCTCTGCCAACTCAATATGAGATAGACAACTATCTCCTGTCAGATAATACCGTTTTACTTTGGTGTAATATATTATATCGTTCCCTAATGTGACATTACAGTAATAGAATTGTTTTAGTGTATTCAATTCAAGCGTATAATACAAGGTTAAGGGAGACAAAGGCACGTATTATACCCGTTCTACAATGATCCCAGAGGTATTAGCATAAACAATTTGATGTGTAATCGTCTCTACTTACCCCGCAAGGGATCAGGCGTGCTAGATAAATAGAATTTGACGATATAGCATAGATAATAACGTGTTTGCGAAAGCCTGTTTTCATACTCATGTTTGTTTGGTGAAGTTGGATTTGAAACTAGGATCTCGTGATCTGCGCACACTAGACTAACGGGGCAGTAGTAGTACTGTAGTACTGTATCGACATCAAACGATCGAAGTAGAAAAGGCCAAATATTAAGAAAAACTACGAGAACACTTAGAAACCTCTAACATTTGCCAGTAGCAAAGGTTACACAATCCTACTAATCCTAATATCCTACTAATTTTACTAATCCTAATAACTTACTATCCTACTAATTCAACTAATCCTATTAGTCCTACTACTATACTACTTATCCTACTAATCCTACTATATTACTAATCTTGCTATTTTTTCTAATCCTACTAATCCTATTAATCATACTAATCCTACTATACCACTTATCCTACTACTCTAGTTATGCTACTACCCTACTAATATTACTAATCCTACTATCCTACTAATACTACCTACTAATCCTATTAATCCTACTATACTACTATCCTACTATCCTACTATCCTACTAATCCTACTATACTAGTCATCCTACTAATCCTACTATCCTAGTAATCCTACTACCCTTCTAATCCTGCTAATCTTACTAATCCTACTATGCTATTAATATTATAAATTTAAAAGTTTGTATGTTTAGATTTTTAGATGTTTGTTACTCAATCACTCAAAATGAGCAGAACGGCTTTGAATGAAATTTGGCACACCGATAGTTTATTGAATTAACACAAAGGATACTTTTTATCCAAGAAAAAACTTAGGTTCCTCTCTAAAGTTAATGCGGACGAAACCGCGGGCGGAAACTAGTCCTACTAATATTATAAACGATTTAGCGCAGTGGTTAAGAGCTTAAGGCGCTCCGCCCACTGTGTCAAATAGTCGCGGGTTCGATTCCCGCACGGGACTTTTCTTTGTGTGATCTACAATTATTTGTTCCGGTCTGGGTATTTGTGTATGTGAATTTTCATGTTTGTAAATGCACCCACGACACAGGAATTAATCCTAGTATGTTTTTAACGTTTTTTTAACAAATAAAAAAAAATGTGAATGTTTGTATGTTCAGATGTTTGTTACTCAGTCACGCAAAAACGGCTGAACAGATTTGAATGAAAGATATAATGGCACACAGATAGTTTATTACTTGGACTAGCAGTTTCCCGCGACTTCCTACCCGGTCGACAACAGCTCCACCTACCGGGTCTATGTTTTATAGTCTATCTTATTTTTAGATAATGTAGCTTTCAAATGGTGAGAGAATCACTAAAATCGGTCGAGTAGTTTTTGAGTTCATTCGTTACAAACATACAAAAATACAAATCTTTCCTCGTTATTATATTAGTGTAGGATACTTTTACACATAGGATACTTTTATCCCGGAAAAATCTTAGGTTCCTATATAAATTAAATACGGAAGAAGAAGTTGCGGGCTATTTTTTATATGGGGTGTTAGAGTTTTCACTTTTCGGCGGCGACGTTAGAACCCAATGTCATAAGAGGCGAGCCTGTTATTATTAGACCAGGAACAATTTTTTGACTGAATTTTTTCTACGGAGAAATTACACATTGTCCGATGAAAGATTTGAAACCAGGTCCTGGTGACGAGCATTATTCTATTAGGCACTAGTTCAACGAGGCAGTAGTAAGTAATTACTTTATGGACATAAAGCGAAGTAATGCTCATCGCAAATAAATTCACTACCTATAACACCAGAATATTTTAAATTGCGTGTGACGTAGACTAAACTATATTAACTATATTAATATAATAATAAATATAATTTACGCTGGCATAAAAGATAACTTAATATATTAGACATTTTATAATAATAATAATAGACATTTATAATAATAATAATAGATATTTATAACAATAATAATATACATAATAAAAATAGATATTTATAATAATAATAATAATAGACAATTATAATAATAATAATAGGCATTTATAATAATAATAATAGATATTTATAATAATAGTAATAGACATTAATAATAATAATAATAGATATTTATAATCATAATAATAATATACATTTATAATAATAATATACATTTATAATAATAATAATATATCTATAAAAAAAAACTAATATAAATGACATAATATATCTATTAAAAAATCTATCACTACTGACTTTCTACCAACAATAACAGTTCGTAGCTAAGTATTTCAATAAAAAAATTTAATAATATTACTTTCAAACTAAAATTCCTACTAGTCTTCCTCTCTCCTAAACACTTTGCTGTGCCCGACAGGGTCCATGATTGTTACCTAGCTTTTAAGCTGATCAATGTTACCATCCAATCAAAATTGTGGAACGCAAAATAAAATATGAATATGAATATGAATATGAATAAATAAAGTCAAATATTAATAAAAAAGAATACACAAAATATTTACTAATACACATAATAGAAAGCAGTGATAACCTCGTAGTTTGACCGTTAGACGGCAAAGTCAGAGGTCTCGGTTTCAAACCAAGGCACGTACTCTTGTCTTTTTTAAAAGTATCTGGGTATGAAATATTAACTCACTTGCTTTAACGGTGAAGCAAAACATCGTGAGGAAATCAGCACGCCTAAGATCTTCTCGAAGGTGTGTGAAGTTTGCCAGCCCGCACTGGGTCAGCGTGGTGGATTATGGTCTAAAGGCCAACTAGTAACAATTAACAGCCGAGGGAGCGCGACGGGAGCGCCACAGAAGCGCTCGACTACGTTTGGTTGTGACGATTGCCATCGTGCCGAGCGTGGCTGCGCTGTGTGGCGTTTCCCGTACATTTCAGTAAATTACAACTCCCCAAGCCGCGCCATCGTCGCACTCCCGTCGCGCTGCGTCGGCTATGTGGCGAAACCTTAAACTCTCTCAGTTAGAGAGGTGGCCCGTGCCCAATGGTGGGACAGTTTCTTAACAGGGCTAATATTGAAATAAAACTATTTTTTTTTCGGATTTTATCGCGGTTTATTTTGATTTTTAAGTTCCCGACGTTTCGAGTGCTTTGCAGCACCCATGATCACGGGAAGGACTGAGGTGTTAGACGTCCAAAAGGCATAGTTGTTCCGGGGTACCCTCAAACTTCTTAATTATTTTTGTTTTTGTTGGTCCGATCTACGCAGAATGAGCTCACGGTGTCTCGAGGTCTTGCAGTGTTATGCTTGGTTTTGGATTTGATTATATTAATTACTGGATCCCAAGTCGATGGAAGCACCCAACAATCTTCTCTATTGAAATTAGGATGTTTTTTAATTTCAATAACCTCGCGAACCATCCTTGGTAGGAATCGGTGTTCTTGACCCTTTGGTTGTCCGTAAAGTACTAGTGTCTATTACTGCCTTGTTAGACAGAATACTGCGTAACAAGTAAGAGGCCCTATAAGGCCCTCTATTTTAAGGACACCAAACAAATAATGTTAAATATTAACAAAAACTAATCCAAAAATTGGACCAGCTACCCACTTAGATAGCAACCCCTAACATTTCCATGATAATACTGTATCCATGTTGCGAAAATTGTACTATACTGAATTTAATTCAATTACAGTGAATGTTGTTAGTTCGACGTATTTAGAATTGAGTTATGAGACGTAATTAATCATTGTACCGTATGATAGGATTTCAACGTATTTGAATTAGTTTAAATATAAATACGCTAAATATTTATTAGGTGCCGTAGTGTTTATAGGTGGTAAATATTAAATTTTGGAGCCAGTCGCGCGCGGCTAATTATTATTTCAAATCGGATTGCCTCGTTGGTATAACGGCGAATAATTTGCGTAGCAATGACGAGATCCTGGGTCCAAATACAGGGTCGGAAACAGAGTAATTTTTTGATAGAAAAATTTTCACGATCAGTTCAGAGTCTGGCAATGTGCCCGGTATGATGTCAACAGGCTCGCCCTATATTACATGGAACCTAACATTGTCAGCGAAAAGTGGGTGCACATAGTACACCTCTGCCTCCCCCGCTTGAGAAATATAAGAGTGACGGTATTTATATATCTCGCTAAAATCTCAGTGCGTGATAAATCATATGTTCAAATTAAAGGCAGTGAGGAGATAAAAGTTATATCAAAGCATAAAGAGGGGCCTGTACCTTAAGGGAAGACAGAAGGTTTGCCAAAAGTGTCTATTCAAGTCATCATTACGACTACTAGACGTGATCGAAAACGCTCAGAACTACATATACTTCTTCTACGCTTCTACATTTCACAAAATTATCCCAAAAAACATTTGTAAGGAAAAACCCTTAATACCATAACAAGATGCTACATCGTTTATTAGTTTTTACTTCTTAAATCCAACATCCTTAGGAAGATTGAATTGTATCTTTTCCTACTCCTCCTGTTTTCTTTTCTTTCTAATTACATTTGTGGCGGGTTCCAAGACAATTGAAGCACTTCCCGGGAAACCTCAAAGTTCAAATCTTGGTGGCATCTAAGAAGATCGTTGTAGATTCTGGTTTACAGGAGTTACAATAGTGGGAATGTGTGGCTTAGTCGAATTAAACATTTAAATTTAAAAATACCTTTTTAGAAACAAGCTTTTATAGCAAAAAGGCAACGAAGATATCTTGCTTAGTTGAGGAGATCAAATGGCTTCTTTCCGGCTCCATCATCAGACCCTGGGCACCACCCCGAACTAAAGTACTTGTCAAGACAAATCCAACGAGCCCAAACACGGCGGGATTTTTTTGAGGAGTTGGGCGGTTTCATTGGCCACCTTTCGGCTTCATCATCATACCCTGAACACCATTTGGTGGTATAGTACTTGTCAATACCATTCTAACACGCCTAAATACGAGGGGGTAACGTTGTATATTTCACATGTTCCTAAGGCCACCTTCGGACTTCATGATCAGACCGGCTTCATGGTACTATATTATTGCATTGTCACCAAACTTACATATGTATGCCAAATTTCAGCTCAATCAGATATTTGTGGATGAAAAATAGATCACAAGATTTGAACCGGAAAGACAGACAGACGTACGAACACTGAAAATTAAATAAAAAATTGTAAAAAAAGACGGAAGGTTTCTTTTTACTATCCACTAACCACGCGAATCACAACACTACGGACAATGCACTGTCTTAGATTATGTCAAGCCATCGGAATACGGAAAATCGATTGATCATAATTTATTTGCTTGAGAATAGATATATTTCTATCTATCTATATCATCACGCCAGATCCCTTGCGGGGTAGGCAGAGAGTACAGAGTTCCATCAGGTTCTTTCCTTACATACCTCTTTGGCTTCCTCCACTCTCATAGTTCGTCTCATACACGCACGCCGGTTACGGAGACTCTTGACTTGACCTTCAGATAACACTCGTTCTATTTGGTCATGGTAATTTTTAGTAATATTTTTATTCATTAACCCTCATTTGTCATCTCTCTAAAGCAGGGTAAGAAACTCTACTGTTATTAATTTCAAATAAAAAATGCGATTATTCTTGTAAATTTTGTTATGGGACAATGTGATACGTGCATATTTAGATTGGCCTACCAGGCAGGTCTAAATCAAAATGATAAAAATCATTTGTTTGTATAGGCCAATAAAGAAGCACCAAAATACATCAATATTATTACATTTTTACATCTACCACCGGATCGGAATGCGACCTCCTCTGAGAAGATGTGGCGAGAAACACAGCCCGCTGTGTGTTTTAACTTCATTTATTTTATTTGGTTGGCCTTTCTTGTGTATTTTTTTCAAATTAAATCAGCTTACTAAAATGTTTACATATTTTTGCTCGCGACTATACACCTAAACGTAAGGCGGGTTTGTAGGTTACAAGTCTAAATTGGTTGGAATATATTTGATACAATTAAGCGAACAAATCCACAGCTATGAGCTAGTATTACCATAAACATGACCCATATCTACAGTTATTCCGAACACTAGCTAACAACGCGCCATCGATCATTGTTAGCAAACAGAGCTTGATTAACACGATGAACGCTAAATGTACTCGTTATACTTTGAATATTAATACATTATATACAATTTCGTGCTTATACAAGGTGTAACATAAATGAAGCAAGACTTCAGACACCCCGATTAGTTTTAGATTTTACTTTATAATTTTAGTACATCCAGAGTGGTCTGCCAGGGAAAAAAAATGCTGGAAATTTTTGTACTCTTGGCCATAGACCATATCCATTAACCGGACCATAACCGAACATCCAATGTTATAGAGTTATTTACTTATTACCACTTTCTAAGCTCTTTGATATCAAAATTACCTATAAAACCTGTATGTGAATGTTTGCATATTTAGAAATATGTTTTTGAAATGCATTTGGAATGGCCGTATTGCTTTGAATTATGATATAATTTTGTTTAATACTGTGGGCTGCATAATTACCAGCATTTTTTCTAGTTAAAAGGAAATTAATATTTATAAAATATGGTAGTAATCGATTCAGTTGCTGATTTGTGACAAAATAGATAAACAAATAGATTGCAAACTACTTTTAGGTTTTGTGTTAATTATGTTACACCTTGTATATTCACTTATTAAGACCCTGTATATTGTATATAAAGCGGAATATTTCTCACCCGCTGACTCATTAGGGAAATTTCCAGCGTAATAAATCTTACTTGCTCCTATGACACGTTAATATTCGTATTTCTAACTAGAATTAATAAGAATCTACATAGGTTCTCTATTAAATTTGGAGTGAAGATGTTAACACAGTTGTTAAGTAATAAAATTACAAGCAAGTGCAACGGCGATATTATTTAATTTAATTTTCGTTACAATATTATTCCTCAACAAACAAACAAGTAAATCATAATAAATCTCCTCTAAAATCTGAAATGATTGGCCCTGATATTTCTTTAGGAACAAATTTTAGGGCTGTTAATCGGATTTCAGGCAAGGTAGTTGGGCCAGTTGTTTTCCTATTGATTTAAATGTTTTGAATGCTTTTCCAATTAAACGTACAATATTCATCTGATAAAGCTAATTTTTGTTACCCACCGAGTACTGAGTGATTTTACCCAAATAAATACATAAACCGAAAAACAAAACAATACAAAATCATGTCGTTCACTATCACAGTACATAAATCTTATCAATTTTAGTTTTAGAAATAGAGCAAACATCTAAGTAGAGTGGATACTTAATAAGGGTAAAAGCTTGTGGAAAGCGTGAAAAAATATTCTTCGAAAATTCTTCGGTAAAGTAAAGGATAAAAAAATCCATAGGCAAATGAACAGTTTCGTAAACATAAGTGGGCTGTCACCGGGTGGATTAATGTAATCTTTGAATCTGTTTGAGTTTCAGCACACAATGGAGGGTAACTGTAAGTATGGCGTTTATGTACATGTATCGAGTGACTGTGGCTTAATAACTTAAGGACAAATAAGCCCCTTTGTTACCGACTTGTGAATAGATGCTGCCTCTTCTGTACCCGTGAACTTAATTATATGTAAGATAAAGCAAGGAGTAGTAAGTAAACTTTTACACCTATGCCAGATCTGTATGCGATAATCTACATATATCGTAATAAAACTGTAACCGAGCTAAATCTATTCATTAAATATTTTTTGAAAATTTTAAATGTGGTACACTTCTTTATCCATATAGAGGCCGAAACATTTTTTTAATCATTATCTGCCTGTCTGTGTATCTCTTCATGTATCAGTCGCGCAAAAACTACTGAACGGGTTCCAATAAAATTTGGAATGGTAATAACTTAAATCTTAACTTAAAATTTTGGATACTCTTTACCCCGGAAAATATTAAACTTAATTATTTTTATTATTGTTAGGCATTTAACTTTTAAATGGCTATGTTGACATATGAATTCCTCCATAATATTGGACTCAGGTTCGTCTCCTCATGGGAAACTCCTCAGTGGGTAAAAGCACGTACCCGAAATTCTTCAAACACGTATAATTTAGATACTCAATTATAATTTATTGCATGGACCGGCGATGAAGTCTGGATTACCCCTTCGAGAGTAAACTCTTTAGAACTTTGCAGAATCTATGTATTCGTTTCATTTTCGGGTTACGTAAATTCGATCATGTATCAGAGTATCGGGTGAAATTAAAATGGCTACCTAGTCGACAACGACGGGACTTGCACATTCTCTCGTTACCCTACTCCATTCTATCTATCTATCTATAACCTCACGCCAGATCCCTTGCGGGGTAGGCAGAGAGTACAGAGTTCCAACAGGTTCTTTCCTTAAATACCTCTCTGGCTTCCTCGACTCTCATAGTTCGTCTCATACACGCTCGCCGGTTACGGAGACTCTTGACTTTTCCATCAAATAAGACTCGGTTTATTTGGTCGTGGTAAGATAGTCAAGGCTTCCCCGGTACCTGCATCCTTCCACTTTCACATTGTATATCTGTTTTGTCATTCTTTCCTCTGGCATTCTTTCTATATGCCCGAACCAACGGAGCATGCCCTTTCTCATCTTTACACCGATACTATCTTTCATACCTACTCGCTGTCTTACTATGCTGTTGCTAATGCGGTCGGTCAGCTTCACTCCGCACATCTTCCGCAGAGCTCGCATTTCTACCGCATTTATCCTACTTTCATTCTCCTTCTTACATACCCAGCTCTCGCTACCATATAACAGCGTTGGGACAAGAACTCCGTTATGTATGGCCAGCTGCGCCTTATGGCTTAAGTGCCGGCTCCCGAGTAGCTTTCCCATCGCACCATTCACTCTGTTCCCTGCACTCACTCTTCTCTCTATGTCAGCGGTGTATTTCCCATCCTTACTGAAGGCGCATCCAAGATATACAAACTCATTCACATGCTCCAGCACATCGTTACCAACCACAATCCTTACATTCGTTCTGGTTTCTTCCCTTTCAAAAACCATAATCTTGGTTTTCTTCACATTCAAGTGTACGCCATTGATCATGCAGTCGTCTTTCATAACTGTGACTAGTGTTTGCAGATCAGTGGCTGTTGGCGCTATTAAAACCGCGTCATCTGCATAAAGTAGATGGTTTACCACTAAGTCACCCATTTGTACACCTTCATTCATCGCTTTCAGTCTTTGAAGACTTTTGTCCAGATATATTATAAACAGTCTAGCGGACAACACGCAACCCTGCTTGACGCCGATTTTAACGTCAAACCAGGGTGACCTGTTACCACCCACCCGTACGCATGCCTTGCAGTCCACATAAGTGACGGCTCGCAACAGAGTGCCATCTATACTATACTCTGGCAAAATGTCCCAAAGTCTCTTTCGCACAACTCTGTTAAATGCCTTCTCCAGATCTACAAAACCGCAGAAAACCTTCCGCCCCACTGCCAGATGCTTCTCTACGATGTTGCGGAGTGAGAAGACTTGATCCGAACATCCTCTTCCAGACCTGAAACCCCCTTGTGTCTCGCACAACATTTTATCGGACTTCACGCGCATTCTCCGTTCAATAATTTTACCGTACACCTTGGTTGCTAAGCTGATCAAACTGATGGCTCTGTAATTGGCGCAGTCATATTGTAAACCCTTGCCTTTATACAAGGGTATTATGACTGCGCGGCGCCAATCTGTAGGGACTCTACCGGTCCTCCAGCAAAGGTTTGCAAGGGCCCGGAAAGCGTCCCGGACGCAAGTTCCACCATATTTGATCATCCCCGCAGATATCATGTCTACTCCCGCAGCTTTACCGTTTTTCATACTTCCTATCGCCCATTCAACTTCTTCCATAGTGATGTCCTCCGTTGATTCTGGTGCCGCAATCTCGCCTTTGGGCACGTCTGCGGCATCAGCATCCGGGTCATCTCCATACATTTCTCCAAAATATTCACTCCACCGGTTTAGCACAGCTTGTGTGTCTGCAAGAATGTCACCATCTTTAGATTTTATCCTTTCCATTCTTGAGCCTGACGAATCACCTCGAGCCTTTCTCACCTTGCTCCAAAAGAGTTTGGTGTTGTTCTCGAAGTTCTTCGCCAGCCTCTCCTCCTCAATCATACTGGCTCTTTCACGCTTTTCTTTCACTAAAGTTTTACTGGCATTCTTGCATTTCCGGTATATTTCTTTCCTCATCTCTGTCATACTGGCATTCAGGTTCAAAGAAGATACATAGTCCTGCCACGCTTTCTTCTTACTTTCTACGGAGCTTTGCAACTCCGCATCCCACCATGCATCACCTTTTGCTGTAATATGCTTCTTTGAGCAACCACATACTTCTTTCGCGGATTCCACCAAACTCTCTTTCAGGCTATTCCAGCATTCATCTACATTTGAGTCCGAAGAGCCTGCTGTCAAAAGCTTGTCCCGGACTCTGTCTTCATACATTCTCCTCACGCTCTCATCTTGCAACTTTTCAACCTTTAATCTTTCAAGGTCTCCGAAGGGGATACGCTCTCGCCAGTGCCTCCACTTCCTGAACAGACCACTAAACCGCGCAACTACGAGATAGTGGTCTGATTCCAGAGTGGGGCCTCTATACGCACGCGTATCTTGTAGTTTGCTTCGGAGACGGTTATCAACCAGGATCGATCTATCATGCTTTTTTGTTCATTCCTTCTCCACGTATACATATGTATGTCCTTGTGCTGGAATATCGTGTTAGACACAAGGAGACCCCTTTCCAAACAAACATCTACAATGAGCTTAACTGCATCATTCACTCTCTTATCACCATAAGGACCCAGAGCAGCGTCGCAAGTTTGCCGCCTGGTTCCTACCCATCCGTTCAGATCGCCACACAAAATCACCTTTTCGTTAGCCTCAGCCAAATCCAGAACTTCCCTGACATTATCCCAAAACTTCTCAAGGTCCTGGGGTGTCGACGAGCTTACGGGAGCATATGCTGCGACCAAAAATACTCTAGTGACACCCAGTTTTAAACGGACATCTTTGGATGTTTTCAGAAGAAGAATCAAAGAACATTTTCTATCCTGATTTATTTAGGTATGTATGTATTATAATTATATGTATTTAATATTTGTATAGTAAGTAATTGAGTATATGTATGATTATTTGAAAATATAGTATTTATTTCTATTAACATTCTATTGTATAACTGCCCTCTTATTCACTTTCTCATCTCTCAACACTCTATGGTTAGCTGGAAGATAACTCATATTTGAGTTAAGCTCGCCTTCTGTATACTTTAAATTGTAATCTTATTTCCATTCCAGTGTATACATTAAAGAAGAATAAAGAATGGAGCCAAAGGGTGGCCAACGGAACTTCCCAACTACTCAACATAATCCCACCGTGTGTCGGCTCATTGGATTTATCTTGAAGAGTTCTATAGACCCGGTTGGTGTACAGGGTCTGATGATGGAGCTGGAGAGTGGCCAACGGAACTACCCAACTACTCAATATAACCACGTCGTGTTTGATCTCGTTAGATTTGTCTTGACGAGTTCTGTAGACCCCGATTATGACCAGGTTCTGATGATGGAGTCGGAAAGTGGCCAATAGAACTACTCAACATAATCCTGCCGTGTTTGGACTCATTGGATTTGTCTTGACAAGTTCTGTAGACACGGATGATGTTCAGGGTCTGATGATGCAGCCGGCGGGTGTCCAACGGAACTAGCCAACTACTCAACATAACCCCGACGTATTGGGGCTCATTGCATTTGTATTACACAAATATCATAGTACTTATCCGCCTCCGTTGAGATTTTGCTATAAAAGCTTGTTTTTAAAAAGCTCTTTTTAATAAAAAATAATTTTTAAATATTGTTACGCCAGATCTTTGGCATGGTAGGTAGATTTGGTTTCAATCAGAGACATTTTAATAATAATTATGATGAATTATGATTAATAAATAGATAAACTGGTAATTTTTTTGAGAAAAAAAGTACCTAGGTATTGTGTTTAAATTAAATATGTGTTTTCCTATGAGATGGGTTAGCGCTGAATGAGATCGCGCTATAGTTTAGTTGATATATTACAAAGTTCACCTATATGGACCAGGATGGGACCCGTTGATAGAGATTGTTGATAAAGAAAAGACAGTCTGGTGAAAGTTGATATAATATATATTTGATGAATATAAAACTTATCGCTACACGGGTCTTGGGGCATAGCTGTTATTTCTTCATATTAAAATGGCGGCACAGATTTTACTAAAATTTAAACGGTTTAAATTTCGAAATAAAAAAGGTATATTTGAAACCGGAAAAAACTACGGTTCCTGCGGGAGTGATGCGTGAATTATTAATAAATAGTTCACTTATCACTTAAAATTGTTAAATAAATAACTTTTCCACATCAGGGAAACCGACTTCAAAAAGCGCATAAGTAAGATACTCGTACCTAAGTTGAGTAAAAAGTAAATTAAAAAAATAGTTTAGATGTTTGTTATTATTACGTCAAAACGACCAAATGAATCTATATATATATATATATATAGACTCATATATATATATATATATATATATATATATATATATATATATAAATGAACCCCTATTTCTCCTGGTCACGCTATAACTTGAGAACGGCTTTACCGATTTCATTCATTTCTTTTTAATGTTTTCTTATACTTGGTAGAAGATTGTTACATTAAAAAAAATTAAGAAAATTGCGCAGAAACTTAGAAAAAATAAGAAAAAATAACGGCTACCTTTATTATAACCTTTTTTTATGTAACCTTAGCCGCAACGTTATCTACACTTTGCTAAGCACGTTTGCAATAACTGACAGATGTTTGACAGTTTTTTGTCAGTTGTTCAGACAGATCGCACACCGCCAATATCGTTTACAAAGATCGCATAATTCTAGCGTAGCATTATATTCTCTTTGCGGTAAGTTAGTTAGTAGTTGTATCGGTCGGAATCAAGGACTTCATCATGAAAATCCATGGTCGGCATTAAGAACGAATTATAACCCTTATCCAGCTCCTTGGTCTAAATGATATTCTCTACGAGGTAAAATTAAACTATTTTGCTTTGATTTTGCATATTGTTAATGAATTATGGTTTTCATTTCTTAGTGCACACTGAACAGTCGTTTGAATCGGAAAATTTATGGTCACAGCAAATCGTTACTATTGAACCTATGAACGTTGTATGTTCACATTGCAAGGCATTGAAGTTCCAAAATGAAGCCCCTGTTGCGCCAGCGGCAAGGTGAAATTGATACCATTGGAAGCGCCTCCAGACTCACTACATTCTTTGGTTTCTGGAAATGGACCAGATTCCAAACATTTTGACTCATATCCAGCAATACAATAATTGCTTTCAAATGACCTCATTTGCAACAAAAAATATTTGAGATAATTTTATGCCCACTTTCAAGGTAACTGTAATGAGAAACATTAAAGTTTTACCACCAATTTTACTATTACCTATTTTACATATATTTACCGTCGCAGATTCAGGGTCAAATATATCATCAAACAGGTTCCTTATTGCCAACGCCGGACAGTGACTACAAATTTTTGCAAATTTATTTTTCGGGCGATTCAGCAAGACAAGTCGATCAGCGTGGTGCACACAATAATTCAGTGAAAACCATCTGATAACCACAAAATTGTCATCAGAGCCGATAAGACGCCTGTAGGATAACACGCAAGACGTTTTAATGCGCTAACAATTGAAGAAGTCGGTATTGTCGTCGTGGCGGAAAATTTAGAACATCGAGATATTGTTTTACATCGGCGGAACGATCAACTGCAGCGTGTTCCAAACACATCGATCATATGATGGATTACAATATCCTTTCTTATTTTGGCAAGGTGAAGATGGGTATAATTTTTCAATGAAGATGATAAGTCCAATTACAGGTAAATAAACAATCTACGTTTACTACATTAATCACAACGATAATTTATCTTAATAATACGACAAAATTGTTACAGGCGCCGAACTAACACAAAGTTAGTTCAATGAATATCAATGAAATTCATACTGACTGATGGTTCGAGAAAATAAGGACAACCGCATCTTAAAATGTCGGCGTCTATCTTACCAATATGTTGTGGATATGTACGTGAAAGTTACATATATCAAGGTTGAACCAGGCAAAACTTCGTCCCGAGGAATACGTTCACCTGCGGGATGCCATTAATGCTGACGGAAATGCACAGAATGTCAGCAGAACAACTATTCTCCCAGCAACATACGTCGAAAGTCCTCGGCATATACATAAATACACTTAAGATGCTATGTCGTATGTACGTCATTATGGCATATCAGATTTGTTTATCACGTTCACGTGCAATCTATAGTGGACGGAAATTCGACAAGAATTATTACCTTGCCAATTGATCGCCACGACATCACTGCAAGGGTGTTCAAAAGAAAATTAAAATCACTCATGGATTTTATTGTCAAGCATCGCGTGTTTGGCGAGAACCGTTGTTGGATGTATTCAGTCGAGTGGCAAAAGTGCGGATTGCCACATGCACATATCCTTATTTGGTTGGTTGAGAGAATAAGACCGAATGAAATTAATTATGTAATATCAGCAGAAATTCCCGATAGTGACGACGATCCACTATTACATGAGGTGATTACAAAAAATATGATGCATGGTCCTTGTGGAATATTAAATCCTATTTCTCCGTGTAAGGTTGAAGGGAAATGTTCAAAACGCTACCCAAGATAATTAGTAGCAGAAACAATTACTGGAATTGATGGTTATCTACTATATCGCCGCAGATCCACAGATGACAATGGAAGGTCAACAATAGTCAAAGTGAATCAACAGGACATTAAAGTTGATAATCGTTGGGTTGTTCCGTTCTCACCGTTACTCTCAAAGACATTTAAAGCACACATAAACTTCAAATTTTGCCAGTCCATGAAATCTATTAAGTACATTTGCAAGTACGTAAACAAAGCTAGTGACATGGCTGTTTTCGGAGTTGCTGATGAAAATTCAAACGATGAGGTCACTCAATTTTAAATGGGCCGCTATGTTAGCAGTAACGAAGCGATGTACATGAAAGACACCCCACAGTTGTTCACTTGGCCGTACATTTGGAAAACGTTCAAAGAGTGTATTTTATAACGGAGAATGTATTACAACGAGTTGAAAGGCCGCCATCGACAACATTGACCAGCTTCTTTGAAATGTGCCAGAATGATGACTTTGCCAGAATGCTGATTTACTCTGAAATGCCTAGATATTATACCTGGAACCAATGATTAATGAAATTTCAACGATGGAACAAGAATATCCAGTTCCAGGTTACCCACAAATACTTTCCGCTGATGCACTAGGACGTCTTTACACAGTCCATCCCAGTCAAGACGATTGTTTTTATTTGCGTTTACTGTTAGTCAATATTCGTGGCCCAACATCATTCCAACATCTGCGAACAGTTAATGGTGTATTGTGCGGCACATACAGAGAAGCCTGCCAACATTCGGGATTGCTAGAGAATGACGCTCATTGGGACCACACACTCGCAGATGCTGTAATGTCGTCAAATGCTAAACAAATACGAACATTGTTTGCTATAATTTTATGCACATGCTTGCCATTCACACCGATTGATATATGGAACAAATATATAGATCATATGGCCAAAGATATATTAATCAGATGCGCCTTAGAACATTGAATGCAGATTTGCAAATGAACGAAGAAATTCACAATGAAGCATTAATTTTAATTGAGAACATGTGCTTGATGCTTACCAACAAAAGATTATTACAATTAGGAATGACAACGCCCAATCGTACATCGCATGACGCATTTAATCAAGAGTTGACACGCGAAACTCAATACGATTGCGAAACATTAGGAGAAACCGTTCAAAGACATGTACCCATTCTAAATCAGCAACAAAAATATGCCTACGATACACTCATGCAAGTAGTGAACAATGGAACAGGTGGAATTTTTTTCTTAGATACGCTCGGTGGAACTGAAAAAGCATTCTTGATATTATTCATTTTGGCAACGATTCGATCGCAAAGCGGTATTGCACTTGCACTTGCATCATCAGGTATTGCAGCAACGTTGTTGGAAGGCGGTCAAACAGCTCATTCAGCACTCAAATTGCCATTGAACATGCAAGTTAATGAAAATCCAACGTGCAAACTTTTGAGGAATTCTGCGATGGCCAAAGTGTTGCAGCAAAGCAGATTAATCGTTTGGGATGAATGCACGATGGCACACAAAACAATCTTTGGAGGCATTAGACCGCACAATGAAAGATTTACGAAACAACCAAATCCGGTTTGGTGGAGCGATGATTCTATTGGCAGGATTTTAAATTATGGAAATACGCCAAGACACTTAAATTAAATATGAATATGCGAGTCGTATTGCAAAATGACGAATCTGGTGAAGTATTTTCCAAACGATTGCTCGATATTGGTAATGGCAAAATTCCTGTTGACACATTGTCTGGATACATTCCCTGCAAATATTTGTCACTTTACTGAATCAAAGACCCAACTCATCGAGATGGTTTTCCCAAACATAGCTAAAAATTACAAAAATCATGTTTGGTTAAGGGAACGTGTTACATTGGCTGCAAAAAAAACGTTGATATCAACGAAATGAATTTTCAAATAGCCGGCGAATTGATGACATACAAATCCGTTGATTCCGTTACTGACCAAGATGATGTTGTCAACTATTCAACGGAATTTTTAAATTACCTGGAATTTCCCGGATTACAACCTCATAATCTGAAACTAAAAATCGGATCGGTAATCATAATGTTACGAAATATAAACCAGCCGCGTCTTTTTTCTGGTACCCGGCTTGCGGTGAAGAAATTAATGAACAACGTCATCGAAGCCACAATTTCAAAAGGGAAGTATAGAGGCGAAGATGTTTTGATTCCACGCATCCCTATGATTCCGAACGACATGCCATTCGACTTTAAACGGTTACAATTTCCAGTGCGGCTTGCATTTGCAAAGCCAATAAATAAATTGCAAGGGCAGTCGTTAAGTGTTTGTGGCATTAATCTTAAAAATCCATGTTTTTCACATGGCCAACTGTATGTGACCTGTTCTCGTGACGGAAACCCATCAGCATTATTTATTTACGCGCCAGGAAACAAAACTTACAATTGTGTGTATCAACAAGCATTACAATAAACAATATGTTATAGATAAAATACAAAATTGCAAACATTTTAAATATCAAAATATAAAACAATAGAAATAATTATTATTAGTATAGTATTCCAGTTTGAATCGAATGACAGGACAACGTCTGTCGGGTCAGCTAGTTTAGATATAATTTAGCAACCAGTTGATAAACTTAAACAATTTATATTGTAATTGGGGGTACTTACAAATAGTCAGTTTACATTTTTTTTCATCTAATCTTACTACTAAGCTCGCGGCCTCCACTGAGAAGTTAGGGCTAGAAACTCAGCAGGCTTCACCTTTTTTTTACTATTTTTTCATTTTTCTTATTATAATGTGTGAGTATAATGTTTATGTTACAATTAAATAGATAAGATCTAGCTCCAGTGTGATGCCTTACGATCGAGATGTGAGACTAATGATGTTATTTCTAAAGAGTAAGTGTCTTAAGGATGCCGGATGGACCAGTTCCCACAATCAGCATTCGTGCACGAGTATGACTACTGGAACAGGGATCACTCCCCTCGTCCATATTGCAGGGAAGGAAGTGACTCTCGCTAGATAGCCACCGCGAGAACAGACATTTGAGTGAGCATAAATACGCTCCATATCACCAAAGTAAAGTTTTCCCAGCCACTACGTATTTTATAACATTGTAATTATACGATGTTTTATTTCATTACCACAAAACATAAACCTGTCGTTAGTTCCAAAATATATCTAGGTACTTATTTATCTGTATAAGCACGCAGGGGCTGCAGAAACTACAAAGTTCTGACAGGTTACTTTCCTGCTGACCTCTCTCTCGTTCACCATTCTCATAGTTTTTTTTAAATCATATATGCTCGCCAGCTACGGAAACTCATGACTTGTCAGTTCAAGAAGGCATGATACATTTAAACATAATGTTGTACTATCACAGTGCCAATATCCTTCCATGATCGCATTGTAAGTATATTCACACAAAGAAGACTTTGTTATTTTTTTTTACTTTTAAAAAACATAATTATTATGATAGGATTTATTCGCATGTGGTGGGTGCGTTTACAAGCATGAAAATTCATATACACAAATACTCAGACCAAAACAAATATTTGTGAATCACACTAAAGATTTGTCCCGTGCGGGAATCGAATCCGCGACTATTAGTCACAGTGGGCGGAACGGCTTAAGCTCTGAACCACTGCGCTAATCGTCTGTCGTCTTTTTATTCCATAGGTACATATATCTGTTTCGACATTCTTTCTTTTGACAATCGATTTAAGTCCAAACCATTGGAATATATTTTTTCTCATATTTACGATATTTCGCGAACATGTCGAATCATAGAAATCCGCTAATCGTAGCCGTTGCCGACTATGAACCTAACTCCCCTCCTATCAGCCGCTACCGCCGTCCGAGGCATGTTCTCACCGACTCTCCTGATGCCCTAACATCCCTTCTTTCGGATACAGATACCGCACACAGGGTCAGACACCTACCTCGCCGGTGAGGTCGAAGAATCCCTTGCCAGCCGGCCGATGCAGAGCATTACGGCGAGACACCTAGTATACGCCCTCCTCCATAGCGACTGCCCAAGCAGAGGCCGTTCCTCGTTGTGGCGCCCTTGAGCTAGTTGCCCCCTTGCCCTTCTGGCTCGAGCGTAGTGGTTGAACGCTCGTACGCTTATCCGGTGAAGCTGTAAAGGCGCCGCGGCCAACAGCATAGATCATTCACACACACACACACACACACGCACACACGCACGCACGCACGCACACGCACACACAAATCATCTTTACACCGATAATTCGATTTTCTGACATACTCTCTTAGTACTTTATTGCAAAAGTGTGTTGCAAACTAAATTGTTTTTCAATTTCATATCATATCGTATATTGATTACATTCGTATGTGAAACAATACAGTGTTTTTCCCCTAACGTGTCCATAACACTTTTAAACCAACCTAAATAAGTTTATATAAGAATAAATCCACGAATTTTTGTCTGATTTATAAACCGGAAAACACTCGCAGATTTATCGTATACCTTTCCCTCTGGTTGGGATTCAATATATTTTTTACCTCGTTCTGTATTTTTTTAACCCTGTTATTAGCACCGAGGGAGCGAATTGATATTTTAGTATAATATTTCAAGCTTTTTGCATTTCTAGTATTACACTAGAAATGATGTGTTTAATTATGATTTCCTGAAAATATTAATTAGTGCCTCCAATCATGAGCTTATGGGAGGCCTCTCACAAAGTGAACTGATGACCTGGTTACTGGTATAGCTGGATATAAGCTGGGTGCGTACAGCGTACAGCCGGTCGTCGTGGCGATCTTTGGGGGAGGCCTCTGTCCTTCAGGGGACGTCTTTCCGTATTAAACATTTTGTCCGACCTAGGATTTGAACCTAGGACCTCATGATTACTACGCGCAGTATTCGACACTACACCAATGACTGAGACCGTCCTAAACAAAATGTTGTTTAGTATTATTCTAATTTTATCATAAATCGGATCGGGTAAAGGCCAGGAACTCAAACTTTAAATTAAATATGGCTCTTCTAAGCCTTATTTCCCGATTAAACTTTCGTGTGCCTGAACGTAGATCTATGCAACTTTTTGTAAAGGCGTTGTCTACCGGAACCCAGTCCTACGCTCCTCTGCCAGCATGCATCTTTTTTTATATTTAACGACGCTTGGGTATTCTGACTGGCCGTCTCAATGCTGGTAACGGTGAAAGGTGGATTTATCTTCATTTTAATAGTCGTCCGCATGGTGGCCGAACATAAAAAAGGAACTTGAAATAACACTGGGGTCTCGTCGTCCGGTACACTAATTTTCCTTGATATGCGAGTATGCGCACAATAGTTGTTGATAATAATTGTCACATGGAATGCAGTGAGTTTAGCTGCTCCGCGATACGTCCGTCCGCTTGCCCCGTTGCTAATGGACTAACAACGCAGCGCCGTCCGCCAGCTCACATTGACTATCTGCGCTTAGTGATCCGTCATCTGACAGACGTTATCGACACACTCGAACAATCATAGAGTATGTCTATGACAAGATTACAAGGTTACTAAAATGAAAATAACTGCTCGCCATTCCATTAACTGATTTTCAAATAATAGGATAAGACATATTTATACAAGGTATAACATAATAGACGCAAAACCTCAGACACCCCAATTAGAGAATTTCTTCATAAATTCAAAACGAAAACCAAATTTCCAAATTTAAAGGTTTTTACCCCTTCTTTACACACTTTTATACCCCAATTAACAATGAAACTTGTACATGTATGTGTGCATTTTGAGAAATACGTGTTAGGAATGCATTTCTAATCTCCTTATTGCTATGAATCAGCATTTTTTGCAAATTTAAAAAAAAATGTAAGATACATTAAAAGTATTTGGAATCAATTCAGTTATCGATTTAGAACAAGCTTGTTTATAGAGTTTGAAATTCTTTGAGCGTTTTCTTAGACAACAAATGAATCATAATTGTCATTGAACATGGTTCAACAACATTTACAATTCATTTCTAGAACGAAATTAACTCGGGAGCGCAGATCTGCGCTCACAATGTTCATTTAAAAATGCCTAATTATACCTGTTTATTTACGAAATGTATGTGTATAGTGTAATTTTATACAGAGTTTTCGTAGTTTTTACTGTAAAATATATCGTAATATACAATTAAAATATTGTTTTTTGATAATTAAGTGTCATACGACCACGAACTTTAATGAAAAACAACTGCGTAAAGCAGGGCGCTAATGCATTGTTTCGCGTGGCAGACAATGCACATTTCACTTTCCGAGTCCCGGCATACGAGAGGTTAATACGATTTTGTTTATCGCATCCCAAAAAGTACGTAATAATTATATAGAAATATACGGTATACTTTTTGGTATGCTGCTACTAATTAATTTCCCGTATTACATAGTTTGCGATGGATCAATCATCATCAATTATATTAACGTGCACGCCCATCAGCCATCTAGTTATTAGAGATACGTTTATGAGTACTCTATCATCTATTTAATATATTTATTTTGTTTCCCTAAACATCCATTCCCTAGAAAATTGAAGTGGCTGCCTATTCGGCAACGCCGGGACTCACATATCATTTCTCTTATCTTTTCCGTCCTTTATACCTCCGAAGCTCCTGTTTATCTACGTGAGCAATTTGACTTTCTTGTCCCCAAGGAAAGGGCCTGTCGTACTGCTACTTCTCTCCTTCTTCGTGCTCCTCTTCATTTTTCCAGTTGCTATGATATGTCTTTTACTGTTCGTGAAATGCGTCTTTGGAGCTCACTCCCACACGCTATACGCGCAAGCTCCTCTCTGGACATCTTCAGGAGAAGAATCAGGGAACATTTCCTATCTGATTATTGATACATATTGATAATATAATATTGATAATACTATGTGTATTTTTATGTATGTTTATTTTATAAATTATATATATTTAATTTTTGTATAGTATTTATTTAATTTATATTTATGTCTATTTTATCGTATGTTTGAATGTGTGATTGTATAACTGCCCTCTTATTAACATTCTCATCTCTCAACACTTAAAAGTTCGCTGGAAGAGAACCCATATTTTGAGTTAAACTCGCCATTGTATATCACTTGTAAAATTACAACTGTAAATGTACTGTATACAATAAAGGATTAAATAAATAAAATAATTAAATTAATTAATGGTAAAGAGAAAACAATTCTAAATGCTCTATATTTTACGATGTAGATCGGTATGAATATTGATATCAAATAATACGGTTGACTTCCCTGAATCCAATCCGTACGGGATTGGACTCAGGGGATTCAACCGTATTATTCGATTTAAACATTGATTCCTTACATTGCTTTTATATTAAAATTAGCTGTACCAACCATGGTAACCAACTTCGCGTTATATTCAGGCATGTATTTAACACCCTTAAACTTTATTTAGACAACAGGTAGTATATCCTTTCCTTGTATAAAATCTATGTCCTTGCCGAATTTGTACTTACGGGAAAATATTTCAACACGTCAAAAAAAGAACTTGGGTATAGTAAACGCCAACTTTACCATTGTCATGAAGTGACATTTCTCTTGATGACAGTGTTAGTTTTTACCCGTGGGCCAAAAGATCCTTGTGTGTCTGTATATGAAAGAAATGAAAATGATCCTAGGATCGAATTCTATGGCACATCGATTGTGACATGTTTGACGAAATTGTTATATTTTCAATGAACACTTCAAAACTTGTGCGGTAATTAAATATTAAAAAAATCTTCATCGACCCATCTATACTCACTTTGTCATATTAACTATAAGCCTTCTAATTACAATAAAATGGAGAAAGAAATAAGCTTATATTTCTTTCTTACCCCATAATTATACAACAACCAATTGAAAATCCAACATATGCGAACTTATTTTGTTATTTTTAAACAATACAATACCTTTATAACAGCAAACGAGAAGGAGAAATCTAGACTAATACGTTCTTGTTGTTATTTATAGGCTGAAGACCAGCTTTCAGTGAACTGAACTATTATCTGAGAGTGAAGCTCGGGCGCCCATTAATCACACAAAGTTGAATGCGTGACTAATTCGGTGCCTCATTCCGGGTGTTACGAGTTTGCATTTTCCGACAAGTTGGCGACATTTTAGCGAGTTGCATTACTTTTGACGTCTCGTTCAAACTTGTTCCTAACAGTTTTGGTTAACAAATCAGTTAACAAACTGAGGGCTTAGCCTGAAAAGATTGGCGTTCGCGAAACGGTATCGAATTGATATGCTTTCCTTGTGACACTAATAATTATTAAATAAAATTAAACGTGACGGCAAGCTTAGTCGATAGCGTCACGGTAACTTCAAAAATTTCTTGCTAAGCGCTCTGAGGGTTTAACACGAACAGATTGACGTTAGGGTAACATTGCCCAGAAACGTGCCGTCATAGTGATCCTAATTCAGTAAATTTGTAGTATGAAAAGGATGGCATATCAACTCGATAGTGTTACGCTGACATCAATCTCTTCATGCTCTGATGCTTTTAGCATACATAAATAAATTCATGTACGTCAAAATTTTGTTTGTGCAATGACAAATATGTTGAGACGCTTTAACAACAAACTTTATAGATAGTCATAGTGACGTTCTCTAAGCTATTTATCATGTTAGTTGTCATATATATCATTCACTAAATTTATCACTTATCAAACACCTCTAAGCACGAGTTTCTACTTAAGAATAGAGTTAAATCTGATTATAAGTATATTATTATTTTCTCATATTTTTACTCCACAAGGATCTTTTGGGCCGCGCCCAAAATCGGAACTAACGCTGTCATCAAGAGAAATGTCACTTTATGTCAGTCGCAGGGTTGTCGTTTGCTATGAAATTTACTCATTATTTTTTAATTAGTAGGAAAATTTTACTTAATGATAACCCTGACTTCACACCAACTCCCACCTGTCAATGTTATCCACAGGCCAAAAGATGCTTGTCACGTTATAGATTGCATTTTAGGAAAGGGCATAAGCTAGTACCTTGACTTAAAAAAATAACGCAGATGAAGTCACGGATAAAAGCTAGTCTATAGAATAAATTTATGATCAAAACTAAGCTTAATACAAGTGTAAAATTTTATATTACGACAAATGTTTTAGAATCAATTCGTATGATGTTTACGCTATAGTCCATTGCAGACAGGAAAATTGTCTTCAAAATGAGCATAGCATAAAACTCCAGTAAAGTAAAGAGGTTAGAGGCGAAAGAGGCACAAATAATCTTATTTTATTTTCTCTACTTATTTCACTTGTGATGACAGTGAAGTTGTAACGACATTGCATGAGTGGGTACATTAAATGTAATGTTAGTGGTGGAACAAGTATTATTTGCTGTTTTCAAAAAAAACAGATCAAGACGAGAAATACGAGTATAATACATTAGGATTATAGGCGTAGTCTAACATAAATTAGGCCTCAAATAAAACCTAATATAAAGACTCATAATGTAGTAACACCCGAAAAACCCACCCACACCGTTATACTTATACTCCCTAAGCGGTGGCGGCAGAGGTGTACTGTGTACACCCACTTTTCGCCGATAATGTTAAGTCCCATGTTATAAGGGGCGAGTTTATGGCCAGCATTTTCATCATCTTTGATTCTTTTTGCTAGTGGTTAGACCGTTGAACTGCAAAGAGGTCTCGGGCTTAACCCCTAGCACGCTCCTCTGTCTATTCGAAAACATGTGCGTATCTAAAAAAAATACTATTACTTGCTTTAATGGTGAAGAAAAACATCGTGAGGAAACCTGCATGCCTAAGAGTTTCTCGAAGGTGTGTGAAGTTCGCCAACGCGCACTGGGCCAGCGGGCTGGACTATGGCCTAAACCCTCTGTTTGAGAGGAGGCACGTACCCAACAGTGGGACAGTTTCCTAACAGGGATTATATTATTATTATTATTGGTTCTTTAACGACACAAAAGTCGATTTTCAACAATTTATTAAATTTGAATAACCTTAATCGAAAAACAAATTTTATCTATAAAATTATACAGATTTAAATTTATAAGTCTGGAATTTTAATTTTATTGCATGCGCTATTTACCTTTTATAAATTGTTACATTGGAAATGTTCTTGACGCATGTATTCTTAAATTGAATTAGTGTAAATAATTGTTGGTAAACAAAATAAACAAAAAACATCATACCTGGCACAATGCCAGACTCCGGACTGATACTGGAAATGGTTGTATCCAAGAATTACTTTTTATGTATAATCTGTAAATATCAAAGAATGAGGTTGTTGCTTCGTTGGGTCTATTAGCGAATAATGCGCGTAGCGATCGCGAGGTCCTGGGACAAATGTAGTTTTGCTTACGAAAACTTCCCAGCATCAGTCCGGAGTCTGGAATTGTGCCCGGTATATGGCCGCCGTGTGGTTCCCGGCTTAGAATTGGACCAACCCATCTCATCCCATTCGGTGTCGTACAAGGCGACTCAGGGACAACTAGGGAATGGGCCGCAGCGTTCTCCTAGATACTTCCACGACCAATAAACTGCGTTTGCCAACCCGCCTGCCAAGCGTGGCGAGTAAGGCAAATCCCCCCAATTATTATGGAAGTAATATATAAAACCAGGCCCCTAGTCCCCAGCGGTCCTGTTCGTCCATGGTAGCAGCCATGGAAACAACAGGACAAAGGGTGCTAAGAATGTCCGGCAGAGATTCGGCTACCAACAAAAACGACGAAAATTGGCCCTGGTGACATACAACGCACCTACCCACGTTGAGAAGCTAGTTTAACTGGAAGAAGAGATAGATTAGTTGAACTGGAGTATTTTTGGTTTATCGGAGGTCCGAAGAGAGGGCGAGGACACGATAACCTTAAAATCCGGCAACTTGTTTTTCTACCGGGAGGGCGAACAGTCCCAAGGTGGTGTCGGATTTATCGTCCACAAGTCACTCATAAACAACGTTGTGTCCATCACTAGTGTCTCGAGTAGGGTAGCTTACCTGATACTCAGAATATCCAAAAGATATTCGCTGAAGGTTATACAGGTCTACGCACCGACCTCGGCATACACAGACGATGATGTCGAAGTTATGTATGAGGACATTTATAGACCCATACATACTTCCAAAGCACACTTTACAGTAGTTATGGGTAACTTCAATGCGCGGCTGGGCAAACGGGGCGATGAGGAGTTGAGAGTGGGGCAATTTGGATACGGGCAGTGCAACCCCATGGGTCAGACAGAGGCTGGCCGATTTTCTGGCAGAAAGAGGGACTCTTTATGATGAACTCCTTCCAGAAGCCGCCTCATAGAAAATGGACCTGGATGAGCCCTGATAGTTCCACAAAAAATGAGATAGACTTCATCATGAGCACCAAGCGACAAATATTTAATGATGTCTCCGTGATTCACAGGGTAAAAACCGGTAGTGATCACCGAACGGTGGTGGTGATCACAGAGGCACATTAAATATTAAAGTCAAAATGGAACGTTCGCGCCTGATGAAGTCTACGCTCCGACCTTCTTATGCACATATCCAAAACCCCAAAAAACTTTCAACTCGAATTGTCAAATCGCTTCGAATTGCTAGACAGCAACGCATCAGTGGACGAAATCAACAACAGGCTGGTAGAGACTGTCCCTACGGTCGGGTCCAAGTATTTTGATCCCCACCGTAAAAATAGGCCTCAAAAACTATCTGACTACACCCAAAACCTCATGCCTGAGCGACGTACCATGACACTCCAAACCTCCGATGATGCTAAGTCCTATAGGAAGCTCAATGGATAGATATTGAAGTCCTTGCGACACGATTTACGGTCCTTTAATACAAGACGTATTGAGGAGACCATAGAGCAGAACAAGAGCTCCAAAGTGTTCGCAAGAGACGCGTCTATTGGGCAAAGCCAGTTGACGAAGCTGAAGATGGAGGACGGAAACGTAATGTCAAGTAGGTCAGAGGTGCTCAGGGAGATCGAGAGGTTTTATGGGCAGTTATATATCTCAGTAGCGGAACCTGTTGTTGACTTCGTAAAAGACCCAAGAGCCAAGCTAGCCGACACTACACTGAAGATATACCGGACATCAACCTGTACGAGATTAGGATGGCTGTCAAACAACTTAAAAACAACAAAGCGTCAGGCGAAGACGGAATTACCGCAGAGCTTTTGAAGGCGGGTGGAACGCCGGTACTTAAAGTCCTTCAGGGGCTGTTTAATTCTATCTTGCTCGAAGAGAAAACGCCAGAAGCATGGAACAGGGGTGTGGTTTTACAAGAAAGGTGATAATACCCTAAAGAACTATAGGCCCACCTCACTGCTGAGCCATGTTTATAAGTTGTTTTCGAAAGTCATCACGAATCGTCTCGAATGCAGGCTTGATGACTTCCAGCCTCCCGAACAATCCGGATTGAATCAGGAATGAGGAGATACGCAGAAGAACCAAAGTCACCGACATAGCCCTCAGGATTAGCAAGCTGAAGTGGCAATGGGCAGGCCACATAGCGCGAAGAACGGACGGGCGTTGGGGCAGAAAGATTCTAGAGTGGAGACCACGTATTGGCAAGCGCAGCGTAGGGCGGCCGCCTGCCAGATGGACCGACGATCTTGCGAAAATCGCAGGAAGTCGTTGGATGCAGGTGGCATCGGACCGGTTACGCTGGAAAGCGATTAGGGAGGCCTATGTTCAGCAGTGGACAAGTAAAGGCTGAGGTGATGATATGGCAAAAGGCTTGACCCCTACATGGGACCTAACATCGTGGGCGAAAAGTGGGTGTATTTAGTACGTCTCTGTCACGGTCGCTTGAGGAATATAGGCATGGCGGTGTATTTTTTGGTTTCTTTTTATGTGGTTTCATATCATATAAATGTATTTGTCGGGATTGCCTCAGACATCAAAAGTAAGACGGAAGGTAGGTACGGTTATAAATAGTTTTATTAATTTAAACCTTATGACTTAATAAATGAACCGACACTAAATCAGCCATAATTTTATATTAGGTGCACACACAATCAATATTAACATAGATTAAACATTAATCAAGATTTTACACAAGCCAAATAGTTAGCAAGAGTACCCTAATGGGAGTGAGGGAGGCAGAGACTCGTACTGAGACAGCAGTCCGTGCACCGAGACGCATCCGTTAGAAATGCGTGCCGATACAACTGAGCGGCCTGTTTTATACTCTCCAAGCGTAGTGGGAGGTAAGTGGGGGCAATCACGTCCGGTGCACGTGCTGCTAGCGCATGATATCGCCATCTCTTTCTTGTACTAAATGTCAGCTGCCGCCGTCACGGCCATTCTGACAACCGCACGTCCTCGCGCGCAAAAGTTTCTTCACTCTAGACAAAAGACAATCTTTAAAAATTAGATATGAGACATACTGTAGTACTGCGGAACTGGGTCATCGGCTTTTAAACATGGCGATATTTGCTAGTCTAGATAATCATCTCATGGATGAGATCCCTGCAGCTCACAAACCGCTGGACTAGGTTATCAACCCACAAAAGCAGGTGAGACCCCTTCAGCTCACAAATCGATGGACTAGGTTATCAACCCACAAAAGCAGGTGAGACCCCTTCAGCTTACGAAGAGCTGGACTAGGTTATCAACCCACAAAAGCAGGTGAAACCCCTACAGCTCACAACTTGCTGGACTAGGTTATCAACCCACAAAAGTAGGTGACACCCCTTCAGCTATAACTGGGCTAGGTCACAACTCTTTCAACCCCTACAGTATAAACTAATTTAGCCACCCAGTAAGGGACCTTGTTCCGGTACTGGGTTATACAAAACAGAATCGCAGAATACAGTCGCCCCAAGTATCTTCAGAGTTTTCCACTAATTCGCCCGAAGCAGCATTATAGAACTCATTTATATTACAAGGTACATTATCCGCCGTCACGGACCATTCAACGTTATTACGTTTCAATGAACCAAACATGCAAGTACCGTAAAATAGTACTCTATTATTAAGAAATACGAGGATCATTAACCAGAGCCATGCACCAACTTTGTATTTATCATAATTATGAGTGTCTAATGTAACATCCGTATTCCCTAAACTACACGAGCAAGGCTCTGTACCGCCACGGCTTTCCGGTCGAATACTACTGTGATCTCTCAAGACTACGGGTTTCGCCAGAGCCACACGCACCGCTCACGCACGGCCTACTTGGTTTTCCCAAGAGACACATTCCTGCTGAGCTACTGGTACGGTAGAACTTTTTTACAGCCAATTAATTGTGAACAAGAACCGAATTGGTACATGACTTACTGGCATTTAATTATTTTACGTAAATGGAACATTTTTTTATTAAATGATATCAAAGCTATACCTCAGTGGAGATCATTCATCATATAATCAAGATCATTTTATCCAAGAGTACACAATCGTTACAAATAGTATCACTAGATCACATACATCAAACATGGCTCAGCTGTCGCAACAGCTAGTGACAAAACCTTTGCCACCCAGATTGTCATTGTGTCTTGCGATACAACCAACTAATACTAGAGTCTAAAACTCTCAGGTCAAACAGACCAAACTTCTAGTCTCATGCAGTACCCGGACACTTAGTCCTGGTCCACACAAAACCCTGGCCACGCAGGCCAAACCTTATATCCATGGTATGTGTTCTACTATCTCGCGTGGATGCATCCTCCAGCGTCCACAATACCGGATTTTAAATCACAATCATTTACTTCAGAAGGAACTTCACTCTGAGGCATCTTTTTATTAACTGACATGAGCGTACTTGCAAGTTGTATTGCCCTCTAATTGGCAACTTTAAAATGTAACGATAACCATTAAACACTTTTAAAATTTTAAAGGGTCTAATTTTGCCCAATTTCTTTCCTTATCTATCAAACTAAATAATCTATTGCAAATTTAACCACCTTTGTCAATAAAATCGAGCATAATCGTAATTTGGTATCCTAACCATACTCTCTACCCCTTGCTGTCTCGTCTTATCGATATCTACCCCAAACTCCGTTAACAATCGAAAGATTCAATGGTCCCGCTATATGCACAGCAGAGTTAACATGCGTACCAATAAATTCACAACTAACACTTTGACGAGAGAGCATTCGGCACCAGAATCAAAAATAAAAATCCTACGACACATCCGATTGCTGTAGCTGTCCGCACACCCTTATTTATCCGCAGCTCTTCACGCGCCGCTTGGCTTGCACGCTTACGCTGCTACTGCCAGCTGGTGCCACTAGTGCTGCTTAATCAGCCACATTGACGCTCAACCAGCGATAACCTGCAATTTAACCAGTGTAAACAGGGCGAAAGCGCAATAAATTACGCAACAAACATTACAGTAATAAACTGTAGCTTTTAAACTCGTAGACTATATCGTTAACTCGAATGACAGACAAAAGGAGCAGCAATCTAACATCACGGTAAACGCAATCACAGTATGTAACGGATACTGCGCACTCAAAGCCATGTAATGGACAGCTTCAAATCTAACTTCAAGCTTATCGAATTAAGGGGACTTTAAACTTTGCTTATAAGAAGTTTTACAACTCAATACACAAAAAAGTTTTATAATTCGCAATCACGAAAGTACAGCCAATGGGCTGGTGTAATTGATAACGAAGGCGTTATCAAACCATTCGTTAAAACTATGTGGGTAAATTGGGGTGCATCCCTATTCTAAGATCAGACTTAGTTATGACTCCACTTGGGACAATTGAACTCACTGCATTGACCGATCCACACGCATCAAGCAGCCAAGCATTTAACCAAACCCCTTAACCCAACGAAAAGCGACCAAACGCGCACAAACACTGCACCCAGTAATAAATTGCAATGCCCACACCCACTCACCGACCCAATACGCGCAAATCTGTCACATCATTCGCAGAAGTTGGATCTATACCAGGGCCAGTAGCCAAGTGCACCTCTATAGGCGTCAACATTAACAAAATGAGAAATGAACGGGAACTACACAGCGAACAGTCACGTAGGCCAAACAAGGCACTACCGACCGCGGCAAGGGAACAGGTAACACACTCGCAGCTTGGATAGGCCCAGCAATAGCAACGATAGTAAAGTACCCTCAGTTACAGAAACGATAGCAAGGTACCCTCATCATTAATTTAAACAATAGCAAAGTACCCTCGTCACTGAATTCAATTGCACAGAACCTCATAATAACGAGAAGTACGCTCTAGATTGAAAACGACTCGCCGGGGTGATGCAAACTGCAGGTGCATATACCACGCACACGTCCACACGCACTGCTGATCGCACGCACTGCCGATCGCGCGCACTGTCGCCGCCACTCTCATCGTCAACACTGCTGACAGGTCTCCAGACCCACTGCTACACACCGGATCATGCAGTGGCCCCGACTCACTCGATGCACTTTGCACTTGAAGCAGGTCTTGGACCTTCACACCAGGAGTGCTTTCATGCAACTTGTTGTCAGATGAAAAGCTTAATTGTCTTTTTAAAGCCAACCATACACATGTTGCTGGGTCGTTATAGAGCCTCTTGACGCACGTAGCTTTATTTTTTTAATTGTTAAGGTACCCGATTATTCTTACGTAAAACAGGCAATATCAAGTGCTATTTTTCTTTTATCAGTGGGTATGTAGGTTACTATCCCACTTCCGATGTCGGGATTGCCTCAGACATCAGAAATAAGACAGAAGGTAGGTACGGTTATAAATAGTTTTATTAATTTAAACCTTATGACTTAATAAATAAGCCGAAACTAAATCAGCCATAATTTTATATTAGGTGCACACACAATCAATATTAACATAGATTAAACATTAATCAAGATTTTACACAAGCCAAATAGTTAGCAAGAGTACCCTAATGGGAGTGAGGGAGGCAGAGACTCGTACTGAGACAGCAGTCCGTGCACCGAGACGCATCCGTTAGAAATGCGTGCCGATACAACTGAGCGGCCTGTTTTATACTCTCCAAGCGTAGTGGGAGGTAAGTGGGGGCAATCACGTCCGGTGCACGTGCTGCTAGCGCATGATATCGCCGTCTCTTTCTTGTACTAAATGTCAGCTGCCGCCGTCATATTCTTGTATAAACTGTAATCTTTTTGATTTGTTGTCGGCAATGCAGCTGTTTGGTTGTGTATTGCCGTTAAAGCGTTTTTCCAGATTTTCTTTTGGAATTTATTCAGGCTGCAATGAAGCTGTATTTGTATCCAAATGCCACAATACTATTGTGTGGTCTTCTTCAGTAAATCCTTTTCCCGTAGTTCAATGTTATTTATAGGAAATATATTCTGTTTAAAGGGAGTTTATATACACGGCATCTGAATGTCTAACTAAAATTTAATAAATTAAAAGAATTTTTCTATATTTCAAGATTAACATTAAGTTACTTTAGATCTATTTAAATTCGTAAATACTATTTTTATTTCAACCTATATTCTAATTCTCAGTCTAGACTGGGAAAGCTAAAGTTTACGACTACAGTCTGAAAGCTTAAATATCCACTAAGAGTTATTTAGAGTACTTAGGCTATAAGTTTGAATATGTGATTTTATATAATAATATTATGCCAGAGAGGTATGTAAGGAAAGAACCTGTTGGAACTCTGTACTCTCTGCCTACCCCGCAAGGGATCTGGCGTGAGGTTATAGATAGATAGATGAAATAAAACTATTTTACGGATTTTATAGCGGTTTATTTTTGATTTTTAGTTCCCGACGTTTCGAGTGCTTTGCAGCACCCATGGTCACGGGAGGGACTTCCCTCCCGTGACTCCGTAAAATAGTTTTATTTCATGTGTAATATTCGGGTAAATCTAAGAACTCAGTAATAATATTATTGCAAAATGTGTATTTACCGAAATTAAGTTTCATCGGAGTAATATTTTAACATAGTCATCTATGAATGCAGTTTATTAGGGTTATTATTATTATTTTTGTTCTATAGATTTTATTTCTCTCCGAATAGTTGAAAAAGAAGGCATGGGTCGAATTCAAGTGCTTATTGTTAATGGGGTCTTGAAAATGATAAAAATTTAAGAACTGTTCTGCAGGTATTCAAAATAACGACTTTTTGAATAAGTCTAAAAGGGGTTGATATGCATGTCGAGAGTAGTGAGACTTGTGTTTAATGTGTTTGGAATGGCGCTTGTAGTGGATACTACGATCGGGATAGTCTTCATCGTGCTGATCTGCCATTGTGTTCGGAGTTCAGTGGAAAGATCCATAAATTTGTATATTTTGTCAGTGTATGTGGTAAGGAGATAATGAGTGTTGCAGATATCTATTAAGAAAACTGTTTTATTATTTTTATCCATAATTGTGATGTTCGGTCTACTGCTTTGTATAGTTTTATTGGTTATAATGGTTCTGTCCTTGTAGATTCCGTATACCATTTTCTAGTACTGCTTTTGGTCGGTATTTATAGTATGCACTTTTTCTGATTTGAATTTGTATTTTCTGAGATGATTGCTGCTAATTAGCAGCAATCATCTCAGCACAGACGTCAGCATGACGGTGTCTATAATCGGTTTGGGCTGTTGATTAGCATGCGCCAGTTATATGTTGAATGGTTTCTGAGCTGCAATGACAGCGTCTGCACATTTCTGAAAGTAGATTGGTTGTTCCGCTTATATATTTTTGATAGTTTAGGGTATCTATCACGTGGTCTGGGATTGCGATCATGAAAGCCTACGTCTTTGGAAAGAGTTCAGCTCGTCGCAAACCCTATAATAATTCATACAAACGATGACCACCTACCCCGATCTGCTATGTGAGCATCTCGGGGTGGTCAGAACACTGAGCGTAGGAGCACAGGCCAGCAATGGGACAGTCTGTTACAACACTCTAAACGGTTCGGTTCAAATACATTTTATTCTGTTTCCGTAAGCGGACTCTCAGTTAATAATTCGACGCAGTTTTGTCGACGTGTGGCAGCTGCAGGTCATGGCAATATGTTCCGTGTAGCGAGTTCAACTCCCATCATATAATCTTGTCCTTATCACTGTTAATCTGCTCATTGCGTTGAGTGTTGTAGTCGTGTATATTGAGTGGTGTAAGTCTTTTGTCAGCTTGCGATATTATGCTGTGTAGGGTAGACTGTTCAGCTTAATGATTAAAGTAGTAATGCAATGTCTTAATCTGCTTTTATTATTATTATTAAGAGGCATTGGTTTCCCACTGCTGGGCAAAGGCCTCCCTCCAGTTCTTCCACTCCTCTCTGTTTGTTGCTATGTCAGGAAAGACTTACCTGGGTCTACCGCGTTGCCTTTCTGTACATCGTGGGAACCAGTCAGCCATTATTTTGGCCTATTAGCAATTTTCAATGCGGCAGACATGGCCAGCCCAGTCCCATTTAAGCTTGGCGGCTTTTTAACTTACGACGACAATTTGCACATGGAGTGTAGTGTGGTGTTCTTGACGTGGTCTGTGAGTTTGATATTAGAATACTACGCTCTATGGACCGCTGACAAACCGCTAGCGTGGTCTTTTGTAGGTAGGTGTAGGGTAGATGAGGATTGGGAAAATAACATATCCTTAAGCCTTCGCTTTAATTTAGTAGGGAGATCGCCTTTCAGCAGCTCCTTCATAGACCAAAAGCTCCTCCAGAACAAACCTTTTCACTGCATAAGACTTTAAATCACAGATACCTACCTGCTTAGGTCATTTCCCGAAAAACAAAACTCACGCTTTGTTTGCAACAAAACAATGCTATGTATGTTTATGTGATATAAAAAAATGTTGCTAACATACTGTTTCACGAATCAGAAAGCCACTAATATTTGGAACTTTTTAATTTTCAATTAATAAAAAGATACATAATTAAAATGTTTGTGAAAACATGGTGCCACACAACTAAAATACCGTGCTGTATATTGGAATGCAAATCTTTTTGGTCAAGAAAAGCAGATAAAGCTAAATTATGCAAGCTTCAGCCGGTGACTTGGTTTTGCTGTATCATGGTA
This sequence comes from Phalera bucephala, assembly GCA_905147815.2. Lineage (NCBI taxonomy): Eukaryota > Metazoa > Arthropoda > Insecta > Lepidoptera > Notodontidae > Phalera > Phalera bucephala. Next base: position 15,672,361 of record LR990612.1, read on the forward strand.
AAGATAAAATGTATTTTCTAAAAAAGATGTAACTAGTTTGAAGATGAAGTAATACTAAATTTGTCCCCTTTCTTATTACTGACATCACATAAGTGTAAGCAGTGCAAATATATAATCTTGTACATGCTCCCTCTATGTTTTTAATCCTACCTCTATGGGTTTGTTTCTACTCACTACATATTAACAAACAAACTTCCCCGCGTCTTTCAGTCGAAACGTGATAAACACAATAATTACTGAACGGATTCTTATACGGTTTTACCAATGGGCGGAGTGATTCAAGAGGAAGGTCTATGCCCATAATTAACATGTGCGAGTCCGGGGCGGGTCGCTAGTATAATATATGAGAGAGAACAGCCATAAAGGCACTATTTTAAGACATACACATCTTTGAAAATCAAAACTAAATAAAATAACACAAGCCCCAGCCCCAAGCGAGTGTGGCAAAGGTGTACTGTACACCCCTTTATTCTGATAGTGTTAAGTCTTATGTTATAGGGGCGAGCCTATCGTCATATACCGGGCACAATTCCAGACTCCGGGCTCATACTTTCTCAAGATTTCGTTTGAAAAGGACTACCTTTGTCTGACCTAGGATTACTATGTGGGAAACTAGGAATAATATTCGTACCTACCTACTAAGTTATATGAAAAAATGAAGTATCTAGCTACTATCCTGAAATAAATAACTTAATTGTCATGGCTTTAAATAATATATTTTGTTATAATTCTTTATTAATGTAACTAAACTAACTATTAATGGATAGCGGGATCCCCGGGCACAAGTATAATATTTACATAAAATAGGATCTCAACCACTGTTACTGTGATTTCGTCGGTTACTGAATAAAACATTTTTATTGATTTTAGGATTTAAACCCAGGACCTCGTGATCACAATGCGATACGCTTTGCCACTAGACTAGCAAGGCTTTTTATCTAATAACCTAACAACATTCATTTCATTATTGGTTGCCTCCGAGATGTATCTTTGAGTGCGAACTTTACGTCGAAATGAGGCAGCTGTACCGCGACAAAATTACAAATCTCCTCGCTTTTATTTGTTCTACGTGAATGACCTGTGACAATTTCATTTCATACGAGGCTACATTTCTGAATATATTTCTTAAATCTGGCACTTCTACAAAATCTAGTTTTATTCGATGTTCTAATTTATTTTTATTTTAGTTGTACATCAATTTCTGGATAACTTTTCATCTTCTTTCAGAAATGGCGGTACCTACGTTATTTCTTTAAAGTACGTATTTTGGAGGATGAGGATCTCCGAAAAAAACTTTATTCCACTCTGATTTATTCGTATATTTTACCAGGAACAATTCCAGACTCCGAATAGTCAAATATTACTACTTTTACGAGTAATGTTTCTGTCTGAAGTGAATAAGGAAAACAGAGTTGACATGACAACCACCATAGAAGTTGTATTATATGCAAATGGGGTTCAAATCAATTCGGCACGAGACGTGTGTGAAATTGGATCGTATTTGCTTCATTATTGGAAACTGTTGCAGACACAGTCAAATTTCGGTTATGAAATTGCAACTAAATATACTTTCGTATTAATATATTGTGATAATATTACGTAGTAGCAATGGCGTGTGTATAAATCAGCCTATATTATGTACCACAGGTGTGGGCACCTGCTGTTTGAAATTATCAAGCCGCTAATAAGACTTGGCTTAACATCTAACACATTAAGTTGTAACCGGGACCAGCTTAATATGCTTTGCAAAACACTGAGACGTACGAGTATAAAAATTCCACAAACGATCACCCATCTCAGGCCGATCAAGCGGAACATTGCTTAATTTTGGTGATCACTAAGCATCTCATTGCATAATCGCACAGCGCTAGGAGCGTGACACATGTAAATTCATATTGCTGCAATTAATACACACATACGCACATGTACACGCAGGATTTACCATGGAATTGACACTCATTAGATTTTTTGCTGGACGGACAGAAATATCTCCATGAAAACCAAAAAAGGCTGGTCTCTACATTGGTGTTTTCTATATTTCTGTATGGGTCTGAGACCTGGACTCTTAAAAAGCACACCGCTTGTGCATATATGCTTATGAAATGTGGTGCTGGAGAAGAATGCTCTGAGTACCATGGACCGGGCATAGGACCAATGCATACATATTGGCCGAGCTCAAGATCACAATGAGACTGTCCACCATCTGTACTCGAAGGATTTTTGAGTTTTTGGCTACATAGCCAGGAAAAAGAGCGAAAAACTCGAAAAACGACTAGTCTCTGGCAAAGTAGAAGGAAAGAGACCTAGAGGTCAAAGCCCTATGCGCTGGATCGATTAGATCCGATCCGCCCTATGCACCACAATTTCTGATGCGTTACACACGGCTAAGAACCAGACTGGTTGGCGGAACATAATCCGCGATATCGTTGTTCCTGGAGGTCACAGCCCCCAACATTGAGGATATCGCGGTGTATTTTTAAAGCCATATTTTTGTACTAGGTTTTTTGCGGTACAGTCTCTACCAATACTGCTAACATGATTTACGTTTTGTCGCTCGCGCATCTGGTCCCATTGCAAACAACATTATAGCACAGGTGTTCTGTGAAGCTGTAAAGGCACCGCGGCCAACAGCGTAGATCATTCACACATACTATCACCTATTTATCTAAATTATTACGACAGACCTCTTGTAGGGAAGGGAGATACTGGGAACCGAGTTCCAATAGTTTCAGACCTTATAGACCTCGCTGGCTACCTTCTCATAGTTCATCTCATACAGCCTCGTCGCTTACAGTGACTCTTGACTTGCCTTTTAAATTAGAAAGGTCTATTTAGTTATTAGCAAAATAATCTTTACCGGGTCTTCGTTGATCTGGTAAAAGTTTCAGGTAAAAGCTACGAGGAGGGATCAAAAAGTAGTGAGAATGAGATAGAATATAATGACTATTGATAACTTAATAATTTATTTTTCTACATAGTTTCCGAGTCTCTCTACACACCGAGTCCAGCGCTTTTCCAAGGCTTCAATCCCTTTCACAAAAAAGATTTGGTCTTGGTCCTGCAAAAAGCTCTCCACGGCATCCATCACCTCGTTATCGTCTTCGTACCTGTTTCCCCTTAAGTAATTTTTTCAATTTAGGGAACAGATAAAAATCGCTAGCCACCAGATCTGGTGAATAAGGGGGGTGGTTAACCAATTCGAAGCCAGCTTGCTGAATGGCAGCCATCGCAACTGCCGATCTGTGCGCGGGTGCGTTGTCGTGATGAAACAGCACCCCCTTCGAAGTTTCCCTCTCCTTTTCTCTTTGATGGCATTCCTCAACTTGGGAATTAAAGCTGCATAATATTGGCCTGTAATAGTGGTTCCACGCTCCAGGTAATCAATCAACAATTTTCCTTCTGAGTCCCAAAATATTGAGGCCATAACCTTGCCAGCCGATGCCGCGACACGAAACTTCTTCAGGATCGGTGATGATGGCCGTTACCACTGCGAAGATTGCTGTTTTGTCTCGGGATCAAAATTATGGACCCATGTTTCATCCATTGTTACGAAACGAGACAAAAAGTTTTTAGAATCTTCTTGGAACTTGTCCAACAATATCTTCGAAATGACAAGTCGATTTTGTTTCTGACTGTCGGTTAACATTCTCGGCACCCATCTTGCGGAGACTTTTCTCATATTCAAAGATTGTTTCAATATGCATTGAATACTTCCATATAAAATGCCCGTTTCTTGAATTAAGTATCGGATGGTAATTGAGAGGCTTCATTTAGGCTATGCAGCATTTCGCTTAACTGTTCCAGTGACTCTGCCACGATGACGATATCATCGGCAAACCGAAGGTGTGAGATGTATTCGCCGTTGATGTTAATGCCCCGCCCAGTCCAGTCCAGCGTCTTGAAGACGTCTTCGAGTGCATTGGTGAAGAGCTTGGGGGATATTACATCCCCCTGTCTTACCCCTCGATGCAGCTCGATCGGGTTGGTCTTTTGGTCCTGGAGCTGGACGGTCATTGTGGCGGTATCATACAGACATCTCAACACCTCGATATAGCGCCAATCGATGCCACATCGCTGCAGAGCATCCAAAACCGCCCAGGTTTCGATGGAGTCGAAGGCTTTCTCGTAGTCCACGAAAGCCATACACAGCGGCTGATTGTACTCTTCGGTCTTCTGTACAATCTGCCGAACAGTATGGATGTGGTCTACGGTGCTGTAGCCTTTTCGAAACCCGGCTTGTTCCGGTGGCTGGAACTCGTCAAGTCTTCTGGCGAGGCGGTTTTTGAGTACTCTCGAGAACAACTTGTAGACGTGGCTCAGGAGTGAGATGGGTCTGTAGTTCTTCAGCAAGGTTTTGTCACCTTTTTTGAAGAACAGAACCACCGCACTCCCGCTCCACGCTTGAGGTGTTAAGCCCTGGTAGATGACGGAATTAAAGAGACTCGCTAGCTTTTTCAGGATTGGCATCCCGCCTGCTTTTAGGAGCTCAGTGGTGATTCCGTCATCGCCTGGTGACTTGTTATTTTTGAGCTGCTCGAGAGCCACTCTGACCTCGTCCTGGTTGACATCAGGGATGTCTTCCGTGTCGTGGCGTGCGAGTGGGGCTCTGTGGTCGTCAGCGCTGGGTCTCGAGGGTTTAGCCATCCGTGATGCGTACAGGTCTTTGTAGAAACTCTCAATTTCCTCGAGTATCTCGAACTTGGAGGTCACGGTTTTGCCATCCGCTGTATTAAGTTTCGTCAGATGGGATTTACCTAGCTGGCGAGCGAAGACTTAGGTGCCTCTATTCTGTTTAATCGCAGCCGCGATGGTGCGGGTGTTGGAACATCGGAGGTCACGTCGCACCAGCTTCCGGATCTTCCGGTTGAGGTTCCTCCCATCCGGCGAAGACGCCTGCGTGGATGACATTTCCCGTCTCTGCCTCATAAGTTCGAGAGTCTCGAGCGAGAGTTTAGACTCTCTGTTACCGCTTTTGCCGGGAAACACCCTTCGAGACACATCCTGTAGCGTTTTGACCACTGTGTCGGTGTTCTCGTCAACATTGCCTTCGGTTTCCAGCAAGTCGAAACGATTTTGAAGCTCCAGTTGGAACTTTTCGGACCCTAAAGCTATTTGAGGCGCAGTAGGTCTGAGATTAGACCTCATCATGCGACGTCTTTCGGTCTTGAAGTTTATATTTAGAGCGCCTCGGACAAGTCGGTGATCGCTGCCGGTATTAAACCTGTTGATCACGGAGACGTCTCTAAATATAGACTTCCTGTCAGTCATGATGAAGTCTATCTCGTTCCTCGTCACAGTGTCGGGGCTTCGCCATGTCCACTTTCTATGAGGCTTCTTCTTAAAGAACGAATTCATCAAGAAGAGCCCCTGCGACTCCAGAAAGTTGACCAGCATCTGCCCCCTGTGGTTTCGGCGCCCCACGCCGTGGGGTCCGATTATCGTTTCGCCGCGTTCTTGTACTCCCACTTTGGCATTGAAGTCCCCCATAACAACATTGTAGTGAGCCTTGGTGGTGCCATGTAATGCCTTAGCTATGTCTTCATACATGGCTTCGGCTATGTGGTCGCAGTATGTCGAGGTCGGCGCATATACCTGTACCACCTTCAGGGTGTACCTGTTGGTGATTTTAATTATGAGGTACGCTACCCGTGCCGACACACTGCTGACTTCCACAACGTTGTTAGTGAGAGCTTTGTTGACCAGGACACCGCCCTGAGAGGGCCGGTCACCTTCCCGAAAGTAGAACAGGTGGCCTGACTCAAGGGTTATCGTGTCCTCGCCCTGTCTTCGGACTTCGGATAACCCCAATATGTGCCAGTTTATGCGACCTAGTTCTACCTCGAGTTCAGTGAGGTGTTGGTCCAGCCGTAGAGAGCGTCCATTGTACGTAGCCAGGGTCAGGTGTTTTTGGTAGCCTTGTGTCGTAGCCCGGAGATTCTTCGCACCCCCTGCCCCGCTGTTACATAATGATTATTAAATAACAGGTATCGAGGTAAGGTACTTCATACTCTTACTACTAGTTGTTAATTTTAAAAATAACCTCAAATCACGTACATAAAATATATACTTGTATTTATTATTTAGTTTCTCCATTCCTCATTTGTGTATCTTACGGTTACATAGTAGTATCCTATTATTCCTTTGTCACAATGCTTACCCATAAGGCCTTCGCTCGCCAAGAGGAGACCAAACTCAACTTGGCTTTGAGTGAATTGAAGGCAGCAAAGGAGTTGTGTGAGGATTTAAACAGGGAAATAGATGACAGCGAAAGGGAACTATTAGACTTATTAAATTCAAATAAAAATCTAAAAACGGAATTGACACGACTACACTTAAATTCATCTGATGCTGTAGATGCTCGGGATAGGCTCCAACTTGTTGTAGATAGATTAAAAAAATGTAGTTTTGAATATGAGAATCCTCTCACTCGTATATCAATTCTAGAACACCAGCTACAAGAGGCCCATGCACAAATATCTCAGTTCGAAACTAACTAGCTAAACTTAATATGACAGTCTCATTGAATCAAAGTCTATTTGACGAATTGGTGGTCTGTGCCCCGGGCATGGTCTCTACTGCACCTGATGCAAGTCCCTCTAGCTCCTCAAATAATTTACACCCGCCTTTATTACCTTGCCATGAAGGTGCCCCTTCATGCCGTCAGGGGCCGCAGAACCCAGTGAAAAACAATTAAAAATATGTAAAATTAAATAAATACATTCGAAAAACCCAAAAAATTATAAAAAAACATAGGTTTTTCATTAAGAATGTTAAATTAAATAGGGAAAGATTGCAGCTCATAGATAAGTTAGATAACAAAATTAGAAATTAAAACATCCAAGTACAAAATTGACACTCAAAACTTTCAATTGGAAATATGTAAGTTACAGGATAAATTAAAAGTTATGACAAAGAAATACGAAAGCTCTAAAAAATTAATAAAGGAGTATGTATTGGCGAAGAATGAGCTGGTTAGGGTCAGATATAATAAGATTAACAGGGAAAGCCTAATGAACATCAGTAGCAGGCTATCACTGGTTCATTCATCGTCTTTATGTGCTCCGATGACTGGGCACTCACATGTCAACATACCAAGTAGCTCATCTTCTGCAAATAGTTCCCTTATGACCGCCATAGACCTAGAGACCCCTTTAGTGAAAACCAAACCTTATGTTCTTACAAAAAATAAAATTACTATGTTTAGTGACGAAATTGGTAAAGATATGGGTACTCTTTTATCAGATAAGGGACACTCCATTATTAATTATTGCTCACCGGGCTTATCATACCATAAGGTAATGCATAAAATATTGAATTTTGAATTTAGTCCCGGCAGTACATTGTTAATATTTATTGGAAATAGGGCAAATATTAACAAAAACAATTAATACAATATGATAACTTGTCACTCAATTTAAAGGTAGCAAAGACTGTAATGTTCAAATTTCCCTTTAGCAAAAGCTTGCCACAGGTGGAAAATGATGTTATGTATAAGCTGAATATGACATCACTCAATTTAAATTCACAAAATAAGTATAATAATAGTGACAAAATGCATGTCATTGACATTAACAGTTATGTTAATAACTCAGACTATTTGACCAAAGATAACTTTTGTCTATCAAAATATTTTAAAAGACAGATAGTTGGTTTGCTAACATATTTTTATATACATCAGCCAAAAACTTGGCTAATAACAAAGTTGCTTCTATTGAGCAATGTAATGTTGACATTTGTAATTTATATTCGGACATTCTTAATATTAAAACTTTTAACAATTCAAATAATTTAAATAGAGGATACACGCAAAGACAATAGAGGCATCCTTTTGCTTTAATAATAATGAAATATTAAATACTAAATCAAATTTAACTAACCTGGTCCTAACTAATTATTCATGAATGGTTGCAAGATAGATATTTTTTGTATTACTGAACATTGGCTAAAAAGTAACCAGATCATGTTCAATTTCTCAAATCACCAAGTTGCTAGCTCTTTCAGCAGAGTTAATATGATACATGGCGGCTGTCTAATAATTCTAAATAAAAATATTAAATTTAAAGAACGTAAGGAAATTGTAAGCCTATCTGTTAAAAGAATTATAGAAGTTGCATGTATTGAGTTTATTGTTGAGTGCGTATACAGACCTCCATCTTTACCTTACGATGATTTCGAGCGGTTAATGGAGGACATTTTATTTAAAACCTCCACTTCAAATAAAACAGTTGCTATCTGTGAAGACTTCAATATCAATTTATTAGAAAACAATATTCTTACTAGGAAGTTTATAACTCTTATAAAATCATATAATATGTACAATGTTTTCTTGGAACCTACTAGAATAACTGCTACTAGTGCAACATGTATTGATAATATTTTTAACTAATGTTAGACCTAGGTATTATTCTGTAATAAACAATCCGATCATAGCGGTCAGTTGGTTGTGTTCCCTAGGACTAGTAAGGTTCAAAGAAAAAAGGTTAGCTTTGTCCCAATGAATGTAGGCCGCTTAGAGCGTTTTAAACGCAATTTAATTAAAAAAGTACCTAGTTTGCCCTTTCAGAATGACCCAGACGATTTATATAACTCATTGCTCCACCTTATCAGTGATGAATTTAATAACATTTTCAAACCCAAAAATGTCATAGTTGGTGATCGTGCCGGTTTTAGTAAATAGGTGGTGTTTTTAAAAGTAGACCGAGGTTATATGAACTTTATGATGAAAAATCTTATAACCATAAACCAGAATTTATAGAATATGTTAACAATTATTCTAAAATTTTTAAAAGAGCCTGTTCCTGTTCTAAATCTATCTACTTAAGAAACAAATTTAAACAATCCGGTAATGTCACCAAAATGACTTGGAACGTTATTAATAGTGAAACCGGTAGGGCAACAGTGCGAAATAAAGACTTTAATTTGAAAATTGGTAATAAAACTGTGCGAGCGGATCAGGAAGTAGCGTCTGAGTTTGAAACTTTTTCCACTAATATTCCTTTGTTAACTACTAAATGGCAATGGGCGGGCCACATAGCGCGAAGATCGGACGGGCGTTGGGGGAGAAAGATTCTAGAGTGGAGACCACGTATTGGCAAGCGCAGCGTGGGACGACCACCTGCCAGATGGACCGACGATCTTGTGAAAATCGCAGGAAGTCGTTGGATGCAGGTGGCATCGGACCGGTTACGCTGGAAAGCGATTGGGGAGGCTATGTTCAGCAGTGGACAAGTATAGGCTGAGATGATGATGATGATGATGAACTACTAAAACTCTGACGTCCTCTTGTTCTTCGGCTGAGTCGCTTCTTAAACAAAGTGTATCAGAATCCGGCACATCCTTTGAATTTTCGGTTGTCAGTGGGAAAGATATAATAAATACTATTAATAATCTTAATATTAAAAACACGGCGGATATATGGGGGTTGTCTGTAAAGACAGTTAGTTCTGTAATCCATATTATTGCCCCCCACTTGGCATCTGTGTTTAACGGTTGTGTTGCTAGTGGTGTATTTCCTTATCTTATGAAACTTAGTAGAGTTTAAATCGGGTAGTACATCGGATCCAAATAACTATCTATCTATCTATATCATTACGCCAGATCCCTTACGGGGTAGGATCCAAATAACTTTCGGCCTTTTTCTGTGCTGCCCACGTTAAGTAAAATATTTGAAAAAATTATCGTAATCAGTTGATAAGCAACTTTAGTAGTCATAAACTACTTCACAAAAACCAGTTTGGATTCACTAACTATCGCTCTACTACTGATGCAGGTGTTGAATAAATCAGGAATATTTTTATGGCCTGGGAGAACTCGCATGATGCTTTAGGTGTATTCTACGACTTATCTAAGGCGTTTGACTGTATGCATTATGAAACTCCCTTCAGGAAATTACACCTCTACGGAATAAGGAACAGGGCTCTTGACCTCTTGACATCTTATCTCTGTGATAGAATTCAAAAGGTCGATGGTAATAAGAATCAATCGCCCGATTCTAACGAGTCAATGGGCGTGCCCCAGAGATCGATTCTCGGTCCATTTCTATTCCTGATATATATAAATGACTTACCCAGTAGGGTACATAGTAATGTAGGGGATAATCAGGACATTGTGCTGTTTGCGGATGATACATCCTTATTATTCAAAATTAAAAGACAGCTGCTTAATTATGACGATGTGAACAGTGCACTGTCAATGGTTGTTCATTGGTTCAACACGAATAATCTTCTCCTTAATTAGAAGAAGACAAAATGTATTAAATTCACAACGCCAAATATAAGACAGGTTGCAACTAATGTATAAATAATAAATGGCGTGGAATTGAGACCTTGTAGAGTCGACTGTATTTCTAGGTATCACTATTGATGCCAGATTACAATGGGGCCCCCATATTGATCAATTATCTGGTAGATTAAGCTCAGCGCATATGCTGTAAAGAAATTAAGATTACTAACTGATATTGGAACAGCTAGACTTGTTTATTTCGCTTATTTTTATAGTATTATGTCATATGGCATACTACTTTGGGGATGCTCTGCAGAACTTAATACCATCTTTGTTCTCCAGATAAGGGCTGTTCGAGAAATTTACAGTTTGGCCCCTAGAGCTTCTCTTAAGGAAAAATTTAGAGGAATAAATATTCTAACTGTTGCATCACAAATTATATATGAAAATCTTCTATATGTTAAAAAGAATTTCAGTAATTTTAAAAAAATATAGCGACATTCATTATGTAAGTACACGGAACAAAGACGATCTTATTGTACATTCCACTCGTCCCCACAAAATTAGAAATTCTTTCATGGGGAAATTTATACGCTTCCACAACAAATTACCCATAGATATCCAAAACATGCTTATTAATAAGTTTAAAAAGGCAATTAAAACTAAACTCTGTAAGAAAGGGTATTACTAAGTTTCGGATCATCTTGACGATAAAACAGATTAGGTTTGAGCAGCTCCTCAATCAGCAACATTAATGAATGAAGTATAATACAATTTTTAAAAACAAAAAAAAAATGGTTATCAGAAAAGCCAAACAAATTAAATTAAGACTAGCCCGCTGAGTTTCTCGCCGGATCTTCTCAGTGGAGGCCGCATTCCGATCCGGTGGTAGATGTAAAAAATGTAATAATTTTGACGTTTGTGAGTGCTATTATATTGGCCTATGCAAATAAATGATTTTTAACTGACTTTGCATGTAGGCATGTAGACAGCAGAATGTAGGCAGAAAATGAAGAATAAATCCAACTAGTGTTCAATTAACATTAGCGTTTAATTCACGCAATTTTTGTAAAATAAAGTAGGAATAACAATTAACGATAACAATATTTGATTTACCTATAGAAACCGTTTGAACTTTGCGGTCATATCCGTAAATATATAGAGGCACTCAAAAGAAAATTTTCGATCTTATCTTGAATTTAAAATAGTCAGTTCCAAAGGGTTAGGTACTTAACAATTCCATGCCCATCGTAATAAAGAAAAATGCTAATTTTAAGAAAATTTCGCTCTTTAAGCTAATTAGCAAGCTAATTAATTAATGAAGCGCAATTTTCTTGTTTTGACTGACCCGTAAAATTAGCCGATGCCTCTGGTAACGATACTAGGCTAAGTTTCTCTGTAATTCCATACTTTATAATCACTGAGGACCGCTCGGTAAACCTTTATAGGGTCTACAAGTATTTAATACTACGGGTCAGGTGATCTGATAAGATACTTTTTGCTTACCTGCTAAAATATTAAACATTGACAAATTTGCGTGTTTAAAAAGTTCTAGAGTAAATCTATACGATTAAAAATTAATCAATTGAAGTCTTCGTAACTGGCCAGAATGTATGAGACGAACTGTGAGAGTGAAGGAAGCCAGAGTCTATAAGGAAAGGAAACTGTTGAAACTCTGTACTATTTTCCTGACCCGAAAGGGATCTATCGTGATGATATAGACAGATAGATTAAAAATTACATACGTTGGTACTGTACGTTGGTAAGCACATGATTTGAGATTGGCTGAATCGATTAGGCTATCTTTTTTTAAATGTTTATCAGTCGTGGTCAGAGTACAGCATTTAGGATAAAAAGAATTGGATATATTGTGCGGAAAATCAAAACATTTAGGAAAAATTTAAAGTATTTTTCTATGGGAAATCTCTGGATTGTATAAACTCAAGATATTAACTACGGACTAGGCAACGTTTATCGGATTGGCTTGTTTAAACAAAAAGGTAATGACCATTATACAGACTTCAATTTTAGAGTACAACCTGTTACTAAGAATGTTTCGATAAACACTTTGTCGGTTTTAGGATTCTAACTCAAGATCTTATAATCGCTGGCCACACCCTAAGCCATTAGACCGACGAGGTAATTTCTCAGTAAAAGGGATTATATATCGACATGTAATTTAAGCGTATCTTATAAATGCTTTGTTGATGACGACTCACTGGGCTGATGTCGAATAGTAATCAAGATACAGGGGCAGTAATCAAGGGCAAGGGTTCAAATTCTAGGTTAAATAAAGTGAGGTTTTCTATCAGTAACTTCTCCATACCGTCCCGGAGTCTGTATTTATGTGGCATGATGGCAATAGACTTGCCCTACTATTATCGTACGACTAAACATCCTGTAGAAGTGTACACAGTAAAACTCTGCCACTACGAGAATAGGTAATATTGCTTTAGAATTTATAGTAGGTACTTATCTCCGCCATTTGGCCCACTAGGCCAACCAAACAGTCGAATGAAATCAATTACGCTTTTTCTAGACACATAATAAGTGGGAGTAATTCTTGTAAGCCACAAAGTCAGGAGAAAAAGGAAAAGATTTTTTCCGTCGGTAGTTTTCAGACAGATAACCTACATTGGGGAAAGTAGGGGTATTATTCCCCGCCATGCTAAAAGTTTCTGAGCGTTTAAGCAACTTTTCAAGTGCGAATCATGCTAACGTTATGAGGGTTACGTGCATTATTATAAATTTGGTTATAAAATTTATGGCACTTGTTTTTTGAGGAAAAAAATATGAGCGAATTGTGCTAAGCGATATGAGAGCTATATATGTATGCTATGGTTCTTTTTATGTGAAAAATACTGCCTCATTGATCTTGTGACCGATCACTGTTGCCAACTGATGCTTCATTTATAAATCGTATTAATTCTCAGTATACAGTGGAAACACTGAAAAATTAAAACCTCCATCCTCAATACTGATTTTACCTGTAACTTGCAAAAATCGAAATTTGGAACTCAAGCGTTATTGATTTATATTCACTATTCCGTTTAACTTTACTTCACAATTAAACATGTCGCCATTCTGCTCGTATACTACAAACACCCAGATACCCACCCATTGGATATGTATTGCCTTCAAAAGACCACATATGCCTAAGGTTAATAAATTAATTATCAACTGGCAGACGGCATCGCTTTGTGACCACTTGGTCTTGCGTTCTAATCCTAGGACGGACAAATGAAGTTTTTATAACTTCCTAGTATGAGTCCGGAGTCTGAAATTGTGTCCGGTATATGGCAAAAGGCTCGCTCCATATTACTACTACACGTATCCCTAGTACACCTCTGCGAAGCTTAGGCGTGACGCTGTTTTTTCAAAAAAAAAATTAACATCGTCACGCTTATATGCCCCAGAGGGGTTGGCAGAGATGTACTGAGTACACCCACGTTTCGCCGTCGATGTTAGGTCCCATGTAATAGGGGGCCAGCCTATTGCCATATATCGGGCACAATTCCAGGCTCCAGACTCTTACTGGGAATTTTTAGTTAGAAAAACTACATTTGCCCCACCTAGGATTTGCACCCAGGACCTCGTGATCACAAAGCGATGCGCTCTGCCACCAGACCAACGAGGCACGGTGTTTTTTATTTATTTATTTCATTTATCAAGAAATTTATTGACGCTTCGTTAATGATTATCAGCCGAAAGATGTCCGCCTCAGGATAAGCTCCCCCCAAAGATCGCCTCAACAACTTATATCACTATTATTTCACTAAGTTACAGGAGCTTTTGATTTTAAGAGACAAGAAAGGGTTCAAAAGGCACATTGTTTGTTTACAAAAATAATGAACGCATAAACTTCACACATTATCGTGTTTAAAATAAATCACGAGCCGAAATACATCCGCAGCAGGACAAAGTTCTCACGCAAGAACTTTGACCCAAAAAAAATAACCGTACTAAAAAAGGCTAAGTATTTAAGTAAGTATGACTTAAAAAAAATAACAAGCACTAGTAATCGTTTGGTATCCCTACAATAACCATTATTCACAAGCCTCGGGCGCACATCAAATTAAAGCAACAAATTACTACTTCTAATGGGATGACGTTTACGCGAGTTATCACTCCGTGAATATAACGTCGTGCAAAATAACGTGCTCTGCACGTGTCAAATTAAATTGAATTATGCTGTTTTTTGTCGTCGTTCAGCTCAAAGAGAAACATGATGGGGTCACATTTCATACCTAACGCATTCAGGTGCCGTATTTTTTAAATATTAAATCAATCCTTCCGTCGCGGACGCGTGCGTCCATTTAGTTAGTGTTGCTAGTAAAACAATTTTAGTTTCCCTAATTTTATTTGCTAAGGACTTTATTAGTTCTAGTATTGAATGGTATTAATAATAATAATAATGATAAATTCTTTATTTCGACCAACTGGGATCACGTATTAGTAGAACATTTAGTCTTAATATTAGGGTTAGTAAAGACACATTAACAACAACAAAACGCAATAAGTCACACAAATGAAGTCTGTATATGAAGCATACAGCAATGATTCTTGTACTGACAGTCGAGTCTATCAGCCATGGCCCTAAGGATGCTGTTGGAACTGCCCCGAACCCTTCGCACCAGGGATGCGCACCGTTTCCGCATAGTGGCGAAAAAGCAACCAACTCTCGCCTCGGCGAACATTCCTGACGCGCTGCAGAACCGTGGTTAACTACTGCAACATGGTTTTAATATATATATTTATTTATTATATATATTTATTATATTTTTTCTGGATTAAATTTCTTAAAGCCTTAATAGTTCGAATATATCTATTTATTGAGTTTAATATACATTAAAATACACGTTACCGCGACTACAATTTTTTTAATCACCTACTCTAACATCAGCAACATTTACCCTATAAAGTGGTAATCTTTCCGGACTGTTAACATTCGGGGGACGTGGAGGGGTCATGTCGAAGTTCTTGATCCACTGACAGTTGGGGTCACGCGGCCGTCAGTGGACCAAGTATACCAACTAAAAATCCTGCGGGGACACCGCCTTTGCCGCATAGTGTCGTATTCACGGGATCGCCGTTAGGCACGCTCCGCGACCCCGACGCGACCCACCCTGCTGGAAGTCGGTGGCTCCCTGCGTACGTAACCGTACGCCTTCCCCCTACGTCCATGCCATCCCTAGGCCATGTTGGTGTCACTCAACACGGCCTCTCCCTCACGAGCTGAGAGGTAGACTTCCCCAAATCTGCCAACCAGGTAATTCAGTAGAGACACCCATGTACCCGGACTTTGACATCCGAGGCCATGGGTATCTCTACGCCTCCTTCGCGCCACAGGCGCGCGAGCCGCCTAGCCACCGCCGCATGCAGCAGCAGCTGGTCGGCCCGGTTCAGTCGGGCTAGGGACCCGAACGCCCCTTCGCCACCGCCCAGCGCCTAGCAAGTGATCAGGAGATTACGTAAACCGCAACCGACCACCGGACCACCGGGCCGATCTGCGCCACACGCCTAGGGGCAAGCGCCCGAACGCCTACCTAACAGGGGCGGCGCCACCTAACCCTAAACCCAACACTCTCTTCGAGAGAGAGTGAGGGGGCAACCAGGTACCATACCCACACCCTTCGCGCCGCATAGGCGCGTGAACCTTCCAGCCGCCCCCACGCCGCCTCTCTGACAGCTAGCAGCAGCAGCCGGTCGGCCCAGCGGTCGGGAGGTCCTTCCCTCCACCAAAATGCACGGCGCACAATAGCGCCGCGCTAATGACCTCGACCGACCACCCTAAACGAGAGGTGCCACCTACTGCACCCCACAGCAAGGCGCAGCCAGGTGTCACAACCTTCTAGCTCAAGCCAGGGGACAAAGGGGACTAAGTAGGAATAAGGAAAAGGAGAGAGGGGACCGAGTGGCGAAGGGTAAGCGCATGACTGTTTTTGTTATGTCTGTTCAGAAGGACCAGACCAATTGCAGGCAGCAACTACTAGCAGGTGACAGTCCACTTGCCATAGTGATGGTCGCGACCGTGCGCTACTTCCAAGACCATACCAAATAGCTTGCCGGAACAGACAAGCAAAATAGGCGCGAAGCCATGCCACTGCGCCTCGAAGGACGCGTGTGGTGGGATAGCCGTTCGCCCGCCCACCGGGACAGACCTAGACTATCTTACTAATGTGCAAGTCAAGAGTCTCCGTAATAGGCGAGCGTATATGAGACGGACTATTTTCTGTTGCATCCCTTGTGATACGAGGTAGTAGTGTGAGTGACACAATTTAAAAGTATATGGAGAAGATATAGATAATTTTGCTGAATCATAGTTAAGGGTATGCTCCGTTGGTTCGGGCTTATAGAAAGAATGTCAGAAGAAAGAATGACAAAATAGATATGCAATGCGAAAGTGGAAGGATGTAGGTACCGGGGAAGACCTAGACTATCTTACCATGACCAAATAGGCCGAGTCTTATCTGAAGGACATGTCAAGGGTCTTCGTAACCGGCGAGCGTGTATAAGACCGACCGCGTGTGTAGGAAGCCAGCGAGACCTGTTAGGATAGAACCAGTTGGAAATCTGTACTCTCTACTTACCCTGCAAGGAATCTGGCGTGATTATATAGATAAATAGAATTGATAGATAAATAGAAATACTTATATGTTACACTATATAGTGTAACATATAAGTATTTCTATTTAAAAGGCACTCAAACAATAACGATATTTCCCAAACTTCCAAAGAAAATGGATCCAAACTACAGTCAGTTGCCCTCCCACAGGGATATTCCGAACAATCTATAATGCTCGTTTTGAAGACAAGTGATGACAGATCACTAACCGTGACTCCATTATTTTGAGTCCCTTGAGGAGAGGTTTATAGGTCAATATTTCAAATTTGATGGAGATTTCAATTGACTACAAACCTTTAATAGATTTGGTTTATGCCGTAGCACTAATCTATATGATTCAAAGGGTTAGTATTTTGTAGTACCTACTTCGTTAGTAACACGTTTTTCCACCCTAGATGTGATTAGGTACACAATGCTTCTACTTTCGATATTTTGTGATCAGACTGCCTAGTTGGTGAAGTGGCAAAACACATCGCTTTGTGATCAGACTGCCTCGTTGGTCTAGTAGCAAAGCGCATCGCTTTAGTAGCACACTGCCTCGTTGGTATAGTAGCAAAGCGCATCGCTTTAGTTGATACACTGCCTCGTTGGTGTATTGGCAAAGCGCATCGCTTTCTTATCAGATTGCCTCGTTGGTGTAGTGGCAAAACGCATCGCTTTGTGAACAGACTGCTTCGTTGGTTTAGTAGCAAAGCGCATCGCTTTAGTTGATACACTGCCTCGTTGGTATATTGCCAAAGCGCATCGCTTTGTGATCAGACTGCCTCGTTAGTCTAGTGGCAAAGCGCATCGCTTTGTGAACAGACTGCCTCGTTGGTTTAGTGGCAAAATGCATCACGTTGTGATCAGTCTGCCTCGTTGGTCTTGTAGCAAGAGCGTGCGTGCGTGCGTGCTTGAGTACGTGTGCGTGCGTGCGTGCGTGCATGCGAGCGTGCGTGCGTGCGAGAAGAAAGTACCTACCTACACATCTTCAGACATTCATGTAGATAAGTATCATACAATATTGTGGTTACTTACAAGCGCAATCTTAGCTGCCGACACTGATATGACACGTCGTCACGCCCTCTACTCCTTTGAAGCAAGAGAGAAAATTGCCATTAGTTATTGTCGCAATTCATTAACATTATACCTCCCAAGAGTACTCCACACTCGCATTTATAAAATTTATTGCAATATACTTTTTTATCTACTTCACACTATCTGCGCCGGATTTCAAGTAATGAGAAAGGAAATGAGCTCCAGAGATTGCAGGAAAATAGGCGGAGTTTTTTTTTCTCAGTTTGAACCCCTTATTTGGCACCTAGTGAGGAAAGTAAATGCCTTGAAGATTAAAGTTTCTTATAAAAATAAAACAGAAGCATTGATAAAAATAAATAGGCAAATTTATAGTGTTGACAGAACTTATAAGTCGTCGTACCTTCCTGGTTTTAGGATATATAGCGTTATGATATGAGCTGCTTCGTTATAGGGAGTGTTGCCGTGGATATTTGTCACGCCTTTATGACAACATTTCATAGCTCGCTTTATAAAGTTTTCTATATAAAATTGCCCATGCGGAATAAGGGGCTGAATACCTCTAGGCAGCGTTTTTCTCAGTAACTACATAAATAAGGATTTCTTTAGAAGTATTTTCATCGCTAATTAAAGTACTCGTTCAAACTTGTTCCTTACAGTTTAGGTAAACAAGTCAGTTTACAAACTGAGGGCTAACCCGGGAAAGATTGACGTTCGCGTAAAGGTAGCGAGATAATATGTCATCCTTGTCACACTAGTATTTATAACTCGATAGCGTCACGGTAACTTCAACAATTTCTTTCTAAGCGCTCTGAGGGTTTAACACGAACAGATTGACGTTAGCGTAACATTGCCGAGAAAACGTGCGGTCATGGTGATCTTAATTGAGTAAATTTGTAGTGTGAAAACTTTTTAAAAAAAGGGAAACCGACTTCAAAACACAAAAAATAAATATTTGAAGTCGGGGCTGGTTGGTGCAGTCGGTTACTTGGCACCGACTTCAAATATTTATTTTTAACGTTTTGAAGTCGGTTTACCTTTTTTTTAAAGTTTTTTATTTTACAATTTTTATTGAAGAGAGAATGTATTATTGTTATTTATATACCTCCTTTATATTATACTACTTATTTATACAGTGAGGTACCGAGTTCTTAGATTAACGCGAATATTACACATGAAATAAAACTATTTTACGGATTTTATCGCGGTTTATTTTTTGATTTTTAGTTCCCGACGTTTCGAGTGCTTTGCAGCACCCATGATCACGGGAGGGACTGAACGTCGGGAACTGAAAATCAAAAAATAAACCGCGATAAAATCCGTAAAATAGTTTTATTTCAGTGAGGTACCTATAAGATTGATATAAAACTCATAATAACTGGATTTTTACATTCATGCTATTTGCCGTATAGGAAACCCCTGGTGTATCTTCAAAGCCGATTGTCCAATAGCAATAAAATTTACATTCGACCATCGCGGAGCTATACTTAACCTAATGCAAAAAGAATCATCAAAATCAGTTTATAAGCAAAGAATTTACAAAAGAATACAGAGGAATTATGAACCTCCTCCTTTTTTGAAGTCGGTTAACATTCTGCTTAGTTCTATAGTAGGGTACCTAAAGGATTGACGCAATACCCATAATATCTCAATCTACGCATTCGTATTGTTTGTCGTTAAGGAGTTCCCTGGTGTATCTTCAAAGTCCAAGGTCCAATACTGCTGAAATTAAAATGGGACCACCTTAAAACTATATTGAATCCAACGGAGAAAGGATCATCTAAATCGGTTTATTATCAATTAAGTTATAAAAAAACACAGACGAATTTAAAACGCAAAAAAGAAAAAAAAAAAAAATTATGAACCTCCTCCTTTTTTTAAGTCGGTTAACATTCTGCTTAATTATATAGTAGGGTACCTATAGTATTGACGTAACACCTATATTGTCTCAATTTGTACATTCCTATTGTTTGTCGTTAAGAAGTTCCCTGGTGTATCTTCAAAGTCCAAGGTCGAATACCAATGAAATTAAAATGGGACCACCTTGGAGCTATACTGAACCCAATGCAAATATTTTAATAAAAAAGGATATATATCCTTTTCTTAATTGAAAACAAATTAAAGTTTCCGAGAACACAGTCACTAGTCAAACAAAATTAACCGATAAATTTGCGTGGAGCTGTCAAAATGACAAGCCAATTCCAACCATGTAGAAACAAAGATTTTTAAATTGGTTGTGCTAATGTTGCCAAGTGTACAGAAAAAGTGTACAGCTGAACTGTGTTTATAATCGCTCTATGCTTTTAAATCCTACCTCTATGCTTATTATATATAAATAATTTCATACACGTCAAAATTTTGTATGTGCAATGACAAATATGCTGGGACGGTTTAACAACAAACTTTATAGAGATTCATAGTGACGTTCTCTAAGCTATTTATCATGTTAGTTGTCACATATATCATTCACTAAATTTATTATTCATCAAACAACCCTTAACAATGAATGCGTAATTAGGCACAAGTATAAGTTTCTACTTAAGAATGGACTTAAATCTTAGTATAGGCATAATATGATTTTCTCATATTCTCACACCATAATTATTTACATGGTCCAATCCACACTAATATTATAAATTCGAAAATACCTCTGTTTGTTACCTTTTGACGTTTAAATAGAATTTGTCAAAATTTGTCAAGGATATAAAGTCCCACAAGGATCTTTTGGCCCGCGGCCAAAACGGGACAAACGCTGACATCGAGTGAAATATCACTTCATGATAGTCGCAGAATTGCCGCTTGGTATGAAATTTACCCGAGTTCTTATTTAATTAGTAGGAAAATTTTACAAAATCCTTTCACACCAACAATCCCCTGTTAGTGTCATCCACGGGCGAAAAGATCCTTGACGCACTATAGATTGTATGAGGAAGGACATAGGCTACCTTCTGTTAGCCTTGTCTTCTAGTTTAATAACGCAGATGAAGTCCGGGCAAATCTAGTCTATAATAAAAAATCTATCAAAACTCAGCATTAAAACAAGTGTAAATTTTTATATTAAGACAAATATTTTAGAATCATTTCGTATGATGTTTGCGCTAGAATCCATTGCAGACGATAAAATTGTCTATAAAATGAGCATAGCATAAAACGCCAGTAAAGTAAAAAGGTTAGAGGCAAAAGAGGCACAAATAATTTATATTCTCCACTTATTTCACTTGTGATGACAGTGAAGTTGTAACGACATAGCATGAGTGGGTACATTAAATGTAATGTTAGTGGTGGAATAAGTATCATTTGCTGTATTATAAAGAGCAGATCAGACGAGAAATATGAGTGTAATACATTAGGCTCAAAGGCTTCGTCTAAACAACGCCTCAAATAAAACCTAATATACAGACTCGTAATTTAGTAACACCCGAAAAAAATTAACATCGTCATACCTGTATTCCCTAAGCGGTAGTGGCAGAGGTGTACTGTGTATACCCACTTTATGCCGATAATGTTAAGTCCCATGTTATAAGGGGCGAACCTATTGGCAGCATTTTTATCATCTTTGATTCTTTATGAAGCAGTGATAGTCTAGTGGTTAGACCGTTGGACTGCAAAGTCAGATGTCTCGGGTTCAACCCCAGGCACGCACCTCTGTCTTTTCGAAAACATGTGCGTATTAAAAAACATAACTATCACTTGCTTTAACGTTGGAGGAAAACATCGTGAGGAAACCTGCATGCCTGAGTTTCTCGAAGGTGTGTGAAGTTCGCCAACCCGCACTGGGTCAGCGTGGTGGACTATGGCCTACACCCTCTAAATTTGAAATGAAGCCCGTGCCCAACAGTGTAACGGTCTCTTAACAGGGCTAATATTATTATATATTATTATTGGTTCTTTAACGAAACGAAGGTCGATTTTACACTTAATTAAATATTGAATAACCTTAATCGAAAAACATATTTTATCTGTAACTTTATACCGATTTAAATTTATTTGTCTGGAATTTTACTATTATTGCATGCGCTATTTACCTTTAAGTAATTGTTACACTGGAAATGCTCTTGACGCAACTTCTTAAGTTATATTAGTGTAAACAATTATTGGTTAACAAAATAAACAAAAAACATCATACCTGGCACAATGCCAGACTCCGGACTAATACTGGAAATTGTTCTATCCAAAAATTACTTTTTATGTATAATCTATAAATACCAAAGAATGAGGTTGTTGCTTCGTTGGTCTATTAGCGAATAATGCGATGCATTCCACAAATTTCTTCGATAAATCCTTTACAATTCAATCCGTCCGTCTGTGGAATGCATTACCAGTTTCAGTTAGACGTGCAAAGTCGTTGGTTTCGTTTAAAAATATGGTTAAGAGTCACTATCTGTCAATAATATGACTATTTGCTATTTATCCTTACCTGTGTTTAGCTATAATATGTGTATAGTATGTAATAGTATATATTATCATGTCTGTATATATATGACTCGGCTTATATTATATATGTATGTATTGTAAATTATCATCAATAGTGTACGCCACCAACTGCCCTTTTTATTCTTCTTCGTTTTCCTTCCAACGGTTGTCTGGAAGAAATTGCTGTTAGCAATAAGACCGCCATTTGTACTGTTTTTGTATAAAATTTGTTTCTTGTATTGTTTTTGCTGGTGTACAATAAAGTGTATTATACTATCTATCTATCTATATCATCACGCCAGATCCCTTGCGGGGTAGGCAGAGAGTACAGAGTTCCAACAGGTTCTTTCCTTACATACCTCTCTGGCTTCCTCCACTCTCATAGTTCGTCTCATATATTCAGATAAGACCCGGTCTATTTGGTCGTGGTAAGATAATCTAGGTCTTCCCCGGTACAGGTACCGGGGAAGACCGGGAGCTCGCATTTATCCTACTTTCATTCTCCTTTTTACATACCCAGCTCTCGCTACCATATAACAGCGTTGTGACAAGAACTCCGCTATGTATGCCAGCTGCGCCTTATGGCTTAAGTGCCGGTTCCCAAGTAGCTTTCCCATCGCACCATTCACCCTGTTCCCGGCACTCACTCTTCCCTTTATATCAGCGGTGTATTTCCCATCCTTACTGAAGGCGCATCCAAGATATACTTGTTCCAGCACATCGTTACCAACCACAATCCTTACATTCATTCTGGTTTCTTACCTTTCAGAAACCATAATCTTGGTTTTCTTTACATTCAAGTGTAAGCCATTGTTCGTGCAGTCGTCTTTCATAACTGTGACTAGTGTTTGCAGATCAGTGGATGTTGGCGCTATTAAAACCGCGTCATCTGCATAAAGTAGATGGCTTACCACTAAGTCACCCATTTGTACACCTTCATTCATCGCTTTCAGTCTTTGAAGACTTTTATCCAGATATATTATAAACAGTCTAGCGGACAACACGCAACCCTGTTTGACGCCGATTTCAAGGTCAAACCAGGGTGACCTGTTACCACCCACCCATACGCATGCCTTGCAGTCCACATAAGTAGACGGCTCGCAACAGAGTGCCATCTATACCATACTCTGGCAAAATGTCATAAAGTCTCTTTCGCACAACTCTGTCAAACGCCTTCCCCAGATCTACAAAACCGCAGAAAACCTTCTAGCCCACTGCCAGATGCTTCTCTACGATGTTGCGGAGGAAGAAAACTTGATCCGAACATCCTCTTCCGGAACTGAAACCCCCTTGTGCCTCGCAGAACATTCCGTCGGACTTCTCGCGCATTCTCCGTTCAATAATTTTCCCGTACACCTTGGCTGCCAAGCTGATCAAACTGATGGCTCTGTAATTGTCACAGTCATATTGTGAACCCTTGCCTTTATACAAGAGTACTATGACTGCGCGGCGCCAATCTATAAGGACTCTACCGGTCCTCCAGCAGAGGTTTGCAAGGGCCCGGAAGTTCCACCATATTTGATTATCTCGGCAGATATCTACTTCCGCAGCTTTACCGTTTTTCATACTTCATATCGCCCATTCAGCTTCTTCCATACTGATGTCCTCTGTTGATTCTGGTGCCGCAAACTCGCCTTTGGGCACGTCTGCGGCATCAGTATCCGGGGAATCTCCATACATTTCTCCAAAATATTCACTCTACCGGTTTAGCACAGCTTGTATGTCTGCAAGAATGTCACCATTCTGGAGCCTGACGAATCACCTCGAGCCTTTCTCACCTTGCTCCAAAAGAGTTTGGTGTTGTTCTCGAAGCTCTTCGCCAGCCTCTCCTCCGTAATCATACTGGCTCTTTCACGCTTTTCTTTCACTAAAGTTTTAGTGGCATTTTTGCATTGCCGGTATATTTGTTTCCTCATCTCTGTCTTACTGGCATTCCGGTTCAAAGAAGAGACATAGTCCTGCCACGCTTTCTTCTTACTTTCTACGGAGCTTTGCAACTCCGCATCCCAACATGCATCACCTTTTGCTGTACTATGCTTCTTTGAGCAACCAAATACTTCTTTCGCGGATTCCAATAAACTCTCTTTCAGGCTATTCCAGCATTCATCGACATTTGGGTCCGAAGTGCCTGCTGTCAGACATTCTCCTCACGCTCTCATCTTGCAACTTTTCAACCTTTATTCTTTCAAGGTCTTCGAAGGGGATACGCTCTCGCCAGTGCCTCCACTTCCTGAACAGACCACTAAACCACGCAACTACGAGCTAGTGGTCTGATTCAAGAGTGGAGCCTCTATATGCACGCGTATCTTGTAGTTTTCTTCAGAGACGGTTAACAACCAGGATCAGATCTATCATGCTTTTTGTTCATTCCTTCTCCACGTATACATATGTATGTCCTTGTGCTGGAATATCGTATTAGACACAAGGAGACCCGTTTCCAAACAAAAATCTACAATGAGCTTACCTGCATCGTTCACTCTCTTATCACCATAAGGATCCAGAGCAGCGTCGCAAGTTTGCCGCCTGGTTTCTAAACATCGGTTCAGGTCGCGACACGTACACGAAATCACCTTTTCGTTAGCCTCAGCTCGATCCAGAACTTCCCTGTAATTATCCCGAAACTTCTCAAAGTCCTGGGGTGTCGTCGAGCTTACGGGAGCATATACTGCGACCAAAAATACTCTAGTGACACCCAGTTTTAAACGGACCCAGAGAAGTCTCGCATCGCACAGGCCATACCCTCTCACTCTAGAGGCCAGGCGACTGGACAGCAAGATACCCACCCCCATGCTGGCGCGACTGCTCTGCGGTACCCCAGACACAGAGCCATCGTGCCATCAGGAAGATCACAGGTTTCACTGCCCCTCCGTTTAATCTCTGTTACACACAGAGCATCCAGGCGTCTCTATACCATACCACTCCTTACATTCTAAGTGCTTATTCGGCACTCTGCACCCCACGACTCGCCAGTTCGGGCCCGGCATGATGGGTGGCGGCCCCAATCGCCAATTCCACCTATATTCGTACCGACGGGGGCGGGCCGGTACGCGTCGCCTCGGGGGGACGCCCTTGCCCGCGCTGCGGTACGTCTTCGGTCCAAGATTACAGCCATAATAACAGGAGGGGGTCGCGACGAGCACGCTCTTGGACAGAGCAAACAAAAACCTTGGACAAAGTGTATTATTATTTTTATTAAGTCCCATATAACAGGGGGCAAGCCTATTATATAATAATTATATCAGCCTATACTGCCCACTGCTGAACAAAGGCCTTCTCTCACAAATCGAGGTGAGAGAGATTAGGTCATACTCCACCACGCGGACTCAGTGAGGATTGATGGAAGCAGGTTTCTGGCCACCTGCTGTTGGAACTTATCAAACCGCCTTTAAGGCTTCCAACTCGGCTTAACGGCTACCACATTAAGTGGTAGCCGGGACTAACGGCTTAACGTGCCTTCCGAAGCACGGAGACGCTCGAATATGAAAATGCCACTAACGGTTACCCATCTCGGGCCGACTGAGTCGAACGCTGCTTAACCATGGTAATCGGTAAGAACACCGCGGTCGCACAGCGCTACAAGCCGATTTTCTATTGCCATTGTACAATGCCAGACTTCGGACGGATACTGGAAATGTTGTCTTTTTTCGTTGTATCTGTAAAAACACTAATATAACGAAAATTTGGATAATGTAAGTAATGTATACAATTAATTTTATTACACAGATAGAGCGAATAATCCTGCTCACTCTTTCAGCCTGTGATGTAATACATGAAAATATTCTGAAGTAAAATTATACCTAACAATATTACACACCGTCACGCTTATATTCCCCAAGCGGGGGTGGCAAAGGTGTAATGGTACACCTACTTTTCGAGGACGATGTTAGGTCCCATGTAATAGGAGGCGCACCTATTGTTATATACTGGGCACAATTTCAGACTCCGAGCTCATACTGGGAAGTTTTCGTAAGCAAAACTAGATTCGTCCGTTCAAGGATTACTATACGTAGGGCCTAGGTCAATTATTCGTACTTACCCACCTAGTTATGCGAAAGAACTTAAGTATCTAGCTACTATCCTTAAATAAATATTAGAGTTGAAAAAGCCAGGGAGGTTTGTAAGGAAAGAACCTGTTGAAACACTGTACTCTCTGCCTACCCCGCAAGGGATCTGGCGTGATGATATAGATAAATAGATAGAATATTTTATTCATGTTACTAAACTAACTATTAATGGATAGCGGGATCCCCTAGCACAAGTATAATATTTACTTAAAATAGAACCTTAACTAATGTTACTGTAATTTCTACTTGGTTACTATAAAACATTTTTATGTATTTAAGAAGTTGAACCCAGGACCTCGTAATCACAATGCGATGCGCTTTGCCACTAGACCAGCAAGGCTTTTTATCTAATATCCTAACAACATTAATTTCATTATTGGTTACCTTCGAGATGTATCTTTGAGTTTAATGTGCCAACATTACGTCGAAATGAGGCAGCTGTACCGCGACAAAATTACAAATCTCCTCGCTTTTATTTATTCTACGTGAATGACCTGTGACAATTTCATTTCATACGAGGCTACATATGATTATATTTCTTAAATCGGGCACTTCTAACTGATCTAGTTATATTCGATGTTCTAAATTATTATTATTTTAGTTGTACATAAATTAGTGGATAAATTTTCATCTTGTTTCATAAATGGCGGTACCTACGCTATTTCGTTGAAGTACGTATTTTGTATTATCCAATTTAGACGAATTGCTATCATGATAGCATTAGGATCCCCAAAAAAACCTTTATTACATTCTAATTTATTGGTATATTTTACAAGGAAGAAGGATAGTCAAATATTACACAAACATTTACGGATAATGTTTTTTGTCTGAAGTAAATAAGAAAACAGAGTCGACATAAAAACCACTATAGAAGTTGTATTACATGCAAATGGGGTTCAAATCAATTAGGCACGAGACGTGTGTGAAGTTGGATCGTATTTGCTTTATTATTAGGAAGTATTGCAGACATCGAATTTCGGTTATGAAATTGCAACTACTATATTTGTATTGGTATACTGTGATATTACTACATACTAACAATGGTGTATGTATAACTAACAATGGTGTTTGTATAAATCAGCCTATACTATTCCATAAGTGGGCGAAGGCCTTCTATCCCAAATCAAAGTGACAGAGATTATCATCCGCACTGGGTCCGTATGGTCATACTCCAGTATGCGGAACTAGTGCGGATTGGTGGAGGCAGGTTTGAGGCCACCTGCTGTTGGAACTTATCAAACCACGTATAAGGCTTCCAAGTTAAGTTAACGACTACCACATCAGGTTGTAACCGGGGCCAGCTTAATATGCCTTGCAAAGCACTGGGACGCTCGAGTATGAAAATGCCACAAACGATCACCCATCTCAAGCCGACCGAGCCAAACATTGCTTAACCTTGATAATCGCTAAGAACATTAAAGTCGCACAGCGCTACGAGCGCGGTGTGTGACACATGTAAATTAATATTGCTGTAATTAATACACACATTCACACGCGAAAATTGACAGAAATGCACACAAACCACACGTGGAATTGACCTTGGAATTGACACTCATTACATTTTTGCTGTTCAAACAATAGGTGTATTTTAAAGCCATATTTTTCATACTAGATTTATAGCGGTACAGTCTCTACCAATATTGCTAACATGATTTACGTTATGTCACTCGCGCGTCTGGTGCCATTTTAAACAACATTTTAACACTTTTAAACAACTCAGCTACACATATGTATGTTTTTTTTTCTTCAGGGTAGCGACAGCATAAACATTGAAAAATTACTTCATAATAATTACTTACAATAAAGCCTTTACAGCAAACCACAATAGATTTCCAGCATTATTTAATTGTGCGAAAAAACATTCAACTATGAG
This sequence comes from Phalera bucephala, assembly GCA_905147815.2. NCBI lineage: Eukaryota > Metazoa > Arthropoda > Insecta > Lepidoptera > Notodontidae > Phalera > Phalera bucephala. The sequence continues at coordinate 15,700,571 of LR990612.1, forward strand.
GTACTATTAATAGTTAGGGTATTATTATGTCTATAAAATAGGAAAATTTAAAATAATTGAGAACATTAATCTAAAAAATTGAGAACATTAGGTATCCAAAGAGTTGTAAAGTTACGCACGGAGTATGTATAGCTATTTAAAAATAAAAACAAAGCAGTAAATTTAGGTGGCGGTGGAGCTGATTTGTTGTAGGAAGTTGGTTATTTTTTCTTTAAAACAGGTTTTTGAGCCTATGTACTTATTAAATTTATTATTATACAAGCGAACAATACATGTAAGAACAGCGTTAGATAACCTATTTATCTATATTATTACAACAGACCTTTTATAGGGTAGGGAGATACTAGGAACCCAGTTCCAATAGTTTCAGTCCTTACAGACCTCTCTGTCTTCTTTCTCATAGTTTATCTCATACAGCCTCGCCGCTTACAGAGACTCTTGATTTGGCTTTCAAATTAGAAAGGTCTATTTGATTATTGGCAAGATAATCTTTACCGGGTCATCGATGATGCGTACAAAACCGGTCGTCGCGGAGATTTCCGCGTAGACCTTTGTCCTGCAAAGGACGTTCTTCGGCTGATGAGGTGAAGATACCTGATGACTGCCTCGTTGGTCTAGTGGCAAACGCATGGCTTTGTGATCATGAAGTCCTTGGTTCAAATCCTAGGTCGGGCAAATGTCTAAGAAAACTTCCCAGTATGAGTCCAGACTCTGGAATTGTGCCCGGTATATGGCGATAGCCTCGCCCCTTATTGCATGGGGCCTAACATCGTCGGCAAAAAGTGGGTGTACTCAGTACACGTCTGCCACCCCTGCTTTGGGAATGTGGGCGTGACGGTGTGTGCGTGTGATGTAAAGATGTTACATCTTCTATTTTCCTACCTTCATTCTTCCAATTTCACATTCTTTCTTCAGACATCCATGAAGATATTGTGGTAACGTGCAAGCGCAATCTTAGCTGCCGACACTAATAACATGACGTCACGCCCTCCACTCCTTCGAAGCAAGAGAGAAAATTGTCATCGAAACACGCCACATATTGGTTATTGTAGCAATTTATTAACATTATACCTCCCTAGAGTACTCCGCTCTCGCATTTATAAAATTTATTGCAGTATATTTTTTTAACAGTGATAGCCTAGTGGTTAGACCGTTGGACTGCAAAGTCAGAGGTCTCGGGTTCGAACCCAGGCACGCACCTGTCTTTTCAAAAGCATGTGCGTATTATACATTAATTATCACTTGTTTCAACGGTGAAGGAAAACATCGTGCGGAAACCTGCATGCCTAAGAGTTTCTCGAAGGTGTGTGATGTTTGCCAACCCGCACTGGGCCAGCGTGGTGGACTATGGCCTAAACCCTCTCAGTTAGAGAGGAGGCCCGTGCCCAACGGTGGGACAGTTTCCTAACAGGGCTAATATTATTTTATACTTTTTTATCTACTTCACACTACCTGCGCCGGCTTTCGAGTAATGAGAAACGAAATGAGCTTCAACGTTCGCGGAAAAATGTGCGGAGAGTTTTTTCTACTCAGTTTGAAAGCCTTATTAGGCACCTAGTGAAGATGGTAAATGCCCTGAAGATTACAGTTTCTTATAAAAATAAAATACGAAAGCATTGATAAAAATAAATAGGCAAATTTTTAGTGTTTACAAAACTTATATCGTCGTACCTTCCTGTTTGTAGGATAAATAGCTTCATGATATGAGCTACTTCGTAATATAAGAGTGTTACCATGGATATTTGTCACGCCTTCATGACATAGCATTTCATAGCTCGCTTTATAAACTTTTCTATATAAAAGCACCCCGGAACGGAATAAGGAATAAGGGGCCAAATAACTCTAGGCAGGGATTTCTTCAGTAACTACATAAAGAAGAATTTCTTTAGAAGTATTTTCATTGCTAATTAAAGCAAAGTGCCATTTTCAGCTTTTGAGTTGAAAAACAACTCATAATGTCTCGTTGACAATAGGGTTTTCCTTTAATATATATTAAAACCTAACACTGGTGAAGAAAGGGCTGTATACGCAGGAGAGGATGTAAGCATGACAGTATTTAATTTGCCTTTTTTAACAATATAGACCAAATCCAGCTACAGTCGTCAAGGATCTTTTGGCCTGCGGCCAACATCGGAACTAACCCTGTCATCAAGTGAAATGTCACCTCATGACAGTCGCAGTTGCCGTTTGCTATGAAAATTACCTAAGTTCTTTGTTCAAAAAATCCTTGTTGCACTATAGATTGTATTTTTGGGAAGAATATAGGCCGACTACCTTGTCCTAAAAATCATAATGCAGATAAAATCACGGATAAAAGCTAGTCTATGATAAAAATTTATCATCAAAACTTACCTTTTAATACAAGTGTATTTTTTTTATATTACGACAAATGTTTTAGAATCAATTCGTGTGATGTTAGCGCTAGAATCTAGAAATTGTCTTCAAAATGAGCAAAGCATAAAACGCTAGTAAAGAGGTTAGAGGCAAAAGAGGCATAAATAATCTTATTTTATTTTCTCTACTTATTTCACTTGTGATGACAGTGAATTTGTAAAGACATAGCACGAGTGGGTACATTAAATGTAATGTAAGTAGTGGAACAAGTATTATTTGCGGTATTATAAAGAGCAGATCAAGACGAGAAATATGAGTATAATATATTAGGATTATAAGCGTCGTCTAAATAAGGCCTCAAATGAAACCTAATATGAAGACTCATATTGTAGTAACACCCGAAAAAAAAATAAACACCATCACACCTATACTCCCTAAGCGGCGGTGGCAGAAGTGTACAGTGTAGTTAAGTCCCATGTAATAAGGGGCGAGTTTATTACAAGCATTTTCATCATCTTTGATTCTTATTTCTAGTGTTTAGACCGTTGAACTGCAAAGAGGTCTCGGGTTCAAACCTAGGCACGCTTCTTTGTCTATTCGAAAACATGTGCGTATTAAAAAAATACTATCCCTTGCTTTAACGGTGAAGAAAAACATCGTGAGGAAACCTGCATGCCTAAAAGTTTCTCGAAGGTGTGTGAAGTTCGCCAACCCGCACTAGGCCAGCGAGGTGGACTATGGCCTAAACCCTCTGTTTGAAAGGAAGCCCGTGCCCAATAGTTGGACAGTTTCTTAACACGGCTAATATTATTATTTATTATTATTACTATTGGTTCTTTAACGAAACAAAGGTCGATTTTCAACAATTTATTTAATTTGAATAAGCTTAATCGAAAAACATATTTTATCTGTAACCTTACCGATTTAAATTTATTTGTGTGTTTACCTTTAAGTAATTGTTACACTGGATATGCTCCTGACGTATGTATGTATTCTTAAATTGTATTAGTGTAAACAATTGTTGGTAAACAAAGAACATCCTACCTGGCACGACTCCGGACTGATATTGGAAATGGTTCTATCCAAAAATTACTTTTCATGTTTAATCTGTAAATACTAAAGAATGACGTTGTTGCTTCGTTGGTCTATTAGCGAATAATGCGTGTAGCGTTCGCGGGTTCCTGGGTCCAAATCCAAGGTCCGACAAATGTAGTTTTTCTAACGAAAACTTCCCAGCATCAGTCCGGAGTCTGGAATTGTACCCGGTATATGGCAAAAGGCTTGCCCCCAACAACCTAACCTAACATCGTCGGCGAAAAGTGGGTGTATTCAGTACACCTCTGTCACGATCGCATAAGCATGGCGGTGTTTTTTTTTGGTTTCTTTTTATGTGGTTCCATATCATTTAAATGTATTCTTGCTCGAGTATAAACTGTTATCTGTTTGATTTGTTGTCGGCAATACAGCTGTTTGGTTGTGTATTGCAGTTAAAGCGTCTTTCCAGGTTTTCTTTTGATATTTATTCAGACTGCAATGAAGCTGTATTTGTATCCAAATGGCTCAATATTTTTGTGTGGTCTTCTTCAGTAAATCCTATTCCCGTAGTTTAATGTTATTTATAGAAAATATATTATATTTAAAGGGAATTTAATACATTGAAATATTTAAATTGAATACATTGAAAGAATTCTTTTATATTTCAAGATTAACATTAAGCTACATTAGTTCTATATAAATTCGTAAATTCTTAATGCTATTTTAAATTCAACCTACATTCTAATTTTCAGACTAGACTGTAAAAGCTAAAATTCACAACTACAGTCTGGAAGCTTAAATATCCACTAAGATATTAAGAGTACTTACGCTATAAGTTTGAATATGTGATTCTATAACTTTACTTAAATTAAGTTTCATCGGAGTGATTCAGGTCGCTAATATAATATAAGAGAGAGAACAGCCAGAAAAGCACTATTTTAAGACATTCGTAGTATCTCTGTAAATCAAAATAAACAAATAAATAAAATGACCACGCACAAGCCCCAGCCGCAAACGAGTGTGGCACAGGTGTACTGTATACCCATTTTTTCTGACGATGTTAAGTCCCATGTAATAGGGGGCGAGCTTATCGTCATATACCGGGCACAATTTCAGACTCCAGACCCAGAGTGGGAAGATTTCGTTAAAAAAAAAAACTACATTTATCTGATCTTGGATTACTATTCGTAGAAATTAGGGCTAATATTCGTCCCTACCTACCTAGTTATACGAAAAAATGAAGTATCTAGCTACAATCCTTAAATAAATAACTAAATTGTTTAACTTTTAATATTATATTTTGTTATAGTATTTGATTCATCTAACTAAACTAACTATTAATGGATAGCGGGATCCCCTAGCACAAGTATAATATTTACTTAAAATAGGATCTCAATCACTGTCGCTGTAATTTCTACTTGGTTATTGAATAAAATATTTTTATTTATTTTAGAATTGGAACCTAAGACCTCGTGACCACAATGCGACTGCACTTTGCCACTAGACCAGCAAGATTTTTTATTTAATAACCTAACAACATTAATTTTATTATTGGTTACCTTTGAGATGTATCTTTGAGTTTAATGTGCCAACATTACGTCGAAATGAGGCAGCTGTACCGCGACAAAATGACAATTCTCCCTCAGCTTTTATTTGTTCTACGTGAATTACCTGAGACCTGAGAGAATTTCATATCATACGAGGCTATATTTCTGGATATATTTCTGGCACTTCTACAAGATCTAGTTATATTCGATGTTTTAATTTATTTTTAATCTTAGTTGTACATCAATTTCAGGATAAATTTTATCTTCTTTCAAAAATGGCGCTACCCTACGCCATTTCTTTGAAGTACGTATTTTGTAATTTTCCAATTTAGACATATTGCTACCATAATAGCATTAGAATCCCCGAAAATAGCTCTATTTCACTCTAATCTATTGGTAATTTAAATTATGTTTCGCCGATGATGATAGGTCTCATGTAATAGGGGGCGAATTTTAATAGGCATAATTCCAGACTGCGGACAGTCAAATATTACTGCATTTACGAATAATGTGTTTTGTCTGAAGTGAATAAGGAGAACAGAGCCGACATGACAACCACTATAGAAGTTGTATTACATGCAAATAGGGTTCAAATCAATTCGGCACGCGACGTGTGTGAAATTGGATCGTATTTGCTTTATTATTGGGAAGTATTGCAGACACAGTCGAATTTTGCTTATGAAATTGCAACTACATATACTTTTGTATTAGTATATTGTGATATTATTACATACTAATAATGCTGTATGTATAACTAACAATGGTGTATGTATAAATCAGCCTATACTATTCCACAGGTGGGTAAAGGCCTTCTATCCCAAATCAAGGTGACAGAGATTATCATCCGCACTGGTTTCGCATGGTCATACTCTACCAGGCAGGTTTGAGGCCACCTGCTGTTGGAACTTATCAAGCCACGTATAAGGCTTCCAAGTTGAGTTAACGACTACCACATCAGGTAGTAACCGGGGCCAGCTTAATATGCCTTGCAAAGCACTGGGACGCTCTAGTATGAAAATGCGACAAACGATCACCCATCTCAAGCCGACCGAGCCGAACACTGCTTAACCTTGATAATCGCTAAGAACACCATAGTCGCACAGCGCTACGGGCGCCTAGGTGTATGACACATGTAAATTAATATTGCTGTAATTAATACACACATTCACACGCGAAAATTGACAGAAATGCAAACAAGCCACACGTGAAATTGACCATGGAATTGACACTCATTAGATTTTTGCTGTTCAAACAATAGGTGTATTTTAAAACCATATTTTTCATACTAGATTTATTGCGGTACAATCTCTACCAATATTGCTAACATTTTTTACGTTTATGATTTACGTATGCGGGATACGAAAAGAGTAGAAGTTCTAACAGTTTCAGTCCTTACAGACCTCTCTGGCTTCCTCCACTATCAAAGTTCATCTCATACGCCTCGCTGCTTACAGAGACTTTTGACTCGTCTTTCAGATTAGAAAGGTCTACTTGGTCATGGTAAGATAGTCTTCAATGGCTCATCGATGATCTAATGAAAGTTGCAGATAAAAGCCAGATGGGTACAAAACCGGTCGTCGTGGTGATTTCTGGGTAGACTCTTATCCTGCTAGGGACGTTTTTCGGCTGATGATGTGCAGATACCTATAACTGCCTCGTTGGTCTAGTGGGGAAGCACATCCTATTACTTTGTGATCACGAGGTCCTGGGTTCAAATACAAACTCGGACAAATGTAGTTTTCTAAGAAAACTTCCTACTAAGAGTCCGGAATCTGGAATTCTGCTTAGTATTTGGAAAAAGCCTCGCTCGCTATTACATGGGACTTGACATCGTCGGCGAAAAGTGGGTGTACTCAGTACATCTCTGCCACCCCCGCTTGGGGAATGTAGGTGTGTCGGTGTGTGTGTAATGTCAAGTACCTACCTACATTCTTCAGATATTCATGTAGATAAGCATCATACAATATCGAGGTTACTTGCAAGCGCTATCTTAGCTGCCGACACTGATGACACGTCGTCACCCCCTCCACTCCTTCGAAGCAAGAGAGGAAATTGCCATCAAAACACGCCACATATTGGTGATGTCGAAGTTTAGCAACATTATACCTCCCAAGACTACTCACACTCGCATTTATAAAATTCATTATAGTATACTTTTTTATCTACTTTACACTACCTGCGTTGGATTTCGAGTAATGAGAAACGAAATGAGCTTCAGCATTCTCGGAAAAATGTGTGAAGTTTTTTCTACTCAGTTTGAACGCCTTATTAGGCACTTAGTGATGATGGTAAATGCCCTGAAGATTACAGTTTCTTATAAAAATAAAATACGAAAGCATTGATAAAAACATACAAGCAAATTAATAGTGTTAACAAAACTTATGTCGTCGTACCTTCATGTTTGTAGGATATTTAGCTTCATGATATGAGCTACTTCGAAATATAGGAGTGTCACCATGGATATTTGTTACGCCTTTAAGACAGCATTTCATAGCTCGCTTTATAAACTTTTCTATATAAAAGCAGCCCGTGCGGAATAAAGGGCCAATTACCTCTAGGAAGAGATTTTCTCAGAAACAACATAAAGAAGGATTTCTTTAGAAATATTTTTATTGCTAATTAAAGTTAAGCTACGACTTCAGCTTTTGAGTTGAAATACAACCATAATGTTTCATTGACAATAGGGTACCTTAATATATTAAAACCTTACACTGGTGGAGAAATATCAGTGTACGCAGCAGAGATGTATGATAGTATTTAATTTGCCTTCTTCAACGATATAGACCAAATCCAACTACAGTCGTACAAGGATGTTTTGGCCCGCGGCCAAAATTGGAACTAACGCTGTCATCAAGAGAAATGTCACCTCATGATAGTCGCAGTTGCCGTTTGCTATGAAAATCACCTAAATTCTTTTTTTTAATTATTAACCGTGCGGTCTCACCCGTTAAAATATCTCCTGGGGAGTAGGATAATTTTCATTGTCATCCATGGGCCAAAAGACCCTTGTAAAACTGTAGTGTGATTCACGCAATGTTAATAAAACAAACTAGGACTAGCATTAAATTTATTAGATTTACCTATAGAAACCGATCGAACTTTGCGATCATATTCGTAAATATATATAGACACTCAAAAGAAAATTCTCGATTTCATCTTGAATTTAAACTGGTCAGTTTGAAAGGGTTAGGTTTTAAACATTAATTCTATGCCCATCGTAATAAGAAAAAATGCTAATTTTAAGAAAATTTCGCTTTTTAAGTTATAGTATTAGTAAAGTAGTATTAGCAAGCTAATTAACTAAAGGAGCGAAATTTTCTTGTTTTGATTGACCCGTAAAATTAGCCGATGGCTCTGGTAACAAAACTCGGATTAGTTTCTCTGTAATTCCATACTTTATAATCACTGAGGACCGCTCGTTAAACCTTTATAGGGTCTACAAATATTTAATACTACGGGTCAGGTGATCTGATAAGATACTTTTTACTTACCTGCTAAAATATTTTACATTGACAAATTTTTGCGTTTAAATGTACTCCGTTCTTGATTAAATCTATAGGATTAAAAATTAATGAATTTAAAAGTCTTTGTAACTGGCGAGAATGTATGAGACGAACTCTGAGAGTGGAGAAAGCCAGAGTCTATAAGGAAAGGAAACTTAAAAGTCTGCACTATTTGCCTCACCCGAAAGGGATCTATCGTGATGATATAAATAGATACATTAAAAAATTCTTGCTGTGCGTTGGTAAGCACATGGTTTGAGAATGGCTGATCCGATTCGGCTATCTTTTCTTAAATGTTTATCAGTCCTGGTCAGAGTACAGCTTTCAGGATAAAAAGAATTGGATACATTGTGCGGAAAATCAAAACGTTTGGGAAAAATTTTAAGTGTTTCTTCTATGGGAAATCTCTGGATTGTATGAACTCAAGATATTTGGACTGAACAACGTTTGTCAGAACAGCTAGTTTAAATAAAATAGGTAATGACCATGGCCAATATACCGACTTCAATTTCAGAATACAAACTGTAACTAAGAATTTTTCAATAAGCACTTCTCAGGATTCTAACTCAAGATCTTACAATCGCTGGCTACACGCCATTCGACTAAAGAGGCAGTTTCTCAGTAAAAGGGATTACACTTCGACATATAATTTAAGCGTATTTTATAAATGTTTTGTTGATGACGACTCACTGGACTGATGTCGAATAACAATCATGAGAATAATGGTTCAAATTCTAGGTTAAATAAAGTGTGCTTTTCTATTGAAAACTTCTCCATAATAATAATTATAATGTAGTTTACCATAAAAACCAATACAATAGTGTTTTAATCCATACCATACCGGAGTCTGTATTTATGTCCGGCATGATTGCAATAGACTTACCCCACTGTTACCTTATGACGTAAGATCCTAGGCGGTATATGAATGTATACGACGAGAATAGGTGATATTGCTTTAGAATTTATAGTAGGTACTTATCCCTGCCATTTGCGTGACTAGGATAACAAGGCAGTCGAATGAAATCGATTACACTTTTTCTAGACGATAATAAGTGGGAGTAATTCTAGTAAGCCCCGAAGTCAGGAGAAAAAGGAAAATATTTTTTCTATCGGTCGGGTATTATTTCCCGCCATACTTTTTGTTTACTACTACTTACTACTTATAAGTTTTTGAGCGTTTAAGCAACTTTTCAAGCGCGAGAAATGCTAACGGTATGAGGGATACGTGCAATATTTGAAATTTGTCGAACTTGTTTTTTGAGGAAAAATAAATAGGTGAATTATGCTAAGAGACATGAGAGCTATTGATGTTTCTTATGGTTCTTTTTTGTAAAAAAAAACACTACTTCATTGATCTTGTGACCGATCACAAAGTCCTGGGTTAAGCTTAGGTCTGAATCTACTCGTTGGTGTTGCTTCATTGATAAATCTTATTAGTACTTACCTAGCTTAAACTGAACCGAATATAAGCTTTATTTACCGTGGAGGCTTAAACTAACAAGTTTACAGAAAGTATCATGTTTGTTCGCGCGTCGAATTGGATTCAGTCTACAGTGTAAACACTGAAAAATTAAAACGTCCATCCTCAATACTGATTTTACCTTTAACTTGCAATAGTCGGAATTTGGAACTGAAGCGTTATATTTAATAATTTATTTTCACTGGTCCATTTTACTTCACAATTAAAAATACCCTTAGGCCCTTCTTATGAACCTCAAAAACCCAACTCGGGGTCAAACCCAGGCATGAACCTCTGTCTTTTCAAAAGCATGTGCATATGAAAATTGACTATCACTTGCTTTAATGGTGAAGGAAAACATCATGAGGAAACCTGCATGCCTAACAGTTTTTTGAAAGTATGTGAAGGTCGCCAACCCACACTCGGACAGCGTCGTTGACAGAGGCCTAAAACCATCTAGAAAGAAAGAAAGAAAAGAAATTAAAATAATTTATTTTGTGCTCACACAACTAAACATACAAGAAAGAAATCTACATAATCTATAAATCATAAACTACTGAGGTATATAAAAAAAAACTAAAATCTCAGTTTGAGAGGAGGCCCATAACTAATGGTGGGTCAGTTTCAGTACAGTCAGCTAATATTGTTAGTATTTTTGATGTAATTACTCATAATTAGCTGAAAGTCGTTCACCTCAGGACAAAGCCCTCTCCCAAAGATCGCCAAAACAACCGGCTTTGTGTGGTGCACATCATATTTTCTCCCACAGCCTTCATCAGGGTATCAGTCCACCTTGGATTGGGACCTTCTATTAAAGTATTTATATATAAGTCCTTGACGTTTTCAGCTATATACAAAGTAGCTTATTTGTTGGTAGGTCTATAAAGATAAAGCCTTATGAAGTGTTAGTAGGTGAAGCTGTATTGCTTTATGGGCTGCATATAAGGAGCTTGAGCCTGATCTATCACTGCACCTTTCATTCATTCATTTCCAAGCTTATACGACCCACTATTTGACTATAAACGCACAGAATCCCAAAAAAAATGAACTATTCTAATTTACCTTACGCACAATAGTAGAATACGCTTCAGTGACTCCAAATCCTAAATTTATCACAAAAACTTATTGAATTAGAGATAAAATATCTCCGCAGAGAAGGTAATCAACATTTTCTATTATTCCACTGGGAAACTTTATCGAAGCTATCGTAATTTACAAAAGCTTTGTCTATAAATGTCTATCAAGCTAATTCAACGTCTCAAACAACAAACTGCTGACTGGTGTTCTCTTAGTCACGTTTTTGCATCGTCATCGAGGGTTGAAGACTCTAGAAATTGTGCACGCCACTGGAACGAAGCCAACTGGTTATAATGCAGTGTTTCGAATAACGAGCGCAGTGACTGTGGTTCCTGGATTTTCGGGTAATTGGAGCTTTATATAGTTCTGCGCAATTTTTACTGTGTGTTCGTAAGTGTTAGTGACATTTGAATATGATATTCGAGTCGTTTAATATTATCTACACCTAAAATTCTTCAACATTATTTTAGCAAGTTACAGGAGGTTTTTATTATAAAAGACAACAAAGAATTAAGAAGCACATTGTTTGTTTCCAAAAATAAACGCATAAACTTTACACATTATCGTATCTAAAATAAATCATGACCCAAAATACGTCCGCTGCAGGACAAAAGTCTCATGCAAGGATCGCTCCGGGTGACCCAAAAAAATATCCGCGTTAAAAGAAAACTAGGTACTTAAAAAAGAAAGAAGAAAGAAAACAATAATTATTTACTATCACATTAAACACAGTGTATACAATTACAGGTTATATTGATTAATTTGCTGCGGCAGTGAAAAGGCTGCAACTCAGCATAGATGCCTCGTTTGAAGCAGCTTGGCGCTGATTTTCTGTCGCATCCGTTGTGATACGAGATAGTGTGAGAGACACAATTTAAAAGTATATGGAGAAAATATAGATAATTTTACTGAATCATACTTAACGGTATGCTCCGTTGGTTCGGGTATATAGAAAGAATGTCAGAAGAAAGAATGACCAAACAGATATACAATGCGGAAATAGAAGGATGTAGGTACCGGGGAAGACCTAGACTTTCTTACCACGACCAAATAGACCGAGTCTTATCTGAAGGACAAGTCACGAGTCTCCGTAACCGGCGAGCGTGTATGAGACGAGCTATGAGAGCGGAGGAAGACAGAGAGGTATGTAAGGAAAGAACCTGTTGGAACGCTGTATTCTCTGCCTTCGCCCGAGGTCAAGTAACGTTCGACTCGGTCTGTCTGTAGTGACCGTTTGTGGCATTTTTAATTTGAGCATTTCTGTGGTTCGATAGGCACATCTAATTTATTTGTCCCGGCTGTTTCATCAAATGGCAATCCTTAAATCATGATAGAAACTTTATGAGTAGTTGGTTAAGTTCCATCAGCGGGTAACCACAAACCTGTCGCGACCGATCCACACAAGCCTGGAACGCCGGATGCTATATTTTTACTCACTTAGTTTACTGACAGCCTTCTATCCTTTGCCAAGTAGTAGATTATATTATTTATAATCAGTAATGTATACCTTATACGTTACACTTTGTTTCTTTTAAAAGGCACTCAAATAATAACGATATTTCCCAAACTTCTAAGGAAAATGGATTCAAACTACAGTCAGTTGCCCTCCCACAGGGATATACCGAACAATCTATAATGCTCGTTTTGAAGACAAGTGATGACAGATCGCTAACCGTGACTCCATTATTTTGAGTCCCTTGAGGTTAATATAAGGTAAGTTTTATAGGTAAATAATTCAAATTTGATGGGGGTTTAATTGACTACACAAACTTTAATAGAATTGGTTTATGCCGAAGCACTAATCTATATGATTCAAATGGTTAGTATTTTGTAGGACCTACAGCGTTACTAGCATTTTTTTCCTTCATTTAAAGAATATTGTGCTTCAAAACTCTTAAACACTAGTTAAGCATTGTGTACCTAGTCACAACTAGGTACACAATGCTTAACTACTTTCAATATTTATATTAACAAAGTTAATAAAAGGGTTTTTTTGTATCGTAGCTGGTTAAGAAATTGCTACTACTAATTAGTTAGTGACTAGACGCAAATAAAGGAATTATATTCTCTGATTACAATTAGTAGCAAACAAAGAGAAGTATGTCTGCTATGGCAACTGGTTACGAACTTTGGCTGCGGTAAATTGGTAGGAAGCCAATTAAGGAGTTATTAAAAAAAAAATTGGATTAGGAAAGTATTAATACAATTCTTCACAAACTAGTAGGCATAGGCTCTTGCAGAGCACCTTAGAAGGAGCCGGGAGCAAGGTGATGCCTCTCCAGTTGCCGCAATTACTGATATCTCCCTTTTTTTGCACAGTGATAAGGAGACCTTGACTCCAAACTTCTGGTAGCTCTTCGGCCAGCCAGATTTTATGTAGAAGTAGCGTTAGTACTTTCACAGCTATTGGCAGGTCAGCTTCAAGCATTTCAGCTGTGATGAGATCCACTCCTTTGGCCTTGCCATTTTTGAGCGATCGGATGGCATTGGTACTTCTTGTCTTGTGGGTTGAGAGACGTCAATATTTAGGCTCCGCAGGAGCAAGTTGCTATCAGGTGTAGTGGTAGTCAAAGGGTTATTAGGGACCCGATAAATCTCCTCAAAACGCTTCCGCCAGCGTTGAAGCTGTCCCTCAGATGTCACAATCAGTTGGCCCTCCTTGTCTTTTAGGGGCTTCTTCTTCCGGTTCTGATTTCTAAGATCTTCGTTGCCTTGTACAACTCCCTGAGGTTACCGGAGTCGGCAGCACGTTGGGCGTTATCAGCGATACTGTCCCTCCATACTCTTCTGTCGTGCCGAGTACTACGGTAGATGCATCTTCTGATTCGATGGTATGGCAGCCTCAGGTCGTCCAGCACTACCGTATCGTTGGTCATCTTTAGGCGAAGCTCTCTTCTTTTTTTTGATGAGGTTCCAGGTCTTCTATGACATCCAGTCTTGACGTCTACGTGTTTAAAGTCCTAGAACGACGGAGCTGGTCTCTGTATATACCATTTTGTTGTAATTCCACTCCGTGTTAACTAAAGCTCCAACATCTGCACCAAGTCCAGAGAAAAGGTTACGCAGCTCCAAGTTGAAAGTGGCACCTATCTCTGGGTTTCGTAGCTTATTGACCTCAAATTATCTGCCTAAAACAACACAAAAAAAAACTTTGGACGTCTTGCTATCAGTTCGTGCTACAGCAACCACTAGGTGGTGATCACTATCGATGTCCGCTTCTCGGCGGTTTTTTAAGATTGAGCAGCGATGAGCGCCATTTCGCGCTGATGGCAAGGTAATCAATTTGATTATTGGTGACTCCATCGGGTGAGTTCCATGTGTATTTATGGTGATCGCCATGAATGAATAAGGTTCCTCCGATGGTAAGGTCGTTATCCTGACAGAACTCCAAGAACCGCTCTCCATTCTCATTGCAGATGCCCGGCCCGTTTTTGCCCATATGTCTTTGGCACCCATCGTTATTCCCGCCGACCTTGGCGTTCAGATCGCCCATGACGATAACTATGTCCTGTTTGCGGGTGTTCTTCAAAGTCGAGTTGAGTGCGCTATAGAAATCATCCTTGTCTTCTTCTGAAGCCAATTTGTGGGCGCGTAGCATTGTACAATGGTGATCTTTCGGGATCTGCTGTTAAAACGGGCCGTTATAATTCGGTCTGAGATGGGTTTCCAGTCTAGTAGGCTCTTCTTCGCCGCCTTAGAAAGGAGGAGTCCCACGCCGTTTTCACGGACGTTTATTCTCGTTAACTTCCTTCCCGAAGTGAACTAATGTAAGGCCTCTAGACATGCTCAGCTAACCGAATCCGTTCCTTCGCACTTTACTGAGACCGAGTATCTGCAGTTTGTACCTAAGGATTTTTGCTTCTGCTTGGGCTAGTCGGTTATCCTCGCTCAGTGTTCGCACATTGCAGCAAGCAATTCGTGTCCTATTTTTTAACCTAAAAGTCGTCGTAATATGATCGGTCCGGTTTACCTACATTCAATTATTATTGATTCATTTTTTATAAGTAAGGTCGTAACCCTTTGACAAATTCGACAATGCATCAAACCACATAGCATTGTCGCATTTGTCGTTTACCTAAGACAAAAGGTAAGACAGACTAAGTACAAGCTTATGGACTGGTAAAAAGGTGTTCCTTGCAGGACCCGACAGAGGTCATGAAGCAAACAGTTTAAGAGACCGCACTAGAAATATGGATTTCTATCAAGAGCCTATTGAAAATGTGTTTGATTTTTTAAAATATTTGGTTTCTTAATTCTTAATTCTTTATTGTACACACACAGAAAATGTTACAAAATAAAAATAATAATAAAATAAAATGTACAAAGGCGAGCTTAACTCAAAATTGAGTTCTCTGACAGCAAACCTTTGAGTGACAAAGAGACAAAACATCAAAATAAGGATATAAATGAGTGTATAACACGAAGGGAATAGTTTTAGATAATAAAATGATAGAATACATATAGATAGAACATATACCTATAAATATAATACACACTATACGATAACATAAAATACTAATATAACTTGATATAATACATACATACATACATACATATAACTTACATAGATACGAAATGTTCTTTAATTCTTTTCTTGAAAATCTGCGTGGTGGAACTATCGCGTAAGGAGTGTGGAAGAGAATGACACAAGCGCACAGCACGCACAGTGAATGAGCTATGATACCGGCTCGATGTATGCCGAGGAGTACTAAGAAGAAGAGAAGATAAAGAGCGACAGGGTTTTTCCCTGGGAACCAAATACTCAAAGCGTTCCCGAAGATATGCAGGGTTAGGATTGTGAAGCACAGAGAAAAGTAAAGAAAGAATGTGAGTATCCCGATGCTGCCGAATAGGGAGCCACTTCAATTTAGTCCGAAAATCTGATACATGATCATACTTTCGAAGGCCAAAAATGAAGCGAATGCACAAGTTTTGCAGACGCTCAAGTTTATTGAGAAGTTCTTCAGTTGCATCAAGAAAACTAACATCAGCATAGTCGAGTAGAGGTAAAAGAAGACATTGGGCGAGAGTTACTTTAGTTTTAAATGGTAGGAATTTCTGGAGCCGTTTGAGAGATTGGAATGAATAATAGATTCTCCTGCTTACTTCCGCAATATGTACATTCCAGGACAGATTGCAATATATGTAGACACCCAAGTTTTTGGCGCTACTTGAAAACGGTATCGGAATAGAGTCATAGATAACTTGTGGAAGAGACTGGTGATTTAGAAGATTGTAAAAGTGTCTGTCACCAATAATGAGAGCTTGCGATTTTGCTGGGTTGACCAGGAGACCACAAGTTTTTGCCCAATTATTAATATTTTGAAGATCATTATTGATGGCAGCAATAGCAGCATAGTAATCGTCAACTTTGAAATGACGATAAAGTTGCAAATCGTCTGCATAGAGATGATAATGTGAAGAAATAACATTAGTGAGTGTGTTAATAAAAACCGAAAAAAGTAAAGTAGAGAGTACGCCGCCTTGCGGGATACCTGCAGTCAGATTACACCACTCGGAGGAGAACTCATCGGAGCGAACCGACTGCGAGCGACCGCGAAGATATGAGTTGAACCAATCAGTTACAGAAGGAGAGACATTTAGAGAGGGAAGAATTCCCAAGAGAATGTCAAAATCAACAGAATTAAAGGCACTGCTAAAGTCTAACAGAACTAACACAGTAGGAAGTTTATTCTCCATGGCCAGACGTGTCGTCAGTTATTTTAACTAACGCTGTTACCGTGCTATGGCCAGGACGAAATCCTGATTGGTAGGGACTTAGCAGGCCATTAATAAGAAGATAGTGAGATAGTTGATTTTGAACAACACTCTCGAGAACCTTAGACAGAATTGGGAGTATGGATATAGGACGCAAATGGGAAACTGAAGATGGATTCGAAACTTTGGGAAGCGGTAAGACATGAGCCTTCTTCCAGGCTGAGGGAAAGGTGGAAGATTGCAGAGAAAAGTTAATAATGTGGTGTATTACAGGAATAAGATCATCTAAGATGGGACGAAGCATTTGAATTTGAAGACCGTCATCACCCACCGCCTTTGTGGAAATAGATAGTATTGATTTTTTTATCTCCCCTTCTGTTACCTGATTAAAAGAGAATGAAGTACATCTTGGCAATGAAAGATTAGATAACCTGTTCAGAGTAGCAGATTTAAGGTTGTCATCCAGAGTGACTGGTGACTTGGAGAAATACAAATTAATTGTGTTAAGGTCTATATCGGGTATACCATCACAAGATGCCTTCCCGATACCAAGAGACTTAAGAAATTGCTATACTTGTGTTGTACTTAAATTTTCAATTGAGTCATGGATATGGCGTCTCTTAGCATCTCTACATAAACGGTTGCAATGATTCCGCAGTTTTTTTTATAGAGACCAGTTCTCTTCTGTAGGATTTTTTTGTAACGTCTGTTAACTTTGTCTCTTTTTGACATTTCTCTTTTAATTTAATTAATTAAATTATTAATATTAGCCCTGTTAAGAAACTGTCCTACTGTTGGGCACGGGCCTCCTCTCAAACTGAGAGGGTTTAGGCCATAGTCCACCACACTGGCCCAGTGCGGGTTGGCGAACTTCACACACCTTCGAGAAACTCTTAGGCATGCAGGTTTCCTCACGATGTTTTCCTTCACCGTTAAAGCAAGTGATAATTAATTTTTAATACGCACATGCTTTCGAAAAGACAGAGGTGCGTGCCTGGGTTTGAACCCGAGACCTTTGACTTTGCAGTCCAACGGTCTAACCACTAGGCTATCACTGCTTTCTCTTTTAATACTATCGGATAACCAGGGTGCAGGGAGGTGCTTCATTTTTACTTTTTTTAAAGGAGCATGTTTATTATATGTATCAAGAACAATCTTGTTGAATGCAGACACTTACTCGTCAAGGTTATTGTAGCTGTACACAGGATACCAGTCAATACGGGTCACATCCTCCCTCAAACGTTCCAAATTAATGCTCTTAAAATTGCGAAGTGAGAGAAATTTGTATTTACGTTTAGGAGCACGGATTTTGTAGGATAAGAAAATGAGATCGTGATAAGAGAAGGCGGCAGTAAGTTGCCCATGTGTAGCTACTCTGCTAGGGTCAGAAACCAGAATTAAGTCTAGTAGAGACGAAGTACAATGGGGGGCATGATGAGTAGCATTAAGCTGAAGGATGTGCATATACAATAAACCGAGTCTTATCTGATGGAAAAGTCAAGAGTCTCCGTAACCGGCGAGCGTGTATGAGACGAACTATGAGAGTCGAGGAAGCCAGAGAGGTATGTAAGAAAAGAACCTGTTGGAACTCTGTACTCTCTGCCTACCCCGCAAGGGATCTGGCGTGAGGTTATAGATAGATAGATAGATAGATGTGCATATTGACAGAAGAGACAAGGGATCGGAGTTTGCGGCTACGCGCGTTATCCTTGAGCAAGCAAGTATTGAAGTCTCCAAGGGTAATAAAGTGGTCATATATAGGACAGAAATATTCTAACTTGGATTCAAATGAAGAGAAGTAATCAATTTGATTAGAGGGACAATAATAGACACCTATAAGAAGTTGTATATGATTAAAAGTTATTTCAATAAATAGGTGATCAGCAAAGTTAGAATAATCGCTTGGAGACTGATCAATAACTTTGTAGTCAATATCTCCACGGAGATAAATAGCAACCCCACCACATCTCTTGCCTGTTCTGTCATTACGCACTAATTTATAGCCGGGCAAAGAGTATTGTGTCGAAGGAAGAACAGGCTTGAAAAAAGTTTCAGAGACAAGGACAGCATGAATAAAATCAGCATCGAAAGAAGATAATAAGTCAGAGTAATGTGCACGGACGCTTTGAGCATTTATGTGGACTGCATTAAAAAAGTTTCTGAAGCCAGAGAAAGTATCTATAAGTTGATCACACAAGTGGACAGAATTATCACCGAACGCACTAGCATAACTCTCATCAGATGTACAAGAAGAAGAACAAGATACGAAACTGTCGTCAAAATTATCACACATATTGAAAATAGTACAAATATATAACCTAATACAAATATAATATGATTAACTAATAATAATATACTAAATATTATTTGTTTTTACATTTAGTGTTTAAGCTATACAATATTATTTGTTTTTACATTTAGTGTTTAAGCTTTTGTTTATTTAAGTATTCATTAATTAATATATATATATATTTAATATTATAACATACATATTTATTAACGTATTTTAATCACACTATTGTGTATATAATTGTATTTTACAATTTTATTATTCTTGGTTTGTTCTAGCTTGTTACATAAAGGTTTTTTAATTTATTTTCGAGTTCATCTAGATTCATATTTTACTTAAAATTTAGCCATGTCCGAACGTGACATAGATAGTGAAAGTGACACGGGGACTTTTTACTCTCTAGGAAGCAGCGACGATAGTTTCATCAGTGTCCCGTCACTTTCTGATACACTCACGTCTACCTTCTCAGATGTCCCTGGGAACTTCAATGTGGTTCATATCAATGCCCAAAGCATTCCGGCTCATTTTCCTGATATACTGGCTAACTTTGACTGTAAGAACATTCACGCTATTCTCGTTTCTGAATCTTGGCTAAAGCCGTGTCTCCCGTCCACACTATATTCGCTTCCCGGTTTCAATCTCATTAGAAATGATCGATCAGTTGGTAGTGGTGGTGGAGTTGCGATATATTTACGATTAAATATTCCGTTTTCCTTACTCGACTTATCTTCGCAACCTCCATTGCCAAATGCCGGTGAGCATCTTTTCATTGAAATCGGACTCCGTCATTCTAAATTGCTTCTTGGTGTATACTATTGTCCTTCCTTACGTGTAGACTTCTTTTCCTCTTTCGAAAATCTTCTAGAGAGTTTGATCCCATCTTACAGTCATAGTATTATAATGGGTGATTTCAACACATGCTTACTTAAAAATGACTCCCGTTCGACAAGTCTTTACAATATTCTTGAATCCTGTAACTTAGTAACTCTTTCGCTTCAAGCTACTCATCATTTTCCTAACTCAACACCGTCTCTACTTGACCTTATCCTTGTTTCTTCAACTGAACATGTCGCTAAGCACGGCCAGTGTTCAGCTGACGCCTTCTCCTATCATGACTTACTCTTCCTATCTTATAAAATTCGGCCACCTAAGGCCAAAGCTAAAATCCTGTTGCAGCGTAATTTTAGTGGCATCAATCTTGAGAAGCTCAAGGAGGACGCGTCTAACATTGATTGGGAGTCTCTGTTAATGTCTGATTTGCTGGATGACAAAGTAAATATTTTCACATCAGCGTTAATTCGATTGTTCGACGTACATGCTCCTATTCGCCCTGTGAAAGTAAAACACCTACCGGCGCCTTGGCTGACCGATGACATCAAGTCGCTTATGAGCAGAAAAGTGGCACTAAAATCCAAGTTTAAAACTAGACCCACTGACTGTAACAGGAATAACTATGTTGCCATTCGGAATCACTGTAATAAGGTGTGTAGGGATGCTCAACGCCAACATATTCATAGTTGTGTACAAAACGGAAATCCAGCAAAAGTCTGGAAATTTCTTAGATCAATTGGAGTCGGAAAATCTCGCCAAGATAACGTCCCTAAAAATTTAGATCTCAATCTTCTCAATAGACATTTCTCTACTTCGTCTAATTTTAATAAGACAACTAAATTAAATACGCTTAACTATCTTTCCTCTATTCCGACGCCAATTTATGCCCCATTTGTCTTTGATCAATTTTCCGCTTGTGATGTTAGGAAGAGCATAGAATCGATAACGTCTAACGCAGTCGGCAGTGATTGTATCAGCCGTAATATTATTCTTCCAATCCTTGACGAAATCCTACCTATTATTTGCCATATCTTCAACCTTTCAATATCCAGCGGGCAATTTCCATCTTTATGGAAAGAAGCTCAAATAACACCCTTACCGAAAAAATCTAATCCCACCTCCTTCACTGAATATCGTCCTATATCCATACTGTCCTTCCTTTCTAAAGTCCTTGAGCGCCTCGTCCATGATCAAATAAGTATATTCCTTAACAAAAACTCTCTCCTTAACCCTTTTCAGTCCGGTTTCCGTCCTGGTCATAGTACTGTTACTGCTTTGGTAAATATTACGGATGATATAAGATTGGGTATGGAAAACAGTAACCTAACTATACTCACACTGCTCGATTTCAGCAATGCCTTTAATACTGTAGATTTCGATATTTTACTCGGTGTGCTACGCTCTCTTAACATATCTCCAACGGCAATTGACTGGTTTCGTAACTACCTGTTTGGTCGCCGGCAACGTATTCGCATCGAAGAAACCTACTCTTCTTGGTGTAGTACTAGTGCCGGTGTTCCACAGGGTGGCGTTTTATCTCCTTTACTTTTCGCTGTTTTTATTAACTCTATTTCCAATCAATTAAGTTCTTCTTACCACCTTTATGCAGATGATCTCCAAATATACACTCAAGCTCCATTGGCCAAGTTGTCGGAGGCAGTTAATACCATCAATAATGACTTGACTAAAATATGTGAATGGAGTAAAAGTCACGGTCTCCAAGTTAACCCATCTAAAACGCAAGTCATTGTTGTAGGTAGCTCCAGGCTTAGTTCTCGTCTTGATTGGTCACAGCTTCCGCAAATTATGTTCGATGGTGTCACAATACCCATAAGCAAAATTGTGAAAAATCTGGGGATCTATATAGACTCCATTCTTACTTGGGGCCCACAACTGCAGGAACTCAGTCGCAAGATTTTTGCATCGGCAGGATCTTTAAGAAGGCTACGCAATTTTCTACCAACGGCCACTAAAATTGCACTTGCACAATCCCTTCTCCTTCCTATATTAGATTATGCAGACGCCAGCTATCTTGATCTTACTGAGAGCCAACTTGATAAACTTGAGCGCCTTCAAAATTTTTGTATAAGGTTCATATTTGGTTTACGCAAATATGACCATGTTTCTGAATTTCGTGGAAGACTCAAGTGGCTGCCAATCCGCCATCGCCGGAATGCTAACATACTATCGCTTTTATACAACATTTTATATAATCCGTCAACTCCCTCTTACCTTAAAAAACGGTTTGAATTCCTTCATGAAACGCATTCGAGGTTCCTAAGGTCATCAGAGAATCTGAGGCTGAAAACACCAATGCATTCCACAAACTTCTTTCATAAATCCTTCACTAATCAAGCTGTACGCTTGTGGAATGCATTGCCTGTTACGGTCCGACGTGCAAAGACGTTGCATTCTTTTAAAACAATGGTTAAAGATCACTTTTTCCTGGTTGGATAATGTAATAATTGCTGTCATAATTGGATTGAATTAGATTTATATGTTTAGTATATCAAGTCCTGTGTATCAATTTGTATGTAGTAGTATTTTATAGAATATATATCTTTATAGTGTACGCCACCAACTGCCCTCTATTTTTATCTGTTGCTTCTTCCAACGTACTGGTTGTCTGGAAGAAATTGCTCTTAGCAATAAGACCGCCAATTGTGCCTCTATCTTAAGTTAATATCACATTGTATTTTTCTGTTCGCTGGTGTACAATAAAGAATACTCTATCTATCTATCTATCTAAAAATATATAACATAAATATAAATATAGAAATTTACAAACATATTTGTCCTCGATGCACTCGCTAGTTTACAAGTTGACAAAATAACTTATATCCAAGGTCGCAAATTATACCTATTTCAGAACGAACACTCGAATGTCAATGTCACACGAAATGTTTTGTTTTTATTAATGACGTTTTTATTTAGTATTAGTAGGTAGCAAGTAAGAAAATAACAATTTAGGAAAACTATCCATCGAGTGACCGTCGAGAGAAAAAAAAATAAAAGTAAACAAAAAGATATAAAATATAAATATGCGCAACAAAATACGGGTACCATTACTTGGCCTGTTTTCGTGACTTTTTGTCAGGCGCCGGCTTGGACTTTGCAGTTGTGCCCACATTCACAGCAGAAACCGGGAACTGCGCTACTAGTTTCCGCAGTTCGGCTGCGGATTCAATCTTCCGTCGCGACTCATCAGGAAACTGAATGATAATTTTACCTTCGGAGGTCCAGCACTGTTACACTCCAAAGTGTTTGCGAGCTTCCATAAAAGTGTTATGCCTAGGTTTTGTGAGAAACTCCGAAAATACCAGGCTAGAAACTTTTAATTTGGCTTTGTTACGCCACACCTCGCTGCGTGAAATTTGGCTCTTAAATCGTATTAGCAGTGGACGAGGCTTGCTTGAGTTGTTACCGAGGCGATGGCAGGCTGTAATATCTGAAGAGGTGATATTTGTCAAGTTTAACCTCTTTGTTAGTGTCGTATTAGCCAGGGATGTTGGGTGTTCATCCTGCTGCTCAGGATGGCCATGAAGGAGCAGGACCTTCTTGCGTGACGCCATTTCGAGCCTATCCAGACCCACTATTAACAGCTCCATTTGGGACTTAAGTGCACCCACCGTCTTCCAGATAAGGCACTTAAATTCTGTGAACTCCCGTGAGAGACTGGCGATGGTCTTGTGGGCTGTGTCATTACTACTGAAGTTCCTGAGGTCATCTTCGTACTGATCCATCCGCGATGTAAAAGTGGCAGAAAGGTCCTCCATACAGCTTGATAACTTTTCGTAAAGGTCCATGATGTGCAGTAAAAGTGAGAAACAAAGGAGAAGTAATAGTGTGACTGTGTGCATCAGAGGACAAACTAAATTCTTAGTGCATATGCAACATGTAAATAATAAATGTAATTATTTTAAAATAAAATATTTGAGAGAGCTCAAAAATTTCGTGTTCACTCTAGACTACTCTCACAAATATATATTCTTAATAAATATAAGTTTATATTTTCTTAATAAATAGAAACAATCGCAATTGGTTGAGTAAATACCAAATAAAATCAGAGTCAATCGAAGTCAGATAAGTCGACGACATAGAAAAACAAGCAATGACAAGAAAAGTTCTGGCTGGAAATTGAAAAAAAAAACCTAGACTAAATATAAACTAGAAAGCGCGGGTGCACATCAAATTGAAGCAACAAGTACTACTTGCAATCCAAGGAGTTACACGTAAACGCGAGTAGTCACTCTGTGGCCGTCATGCGAATTACGTGCTCTGCGCGTGTTAAATTAAATTGAATTATGCTATTTTTTGTCGTTCCTGCCTGTAAAAAAAAAACATCATGTCTGCTTAACGAAAAATTGACATTATTAATACTAGGTAACAAATGAGAGGTGGACACGTGGGTTCTGTAAAAAAATACAAAGCTTAAAACATAGTTTGATCGCTTATTTATATACATACATCATAGTATCTGACACCTTTTTGCTGTTCGTACTTAAAATGTTTGTTAAAATGTTCGCATTGGAAACATATGTATGAAAGTAAATTTTTGAAAAATGAAACGATTTTAGATGCAGTGTTAACGAAGCATTACTAGTACAACACAACGGGAGTTTATTCTCATTGTTGTATAAAGGATGTATTTTCAATTAACACCACTATATTCTTAGAATTTAATTAAGACAAGACACGTTAAATAAAACCACATTATAATTATTACTCCAATTTGGTTTTGTGTTCAACACATCAAACCATAAAGCTTCAGTCTGACCCCGAGGTATGACGGTGAATAAATTAAGTGGCTTTTAAATTATTGTTTCCTTTATCCTTATTAGCTACTCTCTGATAATATTATGCTTCTATATAATATTCATAACACAATATTTCTACGACGCGAGCCTTAATAGATATTGTTAGGTCCCGCTTTTAGCAAGAATGTTTTTGTTGTGATTATTGAAGTTAACTTGTACTTCGTTACTTTTAGATATAACACAAATTAACTGTTGATTGAAATAAACTATTGTACCTACTTTATTCTATACTAGAAAGGCACAATCATATTGAATAACCTTCAAAAATATCCAAGTTTACAAAAAGAAAGCAATTATATTAAAAAAAAAATCAATTCTAGCTTCTGCCTGCGACTTTGTCCGCGTTGACTTTAGACAGGTACCTTAATTTTTTCTAGATATAAAGTGTCTTATGTGTTAAATCAGGTAATAAACTATCTGTGTGGCAGATTTTATTCAAATCCGTTAAGCCGTTTTTGCGTGATTGAGTAACAAACATACAAACTTTCACATCTTATATAATGTAAAAAGTGATAAGATGGTGGTAAATATAATAATATTTATGAAATGAAGCACACATTTTAAAACTATAAAATTACATCGTATGCCTACATAGTATACGTAAGGTGTTGTGTCATTTTTTTACGAATTTTATTATTATAAATAATGTCTATAAAAACTTGGGGATGAAATGAGAATTTGGAAATTTTTATGAGTGCTGATTTTATGTTAAAGAAAAAAATGGATTAAATCGTGGTTTTTTTAAATTTTTCTTTATCAATAAAGTAATTATTTTTAATTCAAATACCTAGATAGTTAAAGGTTTTTGTGTGATGCCTCATAATAGAATCTATACATATAGCTACTTAACTAAAATAAATAACTGTTTATATAGCGAACACAACTTAAGGACTGCATTATGGATAGTTACTATATAAGCAAAATACTGCAAGTAGATTTTGGATAGATTTTAGAAGCCAGAGAGGTATGTAAGGAAAGAACCTGTTGAAACTCTGTACTCTCTGCCTACCCAGCAGGGGATCTGGCGTGATAATATAGATAAATAACATTTCGCTGAGGCATTTCCTTTATTGAAAAAAAATAAGAAACGTAGCCCCGCGAAAGTTATTCCTGTATGGTAGGTACATTTACAAACATGAAATATACAAACTCCCAGACCGAAAGAAACATTTTTAGGTCACATAAAAATATTTACTTTCGTTGACCGGGCCCAGGACTATTGAATTGATCGATTCAGTGATTGGAACACCCTCACCAATACCCTCACCACTAGACCAGCCGTCATATTTATGGATAGGCATCATAGAAACAGCGAATTTTCGTACCTCACGTATTTGAATTGCGGAAATCTGAATATTAAAGTGGATGGATTTCGACCGTTCGGCTATAAACGAGTGGATTTTTATTCACGTTTTCTTGGCCTCTCAGTCGAACAAAGCGATATTAATCTGACCTTTTCATAATACAGGTGCTCTCTGAATTAGATTTGCACTGGATTTCCTTGCCTAGATGTAACTATATAGGTATATCTTGATATTCTGAAGTTAATGACTACTTAGCAACAGCAAATTGTATTTGTAAATCATTACACACTTGTTGAAGTGCTGAGGGCTTAGTACGAATAGATTGATGTTGTCGTAACGCTATCAATTGAAACTTTTTCACCCGTTTTAAAATGTTGGAAAAAGAAGGTTTTTTTTTATTCTAAAATTGAAAAGAGAAGAAACGTATTTCCGATTTAGATATTCCTGTATCATGAGTACATTTACAAACATGAAGTACAGTAATTTTCAGACCGAAACAGACATTTGTAGGTCACATTTTCGCTCGGGGACCAGACCCGCGACTATTGAAAAACTTATCGATTCAGTGATTGGATCGGCCTACACCCTCACCACTAGACCAGCCACTGCCACTATCAAAGTGGATGGATTTCGGCCGTTCGGCTTTAAACGAGTGCATTGTTATTCTCGTTTGCTGGCCTCTCAGCTGAACGAAGCGGTATTAATCCGACCTTTACAAAATTCAGGTGCCCTCTGAATCAGCTTTGCACTGGATTTCCTTACCGACAAAATTATTTAAGTACACCTTGATATTTTGAGGGCTTAACAAGAACAGATTGATGTTATTGTAATGCTATCTAGTTGATATGTTATCCTTTATACACTAAAACTTCACTAAATAAGATAAATGTGACAGCGCGCTTTCACGGTAGTCACGCTAACGTTAAAGTTTCGGCCTAAGCACTCTGAAGTTAATGACTACTTAGCTACAGTACTTGGAATCGTTATACCTGTAAGAGCTGATTCTTAAATCACCATATAAAGGTTCTTTGTAGAAAAAAATACAACATTATCGTCAGCTAAAAGACGTTCAATACAGGAAAGGCTCCCCAAACATCGGGACAACGATTGGCTTAAATATAAATTATTTGAAAATCCAGACGTTTTATACAAATAAAACAATTCAATGACACAAACGATACGAAGCAATGCGACGAACTATGATAGTGGAGGAAGCCAAAGAGATCTGTAAAGAAAGAACCTTCTTCTTCATTTCTTTTCCTTTTTTTCTCTATAAAAACTGTATAAGAGCATACTTGTCTCTTACTTCACCGTTCACATAGTGTCAATATTAATGTATGATAAACTGTGGATAACGCTGTGGACTGTAATGTATTTATATAATAATTCCTAAGAACTGTATTCTACTACTTCTGTACAATAAAGAATTTTATTTATTTGTGTAACCTATTGGAACTTTCTACTTTCTACTAACCCCGCAAGAAATCTCATATAGACAGATAGAGAAAACAGTACAATTGTTTCACTTTTACATTCAGTCGGGCTATAATTTTTGTCTGGTGGATGTGAAAACAGATGTAAGTTTATAAACAAAAATAAACGTGATACGCCTACATCTTGCAAGTCGGGGTGGCAGATATGCACTGTCTATGAATATATAAAATCGGAATATATTTTGCCAATAACGTTAACTCCTAACATTATATATCCTTTTGCCATTACATCAGGCATAATTTCAAACTCCAGGCCGCTACTGAAATGTATTTGACAGGAAAAACGCGAGCAATACTTTGTTCGACCTAAAATTTGAACTCAGGACCTAGTAATCGCCAGGCGCTACTGGAGCATCGAGACAGTCTAAAAATATATTTTCACAATAAAGATCTTACAGTCTATTATACTAGATATTTCGTTCAATCGATGTTATTATAATCAAACAACTTGACGTGATGAAAAAAACATCTTAAAAGAAATAATATAGTAATGTTGTTTTACGACAAAAACCTCTGAATACTATTTGCGTTGCTCCAATCGATAAGCCACTTGACAGTTACTAAAACATGACAGAGTAAACACAAAAGTAATTCTAATGCGAACACAACGTATGCCAACACAAATAAAGTGAACAAACAATTATTAGAACAATGAGCATACATTCCGAAAGCGAACTTTAGTATTCAGAGGGTAATGTTGAAGTTCCTGCTTAGAAACGAATATCTAATTTCTGGCTAAGGAAGCAAAGCTGCCGTGGCGCTAGGCATGAATATTAAACGTTGAATATCTGCCAGAGTGCAGACATTGTAGAAATTCACTGCGATCGAGAAATGGAAATCCTACGCTTCACTTGCGCTCTGTCATTAATATGAATTGAATTTTATGTTCAAATAACGAATGTTCTGGATTGAAATAAGATTGCTACATGGTGTGTAAAATGTTCGATTGAGAGGATCTTTCGAGAATATCAGATGTTGATAAATTGAACAGTTTCACAACACACGAATTTCCTGATGCCTAAGTGCTTCTACGGTGTCTTATCTAAAGGGCAATTCAAGAGTATCCGTAACCAACGAGCGTGTATGAGACAAACTATGAGTTTGGTGGAAGCCAGAGAGGTCTCTTAGTAAAGAACCTGATGGAAGTCTGTTATCTCTGCTTACCTCGCAAGGGATCTGGCGTGATGTATAGGTAGAGAATTACTTGTAAACGTTATAACCCAAGCGCGCAATATTGCGTTTGATGTGGGAGCACTAGACTTGCGCAATAATTGACGCAATTAACTCGTGCAAGTAGCTTAACTCGCATCAGTTACTTGCGTTGTGTATAAGCGCGATTATGTAAAAAGAAATATCTTGAGATAGGATCATTGATGCGAGATGGAAAACTAAGATTCATGTTTAAAACAATATTTGAGTTAACTTTACTAATATAAAAATGCTATTGATATTTTATAAGCTCGCACCTAGTTCTCAAGCAGTCCTTAGACATTTATTTACTACTACATCTTAAACTTAATGTATGTAGTAGAAAAAAATAGTGGAATGCTATATTCGTGATCAAAAATTTCAGACTGAGTATCAGTGTAAAGATGATAAAGAGCAGTGCTGGTTCGGGTATAAAGAAAGAATATCGGTAGAAAGAATAACAAAACATATGTACCCGGGAGGACTTAGAGTATCTTACCATGACCAAATGTCCCGTGTCTTATATGGAGCGCAAGTCAAGAGTCTTCAAAGACTGAAAGCGATGAATGAAGGTGTACAAATGAGTGATCTAGTGGTAAATCATCTACTATATGCAGATGACGCGGTTTTGATAGCGCCAACAGCCACTGATCTGCAATCACTAGTCACAGTTATGAAAGATGACTGCATCAAAAAGGGCTTACATTTGAATGTGAAGGAAACCAAAATTATGGTTTTTGAACGGGAAGAAACCAGAACGAATGCAAGGCTTGTGGTTGGGAACGATGTGCTGGAGCAAGTGAATGTGTTTCTATATCTTGGATGCGCATTCAGTAAGGATGGAAAATACACCCCTGACATAGAGAGAAGAGTGAGTGCAGGGAACAGAGTGAATGGCGCGATGGCATAGCTACTTGGGAGCCGGCCCTTAAGCCGAAAGGCGTGTGTGTGTGTGTGAATGATGTACGCTGTTGGCCGCGAGGCCCTTACAGCTTCACCGGACTTAAAGGCGAGCGTGCAACCACTACGTCTAGCCAGCCAGAAGGGCAAGAGGCGACATACTCGAGGGCGCCTCGAAGAGGCGCCCTCGGTTGGGACAGTCGCTGTAGGGGGACGGGTGCACTACTAAGTGCGCCGGTCAACCGCCGGCTATGGGAGGGGATCTACTACTACGTCGTCGTCGTCGCCCGTATTCTGAGCGGAAAGAAGGGATGACAAAGCATCGGGGGGGTCGGTAAGAACATGTCGCGGCCGGCGGTGGCGGCAGGGGTCGGGGGGGAGATCGTAGTCGGTGGTGGCTACGATTAACGGATTCGCATGGGTAGATGCGTTCGCGAAGTGACGTGTTGACGCCTTTTTAATAAAGGCGCGAATAGGTTCGAGACCTAGATCGGAGTGGAGGTCGACGTTCCGTACGAACCAGGGGGCTCCTACGGCTTTACGGAGGAAGCGGTTTTGAACCACTTGGAGTTTATCGATGTGATAGGGGGCCGAATGCCCGAACACAACACACGCATAAGTCATGATGGGTCGAACGCAAGTTTTGTAAAGTGTCACCTTATTTCTAAGGGACATTTTACTCCGCTTGCAGATTAACGAATGGAGACGACCGAGCACAAATGATGCTCGGTAACGGACCCGCTTGATGTGCGGGCCGAAGGACATGGTACTGTTTAGGGTGACCCCTGTAGTAATTATAAGAATTTATATTTTAAGATGTGGGTACACGGCGAACTGATACTTGTATGAACGTAAAATAAAGACAGTTTGATAACGGCCACCTGTGTGTTTATTACATGGTGACAGCGGTGCACCAAATATTTACTTTTATTGAGTCAGTTGTGAAATTCCAATAGGAAATTGACTTTAATTACATTTGCGAATAGAAATATTGTGATACAATAATTATGGAGCACGCGAGGCCTCCAGTCGAGTTAACACTGGAAGGTGGCCCGGCCAACAGAGCGGATACATGGCGCCGATGGCTCAAACAATTTAAGGTATTTCTAAAGGCGTCTGGGGTGTGTAAAGAAGCGAAAGATATACAATCCAGTTTATTGGTCAATCTTGTGGGACCTTGTGTGATATATTCTCAACATTTAAGTTTGCTAAATCTGAAGATCAAGACGATATCGATGTTATTATTAAAAAGTTTAATGACTATTTTGGCACGCGGTATAACACTACAATGGCAAGATTTCGTTTCTTCACACGAAATCAAGAAAACGGCGAAACCATAGATACATATGTCACGGCATTGCGACTGCTCAGCCAGTATTGTGAGTTCGAACACCTAGAAGATGGCTTGATTCGTGATAGAATTGTGTGTGGTATCACAGACAGCGCGTTGCGCGACAGATTATTAAGGACGGAGGACCTGATGCTGGATAAAGCCGTTAGAATTTGCCAGGCTAACGAGATTTCAATTGAGGAGAATCGTCAGATTGAAAGTACAAACTTCGGAGAAGGTTCGAGAAGCGGAGTCGTCGATGTGGTGTACGGATCGCGCGCATACAACCGGCCAAACAGCGGGAGCACGCGCGCCGTGCGCGCAGGCCGCTCGCGCGGGCGCAGTGACGCTGTTGACGGGCGCAGCCGCCGCGGCGCGCTCGTACCTCAACACAACGTAGTGGCCAAGTGTGGCGCGTGTGGTGGTGCTCATTCAGAGAACATTCAGTGTCCCGCGCGCAATGTCAAGTGTTTTTTGTGTTACAATCGTGGCCATTTTCGTAGAATGTGCCCGAGCAGATTCAATAGAGGCGTATACGAAGTGCATCAGTGTGACGATGAAAGTGATCAGCTGTATTGATACCTTAGAGACTAGAAGCGGAGACAGTAAGTGGTTTGAAAAATTATCTCTCTGTCGAAATGGAATGATTGTATGTTTTAAATTAGATACAGGGTCGGATCTAAATGTTTTATCTTTAAATCTATTTAATAAATTAGGTTTTTGCCCAGAGGATTTAAAGCCATCATATATTACAGCCCAATCGTTTTGTGGAAATAATATTCCTATTCTAGGTTCTTGCAGTATGTTATGGTCATACAAACAACGAAATTATTTAATCAATTTTATGATAGCAAATTCTGATTGTCAAAGTGTTCTTGGCAAATATACTTGTGAGGAATTAGGTCTTGTTAAACGAATTTTTAGTATTAATGTTAACACATACTCTGACTTATTTCATGGAGTTGGGAAACTTCCTGGACAATACAGAATTGTGCTGGAAAATAATGCAAGTCCGTCGATATGCCCTGTAAGAAAAATTCCGATGGGTATAAGAGATAAATTAAAAAGTGAACTGGATCGTATGATACATATGGGCATAATCAGGAAGGTGTCGCATCCGACGCCGTGGGTGAATGCTATAGTGTTGCCTGCTAAAAAAGATGGCAGTTTTCGTGTATGCCTTGATCCGCGACCGCTGAACCGCGCTGTGCGGCGAGCGCATTACCCTCTCCCCACCTTGACGGAAATTGCGACTAAGCTATATGGCGCAAAATATTTTAGCAAATTAGACGCCCGATCTGGATTCTGGATGGTCCAGCTAGATGATCAGAGTGCTGATCTTTGTACTTTTGGTACACCATTTGGCAGGTACCAATTTCTACGCCTTCCCTACGGCATTAATTGCGCGAGTGAGGTTTTCCATGCAAAGATAAGGCAGGTGTTGGAAGATATAGATGGGGTAGATTCTTTTATTGATGACGTCATCGTATGGGGTGTTTCTAAGCAAGAACACGATAACAGATTGAAAATGTTATTAGACAGGGCGCGCGAAGTAGGTATTAAATTTAATCGTGATAAATGCGTGTTTTGTGTGGAACAAGTGTCATATTTGGGCCATACCTTTAGTGCTGAAGGTATGAAAATAGACGACCATAGACTCAGGGCTATAAAGGAAATGCCTTGTCCAAAAGACCGCACTTCTCTCGAAAGGTTTTTGGGAATGGTTAATTATTTAGCTAGGTTTATTCCCAATTACTCAGAATTGGCGAGTCCTCTTAGGTTTCTCCTTAAAAAGAACATTGAGTGGTGTTGGAAAGCAACACACGACGCAGCAGTTTCACGATTAAAAGAAAGTCTTTGCAAAGCGCCAGTATTGGCGCTGTACTCTAACGAGCTGCCCATCGTAGTGACGGTGGACGCCAGCGCAGTTGCGCTGGGTGCGGCGCTGCTGCAAGGAGGCCGTCCGGTTGAGTTCGCATCTGCGACGCTCACGGACGCTCAAAGTAGATATGCGCAGATCGAAAAAGAGATGCTCGCTATAGTTTTTGCGCTGGAGCGGTTTCACCAATACGTCTATGGATGTGCAGACGTATTGGTTGAAACAGATCACAAGCCATTGGAGGCTTTATTTAAAAAAGGGTTGGATGCTGTGCCTGCTCGTTTGCAGAGGATGATGCTCCGTATACAATGTTATGATTTCGAGGTTAAATATAAACCTGGAAAGTACATGTATTTGGCAGATACATTGTCACGAGCAGCTCTGCCCGAATTAATGCATGATAGGGTAAGTGCGGATGTAGAAGGCCAGTCCTGTTTTTTGTTACAAAATGTACGATTTAGCGACCTAAAATTACAAAATGTTAAAGACGCTACTCAGAACGATAATGAATGTATAATTTTGAAGAACTATATCCTTAATGGGTGGCCCAGATACAAAGATGACGCTGATCCAAGTGTTCAACCGCACTGGCCATATCAAGAAACTATGGAGTATATCGAAGGAATTATTTTTAAGGATAATTTGGTATTTATACCTAAGTCGCTTAGAGCTGACATGATAGGGCGAGTGCACGAGGGGCATCTGGGTATAGATCGATACAAGCGGCGGGCACGTGACGTCATGTTCTGGAACGGCATGTGTCGCGACATTGAACGCGCCGTACGCGCATGTGTAGTATGTGCAGAGCATGCGGCACGTCCTTGTAAGGAACCCATGATACCTCACTTTGTTCCAGAAATACCATGGAGGAAGGTAGGTTCGGACATATTTACCTGCTACCAAAAGAACTACCTAATTTTAGTAGATTATTATTCGAACTTTATAGAAGTTAGTCCGTTAGTAAATATAACGTCGAGGTCCGTTATTCTTGCGTTAAAAGATCAATTCGCTAGACATGGAATTCCCGCAGAATTGGTAACGGACAACGGACCGGCGTATGGCTCGAACGACTTTCGTCGATTTTGTGTTGAATGGTGTTTTAAGCACACTACGACTTCTCCTAATTACGCTCAATCCAACGGTCTCAGCGAACGCGCGGTAAGAACGGTAAAAAATATAATTAAAAAGTCACTTTGTTCCGGATCTGATTATTATTTAGGATTGCTAAATTTGAGAGCCACACCACGCGATGGAGTATCTTCACCATCGCAATTATTGATGGGGCGTCGGCTTAATACGCGACTTCCGATTAATGATAACAAATTGAAACCTGATAGAAATATTAGACAGGATTTCGCGAATATACATCGTAATCGTATGATTAACAAAAAATATTACGATTTGCATGCTCATGATCTTCCAAAGTTAAAAGTCGGTG
This sequence comes from Phalera bucephala, assembly GCA_905147815.2. Lineage (NCBI taxonomy): Eukaryota > Metazoa > Arthropoda > Insecta > Lepidoptera > Notodontidae > Phalera > Phalera bucephala. The sequence continues at coordinate 15,734,714 of LR990612.1, forward strand.
AGCGCGTTATCGTGGCGGACGGGGCCGCGCGCCGGCGGATGCGCGTCGAGGCGCACGCGTCGCAGCCGCGCTCGTACCTTCTCTCGGACCGCTCGGGACGAGCGTTTAGAAGGAATAGGCGTCACTTAATTCGGACAAGTGAACGAGAGAGTACATCAACACTTTCTATCTCTCCCGAAAGAAAGAAGGTTGATCCCAGTGTAGGTAACGAATCAACGACGCCGTCTGATAATTCGGCTTATCATTCCCCTATAAATACGCTTGTTCCGCACAGTCCACGCATCAGAGATGCTGCTATAAAGGCCCGAGACAAACTTGCGTTATTTTTCAATAAATAAGTATAACTTTGTTTTACATTTGTTTATAATTGTTTAGCTATAAATAATTGTGTCACTTTGAAACTGTTCATATTACTTGCTTATCTCACTTGAATTAAAATTTATAATATGCCGACTCCATTAGCTCGTACTCGTAGCTACTACTCGCGGGTTCGATTCCTGCATGGATCTGATGTTAATGTTACCCCAAGTATATTTTCGTTTTTAATGTGTGATTGTAATTTGTATCGTAATATATTACAAACATTTCTTAAAAAGAAAAGGGTGTGTTAGGTGATGGTATTTAATTAAGGTATTTAAGTTTTCATTGATGTTTAATTAAAGTTGTTTATTTTTATTTTTATAATAAGGGGAAGATGTAGTAATTATAAGAATTTATATTTTAAGATGTGGGTACACGGCGAACTGATACTTGTATGAACGTAAAATAAAGACAGTTTGATAACGGCCACCTGTGTGTTTATTACAACCCCTAGATATTTGACCTCTTTGACCCAGGGAATGGGTCGGTCGAACATGGTCACTTGGCCGAGATTACTTATAGGGCGGCGCAGGGAGTGGCGCGGGGTGGCACCTCTGGAGAAGAACACCGCAGCGCTCTTGTCCGGGTTCACCTCAATACGCCACTTCCTGAACCAATTCCCTAGGGAATTGGCGGATGCCTGAAGGTGTCTGGTAATGAAACCCTTATTCCTATGCGAGACGTAGAGAGCGGTATCATCCGCGAATAGGGCTAGATGCGCCTTACTCGAACGAGGAATGTCGTTCGTGTAAAGGCTAAACAGGAGCGGAGAGAGAACTGAGCCCTGTGGGACTCCAGCACTGATGGAGTGGGAAGTGGAGCGCGGCATTTCGACGCGATAACGGAAGGCGCGATTCGACAAGAAGTCTCGTAAGATGAGCACGAGTCTGTCCGGCACACCCAATTGGTAGAGCTTGTAGATCAAGCCGTTGTGCCAGACTTTGTCGAATGCCTTCGCGACATCTAGGAAAAGGGCGCCCGTGTAGATGGGTTTGGGTTTATTGAGACCGGAGAGGATGTGCTCCGTGATGCGGTGCACTTGGTGGACGCAAGAGTGTTTGGCTCGAAAGCCAAACTGCTCGTCGATAAGGATACCCCTGGACGTTACGAAGTCTTTGAGCCTCGCCAGAAGTAGGCGCTCGTATATCTTGGCCAGGGAGTTGAGGAGACTGATAGGGCGGTAGCTCGCGGGGAGATTGCGAGGTTTGCCGGGCTTGGGAATGCCTTTGACGTCCGCCTCCTTCCACTTAGCGGGGAAGGTGCAGTTCGCCATGGCGGCGTTCAATATGGCCACTAAGAGGTAGATGAGTTGGGCGGGCAGGCATTTCAGAACGCGATTCGAAATGCCGTCAGAGCCGGGGGCTTTTTTAGTTTTGAGACCCATAATTAGGTCTTCGACCTCCGTTTGGGTGATAGGAGGTAAGGAATCGACGGGGGGGAGGGATGCCCTGCGCTTGACTTCCCTGTCGACCGCGTCGACGTGGGACTGGTCGACGGACTGAGAGCTGGGGGCGCACTGGCTCTCGAGGGAGTCGGCGAGAAGCTCGGCCTTTTCGTCGTCGTCGAAGGCTGGGGGTGCGCCTGAAGGGCGGGACAGCGGGGGCATGTCAGTCGTGGAGTCGGACTTGAGGCTACGCGCCAGCTGCCAGTAGGCCAGATGCGATGGCGCGATGCCCTCTAGGAAGTCACCCCACCGTTCCTCCCGGACCTCCGCGACACGACGCTTTACCTCTCGGTGTAAAGCGCGCATCCGGGCCCGATTGGCTTCGGTGGGGTAGGAGTCGTACGCTCGGATAGAAGCATTCTTGGAACGAATCAGATCCCTAACATCGTCCGGCAGTCGAAAGCGGTTGAGGTAGAGATCTTCCGCCTCGACTTGCTTGGACGATCGACTGACAGCCGATCGGATGTGCTCGGTGAAGGCATCTACGCCTGATCGGTGTCCTGAGGGGACGGGATGGAGTCCGAGCTGAGAGGCAGGGGGGAGGGTCGGCATCCGCCAAGGCCGTGCTTAGCGCATGCCAATCCACCACCGTCTTTTTGGGTCGCTGAGGGGCGGAAGGGGGGGAACCGAGTCTCATGACTACAGGTCGATGGTCAGAGTCGAGTTCCTGGACTACTTCCAAGGAGTGCAGCCGCAGGGTGACACCCTTCAGAAGCGCCATGTCCAGGACGTCGGGTCAGTGGTTGGGATTGTTAGGATAGTGGGTAGGGTGCATAGGTGCGATGACGTCAAAGTCGAGAACGTCGACCAGGGCGTCAAGGCTCCTACCGTTAGGGGAAGTGGTGAGACCGTTCCAGGCCACGTGCTGACTGTTGAAGTCGCCCGCCAGAATGACGGCGCTTCCCAGATTGAGGAGTGCTTCAAAGTCACTCCTGAGAACGTGTTTAGTGGGGGAAAGGTATACGGAGGCGATCACGATGGGCTGGTGCCCCGTGAGAGAGACGCGACAGACCGAGGCTTCGATGTTGGTGAGCGCGGGGGGGTCGAGAGGGATGCAGTGAAGGGACCTCCTGTAGTAAATGAGAGTACCGCCTCCGCGGGAGCCGATTCTGTCATTACGCACGAGGTTATAGTTTGCGATCCTAGGATCGCGTTGTGCGGGCTTCAGGAAGGTTTCCTGCACGAGGAGGATATCAAGTTGGTGATCTCGGAGGAAATCAGCAACCTGATCTCGCTGGGAGCGAAGGCCATCGGGGATAGGTTGTGGGGCTTATGGCGGGGAGATCGTAGATCCATTATTGGGTGCAGGGGGGTTGGGTTCTGAGGGACGCCAGGACGTCATATACGTCCCTGTATTCCGCGGCCAGGAGAACCTGGTCCGCCAAGTTGGTGGCGGCGCGGAGTCGAAGGGCGAGTTCGCGGACTCTGGGGAAAAGTGCGGGGCTTATCACCGCCGAGACGCTCATGATGAGGTCGACGTCCTGACTGACGTTAGTGGGCGGAGGGGGACAAGCCGCCACCGGCTGGATCGCCGGCGCGCGCTTCGGGGGGCGGGCAGGGCCCACTGACGCAGGGTGGGAGGCCGCGGTGTAGGGCAGCGGCTTCACCCACGCGTTGGCGCCGAGGGACGGCCTGAGCGGCGGGGGAGGGGGGGTCAGCTTCAGTGGCGCGGAAGCGCGGGGAGCCGTGGTCGCTGGCGCAGAAGGCACCGGACGAGGGTGCTGAGGGCGCAGAGGGGGGGGGGCAACCGCGCGGGAGCGGGGGCGGCCGCCGCTCCTCGCCCGGCCGCGCTTCCCCTTCGGGGCCTTGGGGCAACCGCGATAGTTCGCGGTGTGCCCCTTGGTGCCGCAGAGGACGCAGCTGGGGGGCTCGGCCGCCGTCTCCTTCGAGCGGGCGCACTGGGACGTCGCGTGGTCCCCGATGCACTTAACGCATCGAGGGCGCGCGTGATAGTTACGGGCAGAGTGCCCGTATAGTTGGCAGTTGTGGCACTGCCCGGGCGTGCCACGTTTGTGGGGGGCCTCCACGAAGAGGCCAGATATATGGCACACGGCCTTCAGGTCGAAGACCCTACGGCCGGACTCGGTGCGGTCGAGGACGACCAGCACCATGTCATACGCCTCCTTGGAGCGCCCATTGACCATTCTGTGCACCTGGCGCACAGGAAGGTCCTGGGACTGGAGGTCGGCCTTGATGACGGCGGTGTCCAGCTCCCTAGGGACACCGCGGATTACTACCCTGAGCTCCCTTTCCTCCTCCAGGGTGTATGTGTGATAAGCGATCTTGTTTGATCGCAGGAACGCGGATAGCCGTCGGTGGTCGTCCGAGGACGCCACCTTGACGGCTATGCCTTGCGCGGTGGAACGCGCGTGCGTGTAGTTGATTTGGCGATTATAAATCGCCTTGGAGACGCCACTACCGGGGAGACGCGGTGTGCCCCTTCGCCTTAGGGGCGAACGGGCGGCACCAAACCCTAACTGCTCCGGGGCGAAGAGAACCGCCGCACGGAGAATAGGATAGCGGGATGGGTTAAGGTAGGGTCCTGGCGTAATCAAGAGCCCTGACTAGGGAAGCCCCCAAGGCCAGAGCTCAAGCCCTTCCGAGTTGGCCGCCCTCTGAAAGAGGGAGGCGAGCGCTCGGGTCCCGCTCAAGCCCGGCTTACGACACCGCTAGGCGTCCACCGGACTTACCACAAACGGACAAAAGACGTGGATTTACAATACAACACTAATATTGAAAACCGTTATGAAAATAACCGATGAGAAAAAAAAACCGCGGGAGGGCCGGCCGCGCCGTTAACCGACGCGGCTGCCTAGCAACCCACGTAGTTGGTCACACCGGGCGATACGCGAACCGTACCTACACGAGACGCAAAAGCATACGCACAGCGAATGCAATTACGTAAACACGCAAGCACAAAACACGTAAGCACAGCCGCGACAAACCACGTAGGTCTCGGAAAACGACTGTTACGAAAACGCGGGAAGGCCGACCGCCGTCAGAACGGCGTGTCTACCTATCGGCTCGCCTTGTTGCTACGCGCGAGCCAGACGCGGGGAAATAATGTCGCAAGCCCGTATATATGTACGTATACACGTATATCGAGCCGGCGAGATCACCACTCCACGCAAGCGCAGGCGTTTCCAACAGAGCAAGTCGAAATCTAATACGTACGTAAATACGAAAATAGCGAGCGGGCGGGCAGCGCAACGACACGACCGAACGCGCGCAAGGCACAGCCAGAACTGCCGAAAGGCGCAGCTGGCCATACATAATGGAGTGCTTGTCCCAACGCCATAAGACAAATAATGTCTTACTCCATAACAAAATCAAAAATAATGATTTTATGCATTATACGTAATTGTTATCCAAACAAAAAATACTAAAATACTATTTCACAGCATCCCGAAAAAAAACGTTTACTCAACCCGACGCGCCGCGGGAATAGCGCAGTTTTAAAGCGCACCGTATCGGAAACAGGATGTGGCAGTGACGTTTGCCTGACTATACACAATACAGCCTCCGCCGTGAAACAACTACAGGCCCACAATAGCTTCACATCTTTACAGTGTCGCTATTCATCGCACCGCGTGACGTGCTACTCGCATTTGTGATGGCTAGTGTTTGCCGCCTGCAATGCGACATGACTTTTTAAAGATGATATAGAGATTTTACTATGAGTGAAATTGATATGAAAAAGAGTACTCAACCACGTAATATTGCATATTGTGTTTTAAAGCAAAGATAAGCACAATTATGGAAATGCCACGAATGGTCACCAATCTAAGACTGATCAAATAGAACCCTGCATAATTTTCCACATTTCGGTCTGGCAGCACTTAAAGCTCATCATCTTCTTTTGCACAATACACATATTTCTATCTATCTATCTATCTATAACCTCACGCCAGATCCCTTGCGGGGTAGGCAGAGAGTACAGAGTTCCAACAGGTTCTTTCCTTACATACCTCTCTGGCTTCCTCGACTTATTTTATTACATATTTTATTTATAATATTCTATCTGTAACTACATATCATCATGCTAGATCCCTTGTGGAGTAAGCAGAAAATATAGCATTCTAACGATTTCATTCCTTGCAGACCTTTCTGGCTTGCGCAGGTTTTTATAATATTATATTACTAATTTCCATCTGTCTATATTACCACATCAGCTCCCTTGCGAGGTAGGTAGAAAACATAGAATTCCAATGGTTTCTTTCCTTACAGACCTCTCTGGCTAATTGCAGCAGTTTTCAGTTTTAGTCCAGAATCAATCCAGCATCAGTTCGGAGTCTGGCATTGTGCCCGGTGTAACTGCAATATGATCGCCCCCGATTAATTGGATTCTGACGTTGTTGACAAACAGTGGATATGCACAATACATCAATGCATTTAGGAAATATGGGCGTGAAGGTGGTAATCTTTTTACAAGCCTTATTTTAACTTGAACTGTGACTGTGTCTGCCTTTCCGATTAAAATTTTTTGATCCTTTTTTCAAGCACTTGCGAGTGTCCGATTGAGCAAAAATGTGTCGTACGTATGTAATTTCGGTGACAATGTAATAATATATGTACCACGGAGCTGGTCTGACGAAGTAATCGGAAGGGAGCCATAGGAACATGTCAACTTCACAACATAGCCCCCTCGTGTTTAGGCAGGTTGGATTTGAATTGACAAGCACTTTATTACGAGATAGTGGGAGAGTAACTCGTCAACTAAGCAAAATACATATCTCTGTTGTGTTTTGAACAAAAAAAAACTTGTTTTAAAACGATCGTTTTAAATTTAAATATTTTCCGACGATTTAATCTAGCCCGTGGTGTTCATTCGCCATTTTATTTTCACAGTTTATGCACGTTTCCGATATGAAAGTTTTCACCACATTCATTTCCATCGCGCATCAATTAATATTCAAATGAGATTTTTTCATTGCTCAGTTATGGTATCCGCCCGCAATGAATTTTATAAACCCCTGAAGTGATATCGAGATTCGAGGCTTCATTATTTTGTGTTGTGCGTCATTTGGCAATTTCTAAATCCACCCGGGTACCAATATTTTTATTCTTCTCTGTGCCAGTTAATAGTTTTAGTAGGTTTAATTACTTATTTAAATAAATAGTGAACTGGTTTAGTTATCCCGATGAATAGCATAAAATCATAAAGTATACCATAGTAGAGTAAAATAATAACTTTATTGACAACTAACCTATAGAAATTGTAAAAATTACAGTGTTTTACCTACGCAGTTTATACCAATTATATATGCGGCGATACTTTCCAAATTTGTACTGAAAAATAAGTTTTTGTCCGATCTTGTTAAAGAATACGATACCTAAAGGATAACTAATTCATTTTCAGATAGTACCTTGTATGAAAGTTGCATTGCTCCTGCCCTTTAGTATATTCTGAGGGCTTAGTACGAAAAGTGACGTTAGTGTGACGTTAGCAAGTTGATATGCCATGTTTGTCATACTAAAAATTAATAAATAAACGTGAAAGGGGCAGCATCTGATCACGAAATGTTTGATTGAGTATGAACCGAATTCCGGTACCCACGCTCCTGAGTCATATTTACATATGGGTACAATGTTGTATCCTATTATCTAGGTGGATACACTAGTACGGGAGTTATGTCGTTATCTTTGCGTACGCCAGCTTGTGGCATTGTTTCCTGACCGACAAACTCTATGGTGGCGAGGTAGTGTTACTCCTCAGAACTTTGATAGAGTATGTTTTTCGCGCATTGTTTTTCGGTGTTTACGGCTATTTTGAAATGCATGTAGGGGTTCTCGTAGGCTTCGAAAATTGCTATGTTCTTATCAATTACCTAGGTTTTTTTCTTATTCACAAAACTTAGCCCCACATCACATATCCAAACACACAGACCGAAACAAATTTTTGTGGGTCACACAAACCCGAACCCGCGATTACTCAATTAAGTGGGCGGAACGGCTTAAGCTCTTAACCAATGTACCTAGCTGCCTGTTAATTTCAGGTTAAGATGCGTTCGTCACGATCGGTCCGAGATGGGTTACCGTTTGTGGTAGTTCCATTCTTTCAAATCTAATTTTTTTATTTAATAGGTCTACTTACATTCACTTATGAAATTAAATTAAAGTATGTATTAATCTGGCGTGATAATATAGAAAAAGATGTGTTATATTTTTTTATAATGCTTTATGGAATTGTAATTAAATACGTGATCTAAGCCATCACTTATAAAAAAAACACAACATTTTCAAAGAAGAGACACTAACAATTTTAACACAAAAGGATTAGTATTAATATATATTATGAAAGTCATGAATAACAATATTTTACATACATGATTAAATAACTAAGGATTGCACCCTACAGGGCTGATTTAATGTTGTTTTGTTCTTGTACGGAATCATCAAAGTGTCATTATTTATGATGCAACTTGTCCGAACTTACCTTATCTTCGGTCTCAATTATTGTACCTGGTATAGCTGTGTATAATATCACATCTTTTGTCCAGTTTAGTGGATAGTTAAGATACCTCTCCTACAATATCTACTTAAGAGCTTCCTTTGTTACCTTCAAGTAAAGTCTGCAGTGCACTAATCGATGATTAAAACTCCAAGTAAGCCTAGGTACGAATTTCCACATTTCTGAGTAGCCCTATCCGATCCTATCCACCGGCTAAACTATCCAGTTTTAATTGCCGAGTAACGCTAATCGAGAAGTAACTGTCCAGAACTTTACTGGAGGGTGGTAATAATAATATCAGCCTATACTATCCCACTGCTGGGCAAAGGCCTTCGCTCACAAATTGAGGTCAGAGAGATTGAGTTATGACCTAATCTCTCTGACCTCAATTTGTGAGCGAACGCACTGGGTCCGCGTTATGGAGTATGCTCCACCACGCGGACCCAGTGCGGATTAGTGGGGACAGGTTTGAGGCCACCTGCTGTTGGAACTTATCAATCTATCTATCTATCTATATCATTACGCTAGATCCCTTGCAGGGTAGGCAGAGAGTACAGAGTTCAAACAAGTTCTTTCCTTACATACCTCTCTGGCTTCCTCCACTCTCATAGTTCGTCTCATACACGTATCAAGCAGCCTAAAAGGCTTCCAACTTGGTTTAGCGACTACAACTTTAAGTGATGACCGGGGCCAACGACTTAGCATGCCTTCCCAAGCATAGGCTTGCTCGAAAATGCCATAAACAGTCACCCGTCTCAGGCAGAACGAGTCGAACGCTGCTTAACCTTGGTGATCGGTAAGAACACGCGGTCGCACAGCGCTAGAAGCGCCTATGTATAATATTGTTCGTAATTACGTACATTATTTATTCATGCACTGCCTACGAGAATGTAAAGACTTTTAACAAAATATCTCGTTATTTAGGTAGGAACAACAAAATTTATATCTACTCTCCAAGTCTTCCATTAGCGTTATTATATAACAAAAAGACCCGTTTGCTTAGCGGCATGTAGTGCCAGCAGCGATCACGGGTTCTTGGGTTCGAATCCTAGGTCGGACAAAGGTGCCTTTTTCATCGACAAATCTTGAATATCAGTTTGGATTCTGGAATTATGCCAGGCAGCCATATCAATAGGCTCACCCCCTATTACATGAGACCTAATATCGTCGGCATAGTCTGGGTGTAGGTATACTGTACTCTGCCATCCCCACTTGGGAAATATGGGCCCGAAAGTGTTCATTTATTATTTATCTAATACAAGAAAACAATACAACAAAACAAAACAATGCAATAAATTTTAATTTTAAGAGAATACTTATAAAGAGAATACCTATATTATATAACTGTATATACCCCAGCAAAATTCTTGTGATTAAAACTACGGAAATGTAACACCAACTTTTCCTTACAAATGTCGCTGCCGTCGCTAATGCAGGTGGACTCTGGGAAATATAGAAATGGATGAAAGGGGAGATTGCTTTTAAAGTTTGAGTTTCTTCTAGAAACAGATTTTACGTAGAGAAATATGTATTAACTTATTACATAAAAATGTTATTCATTTATCTTCAAAAGACGTCCATTGCAGGACCAAGGCATCTGCTAAAGCTCCGCCCACTGAGCCAAATAGTCGCGGGTTCGATTCCTCCACGGGACAAACCTTTGTGTGACCCACAAATATTTGTTTCGGTCTGGGTATTTGTGTATGTGAATTTTCATATTTGTGAGCGCACCCACGTCACAGAAATAAGTCTTAGTGTGGGGCTGGATATATTTTTTTTATAAATATCTGTCCACGACGAACGGCTTCATGTTGTAGGCCTTTACCAGCTTTATCTACCTTTTGTTCGCGACCTTCACGAGGTCATCAGTCCCAGTATAGGGTGCCCACTTTACTAACGGCCGTCAGCTCTGGTAATTAATCAATGTATTACTATTGGACGATCGGCGAGAGCTATTGTTCTTTTATTGTATCAGACTATGGTGTAGTAAATAGAATATACCTAGTTAAGTTTATATAACCAGTCATGTAACCGATCATTATGAGTAGTAATAAAAGAGATGTCTAACCAACAAGTCGTGTTCTCATTTATCACCTAGTGACAACCTCATATGGCGTCCCTGCCGAACAGAGCCCGATTCGCACGCGAGTGTTTATAAATTCCAATGTCCATAAAATCTTCACAACCACGCCAACGTGCCGTTGCACTTATAGTTTTATATAAAAAAATATATTTGGAGAATTTTGGAAAATGGGCTCTTCGCAATCTAATGAAAGAGAAGAGATTGTCGTTGCTCAGACAGCTTCGGATGGAGGAAATAAAGCTGCTATCGAGCTATTAAATTATCGCGTCCACCGATAGACGGGCTCATTCATCATATCAAACGCGAGACATTTTCGTGAGAGAATTTGGATTATTTTGTACAAAAAATGGTATAACAGAAGTTTACATTTAAAAAAATAATGTAACTATGAAGTATATTAAATGGTTAAACAGCGTTTACAATAATAAAAGAAGTACGTGGTCCGGGCCACGAATTTGTGTAGTAAGGGGAGTAATTAAAATAAATGAAGAAGATGACAAATTAGTAGTATTAAACGATTTTCATTTACAGCCGACAAGCGGCCATACCGGAATTAGACGCATGTTAAATAATATAAAGAATTATTATTTTTGGTCAAACATGGAGGAGGATATAAAGAGGTACGTAAAAAAATGTGCTAAGTGTCAGACACAAAAACATTCTTTACCTACTAAACAACCAATGGATATTACTACTAACGCGCAGTCAGCATTGGACAAAATAATTCTAGATGTAGTAGGGCCCTTAAGTAGAGATTATTATAACTATGCATACATACTCATACATTTTAATATCTGCGATGTCCTCTTCGGTCCCTCCAGTTTTCGACACGACACTTCCGAGGTAAGTGAATTTGTGGACTCGCTCCACAGCATCTGTGCCAATGAGCAACAGCAATGAGCTTGTCGCCCCGCACCTCATCTCCTGCGTCTTCCAGTGGTTCTTCATTTTAAGTCCCACCTTCATTGCCTCCCGACGTAAGTCGTCCAGCTTGGCTTGCATATCGGCGCGTGTGTGAATCAATAGGCATAGGTCGTCGGCATAATCAAGATCCTCTATGATGCTAGATATTAGATTGGATGATGATGATGATTGGATCGTGTGATGCATCACACCATCGAGAACGACGAGGAAGAGGAGAGGTGAGAGAAGATACCCTTGTCGCACACCCGCTTGTACCGGTATGTCGTCCGAGACGAGGCCATTGTGCGTCACTCTACAAGAATATTTGTTGTAGATGGCCTTGATGAGGTTCGTAATTTTCTCGGGCACACCAGTCTTACTTGTCATTTAGTGACATTTCAGTTGATGACAGCGTTAGTTCCGATTTTGGCCGCGGGCCAAAAGATCCTTGTACGAATGTAGTAACAGTTGGATATTAAAACTACGAACCCGCTGCAAATTGATTATTTCATGTTCATAAATATAACGGCATCGTCGTGTTAGTGTGCGTGGCACATAATAATTGAAAATAATGGCAGTTCCCAGAAATTCGAAATGTTGTCCCACCGTCAGTGGGTATGCACGACACGTATCGAGGGTGCGGTGCAGCATTCAAGGTACAGTTTTTATTTCCGGACCAATTCCGGCGACAAACAAAGTTTGTTACGATTCTTATGTACACCGTATCCCGCTTATATTGGATTTAACAACGGAGGGTAGCTCTAATAATGTATTATACATACCTACATAAGTTTTCTCCCTTCGCAACATCGTAGAGAAGCATCTGGCAGTGGGCCGGAAGGTTTTCTGCGGTTTTGTGGATCTGGAGAAGGCGTTTGATAGAGTTGTGCGAAAGAGACTTTGGGACATTTTGCCTGAGTATGGTATAAATGGCACTCTTGCAGTCCAGCTATGTGGACTGCAAGGCATGCGTACGGGTGGGTGGTAACATGTCACCCTGGTTTGACGTTGAAATCGGCGTCAAGCAGGGTTGCGTGTTGTCCGCTAGACTGTTTGTAATATATTTAGATAAAAGTCTTCAAAGACTGAAAGCGATGAATGAAGGTGTACAAATGAGTGATCTAGTGGTAAATCAGACTATGCACTATATGCAGATGATGCGGTTTTAATAGCGCTAACAGCCACTGATCTGCAATCACTAGTCACAGTTATGAAAGATGACTGCATGAAAAATGGCTTACATTTGAATATGAAGAAAACCAAAATTATGGTTTTTGAACGGGAAGAAACCAGAACGAATGCAAGGATTGTGGTTGGGAACGATGTTCTGGAGCAAGTGAATGAGTTTGTATATCTTGGATGCGCATTCAGTACGGATGAAAAATACACCGCTGACATAGAGAGAAGAGTGAGTGCAGGGAACAGAGTGAATGGGAAAGCTACTTGGGAGCCGGCACTTAAGCCGAAATGCGCAGCTGGCCATACATAATGGAGTGCTTGTCCCAACGCTGTTATATGGCAGCGAGAGCTGGGTATGTAAGAAGGAGAATGAAAGTAGGATAAATGCGGTGGAAATGCGAGCTCTGCGGAAGATGTGCGGAGTGAAGCTTACCGACCGTATTCGCAACAGCGTAGTAAGAAAGCAAATAGGTATGAAAGAGAGTATCGGTGTAAAGATGATAAAGGGTATGCTCCGTTGTTCGGGCATATAGAAAGAATGTCCGAAGAAAGAATGACAAAACTGATATACAATGCCAAAGTGGAAGGATGTAGATACCGGGGAAGACCAAGACTATCTTACTATGACCAAATAGACCGGGTCTTATCTGAAGGACAAGTCAGGAGTCTCCGTAACCGGCGAGCGTATATGAGACGAACTATGAGAGTAGAGGAAGCCAGAGAGGTATGTAAGGAAAGAGCCTGTTGGAACTCTGTACTCTCTGCCTACCCCGTAAGGGATCTGGCGTGATGAAATAGATACATAAATATTTCCAAAGGCTGCCTCGTTGGTCTTAGTACGAATAATGCGTGTAACGACCGCAAGGTCCAAATCCTAAGTCGGACAAAATACATTTTTTTCTATCTTCTGGCATTGGGTTCAGTATAATGGCCATATGCTTGCCCCCTAAAACATGGGACCTCACATGGTCAGTCAAAATCGTATAGTCAGTACAATATGAAATAAACCTCTTGAAGAATATAGGCGTGATGATTGGCGTGTGTGTATAGTCGAAAGTAAAAATACAAAGTTGCAAAAACACCTTTACGTTGACATTCCCCTGTGTACACTCACAATTGCCGGTGATTAAAGGTCCCAGTGATATTAGAAGCAAGCAGATAACCTTTACACTGCTTAAAACTTCAGACTCCGGAATGATGCCGGGAATTTTTTTAGTAACACTTTTCCGATCTAGGATTCAAATACAGGACCTCGTAATCTCAAACCGCACCACCGACTACACCACTACTTATTAGACTTTAGTCTAGACTATAGTTATATTTAGTATAGTTATCAAAGTCTAATAAAGCGTTCTTAACTTACAAACATTTAATAACAACAAAAAGTTTTCGTTTGTAAAAATTTGAAAAGATTATTTATTTCTTAAATTAAAGCCGAATTAAAGCACGGTGGGTTCGTGAATACTTTTTATTATAAAAGAGAGGTAATTTCTAAAACAAGGCTTTCGCGAAGTTCTCCTTACAATTATTTATTTAAGAAACACTGCCTCATAATTTTAGACGTAAATTATTGTGAAATTTTCCTTTCCGGAAGTCAAACAAAGTACATAAGTATGAAGTTTTAAATTTAATTTCTTTGATCTCATGGGTATTTTTCTTGAAACGATTGTACTTTCTTTATATCCTGATTCTTTTCTCGTAGGTTACAGGATTTTGTAATGTTTAATACATTTATGGATTCGTGTCCCATCTTCGTCGCCAGTGAAATATAGACACGATCGAGATGAAATTAGTGTATCTGGTGCGATATTTTAGTACTCCACAGTTTACAGCTTGATACTTGTCAAGCAATAAACAATAAAACATTATAGGTTATATCAGACCGCTCAAACGCCTGAGATTCTTATGAGGTTGTCACTAGGTGACAAATGAGAACACGACTTGTTGGTTAGACATCTCTTCTATTACTACTCATAATGATCTGTTACATACTTGGTTATATAAACTTAACTAGGTCCACTCCGATCTAGGTCTCGAACCTATTCGCGCCTTTATTAAAAAGGCGTCAACACGTCACTTCGCGAACGCATCTTCCCATGCGAATCCGTTAATCGTAGCCACCGCCGACTACGACCTCCCTCACGACCCCTGCCGCTACCGCCGGCCGAGACATGTTCTCACCGACCCCCCCGATGCTTTGTCATCCCTTCTTTCCGCTCAGAATACGAGCGACGACGAAGTAGTCGCAGACGCAGTAGTAGATCCCCTCCCATTGCCGGCGGTTGACCGGTGCGCTTAATAGTGCACCCGTCCCCCTACAGCGACTGTCCCAACCGAGGGCGCCTCTTCGAGGCGCCCTCGAGTATGTCGCCTCTTGCCCTTCTGGCTGGCTGGAGCGTAGTGGTTGCACGCTCGCCTTTAAAATCCGGTGAAGCTGTAGAGGCCTCGAGGCCAACAGCGTAGGTCATTCACACACACACACACACATTAACTAGGTATATTCTATTTACTACACCATTCGCCCCTTTAACGAAAAAGAAAAAAAAACAATATTTTTTTTCTATACACCAATATAAAGTTTGGTACGGTTTTTGTGTACAACGTCTAGTTGTAATAGCCACTTTTTAGTCTTAACTTTAGCTTCATGTCTACTCAGCCGTATAATATTAAGTTTTTGATTTATTTTATTATACAAGTGTAAACTTATAACATAGTTCTGCCTTTTTGCAAAAGCTGTCCTATGGGAGGTGCCTGGACATACAAACTTGTTTTTCCGCGTATCAGTGCTAGGTGGGGTAAGATATCGGTGCCTTTTCAGAATGGTTTCGAGCACAAAGACTTGTCGTACAGTCAATACCTGAAGTCGGAATACAATCGTGTTGACGGGTATCTAAATGGCTTTTTGCTCATGACTTTGAGAACAGCTCTTTGTGCTCTCTCTAAGGTGAGGAAAAGCGTTTTGGCAGCTCCACCCCACAGTGGAATGCAGTACCGGATAACCGACTGACATATACTAATGTATACCTTTATAAGAAGTTCCAACGATGCACATTCTCTTAGCGTTTTGAACAAATAAATCATACTTCTTGTCCTAGCCACTATTTTACTTATTTGTTTATCCTACCTAAGCTTTCCATCAATTTGCACTCCTAAATAACTTACAGTCTTTGTAGATATTAAAGCCTGGCAGTTGCAACTCGGTATTCCGTTTCCACAAGTATGTGCAATTATGGAAAAATTTTGAGGTGGTGTAGTATTTTTTCTTATTGACAACGAAATATAGCTAGTCTTATTTATATTTAGTGTAAGAAGGTTAGAATTAAACCACTGAAGTACTTGTTCAAGGCATTGCTCAGCTCTTTCTTTTACAATATCCCAACTAGCTCCGTGTATCACAATAGCTGTGTCATCAGCATAAGCGTATATAGACACATTGGGTTTATGTATTCTGCAAAGGTCATTTATGTAAATTTTAAACAACGTTGGGCCCAAAACACTGCCCTGTGGGACGCCATAGGTAATCTTATGTTCGTCACTAAGATTAGAATCAATTTTTACTTGTTGTGTCCTATTTGTTAAATAATCCTTAAAAACAGTAAGGGTAGACCCCTAATGCCTATATTTTCCAGCTTTGTTATCAGGATAGGGACAGAGACTGTGTCAAAGGCTTTGGCTATATCCAAGAAGATACCGAGACATTTGTTTTTTGAATCTAATTGTCTTGCAACAAACTGTAGATCTATTACGGCATCCTCAGTAGATACTCCACTTCGAAATCCGTATTGGTTATTAGAAATGATGTTGAATTTATCTAAATATTATATTATAAGTTAACGATTTTTTCTAGTATCTTTGAAAGTGCGGATAACACTGATATTGGCCTATAGTTAGCTACATGTTCTCTGTCCCCTGTCTTGTGAATAGGATAAATTATGGCTTTTTAAAAGCCTGGGGAAATACTCCTGTTCGTATCGATTGATTGCATATATGTGTTATGGAGGGAATCAAGACATGGCGACATTGTTTTATTATATTGGTTGATATTTTATCCCATCCTGTTGCACAATCACTACGTAGTTGAAGTATTACTGATTCCACCTCTATAGCGTTTGTCTCTAAAAGCAAGAATGAATTTACTGGCGGATTCGAATTACTTTGTGATGTGTGTATATTTTGATTAGCAGATGTTATTTTATAAGCCAAGTTTTTACTAACATCTGTAAAAAATGAACAAACTTGATTAACAGCTAGGTGTGGATTGGCGCAGGAATTAAACAAATCTGTAGACGGTGTACGTATTTTTTTGGAATTGGTTATGTATTAATTACATTCCAAAGGGCCTTTGGATTACAGCCAGCGTTCTCAATTTCTTTTTTGTTATAATCATTTTTTAATTTGCGAAGAAGACGGATACAAAAATTTCGATAGCGCGTATAAGTTAACTTAAGTATCAAATTACCCGGGTTCCTTTTCGAATTTTTGTGTAGTTTGTTTCGCTTTGCTATACAACGCAATAGACCTGCAGTTATCCAAGGTTTTATATTCTGTTGTCTCCTAGAGACCCTGGTTGTATGTGTATGTTTGGATATCACAGATGTTACAATCATAATAAACTGGTCTGCAGATTCATTTGCGTTTTTTATTGTCAGAATTTCTGAGAAGTTTGTTTCCTCAAGTTCTTTTTTGATTGCTTGGTGATCTATCCTTGTTTTAGAATTGCATTTTTTTTGTGTTTGCTTAACATTTTCTATACAAAGCATAATTGGCGCATGATCTGTAATATTAGTTTCTAATATTAAGCATTTAGCCATTGACTTTGACTTTAACAAAATATGATCCAAGCAATTATTTAGCCTAGTTGGTAATAGGTGGGCTGGTATTAACCCGTGCATTGCATTCAATATGAGATAATCATTGCTTTTATCATGTATAGAATCTGTTTTGATATCTATATTGATGTCTCCTATGAGAGCAATACTGTCAAAGCCTGAAAATTTAGAATAAGTATTTTCTAGACTGTTTAAGAAACTATCAAACTGTTCTCTATTTCTATAGGATGGTGAGCGATACACATCTACAACAGCTAATTTCTGATCCACACAACAGACCAAACAGTTTGCACCAACAAAGTCTGGCTCACATATCTTACAATTTAAATTAATGTCAGAATATACAATTATGCCATCATTCTGATTGCATGTACGTTTAGTATAGTAGGAATTATAACCATCCAGAATAGGTATATAACTAGCTTTGCTAAGCCAACATTCTGTCAAAATAATTATATTACATTTGGTTTTAATTGCAGATAACAATACTATCAGATCATCGAAATGTTTGTTTATACTTCTTATATTTAAATGTAGGATATTTATTGATTTATCATGATTGAATAAATGTATTTTGCAATCCTCTGGCAAGCATGTTTTGGAAGTAGCCCTTTTAAGATTATCTAATTCTTCATTTATTTCTGTTATATTATCCATTTTTACGTAATATGTAGTGGTCAAAAACGGGTATCAATATATAATATAAGGAAATATTTTTAATATATACGTGTGCGTTGATGACGAAGGTTTTTATATTGTGTGTATAGGATTTTGTATAATATGTGTGTATGTATGGGTACGTGTGTATATTTGTATATGTGTGATAGATAGAGTGTTGTAATAAAGTATCATACAAGTATGTACAAAAGTCTCTTACATAGTGGTGTTTAGGTATAAAGGGAAAGAAGCGCATGCAACAACATAATTTTTGCAAATATAAATCTAAGAAAGTTAATGTGACATTGACAGGGAGGTGTTGGTATGTAATTAGGGTTATCATTTAGTAAAATTTTCCTACTTCCAGTGAAATGTTTCAACAGGTGGGTCTGCACGGTTACTAATTAAATAAAGAACTTAGGTAAATTTCTTAGATAGTTATCTCGACACCGTATCAAATGCTTTTTCAAAGTCTACAAAGGTTAAATAAATTTCCCTCTGCCATTCTGATGCCTGTTCTAATGCACACATCAACACACTGCGCTAATGCGCAATAATGTCAATGACAACAATGATGTCAATGATGACAATCAGTTGGCCCTCCTTGTCTTTTAGGGGCTTCTTCTTCCGGTTCTGATTTCCGACTAAAGTCTTCGTTGCCTTGTACAACTCCCTGATGTATTCGGCAGCACATTGGGCGTTATCAGCGATACCGTCCGTCCATGCTCTTCTGTCGTGCCGAGTACTACGGTAGATGCATATTCTGATTTGATGGTATGGCAGCCTCAGGTCGTCCAGCACTACCGTATCGTTGGTCATCAGAATCTTCTGGTGAAGCTCTCTTCTTTTTTTGATGAGGATCCAGGTCTTCTATGACATTCAGTTTTCACGTCTACGTGTTTTAAGTCCTAGAACGGCGGAGCTTGTCTCTGTATAGACCATTTTGATGAGATTCCACTCCGTGTTGACTAAAGCTCCAACATCTGCATCGAGTCCAGAGAAACGGTTACGCAGCTCCAATTGAAAGTGGCACCTATCTCTGGGTTCCGTAGCTTATTGACCTCAAATTGTCTGCCTACTTTGGTCATCTTGCTATCAGTTCGTGCTTCAGCTACTTTAAGCCGCACTTCAGCAACCACTAAGTAGTGATCACTATCGATGTCCGCTCCTCGGCGGTTTTGAAGATTGAGCGGCGATGAGCACCATTTTGCGCTGATGGCAAGGTAGTTAATTTGATTTTTGGTGACTCCATCGGGTGAGTTCCATGTGTATTTATGGTGATCTCCATGAACGAATAAGGTTTCTCCGATGGTAAGGTCGTTATCCTGACAGAACTCCAAGAACCGCGCGTCATTCTCATTGCAAATGCCCAACCCGTGTTTGCCCATATGTCTTTGGCACCCATCGTTATTTCCGCCGACCTTAGCGTTCAGATCGCCCATGACGATTATTATGTCCTGTTTGCGGGTGTTCTTCAAAGTCGAGTTAAGTGCGCTGTAGAAATCGTCCTTCTCTTCTTCTGAAGCCAATTTGTGGGCGCGTAGCATTGAACAATGGTGATCTTTCGGGCACTGTTGTTAAAACGGGCCGTTATAATTCGGTCTGAGATGGGTTTCCAGTCTAGTAGGCTCTTCTTCGCCGCCTTAGTAATGAGGAGTCCCACGCCGTTTTCTCGGACGTTTTCTTTATCTTCCTTCCCGGAGTGAAGTAATGTAAGGCCTCTAGACATTCTCAGCTCACTGAATCCGTTCCTTCGCACTTCACTGAGACCGAGTATCTGCAGTTTATACCTAAGCATTTCTGCTTCTGCTTGGGCTCGTCGGTTATCCTCGCTCAGTGTTCGCACATTCTAGCAAGCGATTTGTGTCCTATTTTTTAACCCAAAAGTCGTCGTAATATGATCGGTCCGGTTTTGAAGTAAATTCAATATTATTATTCCCTAAATTATCTAATGATAATTTAGGTAATAATATAATAATAAAAATGAATAATAATTGAATATAGGTAATACCTATATTCAATTATTATTCATTTTTATTATTCATTTTTTCCAAGTAAGGCTGTAACCCTTTGACAAATTCGACAATGCATCAAATCACATAGCATTGTGGCATTTGTCGTTTACCTAAGACAAAAGGTAAGAACGACTAAGTACGAGCTTATAAACTGGTAAAAAGATGTTTCTTGCAAGACACGTCAGAGGTCATGAAGCAAACATATAGTTTAAGAGACCGCACTAGAAATATGGATGTCTATCAAGAGCCTATTGAAAATGTGTTTGACTTGTTGAAGTATTTGGTTTATATTTTCTTGATAAATAGAGACAATCGCAATTGATTGAGTAAATACCAAATAAAATCAGAGTCAATCGATGTCAGATAAGTCGACGACATAGAAAATAAAGCAATGACAAGAAAAGTTCTGGCTGGAAATTGAAAACAAACCTAGAATAAATATAAACTAGAAACCGCGGGTGCACATCAAATTGAAGCAACAAGTACTACTTGCAATCCAAGGCATTAGACGTTAACGGGAGTAGTCACTCTGGCCGTCATGCGAGTTACGTGCTCTGCGCGTGTTAAATTAAATTGAATTATGCCATTTTTTGTCGTTCCTGCCTGTAAAAAAGAAGCATCATGGGATCATATTTCAGAACTAAGTAACCACTCGGGTGCCGTATAATTTAAATCTCGAATTAATTCTTTCTTCTTCTTCAGTTATGGCTTCACACTAATTGTAAGTGTATTTTGCCGGTGTCCAGTCCGATTTGAAGACAACGATGATTATGAAATTAATGATGTAACCGACCCTGGATAGTAAAGCGGTGGATACTTTACATACCAATTGTAACGGCCGTTTTGAGGGAAGTTGAAAAGGCACGTTTTATCACTTTGTTACAATTACCTTCACTCATGCACCTATATCAACACATAATGGTTAATATTCCACCAACATTACACATTATTAGTCGAAATAACACAAGTTTTGGAAATTAAAACAAATTGACAACTTCACTCTTCGACTTCCCGCCAAAACTCCCATTAAAACTTTCGTCTGTAATTGTCATAGTAAAAGACGCGTTCAGAATTTTATGTTTCCCTACTTTTATTTGCTAAGGACTTATATAGGAATATTAGTTTTAGTATACATGATATTAATATAGTTAACTATAACATCATGGTTTTAATATTTATATACGATGATGTAAATATATTTGCCCCACATTAAATTAGTAAAAGCCTTAATAGTATGTAAAATTATATCTATCTCTTTAGTTTAAGATGTATAAAAAAAACCAAATTACCGCAACTATGATTTTATTATCACCTGCTCTAATGTCAACAATATTTACCACAAAAAGTGGTAAATCTGTTCGGGCTACCAAGATTACGCGGGTGGAAAGTGCGGCTAGTGCGGTAAGTTCGGCGTCACCGCGGGCGTGCAATTACGACTGGACGCGGCTTTTGGTGTATTTTATTCTAAGAGAAATAAAGGACATGTAGGCATAATTTGGATAAACTTTATACACTTCACCCTTAAGCCTTTTTTCCTACAAAGCGCGAGCTAAAATCGTTCGAAATAATTAATATCTCCAACAACGTAATTTCAATAATGATCTCAAATATTTATTAGTTGTCGCGGCAAAAGCTTTTTGTACTTCTTTAATAATGTATCATGTCTGCATAACGAAAAATTGTCATACTAGGTACTATTTTAATACTAGGTAACAAATGACAGGTGGACACATGGTCCTGTAAAAAAATATAATGCTTAAAACATAGTTTGGTCCTTTATTTATTCACTGATGAATAAATAATATTATAGTAACTGACACATTGTTGCTGATCGTACTTAAAATGTTTCGTATGCAATGGAAACATATGTATGAAAGTAAATTTTCCAAAAATGAAACAATTTTAGATGCGTTGTTAACGTAGCATTACAACACACCGGGAGTTTATTCTCATTGTATAAAGGCTGTATTTTCAATTAACATCACTGTATTCTTAGAATTTAATTAAGACAAGACACGTTAAATAAAACCACATTATAATTATTACTCCAATTTGGTTTTGTGTTCAACACATCAAACAATAAAGCTTCATCCTGAAGCCGAGGTATGACGTTGAATAAATTGAGTGGCTTTTAAATTATTGTTTCCTGCATCCTTATTAGCTACTCTCTGATAATATTATGCTTCTATGTAATTTTCATAACACAATATCTACGACGCGAGCCTTAATAGATGTTATTAGGTCCCGCTTTTAGCAAGAATGTTTTCGTTGTGATTATTAATGTTAACTTGTACTTCGTTACTTTTAGATATAACACAAATTAACTGTTGACTGAAATAAACTAATGTACCTACTTTATTTTATACTAGAAAGGCACAATCATATTGAATAACCTTCAAAAATATCCAAGTTTAAAAAAGAAAGCAGTTATATAAAAAAAATATTCAATTCTAGCTTCTGCCTGCGACTTTGTCCGCGTTGACTTAGACAGGTACCTTAAAGTTTTTCGAGATATAAAGTATCGTATGTGTTAAATCAGGTAATAAACTATCTGTGTGGCAAATTTTATTCAAATCCGTTAAGCCGTTTTTGCGTGATTGAGTAACAAACATAAAAAACTTTCTCATTTTATAATTATGTAAAAAGTGATAAGTGTAATGGTGTAATGTAGTTCACGAAACGAAGCATACATTTTAAAAATATAAAATTACATCGTATGCCTACATGGTATACCTGCTCATACTCATAATATGTTGTAATTTTTTAACGAATTTTATTATTATAAATATTGTGTATAAAAAACTTGGGGATGAAATGAGAATTTGGAAATTTTTATGAGTTCTGATTTTATGTTAAAGAATAATATGGATTAAATCGGGGTTTATTTAAATTTTTCTTTACTAATATAGTAATTCTTTTTAGTTCAAATACCTCAATAATTAAAGGTTTTTGTGTGATGCCTCATAATAGAATCTATACATATAGACTTCTATCTACTTAACTAAAATAAATAACTATTTATATAGCGAAAACAACCATAAGACTGCTTTATGGATAGTTATTATATAAGAAAACTACTGCAAGTAGATTTTAGATAGATTTTATAAGCCAGAGAGGTATGTAAGGATAGAACCTGTTGAAACTCTGTACTGTCTGCCTACCCCGCCGGGGATCTGGCGTGATTATATAGATTAATAACATTTCGCTGAGTCATTTCCCATATTGGAAAAAATAAGAAACGTAGCCCCGCTCAAGTTATTCCTGTATGGTAGGTACATTTACAAACATGAAATATACAAACTCCCAGACCGAAACAAAGACTTGTAGGTCACATAAAAATGTTTCCGTTCGGTGACCGGGCCCAGGACTATTGAATTGATCGATTCAGTGATTGGATCACCCTCACCTACACCCTCACCACTAGACCAGCCGTCATATTTATGGATAGGCATCTCCTTCTCATAGAAACAGCGAATTTTCGTACCTCACGTATTTGAATAGCGGAAATCTGTATATTAAAGTGGATGGATTTCAACCGTTCGGCTTTAAACGAGTGGATTTTTATTCACGTTTTCTTGGCCTCTCAGTCGGACGAAGCGGTATTAATCTGACCTTTTCATAATACAGGTGCTCTCTGAATTAGTTTTGCACTGGATTTCCTTGCCTAGATGTAACTATATAGGTATATCTTGATATTCGGAAGTTAATGAATACTTAGCAACAGCAAATTGTATTTTTAAATCATTACGCACTTGTTGAAGTGCTGAGGGCTTAGTACGAATAGATTGATGTTGTCGTAACGCTATCAATTGAAACTTTTTCACCCGCTTTAAAATGTTGGAAAAAGAAGGTTTTTTTTATTCTAAAATTGAAAAGAGAAGATACGTATTTCCGATTTAGATATTCCTGTATCATGAGTACATTTACAAACATGAAGTACACAAACTTGCAGACCGAAACAGACATTTGTAGGTCACATTTTCGCTCGGGGACCAGACCCGCGACTATTGAAAAACTAATCGATTCAGTGATTGGATCGGCCTACACCCTCACCACTACACCAGCCACCACCACTATCAAAGTGGATGGATTTCGGCCGTTCGGCTTTAAACGAGTGCATTGTTATTCTCGTTTGCTGGCCTCTCAGCTGAACGAAGCGGTATTAATCCGACCTTTACAAAATTCAGGTGCCCTCTGAATCAGCTTTGCACTGGATTTTCTTACCGACAAAATTATTTAAGTACACCTTGATATTTTGAGGGCTTAACAAGAACAGATTGATGTTATTGTAATGCTATCTAGTTGATATGTTATCCTTTATACACTAAAACTTCACTAAATAAGATGAATGTGACAGCGCGCTTTCACGGTCGTCACGCTAACGGCCTTAGCACTCTGAAGTTAATGACTGCTTAGCTACAGTATTTGGCTAAAAGACGTTCATCGCAGGAAAGGCTCCCCAAACATCGGGACAACGATTAGCTTAAATATAAATTATTTAAAAATCCAGTTGTTTTTATACAAAAAATCTTTTATAAAAAAAATAAACCGACTTCAAAAAGCAAAAAAATGATGCTGGTTGGTGCAGTCGGTTATTTGGCACCGACTTCAAATATTTATTTTTTTGCTTTTTGAAGTCGGTTTACCTTTTTTTATAAAAGATTTTTATTTTACAATTTTAAGTGACCAGTGAATTATTCTATAGTAGGGTACCTATAGGATTGACGTAATACCCATAATATCTCAATTTACACATGCCTATTGTTTGTCGTTAAGGAGTTCCCTGGTGTATCTTCTAAGTCCAAGGTCCAATGTCAATAAAATTAATATGGGACCACCTTGAAGATATACTGAACCCAATGCAAAAAAAATAATCAAAATCGGTTCACAATTGACGGAAATATCGTTGAACATACATAAAAAAAAAAGCATACATAAACCGAACATAGAACCTCCTCCTTGTTGAAGTCGGTTAAAAATGAAACAGTTCACTGACACAAACAATACGAAGCAATGGGACGAACTATGATAGTGGAGGAAGCGAAAGAGGTCTGTAAAGAAAGAACGTTGTTCTTAATTTCTTTTTCTTTTTTTCTCTATAAAAACAAGTATGCTCTTATACAGAGCATACTTGTCTCTTACTTCACATAGTGGCAATATTATTGTATGGTAAACTGTGGATAACGCTGTGGACTGTACTGTATTTATATAATAATTACTAACAACTGTATTCTAATACTTCTGTACAGTTGTTTGTTGTACAAATAAAAAAAATATTTGTTTTCGTAACCTATTGGAACTCTGTACTTTCTTCTAACCCCGCAAGGAATCTGATATAGACAGATAGATAGAGAAAACAGTACAATTGTTTCACTTTTACATTCAGTCAGGCTATAATTTTTATCTGGTGGATGTGAAAACAGTCGTAAGTTTAAAAACAAAAATAACCGTGATACGCCTACATCTTGCAAGTCGGAGTGGCAAATATGCACTGTCTATGAATATATAAAATCGGAATATATTTTTCCAATAACGTTAAGTCCTAACATTATATATCCTTTTGCCATTACATCAGGCATAATTTAAAACTCCAGGCCGCTACTGAAATGTATTTGACAGGAAAAACGCGAGCAATACTTTGTTCGACCTAAAATTTGAACTCAGGACCTAATAATCGCCAGGCGCTACTGGAGCATCGAGAGAGTCTTTATTTTTTTTATTATTAGGAAAACAAACAATGATATGAAACAGAAATAATACTAGGTAGAAACAGTACACCAATTAAATGTTTTCACATGTAAATAACTAAATAACTTGATCGTTTGATTATGATTTTACAATATAGCTTGTTATGATAGAGAAGAAATAAAGAGAGACAAAACAGAATTACAATAAAAGCAGCTGAACAGACAGTGTGCTATAAGAAGCCAACGTTGATCAGGTGTCTTATAAAGTAAAGAACAAAACAAAAAACGTAACTTATAATTAATTAATTGAAAAGTTAACTATTAGTAGGATAACCATCGAAACATGCGTTAGATAAAGTTTTTTTAAAATTTTGAGGTTTGGATATAAACAAGTCTAGATCAGGAAAGACAACCAAATCGTTAAATATTTTTGCTGAGCGGATAAAATATGCATTTTGTCTGTAGTTAGAAGTCTAATAATATATTTCCACAATAAAGCTCTTACAATCTATTATACTAGATATTCGGTTTCAATCGATGTTATTATAATCAAACAACTTGAGGTGATGAAAAAAAAAACATCTTAAAAGAAAAATATATAGCAATGTTGTTTTACGACAAAAACCTGTTAATACTATTTGCGTTGCTCCCAATCGATTATCTACTTGACAGATACTAAAACATGACTGAGTAAATACAAAAGTAATTCTGTAGCGAGCACAACGTATGCCAACACAAATAAAGGGAACAAACAATTATTAGAACAATGAGCGAAAGCGAACTTTAGTATTCAGAGGGTAATGTTGAAGTTCCTGCTGAGAAACGAATATCTAATTTCTGGCTAAGGAAGCAAAGCTGCCGTGGCGCTAGGCATGAATATTAAACGTTGAATATCTGCCAGAGTGCAGACATTGTGAAAATTCACTGCCATCGAGAAATGGAAATCCTATGCTTCACTTGCGTTCTGTCATTAATATGATTTAAACTTCACGTTCAAATAACGAATATTCTAGATTGAAATATTATTGTTACATGGTGTGTAAAGTATTCGACTGAAGTCTTTCGAGAATATCAGATGTTGATAAATTTAAGAGTTTCACAACATACGAATTTCCTGATGCCTAAGTGCTTCTACGGTGTCTTATCTGAAGGGCAAGTCAAGAGTCTCCGTAACCGACGAGCGTGTATGAGACAAACTATGAGTTTGGAGGAAGCCAGAGAGGTATCTAAGTAAAAAACCTATTGGAAGTCTGTTCTCTCTGATAACCTCGCAAGGGATCTGGCGGGATGTATAGGTAGAGAATTGCTTGTAAACGTTTTAACCCAAGCGCGCAATATTGCGTTTTATGTGTGAGCACTAGACTTGCGCACTAATTGACGCAAGTAACTCGTGCAAGTAGCTTAACTCGCATCAGTTAGTTGCGTTGTGTACAAGCGCTATTATGTAAAAAGAAATATCTTGAGGTAGGATCATTGATGCGAGATGGAAAACTAAGATTCATGTTTAAAACAATATTTGAGTTTTCTTTACTAATATAAAAATGTGTTTGATATTCTATAAGCTCGCACCTAGTTCTCAAGCAGTCCTTAGACATTTATTTACTACTAGATCTTAAACTTAATGTATGTAGTTGAAAAAAATAGAGGAATGCTATATTCGTGATCAAAAATTTCAGACTGAGTATCAGTGTAAACATGTTAAAGAGCATTGCTGGTTCGGGTATAAAGAAAGAATATCGGTAGAAAGAATGACAAAACAAATGTACAATGTGAAACTTAATGGTTGTAAGTACCCGGGAGGACTTAGGGTATCTTACCATGACCAAATATACCGTGTCTTATATGGAGCGCAGGTCAAGAGTCTGTCAGCAAGCGTACATGAGACGAGCTACGGGATTGGAGGAAGCTATAAAGGTCTTCAAGGAAAGAACCTGTCGTAACTTTGCACTCTCTGCCTAACCTTCAAGAAATCTGGCATGATCTATGTTAGATAGAGATTTAAAATAAACTGTGTAAAATGCCGCCAATTTAACAGAGGTCTTAAATGCAATGGGATCTGAAAAATGCACGAGTTTTTTTAGGCCACTATCAAGCAAAAACTTTATAAAACAAACCTCACTCAGGCCCACCCTTGACAATAATAAATGCCAGGGGGGATGAAAGAGATAGGAGGTGTACGTTTTAGGATACGAACTTATATCCTTTATTTCTTTTATTGTAATAAGGTACACTTACGATGTCACTACTATATGCGTTATATTATCTTCTATAACCCAATAACATCTTTATGTATAAAAATAGGTACTGAAGAAAAGACTTAAATAAAAACAAATGTAATATATTGTACAAATATGTTGTATGCAAATGAAATCATTGATAAAATAAAGCCTATTCAGGCATGTAGAAAGAATGTCTTAAGAAAGAATAATAAAACACATATATAATGCGAAAGTAAAATGATGTAGGAACCGGGGAAGACCTAGTAGTCTAGGTAAGATAGTTCTTACCATGTCTAAATAGACCGTGTCTTATCCGAAGGGCAAGTCAAGAGTCTCCGTAAATGGCGAGCATGTATGAGATGAACCATGAGAGTGGAGGAAGCCAGAAAGGTATTTAAGAAAATAACCTGTTGGAACTCTGTGCTCTCTGCCTACTCTGCAAGGGATCTGGCGTGATGATATAAATAGATAGATTAAGCATTTTATAGATAAAATAATGTTCAAGAGCGTTAATTGTATCGTTGTGCTTCTGCCGTCTTCAACTCAATCGCCTGTTTATTGATATAGCAGCGCACGTTTATTTCTAGGTAATAAGGTACTTCGTACCTTCATACTTAACTTGTTCATAATTAATTTTATACATATTACTTTCATACTTTGACTGTAATTGGGGAGTAATATAGTCAACAACCATTTTAATAGTAACTGTAGTACTTTTACGTTTTAAACCTATACACAAAATGGCTACTTTATCTCCACACAGTAGGTACGGTACACAGTTTCAACGGATTCTTTCATTATTCACCTCGCTTCCTCTACTTTCATAGTTCTTATCATACACGCTCGCTGGGTACTAAAAATTGACTTGCCTATGTACTCTCTGCCTACACTGCAATAGGTCTGGCGTAATGATATAGATAGTAGCAAGTATATTGTACATCACCCCATTATATTACTACGAAAATGTCAAACCACAACCGCAAAACCTGTTTATAAATTCAGGTTACCTCATCACTACATGATACCCACTAGCCGAGCTTCAATGGATCAACTGTACCTTCTATCGATACAAGAGGTAAGTTTAACCCAGTATCTTATGACCCATATAGAGAATTTTCAATCTTAAAATTGTTCTTATGTTTTCAGCCGCAAGTTTTGGATTGGTTTGTGATATGTTTCGTTCTATTTAGTTATCCTTAAGTGGCAGTGGGCAGGGTACATCGCTTGACTGCCGACCACGTACCGGAAGACGTAGGGTGGGTAGGCCTCCTACAAGATGGACCAACGACTTGGTAAGGGGCGCGGGTAAAGGTTGGGTGCGTACAGCACAAAGCTATTCTTCGTAATGCTCTTTGGAGAGGCCTTTGTTATGCAGCGGAAGTCTTTCAGCTGAAGAAATGTCTTTTATGCCTTCTGCCGTTTTCAAAAGTCCAACGTAAAAGATTTTTTTAAGCAACATAGCACCTAGACTTATCACCTAGTTAGGTAACCAGAGGGCTGGTTCGTTCGTTACTCAATAGATTAGTTTGGTGATCTTGTAAGGGAATGCAGCCAGCGTCTTCGAGCTTTTCACGTCTATGAAATTTTTATTATCATAGGGCTTTTACGATGGATGAAACTGGACTCGTTTATACTGAGCGTTTATATACTTTTGGCTCCCAATATCCCCGAATAGAGTAGTATGAAGGGAGACCATTGACCAGAAGTGGGACACTAAAGGCTTTATAATAATAAAGAACATTATTTCACAGACTGTTGTCTTGGAAATAATGTATTTTAGTTCTAATAAAAACCTGACATAAATAAAGTTGATTTTGATCACCACTACCTTTACTGATACAACGGAATCTAAATCTAAATCATGGCAACATGTTAGGGACGTATAAAAAAGGATAACTGTAAAATAAAACGATTTATGATAAATTTTCATGGACAGAAAACCAATGCAATTTAAAAATTGATAAATAAATTGTTACGTGAAAGGTAGAAATGATTTTACACCGTTTGATTTAAAACAGGTCAGTCAAAAAACGAACATTGAGCATTTCGACACAGGGAGGACTCGCAATTTCCACCTGTCTGACACACGGAAATGAAAGCCGGGTGTTGATAACAATCTGGACGCACTCCATGCTACATTATTTCCTAGCTCGAAAGGTTTATTTTGTTAGCTTCGTTCTTGCATTTGTTTACTAAACTTTATCGATTTATTGTACTGCAGTTTTATTTTCTTTTCTTTACACTATACTGCTTACCATATTGCTATATATAGAATAACTTCTAGGCTATAATCGCACATAAATCTCTTGGTTACACAAAAAATTATCTTGTGCGGTATTTGAACTCAAGACTTTTCGATCTAGTGAACAGAGAGACTTACGCTCAAATGAGTAGACTAAATCGTTGCCTCAGGCGATTAGGCCAAGATTAGGTTTTCTGTGTGCTTAAGTTTGTCTTTTACGGTATGTCTCTTCATAAATGATAAAGGCTGCTAGTGATTTTGGACTGCATGCTTTGATAGGTTTTAAGCTCAATAAAGGTATAAGGTATATAAAAAAATTAATAACATTAAACTCTCGATAGCATTTATAAAAACGTAGCGTAAAATGCTTCCACAACACAGGAATAATTTCGAGAGTGGAGACTCCAGGCATTATTCCTACGTCTTAGGTGCATTTACAAACATGATATCCCCAAACACCCAGAACGGAACAAATATTTATGTCCCGTGTGGGAATCGTACCCACGGCTATTAATCCAGTGGGCGAACTTAAGCTCAAACCACCGGACGAAATCATCCGTCGATTATTATTATTAATATATATTTTTATCATCATCAATCAGTTTTTGCTGAGTGTAGAACCCTCCTCTATCACACCTTTTGTTCCGGCACTTTGCTAGTCTATTCTACCTTTTGCCGGCTCTACCCACAATGTCATCGCTCCATCTAGCTGATGTCCTCCTATGAGTCACGTCCCGTTTTAGTTCACCACTCTGTCACGATCTGGTCCACCTGCCATCTTCCTGCCTATCTTCACTTTATTCTTGTAATAATAAATATCACTGACATTTTATTAAATATTGCCAGTAGGCTGTAAGTTTAAAATAACAACTATTTCTTCTGCCTATATGAAGTCGCCACCCAGCATGCCGGGAATCAAATACACCATAAAATGTCACACATTAAACGCAAACGCATTCCATGTATATTATGTAGTGTAATTGGTTAATATATTACCAAGGAAATATAGTTATCATATGGTTAATGGACTATATTAGTTTCGTGAACGTTTACTACTGCCATAGGTGCCAAAAATAACATGAATTAAATACGTATATATTTGTCGGCAGTCTAGCGCATTTATATTCTCATAATGGAAGACTGAACTGGCTCGTTGGTCTAGTGGCATATAATGTGCCAAGCGATCATGAGGTCCTGGGGTCGAATTGTATGTCGGTCAAATGTAATTTTTAAACAGAAAATTTCCGGTAACCTGTCCCGAGTCACAGTTTAATGGTATTAGGGTTGCCGTCTATTCCTACGTCACCATCTAGTCTATTATACGCACACAGTACACCTGTGATACCCGCGTTTGAGAAATATAGGCGTGAAGTTTTTTAAATATTAGTACTTCAGAATGTACTTAGGTATAGCTCACACGTTTCATGTAAACTTAATATATATAATAATAGCCCTGTTAAGGAACTGTCCCACCGTTGGGCACGGGCCTCCTCTCAAACTAATAGGGCTTAGGCCATAGTCCAGCACGCTGGCCCTGTGCGGGTTAACAAAAATAACATGAATTAAATACGTACGTAAACTTAATAGCTGTGTACTTAATGCAGCTGTACAAACTATTTAAAAGTTTGTCATCTAAACACACAGTACAAAGTAGTTCCAAGAAACTAGTTCTCGCTTAGATCGAGAAATTCTTTGAAACTTAACCTCCTTCCGAATCGGACACAGTGGAACTGCTTAGGTCTTTGTACAGAGCTTGCCTGGTTCCTTTTAAACTTTGAAAAGCATTCATACATAAAATACCTATATACACATACCATTTTTTTATATTCAGGCTATATATACTATCCCACTGCTGGGCAAAGGCCTCTAATAAATCGATATTTATAAATTATAGTTTAAAAAACACGCTTTAATTGCAAGCCGAACTAAAACGAGAAAATAATTTTAAAGTAAAAAGAGTTTCTTAAATTAATTTTATTGTGAAAAAGCGTGGGGTGCTTGACATCAAAAGTTATAAGCAGTTATAAGAATAGAGTTATTATAAATATATAGTAAAAAAGATAACGTTACATAGTTACAGGTCAAGCTAATAAAAGCGTGTGAAAAAGGTTAGGTCATAATCCATCACGCGGACCCAGTACGGATTGGTGGAGGCAGGTTTGTTGCTACCTGCTGTTGGAACTTATCAAGGTGCCTATGAGGTCTCCAACTCGGCTTAACGACTACCACATTAAGTGGTAACCGGGACGGGCGTAACGTGCCTTTCGAAGGACGGAGAAGCTCGAATATAAAAACGGCACAAACGGCCACCTTAGACCGACTGGACCGAAAGCTATTTAACCGAACGCAACGTTGCACAACGCTATGAGTGAATGCAATTGAGTTACCAAGTGTTAACAAAAAATGCTTGTTGTAAAAGCACTTCAAACAAATGTTCCATAACTTGATTGCTTTTGCACGAAACCTTAAAGTTCTCCGCGGCAGTAGAAAACCACTTAATTACGACAAAAGGAAACTTGAGCGAACTATTTATATACAGCTTTTGAATGAGCAGTTAGTGACGTGGGCAGGCCGCAGTGGTTACGGTAAATTATTAATAGAAGTTACCTTTCGTACTATTATGAGTCTCAAGAGAAAGGGGTTTTTAAAAAAGAACACAGAGATTTGATTAAACACAACCGCCTAGTTGGATGGATGGGATGAGACTGTTGGCTTCTGAGTGGGATGCGAATGTATTGAGATGGAAATGCTGACGGAATAGAAAAGGTGTCTGGTGTGTCGTATTGGGTACATAGAATATATATAACACCTCCCTGGGGTGGACTAAACTTCGGGGGTAAAACTCGAAGTTTAGGAAGAAAACAAGAGAAGAAGCTGGAGAAGAGAAGAAGGTGAGAGGAGTCAGATATTGGTTCTAATGCTAGGAGATGCGAGATTCTTTAATCTAGAAGGAGATCTATCAATTTTTACAGAAGAGATCGGAACAGGGGTCGAAACCTGATCTGGAAGTATATTGGAGTCTAACCGGGATGCAGATTCGAGTTCAATGGAAGTTTGATCTGGAGCTGGTCGGGAACGCTTAGGGAAACGATAGGATAGCCGGTTGTGTGATTTAATGAACAAAAACATTTTAAAAATACAGAACAGAGAAATTGCAACAATTACTAAAACCATTATAATGGAGTAATGGGTCTCATATTTAATTATTTGGTGTTGGTTTATTATTTTTTTAGCTTCGTTTGATATTGATTTTAATTTTGTTTGAGATACAGTAGTAAAAATATCTAAATCGATATTTTCCATTTTAATAGGAGGCTCATTACTAATTACATTTTTAAATCTATTTAGAATACAGCACGAATCGTTAATAAGATTAAAATCAGAGTGAATTGGAATTATCTGGAATTTTAAGTTATTAAATTTTGGTATCAATTTGGTACTTTTACAGTATGCTATACAATTGTGGGGGACGTTGACAATTCCCGTACCAATTATATTTACGACTGAGTTATTCATATTAGGACATTCTATATACAATTTGTTAATTCGTGATTGTACAAAAATCCAATTATTGTTTGACAATGGTTTCCATAAATCTAGATAACCGTGAATAAAATCCGTTCGGCACTGCACTGGTAAGACACTGATAACATTGGATAATAATTCACTTTCACAGCTGGGGTTTGCACTTGTTGGAAACACAGTCATAACGTCGCAGATGTACTCACGCGGGCTTATCACTCTACACTCCTGCAGTGATTCGACGTTACAATATTCGGATTTGTCTTTAGTCATCGCTATAAACTTTGTGCTAGGTACTATATAACTGAAAGAATTCGGGTTTTTACTATCGTGAGGAATAGGCAAAGCTATGTTATGAAACAAGTTATATTCCTTAGGGGATACTAGAGGCAATCTTAACACAAAAACAATCTTGTTATTTAAACTATAACACACTACAGTAGATAAGTTCATTAAAATGTAGACATGGCTTAATTCTAGACTTACAGGTAACTTAAGATCTACAGGTAAGTATCTGTAGTTATCGACGAGTTCTCGGTATAATTGCGTGGGAGGCAGTACAGCTGGGTGAAGGATGTTTTGACTACTGAACATGATAGCATTTGTTATGTCTTCTAATTGGAATGATAAGGTGAGTATGGAAGCTTCTAAACTATTTAAAATGGAATTGATATCTGCTTTTAAGATTAAATCATTAGAAATCATTGATATATTTTTTAAATTTAAGGAGAGCTTGTCGATAGCTTCGCTAAGGCTGGCTTCATTAATCTTTATTTTATATAAAGTGTCGTTAAACTTAGACAAAGTAGACGTTGTTATTAAGATATTATCCTTTATTAATGAGCCCAGACTTCTTTCGTTATTTTGGATACTTTGAATGGCGTTGTCGTACCTGACAGCGTCGTTTTCGTCTAGAGTTCCAAATATAGTTTT
This sequence comes from Phalera bucephala, assembly GCA_905147815.2. NCBI lineage: Eukaryota > Metazoa > Arthropoda > Insecta > Lepidoptera > Notodontidae > Phalera > Phalera bucephala. The sequence continues at coordinate 15,769,238 of LR990612.1, forward strand.
GGACAGGGTGCCTATACCACCTATCCACGCCCCTCTTTTGAACCTATTATCGATCAGGTGAGATATAGAAGAGTACTCAGAAACGATATCGTGATATCTAACCGTCAAGGGTTCCAGTATACTACGACATTCTAGGTCGTTTGACGTTTCCGCCTGAATTTGATGACATAAAAATCGAATTGTGCCTAGTACTGAATTTATATTTTGGATATGGGGTTCTATATGTGAAATATCAAAAGGAGTAACGACGTCTAAATAACCCATATTTATTTTAAGTTCACCAATTGGGTCAAAGTATAGACCTGAGCTTACATTGATTTGTTGAACGAATTCTTGGTGACCCTGGGCCAGTACACTGTGGATAAAAGAGACATCGTAATTACTTATTATATAACGCATACCGCTATTTATATTATCTAAAATACCTCACTAAGAACTATCGGGGTATATAACCTATCGTAACTAAGAACTAGACTGTGCCTTAAGCGTTAAAACTGATAAGGGTACAATAATAATGATAAGTGTGCATCCTATTCACTTAAGGCGACGACCTCTGTTAAGATGTGTTGTTGACGTCTACGTGTTTGATTTCATCATAATGGTGCTTAACGTGACGTCGATTTATTAATAATGATAACGTATGGTTGCCATGTATTTTAACAACCTTGTATGGGCCCTTCCATAACGGCGATAAGGCCTTACGCAGCCTGAGATGATTTTTTAATAAAACATAGTCACCAACTTTGTACGTGGTGGGACGAGTGTGTGAGTCGTAATAGGTTTTAGATTTCATTTTAGATGTATGGATAAATTGTAAAGCTTTATCACGCGCATGTTTCATGCGGTGTTGCAGCATCCTGACGTATTCGGGGTAAGTAGTATTAGAGGAATCATGATAAATAGAATCAGGGATGTGAGCTTTATGCCCGAATAGTAATTCGAAAGGCGAGTAGTGTGTGGTTGAATGAATAGCCGTATTATACGCTAACATAGCTGTATAAACATAACGAGGCCAATTATCTTGATTCTCGCTTACATAGGATTTAAGATATTCTTTAAGCGTAGAGTGTGACCTTTCCAACGCTCCTTGCGTTTGGGGATGATAAGGAGTGCACCATAGCTGCTTAATTTTTAAAAATTCACAGGTTTTCTTAAAAAGGTCGGCAGTGAAGTTTGTACCTTGATCTGTGAGTATATGTTTAGGGATTCCGAAGAGCGATATAAAATGCAGTAGACATTCACTTGTTTCTTCGGCAGTAGTGCTGCGAAGCGGGTAAGCGAGTGAAAATTTGGTAAGGTCATCCTGCATAGTTAGGATGAAGCGAAGTTTGGCTGTGCCAGCTTCGGGTAGAGGGCCTACAATATCTAGAGATAGTCTTTCGAATGGCGACGTCGAGGTGGATGTTATAATCATCGGTGCTCTATTTATTTTACGCAGAGCTTTATTAGTTTGGCATGATGTGCATTTCTTTACATAATTTTCGATATCGCTACGCATGCCTGACCAGTAAAATCTTTCTTTTACGCGATTTAACATTCTTGCTGAGCCTAGATGTCCTGCAATAGGGATATCATGATTTTCCTTAAGAATTTTCGGGATTTCATTCGGAGAAGGGTATATGACATTATTATGATAGATATGGATTGATATATTAGTACCATCAAACAGATAGCCCATCATATTATAAATTTTCACAAAGGAATGTCGGTCAAAGGGATTTTTAAAGTCGGATATGGCAATTTGATTAATTGTGGGATAGGACATGATTATTTGATCGCGTGCAAATTTTAAAGACCTAAATATATCTGGATACGAGTACTCATCGAAATGATGGACTTTAATAAAAAGGAAAAAGTATGTTTTATCTTTAATTGTAAGAGGATTAAATGTGTATAAGGATCTTTCTATTTTCAGGAATTCATCTCGATCGGGATTTGGACAATTATCAAGGACATCCTGTACATAGGGCATGGACTCGTCCATGTCTATTGAGGTAGGTATTATTATAAGTTTATTTAATCCTTTAAGGAGATTTTCGTTATGCTCCGTGATGGATGTATTATAGGATTCTGAACGTGATTTTAGGAATTTATTATAGGTTTCATCAGGAGCAGGTGCTGGAGGAATAGTTCCAGGGTAAGTGGACGCGGATGCAGGTAAGGTATCAGGATTTTGCCTACTAGTCGAAGGTTGAGGATCAAATACTGCATTGGGACTACGGTTATCGTCGACAGAACGTAGGTAATCCATTACTTCGTTTTCGATTTCAGGGTTTATAAGGGCAGCATCCAGACTGGACGTTGGAGACACTAATAATTCTTGCAGATCGCTGATCGCTTCATTAGGTGAGTTCGATAGCCGTGATGTTTGTAGCGGAAGGTCATTAAGGTTAGTATTATTATTAGAATTTGAAGAATCGCTACTTTGAGGATGTATAGCATTTACAGGATATCTGGAAAGAGCGTCAGCGGCGGAGTTTAATTTACCTTTACGGTATACAATGTCATATTCATACTCCTCTAATTTTAAGCGCCAACGTTGGAGCTTACTACTGGGATCTCTATGATTGAATAACCATCTTAAAGGCCGATGATCAGTGATTATTTGGAATCTGCGCCCATAGAGGTAAGGGCGAAAGGTTTTGCATCCGAATAAGATAGCAAGCAACTCTTTTTCCGTTGTGCTGTAATTAATTTCGCTTTTATTTAGCAAACTAGATGCAAAGGCTACAGGTTGGTCTTTACCAACAAGACCTTGAGAGAGTACGGCACCTATGGCATAGTTTGAGGCATCACAGGTGAGGATAAAAGGCTGGGAGAAATCAGGGTAGATAAGGAGCGGAGCAGTCGTTAACTTATGTTTTAGGGTATCAAATGCGAGTTGCTGTTGATTCTCCCATTTAAATAGAGTATCCTTTTTTTAAAAGATTGGTGAGAGGCTTTGCGATTTTGGAGAAATCGGGTATGAAGCGGCGGTAGTAGGATACAAGGCCGAGGAACGACTTTACGTCCTTAGGACATTTTGGAATTGGGAATTCGGTAACAGCCTTGATTTTAGTCGGATTAGGCTTAACGCGATCCTATTCTAAGCCGCGTGGTTCCCGGCTTAGAATAGGATCAACCCATCTCATCCCATCGGGTGTCGTACAAGGCGACTAAGGGAAAACTAGGGAATGGGCAGCAGCGTTCCCTTAACACTTCTACCATCAAAAACTGCGCTCGCCAACCCGCCTGCCAAGCGTGGCGAGTATGGCAAACCCCCCAATTTATTAAAATGGAAGAAAAAGATAAAACCAGGCCCCTAGTCCCCGGCGGTCCTGTTCGTCCTGGCCACGGTAGCAGCTATGGTAACGACAGGACAAGGGGTGCTAAGAATCTCCGGCAGAGATTCGGCTACCACCAAAACCGAAAATTGGCCCTGGTGACATACAACGCACGCACATTGAGGACAGGTGAGAAGCTAGTTGAGCTGGAAGAAGAGTTAAACAAGTTGCGGTGGAGTGTTGTTGGTTTATCGGAGGTCTGAAGAGAGGGCGAGGACACGATAACCTTAAAATCCGGCAACTTGTTTTACTACCGGGAGGGCGAACAGCAGTCCCAAGGTGGTGTCGGATTTATCGTCCACAAGTCACTCATAGACAACGTTGTGTCCATCACTAGTGTGTCGAGCAGGGTAGCGTACCTGATACTCAGAATATCCAAAAGATATTCGCTGAAGGTCATACAGGTCTACGCACCGACCTCGGCATACTCAGATGATGACGTCGAAGTAATGTATGAGGACATTAGTAGAGCCATACATACTTCCAAAGCACACTTTACAGTGGTTATGGGTGACTTCAATGCGCGGCTGGGCAAACGGGGCGGTGATGAATTGAGAGTGGGGCAATTTGGATACGGGCAGCGCAACCCCAGGGGTCAGAGGCTGGCCGAATATCTGGAGAAGGAGGGACTCTTTATGATGAACTCTTTCTTCCGGAAGCCGCCTCATAGGAAATGGACCTGGATGAGCCCTGATGGTTCCACAAAAAATGAGATAGACTTCATCATGAGCACCAAGCGACAAATATTTAATGATGTCTCCGTGATTCACAGGGTAAAAACCGGCAGTGATCACCGAATGGTCAGAGGCACATTAAATATTAATGTCAAAATGGAAAGATCGCGTCTGATGAAGTCTACGCTCCGACCTTCTTATGCACATATCCAAAACCCCGAGAACTTTCAACTCGAATTGGCAAACCGCTTCGAATTGCTAGACAGCAGCGCATCAGTGGACGAAATCAACAACAGGCTGGTAGAGACTGTCCATACGGTCGGGTCCAAGTATTTTAAGCCCCACCGTAAAAATAGACCTCAAAAACTATCCAACTACACCCGAAACCTCATGGCTGAGCGACGTTCCATGACGCTTCAAACCTCCGATGATGCTAAGTCCTATAGGCAGCTCAATGGACAGATACTGAAGTACTTGCGACACGATTTACGGTCCTTCAATACAAGGCGTATTGAGGAGACCATAGCACAGAACAAGGGCTCCAAAGTGTTCGCAAGAGACGCGTCTATTGGGCAAAGTCAGTTGACGAAGCTGAAGACGGAGGACGGAAACGTAACGTCGAATAGGTCAGAGGTGCTCAGGGAGATAGAGAGGTTCTATGGGCAGTTGTACACCTCAGTAGCTGAACCTGTTGTTGACTTGGTAAAAGACCCAAGAGCCAAGCTAACCCGACACTACACTGAAGATATCCCGGACATCAGCCTGTACGAGATTAGGATGGCTCTCAAACAACTCAGAAATAACAAAGCGCCAGGCGAAGACGGAATTACCGCAGAGCTTCTGAAAGCGGGCGGAACGCCGGTACTTAAAGTCCTTCAGAGGCTGTTTAATTCCGTCTTGCTCGAAGAGAAAACGCCGGAAGCATGGAACAGGGGTGTGGTGGTACTGTTTTTCAAGAAAGGTGATAACACTTTACTGAAGAATTATAGGCCCATCACACTGCTGAGCCATGTTTATAAGTTGTTTTCGAGAGTCATCACGAATCGTCTCGAACGCAGGCTTGATGACTTCCAGCCTCCCGAACAAGCCGGTTTCCGGAAAGGCTTTAGTACCATAGACCACATACATACGCTGCGGCAGATTATACAGAAGACCGAGGAGTATAATCGGCCACTATGCTTGGCGTTTGTGGACTATGAGAAAGCCTTCGATTCGATCGAGACTTGGGCGGTTCTTAGATCTCTCCAGCGATGCCGCATTGACTATCGGTACATTGAAGTGTTGAAGTGCTTGTATAATAACGCCACCATGTCAGTCCGAGTACAGGGGCAGTGCACGAAGCCGATCCCCATAAAAAGAGGAGTAAGGCAGGGAGACGTCATTTCTCCGAAACTGTTTACGGCCACCTTAGAGGACGCCTTCAAGCTCTTGGAATGGCAAGGACTTGGCATCAACATCAATGGCGAATACATCACTCACCTTCGATTTGCCGACGACATTGTGGTCGTGGCGGAGTCGCTGAAAGATCTAGGACGAATGCTCGGTGACCTCAATAGAGTATCTCAACAAGTGGGTCTTAAAATGAACATGGACAAAACGAAAATAATGTCTAACGTCCCTGTCGTACCCACCGCACTCACCGTTGGGAACTCTACTCTTGAAGTTGTCGACGAATACATTTACCTGGGACAGGTAGTCCGGTTAGGTAGGTCCAACTTTGAGAGAGAGGTCAATCGACGAATCCAACTCGGCTGGGCAGCGTTCGGGAAACTGCGCAACATCTTCTCATCCAAAATACCTCAGTGCCTAAAGACTAAAGTTTTTAGTCAATGTGTGTTACCAGTGATGATATATGGATCAGAGACGTGGTCTCTTACAATAGGTCTCATAAAAAAGCTCAGAGTTGCTCAGCGAGCTATGGAGAGAGCTATGCTCGGCGTTTCTCTACGCGATCGAATCAGGAATGAGGAGATTCGTAGAAGAACCAAGGTCACCGACATAGCCGTTAAGATTAGCAAGCTGAAGTGGCAATGGGCGGGCCACATAGCGCGTAGATCGGACGGGCGTTGGGGCAGAAAGATTCTAGAGTGGAGACCACGTATTGGCAAGCGCAGCGTGGGACGACCGCCTGCCAGATGGACCGACGATCTTGTGAAAATCGCAGGAAGTCGTTGGATGCAGGTGGCATCGGACCGGTTACGCTGGAAAGCTATTGGGGAGGCCTATGTTCAGCAGTGGACAAGTATAGGCTGAGATGATGATGATGATGAGGCTTAACGCCTTGCTCGGTAATTATATGACCAAGATAACAGACTTCTCGTCGTAGGAATTCACATTTATCAGGTTGTAATTTGAGATTGAAGTCTCGGATTCTTTGGAAAATTGACGTTAGATTTAGAATATGAGAATGGAGGTCGTGAGAATAGCAGACTACGTCATCGAGATAGACGAAACAGCGGATTCCTTGAAGACCAGTCAAGGCAGAGTTCATTAACCTTTGAAAGGTAGAAGGTGCGTTTTTAAGCCCAAATGGCATTCGCAAAAATTGAAAATGACCTTCAGGGACGTTGAATGCCGTTTTGGATTTGTCAGCCTCATTTAAAGGAATTTGATGGAAACCTGACGCCAAATCCAAGGTTGAAAAGTATTTACTATTACCGAGCTGATCTAGTATTTCTGTGATTTGTGGAATAGGATAAGTGTCACCAACCGTGACATCGTTAAGTTTTCTATAGTCAATTACTACACGCCATTTTTGCGTATTAGAGGCATCGAGCTTTTTGGGGACTACCCATATAGGTGAGGACCAAGGGGAATCAGAAGGCTCGATAATGTTTTGTTCGAGCATTTTATTGATTTGATTGCGAACTTCAGTTTTATGGACTTCTGGAAATCGGTAGGACTTTGTGTGAATAGGAATATCAGTTGTTGTTTTTATTTCGTGTTTTAGGACATTTGTACAGGTTAGGTGTTCGCCGGGAAGATGGAAGATATCAGAGAAATCGGAACACACTTGCAAAAGGACTTCTTTTTCCTCATCATTGAGGTGTGAGACGCGCAGCTGTTTTAGGACTTCTTCTGTACGTGCAAGGCTGTTAGACGAAACACTTATATGATTTACAAAATCAGACGGGCGTGTTTCAAATTCTAACGGATCAATTGAGGTAAGTTTTAGATTAAGATTTGATTTTAAGGTAATGGGTTCTTCGGATGTATTTATTACAGAAATATTTATTCTATTATTTTCCTTTACGCGCACTAAACAATTTGCAATCAGCAATGTTTTAGATACATTTTGATCCAGAACTAATCCTTCTTTTATTTCAGGATTGAGGACGGAACATTCAATAATAGTTTCAGTCCTAGGAGGAATTATATATGCAGGGTCGAGAAAATGTAATTTTAAAGAGGATTTACTAAGGTTAAGTGAATTATTGTTATAATCTATGCTGCAATTGTGTGCATTAAGCATATCGGAACCTATAATGCCGTCGTAGGGTAAATGAATCTTGTCGATAACATGAAACTTGTGAGATATAGTGGATTTAGGAAGTTTTAATTTTAATGGGAAGTGACCTCGGGTTTGGATAGAGTCTTCTGATGAATCGATGCCTTTTAGCTGGATCGTTTCGGTAATAAGCTTAGGATATCTTTCAATACAAGAATATTTTAACAGACTTACAGAGGATCCTGAATCGACTAATAAGGATAATGGAATATTTGATACAGAGGAGTCCACAAGAACATGTGGTAACAGCATTATTGCGGGATTATTTATTATTTCAAAGACGTTGGTTTTAGGAGACGAGCTTCCGATTTGGGGCTGGTTACCCTGTTGTGTAACTCGTGATACAGTGGATTTAGGATACGAGCTTCCGATTTGGGGCTGGTTACCCTGTTGTGTAACTCGTGATACTGTGGACTTAGAATACGAGTTTCCGATTTGGGGCTGGTTACCCTGTTGTGTAACTCGTGATACAGTGGATTTAGAATACGAGCTTCCGATTTGGGGCTGGTTACCCTGTTGTGTAACTCGTGATACAGTGGATTTAGAATACGAGCTTCCGATTTGGGGCTGGTTACCCTGTTGTGTAACTCGTGATACAGTGGATGTTACTAGGCGGCGAGCTGGATGTAAGGTGTCATTATCATTTGAGGATATTGCTAAAGGTCGTTTGGGTTCCACGAGGCACCTCCGTGGACCCACTACTCGTTTAAATTATTTTCATCGTGATGATATTGGGTATCGCCTACGCTGGTAGACAATTGCGGTTCAGGCTCAATAGGATCATTTTCGTTAACCACATAGTTAATGCGAGCGGGTTTCGGTCTAGAATGATCTTGATTTAGATGTGATTGGAATTGTGGTATATGAGGAACATTAAACCTATTGTTATTAAATTCGCGTTTCCGACATGTTTCGATAGTATGGCCTTGGGTTTTGCAGTATCGGCAAAATCGACTGCTAGAATTACTGTAAGTAGGTCGATTAGAAAGATTAGAATTTGCGTTATCACGACGCGGAAAATAAGATTTTGAAGGATTTGATTTTTCTTGGCGTGTACTAGGCGGGTTTCGTAAGGATAGCGATTTTTGAATTTTCTCCTCAGAAATTGCTGTATTTATAGCTTCATTAAGAGATTTAGGCGACCTACACCTGACGATATTGGAAATACGGACAAGCAAGCCCATTTGAAAGTGATGGAGGGCTAATTCCTCCATTGCTGCTGTACGTCCTATCATTTCTCTACTCTTATGACCGTGAGATATTGAGATTTCAGTGAGGAGTTTTGAAAGACAAGTCTCTATTCTTAGAGCATACTGGCTCACAGGTTCATTTGTTTCTTGTTTACATTCCTGCAAATCGGTGATTAAATGAGCATAATGTTTCCTCTCGCTAAATTGAGTCTTGAGGAATTCTTTGAGTTGATGCCAATTGGTGAACTCTTTAATAGAACAGGCAGTTTCCGCCTTGCCCTGTAATTGGCACAATATATATTTAAAAAGAATATCTTTCTGATTATCTGAGGCCAACTCGTAGGCATTGTTACAATTTACTAAAAATGAGTTAAGTGTTTCTCGGCAACCATCGTAGGGCTTTATGAATTTTAATAAGATATTCAGTTCTAACTCTTGTTTTATCACTGGTGGTTTCTTTTAACTGGATCTAGTAACAGGTCCAAGAGGGGGAGGACAGTGGCCTTGGCCATCGTCTTCCACAAATTCTGGTACAATAAGTTCAGACCTTTCGAGTTTAGGGCTTTGTGACCTACTTTCAGCCATTATGCTATTTTATAGAAATAATTATTACACAACAATAGAATCAAGACAATAGGATACAATAGAGTTCGTAATAAACAAAATAATATTATTGAATCACTTACAGGAATGATAGAACGATAATGAAGAACATTTCCTCCCACGGATATCGGCCGCAGGTAAGTACATACGTATGTGTAGCGTTGATAAGCCTCGGGTCGTCGAGACGGGCGGACTACACCGGTCACAGCACTATCACGCGCGTGACAATGGGTGTAAGCTATGCTGCTTTGAAGACCGGCTGCAACACGATCTGTGCGCAGCAATGGGCCTTTTGCAGACGGGTCACTGTTGACGTCCAGGTGGGCCTGGCTGGAACTCGGTGCACTATGCACTGTGGAATACGCACTCACGCGCACACAAAACTCGCGCGAAACTTAGAGACGTAATACCGGGGATTTTATCAATCCTTTTCCGTTGCCACCAACTATTATGAGTCTCAAGAGAAAGGGGTTTTTAAAAAAGAACACAGAGATTTGATTAAACACAACCGCCTAGTTGGATGGATGGGATGAGACTGTTGGCTTCTGAGTGGGATGCGAATGTATTGAGATGGAAATGCTGACGGAATAGAAAAGGTGTCTGGTGTGTCGTATTGGGTACATAGAATATATATAACAGTACGTCCGTTACTCCCTATTACAGTCTTTGATAAACAATAAATAGTTAATTTATAGTAGTATCAGAAGTTGTTGAATTTACTTTTTCTTAGCCTTAGTAAAGTGAAGTTGGCTAAGCATGAAAAATTTGATGTAAGCGTGACGCTAGTGAGATGATATACCATCCTTGTCACATTCTTATCTTATATTGGCTTGCCGGACCGAGGATACCTCTGGCGCACTTCGACCCATGGGATCTTTTGTGCTGTCCTTGCCCTAATGCTCTTACGTACCTGAGGTACGTACCTCCAGTACTGTATTAGGTTGTAAATTCCAGCAGGGGGACAGAGCCGTAGTTCTTCTGGGTTTGGATAGGCCACTCCCAGCAGTTCCATTCGCCGCGCAGCCAGAGCGTCGCAGTGACAGACGACGTGCTTCATGGTTTCAGTTTCTGTGCCACAGCGCCTGCATACCACGTCGCCGCATAGGTTCATCTTGTGTAGATGTTCTTTCGTGCCATAGTGGCCTGTGAATGCTCCCGTTATTTGCCTTAGTTGTAGTCTACTATATTTTAGTAGTCTCTTGCAATCGCTTTCACACCATGTGGAAAGGAATTCCTTTGAGTGTCGAAGCCCTGTGTGTGTTTCCCATTCTTTCTTATGTTGTTCTTGGGCATATTTAAAGAGTGCGCCTCTATAGGCACCGTCTGGTATGCCTATGAACGGTTCTGGACCAACGGGTTTTCCCATTGCTCCCTTCCTGGCTAAGTCGTCCGCACGCTCATTGCCATCAACTCCCGTGTGCCCAGGGACCCAGTCTAACCTGACCGTGTTGCGCGCTCCACATCTGTCAAGAAGGTATGCGCACTCCGCAGCCAGTGCTGAGTTTAGCTCATAGGAGCCGACGGCCTTGAGGGCAGCCTGACTATCACTACAAATGTAGATTTTCTTGCCCGTGATTCGTTTGTCCAATATCTCTTTTGCACAAATGTTTATCGCATAGGTCTCTGCCTGGAATATTAATGTAAACCTGTCCATGCTTTGGCTGAGGCTGTATCCTTCCGTGTATACTCCGGCTCCTGTTCCAAACTTGGTTTTGGATCCGTCAGTGTACCATATCATTTGCTCCTTGCCTTGCTTGTTTAGACCACTTTTCCATTGTTCCCTGGTTGGGATGTGAGTGCTAAATCTCTTATTGAACATGCATGTGGTTAGGATCTTGTCGCTTCTCATGTTCCTTATGTCATCTAGTTCCTTATCCGGTTCTAGCTTGGTGTGTTCGAGGCCTGGCGCCGTTATGCTCCATAGTCCAGCTTTCTCTAGCCTATAGAGTGCCTTCCTTGCCTCAGTTTCAATGACGATATGTAATGGAGTCAGGTTGAGTAGCCTCTCCATAGCTGCCGTCGGTGTTGTTTTGAAAGCACTTGTGATGGCCAGGCAGGCTGTCCTCTGCAGTTTTGTTAAGGAATCCCTGCACGTCTGTGTCTTGGTTCTAGGCCACCACACGATGCATCCATACGTTAATATCGGTTTTACCATAGTGATAAATAACCAGTGCATTATTTTGGGCTATAGTCCCCATGCCTTTCCATACGCTGACCTACACATATTCAGCACTCTCAGTGCTTTGGCTATGGTTAGATCAACATGTGTATGCCACTTCAGTTGCTTGTCCAGGGTCACCCCCAGATACTTGACCTCAGTGGCCCATTTAATTTTACTTCCGTACATGTACAGGTCCTGTAAACCCGTCAGTACCTTTTTCCTTGTAAACAGGATGACATTAGTCTTCGTCGGGTTGACCGAGAGGCTATTTGTTGTGCACCAGTTTGTTACTTTATCTAGAGCTTCCTGCATCAGTGTCGATACTGTGTTTGGAAACTTCCCATTGATTGCTATCACTATATCATCCGCATATCCTACTCCGTAGAACGGACCTTTGTTGATTATCTTCAAGAGAGAGTCCACTACCAGGCTCCACAGAGTCGGCGATAAGACCCCTCCTTGCGGGCATCCTTTAGTGGTTCTTACGGATAGCCCTTCTCCTAATAGAATGGAGTGGACTATCCTGTTCTTTAGCATGTTTTTGATCCATCTGACAAGAGTTGGTTCTATCCCATGCTCTATAGCAGCTAGTTCTATGGATGAGAATGTTGTGCGATCAAATGCACCCTCGATATCCAGAAAAGCTGCAGCACAAATTTCCTTTTGCTGCAGAGCCATCTCTGCACGATTCACCACATAGTGCAATGCCGTTTCCGTAGACTTACCAGGTAGATAAGCGCATTGCATCTTATGTAGGGGATAATCCTTTAGTGGACCATCCTTTATGTGCCTATCTATCATTTTCTCTAGACATTTTAAAAAGAATGAGGACAGGCTGATTGGTCTGTAGGATTTAGCATCGTCATAGTTGGGTTTCCCTGGTTTGGGAATGAACGTCACCATCACCTGCCGCCAGATATTAGCGGTATGTCCAAATGCCACGCTCGCCCTGAATAGTCTGCACAGGTGTTGGCTGAGTACTGGTTCCCCTTCTTGTAGTAGGATGGGGTAAACACCATCCGGACCAGGGGCCTTAAATGGTTGAAAGCTCTTTAAGGCCCATTTGAGTTTGTTCTGTTCCACGACTTTGCCTGCCGTCTCCCAGTCAGCTCTAATTGTCTTTAAGCTTAGCTCATCTATTTGGACATCACACATGGTGTCCTCTCCCTGTATTGCTACCGAACCTGGGAAGTGCACGTTGAACATTGTTTTCAGTGTTTCTTCCCCATTGTTTGTAAGTTCCCCTACCTCATTCCTCACTGTAGTAAGTGAATTTAATTTGGCCATGGATATTGCCTTGGCTAACCTCATACCCTCAGGGAGGCTGTCTATGCTTTGGCAGTGTCTTTTCCAAGCCTTTCTTTTTGCTCTCCGCACTTCTGTATTGAACCTCGTGAGTATCGTAGAATATTCCCCAAAGTTCTTGGTTGCTTTCGCAGTGTTGAATGCACGTCGAGTTTCTACTCTTAACCGCGCTAGCTCTGGTGTCCACCATGGGTCACGTTTCGCTATGACTCTGCTCTCCGGACAGTTATTAGTCCAGGCGGTCTTTACTGCCCGAGCTACGCTATCCGCTTCGAACTCTATATCTAATACAGAGCTGAGTCTGCCTCGGACCTTCCCTAACTCTGCTTTAAGGTCACTTTTATATGCGGCCCAATCAGTGTTCCTTGGGTTCCGCCTTCTTGGATTTATATTAAACGTTTCCATCCCATACTGAAAACATATATAATTGTGATCGGAGGATGAGATCTCATTGGAGACATGCCAGTTGTTTACCTGTCTGCTCGCTCTATTAGAGGCAACTGTAATGTCAATAACTTCTGCCCTACGTCTATTAACAAACGTGGGCCTATTTCCTCTATTGAGAATTTGTAAAGGAGTGCTTACCAGAAAGTCCAGAAGTTTTTCCCCTCTTTGATTAGTGTCTGAGCTGCCCCAGACGACGTGATGCGCGTTTGCGTCACATCCTACGATTAGCTCAACCTTCTTGTTGCAGGAATATTCAACCAAGTCCCGCAGATGCGTTGTAACAGGGTCCGCGCTTTCGTAGGGCAGATAGGCAGCCGAGAAGATGACTTCTCGGCTACCCTTGTTACCTTCCAATTTTAACTTCACCGTGGTGAGGTCCCTATAACAGAAAATGGACAGAGGCAAAGCGTTTATGCCATTCCTGACAAAAATGCAGGTCCTCATGTCATTAGTTGTGCAATTGTGAAACAGGTTACCCCCCGCTCCATCAAGGCCCTTTATCTGTCCCCTATAAATATAGGGTTCTTGAATAAGTGCTAAGTCAAATTTAACTCTTCGCAGCTGGCGATCTAGCATCGCCGTAGCCGCCTTGTCACATTACACATTTACTAAATAAACAAGAACGCAGCAACACACTTACTCGCTGGCGTTGCACTAACGTCTATTTATTTGCGCTAAACCCTCTGTTCAGTTATTCCACACTATGTATAATACAGAAATAGAATGTAACACATTACACTCATACATGCTCTGTATAGGTAAACTGGTATTTAAGGAGTGAACAATGTTATATTTTTATAATATCAACAGTTTCCCGTGGGGACCACCGCTTCTCGACTACAGCGCCACCTACCGGGTTCAACTTTAGGTAAAAACCATTAGATGACAAAAAAGTCGTGAAAATCTGTTAAGCTGTTTAGGAGGAGAAGAATTACAGACACACGCACACCGGATTTTACATATGAAGATTGATTAACTAAAGTGTACAATTTAAAAATTAAAGTGATTTAATTTTTATTACAAATAATAAGATTACAATTATTAGACAAATAATGTCTTACTCCATAACAAAATCAAAAATCATGATTTTATGCATTATACGTAATTGTTATCCAAACAAAAAATACTAAAATACTATTTCACAGCATCCCGAAAAAAACGTTTACTCAACCCTACGCGCCGCGGGAATAGTGCAGTTGTAAAGCGCACCGTATCAGAAACAGGATGTGGCAGTGACGTTTGCCTGACTACACAAGACAGCCTCCGCCGTGAAACAAATACAGGTCCATAATAGCTTCACATCTGTACAGTGTCGCTATTCATCGCACCGCGTGACGTGCTACGGGCATTTGTGATGGCTAGTGTTTGCCGCCTACAATGCGATATGACTTTTTAAAGATGATATAGATATTTTAGTATGAGTGAAATTGATATGAAAAAGACTACTCAATGACGTAATACTGCTTATTGTATTTTTAAAGCAAAGATAAGCACAATTATGGAAATGCCACGAATGGTCACCACTCTAAGACTGATCAAATCGAACCCTGTATAATTTTCAACACCTGGCAGCACTTAAAGCTAATCATCTTCTTTTGCACCATATACATATTTTATTTGTAATATTCTATCTGTAACTACATATCATCATGCTATATCCCTTGTGGAGTATGCTGAAAATATAGAATTCTAACGATTTCTTTCCTTGCAGACCCTTCTGACTTGCGCAGGTTTTTATAATATTATATTACTAATTTCCATCTGTCTATATTACCACATCAGATCCCTTGCGAGGTAGGTAGAAAACATAGAATTCCAATGGTTTCTTTACAAGCACTTTATTACGAGATAGTGTGTGATTAACTCCTCAACTAAGCAAAATACCTATCTCTGTTGTGTTTTGAACAAAAAAAATTGTTTTAAAACGATCTTTTTAATTTTTTTTTTCCGACGATTAATCTAGCCCGTGGTGTTCATTCACCATTTTAGTTTCACAGTTTATGCACGTTTCCGATATGAAAGGTTTCACCACATTCATTTCCATCGCGCATCAATTAATATTCAAATGAGATTTTTCATTGCTCAGTTATGGTATCCGCCCGCAATGAATTTTATAAACCCCTGAAGGGATATCGAGATTCGAGGCTTCATTATTTTGTGTAGTGCGTCATTTGTCAATTTCTAAATCCACCCGGGTATTTTTATTCTTCTCTGTGCCAGTTAGTTGTTTTAGTAGGTTTAATTACTTATTTAAATAAATAGTGAACTGGTTTAGTTATCCCGATGAATAGCATAAAATCATAAAGTATACTATAGTAGAGTAAAATAATAACTTTATTGACAACTAACCTATAGAAATTGTCGAAATTACAGTGTTTTACTTACGCAGTTTATAGCAAATATATATTCGGCGATATTTTTTTTATTTTTTTTTGCTTTTTTTAAAAAACGTAGGCCCACACTTGGATTTATTCCTATGTTGTGGATGCGTTTACAAACATGAAAGGTCACATACACAAATACCCAGACCGAAACAAATAATTGTGGATCACACAAAGATTTGCCCCGTACGGGAATCGAACGCGCGACTATTAGACACAGTGGGCGGAGCGGCTTAAGCTCTTTACCACTGCGCTAAATCGTCCGTTTAAGTAATTTCCAAATTAGTACTGCAAAATAAAGTTTTTGTCCGATCTTGTTAAAGAATACGATACCTAAAGGCTAACTAATTCATTTTCAGATAGTACCTTGTATGAAAGTTGCATTGCTCCTGCCTTTTAATATATTCTGAGGGCTTAGTACGAAAAGTGACGTCAGTGTGACGTTAGCAAGTTGATATGCCTTGTTTGTCACA
This sequence comes from Phalera bucephala, assembly GCA_905147815.2. Lineage (NCBI taxonomy): Eukaryota > Metazoa > Arthropoda > Insecta > Lepidoptera > Notodontidae > Phalera > Phalera bucephala. The sequence goes on from LR990612.1 coordinate 15,785,303, forward strand.
CTAAAAATTTATAAATAAACGTGAAAGGGGCAGCATCTGATCACGAAATGTTTGATTGAGTATGAACCGAATTCCGGTACCCACGCTCCTGAGTCATATTTACATATGGGTACAATGTTATATCCTATTATCTAGGTGGATACACTAGTACGGGAGTTATGTCGTTATCTTTGTGTGCGCCCGCTTGTGACATTGTTTCCTGACCGACAAACTCTAGGGTGGCGAGGTAGTATTACTCCTCAGAACTTTGATAGAGTATGTTTTTCGGGCATTGTTGTTCGGTGTTTTCGGCTATTTTGAAATGCATGCAGGGGTTCTCGTAGGCTTGGAAAATTGCGATCTTATCGATCACCTAGGTTTTTTCTTTTTCACAAAACTTAGCCCCATATTAGGAATTCTGTATCGTGGGGGCGTTTACAAACATGAAAGTCACATATCCAAATACCCAGACCGTAACAAATTGTTGTAGGTCACACAAACCCGAACCCGCGATTACTCAATCTAGTGGGAGGAGCGGCTTAAGCTGGCTTAAGCTCTTAACCAATGGACCTAGCTGCCTGTTAATTTCAGGTTAACCAGCGTTCGTCTCGATCGGTCCGAGATGGGTTACCATTTGTGATAATTCCATTCTTTCAAATCTTAATTTTTTATTTAATAAGTCTACTTACATTCACTTATGAAATTAAATTGTAGTATGTATTAGTCTGGCGTGATAATATAGAAAGAGATGTATTATATTTTTTATAATGCTTTATGGAATTGTAATTAAATAAGTGATCTCAGCAATCACTTATAAATAAACACAACATTTACAAAGAAGAGACACTAACAATTTTAACACAAAAGAATTAGTACTAATATATATTATGAAAGTAATGAATAATAATAATGCCTTACTTACATGATTAAATAACTAAGGGTTGCTCCATACAGGGCTGATTTAATGTTGTTTTGTTCTTGTACGGAATCATCAAAGTTTCATTATTTATGATGCAACTTGTCCTAACTCACCTTATCTTCGGGCTCAATTATTGTACCTGGTATAACTGTATATAATATCACATCTTTTGTCCAGTTTAATGGGTAGTTAGCATACCTCTCCTACAATATCTACTTAAGAACTTCCTTTGTTACCTTCGAGTAAAGTCTGTAGTGCACTAGTCGATGATTAAAACTTCAAGTAAGCCTAGGTACAAATTTCCACATTTCTGAGTAGCCCTATCCGATCCTATCCACCGGCTAAACAAGCCAGTTTTAATTGCCGAGTAACGGTAATCGCGAAGTAACTGTCCAGAACTTTACTGGATGGTGGTAATAATAATATCAGCCTATACTATCCCACTGCTGGGCAAAGGCGTTCGCTCACAAATTGAGGTCAGAGAGATTGAGTTATGACCTAATCTCTCTGACCTCAATTTGTGAGCGAACGCACTGGGTCCGCGTTATGGAGTATGCTCCACCACGCGGACCCAGTGGGGACAGGTTTGAGGCCACCTGCCCTATTACATGAGACCTAATATCGTCGGCAAAGTCTGGGTGTAGGTACACTGTACTCTGCCATCCCCATTTGGGAAATATAGGCCCGAGAGTGTTCATTTATTATTTTTCTAATACAAGAAAAAAATACAACAAAACAAAACAATGCAATAAATTTTAATTTTGAGAGAATACTTATAAAGAAAATACCTATATTCTGTATATACCCCAGCAAAATTCTTGTGATTAAAACTACGGAAATGTAACACCAACTTTTCCTTACAAATTTTGCTGCCGTCGCTAATGCAGGTGGACTCTGGGAAATATAGAAATGGATGAAAGGGGAGATTGCTTTCAAAGTTTGAGTTTCTTCTAGAAACAGATTTTGTTGGACTTTTACGTAGAGAAATATGTATTAATTTATTACATAAAAATGTAATTAATTTATCTTCAAAAGACGTCCATTGCAGGACAAAGGCATCTTCCTGAGCTTAAGCCGCTCCGCCCACTGAGCCGAATAGTCGCGGGTTCGATTCCTCGACGGGATAAACCTTTGTGTGACCCACAATTATTTGTTTCGGTCTGGGTATTTGTGTTTGTGACTTTTCATGTTTGTGAACGCACGCAAATATCTATCCACGACGAACGGCTTCATGCTGTAGGCCTTTTCTAGCTTTATCTACATTTTGTTTGCAACCTTCACGAGGTCATCAGTCCGTCTTATAGGGCGCCTGCCCACTTCACGTCTATTGATAGGTGGTCGCTACTCGAGAACCTTTTCGCACTAACGGCCGTTAGTTCTGGTAATTAATCAATGTATTACTATTGGACGATCGGCGAGACCTATTGTTCTTTTACTGTATTAGACTCTTAGGCGTTTGAGCGGTCTGATGTGATCTATAAAGTTTTATTGTTTATTGCTTGACAAGTATCAAGCTGTAAACTGTGGCGTACTAAAATATCGCACCAGGTACACTAATTTCATCTCGCTTGTGTCTATATTTTACTGGCGACGACGATGGGACACGAATCCATAAATGTGTTAAACATTGCAAAATGTTTAATACATTCATGGATTAATGAATGACTGTCTCGTTGGTCTGGTGGCAAAGCGCATGGCTTTGTGATCACGAAGTCCTGGGTTCAAATCCTAAGGTCGGACAAATGTAGTTTTTCTAACGAAAAATTCCCAGTATGAGTCCGGAGTCTGGAATTGTGCCCGGTATATGGCAATAGGCTCGCCCCCTATTACATGTGACCTAACATCGTCGGCGAAACGTGGGTGTACTCAGTACACCTCTGCCACCCCCTCTGGGCAATATAGGCGTGACGGTGTGTGTGTTACATTACAAAATCCTGGAACCTACGAGAAAAGAATCAGGATATGAAGTAAGTACAATCGTTTCAAGAAAAACACCCATGAGATCAAAGAAATTATATTTAAAAACTTCATACTTATGTACTTGTTTGACTTCCGTAAAGGAAAATTTCACAATAATTTACGTCTAAAATTATGAGGCAGTGTTTCTTAAATAAATAATTGTAAGGAGAACTTCGCGAAAGCCTTGTTTTAGAAATCACCTCTCTTTTATAATAAAAAGTATTCACGAACCCACCGTGCTTTAATTCGGCTTTAATTTAAGAAATAAATAATCTTTTTAAATTTTTTCAAACGAAAACTTTTTGTTGTTATTAAATGTTTGTAAGTTAAGAACACTTTATTAGACTTTGATAACTATACTAAATATAACTATAGTCTAGACTAAAGTCTAATAAGTAGTGGTGTAGTCGGTGGTGCGGTTTGAGATTACGAGGTCCTGTATTTGAATCCTAGATAGGAAAAGTGTTACTAAAAAAAATCCCGGCATCATTCCGGAGTCTGAAGTTGTAAGCAGTGTAAAGGTTATCTGCTTGCTTCTAATATCACTGGAGCCTTTAATCATCGGCAAATGTGAGTGTACACAGGGGAATGTCAACGTAAAGGTGTATTTGCAACTTTGTATTTTTACTTTCGACTATACACACACGCCAATCATCACGCCTATATTCTTCAAGAGGTTTATTTCATATTGTACTGACTATACGATTTTCACTGACCATGTGAGGTCCCATGTTTTAGGGGGCAAGCATATTGCCATTATACTGAACCCAATGCCAGAAGATAGAAAAAAATGTATTTTGTCCGACTTAGGATTTGGACCTTGCGGTCGTTACACGCATTATTCGTACTTAGACCAACGAGGCAGCCTTTGGAAATATTTATGTATCTATATCATCACGCCAGATCCCTTACGGGGTAGGCAGAGAGTACAGAGTTCCGACAAGCTCTTTCCTTACATACCTCTCTGGCTTCCTCTACTCTCATAGTTCGTCTCATACACGCTCGCCGGTTACGGAGACTCCTGACTTGTCCTTCAGATAAGACCCGGTCTATTTGGTCATGGTAAGATATTCTCAGTCTTCCCCGGTACCTACATCCTTCCACTTTCGCATTGTATATCAGTTTTGTCATTCTTTCTTCGGACATTCTTTCTATATGCCCGAACCAACGGAGCATGCCCTTTCTCATCTTTACACCGATACTCTCTTTCATACCTATTTGCTTTCTTACTACGCTGTTGCGAATACGGTCGGTCAGCTTCACTCCGCACATCTTCCGCAGAGCTCGCATTTCCACCGCATTTATCCTACTTTCATTCTCCTTCTTACATACCCAGCTCTCGCTGCCATATAACAGCGTTGGGACAAGCACTCCATTATGTATGGCCAGCTGCGCATTTCGGCTTAAGTGCCGGCTCCCAAGTAGCTTTCCCATTCACTCTGTTCCCTGCACTCACTCTTCTCTCTATGTCACTAGATCACTCATTTGTACACCTTCATTCATCTGGACAAAAGTCTTCAAAGACTGAAAAGTCTTTGAAGACTTTTGTCCAGATATATTATAAACAGTCTAGCGGACAACACGCAACCCTGCTTGACGCCGATTTTAACGTCAAACCAGGGTGACCTGTTACCACCCACCCGTACGCATGCCTTGTAGTCCACATAGGTGGACTGCAAGAGTGCCATTTATACCATACTCAGGCAAAATGACCCAAAGTCTCTTTCGCACAACTCTATCAAACGCCTTCTCCAGATCCACAAAACCGCATAAAACCTTCCGGCCCACTGCCAGATGCTTCTCTACGATGTTGCGAAGGGAGAAAACTTATGTAGGTATGTATCATATATTATTAGAGCTACCCTCCGTTGTTAAATCCAATATAAGCGGGATACGGTGTACATAAGAATCGTAACAAACTTTGTTTGTCGCTGGAATTGGTCCGGAAATAAAAACTGTACCTTGAATGCTGCACCACACCCTCGATACGTGTCGTGCATACCTGACGGTGGGACAACATTTCGAATTTCTGGGAACTGCAATTATTTTCAACTATTATGTGCCACGCACACTAACACGACGATGCCGTTATATTCATGAACATGAAATAATCAATTTGCAGCGGGTTCGTAGTTTTAATATCCAACTGTTACTACATTCGTACAAGGATCTTTTGGCCCACGGCCAAAACCGTAACTAACGCTGTCATCAACTGAAATGTCACTAAATGACAAGTAAGACTGGTGTGCCCGAGAAAATTACGAACCTCATCAAGGCCATCTACAACAAATATTCTTGTAGAGTGACGCACAATGGCCTCGTCTCGGACGACATACCAGTACATGCGGGTGTGCGACAAGGGTATCTTCTCTCACCTCTCCTCTTCCTCGTCGTTCTCGATGGTGTGATGCATCACACGATCCAATCATCATCATCATCCAATCTACTATCTAGCATCATAGAGGATCTTGATTATGCCAACGACCTATGCCTATTGAGTCACACACGCGCCGATATGCAAGCCAAGCTAGATGACCTACGTCGGGAGGCAATGAAGATGGGACTTAAAATGAACAACCACCGGAAGACGCAGGAGATGAGGTGCGGGGCGACAAGCTCATTGCCGTTGCTCATTTGCACAGATGCTGTAGAGCGAGTCCGCAAATTCACTTACCTCCGAAGTGTCGTGTCGAAAACTGGAGGGACCGAAGAGGACATCGCTTTGAGAATCGCCAAAGCAAGAGCAACCTTTGCACAGCTCCATCCTATATGGCAATCACGGAAATCGACACAGAGAGTCAAGCTAAAAATATTCCGGTACAACATCAAAACCGTATTGCTGTATGGATGTGAGACGTGGAAGGTTACTATCTCGGAGGATATCTCACGTCGACTCCGGACATGCGTCAACCGATGCCTACGCCGGATTCTAGGCATATACTGGCCCAAGACAATCGCCAACCCACATCTTTGAGAGCGCTGCAATGAGACTCCGATCGACCAACAGATAAAACGCCGGAAATGGAACTGGATTGGACACACGCTCCGAAGGGGCCCTGAACACATACCGAGGCAAGGCCTAGACTGAAACCCTCAAGAAAAGCGTAAACGTGGCCGTCCTAAGCAGTCCTAGCGACGGACAACCATTGCAGAAGCAGAGGTTATAGGAAAGAGCTGGAGCGAACTGAAGCGCGAAGCTCAAGATCGACCGGGATGGCAGCGCACTGTTGACGCCCTCTGCCCCATCTAGGGGACTTAGGGTCTTAAGTCAAGTAATTCAAATACTTCAACAAGCCAAACACTTTTTCAATAGGCTCTTGATAGACATCCATATTTTTTAGTGCGGTCTCTTAAACCGTCTGTTTGCTTCATGACCTCTAACGTGACTTGCAAAGAACACCTTTTTACCAGTCTATAAGCTCTTACTTAGCCTGTCTTACCTTTTGTCTTAGGTAAACGACAAATGCGACAGTGCTATGTGATCCGATGCATTGTCGAATTTGCCAAAGGGTTACGATACGACCTAACTTGCAAAAAATGAATCTATAATAATTGAATATAGGTAATGATAATTTAGGTAATAATGACATTGTATTCACCATCGCAAAAAAACGTACTTTTTTCATGCTAGCTTAAGTAATGATCGCCAGTGATATCGAAAAGAACATTAACAAATGATGATCTGATGACATCGCAAAAAATAGCGTAAACTGTTCCGAGTGGAAGTTATTACGGGCAGTGATCAATCTTGCTACATAAATTGATGACATGATGATGATTCTCTATGAAAAAGACATTGTCCTGATCTTTTTCATTTTATTTACAGTTTGGTTTCTCTGTGTTAACTCTGGTCAATTTTTATTTTTATTTAATAATTCTGACCAGTTTTCAAGGGCTTAAAGGTAGTCTATTATTATTAGCGAGCATATTATTCATAGGGCTCAATCTAGAAACAAAACTGCAGAACATCTTAATCGGTTTTAGGCCCGTATTAAAGAACATAAATCAGTCGTGAATCTAGTTTTAAAATCTAGTTTTTGTATGGCGAGCGTGTATAAGACAAACTATGAGACTTACGGAGACTGAAATAAATTGAAATAACTAACAGATAACTACTTTTTTTGATAACAGCTTTGTATAAGAAATATATGTAAATATTCTCTAACATGCACCTATTATCTATCACCAATATTCTATCAAGTATCTTAAAATATAACAAAAGTGTTCTGCAGTTTGTAAGTAATAATATTATTAAACCGATATTTTTGAGTAAAGAAATTTTAGAGTCAGCATTTCAAATACAACTGAAATCACCTGAATAGGTTTTGGTAAAAGACTAGCCCGCTGAGTTTCTTTCCGGGTCTTATCATTGCAGACCGCAATCCCCTTCGGTGATAGATGTCAAAAATGTAATATTTTTTTCGTTTGTATGTGCTTTTTATTGGCCTACAAAGAAATATTTTTAACTAAGACTTTGGTTCAAATTTGAACTAGATCTAATGCTCTTGCTCTACCTTCGTTAACGTTGCTAACGCATGTCGAAACCTCGAAATTCAACCTGAATAAGGCATACATATAACATGCCTCATAACACATTAAGTATTGAATACATTTGCGTACTGTCTCAGTAGTTACGTGTTAATAAATGCATTGCGACTTAGTTACAGCAAAAACATATTGCGCTTACGTGCAAATGTGGGTTCTCTCTATCTATAGCATCACGCCAGATCCCTTGCGGGGTAGGTAGAGAGTACAGAGTTCCAACAGATTCTTTCCTTACATACCTCTCTGGCTTCCTCGACTCAAATAGTTCGTCTCATACATGCTCGCCGGTTACGGAGACTCTTGACTTTTCCTTCAGATAAGACTCGGTTTATTTGATCGTGGTAAGGTAGTCTAGGTCTTCCCCGGTACCTGCATCCTTCCACTTTCATTCATATTCAGACTTCGTATTCAGACTAATATAAAATTATAGCAGAACATCTAGTAAGAATAGTACATCTTACTCTGCATTCCAGACTGGAACATTTCACAATATAGCATTCTCCTCGTCCTAAATACTCGTAAATTAAAAGCAGTCAAACCCGACATGCATTTACCTGCACAAGTAAATACTACAGTGAAATGATGAACAAATGAATTTAAATTTACCTAGCTAGTGGTAGTATATCATTCTTCAAATTAATTTATATAATCAACTACGGACGGCTTAGTCCAGTAGTTAAAAGCTTGAGTCGCTGGATCGAGGAGACGCGGGTTCGATTCCCGCACGGCACAAATCTTTGTGTGACCCACAAATATTGGTTTAGGTCTTGATCTAAACCAATATTTGAGAATCACACTCATGCTCAAACACCTAGGTGTTTGAGCATGAGCGCTTCACAGGAATGACATTTCAAAGTGATGGGTAGAGTCTTTGTTGTTTCTCTTATGATTCCTGAATACTTTATTGGGATACGTGGATAAAAAAACATTCTCATTCTGATTATTTGGTGATCGAACACTGCAGTACCATATTACAATACAACGCCACAATACAATATAATGTAGCTTATACAATACGGCTATGATATACTTAGAGTCTAAGAAAATTCGTGAGATTATTTCAAAGAATTTTCGTTCATGTATTTTGTACGCTTTCAAAATTTTACCCACGTTGACACAGTATTTGCACGTATCTGCTCAAATAGAAGGTTTTTATTGAAGAATAATACATAATACTCCATAGGTTTTGTTGAAACTTGAAATACATTGAAAAAGTAATAAAGTTTCAGTGCCAACAGGTGTTAATTTAATTAAGCACGTAGAAGTACACACGTTAGCTTGAAGGCACTAACGATTTGTAGTTATAGTAACGGTGTCGAGAAAGCGTGTTGTCATTTTCATGTTTATTTAGTAAATTTTTAGTGTGAAAGGGATGGCGGATAATAACTAGGTAGCTTAACGCTAACGTCAATCTTTTCATGGTAAGAAGGCTTAGTACGAACAGATTGACGTTAAGGTAACGCTATCGAGTTCATTTATTATCAATTTCACACTTCTAATTCACTAAATAAAGATGAACATGATCCGACGTCTTTTCAACAATAACAAAATAACCTTAATTTGTTTGTGCTGAGCCAGTTCTCCGTAAGCAAACGGTTTGAACACAGTGTATCCTTAACTTAGGTATTTTTAATGATTTGTTATTTTCTAACTTGAATTTATACTTCGGAAAACGGCTAACAAACCTTAAAAATCACTTAGTTTATTACAAGTACCAATCGTATAGAAATTGAGGACAATAAAACGTTTGCTGAAAAACGATGAAAGAAAAAATAAGCAAACAAATGACTTTCTGACTCGGTACGCAAACCATCGCGAAGAAAAACCTTTTTCTAGCCGACGACCGTAGATTTCTATAAAGGTTAGCCAAACAAACAATACATCACCTACAATTAGGTAAGTTATATTTGGGCTTATGTATTGACCCGTTTCTTTTGTCAGCGCCTATTATTACTAGTACAAAATATTGAATACAACATAAAATAAAAAATATATATAGAACATCACGTCTTTGTTACTTTAACGTGTGTTTTTTGAGCAGAGGTGTACTGTGTTTACTCAATTTTAACCGACGATGTTAGGTCCCATGTAATAGGGTCCTCTTTTGTCATCATACTGGGTACAATGCCATACTTCAGATTGATACTGGATTGTTTCGTATCAGAGTATCACATTTGTTCGACTTAGAATTCGAACCCAGGACCTCGTGATGGCTACACGAATTATTCGCCAGTCGGTTTCCGGTTATCACTTATGTGGTAGTCGTTAAACTAAGTTTGAAACCTTATAGGCGGCTCGATAAGTTCCAACAAATGGCCAGAAACATGCCTCCAACAATCCGCACTGTGTCCGCGTGCTGGAGTATGAGCTAATCTCTCACCTCGATTTGTGAGAGAAGGCTTTTGCCCAGGACAGTATAGTCTGACATTATTATAGACTAACGAGGCAGTCATACAAGATCTATATTATATATAGTTATGCATGAGTGATGATATAGGTAGATAGATATATAGAGTTGCAGATGAAATGGTACTCAATGCACGAAACTCCTGTTTAACTGTTACAAAATGAAGCTATCTATAACAAAGGGAACTGTCTATCATACAACGAGGCCCACGCCACGTCGCCTTTCGGTAAATGATAATAAAACCGCTGTTTCACTGTGGTTGTGTACCTGCAAGGTGAGGCTACGTATGTTGGCGTGGTCAGGAAACCGTGCTTGTGTATGCATTGCACCCCATCTACGTTTTCTTATAAAGCAACATGTTGACGGCTGTTGGCTTAGTCCAATTGTTACAAGCTCAAGCCACTCCGCTCTCTGGAACGAGGTCCGATCCCTGCATGGAAATAATTTGTCTGGATGTTGTGTATGTGTACTTCATTTTTGTAAACGCACCCCTAAAACTTTTTTTTTTTGTTTTTTTTTGTGTTGCTATTTTTTTTCTTTTCTCTCTTTTGTTAACGTCCATGATGTCACCAAACGGCTCAACGTAAGATCAGCGCTGGTTGCATAAGCAGCCAGCTTTATGCTGAGTTGGGTCCGTTTTTGTAGCGAGGTCATGTAACGTATTTATTACCAACGTATTATTATACCTACTCGTTGCAAAATAAATTTTATTTTCTTTCTTATTTTCTCAAAACAGGAATAATTTCTTTGGGTTATGTGGGGTAAGTTTTTTTAATGAAATAAAGGAAACGTGCGTGCGTGCTCTGCAGTGGGGCAGTGCTTTAATTCATCATAATTAGACTTCTTTATTCCGTAATAATATACATACTAGCAGTTTCATCACGTATTCATTTTATATTTAAACAGGTAACACTGCTAGCTGAAACCACTGATTTAAACACCGTATTAATTTACGTTAACAATTTACAATTATAACAAGGTTGCGACATATTAGGTAGTAGCGTAATATTAATTATATATCAGGTAAATCTGTCCCGAAACATGTGTATATAAGATACAAATCTTCGCGGAACACAAAAAAAAAGAATTCACTGGAGTGTCATATGTATATTATTTTAAGTTAGTGGTTGACGTTAACTGGGTGAGCACACGTTATACTTTTTAGTATTAGTAAGACTTTGTATATGTATCATGTGTTGGTGACCCAAATAAAATTAAATAAAAATATTGCAAGTACTGTCTGGTAAATAAAATTACCGATCTACCCAATGTAGTAGAAAATCCCTTATTCTGTAATGAAAAAAGCGTTGGTTCAATTTAAATACACATACCCAATTCAAAATAACTTTTCAATTTCGCATTCTTTAAATTGTTATATAAAACGGGTAATCTCGAATCAGAAAACACTCAATTTTAATTTAACTTGGAAGTGCGCTCTAGGGGTTGCTTAAATCGTGAATCTGGAGTGTTCGATATCCTTTTCATCAGGTCGGACATTGGAATAAATGGGCGTTCTCATTAGAACCAGTTCTATAGTCGGCCTTAAGGCAGTTTGCACAGAGCTTTGGGCGAGATGAAACGACATCACCGTGTAAAAACGGTTCTTTACCAATACCTCATCGACGTTGAAATGAAAGACTATAAAAGAGAACATTTTTTCAGCTGAGTAATTTTGTTCAGTTTATTTGATTCAGCTTAAGATAGTAAACGTAAAGAATTATTATCTTTTCATGTTTCATGAATAAAGCGAAAGGATTCATATTTCATGAATAAGGGAAAGGAACGCAAAACTCTGCATTCAAGAAAGTGAGTTAAATATTTCAGTAATAAAAATAATCAACTTACGAAGCTCCGCGCTGCTTGACGTTTCGAGCTCTTAACCGGTTTAAACCACTTTCGACTGGTGAAATGGTACAGTTAATTACATTAGTTACCCTTAAACCATATTCTAGCGCCAGGAAATTTACTTTATAATTCATTTAATTGATAAATTACTTCCTTGGCACGATACATACTTATTCCCAAAATCAAAATTATTTAGTCGGCTAACAGTTTGACGAAAGAAGGTGAAACTATTGCCTCACTACTCAGCAAAGGCCTTCTCTCAAAAATCGAGGTGATAGTATAGTCTCTCTCTGCCTCATTGAGGTCATACCGTACCACGGGAACACAGTATGGATCGATATAAGCAGGTTTGTGGACATTTGCTGCGTCTGCCTTCGTGTAACCAGGAACAATTGCTAAGCATGCCTTCCGAAACAATGCCACAGACTGTCACCTATCTCAGTATGTTCATACCGAATGCTGCTCCTATCTTTTGCCCGGTAGTGGATTATATTACTTGTGATCAATAATGTGTATACCTTTGTTTCTTTGAAAAGGAAAATGGATCCAAACTACAGTCAGTTGCCCTCCCACAGGGATATCTCGATCAATCTATAATGCTCGTTTTGAAGACAAGTGATGACAGATCGCTAACCGTGGCTCCATTATTTTGAGTCCCTTGAGGTTAATAGAAGGTGATTTTTATAGGTACATCATTAAAATTTGATGAAGGTTTTAAATGACTACAAAAACTTTAATAGAATTGGTTTATGCCGAAGCACTAATCTATATGATTTAAAGGGTTAGTATTTTGTAGGACCTACAGCGTTACTAGCACTTTTTTCCTTCATTTAAAGAATATTGTGCTACAAAACTATTAAGCACTCTAGATGTGACTAAGTACACAATGCTTAACTACTTTCGATATTTATATTTACCAAAGTTAATAAAAGGTATGTTTTTTGGATCGTAGCTGGCTAAGAAACTGCTACTACTAATTAGTTAGTGACTTGATGCAAATAAAGAAATAATATCTCTGATTACAACTAGTAGCAAACAAAGATAAGTATGTCTGCTATGGCAACTGGTTACGAACTTTGGCTGCGGTAAATTGGTTGGAAGCCAATTAAGAAGGTCTTAAAAATTTGATTAGATTAGGAAAGTATTAATACATTTCTTCACAAACTAGTAGGCATAGGCAAAAATAACAAAGCTGGGCGCGTTAGAAATTTTAAGCCAAAATATTCACTGAAAATATGACTCAAATTTATGAAAGTCTCATGTTATACCAATAACTTAATATCTTATATGGAAATGCCATTGCATGCCGTAAGCACGAAAACAGCCAGTGCCAGAATATCAAAATGGCGGTCGGTCAGCCCACCATATTCATATTATCGTTTGATAGCAGATGTACTAGTAACAGTTGGACATTGACATGGCGAACCCGCTGCAAATTGATTATTTCATTTTCATAAATATAACGTCATTGTGTTAGTCCGTGTGCGACATAATGTTTGAAAATAATGGCAGTTCCCAGAAATTCTAAATGTTGTCCCGCTGTCAGTGGGTGTGCACGACACGTATCGAGGGTGCGGTGCAGCATTCAACGTACAGTTTTTATTTCCGGGCCAATTCCAGCTACAAAAAAAGTTTGTTACGATTCTTATGTATACCGTATGCCGCTTTTATTGAATTTAACAACGGAGGGTAGCTTTAAAAATATAATATACATACCTTCATAAATATTTCCAAAGGCTGCCTAGTTGGTCTAGGTGCGAATGATGCGTCCCTCCCCCTGCACCAACATCAGCAGGGGGGCTTTCGGGGTCGCGGACGCAAGGGGCGGGGGCCCTGAGCGTCCTTCACGAGCGACCCCGAGGAGGACGGCGGCGTGGTATCGCCCAAATCACCGTGAGCACCGCGTCAGTGCGGGGGGAGCGTCTTATCATGTCTTCCCCCGATGGCGAGTTCTTAATAGCGTGGCACAAGGGGGGCACCGGTGCGTTCCATACGGTGATCCCGGAGCCCCTCCAAAGTGCTGATGTCGGCCCCTACCCACAATATCACTACTTATTAGACTTAGTCTAGAGGTGTATTAGTGAAACACCTCTGGACAAAGGTCTAATAAATAAATACAGTTACAAACATTTAATAAAAACAAAATGTTGTCCTGTAATAAGATTTGAATAGATTGTTTATTTCTTAAATTAAAGCCGATTAAATAAAACACGGTGGGTCACGAACCCACCGTGTTTTATTTAATACTTTTTATTATAAAAGAGAAGTGATTATAAAAAAAGACTTTCGCGAAGTTCTCCTTACAATTATTTATTTAAGAAACAGTGCCTTACAATTTTAGGCGTAAATTATTGTGAAATGTAGGACACGTATGAAGTTTTTTTGATAAATATGATTTCTTTGGTCTCGTGGGTTGGTGTCTTTTCTTAAAACGATTGTACTACTGTACTACTTCCTGCTTCTGTTTTCGCAAGTTACCAAAAAGTACTCGTTATTTGATAGATTTTGTAATGTATTTACTTTGGATTCGTAACCCATCCTCGTCGCCAGTGAAATATAGACACGATCGAAATGAAATTAGTTAATCTGGTGCGATGTTTTGGTCAGTACATCTCGACATGTGTCAAGCAATCTAATAAAACATTACAGATAACATCAGACGGCCCAAACGCCTGAGAGTCTGATACAATAAAAAATAGATCTTTGTGCCGATCTTCCACAAGTAATACATTGATTAATTAGCAGAACTAATGGCCGTTAGTGCGGAAAGGTTCACGAGTAGCGACCACCTATCAATAGACGTGGAGTGGGCAGGCGACCTATATGATGGACCGATGACCTCGTGAAAGTCGCGAAAAAAAGGTAGATAAAGTTGGTAAAGACCTACAGTATGAAGCCGGACGTCGTAAATATCTGTTGAATTTTTATAAATTAGATTTATTCCTGTGTCTTGGGTGCGTTTACAAACATGAAAATTGGCATGCACAATTATCCAGACTGGAACAAATAATTGTGCGTCACGCAAAGATTTGTCCCGTGCGGAAATCGAACCCGCGACTTTTCGACTCAGTAGGCGAAGCGGCGTAAGCTCTTGCTTAGAAACCACTGCGCTAAATCGTCCGTCTTTGGAAGATGCCTTTGTCCTGCAATGGACGTCTTTTGAAGATAAAATAATTAAATTTTTTATGTGATAAGTTAATACATATTTATCTACATAAAAGTCCAGCAAAATCTGTTTCTAGGAGAAACTGAAACTTTGAAAGCAATCTCCCCTTTCATCCATTTCTATATTTCCCAGAGTCCACCTGCATTAGCGACGGCAGAGAAATTTGTAAGGAAAAGTTGGTGTTACATTTCCGTAGTCTTAATCACAAGAATTTTGCTGGGGCATATACAGATATATAATATAGGTATTTGCTTTATAAGTAAATAAAAAGGTATTTTAAAATAAAAAAATATTTTTTGTATTAGAATAATAATAAATGAACATATTTCCCAAGTGGGGATAGCAGAGTACAGTGTACCTACGCCCAGATTTTGCCGACAATATTAGGTCTCATGTAATAGGGGGCGAGTCTATTGATATTATGCCTGGCACAATTCCAGAATCCAAAGTATTGGAACTCTGTACTCACTGCCTACCCCGCAAGGGATCTGGCGTGATGATATAGATAGATAGATACGTTCCAACCGCAGGTGGCCTCAAACCTGTCTTCAATAATCCGCACTAGGTCCGCGTGGTGGAGTATGACCTAACCTCTCTCACCTTGACTTGTGAGCGAAGGCCTTACCCCAGCAGTGGGATAGTATATGCGGATATTATTATTATTACTAGCTGTTACCCGCGGCTTCGCACACGTTTATTTTGTAATTTGACATAGGTAGGTAGGACTTTTTGGGATAGTATTATTCGAAGACTTAAGAGACACTCATCGTGGCAGAGTCACTGGAACAGTTAAGCGAAATGCTGCATAGCCTAAATGGAGCCTCTCGAGGTGTCGGTCTCGGCATGAACTTGAATAAAACCAAGATCATGTTTAATGAGCATGTCACGCCGGGACCGATCTACGTCGATGGTTCGATGCTCGAAGTTGTTTGGGAGTATATCTACCTTGGACAAGTTATCCAATTTGGTAGAAACAACTTCGAGAAAGAAATCAACCGCAGGATCCAATTGGGTTGGGCAGCATTTGGCAAACTACGTCACGGCTTAGCTTCGCCTATACCGCAATGCCTGAAGACTAAAGTCTTTAACCAATGCGTCCTACCTGTTATGACTTACGGGGCCGAGACGTGGACACTCACAGTGGGACTAGTCCACAAATTCAAAGTCGCACAGCGGGCTATGGAGCGAGCTATGCTCGGCGTCTCTTTGAAGGATAAAATTCGTAACGAGGTAATCCGACAAAGGACCAAAGTTACCGACATAGCTCGCAGACTCAGTAAGATAAAGTGGCAATGGGCTGGTCACATCTGCAGAAAGACCGACGGCCGATGGAGCAAGCGTGTCCTAGAGTGGAGACCGCGACTTGGTAAGCGTAAGGTAGGACGGCCCCCAGCTAGATGGACCGACGACCTCAAAAAGGTCGCTGGGACAGACTGGATGCGGAAGGCGGAGGACCGTGTGCAATGGCGCGTGTTAGGAGAGGCCTATGTCCAGCAGTGGACTACGATAGGCTGATTGATAAGAGACACCTCCATATCAAGTTTCTTTTGATTCTTTACGTATCTAACTATCCCCTGAAATGCAAGATTCCTATCTTGCATTTCCTAAGCTAAAAAGTAGTCTGAAACAATCTCTAAAAATCCTTCATTTTCCAGTGATAGTGTATTTAAAATTTGTTCCGCCATTCTGGATATTAACACGGACCAACTTTTTTTTTATTGTTATTTCAAAATCACAAATTCCAAATCAATTTTCTTGTGCGCTGTGCGGGGATCGTACCTGCGACTATTTGACAAAGTAAGTTAAGCTCGGTTTCATCACTTAAACCAAGTCGTCTTAGTTTTGCAAAAGTATTTATAAAGTCAACTTAAATGTGAGTAAATTTTTGTTATAGAACAATTTTAGAAGGTCGCCAGGCTCCGGTCACCTGTGAAGAGGAAGAGGGAAATCGACAGATTGCCAGGCTTTTCTTTAGCCAAAATATGACTAATATATTTAGGCCTTCAAGCAGGCCGGTAAAAACTCACCAAATGCATATTGATGTGATTTTATACACCACTTAGACGGTAAACAAAGTTACCTATTTCAAATTATTATTTCACGACTTATGATACTTTAATACTATCTATATATACTGTCATTTTACACCGTCACGCCTATATTCCCCAGAGGGAGTGGCAGAGGTGTGTGTTTAGTATGCAGAAATAACAGCTAGATATCCCGGGAGAATGGTATAGTTAATATATTGTATATTTTGTCAACTTCCACAAAACTTGTTCCTCTATCAACTATCTCTTTCACCGGGTTCAGTCTTAACCCTACTTAGTCCGCACAGGTGGTCTTTGTAAAATATAAACTAAACTATAGCGCAATCTTAATCAACACATAACATTAGCCCCGTCTCATAAAAAAATAATACAATACCTTACTTTTCAGGAAGGATTATAACTATTTATTTATTTTACAATGGTCGGTAAAATACTTCTGATTTAAACCTACCTTGTCCAAGATTATAATCTAACGTGATAATATCTAAAAACGGTACATTACCAGGTAAGTATGTAACAAAGTTTTGTCATTACATTTGTTAGTCTTCTATCTTCTTTAAAGTTTCGTATCCGGGCCATTCATCGTTGGAGTTCCCTACAGAAAAAACAATCCTGAATGTATCATCGGTTCAAAGAGGAAATCATGTTTGAGTGTTTAAATCAAACGTGTATAAACAGTTTCGAGGGAGTGCTTTTAACCACTGAAAAGTTTTTCGTGAGGAGACGAACCTGAGTCCAATATCAATTCATGGATAAATTTATGTGTATGTAAAATCACATATTGTACATCTTAATATTGCAGTTCAGGACAAACAGTTATAAAGTTTTATAGTTTATTCCGTGACAATGTAAAGTAAGCTATTTTGGAACAATGAATGAGTTATCAAAATCGACTTTTTTCTTTCCTCAGAAATTTCTCGAAGATCTCGAGATTTTTCGAAAATGTAAGCATACAGAGTTGTGAAGTTTCGTACAGGCTACAATTACACAAAAATTAATTAAAATTCATTACACAAGTTTGGAGTTAAGTGTCTTTTTAGAACTCCAGTGTTCCGCTTATTTAGTCTTTTCTGGAGAAACCTATTGATTTTTCGGGATAAATACTATACAACATGTTAGCCAACATTTTAAGGTATTCGCATGCAAAGGTTATGATGGTTCATACCCTTGAACAGACAGACAGACAGACATGAAAGCCAAATGTTGTAGAATTGGCTTCTTCATCAATGATGATATGATGTCCCTGGGTTGTTATTTCCTAAAAATATTCATGTTCAGACACGACTTTCTTACAGTTTTATTAACCGTAGTATGTATAGATATAGATGTTTTACTTTTCCCTACAAAGCGTTTGATTTCCTGAAAAAAAAAATATTAACAATATTGTTTGTCGTATGAAATATCTTCGCGCTAAGCTTCACTGACATATGAAGAGTAGTTTTGGAACAATGAAGGATTTATCAAAATCGACTTTATTTTTCTTTCCTCAGAAACTGTTAGATTTTTCGTAACTATAAGTATACAGAGTTGTGATCTTTAGTACAGGCTACAATAATACAAAATTTCATTGAAATCCATTAAACAGGTTTGCAGTAAAGTGTCTTTTTAGAAATTCTATATTTTGCTTTTTTTCGTCTTATCTGGAAAAACCTTTTCATTTTCCGGGATAAATACTATACAATACGATAGCCAATATTTTAAGGTAAAATCCGCCAAGTAGTTTTTGCGTGATGACGGTTCATACCCTCCGACAGACAGGCAGTCAAACAAACAGACACGAAAGCCAATAATTGTCTAATTGACTTCTACATCGATAGTATCATATCCCCGGGGTTGTGTTTTCCTAAAATAACAACCCAAAATTCTTTACAGTTTTCTTATATGTATAGATTATACTAAGGGCCTTTTTCACCACCCTCCAGTAAAGTTCTGGATAGTTACTTCTTGATTAGCATTTCTTGGAAATTAAAACCGGATAGTTTAACCGTTGTATAGGATCGGATAGGCCTACTCAGAAATGATGAAATTCGTACATAGGCTTACTTGGAGTTTTAATCATCGATTAGTGCACTTCAGACTTTACTCGAGGGTAACAAAGGAAGCCCTCAAGTAGACATTGTAGGAGAGGTATCCTAAAATACCCATTAAACTGGACAAAAGATGTGATATTATACACAGCTATACCAGTTATAATAATTAAGCCTGAAGACAAGGTGAGTTCGGTCAAGTTGTATCATAAATAATGAAACTTTGATGATTCCGTAGAAGAACAAAACAACTTTAAATCAGCCCTGTATGGAGCAACCCTTAGTTATTTAATCATACAAGTACAGCATTATTGTTCATTACTTTCATAATATATATTATACTAATCCTTTTGTTTTAAAATTATTGGTATCTCTTCTTTGTAAATGTTGTGTTTATTTATAAGTGATTACTTAGATCACCTGAGTTATTATAATTGCATAAAGCTTGGTAATACATTTAATACATCTCTATCTATATTATCACGCCAGAATAATACATACTACAATTTAAGTTAATGAATGATTGTAAATAGAACTAATTAATAACAAAAATGTATTTGGAAGAATGGAATTGCCACAAATGCTGCTTAACCTGAAATTAACAGGCGGCTAGGACCATTGGTTAAGAGCTTAAGCCGCTCCACCCACTAGATTGAGTAATCACGGGTTCGGGTTTGTGTGACCCACAAAAATTTGTTATGGTCTGGGTGTTTATGTATATGACTTACATATTTGTAAACGCCCCCACGATACAGGATTCCTAATATAGGACTAAGTTTTCTAAAAATAAACCTAGGTGATCGATAAGAACATCGCAATTTTATTTGCATCCAAGCCTACGAGAATTCCTACCTGCATTTTAAAATAGCCGTAAACACCAAACAACAATTCTTGAAACACATACTCTATCAAAGTTCTGAGGAGTAACACTACCTCGCCATCACATAGTTTTTCGGTTAGGAAACAATATCACAAGCTGGCGCACGTAAAGATAACGACATGACTCACGGACTAGTGTGTCCACCTAGATATTAGAATATAACATTGTACCTATATATAAATATGAATCAGGAGCATGTTTATAGGAATTCGGTTCATACCGAATCAAACATTTCGTGATCAGAGGGCTTAACACGAAAAGATTGACACCGTGATGCTAGTAAGTCAGCGAGCTGCCCCTTTCATATTTATTAATTATTTTTTGTGTGCCAAGGATGGCATATCCACCTGCTAACGTCACGCTAACTTCAAATTTTTCGTGCTAAGCCCTCAGAATATACTAGAAGGCAGGAACAATGCAACTTTCATACAAGGTACTATCTGAAAATGAATTAGTTAGCCTTTAGGTATTGTATTCTTCAGCAAGATTGGACAAAAATGTCAATTTCAATACTAATTTGGAAATTATCGCCAAATATAGAATTGATATAATCTTTGTGGGTAAAATACTGTAATTTCGACAATTTATATAGGTTAGTTGTCCCTAAAGTTATAACCTTACTCTACCATACTTTATGATGTTATGTTATTTATTTAAATAAGGAATTAAACCTACTTAAACAATGGCACATAGAAAAGTAAAAATGTTAAAGCCCGAGTGGATTTAGAAATTGACAAATGACGATGCACAACACAAAATAATGAAGCCTCGAATCTCGACATCCCTTCAGGGGTTTATAAAATTCATTGCGGTTGGATACCATAACTGAACAATGAAAAATCTCATTTTAATATTAATTGATGCGCGATGGAAATGAATCTGGTGAAACCTTTTATATCGAAAACGTGCATAAACTGTGGAACTAAAATTGTGAATAAACGGGCTAGATTATGTCGCCGGCAAAAATTTTTAATTTTAATATAAAAAGATCTGAAATAAAACTATTTTTTCGGATTTTATCGCGGTTTATTTTGATTTTTTAGTTCCCGAAGTTTCGAGTGCTTTGCAGCACCCATAGTCACGGGAAGGACTGAGGTGGTAGACGTCCAAAAGGCATAGTTGTTCCGGGGTACCCTCAAACTCAAAGCAAGGCAAAGCACTCGAAACGTCGGGAACTTAAAAATCAAAATAAACCGCGATAAAATCCGAAAAAATAGTTTTATTTCATGTGTAATATTCGCGTAAATCTAAGAACTCAGTATAAAAAGATCTTTTTAAAAACAAGCTTTTCAAGTCAAAGCACAACAAAGATAAATATCTTGCTTAGTAGAAGAGTTCCTATGGCCACTATTTCGTTGTAAAGTGCTTGTCAATCCAACTCTAACCAGCCTAAACACGACGAGGCTATATTGTGACATCTGCCTACGGCTTCCTTCCGACTACTTCGGCAGACCAGCTTCGTGGTACCGTGTTATTACATTGTGACCGAACTTACATACGTATGTCACATTTTCGCTCAATCGGATACCCGCAAGCGCTTGAACCAGCCTAAACACGAGGGAGCTATATTGTGAAGTTGACGTGTTTCTACAGCTATATTCCGACTCCGTCATACCAGCTTCGTGGTACCATATTATTGTTACCGAACTTACATACGTATGCCAAATTTTCGCTCAATTGGGTACTCGTAAGTGCTTGACAAATGGATTAACAGATTTAAGCTGAAAAGACGCACGATACCCATAGTTCAAGTTTGTCAAATAAAGGCTTGTAAAAAGATTACTACCGTCACGCCCATATTTCCTAAATACGGTGATGTACTGTGCACATCCACTTTTTGTCAACGAGGTCAAATCCCAACTAATAGAGGGCGATCCTATTGCCGTTACACCGGGCAAAATGCCAGGCTCCGGACTGATGCTGGATTGATTCTGGACTAAAACTGGAAACTGCTGCAAAAAGCCAGAAAGGTCCGTAACGAAAGATATCATTGGAATACTATACCTCCTGCTTACTCCGCAAGGGATCTAGCATGATGATATATAAGTACAGATAGAATACTATGAATAAAATATGTATATTGTGCAAAAAAAGATGATGAGCTTTAAGTGCTGCTAGGCCGAGATGTTGAAAATTATGCAGGGTTCGATTTGATCAGTCTTAAAGTGGTGAAAGTTCGTGGGATTTCCATAATTGTGCTTATCTTTGCTTTAAAAGACACAATAAGCAGTATTACGTGGTTGAGTACTCTTTTTCATATCAAATTTACTCATAGTAAAATCTTTATATTATTATTAGCTTTGCAGGCGGCTTTGCAAACACTAGCCATCACATATGGCCGTAGCACGTCACCCGGTGCGATGAATAGCGACACTGTTGTTTCACGGTGGAGGCTGTATTGTGTAGTCAGGCAAACGTCACTACCACATCCTGTTTCCGGTGCGGTGCGCTTTAAAACTGCACTATTCCCGCAGCGCGTAGGGCTGACTAAACGTTTCTTTCCGGATGCTGCGAAAATGTATTTAGTCTTTTTTGTATGGATAACAATTACGTTTAATGCGAAAAAGTTGAACCCGGTAGGTGGCGCTGTAGTCGAGAAGCGGTCCCCACGGGAAACTGCTGGTATAATAGAAATATAACATGTACCTATAGTGTACCTATACAGAGCATGTATGAGTGTAATGTGTTACATTCTATTTCTGTATTATACATAGTGTGGAATGCCTGAACAGGGGTTTAGCGCAAATAGATTGACGTTAGTGCAACGCCAGCAAGTAAGTGTGTTATTGCATTCATGTTTATTCAGTAAATGTGTAGTGTGACAAGGATGGCATATAATCCCGCTAGCGTCACGGTTACATCAATGTTTAGCCAACTGCGCTTTACCAAGCCTAAGAAAAGTAAATTCAACAACTTCTGATACCACTATTTATTAACTATTAATCGTTTATCAAAGACGGTAACAGGGGGCGACGGACGTAAGAAAGGTAACTTTGATTAATAACTTATCTAAGATGCAGCACTATCATAACCACTGCCACCTGCCCACGTCACTGACTGCTCATTTAAAAACTGTATATAAATAGTTCACTCAAGTTTCCCTTTGTCGTAAGTCAGTGGTTTTCTACTGCCGTCGAGAACTTTTAAAATGTTTTGTATTGCGCACTGTTGTACTCACAGCTTTAAGGTTTCGTATAAAACAAACAAGTTATGGAACATTCGTTTGAAGTGCTTTTACTACAAGCATCTTTTGTTAACACTTGAGTAACTAAATTGCAGTCACTCATAGCGTTGTGCTACGTTGGGTTCGGTTCAGTAACTTCCGGCTCAGTCGGTCTGAGGTGACCGTTTGTGGCGTTTTCATATTTGAGCTTCTTCGTGCTTCAAAAGGCACGTTACGCCATGTCCCGGTTACCACTTAATGTGATAGTCGTTAAACTGAGTTGGAGTCCTTATCTACCTTGATAAGTTCCAACAGCAGGTAGCAACAAACCTGCCTAAACCAAGCAACACGGGGTCCGCGTGATGGAATATGACCTTACCTTTTTCACACGCTTTTCTTAGCTTGACCTGTAACTAACTATGTATATATGTACCTATGTAACGGTATCCTTTTTATTTTATATTTATTATAACTCTAGTTTTATTCATACCTACCAATGAACTATTTATGACAGTTGATGACAAGCACCCTACGCTTTTCACAATAAAATTAATTTAACAAACTCTTTATACTTCCTTTATAGGTTGATTTGTAATTAAAGCGTGGTTTTTAAACTATAATTTATTAATCTCGATTTGTAAGAGGCCTTTGCCCAGCAGTGGGACAATAGATATAGGCTGAATAAAAAAAATGGTGGGTGTATATAGGTACTCGTATTTTATGAATGAATGCTTTGTAAAAGAAACCAGACAAGCTTTGTACAAAGACCTAAACAGTTTCAAAGAAATTCTCGAACTAAGCGAGAACTAGTTTCCTGTAATTACTTTGTACTGGCATGTGTTCAGTTGACGAACTTCTACATAGTTTGTACAGCTACATTAAGTACACAGCTATTAAGTTTACATGAAACGTATGAGCTATACCTTATTATATACTTAGGTACGAGTACTAATATATAAAAACCTTCACGCCTCCAACGGGGGTAGCACAGATATACTGTGAAAGTATATCCACTTTTCGCCAACAATTTTAAGTTTCATAACGTAGACGGCGAACCTATTACCATTATGTTGTGCATGATGCAAGACTCAGGACTGAAACTGGAATATTTTCTATTCAAAAATTACTTTTTACCGACCTAGTATTCGAACCCTCGTGATGGCTTCGCATATTATATGCCACTATACCAACAAAGCAGTTCATTTTTCCCTTACCATAATATAAATGCGCTAGACTGCCGACAAATACATACGTAATTAATTCGTAATGTTTTGGCACCGATAACAGTAGTAAGCATTCACTACACTGATATAGTCCATTAATCATATGTAATTACAACCAAAGAACACACCACACAAGATAATTGTTTGTATAACTGAGATATTCATGTGCTATTATAGTCTAAAGAAATGAAAATAAAACTGCAGTACAATGAATCGATAAAGTTTAGTAAACAAACGCGAGAACAGAGCCAACAAAACAAACATTTCGAGCTAGGAAATAATGTAGCATGCAGTGCGTCTAGATCGTTATCAACACCCGGCTTTCATTTCCGTGTGTCGGACAGGTGGAAATTGCGAGTCCTCCCTGTGTCGAAATGCTCAATGGTTTGCTTTTTGACAGACCTGTTTTTAACGAAACGCTATTAACAGTGTAAAATCATTCCTAACTTTCACGTAACAATTTATTTATCTATTTTTATATCGCACTGGTATTTTGTCACTGAAGTTATCATGAATCATTTTATTTTATAATATTAATAATATTTATTTATTATATTCAACCCATAGTGTGTTAGTAACAATTTCCTTAAAATCTATGTCAGTAACAATAAATTATTTAAACACAACACTTTTTGGCACTCGGCCAGCATGAACCATGCATACTTATCCAATGCCTCATAATAACGCCGTTAAACCGGTCCGCAAAAATTAACAAAAATCTATTGGAGCTGTCACGCACCCTCGTCATCATGGATGCTGCTCTTTTACGCAAAATCGCGTGAAAGCTATCCACATGCGCAGCTGCAAACATCTCTGACGCGCTGCAGTATCGCGGCAGCCCCAATAGAATCCTGAACGCATTATTAGTCAATTTTACAGGTATCCTTTTTTATACGTCTATGACAGCGTTCATGATTTAGACTTAGATTCAGTTGCATGAGTAAAGGTGGTGGAGGTCAAAATCAACTTTATTTTTTATATCAGGTATAAATACCAGAATTAAAATACATTATTTAACAGTATGTGAAATAATGTTTTTAATTATTATAAAGCCTTTAGTGTCCCACTGTTGGTAAATAATCTCCCTCCATTCTACTCTATTCGGGGATATTGAGAGTCAAAATTACATAAACGTGTCCAGTGCGTCCCGCTATCTTCTCTTGGATCTGCCTTTATTTCACGTATAGTTAACGTGAAATAAAGGCAGATCCAAGAGAAGATAGCGGGACGAACTGGACACGTTTATGTAATTATGTTTTGACACGTTTCTGGATCATTCCCTCATTTTTATAATATGATGTACAGAAAATATCATTGTCTTTGATTATTCACTTACTGTCAAACCTTTCTTAAAAATGACTATTCTCTAATTTTTAGAATTGAATACAAACGTGCATTTGTACCGGAAAACGTGGAGTGGGCATTCCCCCTACAAGATGCACGGATAGCCTGGTGAAGGTCGCGGGTAGAAGTTGGATGCGTACAGCAAAAAGCCGGTCGTTGTGGCGGTATTTAGGGGAAGGGCCTTTGTCCTGCAGTGGACGTCTTTCTGTTGAAGAAGAAGAAGAAGAAGTACATTGGTAATATTTTATAATACATATAGTACATTACAACTCTACCATCCCCGCTCGGGGGTGTCCTGTATAGGCATGACGGTGTTTAAACTAACTAGTTTTAACTCTAAATGGAACTATTGTTATCCCGTATTAGCTACTCGGAACTATGGTCGATTTACTTACAGCGGTTAGCAAGTGTTTTAGAATTGCTGAAATTATCGACAGTTATGAAATTGTTGTTGGTTCGTGGTTTGGGCGTAGATCACTCAGCTCACTGGTTCGAGTAGTCATGGACCCCAAATTTGTTTGTTCCAGTCTATTTGTTCGCGTCTGTACAATGCTTACAGAAGCTAAAGGGTATATATCAAAAAATATAGTTTTCAATATAACTACTACCACCTAATTTATTACGTAAAGTATACGTATATGTAAATAAGATAATATTAATAAGATAATAATAAAAATTGATACATAATGCGAAAGAGGAAAAATTTATGTACCGAGGAAGACTTAGTCTTTCTTACCATGACCAAATAGAGTGTCTTATATGAAGACTAAGTCACAAGTCTCTCAAAACGGCAATTTATAAATGAAATAAAATATGGGGCGGAGGAAACTCTACTCTTCACCCACTCCACAAGGGGTCTAGTTGGTCTGATGATAATGATAATGATAGCCAAACTAATCTATTGAGTAAGAAATGAGCCAGCCCTGTTACCAGCTTGTTACCTAGACAAGCAATTAGCCCAGGTGCTATATAGTCAAAAAAATCTTTTGAATCAGAATCAGTATATCTTTTATTCATGTAAACCATTCTAGTATTAATGAATCGTTAGAAACGTAACTAAGACTCTACCACCACTTCGGAATGTCATTCCTGTGGAGAAGAAGGGCAAGCAAATCCATGGTTACTATGTAAAAATAATAAAAAAAAACTTTTTCATCTACATTTTGTTGTGGGGGGGGACTGGGGGGGCGTATGGGAAAACAAAACCAACTTACGCCTGAAAAAATAAGAACCATATAAAGATTTATTAAATCTTCTAACATTCTTTTTATATGCCTATTTTATCAATAATTTCATTTGCATACAACAAATGCAGAAGAGTTTGTTTTTATTTAAGTCTTTCGTCTTCATTACCTATACAAAGACGTTATTGGGATATAAAAGATAATATAAAGCATATAGTAGCGATATCGTTAGCAATATCCATACGATTCTTTAAAATAAAATCAGCACTCATAAAATTTCCAAACTCTCATATCATGCCCAAGTTTTTTTATAGGCAATATTTATATTATTGGTATATATATTATTGGTTTATATTAATTAAATTGGATAAAAACTGACAACATCTTATGAGTACGAGTAGGTATACTGTGTAGGCATACGATGTAATTTTATATTTTGAAAATGTATATGCTACATTTTATAAATATCATAATATTTACAACCATTAGATCATATTATTTTTTACATAATATAAGATATAGAAGTTTGGATGTTTGTTACTCAATCACGCAAAAACGGCTTAAGGATTCTGATGAAATTTAGCTCACAGATAGTGAGTTTATTACCTGATTCAACACATAGAACACTTTTTATACCTGAAAAACAATTTACGTACCTGTCTAAAGTCAACGCGGACAAAGTCGCGGGCAGAAGCTACACTTGATTTTTTTTGATATACCTGCTTATTTTATTTTAAACTTAAACATTTTTGAAGGTTATTCAATATGAATGCGCCTTTCTAGTATACAATAAAGTAGGTAGTCAAATAAATGAGAGACGGCAGTTTTGTAAAAGTATATTATTTTTACAATATATAATATCTGTCTATCTATCTATAACCTCACGCCAGATCCCTTGCGGGGTAGGCAGAGAGTACAGAGTTCCAACAGGTTCTTTCCTTACATACTTCTCTGGCTTCCTCGACTCTCATAGTTCGTCTCATACACGCTCGCCGGTTACGGAGACTCTTGACTTTTCCATCAGATAAGACTCGGTTTATTTGGTCGTGGTAAGATAGTCTAGGTCTTCCCCGGTACCTGCATCCTTCCACTTTCACATTGTATATCTGTTTTGTCATTCTTTCCTCTGGCATTCTTTCTATATGCCCGAACCAACGGAGCATGCCCTTTCTCATCTTTACACCGATACTATCTTTTATACCTACTCGCTGTCTTACTACGCTGTTGCTAATGCGGTCGGTCAGCTTTACTCCGCACATCTTCCGCAGAGCTCGCATTTCTACCGCATTTATCCTACTTTCATTCTCCTTCTTACATACCCAGCTCTCGCTACCATATAACAGCGTTGGGACAAGAACTCCGTTATGTATGGCCAGCTGCGCCTTATGGCTTAAGTGCCGGCTCCCGAGTAGCTTTCCCATCGCACCATTCACTCTGTTCCCTGCACTCACTCTTCTCTCTATGTCAGCGGTGTATTTCCCATCCTTACTGAAGGCGCATCCAAGATATACAAACTCATTCACTTGCTCCAGCACATCGTTACCAACCACAATCCTTACATTCGTTCTGGTTTCCTCCCTTTCAAAAACCATAATCTTGGTTTTCTTCACATTCAAGTGTAGTCATTTTGAATATCATTTGTAATATATAATATTACAAATGATACTCAAAATATTACGCAGTTAATAATATAACATAGAATTCGTGCGAACGGTAAGAGAGCTAAGAAGATATTGTGGTACTTTGGTGATGGATATTTACTGGCATCGCCAAACAAACAAGTTTACGATGGCGTCGCCTACGCAGAGTGCGCCGCTTGTTTTTATTGCACCATCTTCTAATGTACTCGCACTGAACTGAGTACGGGTTAGGAATACATAACCAGGTACATTCATTTTTTTCAATCAACAGTTCATTTGTGTAATATTTAAAAGTAACGAAGTACAAGTTAACATCAATAATCCCAACGAAAACATTCTTGCTACAAGCGGGACCTAATAATATCTATTAAGACTTGGGACGTAGAAATATGGTGTTATTAAAATTACATAGAAGCATAATGTTATAAAAGAGGATGCAGGAAACAATAATTTAAAAGCCACTTAATTTATTCACCGCCATACCTCGGCTTCAGGATGAAGCTTTATTGTTTGATGTGTTGAACACAAAACCAAATTGGAGTAATAATTATAATGTGGTTTTATTTAACGTGTCTTGTCTTAATTACATTCTAAGAATACAGTGATGTTAATTGAACGGACATTCTTTATACAAAAATGAGAATACACTCCCGGTGTGTTGTAATGCTACGTTAACAATGCATCAAAAATCGTTTTATTTTTCGAAAATTTACTTTCTTACATTGATTTCCACTAAACTTCTTATGTACGATAAACAAAAATTGTGTCAGATATTACTATATTATTTATTTATCAATGAATAAACAAACGATCAAACTATTTATTTAAACATTGTAATTTATTACAGAACCGTACCTGTTCTTTGTTACTAATAAGGTCACGTTTTCGTTATGTGGACATAATACATGATTAAAGAAGAACAAAAATTATGTTAAATCTTTTTTCGCGACAACTAATAAATATTTGAGATCATATTGAGAAATATGGTTATTTGAGATATTAATTATTTCGAACGATTTTAATCCACGCTTTGTAGGAAAGGTTTAAGGGTGAAGAGTATAAAGTCAAGAGTCTTCGTGACCGGCGAGCGTGTATCAGACGAACTATGAGAGTGGAGGAAACCTGAGAAGTATGTAAGGAAAGAACCTGTTGGAACTCTGTACTTTTTGCCTACCCTGCAAGGGATCTGGCGTGATAATATATATAGATAGATAGATAGATAGATAGTATAAAGTTTATCCAAATTATGCCTACATATACTTTTTTCTCTTACAATAAAATACTCTAAAAGCCGCATGCAGTCGTAATTGCACGCACCGCCGCGCGGTGACAACAAAAATTCAACAAACTTCCAGTACTAACCGCTCTCTCCGCCGCGTAATCTACCTAGTCCGAAAAGATTTACCACTTTTGGGGTAAATGTTGTTGACATCAGAGTAGGTGATAATAAAATCATTGTTGCGGTAATGTGTATTTTTATACATATTAAGCCCTAGTGATAAATATACTTTACACAGTATTAAGGCGTTTAGTAATTTAATGTGGGGAAATATATTTACATTGTCGTAAATAAATATTAAAACCATGATGTTATTAATACTAAAACTAATAATAAGGTCCTCAGAAAATAAAAGTAAGAAAAAATAAAATTGTGAAAGCGTCTTTTACTACGACAATTACAGACGAAAGAATTAATTCGATATTTTATTAATACGGCAATTCAGTTTTTTTGAGTTAGGTATGACATGATCCCATCATTTCCTTTTTAGCTCACTAGCATTTTTACTGGCAGAAACGACACTAGATGGCATAATTCGATTTAATTTAACACTCGCAGATCATGTTATTCCTACGCCTAAGTTTTATCTATTTGCCAGCCAGAACTATTCTTGTCTCTGCTTTTTTTTTTATATGTCGTCGACTTATCTGACTTCGACTTACTCTGATTTTCCCATTGCGTCTATTTAGCAAGAAAATACAAACCAAATACTTTAACAAGCCCCACAAATTTTCAATAGGCGCTTGATAGACATCCATGATCTGATGTGCGATCTCTTAAACTGTCTGTTTGCTTCATGACCTCTGACGCGTCTTCCTAAGAAAACCTATTTACCAGCCCATAAGCTCATACTTTATCGTAAGTAAACGACTAATGGACAAACGATGTATTGTCGAAATTGAAAAAGGGTTAAGACCTTGCTTGAAAAATGTAAATCTATAATATTTGAATATAGGTAATGATAATTTAGTTAATAATGATATTGAATATACCATCGCAAAAAACCGTATCTTTTCAAGTTTGCTTAAGTAATGATTGCCGATGCTATCGAAAAGAACATTAACAAATGATCATCCGATGACATCGCAGAAAATAGCCCAAACTGTTCCGAGTGGAAGTTATTACGGGCAGTGATCAATCTTGCTACATAAATTGATGACATCATCGCCACATGTTGATTCTCTATGAAAAAGATACTGTCCTGACCTTTTTAATTTGAAGCTATACAATTATTTACAGTTTGGTTTCTCTGTGTTAACTCTGGTCCATTTTTATTGCTAACAGAGTAATTCAAGGGCAGTGTGCTAATGTTTAAAGGTTGTCTATTATTATTAGTGAGCATATTATTCATAAGGCTAAATCTAGTAACAAAATTCCAGAACATCTTATCTCAATCTCTTCATATTATACTAAAATACGAATCCAGTTAATCGGTGATGGTTAAAATTCGGGTTTAGCGGAATAATATCAATAGAATCGAAAATAAAATACCACTACAGAAATCCTAATAATGAGCAATTACCAATAATATAAAACGCAGAAAACAGTAACACATTTAAAAAACTCTCATTATACATTAATACAGTGAAAACTCGGCAATTTCCATTTTTTCAACATCAAAGAGTCAAAAGGTCTCGCCTCAACATTTAATACATTTCTAAGGAGCCAAAAAGTTGACTTTATAACCCTTTAGAGTATTCACTAGATGAAAACAACTATTACTTTACCCACTTCTGATTAAACCAAATGGTGAAGGGAGACGAAGGGGACCATAAAACTTTTAGTCTACAGAGGGATTAGTACAAATAAATTAACGTTTATATGCCATCCTTTTCACACACCAAATTTACTTAATAAACATGAACGTGACAGCACGCTTGCTCTCTAGCGTTACGCTAACGTCAACGTTACACTTGCGAACTTTTCGTACTAAGCCCTCAGTTTGGTCACAAACGCTGCAGAAATTAAACCTTAAAACGACAATCCAGGTTTTTATGAATTTCATAACAAGAGCGCCGAAGGAAACGACAGGGTTCGGTAAATTATAACTTGGGCAATTTAACTTTTTGTGGCCCCACAATTACTTGTTTGAGTTATTTGAAGCCAAATTAAAATGCAGCATAAAAACTGAAAACACCTAAATAGGTTTTGTCCCTGGGTTGTTATTTCCTAAAAATATTCATGTTCAGACACGACTTTCTTACCGTTTTATTAACCGTAGTATGTATAGATATAGATGTTTTACTTTTCCCTACAAAGCGTTTGATTTCCTGAAAAAAAAAATATTAACAATATTGTTTGTCGTATGAAATATCTTCGTGCTAAGCTTCACTGACATATGAAGAGTAGTTTTGGAACAATGGAGGATTTATCAAAATCGACTTTATTTTTCTTTCCTCAGAAACTGTTAGATTTTTCGTAAATATAAGTATACAGAGTTGTGATCTTTAGTACAGGCTACATTAATACTGAAATCCATTAAACAGATTTGCAGTAAAGTGTCTTTTTAGAAATTCTATATTTTGCTTTTTTTCGTCTTATCTGGAAAAACCTTTTCATTTTCCGGGATAAATACTATACAATACGATAGCCAATATTTTAAGGTAAAATCCGCCAAGTAGTTTTTGCGTGATGACGGTTCATACCCTCCGACAGACAGGCAGTCAAACAAACAGACACGAAAGCCAATAATTGTCTAATTGACTTCTACATCGATTGTATCATATCCCCGGGGTTGTGTTTTCCTAAAATAACAACCCAAAATTCTTTACAGTTTTCTTATATGTATAGATTATACTAAGGGCCTTTTTCACCACCCTCCAGTAAAGTTCTGGATAGTTACTTCTTGATTAGCATTTCTTGGCAATTAAAACCGGCTAGTTTTACCGTTGTATAGGATCGGATAGGCCTACTCAGAAATGATGAAATTCGTACATAGGCTTACTTGAAGTTTTAATCATCGATTAGTGCACTTCTGACTTTACTCGAGGGTAACAAAGGAAGCCCTCAAGTAGACATTGTAGGAGAGGTATCCTAAAATACCCATTAAACTGGACAAAAGATGTGATATTATACACAGCTATACCAGTTATAATAATTAAGTCTGAAGACAAGGTGAGTTCGGTCAAGTTGTATCATAAATAATGAAACTTTGATGATTCCGTAGAAGAACAAAACAACTTTAAATCAGCCCTGTATGGAGCAACCCTTAGTTATTTAATCATACAAGTACAGCATTATTGTTCATTACTTTCATAATATATATTATACTAATCCTTTTGTTTTAAAATTATTGGTATCTCTTCTTTGTAAATGTTGTGTTTATTTATAAGTGATTACTTAGATCACCTGAGTTATTATAATTGCATAAAGCTTGGTAATACATTTAATACATCTCTATCTATATTATCACGCCAGAATAATACATACTACAATTTAATTTAATGAATGATTGTAAATAGAACTAATTAATAACAAAAATGTATTTGGAAGAATGGAATTGCCACAAATGCTGCTTAACCTGAAATTAACAGGCGGCTAGGACCATTGGTTAAGAGCTTAAGCCGCTCCACCCACTAGATTGAGTAATCACGGGTTCGGGTTTGTGTGACCCACAAAAATTTGTTATGGTCTGGGTGTTTATGTATGTGACTTACATATTTGTAAACGCCCCCACGATACAGGATTCCTAATATAGGACTAAGTTTTCTAAAAATAAACCTAGGTGATCGATAAGAA
Source organism: Phalera bucephala (assembly GCA_905147815.2). NCBI lineage: Eukaryota > Metazoa > Arthropoda > Insecta > Lepidoptera > Notodontidae > Phalera > Phalera bucephala. Next base: position 15,818,649 of record LR990612.1, read on the forward strand.
CATCGCAATTTTATTTGCATCCAAGCCTACGAGAATTCCTACCTGCATTTTAAAATAGCCGTAAACACCAAACAACAATTCTTGAAACACATACTCTATCAAAGTTCTGAGGAGTAACACTACCTCGCCATCACATAGTTTTTCGGTTAGGAAACAATATCACAAGCTGGCGCACGTAAAGATAACGACATGACTCACGGACTAGTGTGTCCACCTAGATATTAGAATATAACATTGTACCTATATATAAATATGAATCAGGAGCATGTTTATAGGAATTCGGTTCATACCGAATCAAACATTTCGTGATCAGAGGGCTTAACACGAAAAGATTGACACCGTGATGCTAGTAAGTCAGCGAGCTGCCCCTTTCATATTTATTAATTATTTTTTGTGTGCCAAGGATGGCATATCCACCTGCTAACGTCACGCTAACTTCAAATTTTTCGTGCTAAGCCCTCAGAATATACTAGAAGGCAGGAACAATGCAACTTTCATACAAGGTACTATCTGAAAATGAATTAGTTAGCCTTTAGGTATTGTATTCTTCAGCAAGATTGGACAAAAATGTCAATTTCAATACTAATTTGGAAATTATCGCCAAATATATAATTGATATAATCTTTGTGGGTAAAATACTGTAATTTCGACAATTTATATAGGTTAGTTGTCCCTAAAGTTATAACCTTACTCTACCATACTTTATGATGTTATGTTATTTATTTAAATAAGGAATTAAACCTACTTAAACAATGGCACATAGAAAAGTAAAAATGTTAAAGCCCGAGTGGATTTAGAAATTGACAAATGACGATGCACAACACAAAATAATAAAGCCTCGAATCTCGACATCCCTTCAGGGGTTTATAAAATTCATTGCGGTTGGATACCATAACTGAACAATGAAAAATCTCATTTTAATATTAATTGATGCGCGATGGAAATGAATCTGGTGAAACCTTTTATATCGAAAACGTGCATAAACTGTGGAACTAAAATTGTGAATAAACGGGCTAGATTATGTCGCCGGCAAAAATTTTAAATTTTAATATAAAAAGATCTGAAATAAAACTATTTTTTCGGATTTTATCGCGGTTTATTTTGATTTTTTAGTTCCCGAAGTTTCGAGTGCTTTGCAGCACCCATAGTCACGGGAAGGACTGAGGTGGTAGACGTCCAAAAGGCATAGTTGTTCCGGGGTACCCTCAAACTCAAAGCAAGGCAAAGCACTCGAAACGTCGGGAACTTAAAAATCAAAATAAACCGCGATAAAATCCGAAAAAATAGTTTTATTTCATGTGTAATATTCGCGTAAATCTAAGAACTCAGTATACAAAGATCTTTTTAAAAACAAGCTTTTCAAGTCAAAGCACAACAAAGATAAATATCTTGCTTAGTTGAAGAGTTCCTATGGCCACTATTTCGTTGTAAAGTGCTTGTCAATCCAAATCTAACCAGCCTAAACACGACGAGGCTATATTGTGACATCTGCCTACGGCTTCCTTCCGACTCCTTCGGCAGACCAGCTTCGTGGTACCGTGTTATTACATTGTGACCGAACTTACATACGTATGCCACATTTTCGCTCAATCGGATACCCGCAAGCGCTTGAACCAGCCTAAACACGAGGGAGCTATATTGTGAAGTTGACGTGTTTCTACAGCTCTATTCCGACTCCGTCATACCAGCTTCGTGGTACCATATTATTGTTACCGAACTTACATACATATGCCAAATTTTCGCTCAATTGGGTACTCGTAAGTGCTTGACAAATGGATTAACAGATTTAACCTGGAAAGACGCACGATACCCATAGTTCAAGTTTGTCAAATAAAGGCTTGTAAAAAGATTACCACCGTCACGCCCATATTTCCCAAATACGGTGATTTACTGTGCACATCCACTTTTTGTCAACGAGGTCAAATCCCAACTAATAGAGGGCGATCCTATTGCCGTTACATCGGGCAAAATGCCAGGCTCCGGACTGATGCTGGATTGATTCTGGACTAAAACTGGTAACTGCTGCAAAAAGCCAGAAAGGTCCGTAAGGAAAGATATCATTGGAATACTATACCTCCTGCTTACTCCGCAAGGGAATGAATAAAATATGTATATTGTGCAAAAGAAGATGATGAGCTTTAAGTGCTGCTAGGCCGAGATGTTGAAAATTATGCAGGGTTCGATTTGATCAGTCTTAAAGTGGTGAAAGTTCGTGGGATTTCCATAATTGTGCTTATCTTTGCTTTAAAAGACACAATAAGCAGTATTACGTGGTTGAGTACTCTTTTTCATATCAATTTTACTCATAGTAAAATCTTTATATTATTTTTAAAAAGTCATGTAGCTTTGCAGGCGGCTTTGCAAACACTAGCCATCACATATGGCCGTAGCACGTCACCCGGTGCGATGAATAGCGACACTGTTGTTTTACGGAGGAGGCTGTATTGTGTAGTCAGGCAAACGTCACTGCCACATCCTGTTTCCGGTGCGGTGCGCTTTAAAACTGCACTATTCCCGCGGCGCGTAGGGCTGACTAAACGTTTCTTTCCGGATGCTGCGAAAATGTATTTAGTCTTTTTTGTATGGATAACAATTACGTTTAATGCGAAAAAGTTGAACCCGGTAGGTGGCGCTGCAGTCGAGAAGCGGTCCCCACGGGAAACTGCTGGTATAATAGAAATATAACATGTACCTATAATGTACCTATACAGAGCATGTATGAGTGTAATGTGTTACATTCTATTTCTGTATTATACATAGTGTGGAATGCCTGAACAGGGGTTTAGCGCAAATAGATTGACGTTAGTGCAACGCCAGCAAGTAAGTGTGTTATTGCATTCATGTTTATTCAGTAAATGTGTAGTGTGACAAGGATGGCATATAATCCCGCTAGCGTCACGGTTACATCAATGTTTAGCCAACTGCGCTTTACCAAGCCTAAGAAAAGTAAATTCAACAACTTCTGATACCACTATTTATTAACTATTAATCGTTTATCAAAGACGGTAACAGGGGGTGACGGACGTATGAAAGGTAAATTCGATTAATAATTTATCTAAGATACAGCACTATCATAACCACTGCCGCCTGCCCACGTCACTGACTGCTCATTTAAAAACTGTATATAAATAGTTCACTCAAGTTTCCCTTTGTCGTAATTCAGTGGTTTTCTACTGCCGTTGAGAACTTTTAAAATGTTTTGTATTGCGCACTGTTGTACTCACAGCTTTAAGGTTTCGTACAAAACAAGTTATGGAACATTCGTTTGAAGTGCTTTTACTACTATCATCTTTTGTTAACACTTGAGTAACTAAATTGCAGTCACTCATAGCGTTGTGCTACGTTGGGTTTGGTTCAGTAGCTTCCGGCTCAGTCGGTCTGAGGTGACCGTTTGTGGCGTTTTCATATTTGAGCTTCTTCGTGCTTCAAAAGGCACGTTACGCCATGTCCCGGTTACCACTTAATGTGATAGTCGTTAAACTGAGTTGGAGTCCTTATCTACCTTGATATGTTCCAACAGCAGGTAGCAACAAACCTGCCTAAACCAAGCAACACGGGGTCCGCGTGATGGAATATGACCTGACCTTTTTCACACGCTTTTCTTAGCTTGACCTGTAACTAACTATGTATATATGTACCTATGTAACGGTATCCTTTTTATTTTATATTTATTATAACTCTACTTTTATACATACCTACCAATGAACTATTTATGACAGTTGATGACAAGCACCCTACGCTTTTCACAATAAAATTAATTTAACAAACTCTTTATACTTCCTTTATAGGTTGATTTGTAATTAAAGCGTGGTTTTTAAACTATAATTTATTAATCTCGATTTGTAAGAGGCCTTTGCCCAGCAGTGGGACAATAGATATAGGGTGAATAAAAAAAATGGTAGGTGTATATAGGTACTCGTATTTTATGAATGATTGCTTTGTAAAAGAAACCAGACAAGCTTCGTACAAAGACCTAAACAGTTTCAAAGAAATTCTCGAACTAAGCGAGAACTAGTTTCCTGTAATTACTTTGTACTGGCATGTGTTCAGTTGACGAACTTCTACATAGTTTGTACAGCTACATTAAGTATACAGCTATTAAGTTTACATGAAACGTTTGAGCTATACCTTATTATATATCTAGGTACGAGTACTAATATATAAAAACCTTCACGCCTCCAACGGGGGAAGCACAGATGTACTGTGAAAGTATACCCACTTTTCGCCAACACTTTTAAGTTTCATGACGTAGACGGCGAACCTATTACCATTATGTTGTGCATAATGCAAGACTCAGGACTGAAACTGGAATATTTTCTATTCAAAAATTAATTTTTACCGACCTAGTATTCGAACCCAGGACCTCGTGATGGCTTCGCATATTATATGCCACTATACCAACAAAGCAGTTCATTCTTCCATTACCATAATATAAATGCGCTAGACTGCCGACAAATACATACGTAATTAATTTGTATTGTTTTGGCACCGATAGCAGTAGTAAGCATTTACTACACTGATATAGTCCATTAACCATATGTAATTACAACCAAAAAACACACCACACAAGATAATTGTTTGTATAACTGAGATATTCATGTGCTATTTTAGTCTAAAGAAATGAAAATAAAACTGCAGTACAATGAATCGATAAAGTTTAGTAACCAAACGCGAGAACAGAGCCAACAAAACAAACCTTTCGAGCTAGGAAATGATGTAGCATGTAGTGCGTCCAGATCGTTATCAACACCCGGCTTTCATTTCCGTGTGTCAGACAGGTGGAAATTGCGAGTCCTCTCTGTGTCGAAATGCTCAATGGTTTGCTTTTTGACTGACCTGTTTTAAACGAAACGCTATTAAGAGTGTAAAATCATTCCTAACTTTCACGTAACAATTTAATTGTCAATTTTTATATCGCACTCGTATTTTGTCACTGCAGTTATCATGAACATCAACATCATAAACGTGTCCAGTTCGTCCCGCTATCTTATCTTGGATCTGCCTTTATTTCACGTTAACTATATCATTCCCTCATTTTTATAATATGTACAGAAAATATCATTGTCTTTGATTATTCACTTACTATCAAACCTTTCTTAAAAATGACTATTCTCTAATTTTTAGAATTGAATACAAACGTGCATTTGTACCGGAAGACGTGGAGTGGGCATTCCCCCTACAAGATGTACGGATGACCTGGTGAAGGTCGCGGGTAGAAGTTGGATGCGTACAGCAAAAAGCCGGTCGTTGTGGCGGTCTTTAGGGGAGGCTTTTGTCCTGCAGTGGACGTCTTTCTGCTGAAGAAGAAGAAGAAGAAGTACATTGGTAATATTTTATAATACATGTAGTACATTACAACTCTACCATCCCCGCTTGGGGGTGTCCTGTATAGGCATGACGGTGTTTTAACTAACTAGTTTTAACTCTAAACAGAACTATTATTATCCCGTATTAGCTACTCGGAACTATGGTCGATTTACTTACAGCGGTTAGCAAGTGTTTTAGAATTGCTGAAATTATTGACAGTTATGAAATTGTTGTTGGTTCGAGGTTTGGGCGTAGATCACTCAGCTCACTGGTTCGAGTAGTCATGGAACCCCAAATTTATTTGTTCCAGTCTATTTGTTCGCGTCTGTACAATGCTTACAGAAGCAAAAGGGTATATATCAAAAAATATAGTTTTCAATATAACTACTACCACCTAATTTATTACGTAAAGTATACATATATGTAAATAAGATAATATTAATAAGATAATAATAAAAATTGACATATAATGAAAAGAGGAAAAATTTATGTACCGAGGAAGACTTAGTCTTTCTTACCATGACCAAATAGACTGTCTTATATGAAGACTAAGTCACAAGTCTCTGTAAACGGCAATTATATATGAAATGAAATATAGTGTGGAGGAAACTCTATTCTTCACCCACTCCACAAGGGATCTAGTTGGTCTGATGATAATGATGATGATAGCCAAACTAATCTATTGAGTAAGAAATGAACCAGCCCTGTTACCAGCTTGTTACCTAGACAAGCAATTAGCCCAGGTGCTATATAGTCAAAAAAATCTTTTGAATCAGAATCAGTATATCTTTTATTCATGTAAACCATTCTAGTATTAATGAATCGTTAGAAACGTAACTAAGACTCTACCACCACTTCGGAATGTCATTCCTGTGGAGAAGAAGGGCAAGCAAATCCATGGTTACTATGTAAAAATAATAAAAAATTACTTTTTCATCTACATTTTGTTATGGGGGGGGGGGGGGCTAGGGTGGTATGGGAAACCAACTTACGTCATATCCTCTATATATAAAACTCTAGATTTATTTTAGAATATCTTCCTTTTGACATTCTTTTTATATGCCTAAATATGCCTTATTTTATCAATAATTTCATTTGCATACAACATATTCAGAAGAGTTTGTTTTTATTTCAGTCTTTCGTCTTCATTACCTATACAAGCTGTTACATAATAAACGCAAGACCTCAGACACCCAGATTAGAGAATTGCTTCATGAATTCAAAATGAAAACCAAATTTACAAATTAAAATGATGCACCCTTTTTTTGAATTAAAATGAACAGCGTAGTAAGACAGCGAGTAGGTATGAAAGATAGTATCGGTGTAAAGATGAGAAAGGGCATGCTCCGTTGGTTCGGGCATATAGAAAGAATGCCAGAGGAAAGAATGACAAAACAGATATACAATGTGAAAGTGGAAGGATGCAGGTACCGGGGAAGACCTAGACTATCTTACCACGACCAAATAAACCGAGTTTTATCTGATGGAAAAGTCAAGAGTCTCCGTAACCGGCGAGCGTGTATGAGACGAACTATGAGAGTCGAGGAAGCCAGAGAGGTATGTAAGGAAAGAACCTGTTGGAACTCTGTACTCTCTGCCTACCCCGCAAGGGATCTGGCGTGAGGTTATAGATAGATAGATAGATAGACCCTTTTTTAAGCACTTTTATACAGCAAATAACAATAAAACTTGAGGTGTATGTGCGCGTTTTGAGAAATACGTTTTTGGAATGTATTTGAAATCTCCTTATTGCTATGAATCAAGAATAAATTAAGTTTTTTATAGCGCACTGAAGGAGTAAAAGCATATTTTGCAAATTTAAAAAAAGAAGATACATTAAAAATAGTTGGAATCAATTCAGTTACCGATTTAGAACAAACTACTTTCAGGTCTTGCGTTTATTATGTTACAGCTTGTATATTGAAAGACGTTATTGGGATTATAGTAGCGAGATCGTTAGCAATATCCATACGATTCTTTAAAATAAAATCAGCACTCATAAAATTTCCAAGCTCTCATTTCATGCCCAAGTTTTTTTATAGACAATATTTATATTAATAATATTGGATAAAACTAACAACATCTTATGAGTACGAGTATACTGTGTAGGCATAATAGGTATTTTTATATTTTGAAAATGTATATGCTTCATTTCATAAATATTATAATATTTACAACCATTCGATCATATTATTTTTTACATAATATAACATATAAAAGTTTGGATGTTTGTTACTCAATCACGCTCAAACGGCTGAAGGATTCGGATGAAATTTAGCTCACAGATAGTGAGTTATGTTATATTACCTGATTCAACACATAGAACACTTTTTATACCTGAAAAACAAATTACGTACCTGTCTAAAGTCAACGCGGACAAAGTCGCGGGCAGAAGTTACACTTGATAATTTTTTGATATACCTGCTTATTTTATTTTTAACTTGAACATTTTTGAAGGTTATTCAATATGAATGCGCCTTTCTAGTATACAATAAAGTAGGTAGTCAAATAAATGAAAGACAGCAGTTTTGTAAAAATATATTATTTTTACAATATATAAATATATAATATTACAAATGATATTCAAAATATTACGCAGTTAATAATATTACATAGAATTCGTGCGAACGGTAAGAGAGCTAAGAAGATATTGTGGTACTTTGGTGATGGATATTTACAGGCATCGCCAAACAAACATGTTTACGATGACGTCGCCTACGCAGAGTACGCCGTATTAATTCATAATTGCTTATCAATCAAAACAGTTAGTGCAACTGAACAGAGACTAAACATGTAATCTGATATCTGTTTACAATGACGTGTTCGACAAATACGCAGTTAGGGCAAGTTGTGCTGAACCATCAAAAGTTCTTAGAATAGATTTGCATGAGCAATACTTTGTTTTTATTCCATCATCTTCTAATGTACTCGCACTGAACTGAGTACGGGTTGGGTATAAAACATAACCAGGTACATTAGTTTATTTCAATCAACAGTTCATTTGTGTAATATCTGAAAGTAACGAAGTACAAGTTAACATCAATAATCACAAAGAAAACATTCTTGCTACAAGCGGGACCTAATAACATCTATTAAGGCTTGCAACGTAGAAATATGGTGTTATGAAAATTACATAGAAGCATAATATTATCAGAGAGCAGCTTATAAAGATGCAGGAAACAATAATTTAAAAGCCACTTAATTTATTCACCGCCATACCTCGGCTTCAGGCTGAAGCTTTATTGTTTGATGTGTTGAACACAAAACCAAATTGGAGTAATAAATATAATGTGGTGTTATTTAACTTGTCTTGTTTTAATTACATTCTAAGAATACAGTGATGTTAATTTGAAAGGGCATCCTTTATACAACAATGAGAATACACTCCCGGTGTGTTGTAATGCTACGTTAACAATGCATCAAAAATCGTTTTATTTTTCGAAAATTTACTTTCTTACATTGATTTCCACTAAACTTCTTATGTACGATCAACAAAAAATGTGTCAGATACATACAATGTTATTTGTTCATCAGTAATTAAACAAACGATCAAACTATTTAAGCATTGTAATTTTTTACAGAACCGTACCTGTTGTTTGTTACCTAATACTAATAAGGTCACTTTTTCGTTATGTGGACATGATACATGATTAAAGAAGTACAAAAATTATGTTAAATCTTTTGTCACCACAACTAATAAATATTTGAGATCATATTGAGAAATATGGTTATTTGAGATATTAATTATTTCAAACGATTTTAATCCACGCTTTGTAGGAAAGGCTTAAGGGTGAAGAGTATAAAGTCAAGAGTATCCGTAACCGGCGAGCGTGTATCAGACGAACTATGAGAATGGAAGAAACCAGAGAAGTATGTAAAGAAAGAACCTGTTGGAACTCTGTACTCTCTGCCTACCCTCGAAGTGATGTAGCGTGATGATATAGACAGATAGATAGATAGATAGATAGTATAAAGTTGATCCAAATTATGCCTACATATACTTTTTTCTCTTTGAATAAAATACCCTAAAAGCCGCACGCAATCGTAATTGCACGCACCGCCGCGCGGTGACGCCAAAAATTCAACAAACGTCCTGTACTAACCGCTCTCCCTGCCGCGTAATCTAGGTTTATCCGAAAAGATTTACCACTTTTGGGGTAAATGTTGTTGACATCAGAGTAGGTGATAATAAAATCATTGTTGCGGTAATGTCTATTTTTATACATATTAAACACTAGAGATAAATATACTTTACATAGTATTAAGGCTTTTAGTAATTTAATGTGGGGAAATATATTTTCATCGTCGTAAATAAATATTAAAACCATGATGTTATTAATACTAAAACTTACAGACGAAAGAATTAATTCGATATTTTATTAATACGGCACTTCAGTTTTTCGAGTTAGGTATGACATATGATCCCATCATTTCCTTTTGAGCTCACTAGCATTTTGACTGGCAGAAACGACACAAAATGGCATAATTCGATTTAATTTAACATTCGCAGAGCATGTTATTCCTACGACTACGTTTTATCTTTTTGCCAGCCAGAACTATTATTGTCTCTGCTTTATTTTCTATGTTGTCGACTTATCTGACTTCGACTTACTCTGATTTTATCTGGTACTTACTCAACGGGTTGCCATTGCGTCTATTTAGCAAGAAAATACAAACCAAATACTTTAACAAGCCCCACAAATTTTCAATAGGCGCTTGATAGACATCCATATCCCCTTCCCTCCGGACCGCGAAAGCGTAAAGACGTATTACCCGTACTAATTTTAATAATAAAAATATCTATTTTTGCCGAAAAATAACAAAAAAATAATTTTGTGAAGTACCAGGCGCGCATAACGTACGAAGCAACTCTAAACATTTGGCGTGTATAGGACAACAACAGCAGAGAAGGAACGAACGACGGAGCTTCGCTGCGCACACACAGTATATCAATCACACACATCGCGCTTGAAACAACTCATAAGCGGAGCGATTAGCGGGAAACCGGTGGTCCAAGCATAAACATTTAATGGTGAATATTTTTATCTTGTTTTTGTTTTATTTTTCTTTTCTACTGAAATCCAAAATGTCTGTCGCTAGAACGCCACCAAAGAGTGAGTGCACAAAATCAGCTCCAGCATATTATGGATCAGACTCCGCTTTGCACGATTGGAAAAACCAAAATCAACTGGATTTCAATGTGACAAAAAGGTGTAAACGAAGGCTGGATGGGCCAACAGAGACTTCAAACATTACGTTGTTAGAACTAAAAAATATGTTTGAGGATTTTCAAAACAAACAGGAAGTTAAATTCGAAGCACTAAAATCTACCATGGAAGCCATAGTAAAACAAAACGATGAGATCAAACTATCAATGAATCTTTTATCAGATAAATATGATGACATTTTGTCAAACATGAAAAATCTTCAACAGGAAAATAGTAGAAATAAAGACCACATAAAGCTTCTAGAAACACAACTGCAATTATTGAAAAAAAAATCCCATTCAAGCTGTGTTGAGCTACGAAACATACCTAAGAAGCAAAATGAAACAAAGCAGAGCCTAGTGGAACTAACAAAAAACATTGGAGCTATTATTAATACAACTATACATGACTCCGACATACACGACGTGTACCGCTTGAAATTAAAGGACAAGCCAAATGGTCCCATCATAGTAAATTTAAACTCAGTTCTTACCAAAGAAAATCTAATTAAATCGACTATAACATACAATAAGGGAAAACCAGCTGATCAAAGGCTGAATACTACTATGCTCAAAATGATTGGACCTACTAAACCAATTTATATTGCCGAATTGTTAACAAATAAAGCCAAGCGATTACATTACTTAGCCAGAGTATTTGCGAAAAACAATAATTACGACAGTTGCTGGTCCTCCTATGGAAAAATATACAAAAAAAACGAACCGCGAATTTGCGTCGACAGTGAAGAAGTACTGGAAAACCTCAAAAAAAGTTCCTGACTAGATAAGTTGAGCTATTTAATATTAGTATTTTCACAGTTCAATGCATGCCTAATTTACTATTTTTGCTTATGCCAATGTCACTTTATAACCGTTATTATACTATATTTCTTTAAAAAACTAACTAATATTGTAATCGTTAAGGCCTGCATTCTCTATCATACTCTAAACACATTCATAACCTACAATCAAAATCCACACCACACATACAAAAACTCTAAATACAATAAACAACTTATCTACATGACTTATATACCTAGCCACTTAGCTATTCCATTTTTGGAGTTTTTTATTATTATCTTATTTTAATTATTATCAAAATAAAGTATGATAGTCTCCTTGAATATATCAAACTATCAACACACAGTGTACAGCAATGTATAAATCCTTCTGAAAACTGTATGCTTAAAATTCAATGAACTACATCAGATACAACATGATCTAGATTCCTTTAATATTGCAGAATCCGCTTTTTGTGATGTTGAGGAGTCTAATAGGTTGATACCGGACTCAAATAAGGGCATCAAAATGTTTCAACAGAAAATTAGGAGCTTAAAACGAAACATGACCAGGTTACATCCTTTACTTGCTAGAAGTGGAGTGAATTGGGATCAATCCAACCTCAATATACCAAGTATAAGTGGCTATAATCATTTCGCTACCACTAAATACCATACGCAAAACGAAGGTGTCGTGGTGTACTGTAGAAGTGACTTGCTTATATTAATAGAAGTACCAAACTTGACAGAGGCAAATTGTATAGCCGTAACGTTTCACAAAAATACGTTAGCACTGGCCATTTATCGACCTCCTGGTTATAAAAATGTTAACAATTTTATTCAATCCCTAAATAATATATTAACAAAATACACTAGCTTGCAGAATATCGTAGTATTTTTTTTTTTTCTTAATAAAAAACGTTGCCCCACACTAGGATTAATTCCTGTGTCGTGGGTGCGTTTACAAACATGAAAATTCACATACACAAATACCCAGACCGGAACAAATAATTGTGGATCACACAAAGATTTGTCCCGTGCGGGAATCGAACCCGCGACTATTAGTCACAGTGGGCGGGGCGGACTAAGTCCTTAACCACTGCGCTAAATCGTCCGTTTGTCATTAGGTGACATAAATATCGATATTTGTAAACACAATTCGGATCCGAACTCCTCCCCCTACTTGGACATGTTAGCATATCATGGAATCTTGCCAGCTTATACACTCCCGACACATAACAAAACGTGTCTCGATCATGTACTTTTGAAGACCAAATTAGCAGCTCGTAGTCTTATACTACAAACATCGCTCACAGATCATCATAGCGTCGGCCTCTATATTACAGCAAAGCTGAGACTCAAACCTGCAAAAGTAATCAATAGAATCAATCATACGACGATCTAAAGAATTAACAACAGTAGACTATGATCATCTATACACGTTACATGATGCAAACGCAGCTACTGACTATTTTATAACTACACTGCGTACACTAATTATATGTAATACTAAAGAAATTAAAATCACATCAAGAAAAAGGCTTTTAAAACCATGGATAACTCCAGGTATCCTAAAATGCTTAAAAAATCGAGACCACCTTCATAAAAAGTTAAAAAAAGATTCTAATAATGATATAGTACAAATCACATGCAAAAGGTATAGAAATTTTTGCTCCTCCATATTAAATAAACTAAAGCATGAATATGAAAAATCACAGCTAGAAAGTGCAAATAAAAATAACAAAAACCTTTGGAAAGCTATAAAAGAGATACCACACAGTCAAAAATCAAAAGATACACCAATTGAACTCCTAGACACGAAAGATCCGTTGCAATCTATTAATAATATCAATAATTATTTTGCAAATATTGGTAAATCATTAGCAGAAAAGATTAAATCTACGAATAGTCACACACAACCAAAATTCCTAAATTCATGCCTAAGTTCACTTGCACTGCTGCCCACTGATGAAAATGAGATTGAGACATTAATAAGTAGTTTAAAAGTTGACAGCGCTACTGGATTGGATATGATATCTGCAGATATTTTAAAAGTAATAAGAATATTTTAACAAAACCCATAACCTACATCTGTAACCTATCGCTTTCAACTGGGGTGTTCCCTACAGCACTTAAACATTCAAGAATTTACCCAATTCATAAGAGTGGTGACAGAGACTCTGTCGATAACTTCATACCAATTTCCATTCTCCCCACCTTATCAAAAATCTTAGAGCGCATCATAAATAAAAGATTGATAAAATACTTGGAAGAAAATAATATGTTATCTCCAGCACAATTCGGTTTTAGATCTAATAAATCGACATCTGATGCAATTCATGAGTAATAGTACATATTACATAGTACAACAACAATTATATAGTACAACTTATATAGTAACTAATCTTGACAACAAAAAGAAACCGATTGCAATATTTCTAGACCTAGCAAAAGCTTTTGACACAGTCTCTGTGCAAATATTGTTAAAAAATCTCGAGTATCTGGGAATTAGGGGCCTTCAGTTGCAACTACTCAAAAGTTATTTAACTGAAAGAACACAGTGCGTAAAGATAGACAGTACTACAAGTAATGATGTTTTGGTTCATTTTGGGGTTCCTTAGGGAAGCATTATAGGTCCGACGTTGTTTCTCGTTTACGTCAATGACCTGTGCCAATTAGACCTGTATAAGGCCAAAATTATTATGTATGCAGATGACACAGCACTACTTTTCAGTGGAGAAACCTGGGATGAAGTCTTTACAAATGCGCAGAGGGGCTTTAATAAAGTAACAAATTGGCTCAAGGATAACCTATTAACACTTAATGTAGGTAAGACAAAATATGTAACCTTTTCTTTGAGAAACACATGGTCCGATATTAATCAATATACAATTATATCTCATAAATGTAATAATAATTATAATTCCAATCATATAAGTTATTCCTGCCTTTTGTGCCCCAGACTTGAAAGAACTAATGCTATTAAGTATTTGGGTGTAATAGTTGATGGTAGAATAAGCTTCCAAGATCACATTGATTTGCTGGCGACAAGAATACGTAAACTAATTTATATATTTAAAAATCTACGACACATTACTGACAAACAATTGATAAAAACAGTTTATTTCGCACTTGGGCAGTCACAACTTAATTATTGTATCACTATCTGGGGAGGGTCAATAAAAACCCTGTTGTTAAAAATTGAAAGAGCCCAGAGAGCTGTTCTAAAAGTAGGCTTCTGTCTACCATTCATGCACCCCACCACTGATGTATATAAGCAGAGTAAGATTCTAACAGTTCGCCAGCTCTATATTTTGCACACTGTTATTAAGCAACATTCTGTATTGCCATATGAACCCAAGCTGATTGCGAATCGACGCAGAAAAGACTTGGTTTGTACAAAACCATTGTATAACACTAGTTTTGCACATCGTTTCTTGTGCTACCAAGGTGGTAATCTGTACAATAAAATTAACAGAATTTTATCAATTTACTCGCTTCCGAAAACCAAGTGTAAAACTGTAGTTAGGGAGTGGTTACAAAGCTTGGATTACGAGTTAACGGAGAAACTACTTTACTAATATTCTAAGGTAACAGGACGACTAGGTATACATATTGGTCATAAATGCACACATATACATACACACGCGCACACACACATGCACACACACATGCATGCACACACACAAACACACAGACGCCTACAATCATTCACATAGGGCATATTAAAACTAAATTAATATTCGTATTATATTGTCTCCTTCTTAATCTTAAATAATTTCTCATGCGTGATTATATCCTAATTTTTATAACTTTATTCCATATTTCCGTAAGGTGAGGGCCTGGTGATCTGTAATACAGGTTAACCCCTATAATAGACACCAGCTTCTCACAAACACCTGACAAAATTGTTCACTTAAATTAGTTAAGATTCTATTATAAGTTTTGTTGTGAGGAGAAATAAATAAATTTATTATTATTATGTATATATTTATTCAGTATTATTTCTTATAAAATATATATAAAAATATAAAATACAAATATTCTTATATATATTGTATAAAAAAAATGTGCTCCACCGACAGCAAGGTCTACGGCCCAAGCTACCGGTGGTCAGGGCTCCAAAGAGAGGAACCTCCTCACAATGCGTGCCGTGTCCAACATTACTGCCTTCTGTATCAGACCCTTCACCCAACTGCCTAGCGAGAGCTTTACAAGGTGTTTATCAAAGCTCTTCGCTATAAGGCCGTTGACTGAAACGACCATCGGAATAATGATAGTTGAATCAACATTCCACATGGCGGTAACCTCATGGGCCAGGTCCAAATATTTAGATAATTTTTCTTTTTCGGCCTTCACAAGGTTCTCATCATGCGGAATGGTCACATCAACGAGCATTACACGACGCATTGATCGATCTATTATCACGATATCAGGTTTATTGGCTACAATAGCCCTGTCCGTGATAATAGATCGATCCCAGTAGAGCGTGATATGACCACTTTCGAGAACTGGAAGAGGCTGGTACTGGTAGTACGGTACTTCAGAGTCCACAAGGCCATATTTAAGAGCAAGTTCCTGATGGATAATCCTAGCCACTTGGTTGTGTCTGTGCAAGTACTCTCCGTTAGCAAGACGAGAACAACCGAAAACAACATGTCTAATAGACTCACCGGGACGGTGGCATGCCCGACAAATGTCAACCGTGCCGTCCTTTAGGATGTGCTTCCGGTAGTTGTTCGTCATGATAACTTCGTCCATAATTGCAAAGACAAAGCCTTCAGTTTCCCCAAAAAGTTTGCTAAAGCGTAGCCAGGTCACGGAAGCGAGCTAGTCCACCCGCCCGCCCGATAGAACCATCCGTGTAGCCCATCCATATGGCTGTGCGGTCCGAAATACCTAATACCTGGGGCCTTCGCCAGTTCCTGTTTGCCAAGGAAAGCGGAGTTAGGCCTCTATCGATTGCGGCAACATCTCGATACATCACCACGGATACACTCAAAAAGTTCTGTCTGAGATTGCACACCTCGCGGTTGTGTAGTGTCTTAGCGTTTAAAAACCCACGACCACCGCACTTCCGCGGGATGTACAACCTCATAACAGACGACCGCGGGTGATGCATACGATACGCTGTCAGCAATCGACGGACCTTTCTATCCAGGGCATCCAGTTCAGACTGAGTCCACCTTAGTATGCCAAAAGAGTAAGTAAGAACAGGCATGACCCAACCATTGAAAGCTCGGACCTTATTTCCACCTGATAGAAGGCTTTTTAATACTTTTATCAGGCGGGCAAAGAACCGATCTTTCAATGATTGTTTCATATCCTGTTCAGCTATACTTAAGGCTTGTGACATACCAAGATACTTGTAGGAATCCATTTCAGAGAGACCTGAGGGATATATCTTCAGAGAGCTGTAGATTAAAAGAATCTTCAACTCTCCCTCTTTATACATGGATGACCGCACACTTGTCTACTCCAAACTCCATTCCGATGTCGTTGCTAAAATTGCCGGTTATTTTGAGCAACTCCATCAGGTCTGTTTTCTTCGAAGCGTACAACTTGAGATCATCCATGTACAGTAGATGAGATACAGGCTCACTCTTCCTCCGCAAATGATAACCTAGCTTTGAATCCTTAAGTATAGCACTTAATGGATTGAAAGCTAAGCAGAACCACAACGGACTCAAACTGTCGCCCTGAAAGATACCCCTGCTTATCTTTATAAAGTCCGATGAACCAGAAAGGCCTCCACATCCTAGGTGACGAAGAACTGTGGAAAGAGGAAAGAGCATAGCGCCGGGTGTACTCTGTACAGCTCCAGCACCCTCCCCAGCCATGTATGAGGCACCGAATCATAGGCCTTCTTATAGTCAATCCAGGCCATGGAGACATTCTTTCTGGATCGTCGCACCTGTTGGCAAATGGCAATATCAATGAGGAGCAAATCCTTTGTACCCTGGGACCCCCCCTTACAACCATTCTGAGTAGGCGATAGAATATGCTGTGCCTTAAGGTGATTATTGATTTTTATGTTCGGAGAATGCGCGTGAAGTCCGATGGAATGTTGTGCAATGCACAAGGGGGTTTCAGGTCTGGAAGAGGATGTTCGGATCAAGTCTTCTCACTCCGCAACATCGTAGAGAAGCATCTGGTAGTGGGCCGGAAGGTTTTCTGCGGTTTTGTAGATCTGGAGAAGGCATTTGATAGAGTTGTGCGAAAGAGACTTTGGGACATTTTGCCAGAGTATGGTATAGATGGCACTCTGTTGCGAGCCGTCCAGTCCACTTATGTGGACTGCAAGGCATGCGTATGGGTGGGTGGTAACAGGTCACCCTGGTTTGACGTTAAAATCGGCGTCAAGCAGGGTTGCGTGTTGTCCGCTAGACTGTTTATAATATATCTAGACAAAAGTCTTCAAAGACTGAAAGCGATGAATGAAGGTGTACAAATGGGTGACTTAGTGGTAAACCATCTACTTTATGCAGATGACGCGGTTTTAATAGCGCCAACAGCCACTGATCTGCAATCACTAGTCATAGTTATGAAAGACGACTGCATGATCAATGAATTGAATGTGAAGAAAACCAAGATTATGGTTTTTGAAAGGGAAGAAACCAGGACGAATGTAAGGATTGTGGTTGGTAACGATGTGCTGGAGCAAGTGAATGAGTTTGTATATCTTGGATGCGCCTTCAGTAAGGATGGGAAATACACCGCTGACATAGAGAGAAGAGTGAGTGCAGGGAACAGAGTGAATGGTGCGATGGGAAAGCTACTCGGGAGCCGGCACTTAAGCCATAAGGTGCAGCTGGCCATACATAACGGAGTTCTTGTCCCAACGCTGTTATATGGTAGCGAGAGCTGGGTATGTAAGAAGGAGAATGAAAGTAGGATAAATGCGGTAGAAATGCGAGCTCTGCGGAAGATGTGCGGAGTGAAGCTGACCGACCGCATTAGCAACAGCATAGTAAGACAGCGAGTAGGTATCAAAGATAGTATCGGTGTAAAGATGAGAAAGGGCATGCTCCGTTGGTTCGGGCATATAGAAAGAATGCCAGGGGAAAGAATGACAAAACAGATATACAATGTGAAAGTGGAAGGATGCAGGTACCGGGGAAGACCTAGACTATCTTACCACGACCAAATAAACCGAGTCTTATCTGATGGAAAAGTCAAGAGTCTCCGTAACCGCAGAGCGTGCATGAGACGAACTATGAGAGTTGGGGAAGCCAGAGAGGTATGTAAGGAAAGAACCTGTTGGAACTCTGTACTCTCTGCCTACCCCGCAAGGGATCTGGCGTGAGGTTATAGACAGATAGATAGATAGATTGATTTTTATTCTCAGAATGGATGTAAGGAGTTTATAGACCGTAGGTAGACATGTAATCGGTCTTAAATTATAGGTTCCGAAGTACTGCCAGATTTGTGAATCAAGTGAGTGACACTCGATGTCATAAAGCTAGGGAGCGATCCCAATTGAAGAGCTTCTTGGAATTGAGTCGCTAGACGAGAATGTGAGCCCTGGAGCCTCTTTAGCCAGAATGCGTGCAGTCCATCCGGCCCCGGACTTTTCCAGTTCGACGCCGCACGAACCGCACAGGCCAGATCTTCACGGCTTATGACTACGGGCTCCATTTCCTGAATGGGCCCACAGGATCGTCCAACAACATCAAACCATTCGCCCTCGGAGTGACTGACGGGCACTGACCAAATTTTACGCCAAAACTCGGCCATCACGGCCGCATTTGGCAAATGCACGCCAGTCACTCTCTATTGGGGGCGCTCCCAAGCCTGGTATACACTCCTTTGATTCGTCTGGAAGGTGCGATTCACGTGGTATCTGTCCGCTCTCGCCTTATACCTGCGAATCCTCTTCTTCTTATTATTATTATTAGTGTGATCTCTTAAACTGTCTGTTTGCTTCATGACCCCTGACGTGTCTTGCCAAGAACACCTATTTACCAGCCCATAAGCTCATACTTTATCGTAAGTAAACGACTAATGGACAAACGATGTATTGTCGAATTTGAAAAAGGGTTAAAAACTTGCTTGGAAAATGTGAATCTATAATATTTGAATATAGGTAATGATAACTTAGTTAATAATGATATTGAATATCCCATCGCAAAAAAAAACCGTATTTTTTTCAAGTTCGCTTAAGTAATGATCGCCGATAATATCGAAAAGAACATTAACAAATGATCATCCGATGACATCGCAGAAAATAGCCCAAACTGTTCCGAGTGGAAGTTATTACGGGCAGTGATCAATCTTGCTATATAAATTGATGACATCATCGCCACATACTGAGTTCTTAGATTTACGCGAATATTACACATGAAATAAAACTATTTTTCGGATTTTATCGCGACAGTGTCGCTCAAAGAAGTCTGCAGTCTGTGAACATGTCCTTGACCGCACCTGCCATAACATCAGATTTGATAGACCACAAATCCTCGTGAAAGAACACCGATTCCTACCAAGGATGGTTCACGAGACTATTGAAATTAAAAAACATCCTAATTTCAATAGAGAAGATGGCTGGGTGCTTCCATCGACTTGGGACCCGTAAATAATATAATCAAATCCAAAACCAAGCATAACACTGCAAGACCCCAAGACAAGACACCGTGAGCTTATTCTGCGTAGATCGGACCAACAAAAATAATTAAGAAGTTTGAGGGTACCCCGGAACAACTATGCCTTTTGGACGTCTAACACCTCAGTCCCTCCCGTGACCATGGGTGCTGCAAAGCACTCGAAACTTAAAAATCTAAAATAAATCGCGATAAAATCCGAAAAATAGTTTTATTTCATTATCGCCACATGTTGATTCTCTATGAAAAGATATTGTCCTGGCCGTTTTAATTTGAAGCTATACAATTGTATACAGTTTGGTTTTTCTGTGTTAACTCTGGTCAATTTTTATTGCTAATAGAGTCAAGCTAACAGCTAACAGAGTCAATTCAAGGGCAGTGTGCAAATGTGTAAAGGTTGTCTATTATTATTTGTGAGCATATTATTCATAAGGCTAAATCTATTAACAAAATTCCAGAACATCTGATCTCAATATTTTCATATTATACTAAAATACGAATCCAGTTAATCGGTGATGGTTAAAATTCGGGTTTAGCGGAATAATATCAATAGAATCGAAAATAAAATACCTATACTACAGAAAACCTAATAATGAGCAATTACCAATAATATAAAACGCAGAAAACAGCAAAACATTAAAAAAACTCTCATTATACATTAATACGGTTAAAACTCGGCAATTTCCATTTTTTCTACGTCAAAGAGTCAAAAGGTGTCGCCTAAACATTTAATATATTTCTAAGGACCCAAAAAGTTGACTTTATAACCCTTTAGAGTATTCACTAGATGAAAACAACTATTACTTTACCCACTTCTGATTAAACCAAACGGTGAAGAGAGACGAAGGGGACCATAAAACTATTAGTCTACAGAGGGATTAGTACAAATAAATTAACGTTAGCGTGACGCTAGCGGTTTGATATGCCATCCTTTTCACACACCAAATTTAATTAATAAACATGAACGTGACAGCACGCTTGCTCTCTAGCGTTACGCTAACGTCAACGTTACGCTTGCGAACTTTTCGTACTAAGCCCTCAGTTTGGTCACAAACGCTGCAGAAATTAAACCTTAAAACGACAATCCAGGTTTTTATGAATTTCATAACAAGAGCGCCGAAGGAAACGACAGGGTTCGGTAAATTATAACTTGGGCAATTTAACGTTTTGTGGCCCCACAATTACTTGTTTAAGTTATTTGAAGCCAAATTAAAATGCAGCATAAAAACTAAAAACACCTAAATAGGTTTTGGTAAAAGACTAGCCCGCTGAGTTTCTTGCCGGGTCTCATCATTGCAGACCGCGATCCCCTTCGGTGATAGATGTCCAAAATGTAATATTTTGTTCGTTTATAAGTGCTTTTTATCATCATCATCAAATAAATATTTTAACTTAGACTTCGTTAGTTTAAACTACAACTAATGTTCTTGAAACCTCGAAATTCCACCTGAATAAGGCATACATATAACATGTCTCAGTTGTTACGTGTTAATAAATTCATTGCGACTTAGTTACAGCAAAAACATATTACGCTTACGTGCAAATGTGAGTTCTCAACTTCAAATACGTAAAGCATGTCGCATTAGCATTTGTTGAATTCGTATTCAGACTAATATAAAATTGTAGCAATACATCTAGTACATCTTACTCTGAATTCCAGACTAGAAAAAAAAAAACAAAACACCGTCACGCCTATATTCCCCAGAGTGGGTGGCAGAGGTGTACTGAGTACACCCACGTTTCGCTGACGATATTAGGTCCCATGTAATAGGGGGCGAGCCTATTGCCATATACCGGGCACAATTCCAGACTAGAACATTTCACTATAAATCATTCTTCTCGTTTTAAATAAATTAAAAGCAGATAAACCCGACATGCATTCACCTGCACAAGTAAATACCAGAGTGAAATAATGAACAAATGAATTTAAATTTATCTAGTCATTATATATCATTCTTGAAATTAATTTATATAATCAACTACGGATGGCTTAGTCCAGTGGTTAAGAGTCGCTGGATCGAAAAGTCATGGGTTTGATTCCCGCACGGCACAAATCTTTGTGTGACCCACACATATTGGTTTAGGTCTAGACATAAACCAATATTTGTGGGTCACACACATGCTCAAACACCTAGGTGTTTGAGCATATCGGTTTCATGTTTGTAAACGCACCCACAACACAGGAATAATTCTGACTGTAGGGCTACATTTATTTAAAAATAACAAAAAAGATATAATTCTACTAGTAGTAGGCAAATCTATCGTCGAGTTGGATATTGCAACCGACCATTAGTCTTCACAGGAATGACATTTCAAAGTGATGGGTAGATAGTCATTCTTGCTTCTCTTATGATTCATAAATACTTTATTGGGATACGTAAATAAAAAACATTATTATTCTGATTATCTGGTGACACTGCAGTACCATATTACAATACAACGCCACAATACAATATAAAGTAGCGTAGACAATACGGCTAGGATATACTTAGAGTGGTTTTTCTCTCCTATGAACACCTCTAAGAAAATTCGTGAGATTATTTCAAAGAATTTTCGTCCATTTATTTTGTCCGCTTTCAAAATTTTACTCACGTCGACATAGTATTCGCACGCATCGGCTCAAATAAAAGGTTTTTCTTGAAGAATAATACATAATACTCTATAGATTTTATTGAAACTTGAAATACATTGAATAAGAAAACGTTTCAGTGCCAACAGATTTTTATTTAATTAAGCACGTAGAAGTACATACGTCAGCCTAGAGGCACTAACGATTTGAAGTTATAGTAACGCTGTCCAGAAGGCATGTTGTCATTTTCATGTTTATTTAGTAAATTTTTAGTGTGAAAGGGATGGCGGATATTAACTAGGTAGCTTTACGTTAGCGTCAAACTTTTCACGGTAAGAAGGCTTAGTACGAACAGATTGATGTTAAGGTAACGAGTTAATTTATTATCCATTTCACACTGCTAATTTACTAAATAAAAATGAACGTGATCGGTCGCTTTCCTAATAGCAACACCTAGCGGCATCCTTAATTTGTTTGTGCTAAGCTAGTTCTCAGTGTTCAAACGTTTTGTCCACAATTTAGCCTTAACTCAGGTATTTTTAATGATTTGTCTTTATATTTACTTGAATTTATATTTCGGAAAACGGCTAACAAACCTTAAAAATCACTTAGTTTATTACAAGTACCAATCGTATAGAAATTGAGGACAATAAAACGTTTGCTGGAAAACGATAAAAGAAAAAATAAGCAAACAAATGATTTTCTGACTCCGTACGCAGGCAATCGTGAAGAAAATCTTTTGTCTAGACGACGACCGTAGGTTTCTATAAAGGTTAGCCAAACAAACAATACATCTTATTCAATTAGGTAAGTTATATTTGGGCTTATATATTTACCCGTTTCTTTTGACAGCTTCTATTGTTACTGGTATAAAATAGTGAACCTCTAGAACTCTAGCGTGTGTTCCTCGAGCAGAAGTGAACAGTGAATACTCAATTTTAACCGACGATGTTAGGTCCCATGTAATAGGGAGCGAGCCTATTGTCATCATACCGGGTACAATGGGATTTCAGATTGATACTGGATTTTTTTCTATCACAAAATTGCTTTATGTCCTAATGATTGCTACGAGCGCTATTCGCCAATAGATCAACAAGACAGTCATATAATATACACGGAGTAATTTTAGTCGTCCTAGAGTGAAAGATTAGTAATAACAAAATGAACAAAAAGAACATTTCAATAAATAACTCCTCCCTACTGACCTATCCGAATATCATACTAGGGTGTATATCCGGAACACCGAAGGTATCTTCCGGACAGCTAACGAGCCGTACCGCCCCTCGATATCATTTTGCGTTTGATATATAGGTGTTTTAATGCACTAAATTAGTATAGTTATGGCGATGTGTATGGCTGATTGAAGTATCCTTTTTTTTTAGTACCAGTGAAAAGTAGGCATTGGATATATCGCCTGGGCTTTCGCTTCAAGGTAACTAAAATTACACCGTGTACAGAGAGAGTGACATAGGAAATGTTGCTCCACACACGAAACCCCTGTTACAAAATAAAGCTATCTATAACAAAGGGAAATATCTATCATACAATAAGGCCACGCCATGTCGCCTTTCGATAAGTGACAATAAAACCGCTGTTTCAATGTGGTTGTGTCCCTGCACGGTGAGGTCACGCATGTTGGCGTGGTCAGGAAACCATGCACAGCGTGCGTGTGTATGCATTGTGTCCCACCTGCATTTTTATACAAAGCAACATGATAACGGCTGTTGGCTTGGTCCAGTTGCTAAAAGCTCAAGCCGCTCCACCCTCTGTAACGAGGTCCGATCCCCGCATGGAAATGATTTGTCTAGATATTTGTGTATGTGTATTTCATATTTGTTAACGCACCTGCGATACAGGAATAATTCCTAGCTTGTAGGTAGTATTGGACAATGGGCTTTGAAGATACACCAGGGGGTTTCTATACGGCAAACAGCATGAATGTGAAAATTCTGTTATTATGAGTTTTATATCAATCTTGTAGGTACCTCACTGTATAAATAAGTAGGATAATATAAAGGAGGTATATAAATAATAATAAATAATTCAGTCACCGCTAAAAATAGTCAAATAAAAAACTTTAAAAAAAGGAAAACCGACTTCAAAAATCAGAAAATAAATATTTGAAGTCGGTGCCAAGTAACCGACTGCACCAACTAGCAGCGACTACAAACATTTTTTGCTTTTTGAAGTCGGTTTTGCTTTTTTTAAAAAGTTTTTTATTAGTTTTAGGTAACTGACTTTGTATATGTATTATCTGTTCCTTTATGATTAAAAAAGCGTTGGTTCAGTTTAAATACAACCAATTTAAATACACATACCCCATTCGTAGCAAGTTTATTATTTTGCATTCTTTGAATTGTAATAAAAAACGGGCAATCTCGAATAACAAAACACTACATTCTAATTTAACTTTGAAGTGCGCTCTAGGGGTTGCTTAAATCGTGAATCAGAATTGTTCGATATCGATTCCATTAGATCGGACATTGGAATAAATGGGCACTAGGTGTAATGGTTTGCATTACACCCAGTTCTATAGTCGGCCTCAAGGCGATTTGCACAAAGCTTTGGGCGAGATGAAACGAAATCACCGTATTAAAAACGGTTCTTTATCAATACCTTATCGATGTCGAAATGAATGACTTTATAAGAGAACATTTTTTTAGCTCAGTAAATTTCTTTGGAACATTTATTTGATTCAGCTTAAGAAAGTCAATGTAAAGAATTATTATCTTTTCATGTTTCATGAATAAAGCGAAAGGATTCATATTTCATGAATAAGGGAAAGGATCGCAAAGCTCTGCATTCAAGAAAGTGAGTTAAATTATTCAGTAATAAAAATAATCAACTTACGAAGCTCCGCGCTTCTTAACGTTCCGAACTCTTAACCGAATCTAAACCACTTTCGGCTGGTGAAATGGTACAGTTAATTACATTAGTTACCCTTATACCATGCTCTCGCGCTAGTCAATTTACTTAATAATTCATTTAAGTGGCAAACACTTCCTAGGCCCGATGCATACTTATTTCCAAAATCAAAATTATTTAGTTGGCTAACAGTCTCACAAAAGAAGGTGAAACTATTGTTCCATTACTCAGCAAAGGCCTTCTCTCTAAAATTGAGGTGATAGTATCTCTCCACCGTTTCACACAAGCCTGGCGTGGCGAATGCTCTATTTTTACTCACTTAGTTTTCTTGAAGCCTTCTATCCTTTGCCCGGTAGTGTAGTATACCTTATACGTTACACTTTGTTAATTTTAAAAGGCACTCAAACAATAACGATATTTTCCAAACTTCCTAAGAAAATGGATCCAAACTACAGTCAGTTGCCCTCCCACAGGGATATCCCGAACAATCTATAATACTCGTTTTGAAGACAAGTGATGACATATCGCTAACCGTGACTCCATTATTTTGAGCCCCTTGAGGTTAATATAAGGTGAGTTTTTTAGGTAAAAATTTCAAATTTGATGGAGGTTTGAATTGACCACAAAAACATTAATAGAAATGTTTATGCCGAAGCACTAATCTATATGATTCAAAGGATTAGTATTTTGTAGGACCTACAGCGTTAGCAGCACGTCTTTACGCAGCATATTGTGCTACAAAACTATTAAACTCCCTAGATGTGACTGAGTACACAATGCTTCTACTTTCGATATATAGGTATATTAACCAAAGTTAATAACAGGGATTTTTTTTTGTATCGTAGGTGGTTATAAAACTGCTTCTACTAACTATTTAGCAACTAGATACAAATAAAGAATTTATATTCTACACTAGTAGCGAACAAAGAGAAGTATTTCTGCTATGCCAACTTAAGAACTTTGGCTATGGTAAATTGTTTGGAAGTCTCTAAATTAATGAGTTAATAAAATAAAAAGAAAGTATTAATATACTTCTGCACAAACTAGTAAGCATGGGAGAAAATAACAGCGCACCCTAACCACCAAGAGGGGCACCGGTGCGTTCCATACGGTGATCCCAGAGTCCCTACAAAGTGCTGATGTCGACCCCTACCCACTACATCACTACTTATTAGACTTTAGTCCAGAGGTGTATTAGTGATACACCTCTGGACTAAAGTCTAATAAATAAGTACAGTTACAAACATTTAATAAAAACAAAATGTTTTCCTTTGATAAGATTTGAATCATCATCTCAGCCCATACTTGGCCACTGTTGAACATAGGCCTCCCCAATCGCTTTCCAGCTTAACCGGTCCGATGCCACCTGCATCCAACGACTTCCTGCGATTTTCACAAGATCGTCGGTCCATCTGGCAGGCGGTCGTCCCATGATGCGCTAGCCAATACGTGGTCGCCACTCTAGAATCTTTCTGCCCCAACGCCCGTCCGATCTACGCGCTATGTGGCCCGCCCATTGCCACTTTAGCTTGCTAATCTTAAGGGCTATGTCGGTAACCTTGGTTCTTCTACGAATCTCCTCATTTCTGATTCGATCGCGTAGAGAAACGCCGAGCATAGCTCTCTCCATAGCTCGCTGAGCACCTCTGAACTTTTTTATGAGACCTATTGTAAGAGACCACGTCTCTGATTCATATATCATCACTGGTAACACACATTGACTGAAAACTTTAGTCTTAAGGCACTGAGGTATTTTGGATGAGAAGATATTGCGCTGTTTCTCGAACGCTGCCCAGCCGAGTTGGATTCGTCGATTGACCTCTCTCTCAAAGTAGGACCTACCTAACCGGACTACCTGTTCCAGGTAAATGTATTCGTCGACAACTTCAAGAGTAGAGTTCCCAACGGTGAGTGCGGTGGGTACGACATGGACGTTACACATTATTTTCGTTTTGTCCATGTTCATTTTAAGACCCACTTGTTGAGATATTCTGTTGAGGTCACCGAGTATTCGTCCTACATCTTCCAGCGACTCCGCCGCGACCACAATGTCGTCGGCAAATCGAAGGTGAGTGATGTATTCGCCATTGATGTTGATGCCAAGTCCTTGCCATTCCAAGAGCTTGAAGGCGTCCTCTAAGGTGGCCGTAAACAGTTTCGGAGAAATGACGTCTCCCTGTCTTACTCCTCTTTTTATGGGGATCACCTTCGTGCACTGCCCCTGTACTCGGACTGACATGGTGGCGTTATTATACAAGCACTTCAACACTTCGATGTACCTATAGTCAATGCGGCATCGCTGGAGAGATCTTAGAACCACCCAAGTCTCGATCGAATCGAAGGCTTTCTCATAGTCCACAAACGCCAAGCATAGTGGCCGATTATACTCCTCGGTCTTCTGTATAATCTGCCGCAGCGTATGTATGTGGTCTATGGTACTAAAGCTTTTCCGGAAACCGGCTTGTTCGGGAGGCTGGAAGTCATCAAACCTGCATTCGAGACGATTCGTAATGACTCTCGAAAACAACTTATAAACATGGCTCAGCAGTGTGATGGGCCTATAATTCTTCAGTAAAGTGTTATCACCTTTCTTGAAAAACAGTACCACCACACCCCTGTTCCATGCTTCCGGCGTTTTCTCTTCGAGCAAGACGGAATTAAACAGCCTCTGAAGGACTTTAAGTACCGGCGTTCCGCCCGCTTTCAGAAGCTCTACGGTAATTCCGTCTTCGCCCGGCGCTTTGTTATTTTTCAGTTATTGGAGAGCCATCCTAATCTCGTACAGGCCGATGTCCGGGATATCTTCAGTGTAGTGTCGGGTTAGCTTGGCTCTTGGGTCTTTTACCAAGTCAACAACAGGTTCAGCTACTAAGGTATACAACTGCCCATAGAACCTCTCTATCTCCCAGAGCACCTCCGACCTATTCGACGTTACGTTTCCGTCCTCCGTCTTCAGCTTCGTCAACTGGCTTTGCCCAATAGACGCGTCTCTTGCGAACACTTTAGAGCCCTTGTTCTGTGCTATGTCTCCTCAATACGCCTTGTATTGAAGGACCGTAAATCGTGTCGCAAGGACTTCAATATCTGTCCATTGAGCTGCCTATAGGACTTAGCATCATCGGAGGTTTGGAGCGTCATGGAACGTCGCTCAGCCATGAGGTTTCGGGTGTGGTTGGATAGTTTTTGAGGTCTATTTTTACGGTGGGGCTTAAAATACTTGGACCCGACCATATGGACAGACTCTACCAGCCTGTTGTTGATTTCGTCCACTGATGCGCTGCTGTCTAGCAATTCGAAGCGGTTTGGTTTGAATAGATTGTTTATTTCTTAAATTAAAGCCGAATTAAAACACGGTGGGTTCGTAAATACTTTTTATTATAAAAGAGAGGTGATTACAAAAAAAAGACTTTTGTGAAGTTCTCCTTACAATTATTTATTTTAGAAACACTGCCTTACAACTTTAGGCGTAAATTATT
Organism: Phalera bucephala; assembly: GCA_905147815.2. Lineage (NCBI taxonomy): Eukaryota > Metazoa > Arthropoda > Insecta > Lepidoptera > Notodontidae > Phalera > Phalera bucephala. The sequence goes on from LR990612.1 coordinate 15,847,451, forward strand.
GTGAAATTTAGGAAACACAAACGTACGTAATATATTTACTTTACCTTTACGGAAGTCAAACAAGTACATACGTATAAAGTTTTCTTAATAAATACGTTAAATTTCTTTGGTCTCATGGGTATTGAGGTTCGTTTTTTTAATGAAATGATTGTACCTACTTTATATCCTGTTTATTTTCTCGCAAGTTAACAAAAGGTACGCGTTACTTGATAGATTTTGTTATGTATTTATTTTGGATTCGTGTCTCATCCTCGTCGCCAGTGAAATAGAGACACGATCGCAATAAAACTTGTGTATCTGGTGCGATATTTTAGTCAGAACAAATTGACACGTGTCAAGAAATAAACAATACAACATTACAGATCAGATCAGACCACCCAAACGCCTGATAGTCTGATATAATAAAAAAGAGGTCTTTGTGCGATCTTCCAAGAGTTACATTGATTAATTAGCAGAACTAACGACCGTTAGTGCGGAAAGGTTCTCTAGTAGCGACCACCTATCAATAGAAGTGGAGTGGGCAGGCGACCTATGTGATGGACCGATGACCTCGTAAAGGTCGCGAACAAAAGGTAAATAAAACTAGTAACGACCTATATAGTATGAAGCCGTTCGTCATGGATATCTTTATTTTTTATTTAAAAAAGCATCTTGCCCCGTATAAATCCTAGATTTATTCCTGTGTCGTGGGTGTGTTTACAAACATGAACATTGACATGCACAAATACCCAGACCGGAACAAATAATTGTGAGTCACGCAAAGATTTGTCTGTGCGTGACTCACAAAATCTAACCCTCGACTATTCGACGCAGTGAACGGAGCGGCTTAAGCTCAGGAAGATGCCTTTGTCCTGCAATAGACGTCTTTTGAAGATAAAATAATTACCTTTTTTATGTGATATAGTTAATAAATATTTCTGCACGTAAAAGTTCACCAAAATCTGTTTCTTGAAGAAACTCAAACTTTGAAAGCAATCTCCCCTTTCATCCATTTCTATATTTTCCAGGCTCATTTGTAATGCAGCGTAATTTGTAAAGAAAAGTTGGTGTTACATTTCCGTGGTTTTAATCACAAGAATTTTGCTGGGGCATATAAAGTTATATAATAGGTATTATCTTTATAAGTATTGTCCAAAAATTAACATTTTTTCGTTGTTTTAATTTGTTGTATTGTTTTCCTGTTCTAGAAAAATAATAAGTAAACACCCTCGAGCCCATATTCCCGAAGCGGGGATGACAGAGCACACTGTACCTACACCCAGATTTTGCCGACGATGTTAGGTCTCATGTTATTGGGGGCGAGCCTATTGCTTTTATGACTGGCACAATTCCACACTCCAAACTGATATTGAAGATTTTTCGCTGGAAAGAGCACCTTTGTTCCACCTCGCATTCGAACCCAAGACCGCGTGGTCGCTGCCGGCACTACATGCCGCTAAACAAACGGGGCAGTTCTGTTATATAATAACGCTAATTAAAGAACTGGAGATTAGATATAAATTTTGTAGTTTCAACCTAAATAACGAGATATTATGTTAAAAAATCTTTTTATTCTCGTAGGCAGTGCATGAATAAATAATGTACGTTATTACTTAGGTGATTCTAGCGCTGTGTGCGCGGGTGAGCCACGGTGTTTTTACCGATCACCAAGGTTATTTCTTTTCTTTTCTTTTTAAAAAAATACGTAGCCCCACACTAGGATTTATTCCTGTGTCGTGGGTGCGTTTACAAACATGAAAATTCACACACAAATACCCAGACCGGAACAAATAATTGTGGATCACACAAAGATTTGTCCCGTGCGGGAATCGAACCCGCGACTATTAAACACAGTAGGTGGAGCGACCTAAGCTCTTAACCACTGCGCTAAATCGTCCGTCAAGGTTAAGCAGTGTTCGACTCGGTCGACCTGAGATGGGTGGGTTTGGGGCATTTTCGAGCGTCCCTATACTTCGGAAGGCATGCTAAGCCGTTGACCCCGGCCATCACTTAAAGTGGTAGTCGTTAAACCATTTTAGGCGGCTTGATACGTTCCAACAGCAGGTGGCCACAAACCTGCCTCCACCAATCCGCACTGGGTCCGCGTGGTGGAGTATTAGTAGTAGTAATCTCTCTCACCTCGATTTGTGAGCGAAGGCATTTGCCCAGCAGTGGGATAGTATAGGCTGATATTATTATTACCACCCTCCAGTAAATTTCTGGACAGTCACTTATCGATTAGCGTTACTTGGCAATTAAAGCTGGCTAGTTTAGCCGTTGTATAGGATCGGATAGGGCTACTTAGAAATGATGAAATTCGTACATAGGCTTACTTGGAAATTTAATCATCTATCAATGTACTTCAGACTCTACTCGAGGGTAACAAAGGAAGCCCTTAAGTAGATCTGGTAGGCGAGGTATCCTAAAATACCCAACAAACTGGACAACAGATGTGATAATGTACTGTAGCTTATAGCTGTCTATACCAGGTATAATAATTAAGCCCGAAGACAAGGTGAGTTCAGACAAGTTGTATCATAAATAATGAAACTTTGATGATTCCGTACAAGAACAAAACAACATTAAATCAGCCCTGTATGGAAGAACCCCTTAGTGATTTAATCATGTAAGTAAAGCATTATTGTTTATTACATTTATATATATTATACTAATCCTTTTGTGTTAAAATTATTAGTGTCTTTTCCTTGTAAATCTTGTGTTTATTTATAAGTGATTACTTAAATCACTTATTTTATAACAACTCCATAAAGCATAGTAATAAATATAATACATCACTATCTATCTATACTATCACGCCTGATTAATACATACTACAATTTAATTTAATAAGTGATTGTAAAGTCTACCTATTAAATAAAAGAAACGGATTTGGAAGAATGGAATTGCCACAAATGTCACCCATCTCGGACCGATCGAGACGAACGCTGCGTAAACTGAAATTAACACGCAGCTAGGTCCATTGGTTAAGAGCTTAAGCCGCACCACCCACTAGATTGAGTAATCGTGGGTTCGGGTTTGTGTGACCCACAAAAATTTGTTTCGGTTTGGGTGTTTGGATATGTGACTTACATGTTTGAAAATGCCCCCACTATTCCTAACGTGGGGCTAAGTTATGTGAAAAAAAAAATCAAAATACCTAGGTGATCGATAAGAACAAATTTATTCGCATCCAAGCCTTCGAGAACCCCTACCTGCATTTCAAAATAGCCGTAAACACTAAACAATAATGCGCGAAAAACATACTCTATCAAAGTTCTGAGGGGTAACACTACCTCGCCACCACAAAGTTTGTCGATCAGGAAACAATGTCACAAGCTGGCGCACGTAGAGATAACGACATAACTCCCGTACTAGTGTGTCCACCTAGATTATAGAGTATAATATTGTATCCATATGTAAATATGAATCAGGAGCGTGAGTACCGGAATTCGGTTCATACTCAATTAAACATTTCGTGATCAGAGGGCTTAACACAAATAGATCGACAGCATGATGCTAGCGAGTAAGCGTGCTGCCGTTTTTTACGTTTATTTATTAATTTTCAACTTGCTAACGACACGTTAACTTCAAACTTTTCGTGCTGAGCCCTCAGAATATACTAGAAGGCAGGAACAATGCAACTTTCTTACTAGGTACTATCTGAAAATGAATTAGTTACCCTTTAGGTATCGTATTCTTTAGCAAGATTGGACAAAAATGTTAATTTCAATACTAATTTGGAAATTATCGCCGAATATATAATTAATTGGCAATAATTAATTATAATTAATTCGTATTGGCAAGCGCAGCGTAGGACGACCGCCTGCCAGATGGACCGACGATCTTGTGAAAATCGCAGGAAATCGTTGGATGCAGGTGGCATCGGACCGGTTACGCTGGAAAGCGATTGGGGAGGCCTATGTTCAGCAGTGGACAAATATAGGCTGAAATGATGATGATGATGATATAATTAATATAATCTTCGTGAGTAAAATACTGTAATATCGACAATTTCTATAGGTTAGTTGTCCCTAAAGTTATTACCTTACTCGACCATACTTTATGATGTCATGTTATTTATTTAAATAAGCAATTAAGCCTACTAACACAATGGCAAAATGTAAAAATGTTAAAGCCCGAGTAGATTTACAAATTGACAAATGATGCACAATACAAAATAATGAAGCCTCGAATCTCGATATCCCTTCAGGGGTTTATAAAATTCATTGCGGGCAGATATAACTGAGCAATGAAAAACCTCATTTGAATATTAACTGATGCACGATGGAAATGAATGTGGTGAAACCTTTCATATCGGAAACGTGCATAAACTGTGGAACTAAAATGGTGAATAAACGGGCTAGATTAAATCGGCGGCAAAATTTTTAATTTTATTTCAAGTAAATCTTTTAAAAAACAAGCTTTAATAGTCAAAACACAACGGAGATAGGTATCTTGATTAGTTGAAGAGTTCCTATAGCCACTATTTCGTTGTAAAGTGCTTGTCAATCCAAATCTAACTAGCAAGAGGGGGCTATGTTGTGAAGTTGACATGTTCTTACGGCTCCCTTCCAACTCCTTCGTCAGACCAGCTCCGTGGTACCATATTATTACATTATCACTGAACTTACATCCGTATGCCAAATTTTCGCTCAATCGGGTACTCACAAGTGTTTGAAAAATGGATTACAAGATTTGAACCGCAAAGACCGACATACGCACAGTTCAAGTTAAAGGGTAATAAGTTAAAGGCTTGTAAATTTGGGGAATATGGGCGTGACGGTGGTAATCCACCGTCACGCCCATATTCCCCAAATGCAGTGATGTACTGTGTATATCCACTGTTTGTCAACGATGTTAGATCCCAACTAATAGGGGCGATCTTAATGCCGTCACATCGGACAAAATTCCAAACTCCGGCTTGATGCTGGATTGATTCTGGACAAAAACTGGAAACTGCTGCAAAAAGCCAGAAAGGTCTGTAAGGAAAAAAATCATTGGAGTTCAGTGTTTTCTACCTACCTCGTAAGGGATCTGATGTTCTAATATAGACAGATGGATATTAGTAACATAATATTATAAAAACCTGTGCAAGCCAGAAAGGTCTGTAAGGAAAGAAATCGCTAGAATTCTATACTTTCTTACTCCGCTAGGGATCTGGCATGATGATATAGACAGATAGAATATTATAAATAAAATATGCATATTGCGCAAATAAAAATAGGAGGAGCTTTTAGCGTCACCGGGCCGCGATGTTGAAGATTATGCAGGATTCGATTTGATCAGTCTTAGAAGGGTGACTATTCTTGGCATTTCCATAATTTTGCTTCTTTGCTTTAAAATACACAATTAGCAGTATTTCTTAGTATTAAGTACTCAACGATGTATACCCATACATCGTCGAGTACTCTTCTTCACATTAATTTCACTCATAGCAAAATCTTTCAAAATTCATGTCGCATTGTAAGCGGCAAACACTAACCATCACAAATGCCCGTAGCACGTCACGCGGTGCGATGAATAGCGAAACTGCAAAGATGTGAAGCTATTGTGGGCCTGTAGTTGTTTCACGGCGGAGGCTTTATTGTGTAGTCAGGCAAACGTCACTGCCACATCCTGTTTCCGGTGCGGTGTGCTTCAAAACTGCACTATTCCCGCGGCGCGCGTAGGGCTAAGTAAACGTTTTTTTTCGGGAGGCTGTCAAAATGTTTAAACCATTATTTTTGATTTTGTTATGGAGTAAGACATTATTTTTCCAATAATAGTAACCATATTCTTTTTATTAAAAATAACCGGTTTACTTTTTAAATTGTACACTTTATTTAATCAATCTTCATATTATATGAAAATCCGGTGTGCGTATGTTCGTAATTCTTCTCTTCTTAAACGGCTTAACCGATTTTCATGTTTTTTTTTGTCATCTGAATGGTTTTAAGTTGGACCCGGTAGGTGGCGCTGTTGTCGAGGAGGGTTGTTCCCCGTGGGAAACTGCTAGTATAATATAAATATAACATTGTTAACTCCTTAAATACCAGTGTACCTATACAGATACGAGCATGTATGAATATAATATGTTACATTTTATTACTGTATTATACATAGTGTTGAATACCTGATAACAGAGGGTTTACTGCAAATAGATTGACCTTACCATAAGGCCAGCGAGTAAATGTTACATTCATGTTTAATTAGTAAATGTGTAATATGTAAGGATGGCATATCACCTCGCTAGCGTCACGCTTACATCAAATTTTTCATGCTTAGCCAACTTCACTTTACCAAGCCTAAGAAGAAGTAAATTCAACAACTTCTGATACTACTAGTAACTAACTATTAATCTTTTATCAAAGACGGTAACAGAGGTTAACGGACGTACGGTAAGTAACTTCTATTAATAATCGAAGATGCAGCCCTATCGTAACCACTACCGCCTGTCCACGTCACTAACTGCTCATTTAAAAGCTGTATATAAATAGTTCACTCAAGTTTCCTTTTATTATAATTAAGTGGTTTTCTACTGCCGACGAGAACTTTCAAGATGTTCTGTATTGCGCACTATTGTACTTACATCTTTAAGGTTTCGTACAAAAACAATCAAGTTAGGCAATATTAGTTTAAAGTGTTTTTACAATCTATCTATCTATATCATCACGCCAGTTCCCTTGCGGGGTCGGCAGAGAGTACAGAGTTCCAACAGGTTCCTTCCTTACAGACCTCTCTGGCTTCCTCCACTCTCATATTTCGTCTCGTACACGCTCGCCAGTGACGGAGACTCTTGACTTGCCCTTCAGATAAGACACGGTCTATTTGGTCATGGTAAGATAGTCTAGATCTTCCCCGGTACCAACATCTTTCCACTTTCGCATTGTATATCTGTTTTGTCATTCTTTTTATATGCCCGAATCAACGGAGCACACCCTTTCTTATTTTAACCCTAATCAATGCTTTTACAACAAGCATTTTTTGTTAACACTTTGGTAACTTAAGTGCAGTCGCTCATAGCTGTGTGACTAGGTTGCGTTCGTTTAAGCAACTTTCGGTTCAGTCGGTCTGAGATAGGTAACCGTCTGTGGAATTTTCATATTCGAGGTTCTCCGTGCTTCGAAAGTTACGCCATGTCCCGGACACCACTTAATGTCGTAGTCGTTAGGCCGAGTCGAAGGCCTTATAGACACCTTGATAAGTTCCAATAGCAGGTAGCAACAAACCTGCCTCCACTAATCCGCACTTGGTCCGCGTGATGGAATATGACCTAAACTTTTTCACACGCTTTTATTAGCTTGACCTGTAACTATGTATATATGTAACGGTATCCTTTTTATTATATATTTATAATAACTCTATTTTTTTAAAGGGCTACCAATAAACTATTTATGACAATTGATGACAAGCACCTCACGCTTTTTTACAATAAAATTAATTAAAGAATTTATTTTCTTCTTTTAAGTTGGGCTTGCATTAAGTACACAGCTACTACGGCCTACTGGCACTACTTAGCATACTTATATAATAAAATGTCAGTGATATTTATTACTACAAGAATAAAGTGAAAATAGGCAGGACACTTGATTAGGCGGGAAGATGGCAAGTGCACCAAATCATGATAGAGTAATGGATCAGAACGAGATGGGACCCATCGGCGGACATTAGCTAGATAGAGCGATGACATCGTGAGCCGGCCAACAAATGGCTGGAACGAAAGGCAATGATAGGGGAGGGTTCTACACTCAGCACATACTGATATAGTAATAAGAACCGACGGCCGATTTAGTCCGGTGGCCCGCCCACTTGATTGAATAGCTGTGGGTTTGATTCCCGCACGGGACATTTTTTGTATAACCCGCAAATATTTGTTTCGGTCTGGGTGTTTGTGTATGTGAAATGAGGATTTCATATTTTTAAATGCACCCATGACAAGAAAAATTTCTAGAGTGGGGTTACGATTTTTTTAAGTCGTACGACTTAAAAAAATCGTAACTTAATGTTATTTATATTTTTATGCACCTTATAATTTCATAAATCTTAAAACCTATCATAGCATGCAGTCTAAAATCACTAGCAGCATTTATCATTTATGAAAGACATCACTTTAAAAGACAAAGTCTTGCACATAGAAAACCTAATCTTGGCAGTTCAGTTCTGTTCACTGGATCGAAAAGTCTTGAGTTCAACTACCGCACAAGATATTTTTTATGTAACTGAGAGTTTCATGTGCTATTTTAGTCTAAAGGTTTCTTTATATATGGTATAGCGTTAAGAAAAGAAAATAAATCTGCAATACAATGAACCGATAAAATTTAGTAATCAAACGCGAGAACAGAGTCAACAAAATAAACTTTTCGAGCTAGGAAATAATGTACGAGTAGCATGTAGTGCGTCCAGATTTTTATCAACACCCGGCTTTCATTTCCGTGTGTCAGACAGGTGGAAATTGCGAGTCCTCCCTGTGTCGAAATGCTCAATGGTTTGCTATTTGACTGACCTGTTTTGAACGAAACGCTATTAACAGTGTAAAATCATTCCTAACTTTCACGTAACAATTTATTATTAATTTTTATCTCTGGTATTTTGTCACTGAAGTTATCATGAATCATTTTATTTTACAGATATCCTTTTTTATACGTTTATGACAATCATCATGATTTAGACTTAGATTCAGTTGCATCAGTAAAGGTAGTGGAGGTCAAAATCAACTTTATTTTTCTATCAATCAATCAGCTTATCGCAGTCCACTCCTGGACATAGGCCTCTCCTAACACGCGCCATTGCACACGGTCCTCCACCTTCCGCATCCAGTCTGTCCCAGTGACCTTTTTGAGGTCGCTGGTCCATCTAGCTAGGGGCCGTCCTACCTTACGCTTACCAAGTCGCGGTCTCCCCTCTAGGACACGTTTGCTCCATCGGCCGTCGGTCCTTCTGCAGATGTCACCAGCCCATTGCCACTTTAGCTTACTGACTCTGCGAGCTGTGTCAGTAACTTTGGTTCTTTGTCGGATTACCTCGTACCTTTAGATATATATGCAATAGACGCCGAGCATAGCTTGCTCCATAGCCCGCTGTGCGACTTTAAATTTATGGACTAGTCCCACTGTGGGTGGCCACGTCTCGGCCCCGTAACTCATAACAGGTAGGACGCATTGGTTGTAGACTTTAGTCTTCAGGAATTGCGGTATAGGTGAAGAGAAAACGTGACGTAGTTTGCCAAATGCTGCCCAACCCAATTGGATCCTGCGGTTGATTACTTTCTCGACTTTATTTTTGAGATCAGGTATTTATTAGAATTAAAATACATTATTTCACAGACTGTTAAATGTTATTTATTATTATTAAGCCTTTAGTGTCCCACTGTTGGTAAATCAGTCTCCCTCAAATCTACTCTATTCGGGGATATTGAGAGCCAAAAGTATATAAACGTGTCCAGTTTGTCCCGCCGTCTTCTCTTGGATCTGCCGTTATTTCACGTTAAATATATCATTCCCTCATTTTCACAATAAGATATTCAGAAAAAATCTGTTTCTTTTAATTATTCTATTGACAAAACGTTGAAAGTGACTATTCTTAAATTATAAGATTCGAATACAAATTCATTGAGTGCATTGGTAATTTTTTAATACCTATACAACTCTACCATCCCCGCTTGGGGAGTCCTGTATAGGCATAACGGTGGTTAAAGTAACTAGTTTTAACCCTAAATGGAACTATTATCATCCCGTATTGGCTACACGAAACCATTCTGGATTTACGTACAGCGGTTAACAAGTATTTCAGAAGTACTGATATAATCGACACTTGTGAAATTGTTGTTGGTTTGTGGTTTGGGCGTAGATCGCTCAGCTCACTGGTTCGAGTAGTTATTTGTTCGTGTCTGTACAGCGCATTCAAAATACAGAAAAGATAGAGCAAAAAATAAGGTCTTCAATATAAATATAATAATATTAGCCCTGTTAAGTAACTGCCCCACCGTTGGGCACGGGCCTCCTCTCAAACTGGCCATAGTCCACCACCTGACCCAGTGAGGGTATGTGTACGAAAGAGGAAAGATTTAGATACCGAAAAAGACCAAGACTATTTTACTATGACCAACTAAACTGTGTCTTATATGAAGACCAAGTTAATAGTCTACGTAACTGGCGAGCGTATATGAAACGAAATATAGGACATGGGGAAACCAGAAAGGTATGTACGCTTACTGCCTACGCTGCAATGAATCTAGCTAATTACGTAGATAGATAGGTAAAATATGTGATTAGAAAAATCAAACTCCATGGTAAAAATGTTATCCAAACTCTGGTTGCATTCCCTCACTGGATGGCCAAACTAATCTATTCAGTATGGAACGAGCCACCCCCTGCGTTTTACCTAAAGAGGCGATCAGTCCAGGTGCTATACTGTTTAAAAATTCTTTTGTGTTGACATGAATTGCTTTGTTTACACTAAAATCGAGCGTCGAGCAAAAAGCTTAACATACATACAACTAAATATAAATACAAATAAATCCGCAACTTGCGACTGAAAACATAACAACAACATTAAGATTCAATAACATATATTTATTTTGGTCATAAAATACTGGATGAAAATCACTGTATAGAAGGTCCAGTTGATCCACTAAAGCTCGGGTAGTGGGTATCATGTAGTGATGCGGTAACCTGGATGGACGGATGAATACCTCCCAAACATCCTTTACGATACCATATTTATGTGTTATTTATTTATTTACCTTAATAAATCAAAATAAATATCCCGTGTGTGTGTGTAAATACCTGCTTGCTGAAAAGGAATTTGTAAACAGATTTTGCGGTTATGGTTTGACATTTTCGTAGTAATATAATGGGGGGATGAACAATATACTTGCTACTATACTACTATCTATATTATCACGCCAGAACTATTGCAGGGTATGCAGAGAGTATATTATTCGTAACCGGCGAGCGTGTATGAGAAGAACTATAAAAGTAGGGGAAGCGAGGTGTATAATAAAGGAATTCGTTGGTAGAGACAAAGTAGCTATATTATGTATAGGTTTAAAACGTAGAAGTTTTTTATAGTTACTTTTAAAATAGTTGTGCGTTATCCTCCAATAAAGTATGAAACTAATATGTATAAAATTGATTTAGTTGAGTATAAAGGCAGTAATTACCTAGAAATAATGTCATAGCAATTAATTGTGTGCGTTGTACGGTGTAGTAAATAGAATATACCTAGTTAAGTTTATATAAGCAAGTATGTAACCACTCATTAAGAGTATTAATAAAAGAGAAGTCTAACCAATATATCAATAAACAGGCGACAGGGTAGAAGACGGCAGGAGCACAACTATAATTAACGCTCTTTAACATTATTTTATCCATAATATGTTTTATGTTATAAATAATTTCATTATCATACAACATATTCATAGGAATATGTTTTCTTCCAAGTCCTTACTTCAGTAGGTACCTATTTTATACTGAGAGATGTTATTGGGTTGTAGAATATAATATAACGCGTTATAGTACCGACGTTGTAAGCCTTATCACAATAAATAGAAATAAAGGATATAAATTCGTATCCTAAAACCTACATCTCCCATCTCTATCTCCTCTGGCATTTATTATTGTCACGGTTGGGCCTGAGTGGGTTTGTTTTATAAACTTTTTGCTTGTTAGTAGTCTAAAAAAGCTTTGCTAATCCCTAACCCGTTACGTTGAAAAGCTCTGTTAAATTGACGGTATTTTACACAATTTTTTCTCCATCTCTGTATGTATGTCATCATACCAGATCCCTTGCGGTCTTCCTCGGTACCTACATCCTTTCACTTTCACATTATATATCTGTTTATCATTATTTATCTCAACATTCTTTCTATATACCGAAATGAAATTTTTGATCACAAATGTAGCATTGCTCTATTTTTTAACATGCTTTTATTAGTTTCTACTATATACAGTAAGATTAAGATGTAGTAGTAAAAAAGATGTCTAAAGACTGCCTGAGAACTAGGTGTGATCTTCTTAAATAACATAATATTTTTTATGTTAGTAAAGAAAACTGATATATTTTTTAAACACGAACCTCAGTTTTCCATCTCGCATCAATGATCCTACCTCAAAATATTTCTTCCTACATGATAGCGCTTATACACAACGCAGGTAACTGATGCGAGTTAAGCTACTTGCGCGAGTTAATTGCGTCAATTAGTGCGTAAGTCTAGTGCTCACACAAACATGGCAATATTGAGCTTACAAAAAGTTTACAAGCAATTCTCTATCTAACTATACGTCAAGCCAGATCTCTTGCGAGGTAAGCAGAGAGAGCAGACTTCCAACAGCTTCTTTACTTACAGATCTCTCTGGCTTCTTCCACCCTCAAACTTTGTTGCATACACACTCATCGGTTTCGGAGACTCTTGACTTGCTCTTCAGATAAGACACCGTAGAAGCACTTAGGCATCAGGAAATTCGTATGTTGTGAAACTTCAATTTATCAACATTTGATATTTTCTCAAGATCCTCTCAAGCGAACACTTAACACACCATGTAGCAATCTTATTTCAATCCAGAACATTCGTTATTTGAACGTGAAGTTCAAATCATATTAATGACAGAACGCAAGTGAAGCATAGGATTTCCATTTCTCGATCGCAGTGAATTTCTACAATGTCTGCACTCTGGCAGATATTCAACGTTTAATATTCATGCCTAGCGCCACGGCAGCTTTGCTTCCTAAGCCAGAAATTAGATATTCGTTTCTCAGCAGGAACTTCAACATTACCCTCTGAATACTAAAGTTCGCTTTCGGAATGTATGCTCATTGTTCTAATAATTGTTTGTTCCCTTTATTTGTGTTAGCATACGTTGTGTTCGCATTAGAATTACTTTTGTGTTTACTCTGTCATGTTTTAGTAACTGTCAAGTGGCTTATCGATTGGGAGCAGCGAAAATAGTATTCAGAGGTTTTTGTCGTAAAACAACATTGCTATATTTATTTTTTCTGAAATATTTTTTTCATCACGTCAAGTTGTTTAATTATAAGAATATATTGAACCAAATAACTAGTATAATAGATTCTAAGAGCTTTGTTGAGAAAATATATTTTTAGACTGTCTCGTTGCTCTAGTAGCGCCTGACGATCACTAGGTACTGAGTTCGAATTTTAGGTCGAACGAAGTATTGCTCGCGTTTTACCTGTCAAATACATTTCAATCGCGGTCTGGAGTTTGAAATTATGCCTGATGTAATGGCAAAAAGATATATAATATTGGGACCTAACGTTATTGGCAAAATATATTCCGATTGTATATATTCATAGACAGTGCAAATTTCCCACCCCGACTTAAAAAAGTATAGGAGTCTCGCGGTTAATATTTTTTTAACTTACATCTGTTTTTACATTCATCAGATAAAAAGTATAGCCTGATTGATGGTAAAGGTGAAACAATTGCACTGTTTTCTCTATCTATCTGTCTATATCAGATTCCTTGCGGGGTTAGCAGAAAGTTCAGAGTTCCAACAGATTATAAAGGTCCAGTTTTCATTTGGGACAACAAAGAACTGTATAGAAGTATTTAATACAGTTCTAAGTAGTTATAATATAAATACAGTAAAGCCCACAGCTTTATCCACAGTTTGCCATACAATAGTGGTGCCATTATGTAAACGGTGAAGTACGATAATACTCGTAGTATGCTATACATTTTTATAGCGAAAAAAAAGGAAAAAATAAATAAAAAGTAGGTTCTTTCTTTACAGACCTCTCTGGCTTCTTCCACAATCATAGCTCGTCTTAATGCTTTTATGTGGTGATTTAAAAATCAGCTCTTACACGTATAACGATTCCAAATACTGTAGCTAAGCAGTCATTATCTTCAGTGTTTAGGCCGAAACTTTAACGTTAGCGTCACTAGCGTGATATATATATATATAAAAAACTTTAAGATTACGTTATGGAACTACCATAACTATATGCAGTATAAGTATATGCTACATTTCATAAATATTATAATATTTACCACCATTATAGATCTTATTACTTTTTACATAATATAAAATGTGAATGTTTGGATGTTTGTTACTCAATCACACAAAAACGGCTTAACGGATTTAGAAGAAATTTAGCACGCAGATAGTTTATTACCTGATTAACCTCAAAAGATCTTCTTATCCTGAAAAAATCTTAGAAACCTGTCTAAAGTCAACGCGGGCAAAGTGGCGGGCAGAAGCTAGAATTGAATATTGTTTTTATATACCTACTTTCTTTTTTAAACTTGGACAGTTTTTAAGTTTATATATATGATTGTGCCTTTCTAGTATAAAATAAAGTAGGTACATTAGAGTATTTTCACCAACAGTGCATTTGTGTAATATCTAAAAGTAACGAAGTTAACAGCAATAATTACAACGAAAACATTCTTGCTAAAAGCGCGACCTAACAACATCTATTAAGGCTCGCGACGTAGAAATATTGTGTTATGAAAATTACATAGAAGCATAATATTATCGGAGAGTAGCTATTAAGGATGCACTAAACAAATTAAAGCCACTTAATTTATTCATCGCCATACCTCGGCTTCAGGATAAAGCTTTATTGTTTGATGTGTTGAACACAAAACCAAATTGGAGTAATAATTATAATGTGGCTTTATTTAATGTGTCTTGTCTTAATTGAATTCAAAGAATACGGTAATGTTAATTGAAAGGACATCCTTTAAACAACAATGAGAATACATCCCGGGTGTTTTGTAATGCTAAGTTAACACTGCATCCAAATCGTTTATTTTTCGAAAATTTACTTTCTTACACTGATGCGATCAGCTAAACTTGTGTCATATATGTACTAAAATATTGTTTGTTCTTTAGTGAATAAAGAAGCGATTAAACTATTTATTTAAGCATTGTATTTTTTACGGAACCGTACCTATTATTTGATACCTAGGTAACGAAATTAATACTAGTATTAATTTCGTTACGTGGACATGGTACATGATTAAAGAAGTGCACAAATTATATCAAGATCTTTCTTCGCGATAGCTAATAAATATTTGAGATAATTTTTGTGAAATATTGATGTTTGAGATACCCATTATTTTAAACAATTTAAACCCACGGTTTGCAGAAAAAAGGGCTTAAGGGTAAACAGTATTAAGTTTATCCAAATTATGCCTACATAATATTTTTTCTCTTAGAATAAATTTAAGCAGAAGGTCCAGTCGTAATTGCACGCCGCGCGGTGACGCCAAAAATTCAACAAACGTCCCGTACTCACCGCATTTCCTACCCGCGTAATCTTGGTAGCCCGAAAAGATTTACCACGTTTAGGGGTAACTATTGACGACATTAGAGTAGGCGATAATAAAATAATTGTTGCAGTAATGTGTATTCTTTTACATATTAAACTCAAGAGATAGATATACTTTTACGTACTATTAAGCTTTTTAAAATTTAATGTGGAAAAATATATTTACATCAGGGTAAACAAATAATTATACCATGATGTTATAGTTAACTAAATGAATACCATTTAATACTAAATCTAATAAGGTCCTCAGCAAATAAAAGTATGCAAAATATAATTGTAAACGCGTCTTTTACTATGACAATTACAGACGAAAGAATTAATTACAGACGAATGAGACGGACGATTTAGCGCAGTGGTTAAGAGCTTAAGCCGCTCCGCCCACTGTGTCTTATAGTCGCGGGTTCGATTCCCGCACGGAACAAATCTTTGTGTGATCTTCATGTTCGTAAACGTACCCACGACACAGGAATAAATCCTAATGTAGGGCTACGTTAAAAAAAAACAAAAAAAAAAAATTCGATATTTAAATAATACGGCTCCTGAGTGGTGAGTTATATTTGAAATATGATCCCATCATGTTTCTTTTTGAGCTCAACAGCAATTTTACAGGCAAAACGACACTAAATGGCAAAACTAGTTTAATTTAACACGCGCAGAAAACGTTATTTGCACGACGGCCACAGATTGACTACTCGTGTTAACGTGTAACTCCTTGTATTGCTGGTACTATTTCTTGCTTCAATTTGATGTGCACCCGCGGCTTCTAGTTTATATTTAATCTAAGTTTTTTCTATTTGCCAGCAAGAACTATTTTTGTCACTGCTTTATTTTCTATGTCCTTGACTTATCTGAGTTCGACTAACTCTGATTTTATTTGGTACTCTACCAGTTATCATTGCCTCTATTTAGTAAGAAAATATAAACCAAATACTTCAACAAGCTAAACACATTTTTAATAGACTCTTGATAGACATCCACATATCTATTGCGGTCTCTTAAAATGTCTGTTTGCTTCATGACCTCTGACGTGTCTTTCAAAGAACACCTTTAATAATAATACATAAGCTCGCTTAGTCTATCGCACCTTTCATCTTAGGTAAACGACAAATGCTAGAACGCTATGTGATACGATGCCTAGCCGAATTTGGCAAAGAGTTACGACCTCACATGGAAAAATGAATCAATAATAATTGAATATAGCTAATGATAATTTAGGTGATAATGATATTGAATTTACCATCGCAAAAAAAACCTATCTTTTTCAAGCTCGCTTAAGTAATGATGGCTAATGATATCGAAAAGAACCTTAACAAATGATCATCCGATGACATCGCAGGAAGTAGCCCAAACTGTTCCGAGTGAAAGTTATTGCGGACAGTGATCAATCTTGCTACATAAATTGATGACATCATCGCCACATGTTGATTCTCTATATAAAGATATGGTCCTGATCTTTTTCATTTGAAGCTATACTATTATTTGTAGTTTGGTTTCTCTGTGTTACCGCTGGTAAATTTTTATTGCTGACAGAGTAATTCAAGGGCAGTGTTGAAGTGCTTAAAGGTTGTCTATTATTATTAGCAAGCATATTATTCAGAGGGCTAAATCTAGTAACAAAATTCCAGAACATCTTAATCGCTTTTAATCTTCGTCTAAAATACAAATCCAGTTGCACTCGTTAATCGGTGATGGTTAAAATTCGGGTTTACGGGAATCATATCAATAGAATCGAAAATAAGATATCACTACAATAATCCTAACAATGAGCAATTACCAAAAATATAATATGCAGAAATAAGGAAAGCATTAAAAAAACTCTCATTACACATTAATACTGGTGACCTGTAACACAGGTATTGCTATACCTATCTCAGGCACCAGTCTCTCACAATATAGTTAGAACGATTTAGTTAGTTTTAAGCACAACATGTACAATACAGTGAAAACTCGGCAATTTCCATTTTTTCAACGTCCAAGATTCAAAAGGTGTCGCCTAAACATTTAATTCATTTCTAATGAGCCAAAAAGTTGTATTGATAATCCTTTAGAGTATTCGTTAGATGCGAACAACTTTTACTTTACCCACTTTTGATTAAAGCAAACGGTGCAGGGAGACGAAAGGAGCCATAACACTTTTAGTTTACAGAGGGCTTGGCACGAAAGAATTAACGTTAGCATGACGCTAAAGAGTTGATATGGGATCCTTGTCACACAACAAATTTACTAAATAAACATGAACGTGAAAGCACGCTTACTCCCTAGCGTTACGCTAGCGATCTTTTCGTACTAAGACCCTAGTTTGGTCAGAAACGCTGCAGAAATTAAACCCAAAAATGACGTTCCAGGTTTTTATGAATTTCATAACAAGAGCGCCAAAGGAAACGACAGGGTTCGGTAAATTATAACTTAGGCAATTTAACTTTTTGTGGCTCCACAATTACTTGTTTGAGTTAGTTGAAGCCAAAGCTTTGATAAGTTTATCGTGGTAATTTATTTCAAAAGACTTCGTGAACCGGACACTCCGCAGTGTACTAAATTAAAATGAAATAAGTAACAGATAACTACTTTTTTTGGTAACAACGACTTTGTATAAGAAATATATGTAAATATTCTCCAATAGCACCAATATTCTATTCAGTATCTTAAAATATAACAAAAGCGGGTGGTCTGCAGTTTGTGAGTAATAATATTATTTATGCGATATTTTTGAGTGAAGAAATTTAACGTGCAGCATTAAAACTGAAATCACCTGTATTGGTTTTGATAAAAAACTAGCCTGCTGACTTTCTTGCCGGACCTCATCAATCCAGATCGCGGTTCGCTTCGGTGATAGATGTAACAACCAAAAAATTTTGGTAAGAGCATTTTATTAGCCTATACTAAAGAATATTTTTAACTTAGAGTTTGACTTTGGTTCTAGTTTGAACTACGTCTAAGGTTCTTGCTCTACCTGTGTTAACGCTGCTAACGCTTGTCGAAACCTCGCCTCTGAATAAGGCCAAATATAACATGTCCCAATTAACGTTTTAAAATATGGAATACATTTACGTACGGTTTCAGTTGTTACATGTTAATATGGGCATTACGGCTTAGTTACAACCAGAACATATTGCGCCTACGTGCACATATGAGTTCTTAACTTCAAATATAGCATGTCGCAATAGCATGTGCTGAATTCGTATTTAGATTAATATACAATTATAGCAAGTCGTCTAGTACGAATATTACATCTTACTCTGCATTCCAGACTAGAACATTTCACTATATAGTATTCTTCTCGTCTATACAAGTAAATAAAATTGGAGTGTCTGTTTGTAATGTCAAAATAACAGCTTTTTACTGAATGCATATGAAAGTATATACGCTGTATATATATATAACAAAGTATATATATATATAACAAAGAGACAATTTTTGAAATGTTTGTCTGTGTGTCTGTCTGTTTATTCCGGCTAATCTTCGAAACGGCTGACCGATATTGACGGGACTTTCACTGGCAGATCGCTGATGTTATAAGGAGTAACGTAGGCTACTTTTATTTTAGAAAATCACGCGGGCGAAGTCGCGGAGTACAGTTAGTCAAGCAATAACGATCAAATGAATCTAAATTTATCTAGCTAGTTGAAAGATTTTATTTTATTACTAGTAAAATTTGAATCATTAAAACTAGATGTACCTGACATCTATTTTAAATGACTTGCCCTTTTCTAACGGTTTTTCGAAACATCAATATTTCCAAAAACCGGTAACAAATCTTAAAAATCACTTAGTTTATTACAAGTACCAATCGTATAGAAACTGGCGACGAAATAACGTTGGCTGAAAAACGATGAAAGAAAAAATAAGCAAACAAATGACTTTCTGACTCGGTACGCAGGCAATCGCGAAGAAAAACCTTTTTCTAGCCGACGACCCTAGATTTCTATAAAGGTTAGCCAAACAAACAATACATCACATACAATTAGGTAAGTTATATTTGGGCTTATGTATTTACCCGTTTCTTTTGTCAGCGCCTATTATTACTAGTACAAAATATTGAACACAACATTAAATAAAAAAAAATTTTTTTTTTCACCGTCACGCCTTTGTTTCTCTAACGTGTGTTCATTGAGCGGAAGTGTTTACTCAATTTTAACTGACAATGTAAGGTCCCATGTAATAGGGTCCTCTTTTGTCATCATACTGGGTACAATGCCATACTTCAGATTGATACTGGATTGTTTCCTATCAAAGTATCACATTTATTCGACTTAGGATTCGAACTCAGGACCTCGTGATGGTTACACGAATTATTCGCCACTCGGTTTCCGGTTATCACTTATGTGGTAGTCGTTTAAATAAGTTTAAAGCTTTGTAGGCGGCTCGATAAGTTTCAACAGCAGATGGCCACAAACCTGCCTCCAACAATCCGCACTGGGTCCGCGTGCTGGAGTATGAGCTAATCTCTCACCCTAATTTGTGAGAGAAGGCTCAGGATAGTATAGTCTGACAATATTATAGACCAATGAGGCAGTCATATAAGATCTAAATTATATATAGTTATGCATGAGTGATGATATAGTTAGATAGATGTAAGCTTTGTGTTGACGTTGACACTGACATTGACATTTAAGTATGTATCAGTTCAGCCATAAGAGGGAGCCACGAGTGAGGAGAATGTAAAAAACGTGTTGTTTGTTTTTTCAATCGAATATTAACATATAGTTAAATTACAAATGTTGTTTAATAATTTTTTTAAAACTCAGTTATGTTTGTGAATTTGCTTTAATTTAAAAGTGCAAAAGACGATATAAGTTTTTATAATATTTATAAAGCGTGAACATTCAATTGTTGATTCTCTGTTTTAGGTTAGTAATTATCTCATTAGTCGATATTTGTTATGTAAACTTTATCTGTATTTAATAAATAAAACTCTGTTTTAGATGAATCACATTGTATTATGATTCAAGAAGAAAATAACACCTGATCTTATGTAGATATATAGAGTTGCAGATGAAATGCTACTCAACACATGAAACTCCTGTTTAACTGTTACAAAATGAAGCTATCTATAACAAAGGGAACTGTCTATCATACAACGAGGCCCACGCCACGTCGCCTTTCGGTAAATG
Organism: Phalera bucephala; assembly: GCA_905147815.2. Classification (NCBI taxonomy): domain Eukaryota; kingdom Metazoa; phylum Arthropoda; class Insecta; order Lepidoptera; family Notodontidae; genus Phalera; species Phalera bucephala. The sequence goes on from LR990612.1 coordinate 15,867,817, forward strand.
ATAATAAAACCGCTGTTTCACTGTGGTTGTGTACCTGCAAGATGAGGCTACACATGTTGGCGAGGTCAGGAAACCGCGCATAGCGTGCTTGTTGCATTGCACCCCACCTACGTTTTCTTATAAAGCAATATGATGACGATGATTGGCTTGTTCCAGCTGTTAAAAGCTCAGCCCGCTTTGCCTACTGGAACGAGGTCTAATCCCCGCATGGGAAAAATTTGTCTGGATATTTATGTATGTGTATTTCATGTTTGTTAACGCACCCGATACAGGAATAATTCCTAGTTTGGGGGTAAGTTTTTGTTTTAAAGAAATGAAGGAAACCTGTGGTCTTGATCGTACGCTGCAGAGGGACAGTACTTTAATTCATCATAATATGACTTCTTTATTCTGTAATAATATACATACTAGCAGTTTCCCGCACGTATTTATTTTATATTTAAACAGGTAACACTGCTAGCTGAAACCACTGATTTAAACACCGTATTAATTCACGTTAACAATTTACAATTATTACAAGGTTGCGAACTATTAGGTAGTAGCGTAATATTAATTATGGATCAGGTAAATCTGTCACGAAACATGTGTATACAAACTGTTCCCTTGTATCTTCGCGAAACACAAAAAATAGAATTCACAGGAATATCCTATGTATATTATCTTAAGTTAGCTATACTTGCCTATAACTAGGTGAGCACGCGTTATATTTTTTTGTATTAGTTAACTGACTTTGTATATGTATCATCTGTTGGTGATCCAAATAAAATTAAATAAAAATATCGCAAGTACTGTTTGGTGGATTTACCTAATGTAGTAGAAAATCCATTAAAAATCAAAAACCCCTTATTCTTTAATGAAAAAAAGTGTTGGTTCAGCTTAAATACAACCAATTTAAATACACATACCCAATTCAAAACAACTTTTTAATTTCGAATTCTTTGAATTGTAATCAAAAACGGCCAATCTCGAATCACAAAATACTCAATTTTAATTTAACTTTGAAGTGCGCTCTAGGGGTTACCTAAATCGTGAATCAGGATTGTTCGATATCCTTTCCATTAGGTCCGACATTGAAATAAATGGGCGTTCTCATTAGAACCAGTTCTATAGTCGGCCTTAAGGCGATTTGCACAGAGCTTTGGGCGAGATGAAACGACATCACCGTGTAAAAACGGTTCTTTACCAATACCTCATCGACGTTGAAATGAATGACTTTAAAAGAGAAAATTTTTTCAGCTCAGTAATTTTGTTTAGTTTCTTTGATTCAGCTTAAGATAGTAAATGTAAAAAAATATTATCTTTTCATGTTTCATGCATAAAGCGAAAGGAAAACCGCTTTGAAGAAAGTGAGTTGAATATTTCAGTAATAAAAATAATCAACTTACGAAGCTCCGCGCTTCTTAACGTTCCGAACTCTTAACCGGTTTAAACCACTTTCGACTGGTAAAATGGTACAGTTAATTTCATTAGTTACCCTTATACCATGCTCTCGCGCCAGGAAATTTACTTAATAATTCATTTAATTGGCAAATTAATTCCTTGGCCCGATGCATACTTATTCCCAAAATCAAAATTATTTAGTCGGCTAATAGTTACACAAAAGAAGGTGAAACTATTATTCCACAAATCAGTACTCCTTCTCTCAAAAATCGAGGTGATAGTATAGACTCTCTCTGACTTATTGGGGTCATACTTTACCACGGGGACTCAGTATGGTTCGATATAAGCAGGTTTGTGGACATTTGCTGTGTCTTCCTTTTTGTAACCAGGAACAATTGCTATGCGTGTCTTCCGAAACAATGCTACAGACTGTCACCCATCTCAAAATGTCCATACCGAATGCTACTTAACCGTGTCATGTAACAATTTGAACTCAAAATCGAATAAAAGATCGTAAGTTACGTTAGCCACCCTGGCTACTCTAAACTTACAAATCTTTAAAACGTTGGAACATCCCGTTTGTACACACACATACACCTCTGCCACAAAATAATCGCCACCCTAGAATCATGGAACAGAACCTCAAAAAAGGCCACGGGATCGGAATCCCGGGGCCTTTTTCCGATATTCATTCATAGTAGGTTTATATTTACTATATTCATAATGTCTATACTTTAATAAAAATAGACAACGAATCTCATAGATAGGTAATTGCCACAAGTCGTGGAGTGAGCAGGTCCTCTACAAGACAGATCGATGACCTGACGAAGGTCACGGGTAAAAATCAGAACCTCAAAAAAGGCCACGGGATCGGAATCCCGGGGCCTACTTTCTGCTCGTGGCTTTTAACGTATATTTTTTTTTCTATTATTTTTAGGATTATCAAAAAGAATACAACATAAACATAAGAACCTGTTGGAACTCTGTACTCTCTGCCTGTTCTGGATATTAACTCCGTGTTAATATCCAGAACGGCGGAACAAATTTTTACAAACAAATATTTTCTTTTATTGTTTTGTATCCGCTTAAAATGTCTTCTTTATTTCAAAATCATAAATCAATATTCCCCTGCGCTGTGCGGGCATCGTACTTGAGGCTATTTGACAAAGTAAGTTAAGCAGTCTACATTTTATCGCTTAAACCAAGTCGTCTCTGTTTTGCAATAGTATTTATAAAGTCAACTTAAAAAAGAGTTTGTTGTAGAAGAATTTCAACAGATCCCCAGGCTTCCAGTTACCTGTGAAGAGGAAGAGGGAAAACGAAAAATGGCTAGGCTTTTCTTTAGCCAAAATATGATTAAAATCTTTGGGCCTTCATGCAGGCTGGTAAAACCCCTATCTATTGAGTAAACAAGGTTACCTATTTTATATTATTATTTTACGGTTCAAGATACTTTAATACTATCTACCAACATATAACATCACGTTAGATCCCTTGTACAGTAGGTAGAGAGTACAGAGTTCCCATAGATTCTTTTCTTACAGAACTTTCTGCCTTCATCCACTCTCATAGTTCGTCTTATACACGCTCGCCGGTTATGGTGACTCTTGACTTGCCCTTCGGATAAGACACGGTCTATTTGGTGATGGTAAGATAGTCTAGATCTTCCTCGATATCTACGTCCTTCCATTTTCACATTATCCCATCTGTGTAGTTTCTTTCATAATAAGTTTCTTTATAATTCGTGTGTGAGTGTGTGTGTGAATGATGCACGCTGTTGGCCGCGAGGCCTCTACAGCCTCACCGGACTAAAAGGCGAGCGTGCAACCACTACGCTCTAGCCAGCCAGAAGGGCAAGAGGCGACATACTCGAGGGCGCCTCGAAGAGGCGCCCTCGGTTGGGACAGTCGCTGTAGGGGGACGGGTGCACTACTAAGTGCACCGGTCAACCGCCGGCTATGGGAGGGGATTTACTACTACGTCGTCGTCGTCGCCCGTATTCTGAGCGGAAAAAAGGGATGACAAAGCATCGGGGGGGTCGGTGAGAACATGTCGCGGCCGGCGGTGGCGGCAGGGGTCGGGGGGGAGATCGTAGTCGGCGGTGGCTACGATTAACGGATTCGCATGGGTAGATGCGTTCGCGAAGTGACGTGTTGACGCCTTTTTAATAAAGGCGCGAATAGGTTCGAGACCTAGATCGGAGTGGAGGTCGACGTTCCGTACGAACCAGGGGGCTCCTACGGCTTTACGGAGGAAGCGGTTTTGAACCACTTGGAGTTTATCGATGTGAGAGGGGGCCGAATGCCCGAACACAACACACGCATAAGTCATGATGGGTCGAACGCAAGTTTTGTAAAGTGTCACCTTATTTCTAAGGGACATTTTACTCCGCTTGCAGATTAACGAATGGAGACGACCGAGCACAAATGATGCTTGGTGACGGACCCGCTTGATGTGCGGGCCGAAGGACATGGTACTGTTTAGGGTGACCCCTAGATATTTGACCTCTTTGACCCAGGGAATGGGTCGGTCGAACATGGTCACTTGGCCGAGATTACTTCTAGGGCGGCGCAGGGAGTGGCGCGGGGTGGCACCCCTGGAGAAGAACACCGCAGCGCTCTTGTCCGGGTTCACCTCAAAACGCCACTTCCTGAACCAATTCCCTAGGGAATTGGCGGATGCCTGAAGGTGTCTGGTAATGAAACCCTTATTCCTATGCGAGACGCAGAGAGCGGTATCATCCGCGAATAGGGCTAGATGCGCCTTACTCGAACGAGGAATGTCGTTCGTGTAAAGGCTAAACAGGAGCGGAGAGAGAACTGAGCCCTGTGGGACTCCAGCACTGATGGAGTGGGAAGTGGAGCGCGTCATTTCGACGCGATAACGGAAGGCGCGATTCGACAAGAAGTCTCGTAAGATGAGCACGAGTCTGTCCAGCACACCCAATTGGTAGAGCTTGTAGATCAAGCCGTTGTGCCAGACTTTGTCGAATGCCTTCGCGACATCTAGGAAGAGGGCGCCCGTGTAGATTGGTTTGGGTCTATTGAGACCGGAGAGGATGTGCTCCGTGATGCGGTGCACTTGGTGGACGCAAGAGTGTTTGGCTCGAAAGCCAAACTGCTCGTCGATAAGGATACCCCTGGACGTTACGAAGTCCTTGAGCCTCGCCAGAAGGAGGCGTTCGTATATCTTGGCCAGGGAGTTGAGGAGACTGATAGGGCGGTAGCTCGCGGGGAGATTGCGAGGTTTGCCGGGCTTGGGAATGCCAATGACGTCCGCCTCCTTCCACTTAGCGGGGAAGGTGCAGTTCGTCATGGCGGCGTTCAAGATGGCCACCAAGAGGCAGATGAGTTGGGCGGGCAGGCATTTCAGAACGCGATTCGAAATACCGTCAGGGCCGGGGGCTTTTTTAGATTTAAGACCCATAATCACATCTACGACCTCCATTTGCGTGATAGGAGGCAAGGAATCGACGGGGGGGAGGGATGCCCTGCGCTCGACTTCCCTGTCTACCGCGTCGACGTGGGACTGGTCGACGGACTGAGAGCTGGGGGCGCACTGGCTCTCGAGGGAGTCGGCGAGAAGCTCGGCCTTTTCGTCGTCGTCGAAGGCTGGGGGCGCTGCGCCTGAAGGGAGGGACAGCGGGGGCATGTCAGTCGTGGAGTCGGATTTGAGGCTACGCGCCAGCTGCCAGTAGGCCAGATGCGACGGCGCGATGCCCTCTAGGAGGACACCCCACCGTTCCTCCCGGACCTCCGCGACACGACGCTTTACCTCTCGTTGTAAAGCGCGCATCCGGGCCCGGTTGGCTTCGGTGGGGTAGGAGTCGTACGCTCGGATGGAAGCATTCTTGGAACGAATGAGATCCCTAACATCGTCCGGCAGTCGAAAGCGGTTGAGGTAGAGATCTTCCGCCTCGACTTGCTTGGACGATCGACTGACAGCCGATCGGATGTGCTCGGTGAAGTTCTTTATAATTCGTTCAGCCGTTTTAGTATGAAGAAATAACAGATATTTCGCGGAAATCGTGCTATTTTTTGAGATAAAAAGTGTTCTTTTTTTAACGATGTAATACACCTTCATATAATGTTTCAATTAAATTCGTTTAGCCGTTTTAATATGAATAAATACCAGCTTTGGCTCTGTTGTCCAAATCTTTTTATTTTAATTTTTCTACTGACAATACGTTGATAGTGACTATTCTTAAATTATAGGATTCGAATACAAATTCATTGCGTGCATTGGTATTTTTTTATGATACCTATACAACTCTACCATCCCCGCTTGGGGGAATCCCGTATAGGCATAACGGTGGTTAAAGTAGTTAGTTTTAACTCTAAATGGAACTATTATCATCCCGTATTGGCTACACGAAACCACGCTGGATTTACGTACAGCGGTTAACTAGTATTTCAGAACTACTGAAATAATCGACAGTTGTGAAATTGTTGTTGGTTTGTGGTTTGGGCGTAGGTCGCTCAGCTCACTGGTGTGAGTAGTAATGGAACTCAAAGTTATTTGTTTTAGTTTATTTGTTCGTGTCTGTACAACGCATCAAATACAGAAAATGTAGAGCAAAAAAATAAATTCTTCCATATAAATATAATAATATTAGCCCTGTTAAGTAACTGTCACACCGCTGGGCACCGGCCTCCTCTCAAACTGAGAGGTTTTGGGCCATAGTCCACCACCTGGCCCAGTGAGGGTATGTGTACGAAAGAGGAAATATTCAGATACCGAAGAAGACCAAGACTATTTCACCATGACCAACTAAACTGTGCCTTATATGAAGACCAAGTAAATAGTCTCCGTAACTGGCGAGCGTATATGAAACGAAATATAGGACATGAGGAAATCAGAAAGGTATGTAAGGAAAGAAGCTCTTAGAAATCTGTCTCTCTGCCCACGCCGCAACGAATGTAGCTAATTACGTAGATAGATAGGTAAAATATGTGATAAGAAAAAACAAAAACCCAAAATAAATATCTTATCCAAACTCTGGCTGCATTCCCTCACTAGATGGCAAAACTAATCTTTTCAGCATGGCACGAGCCACCCCCTGCGTGTTACCTAAACAGGCGATCAGTCCAGGTGCTTAAAAAATCTTTTGCGTTGACATGAATTGCTTTGCTTACACTGAAATTGAACGTCGTGCGAAAAGTTTAACATACATACAACTAAATATAAATACAAATAAATCCGCAACTTACGACTGAAAACATAACAATAACATTAAGATTCAATAACATCTATTTTATATTGGTCATAACATACTGGATGAAAGTCACTGTATAGAAGGTACAGTTGATCCACTAAAGGTCGGGTAGTGGGTATCATGTAATGATGCGGTATTACCGCAGGTCAGGTTACCGCAGCGGTAACCTGACCAAACATCCTTTACGATACCGTATCCGGTGTGTGTGTGTGTGTATGTCCGGATACGTGCTTGCGGAAAAGGAATTTGTAAACAGATTTTGCGGTTATGGTTTGACCTTTTCGTAGTAATATAATGGGGGAAAGTACAATATACTTGCTACTATCTATATCATCACGCCAGATCTATTGCAGGGTATGCAGAGAGTATATAGGCAGGTCAATTCTTCGTAACCGGCGAGCGTGTATGAGAAGAACTATAAAATTAGGGGAAGCGAGTTGTATAATGAAAAAATCCGTTAGAACTGTGCACCGTACCCGCTGTGTTGAGACCATTGATATTATTTACCTCAATGGTAGAGACAAAGTAGCTATATTGTGTATAGGTTTAAAACGTAAGAGTTTTTCGGTTACTTTTAAAATGGTTGTGCGTTACTCTCCAATTAGAGTTAAAGTATGAAACTAATACGTGTAAAATTGATTTAGTTGAGTATGAAGGTAGTAATTACTTAGAAATAATGTCATAGCAATTAATTATGTGCGTTGTACGGTGTAGTAAATAGAATATACCTAGTAAAGTTTATATAAGCAAGTATGTAACCGCTCATTATGAGTATTAATAAAAGAGATGTCTAACCAATATATCAGTAAACAGACGACAGCAAATGCAAATGAAATTATTTATTTTATCGATAATTTCATTTGCATACAACATATTCATAGGAATATGTTTTCATCCAAGTCCTTGCTTCAGTAGGTACCTATTTTTATACTGAGCGATGTTATTGGGTTGTAGAATATAATAAAACGCGTTATAGTAGCGACATTGTGAACCTTATTACAATAAATAGAAATAAAGGATATAAGTTCGTATCCTAAAACCTACATCTCCCATCTCTCCCTCATATCTCCTATGTCATTTATTATTGTCACGGTTTGGCCTGAGTGGGTTTGTTTTATAAACTTTTTGCTTGTTATTATTCCAAAAAAGCTTTCCTGATCCCAAACCCATTACGTTGAAGAGCCCTGTCAAATTGACAGTATTTTACATGATTTTTTCTCCATCTCTATCTAGTCTGTCATCATCATCACCAGATCCCTTGCGGTCTTCGCCGGTACCTACATCCTTTCACTTTTACATTGTACATCTGTTTGTCATTATTTATATCAACATTCTTTCTATATTCATATACCGGACCGGAGAATACCCTTTATCATCTTTACACTGATACTGTTTGAAATTTTCGATCACAAATATAACACTGCTCTATTTTTTAACATGCCTTTATTAATTCTACTATATACATTAAGATTAAGATGTAGTAGTAAAAAAGACTTCTAAAGACTGTCTGAGAACTAGGTGTGATCTTATTAAATTTCATAATATATTTTTATGTTGGTAAAGAAAACTGATATAGTTTTTTAAACACGAACCTCAGTTTTCCATCTCGCATCAATGATCCTACCTCAAAGTATTTGTTCCTTCACAATAGCGCTTGTACACAACGCAGGTAACTTATGCAAGTTAAGCTACTTCCACGAGTTAATTGCGTCAATTAGTGCGTAAGTCTAGTGCTCACACAAACATGGCAATACTGAGCGCTAGGGTGAAAAAGTTTACAAGCAATTCTCTATCTAACTATACGTCACGCCAGATCTCTTGCGAGGTATGCAGAGAGAGCAGACTCCCAACAGCTTCTTCATTTACAGACCTCTCTGGCTTCCTCCACCCTCAAAGTTTGTCGAATACACGCTCATCGGTTTCGGAGACTCTTGACTTGCTCTTCAGATAAGACACCGTATAAGCACTTAAGCATCAGGAAACTCGTATGTTGTGAAACTTCAATTTATCAATATCTGATATTCTTGAAAGATCCTCTCAATCGAACACTTTACACACCATGTAACAATCTTATTTCAATCCAGAACATTCGTTATTTGAACGTTAAGTTCAAATCATATTAATGACAGAACGCAAGTGAAGCGTAGGATTTCCATTTCTCGATCGCAATGAATTTCTACAATGTCTGCACTCTGGCAGATATTCAACGTTTAATATTCATGCCTAGCGCCACGGCAGCTTTGCTTCCTTATCCAGAAATTAGATATTCGTTTCTCAGCAGGAACTTCAACATTACCCTCTGAATACTAAAGTTCGCTTTCGGAATGTATGCTCATTGTTCTAATAATTGTTTGTTCCCTTTATTTGCGTTGGCATACGTTGTGTTCGCATTAGAATTACTTTTGTGTTTACTCTGTCATGTTTTAGTAACTGTCAAGTGACTTATCGAATGGAGCAACGAAAATAGTATTAAGAGGTTTTTGTCGTAAAACAACATTGCTATATTTATTTCTTCTGAGATATTCTTTTCATCAAATCAAGTTATTTGATTATAATAACACATTGAAGCCGAACAACTAGTATAATAGATTGTAAGAGCTTTGTTGTGAAAATATATTTTTAGACTCTCTCGATGCTCTAGTAGCGCCTGACGATCACTAGTTCCTGAGTTCGTATTTTAGGTCGAACAAAGTATTGTTAGCGTTTTTCCTGTCACGGTTATTTTTGTTTTTTAACTTACATCTGTTTCCAAATCCATCAAATAAAAATTAAAGCCGGACTGAATGTTAAAGTGACACAATTGTACTGTTTTCTCTATCTATCTGTCTATATCAGATTCCTTGCGGGGTTAGTAGAAAGTACAGAGTTCCAACAGGTTATAAAAATAAATAAAATTCATTATTTGCAAAACAAACAACTGTACAGAAGTATTAGAATACAGTTTCTAAGTGGTTATTATATAAATACAGTACAGTTTACAGCGTTATACTCAGCTTCACATACAATAATGTTGCCACTATGTGAACGGTGAAGTAAGATACTAGTATGCTCTTATACATTTTTATACCGAAAACAAGGAAAAAATACATAAAAAGAAGGTTCTTTCTTTACAGACCTCTCTGTCTTCTTTGACAATCATAGTTCGTCTTATTGCTTCGTACTGTTTGTATTACACCGTCACGCCTATATTCCCCAGAGGGGGTGGCAGAGGTGCACTGAGTACACCCACTTTACGCCGACGATGTTAGGTCCCATGTAATAGGGGGCGAGCCTATTGCCATATACCGGGCACAATTCCAGACTCCGGACTCAAACTAGGAATTTTTCGTTAGAAAAACTACATTTGTCCGACCTAGGATTTGAACCCAGGACCTCGTGATCTCAAAGCGATGCGCTTTGCCACCAGACCAACGAGGCAGGTCCAACGATGGTTTGTATTATTGAACTGTTTTATTTGTACAAAACACAACTGGATTTTTAAATAATTTATATAAGCTAATCGTCCCGATGTTTGGGGAGGCTTTTCTGCAATGTACCCCTTTTAGCTGATGATGATGTCGTATATTATTCTATAAAGAACTTTTATCTGGTGATTTAAAAATTAGCTCTTACACGTATAGCGATTCCAAATACTGTAGCTAAGTAGTCATTATCTTCAGAGTGTTTAGGTCGAAACTTACCGTTAGCGTGACTACCGAGAAAGCGCGCTGCGACATTAATCTTATTTAGTGAAGTTTTAGTGCGTAAAAGATAACATATCAACTCGATAGCGTTACGATTACATCAATCTGTTCGTGTCAAATCCTCAGAATTTCAACAAGTAATAATATCAATTACAATTGATGTAGCTAAGTAATCATTAACTTCCGAATATCAGTGTATACTTACATAAATTATTCTGGCAAGGAAATCAAGTAAAAAGCTGATTCAGAGAGCACCTGCATTATGTAAAGGTCAGATTAATACCGCTTCGTCCCGCTGAGAGGCCAGCAAACGTGAATATAAAATGCACTCGTTTGAAGCCGAACGGTTGAAATGCATCCACTTTGATATTCAGATTTCTGTAATTCGAATACGTGAGATACGTAAATTTGCTGTTTCTATCAGAATTAGATGCCCATCCATTAATATGACGGCTAGTCTTGTGGTCCTCACCACTAGGTGTAGGCTGATCCAATCACTGAATCGATCACCGAACGGAAATATTTTTGTGTGACCTACAAATGTTTGTTTTAGTCTAGGAGTTTGTTTATTTCATGTTTGTAAATGTACTTACGATACAGGAATAACTAGAGCGGGCTACATTTCTTAATTAAAAGAAAAGTAAATGCCTCATAGAAATGTTATACCGCCCTATATATGGAATATCTATCCTAAATCTACTTGCAGTATTTTTCTTATATAGTAACTATCCATAACGTAGTCTTAAAGTTGTGTTCGCTATAAGAATAGGTTTTATTATGAGGAGTCACACAAAAACCTTTCATTATCTAGGTATTTGCACTAAAAAGGATTACTTTACTAGTAAAAAAAAGTTAAATTAACCCCGATTCTAAACTTCCATTTCATCCCCAAATTTTTTATAGACAATATATAATAAAATCAGCCTATACTGCCCACTGCTGGGCAAAGGCCTTCTCTCACAAATCGAGGTGAGAGAGATTACTCCACCACGCGGACCCAGTGCGGATTGGTGGAGGCAGGTTTGTGGCCACCTGCTGTTGGAACTTATCAAGCCGCCTTTAAGGCTTCCAACTTGGCTTAACGACTACCACATTAAGTGGTAACCGGGACCAACGGCTGGCACGTTAGTGCCTTCCGAAGCACGGAGACGCTCGAATATGAAAATGCCACAAACGATCACCCATCTCAGGCCGACCGAGACGAACGCTGCTTAACCTTGGTGATCGGTAAGAACACCGCGGTCGCACAGCGCTACGAGCGCATACCATGCATAATACAATTTTATTAATATATATATATTTATAAAAGTGTATTAAAAAAATTACAACATCTTATGAGTATGAGTAGGCATACTATGTAGGCATACGATGTTATTTCATATTTTTAAAATGTATAAGCTACATTTCACAAATATTATAATATTTACCACCATTAGATCTTATTACTTTTTACATAATATAAAATGTGAAAGTATGTATGTTTCGATGTTCGTTACTCAATCACACAAAAACGGCTGAACAGATTTGAAAGAAATTTATCACACAGATAGTTTATTACCTGATTAACCACAAAAGAAACTTCTTATCCTGAAAAACTCTTAGATACCTGTCTAAATTGAACGCGGACAAAGAGGCGGGCAGATTTTTTATATACCTACTTTCTTTTTTAAACTTGGACATTTTTGAAGGTTATTCAATATGATTGTGCCTTTCTAGTATAAAATAAAGTAGGTACATTAGAGTATTTCGATCAACAGTGCATTTGTGTAATATCTAAAAGTAACGAAGTTAACAGCAATAATTACAACGAAAACATTACTGTGAGAGAACTATGAGAGTGGAGGAAGCCAGAGAGGTATGTAAGGAAAGAACCTGTTGGAACTCTGTACTCTCTGCCTACCCCGCGAGGGAGGTGGCGTGATGATATAGATAGATAGAGAGATAGAAAACATTACTGCTAAAAGCGCGACCTAACAACATCTATTAAGGCTCGCGACGTAGAAATATTGTGTTATGAAAATTACATAGAACCATAATATTATCAGAGAGTAGCTAATAAGGATGCAGGAAACAATAATTTAAAAGCCACTTAATTTATTCACCGCCATACCTCGGCTTCAGGCTGAAGCTTTATTGTTTGATGTGTTGAACACAAAACCAAATTGCAGTAATAATAATAATGTGGTTTTATTTAACATGTCTCGTCTTAATTAAATTCAAAGAATGCAGTGATGTTAATTAAAAGGAAATTCTTTGTACAGGAATGAGAATGCACTCCTGGTGTGTGCTTCGTTAACTTCGTTAAATGCATCCTAAACCGTTTTATTTTTCGAAAATTTACTTTCATACATTGATTTCCACTAAACTTCTTATGTACGATCAGCAAAAATTGTCATATACTAAGATGTTATTTGTTCTTTGGTGAATAAAAAAGCGATCAAACTATTTATTTAAGCATTCTATTTACAGAACTTTACCTGTTATTTGTTACCTAGTATTTATAAGGTCCCTTTTTTGTTATGTGGACATGGTATATGATTAAAAAGTACAAACATTATGTCAAATCTTTTGTCGCGACAGCTAATAAATATTTAAGATCATTTTTAAGAAATATGGTTATTTGAGATGTAAATTATTACGAACGATTTTAATCCACACCTTGTAGGAAAGTTAAGGGTGAAGAGTATAAAGTCAAGAGTCTCCGTAACCGGCGAGTGTGTATGAGACGAACTATGAGAGTGGAGGAAGCCAGATAAGTATGTAAGGAAAGAACCTGTTGGAACTCTGTACTCTCTGCCTACCCTGCAAGGGATCTGGCGTGATGATATAGATAGATAGATAGATAGTATAAAGTTTATCCAAATTATACCTACATATACTTTTTTCTCTTAGAATAAAATACCATAGCAGCCGCATGCAGTCGTAATTGCACGCACCGCCGCGCGGTGACACCAAAAATTCAACAAACGTCCTGTACTAACCGCTCTCTCCGCCGCGTAATCTTGGTAGCCCGAAAAGATTTACCACTTTTGGGGTAAATGTTGTTGACATGAGAGTAGATAATAATAAAATCATTCTTGCGGTAATGTGTATTTTTATACATTTTAAACCCTAGAGATAAATATACTTTTACATACTATTAAGGCTTTTAGTAATTTAATTTGAGGAAAATATATTTACATCGTCGTTAATAAATATTAAGACCAAGATGTTATTAATACTCAAACTTTTTTCGCGTCTTTTACTATGACAATTATAGACGAAAGAATTAATTCGATATTTTATTAATACGGCACCTGAGTTTTTTGAGTTAGGTATGAAATATGAACCAAACATTTCCTTTTGAGCTCACCAGCATTTTTACAGGCAGAAACGACACAAGATGGCATAATTCAATTTAATTTAACACGCGCAGAGCACTACACACACGCACACTACTCGCGTTGACGTGTAACTCCTTGTATTGTAAGTAGTATTTCACTATAACAATCGGTTTAAGTATGTATGAGCGGTAAACTTAACGATAAAACACCAGAACATCAAATTAACTTGGGCAATAAAGAAAACTTGGTAAAGTAGGTACGAAAAACTGTTTTTTTTTTAATGAATTGCGGCAAAGTCAAAATAAGTCAAAGTAAAAGTAAAAAAAGAGGATGAAAGAAACGCTTATGAAGCATATTATGAAAACAAATATAAGCTATAACCTAATATGATTTACACTGATAAACTTGTACAAAGTATTAATTAACGGTGAATGCGCCAAAGACAGCATATATGGGATGTTTACCGGACGAAGAATATTGGCTGGTAACAGATCATATAAATGGGTTCTAAGTCGAGGGCAGAAAAAGAACAGGTGCTCTAAGGAACCCTCCGCCAGTCCACACTCGCACAGAGAATGATCCCTCACTCGAATCTTCCCCAAAAATACCGGGGTGCAAACAAAGCCTAATCGTAGTCTAATTATCACAGAAGTTGCTAACTTATTAACGTTATGTTTAAAAAACCATGGTCTTGTTGGGATAGTAGGCTGAATACTGCCATAATATTTTCCCTTGATGGCTTGAGATTTTTGCCACAAATTGAGCCAAGATTTGAAAAGCGAGGGCTTGACAAGAGACCGTAGATCTCGGGAAAAACAGTTAAAATAGGTGTCACATCCAGTATGAGATGCAGCTTTAGCGCATGCATCCACTGTTTCGTTACCCGAAATGCCTGCGTGCCCAGGGATCCAGTAAAGCTTTTTTGATTTTGAGGGTAATGATAAAGTTATCCCGGGAACGAAACGGGACTTTGGATATGTCCTGAAGGCAGCTTAAACTATCAGAAAAAATGATGGTTCTGTTTAACTTGTGCGACTCTGCATAAAGAATTGCCTCAAGAATAGCTAATGCTTATCCAGTGAAAACCGAGCAGACTGAAGGACACTTAAAGCTTAAGATGATTTTGAACTTTGGAATCCAGACGGCTGCTCCAACGCTATCACCCTCTGAAAGCTTAGAAGCATCTGTGAAAATTGTAAGCCAGTCGGACCACTCCGAAAAAATTATATTGTTAAAGCATTGGTTAGCCTCAGGGCAATGTTTACTTATACCAAAATTTACAATAACTTCTGGCTTAAAGATTAAAGAATCAAAATCTACCTCAAACAAGGGATGTTTATTCAGTTGAAAAACAGAAGAAGATAAATTTTTAAACTTATTGAAGCTGTTTACAAGACGAGGAGAATCTTTATGAGTCCAATAACTTGAAGAAACCATGGCCTGAGAAAGAAGATTAAGAACAGATAAAAGAGGATGACATCTAGTCTGAATAAGATTATAAAAAACCTATCAAACAAATATTGCCTTCGCAAATATAACGGAGGTTCAACACACTCAACCTGAAGAGCACTTCATAGCTCCAGTAATGATACGCAGGCATATTGACTGGATTTTGTCCAATATCGCTAGAGCAAGTTTATTACAAGGTTCAAAGAGAAAGCAGCCATAATCGAAGTGACTACGGATAATAGCATTATACAGAATCCTTTGAGTCATAGGATGAGAGCCCCAACGAACACCAGAAAGTGCCCTCATGACATTAACACTAGCTTCACATTTTTTAATCACATGGTTTAAATGGTGTAAACCAGATAACTTGGAGTCTAAGATCATACCTAAAAATTTTACCCGGTCCTGTACTACAATTGGATCCCCATTTACGGACAAATCTAGAGAAGGGATATTGCGCTTGCGAGAGAAGACCACAGCACTACACTTTTCCACCGAAAGACTCAACCCATGATCCGTTAACCAAAGGTCGAGATAACGTAAAGCAGAATTCAGCCGAGAAGAAGCATCCACAAAAGAGGGTGATTTAACATAAAGAGCAATATCATCAGCATATTGCAAAATACAACAAAAGGAATTGACACATAAATCCAAATCAGAAGTGTAAATATTGTACAGAAGAGGACTTAAAACCGAACCCTGAGGAAGACCTCTCCAAACCAGTCGAGAGGGGAGGAGACTATTTTGATGACGAACTAAAATAAAGCGCATCATAAGGAGGTTGCAAATTACATTTATCAACCTCTCTGGGATACTTAGCCGAAACAATTTTTCTCTGAGAACAGGAAGAAGAACATTATCATATGCGGAAGACAGATCCAAGAAAACACCTACCACATTATTATTGTCAGAGAAAGCTAACCGTATTTCAGAGACGAGGATACTAAGACTGTCTAGAGTGCCAACACCCCTTCTAAAGCCAAACTGGCTTTTGGGTAATAAACCCTTATTCTCCAAAATCCATTCCAGACGATTTTTTATAAGATTTTCCATAATTTTAGCTAAAACCGAGGATAAAGCAATTGGCCTATAAGAAGATGCCACCTTTGTATCTTTTTCAGGTTTCAAAATTGGAATAACAATCTGGGATTTCCACACATCCGGAATCAAGAATAGAATTAAATATACTTAGGAGGAAAAGCTGGCTTGAACGGGAAGACTTTGAGATAAATGAGTAAGGTATACTGTTCGGGCATTGTGATTCACCAATTATGTGGGTGGACCGCAAAAACTGCGACTCGGAATATGAGGGTAGTTGGAAAACTACAACATTGAATTCGGGTGCAAGGGTGTTGATCGATTACCGGAAATATTTAAATTACTACATTATTCGTCGGTTTATTTGTGCAAAACAACTTGTGAGATTTCGGACAATAAGGTGGTATGCTAAAGACATCAATATAAAAGGATTGAAACAACCAGGCAGCCGTGCACGGCGGAGCTACCTTCGGGAGACGAGTCAAGGTGAGTGGTTCACCTTGTATTTGGGGATTGCGGTGCCTGGACTCCCAAATCTAACCGATAGAAAACTCAGGACCACCAACTGAGCTATCGAAGGGGTTTTCACATGAACATAATTTTGGTCCCCGAGCCGGATTGGGTTTTCGTAAATTAGTTGGTTAGATAGGGGTTTCATTTATTTATAACGGTTACAAACGGGGTACCTACTTTTGGCATAGAAATAATTATTTAAATTGTAATAGGCATTGTGTTTAGAGGTTCTATTGTTTTCCAAAGATGGCAAAATCTTTTGAAAGCAAATTTAAAATTAAATACGACTGGTTTGTAGATTCGTCAAAATTAGTAAATAGTAAAACTTGTAGTTCGGGTGTTTTATCAGCTCGGTTCAAAAAACTGCATGACTATTTCAATGTTTTAACGGAGTCATACGAGGGCATACTGACCAATACTTCTTCAGAAGATGAAGAAATAATCGGTAGATATGAGGTAAAATACAAAGAGGCCACGGAGTTATACAACCAGTTGGATGCGGTCTCGGCGGCCTATCCGAACCTTGACGGCACCCACATGCCCACGGAGGGCGCGTCAACGCCGCGGCTACCGCGGATTGTGCCTAGTACGTTTGACGGGGACGTTTTTTCATGGTGTAGCTTCATTAGTCTGTTTACATCATTGGTTTTAACACGGAAAGATATCACTAAAACGGAAAAATTTCATTATCTTATTTCGCACGTGGAAAAGGAGCCTAAAGCACTTATTAAACATCTGCCGATGGTGGACGGGTCGTTAGACACGGCATTGGATATCCTAAAAGGCCGGTATGAAAATAAAAGATTGTTGGCGGATTCACTGATTGCGCGGATTTTACATTTGCCGGTGTTGAATAAGTGTGCTGGGCTTCGAACTAAAATATTGAACCCGTTATTGGAATCTTCGCGGGCATTAGCTAATTTAGGTTTTCCAATTAACGAGTGGAGCTACATTTTATTGCATGTAAGTCTACAAAAATTACCAATTGACGTCAGAACACGGTTTGAGCAAAAACACGGTGGCAATAATATAAGTTTACCCACTTTTGATCAGCTCATAGAATTCCTACAACATGAATGTAGACTTATAGACACGGCCACTGCGGAACCGGTTTCTTATTACGCGGATCGCACTCACAACAGGCCCGAGCGCAGGGTGCATAATATTGTGACGGAACCACCAGCACAGGACCAGCGGGAACGGGCGAACAACTACGGCCGTATTAAAGACTGTGGCTATTGTCAGAGGTCGGGGCACGGTATAGACAGCTGTTATAAATTTGCTGACATGTCCAGGTCTAAACGTAAGGATTGGGTTAAAAGACAATTCTTATGCTTTCGGTGCTTCGGTACTCATTTGGCGGCATCGTGTACCCGCAAGGTACCATGCAGTCGGTGCGGAAATATCGGACATAACAAACTAATTTGTACAACGTCCATTGCGCGCTCTGACTCACCGGCGGACGGCGAGCCGTATACACGGCGCGCATTTGTTACGGCGCAATGCGATAGAGCGACGGGCGGTCGGCGGCGCTCACCTATTACTCAGTCGCGGCGGTCACGGCACGCGTCTCCTAGGTCGTCGGTTCGAGACTCGCGTTATCCACGGCGTGGTGATAGTTCCGCGGGATCTATGGACCGGGTACGCGAGTTAAAGGATGGTTACGGGCGTGATTCGGACCCACGGGAACAGCGGGACTGGGAGACCCGACACCGCCGGGAGCGGACTGATTGGGGTGGGCGGCAGTCGAGTCCTGTGGTGCCGCGTGTGCCACAGGAATAGCAATTACAGTCGTGTAATGTCGCCTCGGTACCTCGGCTAGCGGATAATGTCATCTTACCCACGGTCATTGTAGAAGTAAAATCCAATCGGGGGGATTTTATCAAATCCAGAGGCCTGCTAGACCTGGGTAGTCAAGTCACTATAATTAAGAGTGATTTGGTAGCAAGTTTGGGTTTAAGGCGACATTACAACCAAACACCGTTAACAGGCGTCGGCGGATTTAATAACAATGAATGTTGTCATGTTGTTAAATTTTATTTTAAACCGGTAAATTCGAGTTATTTGTTATCGGTTACGGCGGTGGTTTTGAAGAAACCAACTTCATATTTAGCGCGTAGGTTTAGTAAACAAATTGCTCATATAAAATTTTCGGATGACGGTTCATTTAATATGTCAAATGTTGACATAATTTTCGGATGTGACATATTAGGTCAAATTTTAAATGGTGAAAAGGTGAATTTCGGTACTGATGGACCGTATGCTTTAGGCACCATTTTTGATTTTGCGATTTTCGGTCCGGCGCAACCATTAAAAAATGATAACTCGGAATCAAATGTTAATGTTGGTGTTACATTAATTGAAGCGGTCGAGAGATTTTGGCGATCGGAAGAACCACCCAGGCTGAAAATCAAGGACCCGGCGGACTTAGAATGTGAACATTTGTTTTCTACAACTACCTCACGCGGCTCGGACGGAAAATATGTTGTCAGATTACCACTGTTGCCAGATCGACAGCGGTTGGGAGAATCTAAGGAGACGGCCCTGCGTCGATTTACGGCCTTAGAACGAAAAATGGAACGGCTACCAGAATTTAAAAAAAAATATGTGGAATTTATGTCGGAATATTTAAGACTCGGTCATATGACGGTTTCCAAATTTGATGTTTCGTCAGGACAGGAACATTATTTTCTTGCGCATCACGGTGTTTTTAAAAAATTAGGCGACGTCGGAAAAATTCGGGTAGTTTTCGACGGAAGTGTACCCACCAGCACCGGTGCGTCCATCAACGATTGTTTGTTCACGGGTGAACGACTTCAAAATGACATCACACAAATTATAATTAATTTTCGGTTGCCTCTGTTTGTGTTCACTACGGATGTGAAAATGATGTTCCGGCAAACCTGGATACATCCGGACGATCGGAAATACCAATTAATATATTGGCGCTCGTCACCCGATGAACCGTTGGTAGTTTATGAGCTGACCACAAACACATACGGGTTAAAGTCCAGTCCATTCGTCGCTATACGGTGTTTACATCAGTTGGCGAGTGACGAGGAGCACCGGTTCCCGCGGGCGGCCCGGCTGCTGCGTCACAACAGTTACGTGGACGATCTGAACGGCGGCGCGGACACGCTGCGCGACGCGCGGCATCTGAAGGACGAGCTCGTGGCGCTCATGCACACGGCGGGCTACGAGCTCAGGAAGTGGTCGTCGAACGCACCGGAACTGTTGGACGACTTGCCGGCGGATCATTTGGAGACGGCTCAGTCATTTAACATGGATACAGACGGATCGGAATTTATGAAGGTTTTAGGTATACAGTGGAACCCAAGGTCAGACAGTTTTTCGTATAAGTTGAATCTACCAACGGACACTACTGTCACTCGGCGCAGTATTTTATCATTGACGGCTCGCCTTTACGACCCTCTCGGATGGGTGTGTCCGGTTGTTTTCAAAATTAAATTATTACTACAACGATTGCTTAGCACTGGTGATAATTCACGGAAGGTAGACTGGGACGCTCCCGCGCCGCAGGATATAGTGCGAGCGTGGCGCGATATCGTTTCGGATTTGCCTAATCTACAAAAGATTACAATACCTAGATGTCTGAAACCGGATAAAAATAGCAGTTATTCGGTTCATGGGTTTTGTGACGGATCATCGGTAGGATTTTCTGCGGTCGTATATTTGCGGTCGGTGGATGAGGCCGGTAATGTCTTTATGCGGTTGCTTATGGCTAAGTCTCGGGTGGCACCATTAAACACAAAGCGGACCATCCCTAAGTTAGAGCTGAGTGGTGCGACCCTATTGACTACGCTTATCAACCACATAGTCCCCTCCCTGCAGAGTGACATTGCGATTGATGATGTCGTGTGTTGGTGTGATAGTACCATTGTATTGGCGTGGCTAAAAACATCACCACATAAATTACAAGTGTTTGAAGGAAATCGGGTATCTCAAATTATTTCATCTAAAGTAGATATTTTATGGAGACATGTCCCCGGCGAGATGAACTGCGCGGACGTGGCGTCGCGCGGCGCGACAGCCGACGAGCTGCTGCAGCACCCGCTGTGGTGGGGGCCGCGCTGGTTGCGGGACCCCCCGGCCCGGTGGCCCGGCGAGTGCTCGGACTTTCCGGCGGACATGTTACCGGGCATGAAAGCTAAAGTTGTTAACCTTAATACCGTCGATTCAGAATTCGATTTATTGGATCGGTACAGTTCGTACGATAAATTAATAAATGTAACGGCGTACACACTACGGTTCGCTAATAATTGTAAAAATACATGTAAACTCGGCGGTAATCTCTCAGTTGCGGAACGTAGAAACGCGACCATACATTTAATACGAATTGTACAAAATACATATTTTCACGAAGAAATTTCGGCCCTTCAGTCAAAGAAATCAATTAAGGGCTCACTTCGGCGGTTGAATTTATTCATTGATAACGATCAGTTGCTTCGTGTCGGCGGCAGAATAGGTGCGTCGGAGCTGCCGTACGCTGCGCGGCATCCTGTTTTACTACCGGGCAAAGGTCGCTTCACGGAACTATTGGTAACTCATTATCATAAAATATTTTGTCACGTCGGTGCAAATACACTTTCGGCCATTTTATCTCGGACCTATTGGATTGTTTCGGCTCGACGCGTGACGCGTCATATCACCTTTAAATGCGTACAGTGCTACCGGTCCCGGGCGCGACCTGTCCAACCCTTCATGGCGGATCTGCCCGCAGATCGTGTACAGGGTGTTCGTCCGTTTCTCGGAGTCGGTACGGACTTTGCCGGACCATTTTATATTAAATCTAGCTCGCTACGGAACGCGAAGATAGAAAAATGTTTTTTGTGCATTTTCGTATGTTTAAGTACTAAATGTGTTCATTTGGAAGTAGTCAGTCAACTATCGGTTGAAGCCTTTATAGCGGCGTTTACGCGATTTATTTCTCGTCGAGGACTACCCTCACTAGTGCGGTCGGATTGTGGCACAAATTATACGGGCACGGATAAATATTTAAAAGAATTGTATGTTTTCTTGCGGGACAACCAATCTGAAATTGAACGGAACTTGACGAAGAATCACATTAAATGGCTATTTAATGCGCCCTCGAGTCCAAACCACGGCGGTTTATTTGAGGCGGCGGTTAAATCTGCAAAAACACACGTCAAGCGTGTGCTCGGCGAAGCACGTTTAACGTTCGAAGGGCTCACCACGTTCTTCACCAAGGTGGAGGCCGTCATGAACTCTCGCCCGTTATATCCGCTTAGTACGGATCCGGCGGATCTGGATGTATTAACTCCGGGGCACCTTTTGATTGGACAACCACTGGTGGCTCTCCCTGAATACCCTTACACCGATGTCAGTGTGCACCGGCTGTCTCGGTTTCAACAAATTCAAAAGATGTCTCAACACTTTTGGTCTCGGTGGAAAAATGAATACCTACACACTCTTCAACAGCGGTTCAAATGGACCTCACAGACGGAACCTCCTAAACTCAATGACTTGGTTTTGATTAAAAAAGATAATTTAGCTCCTTTACATTGGAAACGCGGACGGTTAGTCAAACTTTTACCAGGTAAAGACGGGGTTGTACGGGTTGCAGAAGTGAAAACTCAAAACGGTGTCCTGATGAGGCCCATTTCTAAATTGTGTAGGTTACCCATAGATAATTAGGAACCAAGACGGGTCTTGGTTAGGCGGGGGGATGTTCGGGCATTGTGATTCACCAATTATGTGGGTGGACCGCAAAAACTGCGACTCGGAATATGAGGGTAGTTGGAAAACTACAACATTGAATTCGGGTGCAAGGGTGTTGATCGATTACCGGAAATATTTAAATTACTACATTATTCGTCGGTTTATTTGTGCAAAACAACTTGTGAGATTTCGGACAATAAGGTGGTATGCTAAAGACATCAATATAAAAGGATTGAAACAACCAGGCAGCCGTGCACGGCGGAGCTACCTTCGGGAGACGAGTCAAGGTGAGTGGTTCACCTTGTATTTGGGGATTGCGGTGCCTGGACTCCCAAATCTAACCGATAGAAAACTCAGGACCAGCAACTGAGGTATCGAAGGGGTTTTCACATGAACATATACCATCGATGCCAGGGGTAGAATCCCGTAGATGATCGAGGGCACAATGAAGTTCAGCAAAAGAAAACAGATCATTCATGGGATCGTTAGAAGAGGCGGTGGAAGAGGAGTCCAAGGATGGAAAGCAATCAAAGAAAGGAACAAATGGAGGGGCTAACTTGTTCATAAAGCTCTCCAGCCAAGGGCTGGGATCATTAGAGGAAGCGTTAGAATCAACATATGAACGGCGATACATCTTTATCTTCTTCCATATAAGAGAAGGTGGAGATCGAGGAGACAGAGAGTCGCAAAATTGATGCCAACCTGAACGTTTTTTCCCCTCAAGAAGCCTTTTAGTTCGAGCAGAAGAATGCTTCATGTTTAAATAATTTTCAACGCCTAAATCAGCAGCAAACCTTCGCTCTGCTTCTTTACGCAGACGAACACTTTGAGAGCATTCCGCATCCCACCAGGGAGGAGGGGAAACCTGATTCCTAACAGAGTTTTTAACAGGAATAGTCTGATCGGCGGCGCGAAGAACACATAACATAAATTGTTCATACTGCCACATAAAATCCGAGTTGCCAGGAGGAATAGCTTTAATTTCCTGATCCAAAACCAAAGAGTATCTGTCCCAGTCTACTTGAGATAATCGGTATTTCAGAAGAGGATTCGCAGCGGGTAAGGAAGGAGTAGAATTGGAAAACCTAATTAAAATGGGGAAGTGATCACTACCATGACTACAAGACAGAACAGACCAAGATAAGACAATTAAAATCACCAAGTACTATTACAGAACCAGCAATAGAACCTAAGATTGATCTAAACTCTCTGAGAATAGATTGATTAGGGTGAGGAATGTACACGGAAATAAAAGAAAAGCCTAAGGCCTTAACAGCTACAATATGTAAGCCAGGATCATGGATAGGAATAAAAATTTGAGAATATATAATTGAACGACTTACTAGTAAAGCATATCCCGCCCTGCCGTCATTTCTGTCATCCCGCAGGCAAGAGAAGCCAGACACCTAAATCGAGAGCCCGGTCTGAGCCAAGTCTCCGAGATAGCAAAAACCACAGGATTTAGGCGATTTATTAAATATAAAATATCATGTTTTTTTTTGCCGGATACTCCTACAGTTCCATTGCAGGATTGCTCGAGCCATTTTTGTCAATCAACGATTGAAGGAGCTGTTTAACTAATATCACAACATTTTTCGGTAGAGCATCCGAAGAATTGGACAGGAGCTTAATTAAGCTACACGCCAATAATTCGACTATATCAGATGGAGAAGAAGGAGAGAGGACAACATTCTCACGAAACGCGCAGCCATTGGGCTGGGCAGATTTAGGTGACCTAGTAATAGATTGGTGAGCCGCTAAGTCATACGACTTACCAGGCTGCGTTCGAGGTTTTGGGGAGAGGAAAACAGTCTTTCTATAAGAGCTAGTAAGTGGTAAGGAAGGAGAGTCTGGCAACGAAGAAGGGGATAAACATTGCGAGCTTTGGAGCGAACTTGACTGGCTGTGGTTGGCGACAGCATCCGAATAGGATACTCTACGAATAGAAGGGAATCTAGCTGATGCTTCCCTGTAACTGACATTTTCCTGGGACATTACAATTTTAATAGATTTTTGCCTGGAATGCTCTGGACATTTAGAATCCGTAGCCTTGTTGCTACCACCCCGGCAAAGCAAACAGGTGACATCTGCATCCGACACGGAACCTGGATGCGGCTGAGCACACCGAAAACAACGTGGTTGAGATCTACATTGGGTTTTAGTGTGGCCAAATCTGCATATTAAAAATTTTGGTATGTAGGCTGAGAACCTCTCATAAACATCACTGGATACAAATTTGTTGGCAGATTCAGCACAACTAAATTTAATCGATATTTTATTTCTGCCAACCGATTTGATGCCGCCCTCCAAAATACCAGATACTTTAATCTTGTGCAGAAATTGGGCAAATTTTAATAATTTTATGGGAGAACTAGAGGAGGGATCACTCTCCGAGCGAGAGACATAAACCACGAATGGACCCTTGTCCCAATCAATGTACCGCTGGATAGAGCCGTTCTCGAAGCCTGGTTTAATGTAGACCGACTGGATAGGTTCTGCTGGGGATCTAGATTTTTTCCCTTCATTGGAAACCTCAGGACCAGCTGAGCGGTTTAAAGAGGGTCTAGTACTAGTAGTTACGTCCGGAGAAGAACCTCCGCCCCCATCAGGGGGTTCATCTACACTCATTCCCCTAAGGGATAGAGAGGTTAAAATAGAAAGATTCGACAAATACCTCGTCCAATCCTTGAGAAACACAATATCAAAAATTTAAAGCCACAAGTTAAAATGGAAAAAAATTAAATTGAATTTGGCACACGTCAAAAAAACAACCGTTAGTAACCCTTGTCAATGAGAGAATCATTTGTTGCTTCAATTTGATGTGCGCCCGCGGCTTCTAGTTAATATTTAATTTAAGTTTTTGTCTATTTGCCAGCCAGAACTATTCTTGTCACTGCTTGATTTTCTATGACTTCGACTTATCTGACTTGGATTGACTCTGATTTTATCTAGTACATACTCAACCAGTTGGCATTGCCTCTATTCAGCAAGAAATTATAAATCAAATACTTCAACAAGCCAAACACATTTTGAATAGGCTCTTGATAGACACCCATATTTCTAGTGCGGTCTCTTAAACTGTGTGTTTGCTTCATGACCTCTGACGTCCTTGGCCAAAAACACCTTTTAACCCGTCCATAAGCTTGTACTTAGTCTGACTCACCTTTTATCTTAGGTAAACGACTAATGGTAGAACGCTATGTGATACGATACATTATGTGATTCGAATTTGCCAAAGGGTTACGACCTTACTTGGAAAAAAATAATCTATAATATTTACATATAGGTAATGATAATTCAGGTAATAATGATGTTGAATTTACCATCGCAAAAAGAACCATATTTTTTTCAAGCTCGCATAAGTAATGATCGCCAATGATATCGAAAAGAACATTAATAAATGATCATCCGATGACATCGCAGAAAGTAGCCCAAACTGTTCCAAGTGGAAGTTATTACGGGCAGTGATCAATCTTGCTACATAAATTGATGACATCATCGCCACATGTTGATTCTCTATGAAAAAGGTGTATTTTGATATTGTCCTGATCTTTTCATTTGAAGCTATATTATTATTTACAGTTTGGTTTCTCTGTGTTAACTCTGGTCAATTTTTATTACTGATAGAGTAATTCAAGGTTAGTGTTCAAGGGCTTAAAGGTTGTCTATTATTGCTACGGAGCATTTTATTTATAGGGCTAATTCTAGTATCAAAATTCCAGAATATCTTAATCGGTTTTAGGCCCGTATTGTAACGAACGTAAATCATTCGTGACTCTAGGTTTAAAAACTGATTTTCTTACTAAAATGTTAGTTTAAAAATTAATGTCACGACTAATTATCGTTTTGTAATGCTTCAAAAATACTACAAAAATGCCAATAATTAATAAATTTACCAAAATTATAAGACGCAGAAAACAGCAAAATATAAAAAACTCTCATTAAACATTAATACAGTGAAATCTCGGGAACTTCCATTTTTTCAACGGCTAGGAGTCAAAAGGTGTCGCTTAAACATTTAATATATTTCAAATGAGCCAAAAAGTTGTCTTTATAACTCTTTAGAGTATTCGCTGGATGCAAACAACTTTTACTTTACCCAGTTTTGATTAAACCAAACGGTGAAGGGAGACGAAAGGGACCATAAAACTTTTAGTCTACAGAAGGTGTAGCACGTAAAAATTGACGTTAACGTGACGCTAGGGATTTAATATGCCATCCTTGTCACACTACAAATTTACTTAATAAACATGAACGTGACACACGCTTACTTGCTAGCGTTACGCTAACGTCAACGTTACGCTAGCGACTAAGCCCTCAGTTTGGTCACAAACGCTGCAGAAATTCAACCCAAAAACGACGATCCAGGTTTTAATGAATTTCATAACAAGAGCGCCAAAGGAAACGACAGGGTTCGGTAAATTATAACTTAGGCAATTTAACTTTTTGTGGCTCCACAATTACTTGTTTGAGTTAGTTGAAGCTAAAGCTTTGATAAGTTTATCGTGGTAATTTATTTTAAAAGACTTCGTGAACCGGACACTCCGCAGTGTACTAAATTAAAATGAAATAAGTAACAGATAACTACTTTTTTTGGTAACAACGACTTTGTATAATAAATATATGTAAATATTCTCCAATAGCACCAATATTCTATTCAGTATCTTAAAATACAACAAAAGCGGGTGGTCTGCAGTTTGTGAGTAATAATATTATTTATGCGATATTTTTGAGTGAAGAAATTTAACGTTCAGCATTAAAACTGACATCACCTATATTGGTTTTGGTAAAAACCTAGCCCGCTGACTTTCTTGCCGGACCTCATGATTCCAGAACGCGGTTCGCTTCGGTGATACATGTAACGAACAACAAATGTTGGTAAGAGCATTTTATTGGCAGATACCAACGAATATTTTTAACTTAGGCTTTGACTTTTTTTCAAGTTTGAACTACGTTTAATGCTCTTGCTCTACCTGTGTTAACGCTGCTAAAGCTTGTCGAAACCTTGAAATTCCCTCTGAATAGGGCCAAATATACAACAAGAACATATTGTGCCTCATTTACAACAAGAACATATTGTGCCTACGTGCATATATGAGTTCTTAACTTCAAATATAGCATGTCGCAATAGCATGTGCTGAATTCGTATTTAGATTAATATAAAATTATAGCAATGCACCTAGTACGAATATTACATCTTACTCTGCATCTTACTACCTTACTGGGCTGGAAGAGCTTCCTTACTGGGCTGGAAGCGAAAGAAAAACTTAGAATGCCCCAGTAGCCTTACTTTTGCTAGGCTGGTGGTAGGAGTCCACCAAAGGTAGTAACGTCATTCGATCAACGACCAGAAAAGGAAAATTTGAAACAAACCCTATACCAACCCGTCTGGCCAGCGTGGTATAGTAGGCCGAAACCTCCTAACATGGTAAGGCACCTAAAACAAAGGCCCCCAGTTCCCGGTAGTCCCGCTGTCCGCTGCCACGGTAGCGGTCGCGGTAACAGCGGGGCAGGGGGTGCGAAGAATCTCCGGGCTACGACACAAGGCTACCATAAACACCTGACCCTGGCTACGTACAATGGACGCTCTCTACGGCTGGACCAACACCTCACTGAACTCGAGGTAGAACTAGGTCGCATAAACTGGCACATATTGGGGTTATCCGAAGTCCGAAGACAGGGCGAGGACACGATAACCCTTGAGTCAGGCCACCTGTTCTACTTTCGTGAAGGTGATCGGCCCTCTCAGGGCGGTGTCGGTTTCCTGGTCAACAAAGCTCTCACTAACAACGTTGTAGAAGTCAGCAGTGTGTCGACACGGGTAGCGTACCTCATAATTAAAATCACCAACAGGTGCACCCTGAAGGTGGTACAGGTATATGCGCCGACCTCAACATACTGCGACGACATAGTCGAAGCCATGTATGAAGACATAGCCAAGGCATTACATGGCACCACCAAGGCTCACTACAACGTTGTTATGGGGGACTTCAATGCCAAAGTGGGAGTACAAGAACGCGGCGAAACAATAATCGGACCCCACGGCGTGGGGCGCCGAAACCACAGGGGGCAGATGCTGGTCAACTTTCTGGAGTCGCAGGGGCTCTTCTTGATGAATTCGTTCTTTAAGAAGAAGCCTCATAGAAAGTGGACATGGCGAAGCCCCGACACTGTGACGAGGAACGAGATAGACTTCATCATGACTGACAGGAAGTCTATATTTAGAGACGTCTCCGTGATCAACAGGTTTAATACCGGCAGCGATCACCGACTTGTCCGAGGCGCTCTAAATATAAACTTCAGGGCCGAAAGGCGTCGCATGATGAGGGCTACTCTGAGACCTACTGCGCCTCAAATAGCTTTAGGGTTCGAAAAGTTCCAACTGGAGCTTCAAAATCGTTTCGACCTGCTGGAAACCGAAGGCAATGTTGACGAAAAAACCGACACAGTGGTCAAAACGCTACAGGAGGTGTCTCGAAGGGTGTTTTCCGGCAAAAGCGGTAACAGAGAGTCTAAACTCTCGCTCGAGACTCTCGAACTTATGAGGCAGAGACGAGAAATGTCATCCACGCAGGCGTCTTCGCCGGATGGGAGGAACCTCAACCGGAAGATCCGGAAGCTGGTGCGACGTGACCTCCGATGTTCCAACACCCGCGCCATCGCGGCTGCGATTGAACAGAACAGAGGCACCAAAGTCTTCGCTCGCCAGCTAGGTAAATCCCATCTGACGAAACTTAATACTGCAGATGGCAAAACCGTGACCTCCAAGTTCGAGATACTCGAGGAGATTGAGAGTTTCTACAAAGACCTGTACGCATCACGGATGACTAAACCCACGAGACCCAGCGCTGACGACCACAGAGCCCCACTCGCACGCCACAACACGGAAGACATCCCTGATGTCAACCAGGACGAGGTCAGAGTGGCTCTCGAGCAGCTCAAAAACAACAAGTCGCCAGGCGATGACGGAATCACCACTGAGCTCCTAAAAGCAGGCGGGACTCCAATACTGAAAAAGTTAGCGAGCCTCTTTAATTCCGTCATCCACCAGGGCCTAACACCTCAAGCGTGGAGCGGGAGTGCGGTGGTTCTGTTCTTCAAAAAAGGTGACAAAACCTTGCTGAAGAACTACAGACCCATCTCACTCCTGAGCCACGTCTACAAGTTGTTCTC
The DNA here is from genome assembly GCA_905147815.2 of Phalera bucephala. Taxonomy (NCBI): domain Eukaryota; kingdom Metazoa; phylum Arthropoda; class Insecta; order Lepidoptera; family Notodontidae; genus Phalera; species Phalera bucephala. The sequence continues at coordinate 15,897,291 of LR990612.1, forward strand.
GAGAGTACTCACAAACCGCCTCGCCAGAAGACTTGACGAGTTCCAGCCACCGGAACAAGCTGGGTTTCGAAAAGGCTACAGCACCGTGGACCACATCCATACTGTTCGGCAGATTGTACAGAAGACCGAAGAGTACAATCAGCCGCTGTGTATGGCTTTCGTGGACTACGAGAAAGCCTTCGACTCCATCGAAACCTGGGCGGTTCTGGATGCTCTGCAGCGATGTGGCATCGATTGGCGCTATATCGAGGTGCTGAGATGTCTATATAATACCGCCACAATGACCGTCCAGCTCCAAGACCAAAAGACCAACCCGATCGAGCTGCGTCGAGGTGTAAGACAGGGGGATGTAATATCCCCCAAGCTCTTCACCAATGCACTCGAAGACGTCTTCAAGACGCTGGACTGGACTGGGCGGGGCATTAACATCAACGGCGAATACATCTCACATCTTCGGTTTGCCGATGATATCGTCATCGTGGCAGAGTCACTGGAACAGCTACGCGAAATGCTGCATAGCCTAAATGGAGCCTCTCGAGGTGTCGGTCTCGGCATGAACTTGGATAAAACCAAGATCATGTTTAATGACCATGTCACGCCGGGACCGATCTACGTCGATGGTTCGATGCTCGAAGTTGTTCGGGAGTATGTCTACCTTGGACAAGTTGTCCAATTTGGTAGAAACAACTTCGAGAAAGAAATCAACCGCAGGATCCAATTGGGTTGGGCAGCATTTGGCAAGCTACGTCACGTTTTCTCTTCGCCTATTCCGCAATGCCTGAAGACTAAAGTGTACAACCAATGCGTCCTACCTGTTATGACCTACGGGGCCGAGACGTGGACACTCACAGTGGGACTGGTCCACAAATTTAAAGTCGCACAGCGGGCTATGGAGCGAGCTATGCTCGGCGTCTCTTTGAAGGATAAAATTCGTAACGAGGTAATCCGACAAAGAACCAAAGTTACCGACATAGCTCGCAAACTCAGTAAGCTAAAGTGGCAATGGGCTGGTCACATCTGCAGAAGGACCGACGACCGATGGAGCAAACGTGTCCTAGAGTGGAGACCGCGACTTGGTAAGCGTAAGGTAGGACGGCCCCCAGCTAGATGGACCGACGACCTCAAAAAGGTCGCTGGGACAGACTGGATGCGGAAGGCGGAGGACCGTGTGCAATGGCGCGTGTTAGGAGAGGCCTATGTCCAGCAGTGGACTGCGATAGGCTGATTGATTGATTGATTGATTGATCTGCATTCCAGACTAGAACATTTCACTATATAGTATTCTTCTCGTCTATACAAATAAATAAAATTGAAGTGTCTGTTTGTAATGTCAAAATAACAGCTTTTTACTGAATGCATATGAAAGTATATACGCTGTATATATATAACAAAGTATATATATATATATATATATATATATATATATATATATATATATATATATATATATAATTAAGAGACAATTTTTAAAATGTTTGCCTGTCTGTCTATTCCGGCTAATCTTCGAAACGGCTGACCGATATTGACGGGACTTTCACTGGCAGATCGCTCATGTTATAAGGAGTAACGTAGGCTACTTTTATTTTAGAAAATCACGCGGGCGAAGTCGCGGAGTACAGTTAGTCAAGCAATAACGATCAAATGAATCTAAATTTATCTAGGTAGTTGAAAGATGTTATTTTATTACTAGTAAAATTTGAATCATTAAAACTAGATGTACCTGCCATCTATTTTAAATGATTTGACCTTTTCTAACGGCTTTTCGAAACATCAATATTTCCAAAAACCTTACCGGTTTTACCAAATCTTAAAAATCACTTAGTTTATTACAAGTACCAATCGTATAGAAACTGGCGACGACATAAAGTTGGCTGAAAAACGATGAAAGAAAAAATAAGCAAACAAATGACTTTCTGACTCGGTACGCAGGCAATCGCGAAGAAAAGCCATAAGAGGGCGCCACGAGTGAGGACAATGTAAAAACCGTGTTGTTTTTTTTCAGTCGAATAGTAACAAATAGTTAAATTACAAATGTTGTTTAATAATTTCTTTAAAACTCAGTTACGAGTATGTTTGTGAATTTGCTTTAATTGAAAAGTGCAAAAGACGATTCAAGTTTTTATAATAAGAATAGTATAGCATAAACATTTATTTGTCGATTCTCTGTTTTAGGTTAGTAATTATGTCATTAGTCGATATTTGTTATGTAAACTTTATCTGTATTTAATAAATAAAACTCTGTTTTATATGAATAACATTGTGTTATGCTTCAAGAAGAAAATAACACCTGATCTTATGTAGATATAAAGAGTTGCAGATGAAATGCTACTCAACACACGAAACTCTTGTTTAACTGTTACAAAATGAAGCAGTTAGTTATCTATAATAAAGGGAACTGTCTATCATACAGTGAGGCCCACGCCACGTCGCCTTTCCATAAATGATAATAAAACCGCTGTTTCACTGTGGTTGTGTACCTGCAAGATGAGGCTACACATGTTGGCGAGGTCAGGAAACCGCGCATAGCGTGCTTGTTGCATTGCACCCCACCTACGTTTTCTTATAAAGCAATATAATGACGATGATTGGCTTGTTCCAGCTGTTAAAAGCTCAGCCCGCTTTGCCTACTGGAACGAGGTCTAATCCCCGCATGGGAAAAATTTGTCTGGATATTTATGTATGTGTATTTCATGTTTGTTAACGCACCCGATACAGGAATAATTCCTAGTTTGGGGGTAAGTTTTTGTTTTAAAGAAATTAAGGAAACCTGTGGATCTTGATCGTACGCTGCAGTGGGACAGTGCTTTAATTCATCATAATATGACTCCTTTATTCCGTAATAATATATATACTAGCAGTTTCCCGCACGTATTCATTTTATATTTAAACAGGTAACACTGCTAGCTGGAACCACTGATTTAAACACCGTATTAATTCACGTTAACAATTTAAAATTATAACAAGGTTGCGACATATTAGGTAGTAGCGTAATATTAATTATGGATCAGGTAAATCTGTCCCGAAACATGTCTATACAAACTGTTCCCTTGTATCTTCACGGAACACAAAAAAAAGAATTCACAGGAATATCCTATGTATATTATCTTAAGTTAGCTATAGTTGCCTATAACTAGGTGAGTACGCGATATATTTTTTAGTATTAGTTAACTGACTTTATATATGTATCATCTGTTGGTGATCCAAATGAAATTAAATAAAAATATCGCAAGTACTGTTTGGTGGATTTACCTAATGTAGTAGAAAATCCATTAAAAATCAAAAACTCCTTATTCTTTAAGGAAAAAAAGGGTTGTTTCAGCTTAAATACAACCAATTTAAATACATATACCCAATTCAAAACAACTTTTTAATTTCGAATTCTTTGAATTGTAATCAAAAACGGCCAATCTCGAATCACAAAATACTCAATTTTAATTTAACTTTAAAGTGCGCTCTAGGGGTTACTTAAATCGTGAATCAGGATTGTTCGATATCCTTTCCATTAGGTCCGACATTGGAATAAATGGGCGTTCTCATTACAACCAGTTCTATAGTCGGCCTTAAGGCGATTTGCACAGAGCTTTGGGCGAGATGAAACGACATCACCGTGTAAAAACGGTTCTTTACCAATACCTCATCGACGTTGAAATGAATGCCTTAAAAGAGAACATTTTTTCACCTCAGTAATTTTGTTTAGTTTCTTTGATTCAGCTTAAGATAGTAAATGTAAAGAATTATTATCTTTTCATGTTTCATGCATAAAGCGAAAGGAAAACCGCTTTCAAGAAAGTGAGTTGAATATTTCAGTAATAAAAATAATCAACTTACGAAGCTCCGCGCTTCTTAACGTTCCGAACTCTTAACCGGTTTAAACCACTTCCGACTGGTAAAATGGTACAGTTAATTTCATTAGTTACCCTTATACCATGCTCTCGCGCCAGGAAATTTACTTAATAATTCATTTAATTGGCAAATTAATTCCTTGGCCCGATGCAAACTTATTCCCAAAATCAAAATTATTTAGTCGGCTAATAGTTTCACAAAAGAAGGTGAAACTATTGTTCCACAAATCAGTACTCCTTCTCTCAAAAATCGAGGTGATAGTATAGACTCTCTCTGACTTATTGGGGTCATACTTTACCACGGGGACTCAGTATGGTTCGATATAAGCAGGTTTGTGGACATTTGCTGTGTCTTCCTTTTTGTAACCAGGAACAATTGCTATGCGTGTCTTCCGAAACAATGCTACAGACTGTCACCCATCTCAAAATGTCCATACCGAATGCTACTTAACCGTGTCATGTAACAATTTGAACTCAAAATCGAATAAAAGATCGTAAGTTACGTTAGCCACCCTGGCTACTCTAAACTTACAAATCTTTAAAACGTTGGAACATCCCGTTTGTACACACACATACACCTCTGCCACAAAATAATCGCCACCCTAGAATCAGTGAATCAGAACCTCAAAAAAGGCCACGGGATCGGAATCCCGGGGCCTACTTTCTGCTCGTGGCTTTTAACGTATATATTTTTTTCTATTATGTTTAGGATATATTATATATATATTTAGAAAAGAATACAACATAAACATAAGAACCTGTTGGAACTCTGTACTCTCTGCCTGTTCTGGATATTAACTCCGTGTTAATATCCAGAACGGCGGAACAAATTTTTACAAACAAATAATTTTTTTTATTGTTTTGTATCCGCTTAAAATGTCTTCTTTATTTCAAAATCATAAATCAATATTCCCGTGCGCTGTGCGGGGATCGTACTTGAGGCTATTTGACAAAGTAAGTTAAGCAGTCTACATTTTATCGCTTAAACCAAGTCGTCTCTGTTTTGCAATAGTATTTATAAAGTCAACTTAAAAAAGAGTTTGTTGTAGAACAATTTCAACAGATCCCCAGGCTTCCAGTTCCCTGTGAAGAGGAAGAGGGAAAACGAAAAATGGCTAGGCTTTTCTTTAGCCAAAATATGATTAATATCTTTGGGCCTTCATGCAGGCTGGTAAAACCCCTATCTATTGAGTAAACAAGGTTACCTATTTTATATTATTATTTTACAGTTTAAGATACTTTAATACTATCTACCAACATATAACATCACGTTAGATCCCTTGTACAGTAGGTAGAGAGTACAGAGTTCCCACAGATTCTTTTCTTACAGAACTTTCTGCCTTCATCCACTCTCATAGTTCGTCTTATACACGCTCGCCGGTTATGGTGACTCTTGACTTGCCCTTCGACTAAGACACGGTCTATTTGGTGATGGTAAGATAGCCTAGATCTTTCTCGATATCTACGTCCTTCCACTTTCACATTATCCCATCTGTGTAGTTTCTTTCATAATAAGTTTCTTTATAATTCGTTCAGCCGTTTTAGTATGAAGAAATAACAGATATTTCGCGGAAATAGTGCTATTTTTTGAGATAAAAAGTGTTCTGTTTTATTTAACGATGTAATACACCTTCATATAATGTTTCAATTAAATTCGTTTAGCCGTTTTAATATGAATAAATACCAGCTTTGTCCCTTTATTTTAAATTTTCTTAATTTTCCAAATCTTTTTATTTTAATTTTTCTACTGACAAAACGTTGAAAGTGACTATTCTTAAATTATAGGATTCGAATACAAATTCATTGCGTGCATTGGTATTTTTTTATGATACCTATACAACACTATATCCCCGCTTGGGGGAATCCCGTATAGGCATAACGGTGGTTAAAGTAGTTAGTTTTAACTCTAAATGGAACTATTATCATCCCGTATTGGCTACACGAAACCACGCTGGATTTACGTACAGCGGTTAACTAGTATTTCAGAACTACTGAAATAATCGACAGTTGTGAAATTGTTGTTGGTTTGTGGTTTGGGCGTAGGTCGCTCAACTCACTGGTGTGAGTAGTAATGGAACTCAAAGTTATTTGTTTTAGTTTATTTGTTCGTGTCTGTACAACGCATCAAATACAGAAAATGTAGAGCAAAAAAATAAATTCTTCCATATAAATATAATAATATTAGCCCTGTTAAGTAACTGTCACACCGTTGGGCACCGGCCTCCTCTCAAACTGAGAGGTTTTGGGCCATAGTCCACCACCTGGCCCAGTGAGGGTATGTGTACGAAAGAGGAAATATTCAGATACCGAAGAAGACCAAGACTATTTCACCATGACCAACTAAACTGTGCCTTATATGAAGACCAAGTAAATAGTCTCCGTAACTGGCGAGCGTATATGAAACGAAATATAGGACATGAGGAAATCAGAAAGGTATGTAAGGAAAGAAGCTCTTAGAAATCTGTCTCTCTGCCCACGCCGCAACGAATCTAGCTAATTACGTAGATAGATAGATAGGTAAAATATGTGATAAGAAAAAACAAAAACCCAAAATAAATATCTTATCCAAACTCTGGCTGCATTCCCTCACTGGATGGCCAAACTAATCTTTTCAGCATGGCACGAGCCACCCCCTGCGTGTTACCTAAACAGGCGATCAGTCCAGGTGCTTAAAAAATCTTTTGCGTTGACATGAATTGCTTTGCTTACACTGAAATCGAACGTCGTGCGAAAAGTTTAACATACATACAACTAAATATAAATACAAATAAATCCGCAACTTACGACTGAAAACATAACAATAACATTAAGATTCAATAACATCTATTTTATATTGGTCATAACATACTGGATGAAAGTCACTGTATAGAAGGTACAGTTGATCCACTAAAGGTCGGGTAGTGGGTATCATGTAGTGATGCGGTATTACCGCAGGTCAGGTTACCGCAGCGGTAACCTGACCAAACATCCTTTACGATACCGTATCCGGTGTGTGTGTGTGTATGTCCGGATACATGCTTGCGAAACAGGAATTTGTAAACAGATTTTGCGGTTATGGTTTGACCTTTTCGTAGTAATATAATGGGGGAAAGTACAATATACTTTCTACTATCTATATCATCACGCCAGATCTATTGCAGGGTATGCAGAGAGTATTTAGCCAGGTCAATTCTTCGTAACCGGCGAGCGTGTATGAGAAGAACTATAAAATTAGGGGAAGCGAGGTGTATAATGAAAAAATCCGTTAGAACTGTGCACCGTACCCGCTGTGTTGAGACCATTGATATTATTTACCTCAATGGTAGAGACAAAGTAAAGCTATATTGTGTATAGGTTTAAAACGTAAAAGTTTTTCGGTTACTTTTAAAATGGTTGTGCGTTACTCTCCAATTAGAGTTAAAGTATGAAACTAATACGTGTAAAATTGATTTAGTTGAGTATGAAGGTAGTAATTACTTAGAAATAATGTCATAGCAATTAATTATGTGCGTTGTACGGCTACACCGTAAATAAAATAGAATATACCTAGTTAAGTTTATATAAGCAAGTATGTAACCGCTCATTAAGAGTATTAATAAAAGAGATGTCTAACCAATATATCAGTAAACAGACGACAGCAAATGCAAATGAAATTATTTATTTTATCGATAATTTCATTTGCATACAACATATTCATAGTAGTACAGGTACAGTAGGTACCTATTTTTATACTGAGAGATGTTATTGGGTTGTAGAATGTAATAAAACGCGTTATAGTAGCGACATTGTGAGCCTTATTACAATAACCTAGAACGATACCTGGCTCGACCTTATACTTACTTCCAATCCTTCACTCGTTTCCGCACATGGTCAACGTGATGCCTCTGGTTTTTCGCATCATGATCTTATCTTCCTCTCTTATGTTATGAAGCCCCCGAAACCCCATCCTAAGGTCCTGCACAGGCGCTGCTTTGCTCGAATGAATATTAATAATCTAATCTATGATGCATCCAAAATTGACTGGAAACCTGTCATGGAGGCCGATGCGATCGATAAGAAGATATGGTTGTTCAACAGAGAGGTCATTCAGCTGTACGACACCCATGCCCCTATCAAGAAAGTAAGATTGAAGCGACCACCTGCACCTTGGATGACAAGTGGTATCCGTATGGCAATGAGGAAAAGAAACCGCGCTTTCCGGAATTTTAGAAAAGATCGCTCTGAGGACAATTGGTCCCATTTTAAAATTGCTAGGAACCGCTGTAACAAGATGATACGCGACGCTAAACGCCGACATATTCTAGACAATATTACTTCTTCTTCGCCTGCTGACATCTGGAAATTCTTAGGAACCCTAGGTATTGGCAAAGCGCGACATGTAGATCTCCCAAAAACAATAAGTTTAGATGATCTCAATTGCCATTTCTCCACTGTCCCTCTCGTAGATCGTCTAACTATTGATCATACCTTAACCTATCTAGGTGGTCTTGAACGTCCCATCATCAACACTTTCTACTTTTCTCCAATCGACTCCCGCGAAATCAAGAAAAATATCCTATCCATTAAATCCGAGGCTGTGGGCTGTGACAAAATATGTCGCTTTATGATCGTAACAATTCTGGACAATCTCCTTCCTGTAATCACTCACCTTATCAACTTTTCTTTAGAGTCCGGGACGTTTCCGTCTCTGTGGCGTAAAGCCTTTGTTCGTCCCCTTCCTAAGATCACCAACCCCTCCCTTCCTAGCCACTTCCGTCCAATATCCATTCTTCCTTTTGTTTCAAAAGTGCTCGAGGCCTGTGTTCATAAACAATTCTCCCACTTTATCTTCACCAATAATCTCATCAGTCCTCTTCAATCTGGATTTAGGCCTGGCCACAGTACCGTTTCTGCTCTACTTAAAGTAACTGAAGATATCCGAAGAGGCATGGAAAATACCAAAATCACAGTCCTAGTCTTGGTCGACTTCTCTAATGCGTTCAACACAGTTAATCATGATATCCTACTGTCCATCCTTTCTTATCGCATGTGCTCACGGGAGTCGCTGGATTGGTTCTCTTCTTATCTTCGTGAACGCCAGCAGTCTGTTATAAGTGACGAGTCGTCATCGTCCTGGCGGAATTTAGAAACTGGCGTTCCCCAAGGCGGTATACTTTCTCCTCTTCTTTTTTCGATTTTCATTGATCTAATAACTCACGAATTTCAGTGCGCGTATCATCTTTATGCGGATGACTTGCAATTGTACTCGCAAGACAGTGCCGATCAAATCTCAGACGCCATTTGCAAATTAAACCAGGCTTTGCGAGCAATTAAGAACTGGTCCGACAAGTTCGGAGTTGCAGTGAATCCAGCTAAGTGTCAGGCAATTTTGGTGGGTAGCTCTAGAACTATATGCAGGGTGAATGTTGCAAATCTACCTGCAATTGTTTTCAATGGCAGAGTTATTCCCTTTAGTTCCAGTGTCAAAGATCTCGGCTTACATATTGATAACACACTCAGTTGGCAAACCCAGATCAGTGCCGTCGGTCAAAAGGTCACCAGTATGTTGCGATACCTGTATCGGTTTAAGAACTTGCTCGCATCAAATACAAAAGCAATGCTCGTGCAGGCCCTGATTTTTCCCATTTTAGACTATGGTGATGTGTGCTACTTCGACCTGAATGCAGATCACCTCAACAAACTTGACCGTCTTCTTAATAACTGCATTCGATTTATCTATAACTTGCGTAAATTTGACCATGTGTCTGTGTACAGATCTCTCTTAAATTGGTTGCCTATTCGCCAACGCCGAACTCAGAGGGCATTGACAATGTTGTTTTCCATTCTTAACTCTCCCACTTCACCTGATTATCTTTCATCTCATTTTCAATATTTATGTTCCAATCACAATAAAAATCTTCGATCCCTAAATAATCGTCTTCTTCAATGTCCTTCTCACCGTTCGGACTTTGTTCACTCTTCTTTCGTTACTCAGTCCATCTTGCTATGGAATGCGCTACCACTGGATGTCAGGATGGCAAACGATCGTTTTTGTTTCAGAACAAAAGTGCAGGATTATCTGCACAAAACATTGGTAGAATTATCTCAACGTTAACAAAGTATAAGTATTGTATTTTTATTTTATTTTTTATATATTATATATATAGCTATTGGTATATATTTTATGTTTATATAATTATGGATATGTATGTATGTATATTATAGATCCATATATATTTTTATTGAGTTAGTAAGATTTAATATTTATTTTTTTGCTATTTCTATCTTTCTTTCTCACCCAACTCGGATTTGCACCTGCTTTCACTAGTTTCTGCATCACCCAAAGGTAGACTGGCAGAAAATGCCTAAGGCATTAAGTCCGCCCATGTACCAACTGTGCACAAAGCATAAATAAATAAATAAATAAATAAATAAATAGAAATAAAGGATATAAGTTCGTATCCTAAAACCTACATCTCCCATCTCTCCCTCATATCTCCTGTCATTTATTATTGTCACGGTTGGGCCTAAGTAGGTTTGTTTTATAAACTTTTTGCTTGTTAATAGTCCAAAAAAGCTTTCCTGATCCCAAACCCATTACGTTGAAGAGCCCTGTCAAATTGACAGTATTTTACATGATTTTTTCTCCATCTCTATCTAGTCTGTCATCATCATCACCAGATCCCTTGCGGTCTTCGCCGGTACCTACATCCTTTCACTTTCACACTGTACATCTGTTTGCCATTATTTATCTTAACATTCTTTCTATATACCGGACCGGAGAATACCCTTTATCATCTTTACACTGATACTGTTTGAAATTTTCAGTCACAAATATAACACTGCTCTATTTTTTAACATGCCTTTATTAATTCTACTATATACATTAAGATTAAGATGTAGTAGTAAAAAAGATGTCTAAAGACTGTCTGAGAACTAGGTGTGATCTTATTAAATTTTATAATATATTTTTATGTTGGTAAAGAAAACTGATATAGTTTTTTAAACACGAACCTCAGTTTTCCATCTCGAATCAATGATCCTCCCTCAAAGTATTTGTTCCTACACAATAGCGCTTGTACACAACGCAGGTAACTTATGCAAGTTAAGCTACTTCCACGAGTTAATTGCGTCAATTAGTGCGTAAGTCTAGTGCTCACACAAACATGGCAATACTGAGCGCTAGGGTGAAAAAGTTTACAAGCAATTCTCTATCTAACTATACGTCACGCCAGATCTCTTGCGAGGTATGCAGAGAGAGCAGACTCCCAACAGCTTCTTTATTTACAGACCTCTCTGGCTTCCTCCACCCTCAAAGTTTGTCGAATACACGCTCATCGGTTTCGGAGACTCTTGACTTGCTCTTCAGATAAGACACCGTATAAGCACTTAAGCATCAGGAAACTCGTATGTTGTGAAACTTCAATTTATCAATATCTGATATTCTTGAAAGATCCTCTCAATCGAACACTTTACACACCATGTAACAATCTTATTTCAATCCAGAACATTCGTTATTTGAACGTTAAGTTCAAATCATATTAATGACAGAACGCAAGTGAAGCGTAGGATTTCCATTTCTCGATCGCAATGAATTTCTACAATGTCTGCACTCTGGCAGATATTCAACGTTTAATATTCATGCCTAGCGGCACGGCAGCTTTGCTTCCTTATCCAGAAATTAGATATTCGTTTCTCAGCAGGAACTTCAACATTACCCTCTGAATACTAAAGTTCGCTTTCGGAATGTATGCTCATTGTTCTAATAATTGTTTGTTCCCTTTATTTGCGTTGGCATACGTTGTGTTCGCATTAGAATTACTTTTGTGTTTACTCTGTCATGTTTTAGTAACTGTCAAGTGACTTATCGAATGGAGCAACGAAAATAGTATTAAGAGCTTTTTGTCGTAAAACAACATTGCTATATTTATTTCTTCTGAGATATTCTTTTCATCAAATCAAGTTATTTGATTATAATAACACATTGAAGCCGAACATCTAGTATAATAGATTGTAAGAGCTTTGTTGTGAAAATATATTTTTAGACTCTCTCGATGCTCTAGTAGCGCCTGACGATCACTAGTTCCTGAGTTCGTATTTTAGGTCGAACAAAGTATTGTTAGCGTTTTTCCTGTCACGGTTATTTTTGTTTTTTAACTTACATCTGTTTCCAAATCCATCAAATAAAAATTAAAGCCGGACTGAATGTTAAAGTGACACAATTGTACTGTTTTCTCTATCTATCTGTCTATATCAGATTCCTTGCGGAGTTAGTAGAAAGTACAGAGTTCCAACAGGTTATAAAAATAAATAAAATTCATTATTTGCAAAACAAACAACTGTACAGAAGTATTAGAATACAGTTTCTAAGTGGTTATTATATAAATACAGTACAGTTTACAGCGTTATACTCAGCTTCACATACAATAATGTTGCCACTATGTGAACGGTGAAGTAAGATACTAGTATGCTCTTATACATTTTTATACCGAAAACAAGGAAAAAATAAATAAAAAGAAGGTTCTTTCTTTACAGACCTCTCTGTCTACTTTGACAATCAAAGTTCGTCTTATTGCTTCGTATTGTTTGTATATCACCGTCACGCCTATATTCCCCAGAGGGGGTGGCAGAGGTGTACTGAGTACACCCACTTTACGCCGACGATGTTAGGTCCCATGTAATAGGGGGCGAGCCTATTGCCATATACCGGGCACAATTCCAGACTCCGGACTCAAACTGGGAATTTTTCGTTAGAAAAACTACATTTGTCCGACCTAGGATTTGAACCCAGGACCTCGTGATCTCAAAGCGATGCGCTTTGCCACCAGACCAACGAGGCAGGTCCAACGATGGTTTGTATTATTGAACTGTTTTATTTGTACAAAACACAACTGGATTTTTAAATAATTTATATAAGCTAATCGTCCCGATGTTTGGGGAGGCTTTTCTGCAATGTACCCCTTTTAGCCGATGATGATGTCGTATTTTATTCTATAAAGAACTTTTATCTGGTGATTTAAAAATTAGCTCTTACACGTATAGCGATTCCAAATACTGTAGCTAAGTAGTCATTATGTTCAGAGTGTTTAGGTCGAAACTTACCGTTAGCGTGACTACCGAGAAAGCGCGCTGCGACATTAATCTTATTTAGTGAAGTTTTAGTGCGTAAAAGATAACATATCAACTCGATAGCGTTACCATTACATCAATCTGTTCGTGTCAAATCCTCAGAAGTTCAACAAGTAATAATATCAATTACAATTGATGTAGCTAAGTAATCATTATCTTCCGAATATCAGTGTATACTAATATAAATTATTATGGCAAGGAAATCAAGTAAAAAGCCGATTCAGAGAGCACCTGCATTATGTAAAGGTCAGATTAATACCGCTTCGTCCCGCTGAGAGGCCAGCAAACGGGAAAAAAATGCACTCGTTTGAAGCCGAACGGTTGAAATGCATCCACTTTGATATTCAGATTTCCGCAATTCAAATACGTGAGATACGTAAATTTGCTGTTTCTATCAGAATTAGATGCCCATTCGTTAATATGACGGCTAGTCTAGTGGTCCTCACCACTAGGTGTAGGCTGATCCAATCACTGAATCGATCACCGAACGGAAATATTTTTGTGTGACCTACAAATGTTTGTTTTAGTCTAGGAGTTTGTTTATTTCATGTTTGTAAATGTACTTACGATACAGGAATAACTAGAGCGGGCTACATTTCTTAATTAAAAGAAAAGTAAATGCCTCATAGAAATGTTATACCGCCCTATATATGGAATATCTATCCTAAATCTACTTGCAGTATTTTTCTTATATAGTAACTATCCATAACGTAGTCTTAAAGTTGTGTTCGCTATAAGAATAGGTTTTATTATGAGGAGTCACACAAAAACCTTTCATTATCTAGGTATTTGCACTAAAAAGGATTACTTTACTAGTAAAAAAAAGTTAAATTAACCCTGATTCTAAACTTCCATTTCATCCCCAAATTTTTTATAGACAATATATAATAATATCAGCCTATACTGCCCACTGCTGGGCAAAGGCCTTCTCTCACAAATCGAGGTGAGAGAGATTACTCCACCACGCGGACCCAGTGCGGATTGGTGGAGGCAGGTTTGTGGCCACCTGCTGTTGGAACTTATCAAGCCGCCTTTAAGGCTTCCAACTTGGCTTAACGACTACCACATTAAGTGGTAACCGGGACCAACGGCTTAACGTGCCTTTCGAAGCACGGAGACGCTCGAATATGAAAATGCCACAAACGATCACCCATCTCAGGCCGACCGAGACGAACGCTGCTTAACCTTGGTGATCGGTAAGAACACCGCGGTCGCACAGCGCTACGAGCGCATACCATGCATAATACAATTTTATTAATATATATATATTTATAAAAGTGTATTAAAAAAATTACAACATCTTATGAGTATGAGTAGGTATACTATGTAGGCATACGATGTTATTTCATATTTTTAAAATGTATAAGCTACATTTCACAAATATTATAATATTTACCACCATTAGATCTTATTACTTTTGACATAATATAAAATGTGAAAGTATGTAGTAAGTAAGTACGTTTCGATGTTCGTTACTCAATCTCACAAAAACGGCTGAACAGATTTGAAAGAAATTTAGCACACAGATAGTTTATTACCTGATTAACCACAAAAGAAACTTCTTATCCTGAAAAACTCTTAGATACCTGTCTAAATTGAACGCGGACAAAGAGGCGGGCAGATTTTTTATATACCTACTTTCTTTTTTAAACTTGGACATTTTTGAAGGTTATTCAATATGATTGTGCCTTTCTAGTATAAAATAAAGTAGGTACATTAGAGTATTTCGATCAACAGTGCATTTGTGTAATATCTAAAATTAACGAAGTTAACAGCAATAATTACAACGAAAACATTATACGAGTGAACTATGAGAGTGGAGGAAGCCAGAGAGGTATGTAAGGAAAGAACCTGTTGGAACTCTGTACTCTCTGCCTACCCCGCGAGGGAGGTGGCGTGATGATATAGATAGATAGAGAGATAGAAAACATTACTGCTAAAAGCGTGACCTAACAACATCTATTAAGGCTCGCGACGTAGAAATATTGTGTTATGAAAATTACATAGAACCATAATATTATCAGAGAGTAGCTAATAAGGATGCAGGAAACAATAATTTAAAAGCCACTTAATTTATTCACCGCCATACCTCGGCTTCAGGCTGAAGCTTTATTGTTTGATGTGTTGAACACAAAACCAAATTGCAGTAATAATTATAATGTGGTTTTATTTAACATGTCTCGTCTTAATTAAATTCAAAGAATGCGGTGATGTTAATTAAAAGGAAATTCTTTGTACAGGAATGAGAATGCACTCCTGGTGTGTGCTTCGTTAACTTCGTTAAATGCATCCTAAACCGTTTTATTTTTCGAAAATTTACTTTCATACATTGATTTCCACTAAACTTCTTATGTACGATCAGCAAAAATTGTCATATACTAAGATGTTATTTGTTCTTTGGTGAATAAAAAAGCGATCAAACTATTTATTTAAGCATTCTATTTACAGAACTTTACCTGTTATTTGTTACCTAGTATTTATAAGGTCCCTTTTTTGTTATGTGGACATGGTATATGATTAAAAAGTACAAACATTATGTCAAATCTTTTGTCGCGACAGCTAATAAATATTTAAGATCATTTTTAAGAAATATGGTTATTTGAGATGTAAATTATTACGAACGATTTTAATCCACACCTTGTAGGAAAGTTAAGGGTGAAGAGTATAAAGTCAAGAGTCTCCGTAACCGGCGAGTGTGTATGAGACGAACTATGAGAGTGGAGGAAGCCAGATAAGTATGTAAGGAAAGAACCTGTTGGAACTCTGTACTCTCTGCCTACCCTGCAAGGGATCTGGCGTGATGATATAGATAGATAGATAGATAGATAGTATAAAGTTTATCCAAATTATACCTACATATACTTTTTTCTCTTAGAATAAAATACCATAGCAGCCGCATGCAGTCGTAATTGCACGCACCGCCGCGCGGTGACACCAAAAATTCAACAAACGTCCTGTACTAACCGCTCTCTCCGCCGCGTAATCTTGGTAGCCCGAAAAGATTTACCACTTTTGGGGTAAATGTTGTTGACATGAGAGTAGATAATAATAAAATCATTCTTGCGGTAATGTGTATTTTTATACATTTTAAACCCTTGAGATAAATATACTTTTACATACTATTAAGGCTTTTAGTAATTTAATTTGAGGAAAATATATTTACATCGTCGTTAATAAATATTAAGACCAAGATGTTATTAATACTCAAACTTTTTTCGCGTCTTTTACTATGACAATTATAGACGAAAGAATTAATTCGATATTTTATTAATACGGCACCTGAGTTTTTTGAGTTAGGTATGAAATATGAACCAAACATTTCCTTTTGAGCTCACCAGCATTTTTACAGGCAGAAACGACACAAGATGGCATAATTCAATTTAATTTAACACGCGCAGAGCACTACACACACGCACACTACTCGCGTTGACGTGTAACTCCTTGTATTGTAAGTAGTATTTCACTATAACAATCGGTTTAAGTATGTATGAGCGGTAAACTTAACGATAAAACACCAGAACATCAAATTAACTTGGGCAATAAAGAAAACTTGGTAAAGTAGGTACGAAAAACTGGTTTTTTTTTAATGAATTGCGGCAAAGTCAAAATAAGTCAAAGTAAAAGTAAAAAAAGAGGATGAAAGAAACGCTTATGAAGCATATTATGAAAACAAATATAAGCTATAACCTAATATGATTTACACTGATAAACTTGTACAAAGTATTAATTAACGGTGAATGCGCCAAAGACAGCATATATGGGATGTTTACCGGACGAAGAATATTGGCTGGTAACAGATCATATAAATGGGTTCTAAGTCGAGGGCAGAAAAAGAACAGGTGCTCTAAGGAACCCTCCGCCAGTCCACACTCGCACAGAGAATGATCCCTCACTCGAATCTTCCCCAAAAATACCGGGGTGCAAACAAAGCCTAATCGTAGTCTAATTATCACAGAAGTTGCTAACTTATTAACGTTATGTTTAAAAAACCATGGTCTTGTTGGGATAGTAGGCTGAATACTGCCATAATATTTTCCCTTGATGGCTTGAGATTTTTGCCACAAATTGAGCCAAGATTTGAAAAGCGAGGGCTTGACAAGAGACCGTAGATCTCGGGAAAAACAGTTAAAATAGGTGTCACATCCAGTATGAGATGCAGCTTTAGCGCATGCATCCACTGTTTCGTTACCCGAAATGCCTGCGTGCCCAGGGATCCAGTAAAGCTTTTTTGATTTTGAGGGTAATGATAAAGTTATCCCGGGAACGAAACGGGACTTTGGATATGTCCTGAAGGCAGCTTAAACTATCAGAAAAAATGATGGTTCTGTTTAACTTGTGCGACTCTGCATAAAGAATTGCCTCAAGAATAGCTAATGCTTATCCAGTGAAAACCGAGCAGACTGAAGGACACTTAAAGCTTAAGATGATTTTGAACTTTGGAATCCAGACGGCTGCTCCAACGCTATCACCCTCTGAAAGCTTAGAAGCATCTGTGAAAATTGTAAGCCAGTCGGACCACTCCGAAAAAATTATATTGTTAAAGCATTGGTTAGCCTCAGGGCAATGTTTACTTATACCAAAATTTACAATAACTTCTGGCTTAAAGATTAAAGAATCAAAATCTACCTCAAACAAGGGATGTTTATTCAGTTGAAAAACAGAAGAAGATAAATTTTTAAACTTATTGAAGCTGTTTACAAGACGAGGAGAATCTTTATGAGTCCAATAACTTGAAGAAACCATGGCCTGAGAAAGAAGATTAAGAACAGATAAAAGAGGATGACATCTAGTCTGAATAAGTTTATAAAAAAAACCTATCAAACAAATATTGCCTTCGCAAACATAACGGAGGTTCAACACACTCAACCTGAAGAGCACTTCATAGCTCCAGTAATGATACGCAGGCATATTGACTGGATTTTGTCCAATATCGCTAGAGCAAGTTTATTACAAGGTTCAAAGAGAAAGCTGCCATAATCGAAGTGACTACGGATAATAGCATTATACAGAATCCTTTGAGTCATAGGATGAGAGCCCCAACGAACACCAGAAAGTGCCCTCATGACATTAACACTAGCTTCACATTTTTTAATCACATGGTTTAAATGGTGTAAACCAGATAACTTGGAGTCTAAGATCATACCTAAAAATTTTACCCGGTCCTGTACTACAATTGGATCCCCATTTACGGACAAATCTAGAGAAGGGATATTGCGCTTGCGAGAGAAGACCACAGCACTACACTTTTCCACCGAAAGACTCAACCCATGATCCGTTAACCAAAGGTCGAGATAACGTAAAGCAGAATTCAGCCGAGAAGAAGCATCCACAAAAGAGGGTGATTTAACATAAAGAGCAATATCATCAGCATATTGCAAAATACAACAAAAGGAATTGACACATAAATCCAAATCAGAAGTGTAAATATTGTACAGAAGAGGACTTAAAACCGAACCCTGAGGAAGACCTCTCCAAACCAGTCGAGAGGGGAGGAGACTATTTTGATGACGAACTAAAATAAAGCGCATCATAAGGAGGTTACAAATTACATTTATCAACCTCTCTGGGATACTTAGCCGAAACAATTTTTCTCTGAGAACAGGAAGAAGAACATTATCATATGCGGAAGACAGATCCAAGAAAACACCTACCACATTATTATTGTCAGAGAAAGCTAACCGTATTTCAGAGACGAGGATACTAAGACTGTCTAGAGTGCCAACACCCCTTCTAAAGCCAAACTGGCTTTTGGGTAATAAACCCTTATTCTCCAAAATCCATTCCAGACGATTTTTTATAAGATTTTCCATAATTTTAGCTAAAACCGAGGATAAAGCAATTGGCCTATAAGAAGACGCCACCTTTGGATCTTTTCCAGGTTTCAAAATTGGAATAACAATCTGGGATTTCCACACATCCGGAATCAAGAATAGAATTAAATATACTTAGGAGGAAAAGCTGGCTTGAACGGGAAGACTTTGAGATAAATGAGTAAGGTATACCATCGATGCCAGGGGTAGAATCCCGTAGATGATCGAGGGCACAATGAAGTTCAGCAAAAGAAAACAGATCATTCATGGGATCGTTAGAAGAGGCGGTGGAAGAGGAGTCCAAGGATGGAAAGCAATCAAAGAAAGGAACAAATGGAGGGGCTAACTTGTTCATAAAGCTCTCCAGCCAAGGGCTGGGATCATTAGAGGAAGCGTTAGAATCAACATATGAACGGCGATACATCTTTATCTTCTTCCATATAAGAGAAGGTGGAGATCGAGGAGACAGAGAGTCACAAAATTGATGCCAACCTGAACGTTTTTTCCCCTCAAGAAGCCTTTTAGTTCGAGCAGAAGAATGCTTCATGTTTAAATAATTTTCAACGCCTAAATCAGCAGCAAACCTTCGCTCTGCTTCTTTACGCAGACGAACACTTTGAGAGCATTCCGCATCCCACCAGGGAGGAGGGGAAACCTGATTCCTAACAGAGTTTTTAACAGGAATAGTCTGATCGGCGGCGCGAAGAACACATAACATAAATTGTTCATACTGCCACATAAAATCCGAGTTGCCAGGAGGAATAGCTTTAATTTCCTGATCCAAAACCAAAGAGTATCTGTCCCAGTCTACTTGAGATACTCGGTATTTCAGAAGAGGATTCGCAGCGGGTAAGGAAGGAGTAGAATTGGAAAACCTAATTAAAATGGGGAAGTGATCACTACCATGACTACAAGACAGAACAGACCAAGATAAGATAGAAACTAGAGAAGGGGAGACTAATGACAGGCCAGGAGCGCTTGCATTCTGGGAAGGTGAAACTCTACGAGTAGGAGAACCGTCATTCAGTACACACAGATTTATATCATTCAATATATCTAATAATAAGGAAGAACAAGGGTCGTTAGTATGCGATCCCCACAAAGAATGGCGACAATTAAAATCACCAAGTACTATTACAGAACCAGCAATAGAACCTAAGATTGATCTAAACTCTCTGAGAATAGATTGATTAGGGTGAGGAATGTACACGGAAATAAAAGAAAAGCCTAAGGCCTTAACAGCTACAATATGTAAGCCAGGATCATGGATAGGAATAAAAATTTGAGAATATATAATTGAACGACTTACTAGTAAAGCATATCCCGCCCTGCCGTCATTTCTGTCATCCCGCAGGCAAGAGAAGCCAGACACCTAAAGCGAGAGCCCGGTCTGAGCCAAGTCTCCGAGATAGCAAAAACCACAGGATTTAGGCGATTTATTAAATATAAAATATCATGTTTTTTTTTGCCGGATACTCCTACAGTTCCATTGCAGGATTGCTCGAGCCATTTTTGTCAATCAACGATTGAAGGAGCTGTTTAACTAATATCACAACATTTTTCGGTAGAGCATCCGAAGAATTGGACAGGAGCTTAATTAAGCTACACGTCAATAATTCGACTATATCAGATGGAGAAGAAGGAGAGAGGACAACATTCTCACGAAACGCGCAGCCATTGGGCTGGGCAGATTTAGGTGACCTAGTAATAGATTGGTGAGCCGCTAAGTCATACGACTTACCAGGCTGCGTTCGAGGTTTTGGGGAGAGGAAAACAGTCTTTCTATAAGAGCTAGTAAGTGGTAAGGAAGGAGAGTCTGGCAACGAAGAAGGGGATAAACATTGCGAGCTTTGGAGCGAACTTGACTGGCTGTGGTTGGTGACAGCATCCGAATAGGATACTCTACGAATAGAAGGGAATCTAGCTGATGCTTCCCTGTAACTGACATTTTCCTGGGACATTACAATTTTAATAGATTTTTGCCTGGAATGCTCTGGACATTTAGAATCCGTAGCCTTGTTGCTACCACCCCGGCAAAGCAAACAGGTGACATCTGCATCCGACACGGAACCTGGATGCGGCTGAGCACACCGAAAACAACGTGGTTGAGATCTACATTGGGTTTTAGTGTGGCCAAATCTGCATATTAAAAATTTTGGTATGTAGGCTGAGAACCCCTCATAAACATCACTGGATACAAATTTGTTGGCAGATTCAGCACAACTAAATTTAATCGATATTTTATTTCTTCCAACCGATTTGATGCCGCCCTCCAAAATACCAGATACTTTAATCTTGTGCAGAAATTGGGCAAATTTTAATAATTTTATGGGAGAACCAGAGGAGGGATCACTCTCCGAGCGAGAGACATAAACCACGAATGGACCCTTGTCCCAATCAATGTACCGCTGGATAGAGCCGTTCTCGAAGCCTGGTTTAATGTAGACCGACTGGATAGGTTCTGCTGGGGATCTAGATTTTTTCCCTTCATTGGAAACCTCAGGACCAGCTGAGCGGTTTAAAGAGGGTCTAGTACTAGTAGTTACGTCCGGAGAAGAACCTCCGCCCCCATCAGGGGGTTCATCTACACTCATTCCCCTAAGGGATAGAGAGGTTAAAATAGAAAGATTCGACAAATATCTCGTCCAATCCTTGAGAAACACAATATCAAAAATTTAAAGCCACAAGTTAAAATGGAAAAAAATTAAATTGAATTTGGCACACGTCAAAAAAACAACCGTTAGTAACCCTTGTCAATGAGAGAATCATTTGTTGCTTCAATTTGATGTGCGCCCGCGGCTTCTAGTTAATATTTAATTTAAGTTTTTGTCTATTTGCCAGCCAGAACTATTCTTGTCACTGCTTGATTTTCTATGACTTCGACTTATCTGACTTGGATTGACTCTGATTTTATCTAGTACATACTCAACCAGTTGGCATTGCCTCTATTCAGCAAGAAATTATAAATCAAATACTTCAACAAGCCAAACACATTTTGAATAGGCTCTTGATAGACACCCATATTTCTAGTGCGGTCTCTTAAACTGTGTGTTTGCTTCATGACCTCTGACGTCCTTGGCCAAAAACACCTTTTAACCCGTCCATAAGCTTGTACTTAGTCTGACTCACCTTTTATCTTAGGTAAACGACTAATGGTAGAACGCTATGTGATACGATACATTATGTGATTCGAATTTGCCAAAGGGTTACGACCTTACTTGGAAAAAAATAATCTATAATATTTACATATAGGTAATGATAATTCAGGTAATAATGATGTTGAATTTACCATCGCAAAAAGAACCATATTTTTTTCAAGCTCGCATAAGTAATGATCGCCAATGATATCGAAAAGAACATTAATAAATGATCATCCGATGACATCGCAGAAAGTAGCCCAAACTGTTCCAAGTGGAAGTTATTACGGGCAGTGATCAATCTTGCTACATAAATTGATGACATCATCGCCACATGTTGATTCTCTATGAAAAAGGTGTATTTTGATATTGTCCTGATCTTTTCATTTGAAGCTATATTATTATTTACAGTTTGGTTTCTCTGTGTTAACTCTGGTCAATTTTTATTACTGATAGAGTAATTCAAGGTTAGTGTTCAAGGGCTTAAAGGTTGTCTATTATTGCTACGGAGCATTTTATTTATAGGGCTAATTCTAGTATCAAAATTCCAGAATATCTTAATCGGTTTTAGGCCCGTATTGTAACGAACGTAAATCATTCGTGACTCTAGGTTTAAAAACTGATTTTCTTACTAAAATGTTAGTTTAAAAATTAATGTCACGACTAATTATCGTTTTGTAATGCTTCAAAAATACTACAAAAGCCAATAATTAATAAATTTACCAAAATTATAAGACGCAGAAAACAGCAAAATATAAAAAACTCTCATTAAACATTAATACAGTGAAATCTCGGGAACTTCCATTTTTTCAACGGCTAGGAGTCAAAAGGTGTCGCTTAAACATTTAATATATTTCAAATGAGCCAAAAAGTTGTCTTTATAACTCTTTAGAGTATTCGCTGGATGCAAACAACTTTTACTTTACCCAGTTTTGATTAAACCAAACGGTGAAGGGAGACGAAAGGGACCATAAAACTTTTAGTCTACAGAAGGTGTAGCACGAAAAAATTGACGTTAACGTGACGCTAGGGATTTAATATGCCATCCTTGTCACACTACAAATTTACTTAATAAACATGAACGTGACACACGCTTACTTGCTAGCGTTACGCTAACGTCAACGTTACGCTAGCGACTAAGCCCTCAGTTTGGTCACAAACGCTGCAGAAATTCAACCCAAAAACGACGATCCAGGTTTTTATGAATTTCATAACAAGAGCGCCAAAGGAAACGACAGGGTTCGGTAAATTATAACTTAGGCAATTTAACTTTTTGTGGCTCCACAATTACTTATTTGAGTTAGTTGAAGCTAAAGCTTTGATAAGTTTATCGTGGTAATTTATTTTAAAAGACTTCGTGAACCGGACACTCCGCAGTGTACTAAATTAAAATGAAATAAGTAACAGATAACTACTTTTTTTGGTAACAACGACTTTGTATAATAAATATATGTAAATATTCTCCAATAGCACCAATATTCTATTCAGTATCTTAAAATACAACAAAAGCGGGTGGTCTGCAGTTTGTGAGTAATAATATTATTTATGCGATATTTTTGAGTGAAGAAATTTAACGTTCAGCATTAAAACTGACATCACCTATATTGGTTTTGGTAAAAACCTAGCCCGCTGACTTTCTTGCCGGACCTCATGATTCCAGAACGCGGTTCGCTTCGGTGATACATGTAACGAACAACAAATGTTGGTAAGAGCATTTTATTGGCAGATACCAACGAATATTTTTAACTTAGGCTTTGACTTTTTTTCAAGTTTGAACTACGTTTAATGCTCTTGCTCTACCTGTGTTAACGCTGCTAAAGCTTGTCGAAACCTTGAAATTCCCTCTGAGTAGGGCCAAATATACAACAAGAACATATTGTGCCTCATTTACAACAAGAACATATTGTGCCTACGTGCATATATGAGTTCTTAACTTCAAATATAGCATGTCGCAATAGCATGTGCTGAATTCGTATTTAGATTAATATACAATTATAGCAATGCACCTAGTACGAATATTACATCTTACTCTGCATTCCAGACTAGAACATTTCACTATATAGTATTCTTCTCGTCTATACAAATAAATAAAATTGAAGTGTCTGTTTGTAATGTCAAAATAACAGCTTTTTACTGAATGCATATGAAAGTATATACGCTGTATATATATAACAAAGTATATATATATATATATATATATTTATAATTAAGAGACAATTTTTAAAATGTTTGCCTGTCTGTCTATTCCGGCTAATCTTCGAAACGGCTGACCGATATTGACGGGACTTTCACTGGCAGATCGCTCATGTTATAAGGAGTACCGTAGGCTACTTTTATTTTAGAAAATCACGCGGGCGAAGTCGCGGAGTACAGTTAGTCAAGCAATAACGATCAAATGAATCTAAATTTATCTAGCTAGTTGAAAGATGTTATTTTATTACTAGTAAAATTTGAATCATTAAAACTAGATGTACCTGCCATCTATTTTAAATGATTTGACCTTTTCTAACGGCTTTTCGAAACATCAATATTTCCAAAAACCTTACCGGTTTTACCAAATCTTAAAAATCACTTAGTTTATTACAAGTACCAATCGTATAGAAACTGGCGACGACATAAAGTTGGCTGAAAAACGATGAAAGAAAAAATAAGCAAACAAATGACTTTCTGACTCGGTACGCAGGCAATCGCGAAGAAAAGCCATAAGAGGGCGCCACGAGTGAGGACAATGTAAAAACCGTGTTGTTTTTTTTCAGTCGAATAGTAACAAATAGTTAAATTACAAATGTTGTTTAATAATTTCTTTAAAACTCAGTTACGAGTATGTTTGTGAATTTGCTTTAATTGAAAAGTGCAAAAGACGATTCAAGTTTTTATAATAAGAATAGTAAAGCATAAACATTTATTTGTCGATTCTCTGTTTTAGGTTAGTAATTATCTCATTAGTCGATATTTGTTATGTAAACTTTATCTGTATTTAATAAATAAAACTCTGTTTTATATGAATAACATTGTGTTATGCTTCAAGAAGAAAATAACACCTGATCTTATGTAGATATAAAGAGTTGCAGATGAAATGCTACTCAACACACGAAACTCTTGTTTAACTGTTACAAAATGAAGCAGTTAGTTATCTATCATAAAGGGAACTGTCTATCATACAGTGAGGCCCACGCCACGTCGCCTTTCCATAAATGATAATAAAACCGCTGTTTCACTGTGGTTGTGTACCTGCAAGATGAGGCTACACATGTTGGCGAGGTCAGGAAACCGCGCATAGCGTGCTTGTTGCATTGCACCCCACCTACGTTTTCTTATAAAGCAATATAATGACGATGATTGGCTTGTTCCAGCTGTTAAAAGCTCAGCCCGCTTTGCCTACTAGAACGAGGTCTGATCCCCGCATGGGAAAAATTTGTCTGGATATTTATGTATGTGTATTTCATGTTTGTTAACGCACCCGATACAGGAATAATTCCTAGTTTGGGGGTAAGTTTTTGTTTTAAAGAAATGAAGGAAACCTGTGGTCTTGATCGTACGCTGCAGAGGGACAGTACTTTAATTCATCATAATATGACTTCTTTATTCTGTAATAACATACTAGCAGTTTCCCGCACGTATTCATTTTATATTTAAACATTTAACACTGCTAGCTGAAACCACTGATTTAAACACCGTATTAATTTACGTTAACAATTTACAATTATTACAAGGTTGCGACATATTAGGTAGTAGCGTAATATTAATTATGGATCAGGTGAATCTGTCCCGAGACATGTCTATACAAACTGTTCCCTTGTATCTTCGCGGAACACAAAAAAAAAGAATTTACAGGAATATCCTATGTATATTATCTTAAGTTAGCTATACTTACCTATAACTAGGTGAGCACGCGTTATATTTTTTAGTATTAGTTAACTGACTTTGTATATGTATCATCTGTTGGTGATCCAAATAAAATTAAATAAAAATATCGCAAGTACTGTGTGGTGGATTTACCTAATGTAGTAGAAAATCCATTAAAAATCAAAAACCCCTTATTCTTTAAGGAAAACAAGTGTTGGTTCAGCTTAAATACAACCAATTTAAATACACATACCCAATTCAAAACAACTTTTTAATTTCGAATTCTTTGAATTGTAATCACAAAACGGGCAATCTCGAATCACAAAATACTCAATTTTAATTTAACTTTAAAGTGCGCTCTAGGGGTTACCTAAATCATGAATCAGGGTTGTTCGATATCCTTTCCATTAGGTCGGACATTGGAATAAATGGGCGTTCTCATTACAACCAGTTCTATAGTCGGCCTTAAGGCGATTTGCACAGAGCTTTGGGCGAGATGAAACGACATCACCGTGTAAAAACGGTTCTTTACCAATACCTCATCCACGTTGAAATGAATGACTTTAAAAGAGAACATTTTTCAGCTCATTAATTTTGTTTAGTTTATTTGATTCAGCTTAAGATAGTAAATGTAAAGAATTTTTATCTTTTCATGTTTCATGAATAAAGCGAAAGGATTCATATTTCATGAATAAGGGAAAGGAACGCAAAACTCTGCTTTCAAGAAAGTGAGTTAAATATTTCAGTAATAAAAATAATCAACTTACGAAGCTCCGCGTTTCTTGACGTTTCGAACTCTTAACCGTTTTAAACCACTTTCGGCTGGTGAAATAGTACAGTTAATTACATTAGTTACCCTTATACCATATTCTCGCGCCAGGAAAGTTACTGTATAATTAATTTAATTGATAAATTACTTCCTTGGCCCGATGCATAATTATTTCCAAACTTAAAATTATTTAGTCGGCTAACAGTTTGACAAAAGAAGGTGAAACTATTGGCCCACTACTCATCAAATGCGTTCTTCAAAAATCGAGGTAATAGTATAGACTCTCTCTGACTTATTGGGGTCATACTTTACCACAGAAACACAGTATGGATCGATATAAGCAGGTTTGTGGACATTTGCTGTGTCTTCCTTTTTGTAACCAGGAACAATTGCTATGCGTGTCTTCCTAAACAATGCCACAGACTGACACCCATCTCAAAATGTCCATACCGAATGCTGCTTAACCTTGGTAGTCGCTACTGACACAGCTTTACAAGCGCCTCGACTTGACCGTTGTTGCGTGTCATGTAACAATTTTGAACTCAAAATCGAATATAACATGTTACGTTACGTTAGCCACCCTGGCTACTCTAAACTTACAAATCTTTAAAACGTTGGAACATCCCGTATGTACACACACATACACCTCTGCCACAAAATAATCGCCACCCTAGAATCGGTGTATCAAAACCTCAACAAAAAGTCACGGGATTTCGGTATTCATTCATAGTAGCTTTATATTTACTGTATTCATAATGTCTATACTTTAATAAAAATAGAGAAACAAATCTCATAGATAGGTAATTGCCACAAGTCGTGGAGTGAGCAGGTCCTCTACAAGACAGATTGATGACCTGACGAAGGTCACGAGTAAAAGGTGTATACGTACACCACAAAGCCAGTTGTCATGGCGATCTTTGGGGGAGCTTTGGTCTTTCAGTTTGATATGTATGTCGATCTCAGGGGAATCTTAATATATTCTCGGAGCACAATGAAAACACAGTAGTACGTTACAACGTCTAATTGACAAGCGAACGGGTAGACATTTTTCATGTTCTAATATCTAAACTTACGAACTACCCACATATATTACACCTTCACCCTTAATTTAGTACATACAATAATTAATTAACCTCCTGACCATATCTTACTACCGGTCTCCTAATTCGCTTGAGAGGTACCACTGGTGGCTCGGTGGAGTTTGTATCTACACTATCATTATCACTACCGTCAACCCCTGCTTCCTCTTCCGCCTCTGCATTACCACTCGGTGGGTCGTTCTCCTCTGGTTTAGTCTGTGTCATAATGGGTACCTTAATGGGTATGATATTTCTTTTTTTTATTTGGTCTAAATGTCTTTTAACCGGTGGGCCATTTTCCCTACCTACCACAAAATGACGGGACCCTACTTTATTTTGTACGCGGCCGGGTAACCACGTGTTTCTTCCCCCATAGTCTCTCAGCAAAACCTCTTCTCCTACGCTAACCGTTCTTTCCTTCCCCCTTTTATAAAAACCTTGTTTCTGTTGGGCGTTATGTACTTTGTCTTCTCTCGTTCTGTCCGCCTTTAACAGATCCAATCTTGATCTAAGTGACCTGTGCTGCAACAACATAGCTGGTGATGAACCCGTCGTGTTATGAGTTACGTTCCTGTACGCCATCAAATATGTCTGTAGTGCTGCATCCAGATCCACCCCATCTCTCATTGACTTCCTAATGGCACGCTTGCATAATTTGACGGCTCCTTCCGCTGCACCATTTGATGAAGGATGATACACCGCGGTGAACGTCAATGTTATGCCATTATTAGCCATAAAATCAGCATACTCTTTACTCGAAAATGGTGGCCCGTTATCCGATACAACCTGTTTAGGTAATCCAAATCTTGCAAATGTTTCCCGTAATACTTTTATGACACTTCCAGCCGTCGTCCGTGACATTTGGAAGATTTCGATCCATTTAGTAGTAGAATCTATAATTACCAGGAAGGTTTTACCATGAAATGGCCCCAAAAAGTCTACGTGTATCCTCGACCACGGTTCCGATATATACGGCCACGGATGCGGTGGTGCGCGCGGTGGATCTGGGTTCTCTGTTGCGCACGTGTAACATCCATGGCATGTGCTTTCGATATCTGCATCAATACCAGGCCACCATACGAAACTCCTGGCCATGCTTTTCATTTTCACGATGCCTAGGTGTCCCGTATGCAATTCCTGGAGTACATCTCTCCTAAGAAACTTAGGCATCACCAACCTATATCCCCAAACGACACAACCGTCATCGGCATATAGTTCATGTCGTCTGTGAAAATATGGCTTCAGCGCCTCATCACTAACATGCCGTGGCCACCCCGATTGTACGTACATATAAACTTGTCGTAATACTTCGTCCTTACCCGTGTGCTCCTGTACCAGTTTCCTAGTCACGGGTAAGAACTTCTGTATAAAATTTACATATGTAGTTTCCAGGGCCGGTTTCTTTTCCACTTCCACGGGTAAACGTGACAAGGCGTCCGCTGCGTTTTTATCACTCCTTACGTATTCTATGTCATAGTTATACCCCGACAATATAACCGCCCAGCGCTGCATTCTGCTCGCCGCCATTATTGGTATACCCATTTTGTGACCAAAAATCGATACCAATGGTTTGTGATCGGTTCTCAATATAAATTTCCTACCATATAAGTACTGATGGAATTTTCTCACTCCATAAATGATGGCTAAAGCTTCCCTCTCGATCTGTGAGTAGGCCTTCTCCGCTGAATTTAATATTCTTGAGGCATACGCTATGGGCCGCTCGCCGTGCGGCGTCAGGTGTGAGATGACCGCTCCGACCCCTACGCTGCTCGCGTCCGTGGTCAACACCAACGGCATCTCACTCGAGTAGTGAGCTAACACCTCACTGGAAACCAAAAGTTGCTTCACCTCATTAAATGCTTCCTCGTGTCTCGTCTTCCACTCAAACCTTACATCTTTTTTAAGAAGGTCATATAATGGTGACATCAACGTACTCATCCGTGGAATAAATTTGGCATAGTACATAACTAACCCGATAAATGACCGCAGTTCTGTGACATTCTTGGGTACCGGTGCTTCTCTGATGGCCTGTACTTTTTCTGGGGCCGTATGCACGCCTTGTGAACTAATCACAAACCCTAGATAAGTCACAGCATTGGCGAAAAATGTACATTTATCCTTTCTAATTTTCAGGCCATACCTCTGTAACCTACCAAAGACTTCGTGCAGTGTCCTCATGTGATCTTCATCATCCACCCCCGTTATGATTAAATCGTCAAGAAATACACCTACCCGAGGCATATCGGAAAAAAGTTGTTCTAATTTTCGTTGAAATATCCCAGGACTCGAAGCTAGTCCATATATTAGTCTATTATATCGAAATAAACCTTTATGCGTATTAATGACTGTATATTTCTTAGAGTCGTCCAACTCTAGTTGTGCATAGGCCTGCGATAAATCTAATTTTGTAAAACGTTGCCCCCCTTCTAATTTAACTAGTAAATCTTCTACTCGAGGCAAGGGAAAACGATCCACCTCCAGACATTTGTTAAGTGTCAATTTAAAATCGCCGCATATCCTAATAGACCCATCTTTCTTCATTACTGGCACGATAGGAGTCGCCCAGTCCGATGTAGAAACAGGTGTGATGATGCCATCCCGCACCAGCTGGTCCAACGCGCACTCCACCGGCTCACGCATCGCGTACGCCAGCGGTCTCGCTCGCATGAACACGGGCCGGGCTCCCTCTCGCAATTGGAACCCCACCTTGCCACCGGTGTATCTACCCAAACCATCGGAGAATACTTCACAGTATCTGGAACTAAATTTTTTTAAGTCAAATATAATATCTACCTTACCTACATTATGACAATTAGCTAACGAAAACTTGATACCTAACTCGTGTAACCATTGCCTACCGATCAAACTTGTTTTCCCTCGATCTATTATGTATAAATCTAAATTCCGACATTGACTACCGAACTTAACTGTAGGCGTTATTTTACCCACAGGTACGACTATTTCACCTGTGTAATACCTTAAAATTAAATTTGTTTTCTTAAGTTCACATCGCTTAAATTTTTTTAAATAACAATCATGACTAATGCACGATATCGCGCTGCCCGTATCTACCTCCATATCTAAGTTAACTTGTTCAATGTTTACATTTATGGTGTATGGTCCAAACTTTTTTAAATAATTAGATGTGAGTGCATAGTTATTTACCTCGTCACTGTCACTATTGTTCTCTTTTAGGTAATTTCGTTCGCCGTCTAGCACGTTAAAAAGTGGGGCATTTCTTTTAATATTAGGACACATCCTCTTTAAATGCCCTTCTTTGTTGCAAACCCGGCACACGTATTTCCTAAATTTGCAATCATGCCTTTGATGCTTGCCCCCACATACGGAACACCTCTCCGGGCCATAACTCATCTTGTCGATGTCAAATTTCGCTTCGCTACTCGCTCCGCTCTTACCACTTGTACCACCGGACATTCTCTGCGACGCGGCCTCCTCCCGGCTACGGTGGCTCGATACCGCTGCTCGACGATACGCTCGCTCACTCCCGACGCGCTCCTTCCTCGCCACCAGCGCTCTCGCCGCCAGCTGATGCACCTCCTGCGCCGGAGTACTGCTACCCCTCCCGCGAGTACAGTTCTCCACCGACGCCGCATTGGCCTCGGCTGCTTCCATCGACACGGCTATTTTATATCCCGCATCGAATTGTATGTCGTCCTCGGTGAACAGGCGCTCCCTGATGTGCTCGTTAACCAACCCGCACACGAATTGGTCTCTCAAATTCTCGGTTAGGTTTTCCGCTGAGAATCTACAATGTTTCGATAGCTTTTTTAATTCTGATACAAACTCAGCTATACTTTCCCCGTCCCGTTGGATCCTCTGCCGAAACTTAAACCGTTCCGCTAGAAGACTCGGCTGTGGTTGTAAATGTCCTCGCATCAGCGTCACTAAGCATTCGAAAGTTTTTGTTGCCGGTTTATCTGGTGTACACAAATTCACCATAAGTTCGTATGCTTCGGCACCGACCACCGTTACTAACGTTGCCACTTTCACTGATTGCTTTACATCATTAACCACAAAGTATTGTTCTAAACGGTCAATATACAAGTCCCATTTGTCCTTGTGTATGTCGAATTGTTCGATCTTTCCCACGGCCATTATACACAGTATATTATTAAAAGTATCGCCGATTATTAACGATACACACGTAGATTTCGTTTATATCTCGTCGCCAGTTGATATGTATGTCGATCTCAGGGGAATCTTAATATATTCTCGGAGCACAATGAAAACACAGTAGTACGTTACAACGTCTAATTGACAAGCGAACGGGTAGACATTTTTCATGTTCTAATATCTAAACTTACGAACTACCCACATATATTACAAAAGTCTGTCATCTGAAAAAGAAGTCATTTAACGGAGTTGTAAACAGAAACAAATAAGTTTAATAATATCTCAGTAATTTAATAAAGACGTAGTCCCACACTTGGATTTATTCCTGTAACGTGGGTGCGTTTACAAACATGAAAACTCAAATACAGAAATACTCAGACCAAAACAAATAATTGTGGGTCACACAAAGATTTGTCCGTTGAACCTTTGCGCCAACTCGTCAGCCAAATTATATAATTGCTACATGAAATAATGCGAGGTAAAAGTTCATAGAAAGCATAGTACCTTATTATGTTTTTTTTAAGTACGAAACTTTAAACATAGTAGCTCATAACTGTGTGACAATGCAATTGAACTAACTTTCTTTTATCTGTTCTTTACAAATTCTGGAACATGCTTCTGACTTAAAAGCATACGAGATATGTATTATAATGTTTTTGCCCTGTTAAGAGTCAAACTACCATTAAATCAACTTACTACCGCTACAAAGGAAATACAGAGCTACGTATGGAGCTCTTGATTTTTGTAGCACTCAGGATAAATTAATTATTTGAAGCTGGAGTGGGGCGGCACCGTGACATATATGTACGCTACCATTTAAGCATTGTGTGAAAATGTCCAATGGCTGCTACAATTCAATCCACTGAAAATTAGTCCACCTAACTCCTTTTTGTAGTGCTTTGGTTAGTGTATTCTGGAGTGTGGAATTGTATCTGGTATAATGGGTGAGCACCCTCTTAAACTGAGACAACATTCTAAGAAATATACTATAGGTGTACAGGGTACCTTTGTACCAACATAGCTTGGAGAATATAAAGTAGAGATATTTTTTAAATTTATATTACAATTATTATTACAATATATTGTAAAACAGCATTTTTATGAATAATATTTTTTTAATAAATCTTAAATTTCCCTTTTTCTTAATTACAGTATGTTGAATGACGTAGATCCATGAACTTGATCACAACTACTTTAAAAAGCGTACAAAAATGGCGGCGATGAGGGCCACCCATCACGCGGGGCCCAAACTGGCGAGTCGTAGGGTGCAGGTTGCTGAATAGAACCTGTTGGAACTCTGTACTTTCTGCCTAACCGCAGGGGATCTGGCGTGATAATATAGATGAATAAAATATGTAAGTATAATCATAACAGATACTCATACTTTCTCATTTGACATACTTTCTGCTCGTGGCTTTTAACGTATATATTTTTTTCTATTATGTTTAGGATATATTATATATATATTTAGAAAAGAATACAACATAAACATAAGAACCTGTTGGAACTCTGTACTCTCTGCCTGTTCTGGATATTAACTCCGTGTTAATATCCAGAACGGCGGAACAAATTATTACAAACAAATATTTTTTTTTATTGTATTGTATCCGCTTAAAATGTCTTCTTTATTTCAAAATCATAAATCAATATTCCCGTGCGCTGTACGGGGATCGTACTTGAGGCTATCTGACAAAGTAAGTTAAGCAGTCTACATTTTATCGCTTAAACCAAGTCATCTTTGTTTTGCAATAGTATTTATTAAGTCAACTTAAAAAATAGTTTGTTGTAGAAGAATTTCAACAGATCCCCAGGCTTCCAGTTACCTGTGAAGAGGAAGAGGGAAAACGAAGAATGGCTAGGTTTTTCTTCAGCCAAAATATGATTAATATCTTTGGGCCTTCATGCAGGCCGGTTAAAACCCTATCTATTGAGTAAACAAAGTTACCTATTTTATATTATTATTTTACAGTTTAAGATACTTTAATACTATCTACCAACATATAACATCACGTTCGATCACTTGTACAGTAGGTAGAGAGTACAGAGTTCCCACGGATTCTTTTCTTACAGAACTTTCTGCCTTCATCCACTCTCATAGTTCGTCTTATACACGCTCGCCGGTTACGGTGACTCTTGACTTGCCCTTCGACTAAGACACGGTCTATTTGGTGATGGTAAGATAGCCTAGATCTTTCTCGATATCTACGTCCTTCCACTTTCACATTATCCCATCTGTGTAGTTTCTTTCATAATAAGTTTCTTTATAATTCGTTCAGCCGTTTTAGTATGAAGAAATAACAGATATTTCGCGGAAATAGTGCTATTTTTTGAGATAAAAAGTGTTCTGTTTTATTTAACGATGTAATACACCTTCATAAAATGTTTCAATTAAATTCGTTCAGCCGTTTTAATATGAATAAATACCAGCTTTGTCCCTTTATTTTAAATTTTCTTAATTTTCCAAATCTTTTTATTTTAATTTTTCTACTGACAAAACGTTGAAAGTGACTATTCTTAAATTATAGGATTCGAATACAAATTCATTGCGTGCATTGGTATTTTTTTATGATACCTATACAACACTATATCCCCGCTTGGGGGAATCCCGTATAGGCATAACGGTGGTTAAAGTAGTTAGTTTTAACTCTAAATGGAACTATTATCATCCCGTATTGGCTACACGAAACCATTCTGGATTTACGTACAGCGGTTAACTAGTATTTCAGAACTACTGAAATAATCGACAGTTGTGAAATTGTTGTTGGTTTGTGGTTTGGGCGTAGGTCGCTCAGCTCTCTGGTGTGAGTAGTAATGGAACTCAAAGTTATTTGTTTTAGTTTATTTGTTCGTGTCTGTACAACGCATCAAATACAGAAAATGTAGAGCAAAAAAATAAATTCTTCCATATAAATATAATAATATTAGCCCTGTTAAGTAACTGTCACACCGTTGGGCACCGGCCTCCTCTCAAACTGAGAGGTTTTGGGCCATAGTCCACCACCTGGCCCAGTGAGGGTATGTGTACGAAAGAGGAAATATTCAGATACCGAAGAAGACCAAGACTATTTCACCATGACCAACTAAACTGTGCCTTATATGAAGACCAAGTAAATAGTCTCCGTAACTGGCGAGCGTATATGAAACGAAATATAGGACATGAGGAAATCAGAAAGGTATGTAAGGAAAGAAGCTCTTAGAAATCTGTCTCTCTGCCCACGCCGCAACGAATCTAGCTAATTACGTAGATAGATAGATAGGTAAAATATGTGATAAGAAAAAACAAAAACCCAAAATAAATATCTTATCCAAACTCTGGCTGCATTCCCTCACTGGATGGCCAAACTAATCTTTTCAGCATGGCACGAGCCACCCCCTGCGTGTTACCTAAACAGGCGATCAGTCCAGGTGCTTAAAAAATCTTTTGCGTTGACATGAATTGCTTTGCTTACACTGAAATCGAACGTCGTGCGAAAAGTTTAACATACATACAACTAAATATAAATACAAATAAATCCGCAACTTACGACTGAAAACATAACAATAACATTAAGATTCAAAAACATCTATTTTATATTGGTCATAACATACTGGATAAAAGTCACTGTATAGAAGATACAGTTGATCCACTAAAGGTCGGGTAGTGGGTATCATGTAGTGATGCGGTATTACCGCTGGTCAGGTTACCGCAGCGGTAACCTGACCAAACATCCTTTACGATACCGTATCCGGTGTGTGTGTCCGGATACGTGCTTGCGGAAAAGGAATTTGTAAACAGATTTTGCGGTTATGGTTTGACCTTTTCGTAGTAATATAATGGGGGAAAGTACAATATACTTGCTACTATCTATATCATCACGCCAGATCTATTGCAGGGTATGCAGAGAGTATATAGGCAGGTCAATTCTTCGTAACCGGCGAGCGTGTATGAGAAGAACTATAAAATTAGGGGAAGCGAGTTGTATAATGAAAAAATCCGTTAGAACTGTGCACCGTACCCGCTGTGTTGAGACCATTGATATTATTTACTTCAATGGTAGAGACAAAGTAGCTATATTGTGTATAGGTTTAAAACGTAAAAGTTTTTCGGTTACTTTTAAAATGGTTGTGCGTTACTCTCCAATTAGAGTTAAAGTATGAAACTAATACGTGTAAAATTGATTTAGTTGAGTATGAAGGTAGTATCTATCTATCTATCTATAACCTCACGCCAGATCCCTTGCGGGGTAGGCAGAGAGTACAGAGTTCCAACAGGTTCTTTCAGGTCTTACAGACCAATCGGCCTGCTGTCAGTTCTCGGGAAAATCGTTGAGAAACTCATGATAAGCCGCATTCAGTGGCATATTCTCCCAACACTGAGTGTAAACCAATACGGCTTCATGCCACAGCGTGGCACAGAGGACGCTCTCTATGACCTAGTGAAACATGTGAGGTCGGAAATCGACAAGAAGAAGTTAGTAGTCATAGTTTCGCTGGACATAGAGGGTGCCTTCGACAACGCGTGGTGGCCAGCTTTAAAACATCAGCTATCATTAAGGAAGTGTCCGAAAAACCTGTACGCAATGGTGGCGTCCTACCTCCAAGACCGAAAGATCAAGGTCAATTATGCCAGAGCAACGTGTGAAAGGGTAACCACAAAAGGTTGTGTCCAAGGATCCATAGGAGGACCGACCTTCTGGAACATAATCCTTGATACCCTGTTGCAAAAACTATCTGGCCAGGACGTCCACTGTCAAGCGTTCGCGGACGACGTGGTTCTAGTCTTCTCAGGAAAAACAACACCTGACATGGAGCCGAACATCAACACAGTCCTGGCAGGGGTGGTGGAGTGGGGTAGACAAAACAAACTCAGCTTCGCAGCACACAAAACAAATGCAATGCTGCTAACAAGGAAGCTGAAATACACCACTCCGGCAATCTACATGTCGGGAACAAAAATACAACTGGTTGACGAAATAAAGCTCCTAGGACTCACCATAGACAAAAGACTCACCTTCAAACCACACGTAGCCGCAATTAGTAAGAAAGCTGCGGATATATACAAACAGCTTGCGCGTGCGGCGAAGGTGACGTGGGGTCTAAACGGTGAGATAACTAGAACAATCTACGTCGCGGTAATAGAGCCAATTGTGCTATACGCTGCGAGCGTGTGGTCCCAATCTACGGAACTGCAGATGATCCAAAACCGTCTGCAAGCAATCCAGAGGGGCTTTGCTCAAAAGATCTGCAAGGCGTATCGCACAGTGTCTCTTACATCGGCATTAGCTCTGTCAGGGCTGCTACCCCTGGATCTAAGGGTACAGGAGGCGGCGGCTCTTTACACAGCCAAGAGAGGGATCAGAAAAGACTATATACCACCAGGAAGGGAACTGGAGCACAGGGTGAGCTTCAGAGAACAGCCTCACCCCTCCAAACTCACAACAACAGAGTATGGGCTCCTGGAGAGCACGGACTCTCAAACCCTGGAAAGCCACAACATAGTCGGGCCACACATCTATACCGACGGCAGTAAAATACTCGGCAGAGTGGGAGCTGCAGTAACGTGGTGGGAAGGGGGAAGGGAGACCGGGTCCTCAACCTTCAGTCTGGACCCCCACTGCACTGTATTCCAGTCGGAACTTTATGCCCTCCATAGAGCGGTGCAAATGATAAAAGCCAGCGGGGTAAAAATAGCAAACGTAATGAGCGACTCGAGATCTTCGCTCGACCTGCTGGCCAATCCAAAAACAACGCACCCTCTAGCCAAAACCATAAAGGGGAGCATAAATGAGATCAGAGCAGCCGGGGGGGAAGTCCGCCTCTTTTGGCTCAAAGCGCACGTGGGGACCGCCGGTAATGAGCGCGCCGACCATCTGGCGAAATCGGCGGCCCAGGCATCTGCCACCCACACAGATTACAACAATATACCCCTGTCATATGTCAAGAAAACCATCAGGGAAGAGTCGGTCCGTAAATGGCAGGCCAGGTATGACTCTTCGAGCACAGGGCTGGTCACAAAGACCTTCCTCCCCGATGTTGAGCGAGCTTACTCCATCGTAAGGAAAACAAGGTTGACAGCCAACCAAGTGCAAATCTTGACGGGACATGGAGGAATAGCGGAATACTTGCACCGATTCAGGCTAAAAGACAGCCCCGGGTGTGAGTGCGACCCCAACATCAGTGAGTCTGTGTGGCACGTAATCCTGGATTGCCCGCGCTTTGCGGCTGACAGATTGGACCTGCAACAGAGGTTAAACGAAAACCTCAGCAGGACCAAACTGGCGGCCATCATGGCAGACGACGATGCGAGACCGCACTTCCTGAAGTTTGCAGATAAGGTTATCCGCATCTGCCTCAGAAGGAACAGCACTCTGGCATCAAAAACTTCCCCAAGAGATACAAACACAGCCACCAACAACACTTACACACCAACACAAAACCCTACGTCACCTCTGGCAGTCGCCATTCCCAAAAGCATACATTTTCTTGGGAGAGGCGAACGTGGGAAGCCGGGTATTCAAATAAAATCAGTCGCTCTGTTTATGGACAATAATTCCGAGCGCATTGGCATCGGCTACTGCAACGCAAGCGGCCCCAAACGGGTAACAATTTCGCCCGGGCTTGCCTCCCTTCTTCATGGCAGCTCGTTTAAGAACACAATGAAGCGTAAGAAGTTCAACGAGCTGCAGAACGCGGGGATCGGAAACACAGCGTGCAGAATAGTGCAAACCAAGAACAAGACCGTGGCACTATTCCAAGCGGGCGAAAACACCTCCCAATTCGCCCAAGCATGCAGTTTTCTGATCAGCCTAGCGGGGAAGGGTGACAAGCCAACAAAAGTAAGCGTAGACGCTATGGTGGTGGAATTTGAGGAAGGTGAGGCCGCCGACCACATCGGGATAGTAGAAGCCTCAAAACACCACGAGGTAGTGGTCTATGAGGATAGAGGACAAAACCTCGACTTCCTACGGCCACGACAGCCAGAAAACCTCATCACAAAAACCCCAACTGACATCTGGGGACACCCCACAGCGACTCAAGACGGGCTCAGCGGGTCTGAACGCCTACAAATGAGGGCAGCTCTCGAGGAGAGCACAGCGAAGCAGAAGCCAAAGGACACTACAGGTGCCAAAAAACTCGCGTCTTTCACAACGGCGCTCGGGAAGGCGGTCCTCGGCATACCAAGTGTGCTGGGGAAAAAAATCAGGGGGAACCAACGGGCGGAGGGGGTGGCAGTCGCCGCCGAAGTGTTCTTGAGGGAGCCCCCTCCCAAAAGTCATAAGCAGCCGGAAAAGGCTCGAACAAGAGCCCAGATGGGGCTTGTCGATCCGCCGGAGCTCAGCGAGGCGACGGAGCCGCTGCAACACACAAAAAACGCGTTCCTCGAGTTCAAAGCAATCACCAAAGCAACAAGAAGGGTCAATAGTGAGACCTGTAGATCCATCCTGCAAACCTATCACCTGGGCAATGAAGGATTGCTAGAGGTGAAGCTCGAGGAGGCAGAAGCGGCGGTGTACGACAACGACAACTCCACCACGTTAAGAGGAGAAATGTCGGGGAGGTACATGGCGGCCTATAGTGGAACCAGCGGTTTCGTCGAATACGATGAGGAGGGGTCCCGGCGGACCGGCAAACACAAGTTCAGAACCCCCCCTAACGACCCAATAGTGATTGCGGCGAAGTGCACGAGGGTGGTGCTCGACGACCGGATACTTGAGATGGCAGAAACTGTCTCAAGTGGCCGGGGTCGGGGACCTGCAATCGAGCACTGGACCGTACCCAAAATAACATGGGTCAACGGGGTTCCTGGATGCGGAAAAACAACATGGATAATCGCAAATTACAACATCGAAAGCGATATCCTAATAACATCTACAACCGAGGCAGCGAATGACTTAAGGGAGAGACTCGCGCAAAAAGTTAAAACAAACACCAAGAGGAGGGTCCGCACTATGGCTTCAATGCTGGTCAACGGATTGAAAGAAGGTGAAGAGTGCACACGTATTATCATCGACGAGGCACTCATGAACCACTTTGGAGCCGTAGTGATGGCCATCAAGATAACTGGCGCGAGAGAGGCTCTTCTCGTCGGCGACTGCAACCAACTGCCGTTCATTGATAGGGAGAACCTGTTTCGACTGCGTTACAACCGCCCAGACTCCGTGGCGCGTGTCAACAGGGAGCTGCTCTGCACTCACAGAAACCCAATGGACGTAGCGTATGCCCTCAACGAGATATATGGGGGCATATACTCGTCCAAATCCCTCGTGAGGTCCTTGAGCCTCAGTAAGTACACGGGAGCGCAAATTCCGAAACACCAGGAGAACACCCTGTTTCTGGTGCACACCCAGGCCGAGAAGGAAATCCTCCTCGGCCAGGGCTATGCGTCGGGAAACGGGTCGCGCATCCTCACCGTGCATGAGTCTCAGGGACTAACGAGTGAAAAGGTGGTGATAGTGCGAGCGGTCCCCAAGAGACTGAAGCTCCACGGAAGCTATCCACACGCGGTCGTAGCTATATCTCGCCACACTGGAAGTTGCGTCTACTACACAGACAGCTGTGAAGGGGACGCAACGGCTACACTAATAAGCAGGGCGAGGGCAGCTGCGACCAAAAAAATAAAAGAATACAACATAAAGATGGCTATTCGCAGTCGAGACATGGTAGTTGTTAAAAAGCTGCTGGAGGCGGAGGCCTAAAGGAAACCCTCACAAGCAGCCAAACACCTACACAACTGAGGCATTCTCGCTCAAAGGCAAGCCAAAACAGAAAGCCTCATCACTTACAAAATCATTAATATAAATTAAAAAAAAAAAAAAAAAAAAAAAAAAGAAAACCTCTACTGAAGTACCGCTACAAACAAATACCAAGCACTGTAACAATAAGCTAATAATAAGCGGCATGTACCATACAAGTGCATATAAAAGCAAATACTAACAACACATAAAT
This sequence comes from Phalera bucephala, assembly GCA_905147815.2. Lineage (NCBI taxonomy): Eukaryota > Metazoa > Arthropoda > Insecta > Lepidoptera > Notodontidae > Phalera > Phalera bucephala. Next base: position 15,937,920 of record LR990612.1, read on the forward strand.
TACACAAAAAAAGGTGCGGGACAAACCGGGCCCGCAGTGTCTAATTACAAATAAAAAAAAAAAAAAAAAAAAAACAGGTTCTTTCCTTACATACCTCTCTGGCTTCCTCGACTCTCATAGTTCGTCTCATACACGCTCGCCGGTTACGGAGACTCTTGACTTTTCCATCAGATAAGACTCGGTTTATTTGGTCGTGGTAAGATAGTCTAGGTCTTCCCCGGTACCTGCATCCTTCCACTTTCACATTGTATATCTGTTTTGTCATTCTTTCCTCTGGCATTCTTTCTATATGCCCGAACCAACGGAGCATGCCCTTTCTCATCTTTACACCGTAGGTGAAGGTAGTAATTACTTAGAAATAATGTCATAGCAATTAATTATGTGCGTTGTAATGCTACACCGTAAATAAAATAAAATATACCTAGTTAAGTTTATATAAGCAAGTATGTAACCGCTCATTAAGAGTATTAATAAAAGAGATGTCTAACCAATATATCAGTAAACAGACGACAGCAAATGCAAATGAAATTATTTATTTTATCGATAGTTTCATTTGCATACAACATATTCATAGTAGTACAGGTACAGTAGGTACCTATTTTTATACTGAGAGATGTTATTGGGTTGTAGAATATAATAAAACGCGTTATAGTAGCGACATTGTGAGCCTTATTACAATAAATAGAAATAAAGGATATAAGTTCGTATCTTAAAACCTACATCTCCCATCTCTCCCTCATATCTCCTGTCATTTATTATTGTCACGGTTGGGCCTGAGTGGGTTTGTTTTATAAACTTTTTGCTTGTTAGTAGTCCAAAAAAGCTTTCCTGATCCCAAACCCATTACGTTGAAGAGCCCTGTCAAATTGACAGTATTTTACATGATTTTTTCTCCATCTCTATCTAGTCTGTCATCATCATCACCAGATCCCTTGCGGTCTTCGCCGGTACCTACATCCTTTCACTTTCACATTGTACATCTGTTTGTCATATTTATCTCTGTTGAGATTATAGATATATATAGATTATTTCTATATTCATATACCGGACCGGAGAATACCCTTTATCATCTTTACACTGATACTGTTTGAAATTTTCGATCACAAATATAACACTGCTCTATTTTTTAACATGCTTTTATTAATTCTACTATATACATTAAGATTAAGATGTAGTAGTAAAAAAGATGTCTAAAGACTGTCTGAGAACTAGGTGTGATCTTATTAAATTTTATAATATATTTTTATGTTAGTAAGGAAAACTGATATAGTTTTTTAAACACGAACCTCAGTTTTCCATCTCGAATCAATGATCCTACCTCAAAGTATTTGTTCCTACACAATAGCGCTTGTACTCAACGCAGGTAACTTATGCAAGTTAAGCTACTTCCACGAGTTAATTGCGTCAATTAGTGCGTAAGTCTAGTGCTCACACAAACATGGCAATACTGAGCGCTAGGGTGAAAAAGTATACAAGCAATTCTCTATCTAACTATATGTCACGCCAGATCTCTTGCGAGGTAAGCAGAGAGAGCAGACTCCCAACAGCTTCTTTATTTACAGACCACTCTGGCTTCCTCCACCCTTAAAGTTCGTCGCATACACGCTCATCGGTTTCGGAGACTCTTGACTTGCTCTTCAGATAAGACACCGTATAAGCACTTAAGCATCAGGAAACTCGTATGTTGTGAAACTTCAATTTATCAATATCTGATAATCTTGAAAGATCCTCTCAATCGAACACTTTACACATCATGTAACAATCTTATTTCAATCCAGAACATTCGTTATTTGAACGTTAAGTTCAAATCATATTAATGACAGAACGCAAGTGAAGCGTAGGATTTCCATTTCTCGATCGCAATGAATGTCTGCAATTCTACAATGTCTGCACTCTGGCAGATATTCAACGTTTAATATTCATGCCTAGCGCCACAGCAGCTTTGCTTCCTTAGCCAGAAATTAGATATTCGTTTCTCAGCAGGAACTTCAACATTACCCTCTGAATACTAAAGTTCGCTTTCGGAATGTATGCTCATTGTTCTAATAATTGTTTGTTCCCTTTATTTGCGTTGGCACACGTTGTGTTCGCATTAGAATTACTTTTGTGTTTACTCTGTCATGTTTTAGTAACTGTCAAGTGGCTTATCGAATGGAGCAACGAAAATACTATTAAGAGGTTTTTGTCGTAAAACAACATTGCTATATTTATTTCTTCTGAGATATTCTTTTCATCACATCAAGTTATTTGATTATAATAACATATTGAAGCCGAACATCTAGTATAATAGATTGTAAGAGCTTTGTTGTGAAAATATATTTTTAGACTCCCTCGATGCTCTAGTAGCGCCTGACGATCACTAGATCCTGAGTTCGTATTTTAGGTCGAACAAAGTATTGCTGGCGTTTTTCCTGTCACGGTTATTTTTGTTTTTTAACTTACATCTGTTTCCAAATCCATCAAATAAAAATTAAAGCCTGACTGAATGTTAAAGTGACACAATTGTACTGTTTTCTCTATCTATCTGTCTATATCAGATACCTTGCGGGGTTAGTAGAAAGTACAGAGTTCCAACAGGTTATAAAAATAAATAAAATTCATTATTTGCAAAACAAACAACTGTACAGAAGTATTAGAATACAGTTTCTAAGTGGTTATTATATAAATACAGTACAGTTTACAGCGTTATACTCAGCTTCACATACAATAATGTTGCCACTATGTGATCGGTGAAGTAAGATACTAGTATGCTCTTATACATTTTTATACCGAAAACAAGGAAAAAATAAATAAAAACAAGGTTCTTTCTTTACAGACCTCTCTGTCTTCTTTGACAATCATAGTTCGTCTTATTGCTTCGTATTGTTTGTATTACACCGTCACGCCTATATTCCCCAGAGGGGGTGGCAGAGGTGTACTGAGTACACCCACTTTTCGCCGACGATGTTAGGTCCCATGTAATAGGGGGCGAGCCTATTGCCATATACCGGGCACAATTCCAGACTCCGGACTCAAACTGGGAATTTTTCGTTAGAAAAACTACATTTGTCCGACCTAGGATTTGAACCCAGGACCTCGTGATCTCAAAGCGATGCGCTTTGCCACAAGACCAACGAGGCAGGTCCAACGATGGTTTGTATTATTGAACTGTTTTATTTGTACAAAACACAACTGGATTTTTAAATAATATATATAAGCTAATCGTCCCGTTGTTTGGGGAGGCTTTTCTGCAATGTACCCCTTTTAGCTGATGATGATGTCGTATTTTATTCTATAAAGAACTTTTATGTGGTGATTTTAAAATTAGCTCTTACACGTATAGCGATTCCAAATACTGTAGCTAAGTAGTCATTATGTTCAGAGTGTTTAGGTCGAAACTTAACGTTAGCGTGACTACCGAGAAAGCGCGCTGCGACATTAATCTTATGTAGTGAAGTTTTAGTGCGTAAAAGATAACATATCAACTCGATAGCGTTACGATTACATCAATCTGTTCGTGTCAAATCCTCAGAATTTCAACAAGTAATAATATCAACTACAATTGATGTAGCTAAGTAATCATTAACTTCCGAATATCAGTGTATACTAATATAAATTATTCTGGCAAGGAAATCAAGTAAAAAGCTGATTCAGAGAGCACCTGCATTATGTAAAGGTCAGATTAATACCGCTTCGTCCCGCTGAGAGGCCAGCAAACGTGAATAAAAATGCACTCGTTTGAAGCCGAACGGTCGAAATGCATCCACTTTGATATTCAGATTTCCGCAATTCAAATACGTGAGATACGTAAATTTGCTGTTTTTATCAGAATTAGATGCCCATCCATTAATATGACGGCTAGTCTAGTGGTCCTCACCACTAGGTGTAGGCTGATCCAATCACTGAATCGATCACCGAACGGAAATATTTTTGTGTGACCTACAAATGTTTGTTTTAGTCTAGGAGTTCGTTTATTTCATGTTTGTAAATGTACTTACGATACAGGAATAACTAGAGCGAGCTACATTTCTTAAATAAAAGAAAAGTAAATGCCTCATAGAAATGTTATACCGCCCTATATATGAAATATCTATCCTAAATCTACTTGCAGTATTTTTCTTATATAGGAACTACCCATAACGTAGTCTTAAAGTTGTGTTCGCTATAAGAATAGGTTTTATTATGAGGAGTCACACAAAAACCTTTCATTATCTAGGTATTTGCACCAAGGATTACTTTACTAGTAAGAAAAAGTTAAATAAACCCCGATTCTAAACTTCCATTTCATCCCCAAATTTTTTATAGACAATATATATATATATATATATATATATATATATATATATATATATATATATATATATATATATATATATATATATATTAATAAAATTGTATTAAAAAAATTACAACATCTTATGAGTATGAGTAGGTATACTATGTAGCATACGATGCTATTTCATATTTTTAAAATGTATAAGCTGCATTTCACAAATATTATAATATTTTCCACCATTAGATTTTATTACTTTTTACATTATATAAAATGTGAAAGTATGTATGTCGAAACATAGTTCAAACAAGTTTGTGTGATTGAGTAACGAACATCGAAATGTTCGTTACTCAATCACACAAAAAGGGCTGAGCAGATTTGAAAGAAATTTAGCACACAGATAGTTTATTACCTGATTAACCACAAAATAAACTTCTTATCCTGAAAAACTCTTAGATACCTGTCTAAATTGAACGCGGACAAAGAGGCGGGCAGATTTTTTATATACCTACTTTCTTTTTTAAACTTGGACATTTTTGAAGGTTATTCAATATGATTGTGCCTTTCTAGTATAAAATAAAGTAGGTACATTAGAGTATTTCGATCAACAGTGCATTTGTGTAATATCTAAAAGTAACGAAGTACAAGTTAACAGCAATAATTACAACGAAAACATTACTGCTAAAAGCGCGACCTAACAACATCTATTAAGGCTCGCGACGTAGAAATATTGTGTTATGAAAATTACATAGAACCATAATATTATCAGAGAGTAGCTAATAAGGATGCAGGAAACAATAATTTAAAAGCCACTTAATTTATTCACCGCCATACCTCGGCTTTAGGCTGAAGCTTTATTGTTTGATGTGTTGAACACAAAACCAAATTAGAGTAATAATTATAATGTGGTTTTATTTTACGTGTCTTGTCTTAATTAAATTCAAAGAATACAGTGATCTTAAATGAAAGAACATCCTTTATACAACAATGAGAATACACTCCCGGTGTGTTGTAATGCTACGTTAACACTGCATTTAAAATCGTTTTATTTTTCGAAAGTACACATTCTTACATTGGTGTTCACTAAACTTCTTTTGTGCGATCAGCAAAACTTGTGTAATATATGTACTAAGATATTATTTGTTCTTCAGTAAATAAAGAGGCGATCAAACTATTTATTTAAGCATTGTATTTTTTACGGAACCGTACCTATTATTTGTTACCTAGTATTAATAATGTCATTTTTTCGTTATATGGTACATGATTAAAAAGTACAGAAATTATTTCAAGATCTTTTATCGCGACAGCTAATAAATATTTGAGATCATTTTTGTGAAATATTGATGTTTGATACACCCATTATTTTGAACGATTTTAATCCATGCTTTGTAGGAAAAAGGGCTTAAAGGTGAAGAGTTTTAAGTTTATCCTAATTATGCCTACATTTTATAAAGCGGAAGCCGCGTCCAGTCGTAATTGCACGCCGCGCGCTGACGCCAAAAATCAACAAACACCGCATTTCCCACCCGCGTAATCTTGGTAGTCCGAAAAGTTTTACCACTTTTTGGGGTAACTATTGATGATATTAGAGTAAGTGATAATAAAATTAGTGTTGCAGTAATGTGTATTTTTATACATATTAAACTCAAGAGATAAATATACTTTTACATACTATTACAGCCTTTATAAATTTAATGTGGGGAAAATATATTTACATCCATACCATGACGTTATGGAAAGACTAATAAGGTACTCAGCAAATAAAAGTAGGGAAACATAAAAAAAAACACCGTCACGCCTATATTCCCCAGAGGGGGTGGCAGAGGTGTACTGTGTACACCCACGTTTCGCCGACGATGCTAGGTCCCATGTAATAGGGGGCGACCCTATTGCCATATACCGGGCACAATTCCAGACTCCGGACTCATACAGGGAATTTTTCGTTAGAAAAACTACATTTGTCCGACCATTGACCGACCACCACCGACCAAACATAAAATTGTAAATGCGTCTTTTGCTATGACAATTGAAGACGAATGAATGAATTTGATATTAAAACGGCATCTGAGTGGTAAGTTACGTAGAAAATATGATGCCATTATTTCCTTTTGAGGTCAACAGCATTTTACACAAGAAGGCATAATTCAATTTAATTTAACACACGCAGAGCACGTTTTTCGCACGACGGCCACAGAGTGACTACTCCCGTTAACGCGTAACTCGTTGTATTGCAAGTAGTATTTATTGCTTCAATTTGATGTGCGCCCGCGACTTCTAGTTTATGTTTATTCTGTTTTTTTCTGTTTGCCAGCTCGGATTTTTGTTGTCACTGCTTTATGTTCTATGTCTTCGACATATCTGATTTTGACTGCCTCTGATTTTTTTTGGGTAATCACTCAACCAGTTGCCATTGCTTTATTCACTTAGCAAACAATTATAAACCAAATACTTCCACAATCCAAACTCATTTTGAATAGGCTCTTGATATACATCCATATTTCTAGTGCAGTTTCTTAAACTGTCTGTTTGCTTCATGACTTCTGACCTGTCTTGCAAAAAACACCTTTTTACCTGTCCATAAGCTCGTACTTAGTCTACCAAACATTTTATTTTAGGTAAAAGACAAATGCTAGAACGTTATGTAATACGATACATAGTCTAATTTGATAAAGGGTTACGACCTCACTTGGAAAAAATGAATCTATAATAATTGAATATAGGTATGATAATTTAGGTAATAATGATATTGAATTTACCATCGCAAAAAAACGTAATTTTTCATGCTCGCTTAAGTACTGATTGCCAATGATATCGAAAAGAACTTTAAGAAATGATCATCCGATGACATCGCAGAAAGTTGCCCAAACTATTCCAAATGGAAGTTATTACGGGCACTGATCAATCTTGCTACATTAATTGATGACATCATCGCCACATGTTGATTCTCTATGTAAAGATATGGTCCTGATCTTTTTCATTTGAAGCTATACTATTATTTGTAGTTTGGTTTCTCTGTGTTACCGCTGGTCAATTTTTATTACTGACAGAGCAAATCAAGGGCAGTGTTGAAGTGCTTAAAGGTTGTCTATTATTATTAGCAAGCATATTATTCAGAGGGCTAAATCTAGTAACAAAATTCCAGAACATCTTAATCGCTTTTAATCTTCGTCTGAAATACAAATTCAGTTGCACTCGTTAATCGGTGATGGTTAAAATTCGGGTTTACGGGAATCATATCAATAGAATCGAAAATAAGATATCACTACAATAATCCTCACAATGAGCAATTACCAAAAATATAAAATGCAGAAAACAGGAAAGCATTAAAAAAACTCTCATTGATCATTAATACAGTGAAAACTCGGCAATTTCCATGTTTTCAACGTCCAAGATTCAAAAGGTGTCGCCTTAACATTTAATTCATTTCTAATGAGCCAAAAAGTTGTATTGATAATCCATTAGAGTATTCGTTAGATGCGAACAACTTTTACTTTACCCACTTTTGATTAAAGCAAACGGTGCAGGGAGACGAAAGGAGCCATAACACTTTTAGTTTACAGGGGGCTTGGCACGAAAGAATTAACGTTAGCATGACGCTAAAGGGTTGATATGGGATCCTTGTCACACAACAAATTTACTAAATAAACATGAACGTGAAAGCACGCTTACTCCCTAGCTTTACGCTAGCGATCTTTTCGTATTAAGACCCCAGTTTGGTCACAAACGCTGTAGGAATTAAACCCAAAAATAACGTTCCAGGTTTTTATGAATTTCATAACAAGAGCGCCAAAGGAAACGACAGGGTTCGGTAAATTATAACTTAGGCAATTTAACTTTTTGTGGTTCCACAATTACTTGTTTGAGTTAGTTGAAGCCAAAGCTTTGATAAGTTTATCGTGGTAATTTATTTTAAAAGACTTCGTGAACCGGACACTCCGTACTGTACTAAATTAAAATGAAATAAGTAACAGATAACTACTTTTTTTGGTAACAACGACTTTGTATAAGAAATATATGTAAATATTCTCCAATAGCACTTATTATCTATCACCAATATTCTATTCAGTATCTTAAAATACAACAAAAGCGGGTGGTCTGCAGTTTGTGAGTAATAATATTATTTATGCGATATTTTTGAGTGAAGAAATTTAACGTGCAGCATTAAAACTGAAATCACCTGTATTGGTTTTGTTAAAAAACTAGCCCGCTGACTTTCTTGCCGGGCCTCATCATTCCAGATCGCGGTCTGCTTCGGTGATAGATGTAACAACCAAAACATTTTGGTAAGAGCATTTTATTAGCCTATACTAACGAATATTTTTAACTTAGAGTTTGACTTTTTTTCAAGTTTGAACTACGTTTAATGCTCTTGCTCTACCTGTGTTAACGCTGCTAACGCTTGTCGAAACCTTGAAATTCCCTCTGAATAGGGCCAATCGTATAGAAACTGGCGACGAAATAACGTTGGCTGAAAAACGATGAAAGAAAGAATAAGCAAACAAATGACTTTCTGACTCGATACGCAGGCAATCGCGAAGAAAAATCTTTTTCTATCCGTCGAAGGTAGATTTCCATAAAGGTTAGCTAAACAAACAATACATCACATACAATTAGGTATGTTATATTTGGGCTTATGTATTTACCCGTTTCTTTTGTCAGCGCATATTATTACTACTACAAAATACTGAACACAACATAAAATAAAAAGATATATACTCCGTCACGCCTTTGTTTCTCTAGCGTGTGTTCCTTGAGCGGAAGTGTTTACTCAATTTTAACCGACGATGTTAGGTCCCATGTAATAGGGTCCTCAATTTGTGAGAGAAGGCTTTTGCACAGGACAGTATAGTCTGACATTATTATAGACCAAAGAGGCAGTCATATAAGATCTAAATTATATATAGTTATGCATGAGTGATGATATAGGTAGATAGATGTAAGCTTTGTGTTGACGTTGACACTGACATTGGCATTTGAGTATGTATCAGTTCAGCCATAATAGGGAGCCACGAGTGAGGAGAATGTAAAAAACGTGTTGTTTTTTTTAACATATAGTTTTGTTAACATATAGTTAAATTACAAATGTTGTTTAATAATTTCTTTAAAACTCAGTTATGTTTGTGAATTTGCTTTAATTTAAAAGTGCAAAAGACGATTCAAGTTTTTATGATAAGAATAGTAAAGCATGAACATTTAATTGTCGATTCTCTGTTTTAGGTTAGTAATTATCTCATTAGTTGATATTTGTTATGTAATCTTTATGTGTATTTAATAAATAAAACTCTGTTTTAGATGAATAATATTGTGTTATGCTTCAAGAAGAAAATAACACCTGATCTTATATATATATACAAGGTGTAACATAACAAACGCAAGACCTGAAAGTAGTTTGTTCTAAATCGGCAACTGAATCGATTCCAACTAATTTTAAAGTTAGATAATTATCTTTTTTAATTTAAAAAAAAATGCTGTTACTCGCTCTGTTCGCTGTATTAAACAAAATTTTATAATTATTCAAAGCATTACGGCTATTTCAAATGTATTTCTATTACACACACCTCAATACGCACACAAAAGTTAATTAATTATTAAATTTTATGGGTAATTTAAGTACCAAAGTTGTTAAAAAAATGGTAGAAAGCTCCTTAAAATTGGAAGTTTGATTTTCGTATTGAATTCGTAAAGCAATAATCTAATTGGGGTGTCTGAGGTCTTGCGTTATTTATGTTACACCTTGTATAGAGTTGCAGATGAAATGCTGCTCAACACACGAAACTCTTGTTTAACTGTTACAAAATGAAGCTATCTATAACAAAAGGAACTGTCTATCATACAATGAGGCCCACGCCACGTCGCCTTTCGGTAAATGATAATAAAACCGCTGTTTCACTGTGGTTGTGTACCTGCAAGATGAGGCTACACATGTTGGCGTGGTCAGGAAACCGCGCATAGCGTGCTTATTGCATTGCAACCCATCTACGTTTTCTTATAAAGCAATATGATGACGACTATTGGCTTGTTCCAGCTGTTAAAAGCTCAGGCCGCTTTGCCTACTGGAACGAGGTCTGATCCCCGCATGGGAAAAATTTGTCTGGATATTTATGTATGTGTATTTCATGTTTGTTAACGCACCCGATACAGGAATAATTCCTAGTTTGGGGGTAAGTTTTTGTTTTAAAGAAATGAAGGAAACCTGTGGTCTTGATCGTACGCTGCAGAGGGACAGTACTTTAATTCATCATAATATGACTTCTTTATTCTGTAATAACATACTAGCAGTTTCCCGCACGTATTCATTTTATATTTAAACATTTAACACTGCTAGCTGAAACCACTGATTTAAACACCGTATTAATTTACGTGAACAATTTACAATTATTACAAGGTTGCGACATATTAGGTAGTAGCGTAATATTAATTATGGATCAGGTAAATCTGTCCCGAAACATGTGTATACAAACTGTTCCCTTGTATCTTCGCGGAACACAAAAAAAAAGAATTTACAGGAATATCCTATGTATATTATCTTAAGTTAGCTATACTTACCTATAACTAGGTGAGCACGCGTTATATTTTTTAGTATTAGTTAACTGACTTTGTATATGTATCATCTGTTGGTGATCCAAATAAAATTAAATAAAAATATCGCAAGTACTGTGTGGTGGATTTACCTAATGTAGTAGAAAATCCATTAAAAATCAAAAACCCCTTATTCTTTAAGGAAAACAAGTGTTGATTCAGCTTAAATACAACCAATTTAAATACACATACCCAATTCAAAACAACTTTTTAATTTCGAATTCTTTGAATTGTAATCACAAAACGGGCAATCTCGAATCACAAAATACTCAATTTTAATTTAACTTTGAAGTGCGCTCTAGGGGTTACCTAAATCGTGAATCAGGGTTGTTCGATATCCTTTCCATTAGGTCCGACATTGGAATAAATGGGCGTTCTCATTACAACCAGTTCTATAGTCGGCCTTAAGGCGATTTGCACAGAGCTTTGGGCGAGATGAAACGACATCACCGTATAAAAACGGTTCTTTACCAATACCTCATCGACGTTGAAATGAATGACTTTAAAAGAGAACATTTTTCTGCTCATTAATTTTATTTAGTTTATTTGATTCAGCTTAAGATAGTAAATGTAAAGAATTATTATCTTTTCATGTTTCATGAATAAAGCGAAAGGACTCATATTTCATGAATAAAGGAAAGGAACGCAAAACTCTGCTTTCAAGAAAGTGAGTTAAATATTTCAGTAATAAAAATAATCAACTTACGAAGCTCCGCGTTTCTTGACGTTTCGAACTCTTAACCGTTTTAAACCACTTTCGGCTGGTGAAATAGTACAGTTAATTACATTAGTTACCCTTATACCATATTCTCGCGCCAGGAAATTTACTGTATAATTAATTTAATTGATAAATTACTTCCTTGGCCCGATGCATAATTATTTCCAAACTTAAAATTATTTAGTCGGCTAACAGTTTGATAAAAGAAGGTGAAACTATTGGCCCACTACTCATCAAATGCGTTTTTCAAAAATCGAGGTAATAGTATAGACTCTCTCTGACTTATTGGGGTCATACTTTACCACAGAAACACAGTATGGATCGATATAAGCAGGTTTGTGGACATTTGCTGTGTCTTCCTTTTTGTAACCAGGAACAATTGCTATGCGTGTCTTCCTAAACAATGCCACAGACTGACACACATCTCAAAATGTCCATACCGAATGCTGCTTAACCTTGGTAGTCGCTACTGACACAGCTTTACAAGCGGCTCGACTTGACCGTTGTTGCGTGTCATGTAACAATTTTGAACTCAAAATCGAATATAACATGTTACGTTACGTTAGCCACCCTGGCTACTCTAAACTTACCAATCTTTAAAACGTTGGAACATCCCGTATGTACACACACATACACCTCTGCCACAAAATAATCGCCACCCTAGAATCGGTGTATCAAAACCTCAACAAAAAGTCACGGGATTTCGGTATTCATTCATAGTAGCTTTATATTTACTGTATTCATAATGTCTATACTTTAATAAAAATAGAGAAACAAATCTCATAGATAGGTAATTGCCACAAGTCGTGGAGTCAGCAGGTCCTCTACAAGACAGATCGATGACCTGACGAAGATCACGGGTAAAAGGTGTATACGTACACCACAAAGCCAGTTGTCATGGCGATCTTTGGGGGAGCTTTGGTCTTTCAGTTAAAGTCTGTCATCTGAAAAAGAAGTCATTTAACGGAGTTGTAAACAGAAACAAATAAGTTTAATAATATCTCAGTAATTTAATAAAGACGTAGTCCCACACTTGGATTTATTCCTGTAACGTGGGTGCGTTTACAAACATGAAAACTCAAATACAGAAATACTCAGACCGAAACAAATAATTGTGGGTCACACAAAGATTTGTCCGTTGAACCTTTGCGCCAACTCGTCAGCCAAATTATATAATTGCTACATGAAATAATGCGAGGTAAAAGTTCATAGAAAGCATAGTACCTTATTATGTTTTTTTTAAGTACGAAACTTTAAACATAGTAGCTCATAACTGTGTGACAATGCAATTGAACTAACTTTCTGTTCTTTACAAATTCTGGAACATGCTTCTGACTTAAAAGCATACGAGATATGTATTATAATGTTTTTGCCCTGTTAAGAGTCAAACTACCATTAAATCAACTTACTACCGCTACAAAGGAAATACAGAGCTACGTATGGAGCTCTTGATTTTTGTAGCACTCAGGATAAATTAATTATTTGAAGCTGGAGTGGGGCGGCACCGTGACATATATGTACGCTACCATTTAAGCATTGTGTGAAAATGTCCAATGGCTGCTACAATTCAATCCACTGAAAATTAGTCCACGTAACTCCTTTTTGTAGTGCTTTGGTTAGTGTATTCTGGAGTGTGGAATTGTATCTGGTATAATGGGTGAGCACCCTCGTAAACTGAGACAACATTCTAAGAAATATACTATAGGTGTACACAGTACCTTTGTACCAACATAGCTTGGAGAATATAAGGTAGAGATATTTTTTAAATTTATATTACAATTATTATTACAATATATTGTAAAACAGCATTTTTATGAATAATATTTTTTTAATAAATCTTAAATTTCCCTTTTACTTAATTACAGTAAAAAATGGTGGCGATGGGGGCCGCCACCCGTCACGCGGGGCCCAAATTGGCGAGTCGTAGGGTGCAGGTTGCTGAATAGAACCTGTTGGAACTCTGTACTCTCTGCCTACCCCCGCAAGGGATCTGCCGTGATGATGTAGATGGATAAAAAATGTAAGTATAATTATAACACATACCTGTTTACTTTCTGCTCGTGGCTTTAAACGTATATATTTTTTTACTATTATGTTTAGGATGATCAAAAAAAATTCAACATAAACATAAGAACCTGTTGGAACTCTGCACTCTCTGCCTACCCCGCAAGGGATCTGGCGGGTATAAATCTCTTTAACCTGCTGGTGGCACTAACGCATATATTGTATACTAGTTGTTACCCGCGGCTTTGCCCGCGTTTATTTTGTTATTTGACATAGGTAGGTAGGACTTTTTGGCAAAGCATTATCCCAAGTCTTAAGAGACACCTCCATATTAAGTTTATTTTAAATCCGTTCAGCCATGTTATTATGGAGAAATAAATACAACTATCCCCTAGGAATCTTGCATTTCCCGTGCTAAAAAGTAGTCTTAAACAATCTCTGAAACATCCTCTTTTTCCAGTGATAGTTTACTTAAAATCAGTTCCGCCGTTCTGGATATTAACGCCGTGTTAATATCCAGAAAGGCGGAACAATTTTTTACAAACAAACAATTTTTTTATTTTATCCGTATCCGCTTAAAATGTCTTCTGCATTTCAAAATCACTAATCTCAAATCAATATTCCCGTGCGCTATGCGGGGATCGTACTTGCGGCTATTTGTCAAAGTAAGTTAAGCAGTCTACATTTTATCGCTTAAACCAATTCGTCTTTGTTTTGCAATAGTATTTATAAAGTCAACTTAGAAAAGAGTAAATTTTCGTTGTAGAACAATTTCAACAGATCCCCAGGCTTCCAGTTACCTGTGAAGAGGAAGAGGGAAAACGAAGGATTGCCAGGCTTTTCTTTAGCTAAAATATAATTAATATCTTTGGGCCTTCATGCAGGCCGGTAAAAACCCTATCTATTGAGTAAACAAAGTTACTTATTTTATATTATTATTTCACTATAATACTATCTACCAATCTATATCATCACGTCAAAACCCTTGTGCAGTAGGTAGAGAGTACAGAGTTCCAAAAGATCCTTTTCTTACAGAACTTTCTGGATTCATCCACTCTCATAGTTCGTCTTATACACACTCGCCGGTTACGGTGACTCTTGACTTGCCCTTCGGATAAGACACGGTATATTTGGTGATGGTAAGATAGTCTAGATCTTCCCTGATATCTACATCCTTCCACTGTCACATTGTCCTATCTGTGTAGTTTCTTTCATAATAAGTTTCTTTATAATTCGTTCAGCCGTTTTAGTATGAAGAAATAATAGACATTTCGCGAAAGTCGTGCTATATTTTGAAATAAAAAGTGTTCTGTTTTATTTTACGATGTAATACACCTTCATATAATGTCTTATTAACTGTTATTAGTAAGTTTTTCCCCAAGAATTGTGACTCTTTCCGGAACCTAAAACACCTTAAAAATGTTAGTAAAGTCCATCTGCCATTTTAGTATGAAGAAATAACAGCCATCCCGGAAGAACCGTGTAGTGAATATATCGTATATTTTATCAAACTCCACTAGACTTCTTTCTCAATCAAGTATCACTATCACCGGGTTCAGTCTAAGCCCCACTTAGCCCGCACAGATGGGTCTTTGTAAAATATGCACTAAACTATAGCGCGACCTTATTCAACATACAACACTAACGCCGTTTCATAAAAAAACGTACTATACCTTTCTTATGGAGGAGGAAGGATTATCAGTTTATGTATATATTATACAATTATTGGTAAAATATTTCTGATTTAAAAATCTACCTACCCTGCCAAAGATTGTAATCTAGCGTAATAATATCTAAAAAAGGGTACATTGCCAGCTAAGTATGTAGCAAAGTTTTGTCAGCACATTTTTTGTTAGTCTTCTCGTAAGATATAAATCGCCGTTAAAGTTTCGTATCCGGCCCATACATCGTTAGAGGCCTCTCTAGAAGATACAATCCTATATGCTTCATCGGTTCATGCATTGTTCATGTTTGAGTGTTTAAATCAAAAGTGTATTAACAATTTCAAGTGAGTGTTTTTAACCACTGAAAAGTTTTTCGTGAGGAGACGAACCTAAGTCCAATATCAATTCTTGGAGGAATTCATGTGTAGGCTATATTTTACGTCGTAACATTGCAGTTCTGGACAAACAAAATAAAGTTTTATCCCGCAACAATCTAGTAGTTAAGTTGTTTTGGAACAATGAATGATTTATCAAAATCGACTTTTTTTATCTTTTCTTAGAAACTTTTAGAATTTTTATATATAAGTATATAGTGTCAGAAGTTTCCACGTAAAATCGTAACAAACATACTCCATCCTCACAAACTTGCGCGTTTATAATATTAGTAGAATATTTAGAGGTCAATTTTGTCGGGCCCCAATTGCACAGCGTCCGTCAGTGCCCGCTACAAACATGGGCGGGTCACAAGGGGTCTCGCCAGCTCGAATAATGAATGCGAACGACTTCTATTCCATTGTAATGCTCGTGACATATTCCACAAATTACCCCATTCTCGTACACAACTGAAATGTAAGGAAAAAATACGTTAAAATTTTTCAATTTTTGTTTTTATCTTTTGGAGTGAAAATTGTTTTGTGAGTCGTGAAATTCGAAAAGTAATGTTTTTAGTTTACTACTCTTCATTTTATAATGTGTTAACATTTTGGTCTACTGTCCTAAGATTTTTGTTATTTTCGAGGGTGCTCACCTGATTGACTCTTAAATGGCCACTTATTCGCAGACCTTCGATTAACGGATACCAGCTTTGCTACAAATAATTACGTTTAGCGCAAGTTTCATCTTTGGCATACTTTATCATGGCGAGTTGCCATGATTTCGCGTATTTCCACAACCTAAGTGTTTAAAATTACTTTGGTATTCTTTATAATTACTGGGATAGGACCAAACCCTGATCAATATCGTAGCGACATTGAAAAGAACACCTAACCAACAATGGAACATTAAAGTAATGTTGCGTCCCACCCCGAAATTCATCACACTGGAATGACTTATCATCATCAAACAATAAAAGAAAACAAAACATCAGTTAGGTATTTCTTTTGCGAGAGCTGCGATATTTTTGCTAAATTACTCCTTCGCATTATCTATCTAAAGAATAAACCTAAGCAAAAGGTCTACATGCCTGGTAACTTCACTATAAAATGAAAAGGCTTGTTATCACTAGAAGATAATTCAGTCTTACTGCGGAGTTTATGTGCCGTAAAACGCAATTCGTTTGCAAATAAAAATTAAGGGCCGGTGATACGCCAAATTGTTATTTGAGTCACACAATTTGCCTCACTGATTTATGGGTGACGTAATAAATTTTAGACACTAAGTTTGAAGTTATAAAACTTTATACAGACCTAGATATAAGATACGTGGATTGACATATTTTTATCAATATTGTTATTCTTTTTCCGACTTAAGACAGGGAGTTTTGGTTATACAAGATGTATCGTAAATAACGCAAGACTTCAGACACCCCAATTAGATAATTTCTTCACAAACTTAATGGAATAAACCAAATGTTTTAAGTACTTTTATACTCCAATTATCAATTAAACTTGTTCGTGTTTGTCTGCGTATTGAGAAATAATAATAATAATATAATTTCTTTATTCGAGTAACCAAGACTCATCGCGTTAGTAAAACTTAACCTATGTTAGAATTCCGTCTTACAAAATATTCGATTCAATACTGTGCCATCCCGTGCGAGATGGCGCAGCAGTGATTCACATAAAGACAGTCCAGCGTGCTAGAAATCATGTTCAGCAGGCTGTTTGAGCTGATCCACGCCCTGCGCACTAGAGATGCACACATCTTCCGCATTGTGGTGTAGAAGCAATCTACATTGGCGTCTGCGAACATCCCTGATGCGCTACAGAATCGGGGCAGTCCCACTAGTACTCTGAACGCATTATTGTACTGAACTCTGAGGGGGCTGTGTTTTTCGAGTAAATCTAGTACTAGTATCTAGAGTAGCATTTTTCAAATTAAAAAAAATGTAAGGTACATTGAAATTAGTTGGAACAAATTCAGTTATTGATTGAGAACAGACTACTGTACGAACTTGCGTTAATTATGTTACACCTTGTTTCCATTGTTATCTGCTTATGAGCATCATGTACGGTATGATAATTTGTATTAAGGAGCCCACGGGTTTGTATGACGGTAGTTTGGTCAAATCTCTAATCCTATAAATTTTCTTTAGTTTCCCTAACCGAAGAACTGATTCATTGGGAAAGTCTTGTGTAGTATTATTTTACTTGTATTAAGTATCGTTTAAGTGGAGCTCTCCATATTCTTATCGAGTAAGTCTGAAAAAAATATTGTTTAAAATAACTTTACTGCATATTTTTCCCGCCATTATATGTATATAAATTTACTTATTCAAATAAACAATAAAATAAAGTTTATAACATTTAAAAAACACCTGCTTATAGGGTTTGTGCGAAATTAATAATAAAAGGCGCTATCACCGACTTAAATACACATACCTACACAATACACTTGTTAAACGAAATATAATTTATGTAAAATCTTGTATTTCGTAACGCTCATGTCTCCACAAAGTATTTGTATACATATTGATCCACTTGCTTCTTACAACGAATTATACAAATGCGAACGATAATAGCACAAGATGAGTGGTTTCAATGCAAATAGGCAACTACAAGCCGAGTATGAAATTTTCATCTAATGTTCGCGAAAAAGGCGAAATATAAAAGAATTATTCATAAAGCCCACCCGACAAATAGGCGCGGGGAAGCCAAAACGCCTTTAGGAGGGATGTATACTTTACCCCGTATTATTCTTTTCCTATCTTCAAATGGAGATGCAATTCCTCAATTTGTAAAAAGTGGTTTTGATGGAATGGGAAGGTTTGTACGATATTAGGCTAAATTTCTTCCTATTTTTTTGCTTTTGAAGCCTTTAACGAGATTAGATCTTAGTCATAAAATTGAAAATTATGATTAGCAGTTGTATTTTAAATCTTTTGAGGGTAACCTTTTCGTACCGTTTTTTTTTGGTTCGTCCAGAATTCGCCTAAAAATATACTTCATTTTAAGGCGAATTCTAGGCGAACGAAGAAAAGTCCACATCTATTTTATTATAAATGCGCTATGATTGTACACTGAATTTATTTAAAAAATTATTATTGACATCGACTATTTAGAAGTCTTTAAATATAAAACAACGTTTATTTTGTTGGGTATTTTTGGCCATCGTTGTAAAGCCGTGCAATATTTATATAAAAACCTTGAAAACATTTAAATTCACTTCAATATTTATCTTCTTCATAAGGGGTAAGACAAACCCTTGGCCCACCTTTTTGTGAATGTGGATTTCATGTTTGTAAACGCATTCACTATACAGAAGTAAATCCTAGTAGGATAGGGTAGTAGGTAGGATAAATCCTAGTTTTGAAACGGCGCCCGCCGTTTCAAAACAAAAAAAAGACATATGGGCCAAAATTCTTTTTAATGCCTAAATCGAGCAGTTGTTTTTAGACATAAAATCGAAATTCAAATTAATATTTTCTTAGTCTTCATTGTTGACGAGCTGTTACCCGCGGCTGCGCATGGGTTTATTTTGTAATTTGACATAGGTAGGTAGGTCTTTCTGGTATAACACAGATCCTGAGACACCTCCGACACCTAAGACACCTTCATATTAAGTTTACTTTAAAATCCGTTAAGCCGTGTTAGTATGGAGATATAAAAACTATCTCGCAGGAATCGTGCATTTTTTTCGGGGTAAAAAATAGTCATAAATAATTTCTGAAAGTACTCTATCTCCCAGTGGCAGTCCATTTCAAATAAGCTCCACCGTTCCGGACATTTAAACGGAGAAACAAACAGACGGAGAAATTTTAAAAGGCGTGTTTGGCTTTTATTGTCATGCAAATAGCCATATGAGCTTAAGATTTTTCTTTTTTTTTAAATCACAGATTGACACATCACTTTTTTTTCCCGTGCGAGAATCGTAGCTGCGACTAATTGATACAGTAGTTGAGCGATCTACGATAACACGTAAATCAAGTAGGATTGAATATTTAACTAAAAATTTGTTAATTTTCGTTGTAGGGCCACTTTAAAAAACCCCATGTCTCCAGCAACCTGTGAGGGAAGAGGGAAATCAAAGGATTGCAGGGCTTTTATTTAGCCAAAATAAGATTCATATTTTAAGAATTTCCCGTAGACCGATAAATAAATCAAAACCCTATTGGTCTGATTTTACATATCACTTATCGCGTAGTATCGACATGATCTAGTGTGTAAATAAAGTATATTGTATTATTATTTCACGACCTATGATCTACGACTGTTCAACCGTTTAAATATTTTTTCGGAATTTAAGTGTTTTGTTTATTATTTGACGAAATAAGACACCTTCATATTAAGTCTCAATTAAATCCGTTCAGCCCGGTTAAAATAATAACACAAAATTTCATTTGAATCCATCAAACAGGTTTGGAGTAAAGTGTATTTTTAGAAATTCAAGGTTTTGCTTATTTTCGTCTTTCCTGGAATTACCTTTTTCGGCAAAAATACTATACCATATGTTAGCCAACAATATAAGGTATTCGCATGCAAAGTTTAATCAAAATCCGCCTGGTAGTTTTGGGTTCCTACCCTTGGACAGACAGACAGACAACAGGCACGAAAGCGAAAAATTGTAGAATTGGCTTCTACATCGTAATATGATACCCCTGGGTTGTTATTTCCTAAAAATATTCCATGTACAGACCCTACTTCGTTACAGTTTTATTATATGTATAGATATAGAATGGTAATAGTCTAATCCATAATAGTCGAACATTTGCAGCGATGTTTTGAATGATATCACTTTATTTATGGTAATTTATACACTAAGCGGTCGAAAAATTAAACAACAGCGTTACTTTACTACAAATTTATGTTTTATTTATAAAATCATACAATTAAGTTTACTAATATGGTAATTTTATAGGACTTAGTATTTATAGGACTTAGTATTATTTATCACTTATAAAGTTTTATCAGAGAAAAAATCAATTCAATTAATGTTCTTAATAGTTTAGATCACTGCGTTACCAAAGTCCTACTCAAAAAGCTTAACTTTTCTTACAATGACAAAAAAAAACAAATTCCAATAAAAACTAGTGATAGAAGCTTTGACTAATGATGAACTACAGGCACGTATTAAATTAAAACATTTTTAACTAATCAGAAGTCTAAACATTACTGTAATTAACCAGCTTTATCTTAAGCTTGTGACGACTTCTTTCTGAAAAAAGAAGTAATATAGAGGTATTTTGGATGTGTATTAATAACTTAAAAATTCACCTTATACAATTGCGTTACCAATATAACAACTTCGTTTCTTTACTAATAACGCAGTATAGCAGTAACGCAGTAGTAAATATTTAATTATTTCGTAAATTTGCACTAAATGGGAAAACAAAAACCAAATATTTTGTCACCGTTAAAATCGATACCAAATAACTGTTATGAGAATAATAATAATTGAAAAATCATCAGTACCTTTGAACGGCGGTAACGCAGCGGTTACGCAAAAACAGTCATCAGGAGAGGTGCTCGCACCTCTCCTGATGACTGTGAACCAACTGATTCGCCTAGCTTATATGCCCCGCGCTACGACCATTGTTTGTTTCAAGAGTTACAACAAGTCTAACGAAATGAAGTACATTCAATTATAATAAACCTTCTTTAAGGTTTTATTTTCATATAGCAACGCAGGATAGTTAAAATTGGATTCTTTGTTGGGGACATGTAAAATATTTTTTATTTCGTTAAACGCTTTAAGTAAAAGGTATCAATTGCAACTGTAACAAAGTTCAAAACTTATAACTTTGATAAAGATATTCAAGTACAACGCCATCTAGAAGAAATTATAAGGAAATGCACTTAGTAATATGAGTCTCATGTATTTATTTTGTATGAAAAACAACTGCGTTACTAAGAAAGACAACATTGCTACCGTAATTTGCGAATAAATAACACAAAATTTTGGTTATATTTTAGTTTATTGAATAGTACTACTATACTTATAGAAAAGGAACTGTTTTTTGTTCATAGTTTTGTACTGTTTTCTCATGAAAAGTGATATTCATCCAAGGAGACTAATTTTTAGTCATCGAAAAGTATTATATACAGTCAAATTGAAAACCTTATTCGTTTTTAAACAAGGTAAAAAAAAGAATCTAAGAATCGTCCCCTTTAAGTAAAAATATGTTCAACCTATCCTTCCGGTAAATAATTTATTTGGTGCAGAGGTCCTTTAGATAAACAAGAATCCATTATTAAGATAGGCCGCCGTGTGCGTTCAGGAACCTATTAGATTTGACATTTAATCACTTACCGGGATCTAACGACATTCGAACATCGAGTAACTGTTACCAAATCTACCAAAAAACAAGAATAGTAGAAGACAACAAGAAACTAAAAATCATTTTTGTTTCTTGTTGACTTAAAATAAGCATGACATATAATCATGACTGCCTCGTTGGTTTAGTGGCAAAGCGCATTGCTTTGTGATCATGAGGCCCAGGGTTCAAATCCTAAGTCGGTCAAATTTAGTTATTTTGACGAAAACTTTCCAGTGTGAATCCGAGTCTGGAATTGTATTGTATATGGCAATAGGCTCGCCCCTATTACATGGGACCTAAAATCGTCGGCGTAAAGTGGGTGTGCTCAGTACCCCTCTGCTACCCTCGCTTGGGAAAAATAGGTGTAACGATGTTTTTTTTAAATAACCACGCCGGTAACGTATGTGCCTGTCATTAATTAATAATAATATACATATATAGGCAAAGGCCTTCTCTCACAAATCAAGGTGAGAGAGATTAGGATTGGGGGAGGCAGGTTTGTAGCCACCTACTGTTGGAACTTATCAAGCCGCCTTTAAGGCTTCTAACTCGGCTTAACGACTACCACATTAAGTGGTAACCGGGACCAACGGCTTAACGTGCCTTCCGAAGCACGTAAACGCTCGAATATGAAAATGCCACAAACGGTCACCCATCTGCTTAACATTGGTGATCGGTAAGAACACCGCGGTCGCACAGCGCTAGAGCGAGCGCCTCATTAATTACTTAAAGAATATTATTAACTTTCAAGAAAAAAAGTACCTGATATAAGGTAACGTATGTATATGTTATAAATTTATAGCATATTAGGGTACATTAACAACCTACCGACTGACACAGGTGCTGTCTGGGCACGGCTGCTTCGGGCGGTACCTGTGCCGGATCGGTCGGGAGGAGACGGCGGAGTGCCACCATTTTGGTGATCCGGAGGACACAGCCTCGCATACCCTACTGGTGTGTCCAGCTTGGGGTGTGGAACGGCAGCAATTGGCCGCTGAGATAGGAGGGACGACGCTTTCACTCCCGGCTGTGGTATCGGCCATGGTCGAGAGGGAGAGCGCCTGGGTGGCTATGGTCGCATTCTGCGGGACCGTAATGGCGGCAAAAGAGGCGGCAGAACGGGAGCGGGAGGAGACTAGCGTGAATCCCGCTCGTAGGAGGCGAGTTGGGCGGAGGCGTAGAGCGTATACCGCTAATGACCTCCGCCCACCTTGAAAAGTCGCCTGCGGGCGCCGAGCGTGGGCAGCTTGTCGCCTGACCAGTAACAGGCCTGTGACGGAAGTGCGCTGCGTCCTGCGCATCCTCACAAAGAATGCAAATAAAAATAGACCAGGCCCCCCCCCCGTGCCGCAGATGTTCTACCACTGGCAATTCCTGCGGTACGGCAATTGGGCAAGACACGGACGCCGGGGGGTTTTAGTGGGTGCGAGCCCCACATAACTGCCACATCACCAAGCCCAGGATGTGGCAGTATGCGGCAGGCATTTCCTCACCGAAACAAAAAAAAAAAAGGGTACCTTAACAATCTAACCTTAAATCAAGTAAAAGAGCTATATTTTCTATGTACTTATAATATGTGAATTAATACCAGATTATCTGACAAAGTGGATCAGGCGTCGAAAAGAAAAAAACATGTCATGCAAATTTACAAAGTAACTTTCCGCAAAAAACTAGAACTTTCTAAAGATTCCTGTATCAAAAGCGACTATCAGAACTTAAAATCAGTTTCAGAAAGCGTTATCTAATAAAATTTATTGCAATTGAATGTCGGCTTGATTTAATATTTAAGAGATTAGCTCCGCTCTATAAACTATAGTCTTTTAGTTTCATGAGACATGGGTACGGTGACGTTTGATCATATTTCATTGCACGCATAGTATATGAAAATGAAAAAAAATGAAAAAATATTTATTTCCAAAAAAAAATATTGAACAAAATTTTAACATTTTCATTGATCCCCACACTAGGCATAGCCTGTCCCGTGGGGATCTGTTTTTGGTTTTAACAAAATACACAATACAAAATATTTTACAGAGTGTTGCAAAAAATAGACAAAAAGGAATTGACAAATTAGTATTTGCGAAAAAAAACGAAATAACAGAAAACATATTTGCTCTAAAATAATAAAATTAAAATAATGATAGTTAAAAATAAAAGTAGAAAATGAGTGAGGTACTTATTAATTATAATATTTTAAGACATTTAAAACCTTAACCTAAAAATTGTTGATTCGTGTGGTGTGTGTGTGTTTGTGTGTGTGTGTGTGTGTGCGTGTGTGTGTATGCATGTTTATGTGTACGCATATGTGTGTGATGCGTATATCTCTCTATACGATTTTGTAAGTTAGGTAAATACTAAGAAACGACTCGAATAAAACTTTCAGTTTCCTCATAATCCCAAGAAAGCAAGCAGAGACTAATCTTTATTTTTACTTCCCGTAAACTATTATTTTTTATATTGCATATTCTTGAAATCTTATTGAAAATGAAAGGAATCATAAAGGGAGTAAAACGCTTAGCAAAGGAGGTTTTTATAGCTATTGCTGGAATAGTAAATATTCGTTTTACCAGCCTCTTTTGAAGATCGGGTAATTCTAGAGCTATTTTATATCCCGACATAGCCACTCGTAGTATGTAAATTTTTCTTACACTTAGAACACTTGCATTTTTGTACAGTGCCACAGTAGAGTATCTGAAAGGTTTTCCTACCATTACTTTTAATAAGTCTTCAAAGACTGAAAGCGATGAATGAAGGTGTACAAATGGGTGACTTAGTGGTAAACCATCTACTTTATGCAGATGACGCGGTTTTAATAGCGCCAACAGCCACTAATCTGCAAACACTAGTCACAGTTATGAAAGACGACTGCATGATCAATGGCTTACACTTGAATGTGAAGAAAACCAAGATTATGGTTTTTGAAAGGGAAGAAACCAGAACGAATGTAAGGATTGTGGTTGGTAACGATGTGCTGGAGCAAGTGAATGAGTTTGTATATCTTGGATGCGCCTTCAGTAAGGATGGGAAATACACCGCTGACATAGAGAGAAGAGTGAGTGCAGGGAACAGAGTGAATGGTGCGATGGGAAAGCTACTCGGGAGCCGGCACTTAAGCCATAAGGCGCAGCTGGCCATACACAACGGAGTTCTTGTCCCAACGCTGTTATATGGTAGCGAGAGCTGGGTATGTAAGAAGGAGAATGAAAGTAGGATAAATGCGGTAGAAATGCGAGCTCTGCGGAAGATGTGCGGAGTGAAGCTGACCGACCGCATTAGCAACAGCGTAGAAAGACAGCGAGTAGGTATGTAAGATAGTATCGGTGTAAAGATGAGAAAGGGCATGCTTCGTTGGTTCGGGCATATAGAAAGAATGCCAGAGGAAAGAATGACAAAACAGATATACAATGTGAAAGTGGAAGGATGCAGGTACCGGGGAAGACCTAGACTATCTTACCAAGACCAAATAAACCGAGTGTTATCTGATGGAAAAGTCAAGAGTCTCCGTAACCGGCGAGCGTGTATGAGACGAACTATGAGAGTCGAGGAAGCCAGAGAGGTATGTAAGGAAAGAACCTGTTGGAACTCTGTACTCTCTGCCTACCCCGCAAGGGATCTGGCGTGAGGTTATAGATAGATAGATAGATACTTTTAATACGGACCGTTGAGCTCTTTCTAGTGTTATTAGGAATGTTGTGGCTGCTGAACCCCAGATCAGAATACAATATTGGAGTATAGATTGACACAAAGCTTGGTTTTGAGAAGAGATTTTTCGGTAATTGTGCGGAGAGATTTCATGACCGGTATAAGTTTTCTCGTTCGCGCGGCTAGTAGATCAATGTGTTTTCGGAAGGTTAGTTTTTCATCAATTAAAACTGAAAGATATTTTATAGTGTCAGTTCTGTTTATCACCTGACAATTACAGTTGTTATTAGTATGAGGGAATGAGCATTTGTGAATTCTTATGTTAGGGTAAGATATGGGGGCTGAAGATAGGGTCTTGTGGAAGCATAGGGAGCTAGTTTTTTTCAGTATTTAGCGTTAATATGTTATTATCTAACTATTTAGCTATCATTGATAATCCGTTTTCAACTAAGTCTACTGAGTTTTTCCATGTATCTCTGTGGAATAGTATGGCTGTGTCATCAGCGTAACATATGATATCTGCATAATTAATGGTATATGTGTAATATCATTTATGTAACACAGAAAAAGTGTTGGACCCAAGATACTTCCCTGTGGGACACCAAACGATATCGGCATGCTATCACTAATATGCGTGTCGACTCGTAAACGTTGAGATCTGCCTGATAGATTTAAGAATATTGAAAATATAGAACCAAAAAAGAAACAGGAATATAAAAATACATCTATAATCTACTTTAGTTTCCATTTAAATCATATACTGTTCATAAATTTGCGTAATTATATAAAAAAATTCAAACTTCATAAACCTCTATTACTCAATTATGTAAATTGTATCGGTTTGCGTTTTAGGGACTGACACAATTAAATCTATAATCGATATGTTGTTTTTTAAAATGTACAAAATCGATTGCCTATTTTTTACGAGTATATCATTCTATGTATCTGACTGAAATATTTAGTATTTTCATGGTCAAGAAATTAATAAATAAACGTGGATGCGCTATCTTGACACATTTAAACAGATTTATTGATAGATTTTTTTAATAATAACAAACGTAAGCGACGAATCAACCGATTTGTTTTCTGACAAATGGCTTGTCAAGTTTTAAAAAAAATAAAAAAATAAGCAATTTCTGACCAATGGCTTGATTCGTAAATAAATAATGTGATTATTTTATTCTCTTTTTGTTCCTAAATTATTT
Source organism: Phalera bucephala (assembly GCA_905147815.2). Taxonomy (NCBI): domain Eukaryota; kingdom Metazoa; phylum Arthropoda; class Insecta; order Lepidoptera; family Notodontidae; genus Phalera; species Phalera bucephala. Next base: position 15,964,678 of record LR990612.1, read on the forward strand.
TTATTAATATCGATTTATTCTTTGTCACAAATTTTCTCGATACGATATTCAATCTATTTTATTTCATGACTATTCGACCCAGTGGGCGGAGCGTCTTAAGCTCTTAACCACTGCGCGAAATCCTCTATCTGTGAGCCGAATTCCTATTCTTATGTAGGCACATTGGCTTCCTTGAAGAATATGGTTAAGGATCACTTTCTGTCTGCTGGATAATAGTAATGTAATGCAATCATAATTTGACAACATCGTATATTTGTGTAACCTTATATGTATCTATGTATTGTGTAGTTACATAATATATAAACTTATAGAGTACGCCACCAACTACCCTATATTATTTTATCTGTTGCTTCTTCCAATGTACCAGTAAGTTATTATCTGGAAGAGATTGCTTTTAGCCATTAGACCGCCAATTGTATCCATTGTCATAAATTATATTTCTTTACTGTAACTACGCTGATGTACAATAAAGAGTTCTCTATCTATCTACATTTTTTTACTATCGTCTACTACAAATAAAAGTGTGTATTTACATACTTGCGTATACGTGAATCCTTTAGAAGCTTACATAAGTAAGGTACCTTCTAAAAATTTAATATCACGCCGGAGGCCTCTCGACTTTCGCTAACAGTAAATTAATTTTGCCCTCCCGCCACCTTCCAATGACATTAAATTTTTAGAAGCAACCGAGACTTATTAAGATTAAAGTTTAGATCAAGTTAATTCGTTGGATATCTCTCGCTGGTTAAATGGCTTTTAATATTTTTGTTATCAAATTGACTGCCTCGTTGGTCTAATGGCGTTAAGGCGCAGGCGATATGGTTCGAATCATAGGCAGTGTTGGGCATTTTTCAGTTGTGGGATCAATCAACTGAAATTTCATTTGCAATTAATTTAATCCCCCGGTTGACGTCCAAAAGTAATTGTTATTAGAGACTTTTGGATGTCAACCGCCTTAATCCCTTCCGTGATCATGGGTGCACTCGAAACGTCGCACTTTAAAACTTGCAGCCCAAATTTTACACTACTATTTTAGCGCAATCAAAGCGCATCGCTTTGTGATCAAGAGGTCCTGGGTTCAAATCCTAGGTCGGACAAATGTAGTTTTCCTAACGAAAAATTCCCAGTATGAGTCCGGAGTCTGGAATTGAGCCCGGTATATGGCAATAGGCTCGCCCCCTATTACATGGGACCTAACATCGTCGGCGAAACGTGGGTGTACACAGTACACCTCTGCCACCCCCTCTGGGGAATATACGCGCGACGGTGTGTGTATTATTTTAGCCTATTGGTTAGATTGTTGGACTGCAAAGTCAGAGGTCTCGGGTTAAACCCAGGCACGCACCTGTCTTTTCGAAAGCATGTGCGTATTAAAAAGTTAATTATCACTTGCTTTAACGGTGAAGGAAAATAACGTGAGGAAACCTGCATGCCTCAGAGTTTCTCGAAGGTATGTGAAGTTCGCCAACCCGCACAATGCAACAACCCGCACTGGGCCAGCGTAGTGAACTATGGCCTAAGCCCTCTCAGTGTGAGAGGAGGCCTCTGTCCAACGGTGGGACAGTTTCTTAACAGGGCTAATATTATTATTATTTACCCAACTCTGATCAAAGCCCGGTCAAATTGTGTTTTTATTTCTACAATTTCTACCCATCTTTAACCGAAAGACGGCCACGGTCGGTTAAAGGCCCTCCTCAAAGACCGCTACGACGACCGGCTTCGTGCCATACGCATATGTCCTTTATTAACAAAGAACGTGATTGTTTAGGCACGCACGATATAAGCATAACGATATTGCACCTAGTGTTGTAAAAACATTCGAGTCAGCGCTTCAACACTCGAGTCATTAACATCCTCTAACGCTTGTAAGCGTCGACTCAGCACTGAATGCTCAACGTTAAGCGCCCATTTTTATAACAATAATTGTACCTATTGCTACGTAGATAGCGCCCTCGCTGTCATCCTTTGATTTGTAAAGTTAGTTACTAGACGCTTGCACTAACAAACGCATGTCCATTCGTTACGTAAATAAGTATTTGATTTTCTTGTCACTAGTGCCCGGACGCATGCACGTTTTACCCGCGACAATCACTAGTTTATTGGTCCAATTTTTAGGAGACCTGCCCACTTCATGGCTTTCGAGACGTGATCGCCACTCGAGGACCTTTCTGCCCCAACGGCCGTCAGTTCTACGAGGCATGTGTCTAAAAATTTCAGGGTCACGATTTTTTTTTCATTAAATCTTTGCGAACCCTTCTTGGGGAATATTGACGTGAGTGTTTATTTTTTTATATCAAATTGACTGATTCGGTTCAAATGATAAAGAGGACAGTGAATTAAAAAAATCTCAATATCAATACTGAGTGTAAAATCGTGCCCGGTATAATTATTTAACACTAGCAGTTTCCCGCCACTTTGTACCCGGTCGACAACAGCGCCACCTACCAGGTCTATGTTATATAGCCCATGTTACTTCTGGATAAGGTAGCTTTCTAACGGTGAAAGAACTTTTAAAATCGGTCCAGTAGTTTTTGTGTTTATTCTTTACAATACATACACACACCGTCACGCCTATATTCCCCAAGTGGAGGTGGCAGAGGTGTCTGAGTACACCCACGTTTCGCCGACGATGTTACGTCCTATGTAATAGGGTGCGAGCCTATTGCCATATACCGGGCACAATTCCAGACTCTGGACTCGTACTGGGAAGGTTTTGTTAGAAAAACTACGCTTGTCCGACCTAGGATTTGAACCCAGGACCTCGTGATCACAAAGCGATGCGCTTTGCCACTAGACCAACGAGGCAGTCACTTCCTTTCCCCATTATAATATTAGTATAGATATAGATTATCGGCGAAAGGTGGGTGGACACATACACCTGCCCCATAGCCTACCCTGCATATTCCCCTAGCGGTGGCGCTATCACCATCACCAACATCATCATCATCAGCCTATAGCAGTCCACTGCTGGACATATGCCTCTCCAAGTGCACGCCACTGGGTACGATCCTCGGCTACTCGCATCCAGTTTCTGCCAGCCGCCCTACGAAGGTCATCGCTCCGCCTAGCCTGAGGGCGTCCTGCATTACGTTTCCCAGTCCGTGGTCCCCACTCAAGAACTCGTTTGTTCCAGCGGTTATCGGTTCTTCGGCTAATGTGACCGGCCCATTGCCACTTCAGCTTACTAATCCAGTGGGCTATGTCGATTACTTTGGCTCTCTGTCGAATGACTTCATTCCGGATTCTATCCTTCAGAGAAACTCCGAGCATAGCCCTTTCCATAACTCGCTGAGTGACTTTAAATTTATGGACCATTCCAACCGTGAGTGTCCATGTTTCGGCTCCATATGTTATAACGGGCAGGACGCACTGATTGAAGACTTTTGTTTTTAGGCTTTGTGGAATGGGCGATGTAAATACTTGACGTAATTTCCCAAATGCCGCCCAGCCCAGCCGTATTCTTCTGTTGACCTCTTTCTCGAAGTTGTTTTTCCCCATCTGCAAAGATTGCCCTAGGTAAACATATTCTTGAACAACCTCGAGAATAGCGCCTTGTATTGCAACAGGTTCCGGTACTACATGTCGGTTAAACATTACCTTGGTATTGTCCAAGTTCATGCGGAGACCTATGTGTTCGGAAGAATCGGCTAGGCTGGTCAGCATCTGTTGTAAATCCTGCAACGTGGCGCTAGGGGAATATGAATAGGTGTGTGTGTATAGGGAGTATACATAGGCTGTTTGGTGTACATTTGTTTTCATTAAATCAAATTTTGTTTATTCTTTGGTCACTATACTGAGTCGGCTTCATTGCGATAAGGTAGTTGACACGTGACTTCTGATGATAATAGTAGTTGCAAAACATATTATGTAAGGTCCCACGTTTTTTTTATTGTCATAATATAGTATTAACATTTATTCGACGAAACTAATGCAACCTATTTTGCTTAACTCTGGAACTAAATCTACTACGAGAGCGGAGGAAGTTAGTGAAACCTATAAGGAACGAACCTGATGTAACTCTGTACTCTCTGTCTACCCCGACAAGGATTTGGCGTGATGGTATAGATAGATAGCTAGTTAACTTAACTTTGACAGACGATTTAGCGTAATGTTTAAGAGCTTCAGCCGCTCCGCCCTCTGTGTCTACTGTGTGTCGCGGGTTCGATTTCCGCACGGGACAAATCTTTGTGTGATCCATAATAATTTGGTCCAGTCTGGGTGCTTTGTAAGTGAACTTTCATGTTTGTAAACGCACCCACGACACAGGAATAAATCCTAGTGTACGGCTAAAAATTTTTTTTAAACAAAAAATAAAACTACGATTTCCCCAAAACCGTGGAAGTTTAACATAAATCACTTCCACTTATGTAATTTTGTATAGGGTTTCTCTCTCAGAGATCGTAATATTAAATTAGCATTAGAAGTTAAACTTAGAATGCCCCAGTAGCCATACTTTTGCTAGGCTGGTGGTAAGAGTCCACCAAAGGTTGTAACGTCATCCGATCAACGACCAGAAAAGGAAAATTCGAAACAAACCCTATACCAACCCGTCTGGCAAGTGTAGTATAGTAGGTCAAAAACCTCTTAACATGTTAAGACATCAAACGCAAAGGCCCCCAGTTCCCGGTAGTCCCGCTGTCCGCTGCCACGGTAGCGGTCGCGGTTACAGCGGGGCAGGGGGTGCGAAGAATCTCCGGGCTACGACACAAGGCTACCAAAAACACCTGACCCTGGCTACGTACAATGGACCCTCTCTACGGCTGGACCATCACCTCACTGAACTTGAGGTAGAACTAGGTCGCATAAACTGGCACATATTAGGGTTATCCGAAATCCGAACACAGGGCAAGGACACGATAACCCTTGAGTCAGCCCACCTGTTTTACTTTCGGGAAGGTGATCGGCCCTCTCAGGGCGGTGTCGGTTTCCTGGTCAACAAAGCTCTCTCTAACAACGTTATGGAAGTCAGCAGTGTGTCGACACGGGTAGCGTACCTCATAATTAAAATCACCAACAGGTACACCCTGAAGGTGGTACAGGTATATGCGCCGACCTCGACATACTGCGACGACATAGCCGAAGCCATGTATGAAGACATAGCCAAGGCATTACCTGGCACCACCAAGTCTCACTACAGCGTTTTTATATAGACACAGACTCACACTATAGCTGTAAAAATAGTTTCAGAAGAAGAAGTTGACTGCCTCGTTGGTCTGGTGGCAAAGCGCATCGCTTTGTGATCACGAGGTCCTGGGTTCAAATCCTAGGTCGGACAAATGTAGTTTTTCGAACGAAAAATTCCCAGTATGAGTCCGGAGTCTGGAATTGTGCCCGATATGTGGCAATAGGACATCGTCGGCGAAACGAGGGTGTACTTAGTTCACCTCTGCCACCTCCTCTGGAGAATATAGGCGTGACGGTTTCAGAAGAACTATAATTCTACTAATCCTACTAATGAGTGAGAAAGTTTGTATGTTTGGATTTTTAGATGTTTGTTACTCAATCACGCAAAAACGGATAAACTTATTTAGCTAAAATTTTGCACACAGATAGATTATTACATAGGATACATTTTGATCCCGGAAAAATGTTAAATTCCTGTCTAAAGTCAACGCGGAGAAAGTCGCGGGCCGAAACTAGAACTTTTATCATCATCATCATCAGCCCGTGTCAGTCCACTGCTGGACGTAGGCCTCTCCCATGGCACGCCACTGAGCTCGATCTTCAGGTCTCCTTCTCCAATCCCTGCTCACTGCCTTACGAATATCGTCGCCCCACCTAGCTACAGGGCGCCCTGCACTACGTTTGCCGACACGCGGTCTCCACTCAAGAACCAGTCTGCCCCAACGGCCATCGGTTCTGCGGCATATGTGACCTGCCCACTGCCACTTCAGCTTGCTAATTCGCTGAGCTATGTCGGTAACCTTGGTTCTCTGACGATAACTTCGTTCCGGATTCGATCCCTAAGAGAAACTCCGAGCATAGCTCTTTAAAATATATATATATATATGTATTCCAAAGCGGGGGTGGGAGAGGTGTACAGTCCACCCAATTTTCGCCGACGATGTTAGGTCCCATGGTACAGGGGGCGAGCCTAATGCCATATACCGGGCACAATTCCAGACTTCGGACTAGGAAAGTTTTCGTTAGAAAAACTACATTTGTCCTACCTCGAATTTGAACCCAGAACCTCTTGATTACAAAGCGATGCGCTTTGCCACTTGACCAATGAGGCAGTCAAGTACTTTATAAGTACAATTAAAAATGTTGTGAGACTTTTTGCCGTTAGATATGCTGCAAAATACATACTTTAACCCCTAAGTTAAATTTTTGTAATAATTTTCACATACATATGTGTGGCGCCAAATCTACGTGGCTGTATGACTTCTAAAGTATTTTTTATGTAAGGTGGGTACTGTTGTAACTGTCAAAGAAAATTATACTTTATTCTATCTATCTATCTATCTATCTATAACCTCACGCCAGATCCCTTGATCCCAGATGATACTTTATTCAATGGCAATAAGAGGCATGACATGTTTCTATACTTATGGTTTTATGCCTTAACACCATTGAATGAAATATTAATTTCGTTTGGCACTTAAAACTGTCACTACCATTCCTATGTGAAAAATATTATAATGTCTTATTATTACAATTTCTATAGTTTAACTATTCTGAAATGAACAAAGAACTAATTAATTTGATAACTTTAATTCACAAAATTTGGAAGTGTTTTCTGACACGGCTTTCAAAAAATATTTACTGATATTTTAACCAGCTTATTTTATTTACCTTTTATTAGACCAAAACAATAACATTTATTAAGGCGTAAGTAAATTAATTAAAAGAGGTTCATTCAGGGAATCCGTAACATTTAATATAATTTTAAACTTTTATAAAACAAAATTCTCTTAACATTTTATTAGAAAGACTAATTTCGTAAAAGAATTAGGGGCTCATTTCGTATCATTGTGATGTTTATGGACAATTATTTATACTTGATTATTTTGGTGCGTTATTTTTTATAAGCTGGTTACCGTATTCATATATTTTGAAAATGATCTCAAATAATGCACTACGCCTTTTTAATATTTTTATTACACGCGTACCTTCACTATCATTTGACCAAAAATATAGATAGTATAGATTTTACTGTCACTAATAATAGGTACTTTGAATGTCCGTTAGCCCAAACTAATCTAAAACTTTTCAAGTAATTCGGTATAAACCCAATAGCACAAGTCCTATGATAACAAGCAACAATAAACTATGTAAGTCCAATCGAAAACTAATGTAGCGCCTATGTGAGTGTAATACTTTTTTTTATCGAGTTCTAACATTGGAAACACATCTCCAGTTTAATACGTAATCATTTCTTACAATTCTTCACATCAGCTTTGTCCTTGATACAAATATTTGTCAGACATTTCGGCACATAAGGGTCTTCAAATAATTAATCGACAGTAATACCAGAAATGTTCGCCTAAAGCGCCAACTAATATAGCTTAGCTAGCTCAAGCGTCTAGACAGCCCCTCAATCACACTATAGGATCATCCATACGAAGAATATTAAGCTTAATTCACTTTATTATCACAGAACTATCTAACATCCATATAAATGGTAAAATGTAATCAGCATTACGTCCGTACTTTATGCCTATGAACCGATGCGACGTAAATAGTTCTAAGTAATGAGCTCATACGGAAACATTACCTAACAGTCATTTGTTATTGCGAACAAAGATTTATCCTTCGTGCCTGATACAACTGTATTGGTCGGTTCTTTCTCATTGACTCACAAAACAAGTGTTGATAGCCCCGAATCCCGTATTCGTATCACGTCCAAAGTTAACTTTTTTCCATCTTCTTTGTTGAATTCAATTACGAGTTACAGACATTGGCGGGGTAAACGCTTTCCCCGAAATGGATGACGTAGTTCCCTTTCTTATTCCAAGTTCATAAAAGGTTTGGTGAATGTTTATTTTTACCTGATTTTCGGAAACATAATCTTCTTGGAGTTTGGTATTGCAGTTTACTTTGTTAAATTTATATAATATTTTTATGTTATTTATACATTAATGTTGTTTTGTGTGTACCTGTATTATCACACCAGATCTGTTACGAGATAGGCAAGGGGTATAGAGCGACGAAGTCCTGGGTTTCAATCTTAGGTGGGACAATGGGCAATCTTCTATCTATCTATATCCTTTGCGAGGTAGGCAGAATGTTCAAAGTTCCAACGGCTCTGTAATTAAATGTGATCTTTCTCTCGAAAAATTTTTAATGTCAGTCTGGAGTATGAAAAGAAGCCCAATATAGTAGTCATTAGCTCAACCTTATTGTATCAGGACCTAACATCGTCGGCGTTAGGGAGGTGATAATAGTACACCTCTGCCGGGGCTCGGCAGGAGAAATATAGGTAGTATTATTACCTCTTTCAATAAAGAAAAGGAGTTATGACTGTCAAGAATTAAAATTTAATATTGATGTTATGACGTGTAGTCACGTCAACTGTATTAATTGTTACATCTACATAAGGCATAGCATGAAGACATTAACGTAAGCGTGACGCTATCGAGAAAGTGTGCTGTCACTTTTATCGGCATTTAGTAAATTAGCTGTGTGAAAAAGATGGCATATCAATTCGATAACGTCACGCTTACGTCAATGTCTTCATGCTAAGCCCTCAATATTGTGTACATTTATTGTCGACCCGTACGCAGGTAGGTACTACCTTATATTTCCACCCAGTACAATATTTTAACCCCTTCATTTCATTACGTAGTAATGGCTCGACGCGACGTTTTATTCGCAAGAACGCAGCCTTTTTCGAGTATGTTAAAATGGCTAACGAACTGCGAAATGAATTACAGAGCAAACCTTTGTTCGCGTGTAATGTTTCCACACACAAGTACTATATACCGGAACGACGTCTTTTACCGAAATTACGTACAGTCAAATATATTTACTATTCTTACCGTTGCTGATGAAGACGTACAATTATTTACGACATGACGTCCATTATTAGCAGCATAACAACATTACCAAAATGGTAATCAAACATATTCGAAACAACTTATGTATATAAAACGTCTGTATTTTGTCAATGCTCTCGCATACAGCCCATGTAATATTTAGCAGAAATCGTCCCATATTGTTTTTAAACATAACCTCAAACTAGGAATTAATCCTAGGGCTTCTTTACGTTTACAAAATAAATTTTTGTTTGACCCACAATTTTTTTTGTGTCACACAGATTTGTCTCGTACGAGGATCTAACCAGCGACTTCTAGTACTAGTGGGCGAAGCGACGTGAATAAAATTGAAAATAATTTAATCTTAAAAGTTCTTCTCTGTGCCCATCGTGAGCTTTAGCTATAACTCCTTTAGACACCTTGACTTCAGACCCCTAGAATGGTAGAAATTTTGACTTCAATTGACCTATTAAACAAACATACCAACAACGTAACGGTCCCTATTAGTGAAACATTTCAGTTATACAGTTAAAATTACATTCTAAGTAAAATAAACGAAGACATACAAAGACAATTTGTACGAGATTCACGTAGAGTTTATTGCTAGTACCAATATATCAGAATAAAGGCATTTTGTTATAAAACCCTCGCCATGAAGAGCATGTGGCGTAGGGGTTGAAATATGGCGCAATATCTTACCTGCCCTCCTTACGATCGGCCTCCGCTTATTAAACCACTAAAGGCTTGTAAAAAAAGAAACAAATTTTCTTTTTCTGATTTCATTCTCTATCAGACCACAAAAGGTAAGTAAAGGTAAGGCAAAAGAAATACCTCGTCATGATTTACATAGCTACCGTATATAGATAATAATACTATAATGTTGCCACAACACAGCTAAGTTCTGTAATATCTTTTATACTTGGTATCACATATGCGCACGTCTACTTTAGTATTTTTCACGGGACATGGGTACGGTGACGTTTCGTGAAATTGCATTCCACGTATTTTTTAGTGAATCATCCATCCATCTGGTTAATAAAAATATTTTTCCAGATTGGATCCAGAAAATAAACAAAAATATAAAGTTAAACCAAAAATCTATTTTAATTTGCATTTAAAATATTATGGATATAAATTTTCCTCATTACAATTAAAACAATTTAAAGCTTTATATAACTGTATTTAAGTATGTGAATTTTCATGTTTGTGAACGCACCCAAGACACGGGAATAAATCTCAGTGGGTCAGTCAAGTGGGGCTTCGTTTTTTAAAAGAAAAAAAAACTCTCTTTCTTAATTATGTGAATTGGAACGGTTTGCGTTTTAGGGACTGATACAATGAAATCGCTATAATCGATTAATTGTTTTAAAATTGTACAACATCGATTGCCGATGTACTTTATTATTATTATTACAAAAAAAGTACAGGTATGCGATTAAAATACATGATATGCTTAAAGTTAAGAAATTAACCAAAAATACGCGGATGCGCCATCCTAATACATTAAAAAAGTCAGTTACATAGATCTGTTAAATAATAATTCATGTGAATGACGAATTGAGCAATATCTCAATACGTCGAAATGAGATATGATTTTATGACGAAATCAAAAAATTATTGTTATTAAAATCATATTGTTTTATAAAAATAAAGAAAGCTTGTGTGGTGCTGCCCTGCCTGTGTGGTGGCTCGCCTAAACATAACACAGCAATCACATGGTAAAGTACTTGTCACTTTAACGAGGAGCTTTTCTGAGTTATGACCAGTTCATTTAACTAATAAATAGGTACATTTGCTTGTTGTCAGTAGTATTTTGACAGAATTTGTATGAAAGATTTATCTAAAATAACACAAGACCTTAGACACCCTGGATAGATAATTGCTTCACTAATTCAAAACCAAAACCAAATTTTTATACGTTTCCTGAAGGATTTTTATACCTTAAATAATGATGAAACTTGTACGCGTATGTGTGCGAATTGAAACACACGTTCTAGAAATGCATTTTAAATCCCGGTGTTGTTTTGAATTAATAATAAATTTAGTTTGTTATAGCATACTGTTATAGTAATAGGATATTCTGAAAATTTAAAAAAATAAATAGATACATTAAAAATATCGGAACTAATTCAGTTATCGATTCAGAATAAACTTCTTTTAAATCTTAATTATGTTACACCTTGTACGTTGTAAGATATGTTAAAATAGTACCGGTAGTAGGGAAATCTATCCTTGAGTAAAATATAAACCGGCCGTTACCAAATAATGAATATTAGTGAAAATATTCTAGGCTAAAAATAAACAGCGTACTTTAAGTTACTATAACGTAATCCATCAATTTCATGAGATAAAATATCATTAGCGTTCTTATAAATATACGACTTCCTTTTACGTCTTACCCTTACCCCATGTCTTAAAAGATCAATCCATTTAAACAGCAAAACTTTACGCCTTTTCTACCGACATATACCTCTGATAAGCCATTTTCTCATCGATCAATTGTTGACAGCAGACAATTTGACGAGAACGACAGTTACTTTGTTGAGCAAATCGTTTTTTGTTTGATTTTGATAAGATTTACTGAGGCCTTAGCACAATTTGCCATCATAGTAACGCTGTTGAGAAAACGTGCTGTCGCATTCATGTTCTTTAAGTTACTTAGTAGCGTAAAAAGGATGACATATCTACTCAATAGCGTTACACTAAGGTCCATCTGTACGTGTTTAGTCGTCAGTATTATTTAATTTAACGTTCTAAATTATGGTTTATCATGATCATAAACTTGAGAAGAAAAGCCCTTCTAATATTGTAACAAAAAACCATTACTTAACTGGTTAAGTTGTAGACTACGTAAAAACATTATGTCTATCCTCGCTTTAAAAATATTACGTCATTTCGGTAATTGAAGTAAATTTATACACCTACATTATGGACCGAAATCCTTTTAGCGCAATGCAGTCGAGTCGAGATGCAGATTTAGCTATGTAGCGGCAATTAGACTGTCCAATCAAATTCAACAATCTATAGTAAAAAGCAGTCGAGTCCCCGTGTCCAATTAGTTTCAAGACTCAACTAAGCTTTAAATGAAAATCACCAAATGGAACACATTTTTCATTTTCGAGTAAGTACTACCACAGACACTAGGCAAATTGGATATGGAAGATGCATCTGCGTCAACATCATAACGTTAAAACTGTGAAAGCGAGCATGTATGAGACCAACAATAAGAATGGAGGAAAACAGAAAGGTCTGTACCAACCTGAAACCAAGAACCTGTTGGAACTGTACTCTCTGCCTATCCTGGAAATAGTAAATCGTGAAAGTAATTGATTAAAATATTTGAATAAATTCATGCCTATACTTTCACTACCATGTGGTCATGTGGATCAGACCCGTCGGAACATTGGCCTGTTATCGACTATATGTGGCCTTAACCTGACCTTAGGTCTAACTTCTCACCTTGGGAGATATCACCGTAAAAACATGTATGTTATAAGTTTAAACCAAACAAAATGTACATATATCGGTTAAAACTCATTGTTATCAATTGTCTATACTCTTTAATTAAATGATGTATACATTCGCTTGATTTGATTGCGCAAAAATATTCCCTTGAGGAAAATTTATAAGACCCTTGGCTGCTTGAAATTCATGACATGACATTGTCGATTGAGGAAAATTGTTCGTAGCTTGATGGTTGCTAACAATGCAACATGGTAATATTCATGTATATATTCAAAGTATTAGTATGTTTTCTATACGAATAGAAAAATAGCTGGGATAATTTATATGAAAAACATAATAAGTCAACGGAAAGCCACTTCGTCGTATTTAAAATGTGTTTTTTTTTTTAATTACTACGTGTTTGTTTTTTCGCTAAATGTACGAGAATATTTTCTATTCTTAAAACATCGAAGCGCGATCGCCCCAAAAGCCTAAAAAAAATAATAAAAAACAGAGTTGCGTGTTATGCAAAGCGATTCAAATAATTGATATCACCCATCAAATACAATCATAAATTATGACATGAAAGTTAAGATATGTAGTACTTTACTGGTCACGTGTAAACTCTTGAAAGAATTGATCTATAAAAATTACTTGATTTTGAATAGGAAATACTGAATCATCATCATTATCCTCAGCCCGTGTCAGTCCACTGCTGGACGTAGGCCTCTCCCATGGCACGCCACTGAGCTCGATCTTCAGCTCTCCTCCTCCAATCCCATATACACTGAACATATCAGTTATATTTGCAAAATCCATATTATCGATATTTTCGTATAGATAATAGCAGTTATCGTTGCTGTTTTGATTACAGCTTATTTTTTTTCTTACAACTATGTTTTTTTAAAGATCATAATACTTCTAATAAAGAAACATTTTGAGGTTTTATAAGTTGTAGGTTCAAATTAGGATGCTAATATTTTCGAAAATAACCATATTTTACGATGGATAAATACTAAGCTATGGATATCAATATCGTTATTTTACCCATATCACTCATTATAAATATTTTAAATCGTGCTCATTTGTATTTCAATATTCACACTTTAATTTAATTACCATATTGATCAGAAAACACTGATAGTTCTTCATATAAGCTACGTCTTGTTTATGGCAAAATTTTGATAAAACTCTATTATCACTATTGACCTGACCTGATAATATTTTGAATTAATAGTCAGTTGCAATTATGGGGCATGAAGAGGCAATTTTTAACTTTACACAAAAATAGGTTTATACCCAAGCAGATGGTTAGGACATATCATGGGTGGTTACCTCTTCCATTATATCTTTTATAAAACAATCAGTAACAAACTCATACACAATTTTTTAACAAGATAGTGGTTATGTAACAGCCTATAGTAAACCAGTTAGAAGATTTATGTTATCTTCTTGTTTAGTAATATAGAATATTTACTTGACTGGTCAATACTAAATAACTTATATTATAATCTTAACACTAGAATTGTATTTTTTTTAAACGTAGCCCCACACTGGGTGTTATTCTGTGTCGTGGGTGCGTTTACAAACATGGAAATTCACATACACAAATACCCAGACCGCAACAAATAATTGTGGATCACACAAAGATTTGTCCCCTGCGGGAATTAGACACAGAGGGCGGAGCGGCTTAAGCTCTGCGCTAAATCGTCCGTCTGTATAAACAGAATATTTAGTTGTTAAAAATAATAATTACATACGTTGTATAGATTTTTACGCTGATTTTTAGAATGAGAGAATATTATAAATTTATTTTCATAATAAGTTTAAAATTAAGATTTCGAATAACAACAGTGTACACGGCCAAGTTATCATTTATTTATCTGCGACGCTGTTGTTTTACTGCTCGTGATTGATAACAACAATAAATTCATAACAATTTATGTTTACAAAACATTAATGTTACCTAATCATTTAAATACTCTATGGTGTCTCATATAAGTTCCCAAGTAACATTACGTTTTAATTAAACGTTCTTAAAACTTTGTCCAGTGAACACGTATTATTTAATATAATGGTAAATATTTAAAAAATGGCACCGAAAGATTTTGAGTACATTGAGCTAGCTCACCAAAGGGCAGCGGAAAAGAAAACTCATGTTAGCTTTCCTCAATTGAAGTACCCTTCCCTAAGGGACGAAGGGTTAAGGGACCCCGTACAATGGCTCACCGGGAAGGCCATGGACGACGGCGCAGAGGGCTTGTGGAGAGTGCATAATGGGATTTACGATTTGACTGATTTTCTTCATAGACATCCGGGAGGAGCTGAGTGGCTAGAGCTTACAAAGGTAATTTAATCACTGTGGGGAATATATTTTTATGTGAATAAAGTAGGGTTAGGTTAATGATACCAAATGCAGAATCGATCTTTGTACATAAAATAGGAGCACTTAGATTTAATGAATCTTGAGTTTGATTTGAGATGAAAGATTTGTATATAAGATTTTTAATAAAAAGTGATGCTAATGCTAGGGTAAATGCTGGATGCATGCAGCACAAAGTTTGTCCTGCAGGGTACGTCTTTCGGCTAATGACAATGATGATGAACTACCGGATTCTTCAAGTAACTCATTTGGTATTATATTATTTGGACACATTTTTAATACTTTAATTTCCCAGGGAACAGATATAACAGAAGCTTTCGAAAGTCACCATTTCAGTAACTCGGTAAACAAAGTGTTAGAAAAATATTATCTTAAAGAAGCAACAACACCAAGAAATTCACCATTCACATTCAAAGACGACGGATTCTATCGTTCATTGAAAAGAGCTGTAACTGAAGAGCTTAAGAAAATTCCAACTGGCGGTCGGACTGTTGCAGATACGATATTTGATGGATTATTCGTAACACTTTTAACAGCATCCGCACTATCTTGCTGGTGTAAAGATTACTGGACTGTGATGGCATGTTATGCTATATCATCTGTATCATTGGCCTGGCTAACTATTGCAGCACATAATTACATCCATAGAAAAACTAATTGGAGAATGTACTTATGGAATTTCAGTATGTGGTCTTACAGGTAAAATATCTTAAGCAGAATCTGTTTGAATATTCACTAATTATTAAATAGTTTTGTGACTTACTATGTTCTTGACTGTGCTATTTTTGACTTTTGTTAAGAGCTTAAGCTTCTCCGCCCACTGTTTCTAACAGTCACGGGTTCGATTCCCGCACCGGACAAATTTTTGTGTGATCCACAATTATTTGTTCCGGTCTGGGTATATGTGTATATGAATTTTCTTGTTTGTAAACGCACCCAAGACACAGAAATAAATCTTAGTGTGGGGCTACGTATTTTAAAAAATAAAAAGGAATTAAGAATACATTGGCCGCGGCAATAAATTACATTTTAGTTCTTTTTTTTGCAGAGATTTCAGAGTATCACACGTACTATCCCATCATCTCTATCCAAATACACTGATGGATTTAGAAATTAGTGCATTCGAGCCTTTGGTGTTTTGGAATCCTCGTAAGAAACCTATACACGCGAAGCTTGCCCTTTTAATTGAATTGATAGTTTTTCCATTCGTGTTTTTGTTAAATTTCACCAAGAGGTAAGTTTTCTCTTTTAAGTTGCTTGCTTTATAATCAGAGATGCAATATACATACAAGGCGTATAATTTAAAATTTAGTTATTCTTTCGCTTATATCATTATAACTTTTAACTATGACGAAGCGTAATGGTACCTAAATTTTAACCACAATATTCCAATATTTTACCAGCAAAATTTTTGTTAGTATAATTATTAACCAAAATCTGCCAGTATTTATTATTTTGGAAACTGAAAGTTTTTGACTTCTCTTCATAATAGATCGATCCTATTCTAGTAGTATTTCATGGGTAATATTCGGGTAAATCTATGAACGTTATATGAAAATTTTTTTATTTTCAGATTTATATCCAACTTCTTCCGCAAAGGATTCTTTACTAATCACTACCGCTGGCATGATGTCTTTGGATTCCTTCTGCCAGTGTGGATGTTTTTCGTTAGCGGTGAACCTTTAAAGGACGTCATTATTATGTGGTTGTGGATCGTATGTACTGGTAGTGCTGTCTTCTTCCATATTGGTTCCAACGCTGCGCATCATCATCCTAACATATTTAAAGACGGTGATCAAGTCGCGTAAGTAAAATATTTATATTAATTGAGGGCTCAGCACAAACACGAACGCACGTTAGCGTAGCGTCGTCGAGAAAACTTGTTGTCACATTTTGTAGCTAGTATATTTAATTGGCAATGGGCTGGCCACATAGCGCGAAGATCGGACGGGCGTTGGGGCAGAAAGATTCTAGAGTGGAGACCACGTATTGGCAAGCGCAGCGTAGGACGACCGCCTGCCAGATGGACCGACGATCTTGTGAAAATCGCAGGAAATCGTTGGATGCAGGTGGCATCGGACCGGTTACGCTGGAAAGCGATTGGGGAGGCCTATGTTCAGCAGTGGACAAGTATAGGCTGAAATGATGATGATGATGATGATGATATTTAATTAATTTGTAGTGGGAAATAATGAAGTATCAACTCAACAGCGTTACGTTAATCATGCTTAGCCCTCTGTGTAGTGGAGTTTAAGAAAAACGACAAATTATTACAAATCATTATTTTCATGCCTCGTTGTATTTTTAATAACTGCCATGACAAGTCATTCTAATGTAATATAAACGTTTGTTTAATATTCTATGTTTATTATATTTGTTGTTTTAGTATAGCTAATAGCAGAACAATACTTGTTCCTATTTGTGAAGAAATATATGATAATAATAATAATAATAAATTTATTCAATGGTTCAGAGGCATTTTTTTACATCACAGTTACTATATGTACTTAATAATAGGAAACAAGAGCAACAACTTTGTGGTGCGGTGGTATCTGTACTAGTTATAGAAAAACTGTATGACAGATACCTAATGATAAATTGTAATTAACCGTACAGCCCGACAGTAAAAAGCATATGTTTCATTTGTACAATATTCTTTATGCTTGTTTTCCATTAATAATGATATAATGTTACGACAAAGTATGCAGTTTTGGAAGAATATTTGATGTTTTGGAAAAAGAACTGAGGTAGGCACTACTTACGAATGGTTTCAAGGTTTATTTGACTCAAGGATAGATTTGCTTATTGTCAGCAGTATTTGGACAGATTTTCCTTTTTGATTGATTTTTTTAATATGTCAAAATTCTATCCGTAGTAAGCAAATCTATCCTTGAATTAAATATTGAAACCGGCCATTAAAGTACTTTTCATGTAAGGTGGGTGGGTTTGTGACAGTTGTAAGTGCTAAAGAAAATTATACTTTATTCAATGGCAATAAGAGGCATGACCTGTTTCTATACTTATGATTTCATGCCTTCACACCATTTAATTAAATATAAATATCTATTAAATATAAATATATTCGGAAATAAGAACTGTCACTACCCATCCTACGTGAAAAATACTATAATTGCCTATATGCAATACACGCCACTGCTATATTCAAACTTTTTCAGCAAAAGGACATCATAAAAAAAAAACAATGGAGTATCATTTGGGTAATCATTGGTCACTAATAAGTTGTATTTGATCATCCTCCTGGATAAAGTAGAATAAATTATAATAAAATTTTAGAATTAATTATAATAAATTAAAATTCAGTAGCCAATAATACATGTGAGGTTATATTGTGTGTGTTGTATTACATTTAGTAAAGATGTCGGCGACTTCGATATAAGTACTTACAATACTTTGAAATATTCATTTTGCAAATTGTCCGTTAGATAAGGATATGTGCCATTATTTTAATAAAATACAGAAATAATGATGGCATGGGTCAAATGTTTCTTGGTTTTGGGGCAATTTTCGACAATATCCTTTCATCCAAATCCGTTCAGCTTTTTTTGCGTGATTGCGTAACAAACATCCAAACACACAAACTTTCACATTTATAATATTAGTAGAACTCTTGTTACAGCTGCCTCTTACAATAGGCATTACGATGTTTTTTTTCGTTTTTGTAATCAAACGTATTATCTTTTTAGGGATGAAAATCCGGACTGGGGCATCCACGAGCTGGAAGCAGTGATGGATCGTAAAGACATTAACAGCAGCATGTTTACCGTGATGACGTTCTTCGGACACCATGCTCTTCACCACCTCTTCCCTACCCTCGACCACGCCATCTTACCTCGCCTGTACCCTATATTTTTGGAACACTGTGAAAAATTCAGAGGCAACTTTAGAAGAGCAACGTCTTTGGATCTTTTTATTGGTCAGATGAGGTCATGCATAAAAACTGACCCCACCACGCTCACGGAGAAATATAATGCCAGTAAATAGTTATTTATCTAATACTATTTACTAAGAAGATAAAATGTTCATCATTTATTCTAAGATGATATATGAGTTAATTCCTGACAATAGCGTATAATCGACAATGTACATTTCTCTAGATTTAAGTTGTTTTTTGTCAAATTTATTATATAACACAATAAAATTTTAATAAAGATTGTTTAATTTTTTTTTTCACAATTCATAAGTAACTTGTATACTTTCCCATGTTATGTTATTATAAAATATACATGAAATTTGGCACAGGACATCATAATGAGCTGAAACAAAAAATGTGCATACGGAACCATGTGCAAAAGCAAAAAAAAACAATCGAATAAAGTTGGTTTTGTGTAAATAAAATCTATAGCTAACTCAAATCAAAACTGTTATTTTATACAGTGTAAAAGAGTTAAGATGTAGTACCGGGAATACCTAGACTATCTTACGGTGACCAAATAGACCGTGTCTTATCTGAAGGGTAAATCAAGAGCCTGCGTAACAGGCAAAGTCTAAGTCACTCGCATTGTAAACAAAAGTTAATTACTTTAAATTCTCATTTGTCAAAGCAGTGATAGCCTAGTGGTTAAACTATATGACTGTAAAGTCAGAGGTCTCGAGTTCAAACCCAGGCACGCACCTTGATATTTTCGAAAGCATGTGCATATTAAAAATTACCTATCCCTTGATTTAATGGTAAAGGAAAACATCGTGCGGAAACCCGCATGCCCAAGAGTTTTTCGAAGGTGTGTGAAGTTCGCCGACCCGCACTGGGCCAGCGTGGTGGACTATGGCCTAAACTCACTCAGTTTTACAGGAGGCCCGTGCCCAACGGTGGGACAGTTTCTTAACAGGAATTAATTTATTATTTTTGTCATAGTAACACTATTTTAATTTTTTTTTCAAATTTTTGCTCATATCGCGTGCAAATTTTATTAAAATGTTACCATGATAAGTGGCTTCCATGTTTATTATTTACGTGAAGGCGACGTTACAATCCTAAGCAGTGGGTGGGTGTGATGGGTGAGGTTGTATTTTAAAAAGTAAAGATTAAAATATTCTTATAATTATGTACCTATTTCACTTCTTACTGCCTCTTTGGTCTCGTTACGAATAATGCGCGTTGCGATCACGAGGTCCTGGGTTCAAATTGTAAGTTGGACAAATGTAGCTTTTCTATCGAAAAATTCCCAGTACCAGTCTGGAATTCTGCCAGGTATGTGGCAACAGGCTCGCCGCCGCAGTATTAGGTCCCATGTAATGGACCTAATACCGTTGGTGAAAAGTGAGTACACACAGTACACCTCTGCCACCTCAGCTTGGATAATATAGGGGTGGCGGTGTTATTATTTTTTAAAAATTTATAACTCACCTCATCTTGTTAAAAACTTTGCTATTATCTAGCGATGATATACGCTATGCTAATGATATATAGATTCTAGAAGGTTATTACAATATAATCGAATAGAAACAACCTTATTAATCACAGGTCTATAAATAACATTATAGAAAAAGATTGATAGACGGCAAGAAAAACATTGTAATTATAAAGTTCTATACAAACTGAGTATACATACATGTCCCGAAATAAGATTTACCGATCCATTCGGCAGGCAATCTGTTACATCACAGTCGTTTTTATAAGTCCACTATTGAACCCTGAAACGTATTTTGGCAAAATAAATTGAGGCTGTCAAGGAGGAGCACTGAATCAGAACCAATCTGTACACATTATCACATGTCTCTCAAATCACCAATATGTTTATACAATAGGCACAAACTGGCGGGGGATTAAAATCGATATTCCTATTGAATCAGGAAAGTAGCTACACGGACTATCTTGTTATATATGTTTTGGTAAATGATTGGATTTATTTGTCGAAAAAATATATCGAAATTGCTTGTCGATACTCTGAAATAGATCCTATTATGGAATTATTAATTAAATTAATTACTACAAGAGTGGAGGAAGCCCGAGAGGTGTGTAAAAAAATGCTAGAACTCTGTACTCTCTGCCTACACCCCAAGGGATCTGGCCTGATAATACAATTTGTTACTGTTAATTACTTCAAAAACGTGGTAATCATTTTCGACGGCTATAAGGTGTTACTCAACGACTAATGACATTTACTTAGTAGAAATTACGAGCGTGTATGAGACGAACTATGACAGTGAAGGAAGCCAGAAAACTCTGGAAGAAAAGATCCTGTTAGAACTCCGTACTCCTCACTTACTTCCCAAGAGATCTGGCATGATGATACAGATAGAGTTTTAAATGTTTCATTAAAATACATTAAGTACAATTATATGCAGTGCAATCTACCAGTACAGCATTGTTTCTAGGTTTGTTATGCAAATTTACAATTCTTGATAGCTTTATGAATTTTAAATGAACTGCCAGAAGAAAAAGTAATATAGAAAAAAGCGCAGACGTGTTCCGGTACGCCACAACTTTTTCTTTATATAAGTTGAAAACCTATTCATTATACAGGCAGTCGCTGCGGAGGCTCGAATAATTATTACGTGACTGGAATACTTCTCAATGATTGCCGAGTGACACTAATGAGGGGTTGAACCATACCACCCCAAAACGTCTAATGACAACGCTATTATTCAATTATTTTAACTTATCTTAATTAACACAAAATATCTCTCAGCCTCATTTGTTTATAATTGTGGTAAATGGACCACAGGTAAAGATAATTGCGGGTTATGAAAATTTTAATTTCTTTGACTTCAATATAAGGTTATTTAAGGATTTAATATAGATTCCTCGTTGATCCCGTTGCCAGGGTTCGAAAGTGTTATTGGGCTTCTTCTATCAAGAATATATTCTAGCAGTCTGGAATTATACTGATAATAGCTGTGATTACTCTAGGTTTCCATCGTTATTATTGACGATAAATGTGGTACAGAATACATCTCTGCCAACCATGCTTGGAAATTGTTTTGTTTTACCAGTTTTCAATATTAAAGAAATCATGTTCATGCATTCCGAAGAGTTGGAGCAATCGAAAAACTATAAGTACCAATTGTGTTGTCGACGCGTCATTACAATATCTACTCTCCATGAACTTCATGAACTCAAACAGTTCAGTTAAAATGGTAAGCCGACATTATTTATTTTTTGATTTTCTAGTTCTTCTTTATAAAGAACAACAGGAAAACTAGGTATGACATTCCTGATAGCCGATCACGACATATTCATACATATTTCAACTGAAATTTATTTGAGATTTAAAGATGGAAACATGGTAATACCTAGCATAAAAAATGCAAATTTTCTGACAAAAGATGAGTTATAAGGCCACCTCTGATATTTACATAGTTAGCTGAACAGTTCAAAACATTTCAGAATTTCTTTCATCATTCCATTTCAATGCATACTATCAGAATACCGTCATAACTAGCATCTGAGCACGGTATGAACTTAAAAGGAAAAATACTCTTCATGTAAACTAGTAAAACAGAACCCATATAGCTTAGCATGCAGACACTGACGTTAGCGTAACTCTATCGAGAAAGCGTGGTATCACCTTCATCTTTATTTGGTAAATCTGTACTGTGAAAAGGATAGCATACCAACTCGATAACGTTACGCGTAACGTAATTCTGTTCGTACTGAGCTCTCAGAAATTCCGACGAAGCTACATGTTTGTCGAAATCAAATATGCATTGCGAGTGAATGTAAGCATCTCAAGATAATAACCTGCGTGTTGGACAAAAGCTTTTAGAGAGCTTGGGCGAGTGCATACATATTTGTGGTGTTAAGGAGCTGACACACTGAATGTTCGCACATTTTTCATGCTTTCAAAACGGAATCGAAATTTCTATGAATCTTTCATAAATACGTTTTAAGTTTACTCTTGATTTTGTCTAGAAAACAGAACTTATTTACAAAGCAACTGAAAAATATGATTAACATAGATTTTCTTGAGAAATGTTTGTAACAGTAAGTAAGCTTTTGTTTAGGATGATTGAATAGTAATATAATTCATTAGACTAAGTTAATAAAACTAGTGTAGGTATGCTATAAAAAGACTATAGGTACATCATTTGATGGATGTTATAATTAATTGGGATAAATCCAAAAAGCTACGATTTAGATTACTCACACATCAATTTATCTATTTTAAAAGGTTGAAACTTATTAACTTTAAGAACTTGTAGGACCTAACCCTATTTCATAAATTTACCATCACATTTTTCAAACATTGCAATATATACTGTGGCATTTTTAGTCTTGTTTTAAAATATCTACTCACTAAGTTTAAAATTGTGGAATTTTAAACTTAATTACAATTAAAAAAGGATTTAATACCAACGTACGCCATATTCGGTAGGCTCAAAATTGCACGGGATGTCTGTATATCTTATTTTTGTTCGTAGTCGTAATGTGTGTAGCGCCTCTAACGGAACAGCTACCGAGTACATTTTCATGAATCACATTTAAATGACACTCTCGAGCGATGAATGCCGTACACTTCGCCCTCTCTCCCCGTTGAAATATTTATTTGTTTGCGGCGCATTTAAATATTTGTGGAGCATTACAAAATGTCGAGAACTCACCGAGCAGTGTCTTACTCTTAGCACAACATTTATTATTAACACGTTGATTTTCGAGAATGGATCTTATACCGTATAGCTGTTATATTATTTTCTATATATATTAAAGAAATATTTCAAATATAATTATGAAAAACCGGAAAAGAGGTCGGATGATTATCATCATTTCTGCAAGTTTAGTAAGTAAAAAAAATAAACAACGTCACGCCTATATTCCCCAAGCGAAGGTGGCAGAGTTGTACTATGTAAACCCACTTTTCGCCAACGAGATTTGATCCCAATGTAATAGGACGTCAGCCTATTGCAACGGGCACAATTCCAGATGTCTACAACTGATTTTTTTTTACTTAAGAACACTTCGTCCGATCTAGGATTCGATCCAGGGACCCCATGATCGCCATCCGCCTATTCCACTAGACCAACGACGCAGTTCAGACAAACAAAACATGAAACTAGTTTTTTATCAATTTAATAGCTTTTGAAATCAAAACTACATTCATGATATTGATCTAAATTAAATACAACCAGACGCATTCAACGAACATTCGATTGAATTATAAAGCGAATAAGTATCTTTTTTGCTATCTCGCGTAGCTTCCTCACACTTCGTAAGGTCTGAGTACCACTCTATTGAAGGGAGTGCTTTGAACTCGGCTGCATAAAGGAGTATACCTCGCAGAGGTTTCTTTCTTGTTGTTGAGGAAACGCTCCGACACGGATTGTGGGAAATGAAGACAATTTCCCGCTCTGTACGTATCTAACTGTTTTTAGTCTCTTTCAACACCGTCTTACAAATACTTGAGAGCTTCATTGTTGTTCGTACTGAGCTGTGCGGTACAGAGATTTGAACAAAATGTTTGTTCCATCCCAGGTTCAGTCATTGTCGTGTATCACATGAAAGTTTTATATGTAACCACGGAATAAATAAATAGGTTGTATCTTCTTTGTTCTGCGTATGTCACTACCAGGCGAGAAGATAGGGGTAATGTTACGAAGAAAATTCAAAATGGAGTTATTTACTCGCGGGTTTAGCAAAGACGGGCATTGGATGCAGAAATGGAGAGTTGAGTTGTTTTTTATTCGCTGTTCCACCGAAAAAGGGAACAAAATATCAGTTACACATAATTTACATCATTCTAAAATTTAATTTATTGCCAGAATATAAATTTAACAAACTAATCTCGATATACTACATTATTGATTATTATTTATGGTGCAACACATAATGAAAAAAAATTAATAACTATCATGAGTTGTGTTATGCATTCCGTCCATTTGTAGAGTCCCGACCGGCTGACCCTTGCGTTTGTAACACAAAGCATAAACCATTTGGCTTTATCATAACGTTGTCGAAAAAGCTTGCTGATACGTTCATCTGTGTTTAGTGAATTTGTGGTGTGAAAAGGACGGCATATAACTTGATAGAATTACGCTGATGTCATTCTGTTCGTGTTAAACCCTCAGTTTATGTATATTTGTCAGAGAGATGATGTATTCTTGCAAGCTGGTGTATGCATAAACTTCACAACCGGTGCTGAAATTTTGATATGCCTTAACTTTATCTTTAGAGTAGATATTTATTCTAAACGTAAACACAATTCATTAGAGAAAAGTTTTAGAAAACGAATTTAAGATTGATAAAACGAATCAACTTGAAACGGAATTCAATCCTTATACGTACATTATGTTAATTTTAGTTAAGTTAGTTACAGAACTATTTATGTGGAAGGCAATTTTTGTAAATTCATTATTTTTATTATTAATTCATTGTACATGTCGTCCGAACCTACCGTAATGAAAAGTAGGTATGGTTTTGACTAAAAAACTGCAGTATGTTGGAGGAAAACCTGGTAGCTTGATTAACTCCGTAGTACCTCTTCCCTCTAATACCTATATCTCTGGTTCTACCCAACCGATTTAAAATAAATATATTGTACTACTTACGTCGGACTATACGGTATCTAATTTATTTATTAAAGACAACAAACAGTTACAATAATACACCATATAAGATCAAATAAAACAATGATTAAGAACAACGTTTAACTTCAATTTATACTTAAATTAAGTAATATAATATTCCGGCATAATCAATTTTATCGAATCATGACGTAATTAGGTAATTGCGTGATGCCCGAATAAATAAACAGATAAAAAGGTTAAACTTTGTTTTATATACCAAGACTACTGAACAGTCGACAATTATGTAGATAGTGATGATTTACATATTACCATTTAAGGCCGTTAAAACAAAATAATGGATGAAATAAAACTATTTTACGGATTTATCGCGGATTATTTTTTATTTTATTTTTAGTTCCCGACGTTTCGAGTGCTTTGCAGCACCCATGGTCACGGGAGGGACTGAGGTGTTAGACGTCCAAAAGGCATAGTTGTTCCGGGGTACCCTCAAACTTCTTAATTATTTTTGTTGTTGTTGGTCCGATCTACGCAGAATGACCTCACGGTGTCTTGAGGTCTTGCAGTGTTATGCTTGGTTGTGGATTTGATTATATTAATTACCGGATCCCAAGACGATGGAAGCACCCAGCCATCTTCTCTATTGAAATTAGGATGTTTTTTAATTTCAATAGCCTCGCGAACAATCCTTGGAAGGAATCGGTGTTCTTTCACGAGGATTTGTGGTCTATCAAATCTGATGTTATGGCGGGTGCGGTCAAGGACATGTCTCTTATATAGGACAAACAAAAAGACCGGTAAAAACTCGGGTTAAAGAACACATAGCTGACCTAAAACACCGTCGCTCAAAGAAGTCTGCAGTCTGTGAACATGTCCTTGACCGCACCCGCCATAACATCTGATTTGATAGACCACAAATCCTCGTGAAAGAACACCGATTCCTACCAAGGATGGTTCGCGAGGCTATTGAATTTAAAAAACATCCTAATTTCAATAGAGAAGATGGCTGGGTGCTTCCATCGTCTTGGAATCCGGTAATTAATATAATTAAATCCAAAACCAAGCATAACACTGCAAGACCTCAAGACACCGTGAGCTCATTCTGGGTAGATCGGACCAACAACAACAAAAAGAATTAAGAAGTTTGAGGGTACCCCGGAACAACTATGCCTTTTGGACGTCTAACACCTCAGTCCCTCCCATGACCATGGGTGCTGCAAAGCACTCGAAACGTCGGGAACTAAAAATAAAATAAAAAATAAACCGCGATAAAATCCGTAAAATAGTTTTATTTCATGTGTAATATTCGCGTAAATCTAAGAACTTAATAAAATAATGGATATTAAAAACATAGTTTCAACGATACGTACAGATATATAAAAAACGCACCATAAAAGTTATCCCAGTTTCAACTCGATGCACGCAAACAAATGGAATGAATTCGCAAGCACTTACTTACACACCGACGAAAGTATCGGGTTTGAGCCAATAAATTCAGAAAGCAGGCGCAGAATTCCAATATCGAGGCTCCACATTACGAGTATTTACATGCATTGCAGACGCGTTCCCAGCGAATACTCGCAAAGTTCGATAAAATAGGTATTACTTGAACCTGTACGTGCATCCTAGGAAACAAAATTAATTCTCTCAAGTTAGAAATTTCTTTTTTGTAGCAGGACATTTGTCGGTGAAATGGAAGCCTGGAGAAAAAAATATTAAAAGAGATTTTAAGTTTTTTCTTGTGAAAAAAATACGGTCATATAAAGACCTAATTATTTACTGATAAATTTATGTTAATGAACTAGTTTAGAAACCTTACTATTATGTGGTATTGCCCCATTTTAATAGCAGGTTAATACAATGATTAACGAGACACCGTAATTGACTTTTTTGTTACTTGGGACTAAGGAACACATTCCCACCATTGTAACTCCTGTAAACCAGGATCCACAATGGTCTCCTTAGATGACGCCAAGGTTTTTAAACCTTGGGGTGTCCCGGGAAGTGCTTTAATTATCTTGGAAACCGCCATAAATTTAATTAGAAAGGAAAACAGGTGGAGTTGGAAAAATAAAATTCCACTTCTCTCCTTTGCAAAGCGGGAGTCACAAAAAATTGGCAGATCAGCCTTAGAGAATACACGCCGTAATTGATTGACGAATATTCGGATAAATATTCATTAATCGGCCGTGAAGGGTTTCCTTCTTTTGGATTTCTTAGGGGATACATTTTCAGAATATTCTTAATCGTGGAAAACCGTATATGAGTCTTTAAGCATAAATCGAGATGAGAGATATTAGGTGCTTCTTCACCATGCGGAACCAATACGGGCTGGTGAAGGCCAGTTTTTGTCCACCTACTGTTGGAACTGATCAAGCCACCTATAAGGCTTTCAATTTGGCTCAACTACTACCACAATAAGTGGTAACCAGGACCAAAGGCTTATCATTCCTTCCGATGCATGGAAACGTGCAAATATAAAAATGCCAAACGTTCACCCATCTCAGACCGACCAAGCCGAACGCTGCTAAACTTGGTGCTCGGTAAGTACATCGCACAGCGCTTTCAGAGCCTTCCAATATCTTAATTAATTAACAATGTCATCACGCCAGATCTCTTGCGGGGTAGGCAGAGAGTACATATTTCTAACAGGTTCAAGTTTCGTTTAGACTCACTAGTGAAATAGAAGAAGTACAAAGAGATCCAGAGTGATTCATTCTATTTTCAGTAGCCAGCTTACGGCTTTAACAACGGTGAACTCCCAAAAATACGTTCGATTGACAGAAGATTCTTGAAGAATCAGGCAGTATTCTATTCGTTAAAAATTTAATCAGGCAGTATGTATTGGACAACATTTAATTTTATGTATGAAAATCCCCACAAAACACATTATAACGTTTAACGAACTCTTCTTTAATATATATTGTAAATGTCTATTTAACGGCCGCACGGATATGTCTAGATCGTACGCGAAAAGAAAGCTTAAGATAAGCGCAATAAATTGTATTGATGAATTTTTATTTGGATTTATATTACCTAAATTATTTTAACAAACTATCTGCAATTTTGGTCGTTCGGCCACACTTCATTCTTGTCAAAGTCAGTAATAATAAATAATAACATTAGCTCTATTAAGAAACTGTCCGACCGTTGGGAACGGGCTTCCTCTCAAACTGAGAGGGCTTAGGCCATAGTCCACCACGCTGGCCCAGTGCGGGTTAGCGAACTTCGCACACCTTCGAGAAACTCTTAGACATGCAGGTTTCCTCACGATGTTTTCCTTCACCATTAAAGCAAGTGATAATTAATGTTTAATACGCACATGCTTTCGAAAAGACAGAGATACGTGCCTGGGTTTGAACCCGAGACCTATGACTTTGCAGTCCAACGGTCTAACCACTAGGCTATCACTACTGTGTCAGTTAAAGTCAGTAGGCCATAAGAATTTTTGCTTGAAATTTTACCTTATTTTCAAACAAAAATTCTCTAGGTCATCCACGTTAGTTATCCCCTTAAAGAAATAAAGTAGGACTGCCTTGATATAAATCTAGTGCGGACGCAATCAGGGTGTCTTCAGTCGGCAGTGAATGATCCCTCCCATGTGCACACTTCACTCAAATTTACAACCTTATTTTGCAAGTAATAGCCGGGACTTCATTATGCTATAAATAGCCTTTAACCACTTTTATAGCCTCGTTGTATTAAGTGGTGTTCAGAGAGTAATTATGAGGGTTACGAATGCGAGTATCTGTACTAAAAAGTTTTAATATTTAAATTGTATATTTCAAGTTTGCGTTCACTGTCTCTTAAATTGTTTACTCTAATATATAAGCTACTGTATTTCTAAATATAGATATCACTCCCATTGATATCACTCCTCATTCTCAAATGAGAACGCAAGACGTAATTTGTAATCTCTTAGCAGTTAAGTAGTTATAGTTGTTGATTTTATAATTATTTGTCTTATATTTACGCCTATATTCCCCAAGCGGGGGTGGCAAAGGTGTCTGCGGTGGTGAATAGGGACCTATTACCATATACCGGGCACAGTTCCGTGTGTTCCAGACTCCTGACTCATACTGGGAAGTTTTCGTTAGAAAAACTACATGTGTCCGACCTAGGACAAATGTAGTTTTTCTAATGATCGTACAAATGTAGTTCTTCTAATGAAAAATTCCCAGAATGAGTCCGGAGTCTGGAATTGTGCCCGGTATATGGCAATAGGCTCGCTCCCTATTACATGGGACCTAACATCGTCGGCGAAACGTGGGTGTACTCAGTACACCTCTGCCACCCCCTCTGGGGAATATAGGCATGACGGTGTGTGTCCGACCTAGGATTTGAACCCAGGACCTCTTGATCACAAAGCGATGCACTTAGCCACTAGATCAACGAGGCAGTCGTTTATGTTAAACGATGAAAAAAAAACTGTCTTTTTTTAAAATTACGTAGCCCTACACTGCATCAAACTGTTTTTGTGCAAAAAATACACATTATACATCTGGGCAATTATTTGATAACAGCATTTCCAATTATTGTGAAGGTAAAATATGAAAGAACGGATAACACATTGCGAAATAACTGACGGCAAAGCGTTACACTTAGGCGTGATTTGCCAGACTCAGCGGAAATTACGTTTTTCCCATTTTTTTTCTCCACGAATACTTGTTTGTGCGGTTTATTCCCTATTTTAACGCTTTCTCGTTTCGTGTATTATTTTGTGATACAGAATTCTGACGGCATTTAAATTTTTATAGCACTCCCTTTTTGCTTGTTATCTAAGTCTTAGATATTAAGATACAATATCCAGAAGATGGTACAATTTCCGATGCCTATATCTCTTTTCATTATTTTACTTTGGCCGTCAAAACAAAAATATATATTTGTAGTATTTCGTAAGATAAAAAACCTATAAATATTTAGGGTAATTCATTTATAACTGACTGCCTCGTTTGACTAGTGGCGAGTAGCGATCGCGAGGTCCTGGGTTTGAATCCTAGGACGGATGAAATGTATTTTTTCTATAGAAAATTTACCTACCTATCATTGTTTTTCTTGTTTGGCTATGTACCTAGTATGTTCCAGTAAATACCTATATAAAGGCCTTTTGAAAACCGCTTGAAACAAAAGTGCCTTGCGTAATTAAGTGGTCCAGTACGTCCTGCATGAAATCGAGTATGCGCTATGCTATAATAATTTATTGCACCATATTTCACCGAGCTAGCCCCAAGGGGGCGCGCGAGGACTACGGATACGAATTGTGACGAGGATATTATGGCGAATTTGTTACTAGAAAACTTTTGAAATATCGCTATTATTTTGAAATATCTTGTGTGGTCAAATATATACGAGGCATGCCTTTTAAGTTTTGTCGTTTGAAGAAAAAAACACAACTAGAACCTTATAGTACTTTTTATTGTTTTTATAAGTATTCACCACGTAGCTTAATACACTTTTCCATTCGCTCAAACCAATTATTATAACATTTATTTCACTCTAAAGTGGGGGTGTTCAAAATGGCTGACTTGAAAGCGTCGACTGCTTCTTCACCGGACTGGAACCTTTGACCACGAAGACTTTTCTTAATTTTAGGAAATGTAAAGAAATCGTTAGGGCTTAGGTCAGGACTATATGGAGGATCGTCAAGAATTTCTACTTTTTCCTGCTTCAAATACTCAATCGTTTGACGAGCGCTGTGTGAGCTTGCGTTGTGCAGGATGATGCGTCGCTTTGAGTTAGATTTTCGAAGTTCGGCGATGACTTGTGGTAAACAAACTGTGGTATACCACTACTCTGCGTTAACTGTTCTACGATCTTTAAGTGCAATAGTGCAACATGGCCGGTTTTTCAAACGAACGTGGCCACCATCTTCTTTGAAGTGCTTCGAGAACGAACGACTTTAGTCGGCTTTGGCTCGTCTTGAAAGACCCAGATTGTAGATTGTTGTTTGGAATCAGGATCGTAGGCATAGATCCAAGATTCGTCACCACTGATGATGTCGTAGACGTGATTTGAGTCTCCTCGGTTGAACCTTTGCAGAGTTTTCTTACACCATCTGACGCGGGCCGCCTTGTAATCGTCGGAAAGCAGATGCGGTATCCAACGGCAAACTAGCTTTCTCACACCAAGCGCTTCATGCAAGATCTTCTGAATGGTTGTCCCTGAGATGCCTAATAGAGCCTCTATCTCTCGATACGTCACATGACGATCTTCGAGAATTAGTTGTCTCACAGCAATGATGTTATCTTCAGTGAAGGCGGATTTTGGGCGTCCTTCGCGAGATTTGTCACTAACACTAGTATGTCCACGCTGGAATTCTAAATACCAGCGTTCAACAGTCCGCAGACATGGGGCTGCATCACTGAACACAGATTTTAGCTCTTCAAAACACTGAAGCCGTGTCAGGCCTCATCTAAAGTTGTAGAAAATTATTGCACGAACATTTTCCTTAGAAAGATTCATTTTCGTACGTAACCTAACAGATTCCAATCGACGCTGTGACTAAACAATAGCATTAATCCTAATACTTTCAACTGTTTTGAGATTCAAAATTTAAACACATTGGAATATAGAACAGTTCCAAATTCAAAATTGCCGGAAAATATGAAAACGACAGAACTTAAAAGGCATGCCTAGTATTTGAAGTTTTTCGTAAGATAAGATACCTCTAAATACTTAGGGCAATTTATTTATAACTGACTGCCTTGTTTGACTAGTGGCGAGTAGTGATCGCGAGGTCCTGGGTTTGAATCCTAGGACGGATAAAATGTAATTTTTCTATAGAAAATTTACCTACCTATCATTGTTTTTCTTGTTTGGCTATGTACCTACTATGTTCCAGTAAATACCTATATACCTTTTAAAAACCGCTTGAAACACAAGTGCCTTGTGTAATTAAGTGGCCGAGTACGTCCAGCATGAAATCGAGTATGCGCGATAATATAATAATTTATTGCACCATATTTCACCGAGCTAGCCCCAACGGGGTGCGCGAGGACTACGGATACGAATTGTGATGAGGATATTATGGTGAATTTGTTACTAGAAAACTTTTTAAATATCGCTATTATTTTGAAATATTATGTCTCTCGTGTGGTCAAATATATATTTGAAGTTTTTCGTAAGATAAAATATCTACAAATATTTAGGGTAATTTATTTGTCTGACTGCCTTGTTTGAATAGTGGCGACTAGCGATCGCGATGTCCTGGGTTCGAATCCTCGGTTGGACAAAATGTAATTTTTGTATAGAAAATTTGTCAGTACCAGTCCGGAGCCTGGCATTGTGCCCTGTATGATGGGAATAGGCTCACTCTCAACCATGGGACCTCACATTGTTGGCAATAAGTGTACATACACGGTACAACTCTGCCATCCCCGCTTAGGGAATACTCCGCCAAACACAGTCTGTGTGTTGTTGTTACGGTATGTTCTTTTTTATTTATATCTATCTATCTATCTATAACCTCACGCCAGATCCCTTGCGGGGTAGGCAGAGAGTACAGAGTTCCGACAGGTTCTTTCCTTACATACCTCTCTGGCTTCCTCGACTCTCATAGTTTGTCTCATACACGCTCGCCGGTTACGGACACTCTTGACTTTTCCATCAGATAAGACTCGGTTTATTTGGTCGTGGTAAGATAGTCTAGGTCTTCCCCGGTACCTGCATCCTTCCACTTTCACATTGTATATCTGTTTTGTCATTCTTTCCTCTGGCATTCTTTCTATATGCCCGAACCAACGGAGCATGCCCTTTCTCATCTTTACACCGATACTATCTTTCATACCTACTCGCTGTCTTACTATGCTGTTGCTAATGCGGTCGGTCAGCTTCACTCCGCACATCTTCCGCAGAGCTCGCATTTCTACCGCATTTATCCTACTTTCATCCTCCTTCTTACATACCCAGCTCTCGCTACCATATAACAGCGTTGGGACAAGAACTCCGTTATGTATGGCCAGCTGCGCCTTATGGCTTAAATGCCGGCTCCCGAGTAGCTTTCCCATCGCACCATTCACTCTGTTCCCTGCTCTTCTCTCTATGTCAGCGGTGTATTTCCCATCCTTACTGAAGGCGCATCCAAGATATACAAACTCATTCACTTGCTCCAGCACATCGTTACCAACCACAATCCTTACATTCGTTCTGATTTCTTCCCTTTCAAAAACCATAATCTTGGTTTTCTTCACATTCAAGTGTAAGCCATTGATCATGCAGTCGTCTTTCATAACTGTGACTAGTGTTTGCAGATCAGTGGCTGTTGGCGCTATTAAAACCGCGTCATCTGCATAAAGTAGATGGTTTACCACTAAGTCACCCATTTGTACACCTTCATTCATCGCTTTCAGTCTTTGGAGACTTTTGTCCAGATATATTATAAACAGTCTAGTGGACAACACGCAACCCTGCTTGACGCCGATTTTAACGTTAAACCAGGGTGACCTGTTACCACCCACCCGTACGCATGCCTTGCAGTCCACATAAGTGGACTGGACGGCTCGCAACAGAGTGCCATCTATACCATACTCTGGCAAAATGTCCCAAAGTCTCTTTCGCACAACTCTGTCAAATGCCTTCTCCAGATCTACAAAACCGCAGAAAACCTTCCGCTCCACTGCCAGATGCTTCTCTACGATGTTGCGGAGTGAGAAGACTTGAGCCGAATTTTATTTATACCCTTTCATTGTTTTTCCTGTTGTTGAACTATGTACCTACTATATTCCAGTAAATACCTATATAACGGCCTTTTGGAAACCGCTTGAAACACAATTGCTTTACGTAATTAAGTGGCCGAGTACGTCCAGCGTGAAATCGAGTATGCGCGATAATATAATAATTTATTGCCCCATATTTCACTGAGCTAGCCCCAACGGGGCGCGCCAGGACTACGGATACGAATTGTGACGAAGATATCATGATGAATTTGTTACTAGGAAACTTTTGAATTATCGTTATTATTTTGAAATATTAGAGGACTTCTTGTGGCGCCAGGACCCTAGTAGCAATAGCTCACGTGGTATCAAACTAGCTATATTTTTTCAATTTTGAAGATTAACCCCAATGTGAATTCAGTTGAGTAAAGAGCCATAAATCTGCAGATAATTGCTCGACCTAATCAATCAAACTCAGGATTTTGTAACTGACAAACGCACTATATGCTACAAGCCCGTTGAAACTTTAATCGTCGACGAAATGTAGGTGTACACAATACACTTCTGCCGGCTCCACCTAGGGAATAATAGGCATGGCAATGTTTTTAATATATATTTTATTATTATATTGTACCTCGCTCCGATTCACGGGCTGTACCCGGTCCTTTGAATAAAAGGCTAGCATGAGAAAATGGGTCTAACACGTAGAGGCAATTGAGTAAAGTCAATATTATGTAACCTGCTGAAATCAATTGCTGAAAATGAGAAACATAAACTGCGAACTGACCCCGGCAGGTGCAAGGACTATCGAAAAAATGAAAAAAAAACAAGGACTATATGTGTGTGATCTACGCTGTTAGCCACGGGGCCTTTACAGCTTCACCGGAAAATAGGGCGCGTGTGCAACAACTACGCAACTAGCGCAAGGGCGCCTCAAGGAGGAACGGCTTTGGCTTAGGCGGTCGCTATGCAGGGGAGCATATACTAGGTATCTCGCCGTGGTGCTTCGCACCGGCTGGCGTCTGATCCTGGATGCGGTATCTGTATTCGAAAGACGGAAAGGGCACCGGGAGATCGGAACACACACACAAGATCGGAATGGACATTTCGTATATACCACGGGGCACCGACGGTTTTTCGGAGGAATCAGGTCTGGACAGATTGGAGTCTGTTTATGTGAGGGCGGGTGACGTACCCTAAAACCTCACAAGCGAACGTCATGATGGGGAAAACAAGGGCTATATACTGAGGTTGATAGATAAAAACTGGACTATTTCAAAGGTGATGAACACCGGCCATAATTAGTAATACCTAACTACCCGTGGCCGGTGGTGACTCGCCGCACACTAGATAGGCCTATCACAGGCCCTATCATAGGCCCTTTAAGGTCGTCCTAAGACAACTGAGAGCAACAACGGTGTGAGTGGCGTGTGTCAGGAACAGGAGTGTCGAGAGGCGCAGTACACTGCGCTTTCCCTGAAGTTACTCGTAGCGTTATTATTATTATAAACCAATGGCAAGGCAAAGGCCTCCCCTTTCTTATATTTTATTGTCTATTGGAAAGAACCTGTTAGAACTCTGTACTCTCTGCCTACCTCGCAAGGGAGCTGGCGTGATGATAGAGATAGAGATAGATAGATTATTGTCTATAATTATTATTATACAATTTTAATTCAGATTAAATGTTGTCAATGCTCTAGGTAACGTCTAGTCGTGGGCAAAGTCTAGTTAATTCATAAAATTACTCCATAATGATTTCATCAAAATAAAGAACAAAAATTACAATAATAAAAAGAAAAATCTTATTTCTAGGACTGAATACAGAAAACGTCGACTAATACCTTAATAAAAATAATGAGTGTTCTCCGCTTCTGTAATGGGCATCTCTATCAAGGCGCTGAATTGAACTTTAACAAAAAAAATTAGATAATATCTTCTCTAGTCGCAAATTTAATCCGTAAAGGAGATTTGAAAAGAGTAATTTATGTAAGTTACATTAATCAAGAAAGGAAATGAAGTTACTATACGTGTTAGCGTTATCTCTTACACACCCTTAGCACGAAAACTTTGACATAAGTGACGCTAGCTAGTAAGCGTTCTGTCACGTTCATGTTTATTTAGTAAATTTCTAGTAGGACAAGCATAACATATCTACTCGGTATCGTCACACTAACTTCAATCTTTTCAAGGCTTGCCAACTTATTGACGTTATTATAATATTGTCTAGAGCACGTGTCGACACATTCATGTATTTTAGTTAATTAATGGTAAGTAAAGGATGGCTTATCAACTATATAGTGATACGCCACCGTTAATCTAACCGTGCCAAGCTCTTAGGCAATAGCGTTACTATACGAGTTAGCGCATGTCTTAGCACCAACAGATTGACGTTAGCATGACGCTTTCGAGATGATATGCTATCCTTTATAAACTGCAAGTTACAATAACGATAACAAAAAACGGTTTGGGCTTAGGCTCTACCTTAAATCCGATCTTACTCTCGTAATACCAAGAATCATATATTATAGTATATAGTAATGAGCCAAAGCTGAAAAATAAAATCATACTATTATTGTACATCTGTACTCTCTGCCTACCCCGTAAGGGATCTGACGTGATGATATAGATAGATAGATAGATACTATTATTTTTTAGGTATTACCTTACCGATGGACGATTTAGCGCAGTGGTTAAGAGCTTAAGCCGCTCGGCCCACTGTGTCTAATTGTCGCGTGTTCGATTCCCGCACGGGTCAAATCTTTGTTATCCACAATTATTTGTGGATGTGAATTTTCTTATTTGTAAACGCACCCACGATACAGGTATAAGTTCTAGTGTGGGGCTACGTTTTTTAAAGAGAAAAAAAAGATTCTAAATATAAATAAAAAATAATTAAGGAATAAGACTAGGTATACTGGTTTAATTAGTGTTAAATACCCCAAGAATAACATTAGACAGGCCCTTTAGAGCTTTTCATGAAAAGATTGATCGAGTTGGAATGCTATTCTTGTCATACTACATTTTTGCTTAACAGCGTGACAGTTCGTTTTACTCGCCAGCGTCACTTAACGTCAACTTTTCGTACTAAGCAGTCTTATCTCGCATCATCCTTTGCGTAGCAGCTTACTTTTACGTACCACATTACTTCTTATGACTAAGAAAGCAATACAACTATACCAGTATCATAAAGATGTACTATTCTCGATATTACACATAAAGAAAGGAAATAAAGAGTAATAGGTACCTAAAAACCTTCACGATAATACTAACTACTTCCCACATATACGACTTGTTATTTTTGTATATATTTAAATAGTCATCTAGAGTATAATAAGCGCTTATGAAGCGTAGTTTTAATACAAGCTTTGAATTGATTTTCACTAAGTTTATTGACGTCCAGATGAATTTTATTAGGAATTCTAACATAGTAACCCATGAAAGAAGTGTGAATTTTTGACAGACGAGATGTTTGTAAGGTGAGAACCTGTTGGAACTCTGTGCACTCTGCCCTCTCCGCAAGCGATCTGGCATAATGATATAGATAGATACATAAAAAAAGGAAACAAAAAGTAATAGATACCTAAAACCTTTCCGATAACGCTAGCTACTTTTTACACATGACGGAAACGTTTTGTCAGTAAACCCGCATCAATTTGACAAAGTCTAGCGAATCAGTCCTGCCTCGCCAAAGCTGCTCAACTTAAATACTCTCTATTCGATAGCTAAAAAAGGTTATTCACGTTTATATATCGGAAGGTAAATCAAACTTTTATAGATCGGTACAGCTTCATAGCTACTAGCGATGTGTACCGAAGACAATATCAGTGTCTGGAAATTTCCGGCAAAGGGCATTGTCGAAAATGGCCCCAGAACCAACAAACATTTGATCCATGCCGTCATTATTTATCTATTTTATTAAAATAATGGCAAATATCCATATCTGACGGACAATTTGCAATCTAAAACGAATATTTCAAAGTATTGTAAGTACTTATATCGAAGTCGCCGACATCTTTACTAAATGTCAACACACACAATATAACCTCATATGTATTAATGGCTACTGAATTATAACCACAAAATCTAATACTTTTTGTACAATTTTGCGATTCCCCTGCTTGTTCGTTTAATAATAAATGCCTTAAGAGAATTTATGGGTGATTTGAAATCATACAAGCATTTTTTCATTGATGTTGGTTCTAGGGCCAAATCATGTATGGCCGCCGAGCAATGTCCTTTACAGACAATATTCAGCTATTATAAAACACATTGACGTACTACCGGTTATTATCAAGTTTTATATAATAAGATCGGGTGAATAAATCTTTAAAACGATACCTTCTAAATTGCTATCATTAAACATAGCTAAGTTAATTAGCAGGTTCTCATATATACATAGACAAAATTGTAAAGATTCGGTATTTTAAGTACTTATCGGTAAAAAACGGTTAAAGTATTTTCATCATCGTGATTCTCCGGTTTTTATTGAACCGGTTTACATCACTAGTACCTACTACCCGTAGGAGGTACTCTTACTACTACAGTAGATTTTTAATTAATCTGGTGACATTTCTGGATTATTCTGATATGCCTTTTTATTTTACTGACACACATTTGCTCGGTAAGCGTGTATATCCGCTACGACAAGAGCCGTTCTTCGCTATGGCCGATTAAACGTAACGCCATGCGTTACAACAACTTCGTGGTATGATACTATACGATCAAAGCGAACAAGGGTTTATAAAGTGTTTTGTCTGGCGCTATACACAATGAACAAACAAATAACGTATATATTGTACAAATTCTGAAAAGAGAAACACATTTTCACATAGGTTAGGTACGGACAGACAGTAATTATACATTATTGTTGGGGGTCTGTCCAAGAGCGTGCTCGTCGCGACCCCTGCCAGTCATTGTGGCTGCAATCTTGGACCGAAGACGTACCGCAGTGCGGGCTAGGGCGTCCCCCCGAGGCGACGCGTACCGGCCCGCCCCCGTCGGTGCGAATATAGGTGGAAGCGGCGATGGGGGCCGCCACCGAAAGGGGTCTCCTTGTGTCTAATACGATATTCCAGCACAAGGACATACATTTGTATACGTGGAGAAGGAATGAACAAAAAAGCATGATAGATCTGATCCTGGTTGATAACCGTCTCCGAAGCAAACTACAAGATACGCGTGCGTATAGAGGCCCCACTCTGGAATCAGACCACTATCTCGTAGTTGCGCGATTTAGTGGTCTGTTCAGGAAGTGGAGGCACTGGCGAGAGCGTATCCCCTTCGGAGACCTTGAAAGATTAAAGGTTGAAAAGTTGCAAGATGAGAGCGTGAGGAGAATGTATGAAGACAGAGTCCGAGACAAGCTTTTGACAGCAGGCTCTTCGGACTCAAATGTAGATGAATGCTGGAATAGCCTGAAAGAGAGTTTGGTGGAATCCGCGAAAGAAGTATGTGGTTGCTCAAAGAAGCATATATACAGCAAAAGGTGATGCATGGTGGGATGCGGAGTTGCAAAGCTCCGTAGAAAGTAAGAAGAAAGCGTGGCAGGACTATGTATCTTCTTTGAACCTGAATGCCAGTATGACAGAGATGAGGAAAGAAATATACCGGCAATGCAAGAATGCCACTAAAACTTTAGTGAAAGAAAAGCGTGAAAGAGCCAGTATGATTGAGGAGGAGAGGCTGGCGAAGAACTTCGAGAACAACACCAAACTCTTTTGGAGCAAGGTGAGAAAGGCTCGAGGTGATTCGTCAGGCTCCAGAATGGAAAGGATAAAATCTAAAGATGGTGACATTCTTGCAGACACACAAGCTGTGCTAAACCGGTGGAGTGAATATTTTGGAGAAATGTATGGAGATGACCCGGATGCTGATGCCGCAGACGTGCCTAAAGGCGAGATTGCGGCACCAGAATCAACGGAGGACATCACTATGGAAGAAGTTGAATGGGCGATAGGAAGTATGAAAAACGGTAAAGCTGCGGGAGTAGACATGATATCTGCCGAGATGATCAAATATGGTGGAACTTGCGTCCGGGACGCTTTCCGGGCCCTTGCAAACCTTTGCTGGAGGACCGGTAGAGTCCCTACAGATTGGCGCCGCGCAGTCATTCTACCCTTGTATAAAGGCAAGGGTTCACAATATGACTGCACCAATTACAGAGCCATCAGTTTGATCAGCTTGGCAGCCAAGGTGTACGGTAAAATTATTGAACGGAGAATGCGCGTGAAGTCCGATGGAATGTTGTGCGGCACAAGGGGGTTTCAGGTCTGGAAGAGGATGTTCGGATCAAGTTTTTTCCCTCCGCAACATCGTAGAGAAGCATCTGGCAGTGGAGCGGAAGGTTTTCTGCGGTTTTGTAGATCTGGAGAAGGCATTTGACAGAGTTGTGCGAAAGAGACTTTGGGACATTTTGCCAGAGTATGGTATAGATGGCACTCTGTTGCGAGCCGTCCAGTCCACTTATGTGGACTGCAAGGCATGCGTACGGGTGGGTGGTAACAGGTCACCCTGGTTTCACGTTAAAATCGGCGTCAAGCAGGGTTGCGTGTTGTCCGCTAGACTGTTTATAATATATCTGGACAAAAGTCTTCAAAGACTGAAAGCGATGAATGAAGGTGTACAAATGGGTGACTTAGTGGTAAACCATCTACTTTATGCAGATGACGCGGTTTTAATAGCGTCAACAGCCACTGATCTGCAAACACTAGTCACAGTTATGAAAAACGACAGCATGATCAATGGCTTACACTTGAATGTGAAGAAAACCAAGATTATGGTTTTTGAAAGGGAAGAAACCAGAACGAATGTAAGGATTGTGGTTGGTAACGATGTGCTAGAGCAAGTGAATGAGTTTGTATATCTTGGATGCGCCTTCAGTAAGGATGGGAAATACACCGCTGACATAGAGAGTATTCTATAAGAAGAGTGAGTGCGGGGAACAGAGTGAATGGTGCGATGGGAAAGCTACTCGGGAGCCGGCACTTAAGCCATAAGGCGCAGCTGGCCATACATAACGGAGTTCTTGTCCCAACGCTGTTATATGGTAGCGAGAGCTGGGTATGTAAGAAGGAGAACAAAAGTAGGATAAATGCGGTAGAAATGCGAGCTCTGCGGAAGATGTGCGGAGTGAAGCTGACCGACCGCATTAGCAAGAGCATAGTAAGACAGCGAGTAGGTATGAAAGATAGTATCGGTGTAAAGATGAGAAAGGGCATGCTCCGCTGGTTCGGGCATATAGAAAGAATGCCAGAGGAAAGAATGACAAAACAGATATACAATGTGAAAGTGGAAGGATGCAGGTACCGGGGAAGACCTAGACTATCTTACCACGACCAAATAAACCGAGTCTTATCTGATGGAAAAGTCAAGAGTCTCCGTAACCGGCGAGCGTGTATGAGACGAACT
Source organism: Phalera bucephala (assembly GCA_905147815.2). Lineage (NCBI taxonomy): Eukaryota > Metazoa > Arthropoda > Insecta > Lepidoptera > Notodontidae > Phalera > Phalera bucephala. Next base: position 16,006,020 of record LR990612.1, read on the forward strand.
ATGAGAGTCGAGGAAGCCAGAGAGGTATGTAAGGAAAGAACCTGTTGGAACTCTGTACTCTCTGCCTACCCCGCAAGGGATCTGGCGTGAGGTTATAGATAGAGATAGATAGATAGATATTCAATGGCAATAAGAGGCATGACCCGTTTCTATACTTATGGCTTTATGCCTTAACACCATTAAATTAAATATTAATTTCGTTTGGCAATTAGAACTGTCACTATCCATCCTATGAAAAATTCTATAACTGCATTCATTCATGAAACCCAATATTCTCACCGTAGGAACTTTCCACGTAGAAAATATGGTGAAAATATGATAAATAAACAGTGCCGGCGCGCAGCCACTTTCAAATTTAAATCATGCGAATAATCACTGCAAGCTGCGCCTCGGGGCTGTAGTGCGGCTTATTACATTTCTGAGATACGATATCTCAACGTTAATTATTTGAGTCCGGCCAGTTGATGAAGATGTTCCAGCAAGCTTAATGGGCCGTCCTGTTGCTACAACCTCGGCTTAGCGTTTGTAATTCAGCAGAATTTATACCATGCGTATTATTTAGGCGTCGGAATACAGCCGAAATTTCAAGCTGGAATCATACTTTTACGTAAATATGTTTTGGGGTAAAAAGTATGGATGTTTATATCCGTAAGGGATTTATAATCTTTTTTGTTTTAGTCTTTTTTGTGGAATAATTTTCAGTTAGTCGTGGGTAGGTTTTCAGGATGACGTATTTGTACTACTATATTATCACGCCCGATCCCTTGCGGGATAGGCAGAGAGTACAGAGTTCTAACAGGTTCTTTCCTTACACACCTCTCTGGCTTCCTCCACTCTCGTAGTTATTCTCATACACGCTCGCCGGTTACGGAGGCTTTTGACTAGTCCTTCAGATAAGACTCGGTCTATTTGGTCATGGTAAGATAGTCTAGGTCTTCCCTGGTACCTACATACTTCCCCTTTCGCATTGTATATCTGTTTTGTCATTCTTTCTTCTGAAATTCTTTCTATATTCCCGTATTTGTATAAAAATATAAATATGACATTTTATTTTTCTGCAATATTAAACGCTTAAACTATGATCAACGAGAATATAATGAATGCATGCATCATGTTCATCAAAATATGGGTAGAGAGGAGAAATCTCGTAGTAATCTACCATACTTCCTTGCTTGCACATTGACTCATTATATCAAACACGCAATAAGTTTGTGATGTTGCAATCAACGAAGCGACAAAATCCTTAATATTTATGGTTTATCTTCGAATGTCATCTGTTTCAGCACGGATTTCCATCCAAAACTGATTGAGCAGTATGCGAAAAAACCTGACAACAAGGATACCTATCTACTACCACCACCTACTGAACTGCAATCTCAATAGGTCGCATGATGTGGCATGCCGTTTGGACATATCAGAGAGTATACCCTTCTTCGTCTTCCCTACAAAGGACTAATAATCTTCTAAAAATGTTTCAGCTACAAAAGTAGAAATAAGGACTGTCTATGTACGGCCTCATGTGGGTCTAAGCCCATGCAAAACTTTTAGCATAAACCGCTAGTGACGTTGCGAAAACAGCAATGATGTATGGCGTTTTGACGTTTATACTGGATTGAGGAAGCAGTCGTGCCTTTTGGGCTCTCTTTTATATGTAAGCACTAAACTATAATATAATCGAAATGCGTACGATACAATATTCCCTGTTGCTAAAAGTATCACGTGTACCTTGCTTCTCACTAAGTACACGCCTACATTTTTATAAATATCAAAACATTTTTAAAAAAATATGCCACTATTTGTAGAACTTAACAGCGATAAACTATATTTTATTATTCCTAGATAACCTTTTGGTTATCAAGAAATAATAAAATCTCGACCTTTGTTATCTTTGAAATAATAATGCTTAATTATTTGCTATACGATAACATTGAAATGATATGTGCTTTACTAATTTGACATAACAAAATAATTACTTTTTTATGCAAATTTTATCGTGTATAAATATTTGCATAGAATAAAAATATTATATTGTTCTGTAGGCGTATAATAAATAACTTTAAAAAAAAAAGGGAAACCGACTTCAAAATGCAAAAAATAAATATTGGAAGTCAGTGCCGGTCGGTTACTTGGCACCAACTTTAATATTTATTTTTTACTTATTAAAGTAGGTTTCCTTTTTTTAAGTAATTTATTTTACAATATTAAGTGATATATTATATTATTTTGCTTAGTTCTACAGGAAGGTACCTACAGGATTGATATAATACCCATAATAACGAAATCTATACATTCGTGCAGTTTGCCGTTAAGAAGTCCCCTGGTGTATCTTCGAAGTCCAAGGTCCAATGCCGATGAAATTAAAATAAGACTACTTAGAAGCTATATTGAACCCAACCCAAAAAGAATTATCAAAATCGGTCCAGAATTGACGGACTTTGTGAATAGAAATCGTGTTTGAGCGGAGTAAGCGATGATCGAGAATGGTCAAATAATGGATTTTATTTTTATGGGGGTTCAATTACATATTTTTTTCTTTAGTTCCTTAGTCCTATAAGCAGAAATAGGCATAGCTTAAAAGGAGAATCGTTTTCCAGCAAACATTTCAAACTACGCTCTTGATTTTACATGGGGTACATTGCTCGTAGAACTGCCCACTGCCATTTAGGTGCCATGTCTATGTTTATATTTATACAGCATATTTCAAGGCCAGGAGTAGTCGTGATCCCCGTGTTTATATATGCTGCACATGCATGTCATGCTACAATTAGATAATCGTGACAATCATTGGATATACTTAACTCAGAAAGGTTATCAACACGACTCTTGTGTTTCAGCAGCAACATATTAAGGAGCTTCATGTCGATTTACGGATGAAATGATATAATGAAAGATAAGTAAGGGTGTACAAAGTACATCCATATTTCGCAGTGTTTTAGTTTTTATTTTTGTTCCCAATGGGACAAAAAGCGAAACTGTCGATATTCTTGGGGATTGAAATGATCATGTCTTGCGAAGAGTGAAATAACATTTTAATTAACTATAAAATCTATGTTACGAGCGTGTACGTATTGAGAAGCATCTCAAATCATACAAGCAACTATTAGAATGAGAGACAGAACTTTTGTGGTTTAAGACATTTCTTGTAAACTGTACTTTTCTGTCAAAACAATATAAAGACCCCGTATGTCTGATCATTTGAGAAATAATAAATTTAAAGACCACAAAGATATATAATGTTAAACTGGTAAGGCACTGAACGATGGTACAAAAGGATCATAATGGTTTGATAAATTGACGACCTTAGTAACTAAATTGATGAAGGCGTCATCTAGGCGGCGACGGTTGATTGAAGTTTGCTAAACTACGAGTAGATATTTCCAATTGTACTTATAGAACCATATCTACTATGTAATAGTAATTATAGTTCCAAATCAAATCACTTTATTTGCGAAAATGGGTTACAGTGGATGTTAACAGCATAACTTCCTTGATTGTCTAGTGGCGTATAAGGCACGTAAGTCCTGGGTTCGAATCCTATGTTGAACTAGGTGTACAAGGTTTTCTATCGAAAAATTCCCAGTATCATTCCGAAGTCTGTAATTGTGCCCAGTAAAATGGCATTTACCCCCGACCACATGGAACCTAAAATCGTTGACGAAAAGTGGATTTATGCAGTATCTCTGCCGCCCCTGCTTGCGGAATATAGGCGTGACCGTGTTTATTTTTTTAAGTAAACGCTTTTATGTTATAATATTATAATATTAGCCCTGTTAAGAAACTGTCACACCGTTAGGCACGGGCCTTCTCTCAAACTGAGAGGGCTTAGGCCATAATCTACCACGCTGGCCCAGTGCGGGTTGATGAACTTCACACCCCTTCGAGAAACCCTTAGGCATGTAGGTTTCCTCACGATGTTTTCCTTCACCGTTAAAGCAAGTGATAGTTAATTTTTAATACGCACATGCTTTTGAAAAGACAGAGGTCCGTACCTGGGTTTAAACCCAAGGCTAACACTGCTACTTTTATAGTTAATACTTTTTTTTTCTTGTAACGCCTAAAAGTTTTCTCTTGGCTTAAACAATTACTAACAAAATATTAACATACGTTTCGGTTTTCAGAGGCGTTTGAATCTTATCACTTAAATCCGTCAGCAAACAAAATTCTCCCACAATATTATGTTCGAGATACTAAGACTGCGTAATTCCCCTTTCATTTTCAAAGAGGACGGCTTTATAAGACGCTAAAGGGCCCCCTTTAGCGGCTTATAAAGCTATATGCTTTTGAAGAGCTCAAGAAAATCCTTAAAGATACAGCAAAAACCGTAGACAGAATAACTGATGGCTTATTCATATTATTTCTAAGTAGTTAAGCCCTAGCTAGCTGCTTCCATGCATTTGGTGCATCTACACTTACATTTGGTGGGTTTTTTGTGTGAGAGTGATCTACGCTGTTGGCCGCGGGGCCTTTACAGTTTCACCGGACTAGAGGGGAAAGGTGCAACCACTACGCTCGAGTGGGTAAGACTATGGATAAGGCCGTGAGGGAGGCAAGTCAAGAATCTCTGTAACCGACGAACATGTATGAGACGAACTATAATATAGGAGGAAGCCAGATGGGTGTGTAAGAAAAGAACCTGAGGGAACTTTTTACTCTCTGCCTATCCCACAAGAGATCTGACGTGATGATATAGATACTGATAGATAGATATATTTTATAGTCTAATCCCCACAAAATAAATAGTACCCTATGTGTTAAACCAGGTAAGTAAAGACACTATCTGAAATATCACACTTTCACATTTATAATACTAGTAGAATGTAAAGTATGTATGTTTAGTTGTTTGGATATTTTTTTACTCGATCACGCAGAACCGGTTGAACGGATTTGGATGAATTTTGCATACACATAGTTTATTATCTGGATTAATATATAGGATACTTTTTATCCTGAAAAAATGTTAGGTTACGGTCTAAAGTCAACGCGAACGAAGTCGCTGGCAGAAACTAGTTTATAATATTAGTAAGATTAGTGGGATATGTAAACGTTTCTTTAAACCTCATATAGTTAACACTATATCTGTTATCAAGTAATCCAGTAGAGAATGATGACAATAAAATTTAAGTAAATTTAAAATTAAACCTCGGTTTATAATGTAGTGTATATTTTCCGTTCCAATAGGTATCAAATAGTGATTGCACACACGATATAGATTCATAAATCTATATCGCGTTCATTCTCCTGATATCAATTGATCATTATGTTTGCACGCAAATAAATTTACTCAAATAACCCGTATGAAACCAATTTATTATGGTTATTAATTATGTTCATCAAAAACTAAATTTATGCAATAATTTAGGAAGTGTAAATAACAAAATGTTATTTACGTACAAAGATTTCCGTGTACCCGTGTTGTCTCACCACCTGAACACAAACACTCATGGACGTAGTGATGAGCTTTCTGAAACCGATTTTATTTACTTTTAACGGTAATACAAACTTGCATACGCAAAGTTAGGATTTATTATCCGAATGTCTTTTCCTATTGCTTTTCTGTTGAATTTTACGAAGAAATGAGAATATTTTTAAAAGTTTCAACATTATATGATTACATGATGAAACTAGGAAGGAGTCAGGAGTCTCCGTAACCGGCGAGCGTGTATGAGACGAACTATGAGAGTAGAGGAAGCCAGAGAGGTATGTAAGGAAAGAGCCTGTTGGAACTCTGTACTCTCTGCCTACCTCGTAAGGGATCTGGCGTGATGATATAGATAAAACTAGGATAAATGCGGTCAAAATGCAAGCTCTACGGAAGATGTGCGGAGTCAAGCTAATCGACCGTATTCGCAACAGCGTAGTAAGAAAGCAAGCAGATATGAAAGATAGTATCAGTGTAAAGATAAAGAAAGAGTGTGCTCCGTTCGCTCGGGCATATAGAAATAATGTCAGAAGAAAGAATGACAAAACAGATATACAATGTAAAAGTGGAAGGGTGTTGGTACCGGGGAAGACCTAGACTATCTTAACATGAACAAATAGACCGTATCTTATCTTAAGGTGAAGTCAAGAGTTTTCGTAACCGGCGAGCGTGTATGAGACGAACTATGTGACTGGAGGAAGCCAGAGAGGTATGTAAAGAAACAACTTGATGGAACTTTGTACTCTCTGCATAACCCGCAAGGGATCTGGCGTAAGAATAAAGATATATATATGATTACAATGTACCTACTTAAAAATACATTTATTTTTAAAATATAGACAAGTACTCGACATTGGCGAAATTATGTTGTCCTTGCCACAAAGGCCAATAGACAAGGTTTGAATTGAATTTAAAATATAGACAAACATTTACGTACCTTAAACGGCCGTATACCCTGAAGGGGTGGGCAAGCAACACCTTCATAGTACCAATAACATTATTTATTGTAATTAGAACCTAAGTTCATACACAGGACTATGATTTTTTTTATAATTCATAGACAGTTCAGTTGACAGTACGCAGGTATCGTAAATACCCCAATTTTCCTGAACAATGATCTTAAAATGGGCTCTTTTGTATGGGATTAGTATTAAAAACTAACACAAAGATAGATTATGCTCTTTCTGCTTACTACTATGCATACGCCTACGCATGGATTCGTTATGGAATCAAGTCACACAGCACTGATGCCATTTATATATTAGAAATAGAGTTTGTATATCTTGGATGCGCCTTCAGTAAGGATGGGAAATACACCGCTGATATAGAGAGAAGAGTGAATGCAGGTAATAGAGAGAATGGTGCGATGGGAAGGCTACTTGGGAGCCGGCACTTAAGCCAAAAGGCGCAGCTGGCCATGCATAACGGAGTGCTTGTCTCAACGCTGTTATATGGCAGTGAGAGTTGGGTATGTAACAAGGAGAACAAAAGCAGGTTTGGGCATATAGAAAGAATGCCAGAAGAAAGAATGACAAAACAGATATACAATGCGAAAGTGGAAGGATGTAGGTGCCGGGGAAGACCTAGACTATCTTACTATGACCAAATAGACCGTGTCTTAGCTAAAGGGCAAGTCAAGAGGCTCCGTAACCGGCGAGTGTGTATGAGACGAACTATGAGAGTGGAGGAAGCCAGAGAGGTATGTAAGGAAAGAACCTGTTGGAAATCTGTACTCTCTGCCTACCCCGCGAGGGAGCTGGCGTGATGATATAGATAGATAGATAGATAGATAGATGAGCGCCGTAAAACCAAATTAGTCCTTCCAACACCAAGAATAGAAATGCACAGAAATAGCCCTCAATATAGTAGCATACAAGTGTATAATAAGTTACCTGATTATATAAGAAATACAAATGATAACAGTACTTTCAAAAATAAAATAAAGTCATTATTACTAAAAAATGTTTCTATAATATAAAAGAATTTATGAAAGATAAGTGGTAGCTAAATCATCATTTCAGCCTATACTTGTCCACTGCTGAACATAGGCCTCCCCAATCGCTTTCCAGCGTAACCGGTCCGATGCCACCTGCATCCAACGATTTCCTGCGATTTTCACAAGATCGTCGGTCCATCTGGTAGGCGGTCGTCCTACGCTGCGCTTGCCAATACGTGGTCTCCACTCTAGAATCTTTCTGCCCCAACGCCCGTCCGATCTTCGCGCTATGTGGCCAGCCCATTGCCACTTCAGCATGCTAATCCTGAGGGCTATGTCGGTGACCTTGGTTCTTCTACGAATCTCCTCATTCCTGATTCGATCACGTAGTGAAACGCCGAGCATAGCTCTTTCCATAGCTCGTTGAGCAACTTTGATCTTTTTTATGAGACCTATTGTAAGAGACCACGTCTCTGATCCGTATGTCATCACTGGTAACACACATTGACTAAAAACTTTAGTCTTTAGGCACTGAGGTATTTTGGATGAGAAGATGTTGCGCAGTTTCCCGAACGCTGCCCAGCCGAGTTGGATTCGTCGATTGACCTCTCTTTCAAAGTTGGACCTACCTAACCGGACTGCCTGTCCCAGGTAAATGTATTCGTCGACAACTTCAAGAGTAGAGTTCCCAACGGTGAGTGCGGTGGGTACGACATGGACATTAAACATTATTTTTGTTTTGTCCATATTCATTTTAAGACCCACTTGTTGGGATACTCTATTAAGGTCACCGAGCATTCGTCCTAGATCTTCCAGCGACTCCGCCATGACCACAATGTCGTCGGCAAATCGAAGGTGAGTGATGTATTCGCCATTGATGTTGATGCCAAGTCCTTGCCATTCCAAGAGCTTGAAGGCGTCCTCTAAGGTGGCCGTAAACAGTTTCGGAGAAATGACGTCTCCCTGTCTTACTCCTCTTTTTATGGGGATCACCTTCGTGCACTGCCCCTGTACTCGGACTGACATGGTGGCGTTATTATACAAGCACTTCAACACTTCGATGTACCTATAGTCAATGCGGCATCGCTGGAGAGATCTAAGAACCGCCCAAGTCTCGATCGAATCGAAGGCTTTCTCGTCCACAAACGCCAAGCATAGTGGCCGATTATACTCCTCAGTCTTCTGTATAACCTGCCGCAGCGTAAGGTAGCTAAATAAGTAGTAATAAACTAGAAATATGTATATAATTATTTATATGTATATATTTGAGAAAAAAATATAACAAGGTTTGCGACACCCTAGCAGAGTCATGTACATAAATTATACACACTACAATTATAGTTAAGTCTGTAACTTTATGTACATTGGGTAATAAATAAATAAAAATCACACAACCAAATTGTTGGAAAACATTACCGATACACGAAAAAATGGACAGAAAATCTATTACCGATGACGTTAAAACATATCTGGACTTTTCTACAAAAAATATATACAAATACAGATTTGTATCATAATAATTTATTGCATAAAAACGAGAAAACTTAAACGGTATCAAAACGTGTCCCCGAAAACAAATAAATAGCGTTCGCAAATTCCAGATCCCTATCGGTATTCCTTCGTCAAGGGTTTTTCAAGAAGCATTATCGTTGGCACGATGCCATCGGGCTCTCTTCCTAGTCTGGATGGTTTAGGAGTGGCGCCGTACAGCCGCACGTGGTCAGCACATGACTGAGTACTACATAGGAAGCTTGAATTTTTAAAACCTAGCCTCATACTGGGAATTATTTCTATGTTATGGGTGCCTTTACAAAGACACAAATCATCATCATCTCAGCCTATACTTGTCCACTGCTGAACATAGGTCTCCCTAATCGCTTTCCAGCGTAACCGGTCCGACGCCACCTGCATCCAACGACTTCCTGCGATTTTCACAAGATCGTCAATCCATCTGGCAGGCGGTCGTCCTACGTTGCGCATGCCAATACGTGGTCTCCACTCTACAATCTTTCTACCCTGACGCCCGTCCGATCTTCGCGCTATGTGGCGCGCTCATTGCCACTTCAGCTTGCTAATCCTGAGAGCTATGTCGGAGACCTTGGTTCTTCTACCAATCTCCTCATTCCTGATTCAATCGCGTAGAGAAACGCCGAGCATAGCTCTTTCTATAGCTCGCTGAGCAACTCTGAGCTTTTTTATGAGACCTATTGGCCGCGCAAGGATCGAATTAGCTATTACACAATCCATTGGGCGGAGCAGCTTAAGGTCTTAACCACGAGACCTAGCTGTCTGTCGATTTTCTATACAATCGCTGTAAATTCTGTCTACCATCATTGGACACTAACTAACTATATCATCACGCCATACTCTTTGCGAGGTAGGCAGAGAGTACAGATTTCCAACGAGTTCTTTCTTTACAGACCTCTATGGTTACTCCACTCTTATAATTTGTCTCATACATGTTTTCCGACACTATCACAGATGTTAATCAGCCTGTGTAAGAAGTGCACTGTCTATGAATTATGAACATATACTATGACTCGCCCTTTGCCCTATGTGAGCGATGGCAAGTAACGCAACTCGACGCGAACAAATGAGCGATCTACGCGACCACGAAAGAAAGAATGTAGGCACGTTATACATTTGATATTTAAGCGCGATAACGAAACACACCGCACGAGGCTTACATAGGACGATAGGATATATTTAACTAGAGCTGCCAACTGTTCAGGATCCCCAGGTCTAATTTTGAAGGACATCCGAAGGGGAGTCGGGTTTTAAGGATGCGTCTTGATGAAATCTGTATACTAAATCCGGGGCAGCGGTTGATTGAAAAATAATAAATTGAAAAAGAAAACGTTTTTACATGCTGCTGTTTCCTAGAATAACGGTAGTGATAGATGAAGATACAGATAGATAAAAGCAACACATGAGTCCGTTTCTGATTTAAGTACGTCTTGATGAAACGTCCAATAGTTTCCAATCAAAAATGTTAAACTTTATAATTCAAATCTTACTACTAAACAGTTAAATTAGAAAATGAATCCATAAAATGTCTTTTAAATATTAGATTAAAGTGGGATCAGATGGGGAAAAACTAGATGATGCAAAAGTCGAAGCTCATTTTGACCATAAAGCATTAACAGTAACGCTTTTGCAGTAATAACATTATTCTGAGGTCACGTTCTTTACCACAAATATTCCCAACGCTAGATTACTCACATCTCAAGTGAACCCGAAGTTTCATCTACCTGTGCTAGAAACATCAAGCAATTTAGGAAACATTAATCCAAATACTTTTTTTTGTTTAGTCCAAACGAAGCCCCACTCTGGAAATTATTCCAGTGTCGTGGGTGCGTTTTAGGAACACCCAGATCGCAACAAATACTTGTGGATCACACAAAGATTAGTGCCGTGCGGGAATCAAACTCGCGACTACTCGATCCAGTGAGCGGAGCGGCTCAAGCTTTTAAGCACCGGATCAAGCAATCTGTCCAAATTGTACTAAGAAAATATGAAATAACGCGTATTGAGTCGAAAACCTTAAAATGATTTCGAATTTAATTTTAACAATAACGAGGCTAAAAATAATAATGAGCTGTAGGTATAACGAGCTTATCAAAACATTTCCACTTAATGTACCATTTATTTGAAACCGAAATTATAATTTGGAATATAACATTTATATTCATAATAGTCAGACGCAGACATTATTATTTTCTTTTTAATGATTCTAACGCTCTGAATCCCGATAGAATAATACTATAACATATTTATTTTAAAATGTTTCAGCGTCAATGAATAGCGTATCACTTGTAAGAGATAGAAATGAAAAATATTTATTGTGTGAATGTAGTATTAAATGTAAAAAAATCGTCAGTTGACTAAATTTTGACTTATGCTGTATTAGGATTAGATAGACTATATTGTCTGCCTAACTCGCATATCTTTATTTCTTGTAAACATTATCGATAACAGGGTGAAATTTTTTCTCAGCGGTGGAAACACTATCATGTTTTATGTCTCTAAGTACACCTGAAGCATTCTGCTGCAGCAGAGGTTTCGCCGATAATGTTGGTACCATTCAATAAAGGACGAGCATATTACCATAGTCTCGGGCACAACGCCAGACTACGCCGGACTGATTTTGGGTTGCAAATTGATGAGCAATAAATCACATTTCGTCCGATCAAGGATTCAAAACTAACCTAGTAATCGTTAAGCGCATTATTATTCACTAGAACAAATAGGTATTGTTAGTATTAGCCAATATGCCGGAATACCGATACCTATTTTACATGATAACAACACTTCAGCGCTGGAGGGTGGTGCACTTTAATTTGAATTAACCTCGACAGGCTTATAAAAGCTCAAGCCGCATCCCGCCGGCGCCGATGAGACGAGAATTCGCACCCTCATTTAAATCGCGGATTCTGTTGATGCCACCCTTATTATGCGGTTGATAAAATTGCCTTTGGATTTTCAGATTTCCTCCATTATTTACATATTTAGTTCCTACGATTTTTTTGCGAAATGAATAATTAATAAAAACAAACACCATCATGCTTATATCTTCAGGTGTAGCAGAGGTGTCCTATAACACCCACGTTTCGCCAATGATGTTGGTGCCATTAATTAGGGTACGAGCATATTATCATTGTATCGGGCACAACGCCAGATTCCGGACCGATTTTGGATTTTTTTCTAGTAAATACATCACATTTTGTCCGATCAAGGATTCAAAACTAACCTAGTAATCGTTAAGCGCATTATTATTTACTAGAACAAATAGGTATTGTTAGTATTAGCCATACGGGAATACCGATACCTATTTTACATGATAACAACACTTCAGCGCCGGAGGGTGATACTGCACTTTAATTTGAATTAACCTCGACAGGCTTATAAAAGCTCAAGCCGCATCCCGCCGGCGCCGATGAGACGAGGGTTCGCACCCTAATTTAAAACGCGGATTCTGTCGATGCCACTCTTATTACCCGGTTGATAAAATTGCCTTTGGAATTTAAGATATACCGCATTATGTACCTATATCAAATAGGTACATCACTGTGATTTTTGTCACGCTTTTATTCCCCATGCGGAGTTGGCAGAGGTGTACTGTGTATACTCACTTTTCGCCGACGATATAAGGTCCCAGGTAATAGAGGACGAGCTTATCACCGTTGTGCCGCACTCCGGATTGATACTGGAACTTTTTCTATCGAACAATTACATTTCGTCCGACCTAGGAATCAAAACCAAGGCCCTTGTGATCGTTACGCGCATTATTAGTCACTAGGCGAAAGGGGTTATCCGGTTGAAAAAATTGCCTTTAGAATTTAAGGTTTACCTTATTTATATACTTATTTGAACTCTGTGAAATTTATGTAAAAGAAAGGCAAATAAGCAGACATAATATTTTATACTAGCTTCTGCCCGCGACTTCATCTGCGTTGACTTAAAACTCCAGTTTTAAGTCAACGCCGGAAACATGTTAGGTTCGTACCTAACATATTTCCGGGAAAAAAATATTCTATTTGTTAATCCAGGTAATAAACTAAATTTCATCCAAATCCGTTCATCTGTTTTTGTCCGATTGAGTGACAAACATACAAACTTTTACATTTAAAATATTAGTAGGATAATTTAACAAATTCTCTATATATAGGTGACAAGTAAACAAACAACTTCCACTTCGCCATATTATGGTTTAAATAAATTTTGATATGATGTATAGTAATGGATCAATATGAATAACTCAAAATTTAACATTATAATTCTAATTTTATATTGTGCCTGCCTAAAGACCGATAACGTAATAATAAAATATCACATTCTGTACTACCAGTTGTACCATCTTCGAAAAGAATTGATTCAATTTATCAAGAGAAACATTTGAAGTCCTGTGAAATCCAAAATGTATCCGAGGAATAACAATAGACCCGCTTCCTTAAACAATGGTAGCAAAAACACGATATTATTAGGTATACCAATAATTAGGCCAAAAATAATGAAGGCTGGAAATTAATTATTTTAAACAAAATACACATGAGCTACGGTAAAAATATATCCACAGGGTAAATAAAGTAAATAACAAAATCTTGTGGGTTAGCGTATCACCCAAATATATTCCGCTGTGAGACACATCACTCCGTCATGCAAATTAGATGTTTCCCGAGAGGATTGTAAAGAGTTAGTTTCTCATGTATGACAAATTACCTCATACTCCACATATGCGGGATAATGTTCATGTATGTATTATACTAAAAATGAGAAAACACCCGACTTTGTTTATTATTTTAGCCTGTAATGCGTTTTGTGCAGTATTTTTAAAGCAAATTTAAAAAATGCGGGTTATTAGGAAAACTATTTGAATACAGCGTATTTTAAATAGCGTAGGTACCTACAGTAAACACCGTCACGCTTAGGCATAGGTGTACTCAGTACACCCACTTTTCGCAGACGATGTTAAGGTTCATGTAATAGGGGGTGAGCCTATTGCCATATACCGGGCACAATCCCAGACTTATACTGGGAAGTTTTTCGTTTGTTACATTTGACCGACCTAGGTATTGAACCCAGGATCTCGTGATAACCGATAATAAATGCTAATAAAGTATTTAGATACCCAAAATCTACACAATGAAGTGTTAATTGAAATATTTTTAATAATACCGCTTGATGCAGGGGTTAAAATCCCCTCCGCCTACTGGTTTGAATAATCACGGATTCGATTCCGCAGGGAACAAATCTTTGTGTGACCTACAAATGTTTGTTTCAGTGTGGGTTTGTGTATGTGAATTTCATGTTTGTAAACGCACCTACGTCACAGGAATAATTCCAAGAGTAGAGATACCAGGTTTAATTATAAAATCATGGTTAATGATGACCCTATTCTTTCTATTACTGAATCAAACTGATGAAAATGAATGAATATGACACCTTCTAGTGTTCTTGATAATAAATAAATAGAAAAGTTTTCCCAACGAATGGAAATAATAAAATACTTAAATCCAACATAAAACCAATTGTGAGTTCCAGCCACCGCTTCGTTGCAAAAAATAAACAATTACTGATTTACTTTTCTTTCTTTTAAGTCCTTTGACGTAAACAGAGATTTTTATATTGTGAGTCAAACAATAAAGAGCAGTCGCCATTCGCCCTTTGTTCCTTTCAACCGGGAGGCTTCACTTGCACTGCCATTGCGTTTGTTTATTTTTTTCATACTGAAACTCAACTTAAAAGCAAAAACTCCGCGCATTGTACTTAAGAATCATTGAGTGCACACAAATAAATTGTATTCTAGTATTATGTTGATATTTCATATAATCTTTTGAAGAATAAAGAGAGGAAATGTAGTATTTTCAGTTGTACCTACTAGTGTATTTAGAGACAAAATTAAGGTTACCAAATTTCTACGAGGATTACAGTTACAAAGTAGATTTTGAGGAAAGATTTCTAGCATGTTGAAACTTGTCGTTTATATAATAATATTAGCCCTGTTAAGGAACTGTCCCACTGTTGGGCACGGGCCTCCTCTCAAACTGAGAGGGTTTAGGCCATAGTCCACCACGCTGGCCTAGTGCGCGTTGGCGATCTTCACACACCTTCGAGAAATTCTTAGGCATGCAGGTTTCCTCACGATGTTTTTCCTTCACCGTTAAAGCAAGTGATAATTAATTATTAATACGACATTTCGAAAAGACAGAGGTGCGTGCCTGGGTTTGAACCCGAGACCTTTGACTTTGCTATCCAACGGTCTAACCACTAGGCTATCACTGCTCACAATCGTTTATATACAAATTCAATATTTAATGATCCAATAAACACACGCCTTCACAACCTTCACGCCTGTATTCCACAATCAAGGGTGAGATGTACCTGTATCAGAGATGGGACGCTTGGGAAATATAGGGGTCGTGGTGTATCAATTATTACCGATTACATTTTGTAATCTTCAATGATTACGATTACACTTTTAATCTTGAATCATGGTTAAATATTATAAAATTCAATTGTGATCATTAATCTGATTACATTTTGCCCATCTCTGACCTGTATACACCCACTCATCTACAGCAATTAATTGGAACATTTTTTAGGAAAAGCAAGATTCCATCTAACCTAATTAATAAGCCCATGTTTTTGTTAGTTAGTTTCGAGATGGAATCTTGCTTTTACTAAAAAAATGTTATAATTAATCGCTAGAAGTTGTCAGTACCTATGAATCACGCTTGTGTTTTGAAACTAACGATGAAAGCATTAGGTATTTGATTTCTTTCATTTGCTTATCTATAGCATAGTTTAGTTTATATACTTCAGGATCCACTGGATATGCTAAAATCCATTAGATACTCCAGGATCCAAGGGGTACTGACCCATAGCGCAACGAAACCTTCTTGATGATCACTTGATGATCATTCTACCATCAAATTGCTTTAATCATTCATCAATCTTAATATTTCATATATTGACTGTAAAAGGTTGAATAATCATAATGTTGTGATTTATTACTCGGAGCATATACATCAAACACGATACAATCAAAACGGGGAACAGAGTGGAACCGGAAACACTGCGTAAGTAGTTTTTTTTTCTACAAATTAACGTAGCCTCACACTAGGATTTATTCCTGTGTCGTGGGTGCGTTTACAAACATGAAAATTCACATACGCAAATGCCCAGACCGGAAGAAACAATTGTGGATCACACAAAGATTTATCCCGTGCGGGAATCGAACTCACGACTATTAGACACAGTGAGCGGAGCGGCTTAAGCTCTTAACCACTGCGCTAAATTGTCCGTCCCAGCTTTTAGTACCAGTCTTATATTCAGCCGTGTCAACTCAACAAGTAATGAAACCCACTGATTAAATTCATTACTATTTTTTCAAATAATGAATTAATACGGATATTTTGGTTTGTACGCCCGTTCTTCTTATCAAAAAGTCAATGTATATTTTACCGGCTCGCATTTCTGGGTTTTTCGAAAGCTACGTGGGATTATCACTAAATAAACAAATTTTTGAAAGAAAATATGATGTGTCTGAAGAATGAAAACAGGGCCGCATGTCACATTGAGACCAAAAACATTAACAAGATAGTTGTGTACCATGTACATCTCTGTTTATTCCTTCGAGAATAAAATCCGTATTAAATATTCGTTGGTGTGCAGGGTGTTCATAAGGTGGAGCGATGACTTGGTGAAAGCCGGTCGTCACGGCTCTTTGAAGGAAGGTTTTGCCCTGCAGTGACCATCTTTCAGTTGATGATGAAATATTTATTTATTTGCTGTACGACAACTGTTCGTCTGCTTAGAGGTGTGTAACAATGTAAACTAGCGATCCGTACTAAAGAACCGGAATCGCGATACATATCCCGGATAATGTCAATATAAGTCTCTCTCTGGTACCCTTTTGGACCTAAGTGCCCGACAGATCGCCACGTGAGGAACACCATTGAAGGCCTTCTGCATGTCCAAGGAATGCAGAGGCGTATTATTCGCCCTGTATTTCTCTATGATGACCCTTACGGCATAAACAGGATCCATGGTCTCGTGACCAGGGCGAAACCCATATTGACACTCCGAGATTGTACTCTCCGGAGTTTACTACGAGTATCCGCTTAAAATGGGCTTCACGGTATGAGACCTTTATACCGCGGTAGTTTTCACAGTCCTGCACCGATCCCTTGCCTTTGAAGACTGGAGTAATAATACTCAGCCTCCATTGGTCGGGGATTTTACTGGTGAGGAGTATGCGGCTAAAAAGGTTGATTAAGTTGCTCACACCATTGGGTCCCATCGCCTTCCAAGCTTCAATGGGAACACCATCCGACAGCTTTTCTATAATGTATGCGACAAAGAGCTAAGTGGACTTCCTCAAACGTTATCGGTGGCACTAGTCTCTGATTTGAAGGGAGATCCAGTGGATGGACCTCTTTACGCTGCTGGTTCAGCAGCCCGTGGAAATATGAGCGCCAACTCTCCTTCACCGCGAGGTCCTCGCACAACAGGTTGCCACCAGAGTCTGGATTGGATTGGAGACTAAACTAATTACATGTGTCAATGTTATCTAGTCATGTGAGAAAATTAAATCATATTAATGTTTACGAGAAACTAAGTTTTATGGATAACAAAGTAAAATTCAAACAACCATAAGCCAACTGCAAAGCAGTTAGAAACATATATCTATACTAATTATATTATAAAGAGGATAGATTTGTATTTTTGTATGTATGTAACGAATAAACTCAAAACTACTGAACCGATATATAAAATTCATTCACTATTAGAATGCTACATTATCCCTGAGTAACATAGACTATAATTTTTATTAGAAAAAAATTAGGGATCCCAACTAAAACTTCAATAATGTAACCCAAGGTGTAAAAAATTAGCCATAAAATGTTTTTCATCGCATGCGCTGCGGAAAATATTGATGACAGAACAAAACAATGTTTTACAATATTAAAGAACATATCAATATCTATAAAAAACTTAAGAATACCATACGTCCAACTTTTGTAGTTACTTCACTGTCACTTTACTTATACTTTTTTACATTTTAAAAGTTGATAGAAATTCCGACCAAAATCAGACCATGTTATCTATACCTTTGTATTAATCCTTATCCAAATAAATCATATCCTATTCAAGACTATTTTAATACCTGTAGATTATGTTTTGAATTATTCAAAGTGGACACTCTATTCACAAGATATTACGAATTTTAAAAAATCAATGTAAAAAATTCTACTAGAAAAATTAACGCCGCCGCGCCGTGACCGGTGTGGCCCCACGCAGCGCAGCGGGCAACGCGGCGAGGGAGGGGGGACCGAAGTGCGGGAGAGGGCGTGCACTTCTATGAAATAGGTACTTAGGTTCCTACGCAGCGGACGCAATATCCATCCGTGCGAAGCCGGGACGGGCCGCTAGTATGTATTTTTCCATAACTGATACACAAACACAATCACAAACAAAAAGATAAATAGTGATATATTTAGCAGCTGTCGGCGGATGCAGCGGGTTATTACTGAGAATAAACTTCAGATCTCGCACTTTCTTTAATGAGCATCCACCATTCCTAAGCGACGCTGTTACGATTAATTTATTTTATTAATAGAACGTAACTACATACAACATTTTCAGAAAAATTACGTTGTCTTTATGAAATGGAATAACAGCAGATTATAATGTGAAAATTATTGTCAATTGTTTGCATTGCGATGAAACTACATATTTGAGAGGACCGAATAAGTCTTTAAAAGTCTTAAAATACCAAGAATAAAAATAAACTTTTTACTTTGGCACCAACTTTGGAGACTAATTCTACTACGGAAGAAAAAAAAACAAGACCTCTATGGAAATAAATAATGTTTGGCAGAGTTCGCCGTAGCTCTCAGGTCACAATGTTATTTTTGGCATATTGTACCTACATATATAACATAATTATTGCTTAATTCAATCAGCCTATACTATCTGCCAAGAAAAACCCTTTTGTCACAAATCAAGGTAGGGGAAAACATGTCACTCTCCGTACCGCGGACCTAGACCTTTACCTTATTTACTTACCTTTTTGATTTGTAATTAATTTCAAATATTTATATCTATATTTGTTAGAGATATAGAAGAGCGGGGACTTCTGACACAAGTTTTTTATAAAACTTACTAGAAGAACCCATGTACTGTTAATATGTTTGTAACACATTTATAGAAATAAACAATTTTTGATTTTGATTTGATTTTTGAGTGCAAATTGGCATGTTCTTATTTTATTGTAATACAGTTATATTTATAATTATATAAACTACATTTCATGAAAGAGTTTCCTACGGCGTTAGGTTGTTAGTACTGTTTGTCAGTGCTTTTGTTTTTTTCCTAAATAATAATTATTTTAACATTTTTGAAAAATTATAATCAACACGATGACCGGTTGCCGCCATGATGGGTAGGAAATATAATGTCACCAGGTTCTTCCATGTTTCAGTTACACATTTTCATTAATATTATATTATGATATAAACATCATTGGAAATAATTTATTTCTTTAATTTCATGTAATGTATGTGTAATTTAAGTTCATGTAAATGTAATAACCTGTATAGATTGAAAAATAAAAATTTACTTCTATTACCCTAAGATTCTTACCCTTTCATAAGACCCTGTTGATCTCTGTAATCTCTGCCTACCTCGCAAGGGATCTGGCGTGACGATATAGATTACACAATTACTGGTATCATCTTGAATGAATTTTATTTATTTATTCATAACACTGAGCTTACAGTTCAAACCAAAGCGCTTATATGTCGTCTCACACAATATTTTACAATATTAAATTACAAAAATAATGTCCTAAATATATTATATAATAATAAATATCAAGAAAATTGTTTAATTGGATTGAAAATTAGATCACTGAATATTCGTTTAAATATAAGAGTAGGTTTCTTTTCATAATAGAGTGCGCATCAAAAAATATGTCCGCATCTGGGCAATTTTGCAGGAAGTCGTTTATCAATGTGATTGCCCTGGCTGTGGGACCGCTAGTGCCATGTGGAGAGCGCCATGCTGGGGGGGGGCAAGTTAGGAGTCGATGTTGCCGCCGTCCTACGCCACGCATATATTGATCGGTCACATACAAGTGGATACCCTCCCGTACCAGTGGATTATCCACCTTGTTAATCAGCAACAGATAGTAATGTAAAATGTGTAAATGTTTCCGTCTCAGTTGCAATGGATGTGGTAAATGGATTGGTGTGATAGATCAGTTTTTCTATTTTTATCGTATTTTCCCTTTATTCGGGTTTATGTTTTTATATTTATTGGCATTGATATACATGTTAACACCGCAATGTTTATTGGCACAACCAAATGCAATCGTACCAACCTAATGCCAAAGGGAACTCTTTCGTTCACTTTTCGCATGTTATGGAAAATACGCAAGGGTTTTGCTAAGAATATTTTTGTTATATAAATGGCATGTATCCTGCAGTTACTCGATTCGCTATTTCGATTAGTTAGCTCTCTATAAAAGAATAACAAGGTTAGTTCGGCGCCAGTGTGAGAGCAAATCGAATATTGGGTTATAGCGGAGCGTTACGTAGTTAATGGAGACCATTCGTTGCTAGCACCATACATACATAAATCAAAGGATTTACTGTTTGTCTAGTATGATACGGACATGACAGTGATTGAATCGGTTATTCGAAAAAAAATACTAGGATGGGAATATCGACCACCATCCACCTACCTACTCAAGGTCATAGAAATTTATATAAAATGTACTTTATATAGATACATGTCTCTTTGTCGTTTCGGGGGCGGTATTTCCAATATATTAATAAGGAAGTCGCCTTGCCCCGGAAATCCGGAAAATCTGAGCTACAACATAGAATTTGCTGATGATTTTTTTTGTATACTTAATGTTGAAAAAAATGTCGCCCTACCCTGAAAATTCAGGAAATCCAAGCAACAATATACCAATTGACATTTTTTTATATGTACTGGGTTAGTGAAAATAGTCATAAAAAGGTTTGTTCAAGTCTAACTTCTTAAAAAGAATTGTTTAAAACTAATAATGACGATTAGGAACTTAATAAAATACCTAATAAATACTACCGTATCTTATCTGAAGGGCAAGTCAACAGTCTCCCTAACAGGCGAGCGTGTATGAGAAGAACTATGCGAGTGGAAGAAGCTAAAGAGGTCTGTAAGGAAATAACCTGTCGGAACTCTGTACTCTGGCTATCCCGCAAGGGAACTGGCATGATATAAATACACTTAATAAAATAAAATAATGGAATAATAACATTAAAAAACGAGTATCAATATTTAACCCCCCAATATACATAAAAAATGGAGTTGCGTAATTCAAAAGATTATCTCGGACTGGGCGCGTAGTAATTTTGAATTAATTTTCAATTGTTACGGCAATGTGATGTGCTCCTCCGGCTACGTTACAATATGTTTACAGATGGTTTACAGTATTTGTTAAGCACGCTTGGCACATCCGGTTAATGGCAGACTGGAAATCGTGGAACATGGTAAATTCACCGGTGTTTCTCTTTTTTATGTTTTTTTCTTTTAGAGAGATTTCATGGCGGGTGATAAGAAAATTAAAAATGCATTTATGCTGTATGAAAATAACGAAAAACTGCGTTTGTGTTTCAATTGTATCTTTGTGATTGGAAGTAAGTATTAATTTCTATATCTAATCGACGAATCCAACTCGGCTGGGCAGCGTTCGGGAAACTGCGCAACATCTTCTCATCCAAAATACCTCAGTGCCTAAAGACTAAAGTTTTTAGTCAATGTGTGTTACCAGTGATGATATATGGATCAGAGACGTGGTCTCTTACTATAGGTCTCGTAAAAAAGCTCAGAGTTGCTCAGCGAGCTATGGAGAGAGCTATGCTCGGCGTTTCTCTACGTGATCGAAACAGGAATGAGGAGATTCGTAGAAGAACCAAGGTCATCGACATAGCCCTTAAGATTAGCAAGCTGAAGTGGCAATGGGCGGGTCACATAGCGCGAAGATCGGATGGGCGTTGGGGCAAAAAGATTCTAGAGTGGAGACCACGTATTGGCAAGCGCAGCGTGGGACGACCACCTGCCAGATGGACCGACGATCTTGTGAAAATCGCAGGAAGTCGCTGGATGCAGGTGGCATCGGACCGGTTACGCTGGAAAGCGATTGGGGAGGCCTATGTTCGGCAGTGGACAAGTATAGGCTGAGATAATGATTAATTTCTATGTAAAGTTTAAATATGCTCCACACTAGAAATTGTTCCTGTATCGTGTGTACAAATATGAAATTCACATACACAAAGACTCTCTCTATCTATATCATCACGCCAGATGCCTTGAGGGGTAGGCAGAGAGTACAGAGTTCCAACAGGTTCCTTCCTTACATACCTCTCTGGCTTCCTCCACTCTCAAAGTTCGTCTCATACACGCTCGCTGGTTAAGAGTCTCCACTTTTAACTTGTTAGTCTAGGCCTTCCCCGGTACCTATATCCTTCCAATTTCGCATGGTATATTTGTTTTGTCATTCTTTCTTCTGGCATTATTTCTGTATGTCTGAACCAACGGCGCATACCCTTTCTCATCTTTACACCGATACTATCTTTCATACCTACTCGCTTTCTTACTACGCTGTTGCGAATACGGTCGGTGAGCTTCACTCCGCACATCTTCCGCATTGCTCGCATTTCGACCTCATTTATCCTACTTTCATTCTCCTTCTTACATACCCAGCTCTCGCTGCCATATAACAGCGTTGGTACAAGCCCTACGTTATTTATTCTTACAATTATTTAAAGAACCTGTATTAAAAACGCTATACTCTGCTTACCCCCGCAGGCACTTAGCGTGATGATATAAATAGATATTTCTATTTTAATTTTATCGTTTATTTTCTAATAGCTTTTGCTGAAATATCAAAATAAACCGGTTGGGGAATTTGAGCATCATGGCATTTATTTGGAAACAAAATTGTTATCCCATTAGCATTATAACATCTAGTTAATAATGAAACACCTCATATAACAGGTTTATAAATTATTGAGTAATATCGCGTTATGAGCAGTCTGTCAAGCCGTATTAGTATTATTAGGTAATAATTTATTAAAATTGAGTAATTCGTCTGTCACTTAATACGTAACAGAGAAATATTTGATTTTATGATCAAGTGTGTGTATCGTGCCACAACTACATATTTGTTTCTTTTTTGTTATATGGGAAAGGAAAATGGCTCAAACTGACGATGCATGTCAAAAATCTGCCATGTTTAAGTGGGACTGGGCCAGACATGTCCGCCGCATGGCAAACGATCAATGGGCGAAAATAACAACTGACTAATCCCCACGTAATAGATAAAGCAACACGAGGCCCAGACGGAGATGGTGGAAACAACTGGATGCCTTTCTGAAGTACTAGCCTGAGTTAACAAATAGGAGAAGAGAGTGAAAACATGGAAGGAGGCCTTTGCCTTTTTACTTAAAAAACGTAGCCCCACACTAGGATTTATTAATGTGCCGTGGGTGCGTTTACAAACATGAAAATTCACATAAACAAATACCCAGACCCAAACAAATAATTGTGGGTCAAACAAAGATTAGTCCTGTGCGGGAATCGAACCCGCGACTATTAGACAGTGGACTGAGCGGCTTAAGCTCTTAACCAATGCGCTAAATCGTCCGTCACCTTGAGCTTCGCCTGATGGTAAACAATCACCATTGCCCTATTCATGTACAACATCAGTTACCGATGCATTGCCGCCCTATTAGTGCCCTTCTCATAAAAGTTGGTTGGGCTTCCAGACCTCTTACTTATCAGTGAAACGCAGTAACAATATCACTACTTCAGACCGGGTTTTCTGGGAGAAAATAGTACTTCCCGGTCGAGCCTGCCCAAATACGAGCTGTAACCCAATAAAGTCAACGTTAGGGCGCATTGTAATAGCGGGAGAATTTTTTCCAATTATACCAGGCGCCATTGCAGACTTCAGACTGCTAATGAGAATTTTCGTCAGAATTACCTCACCTTTTTCTAACCTAGATTCGAATCTAGGTCCTCGTGATCGCGAACCACTTGTTATGCATTACAAGACTAACAGTAGGCAACTGATTTACTATGTTATAGTGATAGTAAGATTTATGGAGTCTCTGTACAGTCGGCTTAACCGGCGAGGGTGTATGAGAGTTTAGGAAGCCAGAGAGGTATGTAAGGAAAGAACCTGTTGGAACTCTGTACTCTCTACCTACCCCGCAAGGAATCTGGCGTGATCACCCTGCAGGACAAAGGCGTCCCCCAAAATTCACCACGATGACTGGCTTTGCGCTGTTCTTATCCAGCTTTTACCTGCGACCAGCACCAGATTGACGGTTCATCTTGTGGGGAGACAGCCCACTTTACGTCTCCCTACACAATGTGTGATTTAATATACCTACTTAAAAGCCATCTGCACACACGGGGGTGAATATAGAAGTAGTGATAGCCTAGTGGTTAGACCGTTGGACTGCAAAGTCAGAGGTCTCGGGTTCAAACCCAAGCACGCACCTCTTTTTTTTAGAAAAGCATGTGCGTATTAAAAATAATTATCACTTGGTTTAACGGTGAAGAAAAACATGGTGTGTGAAGTTCGCCAACCGGCACTGGCCCAGCGTGGCGGACTATGGCCTAAACCCTCTCAGTTTGAGAGGAGGCCCGTGCCGTGTGACAGTTTCGTAACAGGGCTAATATTATAATATGGAAAAACCTAAACGAAAAACTATATGTTTTTTTTTAATATTGTGCTTTTTAAAGTTTCGTACCTAAAACGAAACCCTTATAGGATCACTTCGTTGTCCGTCTGTCTGACGGTTATCACCTTTTTTTCTCAAGAACGGCTAAAGGTATTAAGTTGAAATTTATATCAAATACGAAGATGTATGGTCCCCTACTGGTGTAAGAAAATGAAGGTTCTAAGTAAACCCAAACAAAAGATATGGCCATTTAAAGTCACTCATTAGAAATTATACAGCACTTTTCGTTGACCTAGAATCGTGGAATTTGGCAAAAAGCATGGTTTTAAAGTACAAGTAAAGGAATAATTCCAATATTTGTCAATTTATAACCATAAAAATTAAAAAAAGCGCTGTCCAGTGACTACTACACACACTACAACTATACTTATTTGTCTATGTGCTATCAGTGGCATTTTGTGGAACTATTTTGATTTGTGGTGAATAAATATTTATAAACACACACCAGAGATTTGTGTACGGTATAGTACGTAAATTGGATCAGATTGTCGATTTATTCTTTTATTTTTATATCGTTTGTATGAAACTTAAATGTTATTAATTAAATACGGTAAAATTTTATACAGAAAAAGCACTTTTTAAAAGGTATTTTTATGGACTGCCTCGTTGAACAACTAGGTACCGTATAATGCGTTCAGAGATCGCGGAGGATCTCGTAAAAATTGTAGGGTGAGTGAAATGTTGTTTTTCTATAGAAAATTTTCCAGTATCACTCCGGAGTCCGAAGTTGTGCCCGGTATAATAGCAATAGCCTCGCCCCTATTACATTGGCACCTTACATTCTCAGCAATAAGTTGGTGTGCGCATATAGTACACCTCTTAGCCACTGCCGGTTAGGGAATGTAGGCATCACGGTGTGTGTGAATTTTTTATTCGGAAATAATTGAATATCAACATTGTTCATTTAAATTGTAAAATATATCAAAATAAATATTGTCACACCTGTATTGACCAAGGTCGGATGTAAGGTCTCATGTAATAGGGGGCAAGCCTAATACCATAATATCGGGCTCAATGCCAGTTGACACTGGAAATATTTCTATCGAAAAATTACATTGGTTCTGACCTGGGATCCGAACTCAGGACCTCGTGATCGCTACGCGCATTATTCGCCAATATACTAACGAGGTATAGGTAACTTTTAGAAGCTTTTGTGTTCGTATTTCTTTCTGGTTCAAATCTTGTAATTAATTTTTCAAGCACTTCGTGTTTTTTATTTATTAGTTTTATTTTATTTTATAAAGATATCCAATAGCGTTTGACAATAAAAAGCATGTATCCGACTGAGCTGAAATTTAGCATACAAATGTGTTCGGTGGCAATGCAATAATATAGTATATACCATGGACCCAGCTCCAGGCCAGTCTTTTGATGGGGCCGAAAGGTGGCCATGGGAACTTGTCAACTACACAACATAACCACCCCGTGTTTAGGCTTGTTAGATTGGTATTGACAAGTACTATACAACCAGATGATGTTTAGGGTCTAATGATGAAGTGGAAAGGTGACCAACGGAACTACCCAAATACTAAACATACCCCCGCCGGGTTTAAGCTGGTTGGATTTGTCTTCACGAGTTCTGAAGACCCTGATGATGTCTAGGATCTGATGATGGAACCGAAGAGTGGCCAACAGAACTACCCAACTACTCAACATCCCAACGTCAATCCCACCGTGTTTGGGTTCGTTGGATTTGTCTTGACAAGTTTTGTAGACCCGGATGTTGTCGAGGGTCTGATAATGGAGCTGGAGGGTAGCCAATAGAACTTCTCAACTACTGAACATAATCCTGTTTTGACGGTTTTTTTTTTACTTTGAACTTAGTGTGTAGCTCCAGGCTCTATTTTTATTTTATTGGTATTGAATCTTGGGATTTAAAAATACACCAGGGAACTCCTTAACGACAAACAATACGAATGTGTAGATTGAGTTATCATGAGTTGATGGTCGTCCTATAGGTACCTTACTATAGAACTAAACAAAATATTAACGGACGCCTAAAAAGGAGGTTTACAATTAATCCGTATACATATTTTTAGGTATGTTTAACAATAACTTCTTCGTTTATAATCCGATTTTAATGTGCATAAATAATTATAATAAAAATACTTTAATAAAACGTGCTTTTATTGTGACAATACGACGGAGATATTTTACTAAATCGAGAAGTTACTTTGGCCTCTTTCCGGCTAAGACCCTGCTCGCCACCCAGGTATATGGTACTTGTCTAGATAAATCAAACTAGCCCAAATACGATAGAGTTACGTTATATTGGCGAAATCATTGACGAAAATACAATTTGGCGCTGAAATGGCCGATACTGAACCCGGTACGAAACCCTCAGAGCGCGAGTCCTACTCGCACTTGTCCAGTTATTTACCAGTTAATATCTAAATTCTAAGTTAGGCATGAAATAAAACTATTTTTCGGATTTTATTCCTTCCCATGGGTCCTTTAAAGCACTCAAAATGTCGGGAATATAAAATCAAAAATAAACTGCGATTAAATCCGAAAAATAGATTTATTTTATGGATAACATCGCTTAAATCTAAGAACTTAATATACTAAGTTAGTATTAAGCAAACAAACAATTTTAACACTTACGATTTACAACTTAATGCAATATTTCTAAGCAATTACCCCGGACTCGAGTTAAGCGGAATCTCTTCCTGGATTCGCGCCGAAGCAAATTGCTTAGAATTATAAAAGCACTTCTGAGTGCCGAGCTGGCGCGAAAAACGGCGCAAACATCCAACATTATACCTACTATATCACAGAGATAACCTCGCAATTAGACCTTCCACTTAATAAATATTCGACCCACGTCGACTCATTGTTGCTGCGATGTTAAAACGCTTTTATTTACCATAAATTCACGGGACGCCCGTATTTCTGGTGTTTTGCTGCAAAATTGGGTGTAATAAAAAGTGATGTATGTTTATTTGGAGTTTGAGATATTAGTACGTAATTATTTTTAAAATTCACCGGTATTCGTGAGTTTTTTGTTGAATAAACCATGATGGCCGCATAAGGTTATACTTAAATGTTTTTAAACATGTTCTATTTATTTAATTAAATAAATAATAGCCGTTAGGCATGCAGGTTGTTACCTACTTAGCATCGGCGAAAAATAACCTTGATAAGGAGTTCCTTCAATACAATTTATTTTATTAAATAAATAATTTAAAAAGTTATCTGTTTTAACCTCCAGCTGCCCTAAAATCTCCTTTGGAACTTAGAAACTAGACATATACTTTAGACATTTTTTCTCTCTAAAAAACGTAGCTTAATACTAGGAATAATTCCTTGTTGTGGGTGCATTTAACACATGATTTAATCTAGTCAAACTAATACCCAGGCCGAAACAAACATTTGAAGGACATACAAAAATTTGCTACGTGTCTAGATCGAACCCGAACTCGATCGAGTAGGCGGAGCGGTTTAAGCTCTTAACTACTGCACGAAGCCGCCGTCAAATTTGAATTATATGAAATATTTCCTATAATTTGAATTTTTCCATAAAAATAAACTTAAATGACTTTTAAATTCGAAGTCCATTTAAAAGGTTTCGTTAGAAATCGTGAAGAATTTCTCAATGAACTATTTCGATAGCAGTGGGGCAACAAGGTTACCGGCGGGGCTTCGAAATATAATAGAAGCCAATCGAATATTATATTACAGATATTAAAGGTTTCGTCAAATAGCCGACGAAGCGCGATGGGAGCGCGACGGAAGCGCTCGGCTATTTCGGTTGTGATGTTTGCCATCGCGCCGAGCGGGGCTGCGCTATGTGGCGTCTCCCGTACATTTCAGTACATTACAACTCCCCAAGCCGCGCCAAAGTCGCGCTCCCGTGTTGATAATGGATGTTTCTACCACTCTACTGACTACTTTTATTATGGTATCAATCTGTTTAGTGAAGTCACAAGTACGAATATGACTAAGGCAAACTTAGATTTAATTTTATATATAAAAAAATTAAACACCGTCACACTTAAATTACCCAAGCAGGGTTGTACATAGTACACCTCTGCCACCCAAGGATGTTAGGCCCCATGTAATAGGGGGTGAGTTTATTGCCATCAAACCGGACACTAAGCCAGATTTCGGACTGATACTGGTTTTTTTTCTATAGAAAACATACTTTTAGTCCAACCCAGGATTTGAACCCAGGACGTCGTGATCGTGGTCGGATTATTCAATACTAGCCCACCGAGGCAGACTACTATTAAGTTAAAAGAAAAATTAGACCTAAGAAAAGTGCTTGATGCTTTCGTAAAACGGGGTAAATCTTCAATTTTTTCATTGATATGTTTAATCGATGTTCAGCGCAAATATAATAAAAATTTAAATGAGGACATATTAATAATCATGCAACAAAATAGGACAACGAGGTGTAATTTTCGCGCAATGAAATAGGTCTTCAATTAACATTTCAACGAACCTTTAACACTAGGTATGTGAAATTGACCCTATTATGTGAACTATTTGAGTTATTTTTGATGTATACGAGTACTTTAAAATCCACTTATAGAGCTTAATTATTTGTGTTCACTACTAGCTCATAATCACAAGATAATATATTTCATTCACAATATTTAATTACACATAGGTACTTTCACAGACACACATAGGTACCCACTGAATGAATTTAGATGAAACTTGGCATAGAGGTAGATTGTCTAGAATAGTGTCATCTCTACATATTTTAAAACTAAAGTCCCCCAGCCGCGTGTGTGTCTGTCTGAAAGCGATAAACACAATAACTACCGAACGGATTTACATACGGTTTCCACCAATGGATGGAGTGATTCAAGAGGAAGGTCTATGTGTATAATTCACCCGTACGAATTCGGGGCGGGTCACTAGTAATATATAAAAATCAGCTTATATTTCACCACTGCTGACTGCAAAAACTTTCTCTCACTAATCGAGGTGAGAGAGATTAGGTCATACTCATACACGGACACGGTGCGGATTGATGTAACAAGAATAACATTATATTTGCAAACAAAAATCATATTGGGGTGACAAAATCTTGTATTTTTTTTTTGACACAACACAGATTACAATCAAAACATAACACTTAGTTTTAAAGTAATGGCATAGATCTGGATTGTAATCCAAAACATGTGAGTTCAGCTAATAAAAATTAACTAACGACAAACAAAAAGATAACAATAATATTAATATTACCAATTTTCCACTAAAATGTCCGCGAGGGCGTACTAAACGCGTAAATTAAATTCCGCCGACAAATGTGTCGCCTGCACGTTGATGCCAGCTGGCGCTACCCCCCAATCTGGTTATTATACTGTACTTTCCTTTTAGAGTGAAAAAGTATAGATAGAAACTGCACTCTAAAGTAACGGATTCACAAAAGAATTAAGGCATGATCCACAACCTCCTTTCCTAAATCTTTGGTACGAAGGTAGGAAGTAGCATTATTTCTTTCTAACACTTTCCAAATTCGGGTTTACGACAAGGACGATGCGATGGCCGGTTTCGGTAAAGTTAGGACGATTGTACTATGTATATGCTGTCCCATTTAGAAGTTTGAATAAGCTAGAATAGGAAGGTCCGTTTAGCGTAATGTTACGTTCACCTTTATTTAGTAAAAAAAATGGAAAACATATCAACTCGATAACCTCACAATAAATTAATCTTCGTGCTTAGCTCTCTCATTTCAATTACAAATTAAAACAGTTGATGAAAAAACACGCTTCTTAAATGTCACGTAAATAACTAGCACAATAAGAATAATGTGTGTATCTTTATTAACATGTACCTACCACTATGTCGGCTTCAAAGTATTAATTGATATTGCTAAGTACTACTCACTGAAAAGTCTGTGGTTGGGGTTCCTTTTGTCACTCCAATATAAAATAGATTAAACAGAAAAGCCAAATCCGCTGACTTTATCGCCGGATCTTCTCAGTGAAGGCCACGTTTCAAAACGGTGGTAGATTAATAAGTAGATTAGATAAAAAAATGTGAAGTTGGCAATTTGTAAGTGCTTCTGCAAGGTTTATACAAAATTAATTATTTGAACCCATCCTGTAAGGGATTTGTTGTCATTACCTAGCTATTTATATCATTGTTGGAGCGCCTGATGAAATTTAATCACAACCACCGGACGTCTGATTATTAGCTGTAGTAATAATTTTATGTAAATGAGATCCTTAACGGCTATGTCCTTATATGCTTTCACTTTATCACGAGCTCTGAGTACACGCACACGTTCCACACTCGGAAGTTTTATTTTCTCCATAATCCCGCCAAGTCGCCACAGTCATTATATAGAGTTTACAGTCTGTTTAGAATTATTATTGTATATCACTAAGTAATTCGTAATGGCCCGCACCTGGACTTTTTAATCTAGTGTATTTCTTATCATAAAGCATGCGATTGCTGTAAAGTAACTTTTGCGCCTATATTGAAAAAGCGACAACCCGCTACTTTGGGAACGTGTCCAATCATCGGAACCCGCTTATCTTAGTCGCCGCCGACTACGCACCTGACTCCCCTCCTATCAGCCGCTACTGCTGCCCGTGGTACAAACGACCGACCCTCCCGATGCCATTACTTCCCTAACATAATACAGATACCACACACAGAATTCGACACCGACCGACGAGGTCTAAGAATCACTTGTCCGTCGGCTGGTGCACAGCACCACGGCGAGACACCCAGTATCTGCCCTCCCCCAGAGCGACTGCCCTGGCCGAGGCCCTTCGTCTTGTATGTGTGTGTGGTGCAACAGCGTAGATCATTCACACCTACACAGAGTAAGAGATCTACGCTGTTGGCCGCAGGGTCTTTACAGCTTCACCGGACAAGAGGGCAAGCGTGCAACCGCTACGCTCGAGCCAGAAGTCAAGGGGGTAACTAGCTCAAGGGCGCCACAAACAGAAACGACCTCAGCTTGGGCAGTCGCTATAGGAGAGGCCGTATACTAGGTATCTCGCCGTGGTGCTCTGCACCGGCCGGTGGGCAAGGGATTCTTCGACCTCGCCGGCGAGGTCGGTGTCTGACCCTGTGTGCGATATCTGTAAGTAGATGCAAGGGCATCGGAAGGGTCGGTGAAAGCATGCCGCAGACGGCGGTAGCGGCTGATAGGAGAGGAGTCAGGTTCGCTGTCGGCGGCGGCTACGATTAGCGTATTTCTATGATTGGACGCGTTCACGACATATTGGGTTGTGGCGACAACCCAATATGTCGGGAACGCGCGAATTTTAATAAATTTTAATAAAGGCGCGAACAGGATCGATACCGAGATCCGAATGGGCTGTTCCTCCTTAGAGCGCCCTTGAACTAGTTGCCCCCTTGCCCTTCCAGCTCAAACGTAGTGGTTGCACGCTCGCCCTCTTGTCCAAGACAAAACAAGAGGGCGAGCATGCAACCACTGGCCGCGGTACACACACACACAAGTAAAGTAACTTTAAAGACTAAGTAGTAATAACATAAAGATTTTACAATTTTTTTGGGAAATTGCACTCCTCTTTACACAAATTATGTAGAAATCGTGCAAAGATTTCTACAACAGCCAGCTTTACACTGCCTTTACCTGTGACCTTCACCAGGTCATTAGTTCTACTGGGTGGGAGCCTGACGTAAAGTGACGTTTCCTTCCGTAAACGAAACAAAAACCACGCTACGTTGTCGCCACTCTAAAATCTCGAGTTATCAAATTAAAACAGTGAAAAATCCGAAAGATATAGAACATTTTTATGCAATTAAATTCATTCTGTATAAAATGTTGCCAAACGTAATTGGCAGTGGGCGGGGCACATGGCTCGTAGAACAGAAGCAGGGCAGAAAGGTTCCTCGTAACAGAAGACATGAAGTGAGCAAACCCCGCTCAAGGTGGACCGATAACGAAAATCGCAAATGAAGGCTGGATTCGTACAGAACAACGCCAGCCGTCGTTGCGACCGGCTTTTGTCCTACAGTGGCCGCATTTCTGCTGATGAAGATATTAATGAAATTTTTTCTTGAAAATTACTTCCACAAATTGCGTATTTGTATTTCTTTATCCGAGCATTTTCTACGAATAATAATCAAGGGTATACGTCACGTGACTATTAATTACTAATTTGATTAGAGACGAAGCGAATGAGTTTGTATGTGGATTAAACTGAACTAACATTTTTAAGTTAAACTAGGTACACTAATTCGGGCGGGCGAAAGGCTATCCCACCACACGCGTCCTTCGAGGCGCAGTGGCATAGCTTCTCGCCTATTTTGCTCGTCTGTCTCGGCAAGCAATTTGGCGTGGTCTTGGGAGTAGCGCACGGTCGCGACGATCCCC
This sequence comes from Phalera bucephala, assembly GCA_905147815.2. Lineage (NCBI taxonomy): Eukaryota > Metazoa > Arthropoda > Insecta > Lepidoptera > Notodontidae > Phalera > Phalera bucephala. The sequence goes on from LR990612.1 coordinate 16,038,989, forward strand.
AAGGCAAGTGTGACTGTATCCTGCTCGCGGTTGCCGCCTGCTATTGGTCTGGTTCTTCTGAATAGACATAACAGAAACAGTTATGCGTTCCATCCCTCCCTTTCCTTCTCCTACCCAGTCTCCTGTCCCCCGGCTTTGGCCAGAAGGTTGTGGCGCCTGGCTGCGCCCCTCCGTGGGGTGCAGCAGGTGGCGCCTGTCGTTTGGGTGGTCGGTCGAGGTCAGAACGGCGCTGTTGTGCGCCGTGCATTTTTTGCAGAGGGAAGGACCTCCCGACCGCCCGCTGGATTGTGGGGCCCCGTTGGGTCCCTAGCCCGGCCGTGCTGGGCCGACCGGCTGCTGCTGCTTGCTGCCAGTGGGGCGGCGCAGTGGTGGCTGGAAGGCTCACGCGCCTTTTAGGCGCAAGGGTGTGGGTGTGGCGCCTGGTTGCCCCCTCGCTCTCCCTTGGGAGAGAGAGTTGGGTGCAGCAAGTGGCGCCGCCCCTGGTAGGGAGCTATTCGGGCGCCTGCCCTTAGGGGTGTGGCGCAGATCGGCTCGGTGGTACGGTGGTCGGTATAGGTTTGCGTAATTTCCCGACCACCTGCTGGGCGGTGGGGCCCCTTCGGGTCCCTAGCCCGGCCGAACCGGGCCGACCGGCTGCTGCTGCATGCCGCCAGAGGGGCGGCGCGACGGCGGCTGAGCGGTTCGCGCGCGTGTAGCGCGAGGGGGCGTGGAGTACCCATGGCCTCGGATGTCAAAGTCCGGGTACATGGGTGTCTCTACCGAATCACCTGGGTGGCAGACTCCGGGGAGTCTGCCTCCCAGCTCGAGAGGGAGACGCCGAGTTGGGAGACATCAACGCGGCGTCTACGTTGAGGGAGGGCGTACTTACGCCAGGGAGTTTACTCCCAAGGTGGGCCCTCAACAGGGCAGGTCGCGTCGGGGTCGCGGAGCGTGCCTAACGGCGATCCCGTGATCCCCGACACTCGCGACAAAGACGGTGTCACCGCAGGGTTTTTAGTCGGTACACTTGGTCCACTGACGGCCGGGTCAGCCTGAACGTCAGTGGATCGAGGACTCCGACATAACCCCTCCGCGTCCCCCGTGGACGGGTACCCATAAAGGGTGCGATAAAAAAAAAAAAAGGTTCACTAATTCACGTCAGACGTCTTCAAATATTAGGAACTATCAAAGGCGATCTCAAAAGAAATACAGCAGTAAACATGAAAATTAATCCAAAATATTGGTGTTGTAAAGTCCTTCATGCAATAGTCTGCTTCTAAGGGTAAACACCACACTAATAATTCACCAAAGGTAGGGGAATAGGGTCGTCCGTAAACGTCGGACGGTTAATCCACTTACCCAAATACGGGACCAGTAGTTCGGCGAATGACTACGAAAATTGGGGAACACCAGTCCACTATACATAAATTTCAATTACATGCGTTTACAATGCAATTTCTCGTGAACGTGTTGCAATAGGGTGCGAAACGGGAGAATAACTGCAATGTATTTTAATTAATAAAATTAGTACCAATAAGTACAGTTAGCAACATAAGTAGCTTAACATTCTCACTTTTTCAAATTGCTTCCACACTTTTGTCCTAAATCAAATCCATTATTTTTCGTGATCTGACTATACTTGAATATGATGCTAATGATTTGGTTTTGGCAAAATTCACCAACTTCTGTAAAATAAAGAGTATTACTAATTTGAAAAACTGAGAGTGTTAAGTTACTTTGCTAGCCGTACTAAAACAGAGAACTGTGGAACAAGTTACTTTTTATAAAATACTGCCCAATGCTTAGAACTATTCCTGTGTTTTTAAAGATGGGTAAGATGATAAAATAGACACAAACACTCAGACACAAATAGGTTTTTTTTTAACCTAGCCGCCCACACTAGGATTTATTCCTGTATCGTGGGTTCTTTTACAAACATGAAAATTCACATACACAAATACCCAGACTGAAACAAATAGTTGTGGATCACACAAGGATTTGTCCCGTGCGGGAATAGAACCCACGATTATTAGACACAGTGGGCGGAGCGGCTTAAGCTCTTTACAACTGCGCTAAATCATCCGTCCTTTTGGTTCACACACCGATTCGTCTCAGGCAAAGATGGAGTCCGTGATTAATCATTCCAGTCAGCGGAGCAGCCTTCTCTAACCGCTACACCCCGTTAAGGGGCTTCCGCGAAAAAAACGTTTTTGTACTCCATGCACTTCAAGAAGTTATTAGAAATTTAATATTTCGAAATATGATTTTTGACTACATATTTTATAATTTGATAAAAGGAATACATGATTAAACGAGAAAGTTTTTATCGATAGACAAAATCTAAAATCATCTCTATTGCTTTACATTTTCTGATTCCAACGCGAAATGCTTAAGAACTAATCAATAGAATTTACTTTAAAACAGAAAATAATTGTAGCAAAGTTCTTGTAAAGCAGTTTATTCTTTCATAGTGTAGTTTTTTTAGAAAATGACAAAATTTGTTTTTGCACATACGTCGTTTATTTTCCTCCTCCGTCCCTAATTATTCTTTTGTAAAGTATTTGCATCACTTGCACTCTTCTGGTTGATAAATGGTCAATCGCGGTAGGAGCTTAAAATAACGTTTTGCGATAACATGCCGTCTCGTTCATGTTTTATACTAAACTAGTAGAGTGACAAGGACCGGCTACTAGGTACGGTATGAAAACATAGGCTAAACCCGAATAAATTGACGTCAGTATAACGCTATCGAGTTGACATGCTATCCTCTCTGCACTATAAATTTACTAAATTAGTATAAATTTAAAAAAAAATCTGGTTATTAATTTTTGCTTATAATCACAAGATACCATACATATTTTCATTCATACATAACCCACTGAATGAATGTAGATAAAACTTGGCATAAAGGTAGATTGTATAGAAAAATATACGTTTTAAACCAGTTTATACTATACCACTGCTGGGCAAAAACTTTCTCTCATAAATCGAGGTGAGAGAAACCAGGTCATACTCATACGCGGACCCAGTGCGGATTGGTGCAAACATAACGTAACGTCAAAAACTTGTATTAAATTTAACATTACCAATTTTCAACTAAAATGTCCGTGAGGACGTACTAAACGCTTAAATTAAATTCCGCTGACAAATGTGTCGTCTGCACGTTGATGCCAGCTGGTGCTACCCTCCAATCTGATTATTACACTGTTATTGCATTTCCTTTTAGAGTGAAAAAGTATGGATAGAAACTGCACTCTAAACTAACGGATTCACAAAAGTTAAAACACGATACACACCCTCATTTCTTAAATTTTTGGAAGGACATGCTATTTCTTTCTAACACTCTCCAAATTCGGGTTTAAGACAAGGACGATAAGATGCCCGGTTTCCAAAATTAAAAATACTAAAGTTAGGATGATTGCTCTATATGCTGTCCCATTTAGGAGTTTGAATGAGCTAGAATATGAAGGTCCGTTGAGCGTAATGTTACGTTCACCTTTATTTAGTACAAAAAGGAAAACATATCAACTCGATAACCTCACAAATTGCAACAGTTGATGAAGAAACTCGCTTCTAAAATGTGACGTAAATAACTAGCAGGATAAGAATGGTGCGTGTATCTTCATACCCATGTACCTACGGCTATGTCGGCTTCAAAGTGTTACTTAATATTGCTTAGTACTACTTACTGAAAAGTCTGTGGTTTCTGTCTAGTAGTGCGGGTTATTTTTGCTACTCTAATATAAAAATAGAAAAGCCAAATCCGCTGACTTTAAAGCCGGATCTTCTCAGTGGAGGCCACGTTTCAAACCGGCGGTAGATCAGTAAGTAGATTAGATAAAAAAATGTGAAGTTGGCAATTTGTAGGTGCTTCTGCAGGGTTTATACAAAAAAAATATTAGAGCCCACCCTGTTAGGGATTCGTTGTCATTACGTAGCTATCTATATCATTATATAGATAGATAGTTACATAGGTATTATTAAAGTATGAGTTTACCGTCTGTTGAGAATTACTATTGTATATCACTAAGTAATTCGTAGTGGCTCGCACCTGGACATTTTAATCTAATATCTTTCTTTTCATACAGCATGCGATTGCTGTAAAGTAACTTTTGCGCCTATATTGAATAAACGACAACCCGGTACTTTGCGAACGTGTCCAACCATCGGAACCCGCTGATCGTAGCCGCCGCTGACTACGCACCAGACTCCTATCAGCCGCTGCCGCCGTCCGCCGCTTCGACCGACCGGCCTTCCCGATGCCATTACTTCCCTAATATAATACAGATACCACACACAGAATAAAACACCGACCTCGCTGGCATAGTCGAAGAATCACTTGACCGTCGGCTGGTGCAGAGCACCATGGCGAGACACCTAGTAGATACTAGGTGTCATACATATGTATCTCCCCCATAGCGAGGCCGTTCCCCGTAAAGCGCCCTTGAACTAATTGCCCCCTTACCCTTCTAGCTCGAGCGTAGTGGTTGCACGCTCGCCCTCTTATCCAAGACAAAACAAGAGGGCAAGCATGCAACCACTGGCCGTGGTACACATACACACATGACTTTACCTGTGACATTCACCAGGTCATTGGTTCTTCTGGGTTCCCACCCAGGCTCCCGCCTGACATAAACTGACGTTTTCCAGTAAACGAGACCAAACCACACCACGTTGTCGCCACCAGAACCTTGAGTTATCAAATTAAAATAGTGAAAAAGCCGAAAGATGTAGAACATTTTTTCATGCAATTAAATTCATTTTGTATAAAATGTTGCCAAACGTAATTGGCAGTGGGCGGGGCACATCGCTCGTAGAACAGACGGCCGTTAGGGCAGAGAGGTTCCTTGTAACAGAAGACGTGGAGTGGACACACCCCGCTTAAGGTGGACAGATAACCTGGAAAAAGTCGCAGGTTAAGGTTGGATTTGTATAGAACAAAGTTTTTGTCCTACAGTAGGCGTCTTTCGGTTGATGATGATGGTGATGATGAACATTTTTCTCGAAAATAACCTCCACATATACCGTATTTGTATTCGTTTGAACATTTTCTACGAATTAATTACTAATTTGATTACATCCCAAGCGGATGATTTTGTGTGTGGATTAAACTGAAATATCATTTTAAAGTTAAACTAGCTTCACTTTATTCACGTATTCCTAAACTGAAATATCATTTTAAAGTTAAACTAGCTTCACTTTATTCACGTCAAACGTATTCAAATATTGTGTCATTGATTGTTGTTTAAATTTTTTCTATATACTGATATCATGAAATTTACTGATGCAGTGAATTAAATATTCATAAATAGTATAACTAAATAGTATAGAGATTTACTTGACTTATTTCATTGATGAATAAAGTCCAACCTGAATATTATTTATTCTCTTAAACATAAAGAAAATTCAAATTTCTCCATTGCTACTGTAGATGCAGGTAACGTTTAGCTGTTAAGTTTAAAGTCTCACACGCGGCTTAATAAGTTCCAAAAGATATCGACCATAAACCTGTCACCACCATGTGCTGTACAATTACTTTACATTATCATAAGTCCAAACATCTGTAACATTTATACCACAATGTAATATTTTCACACAATTATTTTGCATCATTTATAAATCATCCAATATATGTATGTATATTTAAAAAATGTCTCACGCTTAGTACCTATTTCATGAGGTAACATCATTACGAGATTTACATAATTATATTAATTAGTCTGGGTCGAAACACCGCCACCCTCGGAATTTGCCAATTGACATTGCGCCGACATTGCTGTAAGTGGCAAAATGTTATGAAAATCAATTGTTTCTAATTTTAATAGAGAAGGTGTCAAAAGGAATTTCAATCAAATATTAATATCTTCTAATTCAAATTCACATAAAATAATAATTGACGGACGATTTAGCGCAGTGGTTAAGAGTTTAAGCCGCTCCGCTCACTGTGTCTAAAAGTCGTGGGTTGGAGTCCCACACGAGACAAATCTTTGTGTGATTTACAATTATTTGTTCCGGTCTGGGTATTTGTGTATGTGAATTTTCATGTTTGTAAACGCACCCACGATACAGGAATAAATCATAGTGTGGAGCTATGTTTTTAAAAAAAAATAGAAAAACAGTCATGGCTATGTTCCCACGCGATCATTCCAGTGGTGTAATGTGGACACCTATTTTTCGCCGAACATGTTAGGTGTCATTAGGGGGTGGGGTCTATTGCTACTGTAACGGTCACAATACTAGACTCCGTGGTAGTAGGCATAAAAATTAAGTCTTAGTATGAATAACAATCATATCCACACAAATTTTAATAAACTTATCAAAAAGATCTTTTTGGTGATGTGTCCGGGTCATTGCTGAACGCCCAGTACGTAAATGAGTAACATCGAGTGACTGTATTAGATATTCGAGAATAAAAAAACTCATGCTTTCATTTCACTAATGAGCAGTAGGTACCTTCACGTTATATAGACAAGACAATAAAAATGTGTCGTTTGCTGCGCGTGTTTTGAATATTCTATAAAGACCATTTAGTCATCATTAAAAATTTTTTGTACTGAAAATAATATCCGAACGTATCCGTTCTATGCAACTATTAGCAATTTTAGTTTTTTCGGTACCTAACCGCAATTCTAAAAAGAGAATCGCCCGTGTGTAAATCGCGTGAATCAAAATATAGACCATCTAGACAATCGTTAACCGTACCCTACAAAACGCAAACAATATAATTCTATTAACTGATCTCATCGACATCATTAGGATTTTTCAGGATTCATTATATTTGTATAAACCACACGAACAATGGTTCCACTGAATGTCGATATTAAAAGAAAGAAAGGGAGCTGATTACGGCACATTTGAATTTATAAAGGCATCGTTAATACGACTTGGGTAAACGCAAAAATCCTGTAAAGCCTTCATCTTTTGTCAAGTTGTGCTTATAATAACACGGGACGAAATATAATAAAACTTTACCCATTAAAATTCTGAGTATCAACATTAAATCCACCACTGTTCCCTTTAGCACATACTTTTACGCTTGTCCTGGTTTATTTTGTCGAGGTGGAAAGAGCTTTTCGAGTTCCTTAAAAGGGGTTTTTAAGCTACGTCCGATTAGAAAATGTACCTCGGTCCTTTATAAATAAAAGTATTAAAAATATACAGTTTTGATCGCTTTGAGAGTAACTTTAATGTTTTCTTTGATACAAGTTAAATTAGAAAGTATTGATATTTTGTTAAAAATTGATAACTTTTCATACTTAGATATATTCCAACGAGTAAAGCAATAGTACAACTTACACGTTACACATATAAAGAATTACATTATTCGGTACACATAGTCAGAAGACTATAGCAATGTTAATATTTCTTATATGACATAAAATAACAATTTATAATAATTTTATTGCGCTTAAGAGAGGTATGAAAATCAAGTGTATTCTGAGAGCAGATTTCTTGCGGCAAAGCCCCACTTGTAAGCGGGTTAAAGCAGCCCGGATTCACAATTCGAGTCTTCTCCGTGTGGATAAAATTGTAAATACTTTATATTTAACGTTTTGATAAGACTTGCCTTACAGTGGGTTTGATACAATTTAAATGCCTCTGTAAAATATTTTTTTAGGGTCTGTTACACCACGTTCGAGTAAAGTCTGATGTAGACTAATTGACAATTAAAATTGTGAAGTAAGTCTCTATACATATTTCACCATCTCTGACTAGCCCTATCCAACAGCTAAACTAGCCAGTTTTAATTGCCGAGAAACGCTTATCGAGAAGTAACTAACCAACACTTTATTCGAGGGTTATAAAAGGTTGAAAAGAATTCACAATATGAAATTGTAGATTTTATTAACATTCAACCCGAATTACACCACTGGTGTAGGTAGATATTAAAACACGGTTGTTACAGACGTGAGTAATTTACGCCTAAAATAATCATGTGTTAACATAAAATGTAATGTAAATATTATTTAACTTTGAAGTTTATTAAAAATACATTACACTCCAATTTTTATTTATTCTTGATAGATTGGTATTAGAACTATTTTCATAATTTGAAACCTGCTAAGGGCTACATACAAGCCTGTTTTTAAGTATTCTACCAGCTACTCCTTTATGTTGGACTGTATTTGTATCATTCCGTTCCAATCCCGATCACACATATTGTATCGAGAATCCATATGTGCTCCAAGCGATTCTCAGAAAACACTCCAGCCTCCTCCCCACTGGTCTAAATAAGCGATCAAAAATCCCGCCAGGTATATGTCACAGGACCACATTTGCCCAGCACCAATATTATATATTAAGTACCTTTATATATAAAAAAATACAGAATGAACTCAACGTACTAAATTTGAATAAATTTAATGTTAAGACCAAACTTACAAATGGTTGTTGCAGCAAGACTATTCCAGCATAGAGTATCTTCTCACATACGTTACTTAAAATAAGACATCGAATTATACATAATTTATCACCGCACTATATACACTTATTACTAATAAATTAACTCGCACACACACACTCACAAACACACACACACACAAATGCATGTCAAACCTTTTGGTAAATGTATCCATAGTTACTAACAACCGCGCACTATTGTACGATAGATATCTCACATTGTAAATTACTCTAGTTTAAATCACAACATTTGTTGCCATTATATAGCCGAAAACTGCCCCTTAAGATACAGGGCAACCTAGTTTAAGAGGCAGGGTTCACATGTTTTGTATACAGATTTAACTTGTACAACCTAGATACTGAGTATTATCCTTGTTATCATCTATCAATCTGTAATTACTTATGCGCAAATAAACAAATTTATTATTATTATTATTAATATATATAGTATAAACGTCTACTTTAGCCATATTATATTAGTCATGCGGCTACAGGGGAAGAAATGTATCGTTTGAAAACAGTGGATAGTATATTAAATACGTCTATTAAGCAATATATTTTTATACATAAAACCTTATACAAACTATATAGAACTCGACAATTTTGCATTTCATTTAAATATTAAAGTAGATCACTATAGACTGCATAGTAATGATATACGATAAATTATTTAAATCAAGCCATTTAGGAACTATCAAAGGCGACATCAAAAGAAATACATCAGTAAACATAAAAATTAATCCGAAATATTCGTGTTGTAAAGTCCTTTATGCAATAGTCGGCGTCTAAGGGTAAACACCACACTAATAATTCACCAAATGTAGGGGAATACGGGTCGTCCGTCTACGTCGGACAGTTAATCCACTTACCCAAATACGGGACCAGTAGTTCGGCCATTGACTACGAATATTGGGGAACACCAGCCCACTGTACATACATTTTAGTTACTTGCGTTTACAATGCAATTTCCCGTGAACATGTTGCAATGGGGTGCAAAACAGGAGAATAATTGCTATGTATTTTTATAAATAAACATGCATGCGTTTCAATGAACCATAAAGAAAAAAGTATCTGGTTTTATGATCTGTTTATTGAAGTTGTCCGTTTTTACGAAATTCAGATGCATATTAGTATGTTTTTATACGAGTAAACAAGAAACAACCAACAACAAATACGTATTATATCAACTGATTCTAATACTACATTGCTATAACTATAACATTGCTACAACTATAACTATATTGCTATTCGGAATCACTGCAACAAGGTGTGTAGGGATGCTCAACGCCAACACATCCATAGTTCTGTACAAAATGGTAATCCAACAAAAGTTTGGAAGTTTCTGAAATCAATGGGGGTCGGTAAATCTCGTCAAGATAAGTTTCCCAAGGATTTAAATACTAATCTCCTCAATAAGCATTTCTCAACTTCGTCTAATTTTGATAAGATTACAAAATTAAGCACGCTTAACTATCTTTCATCTATTCCGACGCCCGATTATTCACCTTTTGTCTTAAATCAATTTTCCGCTTGTGATGTTAAGATTAATCGATCACATCCAATGCTATCGTCAGTGATTGTATTAGCCGCAAAATTATTCTTCCTATCCTTGACGAAATCCTTCCCATCATTTGCCATATCTTTAACCATTCTATATTCAGCGGCGACTTTCCATCCTCTTGGAAAGAAGCCGAAATAACGCCCTTGCCTAAAAAATCCAATCCTAAATCTGTCTCCGAATATCGTCCTATATCAATATTACCTTTCCTATCCAAAGTTCTTGAGCGCCTTGTCCATGACCAATTCAGCAGATTTCTCAATAATAACTCTCTCCTTAATCCTTTCCAGTCTGGCTTTCGTCCTGGCCACAGTACCGTTACTGCACTGGTAAAAATCACAGACGACATAAGATTAGGTATGGAAAATAGCAATTTGACTTTATTAGCACTGCTCGACTTCAGCAATGCTTTTAACACTGTAGATCTTGACATTTTGCTTGGAGTCCTATGCTCTATTAACATATCTCCAACGGCAATTGACTGGTTTCTTAAATACCTATTTGGTCGCCGGCAACGCATTCGCATCGAAGAAACTTACTCTTCTTGGTGTAACACTAGTGCCGGCGTACCACAGGGTGGCGTTCTATCTCCTTTACTTTTCGCTGTTTTTATTAACTCTATTCCCAATCAACTACGTTCGTCATACCACCTTTATGCAGATGATCTCCAACTTTACACCCAAGCACCATTGGCCAACTTCTCGGAGGCTGTGAACATAATGAACCATGATCTGTCTAAGGTATGTGAATGGAGTGGGCGCTACGGTCTTAATGTCAACCCAACTAAGACACAAGTCATTGTTGTTGGCAGTCCCAGACTCACTGCACGTCTTGATTGGTCGCAACTCCCCCAAAACATGTTTAATGGTATCACTATACCGATAAGTAACAGTGTTAAAGATTTGGGGATCTACATCGATACCAATCTCACTTGGGGACCACAGCTGCAAAAACTCAGCCGTAAGGTTTTTGCCTCCGCAGGCTCCTTAAGAAGGTTGCGCAATTTTCTCCCAACAGCCACTAAAATTGCACTCGCACAATCCCTTCTACTTCCTATTATCGATTATGCAGACGCTAGCTATCTTGACCTCACAGAGCAGCAACTTAATAAGCTTGAGCGACTTCAAAATTTTTGTATAAGGTTCATATTTGGCTTGCGCAAATATGACCATGTTTCTGAATTTCGTACAAAGCTCAAGTGGCTACCAATTCGCCTTCGCCGGAATTCTCATATATTATCGCTTCTATACAGTGTTCTGTTTAATCCGATAACCCCAGCTTACCTCAAAGATCGGTTTGAGTTTCTTCATGAGACACATTCAAGGTTCCTAAGATCATCGGAAAATTTGAAGCTGAAAATGCCGATGCATTCCACAAATTTCTTCAACAAATCTTTTACGATTCAAGCTGTTCGTTTGTGGAATGCATTGCCCATGTCAGTTAGACGTGCAAAGTTAAGCATCACTACTTATCCATAATTTAACTGTTTGAATTTTTTTTATATAATCTTTTTCAGTGTTTAGCTATAATAAGAAATAGATTAAATTATAATATGTGTGTATATTTGTTATTTTCCCATATCGTTATTTGTTATTTTCCCAACGGTTGCCTGGAAGAAATTGCTTTCAGCAATAAGGCCGCCATTTGTACTTATTTACTGTTTATAAATTGTTTGTAATTTAATGTTTTGCTGGTGTACAATAAAGTGTACTATTATTATTATTATATTTTGCTAATTTCTACTGTATTTCAAATAGGTCTATAGTTAGTTTATTTTAATATTTAACATTGTTTTAATTATTAATAGATATTAAATAATCTGGTATAGATTATTTCAAGCCCTTAGCCTCATTACACTAAGTTTTATTACAATTCGTTCAGCCGTTCATACTTTATACCTAATAATTTCTTAATCATAATTGAACAGAAATAAGTAACAACAAGTCAATTAAATGCAACGTGGCATTTTAGTAAATACACTAATTGTTTAATAACAAAATTCAATTTTCAATTGCACATTGTCGATGATTGACATTATTGCTTATTTGTGTTCATTTAGTCGTAAAACGCCAGAATGCTTGAAATCCTCTCTTACCACGCCAGTGATGATTTAGATAATTGAAGAAAGTGGATATAATACAGTGCTAGTCGGCGTTGAGCACCGATGAGTTTTTCTTTAATAGTTTGAGAGTTGGGTATGTAAGAAGGAGAATGAGAGTAGGATAAATGTGGTGGAAATGCGAGCTCTGCGGAAGATGTGCGGAGTGAAGCTAACCGACCGTATTCGTAACACCATAGTAAGAAAGCGAGTAAGTATGAAAGATAGTATCAGTGTAAAGATGAAAAAGCGTATGCTCCGTTGGTTCGGGCATATAGAAAGAATGTCCGAAGAAAGAATGACAAAAAGATATACAATGTGTTCGAACTCTGTACACTCTGCAAGGAATCTAACGTGGTGGCAAAGATAAAAAGATTAGTTTTTTCAATTATATGTGTGCTTCGTCCTCGAGATTTGTAACCTGTAAATAGTAAGTATATAAATCCATGTGACACCACTCATACACTAGATATTTTAGAGGTTTTTTTTTAATTGGTAGGTATTTTCGCAACTTGCCAATCTGTCCTGCAATCGTCCTTCATTTACGTACTTGTGTTTGGCCGCTCAACACGCGAATTTTTGCAATACAAAAATGTTATTAAAACCTCTTGTGAATATGCCGTAACGAAGACATTCGGACGTTTTCGAGCATATAAGTAGAAAAATAAAGAAGTTACAACGAAAATTAAAACAGGTTCGCAAATGTGAAAGTGACCAACATTTGTGTAGCTCAACACAAATATCTGTGGAGGAAGAACCAGGTTTGTACCTTTATAATCACAAATTCAAACATAAATGTGTAATAATTAACGACTTTTCAACAAAATAATATTAATTATCTGTGGATCAACCGACTATTATAGAGACCTACATAATTTCTGATAAAATAATAAACATGGACTACGATGATAAGGCATATTAAATAACATTTAGGGCAGTTTTTGGGGCTGATCCGCGTTAACATATTACAGCCAATCAGAGCAGTTTCTGGGACTGTCTCGACTGGCTAAAGTTTAGCAAATTCAGGGCAGTTCTTTGGACTGACCTGCTGCTAAATGAATGTCTATAACCAATCGAAACAGTTTTTGTTGAAACAACACAAACACGTTTGATAATTGTTCAACTTGTAAATAATAAATATCAAGTCTGGAGGTCTCAATTTAAAAAAAATACTTTCTGAGGGTAAACAAACCTAAAATATACTCACTACTGATTATAGGCCTTCTTGGAATGTATGGATCCTAAAATACTGGAACCTGTACAAGTATCTGCGGAACAACTACAAGATAAGACTCCTGACATACAAATAATTACGACCGAGAGCCTCCCTGATGAAAATACTTCGTCAACCGCTCTTCAAGCGAAGACACAAACCCAAGAAGACCAACTCCCCTCAAGCGGTGACAAAGACTCAGAGACCTTCAAATTCTGGGGTTAAACCCTTCGACTACCAAACAGTATGCCAATAATATACATAATGAGCTATCAACCAGACTCGAGCACTTTTCCTCTACCGGACCTACCAAAGAAGTCCGCCTTCGACCATACACAACGGCGACCAATTTAAACTGGAGAAACCCGGCCCCAGCTCGCAACCAACAGGTTCTGCAAAGAAACCAAGGGAATGCTCGAACAGCAGCGCCGGCGCCGTGTCCTCAGGTGCAATCTACTCACAATCAGACGCACGTTGGCTCGTCGAAAATGTCACAGCCTCCGTCCAAACAAACCCTCCGGCAGTAAATTTGGTAGAGTATGCCGCACAGTTATCTAAATTCTACTATCAGTGGTCACTTATTGCTAATGACCATTCGATAATATCTTGGCTTGGTAGTTATAAACTTAACTTCTCTAAGCCAAACATTCAAACTCACCTTCCAAAAGTAATACAACATGCGGAAACTGACAAAATTTATAGAAGCTATTAAACATCTTATTACAATAGGAGCAATATCTAAATATACCCTCTGTAAAGGACAGTTAATATCTAATATATTCGTGCAGTCTACGATGAATGAAAAAATGCGACTCATATTAAACCTAAAAAATCTAAACTAATTTATTGAGACTAACCACTTTAAATTACAGGATTTCGCACCGCGATCAAACTTATTTAAAAAAAAAAATATTTTATGGTGAATTTAGAACTGATGGATGCTTATTTATTAATTAAGATACATGAAGATTCTAGGAAATATTTAAGATTTATGTGGGAAGGATCAACATAAGAGTTTCATGTTTTACCATTTGGCTTAAACACAGCACCATACATTTTCACGAAAATAATGAAACCATTAGCCAAACTATTAAGAGCCTGTGGCTTTTTATCTACTATTTATTCAGATGATATACCTTATTGGACAGTTCTATTGGAAGTGCAAAAATAATAATAAAACCACCAAAAAACTATTAAAAAGTCTAGGATTTATCATCAATTTAAATAAAAGTAACCTTATACCATCAATGTCATGCAAATTCCTGGATTACATTATAGATTCAGAAAAAAATTAAATTAGGCTTCCTGATACCAAAGACATTATATTAAAAATAAAGTTAAGCTAAGTTATTAAAACAATGAATTGTAAAAGATGCCGAATTCGGAAATTCGGATCGGCCGGAAATCGAACATAGAATGCCTTACACGAAAGAATTCGAACGCTGCAAATTTTTAACTTAACTCCTTAATAAAAAAAAATATATATTTTTAAAATAATTTTACATTGAAATACTTACAATGAAACTTTGTAATTAGGTTTCTTTTGAGATGGTTCTGTTATTTCTAGTCTAATTTAAAATTCTTAAGATCGCTACTCAAGTTTTAATAGGTTCGCATTCAAGAGAATATCTGAAGAGTTATTGCGACGCACCCTTTACCGAAACCTGTCACAATCAATTACATAACAAAGAAATTGGTTTCAGTTCAAGATTAGCATTACACGTTTATTTTATTAATTTGGCGACGAATGTATTATTCTTGAAACAATACAGGTTATGACATGCAGTAAAGGCTTAAGATTTAATATATAACCTGAACCACTCGGGAGAAGCCACACGATAAGGTTGACTACACAATCGGGTACTGTGATCGCCGGAAATCTTCTCTGAAGTTAGGGATTTTTATTAAGCCAGCTCTACACCTCACACGCTCCTCGACCCGAACCTCTCACAGGAGATCTCAGAGCCACTCTTACATGCCACTTGACCGAGGACTTCGAGATCGGCCTAGATGAGATCGAATTGACTCTTAAACAGCTTGAAAATGGAAAAAGCTAAGGTGAGGACGGCATCACAACTGACCTTCTAAAGACAGGAGGAACCTCAGTACTAAAAGAGCTTCGGGAGTTATTTAATGTTGTCCCCTCCACTAACAGAACTCCGCATTTATTCCTACTGTTGAAGTCCGGTTCTGGACACCTTGCAACAAGGTCAAGTCGATTGGCTTCAAGGTCAATTGAGGTAATAAGATACCTTTATGAAGCCGCAATAATGACCGTCCGTGTACAGAACCAGCATACTGAACATATCCACCTGCGCCGCGGAATGCGTCAGGGCCATGTCATATCACCGAAACTGTTTGCCAACGCATTGCAGGAAATGTTCAAGACGCTGAATTGGAAAGGTCGTGGCATCAATATAAATAGCGCATACCTCTCTCACCTGCGATCGTGTGTGACATAGTTATCATGGCTGCAAAATTACAACACCCACAAAAGATGCTGGACAGCCTTGCTAATTCGTCTCGGCGAATCGGTCTCTGGATGAACTTGGATAAAGCCAAAGCTATGATCAACAAGCACGTTGACCCAGGACCGATCGCCGTAAACGAAGTCTCCCTCGAAGATGTTTCCGAGTATGTATACCTAAGACAGTTGCTCCAACTAGGTGGAAACGACTTCAACAAGGAAGTTAAGAGACGGATACAGCTAGACTGACCAGCATTTGGAAAAGTTCGTACCTCAAAGCCTAAAAACGAAAGTTCTTAATCAGTGATTCCTATCTGTAATGACACGTGAGCGTGACACGTGGCCACTCACAGTGTGGCTTGTCTACCAGTTTAAAGTTGCTCAGCCAGCTATGGAGAGTAGCTCTCGCGCTCGGAGCTTCTTTTAGGGATCGAATCGAGAAAAAAGATATTCGTCAGAGAACCATAGCTCAGTGAATTAGCAAGCTGAAGTGGCAGTGGGCAACTCACATATGCCACAGACCCGATAGCCGTTGGGGCAGACTGGTTCTTTAGTGGAGACCGCGTGTCGGCAAACGTACTGTAGGGCGCCCTGTAGCTAGGTGGGGCGACGATATTCGTAAGGCAGCGGGCAGGAATTGGAGGAGAAGAGCTGAAGATCGAACTCAGTGGCATGCCATGGGAGAAGCCTATGTCTGGCAGTGGAACTGTCAAGGGTGGGTGATGATGTAACCTGATTTTACTACTACCTGATTGTAGCGTAAAATAGATGGTATATGAACTCGAAAGCGTCACACTAGCGTCAATCTTTTCGTACTAAGCCCTCTGTATTGTTTTATCCTATTCTTCTATTCTACATCATAGAATAGTAAATCTAAATAGAAATATAGAGCGTATAGGTTATTGTTGGCAGTTTATCGAAATCTAAATAGTACGGAAAGTAACATATTGCGAACATTCATTACGGCGGAATGAACATACGTAGCGATGTGAGGGGCGATCTATCAACTAGATCGTAGCAGGGAGGCTTTTATCGTACCCTTGCGTAGTTCATCAGGATCCTTATTCGCTTTGGCCAAACCTGTCACGTGACGTAACTTCGTAACTTCGTAAGATAACTTCGTAAAATAATCGTGTAATACCATTGACTTACCACTCAAAATAGACTTAAGGTCATTTACGAAAAAATCGTCAATGGTTGACATATGCTTTCGTGAATATTATAACATACAGCTTGAAACTTAATGTTGATTCTTGCTTGTATCTACTATAAAATTGCATTAAGAGTGCCAAGAACGACGAAAATAGAAGGATTTTAAAAAAAAATTTACTATTGTAAACCCAAAAAGAAAAATATATCTCAAGCTTAATATATTTGCATGTATATTTTATACATACTTGTTCAGCCGTTGAATAGACAACTATGCATTTTTATTTAAAACCAAGCTTTTATAGCAAAAACACAACAAAAATTTCTTGCTTAGTTGAGGAGTTTATAAGGCTTCCTTCAGGCTCCATCATCAGCCCTTAGGCGCCGGGTCTAAAGCACTCGTCAAGATAAATCCAACGAGTCTAAACACGGTAAGGTTATATTGAGTAGTCGGGTGGTTCCATTGGCCACCTTTTGGCTTTATCATCAGACCCTGAACAGTATCTGGTCGTATAGTACTTGTCAAAACCAATCTAACAAGCCTAAACACGAGGGGGTTACGTTGTATAGTTTACACGGTCCTATGGCCACCTTCCGACTCTATCATCAGACCAGTACCATATTATTGCATTGCCGCCGACTTTACATACGTATGTCAAATTTCAGCTCAATTAGATAACCGCAAGTGCTTGACAAGAAATGGTTCACAAGATTTGGACCGGAAAGACAGACAGGCAGCCTTAGGAACATCGCAAGTTAAATAAAAGCTTGTAACAAGGGCTTTTATAAGTTATTTTGTTTAGTGATTTGAATACATTAAATATATATATTTTACATTATTCATGACAAAGCGCATTGGCAAAGGGCATCGCTTTGTGATCACGAGATCTTGGGTTTATATTCTAGGTCGGACAAATGTAGTCTTTCTTACGTAAACTTCCCAATATGAGTCCGGAGTCGGAATTGTGCCCGGTATATGGCAATAGCCTCGCCCCCTATTACATTGGACGAAACATCGTTGGTGAAATAGGCGTGACAGTGTGTCTATTCATGACATTCCCATCTTTATTTTGATATATACTTTTCGTAATAAATAGGCAGTAGATTCTTCAAGAATCTTCTGTAAATCGGGCGTAATTGCGGAAGCTCGCGGTATTTATAGTCTTAAACAATCATTTCACGAAGTTTACGGTGCGTTTTGAGTTTAATTGGTCAAAGCGAATAAGAGCCCCGTACGGTTCGGGATGCGGCAAGCTGATTCATTGTGTAGTTTTCGTCCCATTTCGCATAGATGTCGAACGGCTAGTGTTGCTTAATGCTTAATACCACTTCTAGTTTCTTAATATAACAATAACGATTTGTTACTCATGGGTTTAGATTACGCCTGTAATCTTAATCATGAGTATATAACTGCCTCGTTGGCATGATGGTGAATCAGGCGCGTTAGGATCATGAGGTACTGGGCAAATTCTAGGTCGAATAAATATGGTCGGGGGGAGTAATCTGTTCCAGTAGTCATACTCGTGAACGGTGCTGCTTGTGGGGACTGGTCAATCTGGAATCCTTTAGCCACTCTATAAATAAAATCATTAGTCTTATATCTCGGTCGTAAGACATCACACTAGAGCTAAATCGCAAACTATTTAATGGTAATCTAAACGCTGTATCCACACTATGATTGACAAAATCAGAAAGGAAAAAATATAGGCGGCCGCGTGCCGATCCGGTCGTAGATTAGTAGTTAAATTAGATTAAAAAATACTTATACAAGGCTTATACAAAAATAAATTATTTAAGATTGATATGTAGTTTTTCTAACGAAAAATTCCCAGTTTCAGCCCGCAGTCAAGAATTTTATTTTATTTAGGATAACAAACACCTATGTTATAGCGCATACAATATATCAGACTTATAAAAAGTAAGTAATTACACAGCCAACACCATTATACACTAAATATACTTATAAGGTTAAGGCACAGATACTTCACATAAAGAAAACAAATTAATAAATGTAAGTAGCACATACGCCTTTGTAAAGTACGTAGTAATTAAGGTTGATACTATCAATAACGTACCGATGTGCTTTAGGATAACAAGATGAAAAGAAAAAACAACAGTACAGGTTAAAATAAGTGAGAAATATGAAATAGCATTTAGACATCTATCTTTGACAATTTCTCTACACCAGCATTTCTGAAGTGATTAATTGAGAAAGCAAATATGTCAATTTCAGAAAAGTTATCATTAAAGGCTTTCATAATACGGCACAATGGGGCGCGTTCGCCAGCATTCGTTTTACTCGATTTTCGGTATAAATACACTGTGAATATGGGTACTCCGAATACGATCAGAGCGACTAGGGGCTCGTAAGAAGATTTGATTGATAAGCTGATTACAATTAAAAAAATTATGACAAATTTTGAACAGAAATATCATATCCAATAGAAGTCTTCTATTGTTCAAAGTTGACAAGGAAAACTTGCTGATAAGGTTATGATATGATGTCCAGGTACCACAGCATTTGAAATTAAGTGAGCGAAGATATTTCCGCTGAACAGATTCCAATTGATCGCAATATTTGTTGTTATATGGATTCCATACCTGAGTGGCGTACTTAAGTTGAGGTCTAATAAGTAATTTGAAAAGTAGTAAGTAGGTGTTTGGTTTTTTTAAAGGTTTGCAGGTTCTCATAACAAATCCATATAATTTTTTTTTTTTTTTTTTTTTTTTTTTTTTTTTTTTTTTTTTTTTTTGTTTTAAAAAAACGTAGCCCCACACTAGGATTTATTCCTGTGTCGTGGGTGCGTTTACAAACATGAAAATTCACATACACAAATACCCAGACCGGAACAAATAATTGTGGATCACACAAAGATTTGTTCCGTGCGGGACTCGAACCCGCGACTATTAGACGCAGTGGGCAGAGCGGCTTAAGCTCTTAACCACTGCGCTAAATTCAAAAGACTTATTAGTGATGTGATTAACATGACAATCAAAGTGCAGTTTGGAGTCAATAAGTACTCCGAGGTCTTTAATGACAGCAACTTTTTCAAGGAGAGTATTACAAAGAGAGTACGTATGGGGAGTAAGTATTTTGTTTTTAGTAAATGTGATAGTTTTGCATTTAGACAAACTTAAATGTAATTTATTTACACGCCAGTAGTCGGAGAGCCGACCTAAATCTTCTTGTAATATTTGATAATGATTTTGGGTTTTAATACCGCGATAAACTTTGAGATCATCGGCATATAAAAGGCAATAAGAATTTTTGAAACAAATACTTATGTCATTCATAAAGAGGATAAATAGAAGTGGTCCTAAAATTGAGCCTTGCGGCACGCCTAATGTTACTAAGATGTTGTTAGATGAGAAACCGTTTACCACCACTTTTTGAGTCCTGTTTGTGACGTAAGATAAAAACCAGCGAAGTAAATTACCCCGTATTGCATGCTATTTTTTTAAGAATAGGGAATAAGCGTGTATTTTTTTTATTTTTTTTATACGATAGATTACATCAATACATAAATGCAAAAAAAATTAAGTGTCAAAAACAAAATGCAAAGGGCAAAAAAAAAATGTTGAAGATAGCAAACAGATAAGAGCACTTTAAAGCCCGCCATTTTGGCGCTGCTTGGCGTGACGTCAAAGTCTATAATAACAATCAATTAGTGAACAGCTGTAAAAGTATTTTATTCTGTAATTTATTTTTATTTTGTATTTTGCGACTATTATACAATGGAACAACACTATGTTGTGCCTAGGTGTAAAAATACAATAAGAAATGCACCCAACAGGTGCGGACATAAGGAAAAAGTGGTGTAAAATCAGAAAAAGAGATATGGTATCTCCATCAACTTGTTTATATTGCTGTGAAGATCACTTTAACGTAAGAAATCTATCTATCTA
This sequence comes from Phalera bucephala, assembly GCA_905147815.2. Classification (NCBI taxonomy): domain Eukaryota; kingdom Metazoa; phylum Arthropoda; class Insecta; order Lepidoptera; family Notodontidae; genus Phalera; species Phalera bucephala. The sequence continues at coordinate 16,059,759 of LR990612.1, forward strand.
TCTATATTATCACGCCAGATCCCTTGCGGGGTAGGCAGAGAGTACAGAGTTCCAACAGGCTCTTTCCTTACATACCTCTCTGGCTTCCTCTACTCTCATAGTTCGTCTCATACACGCTCGCCGGTTACGGAGACTCCTGACTTGTCCTTCAAATAAGACCCGGTCTATTTGGTCATGGTAAGATAGTCTAGGTCTTCCCCGGTACCTACATCCTTCCACTTTTGCAGTGTATATCAGTTTTGTCATTCTTTCCTCGGACATTCTTTCTATATGCCCGAACCAACGGAGCATACCCTTTCTCATCTTTACACCGATACTCTCTTTCATACCTATTGCATGCTTTCTTACTACGCTGTTGCGAATACGGTCGGTCAGCTTCACTCCGCACATCTTCCGCAGAGCTCGCGTTTCCACCGCATTTATCCTACTATTTTACTTCTCCTTCTTATATACCCAGCTCTCGCTGCCATATAACAGCGTTGGGACAAGCACTCCATTATGTATGGCCAGCTGCGCCTTTCGGCTTGCGTGCCGGTTCCCAAGTAGCTTTCCAATCGTGCCATTCACTCTGTTCCCTGCAATCATTCTTCTCTCTATGTCAGCGGTGTATTTTCCATCCTTACTGAATGCGCATCCAAGATATATAAACTCATTCTCACAATCCTTGCATTCGTTCTGGTTTCTTCCCCTTCAAAAACCATAATTTTGGTTTTCTTCACATTCAAGTGTAAGCCATTTTTCATGCAGTCGTCTTTCATAACTGTGATTAGTGATTGCAGATCAGTGGCAGTTGGCGCTATCAAAACCGCGTCATCTGTATATAGTAGATGATTTACCAGTAGATCACTCATTTGTACACCTTTATTCATCGCTTTCAGTCTTTGAACACTTTTATCCAAATATATTATACACAGTCTAGCGGACAACACGCAACCCTGCTTGACGCCGATTTCAACGTCAAACCAGGGTGACATGTTACCACCCACCCGTACGCATGCCTTGCAGTCCACATAGGTAAACGTAAGAATTAACTTAAATAATTTAAACTAAAATTTTGTCTTTGTGTAAATCGACAACAAAAAATTACAATAAAACAAACTCAGTAGCAAACATTCAATAAATATGCACTTGTTGACATTTGTATTGAAGACTTTGACGTCATATTCGATCTGACCAATAGCGTCGCGTTCCAGCTACTTTGAATTTCCCACACATTTTTTGTACTTTCAATAATTATTTTCTTAATAAAAAAGTAAAGTTATTAAAAAAATATTGGTATAGACATTATTCTAATGCGATAAATTTTGTAAATAAAAATATTTGACCCTTATTTGAATTTTACGCATATTCCCCATTGTGCCCGATATATGGCAATAAACTCGCCCAGTATTACATGGGGCCTAACATCGTCGGCGATGTGGGTGTACATAGTACTCCTCTGCCACCCCCGTTTGGGAAATATAGGCGCCACTTTCTTTTTTTCTTAATCGATGAGTAACTGCGGTCAAATACTACATTATTAAGCGTGTTTAGCCTATAATTTAGAAGCATCACCTAACTTAATCACTAACCACTAATTAAAACGGTTTACCTACGATTAAGTTATAGTTTAATTAAATCATATACTGGAGATGATGTAATTAACAGATGTGGCAACAAGATATTAGACTATTGTTACCTGACAACTCAATTACTGTACAGAGCTTGTGGTTTCGATGCAGTTGGAAGTAGCTTGAATGTATTTTGAACAAGTTAAGACGTAAACTAGTTAGCTACGTGGTAACGTTCAAAGCGGTTATTGAGTGAATTATAAATGAAGCACTGTATTCAAGACAGCTATAATGAAGAGTTTCTATTTATTTATTTATTTGCATAAAAGTTTGTAGTTACATTTGCGGTCTTATTTTAATATAAAAAGGTTCATACAACTTTAGTCACAACATGTTGACATGCAAAATATTCGTCTTACTTGCTAAGATATGGCTAAAATAATAGTTGAAATTCAATTCGGTTATTCTAATTAAAATTGTCAATTCAATAATAAAATAATCCAACGATATTAATGTCAAGTAATAAGATAAGTGTCAAAGGCAAAGTTTAAGACTATGTAAAAAATAAAAAAATCTATGTTAGGATGTCAGATACAGAGTAGAAGCATTTGTCTAATAACCACAATTTAAGTTTTTAGGCATACATTGAAGTCGGAAGGTTTTTAAAATCACCAGGAATTTTATTGTAAATGCGACCGCACATGATACAAAGTAGTTCTAGGTATTTTAGGCAAAACAATATTTTCACGATTCCTTGTGCTTCTAGGAAACCTATGATGTGTTTGAGTAAACAGGTGTTTATGTTCGTTAACAAACTATGCTGCTTCAAATATATACATGCTGGGCAGTGTTAACATTTTTAGTTTTAGAAATATGGGCTTACATGACTCCCAGGGCCTTATGCCGGCTATCGCTCTGACACATTTCTTCTGTGCAAGAAACGCACTTTGTACTTCAGTAGAGTTGCCCCATAGTATTAGACCGTAACTTAATATTGCACCTACGTAGCCATGGTATGCGGTTAGGACAGTGTGTTGATTCGCTGTTTTACTGAGGCGATATAAAACATATACAAACTTATTTAATTGAGCGCATACCAGGTTAACATGGGATTTCCAGTTACAGTGTTTTTCAATTATAATGCCCAAAAATTTGGTTTCATCTACTTCTATTAGTTTTTGTCCCTCATAATTTATATTCATATTTTGCTTTTTTTTACCATATGTGCTAAATTGTATCATTTTTGTTTTTGTCACATTGACCTTCAAGTTATTTATGTCAAGCCATGAGATTATGCATTTAATTGTAGCGTTAATGTCCCTGGAAGAATTTTTAATGTCATTATTTAAGGGAATTATTATAGATATGTCATCTGCAAACAAAATGCATGGATATGGAGTAACTTTGGGTAGATCATTAATGTACAATAAAAATAACAATGGCCCAAGAACACTGCCCTTTGGCACACCCCAAGAGTTGGATTTGTAGGTTGATCTATTTGGGACTTGTTCATTCTTTTTGTTTATACTCATTATTTCAACGGTTTGCATTCTTTCACTTAAGTAGGATTCTAGCCATTTTAGAGCAGGTCCTCTGATTCCATATTTTTCAATTTTGTCCAACAATATTTTGTGCGAGACAAAATCAAACGCCCTTGACATATCAAAGAATATTGTAGTGACTGATTTACCATCGTCTAGATTGTCAATTACTTTATTCATTAAGTGAAAGTAGGCTAATGTGGTAGATTACTTTTTTTGAAATCCGAATTGCTCATTTCTAATAATATTGTGTTTTTCAATAAAATCCCGTAAGCGTTTATACATGGCAATTTCAAAAATCTTTGAGATTATTGGTACAAGGGTAATGAGTCGGTAGTTTTGCATCTTAGTATGATCATCTTTTTTGTATAGCGGTTTTACTAGGGATTTTTAAGGCCATCAGGAAAACACCCACTTTCAAGGGATAAGTTTATCAAATATGTCAATATAGGGGTCAGTTCATTTGAAGTTGCTTTTAGAATATTGGTCGCAATGTCATCGTAACCAACGGCTTTTGTATTTTTAAGGGATTTGATAATTGTTTTTACTTCGTTATAGTTATACGGTTTTAAGAAAATAGTATTGCATAGATTTGAATCAAGCGTATTGCGTATGTTGCAATTTTGCGTGTTTGTAGAATTTATCCAGCAGTCACTAAACAATTCTGCAATATGCTTAGGATCACTGGTTTCAACCTTCCCATCATTAATTTTAGTAATAAAATTCATAGGTTTCAGGGGTACGGATTCTTGTTTAATTAATTGCCATGATGTTTTACCTATATTTTTTGCTTATTTCATTATGGTGTTTGTATTATTTTTAATAGCCTGATTGATGCATCGTTTCAGAATTTTACAATATGTTTTAAATTTATGTTTATTGGTACTACATTTTTCTTTATAGTATTTGTATCGTAGTATCCTTTTTGTTTTACAGCTTATACGTAAACCTTTACTTATCCATTTGAGTCTTTTAGTTCTTGTTGTAATTTTCGTTTTGATAATTGGAAAACACAAACCATATAACATCAAAATCAGATCATGAAATGTTTTATATGCTGTATAAATATTCGCATCACAGTAAACTTCTGAGAACGAAAGATCTGTAAGACATTGTTTGAATTTTTTAAATTTTGAACGCAGTAATCTCTTCTGTAGATGTCATACTCTAAAGGCATTTCTTTATTTTTCACGGGAATGTATAATAGCTGGGCTGTATTATGGTCTGATAGGTCTAAATGTAAAAGTTTACTCTTTGCTGAACGAATATTACTAATTAAGTGATCTATACACGTGTTTTGACGAGTTGCTTCTTTAATGGGAAAAATTAAGTTAAAGTTATTTATGATATTCGTTAGTTCTACGAAGTTTTTATGAATTTGCGTAGTGTTAACATTGAGATCACCCGCTAAGACAATTTTTTTATTATTATATTTCAGGCAGCTATGATGTAAAATCTTACTTAATTGTATGGTAAAAATACTAAAATCAGAGCTGGGCGTTCTATATAAAGTTAAAATAAATAAATTATGTTTCAAAATTTCGATCCCGCAACACTCAAAGTCCTTGTCTTTGGAATGTTCTTTAAAAATGGGTATTTCTCTAGCTGACAATTCATTTTTTACCAACACGCAAACACCTCCACGTTTTTGGGGTTTTACTCGACAATATGATGCAGTTAATTTATAACCGGAAAGTTTCATTAGACTCTCACAGCCCTTTTCTATAAATGTTTCTGTCAAGCAAATAACGTCCGGTTCTTGTTTTTGCTTAAGTAACTCTTGTAAATGTATCAAATAAATTTCTTTTACATATTAACCCGGCTATATTCTGATGGAGTAAAAATTTTTCTTACATTTATCGTTAGCGTCACGAGACATATTTCTACTTCCTTTTTGAGTCTCAGCGTGTACTTGAGACCGTTTGTAGTTGTAGTTTGTTACATGTTGGGCGTTGCCAACCCTGTTATTTGGGTTCCCAGCGTGTATAGATTTTTTTTTGTAAGGCAAATATTTTAAATCATAATCCAGCTGATCCAATACATAATTTGTTTGTTTACAGATATGATGGATATTAAAGCCATCGTCAAAATTGATAAATTGACAATTGGAATGTTGTTTGCTAAGCATTATTAACAATTCATTTACTTTATTTTCATTTAAATGCATATAAGTAAAAACTTTTAAAATGAATACAGGACATTCAATATTTTTAAGGAAAATACATAATTCCGTCATAATTTTCAATGGGTTACAATCATGTTGACCAATGGATATTATCACACGGTCGTGTACATTGATATCAAATAACTTAGCGCTATTCAGTATTTCTTCTGTTGAAGCGTTTAGTTTGATGAATGATATAACGTCATAGGAGCCATAAGTCGTGCGATTCCTCAGGTGTCTAATATGTTTAGCCATACCTGAGCATTGTCTTCCTCCAAATATAAATAGGCGTTGTTTTGAGTTCCTCGATTGTTTTCTTTTATTTATTTTTTCAGAACAGTTGTGCGAAGTTGTCTCATTGCTAGTAGATAGTGGATTTATTTTTTGCTCATTTGTCATCTCGAGTTCTGGTATACTACTGTTTCTAGTTCAAGAGAATCTAATGCTTGTCTTTCGATATTAAAATTTAGCTATTTAGATAAATTTGACGCGCAAGGTGAATGTTGAGTCTGGATTCTGCCTTGTGCCTTTGGTTGACTCGGATTGAAATTGTCTGTAAGTCTACGTTTGGCGCTTATTTTCCTCGACGAAGACGAATATTTTGATAGCGATATTGACGGACTTTGACAGAGTTGCTTTAGTACCTCCTGAGACAATTGAGATATGCGTTTTTTTAATTCTGTATTTTCTAGACTAGTGTTATGTAATTCGTTCTGCGTACTTTGTAAATTCTCTTTTAGATTATTTAATTCTGACTGAATTTCTTCCTTACATGACGTAAATGCGTGAGATGATAGGTCCAAACTTCTTCCCAACATTTCATCCGAATGTGATGAATTAAGGGAATCGCTTCTACAAGGCATGCCTTTTAAGTTTTGTCGTTTGAAGAAAAGAACACAACTAGAACCTTATTGTACTTTTTATTGTTTTTCAAAGTATTCACCACGTAGCTTAATATACTTTTCCATTCGCTCAAACCAGTTATTATAACATTTATTCCACTCTAAAGTGGGGGTGTTCAAAATGGCTGACTTGAAAGCGTCGACTGCTTCTTCACCGGACTGGAACCTTTGACCACGAAGACTTTTCTTAATTTTAGGAAATGTAAAGAAATCGTTAGGGCTTAGGTCAGGACTGTACTGAGGATGGTCAAGAATTTCTACTTTTTCCTGCTTCAAATACTCAATCGTTTGACGAGCGCTGTGAGAGCTTGCGTTGTCGTGGTGCAGGATGATGCGTCGCTTTGAGTTAGATTTTCGAAGTTTGGCGATGACTTGTGGTAAACAAACTGCGGTATATCACTCTGCGTTAACCGTTCTACGATCTTCAAGTGCAATAGTCGCAACATGGCCGGTTTTGTCAACGAACGTGGCCACCATTTTTTTTGAAGTGCTTCGAGAACGAACAACTTTAGTCGGCTTTGGCTCGTCTTGAAAGACCCAGATTGTAGATTGTTCTTTGGAATCAGGATCGTAGGCATAGATCCAAGATTCGTCACCACTGATGATGTCGTAGACGTGATTTGACTCTCCTTGGTTGAACCTTTGCAGAGTTTTCTTACACCATCTGACGCGGGCCGCCTTGTGATCGTCGGAAAGCAGATGCGATATCCAACGGCAAACTAGCTTTCTCACACCAAGCGCTTCATGCAAGATCTTCTGAATGGTTGTCCCTGAGATGCCTAATAGAGCCTCTATTTCTCGATACGTCACATAACGATCTTCGAGAATTAGTTGTCTCACAGCAATGATGTTATCTTTAGTGAAGGCCGATTTTGGGCGTCCTTCGCGAGATTTGTCACTAACACTAGTATGTCCACGCTGAAATTCTAAATACCAGCGTTCGACAGTCCGCAGACATGGGGCTCCATCACTGAACACAGATGTTAGCTCTTCAAAACACTGAAGCCGTGTTAGGCCTCTTCTAAAGTTGTAGAAAATTATTGCACGAACGTTTTCCTTAGAAAGATTCATTTTCGTACGTAACCTGACAGATTCCAATCGACGCTGTGACTAAACAATAGCATTAATCCTAATACTTTGAACTGTTTTGAGATTCAAAATTTAAACACATTCGAATATAGAACAGTTCCAAATTCAAAATTCCCGAGAAATATGGAAACGACAGAACTTAAAAGGCATGCCTAGTATTTATACTATCCTTTCCAACGATATTGCTTTTTTGTCGGTTTTCATTGTGTTACGTAACTTATTTCTTCCATGACTAGTATTGTATGTTTGCAGCGGCGCTCTCTATTGGTTTCGTTTTTTTTAAGCTTATGATCCTTTTATATTTTGTATATCTACGCAACACAGTAAATGAACCAACAATACCCAGCAGGGCTAGACCATAGTTTTTTTACTTGTAGCATATTTTGTTATTTATTTTATTAATTTTCTGATAAATGTATATTCTTCGTAAAAATTAACACAAAAAGACATGCTTGATATGATTGGGTTTAAACCGACTATCTTGGTATTGTCCGAACTATTACCACTCGGCGTTGCGCAACAGGCTAAGTTGACTGTTAATTAGGAGGGCGAATTAAGCAGTCTATTCATAACTTTATTCCCGTCGAATTAGACGTGTTTCTATTGGTTGCCTTCATTACGTTCAAATAAAATTAAAGATCTGATTTGAGTCACACTTTACTTCACTTGTTTAAAAAGGTATTTTTTTACTATTGAATAAATATTGTAGATATGTTTGTTTTATAGTAATTTGTACATTGGTTTGTGGTTTTGTTCACTAATTGTTGAGATAAATTGCACTTTTTGTTTGTTTTGTAAGTACCATAATATTCAATTTACACCGTTAGCTACACCTCCACAAACAATGTTCGTAAGTTATTAGATGATAATAAGTTGGTTGACAACTGAATTTAACTATAAATTGCACTTAAACTATTTAAAGAATTTTATGAACACAGAGTTGATGTTTACACGACAACTAGCAAATTAACTCGTTTCTATTGATCTACGAATTAATTGCCTCGTTGGTCTAGTGCCGAATAATGTGCTTTGCGATCACGAGGTCCTGGGTTCAAATCCTATGTCGGACAAATATATACTTTTTCTATCAAAAACTCCCAATATCAGTCCGGAGTCTGAAATTGTGCCCGGTACATGGCAATCGGCCCACCCCCTATTACATGGGACTTAACATCGTTGGCAAAAAGTAGATGTACAGAGTACACCTCTGACCACTTGGAGAATATAGGCGTGCCGGTGTTTTTTTTCTATGAATTAAATTTTTTGCACAATACACCCACAAGGTTTACTAAACTTAACAAGGCCCACCAGGAACTTTTTCTGTGTCGTGAAACATGAAATTCAGATACACAAATACCCATACCAAAACAATATTCGAGGATCACACAAAGGATTATCCCCCCCTAACCTAACCTAACCCGCGACGAGTCGATCAAGCGGACAAAGCGGTTTAAACTCTTAACCACTGGAGTAAGTCGTCTTCGAGAATAAAAGCAAAATAATGACAAAATTCAAATAATCATTTTATTATAATTCGGAGTATATTCTAGCGATGTTCTGTGTTGTAACAAGGAAACTATCTTTTACGAGCAGCGCTAGCTAGCATTAAGCAATTAATTATACATTAAAACAAAGCGGTAGCGCAATTACCTCAACGCGTACCGAGCAGAATGGCCATTATTGACAGGGCATAGAGATGCCAGCAGTGGGAAACTTAGATTAATAAAAGAAAACATTAACTGTCCACGTCCTCTTCTTTGTTTTTTATTATCTGATTCTGATTTTAATTGTAATTTTTACAAACGAACTATCAAATGTAAATTATAAATAAAAGCATAGGTAGTATGAAAGAGAATTCTTGACATGACAACTGGATTCATGATATGTCACTGTCAATGTGTCAATGCTGAAATGCTTTGTCACGGCCAATGACGTAATACGGCTTTGAATACTGGCCTTTTAGGGTTGTATATTTGAAGTTTTCTTTTTTATTATGTACCCTATAGATTGTGTAGTTTATTTTTCTCTTTTTGTTGCTCGTTTATTATATTTACTATAATTATTATATTATATTATTTTTTAATTTTTGACTCATTCACATCTGAATTTGTGGAAACGTCGATATGACATCTGTGACGTCACCTTTTTCATAGGTGCTGCAAGAATACCAGCTCTGCACTATAAGTTTCTATGGTACAGCAACATGCTGAGGCAGTAGCCTGCTTAGCCCCACACAATCTCTGGCATACGGCTATAGGACTGTATTTTGTATATTTGCCTTTGGTTTTTGTGTATGTGGGTGTGTGTGTGGTTAAATAAATGTATTTTCTTTCTTTCTTCTTTCTAACAAAGTAATCCTCCTCTATTAATAAAACAGATATACTAGATCTTAGCGTAAGACCCTTATTATTAATAACACCTCATGAAAAACACCACCTACCATTATCTAAGCAAAATCATAACTCTTCCGTAAAGTATGATACATTAAAATAATGCATACTTGCAAAAGCATACTCTACTTTACGCCCGAAGTAAATCTGTTGTGGGGTTATAAAATGCGTCGTGTAATAAAGCAATTGATAGCTATCGCTACGGAGGCCGCGAGCCGTTTCAATTTCATTAACGGCGGAGTGAAGAGCAAATAATGAAAACACCCACTGCAAAGGTATCTGAGTAATCAATAAGTGAAGCCAGATATTTCATTTAAAAAGGACGACAATGGCAAACGTATAAATTCCGTTAATTATAAAGTTGTTTTTTTACTTTACTATACATATCGTTTGTGCTCGCATTGGTATTGTACTCCATATTACTTACCTAAATTACCATTTTGTATAATATTCCATGTGAAATATATTCAAACTATACCCATAATAACCCATTTTATTTATTTAGTACAGTACCAGTTTCCAGCTTTGCACCACCAGCCAGGTGAACCCATGATTATAAAAAAAATCTAAATCGATTAAGCCGTTTAAAAGGAAAAGAATTACATACACACGCACAGTGATATTTTATATTAAAAGATGGAGTTAAATAACAATAATAATGTTTCCAGCAGGGAAGCTGGTAGTCAGCTATTAGTCTGTTACACCACGGGCCCGAACTAATGCTCGAAGGATGACTCGGCGAAGGCTGCTTGAACGAATGTTTCTTCGTCAGGGGGCTCTTATTGTTCCCAATCGTCAACGAACACAGGACAGGTCTTTTAGCTCTGGCATGCCTTACTTGATCGTCCAGAGAGAAACCATTAAATTTATACTCTCCAGTGATAAAGTATGTAGTTTATCACTGGAGAGTACACATAAATGTTTATGTAACACTAATATCGGAAAAGCGCAATACGCCTCTAAACGCTTCTAAGGCGGCCATTTTGAGGGCTCATCTTGCAGGTGATGAGTTACCTCATGCCAAGTATTATAGCATTTGATAACAGTACCCTTAAATTAGCCGTAATTAGCCGTGTAATTTAATCAGTAGCCTTCAGGACTCCAACCAAATGCACGTAATGAACCCTTTACAAATTTGTAAAAAATTCCGCAACCATCGGGTTCAGCTAAATGTTTGTGTTCCATCATCCATTCGAATTTTCTGAAATTTTTTCCCTTGCGAAAGAAGAAAAAACATGTCGCAGGTTAAATAGAATAAATTTTGCATAAAATGCTTGTACATATCAGACTCATATTCCCACGTCAGTGTGAAGGTGAAAGAGATAATAGGAAAATAATAGGTAAATATCACAAATAGACCGTGTTTTATCTGAAGGGTAAGTCAAGACCGTGTATTAAGACGAACTATGAAAGTGAAGGAAACCAGAGTGAACTTGTAAGGAAAGAACCTGTTGTAATTGTGTACTCTCGTCCTAACCCATATAGATAGATAAATAGAGCGATTAATATTAAAGTACAGGCCAAACTAACCTTCCTTCCGGATCAAATGCATTACCGATCCAGTTCATCCATCAATCGGTCGTAAAACAAAATGTATTTGGTACAATATATTTTATAAGTGCTCCAAATATTCGACGTCACAGAATACTGATCCCCAACGTAAGTACAAATGCCACTCCCCGGAGATTAGTTTCCAATTAACGCCTTAGGTTAAGAAGATTATCGTCAAGCCGTCAACGTGTAATTTCTACAAAACAATTTCCGGCAAGACTTTCTATATAATTTACTGTTTTATTTTACTTAAGCAGTAACACTATTCAACACTTCGAAATTCTATTAAAAGAAACTAAGGCCTACAGTTATTATTATCCTGCTTCCAAAATATACTCCCTCGAAGAAAGAAAGAAACACCTTTTTTTAAGTAAAATGTTTATTTCGCACCACTAAAAGTATTATACAACATTACATATTTAGGTATTAAGAGTATAAACAGACAACATTAATTCTATATTATATCTAACACAATTACAGTGCGTGTAGTGGTTATGGAGGATTAACTAGTGCTCAGCCATGAACATTATTTATCAGTGTTAGCTCCTTGTTTTTTCTGTGTGTTACTGTTGGTATATGTTTGGAAACTTTAAGATTAGATCAGATTTATACTTTTTATCTTTGTGTGTGTGTAACTTTAGTACCAACACCCCCTAAATGGCGATGACGGAGGTTTACAACACACACCGTCACTCCTTATCCCCCAAGCGGGGGTGGCAGAGGTGTACTGAGTACACCCACGTTTCGCCGACGATTTTAGGTCCCATGTAATAGGGGGCGAGCCCATTGACATATATCGGGCAGAATTCCAGACTCCGGACTCATACTGGGAAGTTTTTTTTCGTTAGAAAAACCTAGTTTGTCCGACCTAGGATTTGAACCCAGGACCTCGTGATCACCAAGCGATGCGCTTGGCGATTAGACCAACGAGGCAGTCACCTAACCGTTAACCTAGCCATTACAAGGGTTGATTATCCCGGGCTTAAACACTAGCTTAAATTATTACACTGGGACCTAACATCGACAACATTTGGGTGTACACAGTGCACTTTTCTCGCCCCTGCTTGGGGAATATAGGCGTGACGATGTTTATTTATTTTCAAAAGCTTTTATTTAACATGCAATGTTGGTATGTCTGTTTTCTCAGTTCAAATCTTGTGATCCTTTTTTTAAGCGCTTGCGGGTATCCTCTTGAGCTAAAATCTGGCATACGTATGTAAGTTCGGTAACAATGCAATAATATGGTACCATAAATCTGGTATAATGATAGATTCGAAAGATGGCCATAGAAACATGTGAACATTTATACAACGTAACCTCTTCGTATTTAGGCTTGTTAGATTGGTATTGACAAGTACTATACAACCCGATAGTGTGCAGGGTCTGATGATAAAGCCGAAAGGTGGCCAATAAAACCACCCAACTACTCAATATAATCCCACCGTGTTTGGGCTCTTTTGATTTGTCTTAACGAGTACTTTATACTCGGGTGGTGTCCGAGGTCTGATGATGAAGCCGGAAGGAAGTCATAGGATCTCCTTAACTAAACAATAAATCTTTGTTGTATTTTGCTAAACAAGATTGTTTAGAAAGAAAAGGAAAGTTCTTTTTAGATTTTTTTTTTTACCAGCTACATTAATATGAATATCTTTGTACCACAGAAATAAATCGTAGCCCCTATTCCTCCCCTTTATTACCCAATTTGTCTAAGTATTATTAGTATTATAACAGTGGACCATTTTCTTTTAAGCTCCATCCAACGAATACAAAACATAGTAAAAATGATAATTTAATTTTCAAAATATAAGCTTACGACTTCCTCTTTCATAAGACATCGTTACTGAGGATAAGAAGGTATTGTAATATTTTTAATTTGGTGACGAAATTGAAAAAGTTGAATTAAACGTCTCAAGGAAAACTTCGATTTAAAAGCAGCAAAGTGTCTTACTAATTATGAAATATAATAACATAATTAGTCGGAGATTGAAGATAAATTGATGTGTATGGGGATACCTTTCTGGAAGTGCAAGGTCTACTGAACATACTTTACTCTATGTAATTGACTACGAGTACATTAAGGCATATCCTATCATAGGTATGACGGACGGCTTGTTCCAGTGGTTAAGAGCTTAAGCTGCTTCGCCCACTGGATCGAGTAGTCGCGGGTTCAATCCCCGCAAGGAACAAATCTTTGTGTGACCCACAAATATTTGTTTCAGTCTGGGTATTTGTGTATGTGAATTTTGTGTTTGTAAACGCACCCACGGCACAGGAATAATTCCTAGTGTATAACAAGGTCTTTATTAAAAAACCAATAAAAACAACTATAAAAATAGGTTAATCCCAATTTAGTGGCTCATCTCTCAAGCCCTCTGTGAGTCTGCCGCACTGTAGTTCTACACTAGCAAAGCAACCACACAGTGGGTACTGTGTGGTTGCTTTGCCCATCAAATTAACATTCTAAAAAATTCATTTCCACCAAACCCTACAGTAAGTGTTTACATATGAAAATTCCGAGACACTCAGCCGAAAACCTTAAATAGGTAATACATAACGCAAATTGATCAACAGCTTGTCTGGAAGTATTGCTTCCATTAGAATTGTAGATTATTACAAATGAGTTTATAAAATGGCCACTCCGGGGGCTCGTTAATGGAGTCGAATGAATCACCTCGATCTCACCTTAAGGACCCCTTGGAAATCTTAAGAATACTTGTAATTACGATGTTTTTGTTTTGAGGAAACATTCGTTAAGGATTTATTATGATTACAAAAATTAGTACGAATTTCAAAAAGTTTTAAATTAATCGCAGCTTCTTTTACAATAAGATTTTTAAAATCACATTAGGGTACGGAATCCATACGGGACGGGTTTTATAGTCTATCATCTGAAATTGATTCTTATTGTGACACTGCACTCTCTGCCTTTTCCGCTAGGAATCTGGTAGATGATAATATAGATAGAATTTTGTGTAATAGGTTTAGAATTCGGATACAAACATATCTCCTGAGATAAAAGTTGTATAAGTTTATTCTACATCACAAATCCTCAATAAGTTTCGACATGTACATACCTACGAGTACAGTATGCAAAATTAGATTCACAATATAATAAACTTGCGGAATTAAGTTTTCCTTTCATAGCTACTTAAGTACACACAAACGCTACATGCTCTAAAAAGACAATACGGAACTTTAAACTTTTACTAGAGGTTTCCAAGAATTCTTTTAAACCAGGCAATTAATTTTTCCTTAATTTTTACTTCAACTTAACAACACTACAACTAACGCAAGAAATTAAGACGAAGAAAGTTGCCAGTTATTTTGTTTCTTTTGCTTGATTTTCGTCGTTTCATGCTACCTTTTACAGGAAACGAATATTTTAAGCTGCAACTTAAATTACTTTAGGTAAGTTTTAAACTTAAAAGGTGGACGTACCCATTGCAACCCTTTTTAAAATAGCGCCAATACAAAACCTATCATATTTTTCCCATAAGAAAGCCATATAAATATCCTAAAGTACCCATAAAAAAAAAACAATCTTCTGGACTAAAATGTTATGATCCTACGGGATTTTTAAAGCAACTTATCGCGCAACGAAAACGTAAAATAATAATATTACAATTTTGATATCAAATGATTCATAGATTTTAGAAGATATGTCCAAGATATGTGTACATTGTACAGTATATTTGTAAACTCTTAACAAAAAAAATATTAAAATCAGAAAGTAAAACCTAATTCGTTTTGTGCCGAAAATCCTCTTACATTAATGCCCTGAGGCGTACATCGCAGTGCAAAGTAGCGAAAGTGCACTTAATTCCAACAACGCTGACGGATTCACGAGGAAGAGGCTTCAACGAGGAACTGTTTTATTTATGGCATTTTTAGTGATATTCACATTAAAACCAGTGGTTTGAACTGCGTCTTTATGCTATGTATGGTATATAATAGACCCTCTCAGGCTTGCATGTCGAGTGCTTACATATTGTACGTTAGCTTCATGTTTTAATAACCATTTGTTATAACAAAAGGTGCATCAATACCATCTAGCATTTGCGTGCAATTAACATTCGACTGCTACTTTACATTCAGTTTTTTAGTGTCAGCGTTATATTGACGTTAATTGCGTATAGACGACGGCTTGAAAAAGAATTTTCAAAACCACATCAACACCCGCTTTCGAATGATCGCTAGAAAAAGGTCGTGACGTGGACTCTCCTTAATAACAAAGCTTTATATGAATCAAGTATATACTTTCCGAAAAACTATTTAAATCAATTCAATTCGTTTAGGTAAGAGTTAATTAGAATCAACAACAAGAAATCCGAATACGTGTAATATTATTTCAATGAGGAACATCGGACTGTCACTTCCATGTTTCCAGAGTCTCCACAAATAAATTGCTAGCATTCCGACATTCAATGGTGGAACGCAGTAGATAAATTCAATAGCGGAGAACACTGAACAAGCTCAATAAGGTGTACTTCGGAGTAAATCCCAATTGAGACTTCAACTTCATCGACACACCGTTGTAACGACACAGATCCTGGAAATTTATATAGGTGTACATAAAGCAAATAGCCCGCGTCTTACCTGACGGACTAGTCAAGAGTCTCAGTAATCGGCGAGCGTGTATAAGACGAATTTGAGAGTGGAAGAAGCCAGAGAAGTCTATAAAGAAAGAACCTGTTAACTCTGTACTCTTTGCCTACCCCGCAAGGGATCTGGCGTAATGATATAAAGCGATAGATATGTTTTTTTTCCTTTTTGCATATGAGGTAACCATATAGCCATTCGCATGATTATGACTGTATAATTAGCTTAATTTAAATTAGACCCAGGTGGGGGTGTAGGTACACCCCACAATAAAATGTAGATGTAAAATAAATAGTAACGGAGAGATGTAACGTTTTTTTCCCTTATCCTCCACAAGAATGACAATCCTAGGCGGTGGTAGAGTCTTTGTTACTTTTCTGACGATGTATAAATACTAAGATGGTATACATGTATAAAAAATATTCTGATTCTCTTTATTTATATTAAATGTTTTACACCATTACCACCGAGTAAATAAGTTACTTATTCGGTGCCGTCACGTGGCGGTACCGAATAATAAACTTATGTAAGTAGTTATGTATATGTATATATATATATATCATCATCAGCCCGTGTCAGTCCACTGCTGGACGTAGGCCTCTCCCATCGCACGCCACTGAGCTCGATCTTCAGCTCTCCTTCTCCAATCCCTGCCCGCTGCCTTACGAATATCGTCGCCCCACCTAGCTACAGGGCGCCCTATACTACGTTTGCCGCGGCAACGCGGTCTCCACTCAAGAACCAGTCTGCCCCAACGGCCATAGGTTCTGCGGCATATGTGACCTGCCCACTGCCACTTCAGCTTGCTAATTCGCTGAGCTATGTCGGTAACCTTGGTTCTCTGACGAATAACTTCATTCCGGATTCGATCCCTAAGAGAAACTCCGAGCATAGCTCTTTCCATAGCTCGCTGAGCGACCTTGAACTGGTGGACAAGCCGCACAGTGAGTGGCCACGTTTCGGCTCCGTATGTCATTACAGGTAGGACGCACTGATTAAAAACTTTCGTTTTTAGGCATTGGGGTATGGGCGATAAGAAGACTCGAGGGAGTTTTCCAAATGCTGCCCAGCCCAGGCGTATCCGTCTCTTAACTTCTTTGTCGAAGTAGCGTTCACGGTTTTAAGAAAATAGTATTGCATAGATTTGAATCAAGCGTATTGCGTATATTGCAATTTTGCGTGTTCGTAGAATTTATCCACCAGTCACTAAACAATTCTGCAATATGTTTAGGATCACTGGTTTCAACCTTCCCATCATTAATTTTAGTAATAAAATTCTTAGGTTTCAGGGGTACGGATTCTTGTTTAATTAATTGCCATGATGTTTTACCTATATTTTGTGCTTTTTTCATTATGGTGTTTGTATTATTTTTAATAGCCTGATTGATGCATTGTTTCAGAATTTTACAATATATTTTATATTTATGTTTATTGGTACTACATTTTTCGTTATAGTATTTGTATCGTAGTATCCTTTTTGTTTTACAGCTTATACGTAAACCTTTACTTATCCATTTGAGTCTTTTAGTTCTTGTTGTAATTTTCGTTTTGATAATTGGAAAACACAAACCATATAACATCAAAATCAGATCATGAAATGTTTTATATGCTGTATTAATATTCGCATCGCAGTAAACTTCTGAGCACGAAAGATCTGTAAGACATTGTTTGATTTTTTTATATTTTGAACGCAGTAATCTCTTCTGTAGATGTAATACTCTAAAGGCATTTCTTTATTTTTCACGGGAATGTATAATAGCTGGGCTGTATTATGGTCTGATAGGTCTAAATGTAAAAGTTTACTCTTTGCTGAACGAATATTACTAATTAAGTGATCTATACACGTGTTTTGACGAGTTGCTTCTTTAATGTGACAAATTAAGTTAAAGTTATTTATGATATTCGTTAGTTCTACGGAGTTTTTATGAATTTGCGTAGTGTTAACATTGAGATCACCCGCTAAGACCATTTATTATTATATTTCAGGCAGCCATGATGTAAAATCTTACTTAATTGTATGGTAAAAATACTAAAATCAGAGCTGGGCGTTCTATATAAAGTTATAATAAATAAGTTATGTTTCAAAATTTCAATCCCGCAACACTCATAGTCCTTGTCTTTGGAATGTTCTTTAAAAATGGGTATTTCTCTATCTGACAATTCATTTTTTACCAACACGCAAACACCTCCACGTTTTTGGGGTTTTACTCGACAATATGATGCAGTTAATTTATAACCGGAAAGTTTAATTAGACTCTCACAGCCCTTTTCTATAAATGTTTCTGTCAAGCAAATAACGTCCGGTTCTTGTTTCTGCTTAAGTAACTCTTGTAAATGTACCTTAAATAAATTTCTTTTACATATTAACCCGGCTATATTCTGATGGAGAACTGATGGAGTAAAATTTTTTCTTACATTTATCGTTAGTGTCACGAGACATATTTCTACTTTCTGTTTGAGTCTCAGCGTGTACTTGAGACCGTTTGTTACACATACAGTTGTAGTTTGTTACATTTTGGGCGTTGCCAACCCTGTTGTTTGGGTTACCAGCGTGTATAGATTTGTTTTTGTAAGGCAAATATTTTAAATCTTAATCCAGCTGATCCAATACATAATTTGTTTGTTTACAGATATGATGGATATTAAAGCCATCGTCAAAATTGATAAATTGACAATTGGAATGTTGTTTGCTAAGCATTATTAACAATTCATTTACTTTATTTTCATTTAAATGTATATTAGTAAAAACTTTTAAAATGAATACAGGACATTCAATATTTTTAAGGAAAATACATAATTCCGTCATAATTTTCAATGGGTTACAATCATGTTGACCAATGGATATTATCACACGGTCGTGTACATTGATATCAAATAACTTAGCGCTATTCAGTATTTCTTCTGTTGAAGCGTTGAGTTTGATGAATGATATAACGTCATAGGAGCCATAAGTCGTACGATTCCTCAGGTGTCTGATATGTTTAGCCATACCTGAGCATTGTCTTCCTCCAAATATATATAGGCGTTGTTTTGAGTTCCTCGATTGTTTTCTTTTATTTATTTTTTCAGAAAAGTTGTGCGAAGTTGTCTCATTGCTAGTAGATAGTGGATTTATTTTTTGCTCATTTGTCAACTCGAGTTCTGGTATACTACGGTTCTGTACTGTTTCTAGTTCATGACACTCTAATGCTTGTCTTTCGATATCAAAATTTAGCTGTTTAGATAAATTTGCCGCGCAAGGTGAATGTTGAGTCTGGATTTTGACTTGTGCCTTTGGTGGACTCGGACTGAAATGGTCTGTAAGTCTACGTTTGGCGCTTATTTTCCTCGACGAAGACGAATATTTTGATAGCGATGTTGACGGACTTTCACAGAGTTGCTTTAGTACCGCTACCTCCTGAGACAATTGAGATATGCGTTTTTTTAGTTCTGTATTTTCTAGAATAGTGTTATCTAATTCGTTCTGCGTGCTTTGTAAATTATCTTTTAGATTATTTAATTCTGACTGAATTTCTTCCTCATATGACGTAAATGCGTGAGATGATAGGTCCAAACTTCTTCCCAACATTTCATCCGAATGTGATGAATTAAGGGAATCGCTTCTATTTATATCTATCCTTTCCAACGATATTGCTTTTTTTGTCGGTTTTCTTTGTGTTACGTAACTTACTTCTTCCATGACTAGTATTGTATGTTTGCAGCGGCGCTCTCTATTGGTTTCGTTTTTTTTTTAAGGTTATGATCCTTTTAAATTTTGTATATCTACGCAACACAGTAAATGAGCCAACGATACCCAGCAGGGCTAGACCTTAGTTTTTTTTACTTGTAGCAGATTTTGTTATTTATTTTATTAATTTTGCCACTCGGCGTTGCGCAACAGGCTAAATTGACTGTTTATTAGGAGGGCGAATTAAGCAGTCTATTCATAATTTTATTCCCGTCGAATGAGACGTGTTTCTATTGGTTGCCTTCATTACGTTCAAATAAAATTAAAGATCTGATTTGAGTCACACTTTACTTCACTTGTTTAAAAAGGTATTTTTTTTACTATTGAATAAATATTGTAGATATGTTTGTTTTATTGTAATTTGTACATTGGTTTGTGGTTTTGTTCACTAATTGTTGAGATAAATTGCACTTTTCGTTTGTTTTGTAAGTACCATAATATTCAATTTTTAAATTTTTTTTTTTTTTTTTGATGGGGGAAATCCTTCATAGGATACCCGCTCGCCAATGGGGGAAGCGAGGAGTTATGCCGAGACTCCTACCGGCTAAAACCCCCACCGTGCTCCAACTCGTCACTGTGGCTGGGGCGGGTTACGGGAACGCGTGAGCAACCATCCGCGACCCGCCAGCGACCTTCTACTTATATGGAAATCCACTCTTGGCGGAATTGTTTTCCGCACGCTTCATTGAGGGGCGTGCCGGGAGCACATGGCACGCCCTTCCCACCCGAGGGCCTATTATTGTGTGTAGGCAATGGGCAACCCCATTCCCATTACCCGCAAACCCTCATCAAGGCGGCATTAAGTTGGCGTAGGCACGCTGTCGCCGCCTTGTTCTACGACGACGGAGCGGATCAGCCAGAGGATCAGCCTCCCTCACTCGCTCCGCCGCCTCTTTCAGCGCTATGACCACCTCACAGAAGGTCACCGCCGCCTCCCACGACCTCTCACTACCGACCATAGCTTGCGCTAAAGCCGGCAGTGACAGATCCCTCCCTACGACATCGACGAGAACACCACGTTGCACAGCCCACGCAGGACAGACCTCAAGTGTATGCTTCGCAGTGTCCTCATCGGCACCGCACTCGTGGCATCGTGGAGTCTGTTCTCTACCAGCCACTTGGAACAAGTACTTTCCAAAACACCCGTGTCCGGTCAGTATCTGCGTGAGCCGGAAGGTAAGCGCCCCATGCTTGCGCTTTATCCAGTCCGGAAGGACTGGGCAAACTCCCGTAATGGTCCAGTGACCAGCCGTTGGCTCCACCAGCCTCTCCTGTCATTCCTGAAGGGCACAGTTTTGCGCCTGTCGCCGCCATCTTGCTAGAGCTTCTGGCTCAGTATGTATACCGTCGTTTCGAGCCTGTGCTCTGAGACGGTAAACTGTGCTCAATACCTCCGCCTCAAGGTCCCAGGGTGGGGTCCCCGCCAGTACACATGCTGCCTCAAAAGAAGCAGTGCGGTATCCCCGAATCGCTCTGACCGCCATGACCCGTTGCGGTCTCCGTAATAAGGTCCTGGACCGGGCGGTCAAACCGTCGGCCCACACAGGTGCACCGTACAAAGCCATCGACCTCACCACCCCGGTATACAGACGACGACAACACACACCCGGTCCCTTCAGGTTCGGCAGAAGTCCACTAAGAGCTCCTGCCGCTTTGACTAACTTCGGCACTAATCGCCGGAAATGCTCAAAGAATCCCCATCTCGAGTCGAGGACGAGGCCTAGGTATTTCATTTGGGCTCCTACCTCAACCGCCACACCATTTACCACTAAATGAGTGCCTTCGGGCGGCCGCTTCCGAAGGATTATCCCCCCCTAACCTAACCCAACCCGCGACGAGTCGATCAAGCGGACAAAGTGGTTTAAACTCTTAACCACTGGAGTAAGTCGTCTTCGAGAATAAAAGCAAAATAATGACAAAATTCAAATAATCATTTTATTATAATTCGGAGTATATTCTAGCAATGTTCTGTGTTGTAACAAGGAAACTATCTTTTACGAGCAGCGCTAGCTAGCATTAAGCAATTAATTATACATTAAAACAAAGCGGTAGCGCAATTACCTCAACGCGTACCGAGCAGAATGGCCATTATTGACAGGGCATAGAGATGCCAGCAGTGGGAAACTTAGATTAATAAAAAAAAAAAAACATTAACTGTCCACGTCCTCTTCTTTGTTATTTATTATCTGATTCTGATTTTAATTGTAATTTTTACAAACGAACTATCAAATGTAAATTATAAATAAAAGCATAGGTAGTATGAAAGAGAATTCTTGACATGACAACTGGATTCATGATATGTCACTGTCAATGTGTCAATGCTGAAATGCTTCGTCACGGCCAATGACGTAATACGCCTTTCAATACTGGCCTTTTAGGGTTGTATATTTGAAGTTTTCTTTTTTATTATGTACCCTATAGATTGTGTAGTTTATTTTTCTCTTTTTGTTGCTCGTTTATTATATTTACTATAATTATTATATTATATTATTTTTTAATTTTTGACTCATTCACATCTGAATTTGTTGAAACGTCGATATGACATCTGTGACGTCACCTTTTTCATAGGTGCTGCCAGAATACCAGCTCTGCACTATAAGTTTCTATGGTACAGCAACATGCTGAGGCAGTAGCCTGCTTAGCCCCACACAATCTCTGGCATACGGCTATAGGGCTGGATTTTGTATATTTGCCTTTGGTTTTTGTGTATGTGGGTGTGTGTGTGGTTAAATAAATGTATTTTCTTTCTTTCTTCTTTCTAACAAAGTAATCCTCCTCTATTAATAAAAACAGATATACTAGATCTTAGCGTAAGACCCTTATTATTAATAACACCTCATGAAAAACACCACCTACCATTATCTAAGCAAAATCCTAACTCTTCCGTAAAGTATGATACATTAAAATAATGCATATTTGCAAAAGCATACTCTACTTTACGCCCGATGTAAATCTGTTGTGGGGTTATAAAATGCGTCGTGTAATAAAGGAATTGATAGCTATCGCTACGGAGGCCGCGAGCCGTTTCAATTTCATTAACGGCGGAGTGTAGAGCTTAAGAGCAAATAATGAAAACACCCACTGCAAAGGTATCTGAGTAATCAATAAGTGAAGCCAGATATTTCATTTAAAAAGGACGACAATGGCAAAAGTATAAATTCCGTTAATTATAAAGTTGTTTTTTTTTACTTTTCTATACATATCGTTTGTGCTCGCATTGGTATTGTACTCCATATTACTTACCTAAATTACCATTTTGTATAATATTCCATGTGAAATATATTCAACCTATACCCATAATAACCCATTTTATTTATTTAGTACAGTACCAGTTTCCAGCTTTGCACCACCAGCCAGGTGAACCCATGATTATAAAAAAAAATCTAAATCGATTAAGCCGTTTAAAAGGAAAAGAATTACATACACACGCACAGTGATATTTTATATTAAAAGATGTAAATAACAATAATAATGTTTCCAGCAGGGAAGCTGGTAGTCAGCTATTAGTCTGTTACACCACGGGCCCGAACTAATGCTCGAAGGATGACTCGGCGAAGGCTGCTTAAACGAATGTTTCTTCGTCAGGGGGCTCTTATTGTTCCCAATCGTCAACGAACACAGGACAGGTCTTTTAGCTCTGGCATGCCTTACTTGATCGTCCAGAGAGAAACCATTAAATTTATACTCTCCAGTGATAAAGTATGTACTTTATCACTGGAGAGTACACATAAATGTTTATGTAACACTAATATCGGAGAAGCGCAATACGCCTCTAAACGCTTCTAAGGCGGCCATTTTGAGAGCTCATCTTGCAGGTGATGAGTTACCTCATGCCAAGTATTATAGCATGTGATAACAGTACCCTTAAATATAGTTATTTACTGGCCTTCAGGACTCCAAATAAATGCACGTAATGAACCCTTCACAAATTTGTAAAAAATTCCGCAACCATCGGGTTCAGCTAAATGTTTGTGTTCCATCATCCATTCGAATTTTCTGAAATTTTTTCCCTTGCGAAAGAAGAAAATACATGTCGCAGGTTAAATAGAATAAATTTTGCATAAAATGCTTGTACATATCAGACTCATATTCCCACGTCAGTGTGAAGGTGAAAGAGATAATAGGAAAATAATAGGTAAATATCACAAATAGACCGTGTTTTATCTGAAGGGTAAGTCAAGACCGTGTATTAAGACGAACTATGAAAGTGAAGGAAACCAGAGTGAACTTGTAAGGAAAGAACCTGTGTAATTGTGTACTCTCGTCCTAACCCATATAGATAGATATAGATAGATAAATAGAGCGATTAATATTAAAGTACAGGCCAAACTAACCTTCCTTCCGGATCAAATGCATTACCGATCCAGTTCATCCATCAATCGGTCGTAAAACAAAATGTATTTGGTACAATATATTTTATAAGTGCTCCAAATATTCGACGTCACAGAATACTGATCCCCAACGTAAGTACAAATGCCACTCCCCGGAGATTAGTTTCCAATTAACGCCTTAGGTTAAGAAGATTATCGTCAAGCCGTCAACGTGTAATTTCTACAAAACATAATTTCCGGCAAGACTTTCTGTATAATTTACTGTTTTATTTTACTTAAACAGTAACACTATTCAACACTTCGAAATTCTATTAAAAGAAACTAAGGCCTACAGTTATTATTATCCTGCTTCCAAAATATACTCCCTCGAAGAAAGAAAGAAACACCTTTTTTTAAGTAAAATAGTTTATTTCGCACCACTAAAAGTATTATACAACATTACATATTTAGGTATTAAGAGTATAAACTGACAACATTAATTCTATATTATATCTAACACAATTACAGTGCGTGTAGTGGTTATGGAGGATTAACTAGTGCTCAGCCATGAACATTATTTATCAGTGTTAGCTCCTTGTTTTTTCTGTGTATTACTGTTGGTATATGTTTGGAAACTTTAAGATTAGATCAGATTTATACTTTTTATCTTTGTGTGTGTGTGTGTAACTTTAGTACCAACACCCCCTAAATGGTGATAATGGAGGTTTACAACACACACCGTCACGCCTTTATCCCCCAATCGGGGGTGGCAGAGGTGTACTGAGTACACCCACGTTTCGCCGACAATGTTAGGTCCCATGTAATAGGGGGCGAGTCCATTGACATATACCGGGCAGAATTCCAGACTCCGGACTCACACTGGGAAGTTTTTTTTTCGTTAGAAAAACTTCATTTGTCCGACCTAGGATTTGAACCTAGGACCTCGTGATCACCAAGCGATGCGCTTGGCGATTAGACCAACGAGGCAGTCACCTAACCGGTAACCTAGCCATTACAAGGGTTGATTATCCCGGGCTTAAACACTAGCCTAAATTATTACACTGGGACCTAACATCGACAACATTTGGGTGTACACAGTGCACTTTTCTCGCCCCTGCTTGGGGAATATAGGCGTGACGATGTTTATTTATTTTCAAAAGCTTTTATTTAACATGCAATGTTGGTATGTCTGTCTTCTTGGTTCAAATCTTGTGATCCTTTTTTTAAGCGCTTGCGGGTATCCTCTTGAGCTAAAATCTGGCATACGTATGTAAGTTCGGTAACAATGCAATAATATGGTACCATAAATCTGGTATAATGATAGATTCGGAAGATGGCCATAGAAACATGTGAACATGTATACAACGTAAGCTCTTCGTATTTAGGCTTGTTAGATTGGTATTGACAAGTACTATACAACCCGATAGTGTGCAGGGTCTGATGATAAAGCCGAAAGGTGGCCAATAGAACCACCCAACTACTCAATATAATCCCACCGTGTTTGGGCTCTTTTGATTTGTCTTGACGAGTACTTTATACTCGGGTGGTGTCCGAGGTCTGATAATGAAGCCGGAAGGAAGTCATAGGATCTCCTTAACTAAGCAATAAATCTTTGTTGTATTTTGCTAAACAAGATTGTTTAGAAAAAAAAGGAAAGTTCTTTTTAATTTTTTTTTTTTACCAGCTACATTAATATGAATATCTTTGTACCACAGAAATAAATCTTAGCCCCTATTCCTCCCCTTTATTACCCAATTTGTCTAAGTATTATTAGTATTATAACAGTGGACCATTTTCTTTTAAGCTCCATCCAACGAATACAAAACATAATAAAAATGAAAATTTAATTTTCAAAATATAAGCTTACGACTTCCTCTTTCATAAGACATCGTTACTGAGGATAAGAAGGAATTGTGATATTTTTAATTGGGCGACGAAATTGAAAAAGTTGAATTAAACGTCTCAATGAAAACTTCGATTTAAAAGCAGCAAAGTGTCTTACTAATTATGAAATATAATAACATAATTAGTCGGAGATTGAAGATAAATTGATGTGTATGGGGATACCTTTCTGGAAGTGCAAGGTCTACTGAACATACTTTACTCTATGTAATTGACTACGAGTACATTAAAGCATATCCTATCATAGGTATGACGGACGGCTTGTTCCAGTGGTTAAGCTGCTTCGCCCACTGGATCGAGTAGTCGCGGGTACAATCCCCGCAAGGAACAAATTTTTCGTGTGACCCACAAATATTTGTTTCGGTCTGGGTATTTGTGTATGTGAATTTCGTGTTTGTAAACGCACCCACGGCACAGGAATAATTCCTAGTGTATAACAACGTCTTTTTTAAAAAAACCAATAAAAAAACTACAAAAAAAGGGTTAATAGGTATTAATACTCGTAGTTAGCAAAAATTAGGTGTAAGAATTAAAATATTTGCAAATCACATACATGTAAGTACGTGCAATTTTTCTATTGTTATATAGAATTCTATCTGCTAGAAGCCTTATATAGTTACAAGACAAGTTCATTCTTAAGAGGTCCACACTGTACTTAACATTTTTACCATTAAAGAATTCTTACGATACGCCGACGATCTATTTTTCTAATAAGGATGTGAGTCAGAGTACTAATAATTTGGTATCAGCTTATTTTACTTAAATGTATATTGCTTTTAATACTGTTGTAGGCACGGGACACGGGAGTGACCCTAAAAGGAACACAAGTTTAAATAGAAAATTTCCTACGCCCTATGTGTCGGCGTTTCATATTAAACCCTATTTTTTTATTTTAGTATTTTTTTGTGCTCTTTAGTTTTGTTTAAAATAAAATATTGCATTTTCGTCTATTCCTGAGCTGTCTTAAATTCACATGTACAGTTCATCAAAAAGGTAATTTAAAATAGATTCCAAATTTTGTGACGAACAGACAGACAGACTAAATAGCGAATTCATGAAAACGTTAAACATTTTTAATTCTGTAACAACCAAAACACTTGTTTCAGTGCTAAAATTACCTTCAACTTAACAATTCTTCCTCGAATACCCAATTACCTAACCTGTAATACAAACGACCCGGTAGAAAAAAAGGCATATGTAATTGGCGGTGCTAAGGTAAACTTATTTTATTATGTAAAGCCTAAAACTAATCTGCGTTTTACCCCATACGTCATACTAATGGAACTAGTAACATAAAATACTTATGTTGGTGGACTTTACGACTGCTTTTGATGGTTTTATTTCTAGGGTTCCGTACTTACTACTAAGTAGGAACATGGAAAGACTCTTGATGGCCGGTCTCTTGCTAATACTAAGTGGAATGGAAAATGTGGGAAACTCATTTAAATTCTGGGATATAATATTACTTTAAGCTTAATAAATAATAATAGCTTAATAAAAATAATTCTCTTAGCGGCTTGACCAACAATGGTCCAACCAGATCATGTCAAGAAAACTAGTCTGCGCTGATACTATAATTATACTAAAGTACGTCACTGGACAAATCAGATAATGAAATGTGCTACAAAACTGAAACTGTTAACCATTAACTGCTAGCGATCTCTGTTTTATTTAGATTTGTGCTAAACTCTTATTAAGTTACAACTACTTACTTTCACGTCTTCGAACGTCACTCTTTAATCCTCTGAATAGGAAAATCCTCAGGAAAAACTGGATTTATTGTATCCAACAACTCCGCATCCTTACAAATCCTCGTCACAAAATGTATAATAACAATATTATTTACTGACGGAACTTATGAAGCGAATTACGTCCATACACGTGCCCAGTTTTTATACTTCATTCCACGCTCCGTAGGCCACGTTAATTGAACTTCAACGGTCCAAATAACGGGGCATTTATTGACTTTCAGTACAGTATAGGTTGTAAATCGTTAGGGTTGAAACCGAAACGCCCGAAGTTAAGGGACCGTGTGATGCGAGGGCTATTTGTCTTTATCTTAATGTGGGGGTCTGTCCAAGAGCGTGCTCGTCGCGACCCCTGCCAGTCATTATGGCTGCAATCTTGGACCGAAGACGTACCGCAGTGCGGGCTAGGGCGTCCCCCCGAGGCGACGCGTACCGGCCCGCCCCCGTCGGTACGAATATAGGTGGAAGCGGCGATGGGGGCCGCCACCCATCACGCCGGGCCCGAACTGGCGAGTCGTGGGGTGCAGAGTGCCGAATAGGCACTTGGAATGTAAGAGGTGGTATGGAAGATAAGATGCATGAGGTGATTGATGTAATGAAAGAGAGACGCCTGGATGCTCTGTGTGTAACAGAGACTAAGCGGAGGGGCAGTGAAACCTGTGATCTTCCTGATGGAACGATGGCTCTGTGGTCTGGGGTACCGCAGAGCAGTCGTGCCAGCATGTGGGTGGGTATCTTGCTGTCCCGTCGCCTGGCCTCTGGAGTGAGAGATTATGGCCTGTGCGATGCGAGACTTCTCTGGGTCCGTTTAAAACTGGGTGTCACTAGAGTATTTTTGGTCGCAGCGTATGCTCCTGTAAGCTCGTCGACACCCCAGGACCTTGAGAAGTTTTGGGATAATGTCAGGGAAGTTCTGGATTTGGCTGAGGCTAACGAAAAGGTGATTCTGTGTGGCGATCTGAACGGATGGGTAGGAACCAGGCGGCAAACTTGCGACGCTGCTCTGGGTCCTTATGGTGATAAGAGAGTGAACGATGCAGGTAAGCTCATTGTAGATGTTTGTTTGGAAAGGGGTCTCCTTGTATCTAATACGATATTCCAGCACAAGGACATACATTTGTATACGTGGAGAAGGAATGAACAAAAAAGCATGATAGATCTGATCCTGGTTGATAACCGTCTCCGAAGCAAACTACAAGATACGCGTGCGTATAGAGGCCCCACTCTGGAATCAGACCACTATCTCGTAGTTGCGCGGTTTAGTGGTCTGTTCAGGAAGTGGAGACACTGGCGAGAGCGTATCCCCTTCGGAGACCTTGAAAGATTAAAGGTTGAAAATTTGCAAGATGAGAGCGTGAGGAGAATGTATAAAGACAGAGTCCGAGACAAGCTTTTGACAGCAGGCTCTTCGGACTCAAATGTAGATGAATGCTGGAATAGCCTGAAAGAGAGTTTGGTGGAATCCGCGAAAGAAGTATGTGGTTGCTCAAAGAAGCATATTACAGCAAAAGGTGATGCATGGTGGGATGCGGAGTTGCAAAGCTCCGTAGAAAGTAAGAAGAAAGCGTGGCAGGACTATGTATCTTCTTTGAACCTGAATGCCAGTATGACAGAGATGAGGAAAGAAATATACCGGCAATGCAAGAATGCCACTAAAACTTTAGTGAAAGAAAAGCGTGAAAGAGCCAGTATGATTGAGGAGGAGAGGCTGGCGAAGAACTTCGAGAACAACACCAAACTCTTTTGGAGCAAGGTGAGAAAGGCTCAAGGTGATTCGTCAGGCTCCAGAATGGAAAGGATAAAATCTAAAGATGGTGACATTCTTGCAGACACACAAGCTGTGCTAAACCGGTGGAGTGAATATTTTGGAGAAATGTATGGAGATGACCCGGATGCTGATGCCGCAGACGTGCCTAAAGGCGTGATTGCGGCACCAGAATCAACGGAGGACATCACTATGGAAGAAGTTGAATGGGCGATAGGAAGTATGAAAAACGGTAAAGCTGCGGGAGTAGACATGATATCTGCCGAGATGATCAAATATGGTGGAACTTGCGTCCGGGACGCTTTCCGGGCCCTTGCAAACCTTTGCTGGAGGACCGGTAGAGTCCCTACAGATTGGCGCCGCGCAGTCATAGTACCCTTGTATAAAGGCAAGGGCTCACAATATGACTGCGCCAATTACAGGGCCATCAGTTTGATCAGCTTGGCAGCCAAGGTGTACGGTAAAATTATTGAACGGAGAATGCGCGTGAAGTCCGATGGAATGTTGTGCGAGGCACAAGGGGGTTTCAGGTCTGGAAGAGGATGTTCGGATCAAGTCTTCTCACTCCGCAACATCGTAGAGAAGCATCTGGCAGTGGGCCGGAAGGTTTTCTGCGGTTTTGTAGATCTGGAGAAGGCATTTGACAGAGTTGTGCGAAAGAGACTTTGGGACATTTTGCCAGAGTATGGTATAGATGGCACTTTGTTGCGAGCCGTCCAGTCCACTTATGTGGGCTGCAAGGCATGCGTACGGGTGGGTGGTAACAGGTCACCCTGGTTTGACGTTGAAATCGGCGTCAAGCAGGGTTGCGTGTTGTCCGCTAGACTGTTTATAATATATCTGGACAAAAGTCTTCAAAGACTGAAAGCGATGAATGAAGGTGTACAAATGGGTGACTTAGTGGTAAACCATCTACTTTATGCAGATGACGCGGTTTTAATAGCGCCAACAGCCACTGATCTGCAAACACTAGTCACAGTTATGAAAAACGACTGCATGATCAATGGCTTACACTTGAATGTAAAGAAAACCAAGATTATGGTTTTTGAAAGGGAAGAAACCAGAACGAATGTAAGGATTGTGGTTGGTAACGATGTGCTGGAGCAAGTGAATGAGTTTGTATATCTTGGATGCGCCTTCAGTAAGGATGGGAAATACACCGCTGACATAGAGAGAAGAGTGAGTGCAGGGAACAGAGTGAATGGTGCGATGGGAAAGCTACTCGGGAGCCGGCACTTAAGCCCTAAGGCGCAGCTGGCCATACATAACGGAGTTCTTGTCCCAATGCTGTTATATGGTAGCGAGAGCTGGGTATGTAAGAAGGAGAATGAAAGTAGGATAAATGCGGTAGAAATGCGAGCTCTGCGGAAGATGTGCCGAGTGAAGCTGACCGACCGCATTAGCAACAGCATAGTAAGACAGCGAGTAGGTATGAAAGATAGTATCGGTGTAAAGATGAGAAAGGGCATGCTCCGTTGGTTCGGGCATATAGAAAGAATGCCAGAGGAAAGAATGACAAAACAGATATACAATGTGAAAATGGAAGGATGCAGTTACCGGGGAAGACCTAGACTATCTTACCACGACCAAATAAACCGAGTCTTATCTGATGGAAAAGTCAAGAGTCTCCGTAACCGGCGAGCGTGTATGAGACGAACTATGAGAGTCGAGGAAGCCAGAGAGGTATGTAAGGAAAGAACCTGTTGGAACTCTGTACTTCTGCCTACCCCGCAAGGGATCTGGCGTGAGGTTATAGATAGATAGATCTTAATGTAGGGGTTGGCGGGCATTGTTTTAAGGGATGATATATCGTCGTGTACCTCCGTTGTTTGAACCATTGAGACGTAGATACTATGACAAACCATTTCAAAGGGTTTTCTAGATTGATAAATTCAGGCTGAAGTTATGATGGAAGTTTATCCTAAATTGATGCATGTAGTTCATCAATCCGTCAATATCCGTCAATATCCTAAGTTTCTTGATAAATCACCATTACGTAGCAAATATATTTTAGACTACATAACTATATAAGTACCGCCTCAAGTTCACACTAAAATCTTTGTGTAAGTATCATGAAATGTTACCGAAATATCAGCTATTTGCAAAACTAAATTTATCACTTACTTATTTCTAATGTTTTATGAAACAAAACCGTTGAATTTCAAACGTTAAAGATCAACCATAAATTAGTGCCCGGAAAATGACCCATAAATTCGGAAGACTTAAATGTTTGTGTCTCATAAAATTGTATTTTATTTATAATAAACAAAAATCCGCTAAAATTCTCTTTTCATGTTTTGTAAAGGATATGTATTACCAATATGACAAAAATTATAATTTCAATGAACACTCTTCTACGCAATGATTGAGCTCAGAAAGTGATTTCAGACTTAGGGGTTAAGTTTTCGTGTGTAGTACATACGCGAATAACTTTCCACCTGACTGATTTGTTTTGTTTCTTTAGTACGTTTTCAACTACTACATATAACTCTCTTAGCTAAAAGCTAAAGATTTACATTAAAGCTTTAGCTTTAAGGATTTACTACTTAAATTTAATTTTCACTTTATAAATGTTACACAGTAAAGCTACTAACACAAACTTCATGCTTAGATGGGGTAATAATAACACATATTAAATTAGAAGACTGTTTGTTTACTCCAATAACAGGTTACAGGTTAAGATTTCAGGTCGAAAATGTAATAATAGTGTCATAAAATTGATATTTAAATTTGTTCGAAAGGTCACCGCCATTAAGTAGCGTCTGTCTGGTTTTTCAAAGAAATGTATGATTATACTATCGTTTTTAATTTTGTTTTATTGTATACTTTATACCATTGCAATTCTTTTATTACTTATATTAGATAAATTATTCAAATAAACCAGTTCAATTGAGTTCTTAGATTTACGCGAATATTACACATGAAATAAAACTATTTTTTCGGATTTTATCGCGGTTTATTTTGATTTTTAAGTTCCCGACGTTTCGAGTGCTTTGCAGCACCCATGGTCACAGGAAGGACTGAGGTGTTAGACGTCCAAAAGGCATAGTTGTTCCGGGGTACCCTCAAACTTCTTAATTATTTTTGTTTTTGTTGGTCCGATCTACGCAGAATGAGCTCACGGTGTCTTGAGGTCTTGCAGTGTTATGCTTGGTTTTAGATTTGATTATATTAATTACTGGATCCCAAGATGATGGAAGCACCCAGCCATCTTCTCTATTGAAATTAGGATGTTTTTTAATTTCAATAGCCTCGCGAACCATCCTTGGTAGGAATCGGTGTCCTTTCACGAGGATTTGTGGTCTATCAAATCTGATGTTATGGCGGGTGCGGTCAAGGACATGTTCACAGACTGCAGACTTCTTTGAGCGACGGTGTTTTAGGTCAGCTATGTGTTCTTTAACCCGAGTTTTTACTGGTCTTTTTGTTTGTCCTATGTAAGAGAGACCACATTCACAATCAAGCTTGTATACTCCTGCATCTTGAAGAGGGATGTGACACTTGACAGATGGTAAAAACTGACTGATCTTCTTTGGCGGCTTATAAAATGTTTTAATTGAAGCACGCTTCAAGATGTAGCCAATCTTGTCTGTGACTCCTCTTATGTAAGGTAGTACAGCAGGGAGACGCTCGACTGTGGCTGGTTTCACTCGGTCACTGTGACGTTGGCGTGGGACTCGAAGCTTATTGTCGTGCAGGACTTGCTTGACATGTTGAAGCTCGGCAGCCAGATGTTTCTTGTCACAGATCCCTTATGCTCTCTGAAACAAAGATTTACCCACAGTAGCTAACTGTGATGGATGGTGGTGAGATTAACCGTTTAAGTACCTATCAGTATGGGTCTTTTTTCTATAAACCGTATGGCTTAAGGTGTTGTTGGGGTTAGGGATTACTGAAACATCTAGGAAAGCTAGGGAATTGTTTGCCTCCAACTCCATTGTAAACTGAATTTTAGGGTTAATGGAGTTAAGATGATTAAGGAATACATTAATTTTGTCAGATGGTAATATTGTGAAAGTATCATCTACGTACCGCTTGTAGAAACTTGGCTTTACAGGTGAGGTACGAAGGGCTGTCTCCTCAAAGTCTTCCATGAATATATATGAAATTAAAAAACATCCTAATTTCAATAGAGAAGATGGCTGGGTGCTTCCATCGTCTTGGGATCCAGTAATTAATATAATCAAATCTAAAACCAAGCATAACACTGCAAGACCTCAAGACACCGTGAGCTCATTCTGCGTAGATCGGACCAACAAAAACAAAAATAATTAAGAAGTTTGAGGGTACCCCGGAACAACTATGCCTTTTGGACGTCTAACACCTCAGTCCTTCCTGTGACCATGGGTGCTGCAAAGCACTCGAAACGTCGGGAACTTAAAAATCAAAATAAACCGCGATAAAATCCGAAAAAATAGTTTTATTTCAGTTCAATTGAATCAAAATATTACTCGCAATTTGATTTTTTTTACTATATTTGTCTTCATCTTAAAGTCATTGTATTAAATCAACAACTCTTGCGAACTCCATTATATTACAATTGTTACGAAAGTGTTAAATAATTGATCCCAGGAGCTGCCCACTCAATTGGCTGCCATTAAGTCAGGGTAAGTCGGATCGTAAGCTGAATATCTCGCGGCTCTAAAAATATATTTCATATTTTGCTATTGCGAGTACAGCAATTCAATATTATTCGAACATTTTAATACAAAACTGTTAATAGCAAGAGGATTTAACTAAAAGGTTTATTAACAGTGAAGACAAAAGCTTTTATATAATATATTTTATTTTAAATTTTAATGGTTCCCAGGCGAGCCTATTAAATAAAGTTAGGACCTCGAATATAGTCTATAAACTTTCTAAATAACACGTTACCAAGTAATATTTCAAAGGGCATTTTTATGATTATGTTTGAATAAAAAAATGTTACTTTTAATGAAACTAAAGGATAAATATTTTATTTTAAGCTAGCTGTCTGTACCCGCAACTGAACTTCGTTCGCGTTATTTTCAGGCGTGTATTTCAGTTAAGCTTTTTTTGAGACAAAATGTAGCCTATGTCTTTCCCTGGGTAAAATCCTAGCCGAATTGGATCAAAATCTGTTTAGCGGTTCGGGCGTGAAAATGTAACAGACAGATATACAGAGTCATTTTCAAATTTAATATATTAGTATAGATTATTATGTATGTCGCCCTGAAAAACTGTGTTATCTCATAGGACACCAGTTGCCATTAGTGATAACTATTATCCGTGGCTGGCGGTCACTTGCCGCTCACTAGATAGGCTCTCAAAACAGTCGTCTTAAGACAGCAGAGCACAGTAACGAATGTTTTGTTTTATATCCTCTTACCTCTCCACATTGTTATAACTACCACTTTTTGTTGTAAAATGTTACTCCCACACATTTTATCGTTTCCTATTAGCATTGACGACTGTAAGAAGTGCACTTTTTACAAGCACGGTTACAAGCCCTGAGGTGTGGTACGCTTTCTACGAAGTTTTTTTTTTAGTTTTAAATAAAACAAAGCCCCACACTTGTTTTATTCCTGTGTCGTTGATGCGTTTACAAACATGAAAATTAACATACACAAATACCCAGGCCGAAACAAATAATTGTGGGTCACACAAAGATTCATCCCGTGTGGGCATCGAACCCGCGACTATTCGACCCAGTGAGTAGAGCGGCTTAAGCTTTTAACCACTGCGCCAAATCGTCCGTCTTCCGTAATGATTTTTTAACACTTCTATCCCTGGAGAATATAACTCTAACGACTCTTTTATGGACTAAGACAGTCAAGTGTCAAAAGTCCCGGTCCCGCTTTAGTTACCAATCGGCCAACGAAGACACGCTGAGGTGAGAGCCCTGATTGACTCTATAAAGTGCTTGAGCCCATGGTGCGGTTACTGATTAAGAGCTCGCTAGTGGCTGTACTATACTTCATCATTGTGGCACCGGCAGCAGCTCTGCTTAAGCATCTACAGATTTTAATAGTATGTAACTTTTTTTAAGTAAGATATTTTGTTAAATATTTTTAATACTTAAACTCTTAACTAACCTAACTTCATTGTGCATCAATAATGAAACAAATAGTAATTGGACATTTACAATATTTATGATATTTTTAATGTCCAATTAAGTAATTCAAAAGGCGGCCTTATCGCTAATGAGCGATCTGTTAAACGAACCTCATTTAGTACTTTTTAAACGTACTAGACTTTCAAAATTATCATAATCAACATTATTTGCGGTTAGTTCGACAGATTTGTTTCTTCAAAGATACGTAGACGTTCTGATTATATCCCAATTTAGTGGCTCATCTCTCAAGCCCTCTGTGAGTCTGCCGCACTGTAGTTCTACACTAGCAAAGCAACCACACAGTGGGTACTGTGTGGTTGCTTTGCCCATCAAATTAACATTCTAAAAAAATTCATTTCCACCAAACCCTACAGTATGTGTTTACATATGAAAATTCCGAGACACTCAGCCGAAAACCTTAAATAGGTAATACATAACGCAAATTGATCAACAGCTTGTCTGGAAGTATTGCTTCCATTAGAATTGTAGATTATTACAAATGAGTTTATAAAATGGCCACTCCGGGGGCTCGTTAATGGAGTCGAATGAATCACCTCGATCTCACCTTAAGGACCCCTTGGAAATCTTAAGAATACTTGTAATTACGATGTTTTTGTTTTGAGGAAACATTCGTTAAGGATTTATTATGATTACAAAAATTAGTACGAATTTCAAAAAGTTTTCAATTAATCGGAGCTTCTTTTACAATAAGATTTTTAAAACACATTAGGGTACGGAATCCATACGGGACGGGTTTTATAGTCTATCATCTGAAATTGATTCTTATTGTGACACTGCACTCTCTGCCTTTTCCGCTAGGAATCTGGTAGATGATAATATAGATAGAATGTAGTGTAATAGGTTTAGAATTCGGATACAAACATATCTTCTGAGATAAAAGTTGTATAAGTTTATTCTACATCACAAATCCTCAATAAGTTTGACATGTACATACCTACGAGTACAGTATGCAAAATTAGATTCAAAATATAATGAACTTGTGGAATTAAGTTTTCCTTTCATAGCTACTTAAATACACACAAACGCTACATGCTCTAAAAAGACAATACGGAACTTTAAACTTTTACTAGAGGTTTCCAAGAATTCTTTTAGACCAGGCAATTAATTTTTCCTTAATTTTTACTTCAACTTAACAACACTACAACTAACGCAAGAAATTAAGACGAAGAAAGTTGCCAGTTTGTTGTATTTTGTTTCTTTTGCTTGATTTTCGTCGTTTCATGCTACCTTTTACAGGAAACGAATATTTTAAGCTGCAACTTAAATTACTTTAGGTAAGTTTTAAACTTAAAAGGTGGACGTACCCATTGCAACCCTTTTTAAAATAGCGCCAATACAAAACCTATCATATTTTTCCCATAAGAAAGCCACATAAATATCCTAAAGTACCCATAAAAAAAACAATCTTCTGGACTAAAATGTTATGATCCTACGGGATTTTTAAAGCAACTTATCGCGCAACGAAAACGTAAAATAATAATATTACAATTTTGATATCAAATGATTCATAGATTTTAGAAGATATGTCCAAGATATGTGTACATTGTACAGTATATTTGTAAACTCTTAACAGAAAAAATATTAAAATCAGAAAGTAAAACCTAATTCGTTTTGTGCCGAAAATCCTCTTACATTAATGCCCTGAGGCGTACATCGCAGCGCAAAGTAGCGAAAGTGCACTTAATTCCAACAACGCTGACGGATTCACGAGGAAGAGGCTTCAACGAGGAACTGTTTTATTTATGGCATTTTTAGTGATATTCACATTAAAACCAGCGGTTTGAACTGCGTCTTTATGCTATGTATGGTATATAATAGACCCTCTCAGGCTTGCATGTCGAGTGCTTGCATATTGTACGTTAGCTTCATGTTTTAATAACCATATGTTATAACAAAAGGTGCATCAAAACCATCTAGCATTTGCGTGCAATTAACATTCGACTGCTACTTTACATTCAGTTTTTTAGTGTTAGCGTTATATTGACGTTAATTGCGTATAGACGACGGCTTGAAAAAGAATTTTCAAAACCACATCAACACCCGCTTTCGAATGATCGCTAGAAAAAGGTCGTGACGTGGACACTCCTTAATAACAAAGCTTTATATGAATCAAGTATATACTTTCCGAAAAACTATTTAAATCAATTCAATTCGTTTAGGTAAGAGTAAATTAGAATCAACAACAAGAAATCCGAATACGTGTAATATTATTTCAATGAGGAACATCGGACTGTCACTTCCATGTTTCCAGAGACTCCACAAATAAATTGCTAGAATTCCGACATTCAATGGTGGAACGCAGTAGATAAATTCAATAGCGGAGAACACTGAACAAACTCAATAAGGTGTACTTCGGAGTAAATCCCAATTGAGACTTCAACTTCATCGACACACCGTTGTAACGACACAGATCCTAGAAATTTATATAGGTGTACATAAAGCAAATAGCCCGCGTCTTACCTGACGTACTAGTCCAGAGTCTCAGTAATCGGCGAGCGTGTATAAGACGAATCTGAGAGTGGAAGAAGCCAGAGAAGTCTATAAAGAAAGAACCTGTTAACTCTGTACTCTTTGCCTACCCCGCAAGGGATCTGGCGTAATGATATAAAGCGATAGATATGTTTTTTTTCCTTTCTGCATATGAGGTAACCATATAGCCATTCGCATGATTATGACTGTATAATTAGCTTAATTTAAATTAGACCCAGGTGGGGGTGTAGGTACACCTCACAATAAAATGTAGATGTAAAATAAATAGTAACGGAGAGATGTGACGTTTTTTGCCCTTATCCTCCACAAGAATGACAATCCTAGGCGGTGGTAGAGTCTTTGTTACTTTTCTGACGATGTATAAATACTAAGATGGTATACATGTATAAAAAATATTCTGATTCTCTTTATTTATATTAAATGTTTTACACCATTACCACCGAGTAAATAAGTTACTTATTCGGTGCCGTGCCGTCACGTGGCGGTACCGAATAATTAACTTATGTAAGTAGTTATGTATATGTATATATATATATATATATATATATATATATATATCATCATCAGCCCGTGTCAGTCCACTGCTGGACGTAGGCCTCTCCCATGGCACGCCACTGAGCTCGATCTTAAGCTCTCCTTCTCCAATCCCTGCCCGCTGCCTTACGAATATCGTCGCCCCACCTAGCTACAGGGCGCCCTATACTACGTTTGCCAACACGCGGTCTCCACTCAAGAACCAGTCTGCCCCAACGGCCATCGGTTCTGCGGCATATGTGACCTGCCCACTGCCACTTCAGCTTGCTAATTCACTGAGCTATGTTGGTAACCTTGGTTCTCTGACGAATAACTTCATTCCGGATTCGATCCCTAAGAGAAACTCCGAGCATAGCTCTTTCCATAGCTCGCTGAGCGACCTTGAACTGGTGGACAAGCCGCACAGTGAGTGGCCACGTTTCGGCTCCGTATGTCATTACAGGTAGGACGCACTGATTAAAAACTTTCGTTTTTAGGCATTGGGGTATGGGCGATAAGAAGACTCGACGGAGTTTTCCAAATGCTGTCCAGCCCAGCTGTATCCGTCTCTTAACTTCCTTGTCGAATTTGTGTTTACGGTTTTAAGAAAATAGTATTGCATAGATTTGAATCAAGCGTATTGCGTATGTTGCAATTTTGCGTGTTTGAAGAATTTATCCAGCAGTCACTAAACAATTCTGCAATATGCTTAGGATCACTGGTTTCAACCTTCCCATCATTAATTTTAGTAATAAAATTCTTAGGTTTCAGGGGTACGGATTCTTGTTTAATTAATTAATTAACCCTATATTTTTTGCTTTTTTCATTATGGTGTTTGTATTATTTTTAATAGCCTGATTGATGCATCGTTTTAGAATTTTACAATATGTTTTATATTTATGTTTATTGGTACTACATTTTTCGTTATAGTATTTGTATCGTAGTATCCTTTTTGTTTTACAGCTTATACGTAAACCTTTACTTATCCATTTGAGTCTTTTAGTTCTTGTTGTAATTTTCGTTTTGATAATTGGAAAACACAAACCATATAACATCAAAATCAGATCATGAAATGTTTTATATGCTGTATTAATATTCGCATCGCAGTAAACTTCTGATAACGAAAGATCTGTAAGACATTGTTTGATTTTTTTTATATTTTGAACGCAGTAATCTCTTCTGTAGATGTAATACTCTAAAGGCATTTCTTTATTTTTCACGGGAATGTATAATAGCTGGGCTGTATTATGGTCTGATAGGTCTAAATGTAAAAGTTTACTCTTTGCTGAACGAATATTACTAATTAGGTGTATAATACACGTGTAATAATACACGTGTTTTGACGAGTTGCTTCTTTAATGTGACAAATTAAGTTAAAGTTATTTATGATATTCGTTAGTTCTACGGAGTTTTTATGAATTTGCGTAGTGTTAACATTGAGATCACCCGCTAAGACCATTTTTTATTATTATATTTCAGGCAGCCATGATGTAAAATCTTACTTAATTGTATGGTAAAAATACCAAAATCAGAGCTGGGCGTTCTATATAAAGTTATAATAAATAAGTTATGTTTCAAAATTTCAATCCCGCAACACTCATAGTCCTTGTCTTTGGAATGTTCTTTAAAAATGGGTATTTCTCTATCTGACAATTCATTTTTTACCAACACGCAAACACCTCCACGTTTTTGGGGTTTTACTCGACAATATGATGCAGTTAATTTATAACCGGAAAGTTTCATTAGACTCTCACATCCCTTTTCTATAAATGTTTCTGTCAAGCAAATAACGTCCGGTTCTTGTTTTTGCTTAAGTAACTCTTGTAAATGTACCTCAAATAAATTTCTTTTACATATTAACCCGGCTATATTCTGATGGAGTACTGATGGAGTAAAAATTTTTCTTACATTTATCGTTAGTGTCACGAGACATATTTCTACTTTCTGTTTGAGTCTCAGCGTGTACTTGAGACCGTTTGTTACACATACAGTTGTAGTTTGTTACATTTTGGGCTTTGCCAACCCTGTTATTTGGGTTCCTAGCGTGTATAGATTTGTTTTTGTAAGGCAAATATTTTAAATCATAATCCAGCTGATCCAATACATAATTTGTTTGTTTACAGATATGATGGATATTAAAGCCATCGTCAAAATTGATAAATTGACAATTGGAATGTTGTTTGCTAAGCATTATTAACAATTCATTTACTTTATTTTCATTTAAATGTATATTAGTAAAAACTTTTAAAATGAATACAGGACATTCAATATTTTTAAGGAAAATACATAATTCCGTCATAATTTTCAATGGGTTACAATCATGTTGACCAATGGATATTATCACACGGTCGTGCACATTGATATCAAATAACTTAGAGCTATTCAGTATTTCTTCTGTTGAAGCGTTTAGTTTGATGAATGATATAACGTCATAGGAGCCATAAGTCGTACGATTCCTCAGGTGTCTGATATGTTTAGCCATACCTGAGCATTGTCTTCCTCCAAATATATATAGGCGTTGTTTTGAGTTCCTCGATTGTTTTCTTTTATTTATTTTTTCAGAAAAGTTGTGCGAAGTTGTCTCATTGCTAGTAGATAGTGGATTTATTTTTTGCTCATTTGTCAACTCGAGTTCTGGTATACTACGGTTCTGTACTGTTTCTAGTTCATGAGACTCTAATGCTTGTCTTTCGATATCAAAATTCAGCTGTTTAGATAAATTTGACGCGCAAGGTGAATGTTGAGTTTGGATTTTGACTTGTGCCTTTGGTGGACTCGGACTGAAATTGTCTGTAAGTCTTCGTTTGGCGCTTATTTTCCTCGACGAAGACGAATATTTTGATAGCGATGTTGACGGACTTTGACAGAGTTGCTTTAGTACCGCTACCTCCTGAGACAATTGAGATATGCGTTTTTTTAGTTCTTTATTTTCTAGAATAGTGTTATCTAATTCGTTCTGCGTGCTTTGTAAATTATCTTTTAGATTATTTAATTCTGACTGAATTTCTTCCTTATATGACGTAAATGCGTGAGATGATAGGTCCAAACTTCTTCCCAACATTTCATCCGAATGTGATGAATTAAGGGAATCGCTTCTATTTATATCTATCCTTTCCAACGATATTGCTTTTTTTGTCGGTTTTCTTTGTGTTACGTAACTTACTTCTTCCATGACTAGTATTGTATGTTTGCAGCGGCGCTCTCTATTGGTTTCGTTTTTTTTAAGCTTATGTTCCTTTTAAAATACTCTGCCTACCCCGCAAGGGATCTGGCGTGAGGTTATAGATAGATAGATAGATAGATCCTTTTAAATTTTGTATATCTACGCAACACAGTAAATGAACCAACGATACCCAGCAGGGCTAGACCATAGTTTTTTTACTTGTAGCAGATTTTGTTATTTATTTTATTAATTTTGCCACTCGGCGTTGCGCAACAGGCTAAGTTGACTGTTAATTAGGAGGGCGAATTAAGCAGTCTATTCATAATTTTATTCCCGTCGAATTAGACGTGTTTCTATTGGTTGCCTTCATTACGTTCAAATAAAATTAAAGATCTGATTTGAGTCACACTTTACTTCACTTGTTTCAAAAGGTATTTTTTTTACTATTGAATAAATATTGTAGATATGTTTGTTTTATTGTAATTTGTACATTGGTTTGTGGTTTTGTTCACTAATTGTTGAGATAAA
Organism: Phalera bucephala; assembly: GCA_905147815.2. Lineage (NCBI taxonomy): Eukaryota > Metazoa > Arthropoda > Insecta > Lepidoptera > Notodontidae > Phalera > Phalera bucephala. Next base: position 16,101,788 of record LR990612.1, read on the forward strand.
TTGCACTTTTTGTTTGTTTTGTAAGTACCATAATATTCAATTTACACCGTTAGCTACACCTCCACAAACAATGTTCGTAAGTTATTAGATGATAATATGTTGGTTGACAACTGAATTTAACTATATCTATCTATCTATCTATAACCTCACGCCAGATCCCTTGCGGGGTAGGCAGAGAGTACAGAGTTCCAACAGGTTCTTTCCTTACATACCTCTCTGGCTTCCTCGACTCTCATAGTTCGTCTCATACACGCTCGCCGGTTACGGAGACTCTTGACTTTTTCATCAGATAAGACTCGTTTTATTTGGTCGTGGTAAGATAGTCTAGGTCTTCCCCGGTACCTGCATCCTTCCACTTTCACATTGTATATCTGTTTTGTCAACTATAAATATTAATTGTTTTAACTATAAATTGCACTTAAACTGTTTAAAGAATTTTATGAACACAGAGTTGATGTTTACACGACAACTAGCAAATTAACTCGTTTCTATTGATCTACGAATTAATTGCCTCGTTGGTCTAGTGCCGAATAATGTGCTTTGCGATCACGAGGTCCTGGGTTGAAATCCTAGGTCGGACAAATATACTTTTTCTATCAAAAACTCCCAATATCAGTCCGGAGTCTGAAATTGTGCCCGGTACATGGCCATCGGCCCACCCCCTATTACATGGGACTTAACATCGTTGGCAAAAAGTAGATGTACACAGTACACCTCTGACCACTTGGAGAATATAGGCGTGCCAGTGTTTTTTTTCTATGAATTTAAAATTTTGCACAATACACCCACAAGGTTTACTAAACTTAACAAAGCCCACCAGGAACTTTTTCTGTGTCGTGAAACATGAAATTCAGATACACAAATACCCATACCAAACAATATTCGAGGATCACACAAAGGATTATCCCCCCCTAATCTAACCCAACCCGCGACGAGTCGATCAAGCGGACAAAGCGGTTTAAACTCTTAACCACTGGAGTAAGTCGTCTTCGAGAATAAAAGCAAAATAATGACAAAATTCAAATAATCATTTTATTATAATTCGGAGTATATTCTAGCGATGTTCTGTGTTGTAACAAGGAAACTATCTTTTACGAGCAGCGCTAGCTAGCATTAAGCAATTAATTATACATTAAAACAAAGCGGTAGCGCAATTACCTCAACGCGTACCGAGCAGAATGGCCATTATTGACAGGGCATAGAGATGCCAGCAGTGGGAAACTTAATCTAAGTTTCCCACTGCTGGCAATAAAAAAAAACATTAACTGTCTACGTCCTCTTCTTTGTTATTTATTATCTGATTCTGATTTTAATTGTAATTTTTACAAACGAACTATCAAATGTAAATTATAAATAAAAGCATAGGTAGTATGAAAGAGAATTCTTGACATGACAATTGGATTCATGATATGTCACTGTCAATGTGTCAATGCTGAAATGCTTCGTCACGGCCAATGACGTAATACGGCTTTCAATACTGGCCTTTTAGGGTTGTATATTTGAAGTATTCTTTTTTATTATGTACCCTATAGATTGTGTAGTTTATTTTTCTGTTTTTGTTGCTCGTTTATTATATTTACTATAATTATTATATTATCTTATTGTTTAATTTTTGACTCATTCACATCTGAATTTGTGGAAACGTCGATATGACATCTGTGACGTCACCTTTTTCATAGGTGCTGCCAGAATACCAGCTCTGCACTATAAGTTTCTATGGTACAGCAACATGCTGAGGCAGTAGCCTGCTTAGCCCCACACAATCTCTGGCATACGGCTATAGGACTGTATTTTGTATATTTGCCTTTGGTTTTTGTGTATGTGGGTGTGTGTGTGTGGTTAAATAAATGTATTTTCTTTCTTTCTTCTTTCTAACAAAGTAATCCTCCTCTATTAATAAAACAGATATACTAGATCTTAGCGTAAGACCCTTATTATTAATAACACCTCATGAAAAACACCACCTACCATTATCTAAGCAAAATCATAACTCTTCCGTAAAGTATGATACATTAAAATAATGCATACTTGCAAAAGCATACTCTACTTTACGCCCGAAGTAAATCTGTTGTGGGGTTATAAAATGCGTCGTGTAATAAAGCAATTGATAGCTATCGCTACGGAGGCCGCGAGCCGTTTCAATTTCATTAACGGCGGAGTGAAGAGCAAATAATGAAAACACCCACTGCAAAGGTATCTGAGTAATCAATAAGTGAAGCCAGATATTTCATTTAAAAAGGACGACAATGGCAAACGTATAAATTCCGTTAATTATAAAGTTGTTTTTTTACTTTACTATACATATCGTTTGTGCTCGCATTGGTATTGTACTCCATATTACTTACCTAAATTACCATTTTGTATAATATTCCATGTGAAATATATTCAAACTATACCCATAATAACCCATTTTATTTATTTAGTACAGTACCAGTTTCCAGCTTTGCACCACCAGCCAGGTGAACCCATGATTATAAAAAAAATCTAAATCGATTAAGCCGTTTAAAAGGAAAAGAATTACATACACACGCACAGTGATATTTTATATTAAAAGATGGAGTTAAATAACAATAATAATGTTTCCAGCAGGGAAGCTGGTAGTCAGCTATTAGTCTGTTACACCACGGGCCCGAACTAATGCTCGAAGGATGACTCGGTGAAGGCTGCTTAAACGAATGTTTCTTCGTCAGGGGGCTCTTATTGTTCCCAATCGTCAACGAACACAGGATAGGTCTTTTAGCTCTGGCATGCCTTACTTGATCGTCCAGAGAGAAACCATTAAATTTATACTCTCCAGTGATCAAGTATGTACTTTATCACTGGAGAGTACACATAAATGTTTATGTACCACTAATATCGGAGAAGCGCAATACGCCTCTAAACGCTTCTTTGGCGGCCATTTTGAGGGCTCATCTTGCAGGTGATGAGTTACCTCATGCCAAGTATTATAGCATGTGATAACAGTACCCTTAAATATAGTTATTTACTGGCCTTCAGGACTCCAACCAAATGCACGTAATGAACCCTTTACAAATTTGTAAAAAATTCCGCAACCATCGGGTTCAGCTAAATGTTTGTGTTCCATCATCTATTCGAATTTTCTGAATTTTTTTCCCTTGCGAAAGAAGAAAAAACATGTCGCAGGTTAAATAGAATAAATTTTGCATAAAATGCTTGTACATATCAGACTCATATTCCCACGTCAGTGTGAAGGTGAAAGAGATAATAGGAAAATAATAGGTAAATATCACAAATAGACCGTGTTTTATCTGAAGGATAAGTCAAGACCGTGTATTAAGACGAACTATGAAAGTGAAGGAAACCAGAGTGAACTTGTAAGGAAAGAACCTGTTGTAATTGTGTACTCTCGTCCTAACCCATATAGATAGATAAATAGAGCGATTAATATTAAAGTACAGGCCAAACTAACCTTCCTTCCGGATCAAATGCATTACCGATCCAGTTCATCCATCAATCGGTCGTAAAACAAAATGTATTTGGTACAATATATTTTATAAGTGCTCCAAATATTGGACGTCACAGAATACTGATCCCCAACGTAAGTACAAATGCCACTCCCCGGAGATTAGTTTCCAATTAACGCCTTAGGTTAAGAAGATTATCGTCAAGCCGTCAACGTGTAATTTCTACAAAACATAATTTCCGGCAAGACTTTCTATATAATTTACTGTTTTATTTTACTTAAGCAGTAACACTATTCAACACTTAGTAATTCTATTAAAAGAAACTAAGGCCTACAGTTATTATTATCCTGCTTCCAAAATATACTCCCTCGAAGAAAGAAAGAAACACCTTTTTTTAAGTAAAATAGTTTATTTTGCACCACTAAAAGTATTATACAACATTACATATTTAGGTATTAAGAGTATAAACAGACAACATTAATTCTATATTATATCTAACACAATTACAGTGCGTGTAGTGGTTATGGAGGATTAACTAGTGCTCAGCCATGAACATTATTTATCAGTGTTAGCTCCTCGTTTTTTCTGAGTGTTACTGTTGGTATATGTTTGGAAACTTTAAGATTAGATCAGATTTATACTTTTTATCTTTGTGTGTGTGTGTAACTTTAGTACCAACACCCCCTAAATGGTGATAACGGAGGTTTACAACACACACCGTCACGCCTTTATCCCCCAAGCGGGGGTGGCAGAGGTGTACTGAGTACACCCACGTTTCGCCGACGATTTTAGGTCCCATGTAATAGGGGGCGAGCCCATTGACATATATCGGGCAGAATTCCAGACTCCGGACTCATACTGGGAAGTTTTTTTTCGTTAGAAAAACTTCATTTGTCCGACCTAGGATTTGAACCCAGGACCTCGTGATCACCAAGCGATGCGCTTGGCGATTAGACCAACGAGGCAGTCACCTAACCGTTAACCTAGCCATTACAAGGGTTGATTATCCCGGGCTTAAACACTAGCTTAAATTATTACACTGGGACCTAACATCGACAACATTTGGGTGTACACAGTGCACTTTTCTCGCCCCTGCTTGGGGAATATAGGCGTGACGATGTTTATTTATTTTCAAAAGCTTTTATTTAACATGCAATGTTGGTATGTCTGTTTTCTCGGTTCAAATCTTGTGATCCTTTTTTTAAGCGCTTGCGGGTATCCTCTTGAGCTAAAATCTGGCATACGTATGTTAGTTCGGTAACAATGCAATAATATGGTACCATAAATCTGGTATAATGATAGATTCGGAAGATGGCCATAGAAACATGTAAACTATACAACGTAACCTCTTCGTATTTAGGCTTGTTAGATTGGTATTGACAAGTACTATACAACCCCTATAGTGTGCAGGGTCTGATGATAAAGCCGAAAGGTGGCCAATAAAACCACCCAACTACTCAATATAATCCCACCGTGTATGGGCTCTTTTGATTTGTCTTAACGAGTACTTTATACTCGGGTGGTGTCCGAGGTCTGATAATGAAGCCGGAAGGAAGTCATAGGATCTCCTTAACTAAGCAATAAATCTTTGTTGTATTTTGCTAAACAAGATTGTTTAGAAAAAAAAGGAAAGTTCTTTTTAATAATTTTTTTTACCAGCTACATTAATATGAATATCTTTGTACCACAGAAATAAATCTTAGCCCCTATTCCTCCCCTTTATTACCCAATTTGTCTAAGTATTATTAGTATTATAACAGTGGACCATTTTCTTTTAAGCTCCATCCAACGAATACAAAACATAATAAAAATGAAAATTTAATTTTCAAAATATAAGCTTACGACTTCCTCTTTCATAAGACATCGTTACTGAGGATAAGAAGGAATTGTGATATTTTTAATTGGGCGACGAAATTGAAAAAGTTGAATTAAACGTCTCAAGGAAAACTTCGATTTAAAAGCAGCAAAGTGTCTTACTAATTTTGAAATATAATAACATAATTAGTCGGAGATTGAAGATAAATTGATGTGTATGGGGATACCTTTCTGGAAGTGCAAGGTCTACTGAACATACTTTACTCTATGTAATTGACTACGAGTACATTAAAGCATATCCTATCATAGGTATGACGGACGGCTTGTTCCAGTGGTTAAGCTGCTTCGCCCACTGGATCGAGTAGTCGCGGGTACAATCCCCGCAAGGAACAAATTTTTCGTGTGACCCACAAATATTTGTTTCGGTCTGGGTATTTGTGTATGTGAATTTCGTGTTTGTAAACGCACCCACGGCACAGGAATAATTCCTAGTGTATAACAACGTCTTTTTTAAAAAAACCAATAAAAAAACTATAAAAATAGGTTAATAGGTATTAATACTCGTAGTTAGCAAAAATTAGGTGTAAGAATTAAAATATTTGCAAATCACATACATGTAAGTACGTGCAATTTTTCTATTGTTATATAGAGTTCTATCTGCTAGAAGCCTTATATAGTTACCTATAGAAATCATCGTGACAAGTTCATTCTTAAGAGGTCCACACTGTACTTAACATTTTTACCATTAAAGAATTCTTACGATACGCCGACGATCTATTTTTCTAAGAAGGATGTGAGTCAGAGTACTAATAATTTGGTATCAGCTTATTTTACTTAAATGTATATTGCTTTTAATACTGTTGTAGGCACGGGACACGGGAGTGACCCTAAAAGGAACACAAGTTTAACTAGAAAATTTCCTACGCCCTATGTGTCGGCGTTTCATATTAAACCCTTTTTTTTTTATTTGAGTATTTTTTTGTGCTCTTTAGTTTTGTTTAAAATAAAATATTGCATTTTCGTCTATTCCTGAGCTGTCTTAAATTCACATGTACAGTTCATCAAAAAGGTAATTTAAAATAGATTCCAAATTTTGTGACGAACAGACAGACAGACTAAATAGCGAATTCATGAAAACGTTAAACATTTTTAATTCTGTAACAACCAAAACACTTGTTTCAGTGCCAAAATTACCTTCAACTTAACAATTCCGTCATCCACCAGGGCTTAACACCTCAAGCGTGGAGCGGGAGTGCGGTGGTTCTGTTCTTCAAAAAAGGTGACAAAACCTTGCTGAAGAACTACAGACCCATCTCACTCCTGAGCCACGTCTACAAGTTGTTCTCGAGAGTACTCACAAACCGCCTCGCCAGAAGACTTGACGAGTTCCAGCCACCGGAACAAGCTGGGTTTCGAAAAGGCTACAGCACCGTGGACCACATCCATACTGTTCGGCAGATTGTACAGAAGACCGAAGAGTACAATCAGCCGCTGTGTATGGCTTTCGTGGACTACGAGAAAGCCTTCGACTCCATCGAAACCTGGGCGGTTTTGGATGCTCTGCAGCGATGTGGCATCGATTGGCGCTATATCGAGGTGCTGAGATGTCTATATAATACCGCCACAATGACCGTCCAGCTCCAAGACCAAAAGACCAACCCGATCGAGCTGCGTCGAGGTGTAAGACAGGGGGATGTAATATCCCCCAAGCTCTTCACCAATGCACTCGAAGACGTCTTCAAGACGCTGGACTGGACTGGGCGGGGCATTAACATCAACGGCGAATACATCTCACATCTTCGGTTTGCCGATGATATCGTCATCGTGGCAGAGTCACTGGAACAGCTACGCGAAATGCTGCATAGCCTAAATGGAGCCTCTCGAGGTGTCGGTCTCGGCATGAACTTGGATAAAACCAAGATCATGTTTAATGACCATGTCACGCCGGGACCGATCTACGTCGATGGTTCGATGCTCGAAGTTGTTCGGGAGTATGTCTACCTTGGACAAGTTGTCCAATTTGGTAGAAACAACTTCGAGAAAGAAATCAACCGCAGGATCCAATTGGGTTGGGCAGCATTTGGCAAGCTACGTCACGTTTTCTCTTCGCCTATTCCGCAATGCCTGAAGACTAAAGTGTACAACCAATGCGTCCTACCTGTTATGACCTACGGGGCCGAGACGTGGACACTCACAGTGGGACTGGTCCACAAATTTAAAGTCGCACAGCGGGCTATGGAGCGAGCTATGCTCGGCGTCTCTTTGAAGGATAAAATTCGTAACGAGGTAATCCGACAAAGAACCAAAGTTACCGACATAGCTCGCAAACTCAGTAAGCTAAAGTGGCAATGGGCTGGTCACATCTGCAGAAGGACCGACGACCGATGGAGCAAACGTGTCCTAGAGTGGAGACCGCGACTTGGTAAGCGTAAGGTAGGACGGCCCCCAGCTAGATGGACCGACGACCTCAAAAAGGTCGCTGGGACAGACTGGATGCGGAAGGCGGAGGACCGTGTGCAATGGCGCGTGTTAGGAGAGGCCTATGTCCAGCAGTGGACTGCGATAGGCTGATTGATTGATTGATTGATTAACAATTCTTCCTCGAATACCCAATTACCTAACCTGTAATACAAACGACCCGGTAGAAAAAAAGGCATATGTAATTGGCGGTGCTAAGGTAAACTTATTTTATTATGTAAAGCCTAAAACTAATCTGCGTTTTACCCCATACGTCATACTAATGGAACTAGTAACATAAAATACTTATGTTGGTGGACTTTACGACTGCTTTTGATGGTTTTATTTCTAGGGTTCCGTACTTACTACTAAGTAGGAACATGGAAAGACTTGATGGCCGGTCTCGTGCTAATACTAAGTGGAATGGAAAATGTGGGAAACTCATTTAAATTCTGAGATATAATATTACTTTAAGCTTACTTCTGACATATTTTATGAAGGTTTTAGTTTAGCTTTTAAGTAAGATTAACGCGTTAGTTTTAACCTAGTTACAATGAAAGATTTATGAAAAATGGAATATTGTGAAACAAGGATTAAACTTTGATCAAGTGTGTACAAAACATTAATTTTAGAACAAACCACTTTTTTTATCATGGCTAACGATTTTTTTTCTCTTAGCGGCTTGACCAACAATGGTCCAACCAGATTATGTCAAGAAAACTAGTCTGCGCTGATACTATAATTATAATAAAGTACGTCACTGGACAAATCAGATAATGAAATGTGCTACAAAACTGAAACTGTTAACCATTAACTGCAAGCGATCTCCGATTTAGATTTGTGTTAAACTCTTATTAAGTTACAACTACTTACTTTCACGTCTTCGAACGTCACTCTTTAATCGTCTGAATAGGAAAATCCTCAGGAAAAACTGGATTTATTGTATCCAACAACTCCGCATCCTTACAAATCCTCGTCACAAAATGTATAATAACAGTATTATTTACTGACGGAACTTATGAAGCGAATTACGTCCATACACGTGCCCAGTTTTTATACTTCATTCCACGCTCCGTAGGCCACGTTAATTGAACTTCAACGGTCCAAATAACGGGGCATTTATTGACTTTCAGTACAGTATAGGTTGTAAATCGTTAGGGTTGAAACCGAAACGCCCGAAGTTAAGGGACCGTGTGATGCGAGGGCTATTTGTCTTTATCTTAATGTAGGGGTTGGCGGGCATTGTTTTAAGGGATGATATATCGTCATGTACCTCCGTTGTTTGAACCATTGAGACGTAGATACTATGACAAACCATTTCAAAGGGTATAGTAGAAAACGGTTTTCTAGATTGATAAATTCAGGCTGAAGTTATGATGGAAGTTTATCCTAAATTGATGCATTAGTTTCTTGATAAATCACCATTACGTAGCAAATATATTTTAGACTACATAACTATATAAGTACCGCCTCTGAAGTTCATACTAAAATCTTTGTGTAAGTATCATGAAATGTTACCGAAATATCAGCTATTTGCAAAACTAAATTTATCACTTACTTATTTCTAATGTTTTATGAAACAAAACCGTTGAATTTCAAACGTTAAAGATCAACCATAAATTAGTGCCCGAAAAATGACCCATAAATTCGGAAGACTTAAATGTTTGTGTCTCATAAAATTGTATGTTATTTATAATAAACAAAAATCCGCTAAAATTCTCTTTTCATGTTTTGTAAAGGATATGTATTACCAATATGACAAAAATTATAATTTCAATGAACACTCTTCTACGCAATGATTGAGCTCAGAAAGTGATTTCAGACTTAGGGGTTAAGTTTTCGTCTGTAGTACATACCCGTATAATTTCCACCTGACTGATTTGGTTTGTTTCTTTAGTACGTTTCCAACTTCTACATATAACTCTCTTAGCTAAAAGCTAAAGATTTACATTAAAGCTTTAGCTTTAAGGATTTACTACTTAAATTTAATTCTCACTTTATAAATGTTACACAGTAAAGCTACTAACACAAACTTCATGCTTAGATGGGGTAATAATAACACATATTAAATTAGAAGACTGTTTGTTTACTCCAATAACAGGTAACAGGTTAACAGGTTTAGATTTTAGGTCGAAAATGTAATAATAGTGTCATATAATTGATATTTAAGTTTGTTCGAAAGGTCACCGCCTTTAAGTAGCGTCTGTCTGGTTTTTTAAAGAAATGTATGATTATACTATCGTTTTTAATTTTGTTTTATTGTATACTTTATACCTTTGCAATTCTTTTATTACTTATATCAGATATATTATTCAAATAAACCAGTTCAATTGAATCAAAATATTACTCGCAATTTGATTTTTTTTACTATATTTGTCTTCATCTTAAAGTCATTGTATTAAATCAACAACTCCATTATATTACAATTGTTACGAACAGGTTAAACAATTGATCCCAGGAGCTGCCTACTCAATTGGCTACCATTAAGTCAGGGTAAGTCGGATCGTAAGCTGAATATCTCGCGGCTCTAAAAATATATTTCATATTTTGCTATTGCGAGTACAGCAATTCAATATTATTCGAACATTTTAATACAAAACTGTTAATAGCAAGAGGATTTAACTAAAAGGTTTATTAACAGTGAAGACAAAAGCTTTTATATAATATATTTTATTTTAAATTTTAATGGTTCCCAGGCGAGCCTATTAAATAAAGTTAGGACCTCGAATATAGTCTACAAACTTTCTAAATAACACGTTACCAAGTAATATTTCAAAGGGGATTTTTATGATTATGTTTGAATAAAAACATGTTACTTTTAATGAAACTAAAGGATAAATATTTTATTTTAAGCTAGCTGTCTGTACCCGCAACTGAACTTCGTTCGCGTTATTTTCAGGCGTGTATTTCAGTTAAGCTTTTTTTGAGACAAAATGTAGCCTATGTCTTTCCCTGGGTAAAATCCTAGCCGAATTGGATCAAAATCTGTTTAGCGGTTCGGGCGTGAAAATGTAACAGACAGATATACAGAGTCATTTTCAAATTTAATATATAAGTATAGATTATTATGTATGTCGCCCTGAAAAACTGTGTTATCTCATAGGACACCAGTTGCCATTAGTGATAACTATTATCCGTGGCTGGCGGTCACTTGCCGCTCACTAGATAGGCTCTCAAAACGGTCGTCTTAAGACAGCAGAGCACAGTAACGAATGTTTTGTTTTATATCCTCTTACCTCTCCACATTGTTATAACTACCACTTTTTGTTGTAAAATGTTACTCCCGCACATTTTATCGTTTCCTATTAGCATTGACGACTGTAAGAAGTGCACTTTTTACAAGCATGGTTACAAGCCCTGAGGTGTGGTACGCTTTCTCCGAAGTTTTTTTTTTAGTTTTAAGCAAAACAAAGCCCCACACTTGTTTTATTACTGTGTCGTTGATGCGTTTACAAACATGAAAATTAACATACACAAATACCCAGGCCGAAACAAATAATTGTGGGTCACACAAAGATTCATCCCGTGTGGGCATCGAACCCGCCACTATTCGACCCAGTGAGTAGAGCGGCTTAAGCTTTTAACCACTGCGCCAAATCGTCCGTCTTCCGTAATGATTTTTTAACAGTTCTATCCCTGGAGAATATAACTCTAACGACTCTTTTATGGACTAAGACAGTCAAGTGTCAAAAATCCCGGTCCCGCTTTAGTTACCAATCGGCCAACGAAGACACGCTGAGGTGAGAGCCCTGATTGACTCTATAAAGTGCTTGAGCCCATGGTGCGGTTACTGATTAAGAGCTCGCTAGTAGCTGTACTATACTTCATCATTGTGGCACCGGCAGCAGATCTGCTTAAGCATCTACAGATTTTAATAGTATGTAACTTTTTTTAAGTAAGATATTTTGTTAAATATTTTAATACTTAAACTCTTCACTAACCTAACTTCATTGTGCATCAATAATGAAACAAATAGTAATTGGACATTTACAATATTTATGATATTTTTAATGTCCAATTAAGTAATTCAAAAGGCGGCCTTATCGCTAATGAGCGATCTGTTAAACGAACCTCATTTAGTACTTTTTAAACGTACTAGACTTTCAAAATTATCATAATCAACATTATTTGCGGTTAGTTAGACAGATTCGTTTCTTCAAAGATACGTAGGCGTTCTGATTATATCCCAATTTAGTGGCTCATCTCTCAAGCCCTCTGTGAGTCTGCCGCACTGTAGTTCTACACTAGCAAAGCAACCACACAGTGGGTACTGTGTGGTTGCTTTGCCCATCAAATTAACATTCTAAAAAAATTCATTTCCATCAAACCCTACAGTATGTGTTTACATATGAAAATTCCGAGACACTCAGCCGAAAACCTTAACATTACTTTAGGTAAGTTTTAAACTTAAAAGGTGGACGTACCCATTGCAACCCTTTTTAAAATAGCGCCAATACAAAACCTATCATATTTTTCCCATAAGAAAGCCACATAAATATCCTAAAGTACCCATAAAAAAAAACAATCTTCTGGACTAAAATGTTATGATCCTACGGGATTTTTAAAGCAACTTATCGCGCAACGAAAACGTAAAATAATAATATTACAATTTTGATATCAAATGATTCATAGATTTTAGAAGATATGTCCAAGATATGTGTACATTGTACAGTATATTTGTAAACTCTTAACAGAAAAAATATTAAAATCAGAAAGTAAAACCTAATTCGTTTTGTGCCGAAAATCCTCTTACATTAATGCCCTGAGGCGTACATCGCAGCGCAAAGTAGCGAAAGTGCACTTAATTCCAACAACGCTGACGGATTCACGAGGAAGAGGCTTCAACGAGGAACTGTTTTATTTATGGCATTTTTAGTGATATTCACATTAAAACCAGCGGTTTGAACTGCGTCTTTATGCTATGTATGGTACATAATAGACCCTCTCAGGCTTGCATGTCGAGTGCTTACATATTGTACGTTAGCTTCATGTTTTAATAACCATATGTTATAACAAAAGGTGCATCAAAACCATCTAGCATTTGCGTGCAATTAACATTCGACTGCTACTTTACATTCAGTTTTTTAGTGTCAGCGTTATATTGACGTTAATTGCGTATAGACGACGGCTTGAAAAATAATTTTCAAAACCACATCTACACCCGCTTTCGAATGATCGCTAGAAAAAGGTCGTGACGTAGACACTCCTTAATAACAAAGCTTTATATGAATCAAGTATATACTTTCCGAAAAACTATTTAAATCAATTCAATTCGTTTAGGTAAGAGTAAATTAGAATCAACAACAAGAAATCCGAATACGTGTAATATTATTTCAATGAGGAACATCGGACTGTCACTTCCATGTTTCCAGAGACTCCACAAATAAATTGCTAGCATTCCGACATTCAATGGTGGAACGCAGTAGATAAATTCAATAGCGGAGAACACTGAACAAGCTCAATAAGGTGTACTTCGGAGTAAATCCCAATTCAGACTTCAGCTTCATCGACACACCGTTGTAACGACACAGATCCTGGAAATTTATATAGGTGTACATAAAGCAAATAGCCCGCGTCTTACCTGACGGACTAGTCAAGAGTCTCAGTAAACGGCGAGCGTGTATAAGACGAATCTGAGAGTGGAAGAAGCCAGAGAAGTCTATAAAGAAAGAACCTGTTAACTCTGTACTCTTTGCCTACCCCGCAAGGGATCTGGCGTAATGATATAAAGCGATAGATATGTTTTTTTTTCCTTTTTGCATATGAGGTAACCATATAGCCATTCGCATGATTATGACTGTATAATTAGCTTAATTTAAATTAGACCCAGGTGGGGGTGTAGGTACACCCCACAATAAAATGTAGATAAATGTTTCTTTAGTTTAACACCATTACCACCGAGTAAATAAGTTACTTATTCGGTGCCGTCACGTGGCGGTACCGAATAATTAACTTATGTAAGTAGTTATGTATATATATATATATATATATATATATATCATCATCAGCCCGTGTCAGTCCACTGCTGGACGTAGGCCTCTCCCATGGCACGCCACTGAGGTCGATCTTCAGCTCTCCTTCTCCAATCCCTGCCCGCTGCCTTACGAATATCGTCGCCCCACCTAGCTACAGGGCGCCCTATACTACGTTTGCCGACACGCGGTCTCCACTCAAGAACCAGTCTGCCCCAACGGCCATCGGTTCTGCGGCATATGTGACCTGCCCACTGCCACTTCAGCTTGCTAATTCGCTGAGCTAAATCGGTAACCTTGGTTCTCTGACGAATAACTTCATTCCGGATTCGATCCCTAAGAGAAACTCCGAGCATAGCTCTTTCCATAGCTCGCTGAGCGACCTTGAACTGGTGGACAAGCCGCACAGTGAGTGGCCACGTTTCGGCTCCGTATGTCATTACAGATAGGACGCACTGATTAAAAACTTTCGTTTTTAGGCATTGGGGTATGGGCGATAAGAAGACTAGACGGAGTTTTCCAAATGCTGCCCAGCCCAGCTGTATCCGTCTCTTAACTTCCTTGTCGAAGTTGTGTTTACGGTTTTAAGAAAATAGTATTGCATAGATTTGAATCAAGCGTATTGCGTATGTTGCAATTTTGCGTGTTTGTAGAATTTATCCAGCAGTCACTAAACAATTCTGCAATATGCTTAGGATCACTGGTTTCAACCTTCCCATCATTAATTTTAGTAGTAAAATTCATAGGTTTCAGGGGTACGGATTCTTGTTTAATTAATTGCCATGATGTTTTACCTATATTTTTGGCTTTTTTCATTTTGGTGTTTGTATTATTTTTAATAGCCTGATTGATGCATCGTTTCAGAATTTTACAATATGTTTTATATTTGTGTTTATTGGTACTACATTTTTCTTTATAGTATTTGTATCGTAGTATCCTTTTAGTTTTACAGCTTATACGTAAACCTTTACTTATCCATTTGAGTCTTTTAGTTCTTGTTGTAATTTTCGTTTTGATAATTGGAAAACACAAACCATATAACATCAAAATCAGATCATGAAATGTTTTATATGCTGTATTAATATTCGCATCGCAGTAAACTTCTGAGCACGAAAGATCTGTAAGACATTGTTTGATTTTTTTATATTTTGAACGCAGTAATCTCTTCTGTAGATGTAATACTCTAAAGGCATTTCTTTATTTTTCACGGGAATGTATAATAGCTGGGCTGTATTATGGTCTGATAGGTCTAAATGTAAAAGTTTACTTTTTGCTGAACGAATATTACTAATTAAGTGATCTATACACGTGTTTTGACGAGTTGCTTCTTTAATGTGACAAATTAAGTTAAAGTTATTTATGATATTCGTTAGTTCTACGGAGTTTTTATGAATTTGCGTAGGGTCAACATTGAGATCACCCGCTAAGGTACCATTTTTTATTATTATATTTCAGGCAGCCATGATGTAAAATCTTACTTAATTGTATGGTAAAAATACTAAAATCAGAGCTGGGCGTTCTATATAAAGTTATAATAAATAAGTTATGTTTCAAAATTTCAATCCCGCAACACTCATAGTCCTTGTCTTTGGAATGTTCTTTAAAAATGGGTATTTCTCTATCTGACAATTCATTTTTTACCAACATGCAAACACCTCCACGTTTTTGGGGTTTTACTCGACAATATGATGCAGTTAATTTATAACCGGAAAGTTTCATTAGACTCTCACAGCCCTTTTCTATAAATGTTTCTGTCAAGCAAATAACGTCCGGTTCTTGTTTTTGCTTAAGTAACTGTTGTAAATGTACCTCAAATAAATTTCTTTTACATATTAACCCGGCTATATTCTGATGGAGTAAAATTTTTTCTTACATTTATCGTTAGTGTCACGAGACATATTTCTACTTTCTGTTTGAGTCTCAGCGTGTACTTGAGACCGTTTGTTACACATACAGTTGTAGTTTGTTACATTTTGGGCTTTGCCAACCCTGTTATTTGGGTTCCCAGCGTGTATAGATTTGTTTTTGTAAGGCAAATATTTTAAATCATAATACAGCTGATCCAATACATAATTTGTTTGTTTACAGATATGATGGATATTAAAGACATCGTCAAAATTGATAAATTGACAATTGGAATGTTGTTTGCTAAGCATTATTAACAATTCATTTACTTTATTTTCATTTAAATGTATATTAGTAAAAACTTTTAAAATGAATACAGGACATTCAATATTTTTAAGGAAAATACATAATTCCGTCATAATTTTCAATGGGTTACAATCATGTTGACCAATGGATATTATCACACGGTCGTGTACATTGATGTCAAATAACTTAGCGCTATTCAGTATTTCTTCTGTTGAAGCGTTTAGTTTGATGAATGATATAACGTCATAGGAGCCATAAGTCGTACGATTCCTCAGGTGTCTGATATGTTTAGCCATACCTGAGCATTGTCTTCCTCCAAATATATATAGGCGTTGTTTTGAGTTCCTCGATTGTTTTCTTTTATTTATTCGATAGTGGATTTATTTTTTGCTCATTTGTCAACTCGAGTTCTGGTATACTACGGTTCTGTACTATTTCTAGTTCATGAGACTCTAATGCTTGTCTTTCGATATCAAAATTCAGCGGTTTAGATAAATTTGACGCGCAAGGTGAATGTTGAGTCTGGATTTTGACTTGTGCCTTTGGTGGACTCGGACTGAAATTGTCTGTAAGTCTTCGTTTGGCGCTTATTTTCCTCGACGAAGACGAATATTTTGATAGCGATGTTGACGGACTTTGACAGAGTTGCTTTAGTACCGCTACCTCCTGAGACAATTGAGATATGCGTTTTTTTAGTTCTGTATTTTCTAGAATAGTGTTATCTAATTCGTTCTGCGTGCTTTGTAAATTATCTTTTAGATTATTTAATTCTGACTGAATTTCTTCCTTATATGACGTAAATGCGTGAGATGATAGGTCCAAACTTCTTCCCAACATTTCATCCGAATGCGATGAATTAAGGGAATCGCTTCTATTTATATCTATCCTTTCCAACGATATTGCTTTTTTTGTCGGTTTTCTTTGTGTTACGTAACTTACTTCTTCCATGACTAGTATTGTATGTTTGCAGCGGCGCTCTCTATTGGTTTCGTTTTTTTTAAGCTTATGATCCTTTTAAATTTTGTATATCTACGCAACACAGTAAATGAACCAACGATACCCAGCAGGGCTAGACCATAGTTTTTTTACTTGTAGCAGTTTTGTTATTTATTTTATTAATTTTGCCACTCGGCGTTGCGCAACAGGCTAAGTTGACTGTTAATTAGGAGGGCAAATTAAGCAGTCTATTCATAATTTTATTCCCGTCGAATTAGACGTGTTTCTATTGGTTGCCTTCATTACGTTCAAATAAAATTAAAGATCTGATTTGAGTCACACTTTACTTCACTTGTTTAAAAAGGTATTTTTTTTACTATTGAATAAATATTGTGGATATGTTTGTTTTATTGTAATTTGTACCTTGGTTTGTGGTTTTGTTCACTAATTGTTGAGATAAATTGCACTTTTTATTTGTTTTGTAAGTACCATAATATTCAATTTACACCGTTAGCTACACCTCCACAAACAATGTTCGTAAGTTATTAGATGATAATATGTTGGTTGACAACTGAATTTAACTATAAATTGCACTTAAACTGTTTAAAGAATTTTATGAACACAGAGTTGATGTTTACACGACAACTAGCAAATTAACTCGTTTCTATTGATCTACGAATTAATTGCCTCGTTGGCCTAGTGCCGAATAATGTGCTTTGCGATCACGAGGTCCTGGGTTCAAATCCTAGGTCGGACAAATATACTTTTTCTATCAAAAATCCCAATATCAGTCCGGAGTCTGAAATTGTGCCCGGTACATGGCAATCGGCCCACCCCCTATTACATGGGACTTAACATCGTTGGCAAAAAGTAGATGAACACAGTACACCTCTGACCACTTGGAGAATATAGGCGTGCCGGTGTTTTTTTTCTATGAATTAAAAATTTTGCACAATACACCCACAAGGTTTACTAAACTTAACAAAGCCCACCAGGAACTTTTTCTGTGTCGTGAAACATGAAATTCAGATACACAAATACCCATACCAAAACAATATTCGAGGATCACACAAAGGATTATCCCCCCCTAACCTAACCCAACCCGCGACGAGTCAATCAAGCGGACAAAGCGGTTTAAACTCTTAACCACTGGAGTAAGTCGTCTTCGAGAATAAAAGCAAAATAAGGACAAAATTCAAATAATCATTTTATTATAATTCGGAGTATATTCTAGCGATGTTCTGTGTTGTAAAAAGGAAACTATCTTTTACGAGCAGTGCTAGCTAGCATTAAGCAATTAATTATACATTAAAATAAAGCGCAATTACCTCAACGCGTACCGAGCAGAATGGCCATTATTGACAGGGCATAGAGATGCCAGCAGTGGGAAACTTAGATTAATAAAAAAAAAACATTAACTGTCCACGTCCTCTTCTTTGTTATTTATTATCTGATTCTGATTTTAATTATAATTTTTACAAACGAACTATCACATGTAAATTATAAATAAAAGCATAGGTAGTATGAAAGAGAATTCTTGACATGACAACTGGATTCATGATATGTCACTGTCAATGTGTCAATGCTGAAATGCTTCGTCACGGCCAATGACGTAATACGGCTTTCAATACTGGCCTTTTAGGGTTGTATATTTGAAGTTTTCTTTTTTATTATGTACCCTATAGATTGTGTAGTTTATTTTTCTCTTTTTGTTGCTCGTTTATTATATTTACTATAATTATTATATTATCTTAATGTTTAATTTTTGACTCATTCACATCTGAATTTGTGGAAACGTCGATATGACATCTGTGACGTCACCTTTTTCATAGGTGCTGCCAGAATACCAGCTCTGCACTATAAGTTTCTATGGTACAGCAACATGCTGAGGCAGTAGCCTGCTTAGCCCCACACAATCTCTGGCATACGGCTATAGGGCTGGATTTTGTATATTTGCCATTGGTTTTTGTGTATGTGGGTGTGTGTGTGTGGTTAAATAAATGTATTTTCTTTCTTTCTTCTTCCTAACAAAGTAATCCTTCTCTATTAATAAAAACAGATATACTAGATCTTAGCGTAAGACCCTTATTATTAATAACACCTCATGAAAAACACCACCTACAATTATCTAAGCAAAATCATAACTCTTCCGTAAAGTATGATACATTAAAATAATGCATATTTGCAAAAGCATACTCTACTTTACGCCCGAAGTAAATCTGTTGTGGGGTTATAAAATGCGTCGTGTAATAAAGGAATTGATAGCTATCGCTACGGAGGCCGCGAGCCGTTTCAATTGCATTAACGGCGGAGTGAAGAGCAAATAATGAAAACACCCACTGCAAAGGTATCTGAGTAATCAATAAGTGAAGCCAGATATTTCATTTAAAAAGGACGACAATGGCAAACGTATAAATTCCGTTAATTATAAAGTTGTTTTTTTACTTTACTATACATATCGTTTGTGCTCGCATTGGTATTGTACTCCATATTACTTACCTAAATTACCATTTTGTATAATATTCCATGTGAAATATATTCAAACTATACCCATAATAACCCATTTTATTTATTTAGTACAGTACCAGTTTCCAGCTTTGCACCACCAGCCAGGTGAACCCATGATTATAAAAAAAATCTAAATCGATTAAGCCGTTTAAAAGGAAAAGAATTACATACACACGCACAGTGATATTTTATATTAAAAGATGGAGTTAAATAACAATAATAATGTTTCTAGCAGGGAAGCTGGTAGTCAGCTATTAGTCTGTTACACCACGGGCCCGAACTAATGCTCGAAGGATGACTCGGCGAAGGCTGCTTGAACGAATGTTTCTTCGTCAGGGGGCTCTTATTGTTCCCAATCGTCAACGAACACAGGACAGGTCTTTTAGCTCTGGCATGCCTTACTTGATCGTCCAGAGAGAAACCATTAAATTTATACTCTCCAGTGATAAAGTATGTACTTTATCACTGGAGAGTACACATAAATGTTTATGTACCACTAATATCGGAGAAGCGCAATACGCCTCTAAACGCTTCTAAGGCGGCCATTTTGAGGGCTCATCTTGCAGGTGATGAGTTACCTCATGCCAAGTATTATAGCATGTGATAACAGTACCCTTAAATATAGTTATCTACTGGCCTTCAGAACTCCAACCAAATGCACGTAATGAACCCTTTACAAATTTGTAAAAAATTCCGCAACGATCGGGTTCAGCTAAATGTTTGTGTTCCATCATCCATTCGAATTTTCTGAAATATTTTCCCTTGCGAAAGAAGAAAAAACATGTCGCAGGTTAAATAGAATAAATTTTGCATAAAATGCTTGTACATATCAGACTCATATTCCCACGTCAGTAAGAAGGTGAAAGAGATAATAGGAAAATAATAGGTAAATATCACAAATAGACCGTGTTTTATCGGAAGGGTAAGTCAAGACCGTGTATTAAGACGAACTATGAAAGTGAAGGAAACCAGAGTGAACTTGTAAGGAAAGAACCTGTTGTAATTGTGTACTCTCGTCCTAACCCATATAGATAGATATAGATAGATAAATAGAGCGATTAATATTAAAGTACAGGCCAAACTAACCTTCCTTCCGGATCAAATGCATTACCGATCCAGTTCATCCATCAATCGGTCGTAAAACAAAATGTATTTGGTACAATATATTTTATAAGTGCTCCAAATATTCGACGTCACAGAATACTGATCCCCAACGTAAGTACAAATGCCACTCCCCGGAGATTAGTTTCCAATTAACGCCTTAGATTAAGAAGATTATCGTCAAGCCGTCAACGTGTAATTTCTACAAAACATAATTTCCGGCAAGACTTTCTATATAATTTACTGTTTTATTTTACTTAAGCAGTAACACTATTCAACACTTCGAAATTCTATTAAAAGAAACTAAGGCCTACATTTATTATTATCCTGCTTCCAAAATATACTCCCTCGAAGAAAGAAAGAAACACCTTTTTTTAAATAAAATAGTTTATTTGGCACCATTAAAAGTATTATACAACATTCCATATTTAGGTATTAAGAGTATAAACAGACAACATTAATTCTATATTATATCTAACACAATTACAGTGCGTGTAGTGGTTATGGAGGATTAACTAGTGCTCAGCCATGAACATTATTTATCAGTGTTAGCTCCTTGTTTTTTCTGTGTGTTACTGTTGGTATATGTTTGGAAACTTTAAGATTAGATCAGATTTGTACTTTTTATCTTTGTGTGTGTGTAACTTTAGTACCAACACCCCCTAAATGGCGATAACGGAGGTTTACAACACACACCGTCACGCCTTTATCCCCCAAGCGGGGGTGGCAGAGGTGTACTGAGTACACCCACGTTTCGCCGACGATTTTAGGTCCCATGTAATAGGGGGCGAGCCCATTGACATATATCGGGCACAATTCCAGACTCCGGACTCATACTGGGAAGTTTTTTTTCGTTAGAAAAACTTCATTTTTCCGACCTAGGATTTGAACCCAGGACCTCGTGATCACCAAGCGATGCGCTTGGCGATTAGACCAACGAGGCAGTCACCTAACCGTTAACCTAGCCATTACAAGGGTTGATTATCCCGGGTTTAAACACTAGCTTAAATTATTACACTGGGACCTAACATCGACAACATTTGGGTGTACACAGTGCACTTTTCTCGCCCCTGCTTGGGGAATATAGGCGTGACGATGTTTATTTATTTTCAAAAGCTTTTATTTAACATGCAATGTTGGTATGTCTGTTTTCTCGGTTCAAATCTTGTGATCCTTTTTTTAAGCGCTTGCGGGTATTCTCTTGAGCTAAAATCTGGCATACGTATGTAAGTTCGGTAACAATGCAATAATATGGTACCATAAATCTGGTATAATGATAGATTCGGAAGATGGCCATAGAAACATGTGAACATGTATACAACGTAACCTCTTCGTATTTAGGCTTGTTAGATTGGTATTGACAAGTACTATACAACCCGATAGTGTGCAGGGTCTGATGATAAAGCCGAAAGGTGGCCAATATAACCACCCAACTACTCAATATAATCCCACCGTGTTTGGGCTCTTTTGATTTGTCTTGACGAGTACTTTATACTCGGGTGGTGTCCGAGGTCTGATGATAAAGCCGGAAGGAAGTCATAGGATCTCCTTAACTAAGCAATAAATCTTTGTTGTATTTTGCTAAACAAGATTGTTTAGAAAAAAAAGGACAGTTCTTTTTAATTTTTTTTTTTTTACCAGCTACATTAATATGAATATCTTTGTACCACAGAAATAAATCTTAGCCTCTATTCCTCCCCTTTATTACCCAATTTGTCTAAGTATTATTAGTATTATAACAGTGGACCATTTTCTTTTAAGCTCCATCCAACGAATACAAAACATAATAAAAATGAAAATTTAATTTTCAAAATATAAGCTTACGACTTCCTCTTTCATAAGACATCGTTACTGAGGATAAGAAGGCATTGTGATATTTTTAAATTGGCGACGAAATTGAAAAAGTTGAATTAAACGTCTCAAGGAAAACTTCGATTTAAAAGCAGCAAAGTGTCTTACTAATTATAAAATATAATAACATAATTAGTCGGAGATTGAAGATAAATTGATGTGTATGGGGATACCTTTCTGGAAGTGCAAGGTCTACTCAACATACTTTACTCTATGTAATTGACTACGAGTACATTAAGGCATATCCTATCATAGGTATGACGGACGGCTTGTTCCAGTGGCTAAGAGCTTAAGCTGCTTCGCCCACTGGATCGAGTAGTCGCGGGTTCAATCCCCGCAAGGAACAAATCTTTGTGTGACCCACAAATATTTGTTTCGGTCTGGGTATTTGTGTATGTGAATTTCGTGTTTGTAAATGCACCCACGGCACAGGAATAATTCCTAGTGAATAACAACGTCTTTTTTAAAAAAACAATAAAAAAAACTATAAAAATAGGTTAATAGGTATTAATACTCGTAGTTAGCAAAAATTTGGTGTAAGAATTAAAATATTTGCAAATCACATACATGTAAGTACGTGCAATTTTTCTATTGTTATATAGAGTTCTATCTGCTAGAAGCCTTATATAGTTACCTATAGAAATCATCGTGACAAGTTCATTCTTAAGAGGTCCACACTGTACTTAGCATTTTTACCATTAAAGGATTCTTACGATACGCCGACGATCTATTTTTCTAAGAAGGATGTGAGTCAGAGTACTAATAATTTGGTAACAGCTTATTTTACTTAAATGTATATTGCTTTTAATACTGTTGTAGGCACGGGACACGGGAGTGACCCTAAAAGGAACACAAGTTTAAATAGAAAATTTCCTACGCCCTATGTGTCGGCGTTTCATATTAAACCCTTTTTTTTTTATTTGAGTATTTTGTTGTGCTCTTTAGTTTTGTTTAAAATAAAATATTGCATTTTCGTCTATTCCTGAGCTGTCTAAAATTCACATGTACATTTCATCAAAAAGGTAATTTAAAATAAATTCCAAATTTTGTGACGAACAGACAGACAGACTAAATAGCGAATTCATGAAAACGTTAAACATTTTTAATTCTGTAACAACCAAAACACTTGTTTCAGTGCCAAAATTACCTTCAACTTAACAATTCTTCCTCGAATACCCAATTACCTAACCTGTAATACAAACGACCCGGTAGAAAAAAAGGCATATGTAATTGGCGGTGCTAAGGTAAACTTATTTTATTATGTAAAGCCTAAAACTAATCTGCGTTTTACCCCATACGTCATACTAATGGAACTAGTAACATAAAATACTTATGTTGGTGACTTTACGACTGCTTTTGATGGTTTTATTTCTAGGGTTCCGTACTTACTACTAAGTAGGAACATGGAAAGACTCTTGATGGCCGGTCTCGTGCTAATACTAAGTGGAATGGAAAATGTGGGAAACTCATTTAAATTCTGAGATATAATATTACTTTAAGCTTACTTCTGACATATTTTATGAAGTTTTTAGTTTAGCTTTTAAGTAAGATTAACGCGTTAGTTTTAACCTAGTTACAATGAAAAACTTATGAAAAATGGAATATTGTGAAACAAGGATTTAACTTTGATCAAGTGTGTACAAAGTATTAATTTTAGAACAAACAACTTTTTTATCATGGCTAACCAATTTTTTTCTCTTAGCGGCTTGACCAACAATGGTCCAACCAGATCATGTCAAGAAAACTAGTCTGCGCTGATACTATAATTATAATAAAGTACGTCACTGGACAAATCAGATAATGAAATGTGCTACAAAACTGAAACTGTTAACCATTAACTGCTAGCGATCTCTGATTTAGATTTGTGCTAAACTCTTATTAAGTTACAACTACTTACTTTCACGTCTTCGAACGTCACTCTTTAATCCTCTGAATAGGAAAAACCTCAGGAAAAACTGGATTTATTGTATCCAACAACTCCGCATCCTTACAAATCCTCGTCACAAAATGTATAATAACAGTATTATTTACTGACGGAACTTATGAAGCGAATTACGTCCATACACGTGCCCAGTTTTTATACTTCATTCCACGCTCCGTAGGCCACGTTAATTGAACTTCAACGGTCCAAATAACGGGGCATTTATTGACTTTCAGTACAGTATAGGTTGTAAATCGTTAGGGTTGAAACCGAAACGCCCGAAGTTAAGGGACCGTGTGATGCGAGGGCTATTTGTCTTTATCTTAATGTAGGGGTAGGCGGGCATTGTTTTAAGGGATGATATATCGTCATGTACCTCCGTTGTTTGAACCATTGAGACGTAGATACTATGACAAACCATTTCAAAGGGTATAATAGAAAACGGTTTTCTAGATTGATAAATTCAGGCTGAAGTTATGATGGAAGTTTATCCTAAATTGATGCATTAGTTTCTTGATAAATCACCATTACGTAGCAAATATATTTTAGACTACATAACTATATAAGTACCGCCTCTGAAGTTCACACTAAAATCTTTGTGTAAGTATCATAAAATGTTACCGAAATATCAGCTATTTGCAAAACTAAATTTATCACTTACTTATTTCTAATGTTTTATGAAACAAAACCGTTGAATTTCAAACGTTAAAGATCAACCATAAATTAGTGCCCGGAAAATGACCCATAAATTCGGAAGACTTAAATGTTTGTGTCACATAAAATTGTATTTTATTTATAATAAACAAAAATCCGCTAAAATTCTCTTTTCATGTTTTGTAAAGGATATGTATTACCAATATGACAAAAATTATAATTTCAATGAACACTCTTCTACGCAATGATTGAGCTCAGAAAGTGATTTCAGACTTAGGGGTAAAGTTTTCGTCTGTAGTACATACGCGTAAAACTTTCCACCTGACTGATTTGTTTTGTTTCTTTAGTACGTTTCCAACTTCTACATATTACTCTCTTAAAAGCTAAAGATTTACATTAAAGCTTTAGCTTTAAGGATTTACTACTTAAATTTAATTTTCACTTTATAAATGTTACACAGTAAAGCTACTAACACAAACTTCATGCTTAGATGGGGTAATAATAACACATATTAAATTAGAAGACTGTTTGTTTACTCCAATAACAGGTTAAAGGTTAACAGGTTAAGATTTTAGGTCGAAATTGTAATAATAGTGTCATATAATTGATATTTAAGTTTGTTCGAAAGGTCACCGCCATTAAGTAGCGTCTGTCTGGTTTTTTAAAGAAATGTATGATTATACTATCGTTTTTAATTTTGTTTTATTGTATACTTTATACCATTGCAATTCTTTTATTACTTATATCAGATATATTATTCAAATAAACCAGTTCAATTGAATCAAAATATTACTCGCAATTTGATTTTTTTTACTATATTTGTCTTCATCTTAAAGGCATTGTATTAAATCAACAACTCTTGCGAACTCCATTATATTACAATTATTACGAAAGGGTTAAACAATTGATCCCAGGAGCTGCCCACTCAATTGGCTGCCATTAAGTCAGGGTAAGTCGGATCGTAAGCTGAATATCTCGCGGCTCTAAAAATATATTTCATATTTTGCTATTGCGAGTACAGCAATTCAATATTATTCGAACATTTTAATACAAAACTGTTAATAGCAAGAGGATTTAACTAAAAGGTTTATTAACAGTGAAGACAAAAGCTTTTATATAATATATTTTATTTTAAATTTTAATGGTTCCTAGGCGAGCCTATTAAATAAAGTTAGGACCTCGAATATAGTGTACAAACTTTCTAAATAACACGTTACCAAGTAATATTTCAAAGGGCATTTTTATGATTATGTTTGAATAAAAAAATGTTACTTTTAATGAAACTAAAGGATAAATATTTTATTTTAAGCTAGCTGTCTGTACCCGCAACTGAACTTCGTTCGCGTTATTTTCAGGCGTGTATTTCAGTTAAGCTTTTTTTGAGACAAAATGTAGCCTATGTCTTTCCCTGGGTAAAATCCTAGCCGAATTGGATCAAAATCTGTTTAGCGGTTCGGGCGTGAAAATGTTACAGACAGATATACAGAGTCATTGTCAAATTTAATATATAAGTATAGATGTCGCCCTGAAAAACTGGGTTATCTCATAGGACACCAGTTGCCATTAGTGATAACTATTATCCGTGGCTAGCGGTCACTTGCCGCTTACTAGATAGGCTCTCAAAACGGTCGTCTTAAGACAGCAGAGCACAGTAATGAATGTTTTGTTTTATATCCTCTTACCTCTCCACATTGTTATAACCACCCGACTTTTTGTTGTAAAATGTTACTCCCACACATTTTATCGTTTCCTATTAGCATTGACGACTATAAGAAGTGCACTTTTTACAAGCACGGTTACAAGCCCTGAGGTGTGGTACGCCTTCTCCGAAGTTTTCTTTTAGTTTTTAATAAAACAAAGCCCCCCACTTGTTTTATTCCTGTGTCTTCGATGCGTTTACAAACATGAAAATTAACATACACAAATACCCAGGCCGAAACAAATAATTGTGGGTCACACAAAGATTCATCCCGTGTGGGCATCGAACCCGCGACTATTCGACCCAGTGAGTAGAGCGGTTTAAGCTTTTAACCACTGCGCCAAATCGTCCGTCTTCCGTAATGATTTTTTAACACTTCTATCCCCGGAGAATATAACTCTAACGACTCTTTTATGGACTAAGACAGTCAAGTGTCAAAAGTCCCGGTCCCGCTTTAGTTACCAATCGGCCAACGAAGACACGCTGAGGTGAGAGCCCTGATTGACTCTATAAAGTGCTTGAGCCCATGGTGCGGTTACTGATTAAGAGCTCGCTAGTGGCTGTACTATACTTCATCATTGTGGCACCGGCAGCAGCTCTGCTTAAGCATCTACAGATTTTAATAGTATGTAACTTTTTTTAAGTAAGATATTTTGTTAAATATTTTTAATACTTAAACTCTTAACTAACCTAACTTCATTGTGCATCAATAATGAAACAAATAGTAATTGGACATTTACAATATTTATGATATTTTTAATGTCCAATTAAGTAATTCAAAAGGCGGCCTTATCGCTAATGAGCGATCTGTTAAATGAACCTCATTTAGTACTTTTTAAACGTACTAGACTTTCAAAATTATCATAATCAACATTATTTGCGGTTAGTTAGACAGATTCGTTTCTTCAAAGATACGTAGGCGTTCTGATTATATCCCAATTCAGAGGCTCATCTCTCAAGCCCTCTGTGAGTCTGCCGCACTGTAGTTCTACACTAGCAAAGCAACCACACAGTGGGTACTGTGTTGCTTTGCCCATCAAATTAACATTCTAAAAAAATTCATTTCCACCAAACCCTACAGTATGTGTTTACATATGAAAATTCCGAGACACTCAGCCGAAAACCTTAAATAGGTAATACATAACGCAAATTGATCAACAGCTTGTCTGGAAGTATTGCTTCCATTAGAATTGTAGATTATTACAAATTAGTTTATAAAATGGCCACTCCGGGGGCTCGTTAATGGAGTCGAATGAATCACCTCGATCTCACCTTAAGGACCCCTCTGAAATCTTAAGAATGCTTGTAATTACGATGTTTTTGTTTTGAGGAAACATTCGTTAAGGATTTATTATGATTACAAAACTTAGTACGAATTTCAAAAAGTTTTAAATTAATCGCAGCTTCTTTTACAATAAGATTTTTAAAATCACATTAGGGTACGAAATCCATACGGGACGGGTTTTATAGTCTAACATCTGAAATTGATTCTTATTGTGACACTGCACTCTCTGCCTTTTCCGCAAGGAATCTGGTAGATTATAATATAGATAGAATTTAGTGTAATAGGTTTAGAATTCGGATACAAACATATCTCCTGAGATAAAAGTTGTATAAGTTTATTCTACATCACAAATCCTCAATAAGTTTCGACATGTACATACCTACGAGTACAGTATGCAAAATTAGATTCAAAATATAATGAACTTGTGGAATTAAGTTTTCCTTTCATAGCTACTTAAGTACACACAAACGCTACATGCTCTAAAAAGACAATACGGAACTTTAAACTTTTACTAGAGGTTTCCAAGAATTCTTTTAAACCAGGCAATTAATTTTTCCTCAATTTTTACTTCAACTTAACAACACTACAACTAACGCAAGAAATTAAGACGAAGAAAGTTGCCAGTTATTTTGTTTCTTTTGCTTGATTTTCGTCGTTTCATGCTACCTATTACAGGAAACTAATATTTTAAGCTGCAACTTAAATTACTTTAGGTAAGTTTTAAACTTAAAAGGTGGACGTACCCATTGCAACCCTTTTTAAAATAGCGCCAATACAAAACCTATCATATTTTTCCCATAAGAAAGCCACATTAATATCCTAAAGTACCCATAAAAAAAACAATCTTCTTGACTAAAATGTTATGATCCTACGGGATTTTTAAAGCAACTTATCGCGCAACGAAAACGTAAAATAATAATATTACAATTTTGATATCAAATGATTCATAGATTTTAGAAGATATGTCCAAGATATGTGTACATTGTACAGTATATTTGTAAACTCTTAACAGAAAAAATATTAAAATCAGAAAGTAAAACCTAATTCGTTTTGTGCCGAAAATCCTCTTACATTAATGCCCTGAGGCGTACATCGCAGCGCAAAGTAGCGAAAGTGCACTTAATTCCAACAACGCTGACGGATTCACGAGGAAGAGGCTTCAACGAGGAACTGTTTTATTTATGGCATCTTTAGTGATATTCACATTAAAACCAGCGGTTTGAACTGCGTCTTTATGCTATGTATGGTATATAATAGACCCTCTCAGGCTTGCATGTCGAGTGCTTACATATTGTACGTTAGCTTCATGTTTTAATAACCATATGTTATAACAAAAGGTGCATCAAAACCATCTAGCATTTGCGTGCAATTAACATTCGACTGCTACTTTACATTCAGTTTTTAGTGTTAGCGTTATATTGACGTTAATTGCGTATAGACGACGGCTTGAAAAATAATTTTCAAAACCACATCAACACCCGCTTTCGAATGATCGCTAGAAAAAGGTCGTGACATGGACACTCCTTAATAACAAAGCTTTATATGAATCAAGTATATACTTTCCAAAAAACTATTTAAATCAATTCAATTCGTTTAGGTAAGAGTAAATTAGAATCAACAACAAGAAATCCGAATACGTGTAATATTATTTCAATGAGGAACATCGGACTGTCACTTCCATGTTTCCAGAGACTCCACAAATAAATTGCTAGCATTCCGACATTCAATGGTGGAACGCAGTAGATAAATTCAATAGCGGAGAACACTGAACAAACTCAATAAGGTGTACCCCGGAGTAAATCCCAATGGAGACTTCAACTTCATCGACACACCGTTGTAACGACACAGATCCTGAAAATGTATCCCGCCCATTATCAATATAGCCCGCGTCTTACCTGACGGACTAGTCAAGAGTCTCAGTAATCGGCGAGCGTGTATAAGACGAATCTGAGAGTGGAAGAAGCCAGAGAAGTCTATAAAGAAAGAACCTGTTAACTCTGTACTCTTTGCCTACCCCGCAAGGGATCTGGCGTAATGATATAAGGGATAGATATGTTTTTTTTCCTTTTTGCATATGAGGTAACCATATAGCCATTCGCATGATTATGACTGTATAATTAGCTTAATTTAAATTAGACCCAGGTGGGGGTGTAGGTACACCCCACAATAAAATGTAGATGTAAAATAAATAGTAACGGAGAGATGTGACGTTTTTTGCCCTTATCCTCCACAAGAATGACAATCCTAGGCGGTGGTAGAGTCTTTGTTACTTTTCTGACGATGTATAAATACTAAGATGGTATAAATGTATAAAAAATATTCTGATTCTCTTTATTTATATTAAATGTTTTACACCATTACCACCGAGTAAATAAGTTACTTATTCGGTGCCGTCACGTGGCGGTACCGAATAATTAACTTATGTAAGTAGTTATGTATATGTATATATATATACATATACATAACTATATCATTCCTCCGTTCGCAGTGACGGTGTGCAGTCGTTAGCTAGACCCCACTCGGAGTCTGTCACTAAAATTGTAATTTAATCTGTGATTGGTACAATATTCGAACTTTCAATTCCTTGTCACTCCTAATAAGTATTAATTGTTAATTCCCCCCTCGGTGTGTGTGTGAAAGTGATAGCTGAGATTTTGTCAACTACGTAATCCCTACGTGTGAAGTAGCGGCGCGCTTAATTGGCGGAGCGCCGAGTCACGTGACGAGTGACGAACTCGCGGCTGTTGGAGTGGGGCCGGCCGCCATAACCGGTTAGCCAAGGCACCCGATCGTAGTTCCCCGTAACCAGCGCTCGCTTGTTGCACGTCTGACGTCATCGAGGCCGTAGCGCTCTTATCGTCTACGCGCACAGCTACGATAATCACGTGCTGTTACGATTACTTGATATAACAATAGACTACGCGCACCGCCGTACGCTGAGACACTCGACTGTTTATTGCGTGGTTCTTGGTAACGAAACCCACCCGCGATTTATCCGAAGATGCAAAGACTGGCACGCAGCCCTCCGACTTCGATACATACAGAACTTAATATGTCGAAAACGATGTCTGACCCGGACCTCACGCGGCCATCCGCAGGGGATCTCCAAAGTAATGTTGCGGTACGCAATAAACGCTCCAAACCGGACTATTTTACCTCCCCTTTAAGAGACTACGACGAGATTAAAGATATGTTTTCATCTGTTATTAAAGAACTAAAGGAATTAAAAACTCAAAACGAGGAAATCCGTAAGTCTAACTTAGAAATTCAAAAGGGTATGGAATTTATAAATAGTAACTACGAGGACATGAAGATACGCATCGAGGCGTTGGAAAAACAAAAATATATAGACCGAGAGTATATACACAAATTGGAAAATAAATTGCAAGACTTGGAACACGCTTCCCGTTCATCTACTATTGAGATAAGAAATCTTCCGGCAAGTGTGGCAGAGAAAACCCAAGACCTGATGACAACAGTTTGTACTATTGGCAAGGAACTCGGCACTAAGGTCGAACCATCGGACATACGAGACACCTATCGCATTCCGACTAAGACCAATATAAACAAACCGATTGTAGTTGAATTCACCTCGGTACAAAAAAAGGATTCCTTCCTCTCATCAGTCAAACTGTACAATAAAAGCAAAGACCGCAACTGCAAGTTGAATACTAGTGTATTGGGAATACCGGGTAAAGCCGAACCCCTTTTCATCACTGAATATCTTCCTCCATCCATGAAGAAACTATTCTTCCTTGCTAAACAATATGCTTCTAATAATGGCTACAACTACTGCTGGGTAACAAATGGTAGAATTTACTTGCGTAAACAAAACGGTGGCGAGCTTTTTTGCATTGTTTCTGAGGAATCCCTCCGCTCTTTGCCCACTAGCAGTAATGCTGCAGTTAACTCCTAATCTGTTATCTTTTTTTTATGTTTTTTACAGCTTAGTTTTTACTTTTGTGTTTATAATAGATATTTGTCAGTGTAATATAAATGCGGGATCCAATTTTTGCCTTGCATATTGTGTTTATAGTAGTAATTTACTCAATATGTCACACTCTACAACTACATATTTTAACAGCACATTCCTATTTAGTCCACGAATCACTACCTCTATGCAAACCCTTACTTCAATTACCAGGTGTGCCTCGCATCCAATTTTTATTTCGGTTAGTATGTTCTTTTTGCTACCTTATGTCATCAATTACATATTCTCTTGCATTTTAAATGTATTCAATGGCTGATAACATAAATTCATTACAAAATGCTTTGGACTGTTTTGAAATCTCTAATGTATACACATGCCTACCATCGTGTTGTTCCAATTATGTCCACCCTGCTAGCAAATCTTTGAAGATAATTCACCAGAATATCCGCAGTATCGGTAGAAACTTTGATGAATTTCTCACCATGCTCCAAACAACTGAACTGGATTATGATATTATAGTATTGTCTGAGTGCTGGCTTAATAAGACCAATAACACACCAACGTTGAATGGTTTTAATGTATGTAAAACGATGCATAATAGAAATCAAAATGATGGGGTGGTTGTTTTTATTCGTGCAAACATTGATTATCACTTAACCGAACCCTCATTTTCCGAGGCCAACTGTCTTTTTCTGGTTATTGCTGGTAAGGTTGGCATTATCGCTATCTATCGATCTCCATCTTTTATAAAATTAGACACATTCTATAATGAATTAGATGACTTACTGACGTCCCATAGTTGCATACAGAATCTTGTTTTAGTTGGCGATATCAATATCAACATTGCTTCTGATAGTATTAGTAAGGACAAAGATCACTATCTTAATCTAATCTCCGCTCACGGCATGATTCCGGCTTACTATTCTCCTACTAGACAAGACAGTTGCCTCGATCATGTCTTACTCAAAACTAACGTAGATACCTCTATCATTAAACTGGAATCGCATATTACGGATCATATACCTATAATTATATGTATCGAATTGATGAACCTGAAAAGAACTAACAAACCCACTAAATTGCACTACGATCACAATGCTACTGTATATGACATCAATAACCTTGATTTTTCGGTGGTCTTAAACACGAATGATGTGGATTTTGCTACCGATACTCTGGTAGATATGCTAGGTGCGACTATTAACAAAAACTCAAAAACATTTCTGGTATCTAAAAGGAAAACCATTCTAAAACCTTGGATCACGGCGGGGCTCTTAAGATGCATACATCATAGGGATAAACTTCATAAGAAAGCCAAAGCATTTTCTGATAACCTTATCTTGAAAAAAAGTTACACACGCTACAGGAACTTTTGTAACCTTATTTTACGTAAAGTTAAAAGAGAGTACGAAAGGAACGAATTCATTAAAGCTAAAGGTAACCCAAAACGCACCTGGGATATTTTAAAAGAAATTGCATGTATTCAAAGCACAAGGTCCTCAGCAACAGAGCTTCTTTGTTCGGGAAATGATCCAATGGTATCTCTCACTGAAGTAAACACCTTTTTCGTTGATATAGGCAAACGGTTGGCGAACAATATTTTACTGACCACTCATAATAACCAAGTATCTGGAGGCACTATCAATTCTCGAATAAGTAATTCTCTTGTATTACTACCCGCGGATGCATCCCAGATAGATGTTTTAATTAGGAACCTCCGTCATAACTGTGCAGTTGGCTCGGATGGAATCTCGAGTAAATTACTAAAAACCTGTAGTAAAGTTCTAGTTGCCCCTCTTACACACATCTGTAACTTATCCATAGCTACCGGGATCTTTCCAGGCACCTTTAAAACAGTATTAATACATCCCATACATAAAACGGGCCCCAAAAACATTGTTAATAATTACAGACCCATCTCTATTCTATCGGCAATGTCGAAGGTCTTAGAGAGGATAATAAATACTCAATTAAATAATTTCTTAGATAAATATAACCTTATATCAAAAAACCAGTTTGGCTTCTGTTCTGGAAAATCTACGCTAGATGCGGTTGAATCGTTCACCAAAAACGTTACTAGCAATCTTGATTCAAAAATTAAATGTATAGGCATCTTCCTTGATCTCTCTAAGGCTTTCGACACAGTCTCTCATCAGCTCCTTTTAGCCAAGCTACTAAACATTGGTGTTAGGGGTTCCTGCCTGAAACTACTCACTAGTTATTTACTGAACCGCTCTCAGATTGTCAAAATCGGCGACTATGCCAGTGATAAACAATTTCTCTCTTACGGCGTGCCCCGAGGCAGTGTTCTAGGTCCCACCTTGTTCAAAATATATATAAACGAACTATGTGAACTAAGGATACCTCATTGCAAAATTCTATCCTATGCCGACGACACAGTTCTACTCATAGACGGGGTCTCTTGGAATGATACCAAACTTCACGCAGAATATGCACTAAGAATCGTGATGCAGTGGTTGAACAATAACCTACTAACGCTAAACATTGAAAAAACCAATTTCCTAACATTTTCCCTAAAAAAATCCACCAACCCACCAGATTCCTTTACCATAACGGCACACACCTGCGATCAATCTAACAACTGCTCTTGCCTTAACTTAAAAAGGTGTTGTACAACCAACTATCTGGGAGTTACTATTGATGACGCATTAAACTGGCATGCTCATATTGACAATATGTGCTCCAGAGTCCGTAAATTGATATTTATCATGAGAAAACTTCGGCCCTCAGCCGACCGTGAGACCTTATTTATGGTTTATGATTCCTTAGCCAAGTCTATCATCTCTTATTGTATTACTGTATGGGGTGGTGTAGATAAAACTGCCTTAATTAAGTTGGAGAGGGCGCAAAGGGCTGTCCTAAAGGTGATGTTATTCAAACATTTTCGATATCCCACATTAAAACTATACGAAGAATGCAAAATATTGACTCTCAGACAATTGTTTGTGCTCCTTGCAGTTTCACGTCGACACCACTCTGTTGTGCATTATCCACTAACAATCTTAAATCGCCGAAGAAGACCTATACCATGCCTACGTGAAAAAGTACGCACGACCTTTGCCTCTAGACAATATGAATACCTAAGTTCTAGTTTATATAACAAAATTGACGAAAAATTACACATTGTATCACTTGTGAAATTTAAAGTAGCTGAGATATTAAAGGAGTGGCTGTTGCACTTGGATTTTGATTCGACTGAGGAACTTTTACATAACAGTATGTAGAATTGGATGCCTTGGCACTTGTTGGACTTTACACTAATAACACAACCCAAGATATAATGATCACCCAGTGACTCACTGACATACACTACACATCATTTTTCCTTGTTTCGTTATCTATTTTTCCTTACTTATTTATACAACATATGTATGATACCCGTAAATATAGCACTGATTGATAGCTATGACTGACACTGAATGTAGCTAAACTATGCACTGGCTATTTCACTGTTGAACTGAGGATCACTGTCTCCCATAACACAGATTTACTCTAGCTTGGGAGACAGAAGACTCTCAATTTAGTACCATATCAGCCTTAATAGTATTGTTTTGTTAATAGTATTGTTTTGCTAATTGTATCGTTGATTCTTTTCTTTTATATACTATCCTTTTTATAACGAAATAATCTTATGTAACTTTGTTCACTTGGTTTATACTTTATGGCAAGAAATAAAGAATTATTATTATTATATATATATATATATATATATATATATATATATATATCATCATCAGCCCGTGTCAGTCCACTGCTGGACGTAGGCCTCTCCCATGGCACGCCACTGAGCTCGATCTTCAGCTCTCCTTCTCCAATCCCTGCCCGCTGCCTTACGAATATCGTCGCCCCACCTAGCTACAGGGCGCCCTATACTACGTTTGCCGACACGCGGTCTCCACTCAAGAACCAGTCTGCCCCAACGGCCATCGGTTCTGCGGCATATGTGACCTGCCCACTGCCACTTCAGCTTGCTAATTCGCTGAGCTAAATCGGTAACCTTGGTTCTCTGACGAATAACTTCATTCCGGATTCGATCCCTAAGAGAAACTCCGAGCATAGCTCTTTCCATAGCTCGCTGAGCGACCTTGAACTGGTGGACAAGCCGCACAGTGAGTGGCCACGTTTCGGCTCCGTATGTCATTACAGGTAGGACGCACTGATTAAAAACTTTCGTTTTTAGGCATTAGGGTATGGGCGATAAGAAGACTAGACGGAGTGTTCCAAATGCTGTCCAGCCCAGCTGTATCCGTCTCTTAACTTCCTTGTCGAAGTTGTGTTTACGGTTTTAAGAAAATAGTATTGCGTATGTTGCAATTTTGCGTGTTTGTAGAATTTATCCAGCAGTCACTAAACAATTCTGCAATATGCTTAGGATCACTGGTTTCAACCTTCCCATCATTAATTTTAGTAGTAAAATTCATAGGTTTCAGGGGTACGGATTCTTGTTTAATTAATTGCCATGATGTTTTACCTATATTTTTTGCTTTTTTCATTATGGTGTTTGTATTATTTTTAATAGCCTGATTGATGCATCGTTTCAGAATTTTACAATATGTTTTATATTTATGTTTATTGGTACTACATTTTTCTTTATAGTATTTGTATCGTAGTATCCTTTTTGTTTTACAGCTTATACGTAAACCTTTACTTATCCATTTGAGTCTTTTAGTTCTTGTTGTAATTTTCGTTTTGATAATTGGAAAACCCAAACCATATAACATCAAAATCAGATCATGAAATGTTTTATATGCTGTATTAATATTCGCATCGCAGTAAACTTCTGAGCACGAAAGATCTGTAAGACATTGTTTAATTTTTTTTATATTTTGAACGCAGTAATCTCTTCTGTAGATGTAATACTCTAAAGGCATTTCTTTATTTTTCACGGGAATGTATAATAGCTGGGCTGTATTATGGTCTGATAGGTCTAAATGTAAAAGTTTACTCTTTGCTGAACGAATATTACTAATTAAGTGATCTATACACGTGTTTTGACGAGTTGCTTCTTTAATGTGACAAATTAAGTTAAAGTTATTTATGATATTCGTTAGTTCTACGGAGTTTTTATGAATTTGCGTAGTGTTAACATTGAGATCACCCGCTAAGGTACCATTTTTTATTATTATATTTCAGGCAGCCATGATGTAAAATCTTACTTAATTGTATGGTAAAAATACTAAAATCAGAGCTGGGCGTTCTATATAAAGTTATAATAAATAAGTTATGTTTCAAAATTTCAATCCCGCAACACTCATAGTCCTTGTCTTTGGAATGTTCTTTAAAAATGGGTATTTCTCTATCTGACAATTCATTTTTTACCAACACGCAAACACCTCCACGTTTTTGGGGTTTTACTCGACAATATGATGCAGTTAATTTATAACCGGAAAGTTTAATTAGACTCTCACAGCCCTTTTCTATAAATGTTTCTGTCAAGCAAATAACGTCCGGTTCTTGTTTTTGCTTAAGTAACTGTTGTAAATGTACCTCAAATAAATTTCTTTTACATATTAACCCGGCTATATTCTGATGGAGTAAAATTTTTTCTTACATTTATCGTTAGTGTCACGAGACATATTTCTACTTTCTGTTTGAGTCTCAGCGTGTACTTGAGACCGTTTGTTACACATACAGTTGTAGTTTGTTACATTTTGGGCTTTGCAAACCCTGTTATTTGGGTTCCTAGCGTGTATAGATTTGTTTTTGTAAGGCAAATATTTTAAATCATAATCCAGCTGATCCAATACATAATTTGTTTGTTTACAGATATGATGGATATTAAAGCCATCGTCAAAATTGATAAATTGTCAATTGGAATGTTGTTTGCTAAGCATTAGTAACAATTCATTTACTTTATTTTCATTTAAATGTATATTAGTAAAAACTTTTAAAATGAATACAGGACATTCAATACTTTTAAGGAAAATACACAATTCCGTCATAATTTTCAATGGGTTACAATCATGTTGACCAATGGATATTATCACACGGTCGTGTACATTGATATCAAATAACTTAGCGCTATTCAGTATTTCTTCTGTTGAAGCGTTTAGTTTGATGAATGATATAACGTCATAGGAGCCATAAGTCGTACGATTCCTCAGGTGTCTGATATGTTTAGCCATACCTGAGCATTGTCTTCCTCCAAATATAAATAGGCGTTGTTTTGAGTTCCTCGATTGTTTTCTTTTATTTATTGTTTCAGAAAAGTTGTGCGAAGTTGTCTCATTGCTAGTAGATAGTGGATTTATTTTTTGCTCATTTGTCAACTCGAGTTCTGGTATACTACGGTTCTGTACTGTTTCTAGTTCATGAGACTCTAATGCTTGTCTTTCGATATCAAAATTCAGCTGTTTAGATAAATTTGACGCGCAAGGTGAATGTTGAGTCTGGATTTTGACTTGTGCCTTTGGTGGACTCGGACTGAAATTGTCTGTAAGTCTACGTTTGGCGCTTATTTTCCTCGACGAAGACGAATATTTTGATAGCGATGTTGACGGACTTTCACAGAGTTGCTTTAGTACCGCTACCTCCTAAGACAATTGAGATATGCGTTTTTTAGTTCTGTATTTTCTAGAATAGTGTTATCGAATTCGTTTTGCGTGCTTTGTAAATTATCTTTTAGATTTTTTAATTCTGACTGAATTTCTTCCTTATATGACGTAAATGCGTGAGATGATAGGTCCAAACTTCTTCCCAACATTTCATCCGAATGTGATGAATTAAGGGAATCGCTTCTATTTATATCTATCCTTTCCAACGATATTGCTTTTTTTGTCGGTTTTCTTTGTGTTACGTAACTTACTTCTTCCATGACTAGTATTGTATGTTTGCAGCGGCGCTCTCTATTGGTTTGGTTTTTTTTAAGCTTATGATCCTATTAAATTTTGTTTATCTACGCAACACAGTAAATGAACCAACGATACCCAGCAGGGCTAGACCATAGTTTTTTTACTTGTAGCAGATTTTGTTATTTATTTTATTAATTTTGCCACTCGGCGTTGCGCAACAGGCTAAGTTGACTGTTAATTAGGAGGGCGAATTAAGCAGTCTATTCATAATTTTATTCCCGTCGAATTAGACGTGTTTCTATTGGTTGCCTTCATTACGTTCAAATAAAATTAAAGATCTGATTTGAGTCACACTTTACTTCATTTGTTTAAAAAGGTATTTTTTTACTATTGAATAAATATTGTAGATATGTTTGTTTTATTGTAATTTGTACATTGGTTTGTGGTTTTGTTCAGTAATTGTTGAGATAAATTGCACTTTTTGTTTGTTTTGTAAGTACCATCATATTCAATTTACACCGTTAGCTACACCTCCACAAACAATGTTCGTAAGTTATTAGATGATAATAAGTTGGTTGACAACTGAATTTAACTATAAATTGCACTTAAACTATTTAAAGAATTTTATGAACACAGGGTTGATGTTTACACGACAACTAGCAAATTAACTCGTTTCTATTGATCTACGAATTAATTGCCTCGTTGGTCTAGTGCCGAATAATGTGCTTTGCGATCACGAGGTCCTGGGTTCAAATCCTAGGTCGGACAAATATACTTTTTCTATCAAAAACTCCCAATATCAGTCCGGAGTCTGAAACTGTGCCCGGTACATGGCAATCGGCCCACCCCCTATTACATACGACTTAACATCGTTGGCAAAAAGTAGATGCACACAGTACACCTCTGACCACTTGGAGAATATAGGCGTGCCGGTGTTCTTTTTCTATGAATTAAAACTTTTGCACAATACACCCACAAGGTTTACTAAACTTAACAAAGCCCACCAGACTTCTTCTGTGTCGTAAAACATGAAATTCAGATACACAAATACCCATACTAAAACAATATTCGAGGATCACACAAAGGATTATCCCCCCCTAACCTTTTTTTTTTTTTTTTTTTTTTTTTCCTGGGGAAAATCCTGCATAGGACTTCCGCGAGCCTCGGGGGAAGCTCGCGGGGCGTGTCGGATTCCTACCGACTAAAAACCCCAGGGTGGCCGACATCAGCACTTTGGAAGGGCTCCGGGATCTCCGTATGGAACGCACCGGTGCCCCTCTTGTGCCTCGCTCCGAAGAGCCCGCCATGGGAGGGAGACTTGATGACATGCTCCCTCCCGCACCGACGCGGTGCTCACGGTGACGTGGGCCACACCACGCCACCGTCCTCCTCGGGGTTGCTCGTGAAGGACGCTCAGGGCCCCCGCCCCTTGCGTCCGCAACCCCGAAGGCCCCCCTGCTGATGTTGATGCAGGGGGGGGTCCCCCGCCAGATATTACGGCGGGGGACGCGAGTTAGCCCGTATTCTTAAGCCCCGGGCTATTGGGCTGGGGGGCCTGGGCGGGCTGTGCCTCCGCCCCGGCGCCGTCGCCTTCGTCGAGCAGGATCGGCCCTCTCCCGATCCCGCTCGGCCTCCTCCTTCTGGGACATCACAGTCTCGCAGAAGGAGGATACGGCCCCCCACGCCGATTCCCCTGCCAGCATAGCCGCTACAACTGCCGGCAGGGAGAGGTCCGGTCCGATCCGGTCGACCAGGATCCGCCGCTCGGAGGCCCACGCCGGGCACTCTTCAAGCGTGTGCTGGGCGGAATCCTGGTCCCCACCGCAGTGGTGACAGGTTGTCGTCGCCTCGCGTCCGATCTTCCTCAGATAATCACCGAAGCAACCATGACCGGTGATTATCTGAGTAAGTCTATAGATGACTCGCCCTCTCCTCCGCTGGTGCCAGGCTTCGAAGGACGGCAGGATAGCTTGGACGACGCGCTTGCGCGCGATATGCTCTTGACTGAGCCTCGCGCGCCACTCCTCCAGAGCGCGCCGTCGTTCCCGCCGTCTCACTTCTTCGAGCGCAGGCACGCCCTCGCCACTTTGGCGGACGCCACGAGTCTGGTCGTAGACCCTCGCGTCCATGTCCGCCAGGATGTCGAGCGGCGGAAAGCGCGCCAAAAGTGTTGCCGCCTCAAAGGATATGGTACGGTATCCTCGTGCGATACGGATGGCCATCTTGCGCTGCAGGCTCTGAATCTTCATCCTGCTGCGCCGGACGCCCGACAGTCGGTGTGACCACACGGGCGCCCCATAGAGGGCCACCGATCGCACGACCCCCCCGTAGAGGCGGCGCACCTCCTCCGACGGTCCCCCAAGGTTGGGCAGCAGTCTGTGCATAGCACCCACTACCCTTTCGACTCGGGGGACTAGGCGCTCGAAGTGCTCCTCGAAGCCCCAGCGACTGTCCAGGGTGAGGCCTAGGTACTTTAGGTATCTCCCCACCTGGACTGGCGAGTCTCCAACGCGAACCCACGAGTCGGGCGGTTCCCTGCTCCTTGGCAGTTTGTGGAACCATAGCGCCTCGGTCTTATGAGGCGCTATCTCCAGGCCCAACTCGCGGATCTTGGCGACGACGACCTCTGCCCCAAGCTCGGCGAGCCCTATGGTCCTCTCGAAGGTGTCCCCCTCGGCCAACATCAGTGTGTCGTCAGCGTAACATACGACGCTGACACCGGGGGGGAGATCGACACGCAGGACTGCATCGTAGGCTAGGTTCCATAAGAGGGGGCCCAACACGGACCCCTGCGGAACCCCGCAAGACACTTCCCTCTGGTGCAATGTACCGCCCTGTCCGATGTACTGGACGTATCTGTCGCGTAAGTAGTCCCTGACCACGGCCTGCAGGTATGGGGGGACGCGATGATGTTCCAGCGCCCCCAGGATCGCACCCCAAGGCAGGGAATTAAAGGCGTTGACGATGTCCAGACTTATCGCCAACGCCACCCCACCCCGGGACACGGCCTGTGCCGACAGAGAGCGGACGCGAAGTATAGCGTCCAGCGTGGAACGCCCTTGTCGGAAGCCGTATTGGCTTTCAGCCAGGTCGGGACCGACACGCGACAGATGCCCGCCGAGACGAGCGGCAAGAATCCTTTCGAACAACTTGCCGGCCTCGTCTAGCAGGCATATGGGACGGTACGCAGAGGGTGTGTCTGCAGTCCTGCCTTCCTTCTTCAAGAGGACCAGGCGAGCCTCCTTCCAGGCCGTGGGGAACTTGGAATAACGGAGGCAGCTATTAAAAAACCGCCTCAGCCTGTCCCCCAGGGCGGCCAGAGTAATCACCCACACCCGCCCCGGTATACCGTCGGGGCCGGGCGCGGTATTGCGAGCCCGCAAGCGGCTAACGGCTCGGTCCAGCTCCAGTTCGGTCACCCCCAACTCGTCGGTGTAAAGTGCCGACGATACCGTCGGGGGGACTGAGGGACTACCCCGGACCGTCGGGAATAGTGCGTCGATTACCCGACGCAGCAGTCCGGGATCTAGGGTCTCCGTCAGGGGGGGCACCCAGGGCCGAAGCTTGCCCAACACCACCTTGTAGGCGCGCCCCCATGGATCCCCGTCGAGTCCCTCTAGGAGCTCGCTCCAGGACCGAGACCTGGCGTTCGCAATAGCGATTTGAAGCGCCTTAGTAGCCGCTCGGTAGGGCTCATAGGCTCTGGCCTTCTCCTCTTCGGTGGCTCGCCTTCTTCGTCGGGCTCGGGTGTACCGGCGTCGCGCGCGCAAGCAGACCTCGCGCAACTGCGCTATCTGCTGCGACCACCAGTACACCACCTTTCGCTTGGGGCAGCTGGCCCGGGGCATGGCGGCGTCGCATAACGCCGTCATCGTGTCCCGGAACCAGGTCGCCTCCCTTTCCGGATCGGACCAGATCTCTTCGGCGTTTTCCGGCCACGCCGCGACGCTGGCTGCGGCTTCGAGAAGATCTCGATCTAGCCGCTTGAGGGACCAGCGTCGCGGGGGGCTGCCTGCTCTGTGGCTGGGACGGTCGGAGGGTCGGAGGGCCACATCAAAAAAGATGTGGCGGTGGTCGGATAGTGTGACCACCTCCTCCGCTACGCGCCACCCCGACAGCATGCTAATGACAGCGGGAGTCGCCCACGTTAGGTCGATGACCGACTCCCCCTGCCACCGCACACATGTACTCACGGACCCCCGATTCACGAGCCGGAGGTCCAGCCCAGCCGCCCACTCTTGCAGAGTCTCTCCCTTTGGACTGTCTCTGGGGTTGCCCCACGCCCTAGCGTGGGCGTTAAAATCCCCCAGGACAATCAGCGGACGGGGTAGGCATCTGCGCACGCAGTTCGCCAGCCCGTCCAGGTACACCTCGTAGTCGGCGAGGGACCTATTGGGAGAGACGTAGCAGCCCACTACGGCTATCGCTCCCCACTGCACAGCCACGTACCCCTGCCCCTTTTCTATTAAGGAGCAGGGTGGAGCGCTTTCTCCTCCCCCCCAATAGACGGCGACGGAGCCCGTGTTGTCCCCAAACCAACGAGGATGGATTGGGACATTGTAGGGCTCCGCAACAACGCCGAGGGCAATGGACCACTCCGCAACGGTTTGCAGTAGCAGGTTCTGCGCGTTGCGGCAGTGGTTCAGATTGCCCTGCAAAATCTTTTGGGGAGGGAATTTTAGGCCTCCATGGGCTCTCCCGGCGGGCTATTGGAGCCCGCTTCCATGGCCGGTGCCTCGGGTGCCGCCTGAGATTGTATTTGGGAAGGGGCCTGCTTTTGTCCCTTCCCTTTCCCCTTCGGGGGGATACACTTTTTGGTGTGCAGCCGATGATCTGCTGCACACCCCTTCGCGGAGCACAACGGGCACTTCAGCTCCCGCGCCGTGCATGCGCCGGCCCTATGGTTAGGCTCAGCGCACGCGTAGCACTGTGTGCTGCGATCCACCCCGTTGGGGCACTTACTGCCTACGTGGCCTTTCTCAAGGCACCGGAAACAGTACAGCGGCCTCTGCTCCAGCGCCTCGACCCTGGCCGTCCCCCAGCCCACTTTGACGGTTTTAGCCGCCACGATTTTGCACATGGCGGCAAGTGGGCACCGGATCCATGTAGTTCCCATGGCCGTAGGCGTGCGACGGATGGGCCCAACTCGAACGTCACTTTCTGCACACTCGCCCACCGTGGCGATCGCCAAGGCCACCTCCTCGGGCGTCGCGGCATCGTCCAGTCCGTACAGCCGGACTTCACCCGTTTTGACGGGGCGCGTGATGCGGACGCTAAGGTCGTTTAAGGCCTCGCGCATCCGCGCCGCAAGATCGTCAGCTTGGCGCTGGCAGTCTGGGCCTTCCAGCTGCAACAACAGCGCCCCGGTCAAGGCCCTCCTTTGGCCTACCTTTTCAATGCCGAGGTCAGCTAGACGAATGCGGCTTCTAGCTGCACTCATAACCTCGGCATATGTTGTCGTGCCGTTGAGGACCGTCAATGTGACCGCCGCCGTTTTTGGAGGTTTCGGCGATCTCCTTCTTCTCCGCGACCTCTTCTTAGACTTGGTCGCGGGGAGCCGGCTAGTGGCCGATGGTTGGGCAGTTTTCGGCTGTGGGGTCCTTCGAGGCTTTTTGGCGACAGCCACCCAGGTCTCCGCGTCGTTTGGACCTGTTAAGGCCGGTTCGGTATCCCTAAGCCGAGGGGCGGGCACCGCCGGCAGTTCTAGCACTGGCGCGTGTGCGGGGGCTTTTCTGCCTTTAGCCTTTTTAGGTTTGGGCCCACTTACCCCCGCCGAAGGTAGAGGCGCTGGAACAGAAGGCGCGGGTGCAGCCGACGGTCTTCTTAAGTCCACAGCTAGTGATGGGCGGACTATTCGCTGCGGCAGGAGTCGATCTTCGATTCCCGCGAACCG
Organism: Phalera bucephala; assembly: GCA_905147815.2. Taxonomy (NCBI): domain Eukaryota; kingdom Metazoa; phylum Arthropoda; class Insecta; order Lepidoptera; family Notodontidae; genus Phalera; species Phalera bucephala. Next base: position 16,146,199 of record LR990612.1, read on the forward strand.
GGCGTCGAGCATCTTGCCAACCTGGCGAATGATCAACGCCGTCGCAGACTCCACCGCCGCTTCGACCACCGGCCCGACCGCCTCCAATTCCGATCCGCGAGAAGAAACCAACGGTGCCCCCACCGAGGAGGCAGAATTCCGCAGAATCGGCGATCGGGGAGCAGGCGGCTGAGGAGCCGGCGGCCCCATCTGGCATCCGCCAGTTTGTGAGCCCACCCCTTGAAGGCGCTGGATCTCCTCCGTTAAGGCTTGCACCTTACCAGCCAAGCCAGCCAGCTGCGATCTCAGATCCACATTTTCGCGCTCCAGTTTCTCCACATGTAGATCCACCGGAGCGCGACGGGACAGCTCCTCAACGGCCGCTTTCACCGTCCGCGTGGCCATTCTGAGGCCGTGGACGAAACTGCCCTTCAGGTTGCGTGACCTGTCCGCCACCTTCTCGATCGCTGCCAAATTGATCAGAATGCGGGCGTCGAGGTCCGCGCTTGGTTGCGTCTCCATCTCTCGGGACAGCTCCTCCGGCCCGGGTAGGGCCTTTTTGGCCCTTGTCATGGTCGGGCGGGACGACGAGCTGAATAAGTCGTCGTCATCCGACTCTTGGGTCGCCATGTTTTCATGGCGATTTTTCTGCGTGCCTTTCGCCGTCGTCGTCGCTAGCGCTTTTGGCGGCATAATCTTTAGTGCGCCTGAGTCTCGCGACCTCAGGGAGCCACCTGACTCGCTTTCGCAGGCCGTCGACGGCGCCGGCGTGTCGATACGCTTAGCAAAGCGTCCGTTCTTCATGCGGGCTTTTGTCCCGGATGATTGACGGGTACAGCCGCGCCTTGCAGTTGCCATTTTGGGTGGTGGCAGGCTTACGTTGCTAGATGACGAGCGACGCCTTTCTCGGCGGGAGCGTTTGTGCCCTTCCACTGCACCTTTTCCAATGTCCAGTTTTCGCAAGCTATGGTCGTTCGTTGTTTGATGGGTTCGGGTGTCCGTTGTAATGCCATGGTCGTTTGAGTGATGTCTCAAGTTGCCCCCCCCAGAATACGAGGGGCAGCCGGAGCCCAAGGGCTCCGGGGAGGATTCTCCGGGCCGTCCGGTACCTCCCTGGGGTACAATCTCTTTAATTTGTGACATCATAATATTGGGGTGCTGATCCACAGCTTTAGCTTTGAATGGGTGTGCTCCCTTAGAGCCGGTAGACCTCTCATCCCGGCTGCTTGTGCAGTGTAGGTGAGTGTGTGTGAGTGGATGTGCATGTATGTAAGTGTGTGTTTGTGTGTGGGTACTTTGTGCGTGTACAGTGTACCTGGGCCTTGCGCCCTCTCCGCCCAGTTCGTCGCCTGCAGGGTCTCACTAGTCCTCTCTGATATCCAGAGAGGTACCTAGAGCCCCCTGGGGTACGCATCTCCAACATCTTCTCTGCGCCACACCCTCTCCAAAAGCTGGAGAGTATGGGGGCCAGCGAGGCGTCTTCCATCACGCGCCAGACTATTCGCCGCCGTCAGCAGTCCCTCCGGGAAACGGGGAGGCTGCTGGCGACGCCCAGGGTGCACCACGGGGAGGTTGTCTGACCAAGCACCCCATCCCCCCCTAACCTAACCCAACCCGCGACGAGTCGATCAAGCGGACAAAGCGGTTTAAACTCTTAACCACTGGAGTAAGTCGTCTTCGAGAATAAAAGCAAAATAATGACAAAATTCAAATAATCATTTTATTAACATGTAACAAGGAAACTATCTTATACGAGCAGCGCTAGCTAGCATTAAGCAATTAATTATACATTAAAACAAAGCGGTAGCGCAATTACCTCAACGCGTACCGAGCAGAATGGCCATTATTGACAGGGCATAGAGATGCCAGCAGTGGGAAACTTAGATTAATAAAAAAAAACATTAACTGTCCACGTCCTCTTCTTTGTTATTTATTATCTGATTCTGATTTTAATTGTAATTTTTACAAACGAACTATCAAATGTAAATTATAAATAAAAGCATAGGTAGTATGAAAGAGAATTCTTGACATGACAACTGGATTCATGATATGTCACTGTCAATGTGTCAATGCTGAAATGCTTCGTCACGGCCAATGACGTAATACGGCTTTCAATACTGGCCTTTTAGGGTTGTATATTTGAAGTTTTCTTTTTTATTATGTACCCTATAGATTGTGTAGTTTATTTTTCTCTTTTTGTTGCTCGTTTATTATATTTACTATAATTATTATATTATATTATTTTTTAATTTTTGACTCATTCACATCTGAATTTGTGGAAACGTCGATATGACATCTGTGACGTCACCTTTTTCATAGGTGCTGCCAGAATACCAGCTCTGCACTATAAGTTTCTATGGTACAGCAACATGCTGAGGCAGTAGCCTGCTTAGCCCCACACAATCTCTGGCATACGGCTATAGGGCTGGATTTTGTATATTTGCCTTTGGTTTTTGTGTATGTGGGTGTGTGTGTGGTTAAATAAATGTATTTTCTTTCTTTCTTCTTTCTAACAAAGTAATCCTCCTCTATTAATAAAAACAGATATACTAGATCTTAGCGTAAGACCCTTATTATTAATAACACCTCATGAAAAACACCACCTACCATTATCTAAGCAAAATCCTAACTCTTCCGTAAAGTATGATACATTAAAATAATGCATATTTGCAAAAGCATACTCTACTTTACGCCCGAAGTAAATCTGTTGTGGGGTTATAAAATGCGTCGTGTAATAAAGGAATTGATAGCTATCGCTACGGAGGCCGCGAGCCGTTTCAATTTCATTAACGGCGGAGTGTAGAGCTTAAGAGCAAATAATGAAAACACCCACTGCAAAGGTATCTGAGTAATCAATAAGTGAAGCCAGATATTTCATTTAAAAAGGACGACAATGGCAAAAGTATAAATTCCGTTAATTATAAAGTTGTTTTTTTACTTTACTATACATATCGTTTGTGCTCGCATTGGTATTGTACTCCATATTACTTACCTAAATTACCATTTTGTATAATATTCCATGTGAAATATATTCAACCTATACCCATAATAACCCATTTTATTTATTTAGTACAGTACCAGTTTCCAGCTTTGCACCACCAGCCAGGTGAACCCATGATTATAAAAAAAATCTAAATCGATTAAGCCGTTTAAAGGGAAAAGAATTACATACACACGCACAGTGATATTTTATATTAAAAGATGTAAATAACAATAATAATGTTTCCAGCAGGGAAGCTGGTAGTCAGCTATTAGTCTGTTACACCACGGGCCCGAACTAATGCTCGAAGGATGACTCGGCGAAGGCTGCTTAAACGAATGTTTCTTCGTCAGGGGGCTCTTATTGTTCCCAATCGTCAACGAATACAGGACAGGTCTTTTAGCTCTGGCATGCCTTACTTGATCGTCCAGAGAGAAACCATTAAATTTATACTCTCCAGTGATAAAGTATGTACTTTATCACTGGAGAGTACACATAAATGTTTATGTAACACTAATATCGGAGAAGCGCAATACGCCTCTAAACGCTTCTAAGGCGGCCATTTTGAGAGCTCATCTTGCAGGTGATGAGTTACCTCATGCCAAGTATTATAGCATGTGATAACAGTACCCTTAAATATAGTTATTTACTGGCCTTCAGGACTCCAAATAAATGCACGTAATGAACCCTTCACAAATTTGTAAAAAATTCCGCAACCATCGGGTTCAGCTAAATGTTTGTGTTCCATCATCCATTCGAATTTTCTGAAATATTTTCCCTTGCGAAAGAAGAAAAAACATGTCGCAGGTTAAATAGAATAAATTTTGCATAAAATGCTTGTACATATCAGACTCATATTCCCACGTCAGTAAGAAGGTGAAAGAGATAATAGGAAAATAATAGGTAAATATCACAAATAGACCGTGTTTTATCGGAAGGGTAAGTCAAGACCGTGTATTAAGACGAACTATGAAAGTGAAGGAAACCAGAGTGAACTTGTAAGGAAAGAACCTGTTGTAATTGTGTACTCTCGTCCTAACCCATATAGATAGATATAGATAGATAAATAGAGCGATTAATATTAAAGTACAGGCCAAACTAACCTTCCTTCCGGATCAAATGCATTACCGATCCAGTTCATCCATCAATCGGTCGTAAAACAAAATGTGTTTGGTACAATATGTTTTATAAGTGCTCCAAATATTCGACGTCACAGAATACTGATCCCCAACGTAAGTACAAATGCCACTCCCCGGAGATTAGTTTCCAATTAACGCCTTAGGTTAAGAAGATTATCGTCAAGCCGTCAACGTGTAATTTCTACAAAACATAATTTCCGGCAAGACTTTCTATATAATTTACTGTTTTATTTTACTTAAACAGTAACACTATTCAACACTTCGAAATTCTATTAAAAGAAACTAAGGCCTACAGTTATTATTATCCTGCTTCCAAAATATACTCCCTCGAAGAAAGAAAGAAACACCTTTTTTTAAGTAAAATAGTTTATTTCGCACCACTAAAAGTATTATACAACATTACATATTTAGGTATTAAGAGTATAAACAGACAACATTAATTCTATATTATATCTAACACAATTACAGTGCGTGTAGTGGTTATGGAGGATTAACTAGTGCTCAGCCATGAACATTATTTATCAGTGTTAGCTCCTTGTTTTTTCTGTGTGTTACTGTTGGTATATGTTTGGAAACTTTAAGATTAGATAAGATTTATACTTTTTATCTTTGTGTGTGTGTAACTTTAGTACCAACACCCCCTAAATGGTGATAACGGAGGTTTACAACACACATCGTCACGCCTATATCCCCCAAGCGGGGGTGGCAGAGGTGTACTGAGTACACCTACGTTTCGCCGACGATTTTAGGTCCCATGTAATAGGGGGCGAGCCCATTGACATATATCGGGCACAATTCCAGACTCCGGACTCATACTGGGAAGTTTTTTTTCGTTAGAAAAACTTCACTTGTCCGACCTAGGATTTGAACCCAGGACCTCGTGATCACCAAGCGATGCGCTTGGTGATTAGACCAACGAGGCAGTCACCTAACCGTTAACCTAGCCATTACAAGGGTTGATTATCCCGGGTTTAAACACTAGCTTAAATTATTACACTGGGACCTAACATCGACAACATTTGGGTGTACACAGTGCACTTTTCTCGCCCCTGCTTGGGGAATATAGGCGTGACGATGTTTATTTATTTTCAAAAGCTTTTATTTAACATGCAATGTTGGTATGTCTGTTTTCTCGGTTCAAATCTTGTGATCCTTTTTTTAAGCGCTTGCGGGTATCCTCTTGAGCTAAAATCTGGCATACGTATGTAAGTTCGGTAACAATGCAATAATATGGTACCATAAATCTGGTATAATGATAGATTCGGAAGATGGCCATGGAAAAATGTGAACTATACATCGTAACCTCTTCGTATTTAGGCTTGTTAGATTGGTATTGACAAGTACTATACAACCCGATAGTGTGCAGGGTCTGATGATAAAGCCGAAAGGTGGCCAATATAACCACCCAACTACTCAATATAATCCCACCGTGTTTGGGCTCTTTTGATTTGTCTTGACGAGTACTTTATACTCGGGTGGTGTCCGAGGTCTGATGATGAAGCCGGAAGGAAGTCATAGGATCTCCTTAACTAAGCAATAAATCTTTGTTGTATTTTGCTAAACAAGATTGCTTAGAAAAAAAAGGAAAGTTCTTTTTAATTATTTTTTTTTACCAGCTACATTAATATGAATATCTTTGTACCACAGAAATAAATCTTAGCCCCTATTCCTCCCCTTTATTACCCAATTTGTCTAAGTATTATTAGTATTATAACAGTGGACCATTTTCTTTTAAGCTCCATCCAACGAATACAAAACATAATAAAAATGAAAATTTAATTTTCAAAATATAAGCTTACGACTTCCTCTTTCATAAGACATCGTTACTGAGGATAAGAAGGAATTGTGATATTTTAATTGGGCGACGAAATTGAAAAAGTTGAATTAAACGTCTCAAGGAAAACTTCGATTTAAAAGCAGCAAAGTGTCTTACTAATTATGAAATATAATAACATAATTAGTCGGAGATTGAAGATAAATTGATGTGTATGGGGATACCTTTCTGGAAGTGCAAGGTCTACTGAACATACTTTACTCTATGTAATTGACTACGAGTACATTAAAGCATATCCTATCATAGGTATGACGGACGGCTTGTTCCAGTGGTTAAGCTGCTTCGCCCACTGGATCGAGTAGTCGCGGGTACAATCCCCGCAAGGAACAAATTTTTCGTGTGACCCACAAATATTTGTTTCGGTCTGGGTATTTGTGTATGTGAATTTCGTGTTTGTAAACGCACCCAGGAATAATTCCTAGTGTATAACAACGTCTTTTTTAAAAAACCAATAAAAAAACTATAAAAATAGGTTAATAGGTATTAATACTCGTAGTTAGCAAAAATTAGGTGTAAGAATTAAAATATTTGCAAATCACATACATGTTAGTACGTGCAATTTTTCTATTGTTATATAGAGTTCTATCTACTAGAAGCCTTATATAGTTACCTATAGAAATTATCGTGACAAGTTCATTGTTAAGAGGTCCACACTGTACTTAGCATTTTTACCATTAAAGAATTCTTACGATACGCCGACGATCTATTTTTCTAAGAAGGATGTGAGTCAGAGTACTAATAATTTGGTATCAGCTTATTTTACTTAAATGTATATTGCTTTTAATACTGTTGTAGGCACGGGACACGGGAGTGACCCTAAAAGGAACACAAGTTTAAATAGAAAATTTCCTACGCCGTATGTTCGGCGTTTCATATTAAACCCTTTTTTTTTCATTTGAGTATTTTTTTGTGGTCTTTATTTTTGTTTAAAATAAAATATTGCATTTTCGTCTATTCCTGAGCTGTCTAAAATTCACATTTACATTTCATCAAAAAGGTAATTTAAAAGTTCAGTCATCGCATTCAGTCTTTGAAGACTTTTATCCAGATACACTATAAACAGTCTAGCGGACAACACGCAACCCTGCTTGACGCCGATTTTAACGTCAAACCAAGGTGACATGTTACCACCCACCCGTACGCATGCCTTGCTGTCCACGTAGGTGGACTGGACGGCTCGCAACAGGGTGCCGTTTATACCATACTCTGGCAAAATATCCCAAAGTCTCTTTCGCACGACTCTATCAAACGCCTTCTCCAGGTCCACAAAACCGCAGAAAACCTTCCGGCCTACTGCCAGATGCTTTTCTACGATGTTGCGGAGGGAGAAAATTTGATCCGAACATCCTCTTCCAGACCTGAAACCTCCCTGTGTCTCGCACAACACTCCATCGGACTTCTCCCGAATTCTCCGTTCAATAATTTTACCATACACCTTAGCTGCCAAGCTGATCAAGCTGATGGCCCTGTAATTGGCGCAGTCACATTGTGAGCCCTTGCCTTTATACAAGGGTACTATGACTGCGCGGCGCCAATCTGTAGGGACTCTACCGGTCTTCCAGCAAAGACTTGCGAGGACCCAAAAAGCGTCCCGGACGCAAGTTCCACCATATTTAATCATCTCGGCAGATATCATGTCTATTCCCGCAGCTTTACCATTTTTCATACTTCGTATCGCCCATTCAACTTCTTCCATAGTGATGTCCTCTGTGGATTCTGGTGCCGCAAACTCGCTCGGCTCGTCTGTGGCACCAGCATCCGAGGCATTCTCATACATTTCTCCAAAGTATTCACTCCACCGGTTTAGCACAGCTTGTGTGTCTGCAAGAATGTCACCATCCTTAGATTTTATCTTTTCCATTCTGGAGCCTGACGAATCACCTCGAGTCTTTCTCACCTTGCTCCAAAAGAGTTTGGTGTTATTCTCGAAGTTCTTCGTCAGCCTTTCCTCCTCAATCACACTAGCTCTTTTACGCTTTTCTTTCACTAAGGTTTTGGTGGCATTCTTGCATTACCGGTATATTTCTTTCTTCTTCTTCGTCATACTGTTATTTAGATTCAAAGAAGATACATAGTCCTGCCACGCTTTCTTCTTACTTTCTACAGAGCTTTTTAACTCTGTGTCCCACCATGCATCCCCTTTTGCTGTACTATGCTTCTTTGAGCAGCCACATACTTCTTTCGCTGATTCTACCAAACTCTCTTTCAGACAATTCCAGCATTCATCTTTGTTTGAGTCCGAAGAACCAGCTGTCAAAAGCTTGTCCCGGACTCTGTCTTCATACGTTCTCCTCACGCTCTCATCTTGCAACTTTTCAACCTTGATTCTTTCAAGGCCTCCGAAGGGGATACGCTCTCGCCAGTGCCTCCACTTCCTGAACAAACCACTAAACCGCGCAATTACGAGATAGTGGTCCGATTCAAGAGTGGGGCCTCTATACGCACGGGTATCTTAAGTTTACTTCGGAGACGGTTATCTACCAGGATCAAATCTATCATGCTTTTCTGTTCATTTCTTCTCCACGTATACATATGAATATCCTTGTGTTGGAATATTGTATTGGACACAAGGAGACCTCTTTCCAAACACACATCTACAATAAGCTTAATTGCATCATTCACTCTCTTATCACCATAAGGACCCAGAGCAGCGTCGCAAGTTTGCCGCCTGGTTCCCACCCATACGTTCAGGTCGCCACACAAAATCACCTTTTCATTCGCATCAACCAGATCCAGAACTTCCCTGACATTATCCCAAAACTTCTCAAGGTCCGGGGGTGTCGACGAGCTTACAGGAGCGTAGGCTCCAACCAAAAACACTCTAGTCACACCCAGTTTCAAGCGGACCCAGAGAAGTCTCGCATCGTGCAGGCCATAGTCTCTCACTCCAGAGGCCAGGCGACGGGACAACAAGATACCCACCCCCATGCTGGCACGATCGCTCTGTGGCACTCCAGACCACAGAGCCATCATGCCGTCAGGGAGATCACAGGCTACACTGGGCAGTGTCGCTTAGTCTCTGTTACACACAGAGCATCCAGGCGTCTCTCTTTCATTACATCAATCACCTCATGCATCTTCCATACCACCTCTTACATTCCAGGTGCCTATTCGGCACTCTGCACCTCACGACTCGCCAGTTCGGGCCCGGCGTGATGGGTGGCGGCCCCCATCGCCGCTTCTGCCTATGTTCGTACCGACGGGGGCGGGCCGGTACGCGTCGCCTCGGGGGGACGCCCTAGCCCGCACTGCGGTACTTGCTCGGTCCAAGATTGCAGCCGTAGCGGCTGGCAGGGGTCGCGACGAGCACGCCCTTGGACAGACCCCCAAAAAATAGGTTAATAGGTATTAATACTCGTAGTTAGCAAAAATTAGGTGTAAGAATTAAAATATTTGCAAATCACATACATGTAAGTACGTGCAATTTTTCTATTGTTATATAGAATTCTATCTGCTAGAAGCCTTATATAGTTACCTATGGAAATCATCGTGACAAGTTCATTCTTAAGAGGTCCACACTGTACTTAGCATTTTTACCATTAAAGAATTCTTACGATACGCCGACGATCTATTTTTCTAAGAAGGATGTGAGTGAGAGTACTAATAATTTGGTATCAGCTTATTTTACTTAAATGTATATTGCTTTTAATACTGTTGTAGGCACGGGACACGGGAGTGACCCTAAAAGGAACACAAGTTTAAATAGAAAATTTCCTACGCCCTATGTTCGGCGTTTCATATTAAACGCTTTTTTTTTCATTTGAGTATTTTTTTTTTGCTCTTTAGTTTTGTTTAAAATAAAATATTGCATTTTCGTCTATTCCTGAGCTGTCTAAAATTCACATGTACAGTTCATCAAAAAGGTAATTTAAAATAGATTCCAAATTTTGTGACGAACAGACAGACAGACTAAATAGCGAATTCATGAAAACCTTAAACATTTTTAATTCTGTAACAACCAAAACACTTGTTTCAGTGCCAAAATTACCTTCAACTTAACAATTCTTCCTCGAATACCCAATTACCTAACCTGTAATACAAACGACCCGGTAGAAAAAAAGGCATATGTAATTGGCGGTGCTAAGGTAAACTTATTTTATTATGTAAAGCCTAAAACTAATCTGCGTTTTACCCCATACGTCATACTAATGGAACTAGTAACATAAAATACTTATGTTGGTGGACTTTACGACTGCTTTTGATGGTTTTATTTCTAGGGTTCCGTACTTACTACTAAGTAGGAACATGGAAAGACTCTTGATGGCCGGTCTCGTGCTAATACTAAGTGGAATGGAAAATGTGGGAAACTCATTTAAATTCTGAGATATAATATTACTTTAAGCTTACTTCTGACATATTTTATGAAGGTTTTAGTTTAGCTTTTAAGTAAGATTAACGCGTTAGTTTTAACCTAGTTACAATGAAAGATTTATGAAAAATGGAATATTGTGAAACACTTTGATCAAGTGTGTACAAAGTATTAATTTTAGAACAAACCACTTTTCTTTTTATCATGGCTAACCAATTTTTTTCTCTTAGCGGCTTGACCAACAATGGTCCAACCAGATCATGTCAAGAAAACTAGTCTGCGCTGATACTATAATTATAATAAAGTACGTCACTGGACAAATCAGATAATGAAATGTGCTACAAAACTGAAACTGTTAACCATTAACTGCTAGCGATCTCTGATTTAGATTTGTGCTAAACTCTTATTAAGTTACAACTACTTACTTTCACGTCTTCGAACGTCACTCTTTAATCCTCTGAATAGGAAAATCCTCAGGAAAAACTGGATTTATTGTATCCAACAACTCCGCATCCTTACAAATCCTCGTCACAAAATGTATAATAACAATATTATTTACTGACGGAACTTATGAAGCGAATTACGTCCATACACGTGCCCAGTTTTTATACTTCATTCCACGCTCCGTAGGCCACGTTAATTGAACTTCAACGGTCCAAATAACGGGGCATTTATTGACTTTCAGTACAGTATAGGTTGTAAATCGTTAGGGTTGAAACCGAAACGCCCGAAGTTAAGGGACCGTGTGATGCGAGGGCTATTTGTCTTTATCTTAATGTAGGGGTTGGAGGCATTGTTTTAAGGGATGATATATCGTCGTGTACCTCCGTTGTTTGAACCATTGAGACGTAGATACTATGACAAACCATTTCAAAGGGTATAATAGAAAACGGTTTTCTAGATTGATAAATTCAGGCTGAAGTTATGATGGAAGTTTATCCTAAATTGATGCATTAGTTTCTTGATAAATCACCATTACATAGCAAATATATTTTAGACTACATAACTATATAAGTACCGCCTCTGAAGTTCACACTAAAATCTTTATGTAAGTATCATGAAATGTTACCGAAATATCAGCTATTTGCAAAACTAAATTTATCACTTACTTATTTCTAATGTTTTATGAAACAAAACCGTTGAATTTCAAACGTTAAAGATCAACCATAAATTAGTGCTCGGAAAATGACCCATAAATTCGGAAGACTTAAATGTTTGTGTCTCATAAAATTGTATTTTATTTATAATAAACAAAAATCCGCTAAAATTCTCTTTTCATGTTTTGTAAAGGATATGTATTACCAATATGACAAAAATTATAATTTCAATGAACACTCTTCTACGCAATGATTGAGCTCAGAAAGTGATTTCAGACTTAGGGGTTAAGTTTTCGTTTGTAGTACATACGCGTATAACTTTCCACCTGACTGATTTGTTTTGTTTCTTTAGTACGTTTCCAACTTCTACACATAACTCTCTTAAAAGCTAAAGATTTACATTAAAGCTTTAGCTTTAAGGGTTTACTACTTAAATTTAATTTTCACTTTATAAATGTTACACAGTAAAGCTACTAGCACAAACTTCATGCTTAGATGGGGTAATAATAACACATATTAAATTAGAAGACTGTTTGTTTACTCCAATAACAGGTTACAGGTTAACAGGTTTAGATTTTAGGTCGAAAATGTAATAATAGTGTCATATAATTGATATTTAAGTTTGTTCGAAAGGTCTTTAAGTAGCGTCTGTCTGGTTTTTTAAAGAAATGTATGATTATACTATCGTTTTTAAGTTTGTTTTATTGTATACTTTATACCATTGCAATTCTTTTATTACTTATATCAGATATATTATTCAAATAAACCAGTTCAATTGAATCAAAATATTACTCGCAATTTGATTTTTTTTACTATATTTGTCTTCATCTTAAAGTCATTGTATTAAATCAACAACTCTTGCGAACTCCATTATATTACAATTGTTACGAAAGGGTTAAACAATTGATCCCAGGAGCTGCCCACTCAATTGGCTGCCATTAAGTCAGGGTAAGTCGGATCGTAAGCTGAATATCTCGCGGCTCTAAAAATATATTTCATATTTTGCTATTGCGAGTACAGCAATTCAATATTATTCGAACATTTTAATACAAAACTGTTAATAGCAAGAGGATTTAACTAAAAGGTTTATTAACAGTGAAGACAAAAGCTTTTATATAATATATTTTATTTTAAATTTTAATGGTTCCCAGGAGAGCCTATTAAATAAAGTTAGGACCTCGAATATAGTCTACAAACTTTCTAAATAACACGTTACCAAGTAATTTTATGATTATGTTTGATTAAAAAAATGTTACTTTTAATGAAACGAAAGGATAAATATTTTATTTTAAGCTAGCTGTCTGTACCCGCAACTGAACTTCGTTCGCGTTATTTTCAGGCGTGTATTTCAGTTAAGCTTTTTTTGAGACAAAATGTAGCCTATGTCTTTCCCTGGGTAAAATCCTAGCCAAATTGGATCAAAATCTGTTTAGCGGTTCGGGCGTGAAAATGTAACAGACAGATATACAGAGTCATTTTCAAATTTAATATATAAGTATAGATTATTATGTATGTCGCCCTGAAAAACTGTGTTATCTCATAGGACACCAGTTGTCATTAGTGATAACTACTATCCGTGGCTGGCGGTCACTTGCCGCTCACTAGATAGGCTCTCAAAACGGTCGTCTTAAGACAGCAGAGCACAGTAACGAATGTTTTGTTTTATATCCTCTTACCTCTCCACATTGTTATAACTACCACTCTTTGTTGTAAAATGTTACTCCCGCACATTTTATCGTTTCCTATAAGCATAACCGTGCTTGTAAAAAGTGCACGACTGTAAGAAGTGCACTTTTTACAAGCACGGTTACAAGCCCTGAGGTGTGGTACGCTTTCTACGAAGTTTTTTTTTTTAGTTTTAAATAAAACAAAGCCCCACACTTGTTTTATTCCTGTGTCGTTGATGCGTTTACAAACATGAAAATTAACATACACAAATACCCAGGCCGAAACAAATAATTGTGGGTCACACAAAGATTCATCCCGTGTGGGCATCGAACCCGCGACTATTCGACCCAGCGTAGAGTAGAGCGGCTTAAGCTTTTAACCACTGCGCCAAATCGTCCGTCTTCCGTAATGATTTTTTAACACTTCTATCCCTGGAGAATATAACTCTAACGACTCTTTTATGGACTAAGACAGTCAAGTGTCAAAAGTCCCGGTCCCGCTTTAGTTACCAATCGGCCAACGAAGACACGCTGAGGTGAGAGCCCTGATTGACTCTATAAAGTGCTTGAGCCCATGGTGCGGTTACTGATTAAGAGCTCGCTAGTGGCTGTACTATACTTCATCATTGTGGCACCGGCAGCAGCTCTGCTTAAGCATCTACAGATTTTAATAGTATGTAACTTTTTTTAAGTAAGATATTTTGTTAAATATTTTTAATACTTAAACTCTTAACTAACCTAACTTCATTGTGCATCAATAATGAAACAAATAGTAATTGGACATTTACAATATTTATGATATTTTTAATGTCCAATTAAGTAATTCAAAAGGCGGCCTTGTCGCTAATGAGCGATCCGTTAAACGAACCTCATTTAGTACTTTTTAAACGTACTAGACTTTCAAAATTATCATAATTAACATTATTTGCGGTTAGTTAGACAGATTTGTTTCTTCAAAGATACGTAGGCGTTCTGATTATATCCCAATTTAGTGTCTCGTCTCTCAAGCTCTCTGTGAGTCTGCCGCACTGTAGTTCTACACTAGATGGGACCCACTGTGTGGTTGCTTTGCCCATCAAATTCACATCCTAAAAAAAAATCATTTCCACCAAACGCTACAGTTTGTGTTTACATATGAAAATTCCGAGACACTCAGCCGAAAACCCTAAGTAGGTTATACATAATGCAAATTGATCAACAGCCTGTCTGGAAGTTTTGCTTCCATTAGAATTGTAGATTATTACAAATGAGTTTATAAAATGGCCACTCTGGGGACTCGTTAATGGAGTCGAGTGAATCACCTCGGTCTCACCTTAAGGACCCTTTGGGAATCTTAAGAATGCTTGTAATTACGATGTTTTTGTTTTGAGGAAACATTCGTTAAGGATTTATTATGATTACAAAAATTAGTACGAATTTCAAAAAGTTTTCAATTAATCGCAGCTTCTTTTACAATAAGATTTTTAAAATTGCATTAGGGTACGGAATCCATACGGGAAGGGTTTTATAGTGTATCATCTGAAATTGATTCTTATTGAGAAACAGTACTCTCTGCCTTTTCCGTTAGGAATCTGGTAGATGATAATATAGATAGAATTTAGTGTAATAGGTTTAGAATTCGGATACAAACATATCTCCTGAGATAAAAGTTGTATAAGTTTATTCTACATCACAAATCCTCAATAAGTTTGACATGTACATACCTACGAGTACAGTATGCAAAATTAGATTCACAATATAATAAACTTGCGGAATTAAGTTTTCCTTTCATAGCTACTTAAGTACACACAAACGCTACATGCTCTAAAAAGACAATACGGAACTTTAAACTTTTACTAGAGGTTTCCAAGAATTCTTTTAAACCAGGCAATTAATTTTTCCTCAATGTTTACTTCAACTTAACAACACTACAACTAACGCAAGAAATTAAGACGAAGAAAGTTGCCAGTTATTTTGTTTCTTTTGCTTGATTTTCGTCGTTTCATGCTACCTATTACAGGAAACGAAGATTTTAAGCTGCAACTTAAATTACTTTAGGTAAGTTTTAAACTTAAAAGGTGGACGTACCCATTGCAACCCTTTTTAAAATAGCGCCAATACAAAACCTATCATATTTTTCCCATAAGAAAGCCACATTAATATCCTAAAGTACCCATAAAAAAAAACAATCTTCTGGACTAAAATGTTATGATCCTACGGGATTTTTAAAGCAACTTATCGCGCAACGAAAACGTAAAATAATAATATTACAATTTTGATATCAAATGATTCATAGATTTTAGAAGATATGTCCAAGATATGTGTACATTGTACAGTATATTTGTAAACTCTTAACAGAAAAATATTAAAATCAGAAAGTAAAACCTAATTCGTTTTGTGCCGAAAATCCTCTTACATTAATGCCCTGAGGCGTACATCGCAGTGCAAAGTAGCGAAAGTGCACTTAATTCCAACAACGCTGACGGATTCACGAGGAAGAGGCTTCAACGAGGAACTGTTTTATTTATGGCATTTTTAGTGATATTCACATTAAAACCAGTGGTTTGAACTGCGTCTTTATGCTATGTATGGTATATAATAGACCCTCTCAGGCTTGCATGTCGAGTGCTTACATATTGTACGTTAGCTTCATGTTTTAATAACCATTTGTTATAACAAAAGGTGCATCAATACCATCTAGCATTTGCGTGCAATTAACATTCGACTGCTACTTTACATTCAGTTTTTTAGTGTCAGCGTTATATTGACGTTAATTGCGTATAGACGACGGCTTGAAAAAGAATTTTCAAAACCACATCAACACCCGCTTTCGAATTATCGCTAGAAAAAGGTCGTGACGTGGACACTCCTTAATAACAAAGCTTTATATGAATCAAGTATATACTTTCCGAAAAACTATTTAAATCAATTCAATTCGTTTAGGTAAGAGTAAATTAGAATCAACAACAAGAAATCCGAATACGTGTAATATTATTTCAATGAGGAACATCGGACTGTCACTTCCATGTTTCCAGAGACTCCACAAATAAATTGCTAGAATTCCAACATTCAATGGTGGAACGCAGTAGATAAATTCAATAGCGAAGAACACTGAACAAACTCAATAAGGTGTACTTCGGAGTAAATCCCAATTGAGACTTCAACTTCATCGACACACCGTTGTAACGACACAGATCCTGGAAATTTATATAGGTGTACATAAAGCAAATAGCCCGCGTCTTACCTGACGGACTAGTCAAGAGTCTCAGTAATCGGCGAGCGTGTATAAGACGAATCTGAGAGTGGAAGAAGCCAGAGAAGTCTATAAAGAAAGAACCTGTTAACTCTGTACTCTTTGCCTACCCCGCAAGGGATCTGGCGTAATGATATAAAGCGATAGATATGTTTTTTTTCCTTTTTGCATATGAGGTAACCATAAAGCCATTCGCATGATTATGACTGTATAATTAGCTTAATTTAAATTAGACCCAGGTGGGGGTGTAGGTACACCCCACAATAAAATGTAGATGTAAAATAAATAGTAACGGAGAGATGTGACGTTTTTTGCCCTTATCCTCCACAAGAATGACAATCCTAGGCGGTGGTAGAGTCTTTGTTACTTTTCTGACGATGTATAAATACTAAGATGGTTTACATGTATAAAAAATATTCTGATTCTCTTTATTTATATTAAATGTTTTACACCATTACCACCGAGTAAATAAGTTACTTATTCGGTGCCGTCACGTGGCGGTACCGAATAATTAACTTATGTAAGTAGTTATGTATATATATATATATATATATATATATATATATATATATATATCATCATCAGCCCGTGTCAGTCCACTGCTGGACGTTCTCCAATCCCTGCCCGCTGCCTTACGAATATCGTCGCCCCACCTAGCTACAGGGCGCCCTATACTACGTTTGCCGACACGCGGTCTCCACTCAAGAACCAGTCTGCCCCAACGGCCATCGGTTCTGCGGCATATGTGACCTGCCCACTGCCACTTCAGCTTGCTAATTCGCTGAGCTAAATCGGTAACCTTGGTTCTCTGACGAATAACTTCATTCCGGATTCGATCCCTAAGAGAAACTCCGAGCATAGCTCTTTCCATAGCTCGCTGAGCGACCTTGAACTGGTGGACAAGCCGCACAGTGAGTGGCCACGTTTCGGCTCCGTATGTCATAACAGGTAGGACGCACTGATTAAAAACTTTCGTTTTTAGGCATTGGGGTATGGGCGATAAGAAGACTAGACGGAGTTTTCCAAATGCTGCCCAGCCCAGCTGTATCCGTCTCTTAACTTCCTTGTGGAAGTTGTGTTTACGGTTTTAAGAAAATAGTATTGCGTATGTTGCAATTTTGCGTGTTTGTAGAATTTATCCAGCAGTCACTAAACAATTCTGCAATATGCTTAGGATCACTGGTTTCAACCTTCCCATCATTAATTTTAGTAATAAAATTCTTAGGTTTCAGGGGTACGGATTCTTGTTTAATTAATTGCCATGATGTTTTACCTATATTTTTTGCTTTTTTCATTATGGTGTTTGTATTATTTTTAATAGCCTGATTGATGCATTGTTTCAGAATTTTACAATATGTTTTATATTTATGTTTATTGGTACTACATTTTTCTTTATAGTATTTGTATCGTAGTATCCTTTTTGTTTTACAGCTTATACGTAAACCTTTACTTATCCATTTGAGTCTTTTAGTTCTTGTTGTAATTTTCGTTTTGATAATTGGAAAACACAAACCATATAACATCAAAATCAGATCATGAAATGTTTTATATGCTGTATTAATATTCGCATCGCAGTAAACTTCTGAGCACGAAAGATCTGTAAGACATTGTTTGATTTTTTTTATATTTTGAACGCAGTTATCTCTTCTGTAGATGTAATACTCTAAAGGCATTTCTTTATTTTTCACGGGAATGTATAATAGCTGGGCTGTATTATGGTCTGATAGGTCTAAATGTAAAAGTTTACTCTTTGCTGAACGAATATTACTAATTAAGTGATCTATACACGTGTTTTGACGAGTTGCTTCTTTCATGTGACAAATTAAGTTAAAGTTATTTATGATATTCGTTAGTTCTACGGAGTTTTTATGAATTTGCGTAGTGTTAACATTGAGATCACCCGCTAAGGTACCATTTTTTATTATTATATTTCAGGCAGCCATGATGTAAAATCTTACTTAATTGTATGGTAAAAATACTAAAATCAGAGCTGGGCGTTCTATATAAAGTTATAATAAATAAGTTATGTTTCAAAATTTCAATCCCGCAACACTCATAGTCCTTGTCTTTGGAATGTTCTTTAAAAATGGGTATTTCTCTATCTGACAATTCATTTTTTACCAACACGCAAACACCTCCACGTTTTTGGGGTTTTACTCGACAATATGATGCAGTTAATTTATAACCGGAAAGTTTCATTAGACTCTCACAGCCCTTTTCTATAAATGTTTCTGTCAAGCAAATAACGTCCGGTTCTTGTTTTTGCTTAAGTAACTCTTGTAAATGTACCTCAAATAAATTTCTTTTACATATTAACCCGGCTATATTCTGATGGAGTACTGATGGAGTAAAAATTTTTCTTACATTTATCGTTAGTGTCACGAGACATATTTCTACTTTCTGTTTGAGTCTCAGCGTGTACTTGAGACCGTTTGTTACACATACAGTTGTAGTTTGTTACATTTTGGGCTTTGCCAACCCTGTTATTTGGGTTCCTAGCGTGTATAGATTTGTTTTTGTAAGGCAAATATTTTAAATCATAATCCAGCTGATCCAATACATAATTTGTTTGTTTACAGATATGATGGATATTAAAGCCATCGTCAAAATTGATAAATTGACAATTGGAATGTTGTTTGCTAAGCATTATTAACAATTCATTTACTTTATTTTCATTTAAATGTATATTAGTAAAAACTTTTAAAATGAATACAGGAAATTCAATATTTTTAAGGAAAATACATAATTCCGTCATAACTTTCAATGGGTTACAATCATGTTGACCAATGGATATTATCACACGGTCGTGTACATTGATGTCAAATAACTTAGCGCTATTCAGTATTTCTTCTGTTGAAGCGTTTAGTTTGATGAATGATATAACGTCATAGGAGCCATAAGTCGTACGATTCCTCAGGTGTCTGATATGTTTAGCCATACCTGAGCATTGTCTTCCTCCAAATATATATAGGCGTTGTTTTGAGTTCCTCGATTGTTTTCTTTTATTTATTTTTTCAGAAAAGTTGTGCGAAGTTGTCTCATTGCTAGTAGATAGTGGATTTATTTTTTGCTCATTTGTCAACTCGAGTTCTGGTATACTACGGTTCTGTACTGTTTCTAGTTCATGAGACTCTAATGCTTGTCTTTCGATATCAAAATTCAGCTGTTTAGATAAATTTGACGCGCAAGGTGAATGTTGAGTCTGGATTTTGACTTGTGCCTTTGGTGGACTCGGACTGAAATTGTCTGTAAGTCTTCGTTTGGCGCTTATTTTCCTCGACGAAGACGAATATTTTGATAGCGATGTTGACGGACTTTGACAGAGTTGCTTTAGTACCGCTACCTCCTGAGACAATTGAGATATGCGTTTTTTTAGTTCTGTATTTTCTAGAATAGTGTTATCTAATTCGTTCTGCGTGCTTTGTAAATTATCTTTTAGATTATTTAATTCTGACTGAATTTCTTCCTTATATGACGTAAATGCGTGAGATGATAGGTCCAAACTTCTTCCCAACATTTCATCCGAATGTGATGAATTAAGGGAATCGCTTCTATTTATATCTATCCTTTCCAACGATATTGCTTTTTTTGTCGGTTTTCTTTGTGTTACGTAACTTACTTCTTCCATGACTAGTATTGTATGTTTGCAGCGGCGCTCTCTATTGGTTTCGTTTTTTTTAAGCTTATGATCCTTTTAAATTTTGTATATCTACGCAACACAGTAAATGAACCAACGATACCTAGCAGGGCTAGACCATAGTTTTTTTACTTGTAGCAGATTTTGTTATTTATTTTATTAATTTTGCCACTCGGCGTTGCGCAACAGGCTAAGTTGACTGTTAATTAGGAGGGCGAATTAAGCAGTCTATTCATAATTTTATTCCCGTCGAATTAGACGTGTTTCTATTGGTTGCCTTCATTACGTTCAAATAAAATTAAAGATCTGATTTGAGTCACACTTTACTTCACTTGTTTAAAAAGGTATTTTTTTTACTATTGAATAAATATTGTAGATATGTTTGTTTTATTGTAATTTGTACATTGGTTTGTGGTTTTGTTCACTAATTGTTGAGATAAATTGCACTTTTTGTTTGTTTTGTAACTACCATAATATTCAATTCACACCGTTAGCTACACCTCCACAAACAATGTTCGTAAGTGATTAGATGATAATATGTTGGTTGACAACTGAATTTAACTATAAATTGCACTTAAACTGTTTAAAAAATTTTATGAACACAGAGTTGATGTTTACACGACACCTAGCAAATTGTCCAAATATACTTTTTCTATCAAAAACTCCCAATATCAGTCTGGAGTCTGAAATTGTGCCCGGTACATGGCAATCGGCCCACCCCCTATTACATGGGACTTAACATCGTTGGCAAAAAGTAGATGTACACAGTACACCTCTGACCACTTGGAGAATATAGGCGTGCCGGTGTTTTTTTTCTATGAATTAAAAATTTTGCACAATACACCCACAAGATTTACTAAACTTAACAAAGCCCACCAGGAACTTTTTCTGTGTCGTGAAACATGAAATTCAGATACACAAATACCCATACCAAAACAATATTCGAGGATCACACAAAGGATTATCCCCCCCTAACCTAACCCAACCCGCGACGAGTCGATCAAGCGGACAAAGCGGTTTAAACTCTTAACCACTGGAGTAAGTCGTCTTCGAGAATAAAAGCAAAATAATGACAAAATTCAAATAATCATTTTATTATAATTCGGAGTATATTCTAGCGATGTTCTGTGTTGTAAAAAGGAAACTATCTTTTACGAGCAGCGCTAGCTAGCATTAAGCATTTAATTATACATTAAAACAAAGCGCAATTACCTCAACGCGTACCGAGCAGAATGGCCATAATTGACAGGGCATAGAGATGCCAGCAGTGGGAAACTTAGATTAATAAAAAAAAAACATTAACTGTCCACGTCCTCTTCTTTGTTATTTATTAACTGATTCTGATTTTAATTGTAATTTTTACAAACGAACTATCAAATGTAAATTATAAATAAAAGCATAGGTAGTATGAAAGAGAATTCTAGACATGACAACTGGATTCATGATATGTCACTGTCAATGTGTCAATGCTGAAATGCTTCGTCACGGCCAATGACGTAATACGGCTTTCAATACTGGCCTTTTAGGGTCGTATATTTGAAGTTTTCTTTTTTATTATGTACCCTATAGATTGTGTAGTTTATTTTTCTCTTTTTGTTGCTCGTTTATTATATTTACTATAATTATTATATTATCTTATTGTTTAATTTTTGACTCATTCACATCCGAATTTGTGGAAACGTCGATATGACATCTGTGACGTCACCTTTTTCATAGGTGCTGCCAGAATACCAGCTCTGCACTATAAGTTTCTATGGTACAGCAACATGCTGAGGCAGTAGCCTGCTTAGCCCCACACAATCTCTGGCATACGGCTATAGGGCTGTATTTTGTATATTTGCCTTTGGTTTTTGTGTATGTGGGTGTGTGTGTGTGTGTGGTTAAATAAATGTATTTTCTTTCTTTCTTCTTTCTAACAAAGTAATCCTTCTCTATTAATAAAAACAGATATACTAGATCTTAGCGTAAGACCCTTATTATTAATAACACCTCATGAAAAACACCACCTACAATTATCTAAGCAAAATCATAACTCTTCCGTAAAGTATGATACATTAAAATAATGCATATTTGCAAAAGCATACTCTACTTTACGCCCGAAGTAAATCTGTTGTGGGGTTATAAAATGCGTCGTGTAATAAAGGAATTGATAGCTATCGCTACGGAGGCCGCGAGCCGTTTCAATTTCACTAACGGCGGAGTGTAGAGCTTAAGAGCAAATAATGAAAACACCCACTGCAAAGGTATCTGAGTAATCAATAAGTGAAGCCAGATATTTCATTTAAAAAGGACGATAATGGCAAAAGTATAAATTCCGTTAATTATAAAGTTGTTTTTTTACTTTACTATACATATCGTTTGTGCTCGCATTGGTATTGTACTCCATATTACTTACCTAAATTACCATTTTGTATAATATTCCATGTGAAATATATTCAACCTATACCCATAATAACCCATTTTATTTATTTAGTACAGTACCAGTTTCCAGCTTTGCACCACCAGCCAGGTGAACCCATGATTATAAAAAAAAATCTAAATCGATTAAGCCGTTTAAAAGGAAAAGAATTACATACACACGCACAGTGGTATTTTATATTAAAAGATGGAGTTAAATAACAATAATAATGTTTCCAGCAGGGAAGCTGGTAGTCAGCTATTAGTCTGTTACACCACGGGCCCGAACTAATGCTCGAAGGATGACTCGGCGAAGGCTGCTTAAACGAATGTTTCTTCGTCAGGGGGCTCTTATTGTTCCCAATCGTCAACGAACACAGGACAGGTATTTTAGCTCTGGCATGCCTTACTTGATCGTCCAGAGAGAAACCATTAAATTTATATTCTCCAGTGATAAAGTATGTACTTTATCACTGGAGAGTACACATAAATGTTTATGTACCACTAATATCGGAGAAGCACAATACGCCTCTAAACGCTTCTAAGGCGGCCATTTTGAGGGCTCATCTTGCAGGTGATGAGTTACCTCATGCCAAGTATTATAGCATGTGATAACAGTACCCTTAAATATAGTTATTTACTGGCCTTCAGGACTCCAACCAAATGCACGTAATGAACCCTTTACAAATTTGTAAAAAATTCCGCAACCATCGGGTTCAGCTAAATGTTTGTGTTCCATCATTAATTCGAATTTTCTGAAATTTTTTCCCTTGCGAAAGAAGAAAAAACATGTCGCAGGTTAAATAGAATAAATTTTGCATAAAATGCTTGTACATATCAGACTCATATTCCCACGTCAGTGTGAAGGTGAAAGAGATAATAGGAAAATAATAGGTAAATATCACAAATAGACCGTGTTTTATCTGAAGGGTAAGTCAAGACCGTGTATTAAGACGAACTATGAAAGTGAAGGAAACCAGAGTGAACTTGTAAGGAAAGAACCTGTTGTAATTGTGTACTCTCGTCCTAACCCATATAGATAGATATAGATAGATAAATAGAGCGATTAATATTAAAGTACAGGCCAAACTAACCTTCCTTCCGGATCAAATGCATTACCGATCCAGTTCATCCATCAATCGGTCGTAAAACAAAATGTATTTGGTACAATATATTTTATAAGTGCTCCAAATATTCGACGTCACAGAATACTGATCCCCAACGTAAGTACAAATGCCACTCCCCGGAGATTAGTTTCCAATTAACGCCTTAGGTTAAGAAGATTATCGTCAAGCCGTCAACGTGTAATTTCTACAAAACATAATTTCCGGCAAGACTTTCTATATAATTTACTGTTTTATTTTACTTAAACAGTAACACTATTCAACACTTCGAAATTCTATTAAAAGAAACTAAGGCCTACAGTTATTATTATCCTGCTTCCAAAATATACTCCCTCGAAGAAAGAAAGAAACACCTTTTTTTAAGTAAAATAGTTTATTTCGCACCACTAAAAGTATTATACAACATTACATATTTAGGTATTAAGAGTATAAACAGACAACATTAATTCTATATTATATCTAACACAATTACAGTGCGTGTAGTGGTTATGGAGGATTAACTAGTGCTCAGCCATGAGCATTATTTATCAGTGTTAGCTCCTTGTTTTTTCTGTGTGTTACTGTTGGTATATGTTTGGAAACTTTAAGATTAGATCAGATTTATACTTTTTATCTTTGTGTGTGTGTAACTTTAGTACCAACACCCCCTAAATGGCGATAACGGAGGTGTACAACACACACCGTCACGCCTATATTCTCCCCAAGCGGGAGTGGCAGAGGTGTACTGAGTACACCCACGTTTCGCCGACGATGTTAGGTCCCATGTAATAGGGGGCGAGTCCATTGACATATACCGGGCAGAATTCCAGACTCCGGACTCACACTGGGAAGTTTTTTTTTTCGTTAGAAAAACTTCATTTGTCCGACCTAGGATTTGAAACCAGGACCTCGTGATCACCAAGCGATGCGCTTGGCGATTAGACCAACGAGGCAGTCACCTAACCGTTAACCTAGCCATTACAAGGGTTGATTATCCCGGGTTTAAACACTAGCTTAAATTATTACACTGGGACCTAACATCGACAACATTTGGGTGTACACAGTGCACTTTTCTCGCCCCTGCTTGGGGAATATAGGCGTGACGATGTTTATTTATTTTCAAAAGCTTTTATTTAACATGCAATGTTGGTATGTCTGTCTTCTCGGTTCAAATCTTGTGATCCTTTTTTTAGGCGCTTGCGGGTATCCTCTTGAGCTAAAATCTGGCATACGTATGTAAGTTCGGTAACAATGCAATAATATGGTACCATAAATCTGGTATAATGATAGATTCGGAAGATGGCCATAGAAACATGTGAACATGTATACAACGTAACCTCTTCGTATTTAGGCTTGTTAGATTGGTATTGACAAGTACTATACAACCCGATAGTGTGCAGGGTCTGATGATAAAGCCGAAAGGTGGCCAATAGAACCACCCAACTACTCAATATAATCCCACCGTGTTTGGGCTCTTTTGATTTGTCTTGACGAGTACTTTATACTCGGGTGGTGTCCGAGGTCTGATGATAAAGCCGGAAGGAAGTCATAGGATCTCCTTAACTAAGCAATAAATCTTTGTTGTATTTTGCTAAACAAGATTGTTTAGAAAAAAAAGGACAGTTCTTTTTAATTATTTTTTTTTTACCAGCTACATTAATATGAATATCTTTGTACCACAGAAATAAATCTTAGCCTCTATTCCTCCCCTTTATTACCCAATTTGTCTAAGTATTATTAGTATTATAACAGTGGACCATTTTCTTTTAAGTTCCATCCAACGAATACAAAACATAATAAAAATGAAAATTTAATTTTCAAAATATAAGCTTACGACTTCCTCTTTCATAAGACATCGTTACTGAGGATAAGAAGGCATTGTGATATTTTTAAATTGGCGACGAAATTGAAAAAGTTGAATTAAACGTCTCAATGAAAACTTCGATTTAAAAGCAGCAAAGTGTCTTACTAATTATAAAATATAATAACATAATTAGTCGGAGATTGAAGATAAATTGATGTGTATGGGGATACCTTTCTGGAAGTGCAAGGTCTACTCAACATACTTTACTCTATGTAATTGACTACGAGTACATTAAGGCATATCCTATCATAGGTATGACGGACGGCTTGTTCCAGTGGCTAAGAGCTTAAGCTGCTTCGCCCACTGGATCGAGTAGTCGCGGGTTCAATCCCCGCAAGGAACAAATCTTTGTGTGACCCACAAATATTTGTTTCGGTCTGGGTATTTGTGTATGTGAATTTCGTGTTTGTAAACGCACCCACGGCACAGGAATAATTCCTAGTGAATAACAACGTCTTTTTTAGAAAAACAATAAAAAAAAACTATAAAAATAGGTTAATAGGTATTAATACTCGTAGTTAGCAAAAATTTGGTGTAAGAATTAAAATATTTGCAAATCACATACATGTAAGTACGTGCAATTTTTCTATTGTTATATAGAGTTCTATCTACTAGAAGCCTTATATAGTTACCTATAGAAATCATCGTGACAAGTTCATTCTTAAGAGGTCCACACTGTACTTAGCATTTTTACCATTAAAGGATTCTTACGATACGCCGACGATCTATTTTTCTAAGAAGGATGTGAGTCAGAGTACTAATAATTTGGTAACAGCTTATTTTACATAAATGTATATTGCTTTTAATACTGTTGTAGGCACGGGACACGGGAGTGACCCTAAAAGGAACACAAGTTTAAATAGAAAATTTCCTACGCCCTATGTGTCGGCGTTTCATATTAAACCCTTTTTTTTTTTATTTGAGTATTTTGTTGTGCTCTTTAGTTTTGTTTAAAATAAAATATTGCATTTTCGTCTTTTCCTGAGCTGTCTTAAATTCACATGTACAGTTCATCAAAAAGGTAATTTAAAATAGATTCCAAATTTTGTGACGAACAGACAGACAGACTAAATAGCGAATTCATGAAAACGTTAAACATTTTTAATTCTGTAACAACCAGAACACTTGTTTTAGTGCTAAAATTACCTTCAACTTAACAATTCTTCCTCGAATACCCAATTACCTAACCTGTAATACAAACGACCCGGTAGAAAAAAAGGCATATGTAATTGGCGGTGCTAAGGTAAACTTATTTTATTATGTAAAGCCTAAAACTAATCTGCGTTTTACCCCATACGTCATACTAATGGAACTAGTAACATAAAATACTTATGTTGGTGGACTTTACGACTGCTTTTGATGGTTTTATTTCTAGGGTTCCGTACTTACTACTAAGTAGGAACATGGAAAGACTCTTGATGGCCGGTCTCGTGCTAATACTAAGTGGAATGGAAAATGTGGGAAACTCATTTAAATTCTGAGATATAATATTACTTTAAGCTTACTTCTGACATATTTTATGAAGGTTTTAGTTTAGCTTTTAAGTAAGATTAACGCGTTAGTTTTAACCTAGTTACAATGAAAGAATTATGAAAAATGGAATATTGTGAAACAAGGATTTAACTTTGATCAAGTGTGTACAAAGTATTAATTTTAGAACAAACCACTTTTTTATCATGGCTAACCAATTTTTTTCTCTTAGCGGCTTGACCAACAATGGTCCAACCAGATCATGTCAAGAAAACTAGTCTGCGCTGATACTATAATTATAATAAAGTACGTCACTGGACAAATCAGATAATGAAATGTGCTACAAAACTGAAACTGTTAACCATTAACTGCTAGCGATCTCTGATTTAGATTTGTGCTAAACTCTTATTAAGTTACAACTACTTACTTTCACGTCTTCGAACGTCACTCTTTAATCCTCTAAGTAGGAAAATCCTCAGGAAAAACTGGATTTATTGTATCCAACAACTCCGCATCCTTACAAATCCTCGTCACAAAATGTATAATAACAATATTATTTACTGACGGAACTAATGAAGCGAATTACGTCCATACACGTGCCCAGTTTTTATACTTCATTCCACGCTCCGTAGGCCACGTTAATTGAACTTCAACGGTCCAAATAACGGGGCATTTATTGACTTTCAGTACAGTATAGGTTGTAAATCGTTAGGGTTGAAACCGAAACGCCCGAAGTTAAGGGACCGTGTGATGCGAGGGCTATTTGTCTTTATCTTAATGTAGGGGTTGGCGGGCATTGTTTTAAGGGATGATATATCGTCGTGTACCTCCGCTGTTTGAACCATTGAGACGTAGATACTATGACAAACCATTTCAAAGGGTAATAGAAAACGGTTTTCTAGATTGATAAATTCAGGCTGAAGTTATGATGGAAGTTTATCCTAAATTGATGCATTAGTTTCTTGATAAATCACCATTACGTAGCAAATATATTTTAGACTACATAACTATATAAGTACCGCCTCTGAAGTTCACACTAAAATCTTTGTGTAAGTATCATGAAATGTTACCGAAATATCAGCTATTTGTAAAACTAAATTTATCACTTACTTATTTCTAATGTTTTATGAAACAAAACCGTTGAATTTCAAACGTTAAAGATCAACCATAAATTAGTGCCCGGAAAATGACCCATAAATTCGGAAGACTTAAATGTTTGTGTCTCATAAACTTGTATTTTATTTATAATAAACAAAAATCCGCTAAAATTCAAAAAAGGATATGTATTACCAATATGACAAAAATTATAATTTCAATGAACACTCTTCTACGCAATGATTGAGCTCAGAAAGTGATTTCAGACTTAGGGGTTAAGTTTTCGTCTGTAGTACATACGCGTATAACTTTCCACCTGACTGATTTGTTTTGTTTCTTTAGTACGTTTCTAACTTCTACATATAACTCTCTTAGCTAAAAGTTAAAGATTTACATTAAAGCTTTAGCTTTAAGGATTTACTACTTAAATTTAATTTTCACTTTATAAATGTTACACAGTAAAGCTACTAACACAAACTTCATGCTTAGATGGGGTAATAATAACACATATTAAATTAGAAGACTGTTTGTTTACTCCAATAACAGGTTACAGGTTAACAGGTTAAGATTTTAGGTCGAAAATGTAATAATAGTGTCATATAATTGATATTTAAGTTTTTTCGAAAGGTCACCGCCATTAAGTAGCGTCTGTCTGGTTTTTTAAAGAAATGTTTGATTATACTATCGTTTTTAATTTTGTTTTATTGTATACTTTATACCATTGCAATTCTTTTATTACTTATATCAGATATATTATTCAAATAAACCAGTTCAATTGAATCAAAATATTACTCGCAATTTGATTTTTTTCTACTATATTTGTCTTCATCTTAAAGTCATTGTATTAAATCAACAACTCTTACGAACTCCATTATATTACAATTGTTACGAAAGGGTTAAACAATTGATCCCAGGAGCTGCCTACTCAATTGGCTACCATTAAGTCAGGGTAAGTCGGATCGTAAGCTGAATATCTCGCGGCTCTAAAAATATATTTCATATTTTGCTATTGCGAGTACAGCAATTCAATATTATTCGAACATTTTAATACAAAACTGTTAATAGCAAGAGGATTTAACTAAAAGGTTTATTAACAGTGAAGACAAAAGCTTTTATATAATATATTTTATTTTAAATTTTAATGGTTCCCAGGCGAGCCTATTAAATAAAGTTAGGACCTCGAATATAGTCTACAAACTTTCTAAATAACACGTTACCAAGTAATATTTCAAAGGGCATTTTTATGATTATGTTTGAATAAAAAAATGTTACTTTTAATGAAACTATAGGATAAATATTTTATTTTAAGCTAGCTGTCTGTACCCGCAACTGAACTTCTTTCGCGTTATTTTCAGGCGTGTATTTCAGTTAAGCTTTTTTTGAGACAAAATGTAGCCTATGTCTTTCCCTGGGTAAAATCCTAGCCGAATTGGATCAAAATCTGTTTAGCGGTTCGGGCGTGAAAATGTAACAGACAGATATACAGAGTCATTTTCAAATTTAATATATAAGTATAGATGTCGCCCTGAAAAACTGGGTTATCTCATAGGACACCAGTTGCCATTAGTGATAACTATTATCCGTGGCTGGCGGTCACTTGCCGCTTACTAGATAGGCTCTCAAAACGGTCTTCTTAAGACAGCAGAGCACAGTAACGAATGTTTTGTTTTATATCCTCTTACCTCTCCACATTGTTATAACCACCCGACTTTTTGTTCTAAAATGTTACTCCCACACATTTTATCGTTTCCTATTAGCATTGACGACTATAAGAAGTGCACTTTTTACAAGCACGGTTACAAGCCCTGAGGTGTGGTACGCTTTCTCCGAAGTTTTTTTTTTAGTTTTTAATAAAACAAAGCCCCATACTTGTTTTATTCCTGTGTCATCGATGCGGTTACAAACATGAAAATTAACATACACAAATACCCAGGCCGAAACAAATAACTGTGGGTCACACAAAGATTCATCCCGTGTGGGCATCGAACCCGCGACTATTCAACCCAGTGAGTAGAGCGGCTTAAGCTTTTAACCACTGCGCCAAATCGTCCGTCTTCCGTAATGATATTTTAACACTTCCATCCCTGGAGAATATAATTCTAACGGCTCTTCTATGGACTAAGACAGTCAAGTGTCAAAATTCCCGGACCCGCTTTGGTTACCAATCGGCCAACGAAGACACGCTGAGGTAAGGGCTCTGATTGACTCTATAAAGTGTTCGAGCCCATGGTGCGGTTACTCATTAAGAGCTCGCTAGTGGATGTACTATACTTCATCATTGTGGCTCCGGCACCGGCAATCTACAGATTTTAATAGTATGTAACTTTTATTTAGTAAGATGTTTTGTTAAATATTTTTAATACTTAAACTCTTAACTAACCTAACTTCATTGTGCGTCAATAATGAAACAAATAGTAATTGGGCATTTACAATACTTATGATATTTTTCCAATTAATTATGTCCCATTAAGTGATTCAAAAGGCGGCCTTATCGCTAATGAGCGATCTCTTAAACGAACCTCATTTAGTACTTTTTTTCAAAGATACGTAGGCGCTATATCTGATTATATCCCAATTTAGTGTCTCGTCTCTCAAGCTCTCTGTGAGTCTGCCGCACTGAAGTTCTACACTAGATGGGACCCACTGTGTGGTTGCTTTGCCCATCAAATTAACATCCTAAAAAAAATCATTTCCACCAAACGCTACAGTTTGTGTTTACATATGAAAATTCCGAGACACTCAGCCGAAAACCCTAAGTAGGTAATACATAATGCAAATTGATCAACAGCCTGTCTGGAAGTTTTGCTTCCATTAGAATTGTAGATTATTACAAATGAGTTTATAAAATGGCCACTCCGGGGACTCGTTAATGGAGTCGAATGAATCACCTCGGTCTCACCTTAAGGACCCTTTGGGAATCTTAAGAATGCTTGTAATTACGATGTTTTTGTTTTGAGGAAACATTCGTTAAGGATTTATTATGATTACAAAAATTAGTACGAATTTCAAAAAGTTTTCAATTAATCGCAGCTTCTTTTACAATAAGATTTTTAAAATTGCATTAGGGTACGGAATCCATACGGAAAGGGTTTTATAGTCTATCATCTGAAATTGATTCTTATTGAGAAACAGTACTCTCTGCCTTTTCCGTTAGGAATCTGGTAGATGATAATATAGATAGAATTTAGTGTAATAGGTTTAGAATTCGGATACAAACATCTCTTCTGAGATAATAGTTGTATAAGTTTATTTTACATCACAAATCCTCAATAAGTTAGACATGTACATGACAGTACCTACGAGTACAGTATGCAAAATTAGATTCACGAAATAATAAACTTCCGGAATTAAGTTTTCCTTAAATAGCTACTTAAGTACACACAAACGCTACATGCTCTAAAAAGACCATACGAAACTTTAAACTTTGTATTCTTATAACAAAGAATTATACTGTGTCCTTCGTTCTCGATATAAACTATATTAGCAGCTCTCTCGAGTCGCTTGGCAACCGCGCGTCATTCAGAGATTTAAAAAGTCAACGCCGCCTCTATGGTATCTGTGGACATAACCTCTGCAAGCATTCTTTTGAAAGCGCGGCAGCCGACGCTTTGTAATAAAGTTTTTGGTCGACAATTAATTTAATAATGTTGTTATGGCACTGATATTATATAACAAAAAGGTTGTAATATACTCAAGTGACCTTGTGAAATAAATTTAAAACATCGTTTAGGCAAATTTAGAAAAGTTTACGTCCTGGCAAAGAAGGACATTCTAAAAAGATCAACCGATAGTTGTTTATTTGTGGTGTTTTTCAGCTTAACTTGTTTATTTATATAATATCTAATATTTGGAGACGTGAGTTTCGTCATATTAAAATTTGGGAAAGCTTCGTCGTCCGAAAAGTAAACTTATGAAGTCTATGTTCCTATTCGTGTACAAACAGTTTAACACGAAATATACCTGAAAACGATTATTAACCGTCTATAAATTGGCAATGTTATACCTCCAATAAGAGAAATTAGGGGGACGTTCATCAATTATGATGATTGTTCAGGATCGATGGCATTTTAAGGACACGGGTGATGTACGAGATACATCGACGTGGTCCGCAAGACTTGACGATAATTCAAGGACACGAGTGGTGTACGAGATACATCGGCGTGATCCGCAAGACTTGGGGCCCATACGAGATATGTGCTGAAGGTCATACTACTCATAGGTTTCATCCATGAGGTGTTCCTGTGCAGTTCACATTTCTACAATGGTAAGAATCAAAAATGTTACCTAAAATACATACCTTAAACATGCCTAAAACAGTAAATACAAAGACTATTGCTATAAACTATAAGCAATTTGTCATATTATATCTCCAAAAAGAGACTTACTGAAAGGGTAATTAAAGTGACATTGTTTATGTATAACAATACATTATTAATAACAAAAGTCACTCCTTTGCAGAAACATAGTGTTTTTATTGATTTCATTATTAGACATACTTGTATAATAATACTGAAATAGCCCAAACTGGAGCTTATTACACAAAGAATTGTGCAAAATTATGAGTACTTGTATTACAAAAGTTAAATCCAGCAATACTTATTCCTGAACAGGGTTTATAACCAAATAAGCCAAAGTAATATACTAATGGCAATGCCTGTTGTAACTGACAAGCAACAGGACTGTGGATACATTCCAAATATAATATCTTATCCTACCGATGCTGCGGCAGGCAGGTTGTGGGATAATTTGTGTTATGCATAAAGATACTTAAAAGATAATATAAAATACCTGGTCTATCCAGTTAACATAGAACTAATAATTATCTATCAATATTATCAACCTAGACTCCTTGCAGGGTAGCCAGAAAAGATTAATCCTAACAACACAGTCATGAAACCTTTATTGAGATAAGAACCTTTAAGGTCAGCAGTATATATTTTGCATAAAAGGAGTGTTAATATAGTGGATTATCAATATGGAATTATTAACTAGCTAGTCATAGCCAGTAGTTAAAATTTCATAAAACAACCACCGTTGTAACCAATATAGACCAACAATCCTCATCCTGGGTGTGAAAATATTAAGCCACACTGTACCTATCAGTTCACCAAAAACAACATCACGTTGGACATTGGAAATCTCCTACCAAAGAAAGTGAGGTACAAAAAGCATGATAGGCATTTTACACAAGGACTTGGTTTTTAAGTTGCTGAAAAATTCAAAAAAAAAAAAAAAACAATCAGGAATACAACATGGGTTTTACAAAGAAACCATAATATTGGAGGCTAAAGGTATTCACTGACTGTGGTATGTATCTATGACACTAATAATGCCTTCAACGACAAACATAATTTTATTGGTTTTGTGCAATTACTTGCACTTCAGACAAGTGAATCTTGTCCTACATATGTTTAACATTATGTATAGAAACATTATTATTAGAAACACTATTGTTTAATAATTTGAAATATAATTTATAGCCATTTTTATTAAAAAAAAAAAAAAAAAAAAAAACTTAATGCTATTACGCTAGACCTTACAGTCATAATAAATATACTAATAGAAAATTTATTAGTACCTATTCAGTTTTCTATCATGTAATGAGTTCAATGGTTTTGGGTTCTTGATTATTTCCTGCATCAATTATAGTGTACTTAATAATATTAGAAATTTGAGGCACACACAATGGAAAGCTATACATCAATTCATCATTTGGAGAATTAGATGTTTTTACTGTATTTTTGTTTGATCATATGATAATCAATAAATAATATGTAATTAAATAAGATTATTCAAGAAATTAATAACTATAAAAAATAGTTTTGTAATTAGTTTGGAATGTGTACAGTTATTTTGAACACCAGTGATGTTTTCTGGTATAGTTATGATAACACAAGCACAAACTGCTACCATTAAAGTAACAAGTTGGTTTTAGAGCACTATATATGTTGTAATTTATTTAAAGGTGTTTCAGTAAAAAATATTGGATTGAGATATACAAAAATTTGCAATTTTGGTATTGTTATATTTAAATTATTACATCCACATGTTACATGTATCTTATAAATAGGTATCTATATATAAAAAGAAAATAAAGTCATGCAAATGACTTGATAATAATATCCATTTGAAAATTTAATGATATTATGTTGACAAGCTACGGTGGATGAAATATTGAGTTACAGTATTTGAAAGTATGGATTATCTTAAACAAGAATAATCAAAAGTATATTCTTATCACTGGTATGATAAATATTATGTAGTATCAGCAATAATCTAAGTCCTAAGGAACTTGATATTATTTATTTATTATTAATGGGGGATACATAATAATAAGTTGAGTAACACTCAATTCTCACGGTTGGACATCTAGAACTAACTAGAAAGTTACCCATTGCAATTTTTGTTTTTACTTATAAATACAGTCACATACAAAGAAGCAAAGGAAGTGTGGTATGAAATGAAAATTTCATGGTATGAAATAATTCAGTTATGAATAGGATTCCCAATATGATACAGTTGTAACCCATGGTTCGGTTTAGTCGACTGTAACTTATTCGCTTCTTAAGTTATTACTAAATTAGGAGTGTATTTTTTAGTATTTTTAGTATCAGTAATGTAATTGGTTCAGGAGTGCTCCAATCGTATTGCCAAAACGAACGTTCGCGGGCGTTATTGCGCAAGAACGAATCGTTAAGTAATACATAAATATTTAGGTAGCCAAGGATTTATTTGTCGGCGCACACTCAGAACATGGAAATGATTCCGGGATAGTTTCGAAATTTAAATTGAATTAATAATAGTGGTATAGTAATAACACTGGGGTAGGTTATGTTTGTTTACCACACATTAGTACTGACCTTCGTTCCAGACTCTAAAATTGGGGGGGGGGGGCGAGATTATATAGGTAAAGCACAGCCTTGTGTGAGGAATCTCTCCAGATAAGGTGTGTGTGTGAGTGATGTACGCTGATGGCCGCGAGGCCTTTACAGCTTCACCGGACTTAATTCCATATAAGTTCATTAGTACAAAGGCCTCTAGTACAAAAAATGTTAAATTTTGATATATGTACATCTTTAAAGATTAAAAATATAACTAACATTAAATATAGCCGAATGTTGATATTAAAAAAAAAAAAAAAAAAAAAACAAATTAAATATGTAATGATAGCAAAAACATTCTTATAATCACCAAGTTAATTCGTAGCCTTCGTTTGGTACCGTACTCAAAAGGAGATCATTTGAAAAAAAAAAAAGAACCACATGGCAGTTGGAAGACACATTAGTGGGGAAATAGGTTTCCCTGTTATATTTGTATCATATTGTTATAGATTGGGTACTAACAGACTTTGTTTTCAGGTCTAGTACACAGTAAGGGTTTCTAGCTATCTATCTATCTCTATCCATATTATGACGCCAGATCTCTTGCGGGGTGGGCAGAGAGTGCAAGGTTCCGACGGGTTCTTTCCTTGCATGCCTGCCTGGCTTTCTTCGCTCTCATAGTTCGTCTCATAATGGTTGTCAATGATACAAGAATAATTATAAAGGATTTAATTTTATAGAAACAAAACTCTAGATGGGCAATTCCTCAACTCTTGTTATATAGAAGATATCTATAGAAGAAAGATCTCTATAGAAGACAACAGATAGAGACTGCACTGATATCTGATAAGTAATGATTGATTAATATTACCCGGTATTAATGAATTTTGGACAACAGGTGTGGTATAAAGGTATATAACAGGTGCTTTAAAGGTTTTGTTGGGATGGATCTACACTACATAACATAATATGTTATAGAATTTGATTATATAAATTTATTTTAAATAAGTTAGACAGACTGGTTGTAAGAAACAATATATGTGTATATATTTGTTGTGTTTGTGTTGTATGGCAAAACAAAGAACGGGAATGTGTTATAGTACAAATATACTAATGATATGTTATTTTTAGAGGTCACAATAAAAAAAAAAAAAAAAAAAAACCTTTATGTGGTATACTTCAACTTTACCCTTATAGCTCTAAACAGCTGCTAATATAGTTTATATCGAGAACGAAGGACACAGTATAATAAGTGATCAAACGAACTTACCTGAAGTGAAGTTCGATCATTATTATACGAAGTCCTTCGTTCGAAGATATAAGTACCCAACCCGCCCTGCCCGTTGGTAAAGTTGAAATGTACTACTTCTAAAAGGAATGCTTGCAGAGGTTATGTCCACAGATACCATAGAGGCGGCGTTGACTTTTTAAATCTCTGAATGACGCGCGGTTGCCAAGCGACTCGAGAGAGCTGCTAATATAGTTTATATCTTCGAACGAAGGACTTCGTATAATAATGATCGAACTTCACTTCAGGTAAGTTCGTTTGATCACTTATTATAGTCTTTTACTAGAGGTTTCCAAGAATCCTTTTAAACCAGGCAATTAATATTTCCTCTATTTTTCACTCAACTTTGGGACGCAAGAAGTTAAGACGAAGAAAGTTGCCAGTTATTTTGTTTCTTTTGCTTGATTTTTGGTCGTTTTATGCTACTTATAACAGGAAACGAATATTTTAAGCTAGAACTTTAATTACTTTAGGTAAGTTTTAAACTTAAAAGGTAGACGTACCCTTTGCAAGTTTTTTAATGGCGCCAGTACAAAACCTATCATATTTTCCCCATAAGAAAGCCATATAAATATCCTAAGTACCCATAAAAAAAACAATCTTCTTGACTAAAATGTTATGATCCTACGAGATTTTTAAATCAACTTATCGCGCAACGAAAACGTATAATAATATTACAATTTTGATATCAAATGATTCATAGATTTTAGAAGATATGTCCAAGATATGTGTACATTGTACAGTATATTTGTAAACTCTTAAAAGAAAAAATATTAAATTCAAAAAGTAAAACCTAATTCGTTTTGTCCCGAAAATGCCCTTACATTAATGCCCTGAGGCGTACATCGCAGCGCAAACTAGCGAAAGTGCACTTAATTCCAACAACGCTGACGGATTCACGAGGAAGAGGCTTCAGCGAGGAATTGCTTTATTTATGACATTTTTAGTGATATTCACATTAAAACCCGCTGGTTTAAACTGCATCTTTATGCTATGTATGGTATATAATAGACCCTCAAAGGCTTGCATGTCGAGTGCTAACATATTGTACGTTAGCTTCATGTTTTAATAACCATCTGTTATAACAAAAGATACATCAAAACCACTAGCATTTGCATCCAATAAACATTCGACTGCTAGTTTACATTCAGTTCTTTAGTGTCGGCGTTATATTGACGTTAATAGCGTATAGACATCGGATTGAAAAATAATTTTCACATTTTTAGAGCGACTGCAATATTTTGTAACTAAGTTTTACTAGACACTTTCTGAGGATAAATAAATAATTGTAGAAGAAATCTTTCATTGTCATAACTTTTCGCTGCATTTCCTCAAAATAACTTAATTAGTCCAATCCCAAAGAGATATTCCATTAACGTTGGCTAGTAGAATACAATCCTACTTCGTACAAAGGGACAGACGTTATAAATGTAGAGCGTAAATTCACACGTAACTAAACGGACTGCATTTGCAATGGTATTTACGGAGGGTATGTGAGAGATACAAGCGAGTGCGGCTTAACTACTTGAAATCCCGTACCTTCCCTTGGTGTGCACAATTGATACACTATATTGATAGCAGATGTGGCCCAGATACTAACTGGTCAAAGTGTTGGTTGATTTCAAAATTCAAATTCAAACGTTTATTGCTTTCCACAGTATTGATATGAGCTGCTTCAAATCTTAGGTTAGAAAAATGTAGTTTATTTTATAGAAAAATTCCCAGTATCAGTCCGGAGTTGGGAATTGTGCTCGGTATATGGCAATAAGCTCGGCTCCTTTACATGGGACCTTCGGCAAAACGTGGGTATAGAGGATACAGTACACCTCTGTTACCCCCATTTGGGAAACAGGCGTGACGGTATTTTATGGACCCTAATTCATAGGTCCTTTACAATGTTCGATGTTATCACACGCACATAGCTTGGCGTACACTTGGTGCTTTAACTGAAATTGTGGATAGATTTCGACTTTGCGACTGCTTCGTTGGTCTATTGACGTGTGTGGTCACCAGATGGTATGTATTATCACCAGATGGTGATCATAACGAGGATTCAATAAAATTTTATTGATAGGTTTTAATGTCCATTAAACCTCAGTGACAGTCCAGAATCTGTCGTGCACGAGTTAAAAGCATATTTTTTACTTTATTCTGTCAGTTTGGGTGTTGTTTCAAAACTGTGGAAAGTGTTTGTTTCGCAAAATAAGTAAACCTACAAAGTGAAATTTGGAACTACTGTGCTCTCATTAGTTCAAAAATATTCAGATTCATTCACTGAACGCCCAGGGTTATACAATAATCATACAATAATAATTTAATAACACATTATGTCATTTTATTAATTCGTCACCTATCTGATCAGAAACAGATGGCTTTATTATTTGAGTAAGACAAATAATATAATTATCGCTTTTTTTGTCCTAACACCATACGCATCAACTTTTGCGAATGCGAATTAAAAGCGGATATTTGAAAATGCAAATACAAATATTCGTCACAGCATAAACGCCCAGTTGCAGAAACATTCTTAAATTAAAATGTGACATTAATCGCTAATCTACCTTAAATATATATTGGCGTAGTGACTATAATTTAGTAAACACTATTAAATATAGGTGTCGTTACAAACTGAGTGCTTAGCATGAAAAGTTTGAAGTTACCGTGACGCTAACAATAATGATGCTGTCACATTCATGTTTAATTAGAAAATGTATAGTGTGACAAGGATGGCATATCAACTCGCTAATATCTCGCTAATATCCAAGTTTTCATGCTAAGCCCTCTGATCTCAGCGAGTGTTTTATTAACTTTGCTATAACAACATCTTTTGCTTTTAATATTATTTCAATGTGAATTAATTAAGTAAACCTCTTTCAATTCTCAGACCAACCCAACTCCTACACTCAATTTAAAGAAAGTCCGCTATTACGAAAATTGCAATCGCCCTCAAAGGGAAGTGCAGAGTGGAACGAAGTTATGAATTTATGATTAATAAATCACATGAGGTCGAAAGTTAGGCGCTTTTCGATTTTAATTTAACATTTTTGACGCACCTCACTAATGCATTAAATAGACAAACTTACAAACATATTTTTTTCTTATTTTCGCTGACAACGAGGATGGTTCGGCAATTAATCTTAGTAAACCAATCAGTAAATATACAAAGCAGATGAACACACGCGATGGAAGCCAATGTAAAGTGATAATGAACAATGGATGTGCCAATGTAAAGTAATACGGAAAAAGACAAAGACAAACAACAGCAAGATAGGTCGAAACGACTTCAAACGACGGGTCTTAAAATATACTTTTTTTTGTTTTTCTTTTTAAGAATTAAACTAGGTAGCAACGTGGTAACGTTCAACATGGTTATTCAGTGAAATATAAAAGCACTGTATTCAAGACTGCTATAATGAAGAGTGTCTATGAATTAACTGCCTCGTTGGTCCATTGGCGAATAATGTGCTTTGCGGTCACGAGGTTCTGGGCTCAAATCCTAGGTCGGACAAAAATAGTTTTCCTATCGGAAAACTCCCAGTATCAGTCCGGAGTCTGAAATTGTGGCATATGGCAATAGGCTCGCCCCCTATTACATGGGACTTAACATCGTCGGCGTAAAGTGGGTGTACACAGTATATTTGAGGATCACACAAAGGATTATCCCGTGTGGGCGCCCAACCCGCGACGACTCAATCAAGCGGACAAGGCGCTTTAAACTCTGAACATAATGATAAAATTCGAATCATTACTTAATGATAATTCAGAATATATTTACCGGCGAGCGTGTATGAAACGAACTATGAGAGTGGAGGAAGCCAGACAGGTATGTCAGGAAAAAACCTGTTGGAACTCTGTACTCTCTGCCTACCCTGCAGAGGATCTGGTGTGATGATATAGATAGAGATATATTTTTAGCCATGTTGTCTGCTGCTACAAGTAAATTAACTTTACTAGCAGCGGTAGCATTAAGCAACTAATTATACATTAAAACAAAGCGGTAGCGCGATGATCTTAACGCGTATATAGCCGAATGGCCGTTATTGACAGGGGATAGAGATGCCAGCAGTGGGACACTTAGGTTAGTAAAAAAAAGAAAAAGATCTTAGCGCTTATAACCGTAATTATTAATAACGCCTAATGAAAAACACCACGTACCATTATCTAAGCCAATTCATAGCTCTTCCGTAAAGTACGATACATTTAAATAATGCATATTTTCAATAGCGTACTCTACTTCACGGCCGAAGTAAATCACGAAGTAAACACGGCTTCTCATCGTCGTGATTACGCCGCCACCCGCGCACCAGAGGGGATAACTGGGAAGGCATGTAAAGTGCCTCGGACCCCACCAAGGGTCAAGTTGATGAGGAAGGCTTCATCAAGGTGAAGAAGAAAAAGAGGCCTCCTAGAAAAAAACCCGGTGTAGGTCTGCAACGGTCGATGATGGTACACTCCTGCGCTCAGCGGTACCGACGACGCTGCTGTACGTGTCACGGCTACACTACGCTACCAAAGCCGATGACATTCTGGAGTATGCTCGCAAGAAGTCCTTGTATACTCTGAGGATCGAGAAGCTGAATTCGCAACACAATAAGGCTTTCAATTCCTTTGTTGTGCGAGTTCCCACTGCCAAGCTGGAGACCTACATGAGCGAGGACTTCTAGCTAAGGGGTGTCGTATTCAGAAGATTTCGTGGAAGACTAAAAGACACCCCTGTACAGCGCAACATGTCGCCGAAACTAAATGTTATTTAGATTATAAGTTTAATATATTATTACATGTATGTTAGTCTGTAAGGTATATATTCTATGAGCCAGTAAGTTGTATAAAAATATTTTAGTCAATTTCTGTTGCCTGAATTAAATAAATTATTATTAATATGTATCTCGCTGAGATTCACGGGCTCTACCGGACCTTTGAAAGGCTTGCATGGGGACATGGGTCCAACACGTAGAGGCCCTTTGCGAGAAGTTAATGTTATGTAAGTCACCTGCTGCGATCACTTGCTGAAAATGAAGAAACATAACCAGCGAACTGACCCCGGCAGGAGCAAGGACTATTGTAAACTATGGAAAGAAAACAAGGGCTATATAAATAAGGTTTGATGGACATAAACTCGCCGCTAACTAGATGGGCCCTCAAACGGTCGTTCTAGGACAACTGAAGGCAACACCGGTGTGAGCGGCTCAGGGGTGTCGAGAGGTGTGCTGCGCTTTCTCCGAAGTTACTCGCGGCGTTATGCCCCTTAACACTTCCACCCCTGGAGTACATCGACGTAGACGTAGACATAGACCACATTATCTTCCTACGTCGATATAGCTCTCACGGCTCCACTGTGGATGGCCAATTAAGGATAGCCAGAGCCGAGAGTCCTGCGGGCTCCCTTCGGTTTCCACTCGACCGACGAAGACACGCCGAGGTTGGGGCCCAGACTGACTCTCTGAAGCACTCGGGTCCGTGGTGTCGTTACTCACCATCAGCTCGCCACAAGCTGCCCTGCGGGCAAAAAATTATTATTATTATTAAATCTGCTGTGGGGTTATAAAATGTGTCGTGTAATAAAGAAATTGATAGCTATCGCCACGAAGGCCGCGAACCGTTTTAATTTCATTAACTGCGGAGTGTAGAGCTTAAGAGCTTAATAAAAGCACTCACTGTAAAGGTAACTGATTAAATACTAAGTGAAACCAGATGTTTAATTTAAGAAGGACGACAATGGCAAAAGTATAAATTACGTCAATTATAAAGTTGTTTTTTTATTTTTCTATTTACATATCGTTTGTGCTCGTATTGTTATTATACTTCATATTACTTTACTAAATTACCACTTTGTATAAAATTTCTTGTGAAATATATTCAAAGCTGAATAATAACCAATTATATTTATGTAGTATTGTAGTATATTAGCTACTATGAACTGGCTAGGCGAACCTATGAGCACAAAAAATGATCAAAATCGATTAAGCCGTTTAGAAGGAAAAGAATTACAAACACACACACAGCGAATTTTATATTAAAAGATGTCGTTAAATAACAATAATAATTTTTCCCGCAGGGGTAGTCAGCTGTTAGTCTGTTACACCATGGGGCCAAACTAATGCTCCAAGGATGGCTCAGTGAAGGCTGCTCGAACGAATGTTTGTTGAACATCCACTTCGACATGTGGTCTTTGACGATTGGGAACCGTAAGGGGGCCCTTACGGTTCCCAATCGTCAAAGATCACAGGACAGGGCTTTCAGCTCTGACACGCCTTACTTGATCGTCCAGAGAAAAGCCATTAAAGTTATACTCTCCAATGTTAAAGTACATTTGTAACACTAATTTCGGAGAAAGCGCAATACGCCTCTAAACGCTTCGGAGCCAGTCACGTAAATGTTACCCTCTATCGTTCTATGGCGGCCATTTTGATGGCTCATCTTGCAGTTGACGAGTTACCTTATGCCAAGTATTATAGCATGTAACAGTACCCTTATAAATACTTATTAACTGGCCTCCAGGACTCCAAAACGCACCTAATGAACCCTTCACAATCTTGTAAAAATTTCCGCAACCGCCGGGTTCCATCATTCTTATGAATATTCTGAAGATTTTTCCCTTGCGAGAGAAGAAAAAAAAGTGGCAAGTTAAATAGTATAAATTTTTCATAAAGTGCATGTACATATTAGACTCAGATTCCCACGTAAGTGTGAAGGTCAAAGGGATCATAACAAAAATAATAGGTAAATATCACAAATAGACAGGGTCTTCTTTGAAGAGCAAGTGAAGATAGTGTATTAGACGAACTATGAAAGTGAAGGAAACCAGAGTGAACTTGTAAGGAAAGAACCTGTTGGAACTTTGTACTCTCGTCCTACCCCATATAGTTAGATATAGGTAGAAATAGATAGATAGACCGATGAATATTACAGAACAGGCCAAACTAACCTTCCTTCGGAATCAAATCCATTACTGATCCAGTTTGATAGGTTAATGTTAATGAAATAATGCTAGATAAGCCATCAATCGGTCGTAAAACAAAATGTATTAGGTACAATATATTTTGAAAGAGCTCCAAATTTTCGAAGTCAGAGGATACTGATCCTCAACGTGAGTACAAATGCCACTCCCCGGAGATGAGTTTCCAATTAACGGCGTAGATTAAGAAGATTATCGTTAGGACGTCAACATGCAATTTCCATAAAACAAATTTTCGTGCAAGACTTTCTATATAATTTACTGTTTTATTTTACTTAAGCAGTAACACTATTCAACACTTCGAAATTCTATTAAAAGAAACTAACGCCTACAGTAATTATTAACCCCCTTCCAAAATATACTCCCTCGGAGAAACAAGCACCTCTAAAAGTATTGTACAACATAACATATTTAGATATTTACAGTATAAACGAACAAAATTAATTCTATATTATATCTAACACAATTACAGTGCGTGTCGGTGTTGGTTATGGAGGATTAAACGAGGATTTTTGACCATATACCCTGAACTAGGCGGAAGCCTTAGGTATCTCAGGAGATAGTGTTCAGCCATGGACCTTATTTATTAGTGTTAGCTCCTTAATTTCTTTGTGTGTCCCTGTTGTTATATGTTCAGAAATTGTAGAATTAGATCAGATTTATACTTTTTTTTTCTGTGTGAAAAACGTAAAACGGTTCTTTATTGAGTATCCGTATATTTTAACCTTTCCAGGCGCCCTAAAATCTCCTTTGGAACTTAGAAATTAGATATACACTTTATACATTTTTTCTCTCTAAAAACGTACGAGTAGCTCAATACTAGGAATTATTCTTTGTTGTGGGTGCGTTTACCAACATCATTAAATTTAGTCAAACAAATACCTAGACCGAAGCAAACATTTGAGGAACATACAAAGATTTGCTTCGAGTCGAGATCGAACCCGTGACAACTCGATTGGTAGGCGGAGCGGTTTAAGCTCTTAACTACTGCACCAAGCCGCCATCAAATTTGAGCTATATGATAGATTTCCAAAATAATTTAATCGCAAAAATAAACTTAAATTACTTTTAAGTTTGAAGTTCATTTAAAAAGTTTCGATAGGAATCGTGAAAAATTTCTCAATGAACTATTTCGATTAGAGTGTTCCTAGCAGTGGGGTAACAAAGTTACCGGCGCGGCCTCGTAAATAGAAGCCAATCGAATATATATTACATACATTGAGTGTTGATAATGGAAATTTCTACCACTCTACTGACAGCTTTTATTGTAGTATAATGTTTAATGATGCCACAAGTACGAATATGGCAAAGGTAACTTAGATTTAATTTTATATATATATCGGCGCCTATATTTTCGGGATAGCAGTTTCAATGCTGGTAGCGGTAAAAGGTAGGTTTATCTTCGTTTTCTCAGTCGTTCGCATGGTGGCCGAACATGGAAATCTTGAAATAACCCGAGGTTCTTATCCAGTGCACTGATCTTCCTTGATATCCAGACTTTGGTAGCAAAATATCCGAAGATGCTTGCAATAATTGACGATTGATGGAATGCAGTGAGGTTAGCTGCCCCGCGATACGTCCGACTGCTCGCCCTATTGCCAATAGAATCACCTTTGCTCTTTGAGAATCACACAGTAGGGCCGTCCGCCGTCTCACATCAAATATCTATTATCGGTCGGTCGTCATCTGACATCAGTCATCGCATAGACAACTAACCACACTCAGGCAGTTATTAAAGACATAGAGTTTGTCTATAGACAAGATACTAAAATAACAATAACTGACTGACATTCCATTAAGTGCAATCTTCAAATATTGCTCAAATAATAGGCTCCAACATACATTAACCAAGCGGGGGTGTACACAGTATACCTCTGCCACCCAAGGGTGTTAGGCCCCATGTAATAGGGGGTGAGCCTATTGCTATTATACCAGACTTTGCACTGACACTGGATTTTAT
Organism: Phalera bucephala; assembly: GCA_905147815.2. NCBI lineage: Eukaryota > Metazoa > Arthropoda > Insecta > Lepidoptera > Notodontidae > Phalera > Phalera bucephala. Next base: position 16,191,026 of record LR990612.1, read on the forward strand.
TCTATATAAAACATACATAAGTATGACTTAGATTTGAACCCACTAACCCACCCACCTCGTGATCGTTATGCGGATTATTCGCTACTAGACGACCGAGGCAGTCTTTTATGGATTAAAAAAAAAATTGTAACCAAAGAAACATGCTTCATGGTTTGGTAAAACGGGGTAAAACTGACATTTATTTATTTATATGTTTAATGATGTTCAGCGTAAGTATAGTTATAATTATAACAATTATGCAACAAAATAGGACAACGAGGTGTAAATTGTCGCGCAATGGAATAGGTATTCAATTAACGTTTCAACGAACCGTTAAGTACCTACTGTAAAATTGATTTATTTTGAGATAATTTTGACGTATACGAGTACTTAAAAATCCACTTATAGAGCCTATTTTTTTCTGACCACCTCTTGCTCATAATCACAAGATAATATATTTTCATGATACACAACCTTCTGAATGAATTTAGATGAAACTTGGCATAAAGGTAGAAGATTGTCTAGAATCACTATCATCTCTACGTATTTTAAAACAAAGTCCCCCAGCCGCGTCTGTCTGCCTGTCTGAACGCGATAAACACAATAACTACCGAACGGATTTTCATACGGTTTTCACCAATAGACGGAGTGATTTTTTTATTCAATATCGATAAATAGTTACAAATTGCGCCAAACTGCACGATACAATTTGTTGGCGAAAAAGGCGCTCTGTTTGTCTGCAATACAGCTTGTAAACTTTTTATTATTATTGAAACAATAACAACTGTCACTTTTTTAGTAGTAGAAAGTACATTACTTTTAAGTTTCTCTTTTATGTTGCAATAAATGTATCTTTTTTAAGCCTCTCAACTAACTTATGTTATTATATATCACAGGTGCTAAGTAACGCCGTGTAGAGAACACGGCGTTACTTAGCACCTGTAATATAATTATTTTTAACTGAATCTATTATGAAGTTTCCTTGTATAACTTGCCTGGTACATCAACTTTTCGTTATCAATTCTTATCTTATCTATAATATTGTTCAATAGCAATGAGATATTCTACTTTAAGATGTACTGGAAGTATTTTACAAATTAAAAATAGGATTTCATAATCAGGTTTGCATTGTTGTTTAACTTTAATTTTTAACTAAGTATTTTAAGAGTCTAATTTGCAATTATTTTTTTACAATCCAACCGTGTCTTAAACTTGAGCCCGTAGCTTCTTAAACCATAGCTTATCAATGACTCAGCAAGTGCATAATAGAGAACATACAGTATGTTTGTTCGTACAATAGAGCTAAGGTGAAAGAATTTACCCATGATCGATCATAGTTTACCACAAACGTCATTTACGTGTAACTTCCAGTTTAGGTTACGATCCACTAACAAACCTAGGTACCTATACCAGTTCCTCTATACTTGAGCATAGGCAGCCAACTTTATCATTGTGCAGGCACTCATACGTATGACCTATAATGTTTATACTGTTTAACCCAGATTTACTTTTTCGGTCAAATTTATAATTATACCATTATCAGGTTCCCATTTAGTTATATTCTCAAAATCTGATTGTAAACGATCTTGCGCGTCTATAATATTGTCGGAACAATATATTAGACACAAATCGTCCGCGTACATAAAAGCTGTGCTTTGTTGTATCTCGTGAATGACACTGTTCACATGCATTATATACCCGACCGGACCATACACGGCTTCAGTCGGCACGCCTAGTCTCACTTTTACTTCAACTCCGGTGGTTCCGTCTATCGTCGTACGCAGGGAATTCAAGAGAAAGGTTGGAAGGAAAGGGGGTGTATAATTCACCCGTACGAATTCCGGGCGGGTCACTAGTAATATATAAAAATCAGCTTATATTTCACCACTGCTGACTGCAAAAACTTTCTCTGCCTAATCGAGGTGACAGAGATTAGGTCATACTCATACACGGACCCGGTGCGGATTGATGTAAGGAGAATAACATTATATTGGCAACAGAAATAATATTGCGGCGACAAAAACTTGTATTAAAGGTAACATTACCAATTTTCTACTAAAATATCCACGAGGGCGTACTAAACGCGTAAATTAAATTCCGCCGACAAATTTGTCGCCTGCACGTTGATGCCAGCTGGCGCTTCCCTCCAATCTGGTTATTACACTGTAATTGCATTTCCTTTTAGAGCGAAAAAGTATACATAGAAACTGCACTCTAAATTAACGGATTCACAAAAGACTTAAGCTACGATCCACACCCTCCTTTCCTAAATGTTTGGTAGGACGGTAGGAAGTAGCATTATTTCTTTCTAACACCTTTCAAATTCTGGTTTAAGATAAGGACGATATGATGGCCGATTTTCAATAGTAAAAATAATAAAGTTAGGACGATTGTATTATTACTACTCGTAGAAAGTCCGTTTAGCCTAATAGTATCGACAAATCGTACTGTTACGTTCACCTTTATTTAGTAAAAAACGAAAACATCAACTCGATAGCCTCACACTGAATTAATTTTCGTGCTAAACCCTCTGATTTCAATTACAAATTAAAAGAGTTGATGAAAAAACACGCTTCTTAAATATGACGTAAATAACTAGCAGAATAAGAATAGTGTGTGTGCCTTCATACACATGTACCGACTGCTATGTCGGCTTCAAAGTGTTACTTAATATTGTTAAGTACTACTCACTAAAGAGTCAGTGGTTGAGGTTCCTTTTGTCACTCCAATATAAAAATAGATGAAACAGAAAAGCCAAATCCGCTGACTTTACCGCTGGATCTTCTCAGTACAGGCCACGTTTCAAAACGATGGTAGATTAGTAAGTAGATTATATAAAAAATGTGAAGTTGACAATTTGTAAGTGCTTCTGTAAGGTTTATACAAAATAAATTATTAGAGCCCACTCTGTTCGGGATATATTGTCATTACCTAGCTATTTATATCATTATATAGAGTTTAGTGTCTGTTTAGAATTAGTATTGTATATTACTAAGTAATTCGTAATGGGCCCGCACCTGGATTTTTTAATCTAGTGTCTTTCTTATCATAAAGCATGCGATTGCTGTACAGTAACTTTTGCGCCTTTATTGGCAAAAGCAACAACCCGCTACTTTGTGAACGTGTCCAACCATCGGAACCCGCTTATCGTAGTCGCCGCCGACTATTCACCTGACTCCTATCAGCCGCTACCGCCGCCCGCTGCTTCGACCGACCGACCCTCCCGGTGCCAATACTTCTCTAAAATAATACAGATACCACACACAGAATCAGACACCGACCTCGCCGGCATAGTCGAAGAATCACTTGTTCGTCGACTGGTGCAGAGCACCATGGCGAGACACCTAGTATCTGCCCTTCCCCATAGCGACTGGCCTGGCCGAGGCCGTTCTCGCGTAAGGCGCCCTTGAACTGGTTGCCCCCTTGCCCTTCTAGCTCGAGCATAGTGGTTGCACGCTCGCCCTCTTGTTCAAGACAAAACAAGAGGGCGAGCATGCAAGCACTGGCCGCGGTACACACACACACACACACACACACACAAGTAAAGTAACTTTAAAAACGAATTAGTAATAATTTAAAGATTTTACAATCTTTTTTTGTGAAATTGCACTCCTCTTTACACAAATGATGTAGTAATCATGCAAAGATTGCTACAACAGCTACTTTTACACTGCCTTTACCTGTGACCTTCACCAGGTCATTGGTTCTACTGGGTGGGAGCCTGACGTTAAGTGACGTTTTTCGGTAAACGAAACAAAAACCACGCCACGTTGTCGCCACTCCAAAACCTCGAGTTATCAAATAAAAATAGTAAAAAACTTGAAACATGTGGAACATTTTTTTATATTTATCACTTCATTCACGTCAAACGTATTCAAATATTGTGTTAATTGATTGTTGTTTACATTTGATCTACATACTGATAACATGAAATTTACTGACGCAGTGAATTAAATACTTACAAATAGTATAACTAAGTAGTATAGAGATGTATGAAGAGACGTATGAACGTAGATGAAGCGAAAGAGTGTGTCAGAATAGTAGTATGTGGCAAACTGTAGCGTCTGCCTACCCCAGTGGGACAAAGGCGTGAGTGTATATATGTATGTAGAGAGATTTACTCAACTTATCTCAATGACGAATAATGTTCTACCTGAATATTATTTATACTCTTAAACATAAAGAAAATTTAAATTGCTCCATTGCTACTGTAGATGTAGGTACTTTACATTATCATTAGTCCAATCACATGTAAAATTTTCTTTAACATTTATAGCTCAATATATTATTTCGCATCATTTATAAGCCGTCCAATATATGTATATGTATTTAAAAAAAATTTCAAACTTTAGTACCTATTTCATGAGGTAACAGTACTACGGGATTTACATAATTATATTAATTATTGGGTGTGTAGTGGGGTCTATTGCTACTGTAACGGTCCTGTAAATGCCAGACTCCGGGGTGGTAGACACAAAAATTAAGTTTTGGTATGAATAACAATCATATCCACAAACATTTTAATAAACTTATCAAAAAGATTTTTATAGTGATGTGTCCAGGTCATGTCTGAATGCCCAGTACGTAAATACGTAGTGAACATCGAGTGACTATATTAGATATTCTAGGATGATAAAATGCTTTCATTTCACTAATAAGCAGTAAGCACCTTAACCTTATCTAGACAAGACAATAAATATGTTTGCTTAATATCCAAAACACGTGCAGCACGTGTTTTGGATATTCTATGAAGACCCTACACGAGATCGACATCATAAGAGCAGCGGGCCCGAAATGGACACAAGTGGCCAAAGACAGAGAAAAATGGACTTCTTTGGAGGAGGCATCACAAGAGGGGTTCGCAAATTAAAAACTTTTTGTTATCACTAATTATTATTATATATATATATATATATATATATATATATATATATATATATATATATATATATATATATATATATATATATATATATCACTAATTATTATTATTATTATATATATATATATATATATAAACAATACAATTGTGATGATGATGATGATTATTCCGACCGATTTCGGCCAGGGCGACCACTTTGACCCCTAGGCGGAGTAATGGCGCTGGTGCGCTCGAAGATGGCTTATGTGGCCTATCTTCGCGGTGAAACTCCGTGCACACTGAGGGCACGTGAGTACGCCGTTCTCATAACTGTATGGTATGGCAGCAGGTGGGCGAGCCTTTAACTGATCGCGTTTGGTCAGCTTTACGCTGAGCCTCGAACTCGCGTACTTGGCTGTTCACCATCCTGCGCCATTCTGGCCGCTGTGCTGCCAAACGTTCCCAACGATACAATTGTATTAACTGATTATCTCAGCTAAATCGACATCATTAGAATTTTTCAGGACTCGTTCGCCATTGTATTTGTATAAACCGCACGAACAATGGTTCCAATGAATGTCGATATTAAAAGAAAGAAAGGGAGCTGATTACGGCACATTTGAATTTATAATAGGCATCGTTAGGTCGACTTGGGTAAACTCGAAAATCCAGTAAAGCCTTCATCTTTAGTCAAGTTGTGCTTAGAATAACACGGGATAAAATATAATAAAACTTATCCCATTAAAATTCTGAGTGTAATCATTAAATCAACCACTGTTCCCTTTAGCACATACTTTTACGCTTGTCCTGGTTTGTTTAGTCGAGGTTCAAAGAGCTTTTCGAGTTCCTTAAAAGGGGTTTTTAAGCTACGTCAGATTAGAAAATTTACCTCGGTCCTTTATAAACAGAACGATTAAAAGTGTACAACTTTGATCGTTTTGAGAGTACCATTAATGTTTTCTTTGATACAAGTTAAATTAGAAATTATTGATATTTTGTTAAAAATTAATAATTTTCACACATAGATATATTCCAACGAGTAAATCAATAGTACGACTTACACGTTACATATATAATTCTGACTATAGCAATGTTAATATTACTTATATGACACAAAATAATTATTATTTACATGTTAAAAGGTTTAATAATTTTATTGCGCTTAAGAGTGGTATGAAAATCAAGAATATTCCGAGAGCAGAGATTTCTTGCGGCAAAGCGGTTTGTAAGCGGCTTAAAGTGTCCCTGATTCACAATTCGAGTCTACTCTCAGTGGATAAAATTGTTGAAACTTTACATTTTACGTTTTGACAAGCCTTACCTTACAGTTTGATACAATTTAAATGCCCCTATAAAATAACTTTTTAGGGTCTCTTACACCACGTTCGAACGTGACCACGTGAAGGCTTAAGTTGAATATTATTCTGCTTCAGCACTGTCAATTTGACAATTAAAGTTGCAACTAAGTATATGTATGAATTTCACCATATCTGACTAGCCTTATCCGACAGTCACATTAAACAGTTTTAATTGCCGAGTAACGCTTATCGAGAAGTAACTCACCAACACTTTATTCGAGAGTTATAAAAAAGTTGGAGAGAATTCACAATATGGACGATTTAGCGCAGTGATTAAGAGCTTAAGCCGCTCCGCCCACTGTGTCTAATAGTCGCGGGTTCGATTCCCGCACGGGACAAATCTTTGTGTGATCCACAATTATTTGCTCCGGTCTGGGTATTTGTGCATGTGAATTTTCATGTTTGTAAACGCACCCACGACACAGGAATAAATCCTGTGGGGCTACGTTTTTATAAAATATTAAAAAAAAAAGAAAAAATATTAAATTGTAGATTTTATTAACATTCAACCCGAACTACACCACTGGAGTAGGTAATTATTAAAACACAGTTATTACAGACGTGAACAATTTAAGCCTAAAATAACCATGTGTTATCATAAAATGTAACTTTAAAATTATTTAATTTTGAAGTTGATTAAAATACATTACACTCTAATTTTTATTTATTCTTGATAGATGGGTATTAGAACTATTGCCATAGTTCGAAACCTACTAAGGGCTACATACATGCCTTTTTTAAATTATTCTACTAGCTACTCCATTATGTTGGACTGTATTTGTATCATTCCGATCGAATCCCGATCACTCATATAATTCCATATAGATTAAACGTCTACTTTAGCCATATTATATAAGCCATGCGGCTACAGGGCACGATATAATCATTTAAAAAAAACCTGTCCATACCTAACGAATTTTGTTATAAATTAGTGTGTCACACCAATAGCAGATAGTGTATCAAATACGTGTAAACCTTATAGAAATTATATAGAACTAAACAATTTTGCTTTTCATTTACATATCAAAGTAGATCACTAGAGAATGCATAGTAATGATGAACGACAAATTATTTAAATCAAGTCACTTAGGGACTATCAAAGGCGACATCAAAAGAAATACATCAGTAGGCATGAAAATTAATCCGAAATATTCGTGTTGTAAAGTCCTTTATGCAATAGTCGGCTTCTAAAGGTAAACACCGCACTAATAATTTACCAAAGGTAGGGGAATACGGGTCGTCCGTCAACGTCGAACGGTTAATCCCCTTACCCAAATACGGGACCAGTAGTTCGGTCAATGACTACGAAAATTGGGGAACACCAGTCCACTGTACATAAATTTCAGTTACATGCGTTTACAATGCAATTTCTCGTGAATATGTTGTAATAGGGTGCGAAACGGGAGAATAATTGCTATGTTTTTTAATAAATAAATTTAGTACTTACCATTTTTTTAGTACTTACTATACGTAGCTTAACATTCTCAGTTTTTAAAACTGCTTCCACACTTTTGTTTTAAATCGGACCTATTATTTTTCGTGATCTAATTATATTTAAATATGTTGCTAATGTTTTAGTTTTGGCAATATTCAACAACCTCTGCAAAATAAAGAGTATTACTGATTTGAAAAACTGAGAGTGTTAGGTTACTTACGTTGCTGGCCGTACTAAAACTGAGAAACATGTTACTTTTTATAAAACATTTCCCAACGCTTAGAACAATTCTTGTGTTTTTAAACATGATTTTTATAGACACAAAAACTAAGACCAAAACAGATTATTTATGGGTCATACAAAAATTCGTCCTAGGTAAAGATGGAGCCCGTGATTATTCATTCCAGTCCACGGAGCAGCCAGCTCTGACCGCTACATCCCATAAAGGGGAACCGCGAAAAATACTATGATTTGCTATGGATACTCAGGCCCACCTGCGGGGTGCGGCGGTATCAAAACATTTTAAAACTTACAACGGGACGGTGATACCCGTTTTGGTAATTATAATGTACCGTGGGTATGCTCAGGGCATATCACTGTTTAAAGACTGTAGTTGCTATGCTGTAGAGCCCAGATCTACAAGATAACCACTGGCAGACCTGTTATAGCGATATTTTTTGCTCCAGATTCGAGAGACGCCGAACCTTTCGTGTCAAATATCCCAATAGTAACAGGTCCTGACCCAATTACGATTGAAACAGACGACACGGAACTAGTTGATGGGACACCACCAATTGATGAGGGGCTCTCACCCCGTAACAACGATGGGACCCTACCCATTGTTGAGGAGTTGTTAATGGCCCTGGGGGCTGTGGAAGAGACACCGAACAAAAACTACTTTGTGACACCATCCATATAGATACTTAAATCCGAAGAGGCCTCATCGCCTCGCTTATTAACAAAGAAATGAAGGATTGCCTCACTGAAGAGGCTTTTAACCTGCTCTTCGGCAGCAACTTATCGGAAAAAATTAAAATGACCAAAGCAGTCAAAGGACCAGTTCAGGACCTCAAGACATCCGAAAACTACGGGACCAACTAAAGCCCAACCAACAGGACCAGGTCTTTAAACTGGCGGGGGCCCCCTCGTCCAAGAATGCAGACAACAAGAGGGAGGAGGCCGAACATCAATAAACAAGCAAAACAGTGAGGGAAGGAGGACAAGGGACCGAAGCTACCCTTTCGGAACAACAACCCCAATCACAGGCGTTAGAAATTCAGGTAGATAGACTTCCACTGTTCATATCACAATGAAAAAAAATAACCAGGGATCCTACTGTGTTGAGGTAGGTATCTGGATATCACATACCATTTGCCGAGATACCATCTCAAACATACATTCCAATGAGTTACTCATTCACTTCTCTTGACTTTAACCAAGTTATTACTCAAGTTCTGTTCAAGTATATTCTTAACATGAAAACCCAACGGTGATTTTAGATTTATACTAAATTTAAAAAACTTGAATAATTTTATTACTACAACCCATTTCAAATTAAAGGACTACCGTAAAGTTTGCACATTGTTAAATAAAGACTTTTATATGGCAACTATTGATAAAAAGGATGTATATTACATGTGCAGCATTGATCCCTCTCACAGAAAATATCTGAGATTTATATTTGACAGAAAAATGTATCAATTTAATGTCCTTCCATTTGGACTGTGCACTGCCCCCTATGTTTTCACCAAACTTTTAAAACCAATAGTAGCACAACTCCGAGGAAGGAGTCTAAAGTCTGTACAATATCTTGATGACTGGCTATGTATAGCAACAACATATCAGGAATGCCTTGATAATAAGTGATCAAACGAACTTACCTGAAGTGAAGTTCGATCATTATTATACGAAGTCCTTCGTTCGAAGATATAAACTATATTGGTAAGAATCAAAAATGTTACCTGCACAGGACTGAACTGCACAGGAACACCTCATGGATGAAACCTATGAGTAGTATGACCTTCAGCACATATCTCGTATGGGCCCCAAGTCTTGCGGATCACGCCGATGTATCTCGTACACCACTCGTGTCCTTGAATTATCGTCAAGTCTTGCGGACCACGTCGATGTATCTCGTACATCACCCGTGTCCTTAAAATGCCATCGATCCTGAACAATCATCATAATTGATGAACGTCCCCCTAATTTCTCTTATTGGAGGTATAACATTGCCAATTTATAGACGGTTAATAATCGTTTTCAGGTATATTTCGTGTTAAACTGTTTGTACACGAATAGGGACGTAGACTTCATAAGTTTACTTTTCGGACGACGAAGCTTTCCCAAATTTTAATATGACGAAACTCACGTCTCCAAATATTAGATATTATATAAATAAACAAGTTAAGCTGAAAACACCACAAATAAACAACTATCGGTTGATCTTTTTAGAATGTACTTCTTTGCCAGGACGTAAACTTTTCTAAATTTGCCTATACGATGTTTTAAATTTATTTCACAAGGTCACTTGAGTATATTACAACCTTTTTGTTATATAATTTCAGTGCCATAACAAGTTATTAAATTAAATGTCGACCAAAAACTTTATTACAAAGCGTCGGCTGCCGCGCTTTCAAAAGAATGGTTCCAGAGGTTATGTCCACAGATACCATAGAGGCGGCGTTGACTTTTGAAGGATTTAAATGACGCGCGGTTGCCAAGCGACTCGAGAGAGCTGCTAATATAGTTTATATCGAGAACGAAGGACACAGTATAATACTAATCAAACCAAAGCATTATTAATACAACTAGGGTTCATTATTAATGAAAAGAAATGTCAACTTACTCCCTCAAAGGAATGTAAAGTCCTTGGTTTAATGTTTAATTCAAATACAATGACCATAGGGATAGACTCTGGAAAACGAAAAAAATGTCTTTATCTAGTTAAAAAATTAATGACAAAGGCAACCTTCGCCATTAGATTCTTAGCTCAGGTACTTGGAACATTGTCAGTCTGCCCAGCCATTCAATATGGACTCCTTTATACAAAGCAGTTAGAATGAGATAAGTTCTTGTCTTTCAAAAAACATAATGATGACTATGAGGCGCTTATTCCTCTTGCCTTGGGGACACATTGTTACCTCTTGCCTTGGGGATGACGCTGACGTTGAACGGCAACGTAGGGCTCTGTGCATAGTGGGTAATATGCTCGCAAGAAGGTTTTGCAAGTCGTCGCCTGATGTGAGAATCTGTTTGTTTCGATCCTTCTGCCAAACATTCTACACCTGTCAACTTTGGACAAATTGTACTAATAAAGCGCTCGACACCATACGGGTGACCTACAACAACACTTTTAGACACCTAATGGGGTTAAAGCGCTGTTGTAGTGCCTCCGGGATGTTCGCTGAGGCCCGCGTAGACTCTTTTACTGCTATTCAGCGGAAACGTATAGCTTCTTTTATGACCAGGGTTGACTCGTGTAGCAACAAAATAATTAGAAGTCTGGCAGACAGACTGCAGCTGACTGCAACGTATAGAAAATGGATTGAGATTGTGACGTGAAAGTGAGGAAATTATTATTTATATTTTTATTATTTTCTTTTTTCTATGATTTCTCCCAATTTCCTTACTTTTAGTTTTTTTTTTATTTACATATTATTTTATTTTTTATACTAAATGAATATTTGTAAAACTATGGATCTCTGTGTCTGCAATAAAAATTTTTATTATTATTATTATTATTATTATTATTCCACTACCTGACCACTGTTACCCGGACCTTCAACGGTTGTTAAAAACTTTACCCAACTCTGTAACTCCAATCAGAAAAAATATATTTATATATACATATAATATAAATACAGATGCATCTTTTTCCCGCTGGGGTGCTTCTTGTGGCAGATTAACAGCTGGTGGCCCATCTTATCTTATCTTATCTTATCTTATCTTATCTTATCTTATCTTATATTGGCTTACCGGACCGAGGATACCTCTGGCGCACTTCGACCCATGGGATCTTTTGTGTTGTCCTTGCCCTAATGCTCTTACGTACCTGAAGTGTCTAGTACTCCCTGTATTAGGTTGTAAATTCCAGCAGGGGGACAGAGCCCTAGTTCTTCTGGGTTTGGATAGGCCACTCTCAGCAGTTCCATTCGCCGCGCAGCCAGAGCGTCGCAGTGACAGAGGACGTGTTTCATGGTTTCAGTTTCTGTGCCACAGCTCCTGCATACCACGTCGCCGCATAGGTTCATCTTGTGTAGATGTTCTTTCGTGCCATAAATGCTCCAGTTATTTGCCTTAGTTGTAGTCTACTATATTTTGGTAGTCTCTTGCTGTCGCTTTCACACCATGCGAAAAGGAATTCCTTTGAGTGTCGAAGCCCTGTGTGTGTTTCCCATTCTTTCTTGTGTTGTTCTTGGGCATATTTGAAGAGTGCGCCTCTATAGGCACCGTCTGGTATGCCTATGAACGGTTCTGCACCGACGGGTTTTTCCATTGCTCCCTTCCTGGCTAAGTCATCCGCACGCTCATTGCCATCAACTTTCGTGTGCCCAGGGACCCAGACTAACCTGACCGTGTTGCGCACTCCGCAGCCAGTGCTGAGTTTAGCTCATAGGAGCCGACGGCCTTGAGGGCAGCCTGACTATCAATAAAAATGTAGACTTTCTTGCCCGTGATTCGTTTGTCCAATATCTCTTTTGCACAAATGTTTATCGCATAGGTCTCTGCCTGGAATATTGATGTAAACCTGTCCATGCTTTGACTAAGGCTGTATCCTTCCGTGTATACTCCGGCTCCCGTTCCAAACTTGGTTTTGGATCCGTCAGTGTACCATATCATTTGCTCCTTGCCTTGCTTATTTAGACCACTTTTCCATTGTTCCCTGGTTGGGATGTGAGTGCTAAATCTCTTATTGAACATGTATGTGGTTAGGATCTTGTCGCTTCTCATGTCCCTTATGTCATCTAGTTCCTTGTCCGGTTCTAGCTTGGTGTGTTCGAGGCCTGGCGCCGTTATGCTCCATAGTCCAGCTTTCTCTAGCCTATAGAGTGCCTTCCTTGCCTCAGTTTTAATGACGATATGTAATGGAGTCAGGTTGAGTAGCCTCTCCATAGCTGCCGTCGGTGTTGTTTTGAATGCACTTGTGATGGCCAGGCAGGCTGTCCTCTGCAGTTTTGTTAAGGAATCCCTGCACGTCTGTGTCTTAGTACTAGGCCACCACACGATGCATCCATACGTTAATGTCGGTTTTACCATAGTGATATATATCCAGTGCATTATTTTGGGCTGTAGTCCCCATGCCTTTCCATACGCTGACCTACACATATTCAGCACTCTCAATGCTTTGGCTATGGTTTGATCAACATGTGTATGCCACTTTAGTTGCTTGTCTAGGGTCAACCCCAGATACTTGACCTCAGTGGTCCATTTAATTTTACTTCCGTACATATGCAAGTCCTGTAGACCCGTCAGTACCTTTTTCCTTGTAAACAGGATGACATTAGTCTTCGTCGGGTTGACCGAGAGGCTATTTGTTGTGCACCAGTTTGTTACTTTATCTAGAGCTTCCTGAATCAGTGTCGATACTGTGTTTGGAAACTTCCCATTGATTGCTATCACTATATCATCCGCATGTCCTACTCCGTAGAACGGACCTTTGTTGATTATCTTCAAGAGAGAGTCCACTACCAGGCTCCACAGAGTCGGCGATAAGACCCCTCCTTGCGGGCATCCTTTAGTAGTTCTTACGGATAGCCCTTCTCCTAATAAAGTGGACTGGACTATCCTGTCCTTTAGCATGTTTTTGATCCATCTGATAAGAGTTGGTTCTATCCCATGCTCTATAGCAGCTAATTCTATGGATGAGAATGTTGTGCGATCAAATATCGATATCCAGAAAAGCTGCAGCACAAATTTCCTTTTGCTGCAGAGCCATCTCTGCGCGATTCACCACATAGGGCAATGCCGTATCCGTAGACTTACCAGGTAGATAAGCGCATTGCATCTTATGTAGGGGATAATCCTTTAGTGTACCATCCTTTATGTGCCTATCTATCATTTTCTCTAGACATTTTAAAAAGAATAAGGACAGGCTGATTGGTCTGTAGGATTTGGCATCCTCATAGTTGGATTTCCCTAGTTTGGGAATGAACGTCACCGTCACCTGCCGCCAGATTCTAGGGGTATGCCCAAAGGCCACGCACGCCCTGAATAGTCTCCACAGGTGTTGGCTGAGTACTGGTTCCCCTTCTTGTAGGAGGATGGGATAAACACCATCCGGACCAGGGGCCTTAAATGGTTGAAAGCTCTTTAAGGCCCATTTGAGTTTGTTCTGTTCCACGACTTTGCCTACCGTCTCCCAGTCAGCTCTACTTGTCTTTAAGCTTAGCTCATCTATATGGACATCACACATGGTATCCTCTCCCTGTATTGCTACTGAACCCGGGAAATGCACGTTGAACATTGTTTTCAGTGTTTCTTCCCCATTGTTTGTAAGTTCCCCTACCTCATTCCTCACTGTAGTAAGTGAAATTAATTTGGCCATGGATATTGCATTGGCTAACCTCATACCCTCAAGGAGGCTGTCTATGCTTTGGCAGTCTTTTCGAAGACCTTCTTTTTGCTCTCCGCACTTCTGTATTGAACCTCGTGAGTATCGTAGAATATTCCCCAAAGTTCTTGGTTGCTTTCGCAGTGTTGAATGCACGTCGAGGTTCTACTCTTAATCGCGCTAGCTCTGGTGTCCACCATGGGTCACGTTTCACTATGACTCTGCTCTCCGGACAGTTATTAGTCCAGGCGGTTTTTACTGCCTGAGCTACGCTATCCGCTTCGAACTCTATATCCAATACAGAGCTGAGTCTGCCTCGGACCTTTCCTAACTTTGCTTTAAGGTCACTTTTATATGCGGCCTAATCAGTGTTCCTTGGGTTCCGCCTTCTTGGGTTTATATTAAACGTTTCCATCCCATACTGAAAACATATATAATTGTGACCGGAGGATGAGATTTTATTGGAGACATGCCAGTTGTTCACCTGGCTACTCGCTCTATTTGACGCAACTGTAATGTCAATAACTTCCGCCCTACGTCTATTTACAAACGTGGGCCTATTGCCTCTATTGAGAATTTGTAAAGGAGTGCTTACCAGAAAGTCCAGAAGTTTTTCCCCTCTTTGATTAGTGTCTGAGCTGCCCCAGACGACGTGATGCGCGTTTGCGTCACATGCTACGATTAGTTCAAACTTCTTGTTGCAGGAATATTCAACCAAGTCCCGCAGATGCGTTGTAACAGGGTCCGCGCTTTCGTAGGGCAGATAGGCAGGTGAGAAGATGACTACTCGGCTGCCCTTGTTACCTTCCAATTTTAACTTCACCGTGGTGAGGTCCCTATAACAGAAAGCGTTTATGCCATCCCTGACAAAAATGCAGGTTCTCATGTCATTAGTTGTGCAATTGTGAAACAGGTTTCCCCACGCTCCATCATGGCCCTTTATCTGTCCCCTATAAATATAGGGTTCTTGAATAAGTACTAAGTCAAATTTAGCTCTTCGCAGCTGGCGATCTAGCATCGCCGTAGCCGCCTTAGAATGGTGCAAGTTAATTTGTACGCACCTTAAGCCAAGCTCCTTTGTTGCCTGGTTGTGTTTAGTTGGTAGTCCACACTAGGGACTACCCACCTTGCAGCTCTCCTCCGGTTCGCTGCTATCTGGGGCTTCATCGTCCTCCTTTATTGGGGAAGATGTGATGCCCAGCTTATCGAAGCCGCCCGCTAGTCCATCCGATCTCACCGACATGGCTGGCGATGGGACCGGACAGTCCGCGAGCAGTGCCTCCTCCTTGTCTGTTGCAGGGGTGTTTCCCCCCTGCTGATGGTCTGGTAGTGTCTCCACCGGAGTAGTGTGGGGTACTACCGCTGGTTTATCGGACCCGACCGCAGCCTTCTCTTTGTCCTCTGACGTTTCAAGGACTTTGAAGTAGCTGCGGTCAAGCCCGGCGTGCAGCATGTACCCGGCTTTTTTGATGCTATCAGCCGAGGACTGATCCATCAGGATGATGCTCCTAGCCTGTCGTCCCTCTGTCGTCGTGTTTATGACTCTCCAGCGGTCCGTGAGGATAACCTTATGGAGTCGCTGGAGCATCTGAAGCTCCATAGACAGAGAGACCTTCTCACTCACGCGTGTCCTCTTCCACGCCATTTTCACAGGACGGGGTAAGTCCCTATCCCTGATCACCTTGACCTTGACACCACCGACAGTTTGACCGTCGTAGGGCCTCAGCCAGGTGATCGCCTCGTCGCTGGAGCTTGTTAGGCTGATGATGCCGCCCTGGACCCCCTTCCATTCAATGGTGAGGACCGGATCGCTCCACATCCTCCCCCAGATGACCTCCTTGATGTTCCAGGCAGTCTCCTCATCAAGCATTGTTTTGGGATAGTCATCCGCAATGATGACCATCCTTGTCATGGTAAGGGCATCCTTAAAGGAGAACCCGAGGTGAACTCGCTTCAGATCCCCTGCCGTATCCCTGGCTTCATCGCTGACCTCTCTCGCCCGTTTGGAGAGCGTCGCCTCCTGTACGGGCGTCTGAGAGACAGCCGATTGCCTTGCGAGCTCGATTCGCTTCCTCCGCTTAGCGAGCCCGCTGAGTCTTTTGCGTCCCTTAGGGGGGACATGGTCACGCAGTCCGCCAGCACCGGTCGCCTGGGTGGTTTGGTTTCCGGGCAACCGGGGGCAGACCGGAAGACGCTGTGTCTCCTCCAGATCCGCAACACATAAGTGCAATTTTGGGGACCAGACTGGCGCCACCACTGGGGTTCGCTGCCGTCGCTTGTCCCGCTGCCTTTTTCGTGCCCGAGGGCCTTACACTTTGCCCCGAGGGGCCTTGTGTGCATGACGCACTTTGTCCCTTTTGGGGTGTCCCTGTGTCCCTTTGTCCCTCTTGGTTTGGGGTTTTTCTTTTATCTTTGTCCATGTAACTTTATGATATTCTTCACTCTGATGATTCCCCACCCGCCACGGAGTTCTCACCTTTGGGGATGCTTTATAAGCACCAGGGCTATCATCAGAGTATAGGGTTCCAGGGTGAGTTGGCCACGAGGCTAACGGTGTTCGCTTCCACTCCCACGTAGTGTAGGCTCACACCGCCGCCTGCGGACCCCTTCACCCCAGAACCCTAGCCTAGCCTATCTGAGGGATGGACTTCAGCCGATTGACCAGTAGCCACGCGGCTACGTGACAGCCTCACGTTTGGACAGAGATCCAGACCGAAGAGGCGTGTTGCCGGCGACAGACAACAACTACCGGTCCATCGCCGACTCAACCTCCAGGACTCCTTCACCCTGCTGTACGGGTCACCGCGCACGGCACAAATACGCAGGAGATTGCCCCCCCCTCCCCCCCCTACCCCCTGCCGCAGCACCCAATCCCAAGCACCGCGCCATGTCAGGTCATCCGCCATCGCCAACAAGATCCCCCGTGAGGGAAGATATTGACGATACCCGGGGTGCACCGTCCCGTTGCCATTGTCGTTCCTCTGGACGTATCCGCGGGACAAGCAATGGGTCGGGCGCACTAGGAGGTTACCCGACCGTAGCACCCCAAAAGGTGCCCATGGACAAAAGAGGAATCCCAGCTACATATAAAATACCCTTGAACTAAAAGCTGCCCTTTTTGATTTTAAAAGTTTTGCTAAAAACCTATCCCATTGTGGAATCCTTATGCGAATAGACAACACCACTGCAATTGCGTATATTAACCGTTTTGGTGGAATACAACACCCATACCCAACATATGTATACATGAGGTAGCATAAATTATCTGGCAGTGGTGTGAAGAGCGACAGATATTTGTTTATTGCTCATACATAAATACAAAAGATAACACAATAGCAGATTTCGAATCAAGAAAAGCATTAAATCACACAAAATGGGAATTAAAAAATATCTGTTTTAAACAAATTGTTGAATTATATGGTAACCCAGAAATAGACTTGTTCGCTTCAAGAACTAACACTAAATGCACTATGTGTCATGGCACCCAGACCCGCTAGCTTATAAAGTAGATGGCCCTGGAGTGAACTTTCTTTTATGCTTTTCCGCCATTTTCTATGGTGATAAAATGTATAGAAAAAATTTTGACTGACAAAGCAACTGGATTTTTTTTGTACCTTGCTGGGAAACACAACCTTGGTTTCCTATGTATAAGAAACTATTGGTCTCAGAACCAATTATATTCAACCCAAATAGTAATTTACTTATTCTATGTAATTCCAGCACACCACATCCTCTCCACTGCAACTTATCACTGATGTTAGGGATTCGCCAGGCCTACCTAAACTCCGGTGTCGACAAATTAGCAGTGGAAATAATGCTCTCCTCAGTCAAGCAACACACTTAAACAATACTTACCTGGAAATAAAACTATTTTACGGATTTTATCGCGGTTTATTTTTGTCTTTTAGTTCCCGAAGTTTCGAGTGCTTTGCAGCACCCATGGTCACGGGAGGTTACCTTGCATCACTGCGTGGTTTTCCTACTGTCACGCCAAACAGATAAATGCGATTGACGCTCCGGTAACCGAAATAATTAACTATCTTACCGAAAAAATTCACGAAGATGCATCCTATGGCACACTCAATTGCATAAGATCTTCCTTGTCGCTAGTAATAGGACCCCAAATAGGAGCAGATGAAAAAACTAAAAAATTGTTCAAAGGTTGTTTTAGCTTACGTCCAAGTAAGCCAATATATCAATATACCTGGAATGTCTCCGTTGTGCTCAATCATTTAGAAACAAATTATACCGATTCGATTGAAGTCATGTACTCTTAAGACTGTTACCCTTCTAGCTTTAGCAACGGGTCAAAGAATACAAACACTAGCTTCTGTTTTCACTAGCCAAATAAATATTATAAAATAGACAAACTCCTGAAGACCTCACCACATAATCAAAACCAGCTTATGTTAGTGTTACCGTTCTTCCTTGATAGACCCAGTATTTGCCCAGCTAGGTGCTTAATCAACTACCTAAAAATTATTGAAAATATAAGAAAATTCAATCAACACCCAATTTATTTATATTTAAAAAAAAAACCACATTCTACAGTTGGTGTCAGTACACTCAGCCGGTGGATAAAATCTGTATTAGCCGCAAGTGGAATAGACACGTCTATTTTCTCTACCCACAGCACTAGGCACGCATCAAAATCAGCCGCGTTCATGAAAGGGGTAAACATTAATGAGATACGCAGGACGGATGGGTGGACTGATACTTCTACAACCTTTGCCATATTTTATAATCGCCCAACTATTAGTAATAACGTGGCATTCGCTGTGGCCATTTTATCAGCTGATGTAAATATATAAGAAATTACACATTTTCTTAGATAAGTTAACTAATGTTATCTTCTTCTTCTTCTTCTCCAGCCGAAAGACATCCACTGCAGGACAAAGGCCTCCCCTAAAGACCGCCACAACGACCGGCTTTGTGCTGTACGCATCCAACTGCCACTTAAGTTTAGCAATTCTTAGTGCTATGTCAGTGACTTTGATCCTCCTGAGGATCTCCTCGTTTCTGATTCGATCCCGCAGGGTAACTCCGAGCATAGCTCTCTTAATCGCCCTTTGGGTGACCTTGAGCCTTCTTATGAGGCCCATCGTAAGCGACCATGTCTCAGTGCCGTAAGTCATCACTGGCAACACACACTAGTCAAAGACTTTTGTCTTAAGACACTGCGTAATTTTTAACGAGAAGATGTTACGTAGCTTCCCGAAACCCGCCCAGCCTAGCTGGATTCGACGATTGACTTCTTTCTGGAAGTTCCAATGTTATAGTTCTATGTAACTAAATGTAAATGACGGCCGTTGGGGCAGAAAGGTTCTCGAATAGCGACCACGTACCGGAATACGTGGAGTGGGTAGGCCCCCTACAAGATGGACCGATGACCTGGTGAAGGTCGCGGGTAGAAGTTGGATGCGTACAGCACAAAGCCGGTGGTTGTGGCGGTCTCTAGGGGAGGCCTTTGTCCTGCAGTGGACGTCTTTCGGCTGAAGAAGAAGAAGAAATGTAGAGACACATAGCACATAATTAGTTTAATAATAAATGTAACTGATTGTGAAACAATTGTAATAATAACGGATGATTGTTATAGTCATGGAACAGAAGAGTATTTTTTAATTTTAATTAAGCATAGTTTAATCCAAGGATTAAATAAGGATGTAACTAATTCTACAAACAGACTTTAAACATCTAGTTTTCTTCATAATAATAGAGGACTTTCTTAATAGAGGACGAGACAACAAGGAACATAATTTAACAATCAAACAAACGACAACAATCGAACTGCACTTGGTAACACGTGCAGTTCGATTGTAATTATGCTCCTTGTTGTCTCGTCCGAAGATAATGAATCCCACCCACCTATACCAGGTCCACCTGTACCCCATGATTGTAAAATCAGTGATACACCTACTTAGTAACTTTAAACTGAATGACAGTTAAAACGCTATCGAGTTGACATGCTATTTTATCTGCACTATAAATTTTAAGGACTTTGCACAAACAGGTAATTGAAGTAAGTCTAACGCCATAGATTAGACGTGCCATCCTTTTCAGATAAGTAAAAAATGTACTAAATAAAGATGAACCTGACAGCGCGCTTTATCGCCAACATTACGTTAACGTCAATCTGCTTGTACTAAACCCTCTGTTATCAGTTTTAAGAGTGTATCTGCGAAACACGCATTTTACTCGTATGAGTGCAATGCACGTGTGGGACTACGTCCCAGCCTATGTTCACCCTATCGTATGCTCACTAGAATGCATAAGTACATCCTACTAGTATCCTACTACTACTAGCAAAGATGCTACCAAATGTTTACTAATTATCTTAAATGTAAGCCTTATTATAGTGTCTTCATGTACAAAGCTAATCAATAAAACCATTTTTAATTAAAAGAGATTACATTAAGAATGACAAAACAGATATACAATACGAAAGTGGAAGGATGTAGGTACCGGGGAAGACCTAGATTATCTTACCGTGATAAACAGACCGTGTCTTATCTACAGTGCAAGTGCAGTATATTAGACGAACTACGAGAGTGGTGGAAGCCAGAAAGGTTGGTAAGAAAAGAACCTGCCGAAACTATGTACTCTCTGCCACCCCGTAAGGGATCTCCCGTGGTGGTAGAGATAGAGAGATAACATCTTTTCAAACATCTTCAATTTCCGCACGTGATAAAGCTTTTTGACCCACATACAAATGAAGAATCACTTTTTACGGTACTTATTTTTTATTTTGGAAAAAATGAGTTTGAATGACATTAGATTCAAAATTTTATTTCCATCTGATACAAAGACTGTACAAATTGACGTCAAAATTGTTCGCCCTTTTAAAATGATTTTTTTTCTCCATTTAAGTACTTTTGACAGTAATTGGATATTTTGCACTACCTGAAAAAAATGTAAGGGCTAAAAAGCTTTAATGAAAAGTTACTTCTCAAATATGTATTTATTTACGTTTTAGGTGCATATATAAATAACATTTATGTTTGTTAGCGTACTCACGACACAGCAACAATTTAACTTCATTTTTTCTTTAAAATAAAATAAAGAATATATGGAAAACAATTTTACATTGAAATATGTACTTACTTACAATGAAATTTTGTAATAAGGTTCTGTAATTCCTAGTCTAATCTAAAATTCCTAAGATTGCTACTCAAGTTTTAATAGGTTAGCATTTAAGAGAATATCTTAAGAGCCATTGCGGCGCAGGCCTTTTACCGAAACCTGTCGCAATCGATTACATAAAAACGAAATTGGTTTCAGTTTGAGCTTAGCATTACAAGTTTATTTTATAATTGTGGCGACGAATGTATTATTCTTGAAACAATATAGGTTATGACATGAAGAAAAGACTTAAGATGTAATATATAATCTAAAACACTCGGGAGAAGCCACTTGATAAGGTTGTCTACACAATCGGGTACTGTGATCGCAGAAGCGCCTTCTAAGCCGGAAATCCTCTCGGAAGTTAGGGATTTCTATTAAGGCAGCTCTACGCATTACACGCACCTGAACCTGAAAATCTCAGAGGAGATCTCAGAGCCACCCCTACATGCTACTTCACCGAGGACTTGCCCTAGATCGAGTTGGCCCTTAAACAGCTTAAAACTGGAAAAACCTAGAGTGAGGACGGTATCACGACTTAGCTTCTGAAGGTGGGAGGAACCCCAGTACTAAAAGAGCTTCGGGAGTTACTTAATGCTTTCCTCTCTACTGGGAGAACTCCGCATGCATGGAACAGAGGCGTAGTCGTCCTGTTTTTCAAAAAGAGTGATAAAACCCTTTTGAAAAATTATCTATCCGTATCGCTTCTGAGCCCTATATACAAACTGTTTTCAAGGGTTATGGACCGTCTTGCTCGAAGGCTCTACGACTTTCAACCCCTGAAGCAGGCCGGGTTTCGAAGTGGCTACGGCACCATAGACCACATCCACACCGTGCGACTGATTATACAGAAGACTACCGAGTCTAGTCTGCCGCTGTGTCTAGCCTTCGTAGACTACGAGAAGGCTATTGACACTGTCGGAGCCCGGTTCTGGACTCCTTCCAACGAGGGTAAGTCGATTGGCGATAGATAAATAGAGTACTCTTTATTGTACACCAATGATATTACAATTAATTACATACAAAAATATTAACAACAGCTAGGTACAATTGGCGGTATTATTGCTAAAAACAATTTCTTCCAGACAACCAATGCATCATCTGTGGAACACGCAAATGCATTAAATTTAAAATAATTAGAAATAATATAGGTTATTCTTGGTAGTTTATCGAATTCTAAATAGTACGGAGAGTAACATATTGCGAACATTCATTACGGCGGAATGAACATACGTAGCGATGTGTGGGGCGATCTATCAACTAGATCGTAGCAGGAAGGCTTTTATCGTACCCTTGCGTAGTTCACCAGAGTCCTTATTCGCTGTGGCCAAACGTGTGACGTCACGATAACTTTGTGAAATAATCGTGTAATACTATTGACTTACCACTCAAAATAGACTTAAGGTCATTCACGAAAAAAGCGCCAATGGTTGACATATGCTTTCATGAATATTATAACATACAGCTTGAAACTTAAAGTTGATTCTTGCTTGTACTTACTATAAAATTGCATTAAGAGTGCCGAAAACGACCAAAATTGAAGGGTTTTTTTATTTTAATTAAGTATTATAAACCCAAAAAGAAAAAGTCGTCAATACAATTTATAGCGCATATCTTAAGATTAAGCGTGTATATTTTATACATATCAACTCGGCCGTTAAAAAGACAATTTTGCATTTTTATTTAAAAAAAAGCTTTTATAGCAAAAACACAGCACAAATATCTTGCTTAGTTAGGGAGTTCCTATGGCTTCCTGCCGGCTCCATCATCAGTCCTTGGGCACCATATGGGTCTAAAATTCTCGTCAAGATAAATCCAACAAGTCCAAACACGGTATGGTTATATTGAGTAATCGGTTCCCTTGGCCACCTTTTTTGCTTCATTAGCAAACCCTGAATACTATCTGGTTGTATAGTACTTGTTAATACCAAGCTAACAAGCCTACGAAACACGGGGAGGTTACGTTGTATAGTATCTTTGGCCACCTTCCGACTCTATTATCAGACCAGCTCCGTAGTGCCATGTTATTGCATTGCCTTTTTTACATGGCATTGACTTTACATACGTATGTCAAATTTCAGCTCAATTAGATAACCGCAAGTGCTTGAAAAATGGTTCACAAGATTTGAACCGTAAAGACAGACAGGCAGACTTACAAACACTGCAAGTTAAATTAAAGCTGGTACAAATTACAATTGAATACATTAAATACATTGATTTCACATTATTCATGACAAAGCGCATTGGCAAAGGGCATCGCTTTGTGATCACGAGATCTTGGGTTCAAATCCTAGGTGGGACAAATGTAGTATTCCTTCTTCTCTTCGAAAATCTTCAATATGAGTCCGGAGTCGGTATTTTATTTTTACATATACCGGGTATATGGCAATAGGCTCGCCCCTATTACATCGGACGAAACATCGTCGGTGAAATAGGTGTGACAGTGTACTTTTCGTAATAAATAGGCAGTAGATTCTTCAAGATCTGTAATCTTCTTCAATCTCCTGTAAATTGGGCGTAATTGCGGAAGTTCGCGGTAGTGACAGTGGTAGTAACAATCATTTCACGAAGTATACGGCGCGTTTTGAGTTTAATTGGTCAAAGCGAATGAGAGCCCTGTACGGTTCGGGACGCGGCAAGCTGATTCATTGTGTAGTTTTCGTTCATTTCGCATAGGTGTCGAACGGCCAGTGTTGCTTAATTAATATTGTGATTATTTAGTCTACAAAACGAAATTTATGAAAATGTTATTCGGGTCAGAAATGTAGCTGTAGAAGAGATGAGCTAGATAACGAAATTTGAAACACTATCTATCTATCTATCTATAACCTCACGCCAGATCCCTTGCGGGGTAGGCAGAGAGTACAGAGTTCCAACAGGTTCTTTCCTTACATACCTCTCTGGCTTCCTCGACTCTCATAGTTCGTCTCATACACGCTCGCCGGTTACGGAGACTCTTGACTTATCCATCTTTTTTTTTTCTTTTTTTCTTTTTTTTTTTTAAAACGTTGCCCCACACTAGGATTAATTCCTGTGTCGTGGGTGCGTTTACAAACATGAAAATTCACATACACAAATACCCAGACCGGAACAAATAATTGTGGATCACACAAAGATTTGTCCCGTGCGGGAATCGAACCCGCGACTATTAGACACAGTGGGTGGGGCGGGCTAAGCCCTTAACCACTGCGCTAAATCGTCCGTCGATAAGACTCGGTTTATTTGGTCGTGATAAGATAGTCTAGGTCTTCCCCGGTACCTGCATCCTTCCACTTTCACATTGTATATCTATTTTATCATTCTTTCCTCTGGCATTCTTTCTATATGCCCGAACCAACGGAGCATGCCTTTTCTCATCTTAACACCGATACTATCTTTCATACCTACTCGCTGTCTTACTATGCTGTTGCTAATGCGGTCGGTCAGCTTCACTCCGCACATCTTCCGCAGAGCTCGCATTTCTTCCGCATTTATCCTACTTTCATTCTCCTTCTTACATACCCAGCTCTCGCTACCATATAACAGCGTTGGGACAAGAACTCCGTTATGTATGGCCAGCTGCGCCTTATGGCTTAAGTGCCGGCTCCCGAGTAGCTTTCCCATCGCACCATTCACTCTGTTCCCTGCACTCACTCTTCTCTCTATGTCAGCGGTGTATTTCCCATCCTTACTGAAGGCGCATCCCAGATATACAAACTCATTCACTTGAAACACTACATTCAGATAAAACAGAAAAGTTGTTTATCTAGAATAAATTATATAAAAAAACTAAGTTTTGACTAAGGATGCTTGATGCTTACAAACGTAATATAAGTGTACATACAGTACGATAAGGATCTTCCAGCTCGTCCCAAAAATCGGAACCAACGATGTCATCAAGTGAAATGACACTTCATGACAGTCGCAGAGTTGCCGTTTGCTATCAAATTTACCAAAGTTGTTTTAACCGTGCGGACTTGTTGAAATGTCTCCTTGGAATAAAACTTTTTCTAAATGGTAACACTAATTTCACACCAACGCCCTGTCGATGTCATCCACGAGCCAAAAGATCCTTGTCGAACTGTAATGTTGTAAGTCTATTGCCGTAATAGAAAGTTACCTACTCAATCATTGTTAAATAAATTGCATTTTACTCGGACATGCTTCTGACAATCAGTACAGATTTGTCAAAACAAACAAGCAAAGTACAACATTAGTCTTAGCCGATTCGTCCACATTAATTCTTACAACCAAAGTTTTTTTCTTCATATTTAAACGTGATTTTGTTGATGTGTTAAAGCAGTGGTAGCCTAGTGATTAGACCGCTGGACTGCAAAATCAGAGTTCTAGGGTTCAAACCCAGGCACGCACCACAGTCTTTTCGAAAGCATGTAAAGAAAAACATTGAGGGGAAACTTGCATGCCTAAGAGTTTCTCGAAGGTGTGTGAAGTTCACCAACCCGCACTGCGCCAGCGTGGTGGACTATGGCCTAAGCCCTCTCAGTTTGAGAGGAGGCGCGTGCCCAACGGTGGACAGTTTCTTAACAGGGGTTCGTTTGATGTACAACAAAGTGTCGTCTATCAATCTAAGTAAGAAAAATCGTAATAATAAAACAAGCGAAATAGCGCCCGATTTTTTTCGAAACCACTGTCGCCGTTTTGCTATACATGTAAAATTAACAAAAAAAAGTACAGACTCCGATACACCCACATTATTGCTGTAAAAAATATTTTCCGAAGAATTGTATTATAAATAAGTTCAGCTACAAGTTTTGGAAGACTTTCAAATCAGCTTTAGTCACTGTATCACATACATTGGGCCACGCAGTCGTGAAGCATTTTGTGATAATTCTCTCACATGTATCATCATCATCATCTCAGCCTATACTTGTCCACTGCTGAACATAGGCCTCCCCAATCGCTTTCCAGCGTAACCGGTCCGATGCCACCTGCATCCAACGACTTCCTGCGATTTTCACAAGATCGTCGGTCCATCTGGCAGGTGGTCGTCCCACGCTGCGCTTGCCAATACGTGGTCTCCACTCTAGAATCTTTCTGCCCCAACGCCCGTCCGATCTTCGCGCTATGTGGCCCGCCCATTGCCACTTCAGCTTGCTAATCTTAACGGCTATGTCGGTGACCTTGGTTCTTCTACGAATCTCTTCATTCCTGATTCGATCACGTAGAGAAACGCCGAGCATAGCTCTCTCCATAGCTCGCTGAGCAACTCTGAGCTTTTTTATGAGACCTATTGTAAGAGACCACGTCTCTGATCCATATATCATCACTGGTAACACACATTGACTAAAAACTTTAGTCTTTAGGCACTGAGGTATTTTGGATGAGAAGATGTTGCGCAGTTTCCCGAACGCTGCCCAGCCGAGTTGGATTCGTCGATTGACCTCTCTCTCAAAGTTGGACCTACCTAACCGGACTGCCTGTCCCAGGTAAATGTATTCGTCGACAACTTCAAGAGTAGAGTTCCCAACGGTGAGTGCAGTGGGTACGACATGGACGTTACACATTATTTTCGTTTTGTCCATGTTCATTTTAAGACCCACTTGTTGAGATACTCTGTTGAGGTCGCCGAGCATTCGTCCTAGATCTTCCAGCGACTCCGCCATGACCACAATGTCGTCGGCAAATCGAAGGTGAGTGATGTATTCGCCATTGATGTTGATGCCAAGTCCTCGCCATTCCAAGAGCTTGAAGGCGTCCTCTATGGTGGTCGTAAACAGTTTCGGAGAAATGACGTCTCCCTGTCTTACTCCTCTTTTTATGGAGATCGCCTTCGTGCACTGCCCTTGTACTCGGACTGACATGGTGGCGTTATTATACAAGCACTTCAACACTTCGATGTACCGATAGTCAATGCGGCATCGCTGGAGAGATCTAAGAACCGCCCAAGTCTCGATCG
This sequence comes from Phalera bucephala, assembly GCA_905147815.2. Lineage (NCBI taxonomy): Eukaryota > Metazoa > Arthropoda > Insecta > Lepidoptera > Notodontidae > Phalera > Phalera bucephala. The sequence continues at coordinate 16,218,224 of LR990612.1, forward strand.
AATCGAAGGCTTTCTCATAGTCCACAAACGCCAAGCATAGTGGCCGATTATACTCCTCGGTCTTCTGTATAATCTGCCGCAGCGTATGTATGTGGTCTATGGTACTAAAGCCTTTCCGGAAACCGGCTTGTTCGGGAGGCTGGAAATCATCAAGCCTGCGTTCGAGACGATTCGTGATGACTCTCGAAAACAACTTGTAAACATGGCTCAGCAGTGTGATGGGCCTATAGTTCTTTAATAAAGTGTTATCACCTTTCTTGAAAAAGAGTACCACCACACCCCTGTTCTATGCTTCCGGCGCTTTTCCTTCGAGCAAGACGGAATTAAACAGCCTCTGAAGGACTTTAAGTACCGGCGATCCGCCCGCTTTCAGAAGCTCTGCAGTAATTCCGTCTTCACCCGGCGCTTTGTTGTTTTTAAGTTGGTTGAGAGCCATCCTAATCTCGTACAGGCTGATGTCCGGGATATCTTCAGTGTAGTGTCGGGTTAGCTTGGCTCTTGGGTCTTTTACCAAGTCAACAATAGGTTCAGCTACTGAGGTATACAACTGTCCATAGAACCTCTCTATCTCCCTGAGCACCTCTGACCTATTCGACGTTACGTTTCCGTCCTCCGTCTTCAGCTTCGTCAACTGGCTTTGCCCAATCGACGCGGCTCTTGCGAACACTTTGGAGCCCTTGTTCTGCTTTATGGTCTCCTCAATACGTCTTGTGTTGAAGGACCGTAGATCGTGTCGCAAGGACTTCAATATCTGTCCATTGAGCTGCCTATAGGACTTAGCATCATCGGAGGTTTGGAGTCTCATGGTACGTCGCTCAGCCATAAGGTTTCGGGTGTAGTCGGATAGCTTTTGAGGCCTATTTTTACGGTGGGGCTTAAAATGCTTAGACCCGACCGTATGGACAGTCTCTACCAACCTATTGTTGATTTCGTCCACTGATGCGCTGCTGTCTAGCAATTCGAAGCGGTTTGACAATTCGAGTTGAAAGTTCTCGGGGTTTTGGATATGTGTATTAGAAGGTCGGAGCGTAGACTTCATCAGACGCGATCTTTCCATTTTGACATTAATATTTAATGTGCCTCTGACCATTCGGTGATCACTGCCGGTTTTTACCCTGTGAATCACGGAGACATCATTAAATATTTGTCGCTTGGTGCTCATGATGAAGTCTATCTCATTTTTTGTGAAACCATCAGGGCTCATCCAGGTCCATTTCCTATGAGACGGCTTCTGGAAGAAAGAGTTCATCATAAAGAGTCCCTCCTTCTCCAGAAATTCGGCCAGCCTCTGACCCCTGGGATTACGCTGCCCATATCCAAATTGCCCCACTCTCAGCTCATCATCGCCCCGTTTGCCCAGTCGCGCATTGAAGTCACCCATAATTACTGTAAAGTGTGCTTTGGAAGTATGTATGGCTCTACTAATGTCCTCATACATAACTTCGACCTCATCATCTGAGTATGCCGAGGTCGGTGCGTAGACCTGTATGACCTTCAGCGAATATCTTTTGGATATTCTGAGTATCAGGTACGCTACCCTGCTCGACACACTAGTGATGGACACAACGTTGTTTATGAGTGACTTGTGGACGATAAATCCGACACCACCTTGGGACTGCTGTTCGCCCTCCCGGTAGTAAAACAAGTTGCCGGATTTTAAGGTTATCGTGTCCTCGCCCTCTCTTCGGACCTCCGATAAACCAACAATACTCCACCGCAACTTGTTTAACTCTTCTTCCAACTCAACTAGCTTCTCATCTGTCCTCAATGTGCGTGCGTTGTATGTCACCAGGGCCAATTTTCGGTTTTGGTGGTAGCCGAATCTCTGCCGGAGATTCTTAGCACCCCTTGTGCTGTCGTTACCATGGCTGCTACCGTGGCCAGGACGAACAGGACCGCCGGGGACTAGGGGCCTGGTTTTCTTGCTTTCTTCCATATTGGTTGGGGGTGTTTGCCATACTCGCCACGCTTGGCAGGCGGGTTGGCGAGCGCAGTTTTTGGTTGTAAAAGTGTTAAGGGAACGCTGCTGCCCATTCCCTAGTTTTCCCTTAGTCGCCTTGTACGACACCCGATGGGATGAGATGGGTTGGTCCTATTCTAAGCCGGGAACCACGCGGCAAACATGTATGGACACGAGAAATCCACGCGGCTATACCACTTCTAGTTTCTAATATTACGATTTGTTACTTATGGATTTTGATTACGCCTGTAATTTTAACCCATGAGTATATAACTGGCTCGTTGGTCTGGTGGTCGAATCATGCGCGTTGCGATCGCGAGGTCCTGGGCAAACACTAGGTCGGACAAATATGGTCGAGGGGAGTGATGGCGGTTCCAGTGGTCATTTTCGTGAACGGTGCTGCTTGTGGGGACTGGTCCATCTGAAATCCTTTAGCCACTCTATAAATAACATCATTAGTATTATATCTTGGTCGTATTAGTCTTACATCTCGGTCGTCACACTAGAGCTAAATCGTAAACTATTTAATGGTAACCAAAACGTTGTATCCACACAATATAGAAATATAGAAAAATAGAAACGGAGAAAGAGAAATTAATAAATAAGATGAGACCGCTGAGTTTCTTCGCCGGGTCTTGTCAGTGGAGGCCACGTGCCGATCCGATGGTAGATTAGTAGTTAAATTATATTTAAAAAAAATGTTAATTGACAATTTGTAAGTGCCCCAGCAGAGTTTACAGAAATAAATTGTTTGAGTTTGGAATGTAGTTTTTCTAACGAGGAATTCCCAGTTTCAGCCCGGAGTCTGGAATTGTGCCTGGTATGTGGCAATAGGCCCGCCCCCTATCACATGGGACCTAACACCGTCGGCGAAAAGTGGGAGTACACAGTACACCTCCGCCAGTCCCGCTTGGGGAATATAGGCGTACCGGTTTCTTTTTCTTCCTTAATCGATGAGTAACTGCGGTCAAATACCACATTATTAAGCGTGTTTAGCGTATAATTTAGAAGCCACAATCACTAACTACTAATGATAACGGTATACCTACGATTAAAATATCATCATCATCATCTCAGCCTATACTTGTCCACTGCTGAACATAGGCCTCCCCAATCGCTTTCCAGCGTAACCGGTCCGATGCCACCTGCATCCAACGACTTCCTGCGATTTTCACAAGATCGTCGTTCGATTAAAATATAGTTTAATTAAATCATATACTGGAGATGACGTAATTAACCGATGTGACAACAAGATATTAGACTATTGTTAACTGGCAACACAATTACTGTACAGAGCTTGTGGTTTCGATGCAGTTGGAAGTAGCTTGAATGTATTTTGAACAAGTTAAGACGTAAACTACTTAGCAACGTGGTACGTTCAGAGCGGTTACTGAGTGAATTATAAATGTAGCACTGTATTCAAGACTGATATAATGAAGAGTTTCCATGAATTAAAAGTGATTGTATTGCACAATACTGCTACAATTTTCGCTTAACTTAAATAAAAAGAAACAAATCCCACACTAGGAATATTTCCTGTGATTTCAATATATTGTTACCACCCAAACACCCCGATATCTTAAAAACCCTTTACCGGGGGATGTCGACTCTAAAACGCATTACTCACCCTTAGGTCCCCTAGCGACCCGTCAAGAAATATCTAAAATCCGCGCTTAAGTGCTAAAACGTCTAAAAGGTTCCTCCTCTTTAATTATTGCCGGCGCGCGGTCACGGTAATCAAATACTTACTTGATCACGTACAAATAGATATGTAATAATAATACGGCTTTGTGGGGCGCGCCGGCTATTGTTCGATGTACTTTCTATCGATGTACTTAGATGGTTCACGTCTCTTCTAGAACTTTTATACGAGTATAAAAGGAACACAGAACGCGGGGATGGATACAGTCTCTTTTCAGAAGCGACAGCGATCAAATCGAAAACAAGCGATTTAAGTAGAATATATCATCGACCTTAGCAACGATATACGGATTCAACGAGTGACTCAGCGACTTGGAAGCAGTATTTGGGTACTAACGAGAGTAGTACTTGAAATAAAACTATTTTACGGATTTTATCGCGGTTTATTTTTGATTTTTAGTTCCCGACGTTCGACTTGGGGTCCGGTAATTAATATAATCAAACCCAAAACCAAGCATAACACTGCAAGACCTCAAGACACCGTGAGTTCATTCTGCGTAGATCGGACCAACAAAAATAATTAAGAAGTTTGAGGGTACCCCGGAACAACTATGCCTTTTGGATGTCTAACACCTCAGTCCCTCCCTTTAACATGGGTGCTGTAAAGTACTCCAAACGTCGGGAACTAAAAATAAAAAATAAACCGCGATAAAATCCGTAAAATAGTTTTATTTCATGTGTAATATTCGCGTAAATCTAAGAACTCAATATGAGAGTAGTACTATTAAGTGTTTAGTGCTTGTGTGTACTTGTATTCGACGTACTGTTGTGTGCGTACAGCGCCTAATAAAGTACTTCGTTACTACGTTATTCGGCATTTAATTACCCCACTACGTAACAACATATAGCAGATACCATTCTATATAATTATAGAAAAATTGCACGTAATTTTTGTTAACTATTAATATGTTAAGTTTACATCTAAGTATATTAACCAATTTTTATGTCCTTGCCCTTACAAACATGTAATTCACATACACAAACACTCAGACCAAAACAATATTTTACATTGGACTCGTTTTGGTATTTTAAATACTATATAGACACAAATACCTTTGAGCACATAATATATTTGCATACAGCTGTTGCCGTTTCTAACAAATATGCCGTTAAAATGCACCCCACCGAAGACATCTGATTCAAATATGACGCAATTAGCCCCGAGCACGAGTACTATCTCATGCGCTGGATCTACCCCCAATTTAACATCTTATGACACCGAAAATATGAAAATGCGCAAAAGAAAACGAGATGACGATGACTACAATAGTTTCATAGAATTTCTGAAATTACACACAGCCAAAACAGACAGCAAGCTCGAGTCTCTCCAAGCGTCTCTATCTGAAATTATTACGCAAAACGTTGAAATCAAGTCTACCATTCGATTTATTTCCAAACAATATGACGACATGGTGCTGAGAGCTGAAAAACTTGAAGCTGAAAGAAAATTAGATCGTGCCTATATTAACCAACTTGAGGATAGAGTTGAAATTCTGGAACGAAAGTGCAATCAGACTAATGTGGAAATCAGAAACATCTCCAAAAAACAAGGCGAATCCAAGGATGACCTATATAAGCTTGTGACTGAAACTGCCAATGTTCTAGAAATTTCTCTATAAGAGCAGGATATTAAACATGTCTCCCGTCTTAACAAAAAAGAAGGAGTATCAAAGATCATAGTTGACTTCGCCAGGACTAAGACCAAAGACGAGATCGTAAGAAGGACCCGACAGTTTAATAAGAAGAACAAAAATAATAAACTAAATACAACACACATTAAAAATCCTGGCCCAGCAAAACCAATATACGTGGCAGAAAATCTGACACCGAAAGCTCAAAGATTATTCTACCAAGCAAGAATGTTTGCTAAAGACAATAACTACAAGATTTGCTGGACGTCAAACGGAAAAGTTTTTCTGAGAAAAAGTGAAAGGGGAAAAATTAATACCTATTAAGGAAGAAGCTGACATCAATAAACTCGTGCACAGTGAATGACCAGCCGACATGTCTTGCAAATTTAATGTTATGTTTTCTTTGCGTTAGGTTATCGTTGTTTCTATAGTTATTCGTTTGATGATTGTAAACTTGTAGTATACAATCATCAAACGAATAACTATACTACATTACTTACACATCACACACCATACTTCTCTTGTATGACACTTACACAAGCCTTTATGTATCATTTATATGCTATTATTTAAAATCAGGATTCTATAGAGTTCAGTTAGACAGTCCAACTACAATAAAATTGGCACTTATGATTCTCCATAGCCAACTTTTTATATGTGAAACAATTATTTGTGACATGGTTATTTACAATAATTCCAATGGTTAATGATCCTTTTCCCGATGTCGAACTAATCTTTGTGGCTAAAAGCTATTGCTGCGACTCCGAAACGTGTAACAAAGTAATAAACAGCTCATCGACGGCTTTGAAAATGATATCCCTAAATATACGTAGTATATACAAAAATTTTGATGCTTGTCAAGCACAATTAGCTAGACTGTCTTTTGAAATTGACATTATCATATTGACAGAATGCTGGTTGAATGATTTCAAACCTATTCCCACTCTTGAGACCTATGATACGTATTACACTAAAACGCGTTTAAATCAAAATTGGGGTATCGTAATATATACAAAGAAACATATTAGGTGCAGAGTCGAAGAGCCGGCGCAAATTGGGGCTGAATTTCTATTGGTTAAAGTTTATCCAGAAATTTGTGTACTAGCTGTATACAGGTCTCCCTCGATATACTGCCCAAACAGCTTTTTAAACTCACTAGACAATATCATGCGTACAATAAAAACTAAAAATTTCATTATTGCAGGTGATGTAAATATTGACATTAAACCAAACAGTACCGATAGAATAGATAGAAGATAGCGCTTCCTATCTAAATTTGACGGCGGAACTAGGGCTACTCCCAGCACACGTATATCCCTCAAGATTACAAAGCTGTTTAGATCATATCATGCTGAATAGACGCTACTCTGCTTCAGTTTTTGTAATAAACTCTACAATAACTTACCATAATTCAGTTTTATTGTGCTTAAGTTGCTCGAAGCAGAATAAAATTAGCGTAATTTTTTACAGCTCTACTAACTATGAGACTGTTATCAAACACCTAGAGAGAGTAGATTTTTCATTTTTAAACATTGATAGGAACGCAAATGGTATAGCAACACGTTTTGTTGAAACAATTGTTACAGCATTGAAACTATACTCCAAAGTAGTTATAAAACCATGTAGGAAAAGATTACTCAAGCCTTGGCTTACACCTGGCCTGTTGCGATGTATTCGCCACAGAGATAGACTCCACAGAAATGTATCAAAACATCCACTAAATCAGACTCTTGAATTAACATACAAAAGATATCGCAACTTCTCAAAAACAAAACTATGAAAGGTCTTTGCTACAAAATTCAAAAAATAACAAAGAGAAATGGAAGTCTGTTAAATTTATTACTAATACTGAAAAACAAAAAACTGCTGCTGACGAACTACTTCAAGCAACAGAAAGTGGTGGTGGGCAAAACAAAAATGCATTGGTATTTTTCTCGACCTGGCCAAGGCTTTTGATACCGTCTCAATTCCCGCTTTCGTGAACAAGCTTAATAATGTTGGTATTCGCGGCAATGCTCTAAATATTTTCAAAAACTTTCTCTATGACCGCACACAAAGAGTAAAAATTACAGACTATTGCAGCTCAGACGCTAGAGTGACCTACGGTGTACCGCAGGGTAGTGTCCTTGGCCCCAGCCTCTTTCTAGTCTACATAAATTACTTTTGCCAACAGTATTTTATAAATGGTAAAATCTTTACCTATGCTGATGATACAGCATTGGTTTTTCATGGGGATACTTGGGATGATGTTCGACGTAACGCCGAAATAGGCTTACATAAAGTATATTACTGGCTTAGAGCTAACCTTTCGACCCTGAATATTTCAAAATCGATATTCATTCAATTCTATTTTTCAAAAATTAGGCCCATGTTCATAAATAATATTAAATTACATACATGTAACTTACCTTCAACTACCATAATCTGAAATAAAACTATTTTACGGATTTGATCGCGGTTTATTTTTTATTTTTAGTTCCCGACGTTTCGAGTGCTTTGCAGCACCCATGGTCACGGGAGGGACTGAGGTGTTAGACGTCCAAAAGGCATAGTTATTTGTTCCGGGGTACCCTCAAACTTCTTAATTATTTTTGTTGTTGTTGGTCCGATCTACGCAGAATGAGCTAACGGTGTCTTGAGGTCCTGCAGTGTTATGCTTGGGTTTGGATTTGATTATATTAATTACCGGATCCCAAGACGACGGAAGCACCCAGCCATCTTCTCTATTGAAATTAGGATGTTTTTTAATTTCAATAGCCTCGCGAACCATCCTTGGTAGGAATCGGTGTTCTTTCACGAGGATTTGTGGTCTATCAAATCTGATGTTATGGCGGGTGCGGTCAAGGACATGTTCACAGACTGCAGACTTCTTTGAGCGACGGTGTTTTAGGTCAGCTATATGTTCTTTAACCCGAGTTTTTACCGGTCTTTTTGTTTGTCCTATATAAGAGAGACCACATTCACAATCAAGCTTGTAAACTCCTGCATCTTGTAGAAGGATCTGACACTTGACAGATGGTAAAAATTGACTGGTCTTCTTCGGCGGCGTATAAAATGTTTTAATCGAAGCACGCTTCAAGCAAGCTTCAAGATGTAGCCAATCTTGTCCGTGACTCCTCTCATGTAAGGTAAGTACAGCAGGGAGACGCTCAACTGTGACTGGTTTCGCTCGGTCACTGTGACGTTGGTGTGGGACTCGAAGCTTATTGTCGTGCAGGACTTGCTTGACATGTTGAAGCTCGGCAGCCAGATGTTTCTTGTCACAGATCCCTTGTGCTCTCTGAAACAAAGATTTACCCACGGTAGCTAACTATGTTGGATGGTGGTGAGATTCACCGTTTAAGTACCTATCAGTATGGGTCTTTTTTCGATAAACCGTATGGCTTAAGGTGTTGTTGGGGTTACGGATTACTAAAACATCTAGGAAAGCTAGGGAATTGTTTGCCTCCAACTCCATTGTAAATTGAATTTTAGGGTCAATGGAGTTAAGATGATTAAGGAATACATTAATTTTGTCAGATGGTAATATTGTGAAAGTATCATCTACGTACCGCTTGTAGAAACTTGGCTTTACAGGTGAGGTACGAAGGGCTGACTCCTCAAAGTCTTCCATGAATATATTGGCAACAATGGGAGATACAGGGGAGCTATTGCCATCTACTTGCTTGTAGAACTGCTCCTTCCACAATAAGTAGCCAGATGTAAGGCAGTGTCTCATTAGTTCTAAGTATTCCGCTGGCATGTTGTTCTCCGCTAGTTTCCTTTCTACAATTTCGACATAGTCTTGTACAGGTAGGCATGTGAATAGTGACTGGACATCGAAACTGACCATAGTTTCATTGTCAGTAAGATGTAGATTTTTGATCTCACTAACAAAATGGTATGAATCCTTAACATGTGCTCTTGTGTGTCCTTTGAGTGCTGAGAGCACTTTCGCTACGTGCTGAGCCAATCTGTAGGTTGGTGTGTCGATTTGGCTAACGATTGGACGTAGGGGAGCATTCGGTTTATGTATTTTTGGGAGCCCATACAACTGTGGCGGTTTTGCGCACGAAGGTATTAGCGATTTGACGTCCAGATTCAATGTTTCGGAGTACTTCTTTATTAAATCACTCGTTTGTTTTAATATATTGGTTGTTGGGTCTGTCTTGACCTTTTTGTATGTATTTTCATCCGATAAAAGTTCTTGTATTTTGACATTGTAATCTGACGTATCCATAATGACCGTAGCATTTCCTTTATCCGCGCGGAGAATAGTAATATCCTTTCTATTGCGTAAGGTTTATAACGCTAAATATTGATTTTTAGGAAGATTTAGTTTAGGCACTGAACTTCGACGTAACATGGATGAGACATTCTGACGTATTGCCTCCGAATCTTCCCTTCCTATGCTATTTTTGGATAGGACGTCTTCAACGGCGCTGATAATTTCCTCATACGGTATCCTTCGAGGTGTTACAGCATAATTTAAACCTTTAGATAGGACCTTTACGATGTTTTCATCCAATGTTTGTTTTGACAGATTGATGACTGCGCGTGATTCGTTGTCTATGGTGCACGGTTGCGTTTCGTTACACCGTAATGATTTGTTCTTGACATTTGATTTAGTTGTTAATTTATTATATTTTATTATGTGTTTATTTTTGCATTCATTATATTTAGATGTTTCACGCTTATTTAAGATATCAATGCATTTATTAAAATCAAATGTAGTTAACACTGTCTTTAGTTCATTGGATGAAATTTCTATGTTTCTGCTGAGGTGGTGTAGATCGGAACGGGTTTGATGAATAACCGTCCGTAACAACTTTTTACTTGCCTGGTTTAGGATCTTAGCGCTTCCTCGTATGCCTTTCTTGGTGGATACCTTGACACACGTAGGAATGAGATTGTGGTCTCCGCATCTCTTCAAGAAATTTAAGGATGTTGTCAATCATGCGCGCTTAGTCTTGAGATCTTCTAACTGGCGAATTGTATTTGCAATTTCCAGTCCGTACTGGTTCACATATAAAGTTTTTAGATTTACGCGAATATTACACATGAAATAAAACTATTTTACGGATTTTATAGCTTTACTAGATGTGTTAGTAATCTGTTAGAATCCGTAACCCCAACAACACCTTAAGCCATACGGTTTATCGAAAAAATACCGATACTGATAGGTACTTAAACGGTGAATCTCACCACCATCCAACACAGTTAGCTACCGTGGGTAAATCTTTGTTTCAGAGAGCACAAGGGATCTGTGACAAGAAACATCTGGGTGCCGAGCTTCAACATGTCAAGCAAGTCCTGCACGACAATAAGCTTCGAGTCCCACGCCAACGTCACAGTTACCGAGTGAAACCAGCCACAGTTGAGCGTCTCCCTGCTGTACTACCTTACATGAGAGGAGTCACGGACAAGATTGGCTACATCTTGAAGCTTGCTTGAAGCGTGCTTCGATTAAAACATTTTATAAGCCGCCGAAGAAGATCAGTCAATTTTTACCATCTGTCAAGTGTCAGATCCCTCTACAAGATGCAGGAGTTTACAAGCTTGATTGTGAATGTGGTCTCTCTTATATAGGACAAACAAAAAGACCGGTAAAAACTCGGGTTAAAGAACATATAGCTGACCTAAAACACCGTCGCTCAAAGAAGTTTGCAGTCTGTGAACATGTCCTTGACCGCACCCGCCATAATATCAGATTTGATAGACCACAAATCCTCGTGAAAGAACACCGATTCCTACCAAGGATGGTTCGCGAGGCTATTGAAATTAAAAAACATCCTAATTTCAATAGAGAAGATGGCTGGGTGCTTCCGTCGTCTTGGGATCCGGTAATTAATATAATCAAATCCAAAACCAAGCATAACACTGCAAGACACCGTGAGCTCATTCTGCGTAGATCGGACCAACAACAACAAAAATAATTAAGAAGTTTGAGAGTACCCCGGAACAAACAACTATGCCTTTTGGACGTCTAACACCTCAGTCCCTCCCGTGACCATGAGTGCTGCAAAGCACTCGAAAGGTCGGGAACTAAAAAAAAAAAAAAAAACCGCGATAAAATCCGTAAAATAGTTTTATTTCATGTGTTATATTCGCGTAAATCTAAGAACTCAAAACTCAATATGTCTACCACAATCTGCTCATGTTCGACTATAAATAAAACCACCCATGTCAAGTACCTTGGCGTGCTAGTTGATGAAAAGCTTAGTCGGCGCCAACACATAGACCTAACTTGCACACGCATCAGAAAACTTGTATGGGCGTTTAAAAAGCTAAGACACGTAGCTGATTTTAAACTATTACGCATAGTATACTATGTACTTGTGCACTCAGTTATAACGTACTGTATTGTAGTTTGGGGTGGTGCTTGCAAAACTCATATAATGTGCCTTGAAAGAGCTCAAAGATCCTTACTAAAAGTCATGACTTTCAGACCCTTTATATATCCAACAGTAACCTTATACCAGAAGGTTGAAGTACTTACTGTAAGGCAAACTTATATTCTGCAAGTTGTCATTAGACAACACAATATCACACCCTATAATAAAAATAACACTCATAAGCGTAAAATTGGTAATGTCTGCCTTCCTCTACGTTGCCACACAGCGGCTGCTGGGCGTCAACATATTTACCTTGCTGTTCGTCTATACAACAAGTTGAATAAGACCCTTTATATTAATCCTCGTATATCTGACGAAGTAAAACGTACAGTAAAGATTTGGTCACAAACACATAACTACAACGAAACGGAGAATTTATTAAAATGATTGTTAAGCATATAAATCTCATACACACACGAAAACACACACACACACACACACACCCGCAGACACATACACACACGCAGACACAACACACACACATTACCACGAACACGCGCACACACTATTATAAAATTGTGATTGTCATATAGCTATAGTTTTCTAATATTATTTTAATCCGTGATTGTTTTGTTTTTATTTATTTAATTTTTTTGTTTTTGCTGCATGTAACTATAAAATACGCATAAAATTTAAGTTTCATCTAATAAGGAAGACGATACTGAATCCTGAAACACAGGTATTGAATACCTAGCTCTGGGGTCAGGGCCTAACTTGATACTGTACCATGATATTTTATGCCAATAAAGAATTATTATATTATATTTGAGGATCACAGAAAGGTTTATTCCGTGTGGGGATCTAACATGCGACTACTCGATCCGGTAGGCGAAGCGGCTCCGGAAGGCGACGTCCGGGTTGGGCCGATTCTTCGCACGCCCACTGCCATGGGGACGGCTCGGGTCCAATGCCCACTCGCCGCCCTGTGCAAAATCGTGGCTGCAAAAATTGTTAAAGTGGGCTTAAAAACGGCCCGTGCCCGTGTCGGGCAGGGTGCAGGCACTGGAACAGAGGCCACTGTACTGTTTCCGGTGCCTTGAGAAAGGCCACGTGGGCAGTAAATGCCCCAATGAGGTGGACAGAAGCACGCTATGCTACGCGTGCGCTGAGCCTAACCATAGGGCCAGCGCATGATCAGCGCGAGAGACGAAGTGCCCACTGTGCTCCGCGAAAGGGTGTACAGCCGATGGTCTGCTGCACACAAAATGTGTCCCCCCCGAAGGGAAAGAGGAAGGGAAAGGAGCAGGTAGTCCCTTCTCAGGCACAACCCCAGGTGATCGCCGAGGCAATGGCCACGGAAGCGGGCTTAATTAGCCCGCTGGAGGCAATGGAGGCCTAAAATTCCCTCCCCAAAGAGTCTTGCAGGGCAATCTGAACCACTGCCGCAACGCGCAGAATCTGCTGCTGCAAACCGTTGCGGAGTGATCTATTGCCCTCGGTGTTGTCGCGAAGCCCTACAATGTCCCGGACCACCCTCGTTGGTTCGAGGACGACACGGGCTCTATTGCCGTTTATTGGGGAGGAGGTGAAGGCACTCCACCCTGCTCCTTGCTAGAAAAGGGGCAGGGGTACGACCTTGCCGACTACGAGGTGTACCTGGACGGGCTGGCGAACTGCGTACGCAAATGCCAACATTGTCCACTGATAGTACAAAGGGAGAGACGCTGAATGAGTGGGTGGCTGGGCTGGAGCTCCGGCTGGTGAATCCGGGGTCCGTAAGCACATGCGTGCGGTGGCAGGGGGAGTCGGTCGTCGACCTAACGTGGGCGACTCCCGCTGTCATTAGCATGTTGTCGGGGTGGCGCGTAGCGGAGGAGGTGGTCACACAATCCGACCACCGCCACATCTTTTTTGATGTGGCCCTCCGACCCTCCGACCGCCCCAGCTGCAGAGCAGGCAGCCCCCTGCTTGCGCGCGCGACGCCGGTACAACCGAGCCCGACGAAGAAGGCGAGCCACCGAGGAGGAGAAGGCCAGAGTCTATGAGCCCTACCGAGCGGCGACTAAGGCGTTCCAAATCGCTATTGCGAACGCCAGGTCTCGGTCCTGGAGCGAGCTCCTAGAGGGACTCGACGGGGATCCATGTGGGCGCTCCTACAAGGTGGTGTTGGGCAAGCTTCGCCCCTGGATGCCCCCCCTGACGGAGACCCTGTACCCCGGACTGCCGCGTCGTGTAATCGACGCATTATTCCCGAAGGTCCGGGGAAGTCCCTCAGTCCCCCCGACGGTGTCGTAGACCCTTTACATTGACTAGTTGGGGGTGACCAAACTGGAGCTGGACCAAGCCATTAGCCGCTTGCGGGCTCGTAATACCGCGCCCGGCCCCGACGGTATACTGGGGCGGGTGTGGACGATCGCTCCGGCCGCCCTGGGGAACAGGCTGAGGCGGCTGTTCAATAGCTGCCTCCGTTACGCCAAGTTCCCCACGGCCTGGAAGGAGGCTCGCCTGGTCCTCTTGAAGAAGGAAGGCAGAAACACCCTCTGCGTACCGTCCCATATGCCTGCTAGACGAGGCCGGCAAGTTGTTCGAAAGGATTCTTGCCGCTCGTCTCAGTGAGCCAAGTCAACGCCTTTAATTCCCTTCCTTGGGGCGCGATCCTGGGAGCGAACATCATCGCTTCCCCCTATACCTGCAGGCCGTGGTCAGGGATTACTTACGCGACAGATACGTCCAGTACATCGGACAGGGCGGTACATTGCACCGGAAGGAAGTGTCTTGCAGGGTTCCGCAGGGGTCCGTGTTGGGCCCCCTCTTATGGAACCTCACCTACGATGCAGTCCTGTGTGTTGATCTCCCACCCGGCGTCAGCGTCGTATGTTACGCTGACGACGCACTGGTATTGGCCGATGGGGACTCCTTCGAGAGGACCATAGGGCTCGCCGAGCTTGGGGCAGAGGTCGTAGTCGCCAAGATCCGCGAGTTGGGCCTGGAGATAACGCTTCATAAGAACGAGGCGCTATGGTTTCACAAACCGCCGAGGAGCAGGGAACCGCCCGACTTGTGGATTCGCATTGGAGACTCGCCAGTCCGGATGGGGAGGTACCTAAAGTACCTAGGCCTCTCCCTGGACAGTCGCTGGGGCTTCGAAGAGCACTTCGAGCGCCTAGTCCCCCGGGCCGAAAGGGTAGTGGGTGCTATGCACAGACTGCTGCCCAACCTTGGGGGATCGTCGGAGGAGGTGCGCCGCCTCTACGGGGGGGTCGTGCGGTCGGTGGCCCACTATGGGGCGCCCATGTGGTCAAACCGACGAGCGTCCGGCACAGCAGGATGAAGATCCAGAGCCTGCAACGCAAGATGGCCATCCGCATCGCACGAGGATACCGTACCATATCCATTGAGGCGGCAACACTCTTGGCGCGCTTTCCGCCGCTCGACATCCTGTTGGACAAGGACGCGAGGGTCTACGACCAGACTCGTGGCGTCCGCCAAAGCGGTGAGGGCGTTCCTGCACTCGAAGAAGTGAGACGGCGGAAACGACGGCGCGCTCTGGAGGAGTGGCGCGCGAGGCTCAGTCAAGAGCACATCGCGCGCAAGCGCGTCATCCACGCTATCTTGCCGTCCTTCGAAGCCTGGCATCAGCGGAGGAGAGGGCGAGTCACCTATAGACAATCACCGGTCACGGTTGCTTCGGTGATTATCTGAGGAAGATCGGACGCGAGGCGACGACGACCTGTCACCACTGTGGTGGGGACCAGGATTCCACCCAGCACACGCTCGAAGAGTGCCCAACGTGGGCCTTCGAGCGGCGGATCCTGGTAGACCGGATCGGACTGGACCTCTCCCTGCCAGCAGTAGTAGCGGCTATGCTGGCAGGGGAATCGGCGTAGGGGGCCCTATCCTCCTTCTGCGAGACTGTGATGTCCCAGAAGGAGGAGGCCGAGCGGGATCAGGAGAGGGCTGATCCTGCTCGATGAAGGCGACGGCGCCGGGACGGGGGCACAGCCCGCCCAGGACCCCCAGCCCAATCGCCCGGGGCTTAATAATACGGGCTAACTCGCGTCCCCCGCCGTAATATCTGGCGGAGGACCCCCCCCCCTGCAACAACATCAGCAGGGGGGCCTTCGGGGTCGTGTACGCAAGGGGCGGGGACCCTGAGCGTCCTTTATGAACAACCCCAAGAAGGACGGCGCGTAGTGTGGCCCACGTCGCCGTGAGCACCGCGTCTGTGCGGGGGGGGAGCGTGTCATCAAGTCTCCCTCCGATGGCGGGCTCGTCAGAGCGTGGCACAAGAGGGGCACCAGTGCGTTCCTTATGGAGATCCCGGAGCCCCTCCAAAGTGCTGATGTCGGCCACAAGGCGAAGCACCTTAACCCCACGAGTGTCGGGACTAAATTTAAATGGATAACTTTTATGCTTCTTTATAAAATTTCTCTTCGCTTAGATATATTATTTATTAAGACGTATTTATACTTTCAGGATATGATTGAAATCATTATATATATCAAAATACGTAATTTTCCTTTACCCATTTTATTTAAAATAAACTGTTCCAATCATTTCTAGACTATCACGAAAATAACAAAAGACTTACTATTAACATACATAGAGTATGTAAATAATAAGTGTATGAAATGAACTATGAGAGTTGAGGAAGCCAGAGAGGTATGTAAGGAAAGAACCTGTTGGAACTCTGTACTCTCTGCCTACCCCGCAAGGGAACTGGCGTGATGATATAGATAGATAGATACAAAGAGTATCTCACACCATAAAATAGACATAAAAATCACGAATCATGACACGTATTATGGCAGTTTGATGAAAATGGCGACTCGGAAGTTCTATATTTTATTTTAGGTGCAATCCACTTAGAAACATCGTTTAGGTTGTCAATATTAGTTAAGTTATTTGTATAGAATTTAAAATACATGACATTACTTAGCTAAGTAAATTCTTAATACTAAGTAATGAAATGTGTATAGATACGGGTATTAGGCGTCCACTGGACCACCATTGGAGTTGGGTGTCTCCGAGAATAAACCAAAATTATGATAACATAAGATTCAGAACATATTTTTAGCCATGTTGTGTGTTGTAACAAGGAAATTAACTTTACTAGCAGCGGTAGCATTAAGGAATTAATTATACATGAAAACAAAGCGGTAGCGCGATGATCTCAACGCGTACCGAGCAGAACAGCCATTATTGACACGGGATAGAGATGCCAACAGTGGGACACTTAGGTTAGTAAAAAAAACATTAACAAAATTAGCCTTCTCTATCAATAAAAAAATATACTAGATGGCGGGCGAAATGCTATCCCACCACACGCGTCCTTCGAGGCGCAGTGGCATAGCTTCTCGCCTATTTTGCTCGTATATCCCGGCAAGCAATTAGGCGTGGTCTCGGGAGTAGCGCACGGTCGCGACAATCCCCAAGGCAAGTGTGACTGTATCCTACTCGTAGTTGCTGCCTGCTATTGGTCTGGTCCTTCTGAACAGTCATAACAGAAACAGTCATTCGCTTAGCCTTCCCCACTCGGTCCCATCCCTCCCCTTTACTTCTTCCTACCCAGTCCCCTTGTCCCCCGGCTTTAGCCGAAAGGAGCAGCAGGCAGCGCCTCTCGTTTTGGGTGGCCGGTCGAGGTCAAGAGCGCGGCGCTAGTGCGCGCCGTGGAGGCTCGGAGGCAGACTCGGAGGAGTCTGCCTCCGAGCTCGAAAGGGAGACGCCGCATTGGGGTCTCACTCTCGAGCTGGGAGGCAGACGTAGGGGGAAGGCATATTTATATACCAGGGAGCGATCGTACTCCCAGGGTTGGCCCTAACAGCGCAAGTCGCGTCGGGGTCGCGGTGCGTACTTGACGGTGATTCCGTGACTCCTGACACTATGCGACAAAGAGGGTGTCACCGCAGGGTTTTTAGTCGGTACACTTGGTCCACTGACGGCCGGGTCAGTCTGACCATCAGTGGATCAAGAACTCCGACATAACCCCTCCGCGTCCCCCGTACGCAGACGGGTACCCATAAAGGGTTATCCCTGCGATAAAAAAAGACCGTTATTATTAATAATGCCTAATGGAAAAAACCACCTACCATGATCTAAGCCAAATCATAGCTCTTCCGTAATTTACAATACATTAAAATAATGCATATTTACAATAGCATACTCTAGTTTACGGCCGAAGCAAATCTGCTGTGGGGTTATAAAATGCGTCGTGTAATAAAGAAATTGATAGCTATCGCCACGGAGGCCGCGAGCCGTTTTAATTTCATTAAATGCGGAGTGTAGAGCTTAAGAGCTTAATAAAAGCGCCCACTGTAAAGGTATCTGAGTAAACACTAAGTGAAACCAGATGTTTCATTTAAGAAGTAGGAAAATGACAAAACTATAAATAACCAATTATATAGTGTTTTTATATTTTACTATTTATATACCGTTTGTGCTCGCATTGCTATTGTACTCCATATTACTCTACTAAATTACCAGAAATATTAGGAAATTTTATTTATGATGAATACTACTCATTAAATTGTGTAAATAATGGGAAGTTTAGGAGGAGAAGAATTACAAACGCGCTCCGTAATATTGTATATAAAGATGTAATTAAATAAAATAACAATAATAATATTTCCTGCAGGAAAGCTGGTAGTCAGCTGTTAGTCTGTTACATTACGGCCCCGAACTAATACTCGAAGTAAGACTCAGCGAAAGCTGCTCGAACGAATATTTCTTCACCATCCACCTCCACATGTGGTCTCCGACTTGGTACGGTCCGTAGGATTTTCGGCTCTAGCATGCGTTACTTGGTCATCTAGACAGGAACAGTTAGATATACTTCAATGTGCATAGTATATCTAACTGTCTAATTAACTCAATTAGATATCCTCTGAACCAGGCACACAAGTGTTGCCCATTTATCTTATAGCGCCCATTTCAAGGGCGCATGTAACCGGTACCCTTTAAATAGTTATTTACTGGCCTCCAGGACTCCCACCAAATGCAACTAATGAACCCTTCACAATCTTCCGCAACATTTTTGCAACCGCCGCGTACTAGCTAAATGTTTGTGTTCCAGCATTCTTCCGAATTTTCTAAAGATTTTTCCCTTGTGAAAGTGGCAGGTTAAATTTCACATATAGTGCAAATACATATTAGACTCTTTTTGTGTGTGTGTGTGAATCATCTACGCTGTTAGCCGCGGGACCTTTATAGCTTCACCGGACAAGAGGGCGAGCCTGCAACCACTACGCTCGCGCCAGAAGGGCAAGGGGGCAACTAGCTCAAAAGCGTCTCAAGGAGGAACGGCCTCGGCTTGGGCAATCGCTATGGGGCGTATACTAGGTGTCTCGTCGTGGTGCTCTGCACCGGCCGGCGGGCAAGGGATTCTTCGACCTCGCCGGCGAGGTCGGTGTCTGATCCTGTGAGCTATATGTGTATCCGAAATAAGGGATGTAAGGGCATCGGGAGGGTCGGTGAAAACATGCTGCGGACGACGGTAGCGGCTGATAGGAGGGGTTCGTAGTCGGCGGCGGCTACGATTAGCGGATTACTATGATTGGATGCGTTCGCAAAATATCGGTTTGTCGCCTTTCTAATAAAGGCGCGAATAGAGACTCATATTCTCACGTAAGTGTGAAGGTGAAAGAGTTCATAAGAAAAATAATAGGTAAATACCACAAATAGACCGGATCTTATCTGAAGGGCAAGTCAAAATCGAGATATATTAGACGAACTATGAAGTGGAAGAAACCAGAGAGGTCTGTAAGGAAAGAACCTGTTGGAACTTTGTACTCCCGTCGTACCTCATATAGATAGATAGATAGACAGACCGACTGCCTCGTTGGTCTAGTGGCAAAGAGAGGTATGTAAGGAAAGAACCTGTTGGAACTCTGTACTCTCTGCCTACCCCACGAGGGAGCTGGCGTGATGATATAGATAGATAGATAGATAGAAATAATGATAGATAATACATCAATCGGTCGTAAAACAAAATGCATATTTTTTTTAAATGTTTTCCCACACTAGGATTTATTCCTGTGTCGTGGGTGCGTTTACAAACATGAAAATTTACAAACAAATACCCAGACCGGAACAAATAATTGTGGATCACACAAAGATTTGTCCCGTGCGGGAATCGAACCCGCGACTATTCGACACAGTGGGCAGAGCAGCTCAAGCTCTTAACCACTGCGCTAAATTTTTCTAAGATCTCCAAATTTTCGACGTCACAAGATATTGATCCCCAACGTGAGTACGAACGCCACTCCCCGGAGATTAGTTTAATTAACGCCATAGATTAAGAAGATTATCGTCAAGCCGTCGACATGCAATTTCTATTAAACATTATTTCGTGTAAGACTTTCTGTATAATTTACTGTTTTATTTTACTTAAGCAGTAACACTATTTAACACTTCGAAATTCTATTAAAAGACACTAAGGCCTACAGTTATTATTATCCCGCTTCCAAAATAGACTCCCTTGGAGAAAGAAAGAAAGAAACACCTATTTTTCAAATAGTATATTTCTCACCACTAAAAATATTGTACAACATTACATATTTAAGTATTAACAGTATAAACGGACAAAATTAATTCTATATTATATCTAACCCAATTACAGTGCGTGTGGTGGTTAAAGAGGATTAAACGAATATTTTTGACCCTATCCCCTGAACTAGGCGGAAGCCTGTATCTTAGGAGATAGTGCTCAGCCATTATTTACGAGTGATAGCTCCTTGATTTCTTTATGAGTCACTGTTTTTATATGTTTAGAAATTTTAAGATTATATCAGATTCATACTTTTTTTTCTGTGTGTGTGTGACCTTTGTACCAACACTCTCTAAGTGGCGATAATAGAATTGTACAAAATATACTAATTTCTCCAATGATGACTCCTAATACTGCTTCGTTGTTAATGGCACATGGTACGAATAGCCATTATAAGGGTTGATTATACCGGGTTTAAACACTAGCTTTTGTATAGAAAAAAAATGTCAATCGACCAGTCTAGAATTGTGCCCGACAATGGCTACAGGCCCCTTATTACATTGGGACCTAACATCGACAATATTTGGGTGTACACAGTGCCCTTTTACCATCCCTGCTTGGGGTATACAGGTGTGACGATGTTTATTTATTTTTACAAGCTGTTATTTAACTTGCAATGTTGGTATGTCTGTCTTTCCGGTTCAAATCTTGTGATCCTTTTTCCAAGCGCTTGAACTAGACAACGTAACCCGCTCGTATTTAGGCTTATTAGATTGGTATTGACAAGTACTATACATCCCGATAGTGTTCAGGGTCTGATGATAAAGCCGGAAGGTGGCCAATGGAACCACCCAACTACTCAATATGACCCCACCGTGTATGGGCTCGTTTGATTTGTCTTGACGAGTACTTTAGACTCGGATGGTATCCAAGGTCTGATGATGAAGCTGGAAGGAAGCCATAGGAACTGCTTAACTAAGCAAGAAATCGTCGTTGTGTTTTGCTATAAAAGATTGATTTTGATTATTGAAAGTTCAATTTTTTTTTACCAGCTACATCATTATATTAATACAGCAAACGATGAAAGAGTTTTTACAAAAAAACATTGTTTACAAAGAAGTTTTGTTATCATTAATTAAATTATAAAAATATGTATGTCAAGTTCAATGGACAGCATTTTCTTTACCGCATGGTTTTTTGTTACAATAAAAAAAAAAGGAATTCTTTATTTTAATCATTTTTTGTTTTTTATTTAAATTTCTTATAATTTGTTTGGAAAAAATAGACAAATTAACAGTGTACCCTTGGCGAAATCTGTGCTTATAGAAGTATAGTCTTTGACAATAGAACCTTAATAATGTTCAAACTTGTAATTTAAATTAATTATGGTCAAATTTCGACCAATGAGCGACCACTAGTTAATATAAAAAATTTTGTACCACAGAATTAAATCTTAGTCCCTTATTCCTCCCCTTTATTACCCAATTTGTCTAAGTATATAACAGTGGACCATTTTCTTTTAAGCTCCATCCGACGAATACAAAACATAATAAAAATGAAAATTTAATTTTAAAAATACAATCTTACGATTTCCTCTTTCATAAGACATCGTTACTGAGGATAAAAAGGAATTGTGATATTTTTAATTTGGCGACGAAATTGAAAAAGTTGAATTAAACGTCTCAAGGAAAACGTCGATTTAAAAGCAGCAAAGTGTCTTACTAAATATGAAATATAATAATATAATTAGTCGGAGATTGAAGATAAATTGATGGGTATGGGCATACCTTTCTGGAAAAGTGCAAGGTCTACTGAACATACTTTACTCTGTGTAATTGACTACGAGTACATTAAGGCATATCCTATCATAGGTATGACGGACGGCTTGGTCCAGTGGTTAAGCTGAGCTTAAGCTGCTTCGGCCACTGGATTGAGTAGAGTAGTAGAGTAGTAGTCGCGGATTCAATCCCCGCAAACAAAATCTTTTTGTGACCCACACATATTTTTTTCAGTCTAGATGTGTGTATGTGAATTCCGTGTTTGTAAACGTACCCACGACACAGGAATAATTCCTAGTGTATGGCAACTATTATTAAAAAAAAACAATATGAAAAAATATAGGTTAAATTAATAGTAATAATAAATAATATACCTAGATGTAAACTTAATTAATAGTTAGCAAAAATTAGGTCTAAGTATCAAAATATTTGCAAATCACATATACAAGGTGTAACATTAATAACGCAAGACCTCAGATTATTGCTTTACGAATGCAATAACGAAAATCAATCTTCCAATTTAAGGGGTTTCCTATCTATCTATCTATCTATATCATCACGCCAGCTCCCTCGCGGGGTAGGCAGAGAGTACAGAGTTCCAACAGGTTCTTTCCTTACATACCTCTCTGGCTTCCTCCACTCTCATAGTTCGTCTCATACACACTCGCCGGTTACGGAGACTCTTGACTTGCCCTTCAGATAAGACACGGTCTATTTGGTCATGGTAAGATAGTCTAGGTCTTCCCCGGCACCTACATCCTTCCACTTTCGCATTGTATATCTGTTTTGTCATTCTTTCTTCTGGCATCCTTTCTATATGCCCGAACCAACGGAGCATACCCTTTCTCATCTTTACACCGATACTATCTTTCATACCTACTCGCTTTCTTACTACGCTGTTGCGAATACGGTCGGTCAGCGTGACTCCGCACATCTTCCGCAGAGACCGCATTTCGACCGCATTTATCCTGCTTTCGTTCTCCTTCTTACATACCCAACTCTCACTGCCATATAACAGCGTTGGGACAAGCACTCCGTTATGCATGGCCAGCTGCGCCTTTTGGCTTAAGTGCCGGCTCCCAAGTAGCCTTCCCATCGCACCATTCACTCTAGGAGTTTCCTACCATTTTTTATGCTCTTTGGTACCCAAATTAACCATAAAATTACATAATTAATTAACTTTTATATGCGTATTGTGGCGTCTGTGTAATAAAAATACATTTAAAATATCCGTAATGCTTTTAATATTTTTTTTAATACAGCGAACAGAACTAATAACAGCATTTATTGAAAATTAAAAAGAAAAACTTACTTTAAAAATAGTTGGAATCGTTTCAGTCGCCGATTTAGAACAAACTACTTTCAGGTCTTGCGTTAATTGTTTTACACCTTTTATGTAAGTACGTGCAATTTTTCTATTATTACATAGAATTGTGTCTGCTAGAAGCCTTTTATATTTACCCATACAAATCCCATGATTCCTATGGGTAAATATTTATGGCTGTCTCCATAGACAAGTTCATTCTTAGGTGGTCCAAACTGTACTAAGCGTATTTACCATAAAAGAATTCTTGCAGTAAGCCGACGATCTATTTTTAGGTAGGATATCATTCAAAGTACTAATAATTTGCTGTAAGCTTATTTTGATTATATGTATATTGCTATTACTACCGTTGTAGGCACTTCAACATGCGGGAGTAACCCTAAAAGGAACACAAGTTTAAATAGAAAATTTCCTGCGCCCTATTTTTGGCATTTCATACTAAACGCATAGAATATTGCATTTTCATCTATTCCTGCGCTCTGTCCAAATTTCACACGCACAATTCATCGAGAAGTTAGTATAAAATCGATTCCAAATTGTGTTCGTTACACAATTACACAGACAGACTAAATAGCGAATTCATGAAAACGTGGTACGATTGAGGTATTTTGAAGCATTTACAATTCCGTAATAACCAAAAAACTTGTTCTACTTAAAAATTACGTCGAATTTAACAATTCTTCCTCACATGCCTAATTACCTAACCTGAAACACAAACGAGCCAGCAGGAAAAAAGGCATATATAATTTGCTAAGGTAAACTTATTTTATTATGGAAAGCTTAAAACTAATCTGCGTTTTACCCCACACCTTATACTAATGGAAGTAGTAACATAAAATACTTATGCTGGTTGACTTTACGACTGCTTCTGATGGTTTCATTTCTAGGGTTCCGCACTTAATACTAAGTAGGAACATGGAAACACTCTTGCTGGCCGGTCTCCTGCTAATACAAAGTGGAATGAAAATGTGGGAAACTCATTTAAATTCTGAGATATAATATAACTTTAAATTTACATGTAACATGTTTTATGAAAGTTTTAGTTTGGCTTTTAAGGAGGATTAATGAGGTGGTTTTAACCTAGTTGGAACGAAATATTCATGGAAAATGTAATAATGTGAAACTAGGATTTAGCTTTGATCAGGCGTGAACAAAGGTTTGTTGTACAATTTATTAATTTTAGCATAAACCATTTTTTTATCATGGCTAACCATTTTTTTTTGTCTAAGCAGCTTGACCAACAATGGTCCAACCAGATCGTGACAACAATACTAGTCAGAGCTGATAATATAACTATACTCCTACCTCACTGGACAAATCAGATACTGAAATGTGCTACAAAACTCTGATTTAGATTTGTGCTATTTTCACGTGTTCGATCTTTTATCTTTTAAATAGGAAATTTCTCAGACAAAACTGGATTTATTGTATCCAACATCTCCGCATCCTAACGAATCTTCGCCACAAAATATATTTATAACAATTTTATTATACTGACGGAACTTATGAAGCGAATTAAGTTCACACACGCGCCCAGTTTTTATACTTCATTCCACGCTCCGAAGGCAACGTTAATTAAACTTCAACGGTCCAAATGACAGGGCATTTATTGACTTTCAGTACAGTATAGGTTGTAAATCGTAAAGGGTTGAAACCGAAACGCCCCAAGTTAAGGGACCGTGTGATGCGAGGGCTATTTGTCTTTATCTTAATGTAGGAGTTGGCGGGCATTGTTTTAAGGGATGATGTATCGTCGTGTACCTCCGTTGTTTGAAACATTGAGATGTAGATACTATGACAAACCATTTCA
The DNA here is from genome assembly GCA_905147815.2 of Phalera bucephala. Classification (NCBI taxonomy): domain Eukaryota; kingdom Metazoa; phylum Arthropoda; class Insecta; order Lepidoptera; family Notodontidae; genus Phalera; species Phalera bucephala. Next base: position 16,243,227 of record LR990612.1, read on the forward strand.
AAGGGTAGAAGAGAAAAACGGTTTTTTAGATTGATAAGTTAAGGCAGAAGTAATGATGGAAGTTCATCCTAAATTGATGCATTAATATCTTGATAAATCACTATTACGTAGCAAACATATTTTAGACAACAGAACTATATAAGTACCTACTCTGAAAGTTCGCACTAAAATCTTTATGTAAGTATAATGAAATGTTACCCAAATATCAGCTATTTGCAAAACAAAATTCATCACTTACCTATTTCTAATGTTTTATGAAACGAAACCGTTAAATTTCAAACATTAAAAGTCACCCATAAATTGTTGCCCGGAAAATGACCCATAAATTCGGAAGACTTACATTTTTGTGTCTCATAAAATTGTATTTTATTTATAATAAAATAAAAATCCGCTAAAATTCTCTTTTCATGTTTTGTAAAGGGTATGTATTACCAATATAACATAAAATTATAATTTTAATGAACACTCTTCTACGCAATGATTGAGCTCAGATTTAGGGGTTAGATTTTCATCTGTAGTACAGACGAGTACAACTTTCCACCTGCCTGGTATGTTTTTTGTTACCTTAAGTGTAGTAAGTTTTGAACTTCTACACATAACTTTCTTGAAAGCTAAAGATATCCCCTTTAGCTTTTAGGATTTACATGAAATAAATTTCTATCTATCTATCTATAACCTCACGCCAGATCCCTTAAAATCTGAAATAAATTTGTGACAGTAAAGCTACTAACATAAACTTTATGCTTAGATGGGATAATATAACACATATTAAATTAGAGGATTGGTTGTTTACTCCAATAACAGGTATAGATTTTAGGTCGAAAACGTAATAATAATGTCAAATAATTGATATTCAACTTTGTTTGAAAGGTCACCGCCATTATGTAGCGTCTGTCTGGCTATTTAAATAAATCTATGATTATGCTATCGTTTTTAGAATCTTTTAATGATACGAAAGAATAAATATTTTATTTTAAGCTAGCTGTCTGGACCCGCAACTGAACTTCGTTCCCGTTATTTTCAGGCGTGTATTTGACACTTAAGCTTTTTTTGAGGCAAAATGTAGCTTATGTCTTTCCCTGTGTAAATCTTTGCCAAATTTGATCAAAATCTGTTTAGCGGTTCGGGTGTGAAAAGGAAACAGACATACAGAGTTACTTTCGACGTTAATATATTAGTATGGATTATTATGTATGTCTCGCTAAAAAACTCGGCTATGTTAAAAGACACCAGTTATTATTAGTGACAACTATTATACGTGGCTGCCACTCACTCCCCGCTCGCTAGATAGACTCTCAAAACGGTCGTCTTAAGACAACAGAGATTCTAGCATAGTGGCAAACGTTTTGTTTTATATCCTCTTGCCGCGATTGATAGCACATTCTTCTAACCAACCGACTTTTTGTTGCAAAACGTTATTCTCGTACATTTTATAGTTTTCTATTAGCATGGATGACTATAGAAAATGCACTTGGTTACAAGCTCTGAGGAGTGATACGTTTTCTCTGATGTTTCTTTTACTTTTAAATAAACCAAAGCCCCACACTATTTATTTATCCCTGGGTCGTCGGTGCGTTTACAAAAATGAAAATTCACATACAGAAATACCCAAACCGAAATAAGTAATTGTGGGTCATACAAAGATTTATCCCGTACAGGAATCGAACCCGCGGCTGTTCGACCCAGTGGGCTTCAGCTCTTACCACTGCGCGAAATTCTCCGTCTTCCGTAATGATTTTTTAATACTTTCATCCCTGGAGCATATAAGTCTAACGGTTCTTCTCTGGACTAAGACAATCAAGGGTCAAAAGTCCAAGAACCGCTTTGATTTCCAATCGGCCAACGAAAACACGCTAAAGTGAGGTCCCTGATTAACTCTGTAAAGTACTCATGGTACCGTTACTCACCAACAGTGGCTGTACTATACTTTAAAATTGTGGCACCGGCAGCAGATCTGCTTAAGCATCTACAGATTTTATTAGTATGTAATATTTCGTTAGTAAGATGTTTTGTTAAATCTTATCTAAACTTATTGTGCACCAATAATGAAACAAATAGTACCTGGACATTAACAATATCATAAGTAATTCAAAGGTCATATCGCTAATGAGCCATGTCTTTCAGGCAACCTCATTTAGTCCTTTCTAAACGTCGTAGACTTTGAAAATCATTATAATTATCATTCTTTGCACTTATTTCAACAGATCCTTTGCTTCAAGGTATTACGTAGGCGTTATATCTGATTATATCCCAATGTAGTGTCCCATCTCTTCACCTATTTCTGGGTCTGCCGCGCTGTAGTTTTACACTAGATAAGACCCACAGTGTGATTGCTTTGCTCATCAAATTAGCATCCTAGAAAAAATCATTTTCATCAAGCGCCACAGTTTGTGTTTACATATGAAAATTCCGAGACTCTCAGCTGAAAACCTTAAGAAGGTAATACATAATGCAAATTTATCAACTGCCTGCCTGCCCCTTGGGAATCTTAAGAATACTTGCAATTGCGATGTTTATGTTTTGAGGAAACATTCGTTAAGGGTTTGGATTTATTATGACGAAAAAAATTAGTACGAATTTCAGAAAGATTCATAAAACTCAAATTGATTCTTATTGTGACACTGTACTCTCTGCCTCTTCCTCTTCTTCTTAGAATTTAGTGTAAGAGGTTTAGAATTCGGAAACATCTCTTCTAGGATAATAGTTGTGTAAGTTTATTATACATCACAAATCCTCCTCAATAAGTTATACATGTACGAGTACATGCGACATAAGATTTAAGAAATTACGAATTACGTTTTCTTTTCATAGCTACTTCCATAATGTGTCATCCATAACATAACTTTGAACTTTGTATTCTTATAACAAGAGTTATAGCCTTTTACCAGAGGTTTCCAAGAATTCTTTTAAACTAGGAAATTAATTTTTCCTCTATTTTTTACTCAACTTTAGGACGCAAGAAGTTAAGACGAAGAAAGTTGCCGGTTACTTTCTTTCTTTTGCTTGATTTTCGTCGTTTCATGCTACTTATTACAGGAAATGAAAATTTTAAGCTAGAACTTAAATTTCTTTAGCAAAGTTTTAAACTTAAAACGTGGACACAAATCTCTTGCTAGTTTTCAGAAAGCAATTTTATAAAATCATAATTTTAATAGCGCCAGTTCAAAACCTATCGTATTTTTCTCATAAGAAAGTCATATAAATATCCTAATGGACCTATACCAAAACAATCTGTTTAACTAAAATAATATCATTCTATAAAAAATTTAAAGCAACTAATCGCGCAACAAAAACATATAATAATATTTTAATTTTAGTATCAAATGATTCGTAGATTTTAGAAGATATATCCTAGATATGTGTACGTCGTACAGTATAATTTTAAAATGCTTAGAGATAAAATATTACATTCAGAAAGTAAAACCTAATTCGTTTTGTGCGAAAATGCCCCAACATAGCTGCCCTGAGGTGTAAGTCGCAAAGTAGCGAAAGTGCACTTAATTCCAACAACGCTGACGGATTCACGAGGAGGAAGGTTCCACGAGGATTTGCTTTATTTATGACATTTTTAGTGATACTCACATTAAAACTAGTGGTTTGAACTGCATCTTTATGCTATGTATGGTATATAGTAGACCCTCTCAGACTTGCATGTTGAGTGCTAACATATTGTACGTTAGCTTCATGTTTTAATAACCATATGTTATATCAAAAGATGCATCAAAACCACTAGCATTTGTGTGCAATTAACATTCGACTGCTTCTTTACACTCAGTTTCTTAGTGGGTGCGTTATGTTGACGTTAATCGCGCATAGAACACTGCGTAGCTTAAAAAACAGTTTTTCACAACCACATCAACACGCACTTTTGAATGATCGCTAGAAAACGCTCGTTACGTGGACACTCCTTAATAACAAGGCTTTATATGAATCAAGTGCGTACTTTCCGCAAGACTATTTAAATTAATTCAATTCGTTTAGGTATGAGTAGATTAGAATTAACATCAAGAAATCCGAATACGAGTAATATTATTTCAATGAGAAACATCGGACTTTCACTTCACAAATGAATTGCCGACATACCGACATTCAATAGTGAACGTAGTAGATAAATTCAATAGCGGAGAACACTGAACAAACTCAATAAGGTTTACCCCGGCGTAAATCCCAATTGAGACTCCTACTTCCTCAAGACACAGTTGTAACGACAAAGATCCTGGAAATGTATATAGGTATATATAAAGCAAATAGCGCTCGGCGCTCGTAGCGCTGTGCGACCGCGGTGTTCTTACCGATTACCAAGGTTAAGCAGCGTTCGACTCGGACGGCCTGAGATGGGTGCCCGTTTGTGACATTTTCATATTCGAGCGTCTCCGTGCTTCGGAAGGCACGTTAACACGTTGGTCCCGGCTACCACTTAATGTGGTAGTCGTTAAGCCGAGTTAGAAGCCTTAAAGGCGGCTTGATAAGTTCCAACAGCAGGTGGCCACAAACCTGCCTCCATCAATCCGCACTGGGTCCGCGTGGTGGAGTATGATCTATTCTCGCTCAACTCGATTTGTGGGAGAAGGCTTTTGTCCAGCAGTGGGCAGTATATGCTGATATTATAAAGCAAATAGGCCGCGTCTTACCTGACGGACTAGTCAAGAGTCTCCGTAACTAGCGAGCGTGTATAATACAAATTATGAGAGTGGAGTGAGAGGTCTGTAAGAAAAGAACCTGGAACTCTGTACCCTTCGCCTATCCAAGAAAGCATCTGGCGTGATGACATGGTGTGATAGATATGTCATTTTTTTATTTTGTTTTTTATTTTCATTTGTCAAACAGGGTAGCCATTCTCATGAACAGTATAATTTGCTTAATTTAACATAGACCCACCTGATAACCAACCTACATTATTCGCCAATACCCTTCAACAAAATGTAGATAGAACCGCGGAGTTTTTTTCCCCTTCTACTTCACAGGAATGACATTCCGAAGTGGTGGTAGTCTTTGTTAATTTTCTGACGATTCATAAATACTATAATAATTTACATCAATAAAAAATATTTTGATTCCGAATATGTTTATTTATATTATATGTTGCACACCATAACCTGAGTAAATAAATTACTCACTCAGAGCCGTCACGTGGCGCCGGCAAAGGTAAAATGTTTGCGAAAGGAATATTTTAACTTTTAATGATATAATTTATGTTTCAATTTTGGATGCTTTTACTTTATAAGCGATTTCAAAAAGAAGGAGTTTCTATGTTCGTCTGTATATATGCTTTTTTATTATGTTCACCAATATTTCCGTCAATTGAGGACCGATTTTGATGATTTTTTTGCATTGGGTTCAGCATAGCTCCAAAGTGGTCCCATTTTAATTTCAAGGGTATTGGACCTTGAACTTTGAAGATACACCAGGGAACTCCTTAACGACAAGCAATACGAATGCGTAGATTGAGATATTATGGGTATTACGCCAATCCTATAGGTACCCTACTATAGAACTAAGTTAAATATTAACCGACTTCAAAAAAAGAGGAGGATTATAATCGTCTGTTTTTGTATAACTTCTTTGTTTATAAATCGATTTTGATGATTCTTTTTGCATTGGATTCAATATAGCTCCGAAGAAGTTAATTTTATCGGTATCGGACATTGGATTTTGAAGATACACCATGGGGCTCCTTGACGGCAAACAGCTGGAATGTGTAAATTCAGTTATTAGGTACCTTACTGCAGAACTAAGTAGAATAATATTTTATAGGTATATAAATACTAATACTTGATTCACTCATCATTTAAAATGTTTTTCATTCAGATACAACTTCAGAACCTTTTTTTTTTGTCGGAGTCCGCGATCCACTGACGGTCAGGCTGACCCGACTGTCAGTGGACCAAGTGTAGCGACTAAAAACCCTGCGGTGACACCGTCTTTGTCGCGAGTGTCGGGGTCACGGGATCGCCGTTAGGTACGCACCGCGACCCCGACACGACCCGCCCTGTTAAGGCCTGGGAGCGTTTATAGGGCGCTCCCTTTCTCCCTCTACTAGATGCCATGCTGGTGTCACCCAGCACGGCGTCTCCCCCGCGAGCTGGGCAGCAGACTCCCCCGAGTCTGCCACCCAGGTACAACTTCAAAACCTAACATAAGCTTTGATAACTACTTACATAGGGATATTTCAATCTAGTTGAATGCATTTAATTTGGTAAATCAGGTGGTCACAGTTAACATTTTAGAGCGACTGCAATATTTTGTACCTGGTATTTACTAGTCACTTTCAAAGGATCAATAATTGTAGAATAAATCTTCCACTATCATAACTTCGCTGCATTTCCTCAAAATAATTTAATTCGTCCAATCCCAAATAGATTAACGTTGGCTAGTAGGATACTTCGTACAAAGGGACAGACGATATAAATGTAGAGCGTAAATTCACACGTAACTAAATGGACTGCATTTGCAATGGTATTTACGGAGGGTATGTGAGAGATAGAAGCGAGTGAGACTTAATTACTTGAAATTCCGTACCTTCCCTCGGTGGCCCAGATACTAACTGGTCAAAGTGTTGGTTGATTTCAAAATTCAAATTCAAACGTTTATTGCTTTCCATAGTATTTATATGTCCTGCTTCGTTGTTCTTGTGGTGAAGTCTCTTCGGTTCAAATCCTAGGTTAGAAAAATGTAGATTTTTTTATAGAAAAATTCCCAGTATCGGTCCGGAGTCGGGAATTGTCCCAGGTATATGGCAAAAAGCTCGCCCACTATTACATGGGACCTTCGGCAAAGTAGGTGAACACAGTACACCTCTGTCACCCCCATTTGGGAAATATAGGGGTGATGGTGTTTTATGGACCCTAATTCATAGGCCCCTTACAATGTTCGTGTTGTTACACGCACAAAGTTGGTGTTTTAACTAAAATTTTGGATAGATTTCGACTTTGCGACTACAACACAACAAAAATACGCTACAACAACATCTTTTTCTTTTAATTCTCAATTCTCAGGCCATCCCAACTCCGACACAAAATTTTAAGAGAGACCGCTATTACGAAAATTGCAATCGCTCTCGAAGAAGAATGGAAATTGGAACGAAGTTATGAATTTATAATTATTAAATATTAATCACATGAGGTGAAAAGTTAGACGCTTTTCAACTATAGTTAACATGTTTGACAAACTTTACTAATGCATTAAATAAGCAAACTTAGAAACATATTTTTTTCTTATTTTTGCTGACATCGAGGGTGGCTCGTGAAATAATCTTAGTAAAACAATCAGTAAATATACAAAACAAATGAACACATGCGAGAGAAGTCAATGTAAACTGATAATGAACAATAATAAGGAAAAAGACGGAGTCAAAATAACAAGAGCAAGTTAGGTCGTAACGACTTCAAACGACGGGTTTTAAAATATCTTTTTTGTGTTTTACCTGGGAAAATACTTTAGAAGATTCTTAGTCCCACTGTAAAAAACACTGAGGTGTACAGGGTTTTTACCACCCTAAGCAACCTCCAAGCGTCTTTACATACTGTATAGTGGATCCGGGATCTTCAGATAGAAAACACATTTTGAGACAAACAAAATCATTCCCCCACATTCTCGCCGCGAAAACTATGGTATGTAGTCATTCATAGAACAATACGGAATATGCGTGTATTTTTTTATATTTTTATACGATCGATTACATCAATATATAATTGCAAAAAAAAGCGTCAAAAACAAAATGTAAAGGGCAAAAAAAAATGTTGAAGATAGCAAACAGATAAGAGCACTTTAAACGCCCGCCATTTTGGCGCGCTTGGCGTGACGTCAAAGTCTATAATAACAATCCACTAGTGAACAGCTGAAGAAGTAATTTATTTTTATTTTGTATTTCGCGACTATTATACAATGGAACAACACTGTGTTGTGCCTAGGTATAAAAAATACAATAAGAAATGCACCCGATAGGTGCGGACATAAGGAGAAAGTGGTGTAAAATCAGAAAAAGAGACATGATATCTCCTTCAACTTGTTTATATTGCTATAAAGATCACTTTAAACTAAGAATTAACTTAAATAACTTAAATTTAAATTTTTTCTTTGTGTAAATCGACCACAAAAAATAACAATAAAACTATCTCAATAGCAAACATCCAACAAATATGCACTTGTTGACATTTGTATTGTAGACTTGACGTCATATTCGATCTGACTTATAGCGTGGCGTTCCAGTTACTTTGAATTTCCCACTCATTTTTTGTACTTTCAATAATTATTTTCTTAATAAAAAAGTAATGTTATTAAAAAAACATTGGTATAGACATTATTCTCATGCGATAAAGCTTGTAAAAAAAAAATTTGATCCTTATTTGAATTACACGCATGGAATATGCGTGTAATTCATTCTCCTATGCTGAACTGAAAACATCAGAATCAGAATATTTTTTATTCATGTAAACCATTACAGTATTTATGAATCGTCAGAAAAGTAACAAAGACTCTACCACCACTTCGGAATGTCATTCCTGTGGAGAAGAAGGGCAAGAAACTCCACGGTTACTCTTTTAAAATAAGAAATTACAAACTTTTTCATCTACATTCTGTTGTGGGGTATGGGAGAACAATGTAGGTTGGTCATCAGGTGAGTCTAAGTTAAAAAAGCGAATAATACTATTTATGAGAATGGCTACATGGTTCCCTCATTTACAAAAAAAAGTACATATTGTGTTACATTAATAGAAGGAAGAGAGTCATCAACTGAAAGTCATGAGCCTATACTTCAGACATTTACAATCCTTTCACAGTCTGTTCCGTTTATCGTCTGTAGCACAACCATTATTAGCACAGACAGCTACGTTAAGATATGAAGTATAAAAAAATAATACTCTTATCTTAATCTATTTTATCGGAAACAAACAGAACACATTTTTTAAGTATATGTTTATTGAATTTTTGGAACTCATTAATTTTCGTTTGGAAACATTATTATTACCACGTTTTTATCAACTTGCTTTTTAGTCAGTCTGTTCAGTACAAATTTTGCAAATGAGATTTAACTTTACATAGGTCAGAACTGGATGGCATTGCAATAATATGGTGCCACTGAACTGGTCTGATGATGAAGCCGTGAGATGACTACAGGAACTCATAAAATTAACAACATAGATCAGTTAGGACTCGTTAGATTTGTCTTGACAAATAATACATCTCTAGGTTACCACATATATCCAGAGTCTGGCAATGAAGCCACAAGGTGGCCATAGGAACCTATAAATTAAACAACATAGCCCCGTCGTGTTTAGGCTCGTTGGATTTATCTTGACTAGTGCTATATCTCTACGCGTCGATATCGTCTATCCAAGGTCTGATGGTGAAGCCTCGAGATGGAGCATAGAAACTTCTAAGCCAAACAATATAGCCTCTTCGTATTTGGGTTCGTTGGATTTATCTTCATAAGAACTTAATATCTAGGTGGCATCACAGATCTGAAAATCGACCTGGAAGAAGGCGATAAGAACTCTTCAACCCCGTCGTGTCTGTGCTCGTAAAATTTGTCTCGACATAAACTACTGGTACAGGTGTTCAGGATGTAATGATTGGCGCCGCAATATGGCCTTAAGAACTCCTTACCTAAGTAATTTTTACTTTTATGTTTTTTATCGTAGAAAAAGATATTTTTTAAAATAAAAAATCTTTTGAATATACCAAGTTCTTAAAATGCACAAAAAGTATGAAACAATCTCTCAATATCATCATGCCAGATAATGATAATAATGCATGCGGCCCATGGTTTTCGATTTAAATACATGTTTACTCTGCAAGGCATCCTGCGTGATCATATAGACATTGATGATTGATGATGATGATTGAGATGATTTCATCCTTTTTAATCGGTTGTTAAAACGTGGTGTAATAAAAAGTTTTTTTTTTGTTTTATATTTTTGGTTTAATTTCACTCCCATTAGCAAAAATAATAATAATAAAGTATTTATTTTCTCTTCACAAATGTTGAAATAGGAAAAAATATAAGTTAACAAAATCTAATACAAGCATTTGTGAGAGACTGGTGCCTGATGTAGGTATAAAATACCTGTGTTACAGGTCACCAGGATCCCACACCCTGTGTTCAGTTTTAGTTAGACTTAGATAAAATATTAGATTAGATTACCATGTTTAAAATATTAGCCGTGAAGGTACTAAATAGCGATAACAAAGTTATTAAAAAATAAATATGAAGTTGTTGAAATAGATATTATAGTAATTGTCACAATGTTGTAGTAAGAAGTTGTCTTCAGCCATTCGTATATTGTCTTTATGCACGCTGACTTGTGTAGGGGGTATACTGATAAAATCGAATTAATTTTAGTATCGAGATAGCCACCAAGATATCCGTAGAACCTATGCGAAAAGCTAGTATGCCACAATTCTGGAGGACAAACATTGCCTTTTCTACGTTCACCCCTCTTAAGCGATGGATCATATACAAGCTGGGATGCTTTTTAGTTACAATCATTAGAATGAAAATTTGTCTAACAGTTAAAACATTCCACAGCTTGTACAGGTCGGTAGGGCGGTAACGGTAGGGCAGGCCAGCACCAACTTTTAGGATTGCCCTTTGTGCTCGTTCGATTTCCAAAAGATGTCCTTTGGTAGTGCCTCCCCAAGAGGTAACACAATACTTTAGCAGGGACTGACAAAGGGTGTAATACACCGTTTGTATTGTGTATAGGCTAGCTGTATACCGCAAAGATTTGAATACATAGATCAGTTTACGAAGTCTAGTAACAAGAACATCGATGTGTGGTTTGTAACTTAGCGTTTGATCCATGAAGATACGATAGATAGAAAAAGACGTCCACTTGAGGATAAAAGCCGCCCCAAAGACTGCCAACTTCATTTATAGACTACTAGCTATCACCCGCAACTTTGTTCGTGTTATTATCAGTCGCGCATCACACCTTGAGCTTTATTTTTGAGACAAAAGGTAGCCTTATGTCCTTACCTTGGATAAAATCTATTTCCTTGCCGAATTTGTTCAGCGGTTTGGGCTTGAAAAGGTTACAGACAAACAGATAGACAGAGTTACTTTCGAATTTATAATATTAGTATGTAAGGTATGGATGAATTCACTACGTATAAAAATACCTACCACTCCAGCACATGCTGAGCCAATTGCTTTTCGGCGCAGCTCACATCGAGACAAATGCTGCAATACCAGCTTATTGTAGCTTAATTTTTATTTTTCTTCGTATTTTTTCGGCTACCTGTCATATACTTTGTTAAGTTCAAATGCGCGCTGTGTTGAATAAATATTTTTCATTTAATTTCATATTTATAACATACACATACATATACTAGCACTCGTTTCACGTCATTTAAAAAACGTCTGAATCATGTATCAATAAAAATCAAAAAATTAAAATCGTCCTAAAAACCTTATACATTCTGATACAAAGAAATAATGTAGTGAGGACCAAGTTCAATACGCTCGTAATACAAGATTGAAATTTAAGCGTGTAACAAAAAGTATCACTTGCGCCAGCGCATACAGTCAGGGCCAATCAGCGGGCGACGCTGGTCGGTTTATTCCTTATATTTCAATTTTACTGTTGTGCTGCACTGTTGTGTTTTTAAAATCTTGTGTCATTTATTGCTGTGTCAAGGTCCCAGGAATTTTAAAAGGTATTTATGTAGTATTAAATTATTTTTAGTTAATTTATTAGAAGAATTCTGTATCAATGAATGTAATAACTTTCAATAATCTTATGTACATAACATTAATAACATCGTGATAGCAACCTAAATGATACCAATACAATATTATTGTTTTGTCAGTGCCCTGTGGAAGAATGTTTTATCTTTAAAATACATGCATTCGTTTATAGTTTAGATAATTTATTTACTAATTATATAATTATTGGTGGAGAGAATTTTAATAATTTGACTGTTAAGTATTTTGAACTACGAACTTAAGATGTGCAATAAGTTAGTTCATTACATTCATTATTTCACACACACACACACACAAACACACACACACACATACACACACACACATACACACACACACACACACATAATCACAATCACAGAACCAGGCACGCAAGGCTCACAAGTATTAATTACTACTTTAGTTTTATTTTCTTTTATTATTTTACTATTATAATATGTCATTAATTTCCAGCTCGCGTTAGTAATTGTATCTAAATTAAGTTTACTCATAGTTTAACTCTACGGGGTCCCAAGATACAGACTTTCGTCTAGTTTGGGGCTCTTAGATAATGTCACTTAGTTGCTAAGTCTTTTTCAACAATAAAATTATTCTTATTCTTAATCTTATTAGTGTCTGTAAATTAATATAAAAGTATCTAGTACTAATATCATAAATGTCAAAACTTTATATGTTTAAATGTTTGGATGTTTGTTACTCAATCACACAAAAATGGCAGAACGAATTTGGCTGAAATTTGGCACACAGACAGTTACCTGGATTAATACAAAGGATCGACTTTTTATCCCGGAAAAATTTAAGGTTCCCGTCTAATGTCAACGCGGACGAAGTCCCGGGTAGAGCTAGTTCCACAATAAATTACAAATAAACGCGAGCACTGTCTTGGGTAACACCCAATTTTATATACAAGGTATAACATAATAAACGCAAGACCTGAAAGTAGTTTGTTCTAAATCGGCAATTGAATCGATTGCAACTATTTTTAGAGTATGTTACATTATTTTTTAATTATTAAAAATAGCTGTTATTCGTTCAGTCTGCTGTATTAATGAAAATTTAAACAACATTCAAAGCAATACGACTATTTTAAATGCATTTCTATTACACACACATCAATATGCACACAAAAGTTAATTATTTATTAAATTTCGTGGTTAATTTGGGTACCAAAGAGCTTAAAAAAATGGTAGAAAACTCCTTAATCTTGAAAGTTTGATGTTCGTATTGAATTCGTAAAGCAATAATCTAATTCAGGTGTCTGAGGTCTTGGGTTATATATGTTACATCTTGTATAATAAAATGTCACAACACATCCATATCTATACATAAGTTATTACCTAGTCTCTAGGAATTATTCAGCCGAGTTATGTTATGTGTTAAAAATTCTATCAATAATTGAATGAAAACTAACTTTCTTTTGACATTTCTTACTTTGGACAGTTTCTTAACTATAGGATAAAAATAATGTACTAAGTAAATACTTGGGTAAAAGTATCCACTTAGACGTGTTTATAAATACGCATGTAAGTGAAAATGTTACCGCTATGACGCAAATTGATAGAATTCTAACATACAGGTATAAATTATATAAACATACATCAATTATTCATTGTACATAACCTTTACAAGGGTTCAAATGAAAAGAAAAAAATTAATACTGATATAAATAACCAACATAACAATTACAATGTTTATTTTTTCTGTCGCCGTAGATTGTAAGATAATCATGGTGGTGCTTATTCACTATGACGTAACGTGGTGCGTTACGATAACGCCGTGTAATGGTATTGTCTATGCCACTGGAGTACCATTCGGAACATACCCATACTACGTGACCCGTTCAGGGGTGGGTGGGGTTTCAAAATACCATGCTTGGTCACAGGGGGAGTAGGCGGCTTATTTTTCGTCACGTAGCCAATATCCTCTAGGGAAATCTCGCGCTTTCTCGAACTATATTCAAATATGGCGCGCAGCGTTTGGCGCTTTTCAAACTCACAGGTGGCAACACTGACGCACATATGCCGGGACGTGATCTGATTGAAAAAAAGAATAAAAAAAAAAGTTTTCAGTGCAGTTGTCAGTTGTCAGTTTTTACATTTTTTTTTTCTTCTTGATAATTGTTTTCCACTTGTAACTATAAGTATGCACGCACTCTTGGCGTTTCGCAGCAAGCAATGTATTAATAAAGACAAATTAAGCTAAACTATTTTTTTAACATTATGTTTGCAAAAAATGATTGAAACCTTTTATGAATTACTACGTGAAAACTAGAGGGGGAGGGGGGGGGGGGGTCCTGGCATATACTAGGGATGGTCACCAAGTACTATTGCACTAGAATGGACAAAATGTTACTCTGTAAATGGTTTTAATATGCGAAAACCGTTGAATAATTTATTTACTACTAGCTTTTGCTCGCGGCTTAGTCAGCGCTGACTTTCGACAGGAACCTAAAATTTTTCCGGAATAAAATGTATCCTATATGTTAAGCCAGGTTACAAACTGTTTCTGACATTTCATCGAAATCCGTTCACCCGTTTTGCGTGGTCGTGTTACAAACTTATCTTAAGGGCAAGTCAAGAGTCTCCGTAACCGGCGAGCGTGTATGAGAAGATAGCGTTGCGTGACTGCTAATGATTGCATTCGAATCATTCGACTTTATAAAACATTGGAATTATTCGAATAATTCACGAAAATTAGTTCCTAACTGCCTCCCATTCGACTTTAGTTGGATTGAATGAACAAATAATAAATAAAAAAATCGGTCAACCAAAATTAATTTACGTATCAGTCGCAACACAGAGTATACTACATTATGTTAGTCGCCATGACTTAAGGTAAGAAAAATAGCATCATTCAGACCAAAGCCTATCCCCACGTTCGCACGGGCGCTTTTAGTATAGGAGCACTTTAAGCTCTTTTCAAAAAATGTACTATTAGCTGTTTGTTTATTGCAGCACTTAACTACCGCGCGTGGATTATATTTAAATTGACTGAATATGATTGAGATGATTGATTGATTGAATAAACTAGAAACTTTATTAAAACGCTTTTTTAAACAGAAACCAGCAATAGTGTTATTATTTAGTTTAGTTTATACTACTCACTCGCACACTTAATTTGTTTGGGCGCGGAATTGGCACGAGAAGCGGCGAATCATTTGAATAATTTATTCATAATCGGGTGAGAGTCGCAGATAATCTAATCGAATCGCGATTAGTAGTTACTAATTAGTAGTCGTCATTCGATTATAAAAATTAGTATATTACTAATGCTCAAATCAAATTAGAAAATTAGTATTCGTAGATGATTCAAATAGTTGGATTATTCGCAGTCGTGTATCTTTGAGACAAACTATACGAGCGGAGGAAGCCAGAAAGGTCTGTAAGGAAAGAATCTGTTGGAACTGAACTATCCGCCTACCCCGAAAGGGATCTGGCGTAATGATATAGATAGAATAACAATCATCCAAACATACAAACTTTCATATTTATAATATACTAATATTATTAAGGAAGTAGGATAAAAATAACAAAAATATTGTGTTTGTAATTAATAATTCCGACTTAATGTCGCTACCACGACCAGATTTCCGCACACATGAACAATTATATCAGGTATTATGTAAAGCCTTTTTGCTGGATCATTATTAGTGGCATTCATTATGAAATGGGGCTACGGTAAGAGTTGCTTTGTTATCTCAAGTTTCAGACTAATCTGGCAAAATTCTATAGTTCCCAGAATAAATATCAATTTATATGATAATATCATAATGTATACCATCGTATTTTGTGTATACTTGCAGTTATTTATGGAATACATAATAGACGAAGTAGTTACTTATTAGACAGTAAATACGAATATTCTTTACTAGAAGTGAAGAATACCCTGCCATACGAAATAAGCAGTCTGAGGACTTGGCACGAGCAAGTCGACGTTAGAGAAACAATATCGAATTTATATTCTATCCTTTTCACAATTTAAATTTATTATAGGAAGACGAAGGTAACAACACGTTTTTTCGACAGCCTTCCGGCAACGTCAATCGGTTCGTATATGATAACCATACCTAACCCCTCTGGGGTCCTGCAGTAGCTGCCTGTAAATTTTGCATGTACCTTTCATACATATTTTTTCTATCTCTATCTATCTATCTATCTATTACATCACGCCAGATCCCTTGCGGGGTAGGCAGAGAGTACAGAGTTCCAACAGGTTCTTTCTTTACATACCTCTCTAGCTTCCTCAACTCTCATAGTTCGTCTCATACACGCTCGCCGGTTACGGAGACTCTTGACTTTTCCTTCAGATAAGACTCGGTTTATTTGGTCGTGGTAAGATAGTCTAGGTCTTCCCCGGTACCTGCATCCTTCCACTTTCACATTGTATATCTGTTTTTTCATTCTTTCCTCTGACATTCTATCTATATGCCCGAACCAACGGAGCATGCCCTTTCTCATCAGTTCTATCTCTATCATCACGCCAAATCTCTCTCCTTAGCCAGAGAGGCATCTCTCTGGCTTCCTCTACTCTCATAGTTCGTCCCATACACGCTCGCCTGTTTTTTTACATTGTATATGTTATATTGATGGGTTATAAATGTTTCAAGGGTTGAATATATTAATTAATAAAACCCCCACCTATAAATCACAATGGTCCCAAACTAATCAGAGCTTGATACCATAGAAAAGCCTAGAAGCCACCCCGTACGGGTAATTTATTACCTTTGGTTAATTCCGATGCGAATTACAAACAGCTACCAAGACACAGCTGTTGTATTAAATAAAATAAAAATAAACACTGGTACGCCTATATTCCCCAAGCAGGGGTGGCAGAGGTGTAATGACTACACCCACTTTTCGCCGACGATATTAGGTCCCAAGTAAAGCCTATTGCCATATACCGGGCACAATATCAGACTCCGGACTCATGCTGAGTAGTGTCGACCTAGGACTTGAACCCGGGACTTCGGGATCACAAAGCGATGCGCTTTGCCACTAGACCAACGGGGCAGTCTTTTCCAACCTTTTGTATGCTAAAATATACGATCATACATATTATTTGTTCAAAATGTATTTTTACGTATACTATAGGTAGATACATAGGTATATGCAGATGCATATAACCAGTTTTTATTGTAAGCAAAATAATAAAAACTACACACCACTTAAATACGTGCCGTATTTTAATTAAATATAGCGACATCATAAATCACCGTGTCTTAGCTGAAGGGCAAGTCAAGAGTCTCCGTAACCGGCGAGTGTGTATGAGACGAGCTATGAGAGTGGAGGAAGCCAGAGAGGTATGTAAGGAAAGAACCTGTTGGAACTCTGTACTCTCTGCCTACCCCGCGAGTGCGCTGGCGTGATGATATAGATTGATAGATAGATAGACGTCATAAAATAGCACGTTTAATAGTTTGGGAGAATAGGCAATAACTAGATACTAGAAAACACTTCGGCGATAAGGTGACAGTACTTTATATACCTCCGACAACCCCATCAGGGAAAACTGTCGTGAAAAGTACGTATAGTGCGACAAGGATGTTTTGGCCCGTGGATGACATTGGCAAAGCGCATCGCTTTGTGATCACGAGGTCCTGGGTTCAAATCCTGGATCGGACAAATGTAGTTTTTCTAACGAAAAATTCCCAGTATGAGTCCGGAGTCTGGAATTGTGCCCGGTATATGGCAATAGGCTCGCCCCCTATTACATGGGACCTAACATCGTCGGCGAAACGTGGGTGTACTCAGTACATCTCTGCCACCCCCTCTGGGGCATATAGGCGTGACGGTGTGTATGACATTGACAGACGGGCGTTGGTGTGAAATTAGGGTTACTATTTAGAAAAAATTTCTACTACTAGGAAATTTTTTGAACAGGTGGGTCCGCACTGTTACCAATTAAAAAAAAAGAACTTGTGTAAATTTCATAGCAAACGGCAACTTTGCGACTGTCATAAAGTAACATTTCACTAGATGACAGCCTTAGTTTCGATTTTAATGGCAAGCCAATAGATCTTTGTAGGACTGTATGTCAGTATTCACTATTCGTGCAAATGTCAAAGTACTATGTACGGTCATGGTAATACCAGGTAATAAATGCACTCAACCATACCTCTTTGTTCCGTGCGCACATTCATGGATGACACTAAAATTACACACGACACAAAGACAAATCAAACATCCCTTTGGCAAAACTCCGAAAACACAAACAGCTCTCGGCCATTCTGCAAACAACAACTAATATAGTAACCAAATAAAAAAATCAATATCGAATTCAGTGTTAACAAAAAAAGTCGCTTGTTGATACATCTTATTTTTTATGTTTCGAAGACCCAAGAACCAATTCTCATATTTTTGCGAGTGACGTTCCATTCATCGCTCGATTGAGGTTAAATACAGCAGAAATTCAGTAAGTGTGGACAAGACTGATAAGCTATGAGGTTACTTTTTCCCAGTATAAATTAAGGACCGTGCCAAATAAAATAAATTATTAGACAGGTTACTCGAATGAAAAAAATATATTGTATTATAGTGTCGTGTACGCAATAAATATTTCATGTATAGAATATGAAGACAAATACGGATATATGAGTTAAGTACAGAGAATTTCACTGTGTGTCTTACAAAGTATGTACAGAGAGAGCATTTTGCTTTGAGAATCATTATTGTCACCAGCCAAAAGACCTTTATTGCAAGACGTAGGCATGCGAAAATCTTTTTGGGAACCTTTTTTGAGAACCTTTCTGCCCCAAGGCAAGGGCGCTAGATTTTGCGGATGTACCTCGACAATTGCCATCTATGAATGCAACTGAATCACTTTCGCGTTCGCTTTCGCTCTCCTAAGGATCGCCTTGTTTCTTATTCTTGCAGGGAGATATGGAGCATAGCTTTCGGTATTGCCCTTTGGTTAACCTTGAGCGTTCTTATCATGCCTCATGTGAGCGACCAGCACAGAAAATAAATTAATTTCGACTACACATGTGATACTAGTTTATAAACGAAAAACAGGGTTCAAATCGTTGGCCGGAAAAATGTCGTTTTTATATCGAAAAATTCCAAGTATTATCTGGAATTGTGCCCGGTATATGGCAATAGGCTCGCCCCCTATTACATGGGACCTAACATTAAAGTGCCCGGAGTTATATTAACACGCGTCTGACTGTTTCTATATCCATCTTTATTCTGTTTCTCTAAATTCTACTTATTACAGTAAAGTGCTTATTCTAAATAATACTACACCTTAAACATACCTTACCTTATGCTACGTTATCGTGAGTAAACCTATGCTACACTACACTACAACATCGTCGGTGAAAATTGGGTGTACTTAGTATGCTTCTGCCACCCCCGCTTGGGGAATATAGGCGTGACGGAGTTTATAAACGAAAAACGTGGGACGCATCCAATAGATAATTGATTCATGAATAGCTAACAATTTTATTTGCATTGTAAATTATATGAACTGTCGTGTTAATTGTCTCAACAATAGCTACTACTAACACTCCTTCTGCAAATTCTATACTATTTCTTACCTAAGCACCACGAAGTGGAGGACACAATTAATTTTAAATACCAATACGCATAGTACGTACTTGAAAAATTTGCAACTTGAAGAACTTGGTAGTAGACGATTACATTTATCTTGGGCACTGTTTATCCTTTGGCTCAGAGTCTATTAGCAAAGAGATCGCTAGACGTATCCAATTGGGTTGGGCGGCATATGGAAAACTTGATAGTATATTTGACGCTGACATCCCACAGTGCCTGATAACTAAGGCATTCAATCAATGTGTCTTGCCCATCCTTACTTACGGTGCCGAGACCTGGTCGCTTACAAAAGGTAGCCTTTAAAAATCAAAGTGGCACAGAGAGCGATGGAGCGAGCCATGTTGGGCATCTCCCTTGTCGACCGAATACCAAACATAGAAATCCGAAGGCGAACTAAAGTTGAAGATGTTGGTAAACGGATCACAAGGTTAAAGTGGATAGGGCAGGACACTTGATGAGGCGTAAAGATGGCAGGTGGACCAAGGCCGTAACAGAGTGGTGGCCCAGAACAGGACGCCGACCCATAGGCAGACCATCGGCTAGATGGAGCGATGACATCGTAAGAGTGGCTGTCAAATGGTGGAATAGATTAGCACAGGATCGGAACGAATGGCATGATAGAGGAGAGGCCTACACTCAGCAGTGGGTAGATACAGGCTGATTGATGATGATGATGATGATGAAGAACTTGAAGATCTTTTTCTGGATACATAAATAAATGACCTTTCCGAATTCGAACGTCGATTACGGCCACGCCGACCTTAACCATGGCCATGTTATAATGAAAGATTGGCTAAGGTTGCAAGATTACCTTCAACTCTACGTTGATCTACAATTATTATAAAGTATATAGTCATAACGTCTGATTCTGTAAAGTGTACTGTTGCATTTCCGTAATATTACATATAATTACACCCAGACCCTCTTGAGAATACAGTAAGTTCGGGTTCTTAAGCACACACATTCATCGGATTTGGATTATAAAGACTCATTAGTATGAACTGTAAAGATGTTTATTAACCTTCATTAAAACTTAACAAATAAAACGATATCTACTCTTCTATCGGTAGTCTACATTTTGAGGGACTACCGCGATAAAATTATGTTTTGTAGTCCACGCACTTCAAGTAGTATACGGAATAGAGATTTAATATTTTGAAATATGATTTTTGGCTCTATATTTGAGAATTTGGTAAATGAAATAGACGATCAAACGAATTTTTTTCAATCGAAAAAAAATTTAATGTCATCTCTATTGCTTTATATTTTCTGATTCCAAAGCGAAATACTAAAGAACTAATCAATAGAATTTTCTTAAAAAAATACATATTATTGGCATTATAATACGGACCGTTTAATTTATAATTAATTTAATTTCAATAAACTTTGCAGGTCTATGTCACCTTGAACAATAATGTAACCATTAAATAAGATTTTTTAAACCAATTATTGTCTTAGTAAGAAGTTTATTATTTGAATAAGACAAATAATAAAACTGTCGCTTTTTTTCCTACACCATTCGTATAAACTTTTACGAATGGCAATCCTTTAAAGCGGATATTTGCAAACACAAATATTCGTTACATCATAAACGCCCAAATGCAGAAACGTTCTTTAAATTTAAATATGACATTAATCGCTAAGCTATCCTTAATATATATGATTCAATAGGCGTAGTGACTAGTCGCTAAAAACTGAGGGCTAAGCATAAAAGCTAAGTAATGATGCTGTCACGTTAATGTTTATTAAAAAAATTATAGTGTGACAAGGATGGCACATCAACTCGCTAGTATCACGCTTATATCCAAGTTTTCATGCTAAGCCCTCTGATATCAGCGAGTGTTTTCATTAACTTTGCTACAACAACATCTTTTGCTTTTAATTCTCAATTCTAAGTTCAGAGACCGCTAAAACGAAAATTGCAATCGTCCTCAAAGAGGAGTGCAGATTGGAACGAAGATATGAATTTATAATTAATAATTTACATGAGGACGAAAGTTAGGCGCTTTTCAACTATAATTTAACATTTTTGACAAACCTCACTAATGCATTAAATAAGCTAACTTAGAACCATATTTTTTTCTTATTTTTGCTGACAACGAGGGTGGCTCGTGAAATAATCTAAATAAACCAATCAGTAAATATACAAAGCAAATAAACACACGCGGGAGAAGAAATGTAAACTGATAATGAACAATAATAAGGAAAAAGACGGAGTCAAAATAACAAGAGCAAGTTAGATCGAAACGACTTCAAACGACAGGTTTTAAAATATCTTTTTTGTGTTTAGCCTGGGAAAATATTTTAGAAGATTCTTAGTCCCACTGTAAGAAACAATAAGGTGTACAGGGTTTTTACCACCCTAAGCAACATCCAAGCTACTTTACATACTATATAGTGGATCCGGGATCTTCAGATAGAACACACATTACGAGAGAAACAAAATCATTCCCCCACATTCTTGCCGCGATTACTATGGTATGTAGTCATTCATAGAACAATTCTCCTATGCTGAACTGAAAACATCAACTGAAAGGCATGAGCCTATACTTCAGACGTTTACAATCCTAGGCCGTTCGTCCGTTCATCGTCTGTAGCACAACCATTTTTAGCAGAGCTACGTTAAGATATGAACTATAAAAAATAATACACTTATCTTAATCTGTTTTATCGAAAATAAACACAACACATTTTAAGTATATGTTTATTTAATATTAGGAACTCACTTAATTTTCGTTTGGAAACCTATTATTACCACGTTTTTATGAACTCGCTTTCTTGTCTGTCCGTTCGGTACGAATTTTAAAAATGATTTTCAAATTTCCGATAAAAGAGATTTAACACTTTACACACAAGTCAGAACTGGATGAAAATGCAATAATATGGTACCACGGAGCTGGTCTGACGATGGAGCCGGAAGGCGGCTATAGGAACACTTCAATTACATAACTCAAACCAGTCGTGTTTGGGCTTCGTCGTGTTGGGTTCGTTTTGACAAATAGATATAGGTGGTGCCCAGGGCCTGATGATGAAGATAGTTACAGGAACTACTAAAATTAACAACATAGACCCGTCGCGTTTAAGCTAGTTAGATTTGTCTTGACAAATACGACATCTCTAGATTACCACATATATCCAGTCTGGCGATGAAACCACAAGGTGGCCATAGGAACTTATAAAAAAAAACAACATAGCCCCGTCGTGTTTAGGCCCGTTGGATTTATCTTGACTGGTACTATATCTCTACGTGATGTCCAAAGTCTTATGGTGAAGCCGGAAGATGGGCATAGAAACTTCTAAACTAATCAATATAGCCTCGTCGTGTTTGGGCTCGTTGCATTTATCTTCATAAGTACTTAATATCTAGGTGTCATCTCGGATCTGATGATCAAGCTGGAGGAAGACCATAAGAACTCTTCAACCCCGTCGTGTCTGTGTTCGTAAGAAGTCTTGACATGAACTACAGGTCTAGGTGGTGATCAGGGTGTAATTATTGGCACCGGAATATGGCCTTAAGAACTCCTCACCTAAGTAAAATGGCCCCGGAATTTTTTACTTTTATGATTTGATCGTAGCAAAAATATTTTTTAGAAAAAAAATCTTTTTAATATACCACGTTTTTAAAACGTATAAAAAGTTTGAAACAACCCCTCAATGATAGATGCGGCCTATGTTTTTCGATTAGAATACATGTTTACTCTGCAAGGGATCTTGCGTGATCATATAGAGATGATTTCATACCTTTTAATCGGTTTTTATAAACTTTTTTTATTTTAAAAATATTGTTGGTTTAATTTTACTCCCATTACCAAAAAGACAACCACTTGAGGATAAAGGCCTCCCCAAAAACTGCCAACTTCACTTATAGACTATTAGCTATTACCCGCAACTTTGTTCACGTTATTATCAGTCGTATATTTGACACCTTGAGCTTTTTTGAGACAAAAGGTAGCCTTATGTCCTTCCCTTGATTAAATCTATTTCCTCGCCGAATTTGATCAAAATCTGTTCAGCGGTTTAGGCGTGAAAAGATAACAGACAGACAGCGTTACTATCTAATTTATTATATTAGTATGGATAAAATAGATTAAATCACTGCGCATAGAAATACCTATTTATAAGATACACATACATATACTAACACTGGTTTCACTTCATTTAAATAACGCATGTATCAATAAAAATCAAAAAAATAAAATCGTTCCAATAACCGAACCTTATCCATACTGAAACAAATAAATAATGTAGTGAGGAACAAGTTCAATACGCTCGTAATACAACATTGAAATTTAAGCGCGTAACAAAAAGTATCACTTGCGCCAGCGCATACAGTCAGGGCCAATCAGCGGGCGACGCTGGTCGTTTTATTCCTTTTATTTCAATTATACTGTTGTGCTGCGCTGTTGTGTTTTTAAAATCGTGTGTTATTTATTGTTGTGTGAAGGTCCCAGGAATTTTAAACGGTATTTATGAAGTATTAATTTTTTTTTAGTTAATATTAGAAGAATTCTGTATCAATAAATGTAATAACTCTCAATAATCTTATCTATGTAATGTTATTAACATAGTGATAGCAACCTAAATGATTGCAATATAATATTATTGTTTGGTCAGCGCCCTGTGGAAGTGCGTATCCACACTACGTGATTTTGCTAACAACAAAATTCAACGAAACACTTTATTTGAACTCATGTGAAATTGAATATAATAAATATAAGGATTTACACACCTGGACGCAACATTTCATAAAGAATCACTTAAACATTATTCATTTAAATATAAGATCTCTCCGGAAACAGTTTAACCAGTTGCTTGTTTTACTTAACGACTGCATAGTCGAACAAAAAATAAGTGCTATTGTTCTCACCGAGGTGAATATAAAGAATGAGGAGCTGACACTTTATAATATACCTGGATATATAGCGTATCCTAATACTAGGGAATCAAGAAGAGGAGGTGGAATAGTGATATATGTGAAAGAATCTATACAGTTTAACATGGAAATACCACCGATACAACTAAAAGCAACAGAGTTAACATATGGAAAACTAAATATTGGTACGAGAACTATATATCTTGTTGCTATATACCGACCGCCCAATACGAATAAATTGTCATATATCACGGAATTGAACATTATCCTAACAAATATACCAAACTCAGAAGAAATTATACTGATAGGAGATACCAATATCGATATTTCACAGGAAACAAACTCCGTAGTAATTAAATATAAAAACATGCTGTGTGATAACGGCCTGCAATGTACTATTCCTGCGACAGAGATAACGCGCGAAACAGTTGTCGATGGACGACCGACGGCGTCTAATATCGACCACGTGTGGGCGCGCGCCGCCCGCGGCCGGCCACTCGCCGCGCGCGCACATCTGCTCAACTGCACCCTGTCGGACCATTACCTAGTGGGAATAAGTACCATAACGGATAAAGTATGCACGAATAGCCGAGTGCAAACGATTTTAAATGAAACGATTATAAAAAAAGAATTATCTACAATTAACTGGACTGAGCTGTTGCATATAAATTGCCCTATATTATTATTTGAAGAATTACAGAAAGTGTTTATTAACGCCTATGAGAAAAGCAGGGCGCATAGGATATTAGGAAAAAGCAGAATTACGCAACCATGGGTAAATAACGAGCTTAAGAAAAAGCTAGAACGCAGAGACATATTATTTAGAGCATGGAAATCGACCCCTAAGAACATGAACAAAAGGTTACAATACACAAAATACAGGAATAAAGTCAATAAACTCATAGATGTGGCGAGAAACAGATACAGACAAGAAAAAATAGAAAGATGTAATAACGATTTTAGAAAAATATGGTTAAACATAAATAAATGGTTGGGTAATCCAAAAACCAGTTTAGACAGTGTAATTCTAAAATATCTAGGCAAGACTAGTTCTACATATAACATTTGTAATACTTTTTCGAAAACTTTTACGGAAGAAATAATAAAGATAAAACATAATTGTAATAGAACTTTCTTAGACAGAAACTCGTATATAAGACCAAGTGATGTCACTTTTTATTTTAAAAAAGTAGCAGCATGTACCGTCGAAAAATTTATTAATAATTTAGATTTTAACAAAGCGCCTGGATTAGATAGAATTAGAGTGCAAGATATAAAGATGGTGAAAAAGGAAATAAGTCCCATAATAGCAAAATTTATTAACATGTGTATATGTGAGGGAGTTTACCCGGATCTCTTAAAAAAATCGATAATACGACCCATTTTCAAGCAGGGTAACCACTTAGATTATAGTAACTATAGACCGATCGCGATTTTATCAGTGATAAATAAATTAGTGGAAAAAGTTATAGTTAATCAAGTGAGTAGCTTTCTGGAGCGGCACGGCATAATATCGGATTCACAACATGGATTCCGAAAGGGGCGAAGCACTGCCACGGCGCTTGCGCAGTTTACCGATTATGTCAATAATCATCTGAATGAGGGTAAGTTTGTAATAGCTATTTTTATTGACTTCAAAAAAGCATTCGACACCTTGGAACACGATGTATTACTGCAGGCAATGGATGAATGTGGTATTAGGGGGCCAGTCAACCGGTGGTTTAAAAACTATTTACAGAACAGAACCCTTCGTACGACGATAGACGGAACCACCGGAGATGAAGTGAAAGTGAGACTAGGCGTGCCTACTGGATCCGTGTATGGTCCGGTTGGGTATATAATGCTCGTGAACAGTGTCATTAGCGTAATACAACATAGCACAGCTTTTATGTACGCCGACGATATGTGCCTATTATATGGTTCCGACAATATTATAGATGCGCAAGATTGTTTACAATCAGATTTTGAGAATATAACTAAATGGGCCCATGATAATGGTATAATTATAAATTTTACCAAAACTAAAGCCATGCATATTAGTTCCCCGTACAGTAAGTACAGTAAAGCTGGGTTAAACAGTATAAACATTATAGGTCATACGTATGAGTGCCTGCACAATGATAAAGTTGGCTGTCTATGCTCAAGTATAGAGGAGGTGGATCGGTATAGGTACCTAGGTTTGTTAGTGGATCGTAACCTAAACTGGAAGTTACACGTAAATGACGTTTGTGGTAAACTAAGATCGATCCTGGGTAAATTCTTTCACCTTAGCTCTTTTGTAAGAAAAAACATACTGTATGTTCTCTATTATGCGCTTGCTGACTCATTGATAAGCTATGGTTTAAGCAGCTACGGGCTCACGTTTAAGACACAGTTGGATTATATAAAACAATTACAAATTAGACTCTTAAAATACTTAGTTAATAAAAAGGTTAAACAACAATGCAAACCTGATTATGAAAACCTGTTTTGTATTTGTAAAATACTTCCAGTACATCTTAAAGTAGAATATCTCATTGCTATTGAACAATATTATAAAACAGATTATAGAGAATTGATAACGCAGAAGTACTATACCAGGCAGGTTAAACGAGGAAAATTCATAATACCATCAGTTAAAAATTATTATGGACAGAGAACACGGCGTTACTTAACACCTGTAATATATAATAACATAAGTTTGTTGAGATGCTTAAGAAAAGATACATCAATTGCAACATTAAAGAAAAAACTTAAAAAAAATATGCTTCTACTACTTAAAAAGTGACAGTTGTTATTGTTTCGATAATAATTAAAAGTGTACTGTAGTGTAAGTGTTTTGTAGACAAACAGAGCGCCTCCTTCGCCAACAAACTGTGTCGTGCAGTTTGGCGAATTTGTATATCATTCTATTTGTAACTATTTATCGAAATTAAATAAATTAAAAAAAAAAAAAAAAAAAAAAATATTTTATCTTTAAAATACATGCATACGTTTATAGTTTAAATAATTTATTTACTAATTCAGACGTCAGTCACCCCAATCAGATTATTGCGTTCCGAATTAACGCATAATTTTTTTAAGGCATTTATTATTAAAAGGACAAGCGGGGGAATCGCAATATTGCACAAAAAGTATTAGATTTTGAGGTTATAATTCAGTAGCCCGTTATGTAGTTGACGTTATATTGTATATTGACATTCAGTAAAGATGTCGGCGACGTCGATATAAGTACTTACAATACTTTGAAATATTGGTTTTATAATAATATATACGCCGTCACGCCTATATTCCCCAGAGGGGGTGGCAGAAGTGTACTGAGTACACCCACGTTTCGCCGACGATGTTGGGTCCCATGTAATAGGGGGCGAGCCTATTGCCATATATATTATCCGAAACATGCCTATCAATAAGTTTAAGAAGGCAATTAAAACTAGACTCTGTAAGAAAGGGTATTATAAAATTTCGGATTATCTTGACGATAAAACAGATTGGGTTTGAGCAGCTCCTCAATCAGCAACATTTATAAATGATGTATAATACATTTTCTTAAAATACAAAAAAATGGTTATCGGAAAGGCCAAACAAATTG
Source organism: Phalera bucephala (assembly GCA_905147815.2). NCBI lineage: Eukaryota > Metazoa > Arthropoda > Insecta > Lepidoptera > Notodontidae > Phalera > Phalera bucephala. The sequence continues at coordinate 16,270,928 of LR990612.1, forward strand.
ATTTAAAAGACTAGCCCGCTGAGTTTCTCGCCGGATCTTCTCAGTGGAGGCCGCGTTCCGATCCGGTGGTAGATGTAAAAAATGTAATAATTTTGACGTTTGTAAGTGCTTATGTATTGGCCTATACAAATAAATGATTTTTGACTTTGACTTTGACTTTGACTTTGACTTTATACCGGGCACAATTCCAGACACCGGACTTATACTGGGAATTTTTCGTTAGAAAAACTACATTTGTCCGACCTAGGATTCAAATCCTAGGTTCAAACCCAGGACCTCGTGATCACAAATCGATGTGCTTTGCCACCAGACCATCAAGGCAGTCAATATTGGTTTTAGATTGCAAATTGTCCGTTAGATATGGATATTTACCATAATTTTAATAAAATAGATAAATAATGATGGCATGGGTCAAATATTTGTTGGTTCTAGGGCAATTTTCGAAAATGTCCTTTATACACTAATTTTAGTCTAAACTAATATTATAAAGAGAGAAGTTTTATTGTATGTTTGTTTGTTATGAATAAACTCACAAAATACTTAACCGATTTTTAAAATTCTTTCACCGATAGAAAGCTACATATCAGCAAATTATATAGGCTACATTTTATTTACAAAAAAATAGAGATTCTAACGAAAATTGCAAAACTGTAACCTAAGGTATAAAAAATTATGTGTGTTTATAATGAATAAACTCATAAACTAATTAACCGATTTTTAAAATTCATTTACCGATAGAAAGCTACGTATCAGCAACTTATATAGGCTACATTTTATTTACAATAAATTAGAATTTCTTACGAAAATTGCAAAAATGTAACCCAAGGTATCAAAAATTTGCCTATAAGTTATTTAACGTGCGCTGCGTAAACTATTGATGATACATAAAAAAATGTACTACATGTTTATAGTACTCATCATTACCCATAAAAAAGTGTACAAAGCTATATGTCTGACTATTATAGTTAAGTCACAATAACCCCTTTTTGTTCAAATTAGTCGATCAAAACACGGGTAGAATAGAAAGATTTTCGTTTGACGAAAGATTGACATTCGTATTACGATATTAATCCTCATCCAACTAAATATTTAATGTTGATTATGTACATGTAAATCCTCTATAAATTATTCGAATCTGACCTTTCGTTTAGAAATAACGAGAGGTGCAAAAATGCTAAAAGTAAGAAAATGCCGCGGTGTGTACTAGCAGCCCTACACCTAGTGTATTACCAACCTAAACATTATACACTGAAAAAAAGTCAAGGCGAAATGAAGTTCGCAGGGATGACTAGTTTTTATTATATGTATCTGCATAGTGTTTACTTGTCAGGGCTATCATAAAAATATGGGTGAATGTTAAAATAAAACAATCACAATATCTATTATAACAATACAGGTAGTATCAGTTGAAATAACCCTAATAACTTAGAATAAAATCCGTCCAGTGATACATCCAAATAGAAGTGAAAAGGTTAAAGTAAAATCCTTCCTAAATAAGCTTTGGCTTGGAATTGGTTCTTTAATACATTTTTATAACAAACTAGCTTCTGCCCGCGACTGCGACTGTCGATTAGACAGGACCTAATATTTTCCCGGCGTATCCTGTGTATTAATCTAGGTAATAAATATCCGTGTGACTAATTATATCCAAATCCGTTCAGGCATTTCGGCGTGAATGAGTAACTAACATCCAAACATACATACTTTCACATTTTTAATATTAGTAGAATAATATGAATCTAATTTTTGTAATTGTAAAATTTAAGTTTATATTTCTATCTATCTCTATTCTACCGGGATAGGCAGAGTTTTCTTTTATATCAATTTATTTTCAGTATTACTACTGTATAATTTTGGTATCGATTTGTTCTAGTACACAATGGCGCCAAACAGTGATAGACGTCAGATAAGTTTTCCCCAACTAAAGTACCCACAACTCCGTGATGAAAATCCAAAGACCGCCTTGCATTGGATGAAAGGGAAACGTCTGCACGACAATGCTGAAGGCCTCTGGAGAATACATGACAACCTGTACGATTTAAGCGATTTCATCAAATCACATCCTGGCGGATCTGACTGGATATCTTATACAAAGGTAAGTTAGTTACATTTTAATGTTAACGCACTACCGTCACGCCTATATTCCCCAAGCGGGTGTGGCAGAGGTGTACTGAGTACAACCACTTTTCGCCGACGATGTTAGGTCCCGTGTAATTATTTGACGGACGATTTAGCGCAGTGGTTAAGAGTTTACGCCAATCCACCCACTGTGTCTAATAGTCGCGGGGTCGGGGTCTTTGTGTGATCCACAATTATTTGTTTCGGTCTGGGTTTTTGTGTATATAAATTTTCAGTTCAATTTAAACGCACCCACGACAGGAATTAATCCTAGTGCGGGGCTACGTTATTTAAAAAAAAGGTAATTGATAGAGATACCAGGCACAATTCCAGACTCCGGACTCATACTGGGAATTTTTCGTTAAGACACTACCAAAGCTCATAATATTTGAGACCTCAATGCAAAAATAGCACTGATTAATAAACATATGCTCTTGACGGTAATCATAGATTTAGAAAAATCTGAGGATTTAAGCCGCAAGATTAATTCATCAAACAACCTTTTTAATACAGTTCCTATTACCCATCCGATCCGAATCTGATAGATTTTTTTATCACATAAACGACAGCACTACAAAAAAAAAACAATTCTATCACACCGCATCGCTAATATTATCCCTTTATGATGAAGAAATCAAATGTAATGAGGATGAGAAAAATAATTTAAAGATAACATAATTATCTGAACAGTACAATGCTATGATTACAATTTTAATTTTAAGTAAAGAAATTAACTTCGGAACTTAACACGGATAATTGAATAGAAGGTTAAACGAAGCGAACCGTAACGTTAAGTAAATCAGAGTATAAGTAAGGCACCTTGATTTTCGTAGCTCTTACGATACATGCAGCTAGATATATCACTCATAAGATCCTAGATTTAAATCTTAAGACGGACAAAGTTTTAGTGTTTATCTATCGAAGAATTCTCAGAGGCAGCATGGAATACGGGATTATACCCATTGTGATGGCAATAGGCTCGTTTCCTATCACATTGGTACCTAACATCATTAGTAAACTATTGATGACCAATCTTGACCAAATTTTATGTTTATATTATTATGTTGTCAGTGATCATTACATTATAATATATCTATTCGTTATTATATATGGTATTTCGTATTGTCACACAAATTACCTAACCTTATAATTAAAACAATATATTATATTATCTAAATAATCAAATTCCAAATTAAATTAATATGGAATGAAATACGGCAGCTTGTCACTCACAAAATCAACGTTAACGCAACGTTACTGAGGCCCACCTGGTAACAAAATCAATGCAAACCCCGCACTTAGATTATTATAAACTGCATGAATATGATTATATAGAACGACTAGTTACACGCTTACACTTATATGACTACGATTTGTGTTGACTAGGTATTTATCATTCCTAAAATATCTATATATTAATACGTGAAGCAAAAACTTTGTACACATTTTTACGAAAATTGCGCGGACGGAGGAGTATGAAATTTCACACACTTATAGTTTATATAGAGAAGGAGTGCAGAATGCTAATACTTTTTTTAAATTATGCATAAAACATACATTAAATCAATGAAAAAAACATTACACACACTACCATGTATTTGACACAATACACGTCAAATTGATGTTTGTCTTTAATATTATTTGTCTATAGTCTTACTGAATGTCAAACATAACCAGCAAACGATGAAAGAGTAGGAAGAATATCGACCTATGGGCGACCACTAGTAATATTAATATTGCTATCATATCTTTTCAATATAGATTGATATGCCGTGAGCCACATACTCAAGTATATTACTTTGTTGTGTTCCTTTTTCATATTTTTTCCTCATGTGTATTTTTTTGTTAATCGTTCGTACTTTTTGTAATTGTATGGTTAAATTGCTGATATGTACGTGTCATATCAGCTAAATATCGTGTCTCTCATGCTGTGACAAATAAAATGTATTTCTTTCTTTCTTTCTTTCAATCTTAATCTGTGGATGTTAACGTGACGTTTTTTACAAGCTTTTATTCAGCTTGCAATGTTTGTTAGTTTGGTGGTTCAGGTCAAATCTTGCAAGCAGAATTAAAACCACATAGCCTATGGAGTTGAAATATGACATGTTGGTTCAGTTACGATGACAATGCATTTTTATGGTAAGCATGACCTGATTGTACACCCAGGATTGGCTTTAGACGAAGGAATTCCTCAACGGTCACCAGCATAGACACGAAATTTTGTATACACATTTAATATTGATTGGTCGTTTAAATTTCACATTTACCTGCTGCATAAAAGCTTGTTCTAATAAAGGATTTTTAAAATAAAATTATTACTATTTTTACAGTTACTTTTGAAATGCATCTCCACCGCGAGTTCACTAAGATCTGAGAGAGCTTAGCACAAAAAGATTGACATTTGCATGACGCCAGCGAATTGACATGCCATCCTTGTCACACTATAGATTTAGTAAATAAGCATGAACGTGACAGCATGATTACTAGCAAGCGCCACGCCAACGACAAAGTTTTTGTACTAAGGCATCTGCACTGCCACCCATGTTTACAAAGAAATAAGTGAATTTAAATTTGAATTTAAATATTTAGTTGGGCGCTATTGTTCGCAAGATTTTCTTCGCAAAAAGTCTTCAAAGACTGAAAGCGATGAATGAAGGTGTACAAATGGGTGACTTAGTGGTAAACCATCTACTTTATGCAGATGACGCGGTTTTAATAGCGCCAACAGCCACTGATCTGCAAACACTAGTCACAGTTATGAAAGACGACTGCATGATCAATGGCTTACACTTGAATGTGAAGAAAACCAAGATTATGGTTTTTGAAAGGGAAGAAACCAGAACGAATGTAAGGATTGTGGTTGGTAACGATGTGCTGGAGCAAGTGAATGAGTTTGTATATCTTGGATGCGCCTTCAGTAAGGATGGGAAATACACCGCTGACATAGAGAGAAGAGTGAGTGCAGGGAACAGAGTGAATGGTGCGATGGGAAAGCTACTCGGGAGCCGGCACTTAAGCCATAAGGCGCAGCTGGCCATACATAACGGAGTTCTTGTCCCAACGCTGTTATATGGTAGCGAGAGCTGGGTATGTAAGAAGGAGAATGAAAGTAGGATAAATGCGGTAGAAATGCGAGCTCTGCGGAAGATGTGCGGAGTGAAGCTGACCGACCGCATTAGCAACAGCATAGTAAGACAGCGAGTAGGTATGAAAGATAGTATCGGTGTAATGATGAGAAAGGGCATGCTCCGTTGGTTCGGGCATATAGAAAGAATGCCAGAGGAAAGAATGACAAAACAGATATACAATGTGAAAGTGGAAGGATGCAGGTACCGGGGAAGACCTAGACTATCTTACCACGACCAAATAAACCGAGTCCTATCTGATGGAAAAGTCAAGAGTCTCCGTAACCGGCGAGCGTGTATGAGACGAACTATGAGAGTCGAGGAAGCCAGAGAGGTATGTAAAGAAAGAACCTGTTGGAACTCTGTACTCTCTGCCTACCCCGCAAGGGATCTGGCGTGAGGTTATAGATAGATATAGATAGATAGATAAATTTTCTTCGCAAGCGTTTTATTGCAATTTTTCGACATCGAGCAAATCGTTTGAGAGCGATGACTTTTAGAACAATCGGTAATGTTTGTTGGAACATACTTTTTATTTTATTTTGTCAACAAAACGGATTTAAATCAATTGCTTAACTAAATAAAAAGGGTCACAAAATAATATGGCCTAGACCAGGGATTTCCAAATTGGTCAATATCAACCCCTTGGATCAACCGTCGATATCGGTTTCCCAGGTATTGACATAAACGAAAACAGATTTTGGGGGTCAACGAGGTCTGAAATTCGACCCCCTATTAATTAACACAAGTTTATATTTGAAACTTTCTAGATACTGTATAAGTTGTGTTATGTGTGCCAACTTGTTATAAGAATGACTAGTATTTTAGTAGGAAGTATCATTGTTGTACTTTACTCACTTAAACAACCGCAAAGTTTTTAAATTGGTAAGTATTTTATATCAATAGGAAAAAAACTAGAGATAGGATTTTTGAATTAATTCGGCTATGGGGGTCTGAGGTATCAGTTATTTTGGAAAAGGGGTCTCATGCCCAAAATAGTCTGAAAATCCCTGGGCTAGACTGTAACAGGAATATAAAAAAAGTTTTTGGACCAAAGGAAGTGTGTGCTCGCGTGTGGAGTTTTTTAATGCTCGATTCGATGAACCCACTGCCAGGATCCTTATAGTCGAGTTTATTATACGCGTTCAAATTTAGAATGTACAGTTGTGTATTTATCCTAACATATCTTTTTCTAGGGTACAGATATAACGGAACAATACGAAACCCACCATTTAAAAGGAATCGCGGAAGGGATCCTACCGAAATATTTTGTAAGAAAATCTACAACACCCAGAAGCTATCCTTTCACATTTAAGGAAGACGGTTTCTATAGAACCTTGAAAGCAAAAGTCATGGCTAAATTGCCAGAGATACCAGAGGACGCAAGAAAGAAAAGTGATGTTATTACCGATTCGTTACTCCTAGCTTTGATTATTTTAAGCCCAGCTACCTGTTGGGCTTTTGTACACAGCTACATTTTTGGGGCAGCGTTACTCATTATCAACGGCTTCGTATTAAGTTCCCTAACGACGTGTGCCCACAATTATTTCCACCGCAGTGACAACTGGAGGATGTACTTGTTCAACTTAAGTGGAATGTCGCACTCGTAAGATATTTTTCTATATAAATTATTCCATTGATTAGACACATTCCACATGTACCTATCCTTTTGCTTATATTACTAGTACACATGTCTAAGTTACCAAAACTTGAGATCACGTTAATAAGAACACTACCTAAACAATTTAGCATACTTTATACCTATAATAGGTCTCCAGGCACGCACCTCCGTCTTTTCGAAAGCATGTGCGTATTAAAAATTAATTAATAATTATCACTTGCTTTAACGGTGAAGGAAAACATCGTGAGGAAACCTGCATGCCTAAGAGTTTCTCAAAGGTGTGTGAAGTTCGCCAACCCGCACTGGGCCAGCGTGGTGGACTATGGCCTAAACCCTCTCAGTTTGAGAGGAGGCCCGTGCCCAACAGTAGGACAGTTTCTTAACAGGGCTAATATTATTTTACCTATTATGAGCTTTTTGCCAGTTGGAAAGTCGCTGGGAAACCTGAGCTCTAAAAGTGTAGCATTTTATTTAACCTTCACCTTCACCGCTCTTTACATAAAATAATACCTTTATACTAAGTAATATAGAGAGGCATAAAAAATCAGTGATAGCGTAGTGGTTAGACCATGGAACTGCAAAGTCAGAGGTCTCGGGTTTAAACCCAGGCACGCACCTCTGTCTTTTGTGCGCGTATTGCACATGCATACGAAAAAAAAAAATATCTTGATTTAACTGTGAAAAAAAACATCGTGAGTAAACCTTCGCCAATCCGCACTGGGCCAGCGTGGTGGACTATGGCCTAAGCTCTCTCAGTTTGAGAGGAGGCCCGTGCCCAACGGTGGGACAGTTTTTTAACAGGGCTAATATTATTATAGAGAGGAAAGATTTATTTGTTTCTCTCTCTCTCTAAAACGACCAAACCGATTTAATAATTCTTTCAACATTAGAAAGTAATATCATCCAGAAATAACATAAACCCGGTAGGCGCTGCTGTTGGCCCAGGGCGAAGTCGCGGGAAACCGCTGGTTTAATAAATAGTATAGGTATCGTAATATAATGCAAATCGTGTAAATAGTTAGCGAATCAATTATAACATTTATTTTATAAACTAGTTTCTGCCCGCGACTTTGTCCGCGTTGTCTTAACCATAACAGGAACCATAAAAAAATCCGGGATCTTATGTGTTAATCCAAGTATTTAACTATCTATGTGCCAAATTTCATCCAAATCCGTTCAGCCGTTTTTGCGTGATTGAGTAACAAACATCCAAATATCTAATCCTAACATTTATTTTTCTAGGTAAGGTTCTTTTCTTTGTATAACATACAAACTTTCACATTTGCCATAATTTACTCTATCGCGGTAACATTATTAAGGTTAATTACATTTATGTTAATATTGCTGATAATAATTAATTAGATTCGAAGCCATTCCAGAACGATAAATGCATATTGAAATTATTCATAATATACTCAATTGGGTAAACCAATGGTTCATATAACCACATATATGTATACCTACAAGTGACTAAAGATACATTTTTAATCTTGGTAATATTATTAATTAAGTGGGTCAACAGTGATCCCAATGACTTTGAATTGACATTAGGTTTAATGTAATGTCACTGTATAAGGAAAATACGACAATTGTAAGCATGCTAAGTTTGGCTCTTGATTCATTTTAAAAATTATAAGAATAATATTAGCCCTGTTAAGAAACCGTCCCACCGTTCGGCATGGGCCTCCTCTCCAACTGAGAGGGTTTAGGCCATAGTCCACCACGCTGGCTCAGTGCGGGTTGGCGAACTTCACACACCCTCAAGAAACTCGTTGGCATGCAGGTTCCTCACGATGTTTTCCTTCACCGTTAAAGCAAGTGATAATTAATTTAAAAAAAACACTCTTGCGTCCACCAAGTGCACCGCATCACGGAGCACATCCTCTCCGGTCTCAATAGACCCAAACCCATCTACACGGGCGCCCTCTTCCTAGATGTCGCGAAGGCATTCGACAAAGTCTGGCACAACGGCTTGATCTACAAGCTCTACCAATTCGGTGTGCCGGACAGACTCGTGCTCATCTTACGAGACTTCTTGTCGAATCGCGCCTTCCGTTATCGCGTCGAAATGACGCGCTCCACTTCCCACTCCATCAGTGCTGGAGTCCCACAGGGCTCAGTTCTCTCTCCGCTCCTGTTTAGCCTTTACACGAACGACATTCCTCGTTCGAGTAAGGCGCATCTAGCCCTATTCGCGGATGATACCGCTTTCTACGTCTCGCATAGGAATAAGGGTTTCATTACCAGACACCTTCAGGCATCCGCCAATTCCCTAGGAAATTGGTTCAGGAAGTGGCGTATTGAGTTGAACCCGGACAAAAGCGCTGCGGTGTTCTTCTCCAGAGGTGCCACCCCGCGCCACTCCCTGCGCCGCCCTAGAAGTAATCTCGGCCAAGTGACCATGTTCGACCGACCCATTCCCTGGGTCAAAGAGGTCAAATATCTAGGGGTCACCCTAAACAGTACCATGTCCTTCGGCCCGCACATCAAGCGGGTCCGTCACCGAGCATCGTTTGTGCTCGGTCGTCTCCATTCGTTAATCTGCAAGCGGAGTAAAATGTCCCTTAGAAATAAGGTGACACTTTACAAAACTTGCGTTCGACCCATCATGACTTATGCGTGTGTTGTGTTCGGGCATTCGGCCCCCTCTCACATCGATAAACTCCAAGTGGTTCAAAACCGCTTCCTCCGAAAAGCCGTAGGAGCCCCCTGGTTCGTACGGAACGTCGACCTCCACTCCGATCTAGGTCTCGAACCTATTCGTGCCTTTATTAAAAAGGCGTCAACACGTCACTTCGCGAACGCATCTACCCATGCGAATCCGTTAATCGTAGCCACCGCCGACTACGATCTCCCCCCCGACCCCTGCCGCCACCGCCGGCCGCGACATGTTCTCACCGACCCCCCCGATGCTTTGTCATCCCTTCTTTCCGCTCAGAATACGGGCGACGACGACGACGTAGTAATAGATCCCCTCCCATAGCCGGCGGTTGACCGGTGCACTTAGTAGTGCACCCGTCCCCCTACAGCGACTGTCCCAACCGAGGGCGCCTCTTCGAGGCGCCCTCGAGTATGTCGCCTCTTGCCCTTCTGGCTGGCTAGAGCGTAGTGGTTGCACGCTCGCCTTTAAGTCCGGTGAAGCTGTAAAGGCCTCGCGGCCAACAGCGTACATCATTCACACACACACACACACAATAATTAAAAAAAATATTATTGGTGATTTGAAATGTTTATAGTGATATAATATAGTTTAAAGTAATTAAGTATGAGGGTCTATATATTTTAAATCAAAATATAGATATATACGTATACGTATATATGTCTATGCTATTTTCTTTAATAAATTTTCTGTTTCAGTATAGTTTAGAGATTTTAACCAGGTCATCAGAGTCCTTTTGCAATCGTAATGGTTTAGGGATAGATATTAAGTTTATTATTTATTAAATTATATAGATAGCCAGTTTGTCTCTCATATTGTCTAACGGCAAAGGCTGTTCTGACTGTTTTAATTTGAATAGCTCTGTCTTTTCTCCTGGTGACTAACTTATATGGGTGGTATGTTATACTCTTGTGAAGTCTAAGTATAGAATTTAAAATATACAGTTTCCTGACTGTTAGAACGTCACCGTAGATATACAGTTCATTAGTGGAATATCTGTACGGCAAAAAGTACATAACTTTAAGAAGAGACCTTTGACTTCTCTCAATATCCAAAAAAATTGTTTTTGTTGCACCACCCAATTTCTTAACAGGGCTAATATTATTATTTCGCTGAGATTCACGGGCTTTACCCGGACCTTTGAAAGGCTTGCATGGGGGCATGGATCCAACACGTAGAGGCCCTTTGCGAAAAGTTAATGTTATGTAAGTCACCTGCTGAGATCACTTGCTAAAAATGAAGAAATATAACCAGCGAACTGACCCCAGCAGGTGCAAGGACTATTGTAAACTATGGAAAGAAAACAAGGGCTTATTATTATTATCAATAAGCATCTTGCAATAGTAGTCTTTTAATCTTTCGTAAAGACTACATTTAAAATTTTTTATAACCTCTTATATATTATCTCTTTGCCACATGCAAACTCGTTTTTCATTTTCAGTGACTGGCGAATTTCTCATGCGATGTCTCATCACATGTACACGAATACAGCTCAAGACGTAGAACTTAGCATGATAGAGCCTTTCCTACAATTTCTACCACATAGAGAGAAGCCTATTTGGGCCCAGATGGCTGCATTTTATTGGCCTTTGATCTATGGTTTTAGTCTCGTCGGCTTGATTGTTACCGAGTAAGTATTGGACTTAAGCTCATTTAGTTTAGCTTCAGGTGGGCAATTGTATATAATTGGTCTTTAAACGGAAGAAAAAACCTCCGACTGACGTCGATCCATTTTATGTAACACGGAATTTGTGTATGCCAATGCCGGTCTTTACACAAGGTAAAAAAGGTTTTATTTCTGGCTAAAAAACCGGCAAGGACGGAGCGCCGAGTAAGGATGATAAAAGAATAATATAAAAAGTGTTCTCACGATGCTGTCATAATGATATAACCACCAACGATAATCACTACACATAAATATGTATGTTCCGTACAATGGAGTTCAAAAAACTCGATTGTGCAAATTGAAGCCCGCACTTGTGTTTTAAGTACTTTATAAGCGTCTGACTTAGCTGATCTCTACATACCTAAATCCTAATATTAATTCTATTACCGTATATAGAGTACTCTTCTTGTCAGCTGAACAGGCAATTGGTTTTATAGTTTTGTTTGCCAGCAAACATTTGTACGAAAAGGGCACAAACATTCATTTCATGTCGTGCCATTTTTCTTCTCTCTATCATCATGAAGATATTATAAAGATTACACACGAACAAGTTCGGTGAAATGAATTTGTACTACTTTCTTAATAATTATGTGTTCAAAGAAGACTCATAGCTTGAATAGAAAGTTGTTATATTGGTAATGAGCAGTCCGAATAAATAACTTTTGTTTCGTCAATATTAGCTTGTAAATTTTTTTACAAAGCAATCTTGTTCCATTTCATTAGGATTACCATGTTTTCGGGCATAATTTCATCGTATTTTATAGGTAATTTAAACAAGCTAAAACTTTTCCTATAACTTTCGAGTGATTAATTAAAATTTGGTATTTTGGTTACTTTTAGGTTTTTCGTCGAAGAAAACCCTGGCCATTTATTTTCACTTACATCATGCCTACTGTGCTTATACGAGTATTTTGTGGTTCTCGCAGAATCTCTCTATATCCGTAAACTTAGTATTAGGAAATTGTGATTGTAGCTAAGCGATTAACTATTTTAACCTACCGCATTCGACGACTGTTAGTTTTTTGTCCTATACACTACGGTCACGAACGTCACTGACAATTTACAATAATTGAGCCTCTGGGTATCCTCTGCTTTGTTGATAACTTGTTACTTACTTGTTTCTATTTCTTTTCGACTCAATATCGTGCTTCACTAAACAGTAGACAACCAGGGATGTCTGTTTTGATATTTATATGCTCATAGTTATGTTTTCCTAAAGATTGATTATTTCATGTCATGCAAACTTAAATTTCATTGATTTGAAAGGACCAATAAAAACACATACAAACAGCTCATTTATTCCATTTGTTGCATCTACCACAGGATCAAAATGTGGCCTCCACTGAGAAGATCTAATAGAAAACTACGCCTTTTAAATATATTTGTTTTATTCAACTGGCCTTTATAATTTATATCCTTTTGATAATAGTATTTCACCACATGTGTTATGGAATTGCTGATTAAGGAACTGCGCAAACCCAATCAGTTTACAATACCCTTTATTGCACAGTCTAGTTTTGATAGCCTTTTTAAACTTATGGATAGGCATGTATAACTATAGGTAATTTCTTGTAGACGCGTATACATTGCCTTATGAAAGAATTCCTAATTCTGTGGAGACGGGTTAAAATGCATGATACAGTCTTTGTTACGGATATTAACGTTATAATGCATATATACCTACACAATTGGGCCTCTGTAGTGAAGGTTTAGCACGAACAGATTGACGCTAGAATAACGCTGTCTAGAAAGCGTGCTGTCACGTTCATCATTGCTTTATTGAATTTGAAGTGCGAAAATTATGGCATATCAACGCAACAGCGTTACGCTAATTTCAATATGTTTGTACTAAGGTCTTTGTCGGGTATAACTTGTATTTAATATCCAGGCATTATTAATTATTTGTTGTTGTGGGATCCATTGGGTACACAGTTTGGCCCACCTATTTGCGTCCATTCGGTTCAGATGCCGTTGCCCGAGGCAGGCTCAGAAACCAGTGGCGCGATGATCTCGACGCGTATCGAACAGAATGGCCATTATTAACAAGGGATAGAAAACGTTGAATAAAATATAGATATTTGCCCAGCAGTTAGTCACATATACACAATAGAAAAAAAAATTAATCGTTTATTTTTATTTTCAGCATCATATCGTGTATTACTAAACAGGATGGGATGACTTTCGGCTTGAGACACCTGATTTTTCTTAGCCTGCCGACTTGGATGTGGCTGGCTGGAGGCCTCTCGTTACCGTGGGTAGTGGTTGTATGGCTGACGACTATAATACCCACTAGTTTCTTCTTCGTTATGTTTGGATTAACGGCGGGACATCATAATCATACGAATTTCTTCGAAGGAGATATTCCAAGGTAATGTGTACATGAAACAAGAATACCTTATTTAAGCATGTTCAAAATTCAAAAACGAATGTGAGATGTGTTGATGTGCGGTATCAACCTATCATTAAAGCTTTTCAAAATATTTTTGCTGCTATTAATTCACTTGCAACCATTAGTTTAAGGTACATGTTGTAAAATATTTACGTTATATTGACGGTGTGTTTAAATACAATCCCGTTAAGATAAATAACATATTGTAGTAATAAAATACGTTAAAATCTATGTACTAAGTGTTGATTTGAATTATGTGTTGAAATAATAGATCGCTCATTTAGTTATTTTGCCACAAAATTCACTTAACTCATCTTTGCCAAGAATGATGATATATTTAGAAACGTAGAAAACTTAAGAAAATAAAAACTTAATTCTTAAAAGATCTAGGTTGAAACATACAAAAAAAGCTTTATATTATTATACACGTATCTACAAATCTGAACCTAAATATTCGTAGCTATGGTAATGCAACATCCCAGTTATTTTTTACTTTGCATATTATTTGTATCTCGCTGAGATTTACGCATATTCTATCTATCTATCTATATCATTACGCCAGATCCCTTGCGGGGTAGGCACAGAGTACAGAGTTCCAACAGGTTCTTTCCTTACATACCTCTCTGGCTTCCTCCACTCTCATAGTTCGTCTCATACACGCTCGCCGGTTACGGAGACTCTCGACTTGTCCTTCAGATAAGACTCGGTCTATTTGGTCGCGGTAAGACGCATATTCTTATTTTTAACCTGTTTTGTCCCACTGCTGGACAAAGGTCTCTTCCATAATTTTCCACGTGGATCTGTGATTAGCCATCTCTAGCCAATCTTTATGAAAAACATCTAGATCATCGCGTCAACGTTTCCTGGGCTTGCCCCAACGTCGATGTCCATCTGCAGGCACTCATTGCGTAACTATTCTAGCTTATCTTTGAGGTTGCTTTTCACTGACATGCCCTGCCTATTCCCACTTAATCTTAGCAGATTTAATGCCCACATACACCACAATACGCATATTATTATTATTATAAATTATGCCAAAGTCGAAGGATGTAAGTAAGTAAGTAAGCTGGGGAAGACCTAGCCTATCTTACCATGACCAAATAGACCGAGTCTTATCTGAAGGAAAAGTGAAGAGTTTCCGTAACTAGTGACCAAACTATGAGAGTGGAGGAAGCCAGAGAGGTATGTAAGGAAAGAGCCTGTTGGAACTCTGTACTCTCCGCCTGCCCCGCAAAGGATCTGACGTGATAATATAGATAGATAGAAATAGAACATCGCTATATCGTGTTTACATCAGAAACTCGCTTTAGATTGGCCGGAAACAAGTGCGCTAAATTAATAGAGCAGGATCCCAGGCCGGCCAGACCTACGTGATTTTATAAAAAATAGTATTTTTGTAAAAGGATAGTATCGATATAATATCTCTAATAGATTAAAGGTAACAGTCCAAAAAACGGCCCGACAACTTAGAGCACATGTATGGGTGTGGTCTTATTTCAATTTAGTTCGATCCAACCATAGCCAACGATCATGTTAAAAAGTTAGTTTATAAAACTACTACCATAAAAAGATCTGAGGTCATTAATAATTTGAAACTAAAAGTCATTAAAATAAAAAAGTATTGTATAAATTGAAAGGTAGTATGTAAATATAATTATAGTATTTTATCATTCAGGAACTCATCTACTGCACAATAACATTTCTCAGTTATAAATTTATGAAGTGCCTTTTTAAACTTACTAAGGGCGTATTTTTGAAAACATCAGGTATTTTGTTATATACATTAGTAATATTACCAAACAAGCTCTTTTTCATTGAAGAAGTTTTATATATTTTACATGGCATAATTGATTTTCCTATAGTACGTATTGGTATTTTTTAACTGCAGATAGTTTTTAAATATGTCATTTTGTTCTTGATCCGGACTCTAATACAAATATTTTTTCGATGGTGAATAGTCTACTCATCATCAATGTATGGCGATGGACTTTTAATAATGCGTCATACGATCAAAACTTTATCTCAGAGCGGAGGATCCATTGTTTAGGCTCTGGTGTCAGCTGGCGCAGCCCCTTGAATCCGCCGCAAAATTTCCTAGTAGGGCAGTGCTCTACGATATGCTGATAGCCTATATATATAGGGCCGTTTTAGAGGCAACAGATAACAAATGCATAAAAATGGTGCTTACCTACGTCATAGTATGAAAGCGGGTTTTTATGTGTTATACAAAATATTGCCAAAAACCAATATTCGATACTCTTACACACATTTACGTGGGCTATTATATGTATAGTACCTACTTGTACTCATTTTGTTACCGTCCGTGACGTCACCAAACGGCTAAACGGAAGACCAGCGCTGGTTGCATAAGCCAGCATTATGCTGAGTTGGGGACTGGGATCCGTTTTTGCAGTGAGGTCAGTATTTATAATTACCAACGTTTTTACTGTACATACTCGTTGCAAATTAATTTTTATTTTCGATTCTTCTTCTTTCTAGCAAATTATCTGTTTGTATAGTCATTATTATAATATATTTTTATTTTGCGACACCTGTGCCAGTGTATGGCGTCTTCGAAAGTGGGTGTACACAGTACACTCCCGCTAGATATAAGCATGACGGCATTTATTTTTTGTGTTGTTAGATTTTGTAATGAATAGCCACTTCTAAGACTGGCATGCGCTAAAGACATACGAAAATTTTAATTTATTGTAATTAAATCGTATTGTAACAATCGTCATAATTTATTGGATTATATTCAAGTTGTAGCGCGTGCATGCTGCGCATTTCTGAAGTATTCGCCACTGTAAAAGTTACCTTATATTTTTGACCGATAATCTATCTAAATACTTTCGCAAATAATAACATTTGTATGTTTATCTTCGATTAATTCAATCTTATCTTACGCATGGTAATTACCTAAGAATTATTTACTCCTCAGGCTCACTTGTAACTAAGTGATAATTTTTACTGAAAAATAGCCGTTAATAAAATTAAAACTCGTAAAGTATTTGGGTAATTGACGCAATATATACCTACACGGCCTTGGTTGGCTCATTTATTTTCAACGCTCTAATTTCAAAGTCATCACACATGTTGTACGAAAGAGGTCATTGCTGAGACACTTTGATTACTCGCCTAAATAATGAATTAATTATCATTATGATTATACGTGAAACCGTAGAAATGAAATTTACGAAACAAATCAAAAAATGTACGTTCTCAGTTTACATTGGACCCCGCACTAAGCGAACCTGTATCACGTGTAACCTTGGTAGTTAACAATTAGATTTAAAAGTTATTTATAAGTAATTTTAGCACAAATTAATACCATTTTTCACAATTCAGGAGTAATTAAAATAATTCACTTAATTTTAAACACAGATTAATTGAAACTAAAATATCTAATTAAGATAATTTCTTAACATAAAGACGGTGTACCGTTCATGATAGTTTAAAATAAAGAATTTCGCTCACTTATCAACCACCCGACTAGTGCATGTAATCAAGTGGAGGACGGGAAGTTAGTAAATGACATTTAACAACGAAAAGTCACGTTGGCAGAACAATGCGCCAGCGTTTACAGCAAGGGAATAGAAACAAAACGCTTGCCACTTATCTAAGCCTCAGCTCCACCTCGACTCGACCGTTCGATTTTTTTATATGGACTTCCATATAGTATATGCGCTCACTTATCAAATGCGTAACCTAACGGGATCTTCTCGATCGCAAGCTGTCCATATGCGGACGGCGAGTAAATCGCTCGCTTGCCCTGAGTTGACCACGCGTTACCCGTTGGTAAAAAGGTACCCACACAAGTTAAGTCTAGACCCGAAATTAATAAATGTTTTCGTTTTCAGAGATGAAAATCCAGACTGGGGTATTCACCAACTGGATGTCATCGAAGAAAGAGTCGATTACGCCGGCAACCTCTTCAAATCACTTACACGATTCGGCGACCACGCTCTACATCATTTCTTCCCGACGTTAGATCACGCAGAATTACATTATCTGTACCCCATACTATTTGAACATTGTGAGAAATTTGAATCTCAACTAAGAATGAAGACATTCTCAGAAAATTTAGTAAGTCACGCTAAACAAATGATAAGGAAGCGACCACACGATTTTAGAAATAAGAAAATCGAAAGAAAACATTAAGTTACTAAAACATAAATATATATTGTAATATTCAGTTTCAAGAATAACTTCTCGTTTACACTTCTAAAAGCTAAACAAGTGTACATAAGGCCAAAATGAAACATTATTTTTTTAGAATTAGGTATGCAAAAAATGTTGTTTTTGGAAAATCAAACCATTGGAGAGGAGAATAAAACTTGTCATAGTTTGAGTGAAAAAAATCTCAGTGCTTTTCGCATTGACATTTTGGATACTGAAGTATTTTTATTGGTAGTTTAATTACCTGACTAATTGCCCATTGAAAACAGGTATTTTAGTGGGTAATTAAAATACCTGCAGAAATTGGCAGTATATAATTAGTATAATTAATATATAACTAGTGGTTTATGTAAATGAGGTCGAATAACACAAATTGTACTCCTAATCAGAGATGGGCAAAATGTAATCAGATTACTGATTAACGATTACAATTACATTTTGTAAATTTTCAACGATTACGATTACATTTTTAATCTTCAATCATGATCAATCATGATTGAAGATTAAAATGTAATCGTAATCTGATCACATTTTGCCCATCTCTGCTTCTAATGATAGTCGGTCGAAGCAGACCAAGAAGGCGATGTGATAATTTGAAACATCTAATTTGGCTGCCTCACGATATACATCTGGGGCAGGTCTTCGCCCAGCACTACAACGCTGAATGGATAAAAGAAAAATGCAGAATTTGAGAAATTTGTTAAAACTTAATTGAGGTTATTAGCCATTGACCTAACAGTGGATGAGTAAGTTTATTGAGTTAATTTAGATGGAGGGAATCGTATCGTGTCACCATCTCTAATTCTACATGAATCCACATTCGTCAAGTAGTTTTAATACGATAGCTTCTATAGTCTCATTGTGATTCTATGTCTTGTAAATATATAATAAATACGTAAAACCGGGTGATAGTCATGGCTGTGGTTTATAAATAAAAGTAATTTACATTATTTATTGTTTTAATATAATATCCATTGTAATAAATTATCTGTATGAATGTATGTTCCGCCGACCCGCAAGGAATCTGACGTGATGATATCGATAGGCACAACTTTTTTATATAAATCCTTGATGACATGATTAAGTGGTTCGATCGTATTTGATCGTTATTAGTTTAACGGCGCAACGCTAGCGCCATCTTTTGAGTTACGTTTGAACGAGACTGACAGTTGTCACTCTGGCGAAACGTCGTGTTGATGGTCGGTGCAGCCATGTTGGACTTCAGTTGTTGTTAAACGTCCACGGCGAGCGCACCATGCTTCGGACGAATCGCTTTTGTTTCGCGTAATCTTATGCTCTTTTATATTGAGAATAATAATTGCTCTGTAAGATATCCTACCGACTCCGAATTGTGACGCAACCAATTATTTTGCTGCTGCTTGCCCATATACCTACCCACACAAGACCCTATGGCCGATCTTGATAAAAACGGGGAACCGCCTTCCCGTTTATGTAATATTTGTGTTTGTAAGAGCACTTACGATATAGTAACCTATTTTAATAGTAACCTAAATAAAAATTAAAAACCTTTAATAGTAGCCTAAATTGTTGTCCCGTACTGACGTACGGACGTACATTTTAAAAGAAAATTATATCATGACAAGTCCAAAAGGTGATGGAAGGACAAACTGAACTATTACCTAAAGGACTGGTCTTCTTCTTCTTCAAGTTATGGCTTCACACTAATTATAAGTGTATTTTGCCAGTGTCCAGTGAGATATATAATCGTGTTTGTTTAAATTAATTCGACTCCCCGATGAATTTAATCACGTTTAAATCTTGTTAACTTTAAATTTATTTTTAAGCATCTGTTCATTAATCAAAGCTAAATAATTATTGAATCAATCAAATGTCAATTTAAGGTCGAAGTTAACCAACACAAACTTGGAAATCAGTAAGTAGCATAATTGATTAGTTTTCGTTAACATTTTTTTTTAAACAGAATGTTATGCAGTACTCGTATAATAAGAAGGAGGCCGATCAGGGAGAATATTTCGTTTTATACATCTACGTATTCTGAAACATCCTGTTTTTTTTTCCAAAATAACTTTATCACTATAGCTGTCTCACCCAATAAGAGCTTGTGGCCGCGGTGGGCTGCTTGATCGATGCTAAACTGGCTACTATCCCTAATTTCTTCATTGAACACATACAATGAAATAGACCCGCTCTTTTCAATGCATTAGCTATATAAGACACACGAGTTATATATGTTATGGACCAAGTGAACTTGTTTTAATTTGAACATATAATATGTGTTAGCAACAACATAGAATTACAATAGATAAACCGGGTGACGTTGCTACAGATGTCTGATTAGTTACCACCGTTTTTATTGTCATCGACTACTGGGCGAATTTCACGAGTCGAGAGCGACGAATAAGCGGAACAGTTAGTAGTTCACCGGCAACGGGTACGGACGTCAGACGTATTTGGTTTCTTTTTCTCATGTTCTATTCATTAATTAGTAATGATAACAAGGTAAGTTGTTGAGTAGATTTATACAAAAGGGGATTCTTTATTTAAACTATCACTCTCTTCAATCGAAATAGTGTACAAATATTATATTGTATTCTGTCAGGCTGTTTAGAAACAGCCTCTACAAATAGACACCTCGTGGTGGAGCGTATAAATGTCTCTACTCTCACCGTGCGGTGTTCGGTTCGCCGCAGCATCCTGGCCTACATGTCGACTGGTTGTATCAAGATACACTTGTTATTGTGACAGGGGAAACCGATGCCCGGTTTTTCCCGTCACAATAGTAAACAACTTGAGTTTACTTTTAAAAATATATGGCCATATACTTTATTGGAAACTGATGTGGTTTTTGCTGAACTCGGTTAGATCGTTAACTAGTCTATTAATATGGCTAAAAAATTCTGAGACTATTATAAAATAAAACTATTATTTGGAACGGAATCCCTCCCGTGGCCATGGGTGCTGCAAAGCACTCGAAACGTCGTAAACATAAAAATCAAAAAAATAAACCGCGATAAACTCTGAAAAATAGTTTTATTTCATGTGTAAACTTTACGTAAATATAAGAACTCAATTCTGAGGTCATGAACCAAAAGGAAAAAAATAATTAAGTAGGTACTGAATAAATCATTGCCAGACAATACACATACCGTACGTATTATATGATGTACCGCACAATACAACGACCACGTCACTAAAAGCAAGGATGACATCATGAAAATCCATTCATAGTTTAATAAGGTTGACAATTCATAGATTTCTTGATGATTGATATCATTTCTAACAGCATGAGAAAATAATCTTTAACAAACATACAAGTGGTAAGAATCATAAGGATAAGAGTAACATTGGAATACGATAGACATTGAGTGCAGGAACAACACAATTCGATGCAAACTCGATAAAAATTAGTTAACTGAGTTCACGAAACGTTTTTCTATATCTTGACTATTTTTTCAGTAACATCTGATCTTACATCTACAATATAATAATACCGGCTGACAAGCTTTTAATATTGTGTATAGATACTTAAATACCTTTTTTATTGTACTACCCTAATCTGTATCTGTATCTGCTGGGCAAAGACCTCCCCTTTACGTCTTCACACAAATCGATCCTGGGCCTGTAGTATCCATGTCTTTCCCGCATAAGTCGCCACGCCATCATCTCGGCCGACCACGGCGTCTGTGACCGTCCTCAGGAGTCCATACCGTGACGATGTTACCCAACATTGCCGGTCCATACGCACGACATGTCTTGCCCAATCCCACTTCAGCTTTGCCGACTTAAAGCCTACATCCGTAACTTGCGTCTGGAACGCAGCGTGGTATTCCTGACGGGGTCCGTCAGTTTAACACCTAAAATGGTGCGTTCCATTGCTCTTTGACAAACCCTAACTCTGGATTTCTGTTGTTTAGTCAGCGACCAATTTTGACCACCGTAGGTTAGGATGGGCAAAATGTACATATTGACGAGCCTACGCTTGAGGGACAAGGGAAGGGCATCCTTTATCATATTCCTCATAGATCTTCTGGTCTTCTTCTGCTCTTCCAGGCGTTCTCTATCCGTCTAGTTACTTCTTTGTCTTGCCGGTATTGAAACGAGACAAACTGGCCCAAACATAAATACTTAACTACTTATTCAAAATAAATGTAAGTGTGCAATTTTATTGATATTACAAACAAAAAAATTAGAAGTGACCTTTGTGAAATGGAATTAAAAACAGCCAAAACTTCAGTATTATCTTAGTCTATGGAAATCAAAACGATTTCAGTCTATCCATCTAAATATATCGTCTCACCAGGTCTCTTGCGAAGTAAGCAGGGAGTGTAGTTTCAACAGGTACTTTCATTACAGACCTCACCGGCTTCGTCCGCTCTCTTAGTTCGTCTATATGAAATGTGGTGTATTATTCATTTTTTTTAAATTTAAATAAACCGTGTTTTTAAAGTAGTTACGTACTTTAAATTTTATAAATCGCTTACATTACAACCGCAGCTTTACCCCATAACCCCAAGCTTCGCAATAGGATCTCAAATTGTTAAGCAATAATCACCGTTCGAAGAAAAAGAACTGGTCCACTACAATTTAATTACGAACTCGGCTCCACACCAGATCGGGATAACGATACTGTATTGAAGCCCTGATTAATTAAGAATAGAATTAAAGCGGGACAAACTTTCCTCCTGTCAGCAGTAGTTACACAAAACTAAGAAGGAAAATAGATATATATATGAAAGAGAAATAATGTTAATATGAGGTGAACTATTTATACTAGTTAGGGTGAATTTTTTAATCAGACGGCTTGATCCAGTTGTTAAGAAGTAGTTAAAGCCTGAATCGAAAAGTCCTGGATTCTGTCGCCGTAGGGTACAAATCTTTAGTGACCCAAAAATATTTGTTTAGGTCTGGCTGTTTGTGTATATGAATTTCATGTTTGTGAACGCACCCACGACTGATAAATAATTCATAGTGTAGGGCTACTTTTTTTAAACAATAACCGTCGGACAGACGGACAACAAAGTGATCCTATAAGGGTTTCGTTTTACCGATTGAGGTACGAAACCCAATAAAAGAATAATACATTTAAGGTAAACTTTTTATTTGATTTTCACCGAACAAACCTGTGAAAATTTATTTCATCATCATCATCAGCCCGTGTCAGTCCACTGCTGGACGTAGGCCTCTCTCATGGCACGCCACTGAGCTCGATCTTCAGCTCTCCTTCTCCAATCCCTGCCCGCTGCCTTACGAATATCGTCGCCCCACCTAACTACAGGGCGCCCTACACTACGTTTGCCGACACGCGGTCTCCACTCAAGAACCAGTCTGCCCCAACGGCCATCGGTTCTGCGGCATATGTGACCTGCCCACTGCCACTTCAGCTTGCTAATTCGCTGAGCTATGTCGGTAACCTTGGTTCTCTGACGAATAACTTCGTTCCGGATTCGATCCCTAAGAGAAACTCCGAGCATAGCTCTTTCCATAGCTCGTTGAGCGACCTTGAACTGGTGGACAAGCCGCACAGTGAGTGGCCACGTTTCGGCTCCGTATGTCATTACAGGTAGGACGCACTGATTAAAAACTTTCGTTTTTAAGCATTGGGGTATGGGCGATAAGAAGACTCGACGGAGTTTCCCAAATGCTGCCCAGCCCAGCTGTATCCGTCTCTTAAATTCCTTGTCGAAGTTGTTTTTACCCAGTTGGAGCACCCGCCCTAGGTATACGTACTCAGAAACAACTTCGAGGGGGGCTCCGTTTACGGCGATCGGTCCCGGGTCAACATGCTTGTTGATCATAACTTTAGTTTTATCTAAGTTCATCCGGAGACCGATTCGCTGAGACGAATTAGCAAGGCTGTCCAGCATCTGTTGTAGGTCTTGCAACGTTTCAGCCATGATGACGATGTCGTCTGCAAATCGCAGGTGAGAGATGTATACGCCATTTATATTGATGCCGCGACCTTTCCAGTCCAGCGTCTTGAACATATCCTCCAGTACATTGGTGAACAGTTTTGGTGATATGACATCACCTTGGCGCACTCCGCGGCGCAGGTGGATATGTTCAGTCCGCTGGTTCTGTACTTGGACGGTCATCGTTGCAGCTTCAAAAAGGCATCTCATCACCTCGATGTATCGCCAATCAACTTGGCATCGTTGCAAGGAGTCCAGAACTGACCAGGTCTCGACAGTGTCAAAGGCCTTCTCATAGTCCACGAAGGCTAGACATAGGGGCAGATTATACTCTGCAGTCTTCTGTATAATCTGCCGCACTGTGTGGATGTGGTCTATGGTGCCGTAACCACTTCGAAACCCGGCCTGCTCCGGGGGTTGAAACTCGTCGAGCCTTCGCGCAAGACGGTTCGTGATGACCCTTGAAAACAGCTTGTATACATGGCTCAGAAGCGATATGGGTCGATAGTTTTTCAAAAGGGTTTTGTCACCCTTTTTGAAAAACAGGACGACCACGCTTCTGTTCCATGCCTGCGGAGTTCTCCCAGTGTAGAGGACAGTGTTAAATAACTTCCGAAGCTCCTTAAGTACTGGGGTACCTCCTGCCCTCAGAAGCTCAGTCGTGACGCCGTCCTCACCCGGGGCTTTTCCATTTTTAAGCTGTTTAAGGGCCAACTCGATCTCATCCAGGTTGATCTCGGGCAAGTCTTCTGTGAAGTGACGTGTTAAGGTGGCTCTGGGATCTCCTCTAAGAGATTCGGGTCGAGGTGCGTGTGAGGCGTAGAGCTGGCTATAGAAATTCCTGACTTCCGAGAGGATTTCCGGCCTAGAAGCGATCACAGTACCCGCTTGTGTAGTCAACCTTGTCAAGTGGTTCCTCCCAAGTGGCTGGACGAACACTTTCGACCCCCGGTTCTGCTCGATGGCTTTCTCAATCTCAAGATTGTTGAAAGCTCGGAGGTCGCGTCGGACCAACTTTGTGATCTTTTTATTTAAGGCCCGGTGTTCTGACAAGGTTGAGGCTGCATTTCGGCGCCGTTCGCTCATAAGCTCCAGAGTCCCCCCCGAAAGCTTAGATTTCCTGCCTGTACGCCTCGTTTCGCATAATTTAGTACCCTCTTCTCTAAGAGTCTGTACCACCTGCTCGAATTTCTGATCAACGCTGTCAGTGGTTTCCAAGGCAGCGAAACGGTTTTCCAATTTTAACTGAAAAGCTTGGGAATCCATAGCGGCTTGGAGCAAATTCGGACGGAGACTGGACTTCATCAAGCGGACTCTTTCGCGCTTCCATTGTATATTCAGAGTGCCCCGTACGAGCCGGTGGTCGCTTCCGGTTTTAAACCTTGCGATCACTGAGACATCTCTGAATATGCGCCTCTTGTCCGCCATGATGAAGTCGATCTCATTTTTTATTTTACCATCGGGGCTTTGCCACGTCCACTTTCTTTGGGGCTGTTTTTTAAAGAAAGAGTTCGTTCATCATAAACAGCCCTTCTCTTTCGAGAAAGTTGACGAGCGTTTGCCCCCTGTCATTTCTGCTGCCATAGCCGTATGGTCCTACTGAGGATTCGCTGTCAGTTTTTACTCCCACTTTGGCGTTGAAATCTCCCATGACGACGTTGTAGTGTGCCTTAGGGGTATTATGAAGGGCCTTAGAGATGTCCTCGTAGAGTACCTCTATGTCCTCGTCCGAGTGTGCCGAAGTCGGTGCATAAACCTGCACGATCTTGAGGGTGTACCTCTCGGTCAGCTTAATTATGAGGTATGCTACCCTTGTCGACACACTGGACATTTCTAAAACGTTGTCAGCGAAGACTCTATGGACCAGAAACCCGACGCCACCCTGGGAAAGTTGGTCTCCCTCTCTAAAGTACAAAAGATGGCCAGATTCTAGGGTTATGGTGTCTTCTCCCTCTCTTCGAACTTCACATAAACCCAGAACGTGCCATCTTATGCACTTCAGTTCTTCTTCCAACTGCAGAAGATGCTCATCCAGTCGCAGCGTGCGTCCGTTATACGTAGCCAGGGTCAGTTCATGTTGGCGGCCTACCGTAGCCCGGAGATTCTTCGCACCCCCTGCCCCGCCGGAACCGTGACCGCCGCCGTGGTCAGGAATAGCGGAGCGACCGGGAACTGGGGGCCGTGGTATATTCCGACTTGCCATAGAAGGTTTTGCCCATAATCGCCACGCTGGGCATGCGGGTTGGCGATCGCAGGGCGTAACTTCTCGCACTAGTGACGCTGCTGCCCGTCACCGGTCTGGTTAAAAATTTAGTTACGCCATATTTGAATGGTTATACCGCCATTGTCGGTCGTCAGAGCCTCGTCCGTTGATCAGCAGGATGCACCGCGGGCAGGAGAGGTTGACTTGGGGAGCGTAGATGGTAGGTGTCCCCCTTGTATCCCTGTCCCCCTTGTATCCCAAAATGATGAAAATTTATTTAAAAAAATGTATTTTTTTAACACATAATCGAAGGAATAAATTGATAATATTTAACATCTTACATTACTCGTCGCGACAAAGACAACGACCATGTCCGCGCAGATTAGTTGTAGGTACTTACTAGCAAGTAGAATACTAGTGGAATTGAAAACACTGCCTGACTGCCATGTTGGAGAATAATGCGCGTAATGATCACAAAGTCCCGGGTTCAAATCCTAGGTCAGCCAAAAATGTATTTTTCTATAGAAAAATCTCCAGTACCTGTCCGGCATTATGCCGGATATAATGGCAATATGCTAGCCCCCTATTAATAATATAATAATAATAATAGCCTTTATTTAACAATCTTACATAAAATTTATTTACAATATTAACTTATTTACTCGTTTGACACCGGTCCGTGAAGATTGTCTTGCTGTCCAGCATAGGCCTCCCCTAAAGTAAGCCACCGAGTGCGGTTCAGAGCTTGTCTTCTCCAAGTATACCCCGCTAGTTTCACAATATCGTCTTCCCATCTACGTCGCTGTCTCCCTTTCTTTCTTTTGTGTTGTCTCGGGCACCATTCTGTTACATCCCTAGACCATTTATCTATGTTACTCCTAATCATATGACCTGCCCACCTCCATTTTAGTTTTTTAATGCAGTACGTAATATCTGTGACTCTTGTTTTGCTCCTTATAGTATCTAGCTTAATTTTATCTTTTAATTTAATGCCCATCATGCTTCGCTCCATACTGTGCTGGCAAGTTTCTAATTTGCGTATGCTTTGATTAGTTAGGCTCCATGTTTGGCACCCATATGTCATAGCAGGCAGAATGCAGGAATTAAATATTTTACCCTTTGCTTTCAACGGTACGAAAGGATTCTTCATTATCTCTTTGAGAGACCAGTATCTTTTCCAAGCCAAAGTGACTCTGTTATTTATTTCTTTCTTTGTGAGGTCTATTGGAGATATTCTATATTGTTACCGTTAACGGATATAGGAATGTTTTCAGAGCTTGACATAATTTTTGTTTTTGCAGTATTCATTGATAGTCCCACTTTATCACTTTCATACACCAGTTGCTTTAACATCTTTTGTAAGCTTCTTGGGTCTTCAGCAATTATTATTAGATCGTCTGCAAATCTTAAGTGGTTTAATCGCACTCCGTTAATATTCAATCCGTACTTATCCCACTCGAGACGTCTAAACACGTGTTCGAGAACAGCTGAGAAAATTTTGGGTGACAAAGGATCCCCTTGCCTTACTCCTCTTTTTATCTGGAAATAATCCCCATCTCTTTCTGTTCGTATCCTTGCTTTCATGTTCTTGTACACGTTGATAATTCATCATCATCATCATCTCAGCCTATACTTGTCCACTGCTGAACATAGGCCTCCCCAATCGCTTTCCAGCGTAACCGGTCCGATGCCACCTGCATCCAACGACTTCCTGCGATTTTCACAAGATCGTCGGTCCATCTGGCAGGCGGTCGTCCCACGCTGCGCTTGCCAATACGTGGTCTCCACTCTAGAATCTTTCTGCCCCAACGCCCGTCCGATCTACGCGCTATGTGGCCCGCCCATTGCCACTTCAGCTTGCTAATCTTAACGGCTATGTCGGTGACCTTGGTTCTTCTACGAATCTCCTCATTCCTGATTCGATCGCGTAGAGAAACGCCGAGCATAGCTCTCTCCATAGCTCGCTGAGCAACTCTGAGCTTTTTTATGAGACCTATTGTAAGAGACCACGTCTCTGATCCATATATCATCACTGGTAACACACATTGACTAAAAACTTTAGTCTTAAGGCACTGAGGTATTTTGGATGAGAAGATGTTGCGCAGTTTCCCGAACGCTGCCCAGCCGAGTTGGATTCGTCGATTGACCTCTCTCTCAAAGTTGGACCTACCTAACCGGACTACCTGTCCCAGGTAAATGTATTCGTCGACAACTTCAAGAGTAGAGTTCCCAACGGTGAGTGCGGTGGGTACGACATGGACTTTAGACATTATTTTCGTTTTGTCCATGTTCATTTTAAGACCCACTTGTTGAGATACTCTGTTGAGGTCACCGAGCATTCGTCCTAGATCTTCCAGCGACTCCGCCACGACCACAATGTCGTCGGCAAATCGAAGGTGAGTGATGTATTCGCCATTCCAAGAGCTTGAAGGCGTCCTCTAAGGTGGCCGTAAACAGTTTCGGAGAAATGACGTCTCCCTGCCTTACTCCTCTTTTTATGGGGATCGCCTTCGTGCACTGCCCCTGTACTCGGACTGACATGGTGGCGTTATTATACAAGCACTTCAACACTTCGATGTACCGATAGTCAATGCGGCATCGCTGGAGAGATCTAAGAACCGCCCAAGTCTCTATCGAATCGAAGGCTTTCTCATAGTCCACAAACGCCAAGCATAGTTGCCGATTATACTCCTCGGTCTTCTGTATAATCTGCCGCAGCGTATGTATGTGGTCTATGGTACTAAAGCCTTTCCGGAAACCGGCTTGTTCGGGAGGCTGGAAGTCATCAAGCCTGCGTTCGAGACGATTGGTGATGACTCTCGAAAACAACTTATAAACATGGCTCAGCAGTGTGATGGGCCTATAATTCTTCAGTAAAGTGTTATCACCTTTCTTGAAAAAGAGTACCACCACACCCCTGTTCCACGCTTCCGGCGTTTTTCCTTCGAGCAAGACGGAATTAAACAGCCTCTGAAGGACTTTAAGTACCGGCGATCCGCCCGCTTTCAGAAGCTCTGCGGTAATTCCGTCTTCACCCGGCGTTTTGTTGTTTTTAAGGTGTTTGAGAGCCATCCCGATCTCGTACAGGCTGATGTCCGGGATATCTTCAGTGTAGTGTCGGGTTAGCTTGGCTCTTGGGTCTTTTACCAAGTCAACAACAGATTCAGCTACTGAGGTATACAACTGCCCATAGAACCTCTCTATCTCCCTGAGCACCTCTGACCTATTCGACGTTACGTTTCCGTCCTCCGTCTTCAGCTTCGTCAACTGGCTTTGCCCAATAGACGCGTCTCTTGCAAACACTTTGGAGCCCTTGTTCTGCTCTATGGTCTCCTCAATACGTCTTGTAATGAAGGACCGTAAATCGTGTCGCAAGGACTTCAATATCTGTCCATTGAGCTGCCTATAGGACTTAGCATCATCGGAGGTTTGGAGTGTCATGGTACGTCGCTCAGCCATAAGGTTTCGGGTGTAGTCAGATAGCTTTTGAGGCCTATTTTTACGGTGGGGCTTAAAATGCTTGGACCCGACCGTATGGACAGTCTCCACCAACCTATTGTTGATTTCGTCCACTGATGCGCTGCTGTCTAGCAATTCGAAGCGGTTTGACAATTCGAGTTGAAAGTTCTCGGGGTTTTGGATATGTGCATTAGAAGGTCGGAGCGTAGACTTCATCAGACGCGATCTTTCCATTTTGACATTAATATTTAATGTGCCTCTGACCATTCGGTGATCACTGCCGGTTTTTACCCTGTGAATCACGGAGACATCATTAAATACTTGTCGCTTGGTGCTCATGATGAAGTCTATCTCATTTTTAGTGGAACCATCAGGGCTCATCCAGGTCCATTTCCTATGAGGCGGCTTCCGGAAGAAAGAGTTCATCATAAAGAGTCCCTCCTTCTCCAGATATTCGGCCAGCCTCTGACCCCTGGGGTTACGTTGCCCATATCCAAATTGCCCCACTCTCAATTCATCATCGCCCCGTTCGCCCAGCCGCGCATTGAAGTCACCCATAACCACTGTAAAGTGTGCTTTGGAAGTATGTATGGCTCTACTAATGTCCTCATACATTACTTCGACGTCATCATCTGAGTATGCCGAGGTCGGTGCGTAGACCTGTATGACCTTCAGCGAATATCTTTTGGATATTCTGAGTATCAGGTACGCTACCCTGCTCGACACACTAGTGATGGACACAACGTTGTCTATGAGTGACTTGTGGACGATAAATCCGACACCACCTTGGGACTGCTGTTCGCCCTCCCGGTAGTAAAACAAGTTGCCGGATTTTAAGGTTATCGTGTCCTCGCCCTTTCTTCGGACCTCCGATAAACCAACAATATTCCACCGCAACTTGTTTATCTCTTCTTCCAGCTCAACAAGCTTCTCATCTGTCCTTAACGTGCGTGCGTTGTATGTCACCAGGGCCAATTTTCGGTGTTGGTGGTAGCCGAATCTCTGCCGGAGATTCTTAGCGCCCCTTGTCCTGTCGTTACCATGGCTGCTACCGTGGCCAGGACGAACAGGACCGCCGGGGACTAGGGGCCTGGTTTTCTTACATTCTTCCATAATTGGGGGTGTTTGCCATACTCACCACGCTTGGCAGGCGGGTTGGCGAGCGCAGTTATTGGTCGTCGAAGTGCTAAGGGAACGCTGCTGCCCATTCCCTAGTCATCGTTGATAATTAGTCGAATATATTTTTTCTCCACTCCTTGTGTTTCTAAGGCTTCCCATATTTTTGCGTGTTTTAGGGAGTCAAATGCCTTATTATAATCCACGAACGCAAGGTAGAACGTAATATTGTATTCACTACTTTTCTGAATTACTTGTTTTATCGAGTGTATGTGATCTATTGTTGAGAACTTGCTGCGAAAGCCTGCTTGTTCTTTGGGTTGGTTTTCATCCAGAGTCTTTGTTAAACGGTCTAGCAGTATCTTTGAAAAGATTTTGTACACGTTCGACATCAAGCTGATGGGCCTGTAGTTGGCTATGTCATCTTTTTCCCTTTTTTGTGCAGTATTATTATCGTTGACAAAGTCCATTGTTGAGGAATATTTTCTGTGTGTAAAATTTCATTGAATATGTCTGTGATAGTGTTCATCGTTGCTTTGGATGATCCTATTAGCAATTCGTTCGATATGCAATCTCCTCCTGGCGTTTTACCTCTTTTTTGTGATTTGATAGCCTTATTGACTTCGTCTCTCGTTATACACGGAATCTCTTCATCGTTGTTTTTAACGCAGTAGTGGACTGCGTTAACTGGACTGGCCTGGGTGTGTTCCTCTATTATTTCGTCATTGTTGTATAATTCGCGGTAATATTCTGTTGCTACTTCTAATATTTCTATTCTATTTGTCTTACTTTTCTTATTTCTGTGGTGTTTTATGCTGTCGATCCAGGTTATATTTTCTCTTAGTTCAGTCCATGCTTTCTTGATTCCGCCTACTTTTTCTATATGGTAATTTAGTGTTTCAGTTCTTGATTTCTCTCTGTGTTTACGTATTTGCAAGGTTATTTCTTTACTAAGTTTTATTATTTTTTGTTTGTTAGTTTTCCTATCCTTAAACATATTTTTCCTTTGCATAATCAACCTTCTTGCTTCTAGACCTAATTTGTCTTTTATCTCTCTTGTTGTTCTAATTTTACTTTCGGTTTCTTTTAGTTCCTTTTCTAGAGCATCATACTTTACTTGAATTTCTTTGAGATTATTTATTTTTTCTAATTTAGTGCGTAGGAACTCTAAAATGTTTTCCGGTATTTGTAAAGCTACAGGTTTTCTTGTATTGTAAATACTTTTCCTTGATGTTTTTGGTTCCATTATATACAGTTGACCTCTAAGTAGTCTGTGGTCTGTGTTGTAGTTAAATTGGTTGACAATATTTATATTTGAGAATAATCTTGGTTTGTTTGTGGTAATGTAGTCTATTTCGTTTCTTATCATTCCATTCGGTGACATCCATGTCCATTTTCTATTAATATTCCTATTGTAGTAGCTGTTCATGATGTGTAGGTTGTTTTCCAAAGCGAAGTTTATCAGTCTTTGTCCATTGTCGTTCCTTTTGCCTGATGTATGTGGTCCGAGTGCTTTGTCTTCGTTTATTCTCCTCTTTCCTATTTGGCCATTGAAGTCCCCTATTACAATTATGGTTTTGTGGAAGGTTGGCATTTTTTCATTGAGTTTGTTATAGAAATCGTTTTTTATTTCTTCTTTGGCGACATCAGTCGGGGCATATATTTGAACTATTGAAGATGGTTGTTTATGGCCGGGCAATTTATTGTTCAAAACTGCTATCCTATCAGATATGCCTCGAAACTCTATTATTTCGTTTTTGAGATAATTTTTAACCATAAATCCTACTCCATATAGGCCAGTTGTTATATTTTTGTAGTAAAATATATATTTTTCGTGTTCTTCGGTTTTCTCAACGGCTCTCCGTACTTCGCTTAAGCCTATTATGTCCCAGTTTATGGTTTCTAATGCATTTTCCACTTCAAGTAGGGATTCTCGGGATTTTAACGATCTTGTGTTTATTGTGGCTATATTTAGTCTTGTTCTTTGTTTTTGTTTATTATTTTCGAAGTATTGTTTGTTCAGTGAAGGGTTCATAGATTTATTTTTATTTACTATAAGCTCTTGGGGGGTGTGGTCTATCTCCCCGCGGTGACCAACCGTATTGGGGATCTGTTTGTTTTTTGTTAGGTTGTTTAGGGATGTAAGGGAGTCAAATACCACCATATGGCTCCAAGTCATCCTCACCTGCTCGTGGTACATCCCGCTAATCAACGAACGAGGCTCTGACGACCGAAAAATGGCGGTATAACCATAACAAATAACTGCGTGACTAAATACCGCAGATCGGTGACGGGCAGCAGCGGCACCGATGCGAAGAGTTACGCACTGCGATCGCCAAGCCGCCTGCCCAGCGTGGCGATTATGGGCAAACCCTCCAAATGGCAAGCCAAAATAAACCACGGCCCCCAGTTCCCGGCCGCCCTGCTATTCCGGATCACGGCGGCGGTCACGGTAACGGCAGGGCAGGGGGTGCGAAGAATCCCCGGGCTACGAGAGGCCGCCAAAATCAACTGACCTTGGTGACGTTTAATGGACGCACGTTACGGCTTGACGAGCACATGGCGCAACTAGAATCCGAACTCGAAGGGATAAGGTGGCACGTTCTGGGACTGTGTGAAGTCCGAAGAAAGGGAGAGGACACCGTTACCCTAGAATCAGGCCACCTTTTGTACTTCCGAGAGGGCGATCAGCTATCCCAGGGCGGCGTAGGGTTCTTGGTCAATAAAACCCTCTCTGACAACGTTGTAGAAATGTCTAGTGTGTCGAACAGGGTAGCGTATCTTATTATTAAGTTAACCGATAGGTATAACCTAAAGGTTGTGCAGGTTTACGCACCGACTTCGGCACACTCTGACAATGAAGTTGAAGATATGTACGAGGACATATCGAAGGCCTTACACTCCACCACTAAGGCCTACTACAACGTTGTCATGGGGGACTTCAACGCTAAAGTGGGAGTACAAATTTGCAGCGAATCGGTAGTAGGATCTCACGGTTACGGTAGCAGGAATCATAGGGGGCAAATGCTTGTTAACTTTCTTGAGAAAGAGGGGCTTTTCTTGATGAACTCTTTCTTTAAGAAACGGCCCCAAAGAAAGTGGACATGGCAAAGCCCCGACACTAGGGCTAAAAATGAGATTGACTTCATCATAACGGACAAGAAGCACATATTCAGAGATGTCTCAGTGATCAACAGGTTTAATACCGGAAGCGATCACCGACTTGTCAGAGGCTCACTGAATATCAACTTTAAGCTCGAGCGAGTCCGTTTGATGAAGGCCAGGCTCCGGCCCAACCTCCTCCAAACCGTAGTAGGATCTGAAGCGTTCCAGTCAAATCTGGAGAACCGATTCGTTACCATGGAAACCACAAATGACGTAGACCAGGCCCCCACAAATGTAGTTAAAATCATCAGGGAGGAAGGTACGAGATTTTGTGAAACGCGACGTATAAGTAAGGAAACGAAGCTTTCGGAGGAGACACTGCAGCTTATGAAGGAACGACGTGTAAACCCACCCAACACTTCGTTAGAGCAACGGGCACTCAACAAACGAATTAACAAACTGGTACGACATGACTTCCGATGCGCTAATACACGCGCTATTGAAAAAGCAATCGAGCAAAATCGGGGGTCGAAAGTTTTCGTTCAGTCTTTGGGGAGGAGCCATCTGACGAAGTTGTCCAAAGCCAGTGGGGACGTCATCACTTCTAAGCCGGAGATTCTTTTGGAAGTAGAAGACTTCTACAGCCGACTATACGCCTCGCATACATCTCGTCCTGATCCCGGAAACGAGGATCCTAGAGCTACATTAAGCCGCCACTTTACGGAAGACCTGCCCGAAATCAGCCTAGACGAAATCGTGATGGCTCTTGAGCAGCTAAGGAATGGAAAAGCCCCTGGAGAGGACGGAGTTACAACTGAACTATTAAAAGCAGGAGGTAAATCCGTGCTAAAGGAGCTCCAAAATATCTTAAACTCTGTCCTCTTTAATGGGAGAACTCCAGAGGCTTGGGGTAGGAGCGTGGTCGTATTGTTTTTCAAAAAGGGTGATAAGACCCAACTGAAGAACTACCGCCCTATTTCGCTCCTGAGCCACATTTATAAGCTGTTTTTCAAGAGTTATCACGAATCGTCTTGCGCGAAGGCTCGACGAATTTCAACCCCCGGAACAGGCCGGGTTTCGAAGAGGGTATGGAACCATAGACCACATCCACACTGTACGGCAGATTATACAGAAGACCGAAGAGTATAATCGGCCCCTGTGCTTAGCATTCGTGGACTATGAGAAGGCCTTTGACTCGATCGAGACCTGGTCAGTTCTGATATCTTTGCAACGATGCCAAGTCGACTGGCGATACATCCAAGTGTTAAGAAGTCTCTATAACGCCGCGACCATGACCATCCAGTTACAAAACCAGCAGACCAACCCTATCTCAATGCATCGAGGAGTGAGACAAGGGGACGTTATCTCCCCCAAATTGTTCACAAATGCATTGGAGGATATGTGTAAGACGCTGGACTGGGAAGGTCATGGCATAAACATAAATGGCAGTCATATCTCACACTTGAGATTTGCAGACGACATCGTCATTATGGCCGAAACGTTGCAGGATTTACAACAGATGCTGACCAGCCTAGCCGATTCTTCCAAACAAATAGGTCTCCGCATGAACTTGGACAAGACCAAGGTAATGTTTAACCGACATGTAGTACCGGAACCTGTTGCAATACATGGCGCTATTCTCGAGGTTGTTCAAGAATATGTTTACCTAGGGCAAACTCTGCAGTTGGGGAAAAACAACTTCGAGAAAGAGGTCAACAGAAGAATACGGCTGGGCTGGGCGGCATTTGGGAAATTACATCGCCCATTCCACAAAGCCTAAAGACAAAAGTCTTTAATCAGTGCGTCCTGCCCGTTATGACATATGGAGCCGAGACGTGGACACTCACGGTTGGAATGGTTCATAAATTTAAAGTCACTCAGCGAGCTATGGAAAGGGCTATACTCGGAGTTTCTCTGAAGGATAGAATCCGGAACGAAGTCATTCGACAGAGAACCAAAGTTATCGAGATAGCCCACCGGATTAGTAAGCTGAAGTGGCAATGGGCCGGTCACATTAGCCGAACAACCGATAACCGCTGGGACAAACGAGTTCTTGAGTGGAGACCGCGGACTGGCAAACGTAATGCAGGACGCCCTCAGGCTAGGTGGAGCGATGACCTTCGTAGGGCGGCTGGCAGAAACTGGATGCGAGTAGCCGAGGATCGTACCCAGTGGCGTGCACTTGGAGAGGCCTATGTCCAGCAGTGGACTGCTATAGGCTGATGATGATGATGATGATGATTGTTTTTTGTTAATATTTTTCTTGCACTATTTGTTTTATCCACGTTTCCGGTGTCGGATGATTCCTATGCCTAATGTGGTTGCGTTTGTTTCTCCGTCATTGAGAAAGATCTGGCTCTCATGTATGCAAATGCATCAGTTTTTGGCATTTTAGACGGTGCAATAATGTTTTTCCCCTCTGTAGGATAAGATTCTATTTGTATGTTCTTTGGTGACTTAGAAATTTCTCTTTTCCTCTTTTCGGCTTCTGATTTATTTCTTACAATAAGTTTGTTATTCTTAATGAATGCTTCATTTCCTTTTTCCCTCTCTTGTTTCAATTGTTGTTGTAGATTTTTACGCAGTTCAAGGGTTTCTTTTGAGAAATCTTCGGTTAGAAAAGAATTGTGTGGTATTTTTGTTTTATTTTTCATTATTTCTACCTTCTTTTGATATGACGTAAAGGAAATAAGTATGGGTCTGGTTTTTCTTTCATCTTGTTATTGTGTTTCATCTTTATAGAAAGAAGACCCATACTGATAGGTACTTAAACGGTGAATCTCACCACCATCCAACACAGTTAGCTACTGTGGGTAAATCTTTGTTTCAGAGAGCACAAGGGATCTGTGACAAGAAACATCTGGCTGCCGAGCTTCAACATGTCAAGCAAGTCCTGCACGACAATAAGCTTCGAGTCCCACGCCAACGTCACAGTGACCGAGTGAAACCAGCCACAGTCGAGCGTCTCCCTGCTGTGCTACCTTACATGAGAGGAGTCACGGACAAGATTGGCTACATCTTGAAGCGTGCTTCAATTAAAACATTTTATAAGCCGCCGAAGAAGATCAGTCAATTTTTACCAGCTGTCAAGTGTCACATCCCTCTACAAGATGCAGGAGTATACAAGCTTGATTGTGAATGTGGTCTCTCTTATATAGGACAAACAAAAAAGACCGATAAAAACTCGGGTTAAAGAGCACATAGCTGACCTAAAACACCGTCGCTCAAAGAAGTCTGCAGTCTGTGAACATGTCCTTGACCGCACCCGCCATAACATCAGATTTGATAGACCACAAATCCTCGTAAAAGAACACCGATTCCTACCAAGGATGGTTCGCGAGGCTATTGAAATTAAAAAACATCCTAATTTTAATAGAGAAGATGGCTGGGTGCTTCCATCGACTTGGGATCCGGTAATTAATATAATCAAATCCAAAACCAAGCATAACACTGCAAGACCTCAAGACACCGTGAGCTCATTCTGCGTAGATCGGACCAACAAAAATAATTAAGAAGTTTGAGGGTACCCCGGAACAACTATGCCTTTTGGACGTCTAACACCTCCGTCCCTCCCGTGACCATGGGTGCTGCAAAGCACTCGAAACGTCGGGAACTTAAAAATAAAAATTAAACCGCGATAAAATCCGAAAAATTAGTTTTATTTCATCTTGTTTTCTTCCTAATCTGTGATATTTATTTATTTCAAACTTCTCTATATTAACACTCGTTTTTTGTAAAATATCCATTATAGTAATGAATAGTTCTTCATTATTATTTTCAGTTTCATTGACACCATGTAATATTATATTATTTTTCTTATTCGCCTCTTCTAATTATTTTACTTTCCTGTTCAATGTTTGAA
Source organism: Phalera bucephala (assembly GCA_905147815.2). Taxonomy (NCBI): domain Eukaryota; kingdom Metazoa; phylum Arthropoda; class Insecta; order Lepidoptera; family Notodontidae; genus Phalera; species Phalera bucephala. Next base: position 16,308,321 of record LR990612.1, read on the forward strand.
CTTCGGATTTTAGGTATTTATTTTCTTTTAATATTGGTTGTATTTTATCGTCTATAGTGCGCATTAAGGTATCAGTTATGCTCTGTGTAATTGTTGTTGTTTGTTTTTCTAATTCTGTTTTCATCAATTGAAATAGTTGTAGCATTTCCTCTGACATACCTTTAGTACCCATAATGCGATAACTATACGTATCAGTATGCGTGCAACGGAACGTAATACTTCGTCTGTTATGTTGGTATTACTGCGGTTGTGTACGTCAGTGAGACTCGCGAAGTGTCAATTCTGTCCGTTGTTATGACAATAATGTATAAATATCTAACCTCGAAATTGTGATCTTGTTGGTGGTATTTTCCAATATAATCCGTTTTTAGTGAAACTTTTCCACACTTCAGTTGTTATTGGCTTTGTTATGGTGATTTTTTGTCAGTTCGGATTAATAGCCGCGTGGTTCCCGGCTTAGAATAGGACCAACCCATCTCATCCCATCGGGTGTCGTACAAGGCGACTAAGGGAAAACTAGGGAATGGGCAGCAGCGTTCCTTTAACACTTCGACGACCAATAACTGCGCTCGCCAACCCGCCTGCCAAGCGTGGCGAGTATGGCAAACACCCCCAATTATGGAAGAAAGTAGAAAAACCAGGCCCCTAGTCCCCGGCGGTCCTGTTCGTCCTGGCCACGGTAGCAGCCATGGTAACGACAGGACAAGGGGTGCTAAGAATCTCCGGCAGAGATTCGGCTACCACCAAAACCGAAAATTGGCCCTGGTGACATACAACGCACGCACATTGAGGACAGATGAGAAGCTAGTTGAGCGGGAAGAAGAGTTAAACAAGTTGCGGTGGAGTATTGTTGGTTTATCGGAGGTCCGAAGAGAGGGCGAGGACACGATAACCTTAAAATCCGGCAACTTGTTTTACTACCGGGAGGGCGAACAGCAGTCCCAAGGTGGTGTCGGATTTATCGTCCACAAGTCACTCATAAACAACGTTGTGTCCATCACTAGTGTGTCGAGCAGGGTAGCGTACCTGATACTCAGAATATCCAAAAGATATTCGCTGAAGGTCATACAGGTCTACGCACCGACCTCGGCATACTCAGATGATGACGTCGAAGTCATGTATGAGGACATTAGTAGAGCCATACATACTTCCAAAACACACTTTACAGTGGTTATGGGTGACTTCAATGCGCGGCTGGGCAAACGGGGCGATGATGAGTTGAGAGTGGGGCAATTTGGATATGGGCAGCGCAACCCCAGGGGTCAGAGGCTGGCCGAATTTCTGGAGAAAGAGGGACTCTTTATGATGAACTCTTTCTTCCAGAAGCCGCCTCATAGGAAATGGACCTGGATGAGCCCTGATGGTTCCACAAAAAATGAGATAGACTTCATCATGAGCACCAAGCGACAAGTATTTAATGATGTCTCCGTGATTCATAGGGTAAAAACCGGCAGTGATCACCGAATGGTCAGAGGCACATTAAATATTAATGTCAAAATGGAAAGATCGCGTCTGATGAAGTCTACGCTCCGACCTACTCATGCATATATCCAAAACCCCGAGAACTTTCAACTCGAATTGTCAAACCGCTTCGAATTGCTAGACAGCAGCGCATCAGTGGACGAAATCAACAACAGGCTGGTAGAGACTGTTCATACGGTCGGGTCCAAGTATTTTAAGACCCACCGTAAAAATAGGCCTCAAAAACTATCTGACTACACCCGAAACCTCATGGCTGAGCGACGTTCCATGACGCTCCAAACCTCCGATGATGCTAAGTCCTATAGGCAGCTTAATGGACAGATTTTGAAGTCCTTGCGACACGACTTACGGTCCTTCAATGCAAGGCGTATTGAGGAGACCATAGAGCAGAACAAGGGCTCTAAAGTGTTCGCAAGAGACGCGTCTATTGGGCAGAGCCAGTTGACGAAGCTGAAGACGGAGGACGGAAACGTAACGTCAAATAGGTCAGAGGTGCTCAGGGAGATAGAGAGGTTCTATGGACAGTTATATACCTCAGTAGCTAAACCTGTTGTTGACTTAGTAAAAGACCCAAGAGCCAAGCTAACCCGACACTGCACTGAAGATATCCCGGACATCAGCCTGTGCGAGATAAGGATGGCTCTCAAACAACTAAAAAACAACAAAGCGCCGGGTGAAGACGGAATTACTGCAGAACTTCTGAAGGCGGGCGGATCGCCGGTACTTAAAGTCCTTCAGAGGCTATTTAAGTCCGTCTTGCTTGAAGGGAAAACGCCGGAAGCATGGAACAGGGGTGTGGTTGTGCTGTTTTTCAAGAAAGGTGATAACACCTTATTGAAGAACTATAGGCCCATCACACTGCTGAGCCATGTTTATAAGTTGTTTTCGAGAGTCATTACGAATCGTCTCGAACGAAGGCTTGATGACTTCCAGCCTCCCGAACAAGCCGGTTTCCGGAAAGGTTTTAGTACCATAGACCACATACATACGCTGCGGCAGGTTATACAGAAGACTGAGGAGTATAATCGGCCACTATGCTTGGCGTTTGTGGACTATGAGAAAGCCTTTGATTCGATCGAGACTTGGGCGGTTCTTAGATCTCTCCAGCGATGCCGCATTGACTATAGGTACATCGAAGTGTTGAAGTGCTTGTATAATAACGCCACCATGTCAGTCCGAGTACAGGGGCAGTGCACGAAGGTGATCCCCATAAAAAGAGGAGTAAGACAGGGAGACGTCATTTCTCCGAAACTGTTTACGGCCACCTTAGAGGACGCCTTCAAGCTCTTGGAATGGCAAGGACTTGGCATCAACATCAATGGCGAATACATCACTCACCTTCGATTTGCCGACGACATTGTGGTCATGGCGGAGTCGCTGGAAGATCTAGGACGAATGCTCGGTGACCTCAATAGAGTATCCCAACAAGTGGGTCTTAAAATGAATATGGACAAAACAAAAATAATGTCTAACGTCCATGTCGTACCCACCGCACTCACCGTTGGGAACTCTACTCTTGAAGTTGTCGACGAATACATTTACCTGGGACAGGCAGTCCGGTTAGGTAGGTCCAACTTTGAGAGAGAGGTCAATCGACGAATCCAACTCGGCTGGGCAGCGTTCGGGAAACTGCGCAACATCTTCTCATCCAAAATACCTCAGTGCCTAAAGACTAAAGTGTTTAGTCAATGTGTGTTACCAGTGATGACATATGGATCAGAGACGTGGTCTCTTACAATAGGTCTCATAAAAAAGCTCAAGGTTGCTCAGCGAGCTATGGAAAGAGCTATGCTCGGCGTTTCTCTACGTGATCGAATCAGGAATGAGGAGATTCGTAGAAGAACCAAGGTCACCGACATAGCCCTCAGGATTAGCATGCTGAAGTGGCAATGGGCTGGCCACATAGCGCGAAGATCGGACGGGCGTTGGGGCAGAAAAATTCTAGAGTGGAGACCACGTATTGGCAAGCGCAGCGTAGGACGACCGCCTGCCAGATGGACCGACGATCTTGTGAAAATCGCAGGAAATCGTTGGATGCAGGTGGCATCGGACCGGTTACGCTGGAAAGCGATTGGGGAGGCCTATGTTCAGCAGTGGACAAGTATAGGCTGAAATGATGATGATGATGATTAATATTTGCTGATTTATACTAGTTATTGAATAAAAACTCGGGAGCACTTTTAACACAAAGTCCGGGGTTCAAATCCTAGGTCAGCCAAAAATGTATTTTTCTATAGAAAAATCTCCAGTACCTGTCCGGCATTATGCCGGATATAATGGCAATATGCTAGCCCCCTATTACATGGAACTTAACATCACCCTCGCTTGAAGAAAACAGGCTTAACGGTGCTTATTTTTTTTATTTCATATAAAAAGTTACCTCATTAATTTATGTAAAATCACAAATATAAATATATTTATATGCACAGGCAGATATTCTTTAATGAATTTATATAGGAGTAAATTTAGTTTTATACTTACAAAGTCCAGTGTATTGCCTACATCCAAAGATAACATTTAAATAACGCCTCGAATCAACCTCATAAAGGAATTGCGAAACATATTTGATGTAATGTAATATTGCGACCCTTAATATTTCAGAAAAGATTCTCTCGAACTGCCCATTTCTTGTCCCTTGTGCCCTTCCCTTACTGCTTTCGCCCATTTATTAGTAACTTTTTTTATCTTTTTGTCGGAAGAAAGAACGACAAAACAGATAAAAAATGCGAGAGTGGAAGGATCCAGGTACCGGGGAAGACCTTAAGTTAGTCTAGATCAAGGATTCCCAAAGTGGTCCCAAGGGTTCGATATCGGTTTCCTAGGGGTCGACATAAACAAAAACTGATTTTGGGGGTCAACGAGGTCGAGGGGAAAAAATAGACCCCTATTAATGAACACAAGTTTTTATTTGATTCTTTCAAGGTACTGTTAAGTTTTGTTACGTGTACCAACTTGTTATAAGAATGACTAATATTTTAGTAGGAACTAACCGCAAAGTTTTTAAATTGGTAAGTATTTTGTATCAATTGGGAAAAAAACTAGAGATAAGATTTTTTTAGGCCATGGGTGTTTGAGGTATCTGTATATTTTAGAAAAGAGGTCTCTTGCCCAAAATAGTTTGGGAATCCCTGGTCTAGATCTGCCCCGGTAGGTACCTCCATGACCAAATCGGCCGTGTCTTATCTAAAGGGCAGTCAAATTCGGAGAATTTGTAACCGGCGTGTATTAAACCAACTACGTGGAGGAAGGGAGAGAGGTCTGTAAGGATACAACCTGTTGGAAATCTGTACTCTTTGCCTACTCTGCAAGGGATCTGACGTGACGTTATAAATAGTCACAAATAATCTGCAAAGAAGTGGCGCTACTAACCTTAATAATTAACCACACATGATGGTAACAAGTAGATCCAATAAAATCATTGCCTTACTACACACAAAAAAACACATTATTTTTAAACATAATATCAATTATCCCCAAAAGTTACCCGCGTCGAAATCATTTCAACCGTGTGTAAAGTAAAATTGATTACGGTCTAATAACCGACGAGCAGGGTCCTTATTCGATATAACCAAACGTGGCGCATAACGATAGCTTCGTGAAACAATCGGTTAACGGTATTCTGTAAGCCACTGGAGTACTGTTAATCGACTGTTTTGCGAAGTTATTGCATCGTGTCACGTTACGTGATTGATTGGTAATAGCGAATAAGTACCCAGAAGCGCGAACATGTTGGCTTTCAACTTGTCCGTGTAATTAGCGAAGCTACCAAAGCCAACCGCGATTACTCCAATTATCTCTTATTGTACTCACCGATGACAGGTAACGTTAATTACGAAGGTTTCCGCACTCGACCCACGGTTTTCATTTTGGATTTTATTATTCGAATTTAATTCATTCGGTGTTTTATTAGGCGGTACAAATATTTAACTGGCTCGTAATTGTGTGAGTGAACAGAGAGCTTACCACGAAATCAGTTAACGTTACATTAGCGAGTAAGCGTGTTGTCACGTTCATGTTAATAAGTGTGACAAGGATGGAATCGCTAGCATAACGCTAACGTTAGTATTTTTTTGCTAAGAGTTCTGGTGTACTGTTCGCCGAAGGGCTTGTACAACTCTGAGAGCGAGTGTGGAAAAACTACACTCAAAATGAAAAAGCAAATTAGGCAGCTAGCGACCTTTGAAAATTAGAAGGCGAAAATAATTGTATGCCTTATTTCACAAATGAGATGTATATTATACTTATTGAACTGTAAAATTAATTGCCCAATTAGGTTTGAGTCTCGATATTATTCTTAGGCCCACTTGCACAAACCGCTAACTCGTAGCGTTACTTATTGACTAACTCGAGGTTATAACGTTAAATTCCCTTTAACTTAACGTTATGAACTCGAGTTAGTCAACAGGTAATGCTAATCCTGGTTTCTTGATCTCTGGTTCCCTGCAAGTGGGCCTTAAGGAATCAATTGTTTCCATTTAGGCACTTTATCCCTACCTTTTTTTTCTAAAAGCATTTAAAATACAAACTCATATCTAAAATTATATCCCTGTTATTATTTTCAAGACATATAATAAAATAATTATTGCTGTGTCGTGGCTTATAAACATGAATTTCACATACACAAGCACCCAGAGTGTTACGCGAAATTTGTGGCCACCGTTGAAACATTGAAGGGACCATAAGGCCTTCAACTTGACTTAACGACTAACACAAGAAGTAGTCTCAACCGGAATCAACTCCTTAACGTGCCTTCCTTAACAGCCTTAACACGGAGACGGTTGGAGCTAGGTATGACATAATGGTCACCTATCTTTGGCCCATCGAGGCAATCGTTCCTTCACCTTCGTGATGGTTAAGAACACAGTGACCGTATAGCCTCTGCGAACACATTTGAGGGTTATATAATAAAATAATAGATTTGGTCATACTCACTATAATGTCTTTGCTTGCGGTGGCTCGCGCGGGTCACTCCCTTCCCCTTCAATATGGTCGAGGGGAGTGATGGCTGTTGCAGTAGTCATACCCGTGAACGGGTGCTGCTTGTGCGGACTGATCTATCTAGAAACCTTTAAACACTCCTTATAAATAACTTGATTAGTCTCATATCTCGGTTGTACGGCATCACACTGGAGCTAGATCGTAAACTATTTAATTGTAACCTAAACATAGTAACCACACAATATGATTAAAAAAATAGAAAGGAAAAAAGAGAAAGAGAATTAAATAAAAAGAGACAAGCCCGCTGAGTTTCTTAGCCGGATCTTCTCAGTGGAGGCCGCGCCGATCCGGTGGTAGAATTGTAGTTAAATTAGAATTAAAAGAAAATGTAAATTGACTATTCGTAAGCGCCCCCGCAGGGCTTATACATAATAAATTATTTGAGTTAAAGCGTGTTTGTCTTAAACTTTTATTCACCTATTGTAAACTCGGACCCGAGCGTATTTCGACTTGCATTGAAGTTCCTTTGGTGTCGGCGCAAACTCCTAAAAGGAAAGCATTGTACGCTGTTTATTTCCTTTTCAACTACAAATTAGACTTATGTTTCTTTAGAACTTTGTTTAGTCTTACTGTGAGGTTTGTTTTATTGTGTCGAGTGGTTTGGTGACAATGTTGTAAAAGTAAATAAGTAATCTGTTGGAGTATAGTGCGTGAATTGATTTTATTAACATAGTTTATACGTAGGTAGGTGTTTCTTAATTTGGGCCGGACATACTTGAATTTCGAACAAATATAACTACCATCAAATCCTACTGCTATTATAAATGTGAAAGTTTGTATGTTTGTTACTCAATCACGCAAAAATTATATTTGTGTTGTGAAATGTCATGTGTGTAAACGCACCTACGACACAGGAATAAATCCTAGTGTAGGTCTAAGAGATTAAAAGAAAAAAAAAATGTCTAAACGGATTTGAATGCAATTTGGCACACAGATATTTTATTACCTGGATTATCACATAGGATACTTTTTATCCTGGAAAATGTTAGGTTCCTGTCTAAAGCCAACACAGACGTAAACGCGAGCAGAAGGTAGTAGACAATAAAATTAATAACAATAATGAAGTTTATCATTTTTACAAAACAGATACACAATGCGAAAGTGGAAGGATGTAGGTACCGGGGAAGACTTAGACTATGTTATCATGACCAAATAGACCGGGTCTTATCTGAAGGACAAGTCAAGAGTCTCTGTAACCGGCGAGTGTGTATGAGACGAACAATGAGAGTGGAGGAAGCCAGAGAGGTATGCCTACCCCGTGAGGGAGCTGGCGTGATAATATAGATAGATCAATTTTAGCCGAGTACGGCAATCACTCTCACTCTTAAAAAATTACGCGTAACAAAATTTAAATATTATTACTATTAAAAATAAATTCCTTTATTACTCAGAATTATCATAATAACTAACTTAATGAAGTAGGCAGATGTTACTTGATCTAGCCGCCAGGTAAGTACCTACTAAAGTCGACATTTCTTTCAGGCCACAAAAATACTTTGCGAGTTTTAAAAATAAACACTGAAGCTAAAATACGCCTTTCTCAAGAATATGATACATACAAAAAAGGCAAATTACCACAGATACTCAGAGAAAATGGAGCCAAGGAAATAACCTAAAAAGTAACCTAAATATTAAAACGCCTGTAAAATAACTTCGGGCAATAAACCAGAGGATGTCCTTGCTACAAGTAATTTTTAAGTACGGACACACATTTTAACTTTCATTTAGACACTAAAACCCTTTTACATAAAGTACGGAATGGAATCTCCTCCGCACATAAAATTAAAGTAGGTATAAAGGTCTGCACTCACTTCCTTTAAGTATTTTTTGGTACGTAATAATTAGATATTAAGTAATTTAATAAGTCGTCGTTCGTACGAAAACTAATATAAATAGTTAATAATCATAGTAGCAATAAATACACAGCTTTATTTGCTATAAAAGTATTCAGAATCAAATATTTAGTAGGTGTGTGTGTGTGTGTGTGTGTGTGTGTGTGTGTGTGTGTGTGTGTGTGTGTGAGTGATGTACGCTGTTGGTCGCGAGGCCTTTACAGCTTCACCGGACTTAAGGGCGAGCGTGCAACCACTACGCTCGAGCCAGAAGGGCAAGAGGCGACATACTCGAGGGCGCCTTGAAGAGGCGCCCTCGGTTGGGACAGTCGCTATGGGGGGACGGGGTGCACTACTAAGTGCACCGGTCAACCGCCGGCTATGAGAGGGGATCTACGACTACGTCGTCGTCGCCCGTATTCTGAGCGGAAAGAATAGATGACAAAGCATCGGGGGGATCAGAGAGAACATGTCGCGGCCGGCGGTGGCGACGGGGACGGATATATGTTGACAAGAATTTGGAAATTCTGCCAAGAGTTCCTACACATTTAGACATATTCGATTCAATTACCTGTACATTTTACCAGTAGTAATTTATCTACCTACTCACTGTTCTTCATTAAACTGAGTGCCTCGCTGTTATTGTAGTGATGCGTTTTTAAATTATAAATTCAAGGTTTCGAGACGTTTATGTTTTTGGATCAAAATTTTCGCAATAGTAGTCTGGTGTTGTGGTGCTCACGTGATGCTCACCTATAATTAAATGTCATATTACTGGATGTACCTTAGTTTTAAGTCTTATCTTGGTCACAATGTGTACATTTGTTGATGAGCCAAAAAAATAAATAATTTGCCCTCGGTATAATGACAAAAATTTCACATGCAATTCCGTCGTCGGCGAAATTTTCATTTATTTATTACGTAGGGATAACACATAGTTGCACAGAAGTGTGTTAGTATACAGTATGTGGTATGGATATGGGTCTATACAGTGCACGTCTGCTACCTTCGCTAAAGAAGGTAGGCGGTTTTAATGTTTTTTAACAAATAATAAAGCAACACTGTACTCACTTACGGGCATGAAACATGGCGTGATGAGATAGATAGAATGATCTGTCATATGAGCGTCAACGTTTAAGGTTTCGCCACATTGCCGATGCAGTGCGACGGGAGCGCGACGGTGGCGCGACTTGGAGAGTTGTAATGTACTGAACTGTACGGGAGACGCCACACAGCGCAGCCCCGCTCGGCACGCTCCCATCGTGCTTCGTCGGCATTTGACCAAACCTTTACACTACAAAGTTAGTTGGGATAGTATGTGCGCCTCTTATTATAGTGTTATTAACACTCACTCATATATTGAAACTTTACATCGTTGTCGAAATGTGAATGTAGGTACAGTAGGTAGGAAGAATATAATAATATTAGCCCTGTTAGGAAACTGTCCCACTGTTGGGCATGGGCCTCCTCTAAAACTGAGAGGGTTTAGGCCATAGTTCACCTCGCTGGCCTAGTGCGGGTTGACGAACTTCACATACCTTCGAGAAACTCTTAGGCATGCAGGTTTCCTCAAGATGATTTCCTTCACCGTTAAAGCCAGTGATAAATAATGTTTAATACGCACATGCTTTCGAAAAGACAGAGGTGCGTAGCTGGATTTGAACCTAAGACTTCTGACCTTGCAGTCCGATAGTCTAACCACTAGGCTAGAACTGCTATGAAAAATAGTGGTTTTTATTTTTTAAGAAAAGAAACACGGTCACGCCAGCATTACCCAAGCGGGGATGGCAAAAGTTTACTGAGTCCACTCACTTGTCGCCGACGATGTTAGGTCCCATGTAATTCCAGTCTCCTCAATTCCAGACTCATACTTGGATTTTTTCCTTAGAAAAACTACATTTGTCCGACCTAGGATTTGAACCTAGGACCTGATGCTGACAAAACGATGCACTTTGCCTCTAGAGCTGTTTGTTTTCTCAGAATAGTTATTAAAACGGGGATCGAGTTAAGTGTCGTGTCATGGGAGACACCTTTACCCAGCAGAAGGCCTCAGGTATCAATCAATCAATCAGCCTATCGTAGTCCACTGCTGGACATAGGCCTCTCCTAACACGCGCCATTGCACACGGTCCTCCGCCTTCTGCATCCAGTCTGTCCCAGCGACCTTTTTGAGGTCGTCGGTCCATCTAGCTGGGGGCCGTCCTACCTTACGCTTACCAAGTCGCGGTCTCCACTCTAGGACACGCTTGCTCCATCGGCCGTCGGTCCTTCTGCAGATGTGACCAGCCCATTGCGACTTTAGCTTACTGAGTCTGCGAGCTATGTCGGTAACTTTGGTTCTTTGTCGGATTACCTCGTTACGAATTTTATTCTTCAAAGAGACGCCGAGCATAGCTCGCTCCATAGCCCGCTGTGCGACTTTAAATTTGTGGACTAGTCCCACTGTGAGTGTCCACGTCTATATAACACTGTTATTACATACATATTATATATTATGTTATATTAACATAGTTATTAAAACGGGGATCGAGTTAAGTGTAGTGTCATGGGAGACACCTTTACCCAGCAGAAGGCCTCAGGTAAGAACCCGTAAAGGATCTGGCGTGATGAAATAGATAGATATATACAAGGTGTAAAATACCTTATGCAAGACCTGAAAGTAGTTTGTTTTAAATCGGCAACTGAATCGATTCCAATTATTTTTGATGTACGTTACATTTTTTTAATTATAAATAATTGTTGTTATTCGTTCAGTCTGCTGTAGCGAACAAAATTTAATCATTATTCAAAGCAATACGGCTATTTTAAATGCATTCCTATTACACGTCAATCAATATGCACACAAAAGCTATTATTTATTAAATTTTGTGGTTAATTTGGGTACCAAAGAGCTTAAAAAATGGTATAAATCTCCTAAAAATTGCATTTTTGATTTTCGTATTCAATTCGTAAAACAATAATCTAATTGGGGTGTTTGAGGTCTTGCGTTATACATGTTACACCTTGTATAGAGACCGAGAATAAAGCGATGATCTGTCACATGAGCACCAACCTTTACACTGCAAAATTGGTTGAGATAGTACGTGCGCCCCTCATTACAGTGTCTCGTAATTTACCCTCACTAATACAGCATAACCCTGACAAATCACCTGGTTATGCGAACAAAAGGAATTCGTATATTAAGACAACTATAAATTTGGCTAAACGACATAATGTACTGTTATTACAACTGTTTAATCTATCGACTCCCGTGTGTTAGTTACGTTAGTTACGTTTTGACGGACGATTTAGCGCAGTGGTTAAGAGCTTAAGTCGCTCCGCCCCAGTGGGCGGACACAGTTGTCTAATAGTCGCGGGTTCGATTCCCGCACGGAACAAATCTTTGTGTGATCCACAATTATTTGTTTCGGTCTGGGTATTTGTGTGTGTGAACTTTCATGTTTGTAAACGCACCCACGACACAGGAATAAATCCTAGTGTGGGGCTAGGTTTTTAAAAAGAAAAAAAAGAAGTTATGGATGCTCAGAGGGCTTAGCACAAAACATTGGCGTAAGCGGTAGCGCTAGCGAGGCTAGCGAGTAAGCGTGCTGTATCGTTTATGTTTATTTAGTAAATTTGTATTCTGATAAGGATGGTCTATCAACTTGCTAACGTCTATCTTTTCGTGCTAAGTGCTAAGTATAAACTACTGCCACTGAGAGGGTATATTAGATTATAGTTCTCCTGATACCAATATCATGCAACCGTACAAATCGTTGAAAAGCGACATTGCTCAGGCGATATGTTAGGAGACATAATAATTCACTCACATGGATTTGACACGTATAGTGCGGCAATGTTTTAGCCTGTGGATGACGTTGACAGGGTGGTTGTGTGAAATTAAAGTTCTAATTTAGTAAAATTACCTTACATCCAGGTAAATATTTCAACAGTCCGGTCCGGTGGGTCCGGACGGTTATAAATAAAAATAATAATAGTAGCCCTGTTAAGAAACTGTCCCACCGTTGGGCACGGGCCTCCTCTTAAGCTGAGAGGGTTTAAGCCATAGTCCACCACGCTTACCCAGTGCGGGTTGGCGAACTTCACACACCTTCCAGAAATAACAGTCGACAATCGACAGTCGATATTGTAGCGTTTTTATGGTGAAAGAATAATTAAAATTCGTTCAGTAGTTTCAGAGTTTAACGATTACGAATAGAGAAACAAATCTTTCATCTTAATAATATGTAGTTGCGGGTTCGATTTCCACACGGGACAAACTTTAGTATGATCCACAATTATTAGTTCCGGTCTGGGTATTTGTGTATGTAAATTTTCATGTTTGTAAATGCACCCGATACACAGGAATAAATCTTAGTGTGGGGCTAAGTTTAAAAAAGAAAACATTGTTCCACTGCTTGCCTTTTTTATCCTCCTGTGGATCTGCACCTGCTTCACTCGTTTCTGCATCACCTCCTAAGGTAGACTCGTAGAAAATGCCTCAGGCATTAAGTCCGCCTTTGTATCAATTGTGCATAAAGTATTAAATAAATAAATATACATAAACTAAACCAGGTAGAATCTGAAATAATGCAGGTAGATTTTATAGATGTTTACCAGAACTAGTGCAAATTTTCAGTGCATAGGTACTCTACCGGTGCATACGTTCCCACCGGTATAAATATTCATAGCCTTGAATTCTGGACTTCTAACCTCTACATACTCCCGGTAGGAATATTAAATGGAACTGCAATGTACTCAACACCTACGTGCTTGCATATTAAAGGTACCTCAAGAATTAGTAGCAACAAAGTACGTTTATCACCTCAAACGGGGCAATTAAAAAGTTACAAGTCCCTATAGAGTGCATTGGGTATAGTACAATTAGAAATGTATAACGATGAGTTAGTTATTTAAATGCACTTACTTAGACGGTTACGTATAAAATGAAAATATTCAAACTAATTAACCCTTTATGGCACTCAAAGGAGTCGTCCAGTAATATGTGTGCAGATTTACCATTAGAAGACTACGAACAATCCTAGACCAAAAATGAAAAGAGTTTCTCAAGTAAGAGAGTAGTAGGTCCGCATAGGAACAAGTAATATGTCATAAAAAACCTTATGGTATTGCCTAACCTTATTCTTTTTTGTGTATATGGCATCACGACGACGCGTATGTTGCCAATGTCAAGTATTAGGAATATTCATTTCAAAATTAATTCACCTCCCCCAATGAACTTGATGACAAAGATGATTATGAAATTGATGAAGTGCCCCACACTGGATAGTAAAGCGATGGATACTTTACATACCAATTGCGACGGCTGTTTTGAGGGAAATCGAAAAGGCAAGTCTTATCACTTTGTTACAATTACATTCACTCGTCCACATATAAGAATACATAATGGTTAATATTCCACCAATAGGTTAATATTACATATTATACTCGTAATTCGAAATAACACAAGTTTTGGAAATTAAAACAAATGACGAAATTACTCTTCGATTTCCCGCCAAAAAGTCCCTACAATTCTTCACAATTCATAATAACTTTCTATGGATAACTTCATTCTACTCAGTTATGAATATAATAGAGTCAGCCTAAAATACCATAGTCATGCTACCACGCTGGGCTTATCACATACACACTGGCTATGAAAATAGTGTAGATACCGTGGACCATAAAGTTTGTGATTTTTTTTCTTTTACGTGAGCCGCCATAAAGTTAAGCTTTTTCTCTCTTAGTTATCATCTGCAGACATATTTGATGTTTTATGTTTTAGTAGAAAGAATATTAAAATATGTTTGTACAAGTATCACCATGTGTCTTTATGTGTACTTACTTACGTTATAATTTAGTATATATACCGTACCTTACGTTAAATTATTTTGATAATTTAAATAAATTAAATTTCACACTACCTAATGTAAATAAGTAATGAAGAAGAAAGATAATATTTATGTGTCAAAAGACACCAGAGCCAAGTATGAATTGAATAATTAGATGTTTTATCAACGTTACGCCATGTATACTCCTCACATGGGACAGGGACGTTGGTCGCCACATATTGTCCTAGTTGTCGTTACAATCATTCACAAAACGTCTTGGCATAGTATAAATATATACAGTAACTCATCTAAGCCGTTTTTATGGTATGGTACCTACACTCCGTCAGAGCGTTAGGATAAACACCAACTTTTTTTAATATATTTTTTTACTTATTAGGACTTGTCTACTGCAGTGCCTATATACAGGTAAGCATATCATAGCTTACTTAACAATTTAAGCACTTATAATTTTAATATTGATACTCACAAATATAGTATGTACATTTATTATAAATTGTTCTAGGAAAATGGTTTCTATTTCTACGTATAAGTTTTCTAAATTCTTTATTGTCAAATTACATTGTGTTTAAAATCTCATTCTTATTGATAGTTTTTATAATAGATAACTTATAATAATAATTTTGAAAGCACTCCAAGGAATAACAAAAAGTTCAAAATAGCGGTATTTTTTTTAATTCTAGTAATAGATATATATTGAGGAACCACAGAAGCGCTCAGCTATCGCTTTTGAAAGCAATCCAAGCAATAGCAAAACTGTTTAAAGTGGCTATTTTATATTAAATTATTACGGCCTAAGAGCACAAAAGTTACTTAGTTAAAATTCATCGAAATAATATTTATTATTCAAATAAAACAATAAGCGTTCGTGTCGAATGTGCGTGACACCGCGGCTCATTATGTGCTGAAAACCCCCGAGTCGCCATGTAGAGCGCGCGTCTGTGTGCGTAAATTTGACTCAGACCCTAAGTACTAAGCTGTTTCACTGTATTACACTGTGGTCTCGGTGAGAAAAAGCGGCTACTAAAACAACTAGACCAATGCTCAATACAGAGAGACTTTTGGATCCCCTTTACAACCTCCCCAGAAAGAACTGATTACACTAAGAGGTTGGTATAGATAGGTAGGTATCAGTGTCAGCAACGACAAGGGCTAAGTATTAATAATATCAGCCTATACTGCCCACTGCTGGGCAAAGGCCTTCTCTCACAAATCGAGGTGAGAGAGATTAGGTCATACTCCACCACGCGGACCCAGTGCGCATTGGTGGCGGCAGGTTTGTGGCCACCTGATGTTGGAACTTATTAAGCCGCCTTTAAGGCTTCCAACTCGGCTTAACGACTACCACATTAAGTGGTAACCGGGACCAACGGCTTAACGTGCCTTCCGAAGCACGGAAACGCTCGAATATGAAAATGCCACAAACGGTCACCCATCTCAGGCCGACCGAGTCTAACGCTGCTTAACCTTGGTGATCGATAAGAACACTGCGGTCGCGCAGCGCTACGAGCGCCTCAGTATTTATTTTAATGAAATATTTATTTTAACCTAACTAAGCCTAAGTATTTATTTTAATAAAATAAAAACACGTTCCTGTTCAACAGCAACCCTAAACGGTCTTGATTTTAAAATATAGCACTTCGGTATAACCGTGTGTGCAGCGACTAGTCTAGACGACTTTTAGGACTATTTAAGATCCCGCACGATGGATGCATGCATTCAGTCCTCTTAATTTGATCAAAGAGTTAAATTTAGAATAGTACCTTCTTGTCTTGTAACGGCAAAACTCAACACAGCTTGTCAAACTTAGTCGGGTTGCAATCAGCGGGAACGGGGTTAGCGAATTGAATATAAAATGAAAGATGTCGCCACTCGCTGAGGCAATTAACTCCTGGAGTTAATGAGCGCGGTACGTAATTTGGTGCTTTGACCGGCTCGCTACCGAGACAACTTTTTAATTTAGTAAAAAGATATAAATTTTCATTACACGCTTTCTAGTAGATTAAGTTAGGTTTTTCCTAGTCCAAAGAAGTATTAGGGTGTTTATTTAGTCGAGATTAACAAATCGAAACTTCTCGTCTTTTAGAATTTAAATCCTCACTTGTAACATCGTATTTTCTCGCTTTGGTATTAATCTGTAGGACCAAAACTCTGTGATATAGTGGGACCCGATTTGATGTAGTGTAAAAATATCATCATGATCTCTGATGGTTCTCGTTAAAGATAACAAGAGTACGAGTACATCGATCGAACTAGTCACGGCGATAGGCTCATCCTTCTATTAGGCACATCGCTTTTGAAATTATATTAGTAAAACTGATACCTCAGTCTCAGACGTCTTAAAAGAATTATCTCAGGAGAGGTCAGAGATGACCATTGGATCGTCTTGGCTTTAACCTCTATTTACATTCACCACACTCGCATGGTGTTGTGCAAATAAGTAGACATGGATATGAGCAGCTTATTTCATTTCCAATTAGGGGTAAGAGAGGTGCATGCGTTACCCAATGTATACTTGGAAACATACAAACACCTTCCACGTCATTACTTTCTATACGAGCTGACGCACGATACAAAAATCGAGCCAAACTACAAAACCAGCCAGAACAAAATTTAATACAGTATGAAAAAAAATACAGTGTCCCCGTAGCATATTCCGTACAGCAGCCCTACGCTGCACTCTGCACTATTTTATTGCAGTCGTTGCTTCCAGCCGGCTCGGAGCTAACTACAAATGGCAGTGCTCCAGTCCTGTAAATATTGTAAAATCCCGTATCGACCCTGTGTGGGAGTAAGTGGATAGTATTATGTTCAGCATGTCTTATACTGTTTAAATGTTCAGTAGATCTATTGGTGGACGGATCTTCTTATTTCTTCATTCTCTTTTTATGCTGCTTATGCGAAATTAAATTTGGTATATGGAAATGGAAAGAAGCCGGGTGAGGTATTGTCCTGCAGTGGATGTCTTTTAGCTAATGATCATGATTACGATGATAATAAAATGAAATTAACAATATTACAATAAATAGTACAGATTTCCAATAGGTTCTTTCCTTACAGACTTCACCAACTTCCTCCACTCCCATAGTTCGTCTCATAAACGCTCGCCGGTTACGGAGACTCTTGCCGTTCAGATAAAACGTTCATGGTGCGATAGTTTAGGTCTTCCCTAGTACCTACATCCTTCCAATTTCGCATTGTATATCTTTTTTGTCATTCTTTCTTTCATTTCTCTGTACTCTCTGCCTACCCCGCAAGGGAACTGTCGTGATGATGATATATATATATATATATATATATATATATATACAATATATCTATAATACATAGTTATTAAATTGAACATAGTTTTCGAAATTACTCGCATTGTTAGTTTTATTATTAGCTAGTTTATACCTCTTGGGAATCAATTACATTTAACAAAATACTACAGCACAAATGAAAGAAACAAAATTGAATAGTTCAAATAATGGTCTGCCTACAGGTGTATTTATTCAATTCATAAGAAAACAATATGAATTATAGTAATAATTCGTTCGGTGGTTATTATCTTTATCTACAATCTAGGAGTTTAAACTTACATCTACACTTTATTCCACTGCGCTGTATTTCAAACGCAAGATTAATTATGAACAAACATCTCAGGTAGAATTGACTCATCAACTCAAAATACACACGAAGCAACTTATTATTCTTATTTAAAATAATTTCAAGCACCCATATTAAATTAAATAAATTATGCAGTTGTTACCTGCAAATGAATGGCAAACATTTTCACATTCGCACATAAAATAAAGAAAAAAAAATTCAGAACCCAATTTAGCTAGATAAACGGCGCGCAAAGTGAAATGAGAAAAAATAATGGCGGGAAATATGCAATTATCCCTTTTCATTGCTCAAGAGCCCGGACGTACTGAAAGCTGCGGTTCCTTAAGATAGCGGTGGCGGTTTTAGACTCACTGTATTGGTGGACTTCAAATTGAAATGATCCTTTATAGCAATATTCAGCACGAAATAGATTACGATTCCAAACGCAATATACCCAGTACTGCGAGGACCAGACAAATATTGCCAGAACATTGATAGAATTGGACGAGACAAATAAAGATACAAATTTCAGTTCTAGTACAGTATGTAGAAATATTTCCGAGATTGCTTTCATTTAAGACTGATCACTGACTGGGCTCCTTGGAAAGCGGAGAGTACTTTGGTACGAACTATTGTGATAGTTGTCAACGTTTTGCTCTAGGGGTGTGAAACAAATCTTTATTTGACCCATATATTTATATAAATCTGGATATTATCTACAGCATAAATCATTACTGCGATGTACTAAGCACTCTGTTATGGAGCTTTTATACGATGCAAGTCACTGGTGCAGTACAGGCAACCACGCCCTTAATAGCGTCGTGTAACGACTCTTAAATAAGTGTACAAGATCAGAGCTCGCATATAATGCAATAAGACCTGCGAAGGTAGTTCGCACGTTTACTGGCATCGTGTCTTTGATGTCTTTTGCGCGAACTACAATAATTATGAACATAAACAGCGAGTAACTTCGATCATAAGATCAAAATCGTCAGCCGAAAGACATCCATTGCAAGTCAAAGACTTCGACCACCGGCTTTTTGCTATACGCATCCAGCTTTACCTGCGACCTTTACCAGGCCATCGGTCCACCTTGTCTTCTGTTACCAGGTCACCACTCATGAACTTTTAACCCTCAACCGCCGTAAGTTCTACGTGCAATGTATCCCGCCCATTGCCACTTAAGCTTGGCCATTCTAGGGGCTATGACCTTGATTTTGGTTCCCTTGCGGATTACCACGTTATTCCATCTCGGAGAGAAACTCCGAGCAGAGCACATCTTGAGCGACCGTGTCTGAGTGCCGAATGTTATCCCTGGTAACATATATTGGTCTAGAAAACCAGAACGGCCACAGCCTATACTCTCTTATACAGCTTTAGTACAGCTTTAAGCTGCCATGTTGCAGTCAAGTCTTAAGCAGCAGTTGTGGTACTTGGAAGACCCGTCAGGGAATGATTTTTTTACCATCACCATATTAAAACAATGATAAAGAAACAGGAGGTAAAGAGTGGCGTCATACTCTTATAAAACCACAGCTTAAACGCACAATGTGGCAGACAGGGCCATACCCGCGGTGCGTAAATATACCCTAATAGTCTTTATGAGGTTTTTGCATCACGTTTAGGAGCTTATACGTGTTTCTAAATGAGCCCATCCAATAAGCTGAAAAACGCATTTATACTTATTACCTTGCGTAAGTGATGAGGTCATGTGGATGGAAATGTAGTCGTGATTTATTGATTACTTAAGGGAACATTGTTTTGTGTTTGATCTACTATGAGTTACCAAGCTCGTATATATTAAGCCATGGAAAATTTTAAGATTGCTCGTAGCGTGAGGTTCGATAACCTGTCTATCTATATTATCACGCCAGATTTCTGAGAGGAAAAAATGATTTAAAAAACTCCCATATCTGTAAGTTTAATACAAACTGTTGTACCGGTGACTCCCATACATATCACTCACTCCGAGTATACCCAACATTATATATTCTACTCTTAATTTCATGTACATTAATAGGATGCTAACAAGCTTGCAGGATGTTACTCTTTTACAGATAAACGTGCCCCTGATTGCTTCCTGACAGTGTAGTCTTTTCACCTCTTTTGATTACATGTAATTCTTTTTAACCGACTTCTTAAAAGGAGGAGGTTCTCAATTCGACTGTATGTTTTTTGTATGTATGTTACGCGATCATTCCGCCAATTATGTATTATATAATTCTTTTTGCTTTGGGTTCAGTATAGCTCCAAGGTGGCCCCATTTTAATTTCATCGGTATTGGACCTTGGACTTGGAATCTTCTACACCAGGGAACTCCTTAACGACAAACAATACGAATGGGTAGATTAAGATATTATGGATATTACGTCAATCCTATAGGTACCCTGCCATAGAACTAATCAGAATATTAACCGACTTAAAAAAGGGAGGAGGTCGACAATTCGTCTGTGTTTTTTATAACGTCTATATTTATGAACTGATTTTGATGATTCTTTTTGCGGTGGGTTTAGTATAGTTTCGAGGTGGACCCATTTTAATGAAATCGGTATTGAACTTTGAACTTTAAAGATACAACAGGGGACTCCTTAACGGTGAACAGCACGAACGTATAGATTCCGTTATTATGGTTATTTTAACAATCCTGTAGGTACCTTGCAGTACAGCTCAGCAAAATAATATAATATGGGTATATAAATAATATAAACGGACGATTTAGCGCAGTGGTTAAGAGCTTGAGCTGCTCCACCCACTGTGTCGAATAGTCGCGGGTTCGATTCCCGCACGGGACAAATCTTTGTGTGATCCACAATTATTTGTTCCGGTCTGGGTATTTGTGTATGTGAATTTTTATGTTTGTAAACGCACCCACGACACAGGAATAAATCCTAGTGTGGGTCTAAGTTTAAAAAAAAAAAAATATTAGTAAATAATTCACTTGTTACTTAAAATTGTGAAATAAAAATATAAACCGTCTTCAAAAAGCACGAAATAAATATTCGAAGTCGGTGACAAGTAACCGACTGCGCCAACCGGTACCGACTTCAAATATTTATTTCTTGCTTTTTGAAGTCGGTTTAATTTTTTTTTTATAGATTTTGTCAAGGCAAGGTTATTTGTTATACTTACTATAAGTCACCTAAGATGTTCCACTTATATTTTTGAAGCTGTTGGTTTCCCAAATCAATAAAATCTTCATTAAACGCTCTGTGATACGATTTTTTTTATTCATTTGTAAAGTTTTACTTTCTGTTTGACTACCGGTTGTCTGAATACAGCTTTAATGAATGGCGATAAATTTTCAAAACCTAAATAGACTAATTCGTGTTAAAGTATTCAGAGAATAATGTACAGGACATGTCTCAAGGAATCTGGCGTGATAATATAGATAGATAGATAGATAAGTGGGGAGATAAAAACAAGATTATTTAGGAGATATTTACAAATAAGATATAATTATTCAACATAATTTGAATTTGAGTCACGGGTCGTGATGAGTTTAAGAATGACATCATATGAAAACCCGTTAAAGGTTGCCCCATGGCCACAATCCGAACACAATATCAAAAACCGAGCTGTTATTGTCGGCATAAATATACTTATATATACCTATGTAAAATAATACAATGCATAAAGCATTTTTAAGTTCTAGCCTGCATTTTTATTGTTGAGTGAATGGTGCGATGGGCAAGCTACTTGGGAGTCGGCACTTTTGCCAAAAGGCGCAGCTGGCCATACATAACGGAGTGCTTGTCTTGCGTTAATAGCGTTATTATATGGCAGCGAAAGCTAGGTATGTAAGAAGGAGAATGAAGGAGGATAAATGCGGTCGAAATGCGAGCTCTGCGGAAGATGTGCGGAGTCAGACTGACCGATCGTATTCGCAACAGCGTAGTAAGAAAGCGAGCAGGTATGAAAGATAGTATCGGTGTAAAGATGAGAAAAGGTATACTCCGTTGGTTCGAGCATATAGAAAGAATGTCAGAAGAAAGAATGACAAAACAGATATACAATGCGAAAGTGGAAGGATGTTAGTACCGGGGAAGACTTAGACTATCTTACCATGACCAAATACACCAAGTCTTATCTGAAGGACAAGCCAAGAGTCTCCGTAACCGGCGAGCGTGTATGAGACGAACTATGAGAGTGGAAGAAGCCAGAGAAGTATGTAAGGAAAGAACCTGTTGGAACACTGTTCGCTCTGCCTACCCTGCAAGGGATCTGGCGTGATGATATAGATAAATAGATTTTTCTTTATTTGTAAAAAATAACATTTTGGTACTCGTACTCATTGGCAACACAGCAGTGATAGCCTAGTGGTTAGACCGTTGGACTGCAAAGTCAAAGGTCTCGGGTTCAAACCCAGGCACGCACCTCTGTCTTTTCGAAAGCATGTGCGTATTAAAAATTAATTATCACTTGCTTTAACGGTGAAGGAAAACATCGTGAGGACACCTGCATGCCTAAGAGCTTCTCAAAGGTGTGTGAAGTTCGCCAACCCGCACTGGGCCAGCGTGGTGGACTATGGCCCTCCCCTCTCAGTTTGAGAGAAGACCCGTGCCCAACAGTGGGACAGTTTCTTAACAGGGCTATTATTATACTCATTGGCAAGGGTTCTGGGGTGATGATATTGATTGATTGTGTTTTAATTTTTGCTTCAAAATCAAAAAGGTCTAACTCGTTAATTCGATTTAATGTATCCGGAGTATAACGATATCCTTCCTTTATTAAACCAAACATCCAACAAAATACTTATATCTATTTATCTACACCTTTGCTCCGTAACAAATTGCAATTTAAAACAAATAAGCACCGTTAAGCTTATGTTCCTCAGTCGGTGGTGGCAGAAGCGTACTGTGTACACCCATTTTTCGTATACTATAATATAATACTAATATAATGACGGGCGAATCAATTTTCGTGATACCGAGCATAATTCTAAACTCCAAATTGATACTGAGAGTGTTTTTACAGAAAAAACTGACTTTTTCTGATCTAAGATTCGATTCCAGAACTTCGTGATCAGCAGCCACACTTCGTACTACTAGACCAACGAAGCTGAGAAATATCCGCTATATTTTCTTATCACTAAAACAAAAGAACTCTAAGAGGGCACGTACCAGATAGGTTTGTAAGCAAAGAACCTGTTGCAACTCTGTCGTCTCACCCTGCCCCGCAGGGGGTCTGGCGTGATAATAAAGATTGGCAAAATGTTATCAGATTAATTATTACAATTGCGTTTTGTAATATTCAACCTTGATTCAAGATTAAAAGACTAATCGTAATCGCTGAAGATTACAAAATGTAATTGAAATCGGTAGTCATTAATAGACCTTCACGCATATATTCCCCAAGCTAGTGTGGTTAATCATTAATCTAGTTATATATCGCCCATCTCTGATATAGACAGATAGATAGATATACAAAGAACTGTTAAATTAAAAAGGGTTGATTCACGCTTTAACTTTACAAAACAATCTTAAATGACAGGCGCTAAGTCAGACATATTTATCTCATACCCTGACACTTAACCCTTACTGCCATTAATACTTTAGCTGTTCCAAACACATCGTACAAACTTCTCGCAGTCTGATAACTTAAATTAAGCTGGAGTCTATAAGTACATGTCTATTAAAGCCCTGGAGCGAAAAACTCCCTAATCTACTGACTCGTTGTCCAGCCCCTATTCGTTATAACCAAACGCGGTGCGTTACGATATCTTCATGAAATGATCGTGGTATGATATTCCGTATGTTATTGGACATCGAGGCGCTCGTAGCGCTGTGCGACCGCGGATTCTTACGGATTACCAAGTAAGCAACGTCCGAATCGGTCGGTCTAAGATGGGTGATTGTTTGTGGCATTTTCATATTTAGGCATCTCTGTGCTTGATAAGTTTCAACATCAACCTGCCTCCACCAATCCACACTGGGTCCGCGTGGTGGAGTATGACTTAATCTCTCTCACCTCGATTTGTGAGAGAAGGCCTTTGCCCAGCAGTGGCCCAGTATAGACTGATATTATATCTCTATATATATATCATCACGCCAGATCCCTTGCGGGATAGGCAGAGAGTACAGAGTTCCAACAGGTTCTTTCTTCACATAACTCTCTGGCTTCCTCCAGTCTCATAGTTCGTCACATACACGCTCGCCGGTTACGGAGACTCTTGACTTGTCCTTCAGATAAAACACGGTCTATTTGGTCATGGTAAGATAGTCTAGGTCTTCCCCGGTACCTACATCCTTCCACTTTCGCATTGTATATCTTTTTTGTCATTATTTCTTCTGACATTCTTTCTATATGCCCGAACCAACGCTATATGTTGATATTATTATTATATATTGGACATCGATATACTCGTACTAAATTTCGGATGTCACAAAATGTCTGCCAAAAAATGACCGCGTTCGGATATACTTATGCATCTATACTTACTCGTAGCTATAGTATTTGAAAATGAATCCTATGTAAAAAATCTTTAAAAAAAAAAGGTAAACCGACTTCACAAAGCAAAAAAATAAATATTTGGAGTCGGTGCTGGTTGGTGCAGTCGGTTACTTGGCACCGACTTCAAATATTTTCTTTTTTTGCTTTTTGAAGTCGGTTTACCTTTTTTTATAAAAGATCTTTATTTTACAATTTTAAGTGACCAGTGAATTATTCTATAGTAGGGTACCTATAGGTTTGACGTAATACCCATAATATCTCAATTTACACATGCCTATTGTTTGTCGTTAAGGAGTTCCCTGTTGTATCTTCTAAGTCCAAGGTCCAATGTCAATAAAATTAATATGGGACCACCTTGGAGATATACTGAACCCAATGCAAAAATATCAAAATCGGTCCACAATTGATGGAAATATCGCTGAACATACATAAAAAAAAAAAAAAAAACATACATAGAACCTCCTCCTTTTTGAAGTCGGTTAAAAATACTATAGCTATGTAACTGTAGAAATTAGTTTCAAAATATAAATGACTTCAGATCTTTTTGTTATGATAGTTTTTAGCAAACTGTAGCATTTTTACGCTGCCTTACGTGGCCGGTGCAGAACACCACGGCGAGACACCTAGTATATGCCCTGCCCCATAATGACTGCCAAAACCGAGGCCGTTCCTCCTTGAGGCGCCCTTGAGCTAGTTGCCCCCTTGTCCTTCAGGCTCTAGCGTAGTGGTCGCACGCAAGCTGTAAAGGCCCTGCGGCCAACAGCGTTGATCATTCACACACGCACGTACACACATGCATCCTTACGTTGACTATGATTAGATCGAACTAATCCCTAATAAGACCGCGTGTGCCGGTCACTTCGTTCTTCCTAATATGGTCGAGGGAGGTGATGGCCTCTCAAGTAGTTATACTCGTGAATGGGTGCTGCTTGTGGGGACTGGTCCACCCAGAATCCGTTAGTTTATATCTTTAAAATTATTATTAATAGTCTTGCATCTCAGTCGAATAGAGAATTAGACAAAAAAACAATCCTGCCGAGTTTCTCGCCAGATCTTCTTAGCGGAGGCCGCGTTCCGACCCGGTGGTAGATTAGTAAGTTAAAATAATAATGCAAATATTACCATTTGTAAGTTTAATGCAAATATTACCATTTGTAAGCCACCCAGGCAGGGTTTTTAAATACATAGCTCTACACTAGAATTTATTTCTGTGTCGTGAGTGCGTTAACAAACATGAGAATTCACATACACAAATACCCCGACTAAACAAAAATTGTGGGTCACACAAAGATTTGTTCTGTACGGGAATCGAACCCGCGACTATTCGACCCAGTGGGCGGAGCGACTTAAGCTTTTTTGAGTTTGAGTTTGACCACACCCATACATAGTTCTGCTCTTATTTTTTGGGCTGTTTTTGGGACTAACGCCTTTAATCTAGTAAAACTAATATATTGATACCATTAGAGTACCATTAAACGACTATTTCACGAAGTTATCGGAACGCGACGCGTTAAGTTTTTATTGACCATAGCAAATAACGCCCCTGTGCCCCTAAAAACGCGTAATTAAGACCTCCCCAGGGTCCTTACGCCTTCATGAATAAAACGATAATACTAAGTAAGCGTATTTTTTCTAACCCTTGATTTCCCCTCTCTTTTCACGTTATTTGCTTTAGAACGTTAAATGTTATACAAACAAAGATTCTCGTAAATTTGCTTTGTTTGCTTGTAAAAGTAACGATACTGCCTGTTTACTGACAAAAAAAAACAATTCAAATAAAATATCTAAAATACGTGAGAGATAACGACATATTCTGGGTAATTTTGCTGTGTTATTAACAATTAATTGTACAATATAGTTAATGATTCTGATACTACATGAATTTAATTATGAGATGCCAATGAATACTCACGTAAAAAAAACATAAAAATAATATTTGGATAGACGATATACAAGCTTCACAAAAACTAAGTAATGTTTTGCTGATTTCATCATCATCATTCTCAGACTACAGCAGTCCACCGCTGGACATAGGCATCGCCAAATGCACGCCACTGAGTACGGTCCTCGGCTACTCTCATAAATTGTGCTGATATTTACCTTTTTTCCCCAAAAAACGTAGCCCTACCTAGAATTTATTCCTGTATCGTGGGTGCGTTTACAAACATGAAAATTCACATACAAAATACCCAGACCGCCACAAATTATTGTGGGTCACACAATGATTTGCCCCGTACGGAACTCAAACCCGCGACTATTCGACCCAGTGGGTGGAGCGGCTTAAGCTCTTAACCGCTGCGCCAAATCGTCTGTCAAATTTTTAATAAGGGGTTGCTTTGTCACTTGTTGTACATAGAAATATGTGATCGAAAGAGGCCAATAAGGAAATACAAAGAAATAAGCACGCTATAACAATATAGGAACCGAACGCCTCCTATTCGGAACGTTTCCTACACTCTACGTCTTGAAGCTTAGTTGTGGTCTCAGTGAAGACTATCAGAAATGTATCAGTAATTTACCAATTATTAAAAAAATACAGTTTTTTCAATCCAGGAATTAATCCTTAATTAAAATTTCAATATGCATAACCAAATTGAAAAAATATCTGTGCATCACAAAAATGGTACCGACTGAGAAATGCTCCTGCAATCGAAGTGATTTAGTGTAAGAACAGCTTATCTACTATTAGAGCAAAAAGATGTATTTTTTTTTAATATCGTATATATCCTGGTATTTTTACCATTATTGAAAAGTATGTCAATGCCTGTCATATAGGTATCCATAAGTATTTTGTAACTACTATACCCTGACAAGCAAATATTTCAACACTCATAATAATACAAACAACCACAGTTTATTTGTGACTTCAATTCATTGAAAAGCAGAATATATCAAGGCTTATAAGCAGCTTTAGAGCAGGTAATACTTTAATATAATAATACCCACACACTGCCAATAAGGCAGGAAACAAGTTTTGTCACATTAATTTACAAACCAGTTTCAAAAGTATGATACATATTTAATATCGCAACTAAAAGCAATTTCCTTCCGGAATTAAGAAGCTATAAGTCAATAACGCAACACAAACTGGCTCTTTAATTACTCAGATCGTTTCGTATGTTGTTTGCCTCGGATTGCGCAATTCGTCGCCAGCAGTAGAGCTCCACCTCGCGGCACATTCGCTCTCCCACGAAATTAACAGTCAATTGTTATGGGTTTTGCAACCAACATAACCAGTCCTTAAAAAATATACGGAATTACACGGGTGCGTAATAATGAGACATTATATGACTACCAATTCAAATTTAGCTATAATTTTAACTTTCTAAAAATCTCCCCACATACTCTATTGTCTTAATTTTAACGTTAAACATACACGTTGACCAATTTTTATTGTTGTATGAAAGTAAATAGGTGTAATATAGAAGAAGTTTTGTTTTAATTAATGCGATAAATTGGGTGAAAGTATTAAGAAATTGATGTTTATTACAGAGTTGGGGTTGATGAGAGGCTGCTTAGGCAAAATAGCTTTATGTATAAATTACGCATGTTACATTGAATAACGTCTCTTTCTCTTTGTGGTTGAGGTAAGTTGTGGCATTTTTATCATAATGCTTATATGTCGGGATGGGATTTCCCAAGAGCACAATATCTGTATGTAGGTAGCCGTCAAACTACCTTTATGTTACCAGCAATATGGCAGATATGTTTCCTTGATAATATTATTACCCTCTCATTAATACCTATCGTTTTTACCTCTCATTACAACAGATTGGTAATTTATTTTAATTATTAAATCACAAAATCTTTGTGTATGAAACGAACTTTATCTTTATGTATGAGAGTGGAGGAAGCCCGAGAGGTCTGTAAAGACGGAACCTGATAAAACTCTGTACTCTCTACCTACCCTGCAAGAGATCTGGCGTGAGATATAGATGGATAGATTAAATCGGATGTCGGAATTATAATGGACTATTTTAATCAACCAGCAAATATTAGCAAAGCATCTAAATTTCACATGTATGCATACCCATACACATTGTTCAAACATTGTTCAGGTAACATTTTTGAAACAAAAACAATAATTAAATTGTTCGGCCGGAAACCGCCAACATTTTAATTGTCACAAATATCTCGCCCACGCCATAAGTACTCGTAACAACAAAAGTTACAGCTTATTTTCATTACCTAATCCGAACCCAAAATTAACAAATTCAGAGACCTTAGCACGAATAGATTGACGTTAGGGTGACGCTGTCGAATTGATATGCCATCTTTTTCACACTACAACTTTACTAACTAGGGATGAACGTCTGTCACGTTCATCCACTTTCTTAACAACGTAATGATACCGTCAAATGATTTGTGTTGTGCGTAGCTCTCTTTGCAAACGCTACCGACTACCGTGATATAATTAGTCGAGCTAATCAAAAGGTAAAAGCGGTTTGGACAATAAGCAAACTTCGTAATTACTAAATTGTGGGTTTTGTAAATTTAATTATAACACTTGCGAAATGGGTAATTTTGTCCTATGGACGTGTCGTTTATTTACGTCATGTTTAGGGCCTACGCACAAGATGAATTTTCATGCGCAGTCGCTGCACTGTCGACGCGCCTAAAACGCAACGAAAACGTGTTGCAATCGTAATGATGTCACGGACGGCTTGGTCTAGTGATTAAGAGCGTAAGTCGCTCCACCCACTGGATCGAACAGTCGCGGGTTCGATCCCCACACAAACCAATCGTTCAATACTTGTGGATCACTGCGTTCTTTGTGTGATGCACAAGTATTTGTTTCGGTCTGGGTGTTTTTGTATGTGAATTTCGTGTTTGTTTCGCGACACATGAATGATTTCTAGTATGAGGCAAGTTTTTTTAAAAAGAAATATGTTTACCTACAACACGCAGATACATCGATGCAGACGCGCGACTTAAGTGCTTTGCTATCGTTAAAGAAAGAAAGTACAGCGTAAAAGAGGAAAAAGTACTTTTAACGTACTTCTCAAACACGTTTTTATCCGTTTTAATAAAGGCGCAAACAAACTGCTCTTGCAAGTTTTCCATATAAGCAGGGCACGGGTTGTGTTTACTACTTTATCGGGGAAAGAGATCAAGAGACTTTGGGATATTTTGCCTGAGTATGGTATAGATGGCACTCTGTTCCGAGCCATCCAGACCACTTATGTGGACTGTAAGGCATGCGTACGGGTAGGTGGTAACATGTCACCCTGGTTTGATGTTGAAATTGGCTTCAAGCAGAGTTGCGTATTGTCCGCTAGAATGTTTATAATATATCTGTATAAAAGTCTTCAAAGGCTGAAAGGATAATGATGTACAAATGGGTGACTTAATTGTAAACCATCTACTATATGCAAATAACGCGGTTTTAATAGCGCCAACAGTCACTGATCTGCAAACACTAGTCACAGTTATGAAAGGCGACTGCATGAGCAATGGCTTACATTTGAATGTAAAGAAGACCAAGATTATGGTTTTTGAACGGAAAGAAACCAGAACGAATGCAAGAATTGTGATTGGTAACAATGTGCTGGAGCAAGTGAATGAGATTCTATATCTTGTTTGCGCCTTCAGTAAGGATGGGAAATACACCGCTGATATAGAGAGAAGAGTAAGTGCAGGGAACAGAGCAAATGGTGCGATGGGAAAGCTACTTGGGAGCCGGCACATAAGCCAAAAGACGCAGCTGGCCATACATAACGGAGTTATTGTCCCAACGCTGTTATATGGCAGCGAGAGCTGAGTATGTAAGAAGAAACATGAAAGTGTGCGGAAGAAATGCGGAGTGAAGCTGACCGACCGTATTTGTAACAGTGTAGTAAAAAAGCGAGTAGGTATGAAAGATAGTATCGGTATAAAGATGAGAAAGGGTATGCTCTGTTGGTTCGGGTATATAGAAAGAATGTCAAAAGAAAGAATGACAGATCAGATATACAATGCGAAAGTGGAAGGATGTAGGTACCTGGGAAGACCTAGACTTTCTTTTATATTTTGTTTAGTCTGCATAATATCTTACCGACAATCACAATAATTGTTTTTAATTTAGTAATAAGTAATTTTAGTTTTTTATGCTGCACATTCTATTCATCATCATCATCATCAGCCCGTGTCAGTCCACTGCTGGACGTAGGCCTCTCCCATGGCACGCCACTGAGCTCGATCTTCAGCTCTCCTTCTCCAATCCCTGCCCGCTGCCTTACGAATATCGTCGCCCCACCTAGCTACAGGGCGCCCTATACTACGTTTGCCGACACGCGGTCTCCACTCAAGAACCAGTCTGCCCCAACGGCCATCTGTTCTGCGGCATATGTGACCTGCCCACTGCCACTTCAGCTTGCTAATTCGCTGAGCTATGTCGGTAACCTTGGTTCTCTGACGAATAACTTCATTCCGGATTCGATCCCTAAGAGAAACTCCGAGCATAGCTCTCATAGCTCGCTGAGCGACTTTGATCTGGTGGACAAGCCGCACAGTGAGTGGCCACGTTTCGGCTCCGTATGTCATTACAGGTAGGACGCACTGATTAAAAACTTTCGTTTTTAGGCATTGGGGTATGGGCGATATGAAGACTCGACGGAGTTTTCCAAATGCTGCCCAGCCCAGCTGTATCCGTCTCTTAACTTCCTTGTCGAAGTTGTTTTTACCTAGTTGGAGCAACTGCCCTAGGTATACGTACTCAGAAACAACTTCGAGGGAGGCTCCGTTTACGGCGATCGGTCCCGGGTCACATTCTATTAATACATTTTTTTTAAATGATAAGCATGTTTAATAAGTATTCTTACATACTATTAATAATTATAATCCATTCTGCAAGTGCTGTGCACTTCTTTAAGTGACTGACACATCATGAAAAAATTATGTATGTAATTATTTGATTCTATGACTTAACCGGTGTGTTAGTTGTTTAGGTGCCTATTAAAAAAAAAAACAAAATAAATAGACTATCTTACCACGACCAAATAGACCGAGTCTTATCTGAAGGACAAGTTAAGGGTCACCGTAACCGGCGAGCGTGTATGAGACGAACTATGAGAGTCGAGAAAGCCAGAGAGGTATGTAAGGAAAGAACCTGTTGGAACTCCTACCCCGCAAGGGATCTGGCGTGATTATATAGATAGAAGAGATTCAAAGTAAATGTGGATAGAAAGAATATTTTTCGCGTCATTTACCACTAAAAATAGAGGTGTTCATTCTTTATCGACATTTCGTTGGTACAATTTTATTCTCAATGTATGTGTCATCATTCGACTTTTATCTATCTCTGTCTATGTCATCATGCAACATTCATGTTACCTATTTCACATAATTATATCTTTCGATACGCGGTCTCTAGGATATAATATATTCAGGCTATATTACGACACCATTAGTAAATTAGAATCACACAATAAGGAACCAATAAGTACCAGCTAGTATTTAAAGCTTTGAATTTAAAAATACAAAGCAATTGTTCGACCACTACGCTACCGCTATTTCAAAATTCGTTTGTACACCTTACACCAAATCCAAAACCCTGCGATTGGCATAAGATAGGTTTACCTTCGTCATATTTAATCCTTTACCCGTTTTTTGTCGCACCCTGGCGCATACTTCTACTTAAATTAGCAAATTAATATAAAAACTTTTATGATAATTCTGTCAAATAATATAGGTATTTTGTTAATTTTGCTGGATATACCTACCTCCTTACATCATGAACATTATATTTAATATAATGCACATAGTAACTGAATATAAAAAATAAAATTTTGCCGGATAAATAAGACAGGGGCGGTACAGGCACGAATACATTTATCGGATAAAGCCTAGTGCGGTTAATTCTTATCTCGGTTAAATCTTGTGCGGTTGCGGTTAAATCCTACACTATTGCCCTTAACCAGGCAAGACTCCGTGCTTTAAAAGATACGTTAAGCCGTTTATCCCGGCTACCACTCAATGTGGTAGTCGTTTGCGGTTTTTAATTTTTTTGTCATTTTACCATTTTTTTTAAATGTAGCACCACCCTCGTAATTATTACTGTGTTGTGGGTGCATTTACAAATATGAAAATTGACATTCACAAATATCCAGACCGTAACAAATAATTGTGGGTCACACAGAGATTTGTCCCGTGCGGGAATCGAACCCGCGACTATTGAACTTAAGCTATTAACCACTGCGCCAAATCGCCGGTCGCGGTAAAGCCAAATAAGCAGACGTTAAGCCAAATAAGTAGCATCAAAAGTTCTTGATAACTTTCAACTGCAGGTGGCCAAAAACTGCCTACAGCAATCCGCACTGGGTCCGCGTGGTAAAGTATAATCTTATTTCTTTCACAGCCATTTGTGAGAGCTCTTTTCCCAGCAATAGAACGGTAGAGGCTGATAAATTGTTTAAAAATTTCCACAAACAGCGAGTAAGACATCTCCCAAATCCACCCCAGTCAAACAGCTCAACAGATCCACAGAAAACCCAAAAAAATAATAACACCACTAAAAAGTTACGATACTTAAGTACCCAGTAGATATCTTTTTGTGGCAGGCATTATCCCGGCTAAGTGGAAGGGTCCGATTTACACAAGGGCTTCGATGTGACAGTTCCATAAGTTATGGTGATCGGTTGCCCAGTGACGTCATCCCGAAATTCCATAAGCCCCTTTTTAGCCACTATCGACCAGATGCGGCATCGGCCGAAAAGGTTTTTTGCCGTTATTTATACTAACTGCCTGTTTCCTCCTCGACGATATTACTTTGGTAGATACGGTGAATAATGAGAAAACATGGATACATGGTCTCTTTGAAAAGGATCAAGAACTTTGTTCGACTTATGCATGAACTTAGATGCAGCGAAAGAGGTGTGTCGGATATGTGGTGAACAGGACTCTCTACTTACCTATATGGCGTGAGTGTATACAAGGCGTAACATAATAAACGCAAGACCTCAAACACCCCGATTAGAGAATTGCTTCATAAATTAAAAAAAAAAAACAAATTTTTAAATTTAATGGTTTTTACCCTTTTTAAAGCACTTATACACCAATTAACAATGAAACTTGTACGTGTGTGTGTGCGTTTTGAGAAATACGTTTTAGAAATGCATCTGGAATCTTCTTCTTGCTATAAATCAAGAATAAGTTAAGTTTTTTATAGCTCACTGAAGGAGTAAAAGAAATTTTTGCAAATCTAAAAAAAAATGTAAGATACATTAAAAATTGTTGGAATCAATTCGGTTACCGATTTAGAACAAACAACTTTCAGGTCTTGCGTTTATTATGTTACACCTTGTATATGTACAAAAATACACAGGGCTAAGCACCGACAGATTGACATTATCGTTACGTCATGAATAAAACGTGCTGTCACTTATTATTCTAAGGCTATGACGTTTATAATTAGTATATAGTACATTTGTAGTGTGTAGAAATGATATATCAACTCTCTAGACTAAAAATATTCTGTTTGTACTAAGCCCTCAGTGTAGCAAGTACAAACAATTTTAGCTAATGTTACGTGCCGAAATGATACCCTTTCATTCGCACCACACTTTATGTTAATAAACATCTTTATTGGCTGAACTTCGATACGTTCACGTAGTAAAACACGATTTGTCGATAGTAAAACGTGACGCTGATTATTCGTGCTAATAGGTTTACTTCAAATGAGAACTGTTAAACTTGGTATCTAGTAAGTTTTCCAGATTATGGTATTGGAAAGGTCAAGGGTTCTCGAAACTAGAGTGAGTGAGTGAATAGATGTGAAAATGGTTTTTGCAGCAAAACAATTGTGCGATGATTATATCGTTAATCTAATTTTGGTGCATGCTAAAACTGATGATCATGAGGGCCTGCGCTGGTTCAGGGCGGAAAAAGTGTTACTAATTTTATTCTAGCAATAAATTCTCGACATGTAGTGTAAGACCTGTGGTTATTGTGCCCGGCATATTGACAACAACACACATGAGTACACGTAAATACATACATATAACACTTTTGCTATCTCCACTTGGCGACTGAAGGCGTACTGGTTTGTCGTAGTTTAACAACATTTTCATCATCGAAACTTCTTTCTCACCTCCTATATTTACTTCCCAACCCAAAAGAATTTTTGTTGAAAACACCAAAAGCCATCGAGCCCCCTATTTGGACCCATCCGGGTCCATAATCGGGTTATGAACCCAAAATATGGGTCATGGGTCATGGTAACCCGCCGTCCCATGTCTACGGAAATGAACGGCGTGGAAAAATTGCGCCCACATGTAACGAAGACATAAAATTGTCCCTTGATTCATAAGCGTTGCACATAGATGTGTTATACACACAATTGTACGGTTTCGTACTACAAACGGTTAACAGAACCCGTATAGGAGCGTAAACCCCAAATAAAAATTAATTTATAATACTAAATTTAAAAAAAGAAGTTTCTAAGTTAATGCAACCAAAAGATATAACCATTCAATCATACACATCAAATCAATAGGATTCCTACACCGTCACGCCTATATTCCCCAAGCGGGGTTGGCAGAGGTGTGCTGAGTACACCCACTTTTCACCGACGATGTTAGGTCCCATGTAATAGGAGGCGAGCTTATTGCCATATACTGGGCACAAATTCAGACTCCGGAATCATACTGGGAATTTTTCGTTAGAAAAACTACATTTGTCCGGCCTAGGATTTGAACCCAGGACGTCATGATCACAATGCAATGCGCTTTGCCACTAGACCAACGAGGCAGTCATCTTAAAATTATATCATCATCATAGGATTCCTATTCACCTAAAATCATAAATTTTGGCAAGAAGAATGGTTTCACAGGACAAATTAAGAAATAAATCCAAAAAAACTTAATTTTTAATCATGTCACAAAAAAAGGAATTAGTCTTAAATTGTAGGCTTAAACCTTCCGAAATATTTTCCTTTGCTTTGGGACAAACATTCTACCACAGAGATATCAAATTGAACATCACAATGATATCAACAACATCTTTCCTCAAAAAAAAAAATACGGGTTACGAAAATGAGACAATATTTGACGACAAACCTTATATATTAAAAAACAACTGTACACGTACTAATTTGAAAATTTACCGTTAATACCATATCAGTGCGGGTTATCATAGGCATTTATATTATACTAATGAAAGAAATTTCAAGAAACAATTCCATTTATGATATCTGCGTTACGGTATTCACATCCTGATTGGATGACTCGCTGCGAATGACATGAATACATGACGTCACAGTTAAGGCTACGCGCGCGCCGGGGAAAGTGCCACATTCCAAGCCTATTGTCTACCCTGTCTTGAGTTTTGCGTTTCATTTATTATAGAGGCGCTCGTAGCACTGTGCGTGGTGTTCTTACCGATCACCAAGGTTAAGCAGCATTCGACTTGGTCCGCCAAAGATGGGTGACCGTTTGTGGCATTTTCATATTCGAGCGTCTCCGTGTTTCGGAAGGCACGCTAAGCCGTTGGTCCCGGTTACCACTTCATGTGGTGGTCGTTAAGCCGAGTTGGAAGCCTTATAGGCGGCTTGATAAGTTCCATCAACAGGTTTGTTACTTTGCCACCTGCTATTGGAACTTATCAAGCCGCCTATACCTGCCACCGCCAATTCGCACTGGGTCCGCGTGGTGGAGTGTGACCTAATCTCTCTAACCTTGATTTGTGAGAGAAGGCCTTCGCCCAGCATTGGGATAGTATAAGCTGATATTATTATTATTAAACTAGCTACAAACAAATTTGACTTGGTAGTGACTAAGATATACATCATATATTATACCCTAAACACCACTCCTGAAAGTAATATATTCTAAATAAAAAACTGAATCGACTGATTTAATTTTGTTCTTCACACGCTTGCAGGGCTGTGCGACGGCGAAGTTATTAGCGATCACCAAGCTTAAGGAGCATTCAGCTCGGTCGGCCGTAGATCAGTGACAGATTGTGGCATGTTCATATTCAAGCGTCTCCGTACTTTGGAAATAACATTGAGCTGTTGGTCCCGGTTATCACTAAATGTGGTAGTAGTTAAGCCGAGTTGGAAGCCTTATAGGTGGCTAGATAAGTTTCAACTGCTTCTACTAATCCGCACTGGTTCCACGTGGTGGAATATGATCTAATCTCTTTCTCCTCGATGTGTGAAAGAAGGCCTTTGCCCACCAATGGGGCACTTTAGGCTAATATTATATTGTTTTTTAAATCAAATAAACTAAACTTTCAACTACACAGTCTGCTGCTTCAAATTTGATTTAATTATATTTCAAATGAATACGGCAAATTCAATTACAATTCTAAATACATCACCCAATACGCTCACAAACAAGTTTCGTAGTTAATTTGAACATGAAATTTCATAGCAAATATAATATTCTTAGTTAACTCTTTGAAACTGAAAGTTTGTTTTCCCCATAAGATTTGTAAGCAATAATCTAATTGTAGTATCTGAGGTATATCGTTACGTTACACGTTGTGTATTATTATTTAGTGGTATTATTTACAAAACCTGTTGGAACTCTGTACTCTCTGACCACCCCGCAAGGGATCTGGCGTGATGATATAGATAGATTTAAAAAATACGTAGTTCTTCACTAAGAATTATTGTTATGGTTTACCAACATTAAATTTATATAACGCAAACATTAAGACCAAAACAAACGGACAGATTGTTTCAGTGGTTAAGAGCTTAAGCCGCTACGTCCAGCGGATCGGGTAGTCGCTGGTTTGATCGCCGTACGGGATTAATCTCTGTGTTACCCACAAATGTTTGTTTCAGTACTAGGTGTATTGTGTATGTACATTTCATGTTTTTAAGCACACCCACGATACAGAAATAATTTCTAATATTGGACTCCGTATTTCTTCTTCTTCTTCAAGTGCCTCTCCATTACTGGAGGTTGGCCGTCAGCTTTGCATATGTGCTTCTTTCTTGAGCCATACGGAACAACTGCTCAACGCTGGCAATTCCGGTCCACTCCCTAATGTGCCGCAGCCATGATTTCCTCCGTAACCAAAGCGTCTTTTGCCCTCAATTTTGCCCATCATAATAATTTGAAGCAGGTGATATCTATCGTGCTCCGTATATAAAAAAAAGAAATATTTGTCCCGTGCGGGGATCTAATCCGAGACTGTAATCTAGTGAGCGGAGATGTCTTACCTTCTTAACCACTGAACCAAGACGTTTTTAAACCTTCGTCGTTAGAAAAGTAAGAATTTTAATTTTCAACATCTAAAATTTATTAAACGTTTTCCATAATCTATCTAACTATCTATATCATCACGCCAGATCCCTTACGGGGTAGGCAGAGAGTACATACAGAGTTCCAACAGGCTCTTTCCTTACATACCTCTCTGGCTTCCTCTACTCTCATAGTTCGTCTCATACACGCTCGCCGGTTACGGAGACTGCTGACTTGTCCTTCAGATAAGACCCGGTCTATTTGGTCATGGTAAGATAGCCTAGGTTTTCCCCGGTACCTACATCCTTCCACATTCGCATTGTATATCAGTTTTGTCATTCTTTCTATATGCCCGAACCAACGGAGCATACCCTTTCTCATCTTTACACCGATACTCTCTTTCATACCTATTTGCTTTCTTACTACGCTGTTGCGAATACGGTCGGTCAGCTTTACTCCACACATCTTCCGCAGAGCTCGCATTTCCACCGCATTTATCCTACTTTCATTCTCCTTCTTACATACCCAGCTCTCGCTGCCATATAACAGCGTTGGGACAAGCACTCCATTATGTATGGCTAGCTGCGCCTTTCGGCTTAAGTGCCGGCTCCCAAGTAGCTTTCCCATCGCGCCATTCAGTCTGTTCCCTGCACTCACTCTTCTCTCTATGTCAGCGGTGTATTTTCCATCCTTACTAAATGCGCATCCAAGATATACAAACTCATTCACTTGCTCCAGCACATCGTTCCCAACGACAATCCTTGCATTCGTTCTCTTTTCCATAATCAAAAACAATAACAATCGTGGTAGTAATAGACAATACTCATAATTCAAACTAATAACAAATATTAATTATGCTATTCATCAACGTCCCATTGGTGACTTAAGACCTTGTAGGTGTCGTAATTTCAATGCTGGCTTGGGTGTAAATACGCCTATTAATAGAAAAGGTTATGTTGTTACACTACTCTGAAAGATATGAAAACATTGTTCCTTATATTAATTATAGTTTCGTTTACTTACCTATACATGGGTTAATAAATTACTAAAAAGTATACACCTTAGTTATTACATTTTGTTAAAAGTAGATCCATACAAAGAACGATTCCTGTGTCGTAAGTTTTTTTTTCATGAAGGAAATTGACGATGGGGCTTGCTGGCTCAGTAATAGCCTATTTACTCAGAATTTAAAGAGTGCTTGAATAATAAAGGTGCGTTTATAAACATGAACCGCAAGGTATCTGGCGTGGTGATATAGATAGATAGAAATAAACAAGAAATCCACTCACACAAACACTCGGGTGGAAAAAACATTAATGGATCACACAAAATTTGTTCCGTGCGGAAATTTAACCTCTAACTACACGATACTGTGAGCGAAGCAACCTAAGTTCTCTAACCTCTAGACAAAGCTGTCGCCAAACTAACAATTCATTGGTAGCCTAACATGTTTTTTCAAAGTTCTTAAAATAATGAACTACAAAAAAACCAACTTCTATAAAAAATAACGGCTATGTCGTTGGTCTCTGGGCAAGAGCCCAACATAGCCGTTATTTTTAAAAAACGAATTAATTCGAATTGATATTGATAGGTATGATCAATTAACACATATCGCGACACGACATGATTAATTCGTGAAATGATCGTATAATGGTACCCCGTAAGCTTATCGCTTAACGTAACGCGCCGCGTTTCGTCATAGCGAATCCTGTATTAAACGTACGCTCTGCAAGCGAGCTTACTATACTCTAGATGATTATTTAAAAGATAAAAATGCTTGGATATGTGCTGTTCCAGCTCCACCAGAATGTGGATAACATGTTCAGCTATTATTATTGAATATTCCCTCTCTTCCTTCTAGTAGTTAAATAAAATTGATCATTTTTCTTCCTCATTTCTTTATCTGTAAATGAGAGAACCATTTAGTCATTCAGATGAATAGTTTAATTTGGTTAATTTTATTTAGACTCATCTGATACATTGTTCTTCCATACTCCACAACAAAATGTAGATGGAAAAATTGAAAAAGTACTATTGTAAAAGAGTAACCGTGGAGTTTCTTGCCCATTTTCTCCACAGGAATGACATTTCGAAGTGGTGATAGAATCTTTGTTACTATTTTGACGATTCATAAATACTGTAATGGTTTACATGAATAAAAAATATTCGGATTCTGCGAATAAGGGCCCAGGTAGAAAATTCGTATTTGTTCAGTGAGCGTTTTAAAACTGATTTTGTTCATTGACTTGTTGTAAACTTTGAGTATTAGATTGGCAAATATTGGCGCAATAAAAAGCCGCTTGATCTGGATCAAAAGCAATGATAGCCTAGTAGTTAGACCGTTGGACTGCAAAGTCAGAGGTCTCGGGATCAAACCCAGGCACGTACCTCTGTTTTTTCGAAGGCATGTGCGTATTATAATTTAACTATCACTTGCTTTAACGGTAAGGGAAAACATCGTTAGGAAACTTGCATGCCTAAGGGTTTCTCGAAGGTGTGTTAAGTTCGCCAACCCGCAACGCCAGCGTGGTAAACTATGGCCCTAACCCTCTCAGTTTGAGAGGAGGCCCGTGCCCAATGGTGGGGCAATTTCTTAACAGGGCTAATATTTTTTTTTATTGTATTTTAATTTAAGCATTGGGGGGCATGCCCCTCATAAGTTGGCCCGATGACCTGGTGAAGGTCGCAGGTAAGAGCTGGATGTGTTTCTACAGCATAAAGCCGGTCGTTGTCGTAACGATCTTTGGGGGAGGCCTTTGTCCTGTGTTGGACCTCTTTCAGCTCATGATGATAACGATGATTTAAGCATTGCGAAAGGACATTCCATCGTCAGTCTAATTCTTAAAATTCTATTGTAGACCCTAAACAGTCGGTATGTGTATGCCGTTGTCTTAACGCTCAGAATATTAAGCGTAACCCACAGCTGGCTATGTAGTTGTGTTTGCGAATTCTAGTTATTGGAGAGTGTAATAGTGGAATGGAGCAGCGTCTTGGTTCACATAATAAATTAGTATCTTTTCTATACATTTAAAATATGATAAATTGAAGCGGTAAATAAAATAAACTGATAAAATTAAAGAGCGTGTAGTAGGTATATTGCATATTCTGGTATCTACATTATCAAATACATTTGCTCTTTGTTGTTTGGTTCTATTTTACATACCTGTATATGTATTTGTCTTCCATACAATAAAGTAAAAGTAATAAAAATATGTTGATATCCAATCACAACAACACTTCCAAAAAAAATTATATACAAACATTTTTCACCTTAATATTGTTAGTATATTGGGTGATGAACCACGTCGATTCCCAATATTCACTCACACATCGTCAAAAATCGTTGCGCCGGTGTGAGTAAGCACCGTAGTCTCATTCTTACTTGCGCACGCGTCCGTCGTCTCAAAGAAAGCCTCAGTGCTTACCTGGCGGCCGTCGCGACCGCACCGGCCTGCCGTCATGTGGCAGACATTGTGACTCAAGTGCAGTGAATTGTGTACAAGCACAGTGCCCGTGCGTTAACCCCAACCCTTGATAGTGCCTAACCGGATTTTTTAGTTGGAACGCCCCGCGGCGTGTAAAAGGTGGGTCTAACGCTATCCTGTTTGCATTATCTATACGTATCAGCTCAGCCGAGTGTTAATTTAAGGTAATGTGAAAGTTGTGACGATCGATCGTTGAGTTCGAGGAGTCAGCGATGTTGACACACTTTTGGTTCAGGTGTGGTGGCTGGCAGGTGGGCGCGCCCGCTCTGTGTCAGTAATACGCGTGCGACCAAAATTCCAATCTCAGACTGCTTTTGGTTGAGCAACTTTCTTCCGGTCCATGAGATTATCGATGCCAATGCTGATGTTCTATCAGTCTTCTAAATGTTTATAGAAGTCACCAATCATTGAGATAATAACATAAAAGCTCGTGATTATAACATCGAACGGAAGACATCAACGCACACTGAACACTATCTTAAATCTCATGCGCTCGCACAGTTAAATCCGTCCATTATCTTGAATATAATATCAAAGAGATAATGCTGAGTTACGACACTATAAACTTACATTTCTTCCTCATTTTATAACTTAATCGCGATTAAATTACAACCCAAATTACCTTTTTCAACAAATAGTTATTTAAGTTGCCCAATTCAGAATGATAATGAAACTAATTCGGTCTTTAAACATTTGAAACGTTTTTTCAACTGTTACCGAAAAGCCTAGATTTTTGATAATTGTCGATTCAGGCATATAATTAGAAAAAAAATGTCTGCCTCAAAAATTTTAATCAATTTTCTTTTAACTGTAAAACTTTTAGATAATCAATTTACCGTCTCACCGGATTGAAAGAGTAGTGTCTTCTAAATTTTAGTTGATGGAATTTCTTTTAAAATGTTATCTAAACAATCAAAACCATTATTATCATCAACTTTCTATAACCCATTGTAGGACATAAGCCTCCTCCCTTTTGTGGCATTATTCACTATCAAGATATTTAATAGAAAATCGGTGTTTACAGTACTATAAACATTAAGGCAAGGCAAACGGGGACAGAGTCGAGTATACGAGGTGACGAGGTTGAACCGGTCCTCCCCCGCGCTCCTCCAGAGCGGTACTCCCGCCCCGCGCCCCGCCCCATACCCCCTCGTCGCCTCAGCAACTCGCGATGCGCAAGAGTGCACCCCCCCACATCCTCATCATAATTACACAGATGTAATTAAATTCACTACCTCGTTGGCGAATAATCTTAGGTCTGACAAAAATGTAATTTTTCTGTAGAAAAATTTCCAGTATCAGTTCGGAGTCTGGTATTGTGCCCGGTGTAATGGCAATAGTCTCGCTCCCTATAACATGGAATCTAACATTGTCGGCAAGAAATGAGTGTCCACAGTACACCTATGCCACCCCCGCTTGGGAAATATAGGTGGTAATTTTTATTTTTTATTAAATTCATTGAGGTAAAAGGTTCAAGACTAATCTTACATCAACCCTCATTTTTTTGATATTTAAATGTTAACTGTCGAAAAGTTACAATAGACACTTTAAATTTAAGTATTCAAATCTAGATGGACAATGATGTTCAGGTAAATAACATGATAATAACTTAGCCAAACATCAAAAATCCGTCTGATTAAAAATAATTCGTTATTTTAAGCAGTAAACTCACAATAGTACCCGATTAATTGAAAATTTAATGAAATTTAC
Source organism: Phalera bucephala (assembly GCA_905147815.2). Lineage (NCBI taxonomy): Eukaryota > Metazoa > Arthropoda > Insecta > Lepidoptera > Notodontidae > Phalera > Phalera bucephala. The sequence goes on from LR990612.1 coordinate 16,350,863, forward strand.
CATTTCACCAACTGACCGTCCTTCTGAATGAAGGAATCCAATGAGACATGATAAAAATGTAACACTGTTTGACACTTATAAATTGTTTTGGACATGATTAGTATAAATAAACGATTTTTCATTTAATTTAAACCGATTAACGATAAATCTCGAAAAGAAACACTCTAAGAATGCTCCAGCGCTTGATTATAGCCAACCTAGAAACACATATCTGTGGAACTGTGACTAGGTAATAAGAATTCGTAAAATACTATTCCCATGATCTGAAATCTAACTCTTCTACACCTACAGCAATTGTATGAATCATGAATATCTATTCAACTTTTCCGCATTACCATATCACAGGAGTTCCTTTGACGCCTCAAGGGATTTTTTATTGCGCGAAATCGAATTAATTATAATAAAATATTCAATTCCATATCAATCATCATACTACTAAATTGGGTCTGTGGTTTACCGATAGGATTTTTGAATCAATCTAATGAATAAAACATTTTGTGTGTGAGAAAAATTCGTGTCTCGGCCCTGAGGTTATATTCAGGGATATATCCAGCTCTTGATAACATGGAAATTGTTATTTCGTCCGATATGAATCGAAATACGCAGAAGTGGTCGACTTGTTTACTGAGAATTCAGTTTCAAAACCGATTTTGTGTGAAAGTGCTCACGGTTTTATCGAATTTACGGTATTTACAATAGAGTATTTAAACAATTATCCTATTAATTTCCAATATTAAAATCGGGCTTAGCCCAAAAATAAAATGTTAAGAACTACTAAAACAAAAGCGTACTTTTTGAATGAAATAATAATAACAGGATAACAATGAACAGGAACTTAATGAAATCCCACGAGTGTAAAAAACCTGCACATTTTGTTGATAGTTCTACAATCGGTATCATTATAATTCAAGATGCGGGAGTTAAGTCGTTGTTACCTTTACAATATTAAATTCGGAAGATTGTGGTATTATTAAATTTTGTCGTAGTCGTTAAATTTTGTGTTGTTGGGTCTTATCTGAAGGACAAGTCAGGAGTCTCAGTAACCGGCGAGCGTGTATGAGACGAACTATGAGAGTGGAGGAAGCCAGAGAGGTATGTAAGAAAAGACCCTGTTGGAACTCTGTACTCTCTGCCTACCCGCAAGGGATCCGGCGTGATGATATAGATAGATTAAATTTTGTTCGAAATATATCTTAAATGTATCTGAATAGTGGGCAGTGAGATAGCATTTAAGCTTTGTCTTTTCCATTTATTAACGGCCCGCAAGAAATTTATACACATAGACAAATCCATAATGGATAATATATAATAAAAAGGATTTTCACCGCATTGACAGAATATCTACTATATTATTAGTAATATGAATATGGTAATCGAGGAAAACTTTGCCAATTTAAAGCCTGTATTGAAGCATAAATAAAATTAAATGGAAAAGATAGTGTGTATTTCAGTTCTAACTACCTATAAATTTATTTCAGGCTATCACTTCGTTATTTAGAATATTGTAAATATTAAATCTACAATATCTTAAGTGTAAGTTTCTAATGTACCCTACCTACCCAAACGCATTGTTTATGCTTCAGGTTTTTCAATTTCGTATAAGAAATTTATTTATTTATTTAATTCTTCATGCACTATTGGGACAAAGGCGGACTTAATGCCTGAGGCATTATCTACCAGTCTACCTTAGGGTGATGCAGAAACGAGTATAGTAGGTGCAGAACCATAGAACCAAAAAAAAATGAAGAGGTAGATATGTAACATATATATAATCAGTAGAATAAATATTATATATAATATATATTTATGTATACATATATATATACAAGGTGTAACATAATAAACGCAAGACCTGAAAGTACTTTGTTCTAAATCGGTAACTGAATTCATTCCAACAAGTTTTAATGTACGTTAATTTTTTTTTAAATTTGCAAAAATTGCATTTACTTCTTCAGTGCGCTATAAAAAACTAAATTTATTCTTTATTCATAGCAATAAGGAGATTTCAAATGCATTCCTAAAACGTATTTCTCGAAACGCACACATACACGTACAAGTTTCCTTGTTAATTGGTGTATAAAAATGCTTAAAAAAGGGGTAATAACCTTTAAATTTGGAAATTTGGTTTTCGTTTTGAATTTATTAAGCAATTCTCTAATTGGGGTGTCTAAGGTCTTGCGTTTAATATGTTTCACCTTGTATATATATATATATATATAAATAAAGACATATATAATGTACGAGTATACAAATAATAATATAAATAATAAGTACACATATACATAGACGAAATTAATATTGAGATGATTTCGCCAAAGTTTTGTGCAGATAATCCTGTACTTTACTTTTGAAAGATAAGCGATTTGTGGCCATCCTGATATCCAGAGGTAGTGAGTCCCATAGTAAGATGGATTGAACAAAGAAAGAAGAGTGAATAAAATTAGAATGTGTGAGAAAGGCATTGAAGAAGACGATTATTAGAAATCCAGTTTAAAATTGTGTCTTCTAGTGGCACTGTTTCATTTTAAATACTATCTACTGAACTATTTATGAATACTAGTGGTCGCCCATTGGCCGAAATTCGACCTACTCTTTCATCGTTTGCTGGTTATATTTAACATTCAGTAAGCCTATAGACAAATAATATTAAAGACAAACCATATTAATCTAATCTCAATTTGACCACAGACTTTAACAATAAACAAAAGAGTATATATGCGTGTGTGTGTCAAATACTAAATAATAGTGTGTGTAAAGTTCTTTTTTATTGATTTAATGTATTTTTATGCATAATTTTAAAAACATATTAGCATTCTGCACTCCTTCTCTATATAAACTATAAGTGTGGGAAATTTCATACTTCTCTGTCCGTATTAATATAATAATATATATTTTTAACTGAAATAAGAGACTACGATAAAAATCGAAGACTTTATCAACCTTAATGCTTTGATCGTCTCAAAACTGGTTTTGCTACGAAACCCACCAAGTTTCCATTCAAACCAGTATAATTTTCTGATTCACATATGATGCTCTGATTGACTTAACATGTGTACCTATAATTACACTACCAGATTCGTGTGCAAGGTGAAAGTGTTACAACCGTTCAAACAAATTTGTTAATTATCACTATCCACGCCACAAGTGACCCGCATGAACAGTGGAATACTTGTTTTTGCACTAAACACAACATTCCTTTATTTTATCTTTATACCTACGAGATTTTGCAACATTTTGTAAAGTCTGACAGGTAAAGAAAATGAAACATTAGGCTTTATGGTGACTTTTTTGTGACACAAAATGTTCTGTGTTACGCCTGTATATGAAATCTGTGACCGCTCAGGTTAAAGTGCAGATGTCAGTCTGAGAAATCGCTTCGTTTTTCTTCATAATTCATTATAAAAAAATCATTGAATTCACTTTTAAAACAATTACATTGAATATTCAATTGGTATGAAGGAATCATGAAACAATGTTCTTTATAATTTGCTACAATTTTATTTCAAACTCCGATTCGGGTTTTGTAAGTCTGCAAGAATGCATTTGGACGCATAGAATCTCCGCCCTGTGTATAATACAGACCGTATTGGGTCTGAGATGCGCAAAAACTCGCAACCAAAAGGTATAATAAAAGTAGGTATATTATGTTGCATTAGACAATATTTAAAAAAAAATATTGTATTGGCCTTAATCTGTAGGACCGCTTATTGAAGAATGCAGCAGTATTTATTAAGACCGGTTGCTCACTGACATCATTCCTCGATACCTAAATCTACGCTCATCGCATACGGTTTACGCTTGAATCAACGATATGCCTACTCGCTTTATTGCAAAGAATTTAGTTTAAATAACGTATTCAACTACAAAAACTCAAGTGAAAATTATTATAAATCAATCAAATTGGCGAGCGGCAAACACCAAAACGGGATTTTTTAGGAACACGTGGTAAATCGTTAGCAGAAATCGCAACAAATGTTAAAAGAAGGCTAGGTCTTGGTTTCGCAGCAAAAGGGACAGACTGATAAATAGAATAGAAATCATTGGGACCTAAATTGTTCGCGAAAAGTGCACAACTACCACCTCAGCTTATATAAAAATGATTATTACTTATTTCATTTCTCTGTCTTGATAACTGCTTTTTAAAGCTCTCAAAACACTACATAAGGTCTCAGGCCTCCCAAGTGGCACCCTTACCCAATATTTATCTCTTATATAACCCGATCAGGCAATACCGCAAAGTTATACATTTAAAGACGTGAGTGCAGCCAACGGTTACCTAGTCCGTTAGCGCTAAGGGGGTCATGCGCACCGCGGCAACACGGTCGTCGCGTGCGCACTTTCGACAGAAGCGTTAGTATTCGACCTGAAATACTCGAATAGTTCGTGATCAAACGATTTTTGCGGGGAAATTTATTCTTTTCTGCAATTCCAATTTTGAATTTAGCCATCTACAAAATTGTTTGAAAGACACAATTTATGTTAGGAAATTAATTCTTTTCTGCAATTCCAATTTTGAATTTAGCCGTCTAAAATACATTAAAATAGTTTTAAATTAAGAATGAAGAGTGCGACTAAGAATGGCAGCAGATAATATATTTTTTTTCTATGGCCAGTACCAAGACATGCCCGCAGCAGCAGCCATTAATCCTCGCATGACATTTATATACTATATATTCCCACCTTCAAATATACCGGCAAACCCACATGGCAATACCATATGTATACTATGCTCTTCGATGATTACTTGTGTATAGAAATTATTTCACTATACCAAGATTACCAAGTTGACGGACAAAATTCTTTTCGCACAGCCGTACACATATTCAAAGTTACAGTCATATATTCCCATCAAAATAGGCTAATGTTAATCTTCAACTGTATGTGTTTGCAGAATCTTTAATATTTAACTATCTATTAACATATGACATTTAGTATCGTAATAAAGATATTAATAAATGACTATGTGTCTAACAAAAACCTCTTGCCTTGCGGGTGACCCCTATTATATATACCCATTCAAACACACCAAATATGAAGAATACTATTATTAAATTTATCGCTGAATAAAAATCTAGGGTTAACATACCGACTTGAATTCAATCACCTCTTGCCTAAAAATAGTGTGAAAAAGCTAATCACGCATACCGTAACACTGAGAATAGCGTGCGTGACACAGATAACAAAATTGAACCTTGCCAAATTTTACCGCTTTCAAAAATGAAGCAACATATTTTTGTACTAAATTTTAATACCTAGATTTTAGACATTATTTTTACGATTCAACCGCAAGGTCCTGTGGCGCAACGGATAACGCGTCTGACTACGGATCAGAAGATTCCAGGTTCGAATCCTGGCAGGATCGAAGTACGTTTTTGGCCCGTATTTTCTTTATACCTCTTTTTACGAAAATTGCGCGGACGGAGGAGTATGAAATTTTCCACACTTATAGTTTATATCGAGAAGAAGTGCAAAATGCTAATATTTTTTTTTAATTATGCATAAAAAATACATTAAATCAATAAAAAACACATTACGCACACTACCGTAGTGATTATATTCTCTTTGCACACTACCATGTATTTGACACAATACACTTCAAATTGAGAATAGATTATTTATATTGTTTGTTTTTAATATTATTTGTCTATAGTCTTACTGAATGTCAAATATAACCAGCAAACGATGAAAGAGTTTTTACAAAAAACATCGTTTACAGAGAAGTTTTGTATCATTTATTAAATTATCGAAATATGTATGTCAAGTTCAATGGACAGCATTTTCTTTTAGGTTTTTTGATCCAATAAAAAAATAAGTAAAAATGTATTCTTTATTTTAATTAATTTTATATAATTTGTTTGAAAAATATAGGCAAATTAACAGTGTAGCCTTGGTGAAATCTGTGATTATAGAAGTACAGTCTTTGACAATAGAACCTTAATAATGTTCAAACTTTAAATTTAAAGTAATTATGGTCGAATTTCGACCAATGGGCGACCACTAGATAGATTTTTCAGCACTTTAGATCATTTAACTATGCTTTTAAATTACTTAAACTCGTTTAGTAAAAATTAGCGATGATTTTTTTTTAAATGCACAGATGAACGAAAGCCAGTCTTCCCGCCCTATTTACAGTACAAAGACTGCTAATGAATTCGATTAGCCGGAGAGAATTCGCTCTTCCGCACCCACTTCCGACGTTTCAACATAGCGCCTAACTACAAAATATATTTTCCAAGCGCTCAGATTTGAATAGCTTATAAAAATGTTGGTGCTTACTGCAACGAACGATGTAGCTAAAGGCATTTTGATACAGAGGCGTATACAAGGCGGCAAGGAACAAATCATACCGTTAAAACGGAATATTTGAAAATTGAACACCAAACGTTCTGTGCGTAGAGACGAACCAACGACCAAGAGAAAAAAGCGTTTTCGATACTTCATCCCCATTATTCGAGTGATTTATATCGTTTTACGCACAATTAGTGCCACTTAACCAGCCGCGTAAAAACATCATATTTTCAAATCATATTTAAAAGAGATAAGAATAACTGTGCTCCTAGCGGGTTTATTAAAAATGTACAATATTCGTAGTATGTATCATACATACGTCATCGAACGAAGTGGCCACAGCCTGTTAACTTATGTCGGTAAATTATAATTTCTTAACCCGGTTCTTAAATTATGATTCTCAAGATTTCTCTAGCACTTAATGTATAAAGTGCTTGACCTTTCTGGAAATATTATAGAGTAGTTAAGTGCTTTAACAGCCCAGCAAATTTATAATAGAACACGACCCTTAGGAATTTTAGGGTCTAGAGAGTAATAAATTTAACCTAAGTCAGAATTTACAAATTGAATATCCCAGAAGCCTATTTTATTAACACATATAACACCGTAAGAACCTGCACCAAATTCTTAAAATCATTATTCCAATGTAACTTGACAAATAGTGCGTCTCGTACCAGTAATACTTTCGCCTAATTCTCCGTTGTAAAACAAATTGAATTTCGGAGAGAGACCAAATGCAGTGGCCCGTTCTAACGAACTTAATTCTCAAAAGCTTTTCGAGGCACTTCCCGGTAAACGTTAATATTTAAGCACACATAAATCATTGGTAAAACAGCTGCATTCCCTTAAAATGGAAGTAGAGTTTCACTGTGATTCTATTTTATTTGCAAATTGTGCTAGCGACTTCATTAGCGCTGAAGGCACAACAATATCCGAGTGCTAATTGAAAATGTATTCTGTTAATTTAATTATGTCAAATTTCAATTAGCTCCGTCCTTTCGATGTAATTGAAATACAAACAACTACCTAATAATTTTTGTTATGATTTTCATAAAAGAGCTACAATTTAAAAAATCGTAGCATTATTTTTCACCAAGGTTACAGATCGTAATAAAATTTCATTCAAGATGCCAAGTGAAAAAAATCTAACTTGTAGTTATTGCTCAGCGCTCATAAACGTCTTATATTGGAATTTCGTGTGAAACTAGTTTGGCATAATGAAATAAGCATAGATAATAAAGTATAAATTCCAACACGTGTTTTTATCCTTTAACGTAACGCAAAAGTATATTCACCTTCTTCAAGCTGCTAACGCTTGGACATTTTCACGGCCGCCATTGGTCCACATAAAACTTGTTAATTTGCATTCGGGCGATCTCGCATTCAACTCGCATTATTTAGGAAACGCCGAGGAATCTGTGTGTAACGGTTGGCCGACTGTCGCCATGAGGTGGCACGGTGTCGGTGCCATGAAGTCGGTGCCATGGTGTCGGTGCCATACGATCAAAGATTACATTTGATTATATTACAATTCAAAACGTAGTTATTTGCGTAGGTGGATTGGTCGTTTGGCAGTTGTAAATTTACACTATAAAATATTATCTTGGTAGTATTTAGAAGTAGCTACTTGATGGTTTTTGCATGTGTTCAAACAGCATCATGATATTAGCTAAATGTAGCGCTTTCATGAGACTATATTTCTAGTCACTCATAATATCTCCAATACTATGTGTATTTAAGCTATACGAAGTGCTTTACTTATACCATAGTTCCTGTCCTCCCAAATCTATAAATAAATGTGAGTGACATGGGTCCAATACGTCGAGGCCCTTTGCAAGAAGTTAATGGTATGTAAGTCATCCGCTGAGATCACTTGCTGAAAATTAAGAAACATACCAGGGAACTGACCCCGGCAGGCGCAAAGACTATTTTTAATTATGGAAAGAAAACAAAGGCTATATGGCTAAGGTTTGATGGACAAAAACTGGACTATTTCAAAGGAGATGGACACCGGCCATTATTAGTAATACATAATTACCCGTGGCCGGCGGTGACTAGATGGGCCCTCAAGCGGTCGTCCTAGGACAACTGAGGGCATCACTGGTGTGAGCAGCTCAGGGGTGTAGAGAGGTGTGCTGCGGTTTCTCCGAAGTTACTCGCGGCGTTATGCTTTTTAATACTTCCCCTCCTGGAGTACATCGACGGACCGCATTATCTTCCTACGTCGATACAGCTCTCACGGCTCCTCTCTGGACGGCCAATTAGAACAAGCCAGATCCAAGAGTCCTGTGGGCATCCTTCGGTTTCCACTCGACCAACGAAGACACGCCGAGTTGGGGGCGCTGACCGACTCTCTGAAGCACTCGGGTATTATTATTATTATAATAAATCGAGTTCATAAGTAAAATCACGTGTTCAGATAATCTGTTACAAAGAGAATTTAGATCACTAAGTTTTTTTTTTTATTTATTGGCACACAGCTTATAGGCGTATACAGTATAAAAGTTATTTGATCCCAACTTATGCTAGCCTACTCGCCAATAATAGGCGTGAAACAACATGCAAATATATATATATATATATATATATATATATATATATATATTTTAATTAATATAAATCTGATATAAAAATTAGCTTAAGATAAACGAAAAATTAAAATTAAATGTGAATATAAATTTATAAAGGGCCAGAAACATGCAATGTATTTCTAGTGTAAGTTATTTTAATGGTTGCAGTATTCTACATTTCCATTGAAGAATCGTATCATTGTTTATATCTCCAACTTATTATAGGTGTCTTGTATTCTGTTAAGAGGCTAATGTTTCCCGAGATTAGTTCTCCTATAGCTAGGCTGAAAGGTGATGGCGCAACTCCACTATAAATCCTTGGTACATAAAAATTCAGACTTGCCAATAAGTAGGGTTCTGCTATTGAACCGTTAACAATTATGAGCAAAAATTTTATGTCCAGATACGAACGCCTCCTTTCCAGAGAGTTCATTCCAAAATACTCAAGTCTCTCATCATATCCAGCTCTCCAGCGTACACCCCTAGTTCTACCTTTTTGCTTATGCACAAGATATCTCGAAAAAGATCTCTGCACTTTCTCCACGCGATCAATGTGGACTCGATAGGCCGGGTTCCAAATTTGGCTACAATATTCGAGACGACTGCGGACTAGTGCGCAGTACAAAAATTGCAATGTTTTGGGGTTTTAAAATTTTTTGCCTACGCGTTTAATTAAACCTATCATTTTTTGACTTTCCTTCACCACATTGTCTATGTGACTGATGAAATTTAATTTGCCATCCATTGTAATCCCTAAGTCCCTAATTGTACTAACTTCCTCCAGTAAGTATTAGAGTACTAAGGAAAAAGTCAGCACAAAAGATCGAAAATACGCTTGAGACAACTCAGCCCTAAATGCTAATTAAGATAAGACAAAAATCAAATGATTTTAATTAAAGTTAAATTTATAAAAATACAGCATTGCCATCATAACGTCACAACGCCACCTTGAAAATAGTTTCACAGTTTTTTTTATGACACACCACAACACTGCTTTGGTTGGGCAACCGATATTGAAAAGTAGAGCAAATAAAGCATGGAAACGGCTTTACAAATCTCCTGCTACTTTTTTATGCGTTCAATAGCATAAGCAACGAAATATTTGTGAGGGAAAGCTCATGATGTATAAGTAGAGGACGACATTGAGTTAAGAGCCTTACTGAAGATTATTGCTGGTATATTTGTTAATACTAAAGCTTAGAAATTCTAGCCTGAACCACGAAATAAAGACTCATAAGAAAATAATGGAATACTTGATTATCTTAAAGGTATTACAATAAAGGAACGTTGAAATGAGATCCTATCATATAAATGTGTTTTAACCACGACACAAGAATTCTTGCCGTAGGGCTCAGAGGTGTTTTTTTTTTCTGTACATGTTCTTTGAATACATAACATTGTATTGAAACAAATGTGTATATATACTCTAGCTATAACCTACATTTTGTTAAACGAAAATAAAACTTGTTTTAATTTGAACGGTCTAAATGCGTTGGCCTTCTCGGGTATTGTACACACAAAAAGATGTCAATTTTAGTCGCGACTCTGTTATATATAGATTGTGTAAAAAATAATTAAGGTCAATGCTTTGCTTTGTATATTGTGCTGCCTATATAGAATTTATATCTCATATACTCATGTATATACATACATCAGTTCGAAAAATAATTAAAATATAATTAGATAAAAGAAAAAGACTGCCTTCAACTTAGAGCTGGTGGAAACACAAGCTAAACTATGAATATAAAGCAAACCTGTTTCGTATACTCTTTACACATCCTTGCAGATTCCTGATGGTAAGGAAGCATAAAATACACAGTGGTCTCCAACCATTATCCCGATACGTCAACCTCTACGAGCCTGTGGAGATACTAAATGTCTTGGAATCCGTAAAACGTATTACAGCCTACGTATAAATTGACACATTGTATTTAATACATTCTATTGATTAACAGCTAGCTCTTAAATGAGTCATAGATCTGTTATTGCAATCAAAGTTTAAAGCAAGAACCTTGCAAGCAGCCGCCAATCAACGTCAGCTAGCTATCTTATGAAATCTATTATTCAGATATTGAGCCAAGTGTAGGCTTCAACGTAAGCGTTTGGTAACTATTAATACTAACAATCACATATACATATTAAGTTCTATTTGAACTCCAAAAGAGAATGTTTGTTGCACTAATATGTTGGAGCTGTCTGGATATAATTTTGCAAAATCCTGTCAATTTCTAAATATTATATTTTTTGCTCTTTATTATTTTGTGATAAAAGTTTTAGGAGAAGAAGGTTAACGCGGTCGTAAACATGCATGTTTTGTGCTCATGAATTGGTATATGTGTGTGTGTGTGTGTGAGAATGATCTAAGCTTTTGGCCGCGGGGACTTTACAGCTTCACCGGACAAGCTTATGAATTGCTGTAGAAACTCCATTGTCCAGCTTTTGACGTATATGTATTTATTTGCTATTTGTTGATTTTATATTTAATTCTGAACTGACCGACCGCATTAGCAACAGCATAGTAAGACAGCGAGTAGGTATGAAAGATAGTATCGGTGTAAAGATGAGAAAGGGCATGCTCCGTTGGTTCGGGCATATAGAAAGAATGCCAGAGGAAAGAATGACAAAACAGATATACAATGTGAAAGTGGAAGGATGCAGGTACCGGGGAAGACCTAGACTATCTTACCACGACCAAATAAACCGAGTCTTATCTGATGGAAAAGTCAAGAGTCTCCGTAACCGGCGAGCGTGTATGAGACGAACTATGAGAGTCGAGGAAGCCAGAGAGGTATGTAAGGAAAGAACCTGTTGGAACTCTGTACTCTCTGCCTACCCCGCAAGGGATCTGGCGTGAGGTTATAGATAGATAGATATTTAATTCTTGCGCAAGTAGTTTTAGAATCACGTTGGTAGATCTGGACTTAGTACACGGAGCTTTCTTTTATTAAATTAAATGTATTTTGTGAGATTAATTCATTAAATAACAACCTTACCAAAAGGCTAATAAGCTTACCTTTTTTATTTTATTTTTGTGGATGCCTCTATCTGATGAGATGCACCTTAGAACTTTAAGATAATAGGTACGGCTATTATTTTTATCAAACCTTGAATTTGTTGAAAAATTGGCAATCATCAAGCAACTGTCGATGTAGCAAATTATATATGAAATACAGACGTTAAACGTCCAGCTTTTTGCATCTCATGTTCACTTGGCGAACATCATTCGGTTTTTATCGTCCGAAACTTGTTTTAGCACAGCTGCTTACGAGTACAAGGAAGTAGGTACCTATATAGGCAGAAGCCGGTATATTTATTCTAGAAATATACGGTCGTAGACACGTAGATTATAATAGGGTTGTCACCCAAGTCACCATCATCAATTATAAAGCGCAGCGGACAGGCTCCCCCAGACATCGTCATGACGATTGGTGTGTTATATTCATATATCTTACCAGCTCATTGATCAATCTTGTGGGGGTCAGCCCACTCCACGTATTCCGGTACGTGGTCGCCACTCAAGAACCTCATACGTAAACCCGGGATATAGTACGTATTTACGCATCTTTGTTTACGATAATGTTTATTTGATCCAACACTAAAAAATCATCAACATTACCTAAAAACCATGTTTTATATGCGTTGATTGATAAGAACATAGGAATTAACTTATGAATAGAAATCAAACTATTCGGAATAAATCAACGACCCTATTTCAGAGTTCCCTTCACAAAATGACCTTGTGTGGCCGCAAGGCCCACTGTCGTTCGCCTCGCAGGAATGTGGCCATAAAGGCACGGTGTTGACGAACCTCGAGATAAATTCCACGATGAAATACATTGTCCTCATGGTTGTGAAAGGCTAGCTGGATACTTGTTAGTATCATCCTTACAAGGATTGTATCACAACAATTGAATTGGCTTACGGCTTATGCTAGGAAGGGAAACCCAATATTATGAGGTTTACTTTCGCGGCGATGGGTGAATTCGTTAGTGACTTATTAGCTGCCCAACTGGACAATTGCTTTATTCAATACTAGTTTGTGCACGAGAACTCGTCCTAATTCACTTTTTCCTGGGATAAAAAGTATCCTATGTTAATTCAGGTAATACTCCATGTGTCCGCCCAATTTCATCCATATCCATTAAGCAGTTTCTGCGTGATTGTGTAACAAACATCCAAACATGCTAATTTTTGCCTTTTGTAATATTCATCATCATCATCTCAGCCTATACTTGTCCACTGCTGAACATAGGCCTCCCCAATCGCTTTCCAGCGTAACCGGTCCGATGCCACCTGCATCCAACGACTTCCTGCGATTTTCACAAGATCGTCGGTCCATCTGGCAGGTGGTCGTCCCACGCTGCGCTTGCCAATACGTGGTCTCCACTCTAGAATCTTTCTGCCCCAACGCCCGTCCGATCTTCGCGCTATGTGGCCCGCCCATTGCCACTTCAGCTTGCTAATCTTAAGGGCTATGTCGGTGACCTTGGTTCTTCTACGAATCTCCTCATTCCTGATTCGATCACGTAGAGAAACGCCGAGCATAGCTCTCTCCATAGCTCGCTGAGCAACTCTGAGCTTTTTTATGAGACCTATAGTAAGAGACCACGTCTCTGATCCATATATCATTACTGGTAACACACATTGACTAAAAACTTTAGTCTTTAGGCACTGAGGTATTTTGGATGAGAAGATGTTGCGCAGTTTCCCGAACGCTGCCCAGCCGAGTTGGATTCGTCGATTGACCTCTCTCTCAAAGTTGGACCTACCTAACCGGACTACCTGTCCCAGGTAAATGTATTCGTCGACAACTTCAAGAGTAGAGTTCCCAACGGTGAGTGCGGTGGGTACGACATGGACGTTACACATTATTTTCGTTTTGTCCATGTTCATTTTAAGACCCACTTGTTGAGATACTCTGTTGAGGTCGCCGAGCATTCGTCCTAGATCTTCCAGCGACTCCGCCATGACCACAATGTCGTCGGCAAATCGAAGGTGAGTGATGTATTCGCCATTGATGTTGATGCCAAATCCTCGCCATTCCAAGAGTTTGAAGGCGTCCTCTATGGTGGTCGTAAACAGTTTCGGAGAAATGACGTCTCCCTGTCTTACTCCTCTTTTTATGGAGATCGCCTTCGTGCACTGCCCTTGTACTCGGACTGACATGGTGGCGTTATTATACAAGCACTTCAACACTTCGATGTACCGATAGTCAATGCGGCATCGCTGGAGAGATCTAAGAACCGCCCAAGTCTCGATCGAATCGAAGGCTTTCTCATAGTCCACAAACCCCAAGCATAGTGGCCGATTATACTCCTCGGTCTTCTGTATAATCTGCCGCAGCGTATGTATGTGGTCTATGGTACTGAAGCCTTTCCGGAAACCGGCTTGTTCGGGAGGCTGCAAATCATCAAGCCTGCGTTCGAGACGATTCGTGATGACTCTCGAAAACAACTTATAAACATGGCTCAGCAGTGTGATGGGCCTATAGTTCTTTAATAAAGTGTTATCACCTTTCTTGAAAAAGAGTACCACCACACCCCTGTTCCATGCTTCCGGCGTTTTTCCTTCGAGCAAGATGGAATTAAACAGCCTCTGAAGGACTTTAAGTACCGGCGATCCGCCCGCTTTCAGAAGCTCTGCGGTAATTCCGTCTTCACCCGGCGCTTTGTTGTTTTTAAGTTGTTTGAGAGCCATCGTAATCTCGTACAGGCTGATGTCCGGGATATCTTCAGAGTAGTGTCGGGTTAGCTTGGCTCTTGGGTCTTTTACCAAGTCAACAACAGGTTCAGCTACTGAGGTATACAACTGCCCATAGAACCTCTCTATCTCCCTGAGCACCTCTGACCTATTCGACGTTACGTTTCCGTCCTCCGTCTTCAGCTTCGTCAACTGGCTTTGCCTAATAGACGCGTCTCTTGCGAACACTTTGGAGCCCTTGTTCTGCTCTATGGTCTCCTCAATACGTCTTGTATTGAAGGACCGTAAATCGTGTCGCAAGGACTTCAATATCTGTCCATTGAGCTGCCTATAGGACTTAGCATCATCGGAGGTTTGGAGTGTCATGGTACGTCGCTCAGCCATAAGGTTTCGGGTGTAGTCAGATAGCTTTTGAGGCCTATTTTTACGGTGGGGCTTAAAATGCTTGGACCCGACCGTATGGACAGTCTCTACCAACCTATTGTTGATTTCGTCCACTGATGCGCTGCTGTCTAGCAATTCGAAGCGGTTTGACAATTCGAGTTGAAAGTTCTCGGGGTTTTGGATATGTGTTTCAGAAGGTCGGAGCGTAGACTTCATCAGACGCGATCTTTCCATTTTGACATTAACATTTAATGTGCCTCTAACCATTCGGTGATCACTGCCGGTTTTTACCCTGTGAATCACGGAGACATCATTAAATATTTGTCGCTTGGTGCTCATGATGAAGTCTATCTCATTTTTTGTGAAACTATCAGGGCTCATCCAGGTCCATTTCCTATGAGACGGCTTCTGGAAGAAAGAGTTCATCATAAAGAGTCCCTCCTTCTCCAGATATTCGGCCAGCCTCTGACCCCTGGGGTTGCGCTGCCCATATCCAAATTGCCCCACTCTCAACTCATCATCGCCCCGTTTGCCCAGTCGCGCATTGAAGTCACCCATAACTACTGTAAAGTGTGCTTTGGAAGTATGTATGGCTCTACTAATGTCCTCATACATAACTTCGACCTCATCATCTGAGTATGCCGAGGTCGGTGCGTAGACCTGTATGACCTTCAGCGAATATCTTTTGGATATTCTGAGTATCAGGTACGCTACCCTGCTCGACACACTAGTGATGGACACAACGTTGTTTATGAGTGACTTGTGGACGATAAATCCGACACCACCTTGGGACTGCTGTTCGCCCTCCCGGTAGTAAAACAAGTTGCCGGATTTTAAGGTTATCGTGTCCTCGCCCTCTTTTCGGACCTCCGATAAACCAACAATACTCCACCGCAACTTGTTTAACTCTTCTTCCAGCTCAACTAGCTTCTCATCTGTCCTCAATGTGCGTGCGTTGTATGTCACCAGGGCCAATTTTCGGTTTTGGTGGTAGCCGAATCTCTGCCGGAGATTCTTAGCACCCCTTGTTCTGTCGTTACCATGGCTGCTACCGTGGCCAGGACGAACAGGACCGCCGGGGACTAGGGGCCTGGTTTTCTTGCTTTCTTCCATAATATTGGTTGGGGGTGTTTGCCATACTCGCCACGCTTGGCAGGCGGGTTGGCGAGCGCAGTTTTTGGTTGTAGAAGTGTTAAGGGAACGCTGCTGCCCATTCCCTAGTTTTCCCTTAGTCGTCTTGTACGACACCCGATGGGATGAGATGGGATGGTCCTATTCTAAGCCGGGAACCACGCGGCAAATTGTAATATTAGTAGGACGAAAATTTATGGTTAATATAACGTAACCAACATGTATTTATAAATTATTCTTAAAAATAATTAACAGCATTGATATCGATTATATCATCGCTGACAACAATTTATAAATTATACCTACTAAGCGCATAAAAACACTGTATGACTGATTATCAAAACACAATAAAAATTTCGACAGTTAAAACATAGTAACAGCTCCCACAAATCCCTGCTCACAGTTACACAAGTCTACAGTTATGAATTTATTGCTGAGCGAGATTGAGCGTTATTGAACTCAGTCAAGAATGCTGCTGGTTTCAAAAGAACTGGTCTAACAGGAGTCGAAATAAATTCAGTTAATAATTGCGAACAATAAACACTCAGTGCTGCTAATATCAATCAGGATTACGACATGAAACTTATCTATAGTTGTAAAATGACGCAATGACTAAAATGTGATTATTGCAGTTCGTGTGTAGTTTATGCTTTCATTCGAAGTTAAAATTATGTGGATGCACACCTTAAGGTCGCTTATGCATTGAGCTTAACCCGAAAATCCGGTCCAATATACGTCAAGTAATAAAATCTGTACGTTACGGAATAAACAAGGGAGAAAATCTTTCAACAAATAGATCTACATTTACTTCTGAAGTACACGAACACTACAAAGTAAAGTGTTTTTTTAATCTGGTAAATATCATTTATTGAAAAGAGTATGACTAACCGGTACTGTTACCGATGTGTATTTGTACTTAATATTATTCGGGTTTATTGACCCTAAACATGTATATGGCTGTTATAAATTTTAATCACAAGAAATATATTATTTTTTGAACGCATATAATTAGGTAGGCATCTGAAGCCGCAGCTCTACCTTTATATTAATTGACGTTAAATAAATATAAGTAACTTTACTTTTACTGTTTCCAAAACGTTTCCGGAACAACATCTAAAATGTAAAGATGAAAGAAACCAATTTACAGACGCACATGTCATTACAAAGACACATCTAGGCAAAGATTTTTATCACAAACACAATTCTGCTCGTGAATAAAATTATGTCTGAAAACGCTTCCATAGAACACAAAGGCTTCGTACAATATATACAGTACAGACAGGAACGAAAGAAAAAACTAATAGCTCGGTGTCAATAGTTTTTCCTTCAATCGCAACAATAGGATACTTGGCGCAAGTCAAACTATACTAACGTAAAACGCAGTCGTGAACCACGTTTTTACGGGAATATTTGGGCCACAAAGTTAGAAGTATCACTATTGTATTGATTCTGCAAAATTACTTCATGCATAGTCCTCGCCTAGCCAGCTCTTAAACATATGAACGTGTGTATGATATTTTCCCTCATCGTATGTAAAAATATACTGACCGGTTTAAATGCAAACTATTTTTTTCCAGTTCGTCAAGCAAAAAGACCAATCGTATAGCGATTCGAGCCGCGGTTTGACCAACATTCGCCACAATAACCGCATCGTTCGATGCTGATCATACTTCGCTATACTCAATAGCGTAGTCAAGGTAATATTGCTGAAAGTTGTCCGGAGGTATTTTCAGACTTCAATCAAACTAAATTTACAACATCAAACGGCGATATTAATAACAAACTATATTGAAATAGTTAGCTTTGTAGATGGACTGAAAGGAAATAATAGATACTAGCATTCACAATTTAACTTAAGATCTTTCAAAGAAATTCTGTGTATATTCCCATTGAAATCTGCTATATGGACTCCATGTAAACTTGTTAAAGGTCAAATCATTTAATGCTTGGAATCTTTACCGAGAAAGTGTCATTATTTTGTATTGTGATTGTTCTATTGGATTTTACTGTAAGTTTCCTTCACTTAAATAAATTGAGAAATCAATGTTGATTGGTCCTTGATGCAAAAATAATTGCAGAGCTACTTATATCACTAAACTACCGTAATGCCATTCAAAGGTCATGGTGTACACAAAATGATAAATAAATAATAGGTTAACTTCTATACGCTTAAAGCTATCTATACCACTCCTTCCTCTTGTAAAATACTAGAGTAAAAACTAATGGCATGTAAATGCGGCAGTCACGACAATATGCAGGCTGGGTGAGATTGTTTTAGTGAAGGGCAGACGGAAGTTCGAGAATTTTAATCCTTCATTATATGTTTCAACAGCACCGTGAGCTATGGTCTGCTAGATTTTTATCTTTATATGGAGATGCTATTCCAGCGGTGAAGAATGGCAGTAAGTTTTCAAAAGTTCACTTTTTAAAGTGTCTGAATACATCATCTATTCCACGTCTGTTTTCTGCTGTTCTGATATGAAAACATTCTATTGCTGTTTGCATTATTTGTTTATATGATATTGTATTCTTATGCTAAACTAGTTTTATGTTCTTAGAGTATTTGAATCTTACAAAGTATGTTAACATTCTGCTATCTAATAAACCTACTCGTAACTTTAAATCTTTACCAGTATCTACAAAAGTGCGTTCTGCAGCTCGATTTCGATGCCTTGTACATATTGACTCCCATATTTGTTTATGAAGCTTAACGCGCAGGTATAGCGAAATCGCTGGGAGGATTGTAGCGGGTCTCTTCCAGCGAACGCAAACGGTAAATGCATAAGTTATAAGTTAAACATAGCCGTATTAATCAATTCACGCGCAATGAAATAAAAGTGACCGTAAAATAGGTACATTTTTTCAACCGTGAATGTCAAAGAAAAAAGTACATAAGTCTTAAAACACGTTTTCTTTAGTGAACGCTTATTACAAAATGTATATCGTGAAATTAAATTTGTACGCTGTCGACCGGCTGCGTTGCCGCGTACCGCCATTTTGGTCATAGATTGAAAACAATCCTGTCCTCCTGTCAAACCCGCCTTTTGATGGTATCGAAATGATTGCTCTTGACAAACAATTTTGACATTATAGGTATAACAAGTTTAATTCTAGAATGATCGAACATTGTTTTTTTTAAATTTGTTACTAGTAACTTTTAGTAATAGTTTTTCGTTATAATACACTTTAGTATCACCTATATACCCACCTTCGTAGCAATATATTTAACATATTGTAAATTTATAGTCTTGGCTCGGAGCACGCCGGGTTTTATGTGAGAATAGTTAAGCATCCTAACTATAGATGGCGTCCACATAAACCTGCCTTACAAGTAAAATGCAGTAAGTCGTAAAACTGAAAATAAAACTATGAGACTGGTGGAAGCCAGAGAGGTCTGTAAGGAAAGAATAACAAAATATAAGTGGAAAAATTGAAGAAAAGAGAAAAGAGTAACCGTGTAGTTTCTTGCCCTTCTTCTTCACATTCTGAAGTGGTGGTAGTGTCTTTGTTACTTTTTCGACGATTCATAAATACTTACATGACTACATGAATAAAAATATGCTGATTCTGAATCTGTGAAAACGCTGTACTCCTTGCTTACCCTACAATGAATCTGGCGTAATTATATTAATAAATAGACAATCATAGTTTAGACTATATGTAGAGATGTTTAGAGTATGTGTAGCCTGCACGTAGACCTTAGGGTCTACACATACGTAGTACACATACGTAGACCCTAAGGCTACACATAACGGGTAACCTGCAACCTTACTAATAAAACATAGTAAGTCGCAAAACCGATAAAATTACGAAATAAACTTTCTACGTATCTGTAACATACCTAATCGTTTAACTAAACTAGAGGTATTTAGGTCGATATTGATGCAGTACATAATGAATGCGTGTGACCAATATGTTAAAATAGACCTATTACATCAACTCACGTAACGTTTCATGTTGTACTAATTTCACATTAAGGAAATTGCGAATGACATAGCGATTGGTGCACGCACTGTGCAGGGTTGGTAATGCCTAATTTTTATATAAGTAAGTAGCGGTTTCTTGCGGATTCTCACCCGGTCGACTACAGCGCCTACCGGGTCCACCTATAGCTACGAACCATCCAGGTGACCGCAAAAGCAACATCAAAATTCGTCAAGCCCTTTAGGAGGAGAAGATTACGAACATACACACGGGAATTTTATATAAAGTTATTTATATGTCAGTATACCTATTCATAGCTTTTGTTTAATCATATCCGCAATGAAACAAGAACTTAACATCCTTAAAAGCCATTAAGTGATGGCTTAGTCCGGACCAAGCCACCGGTGGTTAAGAGCTTAAGCCACTCCGCCCATGGATCAAATGTGGACAAATCTTACTAACCCACAAATATTTCGGTCTGTGTGTTTGTGTATGTAAAGCGCATGATTATAAATGCACCCACGACACAAGAGTAATTCCTAGAGACAATGTTTTTTAAGAAACACAAATCACTTACCCCCATATATGCTTCCAATTAGCATTAAAAAGATCCCAAAATTTTGGCATAAAAAAGATTCATCATCTAACACTTCGATAACCCTATAAACAATGTTTAGTGTATCAACGGCTGCAGAATATGTACATAATTATAACGCAGTATAGATACACAAATATTCTCACGTTTACCAGTCGACAACCATTTGCGAGAAATACGTGACTATCGGCTCCCATACGTGTTATTCCAGCGAATTTTATTATTTTCATACATTTTATAGAATCGTAATTGGCAATTCTCGTGTTTTTCTATTCAATATGGTCCCAACATAAACATTATATTAAAAGATAAGTTTGAATACGTAAAATGTATTGAACAAACAATTTTGCGCGTAACCATAAAATAAGAAAAAAAATTATGGCCCTTTTATAGCTAATGCTAGAACACTGTTTTATGGACGTATTTTTTATTGGTGATAGAAAAGGATACTTTCTTTACACTTCATATTATCTGTCAACAAACGATAGCGTTAGTTTGTTCTTTGCGGAAAATAACGTAGACCTTTCAAATAAAGTAACACTTTAAATCTGCTACTTTTCTGGAATATCTAAAATGTCTAGAACCAACATACTTTTACCACTGGCATCATAATAATGAGCATAATATAGGTAAGGAGAACAATATAGGGTTAGGTTGTTAGATTCCGTTTGATGTTACCGCAAAGTCATTATACCACGATATATCAAAACGATCACACACTTTACATTATGCTTCATCATCAGCCGTCCACTGTAGGACAAAAGCCAACGATTGCCTCGACGACCGGCATTATGCTGTACGTTATTACTATTTTTAAGAACGTAGCTCCACACTAGGATTTATTCCCGTGTTGTGGGTGCGTTTACAAACATGAAAATTCTCATACACAAATACCGAGACCGAAACAAATAATTGTGTGTCACACCAATATTTGTACGGTGTCACAGTGGGCGGAGTGGCTTAAACTCTTAACCAATGCGCTAAACCGTCCTTCTCACACTTCTTCCTACTAAACACAAACCAAAAAGTAAATTCAAAAGTCATGGAGACTTCAATGTGCTATAGGGGACCTAATACTGAAATCTGAATTTAAATCTTTTTAAGCAAAAGTTACGCACTAGCGTTAGATCTTTTCTAAGCTCGTTCAAAACCGAGATAGAAGCTATAAAGACGCTTATTATTCTATAGCCGTGGCTGGACCACTTCCAGAATAATAAACGTTAACACTACACAGCCATTCGCTAAAGAAACTGGCGATATCACCGCGGCTTTTTCGAACGTTGGTGGAATATAAAGAAATTTATCAAGTTAGCTCAGGTAATAGTTACATTTAAATGAAAGGTTACCCTGTGTGATACTCGGGACGACAACCGTGTACTACACAACGCTTGCTGATGTTAAATAGTAGATACGCATTGTCCTGCACTCATCGTTAATCAATCGAATAAGTCATCCAGCGCCTTAGATTCAATGGACCAATTCGATAATTTAGTTTTTATCACAATGTCTTTACGTAATTTATGTCACTTTTATTCATTATTATCACGTCAGATTCCTTGCGGAGAAGACAGAAAGTATTATTATCACAAGTCTGACCTAATCTAATCTACATTTTCTATATAGTCGTTTCTGTCACTAACTTGTTACGCCCACAGAATCATAGCGGGAATGCATGTTACGGTTGAACTCCTGGCTCCAGCGCTAGTTATCCACAGACAATAACTTGACATTACCGGAACATTTGCAGTGTCCAGGATTAAAATGGTCGCCTTCGAATTCCTCACCATTTCAAAACGTGACTGATGTGAAAACATATGAAATCGATTAGGTATTAAGTAAAATAAAGTAGTAAATAATAATGACAAAATGAATCAATTCGGTAGAGTTTGTAAATCTTATTAATTACTGTTAAAAATTCTCTAATATTTATTAATTAGGGAAACTTAGCTTCCTTCACAAAAACGCTGTATACTTAGAATGTCTCATTAATGCTCACGTGTCTATATTTTAGTCATTGTTATGACGACAAAATCGAAAAGAAGATCTGAATTTTAATGTTGTTACAATATAAATAAAGCTCGTAATACATATTAATATATTGTCCACGACCCACTCTACCGTAAAATGCAATTATTTCTAACTTAACCTTTGCGTGTCTATTCGATTACTTGCTACCTAATATTATTGCATGTATGAGGTTAATGTCTCACGCACATTCCGCGTGTGACTAAGAACTTACGAAATCGCAATTCGTGAACCTCTGAGATTAGCTAATCTGGGAATATCTAAATATCTGTATACCTGGCAGGGAAGCAGAGGTCTAAGAGTTTTGTTCCTTACAGACTTCTCTGGCTTCCCCCACTCTCATACACGCTCGCTGTTTACGGAGACTCTTGACTTACCCTTCAGATAAGACATGGTCTATATGGTCTTTGTAAGATAGTCTAATTATTCCCCGGTACCTACATCCTTCCACTTTCTATATCTGTTTTGTAATTCTTTGTTACGATATTCTTAAAAATACTTTCCAAGAATAATATATATAAAAAGTTATATATTTCGATTCAATTTTTCGGTCGGTCACCTTTTAGTTGGATTGCAGAAGTGTATCAACCACTGACAAGTCCTCAAGGCTGTCTCTCTTTTAAAAATCTACCAAAAGATATTGCGAACATAAAAAATATTCGTATTTTTTTAGCCGATTAACAATACGCAATTCCCAAAAAAAATAACCAGCAATAGAATTTTGAAACCGCATTTAAGTAAATTTATTTCACAGTAGATATTATTGTCCACAATTAAGCATAGTCAGCCGTAGGCGGTGCGGCGGCTTATTATGAAAATATTAACCAATTGAGTGAATGCCATTTCACGAAAGGTACTATAAAATTAGCATAATCAGAGCGTCCCAGCACGCTTATTGCCAATAATAAATATGAATCTCGTGTTCGCAACCATTTATAGAAAATAATGACACATTAAAGTGTTAGAAAAAAAGAAAAAAATCGTTTATTAGGTACGACCTAGTACGTTATAAATTATTATACTACGACAGTTTAGTCTAGTAGTTAAGAACTTGAGCCTCTCCGCTGGGTGACTTGTGTGACAAATATTAGTTTCGGGTCGGATATTTGTGTGTAAATGCGTCTTCGTAAAGGCACCCAGGACACAGGAATTAATTGCTAAAAACGGGGCCAAGTACATTTTTTTTTAAATAATTATTATGAAAGAAAAAAAAAAGAAAGTAAATCTTGGCGATTTTATTTGCTTTTTGGTTGACCTATACAAATAAATGATTATTGATTTTGATTTTGAGGCTATTGGTTGAACTAGAAATACTTAAATTTAGTAAAGTTTCCTTTTCTCATACATATAAAAAAACGACTGCCTCGTTGGTCTAGTGGCAAAGCGCATCGCTTTGTGAGCACGAGGTCCTGGGTTCAAATCCTAGGTCGGACAAGTGTAGTTTTTCTAACGAAAACTTCCCAGTACGAGTCCGGAGTCTGGAATTGTGCCCGGTATATGGCAATACGCTCGCCCCTATTACATGGGAACTTACATCGTCGGCGAAACGTGGGTGTACTCAGTATACCTCTGCCCCCGCTTGAAGAATATAGGCGTGACGGTGTATATATAAAAAAATGAGTTGCTAATCTAGGAATGCAGGTATTTACGAAGTACTTAAGAAAATTTCTCGTCTAACTGCTTTCAGTATTTTTCTATTCCAGACAGAAATATGTAGGTGTACTTACTGTATTATTTCATTCCCTGCCCACTGCGCCGTCGAAATACCAGAGACTTAGACTTAGTATTACATGAGATTTTTACTTTCTGACTTAAAACAATTAAGAAACTTAGCTTCTTTTCACAACGATTTTATCAAATATTGTTGTATACTTTTATTGGTCACTTTAGTAGCTACATAAAAATGTGTGTGTGTGTGTGTGTGTGTGTGTGAGAGTGATGTACGCTGTTGGCCGCGAGGCCTTTAGAGCTTCACCGGACTTAAGGGCGAGCGTGCAACCACTACGCTCGAGCCAGAAGGGCAAGGGCGACATACTCGAGGGCGCCTTGAAGAGGCGCTCTCGGCTGGGACAGTCGCTGTGGGGGGACGGGGTGCACTACTAAGTGCACCGGTCAACCGCCGGCTATGGGAGGGACATAAAAATGTTCATTTATGTTTTGAAAAAGACTTTGTTCAGTCATTAAGAGCGTAGGGCGCTCTGGTCACGGGATTGAATAGGACAGGTACGATTCTCGCACAGGACAGTTCTTCATGTGACCCAATCAATTTTATTTTGGTCTGGCTATTTGTGTATGTTAATTTTTGTAAACGCATCCGCAACACAGTACACGAATATTTTCGGTGATCCCTTGCGGGGTAGGCAGAGAGTACAGAGTTGCAACAGGTTCTTTCCTTGCAGACCTCTCTGGTTTCCTCCTCTCTCATAGTTCCTCTCATACACGCACGCCGGTTACGGAGACTCTTTGACTACGAAACTACGTTATTAAAAAAATAAAATGTAAGGGGAACTGGTTGGCAGTGACTCAAACACGGACGCACCTATGCTTCCATCGTGAATGTTTCTCCGGTGACATCTTAAAACTTCGCCACTCCCTTCAATGCCATTGTGTTCGTACAATACTGAACTCTCGCTAAACTTTTTCGAATTTCTGTACCTGTCTGAGGTCCTGGTAGAATGAGAAAAACTACTTACTGTTTTGCGAATATGTGTGAAATAAACGGTTTTGTTGTGTTGACGTTTTTACCAAAAATAGCCAGAGAGGTATGTAAGGAAATAACCTAGTGAAAGTCTGTACTCTCTGCCTACCCCGCAAGGGATCTGGCGTGATGATAGATAGGCGTTTTTACAATTACATGCCTTTTTACGTGTATGACACTTAATGGCTATATTTTGGTTTGGACTATGTGGACTTGGGAGTCTAAACATAGGTTACTGAGAACACTAAATTAATATATCGATACTTCGATTCCCACATGGGACAATAATTTTTCTGATGAAAGTTTAAAAACGCACTCAAGACTATGAATAAATGAAAGGAGCAGGCAACTTTGTTTTTCAAAAACAAACTAACACAAAACGTATTTATTTATTTATTTGATTCTTTGTACACATACACAAATTGTTACAAGGTAAATTAACGTACAAGGCGAGCTTAACTCAAAGTCGAGTTTTCCACCAGCAAACCTTTGAGTGAAAGAGAAACAAATGGTCAAAATGAGGATAGGAATAAGTGTACAACACAAAAGCAAGGAAATAAAAGATATTTATAGATAGAAAAGGTATAAACTACATATATATATCTACAAATATACTACATGCTATACATTACCATAAAATAGACTACATGAATACATACATACATACAAATATCTTACATAGATAGGAAATGTTCTCCAATTCTTTTCTTGAACATCTGTAAAGTAGGGCTATCACGTAAAGAGTGTGGGAGGGAATTCCATAGGCGCACAGCACGCACAGTAAATGAACCATCATATCGACTTGAGCTATGACGAGGTGCACTAAGAAGAAGAGAAGAGACAGAGCGACAAGGTTTTCCCCTGGGGACTAAATACTCAAAGCGTTCACGAAGATATACTGGGGAATTAGGATAATGAAGAACAGAGTAAAGCAAACAGAGAATATGACTATCCCGACGCAGCCGTATAGGCAGCCACTTCAACTGCCTTCGGAATTCTGTCACATGGTCAAATTTCCGAAGGCCAAAAATGAAGCGAATGCACAGATTCTGCAGACGTTCCAGTTTATTAAGGAGTTCCTCAGTTGCGTCAAGAAGAACGTAATTATCATAGATATGAAATAAAACTATTTTTCGGATTTTTTCGCGGTTTATTTTGTCCCTCCCGTGACCATGGGTGCTGCAAAGCACTCGAAACGTCGGGAACTTAAAAATCAAAAATAAACCGCGACAAAATCCGAAAAATAGTTTTATTTCATGTGTAATATTCGCGTAAATCTAAGAACTCAGTATATCATAGATAGATTGTATCTTTATTGGCGTGCATTGGATATAGGCAATTAAGCAGTAGCTGCCTCCGTTTATTATACTGAATATAGGTGTACGTTATTAATTATTATAGTCAAATTAGTACGATGATTGATATTATTCGCCTGCCTCGTTGGTCTAGTGGCAAAGCGCATCGCGATCACGAGCTCCTTCCTAGTTCAAATCCGAGGCCGAGCAAATGTAGTTTTTCTAACGAACTGCCAAGTATGAGTCCGGAGTCTAGAATTGTGCCCAGTATATGGCAAATGGCTCGCTCCCTATTACATGGGACCTAACATCGTCGGCTGAAAGAGGGTGTACTCAGTACACCTTTGCCAACCCCGCTTGGGAAATATTATTTTTTATGTGGTGATATTTAAAGGTAGTTTAATTTAATTCTTATGAAATAGGCACTATTTTTTTTTTTGCTTTTTAAAAAAAACGTAGCCCCACACTAGGATTAGTTCCTGTGTCGTGGATGCGTTTACAAACATGAAAATTCACATATACAAATACCCAGACCGGAAAAAATAATTGTGGATCACACAAAGATTTGTCCCGAGGAATCGAACGCGGAATTGCCTGTATGCAATGCACGCCACTGTGTATTCTTAGCTCAATAA
Organism: Phalera bucephala; assembly: GCA_905147815.2. Lineage (NCBI taxonomy): Eukaryota > Metazoa > Arthropoda > Insecta > Lepidoptera > Notodontidae > Phalera > Phalera bucephala. The sequence goes on from LR990612.1 coordinate 16,378,108, forward strand.
AATAGGATTTACATAATATAAAGGTACTTTAAGACATGTAAGTAACTGGGCGTTAGTTAAATAAAAATATATATATATATCCAGCACCTCCTCTTCAGAACTTTAAAAAAAAAAGGATGAAACAATATTAACAGTGTGATATCCGAGGGACACAGTACGTGTCAAACGATGTTTGTATTAAAACAAAACATTATTGTTTGTTTGTTGATACGAGTGTGAATGGCCCGACGTCAGCGGAAGGGCTGCGGCGCAAGGCCGCGGTGTTTTGACTGTCAGCTAATTATAAAACAATTGTGTAATTCATATGTAGAAAAATTAAGATGAATATGAAATAGTTTGATTTGCAATAGAGATAAAGAAAATATGAAATCACTACATATTATAAAACAAAGTAACCCGCCGCGTCTGTCTGTCTTTCTGAACGCGATAAACTCAATAACTACCAAACGGTATTTATGGAGTTTATCGCGTTTATATTTAAGAGGAAGGTGTGTATAATTCACCCGTGCGAAGCCGGGGCAGGTTGCTAGTGATAGATAATCTATTTAAATATAACTATATCATAACGTCAGATCCGTTGCAGAATAGGCTAAGAGAGATATGATACGATATGATTTTTATACAAAACCTAAACATATTAGTCTTAAACAGTAACACTACAACAATTGAACTAGTAGAGATTAAAATAGCAAAAATACAATTCAGCTTACCATCTACACCATCCTATATATCCTATACGTCTATATTTTATCAATCATACTTTTAATCAAGTGTCAAAATTTAACAATTTATAATATTCAATTACCGTAAATTTCAAATTAACTGCTCAACGTCATTTTGGACGAATATTGCGTAATTGATCAAAAATCATTAAAGAATACAATATCGTAATATCAATCCCATTGCTTTTTCGCGAGGCCATAAAGCACTTAAATAATCAATAAAATACAGTCTGAATTAATGTGGCACATAAATGGCAAAATGTAATTTTTATTTAGGCACAAAGCCTCTATTCAGTCGAATCATCTCAACCGACCGACTCAATCATCGGACCATAAGACCGATGCTCTCAAAGTAATATTATTTATCTCATTCACATCGTCAACCAAATACTTTCAATATTTATAACGTAATACGTTTAATATAATGACTTCGAAAGAAATTATTTCATTATAATAATATCTTCCTTTGACCTACTGCTGGGCAAAGGCTTTCTCTCACAAATCTAGGTGAGAGAGATTAGGTCATACTCCACCGAGTGGAGGCAGTTTTGTGGCCACTTACTGTTGGAACTTATCGCTTATGAAATCCCCAACTGGGTTTAATGACTATCACATAAACGGCTCAACGTGCCAACGTACGAAGACACTCAAATATTAAAATGCCACAAACGGCCACCCATCTTAGACCGATCGTGCCGAACGCTGCTTAACCTTGGTGATCGGTAAGAACACAGCGGTCGTGCAGCTCGAGGAGTGCTTTATTACCTTCGTCATAATAATTGTATATACCTCTGGCACGTGCCAGACCTAAATAAAATTTGGCAAAAATAAAAACAATTATTAATGTCTTTGATCGTCAAGTACCTATAAAAAAGACGCCTAAAAACATTCGCTGTAATATCAAAGTACTTTTATATGGGTTCTACTTTAGGTAATTTAAGACATTTAAGACTGAAAAGTTGAAAAAAAACTTACATTGCTCTACAAATTGAACTGAGATGAACATCGAGATGAATGGTTCTATGTCCATCTAGACTTCAAATGAAAAAACATGTCTCGCAATCCAGACACCCGAAGGGATTATTAGATAAAAGTTTGGGTTCTGTAGAACATGAAGGTTAACACGATATTTTAATTTACCATAAGCCAAGCGATTGGGGAGGCCTTTGTTCAACAGTGGACGGGTATAGGCTGATAGCTGATAGATGATGATGAGTGCTAACACACATATATTTTTAATCCCCCACTGCAAATAGCTACTCTTTACTATACCCTCTTCCTGTTATAACTTTAATGTGTATCTCTGTATCTGTGGCATCGTAGCTTCTGTTCGGATGAGCCGATTTTATTTGGATTTTTATGTTTGAAAGGTGACTCTGATCGAGAATGTTCTTAGCTATGATTCATTTGAGTTTGGGTTTTTAAATTTTTAATTTAAGTTTTACTTGTGAACACCGAGACGGTGCGTAATATAAATAAATATTCAAAATCATTGTGAACAACAAACTGTCCACGCGTTATACTTTCACTTAAATTTTCAAAATTTTATTTTACGTGATACGAAATAAAGCTCGCATTTTAACGCTTAACTTTAAGCGAAGCTGATATAAAGTGGGTAAGGGATACGATGGTCTTCACCAAGCGACCCTTAAAGTTTGTTGTACCACTTTTGTTTTAAACGTCCTCTTTTAAGGTACGTTTTTGAAATCAAGTAGACACTGCTAACAATTAATTTGTGCTCAAATTTTCATATCTTTTTAACTGAAATTGTGAACTACCTAGGTCACCCGCAATACAGATTCTTCTCCTTGACACGCCGCCATCAATGAAATCTGAGACTATTTTTAATTTATTTGTATAAACTTCATCTTTTTTTTTAAACAATAAAAACCTGTAATCCTGTCTAATATTCTACATTTTATTTGTTCATGATCGTGACTTAATACTTATGTATTTAACAACTAGATATTACGTAGACATCGGTCTCGTCACAAAAGACTGGCCTAGCGGATTTACATCGAACCTTGACCTTTCCGCCGTACCCCGCGCCTCAGCCGGCGTGCCTTGCTTAGGTCATTTCGAAACCTCTTGTGAATTATTTAGTATATCTTGACACAAGTTTAAGAATATAATTTGAGCGATAAAATTACGACCTTCACAGTTATACTTCACATCTTCATGTTATTAATATAAATTATTCATTCTGATTTATATTTTCGTTTTATTTACTGCAGCGACAACATGATAATAATCGTCCAAAAATTTAGAGTTTTGTTTTGTTCGTCCAATATCTTTTAAAATAGTATATACTTGTCTAATCCCACATATTTATATTTAAATATATTTATGCCAGAGGAGAAATATTTGGAACACTAAGTACCTACTCCAAATAGAATTATCGAATTCAGGAGTAGATATGCAGATAATTTAACAAAGTGATCTCGAACACCTCACATAATAGTTGATGAGCGGCGGAACTTTGCATGAAAATTATCAAACTAATTAACTCATGCAAACGAAAACACGAACTCAATAAATTTAATAATCTTCGGGAGAGGCCTATGTTCCGTAATGGAAGTGTTTCGGCTGACGATAAATCATTTACATATATGCCCGGTTAAGTTGAGTGTAAAATTAAGAGTAAGAACTACACAAGAAGAAGCGGCGCTCTTCTATGTACTGTAAATTATCGCAACTAGAGGCCAATTACAAATATTGCAATCATACAGAAAATCAGTTTTACTATTTAATTTTATTCCTCATTTCGCAGTTATAAGGCAAATACTTACTATATTATTATTTATACTATATTATTCGTGATCGTCACAAGGATTCTGATAGAATGACTCATACAGAATGCGTAATCAACTCCGCACATATTAGAATTAACATAAATATTAATAACTTTGAAACAACGTCCTTCCTTAGACATCAATTATACATATTAATGTTTAAATACTCATGACAATCTTCACACGCTATTTAAAGTTAAGGTTTTCTTAGAGCTTTTCAACGCATCCATAACACAGCGAAGTTATAAGTATTCTCGTAGTGTTATTAAAATCCCTTGGCATTAACAACAAGTGGCCACCCCACATACTTACACTGCCCCTCCATCGCAATATAAAAAGTAACAACCACAAGTAAAATGTACAAAACCCAAATGTACAACAAGCAACTCTAAGAAATTTCAAAGATGAATTATAGTGCCATTCTTTCTACCTCTGTAAAATAAAATCATTAATTATACAATTTTTTTGAAACGTAAACGTTTGGAAGACATCAGAATAGAAGTTATCAAACAAAGTTTAGAAACGTTAAAACTATAAAATCTGTCGCGCAAGAGAAATTTCGTGAAAAAGCTACAGGTGATGTATGACTAATGGTTATGCTAATAGATTCATAGTACAGATACAAAGTAACGGAAGTGTTTACGTCCAAATGAAATATAAAAGCGCGCTGCATGTAAGAGATCTTTTCTGTTGGCGTTGGACAAAAGAGCGGGCATCAGTGGACGTCTGTCTCGTTAGGTCCATTCAGTGTAGGCCATAGTCCTCGCTTCCACTGACTTTAGAAACTGCCAACATTTTGTGTTGCTCATTCGACGCCGCCCTTTAATTTTCGACATACAACTAGGTTTGTATTCAAAACGAAATAGATGCAAAATGTCGGTGAATGAACAAAGATTTTATTTACTTATTATATTTTGAAACTGTATTCGTCGATGACATTTTTATATCGCGTCCTGTATTTCAAGATAACTTAGTTAAAGAATATAAATAACCTAAAATAGGACAGATTTGAGGAGTAGCAATACTCTCATAAAAGATTTCGCTGCTGTAAAAAAACAAGACAGGAATAAATTTATCGATCAAAAGTTAGCAAATCATAACACCAACGCCTGTATAGATCACCAGTAATTGTTTAAATGTGGAAGGATTTCTAACAATGCTTATAAGATCATCACTGCTATCAACGCTATAAGGAAAAATCTATAAATAAATGATGTATTAAGGAGAACTCGTTTTAACAAAAATACTTGTGTAAAAGATTTATTTTTTGCAGTCAGTTGGATTACATAGATAGGATCATTGTTAAACTTTATTACAATTTATCTCATCATTAATAATAATACACAACAACAGCACAATCACTTATGACTTATAGGTACAATCGTGCCTATAAGTCATAACTATGACAGAAAGCACTTCAAAGTGATATTGCCAATAAAGTTCCTAACCAGGTACTCCAGGGAATCAACTTTCTTAAAAAATCCTGACCAGAAATACTCCACATCGACCAAACTATGTTGTCCATCTATATCATCACGCCAGATCCCTTGCGGGGTAGGCAGAGAGTACAGACTTCCAACAAGTTATTTCCTTACACACCTCTCTGGCGTCCTCCACTCTCATAGTTCGTCTCATACACACTCGCCGGTTACGAAGACTCTTGACTTGTCCTTATCACGTTGTCAAGCCGAATAAATGAACCTTATTGCCTGGCGAAGACATTCTCTCATAAACTGAGATAAAAGAGAGTAATTTATTCTACATCACGCGTCTCCAGAGTGGATTGGTGGCGCCGAATAATACGTTAGTCGAACTAAATACCGGAGTTTAGCCCCACAATACGAACATAAAAGCTACCGAAGTACTTTAAACTACAGGTACTTTTGGCTGGGAATATTTTATGTAAAATGTTAAGCACAACAGAACCGGTTAGCCTTGTACGAAACCACTTACGTATCCTCCTCAATTTGGAATTTCAAATGGACTAGCCCCTGCAGCTTTTGGCGTATTATAATTCAAGATTAAGGTACCTACCTACACGTGCGAGTATTTCTATCTACGGAATCGCTTTTAACTATAAACGGGATTTGATGATTTGATACTCGAGTTAAAAAATGAGAACATGTTTGGAAAAGTTGTATCAAACAGCTATAGACGTTAATAAGTGTTATAGTTACATTACTTCTGTAAAATACCACGCGTTAATTTTTTCACTTAGAAAAATCAAATATACACCAAAAAAATATTGCAAATGGTAAAAATAATAATTTACCTGTGTCGACGCATCAAAAATCCCACAATTCACCCACGAATTCTTTGAACCGGACTCACGGTTTACTACAAAGGCCGCCTTGAATGACTCAGACACGCAGGTAGACTTTTTTCAATAGAGCACCTACCCCGTAAATAATCCAACAGGCCCACGGTAATTATATAAAATAATGCAGCATTATGAATGTTTTGGTGAAATTTCTATACGTTTGTTGGTCGCCGTATATATCACTATTTTCGACGTAAAATTTTAACACCTGTATATTCGACGCGACATACCGAAGTGGTGATAAAAGCCAGTTCGTTTTCTGACTCATTGGACAGTTTCTTGAGCGTTACAAACTTGTTGTTCTTTTATATATTTTATGCAACAAGTTTGCACATTTTATTATTACATGGGTGTTTGAGTTCTTTATAAAAAAGATACTTGTCCCCAAACGAATTGAAAGTTTGTCTTTAATTAACGTATTTTATTATAAGCTCTAACCTATTTTATCTGACTATATGTGTTTACATTCTAAATCTCATACCTAAGTATTTATGTCCAATTATAATCATTATAGTATAGGAGCTAGCAACGTCGGGAAAACGAGAATTTCGGGTAGGCTAGTTTTTAGATATGCCGTCTCTCTCACTCCCCCGGACAGCATACGGGTTAGCTGGCTGGCGGTGGAGGTTGAGTACATTAGTGCGCATCGTACCTATACAGCTAATATAATATTTATTTAAATAATTTTAAGGGTTTTTTTTATTTTCATTAATTTATTTAGCTTTCAAAACATAAATATATTATTGCCAGACATGTTTATCATTGCGTACCATGTGCAAGAAGCTAACTTAAATTTTAAAAAAAAAATTTGGCTCCACCGCCAGCCAGCTAGCCTGTATGCTGTCCGGGAGAGTGAGAGAGAAGGCATATCTAAAAACTAGCCTACCTGTAATGCTGTCTCGAAACCGTTGCTCACTCTTAGTCTAGCTAGTTCTAGTCCCCGCGTACCTAGAACTTGTAAATTTAAATTAGGTCCACTAGCTAGTTTCCCAGTTATTCAGTACAAAACCTGTCCTTCAATATTGCTCAGGAAAAGACACCGAGACGAACCGCATTTCTGTATAACTTCAAAGGCTGGAAACAGAAGCGGATTAAAGCGATTGAGAGAACTAGCACAGGACCGGAACGGCATGATAGAGGAGAGGCCTACACTCAGCTGTGGATACATCCAAGCTGATAAATGATGATGTTGATGTAGTATATCTGCGATGTTGAGAGTTGTGTTAACTTAGAAATATTCGAGTCAACAAAATAAACGTTAACAGCTTATTCGATGAATTTACTGAATTTTGATAACGGTCATCAAGATTTTGATGTCCGCTAGTAGAACTACGAGTATAACGCAACGCACCATTGTTAACTTGGTTATAGGCACAGTACACATGATATCTCATTTGGGATATCTTTACTATAACTTGAACATAATGTACATATATCTAGACGGAGAATGTAAATAAACTGTGATGTCAAGATGTAGATGGAAGTGAACACCAAATCCATGTATGTACGAAATGAGGCATAGATTGAACGGCAGGTAATATAGTAAACAGCGCCTTAGCTGCGGAAAATTAGTACAGACACAAAAACGAGTGTCGACTACATAAAGATTTAAAAACAAACGAAAATTAAGCTACATTATCAGCTAAAAATGTATACCGAACGATATGAAGAATTACTCTATGTCTACTTTTGACAAGTTCGACATTAGACGAGTATGGTTAATCGTTAATAACATTTACACCGGTTGCAAGTAATTAACAACATTCTCATAATTTGAGCCGATAAGGCAACCCAGATTTCATAACGCAAAAGAACGATTTGTAATTAACACCTCTTAAATTATCACACAGCTTTATTGCTGTACAAGATCGATTTAAATTGTTTCATTACTCGTCAAATCATTCAATAGAATGTTCAACAATTTGACAAACAAATAGTAAAAAAGTTTTAAATACATTGTTAGAAGTGTCTTTTTTTCACTCATGATGTTTGAATAATACAGAGAAAGTTAATTAACTTTTCAAACATATTATCATGCGACCGCATCAATCTCGTCGGGTTGGGTAAAGGAAGCCGTACTGTCTTGCAGTTAACATTAAGTGTCATTCAACTATCTCAGACGACCGCGTCACGGTTTCACTTTTGCCATAAAACAAGTCAATTCCGCGATACACCCGCATCAGGAACACAAAATGGCGGCGGGTAAAAACGCGCGAAACGGCGAGTACGGATACGTTCATAACTGTCGCGTTCGAATAACAATAGCATACAACATCTCGATTTTATTTCTCATCATATTATTGTTCCAAGTCATTAACTTCAATTTTACACCTGTTTTCGGTATTGAGATCAGGACGGGCAACCGGCAACCATAAACACTGTCCTACAAGATAAACAGTAACCAATTGGCCAATTGTTATTTCTGTCATGTCGTATGGTGAGAGCTAAATGCGTAAAACTAACGGTGTGAGTTCGATGACCTGAAAGTGGTGCCTCTAATAATAATAGGCACCTGCTTCGTAAGGGAAGCTAGAGGCGCGCGTCGTATTTGGGGTATCCTTGTTAACAGCAGGAAGTGTGCTGGAGGGAGCAATGTTGGGGCAAATATGGAACGTTTAATCTGCCATCAATATTGTTCGACGCCATATGTTTGGTGTAGTCACATACTGACACCGCTGGTAGAGCCTTTATTATTTCGGTGAGAATCTTTAGTATTTTCACCTTCACAATCTTATACGGAAGGTATGGTAAGAAATATTTGGAGCGCTGTAAGTAAGTTAACACTGTGTTTAGACTTATTTTTATGCGTGTGGCATTTGCTTATAATATCGAACAATGAACTGAACGAAATGAACAATTTTTATTTCTATTTAGAATAACTATTCTTTTCGGTGTGTGTGTCACTGTGAATCGATAACATCATAATTGACTAAATAATTCTAAACGGCGCACGTATAGATGACGAGTAGTATTCGTTATACAAGAAATGAATATCGCTCTATGAGTTAATTTACTACATGATCGATACTAGTCAAATTATCAAATAAGATTGTCGTCACATAATGTGCTGCTAAGTAATTTTATTAAGTAAACAATGAGTCATAAGTACATGTAAAAAAGAAGGAAGTCTTATTGTAGCGTACATGATGTCGCCCGACTGACCGCAAATTTCGCCTCATACATGTGCAAAACTGGGTTTTTGTTTCAAGCTCTCTACGGCATTTGGTAGTCTAAGGCACGACCTGACATAAAGCCTCCTTAACGATTCATTATTGTGGACTTTCATTTATTTCTTCACTACCAACTATTTAAACACTTCTACTTTTACTTTTTGGGTCGTGTTTCGCGTGACTCAGCGTTTGGTTAAAAAGATAAGACTCCAAGTACATTAGAGAAAACTCTTTTTATAGTACATACAAGGTCACATAATAAAAGAGAGACGGGATAGATAATACTGAGTATCACTATACTCAGTATTATCTATGAAAGAAATGAGATAAAAATTTCAAAGAGTGGACGCAAGTGAAAGAAACATTTCAGACAGAAAAATATAAGAGAGTGTAATTAATTATAACGATATCTAGTTATTTAAGAAAACTGATGAAACTACATGACGTAGTTTCAAGTGTCATGCTCAGCTACAAGCATGTTGTATGTCGCTACATTGTATCGGACATACAAACACGTACTTAGCCTAGATCCGTTCAATGTTAACTATACAGTCAAGAAAACTATAAAATACTTTTACTCGAAGCATACACGAACGACCAGTTTCCAACTGTTGACTTCCTATTTTCTAACGAGATTTTTTTGCTTTAGATAGAAGTCGCTCCGAGACCGAGACTTTTGCGATGCTGATCACATACAGAGAAAAAACCACTAACGATAGAACTCTACTTCAACATCTGGATATAAACATATATACGAAATACTAAATCGGAGTGTATCAATATGAACTATTTTGATAGGATTTTGGTCGCACGTAAGACAGAAATATCAACAATGCGTTCGAAAATGATTAAGCCTTATTATTTTCATATGATGCTTAATAACTATCTTTATAACTTTCTAGCCATAAAAAAATCATTTAAACAAATGTATCCAAAATTGGCCATAGACAGCAATTAACATAAAAACGATAATCAAATCACTATGCCCCCTATCCGTCGAAGGAGTACCATTGCAACTCTTCCTAGGAGAACAATTGCAATTCTTCAACGTCGATAACTTTCCCGCGCTTCACTAATTGCCTTGTGTCGCAGTGAGCTCACATTTCACCATTCCAATAAGAAAGACAAGTTAATTACGGTAGCCACTCAGCCAGCAGGAAGCAAGTACATACTAACATGACATACTGACCGACAAAATCCCTTAAACCTAAGTCTTCAGTCCTACCTGCGTCACATATAGCGCCCGATACTTTCTCGGAGGTAACAAGTAACCTGACCTTTACTTCTACTACGTTGTGTCATGATTATACACTTCTAGATGAGTCACAATATGAGAACGGGGCCATTCAAATAGTCTAAACGGATATCTGATATAACCTACCGATAAAAAGATGCCAATGTCGATATAAATACTATAATTAAAATTTAAAAATTGTGGAGTCATCTATGTAAGTGCCGTCTACTTTCCGCGTCCGTTCTCGTTCGCTCTTTCACTTCGAAATTATGAATATTGAATACGCGTACACTGCCTTCTAAGGTGGGGGGAATAGATAGTAGTAACTGTAAAACAGTCAATGGACGAGTGACACTGGCAATGAGGAGGCGAACTCCGTTTTAGGCGGGCGTCACGTATGCGACTGTACGTGGATCGTTTGAGTCGACGGAACGAAGCCACGCACGTACTGACTTTCCACCACATCACACACAAATGACTCGTGAACCAGAGTCTTTATTCTCTTTTTAAACCTTCGATAGATTTCTTTTGCCTTTGTCTTCAGTTAGGTTGTTCAATGTGTATTGAATAATAATTTATTATCTCTCGTTAGAGTAATAAGAAGAGTCAACTAACTGTGTCTTAACATGTTTGATTACCAAACAGTACTTTAAGTTCTAACGAGCAGGAATAAAATATTTTCAAACCGGTACTAAGCGTGTCTGTTTTTTAGATAAGAACAAAACCCGTCTTACTATGCGCATAAGTTTATGAGTAGTTACACTTTATGACGTGGTTATTTAAATGTGCTAGCTAGAGTCATAATGAAATGTAGATGCAATGTAATGATATCGTAACTAATTTCCGCCATCTTGGACTCTGCAATCCACGGCGAATGCATTCCGTTACACGAACTGGGGCTTAAAGTAACTGCGTAAGCTTGATAAACGAAGCGAAGACTAAGTCGAACCATACAGATACCTATACAAGTATCAGTAGACAAATGTAATAAAAAATATATATTAATCCATTTCATATGGTCTCAGGAACTAATGTTTTATTTCAGTCCATTAATCTCATCTTAATAACTCATAACTTAACTGAGTCGGGATTTAAATATAAAAAAGATACATTCTTTTCGCATGAAACTTTTACTGAGTACACTAGATACGGCTTATTTTAAAATAAGATCCCAAATCAAACAAACCTTTAGCAATGATAAACTTATACCTAATTATTTGTGATCAAGCAGACTGGAGAAATATTGTTGATTTATTGCTATTGAGCACGTTTATTCCTAGATCCGAACATCTAGCGTCATTTTTATTCATCTTTGTAATACAAAACACAGTACAAAAACGTTGGCGTGACTAAACTCTATCAGAGCATCGATCGGATTGGAGCTGTCTTCATAAATAGACGATTTTTTTGAATTGTACAAAATGTGGCTGCCTTTTTCGATGAGCCGGCGATTGCTCAATGTGTTTTGACTAAACTATATTTTACTCTGATGAATAATCTGTGATTCGATCCAGTTCTAGTAGCTTTTCTTGGTTGAATTACCCGTTTTTTTATATAACCATTTTTAAATATATTCCTTATTGGTTTTATCATTCAGAATGAAGAATCAAATTGGAGAGTAACTGTTTCTTTTTTTGCTTTTTCATGTTACCTATCTTTTTTTAAACACTTCAAGTGTAATGTAAGCTTTTAGAATGAATTAGGATATTTATTTTATTCTTCATGTACTTATGCACATAGGCGGACTTAATACCGTAGCATTTTCTCCCAGTCTACCTTAGGGTGGTGTAGAGACGTGTGGTGGGTGCAAAAGTGCAGGAGGTTTTTCAGCCTCATAAAAATGCAAGAAAATAAATACGATAAAGGTATCATATACTGACGCTCTTATTTATTATACTTCTCACCTTAACTTGTGCAAAGAAGAACCTTTGCTGTACAGTTAAATGCCAGTCACTTAGAATCTAACCATCATTCCAAAAAAAAGGGGCATCAATCTGCCAGTTAGAATCAGCTCAATCATAATTCCAACCTGCTCAATAGAAAATTAACCAACAAATCATCATTGTCCACATATACGATAGGTATTCTTTTGCAGTTAGGTGTTACACGAACTAGGTCAGAGCACAGACACAGTTTCGCCTAACGTACGCAGATAACATCTTCGCACAATAAAATGCGCTTTATCGTGCACCCGGTTGCAATCTCGCTGGATTTTTTGTTAGAGAACATTCAGCAGTTGTTTACCCGCATTTTTCAACGAATAATGGAATAAAACAACGATACGGTATACGGTATAGTGGTACGACTGTTTATCTTTACGGTCCTATGTTTTTGTCGTAGAGTGTATTTTTCACAATTTAAATTACATTGTGAAATAGTTTAGTTGTTTACATACTGAGTTCTTAGATTTACGCGAATATTACACATGAAATAAAACTATTTTTTCGGATTTTATCGCGGTTTATTTTTTGTTTTTTAAGTTCCTGACGTTTCGAGTGCTTTGCAGCACCCATGGCCACGGGAAGGACTGAGGTGGTAGACGTCCAAAAGGTATAGTTGTTCCGGGGTACCCTCAAACTTCTTAATTATTTTTGTTGGTCCGATCTACGCAGAATGAGCTCCCGGTGTCTTGAGGTCTTGCAGTGTTATGCTTGGTTTTGGATTTGATTATATTAATTACTGGATCCCAAGTTTAGTTGTTACTTAAAAAAAAACGTAGCCCCACACTAATAATTATTCTAGTGTCATGAGTGCATTTAGAAACATGACATTCACTTACAAGAACAACAAGACCACAACAAATATTAGTCAGTCACACAAAGATTAGTCCCGTGGGGCCGAATCGAAGCCACGACTACTCGATCCAGTAGGGAGGAGCGACTTAATCTCTTAACAATTGGACCATTAGTCGTGTATCCTCAAAAGTTTATACTAGTATAATTATTTATATAGGTTTGTCTCATCAAGTAATCTTTTCACTACAATGTATGGCAAGTAATACCCAGCAATATTATCCAGTATGTGGCGAGTGGTCCAGCGATTGACCATTAGGCAGTTACTGAGCAATCGGTGGGCAATGATTGCTAACAATTCATGCCCAACGATTAGTGACCATGATGATTTTGTGTGGTAGAAATGTTAGGAAATATACGGCCGTACAAACAATATTGCGGCAACGTTGATTAGTGTTACCCAAATATTGGCGAGCATTACGGCAACATTGTCGACCACTTGCGGGTCATATTTTGTGAAAAAGTTGTCAGTTTTTAAAGCTCCTTTGCGTTAGAGACGATTTAAATGCTATCTTCGATGCATGTAAAGTAATCAGAAATGTTTAGCAACACTTACTGTCGTGTCATGAATCATGTACGTTCACGTACAATAAAAGGGCACGCCATGGCAATTGCAAAGATTCTAGTATAAATTACTTATAATGTGAACATTGGTGAAGTTAATAAAGTTTTAGATTAGTCACAATATTTTTATTCATGTAAACCACAGTATCCATAGACGGTCAGAAAAGTAACAAAGATTCTACCACTGTCGTCATAACGTAATTCCTGAGGAGAAACTCCGCGATTACTCTTTTAAATAAAAAGAAATACATTTTTTTTCATCTACATATTGTTATGGGAAATTGAAGAACACAGTATGCCAGTCTCTCAGTTGGATCTCAGTTAAATTAACCACATTGTACCGTTCATAGCATTTCGCAACTCGTCTAATCAATTCATACCATAAGACATATTTTACCACTTAATAAATGTACAAGTTAAATTCATCATCATCATCTCCGTCTATACTTTTCCACTGCTGAACATAGGCCTCCCCAATCGCTTTCCAGCGTAACCGGTCCGATGCCACCTGCATCCAACGACTTCCTGCGATCTTCACAAGATCGTCGGTCCATCTGGCAGGCGGTCATTCCATGCTGCGCTTGCCAATACGTGGCCTCCCCTCTAGAATCTTTCTACCCAAACGCCCGTCCGATCTTCACGCTATGTGGCCCGCCCGTTGCCACTTGGTTCTTCTACGAATCTCCTCATTCCTGATTTGATCACGTAGAGAAACGCAGAGCATAGCCCTTTCCATAGCTCGCTGTTAAATTCAAGTATTAAACTTTCACTTAAAGGGGGTGCCTGTAGTAGCACCGCGGTATTTATAACAATCACCAAAGTTAAGCAACAGTCAGCTCGGTCAGTCTAAGATCATTTTTCTTTCTCTGTAAATGAGAGAACCATGTAGCTATTCGCACGAATAGTACACACCGTCACGCCTATATTCCCCAGAGGGGGTGGCAGAGGTGTACTGAGCACACCCACGTTTTGCCGACGATGTTAGGTCCCATGTAATAGGGGGCGAGCCTATTGCCATATACCGGGCACAATTCCAGACTCCGGACTCATACTGGGATTTTTTTCGTTAGAAAAACTACATTTGTCCGACCTAGGAATTGAACCCAGGACCTCGTGATCACAAAGCGATGCGCTTTGCCACAAGACTAACGAGGCAGTCATAGTAAATATAGTAAAACTTAAACATAAAACTTATATAAAACTTGTATAAAACTTTAATAGTAAAACTTGATTAATTCAATTTGGACTCAGGTGAGTCTATACTACATTGTTCTCCCATAGCCTACAGCAAAATGTAGATGGAAAAAATATAATAATACTATTTTAAAAGAGTAACCGTGGAGTTCGTCACTCCACAGAAATGACATTCCGAGGTAGTGATAATCTTATGTTACTCTTCTAACGATTTATAAATACTATCATGGTTTACATGATTTATAAATAATCTGATTTCTGTTAGATGGTTTCTCGACTTTGTAAGGCACATTAAGCCGTTAGTTCTGATTACCATTATATGTGGTAATGGTTCAATCAAGTTGTAAGCTTTACAGGCTTCTTGATCCGTTCTAATAACGCCTCACCACAAACCTACCAATCCGCAATGGGTCCTTGTATTATTTAACCTATACCCTGGGCTAAATTTATTTTAAACTTTAAATTTAAATTCAGCTCTTTTTTTATGATTAAATTTATTATCAATAGATACATCTACAAATAATAGCTGGCGACCTTATAACATAATATATTTTTATCACACATAATGTTATATGTAACTGTTTTGAAGTATATTATGTAATAAATTGATATAATTCATTCGTGTAAACCACTGTCTATGCAAATCAAATGAATGTTTATAAAATAATCCACACTTTGGCAAATGGAGAAAGCTATTTTGTTAGGCCTCAGCTCAGGGAAATCTCAGTTGAATCAAAGTCGGCTTTCTGTATTTTATTGAAAGTAAACGAATCCTAAAGTTAAGAGGATAGTAGTAAGAGCCCTAAATACACAAACTACTTAATTTCAAATTAAGTTATACGAATATTTACTTGCGCACAACAGCGCGGAGTACATAATGATGTTGGCTGACTGCCTCGTTGGTCTGGTGGCAAAGCGCATCGCTTTGTGATCACGAGGTCCTGGGTTCAAATCCTAGGTCGGACAAATGTAGTTTCTCTAACGAAAAACTCCCAGTATGAGTCCGGAGTCTGGAATTGTGCCCGGTATATGGCAATAGGCTCGCCCCCTATTACATGGGACCCAACGGCGAAACGTGGGGGTACTCAGTACATCTCTGCCACCCCCGTTGGGGAATATAGGCGTGACGGTGTTTTTGTTTTTTTTTTCTCGTCTTTCTTATTGAATAATTTTATTTATTAATTTTAAGTGCTCATTTTTATTCGATTGTCGTAATTTCTACATGGATAAATGGATAAATAGTTTTATTTTTTATAGTGAATAAGATTAATATCATTATAATTCTGCTACTCTCGCTTGAGGAATATAGGCGTGACGGTGTTTAAACGGTGTCTCCGATTCGTTTACACTTTTAATACAAATAAATTTAATTTACGAATGTTTAAATACTGTTAACCACGACAGATTTTTACAGTTCTACCGAATAGAAATTCACAGCATCTGGTGTTTCAAGAATTAATAAGATTAATTAAATAACGACTAAAAAAATATATCTTATTTTCTAAATAATAATCTCTTGCGATTTCAAAAGTATTCAGTACTAGTATTCATAAATTCAAGTTTTATAAAAAATAAATTAGAAATGTTCCATTCACTTCTGTGCCTATACACATGCAAAAGATTTCTACATATCGCAACAACGGAATATGAAATCGTTCTCGATATTTAATCGTTTTGTTTTGTTTACAGGTATTTGTCGATTCAGTTGCACCGAGGTGTTGTGTGTGGCGCTAAAGCAGGGAACATAACAATAATAAACCAGGTACACCGTCGTAATAGGACTAAAACCTTTAGAAACTGCAACTAGGATTTATTATTAGCTTTTCTAATGCCGTCCCGTGCTCAATTGACTCTCATAAGAAACAATTCGACGTTTCCAACGAACAAAGTCCTATCCAGTATTTACATTTGGCATAAATAACCTTATCGGCGGCACGAAAGTTGTACATGTTTATTATGTTTGGTATATATAACTTTGTTTTATAGGATCGTCGAATTATGTTAAGTTAATGTTATCATCATCTCTATCTATCTATCTATATCATCACGCCAGATCCCTTGCAGGGTAGGCAGAGAGTACAGAGTTCCAACAGGTTCTTTCCTTACATACCTCTCTGGCTTCCTCCACTTTCATAGTTCGTCTCATACACGCTCGCCCGGTTACGGAGACTCTTGACTTTTCCTTCAGATAAGACTCGGTTTATTTGGTCGTGGTAAGATAGTCTAGGTCTTCCCCGGTACCTGCATCCTTCCACTTTCACATTGTATATCTGTTTTGTCATTATTTCATCTGACATTCTTTCTATATGCCCGAATCAACGGAGCATGCCCTTTCTTATCTTTACACCGATACTATCTTTCATTCCTACTTGCTTTCTTACTACGCTGTTGCTAACGCGGTCGGTCAGCTTCACTCCGCACATATTTCGCAGAGTTCGCATTTCTACCGCATTTATCCTGCTTTCATTCTCCTTCTTACAACCCAACAATCGCTACCATATAACAGCGTTGGGTCAAGAACTCCGTTATGTATGGCCAGCTGCGCTTTTTGGCTTAAGTGCCGGTTCCCAAGTAGCTTTCGCATCGCGCCGTTCACTCTGTTCCCTGCACTCACTCTTCTCTCTATGTCAGCGGTGTATTTCCCATCCTTACTGAATGCGCATCCAAGATATACAAACTCATTCACTTGCTCCAGCACATCGTTACCAACCACAATTCTTGCATTCGTTCTGGTTTCTTGCCGTTCAAAAACCATAATTTTGGTGTTCTTCACATTCAAATGTAAGCCATTGTTTATGCAGTCATCTTTCATAACTGTGACTAATGATTGCAGATTAGTGGCTGTTGTCACTATCAAAAGCGCGTCATCTGAATATCGTAGATGATTTACCACTAGATCACCCATTTTTACCCCTTCATTCATCGCATTCAGTCTTTGAAGACTATTATCCAAATATATTATAAACAGTCTAGCTGACAACACGCAACCCTGCTTGACGCCGATTTTAACGTCAAACCAGGGTAACATGTTACCAAAATCTACACATGTACCCCAAAAAGTACCTATGAAAAATTAAGACAAGGATTAGTAATTGCACAAGTCTTTACCACCCGTTCCGAATGACATTCATGTTTAAAAGAAGGACAAAAAACTCAACAGTTACTCTTTTAAGAATGAGTTTGTATACATTGCATTCATGGGGTGTGGAAGAACTATTCAGAATGAGCTAAATAAACAGGTTTACGTATAGATTAGATAAAATATACTTACACTCAGCATCTCTTTGATTCCTGTATTTGGAATCGACGTACTCATAACATGAATTTATCATGCATCCATTTTTTGAATGATGTGGTTCATTTACAATTGACACGCTAAGAGAGAGAGAGAGAGAGAGAAAGAAGATCCAACAGAATCTACCCTAACAAAAATATAAACGTACGGAGAACAAATGACGGACGATTTAGCGCAGTGGTTAAGAGCTTAAGCCGCTCCGCCCATTGTGTCTAACAGTCGCGGGTTCGATTCCCCGCCGGGACAAATCTTTGTGTGGCCCACAATTATTTCTTTCGGTCTGAGTATTTGTGCACGAGTTTGTAAACGCACACACAGGAATAAATAGCAATGTGGGGGCTTCGATGTTAAAAAAATGCTCAAAATATAAAAACATGGGACAAATACTGTGAATAAAATAAATTATTACAAAATTCGATTCAAGAAAATTCATACATAACACTCCTCAAACATTATCGGCTTACTACATCCATTCGCGGCGAGTACTCAAACAGCTTAAGTAAAGAAAAAGTTACGCCTCTCACTTTCTTCGAATTATATCTCAAATTCAGGGCCACGTGTGGCTCGCCGTGAAAGCGAGTATCCGACACTCGTTTCTCACCTATCATTTATTACCTACTAGTTATTGCCATTGATGTCCGGAACAGTGTGTTTCGCCTTTCCCATTAACGCGGAATCTTATTATGTAAAATACTTGTTCAGTCAATGCCGACGGAAGCATCTGAAACGTCTTTAGTAGATACTCGTATCATTGCCAGTTATGCGGGAATTTTAAGTATTTATAGACGAAACTCGATTGGTGAGAAAGGTGAACCTTTACCTAGAAGTGGAACACTTTGGATTGATTTATTACTGTTATAGGTCCATGTAGCTATATTATCACATCAGATCCCTTGCGGGGTAGGCAGAGAGGCACTATTATAAGAAAAAGTAAATAAGTGGTAAAATCATTCTGAAGTTTAAAACCTGCCTCGTTGGTCTAGTGGCAAAGCGCATCACTTGGTCATCACGAGGTCCTGGGTTCAAATCCTAGGTCAGACAAATGAAGGTTTTCTAACGAAAAACTTCGTAGTGTGAGTCCGGGGTCTGGAATTGTGCCCGGTATATGGCAATAGGCTCGCACCTTATTACATTTTTTTAAACGTGTATTTTTAAACCTATATCGTGGGTGCGTTTACAAACATGAAAATTCACATACACAAATACCCTGACCGGTACAAATAACTGTGGATCACACAAAGATTGATCCCGTGCGGGAATCGGGAAAAGCGACTTAAGCTCTTAACCACTGCGCTAAATCTTCCGTCACATGGGACCTAACATCGTCGGCGAAAAGTAGATGTGCTGAGTACACGTCTGCCACCCCCGCTTGGAGAATATAGGCGTGACGGTGTGTAACTTTAAAATTTCAATTATATCTGTTACCATTGAAACCTTTGAAATAATATTTCTGACTTTGAGGATCGCATGTTATCGATAATAGGAACATGAAAAAACTTTGTTCTTAAATGTTTCTCAAAGTGGGTATTTCAGGCGGAAAATCTTTTTAAAAGATTAAAATTTTTAACGATACCACTACCTTCATTTTTAAATGAAATAGATAATATGTCGGATGATAGATACGTGCATAGTCGCAGGGTAAGCAACAGCAGAGTGTAATAATGGGTTTAATCATTGCGGACATATTTTGCCTCCTCCACTCTCACAGTTCGCCTATACACCTTCGCGGCAGGGGTCTTGCTTCCTCTATTAGTCAACACGAAACCTCATCAAAAGCATTAATCCCTAATCTATAGGAATTTCAAAAGTGCCCCTTGGTGAAAAAAATCCCAAATATCTCCATACGAAATGGAAAAATACTAAAATCATAATGTGTGTCAATAACCCAACAATCTACACTAGGTATGAAATACGTAACAAAATCTCGTTGGACTCGTTATTGGCGAACGTGCGGTTTGTAATGAGTTAATAGTTACAAATAGTAATATTTAATGCGTCCAGATACGATATTACTTTAATGATTTGTTGTCCAATATGCGCAATTTCACTATGGCTTAGAATTACAAAACTCTACAACTTACAAGCAACAGATCAGTTTCGCCTGCGGGTATTAAAGTTAAGGCAGAAAGTTACATTAGTTTACTATCCTTTATCTAGTTTTATCACCACGCCCGATCTGTTGCAGGGTAGGAAGAGGACACAGAGTTTCAACAGGTTCTTTGTTACAGACCGTTCTGAATTTCTCATTTCTCATAGTTCGTCTCAAGCACACTTGCCGGTTACGGGGACTCTTGACTTGCTCTTCAGATAAGGTAGGGTTTATTTAATGAGGGTAAAATGTGGTCTTCCCCAACCTACATCCTTCCATTTTCTCATCCTTCATAATAGGTTTAAAAAGTCGCAGTAATTTATTAAATGGTTTTGATATAATTCGATACCTCGGTGTTCAAAGGGCGTAAAGGATATTTTGATGAATTGAATTTTAAAAATTATCATTATAATGATAATATTAAAAAACCTCAACAATTTTTCGCCAAAATTTCCTTAACCTACCTGCCAATCAGTGTCTTTTACTGCTTTGACAAAGTACTTCTGCTACACACGTACATCTTTAAAAATCACTTTAATTATTCCATTTCCCAATCCCAAAATCCATACCACTAATTCACATCACCATCGCATTAAACAGGATCAAATAAACAAATTAAATTAAACCACCAATCACATCAATATTACCTGTTCATATAGATTGCTCATTGAGTAGATGATTGTCGAAATAATTGATAAGTGTATATATTGCCGCACCGAATGGTCGGCTTTAAGCCAGTATAATATTTACGACGAATCCAGAAGCGTAGGTCACAGAAATCTGTGACCTACGCTTCTGATCATCACCACAATGATCTCAATCTACTCACGTAATATCTCTATATCTAACAGTTAGTCTTAGTTATCTAACACTTAGTCTAACTAAACTAATTTCGAGATCATTGCCTGTCACGACACGAAGTCCCCACCTCTTGTAGTGGCAAGCTACTAGATTCATAAATGGCCTTAAGTCCTTTAATCCTATTTAAAGTAATCAGGCCCCTCAAAACTGCCTTTCTTGGCCTACAGGTATTTTGTGGTACTGCTGGTGTTAGAAAAGGCGACCAAATGAGTAAAAATAATTTGAAATCGGTCATGTAGTCCGTCATCCTGTCACAACTATAGGCTTATTTCCTCTTATATCAGCTAAGGGCATAGCAAGAAAAGATTGACGTTAGCATAACGTTATCCAGAAAGTGTGCTGTCACGTCCATCTTTATTTAGTAAATTTATAGTGTATGTAGGATGGCAAATCAACCCTATAACGTTAAACTAACTGTTTGAGATCATTCTAGCAAAATATGACCATTTAGAATGATCGTTGCAGTGGTCAACATTTTTAACATCGTTTTTACTCCCTGGGTCACTTATTACCTCTCTATTTTACTCGGTAAACACAAGTCCCGATACCCACACGGGGAACGCTTAATAACGGTAACTTTACGGTACAGTATGTATGGTAACACGGATTAATATTCAGGACAACTTTTGGTGTTTCCCGTTGTGGGCTGTCCTTTAGCGCACATAACGGGTGGTAATCGTATATTTGACCTCAATACCGATGTTTATGAGTGAAGAACTAGAACTGCTTTGCGTGTTTGACAAGCGCGTGTCAATGGACAGATTTTGCTTGTTAGTGATAATAAGGTTAGAAGGCTTTGGATTCTTGTTGTTAAATAATTACTGCCTATCGTCGTAATTAACGATGACAACTTGGTCTAGTAGTTACAACAAATGTTGTAACTACTAGACCAATGTTTCGGTCCGAGAGCTTGTGTATGTGAATTTCATATTTGCAAACACACTCGCGGCACAGAAATAATCTTAATGGCCTACGTTTTCTAAAATATATTATTACACAATTAATTACGAAATTACAGGGTTATAATTTGGAAGCCAAAATTATGCTCCTAATCGTTTCAATTCCTAGCCACGCAGGTTCGTCTCCCATTCTTTTAGCTGTAACAGATATGCAGGTGTAACTTAGTGACCGTCACGAACATGCGTTGTCGTGTCTGATGGTTTATTTACTAGGTTGCTAACATCATTAATAAGTAAGTATAGGTAAATAAAACAGTGTCCCCTTAACGGCTTGATTTCCTAGAAAAACTCGTTCGTATTTATTCTTAAGTTTTTGACCACATGAATGAAGTACCTATGGGCTTTTATTCCCCGTGTAGCTGTTCTTCATATAATAGACCTAATAAAGGTCGCTGGTCAAAACTAGGTCTGTAGAGCACAAAGCCTATTTTCATGGGTATCTTTGACTAATGCCCTGCAGTAGACGTTTTTCAGCTAATAATGATCGCTGATTTGTTGGTTAAGTGCAAGAAGTACTAATCAATACTTCGTGGTTAACTGACAGTCCTTTATTCCGTATGTTCGGTATACAGAAGATGTAACAATAATAATCATTTAGAAAAGAAGTCTTAAAAAAATGTTTAAACTTCCGTGGCATGAGATCGAGTAATTATAAAAGAGAATAAAAATATAATTCAAAAATCTGTATCGCTAAGGAGGTTGGTCTTTAACACCGTGGATGTATCTATAAATCGAATAATGAATGTATCTGACCACGACTTTGAAGTTAATTTCGTAAAGTTATGAATGAATCTCCATACGTAATCAGTTGCCGGCCGTTAGTGAATCTGTGATTTAGAATTTATTAGATTCATATTTACAGAGCAGGGTTTTCCAAATAATCCGTTTGAATTTTAATAGAAATTCTTTAGAGAGCAGTTTCACAAAATTAAAGTAAGTATAAATTTTTATTACTTAATTGTTTCTTATATAAAATTCCGTTTGTAAGTCACATCCGAATCGAAAGTGACAGTAAAGTGAGAAACGAATTGCTATTTTACATTTTTATTGTATTGTTAAGAATAGTTGCATAAATGCGTGTCTCTACAATAATTAACTTCAATTAGTAAAAATAACTAAAAATAACTGAAATAAGTATATTTTTTTTATTCTTATTATGTAAGTTCCCAATGTAAAAAGTTGAAAAAGGCTTAATAACACTTAATTCCTAAGTAGGATGTGAACTTAGAACCTCGTGATCGCAAGTCGCGCCACTAGACCACAGCAGCAATTTACTTACAGATACTACAAAGGCCCTTATTTGCTATGACTTATTAAAAACGTAACGCGGCCAGATATGATAACTTCGTGAAATGATTGTTTAATGAAACTCAAGTGACATACAAAATAAAGTAAGGATCGTGTGGCCTTTCAAGAAGATATCGTAACGCACTGCGTATGATCAGGGCGAATAAGGGTCAAGATCTAAAACCATCTGCATTTACAAAACCCAGATAGTGAGCCATTTTTATACAAGCTTTTATTTAGCTATAATGTTTGTTAGTTTAATGGTTTAGGTTGAACCTTGAAAGCTGAATAAAAACCATGCTTATACTGCGGAGTTGACTTGACATGTTGGATCAGTTCCGATGACAATGCATTTTTATGGTAAGCATGACCTGATTGTAAACCCACGACAATTTGTATACCCTTTGTTCACGCGTGAACTAAATGCAGACGCAAGCGACCATCGGCAGCCCCTACCACTACAGCGGCCCACCTCACTTGCATCCGCCGGCGCCAAGGGACATCACCAACCGCGGCCCTTTATTGTATATTATTTATTAGCGATTTAGCGCAGTGGTTAAGAGCTTAAGCCGCTCCGCCCACTGTGCCTAATAGTCGCGGGTTCGATTCCCGCACGGGACAAATCTTTGTGTGATCCACAATTATTTGTTTCGGTCTGGGTATTTGTGTTTGTGAATTTTCATGTTTGTAAACCCACCCACGACACAGGAATTAATGCTAGTGGGGCTACGTTTTAAAAAAAAAAGAATAAAAAGAAATACACGACTTTTTACACAGTCCGCTCCCATTTATTTTCTCTGAGCTAGGGATCAAACACCCTTTTTATATTGATTGGTCGTTTTAAATTACACACTTATCTGCTCCATAACAGCTTGCTCTTAAAAAGTATTTTAAAACAAAATTATTAAATATTAACTCCATCCTAATAGTTCCTGATACTCTATAAAATATATTAGTAGTTAAGATTTTGTCTGTGAAATAAAATTATTCTATGGTCATTTTATTTCGCATAATGCGTGTTTTTGTAAGTAAAATAATAATTATTCGTAGAAAGTGAGTTCACACAACTCAAGTATAAAGAAGTTGAAACGAAGGCCAAGCAATCTAAACAATAATTAATTGTATGTCTGTCCCTACAAGTGGCACATCGTACACGAGAGTAACTTGGAAAGCAGCTCTCACTCTTATTTCTTCCATCATTTAGATTCCAAAGAAACGTCTAATTGTACCCCAAATTTTACTAATCCCCTGTTTGCATAATTCATGTGCATATTAAACATAGATTCGTGAGATTATATTTCGAAAAACTATGTGATTACCAAGCTCGTAAGCAGGTCACCTCAACGCAAGATTCCCATTATGACAATGGTCAATTAAGTAGGACATAGCGACTCCACGTGGGAGAACTCCGAATTCCATATTTAATAAAAAAAAGATCATAATCTTGATTCTCATTCGCGGCTTGTTGAAACGTGTTGTATGTTTGGTTAATAAGTAAATTTTTCTATTGTTTTAAATGCTTAGATATAGGATAGTAGATCGCACCAACTTTTGTGTTTACGGGGTAATTACTATATTATGCTTATTAGTATGTGAAGTCTTCGTAACTGAGCGTGTATGAGACGAATTATAAGATTGGTGCAAGCGAGAATGATCTGTAAGGATAGAAGTAAGAAACTGTTGTAACTTTATACTCTCTGCATACCCATGGGATCTTGCGTAACAATATCGACGGTTCTGTAGAATAAAGTTACATATGCCCAACAGAATAAAAGGCATTTGCAACTTTCGTGCCCTTCGATAAGGTTTGATGCCAAATATAAATACTGGATTATAGGACTTTGTTTGTTTGACACGTCGATATAGATAGATGGAAAGACTGTTTTGCTTCTCAGTCCATCACTCACTCACAATAACATATACGAAATTTGTTCAGAAATGTTGAAATATATTATTTGACCATTCAAAATTAATAAATATTCCACAACGTATTCCCACAATAGCCACATACTAACAGAATCATTAACTTCATTAAACAAAATATAAACACCTTTTTGATATAATAAATTCAATCCAATATTTTGGATTGAATTTATTATATCATGATATGAACATCATTTAAATAAATTAATATAATGTTCATTTGAACCGCAAACTTTTGTATGGGAACACCCAATACATTGTGATCCTAATTAAAATCAGCAATCACTACTGAGAACAATGCCACCCGCATTCGGAAATACTGTTTTATCACGTTGAAATTATCAGCCACAAAACCGCGCGGACAAAAACAATAGAGATTCCGGACTAATCCCTATTTATCGGGCTTGGCGGGTTTGGAACAAACTATGATTACTAATGTTTTAATGTACTCTTGAAGTATTGAGCTTTTTAAGAGGCATATTGTGTAAGAGTGGTCACTTCATGCTCCCTTATGACTATACACCTTCGATAAGAATCATGGTGGTTTTATAAATTACCACAATTTTAGTGTGTGCCAATATTTTTAAGAGATGTCATGTATAGTCATGTCCTTTATTATATAAACGTTATTGGCATTAAGCATATTAATATACTAATACTCCGATCGGCGGGTTTAGAAAGCCATGACCCTAGTTTTTAGACTTGACTGTTATATTCATCATATATTTCATCAATAATATCCGTAAATATTTATTTCGTGTCATATCTATACTAAAGTCAATATTAAAACAAAACCGTCCATCGTAACCCACTTTCGCTTAAATAATAAAAACAATTAGAACGGAACAAAATTCTGTTATCTGTTCAGAGATAGTGCCATCAAATTTAATCTCACGGTTTACACTTCGGCGCGGACGCAATTCGTATGGAGACAATGGAAGCTTGGAAAGAGGAGGCCGGGCGAGATGCGTGAGAAAAGGCCACGAGGGCATGAAAGATAGCGAATTGTGAGGAACCAATTCATATTGGTTTTTAAATACACTATTGGCCGGTTTCAATATTTAACTCAAGGATAGATTTGCCTACTACGGATAGAATTTTCACATATTTTGTATGGAAAATCCCTTGCGGGGCAGAGAATACAGAGTTCCAACAGGTTTCTTCCTTACGGACCTCTTTGCCTTCCTCTACTCTCATAGTTCGTCAGTTACCCGCAGCTTTCTCCACTCTCATAGTTAGTTACACGCTCGCCGTGTTACGGAGACTCTTGACCGTGTCTTATATGATGAGCAAGGCAAGAGTCTCCGTAAACGGTGACTATGAAAGTGGAGAGAGCGAGAGTTCCATAAGAAAAAAGCCTGTCGTGATCTGTCTACCTCTTAAGAGACTGTGACGATATAGAGAGAAACATTGGGATATAATTTTGGATTTTTGAAACACACGCACCAAATAGTAAGCTTAAATCATTTCTTTTTACAATTTGACGACGATGATGAGACACCAGATTGCACATGACATTTTTTTTCTCCATAGTACATATCATGTAAAATTTTCAGGTGCCAAGCAAACAAGTTGTTCGTATCAATACAGATACAGGCGTAACAATGATTATCCTTCAGGAAAATAAAAGTGTCAAAATGTTTGATCTTCAGGAACTTTTAATGAGCCGTGAAAAAAAAAACGTGATATCGAATGAATATAAAAAATAATAAAAATATAATTCATAAATCTTTAAGGCTAAGGACGTTGGTCTGAAACACAAGGTATCTAGATACATGTTCACTACCAGTTTGGTCGGGAACATTCCCGAGTGGTGTACAGTAGGTTACTATTTGACATTACTCTTTGGCCATTCACTTTCAGTCTTTGATATAAGCTTTTAATCATTAATTATTTCATAAACAGGCTCAGCAAATTCGACATTTAGTCAAGCGGTCACGGTTGTGATGTTAAAAGCCTAATTGCCGGTTACGAAATTTCAAAAGTGAAATTAAGTAAAAAGTTGAATTATGACTATTAGAAAACAATAGTTATTGAAACAGGTTTTCAAAAGAACTTGTCGAAAATCTTTACCTACTAGAGGTGTATTTAAATGGAGGAAAAATTGTAGTAAGATTCATCAAGGGAACCATCGAAACACAAGCACGTACGTTCATACGAAATGTAGTGCCACACTATAAATTGGTACCATATTGTAAAAATACACTACGACGCGAACACAAAACATTCATTTTCCAAAACATAGTGTTAACAAATAACATAGATTCTGCTAGTATGTCTATTTGAACATAATTTGTTAGGAGTAGATACGGCCAGAGGTCTCTAAGGAAATAACCTGTTGGTTCTATGTTTTCCCTGCCTATCCCGAAAGGGGTCTGGCTTGATAATATAGATAGATAGATACTCCCAAATATAAGACGTTTCAAAAGAAATAGTACAACAATAAAAAAAGTTTTTCTTGACTAAGTTCAAGAAGTGATATAAACCAAGAAGTCTTTTTTGAGGTGAGTAACAAATTCTACCTCATTCTTAATCTATGATATTTTACTAATTAAGAATAATTACAGCAACGTAGTAAGCGTTACCTTATCCTAGATAACAACGAGCCTGCACACGACTGCTTTGTCAAGGAACCCTCGTCACGGGCAGCCTATTTTGTACGGCTAACGAAGTTGTCTGGGTCCTGGCCTATCAAACCCATTCGTATTCAGGCTAACATTTTTTTCGCTCATAGGCAGGAACTATAACAGTATACCTAATTAATGATTCTACCTTTCTGGTGACCCGGCCCGATTAGTTTATATCATAATAAAATATTTTTGGAACTTAAAAGTAAGTCGAGTCCAACAACTAAGGTTAAATATTGAATATACAAGTTGTAACATAATAAACGCAAGACCTGAAAGTAGTTTGTTCTAAATCGGTTACTGAATTGATTCCAACAATTTTTAAAATTTACTCACTTTTTTTTTTATATGTTAAAAACGCTCCTGTTACTCCTTTAGTGCGCTGTTGTCCTTTAGTGTGCTTAGTGTTAATAAACTAAACTTATTCTTGATTCAAAGCAATACGGAGATTTCAAATGCATTTCTAAAACGTATTTCTCAATTTTCATTGTTAATTGGGGTATAAAAGTGCTTACAAAAGGGGAAAAAATATTAAATTTGGAAATTTAGCTTTTGTTTTACAATTATCCAATCAGGGTTTCTCAGGTCTTGCGTTATTTACGATACAGCTTGTATATATTTATTTTGGGATCGGATAATCAAAGTTTATAGCACATTTTATTTTTATAAGATACGAGTCTCTTATTGATTCACTAAAATGTATTCAGACTTAATAAATCAAGCAAAAATTCTTAGTATTATTATTTTTGATACATCACCTTCGCCCATTCTCTTATTTTTTTCTGTAGAGACTTTTAAATCTAGATGAATTCAGATTTGAAAACATGACGTAAAAGGTGTATGTCATGATTTTTACTAGCAATAGGTATGTCCTCTTTCAAAGTTGTGTGCGCACCAAACTGGCTTAGATAATAACTGGTTTCATATACTGCCAATATTATTGCAGCAATATCCCACCAAATGTTACCTCCTGGATGTGTTTTTGCTATCGATTTCCTTCGTTGCAACATAACATACACATTAATATTCATAAGTCTGTGAGAAGTTAGAAAAATTACGATTTTTTTCATAATTGAACAAACACTTTTTTACTCATTACTTAAAGTGTAATTTATGCAAACCATTAGAATTCTTAAATAAAATTGAATAAGAAATTACAGTTTTACATATTTTTAGTTTTTTTTTAGTGTTAATTGCAATTTTTTGTCTTCAAATTAATTTTTCTATTGCGTAAAATATTCTGACTTAACTACTTTTTACTACAGAATATTATGTGGTAAAGTATTACATATTCATAGAGTTCTAGAGATCAATTTATAGTTCGATTAACAGAACGGTGACAGATTGTGGAGTCTAACTTGAGTCCTGCACAAAAATATACTTGCATGATTTACTTCGCCCAAGATTCCTAAATGTCAAATTTAAGTTTGTCATTGGTCCGTCGACACCAGACAAATCGCTCGTGAGGCCAGCGCAAAACAATACAATACATGTTTTATTACTATTTACTATTTCATCCATGTCCAAAACCAGTTCTATAAATGTATATTTTAACGACCCTGAGATACTAATACCTCCTTACCGACATATTTATAAAGAACGACTTTAACGTTTATTTGTAGTAAAAATAAAATTGATTTTTGCACCACCATTGCTATGTAGATGCAATAATATACGTGAAGTATATACTATAATCGTCTTTATGTTAATTAATCGATTGTTGAACAACAAAAAGCTAATAGTCTAAACCGGACACGAAATATGACATCATCGGTCAAAAAGTTACTGCAGACAGAAATACCTGAGGTATTCGTTAACCGTCTGGTCTAACGTTATTTTAACAATAGTACGCGAAATCCCACAAAGAATACCGTATAAAACCGAACTGTATGTTTAAAATCAGTATTCTGTATAAAATGTAGGTTTTGTTAAGTTCCTAAGGCGTGGGTTTAGGAATATTTTCTCAGTCCCGAAAGATTTGGAATAATATAGCATGAGCAGATACATCGCAGCCATTTCGTAAAATTAGACATTAATATGGGAGGTTAGGTGCTTAAGAAAACGCTTTCGTTAACCTGATGTTTCAGTGCGTTGTCCCATCACAAAGTAGTGAATAATAATCGAAAAAGTAGGCTAGTTCAGTTAAATTTGTTTAACCAACCCTAATAACGACATCTACTGCGGGTTGATCGAGGCAGGGTTATGGTCTTGTTGGTACTTATGGAACCACCCATACATTTTCTCATTAAGTGGCAGCCGGTACCAACAGCTTATCCCTCACAAGCACGGAAATGCTCGAACTTTGTACTGACTGAACTTGATCGCTAGAACGTACTACCACAACACTACACGAGAACATCGCCTTAAATAATAAAAATATAACTATGTATATTAGTTTATTCTGTCCGAAGGTCTTCTCTCACAAATGGAGGCGAGAGAGACCACACTTAATGACATCTAAATTATGTAATCACAAATACTTTTCCTTCAGCAATTACACAGAAAAACTATTATGATCCCCGGTGGTCCATTAAAATAGCGCATGTCCACTCCATACTCTACCATACTATTATGTAATAATCTCGTACATTAAGCTACACACACGAGACCAATCATTTCTATTCACCGTTACAAGGAACCGAACAGACATTACAGTTTTTATTACATACGTACGCTTATTAAAGTAGTAAGTAAACCGGAATATTATTGTAATGACATCATCCCTGTATGAAATATAACGTGTCCATTTTCGTTGTTAAATTTATCAGTTAATAAATTGAATAATACTGAACTGTTATAATGGAAAATAAACACTATTTGGCTTTTTACTTCATTTGTTACATTTGGCAATCAGCGTGAAATATTTTAATAATTACTACAATAAGCCTATAGATCCACTTACACACACACCCACCTACACCAATAGACACTTGTAGTGTCTAAATATACCTTATTTACCTAATCTGCATATTCTAGTGTCGTATTCACAGAAGAACACAAAGACTTATTTCCGTACTAGATAATAGTGGTTTCTATTGCCACATTATAAGTTTCCTGAATAGTATAAATTACCTATTCATATAAGCTCCCTTCCTGTAAATACACCTACATATAGACGACATATAGAGTCACTTTAAAATTTAAAAATACTTTCTCAAGGTTTCATGAGAAAAATGTGGGAAAAAATACACGTTCAAATAACATAATTGCAATACCTATTAATTTTTAATTACATACAAATCGATTACTCCGAAACCGAGAGGCTGTCTAACGCGTTACGCCCTTGCTCTACTTAGAATCGAATAGCGACATTATATACTCTATCGCACTTATTTGCTTACGATCGCATGCGACCGCCAGACGGAATTCATTGCGATATCATGACGAAACATCGCAATAAGTCATTGCGCCTTTGTCAAAGCTTATCGCAACGAATCTCAGTTTGTTATGACAGCCAATTAATAATAACAAACGCAGTAACTACTAGATGTTATATAGGATACGCAAAGATATCTCAAAGCAAAAGACCTGGATTTTACGTTGTTCTTAACAAACTCTGTACCAAATCAGGAAAAAAATCTACATTTATAAAACTCTGAATTCCTTATTTTGATGATTTTTTTATATACGTTTGAGGTCATCTGGATGGTCCTAAGCTATAGTTGGACCCGGTAGGTGGTACTGTTGCCGACCATAAAATGAACGCGTGCGGAGCCGCGAAAATCTGCTAGTATTCAAAAAATATGTCGTTACATTATTGGGTTCCAAACATTTCAGCGTGTAATATTGTTCTGTGTCAATTTTATAACTTTTTCCCTAATTTATTTCGTAAAATACTAATTTGATTTTATTTCCATCGAATACTCGGCCTTAAACTAAAACCTAAAAAGTTCTCGTAATTTGTAAGTTATAAAATAAAGCAATTTCAGAGATACCAGTTTGTCCACGCATCCGTGCTCCCCTCCATTATGTCAATCATAGTGTCGTAACTCTCAAACTATTTGACGGGAACTCGAGAAAATTGGAACATGATGGATTCCGGCTACGCTGACAGAATTTAAATTATAAATGGAGGACGAAGACTAAGGAAATATTTTAGTTAACGTTCAACGTCATCTATTTTAGTGTAATATTTTCTAGGCATTTCATATATAGAAATCTATTTAGGTATCATTGTTTAAAACTATGAGCATGATAATGTTTTAGGTCCAGTAGCATCTCGTCGAAACTAGTATAAATTGCAAAATATCCTCAATATATAACTCTAACAAAAATCTCCGCACCACACATCCACCATAACATTCGTTAAAACAAATGTTAACGCTACAAACAAAACCTACAGCTCTATACGAATGTCCCACCCTAACTAATTCTAGTTTTAACTAGTTCGCAACAAATAAACAAAAACGTTTTGTTCAAACAAGTTTCCACCGGTAAAATCCAGTTTTAACTGAATTTCGAACGGCACATAGTTTCGTTACAGACAGCGTACTAATTTAAACAATGCATTTGTTGAATAAACTTAATTAATACCAATCACCAATTAATATAAAAGGAGTCTGATATAACACTCGGCGAAGCGAATACAAGCGTTCAAATTTTTCATTTAGTGATTTAATTTTCCGATCGGAATGTAAATATTCATCCGTTAATTTCAATTAATACACAAACGGGCACGATTGGAGCATGTTCAAGCTTTTATGATGTTAACATTGGTTGTGAGTTGCATCTTCATCGTTTTGTTTACGTTGGCCTTTGTCATAAGTTAATTGAAGCGTTGATTGGCCAAACATTCGCATTCAACGAAAAGGATTCCCAAAAAGGTTTTTTAACAATGGCACCACTTAATATGCAGATAAAATTGGGTTCGTTAATTGCGGAAACACGCGCAATCGCCTCAAAACGCCGTGACAAGGCGACCGAGAGGTTAAATAATAGAAATCATAATAGCGATGGTAAGGATGGATCTTAGTAATTATTGCAAGAGGAATTAAGAAAAGCTAGTTGTTATAATCAAAAACCATATTGTTTTTTCATATTTGTAAATTGAACTTTTGGTTTGTAAAGTAACCATGATTGGTGCTACTTCGGTATAATTTGGACAAAAGCTGTTTTAAACCCGCAATTTCGTCTATCAAAGGTTCACACTTCTTTCATGGGGTACTGTGTTAGATTTTATAATAAAATTCCTCTTGACGTCAATAAACTTAGTCACAATAAATTCAAAGCTTGTATTAAACGTACGCTTAGTAAACAAGCTTATTATACGCTAGATGATTATTTAAAAGACAAAAATACTTGGATAGGGGATGTTTCAGCTCCACTTGATTGAATATGGACAACTTGTTTAGCTATAATTATTTAATATTCCCTCTCTTCCTTCTATTAATTTAGTAAAATGTTTCTTTATTTTCTCATTTCTTTCTCTGTAAATGAGGGAACCATGTAGCCATTCACATGAATAGTATAATTTAACTTAGACTTACCTGATAGACCAGCCTACATCGTTCTCCCATATCCCACAACAAAATGTAGATGGAAAAAGAAAATGTAAAAATACTATTTTAAAAGAGTAACCGTGGAGTTTCTTGCCCTTCTTCTCCACAGGAATGACATTCCGAAGTGGTGGTAGAGTCTTTGTTACTTTTCTGACGATTCATAAATACGGTAATGGTTTACATGAATAAAAAATATTCTGATTCTGATTTGATTACAACTATTTACTGGCATCGTACCTAACAAGACAGTCAATTTGAAGATTTAGAGGTAATCTCTCGAAGTTTCTAAATGGGAACTAGATACCAGATGCCTGCACTGACTACTATCTTTGCTTTTTATTATAATAGAGTTGTCTGCTAAGGTTCAACCCAGCGAGGAATAGTTTCAAAACAAAACCGTACATTTCACCCAGCTTGTTTACAATGTAAACTTCTCGGAGGAAAAGCTAAGCGTTATTATGTTTTGTCCCCAGATTTACGATGTTGATAAGGTGTCCGGCGGCACTATGTGTCGTCGCGTTCCTTCTGGCAGCAGTACAGGCGAACTCGGAGGTGAGTCTCGATTAAACTTTTATATAATGAAAAATACACAGTTCACTTCTAATAAAAGTAACAAAGTTCTAAAAAAGCACAACGACGTTAGTACATATTAATGTCACGAGAATATTAAGAGATTGCTTAGAAAATATTGGATTTCTTTCATTGTACCCTTAGGCAATGTTTCTACAAACTAGACCTTAAAAATACGCCATAATGTTTTATCAACGTTTTTAGGTCTTTCATGTACCAATATTATATTAACCAGTACAATTCGAAGATCGTCGATTCGTGTGAATGTGGAAGGATGTAGGTACCGGGGAAGACCTAGAATATTTTACACCATGACCAAATAGACCGTGTCTTATCCGAATAGCAAATCAAGAGTATCCGTAACAAGCGAGCATGTATGAGACGAACTATGAGAGTGGAGGTAGCCAGAGAGGTATGTAAGAAGAGAACCTGTTTGAACGATGTACTCTCTCCCCCCCTCGCAAGGGATCAGGCGTGGTCATATATCTATATCATCACGCCAGATCCCTCCCTACTTTGTCGTCTATCTAGATAGGTACATCATCTACATCTATCTATCTAGATAAATAGATGTAAGACAAAGTAGAATTCGTGGATTTTACGAATTGTATTTTGCGTATGCCAAATAAATCAGTCTACAATTTATGTAGGTTCTTTACTGATTTATTTGTTATATTGGCTATAAAGATATTCAATAATGAAACAATAGATTGTTCCGTTCGATTTTATTGAACATTAAAAATACTTGCCATATAAAAAATGGAAGTATTTGGCATGTATTTCGTCAATTACTTGTTTGCAGCAACGTACTGAAACTTCAAATAATCCATTTTCTTTATCGTTAAAAGACACAGATCAATAATACTTAAAAATATGAAATAGGAAATTTTCTGTAAAATTAAGATGAATACCTACACAAAAAAAACTTCCTATATTGAAATAAGTATCAAGATTTATAATAATTTGAACTTATAAAAATAGGAGAAAATTAATAATACCGGTCTTACAGGAGACATATTATATCTTTAATAACAATATCTTCTTTTAAAATAAGAGTCATATTTATTCTTTCGTAGATCCTAGTTTCATACATTGTACGTTAAAAGCTACTCGTATTTTCTGTTGAAAAATGTTTTATAGAGCGCAGTTTCTTATCTAAAATGCAGTATTTTAAGGTGAAGGCTTTCATACAAGTCAGAATGATATAGGTAGCAAACGAATATGACATAATAATATGATACTAATAATAGAACACCGTCACGCCTTTATCCCCCAAGCGGGGGTGGCGGAGGTGTACTGAGTACACCCACTTTTCACCGACGATGTTAGGTCCCATGTAATAAGGGGCGAGCCTATTGCCATATACCGGGCACAATTCCAGACTCCGGACTCATACTGGGAATTTTTCGTTAGTAAAACTTCATTTGTCCGACCTAGGATATCAACCCAGGACCCCGTGATCGTGAATAATAATAGAATATCGAAATATGCTCGCTACATGCCTGCAATAGCATCTATTAGAGAACTCGAATACTCATTACCGACATGTTACCGACATCCAAGCTTGACTAAAGCGCCCTAGTGCGATTTGACCTTAAACCGTTCCATTTAACCAATATAAAAGTTTAAAAGCAAAACTTCAGAAAGTTATCTTTAAGACTTCGTAAAAACACTTAAAACTCTTTACTCACCTTCACCAAATTATAAATAAAAAATCAACTTTTAAAACGAACCAAAATTACTTTTAATTTACGATAATCTATAGGTAAGTAGTTTATATTTTAGTAAACAAAAAATATCAAGTATAATTAACACATTCTATATCATTAATTACCTTTAAATAGCCATTAAATTAATCACGATTAAAACATCGTTAGGCGAATAGGCCACACGATACGAATGATCTAAAAAGAACAATAAAGATTCAATTTAAAAATGATCGAAGTATAATACAGAATCGTATCCCGTTTTCTCGAAATGAACGGATGTATAGTCTTCTTTCAATCATATTAGTGGAACATCTCATTGTATGGTAAACAAACGGTACATATTATTAGACTATTGCACAAGAGATATTTTGCAAGATATGTTTGTATTGTGTTCAACTTTTAACGAATTAAGAAACGTTGTTGCAAAAGGTAAATTAAGGATGAGCTTTGCATGCAAATAGCCTTCCACTCCGACCGACTAACGTTCTCATACAACATATTATTCATCATCATCATCATCATCTCAGCCTATACTTGTCCACTGCTGAACATAGGCCTCCCCAATCGCTTTCCAGCGTAACCGGTCCGATGCCACCTGCATCCAACGATTTCCTGCGATGTTCACAAGATCGTCGGTCCATCTGGCAGGCGGTCGTCCTACGCTGCGCTTGCCAATACGTGGTCTCCACTCCAATGTATAATTTATTTATTTATTATAGTCCTTTTCACTAGTCATGGGTACGTGACGTTTAGAATGTGACGTTTCTAGAAATGTGGTGAGTGTGAAATACGTAGAATGGATTGAATATCAAATTGAGAAAATATATAAGGAAGAATGAACCGATATTATTAAAAATAATTTAAGAACAAAAAACGAGCAAAATAAAAATAATCTCATTATTTATTTACGAATCAAGCCATGGGTCAGAAAAATCGTCTGACAAATCGCTTGATTCGTCGCCTACGGGTATTATTATTAAAAAATCTATAAAACTCTCTGTGTTAATATGTCAAGATAGCACATCCACGTTTATTTATTTATTTCTTGACCATGAGAATACTAAATATTACAGTCAGATACACAGAATAATACATTTGTAAAAAAATCGACAATCGATTTTGTACATTTTAAAAACAACATATCGATTATAACAATTTCATTGTGTCAGTCCCTAAAACGAAAACGTTTCAATTTACATAATTGAGTAATAGAGTTTTATTATGTTTTAAGTTTTTTTTAATAATTACACAAACTTATGTATATGATTCAAATGAAAACTAAAGTAGATTTTAATGTATTTATATATGCCTGTTTATTTATTGGATTCTATATTTACAATAATCTTAAATACAATATGCGTGAAATGGAATATTATCAAACGTCACCGTACCCATGTGTCCTCAAAAAGACTATATTTTAATCACAACAAAAAAATCATACACAATAAAACTGTTTTTATCTCAGTAATTGCCTTGCTACGACTGTCGCTACTCGTAAATAATTCCATTCCAAGAATGTATTAATGCCGCAAATCTTAAAAACAGAATATATTCAAACAGTATTGTACTCTATTTAAATACAACAATAGTAATTTCACAAGCTATCGAACAATAACTGATTATAAATATTTAAACATTTTCCCATAAGACCATCTCATAACAAATAATTAGAGTTGCATAACTTTGCGGCTGCTTCTGTACCATTAACGCCATAGAATCTACATTATCGATTACGAGTTGATTGCTAGACACTATAAACCGACCGAATTCATTCATCTTTCATGTCATTGAGTGTTGGCACAAATTGGTCACTCTGTGATTTTGTAAGTTAGGCAAACATTGTGGCCCACGTGAATTTGCACTTTCGACACTATGTTTGATTTGGTAAAAGCTGTGACGTAGTTGACACATATTTGCAAACGCATCGACATTTGCGTGATGTTTACTTTATTAATTTGAAATTTTGATTTCGAAATACACGTACCTACCAACTAATACAACGTTCCAAAGAGACCTCTAACCGGAAAATCGGAATGACTAATTTCGTAGAACCAAAATTGGAGTCAGGAATTTTAAAAAGCACTTTGTTCTGTAGGTATCAAACATAAATGAATCAGTATATTTCAATATGAAACGCATTGTATTTCCTACCTTTAAACTGATATAACAACTTTACCACAAGTTTGTATTTGTGTATACATCTATTCACAAACCGTAGCCAATTCAATTATTTGTACTTTCTACGAATTAGTATTCGATTGCCCTCACCTCTTGGTATCGATCTCCGCCTTATTCAACAACAAAACCGATTCCCACCGCTCTTCATTCATTGTTTTATCCTATGAAACCAATTGGTTCGTTGAAAATAGTTTTTGTTCGGTCACGGGTGGCGGGTGTCCTCGCAAACTCACTTTCGCCTGTTTGGCCAGCCACTCGAAATGTTTCATTCTGTCACGAGCGCCCCGTTATATCAATTTCCAAATGGAAAACTGTGGAATCAACCACAGTTCGGATTTGTTCCGTTATGTGCGGTTTGAAAATATCCACGTGAAATAGTCGGCAAATATATATTGGCAAATAAAAGGAAAACATTATGGATGCACCTATGTTTCATGTATCTAAAATGAAAAGTCCAAAAAGTAGTAGAGACACGTATTTAGCCGTAAAGTGCGCGTAGCGATCACGAGGGTTTAAATCCTAGATCGGACAAAGATTAATTTTTCGATAAACAAATCCAGGCCCAGCCTGGTATATAGGCACGCTGCCTATTACGTGGTATGTTCGTCTGCAAACAGTGGGTGTACATAATACACCTCTGCCATCACCGTTCGAGGAACACATGCGTGACGGTATTTATTTCAGTTATCCTGCCACTTTCTCATTCAGTATTAACTTAGGATAAAAATAAGATCTGAAGGACAAGTTAAAAGTCTCCGTAACCGGCAAGCGTGTATGAGAAACTATTAGAGTGAAGGAAGCCAGAGAAGTATGTAAGGAAAGAACCTGTTGGAACTCTGTACTCTCTGCCTATCTATAGATAGATAAAAATAAGATTACACAAAAAATATTACAATTATCAAAACATCATACACAAAGATAGGCTTAGAACAAAGGCTCATTGTCGTAACTATGTCAAATACGAGCTAACCCGACGGCCTGTGAAACAAGATTTCTAAATATGGGTCCGGTAATACGACGCCCGACCTACACAGTTTACCCCGACATGAAGGCCTTGCGTTTCCAGTAACTGTTGTTTATAGCAAGACATGGTTTCGGCAAACTTATTTATATCGTAGTACCACTATTAAATACAGGATATTGCCCTATACAAATACTTGCCGCTTTCTCTAACCCTAAATACACAAAACAAGAATACTAACTTATCAACGAACATGGTATATTTCATGTCAGTAAGAAAATAAAAATTATTACATACATTATTTTCATTTCTGCTTTCGTTAGTTGCAACATTGCAACCAAGCAGAAGTTAATTGGTGTAATTTTAGCGTTCAGGTATCTTTAACAAATTATAAAAGTTCGTTATTATTAAAGCATCGCTTTCTCCAACCTTCACTACACAAAACACAAATATTATCTTAAGAACAACCATGATGTATTTGGTATCGGAAAGTAAATTAAAATAAGTAAATGAATTATTTTAATTTACTGCTTTCGTAAGTTACAACAACACACCAACACGGAAGTTAATTAGTATAATTTTAAGGGTCAGATAATGTTTAACATATTATAAAACTACATACCATATAAAAACATCATATTTTTAAATAAAACCATAACATCGACCTCTCAAAAGTCCTTTCTAAGAAATAAAGTGATATAAAAATTCGTTCCAGCGTACCTCAATGAATTTCGAAAACTTTCATAGACAGTGGTTGGGAAATATTTATCAAAGGAAACACCCAAACAAAATAATTATGAAGATCAAAGTAATCAGAATTAGAACTTTACGCGCAACTGTCCAAAACAATTCCCCGAACTTTACTGATCTAATAATTTTGTTTTATTTTACAGGGCAACCTCTTCACGTGTCCAAATGGTAAGTCAAACGATTACTTTATTATTACACTGTTAAACTTTTGCCGATATTTCAAATAACTCCACTCGAGGGTTCGGACTTATATTTAATTAAAATCGAGGCCAACCTCGGTTTACCTTTGGGAAATATAAATATCGTTACATACTTTGTTACTTTACGGTTTAATAAACAAGATACGGATAACTTTTTTATACAGGAATAATAAAATAAGATAGATACTTTTTTATTTCAGTTAAACGTGTCAAGATTCATGACTAGGCCTATCTGAGTAGCTATAGAAAAGCCTAGGTGGATTTTTCATAGTTGGATATTTTCCAATATATCAACGATCCATGTTATTTTTTACTACATCTAAATAGACTGCGGTAGAGAAAAGGTCGTGAGGAAGCGCGGAACTATCATAAATCGCCTAATCTTCCCTTGCTTAACAAAAAACGATAGTTACCAATACAACGTGACAACGTCTCTCTTGAAAGAATTCCAAAAAAGATACTATACTGATCGACAGCCTACTCTATAAAACCAGTCCTGTTACTGAGATGCGGTCTAAACAAAAATAATCGCTGCTATTCGCCTAAATCGCGGCATGTTAAGTTTTAAATGTAGTAGCAAGGAGATGTTCTTAAAACTAATCTTGAGTACCACAAACTACATTACAATGTACAAAATCTCTTTTATTATGTTCCATCCAGCGAAATTGTACCTTTTTATCGAAGTACCTCCTAAAATGTAGACCGAAAACCGCAAAGCAATCAAGCCGTAAAAGTAAATTAGATTTTCCTGGGTCCTAAGTGGAGCTTTAAAATCTAGGCACAGAACCGGCTTCCCAACTGCCTACTGTATCCAAGAGAAGGATACAGTAAAAGACAAGCTTAGCCCTCGGCAAATGAAGTTTCACTTTAATTTGCCCTAAATCTAGTTTGTATTTCGGGTGATACTGTGACATTATTAGTGGAATAAATTTGACCTTTTTGCTTTATTCAGGTAAATTTAATAAATCTAGGAGATAAACTTGACATCAATATCACAGTTTTATGCAAATATAAGCATCAAAGTGGTTGGAGACACAAGTAGTTTAGTTGGTGCTATTCTATCGAGTAGGTAACTATGGTTTTAAAAACCATATGGACATATATATTAAAACAAATATATTAAGTTGGGTTGGTGCTATTTTACTACTATGTTGCCATGGGTCCTAAAACCAACTCAAATTTAGTTGAACTTACTTAAAAGTAATCTCAACGTAATAGGAGACAAGCCTATTATCATTATGAAAAGCTACTTGTGTAACTTACTTAATCAAGTAACTATATTCCTTCCAAAATGGAATTCTACCTAAGTTATGT
Organism: Phalera bucephala; assembly: GCA_905147815.2. Lineage (NCBI taxonomy): Eukaryota > Metazoa > Arthropoda > Insecta > Lepidoptera > Notodontidae > Phalera > Phalera bucephala. The sequence continues at coordinate 16,419,117 of LR990612.1, forward strand.
AAACAAGCAATTAATATTCGGACTTAGCATAATTACCGAATTGCCAAAGTAATAAACACTGTGACAATTAATCACGCCAATTAACGCATTGTTACGTCGATGGTTACATAAATACCTGATTTATAATTAACTTAATGTCCAAGTATTTAACGTTTTTGTGAATAGATAATAATAAGTCGTCTTAAGGCTTTTACGATCGAATCGAGCAATCAAACAGAAACCATCAAATTACTTGATCAACTTCATACATTTGCAGAACAATGGTGATCGAAAATATAAAGCACCATTCACAATCCCCAAAGATTTTTTACAATATTCGTATCAAAATCAAGCATTAATAATATTGCTTAATCGTAAGGTCTACAAATATTGTGCTAGTGTCTTAAAACATCAATTACTGTGTCTTAAATCATATCCATTTAACATAAAGCTAGGATTTACTTAATGCAAGATTAAACCTAAATTCGCTAGGCCGCTACAACTAATCTACCTAACGCGCTGGAACCCTAAGGCAACCAGTTTTACCACATTAGTGCGGGTCAGTAGAATTTGCATTACGAAATGTGTTAAGCAGCCAAGAAGACAGGTATCGTTGCCATTTCCTGTACGGCCACCAAGTGTTTTGCAACTAACCTGCAAGGTACTGTTCCCGTGCATCTATCAAGTGTTTTGTAAATAACCTAAATGATCAATGTTTCGCGTCCTCCACATTATTGTTGTTTCTAGCACCACGCTTATATTACAAATGGTTAAAATAGACAATAATAGGTAATTATGGTAAATACTGCACAATTTAAACTATAACTATATAAACCCTAGCTGGACTTTCTACAGTCGCTAACGCTTGTAGAAAAGCAAAAATGTCACATGAGAACAATGCCCTAGCGATTGCGGCAAGAGATTAAAAGCCCTTTAAGCAGTCATCTGCACTCGCTTCACTCTTTCTATTTCCCTTAGACTAACACTCGTATCTATAAACATGTCTAAGCAGTAACTTTTACTCAAGCATTAACGTAGCACATCATTTTTATTATATAGTTGAGAAACTGTCAAAAGTAAGAAATGTCAAAAGTTAGCCAAGTACAGAATTCTCACAGAAACACATGACATTGATAAATTCTTAAGACTTAGTAATTTAATGTCTATAGATACGGGTGTAAGACTGGTCTAGACTCAGCATTACTAACAAAAATGGCGCCAAAGGGGTCTTAGTTTCGCACTATGTGTGCTAAAGATGCGCGGCTGCGAATAATCCGACTATTGGAATCATCTACAACTACTAATTTTCTAATTCGACTTGAATATTCGTAATATACTAATTTTTATTATCTAGATTATGAATGAATTATTCGAATGATTCGCCGCTTCTCGCGCCGAAACGAATTACGTGTGCGAGTGAGTAGTAAAAACTAAACTAAATAATAACGCTCTTGCTGATTTGTGTTTAAAAATGCGTTTTAATACAGTTTCTAGTTTACAATTTAAATATAATCCGCGCGCGCTAGTCAAGTGCTGGAATGGAACAAACGGCTTATAGTACAACTTTTGAAAAGCGCTTACAGTGCTTCTGCACAAAAAGCGCCCGTGCAACCTCCACGTTTGCACGGCTACGCTGCGGTCCGAATGATGCTAACTTGCTTAGGTCATGTCGACTGCCATAATGTAGTATACTCTGTGATGCGCCCGATAGGTAAATTCATTATTCGTTAATCGAATTTTTTATTCATTATTCGTTCATTCAGTCGAGCCAGTCAAAGCCATTCGACTTTGTTAGCCAGGCAGTTAGTAACTAATTTTCGTGAATCATTCGAATAATTCCATTCAAATAATTCGAATGATTAATAAAGTCGAATGATTCGAATGCATCATTTACAGACGCGCATCGCTAATGTGTGAGTGAGGCGAGTGTTAATTTTTGACATTTTGTTTATAAGCTGCCAATGTGCGCATACGCGTGCCGGTGCGTACTAGGATTTACCTACCATATGGGTAGACAATTGTTATACCAAAACACGCGCGCGATGCTCCATCTACATAATTAAATCATCTAAGGTCTTTCTTTTTGTTCATAACTCACTCTACAGTCTCATGACTATGGGGCGTATTATGAAAATAGGTAGGCGCTAGATAGATGATGATAGATGTGATACATTATATCCCTAAATTATTTCTCCATCTGTTCGTAAGCTGCACAATGTTTTAAATGATTATACCTGCCTACACAGTAAGAACAATCTACGAAGAAACTTGACGCAACACGGCTTCGTGATCAAACGTGAGCTTTGCATAAAGCAATTCGACCTTTGCGCAATTATGAAACTCATTCGCGTTATAATGTGCAGTTGCGTTTATTTGAAAAATATTAATATGAATTGAAGTGGTGAAGCTGGCCATATGTTGCTATTATTGCTTATTAGAGCATTGTTAAAACTACAATATAATCAAGTGATATTCGCTTTTGTAGTAGCAACTATTATTTTGAGAATATTTTACTACATTTAATAATGTAAGAGCATCAAGGCGCAACATTTAAAAAATACACTTTCTTAATCTATCTACAATCTTTTCTAAATTAGTTTTAAGGTATAATAAGCTCAACATTTATGCGAAACATTTTTTGGTAACTGAATCATCAGTGCTGCCAATTAAATATTAAAGGCAGAAACTTGAATGGAGACGTGGGTTATTCAAACTGATTGCAGTTGACAGTGACAAAGCACAAATTACGCAAAAGCATTACTCAAAAGCCACTAGCCGCAAAAATGATTAACTTTTAATCAAGATTCAAAGGAACCTACATTTGAAACAGATCGAGCAAATGGATCGTTACAGTCTTTTAAAACGAATATTACCTTAATTCTGTTCGTCATTCATAAACGATGTCTTGTTTTCCTTGCCGTCCGATCTCTTCGCGGTTTTAACAACGACCTTGCGTTCGCGCATCCGTCTGGCTAAGCTAAGTAGACACTTGATGACTATATCGTATGGAATTGCGCATTATTCTATGAAATATCTATCTATGCATCTATATCATCACACGAGTTCCCTTGCGGGTATCGTTTAAATAGTTCTAAGATTTTTGTTTACGTGTGTCAACAGAGGCTTAACGAGCACAAATATATTGACGTTAAAGTAATACTGTCGCAAACGCGTCCTATCTCGTCAATATTTTAATGATAAGGCCTTAGGTCTCTAATTATCCTTAATAGGGAAGTAAAATAAGTTTTAGCTACTACTTATGCAGAAAAAATACCATCGATAACCACGTTTGGGATGAAGGCCGAACAAAATATTGTGGACCAATTGAAAACCTTGATTTGTGATCACTTTTACTTAAGTAGATATTGCACGCTTGTATTATGACCCTCATTCGAAACCGAAATATGTCATATTGAAATATCACATTGATATTACCAAATTTATCAACAAAATATTCATCAATGTGAATATATTAATTTCTGAAATATGCAAAATATATGATTTTTGTACAATCAACAGCAAATGGCGCGCTCAGAATGCGAGTAATTTTAATATTGTACCTGCGTACAAATACAAAAAAAACTATCGCTAATTAAGCCACGTAAATTTTAATATGTTATTATTTTAGTGTTTAACACAAAAGCTACCCTTTACCATCCTTATATTGTAATTGTAATGGCCAATAGGAGGTGTATAATTATAACATTTTATTTGGTCATAAAAAAACACCGTCACGCCTATATTCCCCAAGCGGGGGTGACAGAGGTGTACAGAGTACACCCACGTTTCGCCGACGCTGTTAAGTCCCATGTAATAAGGGGCGAGCCTATTGCCATATCCGGGCACAATTCCACTCTGGACTCATACTGGGAATTTTTCGTTAGAAAAACTACATTTGTCCGACCTAGAACCCAGGACCTCGTGATCACAAAGCGATGTGCTTTGCCACTAGACCAACAAAGCAGTATATGGTCATGATATTAAAAAAGCTTCTAAGCGCCCAGAATCGTACACATACAATTATACTAGATCTCTCGTAGGATAAGCAAAGAATAACAATTTTTCTCTCTATCTATATTATCAGCACGCCACATCCCTTGCGGGGTAGGATCAGTTTATAGTTTTTCTAATATGTTTACCTCGTCTCTGCCTTTTTACGTTATCGTCTCTATTCTTGGACTCGATCCTCCGATATGGTCGAAAATTTGTACAGGATTTTATATTCATGCAATGTTTATTCCTCAGTAATTCAACAAAATTTAGATTTTCGGTTAAGAACTTTACAAGTAAAAAATGGACTCAGACAGCGCAGTTTTAATTTAAATTAACTCCACTAAACCGCTAAAGGATTCCATTCCAAACCGAGAGCCATAAAGCATGGTGGATTGAATCGAGTTTGTCACACGCTGTCGGTTGACATCTGCCACATAATTAGCGTAGGAAATTGCCTCTCGACACACGTACAGCGGATCTAACCAACACAGGGATTAGCACGTAAAGATTGACGTTAGCATGACGCTAGCGAGTAAGTGTGCTGTCACGTTCATGTTTATATAGTAAATTTGTAGTGCGACAAGGATGGCGTATCAACTCGCTAGCGTAACATTAACGACAATCATTTCGTGTTAAGCCCTCAGTGCGCAATGTCCTTATCGATAAGCACCTCAATTGGCATACCCATATAGATAACTTAGTGGTTCGGACAAGAAAATTAATTTACATTTTTAAAAAATTACGCCATTCTATTGATATAAAAACTTTGATGTCAGTTTATTTTGCTCTCGGCCAGTCAATACTCCTTTATTGCGTCACAGCTTGGGGCGGAACATACAAAACCTACTTTCTTAAATTGGAGAGGGCCCAGAGAGCCATTCTCAAGGTCATATACAGTAAACCTTACATATATCCCACCGAACAACTTTATAAGGAGTGTAATGTGCTGACTGTGAGAAAGCTCTTTGTTCTACAATCTATACTTAGGAAACATCGTGCTCCTTTTATAATACCCACAAAACGGCGTACGGATATTGTCTTCCCTAATATCAAGCTTAAAACTACCTTTGCCAAGCATCAGTTCTACTATCTTGGTGGTAAACTTTATAACAAAATTAATCGTATCCTTCACATGCATAAGCTAAACTTATACGAATGTAAGAGTCAAGTAAAACTATGGTTGTTGTCACTAAATTACGATGAAATGGAAAAATTTATATTTCCACAAACTTAAAGAATAGTCGCACCGCTTACATTTACACACAAATTCACAGACACACACACGCACGCGCACACACACACACACACAAGCAAGCACAGAAACACATGCACACACACGCGCGCACACACACGCGCACACACACACACACACACACACACACACACAGGCATCCCGCATACACACACACCCTCTTGGATCTCATATTTTTATAATTTATATTAGTTTCAGTTATTTTAGTTTTAAAGTACATACATGCTAAAGCCAATAATGCTTTTCTTTGCTTAAAGTCACTGTAATCCGACGATCTCTATTTCGGTGCAACTGTTTCATACATAAAAGGAGGTACACTGACTTTCAAGTCACAGGTTTAGAAACCTAGTTTGATAGTCAGGGGATCTATAATTTTTCTGTGTTACTGTACCGCATGTCATAAAATAATGTAACAAACATATCAACCCTTTTGAAATAAAAGAATTTTGAATTTTGAATTTGAATGTCGTCTAATCAAACACTACCTTTACGTTGGTACTAATGGCCTACGGGATGTGTTAAACCCGATTTACATTCAGCCCTTGCGGTAGTAGAATATGGATACAATGTGGGCAAGAAGTTTACATAATAGCGTATCGCTGATGTAATGGAATAAAGGTATAACTTAAAAAGCTTTACAGTTGATATAATAATATTAGCCTATACGAAAATTTGCCACGCAAAGACCTAGTTTCACAAATTGAGGTGAGAGAAATTAGGTCATACTCCACCACGCGGACCCAGTGCGGATTGGTGGAGGCAGGTTTCGGGCTACTTGCTGTGGGAACTTATCAAGCCGCCTATAAGGCTTCCAACTTGCCCTAACAACTACCACAGTAAGTAGTAGCCGGGACTTACAACTTAACGTGCCTTCGAAGCACACTAACACTCGCATATGAAAATATCAAACGGTCGCCAATCTCAGACTTACCGAGCCGACCTTGGTGATTGGTAAGGACACCGCGGTTACACAGCTCTCTGAGCGCCAAGAACTGGTGAAATGATGCTTAAAAATGGTTTTGAAATAAAAGTACCTATTCCACTAAAAGTTTTTAATTACGTTCATATTGCATTTGGTAAGCGATATGATTGCTTTGTTTATCAAATAAATAACCACTCAGCACATTTTTATGTCCAATTCTCCCCAGCCCAAAGTCCACACAGCCGCGATTCTCACGCACTCGCCAATTTCCAATACAAACAAAATGAGTTCCAAACTTTAATGAAAATTTAAATAAACAAAGAAATGACGACATTCCCAATCCTGATTGGTGGTCGGTGCCCCCAACGCGTTAATTATTCTAACTTCGGTAACAGTATTACGCACACATTTCGTTTATTTGTACAAACGAAAGTAAAAGCTTTTAATTAGAACCCAAAATGTTCAATACTTTCAAACAAGTCCAAATTAGCGTTTAATTGTTGTATCAACTCGTACGTATTTTAAAGAAATAGTTTGTATATGTATGAAATTTCTCTTATTATGAAAATGATAATATAAAAATGACTTTCAAATTAAACCTACCAGTTACTTTCTAGCAATAATGTACTACCTATGGTAAAATACGTGGAGTAATAGGTGCGTTATGGTACCCATGAGTTACCGCAGTAGATGTAAATATTATTTATTTAAATTTATTACGTTTTTTGGTGTTTAGCTCGTTAGAATTAAACCGTGGTTAATTTATGATGAGGTAGCCGGAATTATTATAATTACAGTGAAATTGAAATAGCTACACGTGAAACGCTTGGGAGCCTAAATAAACATTTACCTCATCATAAGAGTAATTCCACGTAATTAGATCCTGCGATGACATAATGAGGAGCTAATAAAATTATGTGAAGCCTACAATATTTCAGTGAAAATATTACAGGTTATCAAAGGTTACACAATCCGGTTATACAATCCGGAACGAAGTTATTCGTCAGAGAACCAAGGTTACCGATATAGCTCAGCGAATTAGCAAGCTGAAGTGGGCACATATGCTGCAGAATCGATGGCCGTTGGGGCAGGTTGGGTGATGATATTCGTAAGGCAGCGGGCAGAGATTGGAGAAGGAGAGCTGAAGATCAAGCTCAGTGGCGTGGCATGGGAGAGGCCTATGTGCAGCAGTGATGTATGATAATGATGGATGATGTGTATGATGATTAAAAGTTATTCTGTAGTATTCTTGTCATAAGAGTATTTTTAAGATAACTTATTATAGTCGCAATGTTTTGGCTATAAATCAAAATGGTGGCACATGCTGTTATTCAGTACAATAATGCGTTCAGAGTACTAGTGGCACTGCCCCGATCCTGTAGCGCATCAGGGATGTTCGCAGACGCCAGTGTAGATTGCTTCTACACAACAATGCGGAAAAGGTGCGCATTTCTAGTACTCAGGGTGTGGAGCAGCTCAAACAACCTGCTGAATAGGATTTCCAGTAGGCTGGACTGTCTTTATGTGAATTACTGCCCGTGAATCCCGTGCGAGATGGCGCAGTATTGAATCGAATATTTGTGAGACGGAATACTAACATAGGTTAAGTTTTACTAACACGATGAGTCCTGGTCACTTACATAAAAAAATTATATTATTATTATTTAAATGTGTAATGATTTTAAGTCACGTCAAAGAATAAATGAGAAAACCTTCATATTAGCAAATTCTAATCAGCATTAGAACATTATCAAGTATTTACATACTTGATGTAACACAATTTCAATAAAACAGATTACCGAATCACTTTCTCACTCAGAGCCAGCGGAGATTGCGATGCTCATTGGCTGACAAAAATGCGGCACACCCACATACTACAAAGGTCAACAGCATATCTGCATAGTAACGAACGTTTTCCCTTTTGTTTACATTTGCAGGACACATAATCAAAATGCAGAAGACAATATTGACTTTACAATATGATAATTGAGTTCAGCCTTGTGAAGGCACATTCGGAGCAATAAATACACAATTCCATATACATGTCTTCGAGGACGTAAAGTTACGGATGTTGTGCATTTTGAAAGTAATCTCACTAATTACATGGCGCTGGATGTTTTACACTAAATAAATCATTCCGCATAATTACCTAGTAGCTATTTTGCTAAAATAGTTTGAAATATAAACTTTTGTTTATATTTCAAACTGTTTTAGCACTTACACACTTTTTCTAAAAATACTTGTCTGCATTTTTTTACAAGCTTTTATTTAACTTGCAATGTTCGTATGCCTGTCTGTCTGTCGGATTCAAATATTGTGATCCATTTTTAAGCATTTACGTCCATTGTGTCCGATTGAGCTAAAATTTGGCATACATATGTAAGCTCGGTGACAATGCAATAATATAGGACCATGGAGCTGGTATGATGATAGAGTCATCTATACAACGTAACTGGCTCGTGTGTAGGCTTCTTAGATTGGTATTGGGAATTAGTATACAAGCAGACAGTGTTCAAGGTCTGATGATAAAATTGAAGTGTGGCCAAAGGAACTACCCAACTACTTAATATAACCCCGCCGTGTTTAAGCTCATTGGATTTGTCTTGACGAGTACTTTGAATCCGGATGATGTACAGGGTCTGATGGTGGATCGGAAAGAAGCCATAGGAACACCTAAACTAAGTCAGATTTCTTCATGGGATTTTTTTTAACGTAGCCCCACACTAGGATTTATTCCTGTATCGTGGGTGCGTGTACGAACATGAAAATTCACATACACAAATACCGAAACAAATAATTGTGGATCACACAAAATTAGTTCCGTGCGGGAATCGAACCCGCGACTATTGTGGACGACACAGTGGGCGGAGCGGCTTAAGCTCTTAACCACTGCGCTAAATCGTCCGTCTTTTTGCTATAAAAGCTTGTTTTAAGATCTTTTTGAATAAAAATTATTACACCGTTATCTATTGGAGCCTGAATATTTAAAACCCGTATAGGCACTGTTGCACGTAATAATCCTTCCATTATTTTTAAGAAGAACATAGTTCTAACTAATCCTCTTAGTGATTTTATAGAGGCATTGCCATTTTAAGTAACACTTTTTACCTTCCCGGCTATCGTGATACTAGAATGAAGGTGTAAATTCAATATGGGTATCAAACGTGTGCCAAACCTTCTTTTGCATACTATTAAAAAACTATGGATAACTGTGGTCATATAACGGTAAAATTAGACGTAAGCCAAATAAAATAAATATATAATATATATATATATATATATATTTGCTTTGTTTTTATTTGCAAAATAAACATTTCTTCCACTACTATCCGATTTCACTACGGAATACGATTAAACACAAGTTAGTTTGGCTTTTCCTAGAATCCGATCGGATGCAATCCACACGTACTCTACTTGTAATTGGATGTGTACTTGATAAAGTCTCTACAATAAAATCAAACGTGGATTTAAATACATACGTATGTCACTTCACTTCAAACCTTAATATGAAATATAATTGTGTTAACAGACATATACAAAATTAACAAATGATGCGAGTAGGTATGAAAGATAGTATCGGTGTAAAGATGAGAAAGGGCATGCTCCGTTGGTTCGGGCATATAGAAAGAATGCCAGAGGAAAGAATGACAAAACAGATATACAATGTGAAAGTGGAAGGATGCAGGTACCGGGGAAGACCTAGACTATCTTACCACGACCAAATAAACCGAGTCTTATCTGATGGAAAAGTCAAGAGTCTCCGTAACCGGCGAGCGTGTATGAGACGAACTATGAGAGTCGAGGAAGCCAGAGAGGTATGTAAGGAAAGAACCTGTTGGAACTCTGTACTCTCTGCCTACCCCGCAAGGGATCTGGCGTGAGGTTATAGATAGATAGAACAAATGATGCTATTTTTTAACCACCGATTCTCGTACAAGTAACCTTATACGTCGGTATATGTAATAATATCGATATTTAATAGTGAGGATCCACTTGTTTGCCAAATTAGGCTATAAAACTTCGCAACCCACAAAGGTGAAACATTCTTAATCTTGTCATATCTGCAGAAAATTTAAGAAGGTGGGAATATTATATTTTTTTATGGCACAAGATCTTATTTTCACCTGTGAGAATACGAAGCCAGTGTAGTTAAGATCATGAACCTTGCTCAATTTAATAAGTGCCAGACTATTGGATATAATATCGAAGTGACTTCATCGTCCGAATGGAAACCTATTCGATACTGGCTGGGTACTCGACTTCGCATACAGATTACATCTTTAGCTCAGACGTTATCATTGTTATACGTAAATTGTGGTTGGAGTCTTTAAACATTTAGACTGGATAAGACAACGTTCTTTTGATGTTAGATTATATTGCTCTAATAAGAACTGAGTTTTAAAGCTAAATGATTCGGGTTACACTCGTATGTACCTACAGTGGATTTAGTTATTCGTTAAGTTACCATATGCATAGAAAATATAACAACGCAATGGGGTGAAATGAGAGGTAGTATGCAAAATTGTCAGTTATCTTTTAGAATCAAAAATGTTTATTGCCCCTCTGCGTTGTCTTCAAAGTCAAATTTAGAACGTACGTATAGTTCCGCACCTCGAGAAGAACGAGCTGCTTATTTTATATTCTATTTGCTAAAACCATTTTTGTGTTCCTACAGGACGTAAAGAGCTATTATACATAACTATCTTTTTTTGATCACATATATCCCTTATAAGGAATGGTAAAGTACCAGAAATACACCAAATAGAAAAAAATAACTCCTAATTTAGTATTCTTGAATAGAAAGGTGTGATTTATTTACCAAGATAATTTCAGGAGCCGAAATCCTGCTACATGTTAGCTACATAGATGTAATCAAAAGAGAAAGGAAACAAATAGTCTATATATCGCCTCTACGAAACCCTATTTAGAGGTCAGAGAATTGGCCGTTAAAGGCTTTCATCCTGTCTGTTAAGAAAGTTACGAGACTTAGAAGTAATTTGAATCACAAAGCGAATTTCTACAACGCTCAAAGTTCGACGTTTTCGATTGGTGGTACATTTGAGGGGTGCTATTTAATTATAGTTACCTAATTTGATTAACTGCATCTTTATTAATAGTAACGATCATCAATATCAGTTGTCTCCAGCACTATCGTGAACATTGTTTATCTGTACACTTGCTAGATCAGGAGAATTGGACTTCTAAAACGTTCGCGGTTGACAATTTTTCCAGAAAAAGATGACTTAACAAGGAATCACCTAATTATCGCGATAATTATCTAATCTCAAAATGAATAGTAGTCCACCATCCACCAAGTAACTGGTCAAATGTACCACGGAAAACCAGTGCAGATTAACGGAATCAGACTTGTAGCCACATATTGTGGAAACTAACAAAGCTACCTATAAGACTTTCAACTTGACTTAGCGATTACCACATGAAGTGAAAATCGGGAAAAACCTAAACATACCTTTCGAAACCCAGGGACGTTCAAAAATGGAAATGCCAGAAATGGCCACTTATCTCTGACTGACAACCTAAGAAGTCTGCGGTACCACAGCGCTTTGTGCTATGTTTAATCGAATTATTACAGTAAAGAAGCACACTGGGCACCTGCAAAGGGGAACGCACTAACCGCCACGGTGAACAGCGGGTTGATGCTCGCGATGCCGACAGTCGCGCATCAGTTACTTTACTCTATAACCCGTATCTTATTATACAAGTTCCAGTTTTCAACGTCTTAATAGTCTTTGAAAACCAGTACTTGTATTTTCTCACATCTGCATCTTGTACTTAATACAAAACTATTACATCATCTATTCAAATGTTACTACGATCGTCCCAACTCCATTCCATTACACAAAACTTGTCTAAAATTGCGAGTGGAATTTTCCTTCCTTTATAGGCTATTAGCCTGCAATGAAGTATGTCCTGCAGGTTAATAAAAAAGGAACTGAACCCAACGCTACGTATTCCGGTGCGATAGCTAATATGCAATCTCAATTAACCGGTAACGTAGTTTATGAAGCTTATGTCAATGAGAACACGGTTCGGAACACTCTAGAGACGCATTAATGTTATTCACTGTGGAGACAGTACTAGATTCTAGAATGGTACTTTAGCAATGCAGACTAATGGTAATTTGGTGCATCTTCTTGCTATTACGAGTAGTTTGATGAGTTCATCACTTTACAGGGAGTTCGAATGTCTTTGAGGAATATTCTTGATTCGTCAAGGTTACGTGACACGTTAAAATATGGGTATTTTTAATACATATTCTCAGACGAAACGAATTATTGTGCGAAAACTAAATAATTTAGTTCCCCTACTATTGTTTTGTTAAGGTTCTTAAATAATGTTCCTTATAAATATTGCTTTATCAATCTTAACAAGCAACGGGAATACAGGCATAATGTGAGAGTATAGCGTTTCTACACATTAGGCTTCAATGACTGTTGTGAAAGGTTTACCGTGTTCCATGTCTTCCAATGAAAAATTATTCTTCGAATTTGATTTCAGTCAAACTATGCTTATTTCTAAGCATAGTTTGATAAATGAAAAAATCTGAAGTAACCGACAACAATGATTTATTGGATACGGTCAGACTTATAAGCAACATTACAATGTCGATAGGTTAGCTCAGGGTTACGCAAGGCTAACGTCTGAGCAACTTCAATTCATCTTGCATATTTTAGCCGTAATATACTCAACTTATTGCAGTAACATCATATATCTACATAACTATGATGTCATAATACAGCTGGCGAGTAGGTATTAGAACTAGGTGCTGAGAGAAAAGATTCCAATTATCACACCAAGGATACAGGCAGATTTAGAACGTAATTACTTCGTTGCAATGTAACACACATATGTCAAATCTTTGATTAAAATATTTATACTGAGACATTAAACTTTGCAATACAGTATGTAAGTGTTTTGTCATGGAAATGGTATTTACGGTCAAAATTTGACAAGCATTTACTTAGGCACTACATAAACTAAAAAGCTTAAATAATTGCAAACAGTAAAGCGAATTCCCATACCACAAACGTTCTAAGAAAGTAAAGTCCAAATGTTAGCAAGCAGACGTGGTTATTGTCCAATAACAGACTGGAATTCCATCGCTTTCACCGACCCAGCCAAGTTATGAGGCTCTAAGATAAATGCAACCGACAGGGCGCGCTCTTGTGCACACTTTAGAAAATTTACAAGTCACGATAATCGTGTGCCTTATGAGATTTTTTAATATCTTTTTTTTCAACTGCCTCGTTGATCTAATGGAGAATAATGCGCTTTGCGTTCACCAGGTCCTGGGTTCAAATCCTAGGTCGGACAAATGTAGTTTTTTCTATTGAAAAAATTCTAGCATCAGCCTGAAATTATGTCTCGTATTTGGCGATAGGCTCGCCGCCTATTACGTGGGACCTAACATCGTCGGCGAAAAGTGGGTGTGCACAGTACACCTCATCACCCCAGCTTGGGGAATATAGGCATGACGGTGTTTATTTATTATTTTTGTTTGTTTTTCTTTTACATTTAAATTAGAACAATTATTATGAAATATTGCGTGCAGAGTTCAGGTATAATTAACAGATATCTTGTTTAATACCATAATAAAGTTAAGCAATAATGCATCTATTCAAATAATTGACACTAAATCTGTCCAATTAGTAACAATTAAGCACCAGACGCCATAAAGTGCTTAAAATATTCTAAAACCTTAACTACGAAAAATTAATAGAACTTGTCCTTAATTTTTGCACACGTTCATTAATTAGAAAAACTATTTTTTCTTCATTAATTCGAAAGCCTAACATTAAACAGATACCCACAATTCTAAATAGTCTGGAAACTTACTAAAGCTAGTAATTTTCTAGAGAAAGCAGCATAAAGTCACTGATAAACTAGGGACGATATTGTGATCGTAAAATGTAAATTCAAACAATATCGGGGATGAATGCCGTGTTATCGATCCACCGTAATTGCAGCCTCCAGTTTTCTATACTACTCTACAGTTCTCTATACTACGAGCTCAAAGCATACCGTTAGGTCCTGGCCTAGAGGCAAACTAATCAAATCCACGGCTGCACACTTCAATAACGAAGATGTAAGATTATCTACCGCTATGTTGCAGTTGTGTCGTTGTATTTCCAGTATGTAGGTCGTTGTACTATTTATTTCGAGAATACCCTAATATGTTAAATGATCTGTTTGATTTTTCATCGTTTATAATATGAAACTGATCTTTTGCTGACAATACAATCCAACAGCAGGTGGTCAGAAACCTGCCTCCACCAATCCGTAGTAGGCTCCACAAAGTGCAGTATGACCCATTATCTCTCACCTCGATATATTAGAGAAGGTCTTTGACCAGCGGTGAGACAATTTAAGCTGATTTATAAAATAAATTATGAAAACACTATAAGGGTTGCCATCCGTACTTTATTATGAGGTATTTTACGTTATTTAGGGTAAGAACATTTAATACTTTATGAAATCTATAAAGTACGCGAAAATATTTTATTTCGCATAGTTTGATTTTTCTAAGATTCATTTTATATAAAACATTAAAAAGAAAAAATATGATTGCAATTTTACGTATACAGCTGAGCAACTAAAGTATTCGCAATTAAAAGCAAAATGGCTGATGTCTGGTGCTAAAATCCGAATCTAACATAAGCTGGATTTAAGAAAACATCATTGTTACAACGAACCATATTAACTTAAAGAAAACTGTAAATACTATAAACACTTTCAAATTGTTACTATCTTTCTCCAATCTATTCGTTATCATAGTCTGTAAAGATGCTGTAAAGCTGTTTAGCAGTAATAAAAGTGATTAAAAATTGCTAAAAAGTAATTAAAAATATATTTTTAAACAAAATAGTAAAATGAAATAAATAGTACTTTATTTAGATACAATGTATTTTTTTGCCTACCTTTAAAAACCAAAGTACATTAATTGCTCAGATAAAAGGTGGCAATCCTAACCATGATATTCATAATTCCCGAAGAGAGTCAGAGATATTCGAAATACTTTCATGTAAGCATTTGACTAAAATATTCTGGAACAGCCCCCGTAAGGCATAGAGCAAATATTAAGTAAAATTTAGTTTTAAGAACCTTCAACTCCATTAAGCGATTTAAAAAATACTAGCCTCTGGCGCTAGTTATTGCCGACAATTCTATTGTTATAAGCACATCTGTTGTCGCATCACAGATGACATAAGTATCTTGACCTTAAGTCCTCCGTATCGCTTGATTAATAAACATTAAGCATAGAAAATTCTGTTATGTATTGTGTATTTTACATAACAGCATGTTATTCTAATGGATGTATTTTAGAATTGTAAATAATCATGTTCCTGATACGATTTTACCAAGTTACCTCAAAAACACGGGACTAATAACGCTACTAATATCTTTTAACATAGTTACACTACATGTTTAAGAGGCTGACATGAAACAAAATTTCAACGATTTTCCATTTCATATTGGGAGCTTATTTTAGACCTACATTTTTAACAGCTTAAGCGGTTATTTTATTCTATTCAGGGCGATTGCAAATCATCATCACTTACAACTTGTTTCACCTACTGCAGGGGATAAGCCTCTTCCCTCTTACGCTACACTCCTATCCTCAGCCAATTTTGGCGTTTGGAAAGTAAACTTTACAAAAATTCCCTACAAAGTATAAAAAGTGAAATTGTTATCAAATTGTTACATTTACACCGTCCAATAATACGAAATTGCCTTTGCGTAGACGATATTGAACACCTTCAAAGTTATGATTGGTCGATCAAGCCGGGCCAGTCACGTGTTCCTAACGACTTTTCCGATGGTTGGGTAAGGCTTATAGTCGGGTGGTAGTTGCGTCAGGTACGGATCATGAATATATTAAGTTTATTATAAACTTGGCACGCATCTACCACAACATTTAGAGCATCACAATCTGGGTCACTTGTTTAGTAAGGCGGACTTAATGCTCGATGCATCCAGGGTTACCAAGTTAGGAATTCAGAATTTTACAAAGACAAAAAATATACACATTACATACGTATACATATAAGCGGTCCCTTTAGACTTGCAATCGTTAATGCACATAACATTGCAATAGATAAATGTTATCCCTCGCAATTTAAAAAAAAAACCTATCCTCTGTGTTAATCCTAGACACCATCTGTGTGCCAAATTTCATCCAAATCCGTTCAGCCGTTTTTGCGTGATTGAGTAACAAACATCCAAACATCTAAGCATACAAACTTTTACATAATAATATTAGTAGAAACTTTATGTATCTTACAATTAGAAGATGATTCACCTATAATGCATATTGCAAGATCACCTTTCATTAATCATTTTTTCTGGCTTCCCAAGTTATATGGGAAAAATATAACGATTTATACTTAGGGACTTATTTATACATCAGTGATTAATTGGTAGTCGCTTAGGTTGTAGCAGTTATTAATGTTAAGTATTTAGGTGTAGGTATTTCGATAACTAGTATTAGAAGTTGACAGCCCTTAATGCATTGGTACAACAATGGTGGTTGAATGTTCAATTATAAGACACCGTGAATTACTTAAGTATTAATGTGGAAATGTATGTTCTGGCAACGCGACATTCTTATTAGACCAGAACCGACGAGATAATAGACACCGGAATAGTAGGTATGAGATGTATGGTCATGATTAGATTATAGTAGGTCAGAATAATAATAATCCAGAAGCCGCGGGCGCGTATCTACGTGAAGCAACAGTTACTACCTGCAAAGCAAGTAGTAACGTACGCGAGTACCTCTGTGACCGTCGTGCAGGGTAACGTGTTCCGCGCGTGTCAAATTAAATTGAATTATGCCGTCTTGTGTCGTTCCTGTCTGTAAAAATGCTGTTGAGATCAAAAAGAAACATGATGGAATCATATTTGATACCTAACTAGCGCATTCAGGTGCCGTATTATTTAAATATCGAATTAATTCTTCCGTCTGTAATTGTCATAGTAAAAGACGCGTTCATTTTGTTAGTGTTGCTAGCATAATTATTTTATTTTCCCTACTTTTATTTGCTGAGGACTTTATTAGTTCTAGTGTTAAATAGTATTAATATAGTTAACTACAACATGATGGTTTTAATATTTAGTTAAGATGATTGCATGATGCATTGATTGAATATGCATTAAAATATACGTTACCATAACGATGATTTTATTACCATCTACTCAAATTTCATCAACGTTTATCCCAAAAAAAAATAATCTTTCCGGACTGCCAACATTACGCAGTTAGAAGGGTGGTGAGTTCGGGTCGTTTGTTGAATTTTTGGCATCACCGCGCGGCGTGCAATTACAACTGGACGCGGCTTCTGGATTATTTCTATTCTAAGTACTAGGTACATTTATAATATTCAACCTATCTATATTATCACGCCAGATCCCTTGCGGCGCAGGCATTTATAAAATTACCTTAATAGTCTCTCTCAACATTTCTAAATAGGTTAGAAGAGACAGTGTTTAGGTCTGGTGATTTGATACAGACCAGCATTTTCGTTTTACCTAATTTCTCTTTCAGCTTTAAGGTCCTATATTTTCTAACCACAGAAGATATATTCTCTTCCGCTTTTCTATGCGAAAAGTCCTTAAAGATATTTGGAATATTCTAAAGCCTATTTTTAACAAACTTTGTTTGGACATCTTAGATGATAGGAACCCATGCCCCATGTCCATTATAATACTTGTCGAATATGAAATAGTTTTACTCCACTATCATGCCCTATTTAAAGGGCAAATATGCGTAACCGGCGAGCATGTATGAAATGAACTATGAGAGTGGCAGACGCCAAAGAGGCGTGTAAAGAACCTGCACTCTGCCTACCTCCCGAGGCGCATAGGTAAATAGATACTCCACTATTAGAATAACGGTTTTGTTTCCATTTGTTTTATACTATCGAGGAAGCCAGAGAGGTATGTAAGGAAGGAACCAGTACTCTCTGCCCCCCAAAGGAATTTGTCTTGATAATATGATGGATACTTGAATATCGTTTCTTTTTCCATCTTCGTTATGTAATAAAGGCAAAAATTGTCAGTTGTACATATCTTTTTCTAATGAGACAATGCGAGCTTTGTGCTTGTTTGTAGACTCAATTGAGCGGCGCGCGGGCAGCCTTGAGGGCTCATGTTTGTAATCAGTGAAAGGCGCCACCTCGATCACACATTGCCACGGCGTGATTCATTGATGACTTTTAATATGCGAACATATATGATCAACTGCCGCGTTCGTCTCATGTCGAATAATGGGCGTAGCAATATGAGGTCCTGGGTCGAATCTAGCCAGTAGAAAAACTTTCAAGTAACCGTCCGAAGTCTGGCATTTTACCCGGTATAATGACAATAGGCTTGCCCTTATTACATGGGACCTAACATTGTCGGCGAAAAGTGGATATACACAGTACGCCTCTGCCCCAAAGCTTAAAGAATACAGCCGTGATGGTGATTATTTTACGAACCGTAGTAGATGTAGAAAAATCATTATATTTTCAAATGAAGAGTTTGATTGACCGACTTCAAAAGCTTAGTTTAACATATCGTTGGCCGGATTTAATACAATTTAAGAATTGCGGGACAAGTCATACATTTTTTAAATAAAGTTAGTATTTTAACTTATCGCCCATACCCTCAATGGCTAAAAACGAAAGTTTTTAATCAGTGCGTCCTACCTGTAATGACATACGGAGCCGAAACGCGGCCACTCACTGTGCGGCTTGTCCACCAGTTCAAAGTCGCTCAGCGAGCTATGGAAAGAGCTATGCTCGGAGTTTTTCTTAGGGATCGAATCCGGAACGAAGTTATTCGTCAGAGAACCAAGGTTACCGACATAGCTCAGCGAATTAGCAAGCTGAAGTAGCAGTAGGCAGGTCACATATGCCGCAGAACCGATGGGCGTTGGGGCAGACTGGTTCTTGAGTGGAGACCGCGTGTCAGCAAACGTAGTGTAGGGCGCCCTGTAGCTAGGTTGGGCGACGATATTCGTAAGGCAGCGGGCAGGGTTTGGAGAAGGAGAGCTGAAGATCGAGCTCAGTGGCGTGCCATGAGAGAGGCCTAAGTCTAGCAGTGGACCGACACGGGCTGATGATGATGATGATTTTAACTTTAAAACTAAAAAGCGGAAAACACTTGTATGTTACATACCCTATACGTTGAACATACACATAAAGCCAAACAAAAATTGTTGTCATCCGTCTCAAAACCCACATATTTAGCCAGATGCAGTAAATGGTAGCAATTACAGTCAAAAACACGTATTAGACACAGCATTGACATTTACATGTAAGGTAACAGCAGTTCATATGGTAGCTACAAAAATGTATTTTTTATTAGATCATACAGACAAAGATGAACAGATCATTCATTCTCTTTTTACAAGTTTGATTTTTATTTCATTAAATTCCATTGAATTATTATTTCTCTTACTCTGGTAGAAATCGAACAGCTGATCACGTATGCGCAATTCCTAAAAAATATATTTTATAGGAAATAAACACTGAATTTTGAGCAGGTAAACTTGTAAACGCCTACATCGGTACTACATATTTTTTTATTAAGCCGGAATGGCCACCTTGATAATCATAACAATAATAAACGCAGGCAACATACTATCATAGATACCACTTACACACTTGGGATTGCCCAAGCCACACATTTCAATTTTAAATTAATCGGCAAGAATTTTAGTTATTTTTTAAATTCTAAAATATTCACAGATCCTAAGATATCCCTGTGGATATCTTCTTTTCTATCTATACCTGTGTATACAAGAATAAATTTGAAGTTTGTTCAATGTATCACAATCGTGTCTCAGTCGTCCATTATTGGTACATGTTAAAGTGTATTTGTGATAAAGGTCAGATGGCCACAAGTAGTAAGTCAATCTCCGGTGCATATCCGCATATCCTTCAAAGTTCACCTTGCTTAGAGCACTCGACACAATTGATCTCCACACACCGTGTCGGCGACCCGTCGACATTGCCTCTGTCCTGTTTAGCAAGAGCCTTATTGGTACAACTTGATTTCAATATTCATAAATACTGTGGGATGCAGACATTGTTTTATATGACAATATGTTCATTATTCATGTGCTCCACCAACGTCATTGGCCTCAACAAGTCCTAAAAGAATTTACTATTGATATAAATTAAAATTGGAAATGGATTACTGACCTCTATCGTTTGGATTGGCTGGATGTAACACGTAAAATTTCTGGTATTTAACTATTTCATAAAATGTTCATAACTATTTCGTAGCGCTTTTATTTATTCGGTTAACATTAGGATGATAGTAATCGGCATGTCTACATGGCAGAACTTCTTTGTACGGAGATATCCACAGAGGCTTTTGTTTTTGGCCTAATAGTGACAACAAGCCAATTTTTCTAATTTGCTGTAGTTTTCTGG
Organism: Phalera bucephala; assembly: GCA_905147815.2. Taxonomy (NCBI): domain Eukaryota; kingdom Metazoa; phylum Arthropoda; class Insecta; order Lepidoptera; family Notodontidae; genus Phalera; species Phalera bucephala. The sequence continues at coordinate 16,439,707 of LR990612.1, forward strand.
TATTACTTGACTTTGGCGGAATACACTATTAAAGTGTTCATTCAAATAAGAAGTAGAACATGTCCACAGAGAAGAATGTCTCCGTAAAGATATTGTCAACATTGCAAAGTGCTTTCATAGCTATTGATTCATCTCCATAAAGGTATGAATTTAACAAGCACATTACACGCTATACAAATGGAGCGCAATCTTTTTTTTATTATTGTTAAACGTTGCCCCACACTAGGATTTATTCCTGTGTCGTGGGTGCGTTTACAAACGTGAAAATTCACAAACAAATACCCAGACCGGAACAAATAATTGTGGGTCACACAAAAATTTGTCCCGTGCGGGAATCGAACCCGCATTATAATTATAATGATAACAAGAATAAGCCCGCAGGGCAGCTTGTGGCGAGCTGTTGGTGAGTAACGACACCACGGACCCGAGTGCTTCAGAGAGTCGAACAGGGCCCCTAACTCGGCGTGTCTTCGTCGGTCGAGTGGAAACCGAAGGGTGCCTGCAGGACTCTCGGCTCTGGCTAGCCTTAATTGGCCGTCCAGAGAGGAGCCGTGAGAGCTATATCGACGTAGGAAGATAATGCGTTCCTACGTCGATGTACTCCAGGGGTGGAAGTGTTAAAGGGCATAACGCCGCGAGTAACTTCGGAGAAAGCGCAGCACACCTCTCTACACCCCTGAGCCGCTCACACCGGTGTTGCCCTCAGTTGTCCTAGGACGACCGTTTGAGGGCCCATCTAGTAAGCGGCGAGTCACCGCCAGCCACGGGTAATTAGGTATCACTAATTATGGCCGGTGTCCGTCCCCTTTGAAATAGTCCAGTTTTTGTCCATCAAACCTCATTTACATAGTCCTTGTTTCTTTCCATAATTTACAATAGTCCTTGCACCTGCCGGGGTCAGTTCGCTGGTTATGTTTCTTCATTTTCAGCAAGTGATCTCAGCAGGTGGCTTACATAACATTAACTTCTCGCAAAGGGCCTCTACGTGTTGGACCCATGTCCCCATGCAAGCCTTTCAAAGGTCCGGGTAAAGCCCGTGAATCTCAACAAGAATAATATTTTATACTTTACGCATTCATTTCGTAACCACATTCATATAGCACATACTGACAAATTGGCATAGCAGTTAAGAGTAAGTTAATTGATCAAACGTGACTGATTACTTTCCTCATTGATTAATCACCAAATGAGAAAAGAACCGAACGGGATGGATCCTACTATTCGAAGAGGGGCTGGACTTATTCGCTATGTCCAAACGCGGCGCGTTACGATAACTTTGTGAAATGGTAGTATAATCTATAGTACTGGAGTACCATTTTTGATTTCTTTTTAAAAACATTGCATTGTAGGTATATTTACAAACATGAAATACCAGACCGAAACTAATATTTGTGGGTCACACAAAGATATGTCCCTTGCGGGACTCGAACCCGCGAGTACTCGATCCAGTGGGCGGAGCGGCTTAAGCTCTAAACCGTTGGACCAAGCCATCCATAGATCACCATTAAACGACAATTTCGCGAAGGTAAAGTAACGTGCCGCGTTGCGTGTTTAGACAGTGGTCATATTCGAAGCCGGGCTAGTGTTTCGATGTTGGACAGTTACAAAGCTACTGACCCACGTCTGTCGTCATGGGAACTGATTGAACGGATGATGAAGATATGTTTCCAACGCATGATTGACTGCGGTTCATCTATATCACCATGTTAGATACCTTGCGGGATAGGCAGAGAGTAGGCCTACAAAATTCCAACAGGTTCTTTCTTTATAAACATCTGTCGTCTACGTCGAGGGTCTATTACAATTTTCAATTTCTTGCCATTTTTGGCAATATGAGGGTTCCAGAAAAAATGTTTTGAACCACACCTTAAAGACTGTCACTGAATTTTTAGCCACGTGAAATTTCGGAATTCTCAAAAGATTTATTCGGGCATATGATCTTATATATGTATTTATGCCGCCTTATACGTTACGCCTTTATTCCATAACCTGGGGGTAGCAAAAGTCTTAAGTGTACCAACACTTACAGTACAAAGACGATGTTAGAACCCATTCTAATAGGGGGCAAACCTTCTTTTATAGTTACATCGGGCATAATTCCAGACACCAGACTGCTACCGAAAATTTCTCGATAAAAAACCCTCTATAACATTTTATCCGCCCTAGAATTCGAATACAAAACCTCATGATCGCCAGTCGCATCAGCGCTACTAGACCAACGAAGCAGTGATCTATATCAAACTTCTCAAACCTCTTTTGTATGTTAACTTTATTTTATTGTAACGATAAAGGGAAATTCTCATTTCAGACATGGGGCTTAAATCTAAGAATTACAATTTTGTAATTATTTAATTAGTCCACACGGCCCACTCCCAAAGTGCTTACACTATAACTTGTATAACTCATTAATATCAAAGACTATGAATAATATACCTACATAGAACGACTTAGCGCTAGACTAACACTAGCGTTTAATAGAAACCCAACGTCTTGTAACTAACTGTATAGATTACAAATAATTATGTTCCTTACTACAAATTATTTACATACACGCGTGGCCTCTTGTAAATTGTTTCATGCTAATCGTGACGCTTGAGAGAAGCCCCTGCGACTAATCGCAACGCATTACCGACGACACACATAATATAGGTATTAATTACAGAGAGAGCTTGATAATGATTATTGCCTGCCTCGACTGCCTCGTTGGTCTGGTGGCAAAGCGCATCGCTTTGTGATCACGAGGTCCTGGGTTCAAATCCTAGGTCGGACAAATGTAGTTTTTCTAACGAAAAATTCCCAGTATGAGTCCGGAGTCTGGAATTGTGCCCGTTATATGGCAATAGGCTCGCCCCCGATTACATGGGACCTAACATCGTCGGCGAAACGTGGGTGTACTCAGTACACCTCTGCCACCTCCGCTTGGGGAATATAGGCGTGACGGTGTGTGTGAGAGCTTGATAATGATTATTGATATGATTTTGTTGAGGGTTTGTGATGAAATCTCTCACAAAGATGTAGCCTTAATTCTTCAAAATCTTCATACAAAATGATGAATCTGTTCTTTTACCTAGCATTTTGTTAACTAGTAAATTAAACATATTTTTAGTTTAGAAGTGTATTCACTAAGTCTATCATATTTTGGTGCATGCAGTGTTATACTATATGCACTTTGCCCATTATAAGCAAAGCAATTTAACGTGGAATCAATCGCATCATTCGTCGATCGGATAAATTGTTAGTTCTATTTATCCTCACAGTTTATACTTACAGACCTTATTTCTGTTAGTTCCCTGTTAGTTCCATGTCTTATGACAATGTATACCTACGTATATTCCTCATGCAGGAATACTTAACACTTCCATATGAGAAATGGAATAATACCACTCTGAAGATCATGAGATCATATTAAAGTTACTCAACGAAATGATTAATTTTAGACTGTTATCCGGATATAGGTTCCCAGTTTACAGTAAAGCTTAACAAAAAGCCGACTATATTCACAGTGATTGCACTTCTGCAGTAACATAACTGAATAAGTGGGTCGAACACATTGCATCGTGTTGCGGACGATGCGCACTCAGCCGTGGATCCATCGCGGTCTTCGCGATCGTCAAACTCGCACGCTCTATTTACGCCTGTTTACTTTTTTATCTGTGCGCGGAAATCGATTTAAAATTAGAATGTTTTCTTTTTGAATAATAGGATACCTTTGTATTGGCATAAAGTGAACACCGAGTGTCAAACGATAAAAATATTGTAATACCATGGTTATATGAGTTAATTAAGAGAAAATGTGTTGTTTCGTTAAGAGAAAAGCGGGGCGATATCAAATTTCCAAGCACTAAGCTCCATTTGTGTTACCTTCACAAACCTATACATAAAACAGATGCTATCCATGTAAGTACCTACAAAGCGTGGGCGGAATACACAGTAGCCTGATCGTTACTTTCTACGGCTACATCAAAACATTAATCAGTACAGACAACACTAAATATCTACCCTATATATCTATAAAAGTAACATAAGTAAGTTATGTGCAATTGTATACCAACGTGCATACAAACTCTCATGCAAATTCTCACAAAGCGAAATCGCGGCGCTTTGATTAGGCAAGTTTGCGTCTGTGCATTGTTAACTGGTAAGATAAAATTATGTAATACCATTACGGCAAAAAATTCAAAATTATATAACAGTTTAAGCGGATCGGCATTATTTCGTTTTTAACTAACTTTTACTTACAGTACCGTGTCACAATAAAACTAAAATTGTTATTATGCTGGTAGCAACTTTTTCCATTTTTATGAAACTAATATTTCATGATCTATGTCCATAACTGACCAAGGGACCTGGCGTGATGTCTCAGAAAATTTTAACCACTATAGGTTTCGCCACATAGCCGACGCAGTGTGACAGGAGCGTGTGTGTGTGAATGATCTACGCTGTTGGCCGCGGGGTCTTTACAGCTTCACCGGACAAAAGCGCGACGGTGGCGCGGCTTGAGGAGTTGAAATGCACGGGAGACGCCATGCAGTGCAGCCCCGCTCGGCGCGACGGCAAACGTCACGATCGTACGTAGCCGAGCGCTTGCGTCGCGCTCCCGTCGCGCTCCGTCGGCTATTTGACCAAACCTTTTTGTTTGGTTGAATTAAGAATTCACCGAGGTGATCTCAAGTTATGTTACATAAGTCGACCCATCATGACTTATGCGTGTGTTGTGTTCGGGCATTCGGACCCCTCTCACATCGATAAACTCCAAGCGGTTCAAAACCGCTTCCTCCGTAAAGCCGTCGGAGCCCCCTGGTTCGTACGGAATGTCGATCTCCACTCCGATCTAGGTCTCGAACCTATTCGCGCCTATATTAAAAAGGCGTCAACACGACACTTCGCAAACGCATCTACCCATGCGAATCCGTTAATCGTAGCCGCCACCGCCGGCCGCGACATGTTCTCAACGATCTCCCCGATGCTTTTTCATCCATTCTTTCAGCTCAGAATACGGGCGACGACGACGTAGTCGTAAATCCCCTCCCATAGCCGGCGGTTGACTGGTGCACCCCGTCCCCCCACAGCGACTGTCCGTACGAACGCGACGTAGTGGTTGCACGCTCGCCCTTAAGTCCGGTGAAGGTGTAAAGGCCTCGCGGCCAACAGCGTACATCACTCACACACACACACGTCACATAAATCCGACTTATTCATGTGGCTGGTGCTAACCAAGGGCACAGGACGATATGTTTTTGGCTTATTTTCAATCTTGTTTTAAAAGGTTTTAGTCCCATATTTCTTTGGTATTTCGAAGACGGGCGGACTTTGACAGCTATAACATCCTTGTCACGATACCTCGATACTACCGAAGTAGATCTACTAAGGGTATTTGAAATAAGCGTTGGCGAACACTCTTACACATCTCATTGAAGTATTGCTATGTTCCTACCATACTCATATTTAACTCTTACATTTTTAATTTGACAACGTAATATAACATATCGATTGCTTTGAAAATCAAAATAATCAGCTTATATGGGCTACGTAAGTACACAAGATGATCCACTGACTCGATAAAGATCGCAATTAAAAGTTAATTGCAGTATATCATTTGTGGCGATCTTCTGAGTGATGTGCTCTGCACTAGACTTTTCGATTGATAACGATGACATATTAAACTCATACTACATTTTAACATCATATTATAACAAGTTAGTATTAAATATTAAATTCAAAGGCACAAACAATGTCTAGACTAGTAGTGTCATGCCCTTTAATAAACCTGCTAACTTTGTAGATTAACAAGACTTCAGAGCTTCAGAGACAAAGTTGTATCAAAACTTAATTTTGGCAGTACTTAAAACATATAACTAAATCTTACGTACCTCCATATACATTAATAGTAAATGAAAATAGGTTAGTAAATTATTTTAAAACAATGTTATGTTAAAGCGAAGGTGGAGTTTTTTTGTAGGTGTGTGTGTGTGTGAATGATCTACGCGGTTGGCCGCGGGGCCTTCTAACACCTGCACCGGACAAAAGGGCGAGCGTGCAACCACTACGCTCGAACGAAAGTGGCGTACTCGGCTGAATGCTCGCTGTATAATGAAGTGGTGCCAAGGTTCAAATCCAAACACGTTTCGCGAGATTTTTAAATATTGTGCGATTGTCGACCGTGTTCAGTGTCTAAGAGTAGCATATTACTATTACCATATACCTATTATGTACATAATAATCTTCCTAATTATATAAGCTATGTCATTAGGAAGATGGTTTGATATCACACATGAGCAAGAGATCAGAGTCCCTTATTTCTGTAAATATGAACACACAGAGCCAGTGTTGATATATCTATCCATCTCTATGATTTTCAAATTCACAGAAACCACCTCTGACTGCCTCGTTGGTCTATTGGCAAAGCGCATCGCTTTGTGATCACGAGGTCCTGGGTTAAAATCCTAGGTCGGACAAGTGTAGTTTTTCTCTTTCTGGAATTGTGCCCGGTATATGGCGATAGGCTCGCCCCTATTACATGGGACCTAACATCGTCGGCGAAACGTGGGTGTACTCAATACACCTCTGCCACCCACGCTTGGGGAATATCGGCGTGACGGTGTGTGTATATCAACTCAACAGCGTTACGTGACGTCAATGCTAAACCCTCTTTATATTAAAGTTCGTCATCAATCGTACCGCAATCCTAAAATCTCCGATCCGTGTTTTAAAAGCTGATTACACACACCTGTTGAATTATTAATTTGAATTAATAATCACTATAGACAGTTCCGTATAGAATCAAGGCAGCTTTCCCAAAGTTAACCAACATCTGCCAAGTCGGCGGTGTGATCCAAAGTAATTTGTCGTTCACGAACCATGGCCCTGACAAATTACGGTGCGGTAACTTTATTGCTCAATGTAAATTTTTCGTGAAATTGTTTCCCGATACTCGAATAGTTTCCGTATACAGCATGGATATTTAACTTTGCCAGTAAACCAGCAAATTTGCCTACTAAATGTATGGGAAAAGTTTTTATATCTAAAGGTTCCACTAGGCACTCAAACCTCTTATATTTGTTGTTTACTAAAGACGGGTTTGTGGTAAACACAAAAAATCGAGGAGTCGAATAATGTTATTTTCCTTCCTGCCTATAAGACTCTTTGCTAATACAATAATAGGAAAAACTGTCTTATTAACATTTCTTTACTGCACTGACAACTGCTTTGTGTTTTATCTTCACCCTGTACAAATATCTAGGATTTGTGCCGAAGTGAACCCTTTCACTTTTACCGAAAGCCCTTTGAATAGTGAAAGCATTTGTTAGTGATTTACGTGTTTACACACATTATTCCTAACAGAAATACGTTGGTAATTTTCCGTGTCAACATCTTACGTGGTAACGCAAATACCAAACTTTTCCTTTTACTTACGCTATCAAGTAAATAGATGTATGTAATTGGTTATTAGTTTTTATAGAGAAAAGACATTCGGATATGTATTTTAAAGCGTGCAACAATTTGATTTTAATACCCATGTTTTTCTGGTTTCAGGTTGGGAGTTGAAAGGATTACACTGCTACAAATTCTTCAACATCAGGCATTCATGGGAGAAAGCGGCAGAATTATGTCGAAGGTACTTTTTAGAATAAATAAGATAAAATTTTAAGATTCGCAGCATATAGCACGCCCTATTTTAAATATGTTCGGGTAGGTTTGTCTTAAATTGGCGGCCTTTTTTGTTAAATAAAACGTAACCTTACACTAGGAATTATTTCCGTGTCGTGAAAAAAATGTATGATATGGATAATCGTTAAAATCCCAGATCATAATATTCATTATTTGTGGTAGCGAGCTGCGAGCTATAAAATATGAATAATCAAACATTTTAATTTGAATTTCCATCTCGATTCTACATATGAAAGCATTTCCATCCTATTCTATATCAATCTCGCTCTAACAGTCATGCTCATGTGCCAAGTCAGATTTCATGTATGTACCTACTGATAATGTCAAATTTGTTCGAAGGAATTATATTCAATAACATCAGTGATCTGGTATTTACACTTTCTTAGGTCAATCTAAAACTTTTTTTTATTCCTTAGATACGGTAGCGAACTCATGGTCGTTGAAAGCTACACGGAAAATAACATGACTGCCAGCATGGTGCCAGCAAGTCCCACTAATAACCACTACTGGCTTGGGCTTGCTACAGTTGACGATCTCCGAACAAATACACTAGAGTCAGCAGCCGGAGCTTTAGTATCACAGTACGCTGGTTTCTGGGACCTTAGACAACCCAATCCTAAGGACGGAGAATGTGTTGACGTGCACGTAACATCTGACAACCAATCATGGGAGTTAACCACGTGTGAAACCCTTCTGCCATTTATGTGCCGTGCGACTGCCTGCCCTGCTGGTAGGTAACCACATTACGAACGAATCTTAGCTTTTACATCACGGACACTTACAAATTCAATGTTACTCTAAAATAATGATATCGCTTTTTAGGAACCTTCCATTGTTCAAACGGAAGATGCATAAACGCAGCCTTCAAATGCGACAAGCAAGACGATTGTGGTGATGCTTCCGATGAAATGGATTGTGCTTCCGAATGCCACTTCTACATGGCCAGTAGCGGAGATGTGGTCGAGAGTCCGAACTATCCTCACAAATACCCTCCCTTCAGCGAATGTAAATGGACTCTCGAGGGACCTCAAGGTCAAAATATTGTTTTACAGTTCCAAGATTTTGAAACTGAAAAGTCTTTCGACACTGTTCAAATTCTAGTAGGCGGTAGGACCGAAGACAAATCTGTTAATCTAGCGACATTATCAGGAAAACAAGATTTGTCAAATAAAATTTACGTTTCTGCTTCGAACTTTATGATTATCAAATTCAGCACCGACGGTTCTGTAGAAAGGAAAGGTTTTCGAGCGTCTTGGAAAACTGAATCATCTAATTGTGGCGGCATGCTTCGGGCCACTCCTCAAGGTCAAGTATTGACCTCACCTGGTTATCCCAACGGTTACCCTGGTGGCTTGGAATGTGTATACATTATCGAAGCACAGCCTGGTAGAATAGTCTCATTGGAAATTGAAGATCTTGAATTAGGAATGAACAGGGATTACATCGTTATCAAAGATGGAAACACGCCCTCTAGCCCTGTACTTGCCAGATTGACCGGACCAGGAGAAGAAAACCAGAAAGTGGTCATATCGACGACAAATCATCTTTACATGTACTTCCGAACAAGTCTTGGTGATTCCAAAAAGGGATTTAATATGAGATACTCGCAAGGTTGTAGAGCGACAATAATTGCTTCCAATGGTACTGTTACATCACCTGCTTACAGTCTTACAAATTACCCGAACAACCAAGAGTGTTTGTACAGAATAAAAAATCCCAATGGGGGACCACTTTCATTGAAATTCGACGAATTCAAAATACATCCGTCCGATGTTGTTCAAGTTTTTGATGGCGCTAGTACTAGTGGTTTAAGATTGCATTCTGAAAATGGTTTTACTGTCAAACCAAGAATAACTTTGACTGCTTCTAGTGGCGAAATGTTGATACGTTTTGTATCAGATGCTTTGCATAATGGCTTAGGTTGGAAGGCGACATTCTCAGCAGGTAAGAATTTTCAAATCCGAAAATTATGTACAATTATTTGTAAGCCCTGGCTAAACTTGCTTTCTTTTCAGATTGCCCACAACTTAATTCTGGCATCGGTGCTTTAGCATCAAACAGAGATACCGCCTTTGGAACAGTTATTACATTCACATGTCCTATCGGACAGGAATTCGCGACAGGAAAATCTCGAATAACTACGAAATGTTTAGATGGAGGACAATGGTCGACAACTTACATTCCAAGCTGTCAAGGTCAGTAAAAAAAAGATGTTTACGGTTTTTCTTCTTATTATACTCTTAACATTATACTCAAAATAAATCTTTTTCTTTTTTTTACAGAGGTCTACTGTGGTCCAGTTCCACAAATCGATAATGGATTCTCAATCGGTTCCACAAACGTAACTTACCGTGGAGTCGCAACTTATCAATGTTACGCCGGTTTTGCTTTCCCTACAGGACAGCCCATTGAAAGAATCTCGTGTCTTTCAGATGGTAGATGGGAGAGAACACCTACGTGTTTAGGTTTGTTTAAAAAATATTTTATGTAATTGCCATTTTTTAATAATAATTTTTAAAAATACCACCGATAGATTATTATTGGACGATAATTTTAATGTAACATTTTTTACAGCATCTCAATGCGTTGCTCTACCTGATGTCCAGCACGCAAACGTAACAATACTCAATGGAGGCGGACGCAGCTACGGAACAATTGTTCGTTATGAATGTGAACCAGGCTACGTAAGATCTGGCCAGCCGGTGCTTCTATGTATGAGTAATGGAACATGGTCAGGAGATGTACCGACATGCTCCAAAGTATTGTGTCCTAAGTTTCCAGAAATCAAAAACGGTTTTATAGTCGACCAAACTAGAGTATACATGTTTGGTGATGAAGCTCGTGTTCAGTGCTTTAAAGGTAAATATTTGTTTATCTTTAACATACTAGCTCATCACGCTACATTATTGCCTAATTTTTTACAAATTAACTGATAATATTTCAGGCTATAAATTAAATGGACCTAGTATACTCAAATGTGGAACAAATCAAGAATTTGATCCTCCTCCAACTTGTGAAGATATTAACGAATGTGTCAGCAGCCAATGTGACCAAGTATCGACCGAATGTAAAAATACCCAGGGCGGTTTCTACTGTCCATGCCGACCAGGATTCACACCGAGCTTGGATTGCAGACCTGTTGGCGATTTAGGATTAATTAATGGAGCCATTCCCGATGAATCTATTACTACTTCAACAGCAGAATCTGGTTATCACAAAGGAGTTAGTTTTTTTTCTATTCTATATTAATAAGCATAAGCATTTTGAAAAGTATTCTAATTTTTATTTTTTATTTTTTAGATGGTACGTTTGAACAACGGTGGTGGGTGGTGTGGTAACAACTTAGAAGCTGGCGCTAACTGGATTCTTGTTGATTTAAGAGCACCAACAATTGTTCGCGGATTCAGAACTATGAGTGTCATGCGTGCTGATGGCAACATCGCATTTACGTCTGCTATCAGAATCCAATACACCAACGATTTAACAGATGCATTCAAAGACTACACCAACCCTGATGGTACAGCAGTTGAATTCAGAATCTTAGAACCTACTTTATCTGTACTTAACTTGCCGGTTCCCATTGAAGCTCAGTACGTCAAATTCAAGATCCAAGATTACGTTGGAGCTCCTTGTTTAAAACTGGAAATAATGGGTTGTGCTAGACTAGATTGCTTAGATATCAACGAGTGCAATGACAACAATGGAGGATGTGATCAGAAATGTCTTAACACGTATGTATACAGAACTTTAATTAAGATTAGAAATTAAATATCACAAGACCACAATAATTCATTTATCCTTTCATTTTAGACCTGGAAACTTCTCATGTGCCTGCAACCTTGGATATGAACTTTACTCATCTAACGGTACTGCTGGATTCTCAATTGAAAAATCAGAAACTGGCGAGAGAGACGGAGATACATACCAAAGGAACAAATCCTGCGTGCCAGTTATGTGTCCACCCCATGCACCACCTGAAAACGGCAAACTTTTATCTACAAAGGCAACTTACCATTTCGGCGACGTTGTTCAGTTCCAATGTGATTTCGGATTTGTAATGTCTGGATTCTCGTCTTTGCTTTGTACTTCAAGTGGAACCTGGAACGGAACCGCTCCTGAATGCCAATGTAAGTTTATATCATGTTATAATCTAAGATAACGATGTAAGTTAAAATTCTCCAGATTCTAAAGGTTTTCATTTCAGATGCCCGTTGTGTAACGTTATCGGACGACAAAAATGATGGTTTACAAATAATAAGAGACGACCCTGAAAGTGTTCTTGTGCCCTACAGAGACAATGTTACAATTACTTGTACTTCACCTGGAAGACAATTGAGGAATACCTTGACTTCATCGTTCAGACAGTGTGTTTACGACCCTAAGCCGGTAAAATTTTCTTCGATGTAACATAGGAATAATGGAATTTTAAAACCTACTGTTCTTTTGAAACATATCTAAAATTCTCTTTAAAAAAACATTGCAGGGCCTACCCGACTACTGGCTATCAGGCGCTCAACCTCAATGTCCTAGAACAGACTGTGGAGTCCCAATGCCCACTCCCGGCGCTGAATATGGTCAATACCTTGACACGAAATACCAAAGCTCTTTCTTTTTCGGCTGTCAAAATACTTTCAAACTTGCTGGACAAACGAGCAAACACGACAACGTAGTGAGATGTCAAGCCAATGGTATCTGGGACTTCGGGGACTTAAGATGCGAAGGACCAGTATGTGAAGATCCTGGCAGACCAGCAGATGGTTACCAAATTGCAAGAAGCTATGAACAAGGTTCTGAAGTCCTGTTCGGTTGCTCCAGACCTGGATACATATTAATTAATCCAAGACCAATAACTTGCATACGAGAACCTGAATGTAAAGTTATTAAACCACTTGGTTTGGCATCAGGAAGAATACCTGACTCCGCTATTAATGCAACCTCTGAAAGACCAAACTATGAAGCAAAAAATATTAGGCTTAATTCAGTTACTGGTTGGTGCGGCAAACAAGAAGCCTTTACGTACGTGAGTGTTGATTTAGGCAAAGTGTACCGAGTGAAAGCTATTCTTGTAAAAGGCGTCGTAACTTCTGATATTGTTGGGCGACCAACAGAAATTAGATTCTTCTATAAACAAGCCGAAAACGAAAACTATGTAGTATATTTCCCCAACTTCAACTTAACAATGAGAGACCCAGGAAACTATGGTGAATTAGCAATGATCACTTTACCGAAATACGTACAAGCCAGATTTGTTATTCTGGGTATTGTTAGCTTTATGGACAATGCTTGCCTTAAATTCGAACTTATGGGTTGCGATGAACCGTCTGTGGATCCGTTATTGGGTTATGACTACGGATACTCTCCCTGTGTAGGTAAGTAAGAAAATGTTTGAATTACTTAAATGTTTTTCTACTGCAGTGTTGTAATGTCCTAATCATGAAATTAACAGCAGTGTGGAATTCCAAAAAATCTATAATGCCAACAACTCCAAAATGCGAATCTTTTCAGTAAACTTAAAGCAAAGGCAATTACTACAATTTACTTCACAAACTAAAACGTAAAAAGAACAAAAAATGGTGATAGTGCAGCACCATTCACAAGCTGTGGACGCTACCGAGCAATTTAAATAAGGATGACTTGCAGAAAATAGTTGTTTTGCTTAGATTTTTTATCAGTATTCTAATTCATTCATACAGTAATTCAAATTAATAAAATCACATAAGACCAAGATAATACGTCCTAAAGTACTTACATGAAGCGTGACGGTTCTCATTTTTCACAGATAACGAGCCCCCGGTATTCCAAAATTGCCCTCAACAACCTATCGTCGTACAAACTGATGTGAATGGCGGCCTTTTACCAGTGAACTTCACTGAACCGACAGCAACTGATAACTCTGGCGCTATAGCTAGATTGGAAGTCACACCTCAACACTTTAAAACTCCAATCCAAGTGTTCCACAACATGGTTGTGCGTTATGTAGCCTTCGATTTTGATGGCAATGTTGCTATTTGTGAAGTGAACATCACTGTGCCAGATTACACCCCTCCAAAATTGAGTTGTCCTCAAAGCTATGTAATAGAATTGGTGGACAAGCAAGACAGTTACGCTGTCAATTTCAATGAAACCAGAAGAAGAATAAATGCTACAGATGCGTCTGGAGAAGTTTATCTTAAGTTTATTCCTGAAAGGGCTGTTATTCCCATCCGAGGATACGAAAATATAACGGTTATTGCTTCCGACAAATACGGAAACCGAGCACAATGTAATTTCCAAGTAAGCATACATTTCTATGTAAAAAATGTTTAGTATAAAATTCTATCTATCTATATCATCACGCTAGATCCCTTTCGGGGTAGGCAGAGAGTACAGAGTTCCAACAGGTTCTTTCCTTACATACCTCTCTGGCTTCCTCCACTGTCATAGTTCGTCTCACACACGCTCGCCGGTTACGGAGACTTTTGACTTTTCATTCAGATAAGACTCGGTTTATTTGGTCGTGGTAAGATAGTCTAGGTCTTCCCCGGTACCTGCATCCTTCCACTTTCACATTGTATATCTGTTTAGTCATTCTTTTATCTGGCATTCTTTCTATATGCCCGAACCAACGGAGCATGCCCTTTCTCATCTTTAGTATAAAATTGATGTTAGATATCCTTTTAACCAGTATTTCTTATAGGTTTCAGTCCAAGCTACACCTTGTGTCGATTGGGAACTAATGCCACCTGCAAACGGTGCTTTGAACTGTCTTCCTGGCGATAGAGGAATCCAATGTATAGCCACGTGTAGCCCCGGCTTCCGATTCACTGACGGTGAACCGGTCAAAACATTTGTATGCGAAACCAAACGCCAATGGGTTCCTACTGCGGTTGTACCAGACTGTGTTTCTGAGAGTAAGTTTTTAATTAAAAATATTTATGAGATTTTAAAAGGATACTAATGTTATGAAGTTTTGATATTTAATATACTTTAATTTTGTTACAGATACCCAACAAGCTGCTTACCACGTCGTAGCCACTGTACAGTACCGCGCTTTAGGGGCTGTGTCAAATGCTTGTTTGCCTCAATACAAAGACTTAGTCGCCCAATATGATAACCAACTAAACGAGAGGCTGTCCCAACGTTGTTCTGCCGTCAATGTAAACATTAACGTCACATTCGTTAATGTAATACCGACACTTCTCGACGAAAACGTTGTTAAGATGGACTTTGTCTTAGCCATTGCACCGGCTGTAAGACAAACGCAGTTATATGATTTGTGTGGATCTACACTGAACCTTATATTTGACCTTTCTGTGCCATATGCTAGTGCTTTAATCGAACCCGTACTGAATGTATCGTCTATAGGAAACCAATGTCCGCCGCTAAGAGCTATTAGAAGTTCCATCTCGAAAGGATTCACTTGTAGTGTTGGCGAAGTATTAAATATGGACACTAATGATGTACCTAGATGCTGTGAGTATTGGTCACTTCACCATTTTTAAGTTTATTAGCGTCCACTAGTGTTTGTCTTGCTGTTAATTGCATATTACTCCCGTTCCTTTTTTTTTAAAGAAATTCTTTAACTATCATTACAGTGCACTGTCCCGCTGGAACATTTGCTGGAGAAAAACAAAAGTCTTGTACAATGTGCCCACGAGGATTTTTCCAGAACCAAGCTCGCCAAGGTTCATGTCTTAAATGTCCACAAGGAACGTTCACTAAAGAAGAAGGCTCCAAAGATATCAATGACTGTATACCAGTATGTGGCTACGGAACATACTCACCTACTGGATTAGTTCCTTGTTTAGAATGTCCTAGAAACAGCTACACTGGAGAACCACCTGTCGGAGGATTTAAGGACTGCCAAGCTTGCCCTGTAAACACTTTTACCTATCAACCAGCAGCTCCAGGAAGAGACAGATGCAGAGCCAAGTGTACACCGGGAACTTATTCGCCTACCGGACTGGCTCCTTGTTCGCAGTGCCCAAGAAACTTCTACCAAAACCTAGTTGGACAAACATTATGTATGGAATGTCCAACGAATATGAAAACTGTAGGAACTGGAGCTACAGGTTTAGAGGAATGTCTGCCGGTAGAATGTTCAAACAGTGCTTGTCAACATGGCGGCCTCTGTGTGCCCAAAGGTCACGGTATCCAATGCTACTGCCCGGCTGGATTCTCCGGACGCCGATGTGAAGTTGACATTGACGAATGCGCGAGTCAACCTTGTTATAACGGCGGAACTTGTACTGATCTCCCACAAGGGTATCGTTGCTCATGCCCAACAGGATACGGAGGAACTAATTGTCAAGAAGAAAGAACTGAATGTAGGAATGACACGTGCCCAGAGAGAGCTATGTGCAAAGATGAACCTGGATTCGATAATTACACCTGTTTATGCAGATCTGGATACACTGGCGTCGACTGCGATGTTACGGTATGTATGATTTAAATTTATAAATAATTATTTTATATACATTCTAAGAAATGCTTTAAAAATTATATAATTTTTATACGTTGTAGATTAATCCCTGTACCGCTGATGGAAATCCATGCAACAACGGAGCTTCATGTATTGCTCTTCAACAAGGCCGTTACAAATGTGAAT
Source organism: Phalera bucephala (assembly GCA_905147815.2). Lineage (NCBI taxonomy): Eukaryota > Metazoa > Arthropoda > Insecta > Lepidoptera > Notodontidae > Phalera > Phalera bucephala. The sequence continues at coordinate 16,455,962 of LR990612.1, forward strand.
GTTTACCAGGATGGGAAGGTCAATTGTGCGAAATCAATACTGACGACTGTGTCGAAAAGCCTTGCCTTCTAGGCGCTCCGTGTACTGATTTAGTTAACGACTTTAGTTGTGCGTGTCCACCAGGCTTTACAGGAAAACGTTGCCACGAAAAAATAGATCTCTGCTCTACCGAACCATGCAAACATGGAATCTGTGTTGATAAACTATTTATTTATCAATGTGTCTGCGATCCTGGCTGGACGGGACCTTCATGTGATATTAACATTAACGAATGTGTAATTTCACCTTGTGAAAATGGAGGAAGATGTATCGATGGTATTGATGACTTCAATTGTATTTGTGAAGCCGGCTATACTGGAAAGAGATGTCAACACACGATTGATGACTGTGCATCAAACCCGTGCCAGAATGGTGCATCATGTGTCGATCAAGTAGAAGGATTTACTTGCAAGTGTCGACCAGGTTACATTGGTTTGCAGTGTGAAACAGCTATTGATGAATGTTTGACTGAACCCTGCAATCCTGCTGGTACCGAGCGTTGCGTTGATCTTGACAACAAATATCAATGTGAATGTCGAGAAGGCTTCACAGGAGAAATGTGTGAAACCAATATCGACGACTGTGCCTCAGACCCTTGCTTGAATGGCGGATCTTGTAAAGACGAGATAGGTGGTTACAAATGTGCCTGTCAACCGGGCTGGTCTGGAAAACGTTGCGAAAAAGATATCGGCAATTGCATGAATCAACCTTGCCAAAATTACGCCAAATGTATTGATCTCTTCCAAGATTACTTCTGTGTGTAAGTATTTCATCGACATGAAAGGCACATACAATAATTTAAAAAAATATTAGGCTATTTATTTACTAATTATTTATTTACAGTTGCCCTAGCGGAACTGATGGTAAACAATGTGAAACAGCTCCAGAAAGGTGTATTGGCAGTCCTTGCATGCACGGAGGAAAATGTCAAGATTTTGGATCTGGCCTTAACTGCACTTGTTCCCTTGATTATACCGGCATCGGTTGCCAGTACGAATTCGACGCATGTGAAGCTGGTCTTTGTCAGAATGGAGCAACATGTGTAGATGAAGGCGAAGGATATACCTGCATATGCGCTCCAGGGTTCCAAGGAAAGAACTGTGACGAAGATATTATCGACTGCAAAGAAAACTCATGTCCACCCTCTGCAACCTGTATTGACTTGCCAGGCCGATTCTATTGTCAATGTCCATTTAATCTTACTGGCGATGATTGCAGAAAAAGTAAGAAGTTCTTCTTATAGTAATTAAAAACTCTCATTTCTTATGAAATAATGTACTAAAATAAATCGTTTCTCATTTCAGCAATCAGTGTAGATTACGACCTCTACTTCAGTGACCCATTGCGATCGAGTGCCTCTCAAGTGGTACCATTTGATACAGGATCCGCCGATAGTCTAACTGTAGCTATGTGGGTGCAATACACACAACAAGATGAAGGCGGAGTGTTCTTCACAGCCTACAGTGTGAGGTATATGCCTGTTATTTAGTTACCAACTGAAATTTGATATGTCTTTTGTTGTATGACAGTTATGTAAACCCAATTTAATAATAATATTTTAATGTTTTAGCAATTCACACATTGCGCTCAATAGAAAACAAATCATCCAAGCCCACTCGAACGGAGTTCAAGTGTCCTTATTCCCTGAATTACAAGATGTCTACTTGAGCTTCGGAGAATATGCAACAGCTAATGATGGACAATGGCATCACGTCGCTATAGTTTGGGATGGAAATAATGGAGGCGAATTAACACTTATTACAGAAGGTTTGATTGCTAGCAAAATTGAAGGTTATGGTTCCGGACGAACACTACCACGATAGTAAGTTTATAGTATAAGTAGTGAAATGTTTGAAATATTTCATTTATAATATAACCTTACACAACATTTATATTTATTTCAGTGTTTGGGTAACACTTGGCAAACCTCAATCTGATAATCCCAAAGCATACACCGAGGCCGGCTTCCAAGGTCATTTAACTAAAGTACAAATATGGAATCGAGCTCTTGATGTTACTAATGAAATTCAAAAACAAGTGCGTGACTGCAGAACTGAACCAGTCCTCTACAATGTTTTGGCACTTACCTGGGCTGGGTATGATGACGTCGTTGGTGGAGTAGAGAGGATAGTTCCATCTCATTGTGGCCAAAGAGTTTGCCCTAATGGTTACGCTGGTCCTAAATGTCAACAATTGCAAGTGGACAAGGAACCACCAAGAATAGAACGTTGTCCTGGAGATCTGTGGGTGATTGCAAAGAACGGTTCGTCTATTGTAAGCTGGGACGTACCCGTATTCAGCGACAACGTGGGAGTTTCTAAAGTAGTGGAAAAATCTGGACACCAACCTGGACAAAACCTAGCGTGGGGCGCATACGATATTGCTTACGTTGCATATGATGCTGCAGGAAACGCAGCCACTTGCACTTTCAAAGCTACTGTACTTGGTACGTTGATTGCAATTTTAAACTTTTCTTTTAAATTTTTCATACCTATTCATAATTTATAATATTTATTTCTATAGCGGAGTTTTGCCCACCACTACCTGACCCACTTGGCGGTTATCAATCCTGCCGCGACTGGGGTGCAGGAGGTCAATTCAAAGTGTGCGAGATCGCATGTCGCGACGGTCTCAGGTTCTCACAGCCGGTACCACCATTCTACACTTGCGGAGCCGAAGGTTTCTGGAGGCCAACTACTGACCCCAGTTTACCGCTTGTGTATCCTGCTTGTTCACGTGAGTTTCCTTTTCCATAGAAATAACTGACACTGGATTTAAATGACAGTAAGTAAATAAATAAATAAATATAAAAACGTCTTTTATTTCTCGCAAACATAAATATTTGTGTAGACACTAATAGTATTATAAGATTTGAGTATGAGAATTATGTATATATCATATTATTCAGTTTATACGAATACTTGCAAAAATCTATTTTCTTAATTTTTTATACATAATATTACTTCTCAACGAGAACCTCTATATATCTATATATCTCGGTATTGAGCTTCTTATTGCCAGTTTGACTAAGCCGTCCTATATATTATTGCTCTCCCAGCGAAATATACAGCATTTTGTAGTATTTTCCCATTTTCGTCTTATATAGATGTGTATTTTTTTTACAATTAGCATACTACGCTTTATTATTCGTTAGCAAATATTTATTATGTCGGTGATACCCCACGTCTGGCGGGCGTATGTCAAACACGGTAGGAGACAAAAGTTCATAGCTTTCACTTTGAAATATATCGATGAGTTGCTCTTAAATATACATTGAAGACAGTAGTTACTCACATTATTTTTCATTACAGCGGCCTCACCAGCGCAGCGTGTCTTCAAAATATCGATGTTGTTCCCGAGCTCAGTACTTTGCAACGACGCTGGACAAGCTGTTCTTCGTCAGAAAGTTCGCAGTGCCATTAATCAACTCAATAGGGACTGGAACTTCTGCTCATACCCTATTGACGGTAAACTATTAAATTATTGTCTTTAAAGTAAAAGTATAGATATTGTATTGAAGTAACTGATATAAATGGAAATTTTATGCATAGGTACCCGAGAATGCAAGGAGCTGGATATTAATGTAAAGTGTGACCATCGAGGCAACGTGCGACAAACAAGACAAGTATCCACTCCTCCTTCATTACCCACGGAAGATACATACGTGTTGGATGCTATCATTCCTGTTGAAGAGTGAGTAAAATTATTGTCAGTCAAAACCCATTCAGTAGCAATAATAAATCGAACTTATGGTACAATCAGGTGTTGGCGTAGATTACGCAGAATATGCAAATGTATATGTCTTTATATCACAATATAGAAGCATGTGTAACAAACAACAATGGATGAGAATCTAATTGACGCACACATACAACCAATATCGTACCAATCCAATTGGAGGCCATGGCTTTGGACTTCGCTACTTTTTGGAGTAGGTAATTTCCTGCAAGCAAAATCTTGGTATACTGTGATTTAACCAACAATATTACATGATAAATTTGCAATAAGTTGTCTGACCACTTAAGCCATTAGCAAAGTACATATTCAAGTAATTCAATTGCACATAATCCTTTACGTAGCATGTTATTCTTCCGTCACAATTGCATGTATTTTGTCTCACACTTAGGACACGAAGCAGTAGGGAGGGTCGACAAGTAGGCGATACGTACAGCGTAGAGATCGCTTTTCCGGCTGTCAAGTAAGTTGTTTGCATGCTTTCAAGTAGCACTTTAGCACTTGTTCTTATGATGTAAATTTGCCTTTAGATTTAGCATTTGACAATTATGGGAGTAATTGGCTATACTGTAAACTTTGTCGCTGAGCAATTTTCTTTTAAGTATTTGCCTTTATTAGAAGATAATAATTACATTTCATATTTCAGCGACCCAGTAATCCACAATGGTAACAACGAGAGATCCACTGTGCAAAGATTATTGGAGAAACTCATTCTCGAAGACGAACAATTCGACGTCAGGAATATACTTCCGAACACCGTACCGGATCCTGCAAGCTTGAACTTGGTGTCGGACTATGCTTGTCCAACAGGACAGGTTGTTATGGCTCCCGATTGTGGTAAGTAGCTAACATTCGGTTTATACGCCGTAATATAATACCTACTTCATAATTACGCTTAACGAGCAAATGATCATATTGGCAAAAAGTATGAAACAGGTTTTTACAATATTTTTATCTGTTTCAAGCTACACAATGCCACCAACCCGAGTAGAAACCTATTACACTTTTAGCGTATCGGCGTCCGTAATGGCTAAAATTAACCGTAATTCAATTAGTTTAATGAATCACCTCTTATATCAATTCATGTATATTTTTCATAATCATAATCACATATTTATTTGCGAAATATTCCTCTAAGTAACCAAAACTTTTCCTTTCCTTTTAGTGGCTTGTGCCGTCGGTACTTTCCTGGACTCAGCCAGCGATTCCTGCAAGCCTTGTCCAGCGGGCTCTTACCAATCCGAGGCAGGACAAGTTCAGTGTACTGCTTGCCCAGCCATTGCTGGTCAAACTGGTGTCACACAATCGACTGGTGCTAGAAGCGCTGCTGACTGCAAAGGTATGGCAATTTTTTTAGCTTTGGGACGTTTTATAATGAATTACGCGACGATACCTTTTTGTTGTAAATTCGAAATACAGGTTCAATCCAATATGGTTCTAGAATCTCCGTAACCGGCGAACGTGTGTGAGGCGAACTATGAGAGTGGAGGAAGCCAGAGGTCTGCAAGGAACTTCTCTACTCTCAGCCAACCCCGCAAGGGATCTGGCATGATGATAAAGATACATTTAATTAACGGTTCTTATTTAATATTAATTTTCTATTTCAGAGCGATGTGCTGCGGGCAAATATTACGACGCTGAAGCGGAACTTTGCCGTCCATGTGGGCACGGTTCATACCAACCGCGGGAAGGAGCATTCTCTTGTATTGCTTGTCCTAGAGGCCAGACTACTCGTGCTACAGAAGCTGTATCAGCCACTGAATGCAGAGATGACTGTCCTTCGGGTAAGTTCATAAGTATCGTGTCTAAGTCTTAAAATAACTTCAAATATGACCCTGTAATTGCCATTTTGTTTTCGACGAGCCCTACATTATACCGTTTTGCGTTAATAACAAAATTAGTCGCTCGTGGCGCAAATTAGATTGTGGTATTCTTTGCAATCACCGAGATTAAGCAGCATTCAGCTTGTTCGGTCTGAGATGGATAACCGTTTGTGGCACATTCATACTTGTGCATCTCCGTGGTTCGGTAGGCATGTAAAGCAGTATTTTCTGTTTACAACTTAATGTGGCAATCGTTAAGCTAATTAGGAAGCCTTATATACGGCTTGACTTATCAATCCAACAGCATTGTTGGAGCTTAATCCAACAGCAGGTGCCAACGAATATGCCTGCACTGATCCGGTTACTATGATAAATTTACAACTAGACGCTTGTGCAAAAAGATTTGAATTATACATACATGCGGCGGTACGACTTAATATCTCCCGCCTCGATTTGTGAGAGTGCTAGGCAATGCCCAGTCGGTATAGGCTGCTTTATTAATAATTTTATTCTTCCTCAACAAGGTGAACAACTGAGCAGCGACGGCGGCTGCGAGCCGTGTCCGCGTGGTACTTGGCGAAGAAACGGCGCAGGCGCAGCATGCGCACCATGCCCACCTGGTACTACCACACCGCAAGCTGGAGCGGCGTCGCCTGACCAATGCTCCTTGCCCGTCTGCAGGCCTGGTAAGTTTATCATGTTCGTATAAAAGGTGAAAACTATAATATGGAACCGATAATACAGTAAACATGTAAACAGGATAGCATATTAGTCTACATGACTTCTTTGCCTAAATCTTTTCGGGCCGCCAACATTACGCGGGTGGGTAGTGCGGTGACTGCGGGACGTTCTATACAGTACTAAGATGCTCTACTGTTTACATGTGTTTACTGTGCTGGTAAATTAAATGAAATAATCGTCTAAACACGCATGTCATTTACCCTATATGATTATCCGTAATGATACTACGACTAAGGTTAAGATACTTAGACTTACCTACTCAGGTGCTGTTCGGTTGTTGCTTAAATAGATCTACTCTGTCCTAAATGTACCTAGGTATAACTTCTGCATAATATAAGAAGGTATGTCGACTAAGAATATCTATTCCACATCGAAATTAAAAAAAAATATTATCCGATTTTTCAAAATAGCTCGACATGGCTTAAAATACAGAAATTGGTTTCCAAACAATCCACTTAAATGTGAAAATGCTTTAGCGTTGGAATTTCAATCGACGAAAACTTGAGGAATCTACAAGAATTCGATATTCCTTTGGCTTTGTTTGATCTTGTAGATACGAATTCAGAATACTGATCATCACAAATTAATTTTGAATAAAGGAATAATTATTAATTAATTTTTGAATCACGCAAAGGAGCACCTTTTTGAACTTGAGTCGTTGACAGCTATAAAAGTCAATGCCCGAACTGGTATTACGACTTTTAATATCTATTCAAATCTCATTCGTGAATTTTAATCAGAGGCACGATGCTTATTACAGTCCCACAAGGATCTTTTGGCACGCGGCCAAAATTTGAACTAAAGATTCCATCATTATTTATCTATTTTCGTGCAATGTTGCGATTCCCCCGCTTGTCCGTTCAATAATAAATACCTTAAGAAAATTTATGGGTGATTTGAAATCATACAAGTATTTTTTCAATGCTGTTGGTTCTGGGGCAAATCATGTATGGGCGCAGAAAAATGTCCTTTACCCAAATTCTTTTATGACTAGTAACCGTACAGGTGAGTCCACACCTGTTGAAATATCTCCTTGGAAGTAGGAAATTTTTATTAAGTAGGAACATTTCACTCCAAAAGATCCTTGTCGCACTGTATTTTATTTAAAATTTTGAAAGTGCTTTTTATAAATTCCAGGTTTATATCTCAACGTAACTCTGAACACATGTATACAATGTAAAAAGGGCACATACCAATCAGAAGCTCAACAAACCATCTGTGTGCCCTGCCCAATCAACACAAGTACGAGGGGACCCGGTGCTGTAAGTAAAACTCACTTATCCTTAACCTAACTTCCTAAATGCCTCTCGAGTGGGTTTTTATATTCGTTGATGTATTTAGGATCTTTTCTGATATTTATTAAAGATGCCTCGGTGATTGATCAACCTTAAGGATAAATTGGATATCTTTTTATTCAGTCATTTTATGTAGACATAAAATTAAATCTAAAAACTAAATAAAATAAAAGTATTTAAAAAAAAGGTAAACTACCTCAAAAAGCAAAAAATAAATATTTGATGTCGATGCTGGTTGGTGCTATCGGTTACTTGGCACCGACTATAAATATTTATTTTTTGCTTTTTAAAGTTGGTTTACGTTTTTTTAAAAAGATTTTTATTTTACAATTTTAAGAAACGAGTGAATTATTTACTAATATTTATATACCGATATTATATTATTTTGCTGAGTTGTACAGTAAGGTACCTACAGGATTAATATAATAACTATAATAACAGAATCTATACATTCGTGCTGTTCGCCGTTAAGGAGTTCCCTGGTGTAACTTCAAAGTCCAAGGTCCAATACCAATTACATTAAAATAGGACCACCTCAAAACTATACTGAACCCAACGCAAAAAGATTCGTAAAAATCGCTTCATAAGCAAAGGAGTTATAAAAAAACAGACGAATTATGAACTTCCTCCTTTTTTGAAGTCGGCTAACATACTAAGCAGTTCGATAATGGGGTACCTATAGGATTGACGTAATACCCATAATATCTCAATTTACACATTCCTATTGTTTGTCGTTAAGGAGTTCCCTGGAGTATCTTCTAAGTCCAAGGTCCAATGCGAATGGAGCTATACAGAACCCAATGCAAAAAGAATCATTAAAATCGGTCCACAATTGACGGAAATATCGCTGAACATATAAAAAAAAGGCACACATACAATCGAACATCCTCCTCCTTTTTGAAGTCGGTTAAAAAGAAGTATCGACTGCCTCGATGGTCTAGCTAGAGGCTCATAATGTGCGTAGCGATCACGAGATCCTGGGTTCAAATCCTGTGTGTTGGACAAAATGTAAATTTGCTATAGAAATATTTCCAGCATCACTCCGGACTCTGGCATTGCGCCCGGCATGATGGCAATAGGCTCGCCACCTATTACATTATAATGCTTGTAATCTCGTACCTTACGTTTAATATATATAATAAATTATTTAATATAAGCATAATGTATGATTATAAACTATACTCTAAATGAATATTTAAAAGATAAAATGTTAAATAGGTGCTGTTCCAGCTCCACCTGTCTTCCTCTAGTAATTTAATAAAATTGATCATTTTTCTTTCTCATTTCTTTATCTGTAAATCAGAGAACTATGTAGCCATTCTCGTGAATAGTATAACTTAGTTCATTTAATTTAGACTCACTTGAAAAAAAATGTAAAAATACTATTTTAAAAGAATATGCGTTTGAGCTTCTTGCCCTTCTTCTCCACAGGAATGACATTCCGAACTGGTGGTAGTCTTTGTTACTATTCTTACGATTCATAAATATTGTAAAGCTTTACATGAATAAAACTATTCCGATTCTGATTCATGCACCAAAATGTCTCCGCAAGCATATCAAACTCTGGAAACCTTTTCCCTCTCTCAAACCAAACTTTCTGTTACAAAAATTACTATCATATTCTTTATTCTTTATTGTATACACACTGGGATATAAATAATTATACAATTTAAAAGTATACAGAAGACGAGCTTAACTCAAATATGAGTTATCTTCCAGCTAACCATAGAGTGTTGAGAGATGAGAAAGTGAAATAAGAGGGCAGTTATACAATATAATGTTAATAGAAAATAGCAATGAAATAAATACTATATTTTCAAATATAAATACATATACTCAGTTACTTACTATACAAATATTAAATACATATAATTATAATACATACATAAACATACATACCTAAATAAATCATACATTATTGTATAAAATAAATTCTTTTACAGACATCAGAATCAGATTGCACGAACCCATGCGAGATGAGTGGCCCAGAGATGCATTGCGATGTGAACGCTTACTGCCTTTTGATACCGGAGACCAGCGAATTCAAGTGCCAATGTAAGCCTGGATTTAATGGCACTGGGAAAGTTTGTATAGGTAAGTAGACCCAAGACGATCTTGTACGCAATTTATTTTAAAGGTCTATGAAACATGTCTAACGAATAAAGTCCTGTAATCCAGTATTTATATTTGGCATAAATAACCTTGCCTATATAAATAAGCAGTGATAGCCTTGTGGTTAGACCATTGGACTGCAAAGTCAGAGGTCTCTGGTTCAAACCTAGGCACGCACCTCTGTCTTCTCGAAAGCATGTGCGTATTAAAAATTAATTGTCACTTGCATTAACGGTAAAGGAAAACATCGTGAGGAAACCTGCATGCCTAAGAGTTTCTCGAAGGTGTGTGAAGTTCGCCAACCCGCACTGGGCTAGCGTGGTGGACTATGGCCTAAGCCCTCTCAGTTTGAGAGGAGGCTTGTGCATAACGTTCGGACAGTTTCTTTAATATTATTATTTTTATATAATATTCGGGCTAATATTATTATTTTTATATAAATAACCTTACCGTACACGAAAGTTGCAAATGCAATTTATTTTGTTTGGCATATGTAACTTTGTTCTATGTAACCGTCGATCTATATAAAAAGCACTGAAAAAACTTTTTCCTAGTGTAGTCTTTCGAGTCGTTACCTCCGAAATTCTTAATAAATATATTAATTCTTAAGAATTTTTTTCTTGTAGGTAAAACTAGATTGACCTATCAAACAAAGTAGGAGTAGCTTTTTAGATACTTATTTACCTATCGAATCTCCCAAATCTATAAATTTCAATATCTGAAATTAAATTAAATAGTTTTATATTCTTGTCTTTTTTTTTAATTGCGTATGATGACTCCCAAAACAACATATGTTTTTTAAAAAAAAAAAAAAAAAAAAATAAAAAAAAAAAAAAAAAAAAAAAAAAAAAAAAAAAAATGTGTCTGATTAACGTGTTCACTTCAATTTTAGCTCAGATGATTATTAGAAAGACAACTACATAGCCTACAACTCCTTTGACTATACTGACGTAAAACTCGACCTTATTTTCAGATGTATGCCTCGACTACTGCGACAACGGCGGTGAGTGCGTGAAGGACGCTCGGGGGGAGCCTTCCTGCAGGTGCACAGGCTCGTTCACAGGTCGCCACTGCAGAGAGAAGAGCGAGTTCGCATACATCGCCAGTGGAGTCGCCGGCGGAGTCATATTTATCATATTCTTAGTGTTACTTGTATGGATGATCTGTGCCAGGTTAGTTTGTACTTACTTTGAAGACTGTTTAGTAACTTTATCTCTCTATCTATATCATCACGCCAGATCCCATACGGGATAGGCAGAGAGTACAGAGTTCCAACAGGCTCTTTCCTCTCTGGCTTCCTCTACTCTCATAGTTCCGCGTGACCTTGTCGCCACTACTGTGAGCTGTGAGAGAATTTCTTGTGGTACGGCAGCAAACATCGGTCGCGAGTTAGTGATCGTCTCATACACGCTCGCCGGTTACGGAGACTCCTGACTTGTCCTTCAGATAAGACCCGGTCTATTTGGTCATGGTAAGATAGTCTAGGTCTTCCCCGGTACCTACATCCTTCCACTTTCGCATTGTTTTCATACAGTCGTCTTTCATAACTGTAACTAGTGATTGCAGATCAGTGGCAGTGGAGAGCAGTGGCGCTATCAAAACCGCGTCATCTGCATATAGTAGATGGTTTACCACTAGATCACTCATTTGTACACCTTTATTCATCGCTTATAGTCTTTGAAGACTTTTATCCAAATATATTATAAACAGTCTAGTGGACAACACGCAATCCTGCTTGACGCCGGTTTCAAAGTCGAACCAGGGTGACATGTTACCACCCACCCGTACGCATGCCTTGCAGTCCACATAGGTGGACTGGACGCCCCGCAGCAGAGTGCCATTTATACCATACTCAGGCAAAATGGCCCAAAATCTCTTTCGCACAACTCTATCAAACGCCTTCTCCAGATCCACAAAACCGCAGAAAACCTTCCGGCCCACTGCCAGATGCTTCTTTACAATGTTGCGATGGGAGAAAACTTGATCTGAACATCCTATTCCGGACCTGAAACCCCCTTGTGCCTCCCACAACATTCCATCGGACTTCTCGCGCATTCTCCTTTCAATAATTTTACCATACACCTTGGCTGCCAAGCTGATCAAACTAATGGCTCTGTCATTGGCGCAGTCATATTGAGAACTTTTGCCTTTGTACAAGGGTACAATGACTGCGCGGCGCCAATCTGCAGGGACCCTACCGGTCCTCCAGCAAAGGTTTGCAAGGACCCGAAAGGCGTCCCGGACGCAAGTTCCACCATATTAGATCATCTCGGCAGATATCATGTCTATTCCCGCAGCTTTACCATTTTTCATACTTCCTATCGCCCATTCAACTTCTTCCATAGTGATGCCCTTTGTTGATTCCGGTGCCACAAACTGGCCTCTGGGCTCGTCTGTGGCACCAGTATCCAGGACATCTTCATACATTTCTCCAAAATATAGTAATTAGTATAAAGGGTATAAATTAGTCTGCACTGTCCTGATGGATGAAGGCCTTCTCTCACAAATCTAGGTAACAGAGGTTCGGTCATACTCCACCACGCGGACCCAGTGCGGCTTGGTGGAGGCAGTTGTGTGGCCAACTGCTGTTGGAACTTATTAAGCCGCCTAAGGCTTTCCTACCTGGCTTTTAACGACTACCAAATTAAGTGGTAACCGGGACCATCGGTTCAACGCGCCTTCGAAGGATAGAGACGGTCGAATATGACGCACAAATGGTCACCCATTTCATACCGGACGAGCGGAACGGTGGTTTACTTTGGTGATCGCTCAGAACACCGCGGTCACACATCGCTATAAATCACCGTTCTAGGATTTCTAGGGTATTCAGGCCAAATACTATCATCGGCTCGTTTTCATTATACTGACGTCATTGAACTAATAAAGCCAATTTACATTGATGAAGTGGTTTGTCAGGGCAAATAACCCAATTATTAAAGGACTGTTTGGAATATTTTTAGTGAATATAACGTTTTAAATCACGGAAATACTTAGAATGTATAGTGCCTACGTGTTATCTGTAAACGTAATATAAGTGGCATATGTAGAGATGACCTCGATAGACGAGTATGATAGACAACCTACTCTAAATTCAAAGTAACACTTATTTTTATCGTTAATAGCTGAAAAATAAAATCCCTTCCATTGTATTGTAATGTCAAAAAGATTGATATAGTCTACATGATAAAAAAATATAATTACATCATATTGTGATGTTGAAAAGATTAATATAGTTTACAAGATAACACATACTAACTCTACTACTTGTATTTTCATAGATCAACAAAGAAGAAGGAACCAAAGAAGACACTTACACCAGCTATCGACCAAAACGGCTCCCAAGTGAACTTCTACTATGGAGCGCACACGCCATACGCGGAATCCATAGCACCTTCACACCACTCCACATACGCCCACTATTACGACGATGAAGAAGACGGCTGGGAAATGCCAAACTTCTACAACGAGACTTATATGAAGGAAAGCCTCCACAACGGTATGAATGGCAAGATGAACAGTTTAGCGAGGTCCAACGCTAGCATATACGGAACCAAGGATGATTTATACGATAGACTAAAGAGGCATGCGTACCCTGGTAAGAAAGGTCAGTATTTATTTTGTAGCACTTAGATTAGTGCGCAATTTTGAATTTGTAATGCGTATTTTGCACGGCTTGTATGGTAGAATAAGCATCGCCTAATATTTTTAATCCAGTCCCACAAGTATCTTTAGGCCCGCGACCATAATTGGAACTAACGCTGTCATCAAGTGAAATGTGACTTCAGGACAGTCGCTACGAAATATACCCGTTCTATTTTTAATTCGTAACCGTGCTCCACCCTTTTATAAAATTTAATTAAATGATAACCCTAATATCACAACATCGCCCCCCTTTCGATGTCATCCACAGGTCAAAAGATCCTTGTCACACTATAGTAATGCTTGGGTTTAGCTTGGCAAGGAATGGTGGTGACGGATATTGATTTTTTACTCTTCTATTAGTCGTCTCTTAGTTATATTGTATTACTTATTCTATTAGTCCTCTCTTAGTTTCTCTTGTATTAAGTCATAAATATGTGGTCACCGAGACCCGTGTCGACACTGAGATAGCAAAAAACACTGCTACTTCTAGTGGACGTCATAGAATGTCTGGCTCAAGCGTAGTGGTTGCACGCTCGCCCTCTTGTCCGGTGAAGCTGTAAAGGCCCCGCGGCCAACAGCGTAGATCATTCACACACACACACAAACACAAGTCATAGAATGTGGCTAAAGGTGGTACTTAAGATTAGAAGTAAATTAACATCAATGAAGAGGTTTTTTTTATTTGTATGCTTGTATGTCATGTAGGTGAAAGTCAATTGCATGTTTCTAAACGCACGCACAACACAGGAAGGACATCGTCGAAAATGGCCCCAGAACCAACAAACATGTGACCAATACCGTAATAATTATTATTATAATTATATCAGCCTATACTGCTCACTGCTGGGCAAAGGCCTTCTCTCACAAATCGAGGTGAGAGAGATTAGGTCATACTCCACCACGCGGACCCAGTGCGGATTGGTGGAGGCAGGTTTGTGGCCACCTGCTGTTGGAACTTATCAAGCCGCCTTTAAGGCTTCCAACTCGGCTTAACGACTACCACATTAGGTGGTAGCCGGGACCAACGGCTTAGCGTGTCTTCCGAAGCACGGAGACGCTCGAATATGAAAATGCCACAAACGGTTACCCATCTCAGGCCTACCGAGTCGACCGCTGCTTAACCTCGATGATCGATAAGAACACCGCCGTCGCACAGCGCTGCGAGCGCCTCTATCTCATATACTCCTCTATACCATAATGATTCATTTATTTTTTTCTAGTAGCGGAAAATGTATTTAACGGACGATTTGCAATCCAAAACGAATATTTCAACGTATTTGTAAATACCGAAATTCATACCGGATGTCAACGTTGTATTCGAATTACGGTTGGAGATGCCGATCCTATCAATCAGTTACATTCAATCAATTACATTCAACCAGAATTGATTTGATTATTGCTAATATATTTTTAAATAACGCTTTTACAGATGTATTGTGTGCTACTAAATTATAACCTTAAAATTTAACACTTTTTTCGCAATAATGCAAGTCCCCCGCTTGTCTGTTTAATAATAAATACATGAAGATAATTTATAGGCGATTTGAAATAATACAAGCATTTTTTCATTGTTATTGGTTCTGAGGCGAATCATGTATGGACGCAGAACAATGTCCTTTCATAAGTGAGGGCCTGCGTTTTTTAATATATAAAAGATACCAGATTCCATTATCAGATGTAGCCAAGTTATCTGTTTGATATTTTCGGTGTTATATGAACATTCGCAATTCTTTTTAGGACACGAACCTACGTGTACGTATTAATGTAGATATGTTGTTTATATTGCTAATGAAAACCTTACACAAACAAAAAAAGTGTAGATATTGTATCCGCGAGCAAGGTGACATTGGTATAAAGTTACAATGACCGCCAGCCGTCTCCTGTGTCATCACTCCTATCTTTGTTTGAATTATTAAATGTAACAACACACAGGTTTATTTCGCAACTAATATTTTTTAACAAACAAACACCATCACGAGTATATTCCCCAAGCGGGGGTGGCAGAGGTGTACTGATTACACCCACGTTTCGCCGACGATGTTAGGTCCCATGTTATATGGGGCGAGCCTATTGCCATATACCAGGCACAATTCCAGACTCCGGACTCGTACTGGAAAGTTTTTGGGTTTTTCTGGGTTTTGTCCGACCTAGGATTTGAGCCCAGGACCTCGTGATCACAAAGCGATGACCTCCACTCCGATCTCGGTCTCGAACCTATTCACGCCTATATTAAAAAGGCGACAACTTGACACTTCGCGGACGCATCTACCCATGCGAATCCATTAATCGTAGCCGCCGCCGACTACGATCCCCCAACCCCTGCCGCCCCCACCACCGACGACCGCGACATGTTCTCACCGATCCCCACAATGCTTTGTCATCCCTTCTTTCCGCTCCGAATACAGGCGACGACGACGACGAAGTCGTAGATCCCCTCCCCTAGCCGGCGGTTGACCGGTGCACTTAGTAGTGCACCCCCTCACCCCGCAGCGACTATCCCAACCGAAGCCGCCTCTTCAAGGCGCCCTCGAGTATGTCGCCTCTTGCCCTTTTGGCTCGAGCGTAGTGGTTGCACGCTCGCCCTTAAGTCCGGTGAAGCTTTAAAGGTCTCGCGGCCAACAGCGTACATCACACACACACACAAAGCGATGCACTTTGCCACAAGACCAACGGGGCAGTCGGCAACAAACAAACATTTACTTATAATTAATATCGCACGTTCGTAATACACTTACACAAATAACATTATCGGTCAATGTGACAGAACTGGATGCAGATTTAGATAAATACAGTGCAACAAGGATATTTCGGCCCGTGGATCACATTGACATTTAGTAAAATTTTCGATTCCCGCACGGGACAAATCTTTGTGTGATCAACAATTATTTGTTCCGGTCTGGGTATTTGTGTATGTGAAATTTCATGTTTGTAAACGCATCCACGGCACTGAAATAAATCCTAGTGTGGGGACAAGTTTAAAAAAAATAATTAAATGAAACCTTTAATAAAAGGTTGGGTTTCGGTGCATAACCGTCTACTTAATACTTATTTACTCAAATCTAGTACGTTAGACTTACAATACGAATACATCACTGGGATCAGAATTATCGAATAATATATCGATGCCCCATAGTAGAGATGAGTTGTATTTATTAGAACAGATCCGAAGAACAGGTATTTTACGAGAATAGGCGGCACCTAATCTTATTCTGACAATACCTAATCCACCTAATATTCATATTCAATAAACACTATAAGCTAATGTTTAGCCGTTTAGCGTGCTCACTCACACCTGTTCCCGCGCTCTCTCACTCACTCATATGCTTATCGCTTTGCTATCCTGCTTACGTGTAAGGATGGAGGAAGCGAGACGAGACAGCGCTATACAACGCGTATTGATATAAAACAAATGTAAATATAATCAATTGAAATCTTTTAAATATGCCATCTCGCGAACGCTAAACTTTTGCGGAATATTTAATTTCGCAAGACTCGGAACTTCATACATTCGTAAGTTAACAGTCCTAAGCCTGTAAAAAGTATGAAGGGAAAATACCAATTCATCACTAATATATCATTAAATGACAAATAGAAAACGAGCATTACTTTATTCAACCAATTTCGTGCAGAAATATCTAATCTAATCAAAAGAAAAATTTTGATTCCATTTTGAAACTTCCATTTTCTTAATAGTATTATTATGACTGTACCCGTTCTTAACTAACAAAACAATTTAACATTCAATTAATTCAAATATCGATAATGGGATATCAGGATTCGATATAGAATAGGCGGATTGAGATCACAAAGTAACGGTATGTGTATAAGATCATTGAGATTAGGTGGATTAGGTGGAATAGGTATTTGGATTAGGTATTTATGCAGACTAGGAACAGGTGTACTTAGTACCTGATTTACCTAATACGACCCATCTCTACCCCATAGTGACAGCCCGACACGAGGCCTTTCCTCCTTGAGGCGCCCTTGAGCTAGTTGCCACTACTGTTGGGGCGTAGTCGTTGCACGCTCGTCCTCTTGTCCCCTAAAGCAGTAATGGTCCCTCGACCAACAGCGTAGATCATTCACACACTTCCATGTCCGTCAAAATTTCTACATGTAAACACAGTTCTTGTTAAAGAGCAATGAATTATATTTGCTTGCTTTCTACTCTTCCTTACTAGGTACGTTTGCTTTGTAACATCAATTCCCGGGAACATTTATTTTATAAAAAACGTAGCCCCACTCTTGGAATTATTCCTGTGCCGTGGGTGCGTTTACAAACACGATATTCACGGACGCGACCACCCAGACAAATATTTGTATATCACACAAAGATTGGCCCCGTGCGGGAATCGAACCCGCGACTACTCGATCCAGTGGGAAGAGCGGCTTAAGCTCTTAACCAAGGGGTCAAGCCGTCTGTCACGCAACGCAATTTTCATGGATGGTCCTGGCTGCCATTTTATTTTTTTATTATAAAATATTACGTATATGTAAAGATATGGATAATCGTTAAAATCTCAAATCATAATGTTCATTATTTGTGGTAGCGAGCTGCGAGCTATAAAATATGAACAATCAAATATTTAAATTTCCATCTTAACCACTGGACCGAGCCGTCCATCAATAAAAATCAATCATGACTCACTCGGGAGTTCTAACCTTTCATATCATCGGTATTCGAAACAAAACAATTTACATCCTAAAGCCAGCAAGCCAAAATTTAGAGTTAAGAGCGACTTTTACTCTTACACAGAATAAATCGTCTTAACTCGGACTAAGGGCTTATTCATAGGATAAATACAACAAAAAAATGTTAAACAGTTGTTTGAATAAAAGAGTTCAATTGTTTCTCTTTCCATTCAGTCATTATTTGATGGATAACTTCAGCCTGATAATTGATAAAACAGCCTTAAATGAAATAAAAACAAGCACATCCTTTTCTTAACCATATTAATGACATTATTTTGTTGCCATATTGGATAATAAAAGCTCTATCTATACACAAACGGACCTTCTCGTTTTTTAAATGTCTTAACAAAACCTAATATGTTCATTATACAACCTATAAAACATATGACAAACTGATAAACAATATTACTAATAATATTACATTAACATGATGAAATACTAACGACACGTTTGTTGATTTTCAGATAAGAGTGACAGCGACAGTGAAGGTCAGTAAATAAAACAAAGGACTGCGTTTTGTCGTATTCTGGTCAATCTTACATAATACTTCGTACTAGTTTCAAAAACCTCGGTGTATCCGATAATATTAGTCAGTATTATATAGCTTAGATTACTATACATAAACACATATGAGATCTGAAATATTATAAAATCAACCTTAGCTACGTTTTTGTAAGGTTTAAATATTTTTAGGTTTTGTAAACTTCAGTTTTCGGTTATATTTTCGGTCAATCTTTTAACGTTATTGATCGACAATAGTGTATCAAAAGTATAGTTAATCTAAGATGTATAGACTAGGAGACGTCGCACTCGCGACTCTACATCTGAGGATTCATGTTAATGACGTATTCTTTTAGCTTTATTAAGTTCTCTTTTAGTGTTTAAAATGTATTAACACACTCACTGTTTAATTATTACAGCCCCCACCAAATATAATTCTTTAAACTACGTCACAAATCATTAAAGTTTCATACGAAATGGCGCTACATTTAATATTTTTTTTCTCGAAACAGTGATTGTGTTGATCTAAACTAATCATCAACGAACAAAATGCTCAAGTACTTTAAGGCGAACACTGCCATAGAAAACAGGGCTATTGCAAAATTTGTTTTAAAAAATGTTGTACCTACATTCCGACAACATTCCCATTTATAAATTGTGTAAATATAACGTTATTGATATTAAAATATTTTTGTATATTTATGGTAGAATCCAGTTCGTGCAGTGTTAGTAATAATTATGATAAAATACAATGTACAGTCACCAACCAAGGTAACAAAGCAAACTTGAATTTTCGACCAGAAACTGACATTTGAATAATGAAATTATAGGCAGTAAATTGAGGCGCTCGTAGCGCTGTGCGACCGCGGTGTTCTTACCGATTACCAAGGTTAAGCAGCGTTCGACTCGGTTGGCCCGAGATGGGTGACCGTTTGTGGCATTTTCAAATTCGAGCGTCTCCGTGCTTCGGAAGGCACGTTAAGCCGTTGGTCCCGGCTACCACTTAATGTAGTAGTCGTTAAACCGAGTTGGAAGCCTTAAAGGCGGCTTGATAAGTTCCAACAGCAGGTGGCCACAAACCTGCCTCCACCAATCCGCACTGGGTCCGCGTGGTGGACCCAGTGCGGATATGACCTAATCTCTCTCACCTCGATTAGTGAGAGAAGGCCTTTGTCCAGCAGTGGGCAGTACAGGCTGATATTATAGGCAGTAAAGTTTCTTGTAGGTACATCATACATTTCTGATAATTTATTATTTCTATGATTTTTAAAAACTGTATCATGTCGAAGACTTTTGTTGTTGGCTGTACCAACAAAATAAGTTAATGTGCATAATGACTGGTTATTATTAACACTTAAAATTGTTAGGTAATATTATGAACGGTTTATGTTTTGTATTATAAACTGGACTGTATTTTATAATTTTTAACAGTTTTACGAATGCGAGAGTGTATGTGTAAATGCGAATGCGAAATGTATAGAATGTTTTTAAAATAATAATCTTGAAAATATTATATTTTTTTAGGTAAATGAACAGTAAATGTAACATGTATTATATATACGTTTTGTATTAAACTACATAATAAGACAATAATAATTAATTTATCATACATATCTTTGTAACATTGAATATTGGGACTTTATCGAGATCGATTGTAACAAATATGTTTAAGAGAGTATTAGACTAGAGCAAGACATCCTGTACCCTTTATATCGCACCTCTGCTCAAATAGCGTCATAACACAAAATTCGTAGTTTTTTTTTACTATAAGGTTCCAAATAGAAATTTCTTACAAACGGTTTTTTAATTCTCTATAAAATGGCATATACTCTGTCGCTTTATTACGGCGTTTTGAGGCGATATCGCGCGTTTCCGCAACTTGCAGCTTAAGTAACTTGAAATGATAAACAATTATGAGTTGTGACACTATTTGAGCGGAGATGCGATGTGTATACCTATCTAAAGGGATATACGAAATACTCAACGATTCCTCTACGGATGGTCAATATTCCATCACAATCTATTACCACATTAGTAATTACGTTAACAGTAATACATTATTTTTTTTACAAAAATTTTAATGTAATAAATTTAATACATATATTTTTACTGAGTTTTATTCTGTAGCAACCCGCTTAAATTTCCAAAATGCTGGTATTTAGAAAGGAATATACTTTTCGTTAAAAATTCGCGACTATTATGCATTTATACTGAGGGCCATTGATTAAAATTGAGAATCAATGCCTCCTAAATAGCTAACTACATTATTGATAAAACTACTAGTTAGCAATTTCATGATTAGAATGGTTCTAAAATACAATTGATTATTCCAAATTGTTCCAAAACAAAATAACCACAATCTCACGACTCCACAAAACGAAAGAATAATGATAATATACTCGACCTCATCCAATAAAGAAAACAATTTCAAACAAAGAGCAATTAATTAGGAACGGGAAAACGGCACAATAAACATAATAATTACAAAGAGTCTATAAGATAATAAATAGAATAACCGATTCAGGTCATTGTAATAATGAAAACGAGATTCCTTAGCAACGCGAATTCATTTAGATACGATTGTGAATGTATGTTCAAAGTATATCTGTGTGTGTGTTGTGTGTGTGTGAGTGAGGTATGCTGTTGGCCGCGAGGCCTTTACAGCTTCACCGGACTTAAGGGCGAGCGTGCAACCACTACGCTCGAGCCAGAAGGGCAAGGGGCGACATACTCGAGGGCGCCTCAAAGCGCCCTTGGTTGGGACAGTCGCTGTGGGGGACGGTGTGCACTACTAAGTGCACCGATCAACCGCCGGCTTTGGGAGGGGATCTACGACTACGTCGTCGACGCCCGTATTCTGAGCGGAAAGAAGGGATGACAAAGCATCGGGGGGATCGGTGAGAACATGTCGCGGCCGGCGGTGGCCGCAGGGGTCGGGGGGGAGTATATCTGTACGGAGATACATTTGTATCATTATAGATAACCTGAAATCGGCTCCGCAAAACATCCATTGACCTAGTACTGGATAATGGTATCGCTTATAGATAAGTTGTAATGTAACACACAATAGATACCTACTTGGGATAATATATAAAATGAGTCTAACACATTGCTCTACGTGATTATATTCGGAGCGATGAGCTCATACTAACTACTGACATTTAATTACCGCGTATTATATAGTAACTATAAGAAAAAAAAAAAAAAACACCGTCACGCCTATATTCCCCAGAGGGGGTGGCAGAGGTGTACTGAGTACACCCACGTTTCTCTGACGATGTTAGGTCCCATGTAATAGGGGGCGAGCCTATTGCCATATATCGGGCACAGTTCCAGACTTCGGACTCATACTGGGAATTTTTCGTTAGAAAATCTACATTTGTCCGACCTAGGATTTGAACCCAGAACCTCGTGATCACAAAGCGATGCGCTTTGCCATCAGACCAACGAGAAACTATAAGGATACGGGAATCGAAAGAATAAGGAAAAAACTAAGCGATCTGGTGTGACGATATAGATAAATCTACAAACATTTGTCTATATGCTAATTTCCATCTAGTGTCATCCAAATCCATTCAGCCGTTGTCATATTTTTTTAAAATTAAAACGTAGGCCCACACTATGATTTATATCTTTGTCGTGGGTGCGTTTTCAAACATGAAATCTACATACACAGACACCCTGACCGAAACAAATAATTATGGGTCACACAAAAATTTGTCCCTTGCGGGAATCGAACCCGCGAGTATTCGAGCCAGTGGATGGAGCGGCTTAAGCTCTTAAACACCGCGCCAAATCGTCAAACGTCCGTCTTTATTCTATCTTTAGCCTAAAGACATCCCCGGCAGGACAAAGGGGTCCCCAAATATTGCCACAACGACCAGCCCCTTGCTGTACACATCCACCTCTTACCTGAGACCTTCACCAGGTCATCGATCCACCCTGTATTTCCCTTGGGTCCCTGCTCACTCTGCGTTTTCCAGTATGTGGTCACCACTCGAGGTCATCAGTTCTACAAACGTTTGTCAAGGAATGGGCCACTTAAGTTTACCAATTCTGAGTGCTATGTTAATGACTTTAGGCCTTTTGCGGATCTTTTCGTTTTTAATATGATCTCACAAGGAAACTCCGGGCATAGCTCTCTCCATTGCCATTTGGATGATCTTGAGCATTATGAGGCCCATTGTATGGCGTCACTGGATCTTGGCGTCAATGCATTTTACCGCATTTATTATATGAGCGGTATAAGCCTTACCACAGGCATCACGTTAATATTATTCAACACCATATTTAATTACTTTTCGTAAAAATACCGATTGATAAGAATTGCTAAAATTGTTTATGTTTTTAAGTGATTTATGACGCATTAGCAAATACCTACAAACATTTTCATCCATAACAGAATAAAGACAAACAAAAACAGTTAACGATACCTCAAAATATTCCAAATGAATTGTCTGTCATAATAAGAAATCGCTATCAACATCTGAATTGAACTGGTATAATGCAATCCGTTGTAATATTATCTGGGGTATTGAAATGTCACTTATCTATATATAGTTATCATCACGCTTCTCTCTATCTATTATTACCAATCTTATGCTTATAGGAATAGATCACAGTTTCAAATAATAACACTAGTTTCTTCGATGTAGTAAGGACGATAAAAGTACTTTTGTTAAGGCCTTATCGCCACGGTAGCGATCGTATTTGTTTTAAAATATTATAATAATATAAGCCCTGTTAAAAATCTGTCCCAGCGTTGGGCACGGGCCTCCTCTCATACTGAGAGGGCTTAGGCCATAGTCCAACCACGCTGGCCCAGTGCGGGTTGGGGAACTTCACATACCTCCGAGGAACTCTTAGGCATGCAGGTTTCCTCACGATGTTTTCCTTCACCGTTAAAGCAAAGGATAGTTAATTTTTAAATACACACATGCTTTCAAAAAGACAGATGTGCGTGCCTGGGTTTGAACCCGAGACCGCTGACTTTGCAGTCCAACGGTCTAACCACTAGGCTATCACTGTTTTGCTTAAAATATTAAAACCAGTAAATTGTATAACTTCTTGTCTTTATCATCAAGGATATATAATATTATATAATATAATAATAAATAAGGTGATTCGAAGAAACTCATAACCAGCTGTGCCCTAATTTGTGCTGATGATCTAATTTATTGAATCAAAGGTAAATTTAAGAAAAAACAATTTTATTAATTTCTAAAAAATGTCTCGACCCATAAAAGGCTTTTGAAACACCAAATGTGCCCTCAAGGGTCAAGCACTTTCTCAGAGAGAGAGAGAAAAACCCCCTAAACATGAATATAAATATACACAAAATCTGACATCAGGGAGTAAAGGTTGAACACACCCACAAATATTATTGCTTCACGGTAATAACCTACTTATCTTCATAACAAGTATAAACAAGTTATTATTATGCTACATATAATAAACAACATATCGATAGCATGAGTGTATAAAAATGATGATGCAATGAAAAGTCTAAATGAAATGAGCGCAGGAAATCTACTTAAACTATTTAGAAACCAAATACCTTGGCGATAGAGTCAAGAATCAATTGAAGTATTCCTTATTAAACCAGACTAGATTATAAATGCAAATACACTATGATGTTGTTACTTATAGGTGATATATGAAAAAGAATTATAATATAATAAATACAAAACAATGTATAAAATTACAATTTATTAAAAATGAACTTAGCACAGCCAATGATAAAAAGAAGTTTGAAATACACGTCATGTAATAATTAGTGTAAATTATGTAGTTAATACTCAATGAAAAAAAACTGATGATATTACTTGGCATGTTTCTTGTAGAACTCTCTCATGTACTTCGCTAGGGTTTCCACTTCTTCCAAAGTTACTGCATTGTAAATGGATGCACGGATTCCTCCGACATTTCTGGAATAAAAAAAAAAATCTCACTAAAAGAAATTGAATTCATTGGTCTCTTACTATGGATTAACCCACCGAAAAGTGCACAAACTTTAAAACATGAGCACGGTATATTTTAAGTATATATGGTAATCTACTTAAGTATGGTTAAACATTAAAGTTAGTATTTATAAAAATAATGGCTGCTGTTATGCTTTAGATAACTTTTAAAATGTATATCATAGTTGATTGTTATATATAATATCAGCCTATACTGCCCACTGCTGGACAAAGTCCTTCTCTCACAAATCGAGGTGAGAGAGATTAGGTTATACTCCACCACGCGGACCCAGTGCGGATTGATGGAGGCAGGTTTGTGGCCACCTGCTGTTGGAACTTATCAAGCCGCCTTTAAGGCTTCCAACTCGGCTTAACGACTACCACATTAAGTGGTAGCCGGGACCAACGGCTTAACGTGCCTTCCGAAGCACGGAGACGCTCGAATATGAAAATGCCACAAACGGTCACCCATCTCGAGCCGACCGAGTCGAACGCTGCTTAACCTTGGTAATCGGTGAGAACACTGCGGTCGCACAGCGCTACTAATTCTTAAACCAAATGTTTCGTGCTAGATCATAATAATATAGACGATAGGTAAACAAGTTATCAAGGACGTTCCTGACCAACTAAGAGATAATAACATGTTATTAAATGAAAAACTATTCACGATCCAATAACGATAATAACTAGTAAGAAAATATCACGAGATAACATTTGTTTTTACCTCATAGAATAAGTTGGAAGTAGGAGTGAAACACTATTTTTCTGCCGAATTGTAAAAATGATCTAACTTAAAAATATGGTTAGTTGAATTAGCACTTTAATTATAACATTAGAAAGCTTGATTTTCCCTGACAGTTTTTTTTATTGCGTAAATATTCCACCGTACCGACGATATGTGATTCTACATGTGTATATTTATACATTTACCTGTGTCCTTTCAACTGAATCATTTTCAAAGCTTCAGCTCCCTTCAAAAACTCTTTCTCCAGCTCTTCATTACCTGGAGAGCCGATTCGGAACGGAACATTCATCTTACTCCTAGCGTCCTTGGCGACAGGCGCGTAATAAAAGCCGTTGGACTCATCGACAATATTATATATAAGCGAGGCTTTCTTTCTGGCTAACTCAGCCATACCCGCAACTCCTCCGTTCTTCTCGACCCACTGAAGCACCCTCCCCATGACGTAGATACTGAAATGTATATGATTATGTATTGAATTGTCTGGATGAGCATATTATGATAAGAATAAAAAGAGACTATAAGATTGCTTCGTTGTTCCATGGTGACTAATACACGTGATAAAATGTATTTTTTCCATAGAAAAATGATTAGTATTAAGTACAAGCAGTGATAGCCTAGTGGTTAGACAGGTTAGTTCAAACCCAGGCACGCCTGTCTTTTCGAAAGCATGTGCATGTTAAAAATTAAGTATCAATTGCTTTCACGGTGAAGGAAAACATCGTGAGGAAACCTGCATGCCTAAGAGTTTCTCGAAGGTGTGTGAAGTTCGCCAACCCGCACTGGGCCAGCGTGGTGGACTATGGCCTAAGCCCTCTCAGTTTGAGAGGCGGCCCGTGGCCAACGGTGGGACAGTTTCTTAACACGGCTACTACAGTCTATTAACATGGGACTTAACATCGTCGGCGAAAAGTGGCCGTACACAGTCCGCCTTTGCCAACCCTTCTTGAGGAATATAAGCAGGATAGTGTTTATTTTATATTACACTAAAAGTATACAATATTCAATAAAGGCAAACAATTGAGGCACAAGGAATTAAAACTATCTGTTCACAGACATATTCATATAGCTGAACAAACATTAGTCTTCGTAACCGGCGAGCGTGTATGAGATGAACTATGAGAGTCGAGGAAGCCAGAGAGGTATGTAAGGAAAGAACCTGTTGCAACTCTGTACTCTCTGCCTACCCTGCAAGAGATCTGGCGTGATGTTATAGATAGATAGATAGATAGAACAAACATAATACCAAGGCATAGAGTAATTACTGACTTAGTTGATATGACCTTCACATTTATTTACAGCGAATGTTTTTTTAACTCACGCAAACATAGGTGGTGTGTTCATAATAGAATCAGCTTTGTTATTGAGTGTCCAGTCCAATATCGATGGGCATATTGGCAGTGCCTGGTTCAACAGATCTTCTCTAACAATGACTAGGGTGACACCAGATGTTCCAATGTTCTTCTGTGCCCCGGCATATATTACTCCAAACTGGAAATGTCAGCATACTTTATAGCCATAGGTATGTAGACTTCAATAAAATTACATATGTGTATATGAAATGCAGTGATAGCCTAGTGGTTAGACCGTTGGACTACAAAGTCAGAGGTCTCGGGTTCAAACCTCTCTCTTTTCTAAAGCATGTGCATATTAAAAATTGCTTTAACGGTGAAGGAAAACATCGTGAGGAAAGTTTCTCGAAAGTGTGTGAAGTCAACGCCAACCCACACTGGGACAGCGTGGTGGACTATGGGCTAAACCCTCTCAATTTGAGAGGAGGCCCGTGCCCCACAGTGGTGGGACAGTTTCTTAACAGGGCTAATATTATTATTATTGTGTATATACAATATGGTAATTGGACTAACGCCATGACAGTGGTGGCTCAAAACGGAACAGAGACCCATAAGCAGACAGAGAGACCTCAACTTGATGGAGTGATGACATAGTAAGAGTGGCCTGCAAATGGTGGAATAGACTAGCAATGGCCAGGAACAAATAGGCTTGACAGAGGAAAGTTTACATTCAGTAGTGGGTATATACAGGCTAAATGATGATGACTCATCACCAATTAGCCTGTATTTACCTACATATAAAATATGTCATTATTGATGACATACTGTATATAAATTATAAGATACTATTTGCTAAAATCTACATACTAACAAGTGGAAAGTTCAATCTAAGAAAGTATGATGAATAAGATAACTGCAGTTCCTTGTCATCATCAGCTAAAAGATATCTACTATAGAACACACAATGGCCTTCCTCAAAGATCTGCAAAATGGCTGGATTTTTACTGTACACATCAAGCTTCTCATTCTGACAGTATGAATATATCTGTGTGACAATCATTGGGAAGGTCTGTGTCACACAGAGGATGTCTTTCCACTGATATAGTGGTAGCAGTAGTAAAAATATATCCTATATATAAATGACCTATAGATAATACATGTAGGAATGGTCAACAATCAGTATTTTTACTAGTATTATAGTCTAGTCTAAGAGGTAGTCCTGGTGCAACCTCACAAACTATGTTGCTCCTACTGGTCTACCGCTTGACTACATGTAGAAGAAAAGAGCTGAGCGCAGCCACAAATGGTGTGATTGAGCCTCCAACTCACTTAGTGGGACAAAACGATATGAAAAGAAGAAATGGTCCTTGGGAGACGCCTTTGTCATGCAGTAGAAATCTTTCAGAAGAAGATAGATAGATAATATAGTCTTACCTTAGACACATCAATTTTCTTGGACATAATATTTGATGACATATCTGCTACAAGGGGCACTCCTTTTGTGTCAGGGATAAAATCAAATTCAACACCTGAAAACCAACATAAAATCAAATCAATCATAACAAAACCACTTAAAAGAAAAAGAAAAACTTAAATCACCATACAGACTAAGTACTAGGAGCAATACAAACAATAGTTAGGTACTCATCAGATTTCAATATTTCAATTAATTATCCTATCAGAGTTAGGTATATTTAGGTAAAATTCTTTCAACAATTAAAAGGTGCATTTTAAAAGTACTGTCTTTTACATCTAATTAAGTAGTGTATTTATTATGATGCTAGAGCTTATTAAGTAATCTACCAGCTGAAAAATAAAAATAATTACTGACTCAGTGAATAATAATTCATTTATAACCAGAAAAGCACTTACAAAGATCACAATTATTACATTTTCACATTTACCACCAGACTGGAATGTGGCCTCTACTGAGAAAATTCAACAAAAAACTCATTGGACTATTTCTAACAAAGAGACACTTCAATAGGCTAGTCTTATAGCTTTAATGGTTTCATTCAACTGGCCTGTATAATATTTTTCTTTTTAAAAAATACATTTTTAATTTAACAGATAAAATATATAGAAAATTTCATGGTTACCTATATGCACTCATACTCACCATGAATTGTTTCATTGGTACAATAGTAAACATAGGAAGCATTAGGGTCAAGGTTCCACTGTGATTGGTCTGGAATGCCAACATACCGGTCAGTAGGGGGCAGGACCAGATTCACTTTGCCATATTTCTTGGCTTCTTTGACTGCCTTTGCAGACCAGTCACCTGAAAAAATAAAATGACAATAATGTTTACATCTAATAGAGCTTTGCTTTTATTAAACAGAGCAAAGAAACTCACACAGTTATTATGACCATTTCATGTCTGAACAATTTATGCAATACAAGAAATAATGTGAGAATCCTTTAATTATAATCTATTTATGTATATCATGCAAGGTGCTTTCCTCCATTATTTATAAATTACGTAAAAACTACTTACCAGTGACAATATAGTCTGCGGTTCCAGTTCTGGATATCAAGTTAAGTGGAACTGCTGCAAATTGACCTGTTCCACCACCAGCCAGAAACAAGATCTTGTAGTTCGCCGGAACATCTCTAAAAATTTTTTTATAAAATTTATTATCTTTATACATGGTATGGTATTTTAACAATATAAATCTCTACGTAGGCAAATAAGTAAGTAACAGTAACAAACCAAAAAAAATATATAATAGATTTTTTAAAATATACATAAGCATACCAAAATATCAAAGGTAAACAAACAACCAAATATTGGGCAACTTGGGCAAGCCCACGACGAATTTAGCAATGTCATTAACATTATGACAGTAGCATGTCGATTCCATACCGATAAACGAGAAATCGATTTTCGAGTCAATTAATTAACTTTATAGTATTATCGGAATTATACCACGCTAATAATACGAGCCTATACTGTCTCACTGCTGGGTAAACGCCTTCTCTCACAAATCGATGTGAGAGAGATAGGTCATACTTCACCACGCGGACACAGTGCGTATTGGCGAAGGTAGGTTTGTTGGCTACCAGCTGTTGAAACTTATCAACTTATAAGGCTTCCAACTCGGCTTAACGACCGTACGAGGACGTACCTTAACGAGTAGTAACCGGGACCAACGGCATAACGTACCTTCGGAAGCACGGAGACGCTCGAGTATGGGGGGATCGTAGTCGGCGGCGGCTACGATTAACGGATTCGCATGGGTAGATGCGTTCGCGAAGTGTCGTGTTGTCGCCTTTTTAATATAGGCGCGAATAGGTTCGAGACCTAGATCGAAGTGGAGATCGACGTTCCGTACGAACCAGGGGGCTCCTACGGCTTTACGGATTTGAACCGCTTGGAGTTTATCGATGTGAGAGGGGGCCGAATGCCCGAACACAACACACGCATAAGTCATGATGGGTCGAATGCAAGTTTTGTAAAGCGTCCCCTTATTTCTAAGGGGAATTTTACTCCGCTTGCATCTGCAAGACGAATGGAGACGACCGAGCACAAAGGATGCTCGATGACGGACCCGCTTGATGTGCGGGCCGAAGGACATGGTACTGTTTAGGGTGACCCCTAGATATTTGACCTCTTTGACCCAGGGAATGGGTCGGTCGAACATGGTCACTTGACCGAGATTACTTCTAGAGCAGGGCAAAGGGAGTGGCGCAGGGTGGCCCCTCTGGAGAAGAACACCGCAGCGCTCTTGTCCGGGTTCACCTCAATACGCCACTTTCTGAACCAATTCCCTAGGGAATTGGCGGTTGCCTGAAGGTTTCTGGTAATGAAACCCTTATTCCTATGCGAGACGTAGAGAGCGGTATCATCCGCGAATAGGGCTAGATGCACCTTACTCGAACGAGGAATGTCATTTGTTTAACGGCTAAACAGGAGGGGCGAGAGAGCTGAGCCCTGCGGGACTCGAGCTCGGGTAGAGTGGGGAGTGGAGCGCGTCATTTCGACGCGATATCGGAAGGCGCGATTTGACAAGAAGTCTCGTATGATGAGCACGAGTCTGTCCGGCACACCCATTTGGTAGAGCTTGTAGATCAAGCCGTTGTGCCAGACTTTGTCAGATGCCTTCGCGACGTCGAAAAGGGGGCGCCCGTGTAGACGGGTAAAACTAAATCGATTCCGAATGACTTTATTTCGAAGAATTCAAATAATAAAACAGTGAAAATCGTCAATATTAAAGTTGTGTACATCAAGAATAGAATAAATGGGCGGGCGTGCGTGTGTGTGTGTGTGTGAATGATCTACGCTGTTAGCCGCGGGGCCTTTACAGCTTAACCAGACAAGAGGGCGAGCGTGCAACCACTACGCTCGATCCAGGAGGGCAAGGGGGCAACTAGCTTAAGGGCGCCTCAAGAAAGAACGGCCTCGGCAAGGGAAGTAAGGGCATCGGGAGGGTCGAATAACCGGCGAGCGTGTATGAGACGAAGTGTGTGATGAGAGTGGAGGAAGCTAGAGAGGTCTGTAAAGAATGAACCTGTTGGATCTCTGTACTCATTGCCCGCAAGGAATCTGGCGTGATGATATAAATAGATAGATTTTACAGATAGAGATTAGATAGGCTCGGCGTTATACACATTTCCCAGGGACTGTGTACAATTCCTAAATTTCATACATTTCTGGTAACATAGCCACCATGGATTACCATTCACTTTAACAGTTTAGATACTTTTTGTCATCTTTTTAATACAGTGAAATGCATCTTAATATGTAATGTATGTAGGTATGCTCGGACCATGGATTTTGGTCTTGACCGGTGAAGCTGTAAAGGCCCCGCGGCCAACAGCGTAAATCATTCACACACACACAACCATGGATTTTGGAAATCCGTGGCTCGGTCGGACCTCGGACCTCGGAGCAGTCTACGTTCTAATTACGGAACTTAGTTGTCGTCAAGTACGTAGCTTCTGAAGTTTAATTAAACATTGTTAAATTAGCTGAACAGTTCCTAGAAATATGTTTTTTTACCGAAGACGAGTGCAACATACAATGTATTTTTCGTACTTCGCAACTACAAAACCGGTTTTTTTCGAGATATTGAATCAAAGCTGGTAGGTACCACTTTTGTACTTGGTTGATATCACCTATATCTACTAACTGTATTGATAAATTCTTTTTGTTGTCTTAATAGTCATTCAATGTAAGGAGTCAATGAGACAAATACCGCATAATACCGTTGCTTATTGGTCTGTGAATACCTCCCGTGTTTATTAATCCGACTCGAACGACCTTTGCCCACATTACAACAAAATTATACGCAAAGAGAATATAATCACTAATTATACGTTTCAGACTGCGTTCGTATCACGATGATATTATAATTTAGAAAAGAGAGGTACTTACAATAACTTTCTTACGACATTCTGTACTTCAACATTTAATCTCATGTAAGTTTGTGAACGATGACTTGTCTCCATCAAACTTATGTTGGTACCTTCGAAATTTGTAAGTTCATCCCTTATGATATCATAGACCTAAAAGATATAAAATGTATGACTTTTTTATTCAGTGTACTTACGTTAAAAAATGTGGCGTAACCTAACGATAAATAAGAAAGACCTTTTCTCAACTTAGACCCACAAGTAATGTAACTCACATCCTCACATCTTACTTTGCTCAATGAGTCTTATAAATTTAGAAACTAGTTACATATTAGATACCTACTAACAACTACTACTAAAACTTGTATTAAACCAATAACATCCATTAACATAAATAAAATCTTAAAATAAATATATACTGCTACTTACTTCTTCAGGTAGTTTGGCAGGCCCGGCACCGAAATTATGCACTTTCGACATTTTCTTTTATATGAATTACTTAAATTAAACTAGCGCAATTATTTGTAATAACAACCGACACTGGCTCACAGTATCTTTGAACGAAATGCTTGTATGTACTGACAGTATAGTATTTACTAAGGTGTACTGACTGTGGGTTATCGCCCTCCCTTTATTGCGTCGGCGACTGGTTTGCTGCCGGCGCGTAAGCAAGCATCATTAGTTCGTGTGCACACTGTTCATGTTTCCACACCATACCAATCTGACGCAACAATTACTAAATATAATACCATGACGTTATTTAATCTATCTATCTATCAAATCAGATTATATAGAATATATTACGGGAAGGACCCGTGACCATGGGTGCTGCAAAGCACTCAAAACGTCGGTAGGGAACTTAAAAAACAAAAATAAATCACGAGAAAATCAGAAAAATAGTTCTTTTTCATGTGTAATATTCGGGTAAATCTAAGAACTCAGTATAGAAAATAATGTTCTAAAATAAGGCGAAAATAATGTTCTAAAATAGCTTGTCGCGAGGTGATAATAGCTAGGCCTGTACCAAATTGGTTCAACATCCTGCGACAAGCTTTTATTATTATAATACTGCTCACTTATTGTGTTTTTTAATAATATTTTTTATTTGTGTGATGAACTATCGAAATTATATATTCTTTATTAAAACGGTGAGCGGTTTTGTAATATGTCGAATTCTACAACCTGTGTGCAATATATACAATGATTATTTTTTTTATTATTTATTTATCAATATTAAACCTTACAAAATAAAAGGTTTATATAATTGGCACAATATAAACCACTGAGGTTTGTTACTTATACTAAGAATTTAAACACTATTTTCACAAAACATGTTTAATCATAAAACTTGAGTATTTCCTTTATCAAGAGAAGTGATGGCTGCTCAAGTAGTCATAGTCGAGAACGGTGAACGGGTGCGTCTTTCTAGAAGAGCATCCTTTACCGTCATTCTTTCAAACTATTATAATTAGACTTATATCTCAGTCTTGAGGCAGCACACTGAAGCTGGATCGCATACTTAATTTTGTATAATATAAAATAGTATCTAAATATATGTTCAAAAACTGATGAAATAAAATGAATAGAGATCCTCTCAGTGTAGGCCGCGTTCCGATGTAGTAAACACGACGAATTTATAAGTAGGGTTATCCATACTTCCATACTAATATTATAAATTCGAAAGAAACTCTGTCTGTCTGTTACCTTTTCACGTCTAAACCGTTGAACAGATTTTGATCAAATTCGGCGACGGAATAGATTTTATCCAGGGGGAAAAATTAAGGTTGTGAAATACACGCCTGAAAATAACGCGAAGACAACAAAATAAATGACTTGAGTTTAAAGTGGTCGTTGCTATGATGCTTAGGTACCCATTTCCGCACATCAAACTTATACACTTTAGTAGAACAAGTGTATTCAGTAGGTATGCATACTTTTGCCTTGAGTATTTCCACCACCTAAAATATTGAAGCGTTAAGGCAAAGGGCAGCACAAAATATCCATGGGATTGAAGTACGTATAAGACAACTCAGCCCATAAAATGGTAACCAAGATAACTCTACTCTCTAGTTATCTACTGCTTCGAGGTAATCGAACACGAGAGATAGGTACTATATATGATCAAATTTGTACTAAGTAATTTTGAAGGTACTATTAACTATACAATATTTGTCTCGTTAGACTCTTCAATTCTGACTGGAGCAAAACATTTTTTATAAATAGGATGACCCATGCAAGTTGAATCTAGAGGTTAAAATCCCAGCCAATTATGATAAGTGCAGGAGTTTCCTTATATGGAGATGATCCTTACTGTTATATTTGGTACTAGGTAGTCTAAAAAGTTCGCGTACTCGTATCTGGTTACTTACGTTCGCTCGAGCGCTTTTTCACGCGTTTTTTAAAGCGCTGGATAAAAACGAACGGGTAACAGTATATTTGTTTTCCAAAAATAAAACTTTATTATTTTGACGGACAATTTAGCGCAGTGGTTAAGAGCTTAAGCCGTTCCGCCCACTGTGTCTAATAGTCGCGGGTTCGATTCCCGCACGGGACAAATGTTTGTGTGATCCACAATTATTTGTTCCGGGTATTTTTGTATGTGAATTTTAATGTTTGTAAACGCACCCACGACACAGGAATAAATCCTAGTGTGGGGCTACGTTCTTTTTTAAAAAAGAAAAGAATTTTTTTTTATCGGAATTTTTATTTGTGGAGACCTATCAAATTAAAAGTATCCTTGCTTGGCCTCTCTATAATATTTTCATTGCGGTGTAGGTTGGCGACGTCATAGGTATCCCTAAGTCCGGTAAACCACGTGACCACCCTACGAGTTACCACTCCACCAGCCTCCTTAATTACCAGGCAAAGATCTACGAGCGCCTGCTCCTGGCAAGGCTCAAAGACTTTGTATCGGTTTTTGGTTTTCAAGCCAAACACTTGCGGCCATCAAGTGCACCGCATCACGAAGCATAACCTCACTGGCCAAGCAAACCCAAACCCGTCTACACGAGTGCCCTTTTCTTCGATGTTGCGAAGGCGTTCGACAAAGTCTGATCGCTTCTGAAGGGTGTTACCTTACGGCTGCACTCCTTGGAATTAGTCCAGGAGCTCGACTCTGACCATCGTCCTGTAGTCATGAGACTCGGTTCCCCCCCTTCCGCCCCTCAGCGACCCAAAAAGACGGTGGTGGATTGGCATGCGCTAAGCACGGCCTTGGCAGATGCCGACTCTCCCCCCTTCTCTCTCAGCTCGGACTCCATCCCGTCCCCTCAGGACACCGATCAGGCCGTAGATGCCTTCACCGGCCACATCCGATCGGCTGTCAGTCGATCGTCCAAGCAAGTCGAGGCGGAAGATCTCTACCTCAACCGCTTCCGACTGCCGGACAATATTAGGGATCTCATTCGTTCCAAGAATGCCTCAATCCGAGCGTACGACTCTTACCCCACCGAAGCCAATCGGGCCCGGATGAGCGCTTTACAACGAGAGGTAAAGCGTCGTGTCGCGGAGGTCTGGGAGGAACGGTGCGGTGACTTCCTAGAGGGCATCGCGCCATCGCACCTGGCCTACTGGCAGCTGGCGCGTAGCCTCAAAACCGACTCCACGACTGGCATGCCTCCACTGTTCCGCCCTTCAGGCGCACCCCCTGCCTTCGACGACGACGAAAAGGCCGAGCTTCTCGCCGACTCCCTCGAGAGCCAGTGCACCCCCAGCTCTCAGTCCATCGACCAGTCCCACGTCGACACGACAGGGAAATCGAGCGCAGGGCATCCCTCCCCCCCCCGCCGATTCCTTACCTCCTATCACCCAAACGGAGGTCGAAGATCTCATTATGGGTCTTAAAACCAAGAAAGCCCCCGGCTCTGACGGCATTTCGAATCGCGTTCTGAAATGCCTGCTCGCCCAACTCATCTGCCTCTTAGTGGCCATATTTAACGCCGCCATGACAAACTGCACCTTCCCCGCTAAGTGGAAGGAAGCAGACGTCATAGGCATTCCCAAGCCCGGCAAACCTCGTAATCTCCCTCGAGCTACCGCCCTATCAGTCTTCTCAACTCCCGGGCTAAGGTCTACGAGCGCCTATTTCTGGCGCGGCTCAAAGACTTTGTAGTGTCCAGGGGTATCCATATCGACGAGCAGTTCGGCTTTCGAGCCAAACACTCCTACGTCCACCAAGTGCACCGCATCACGGAGCACATCCTCTCCGGTCTTAACAGACCCAAACCCGTCTACACGGGCGGCCTGTTCTTCGATGTCGCGAAGGCATTCTACAAAGTCTGGCACAACGGCTTGATCTACAAGCTCTACCAAATGGGTGTGCCGGACAGACTCGTGCTCATCATACGAGACTTCTTGTCAAATCGCGCCTTCCGATATCGCGTCGAAATGACGCGCTCCACCCGACACTCCACCCGAGCTAGAGTCCCGCTGGGCTCAGCTCTCTCGCCCCTCCTGTTTAGCCTTTACACGAACGACATTCCTCGTTCGAGTAAGGCGCATCTAGCCCTATTCGCGGATGATACCGCTCTCTACGTCTCGCATAGGAATAAGGGTTTCATTACCAGAAACCTTCAGGCATCCGCCAATTCCCTAGGGAATTGGTTCAGGAAGTGGCGTATTGAGGTGAACCCGGACAAGAGCGCTGCGGTGTTCTTCTCCAGAGGTGCCACCCCGCGCCACTCCCTGCGCCGCCCTAGAAGTAATCTCGGCCAAGTGACCATGTTCGACCGACCCATTCCCTGGGTTAAAGAGGTCAAATATCTAGGGGTCACCCTAACCACCATGTCCATGTGTACATGTGTACCATGTCCTTCGGCCCGCACATCAAGCGGGTCTGTCACCGAGCATCCTTTGTGCTCGGTCGTCTCCATTCGTTAATCTGCAAGCGGAGTAAAATGTCCCTTAGAAATAAGGTGACGCTTTACAAAACTTGCGTTCGACCCATCATGACTTATGCGTGTGTTGTGTTCGGGCATTTGGCCCCCTTTCACATCGATAACTCCAAGTGGTTCAAAACCGCTTCCTCCGTAAAGCCGTAGGAGCCCCCTGGTTCGTACGGAATGTCGATCTCCACTCCGATCTAGGTCTCGAACCTATTCGCGCCTATATTAAAAAGGCGACAATACGACACTTCGCGACCGCATCTACCCATGCGAATCCGTTAATCGTAGCCGCCGCCGACTACGATCCCCCCTACCCCGACCCCTGCCGCCACCGCCGGCCGCGACATGTTTTCTCCGATCCCCCCGATGCTTTGACATCCATTCTTTCCGCTCAGAATACGGGCGACGACGACGTAGTCGTAGAT
Source organism: Phalera bucephala (assembly GCA_905147815.2). NCBI lineage: Eukaryota > Metazoa > Arthropoda > Insecta > Lepidoptera > Notodontidae > Phalera > Phalera bucephala. Next base: position 16,493,199 of record LR990612.1, read on the forward strand.
CCCCTCCCATAGCCGGCGGTTGACCGGTGCACTTAGTAGTGCACCCCGTCCCCCCACAGCGACTGTCCCAACCGAGGGCGCCTCTTCAAGGCGCCCTCGAGTATGTCGCCTCTTGCCCTTCTGGCTCGAGCGTAGTGGTTGCACGCTCGCCCTTAAGTCCGGTGAAGCTGTAAAGGCCTCGCGGCCAACAGCGTACATCACTCCCACACACACACACACACACGACAAAGTCTGACACAACGGCTTTATCTACAAGCCTTTCTAAATGGGTGTGCCAGACAGACTCGTTCTCATCTTGCAAGACTTTCTGTCGAATCACGTCTGTCGGTATCGCGTTGAAATGGCGCACTCTTCCCCCCACTGCATACAAGCTGGTGTCCTACAAGGCTCAGCTCTCTCCCCCCTCCTATTCAGCTTTAACACGAACGCTATTCGTCGTTCGAGTGAAGTGGATAGGAATCCGCTAATCATAGCCGCCGCCGACGAATCTACTTCTGCGGCATGTTCTCACCGACCCTCCAGATGCCCTCACATCCCTTCTTTCGCTCGCCTTCTTGTCCGATGAATCTGTAAAGGCCCCGCGGCAAACAGCGTAGATCATTCACACACACACGCATGGATTTTGGAAATCCATGGTTCGGTCGGACCTAGGAGCAGTCTACGTTCTAATTACGAAACTTAGTTGTCGTCAATTCGTCGCTTCACACACACACACACACACACACAATTCCGCAAAACGTACTCTTTCAGAGACCCCATGTGATATCAAAAAACGGAAACGGATCGGAAAATACATACCTATATAGATAAAGACCCTTTTTGGAATCCATTACTTATTTTATGTCTCAGAAAGAGTCCGTATCGGTAAGCGAAACTTTAGTGATCGCCTGATATAGGTAAATTAAAATGCGAAAAAATCAAACATCTAAAATAAAATAAAATTAATACTTATTATCCATAGATAATAATATGTTATAAAACAATAAAAATATCCCCGATGTGGTCGCACCTCAACTGTAGGTTTATACTCCATTCATTCACTATAGTCATTCACTCATTTTGTTCGGTATAAGCAAAAGTGCTACAAACTTGTCTATTCTAGTTGTAAAAACAGGAACTAACGTGATTTTTCATAAATCGATACCATCTAGTACCTACGCTTTTATCACGGACACGGATATTTCCTCGAGATAATTTTCCGCAGTCTCGTTCTTTTATTCCACTCATTCCTCTTCATATTTGAGTTCATTCATTCATTAAAAAGTATCTGATTTACTCATTCACTCACTCACTTCGATTTTCGCTTGAAACGGTAGGAAGTTATCGTATAAAATTTTGTATATTATTTTTTTTTACGATAAATCGAAATTGAAGTTTAATACACTGCTTTGCTAAACTGAATCGGGGATATGCCTCCTGTAAAAGATGATACGATAAGGGAAACTAATTGTTTAGAAATTATAAATATTACCGAGAAGAGTCCTGTTAAGAGTACTCTTGTGGATGTGAGAGCGTGCAACAAACCAGCCGCTAAGGTAAGGAATAATATTTTACTCATCTTTGTTTAAAGTATTGATCCCTCACAACTTGCTAGAGTTACATGCCGTCTTTACAAATTCATGCTGCAGAGTTTTCAGACACATGGATCCATAAGTTTTTATCTTTGTTTCTTTTGTTGTCATGCTATTTCCTTTGTTTTGAACAGTAATTTAAGTCGCGAAGCCTCCCTACTACATTTATAATCGGTGTTGGTACATATCGCAAGGAAAAAACTAGCTTTACAACAAATTACACCAGCATGCGTACCTACACTTTTTTCAAGACTTACACTTTCTAAATTAGTATTATTAAACAAGAGATATATACATACCAATTACAGTTTAATTGCCATGTGTTACCATTTATGTTAGTAGTATAATTTAAGTTTATTTTTAAATTTGCTATGCATAAGAGCCAGGCAATATTTCATTGATTATAACATATTTTTTCACAACAATGACAAACTATATGTTCCCTTAAAAATATACAAATGTATGCAAACTTTACAGAATATGAAATACCAGCATCGGCAATAATATGTGACAATTGTATCTGGGAACCAATGAAAAGATGAAATGTGTATCAGCTCTTTATTTCCTTGATAATGTTAAATCTTCTGTTACGTGTAAATACTGATCACCATTCTTGTTTATCTTATGTTTCCTATGAATTCATAAAGTTCTCTTGGTAGACCTTAAAATAAAACCATGCCTGTTGAAAGATGCTGATATAGCTGATATATTTATTGCTCAAATGTAAAAACAATCTTTGACATTACATGTTAGGAAAACAAACATAACCTTTTCTGGAATTGTTAAACTAATTTTATATAGGTACCTAAATTATTTTTTCTAAATTGCAATAATAAATTACAAACTTATGTAACTACTAAAATACTACAGAAAAATATCTCATGCTATCAAATTGTTCTATAAATAATCTCATCATAACTTTCACTTTGTAGCCAGATAATTGATATTGATTAAGATGATTCAGCGGTATAAAAAATGATGTCTATCAATATTAGAGACCTTTCAATTATCAATATTAATGCATGTGATATGTTATTTTAATGTATCTTTATTATTTTATGGCAAAGGGATTATATCATCCTGAAACAATACTAGTTCTATTTAAGTTAATAAAGTTGTGTGTGAACAAAATATAAAAAAAAATATTGGAAGAAGACCTTGCCTAGCAAAAGGATATCTGATTTCTCTGTTTAAAAGAAAGTAAATAAGTGAGTGTACTCAGTGCACCTTTGCCAACCTCGTTTGGGGAATATGGGTGTGACGTGTTTAAATAAGTTAGTATAAATCTAACACATACCCACACAATGTATAGGTAAAATTGATTAAGGATCATGGTATAATTAAATATACAGATTAGTGGAGACAGAAAGGTATTGAGTTCTTTTTAACTTAAGTCAAATTTACTTTATTTTCTATAGAGATTTAATGCCGGAAATTGAATATCAGAATATGAAATATAAATATGCTTTAATTAAATTGTCACAAAGATCAACTATTTAAAGAATAAATATTTAATTCACTTAAAAAGTAAAGTCAGTTAAAAAATTGTCCAATTGGTGTTAAAATTAGACACTTCTATATTCAAGGACACTTATTTATATTAAATGTATATAAAAATCAATGTATATGAAAGCTGTATATAATACTAGTTAACAATTCACAGAGAAAGAAATGGTGCTGCATTAAAAAAAAATCATAGCTAATTTTTATTTATGTCCTGACTGCCTTTACTCAGACTTTTACATCAAACAGTCAGGTTGATAATATTGAGATTATTACCCTAATTATTTTAGAACAATATATTAGTACAAAGTATAATAAATCACTGTACATGCACATTCGTAATCATTCTTACTTGTAAATAAAAAGCTGTTACACCATTTCCAGATCAATTTATAAAAGTTAAATCACACTGAACTAGCTACATCCTTAGCATAATATTTACAGTAGGTAGTATGACATCATACTATCAAATTTATAACAATCATACTTCAAATCAAATTATGACATAAGTGTAAGTTGTTTAGTAGTCCACTTCCAAACTAGTGGGTGCTGCTTTGCTATGGTACAGTCAGAAACAAAAGTCAAAGACCTGTTAAAATTTTCCACAAATCATGAACACTAAGCATTAGAAGTCGCTGATCAGCTCCAGCATACGTAATCGGTTTTAGGTACAAAATAGATTAAATTAAAAACTGATTTTATTTTTATGGGTTTATGAATATCATTTAAAATGGAGCTCTAAATTGAATCTATGAACCTGAAAAATATAATTTTAATAAAACCATAAACATGTAAGAGCTGGAAGAAAATAACCTGGATGTCTGAATTCCACAACAGTCCATGAACGCAAGCTAGAATTTACATTTAATAAAAGTTGACAAAATTTCTTATATCAATGTGTTCAGTATATTTGCTTCTAAGCCATTCGCATTTGTAAATGTAATGTCGGAACTGCTCAGTGACTTTCGATGCTAGAAGTGTTAAGAATTGTTGAAAATGTTATATGTTCATTGACTTTTGTTGCTGGGTGTACCATAATTCTTTTTGTTACGCTATGCTGATTATCATGTAACGTCTTTGAAAGTGTTACGTTGTTGCTAAATATTTAATTGTTTTGAGTCATTCCACTTAATTGTAACACTTACCTATTCTAAGTTTGTTTTAGCTTCGCAAATTTCGCAATAAGATATAATTATTTTTATTATTCCCTATTATCATAAAAAATCTCGTTTCAAATTTGAGGCGTTGGACATTGAATAGAGTAGCAGCCTAGCAGATACTAATAACTTGCTAGTTGTGCAAAATTAATGAAAAAGGCCAGAAACATAGCCGTGCTATTAATTCTCGAAATAAAACTTTTGTATGTTTTCATTTGATACAAGATTTGACGTATTATTTATACAACAAAGATGCAATAAATTATATTTTTTTTCCATCACCTTAATTATTTAATTGATATAGGTACCATCAATAGAAATAGTTAATTTGAATTTCTCTTAGAATCGTACGCGACAATGACTAGTTACAAGTCACTTTTCACTTTTTTTTCGACTGCCGTTCGAGACACGCGTCTTTGCAGCCAGCACACACATTTAGTTCATTTGAACAGACTCCATAGTACGCACAGCTAGTGGTCGTAGAAGCAAATTTTATTTTGAGCACATTTTATTTTTTATTATCTTTAATGCATCCTTCTTTTTTCTTTGAAACTTTCAGTGTTAAGTTACAGTGCATCATGTTGTGGGCAGCTGAATTTGGTGTTATTTTTGTACATGGTTGTGTTATGTAAAATGCACAGAACTGTATAGTTGTGGAGTGCGTATCTATGTAGTGCATGCGTTGATATTGCACCCGAGTAGCGTGGAGACAACATGACTAATTCACAGGTATTATTATTTTTTTGCACTTTATTATTTTTAAATTTAAGTTTACCTTAAATTATTTACAGTGATTGTTACTTTTTAATACTTACTGTGATTATTTTAAGAAATATTTATGTTTTAATTTTTTTACCCCTTCGGAAACGTATTTAAGTTAATAATTTCTCAAAGATCATACATGACCTGAGTAATTTCTTATCTATATCATTATTCTTCGATTTTGTATCTGCTCTAGATATAACTATCTATCTCTATCTATAACCTCACGCCAGATCCCTTGCGGGGTAGGCAGAGAGTACAGAGTTCCAACAGGTTCTTTCCTTACATACCTCTCTGGCTTCCTCGACTCTCATAGTTCGTCTCATACACGCTCGCCGGTTACGGAGACTCTTGACTTTTCCATCAGATAAGACTCGGTTTATTTGGTCGTGGTAAGATAGTCTAGGTCTTCCCCGGTACCTGCATCCTTCCACTTTCACATTGTATATCTGTTTTGTCATTCTTTCCTCTGGCATTCTTTCTATATGCCCGAACCAACGGAGCATGCCCTTTCTCATCTTTACACTGATACTATCTTTCATACCTACTCGCTGTCTTACTATGCTGTTGCTAATGCGGTCGGTCAGCTTCACTCCGCACATCTTCCGCAGAGCTCGCATTTCTACCGCATTTATCCTACTTTCATTCTCCTTCTTACATACCCAGCTCTCGCTACCATATAACAGCGTTGGGACAAGAACTCCGTTATGTATGGCCAGCTGCGCCTTATGGCTTAAGTGCCGGCTCCCGAGTAGCTTTCCCATCGCACCATTCACTCTGTTCCCTGCACTCACTCTTCTCTCTATGTCAGCGGTGTATTTCCCATCCTTACTGAAGGCGCATCCAAGATATACAAACTCATTCACTTGCTCCAGCACATCGTTACCAACCACAATCCTTACATTCGTTCTGGTTCTAGATATAACGATCTTAAATACCCGACTTGGTTTTAATTCAGCGTATAATCGACATCGTCTTCATTGAGTATAACGAGACTTAATGAATATTGTTCTATGAAATTAAAAGTAGTCGTGCCCTTAGAACAGACTTCATCGCTCCGTGTTAAATGGGGCGTTTGTACATTATGTACACGTGTAGATATAATATACTCCGTTAGCTACTTAAGTAATTGACTGTCTAGTGGCATAACGATCATGAGTTCAAAGCCTAGGCCCATAATTTCCAGCATCAGTCTGGGGTCCGGCATTATGCCCGGTACAACAATAAGCTCGCCCCTACTATATGGGACCTAACATCGTTGGCGAAAAGTGGGTATACACAGTACCTCTCTGCCACCCTTGCTTGGGGAATATACTTTCTTTTAAGTAATTACGGTAATTGGTCTTACCTTCCGCAGAACTTATTACTTATATAAACATCTATTTACATCCTAAGGTCAATATTTATCAATATTTTATAAATCGAGGTGAAGACAGGTCATAGTTTTTCGTCAATTCATTTAGTCTTCTCTCCTGGTAATGATGCTGAAATAAAAAGTAGACAATATGTCTTCGTCTTGAATGCGTAAAAGTTCTTTTTTATTTTGATGTAGAACAGCCAAAACGTTTTTGGTATTCGGAGCTCATTCATTACAAAGCACTTAACAACAATGTAAGTCAGACTTTCTGTAGCTAGAACTGTTACGACCGGTTGCTCTACTGAGTATTAAACAGGCATATTGTTGTCTATAAAAACTACCTGTGAATTTTTAGTAACACTTGTTTTGTTGGCTATCTTTCTAGCAATCTCAGTCGCAATATGGTCTTAAAGGCATTTGTGGTAGGATATGAATCTAATTTTCCGTTAGTGCATAAGCTACAATTGTAGTGTTAATTGAAATAAGGAGAAAAATGTTGGCTATTTGAGTGAGAGTATTAGTGCGATTGCCACACAATTATGCTCTTGGGCAATCTTCATTGACATTTAGAAATAATGAATTCTGTTAATTAATAAGAACAAGGTTCAATTAAAATGTCAATGTTTTCTTATTTGTGGTTAGACGAAGATTGCTCAGGCGCATACATAATTAATCTACTATTTTTTTGTATACATCTGTCGCTTTTAGATACTCTCATGCGACGTCGACGAAAATTGCCATGTCATAATTAAATCGTTTAAATTTCACAGAGCGATTCAAATAACTACTATACCCGAAATGATGTGCGTTTATTACACTCGATACTTATACCATCACACACAAGACTAAAGATTTTGGACATTAATAGTATGTTCAGACCCAAGCCCGTGTAGGACAGCAGCAAATAATAATGTTATCTATGTAAGCACTTTTTATAACTTTGTCCCAATCAACAACAATCTTTATGTGATAGTAAGAGTGTAGTTGATCATATTAAATTTAAAATCCAGGTCTTTTGAAATAGTTTTCTCTTGAAATACATTAAAGTGGACGAGATCGCGAGTCTCACAGATTTACCGCCTCAATTATCCGTTTGTAATGGTTCAACTGGATCGTATGAGAGAAATTAACACGATATATGATAGCTAGATTTTATTCGCTTCACTTTATTCTTTGGAAAGCTTCATAGAAATTGAATTGACCTGATCGAAAAATTGAGACCCCGAGATGTATGACGTATATTAAGCGGCCGGTCTTTACAGCAATGTTTAATCGTTAATGTCTTGTAAAGGAACTATTCCGTTGGCTCTAGATGTTGGGAGGTGGTATAGAGAATGCAGAAAGTACTACATAAGATGTTCTGTCAGTATTTTCTCTTACTAATGATATTTACTTTTCTGAACTTCAAATATTCTTTTTGGTTAAATAGACACAAAAGAACTGCGCTCGGAATTAGGGTTATGATTATGCGAGTACTTACGACTTTTACCCTCTAATCATCTGTACATTCTTTCTTTTTTTCTTCTTTTTAAAAAAACGTAGCACAGTAGGATTTATTCCTGTGTCGTGGGTGCGTTTACAAACATGAAAATTTACATGCACTAACACCCAGACCGAAACAAATAATTGTGGATCACACAAAGATTTGTCCCGTGCGGAAATCGAACCCGCGACTATTAGACACAGTGGGCGGAGCGGCTTAAGCTCTTAACCACTGCGCTAAATCGTCGTTAATATATCGATGCCTCTAAATACTGATTTATGTTATTATAATAGTGTATTAATCGGGAATAATACAATTTTAATACTAATATGGCACGTTTAGTGGCTTACGTGACATAAAATATAAATAGATACATAGGTACTTACAAATATGTATTTATTATCTTTCCCATTTGCGTTATTAATTACATTTTTGCTGATAATTAGTTATTTTCTGTTATTGCGTGCATGCCATGTGCCATATGGTGACATTCAGTAAGTACGTTACATAATTTTAGTCTTGCAAAAAAAACAACGCTACTTTCGTTTCTGAAATCTACATAATGTTGTAAACAATAATAAAGCTAGTATGTATTGAATCGTTACGATGTTTATCAGCATCTACTTAACTAGACGACTAACTTTAATAAAACCTGCTTCAAATAAAGCGATTATTTTTAGAATTTTGGAACATAAACCAAGCAAAAATATCTATTGAGTACTGACGATAGAGGCTTAAGATTTAATAGGATTACGTCTATATACAGTTATGAGGCATGCTAAATACGTTTACTACTGCATTTAGAGCGCTTTGATTACGGTTTGTTTGTTAGACTGATAGCCTCATAAGCACCTTGAAGATCTCAATTGGGATAGATATGACACATGCAAATCAAATTGAAAAAAAGATATCGATAGACCATTGGTTTATCAGACATCTGATTGCCAGACTGTCCTGCATTGGTATTTGCTTAATTGATATGAAAGTGCCTAATAGCTCATTTACACTAGGTCCTCTGCCGACTTCGGCGTACCAAAGGCGGCTCGGTCGAACATTGATATAATATCAATGCGATCGAAGCGTTACTTAGAGACGACTGCCGACGTTGACCGTTGCGAACCTCTGTATCGCTCGATGCCGAACTTAGTCGATTACGGCTGTGACTGAGTTTTCGGACGACTAGTAATTTACACCGGGACATTACACGCCCACCAAGGTCCCGTCGACCTAGTGTAAGAGATAAAAAAAGTCTGATTGCATCTTGATCAGGAATCTGCACATACCAGTGGTGGGCTTAAAATATGTACGTTGACAGAGACGTTTTTGTTTGCATTTCAATATTTACCACTCATTATCATTTAGAGTCGACTGCCGACGTAGACCGTTGCAAACCTCTGTATCGCTCGATGCCGAACTTAGTCGATTACGGCTGTGACTGAGTTTTCGGACGACTAGTAATTTACACCGGGACATTAGACGCCCACCAAAGTCCCGTCGACCTAGTGTAAGAGATAAAGAAAGTCTGATTGCATCTTAATCAGGAATCTGCACAAACCGGTGGTGGGCTTAAAATATCTACGTTGACAGAGACGTTTTGGTTTGCATTTCAATATTTACCACTCATTATCATTACAGGTATGGTTCCGTGGCGTGAGGAGCTCAAAGTTCCGCCACGTATATGGCGTGCCATTCAAAAGGGAACGTTGTTACGACAACATAAAGATAACAAGAAATGCGCACGACTCAAATTTCTGCGCCGTGAACCCTAAGTTTGTTGCCGTAGTGACTGAGGTCGCTGGAGGTGGAGCGTTCCTTGTTCTACCTTTGGACCATGTAAGTATTATTCCTCTCTATATATCCTCAATTTTGAATTCCACGTAAGTATATTGCCTTCGTTTAAGCGGTCTGTGACCACTCTAGAATTATTCCTCTTCTGAATATGACTATTTCTTGGTAGTGGGTGAAAACATACCTACTACTGTATAGATTTATCAAACAAAATATACTTGCTGAATTAATAACAGTTTAGCTGTAAAGTACTACGAAAACTATGCAACTATAACAGCGTGAATACAGTTATATGAAATATTACAAGTCCTCGATCTCGAATCCTCATGTTTTCAGGACTTAAACATTGTGTCTTATTAAATTCACCATAGCACTCCACGCTTCTCCATTTTAAGTACATGGATAGCTGATTTTAGATTCATCTCTGACCCTAGACATAATTGCAATAACGTCAATGCACCCACCCATCCGGTTCGTAGCGTAGCTATTACCTACGTCCCATAAATACATTGCTTAATTGGTTACTCAGCCTCAATATTTATTTCTTTTATTGACACTGTCCAAAACGGTGTGTGTACGTACTCTATCCGTCAGACTACGTTAGTGACAACCTTGACCTCGTCGCGCAGTTCGTCATATCGCCTTATTTTCTCACATTACGTGTCCAAGTACTACGTTACTTGAATAGAATTGTTGATGAGTTTGCTTTTAACACTAACACCAACAGAAATTGTTAGTAGCGTGAGAAAATTATCACTATTTCGGCACTTAGATGTGTTAATTAAGTTGCAATGTTACCACACACTATCCTGCTGTTCCAAATTACTTATCTGATTCTGAAGCAAGTGTGGTTGCATTGTAAATCGTTTGTTAAAGCGGTCATTCCGCTGTGCACGAAGTGCGTATCAAGTATGATAGTTATTTAAGTACTAACGTAGGTTCTATTATTTTTATTTCAGTGCTTCGTTCGTTATGCCATATCAGTTACTTTTGTTTGGCAATTGTAGAACGAGGATTTCTTGTTTTTTTTCTTGTTAATGATAAAAAACCCGCAGTAATTAATGTTCTCACTACCTAACATGATAGCAACTTTGTATTATACACAGGTATCACTTTATCATTACTACGGCACAAAGCCAGTTCGACGTGTGCCTATTGTGTATTTGATACAACATTCTTTTCAAACGAACTGTTCGTAAGCATGTCATATTTCTATCGTCATTAGATCTCAAAAACAGCTTTCAAAACAATTGGATACAAGGTCAGTAGAGTCGGATTTCTTTCTGTTTTTTGCAGACTGGAAGGTTGGACTTCAATGCTAGTCGAGTGACAGGCCACAAAGGACCAGTATTGGACATCAAATGGAATCCGTTCAACGATAACATCATAGCGTCGTGTTCCGATGACTGCACGGTAATTTCATGTTATTTGTACACCAATTTTGTTTTCATGTATGTCTTTTCAAATTCGCTTGACAACAAATATTCGCCAATGCGCAAAAGTGTTTGGCCCATCAGTCCTTTTTTGGAGCACTAGTTTATTAAAGTAGGTTTATTGTTTGGACTGAAAATAGTTTATTCATTGTCTCAAAACAATATTTTACAATAATATTTTCCATGAAATCATTCATTAAGAGATTGATAAATGTTTATTGTCTCTCAAAACTGCCTCGTTCGTCTAGTGGCAAAGCGCATCGCTTTGTGATCAAGAGGTCCTGGGTTCAAATCCTAGGTCGGACAAGTCTAGTTTTTCTAAAGAAAACTTCCAAGTACGAGTCCGGAGTCTGGAATTGTGCCCTGTATATGGCAATAGGCTCGCCCCCTATTACATGGGACCTAACATCGTCGGCGAAAACGTGGGTGTACTCAGTACACCTCTGCCACCCCCGCTTGGGGAATATAGGCGTGACGGTGTGGTGTCTCTCAAAACAATTAGCTATAGAAATTTGCATAATGCAGTTAATCTTCGGTGTTGAAGTTTTTGCCAACTTCACTTCTGTAAATAATAACAATGAGTCGTTTATTATCCAACGTTGGTAGTTGTAGTTGGTTAGAATTAATGTGTGGATGGCCAATGTCTGTAGCATAGCAGACGCAATTCGTTCATGGCAATTGACGCCCATTATACGTAGATGTTCCGTTTCACCAATTACATGGTTTTTGTCGATAGGAAAGTGGGCTTTGAGCACAATAGGTGTAAAAAATATTTGATATATTTCAAGTAGCATATCATATGGTATCACATCTTGTTATGGAACCCTGAGATAAAGTATAGTGCCTGATGTAACCTGTGATTTTGGTGTGACGACACAGATTTTTACTTTCGGAATACTGCAGTGTTATTTCTTACGTATATAATTTTATAAACAAATGTGGAATGGCAACTAAAAATAAACTTTATATTGTTGGGAAATCAATAACAAACAAAATGAACAAATTTTGTAGTGATTCCCCAGTCATATTAAGTTTTTAGATTTCTCGCTATATTTGTATTGCAAATTTGGCCATGCAAGAAAAAACAGACAGTCTCGACATACGACACTCGCATCGGCTATCGGAGACTACTTCGATGCCGTATCGCGTTTTGGCGGATTCTTACATATATCGCGGTATCAAAATCGCGTGTCTTAGCTACTGCAACGATGCTTTGACCTGTGCAGTTTAGCGACTAATCGTATTCGATCGCGCTATCAAAATCAGCGTAGCGTAGAGTTCAATCGCTGCAAACGTCCAAGAATCGACAACCTCGTCGCGATTTAAGCTTGTATGTGTGCGATGAAAGCGTTCGGACGCGGCATCGAGCTTTCGAAAAGCTACTATAACGAGAATCTAAAAGTAGATAGCAATCTCCTTCAACAAGATCGCCTTTTGAATATATTATTGTTTTCGATACATCTGGTTTGTGAATATTGGTACTCTTATCTAATCTATCCAAAAGCTATTGTTTATATCATGGTTTGATGTCATTGTGTTAATATACGTGTCAATGATTAAAAAGATGGCGTGCCCATTCGTGATTTGCGTCATCTGTACTTTTAATATTTGTTTTATGTAATCCTTTTAAGATAGTGCTGTTATATGTATAGGCCATCGTAAACATTATTGATTTACTGAGTTCTTAGATTTATGCGAATATTACACATGAAATTGATTGATTTGTACTGATTTATAGAACTTTGTGTACAAAGCTAAATAAAACAATTGTACTATACCGATATTTGTTGTGATCATTATTTCGTTCGACAACTGCACTGCGAAGCATTCTCTTTCAGGCATTTTAGATTACTTAGCGGGATTTTGATATCATATGACTGGAGTGGACTTGGGTTCACGCTATGCGCACGTGCTAATTTACGGACACCCAAAGGAAATCTTTAGTATTGCGTATTGTCTGCAGACCTAAAACGTATTGAAGCTCTTTCCTCTTTTCGTATTCTTTTGATAAACATATTCCAGATATATGGGATGCACCGGTTACTAATCTTGATAATAGTAAACCGCTGGGTATTGCAATATATAGATAAATAAACAAATCTATATTCAAAATATTGCGCTTTATGAACATTTATATTTGTCTAAAGTACATTGTGCAAATAAAATATTGATATTCAACTAGTATGTTAAGAAACGCGAAGGTATCTTAAAATATGAATATTTAGAAGATATATCGGCAAAGGCATATTGTTGCATACCAAATTATTATGATACAATACTGATAGATAACTCTTTATTGTGCACGAATAACAAACATGTTAAGATAAAAACAAAAAAAAAGACTATGTAACACAATGGGCGGCCTTATTGCTAAAAAGCAATCTCTTCCATGCAACCTTGGGATGGAGAAATTGATTTGGTCGTGGCATAGATGGGGGTGCACTAGTGAAAATACAAATAGTAATAAATACTTATTACAGTAAATACGGTATGGACTAAAATATAATATATAAACGCAAACACTTACAACAAAATACGATATAATAGAGATATACAATACAAAATTACTAAACATACACATAATAACCTATTTAGATATGACAGTAGGAACCGGTGGACAAAGAGATAAATAATGCTTTCTCACCTGATCTTTGAAGCTCTCTAGCGAAGACGCACGCCGTATAATGACTGGTAGAGTATTCCACAGTCGTACCGCCTGGACAGCAAAATACTTATCATAGAAGCTGCTATTATGATACTGATACTGACATTAATAATAATATAAGCCAATACTGTCCTACTGCTGGGAAAAGGCCTTTTACGAATCGAGGTGAGAGAGAATAGGTCATACACTCCCACGTGGATTGGCGGAGGCAGGTTTGTGGCCACCTGCTGTTGGGACTTTACAAGCCTGTAAGGCTTCCAACTCGGCTTAACGACCACCACTTTACGTGATAACCGGGCCCAACGGCCTAACGTGCCTTCCGAAGAAGAAAGACGCTCAAATATGTAAATGCCACAAACGGTAACCCATCTCAGACCGACCGAGTTGAACGCTGATTAACCTTAACATGATACCAAAATTATTTAAAGATAAAAATCGTTTTTTTTTTAAATGAAAGCGACTACAAAAATCAAAAAGTAAATATTTGAAGTCGGTACCGGTTGTTGCAGTCGGTTACTTGGCACCGACTTCAAATATTTATGTTTTTCTTTTTGAAGTCGGTTTTTTTAAAAGATTTTCATTTTGCAATTCTAAGTGACAAGTGATACTTACTAATGTTTATATACCTATATTATATTATTTTGCTGAGTTGTACTGCAAGGTACCTACAGGATTGATATAATAATCATAATAACGGAATCTATACATTCGTGCTGTTCGCCGTTAAGGAGTCCCCTGATGTATCTTCAAAGTCCAAAGTTTAATACCGATTTCATTAAAATGGGACCACCTCGAAACTATGCTAAACCCAACGCAAAAAGAATCATCGAAATCAGTTCATAAATTAAGACTAACGTATTGCTTGCTTGTTTTTTTTTAACTAAAGTAACACAGATGAATTGTCGACCTCCTCCTTTTTTGAAGTCTGTTAATATTCTGCTTTATTCTATGGCAGGGTACCTATAGGGTTGACGTAATACCCATAATATCTCAATCTACGCATTCGTATTGTTTGCCATTAAGGAGTTCCCTGGTGTATCTTCCAAGTTCAAGGTGTAATACCGATGGAATTAAAATGGGACCACCTTGGAGCTATACTGAACCCAATGCAAAAAGAATCATCAAAATCGATTCATAATTGGCGGAATGATCGCGTAACGTACATACAAAAAAACCAGTCGAATTGAGAACCTCCTCCTTTTTAGAAGTCGGTTAAAAATTCGGTTTAAGTATGTTGAACGTTACCCACATTTTATCTTTTATAAAATGTGGTTAATGGGTGTATTAATACGATGTTTATTTTCGTCATTAATATCACCGTTGAAATAGCTATATAGTTGCATCTGTTGATACTGATTTATAGGTAAAGGACGGAAAATTTCTACGTTATTAATTTAATACTTTACTATCACAGTGTCAGGTTAATCAGGATGAACCACTATTAATATACGCCTAAATGCACGAACGTGTAGGGTTTAGTTTGCAATACATGTATTACAGGGCACTTGCTTATCTCTCTTATTAACATATGACATCATTTCGTGGCGTGCCGATAAACGTTTATGTAAATTTCTTTTATCTCGACATCTAGTACCTACTCAGTAATAAAGAGTACCAGTTTGTTTTAAGTGGAGTAAAGGTAATCTTATATTGTATTGATTTATTTTTTAAATAACGATCATAGTGCTTGTACCAGACGACATCAGTTACATTGATTCGTTTCAGCATGCTTTGTCCAGATATGTATAGTATTTTTTTTGAACATGAAACTTACATGCTCAAACATCCGACCGAAACGAACATTTCTTAGGTTTGTCCCGTGTGGGTATCGAACCCGCGACTGCTCGATACGGTAGGCAGAGCGGCTCAATCTCTTAACCACCGCACCAAGCCGTCGTCCACTTTTTCTGTTTTTATTACATTTTTTTTCTTACAATTAAAACAAATGAGCCACGTCTATGTTTCCCAAGCGGGGATAACAGAGGTGTATTGTGCACACCCACATTTTACAAAGATGTTAGCTCTCAATGTAATAGAGGGCGAGCCTTCTCCCGTTCAATTTATTTAAAATTCGGGAATAATGAGAGTATTCAGTATTTTGATGGAATGGATCTCCGTTACATCAAAATATACATAAAACTAATCCTACTTTCCTGCTAATATTACAAATGTGTTAGTTTGTATGTTTGTATGTTTGGATGTTTGTTCTCAATCACGCGCAAACGGCTGAACGGATTTGGATTAAATTTGGCACACACATAGTTTATTACCTAGATTAACACATAGGATACTTTTTGTCCCGGAAAAATGTTAGGTTCCTATATAACGTCAACACGGATGAAGTCTCTGGCAGAAACGGATATAAATATAAATCAAAATATTGAGTCCGGCCCCCGGTTAGCAATTTCTTTTCCTACAAATATATTTCCCTTTATAATATAATAATAATAATATCAGCCTATACTGCCCACTGCTGGGCAAAGGCCTTCTCTCACAAATCAAGGTGAAAGAGATTAGGTCATACTCCACCACGCGGACCCAGTGCGGATTGGTGGGGGCAGGTTTGTGGCCACCTACTGTTGGAACTTATTAAGCCGCCTTTAAGGCTTCCAACTCGGCTTAACGACTACCACATTAAGTGGTAGCCGGGACCAAGGGCTTAACGTGCCTTCCGAAGCACGGAGACGCTCGAATATGAAAATGCCACAAACGGTCACCCATCTCAGGCCGACCGAGTCGAACGCTGCTTAGCCTTGGTGATCGGTAGGAACACCGTGGTCACACAGCGCTACGAGCGCCTCATATTTCCCTTTGTCAGGTTATAATTTTTTATGGCACTCCAGGTGAAGCTATGGCACATCCCGGACGGAGGTCTGTCGATGCACCTGACGGATTGGCTGGTGGAGCTCCACGGCCACAAACGGCGGGTCGCCTACATCGAGTGGCACCCCACCGCCGAGAATATACTGCTCAGCGCTGGATTCGACTACTTGGTGAGTTTTGTATGGGATAATTCATTCAGACTGCGGCCTGAATCATTTTTTTTTTAAATACGTAGCCCCACACTAGGGTTTATTCCTGTATCGTGGGTGCGTTTACAAACATGAAAATTCACATACACAAATAACCAGACCGGAACAAATAATTGTGGTTCCTACAAAGATTTGTCCCGTGCGGGACTCGAACCCGCGACTATTAGACGCAGTGGACAGAGCGGCTTAAGCTCTTAACCACTGCGCTAAATCGTCCGTCAATATGTGTATAACATATGCGTTCCGTAACGGCTTAATAATATCAGCCTATATTGCCCACTGCTGGACAAAGGCCTTCTCTCACTAATCGAGGTGAGAGAGATTAGGTCATACTCCACCACGCGGACCCAGTGCGCATTGGTGGAGGCATTTTTGTGGCCACCTGCTGTTGGAACTTATCAAGCCGCCTTTAAGGCTTCCAACTCGGCTTAACGACACCACATTAAGTGATAGCCGGGACCAACGGCTTAACGTGCCTTCCGAAGCACGAAGACGCTCGAATATGAAAATGCAACAAACGTTCACCCATCTCGGGCCGACCGAGTCGAACGCTGCTTAACCTTGGTAATCGGTAAGAACACCGCGGTCGCACAGCGCTACGAGCGCCTTAACGGCTTAAGCGCGTAAAGTTGTTGGCGCACTCATATTCGGTGTTTCGGCACGTAAGTATATTAGTGTCATTCGGACCGTAACCTTAGATAAAGAAATAATCACCGACTCATCGATGTATCATAACAAGATACACAATCCCATTTAAAAGTTAAAAACGTCCCCAAATCCACGTAGTTATACTTATGATATAATCGTAAATTGAGGCATATTGTACCTTACTCGAATCGCTTAAAGTTGTTTTTGCAAAAAAAGTGGAAGACTGTAAATTTTTTTAGTACCATCCACTTTTGCATGCCTTTTGGTGGTGCCATTTTTCGTAGGACGAGTGTGTATCTTCCTATATTTGATCGATGCACCGACTCGTCTACATATTGCTCACACACTCAGGTGTACCTCTATTCTGATCTCGGTCTCGAACCTATTCGCGCCTATATTAAAAAGGCGACAACTCGACACTTCGCGAACGCATCTATCCATGCGAATCCATTAATCGTAGCCGCCGCTGACTACGATCCCCCCGACCCCTGCCGCCCCCGCCACCGCCGGCCGCGACATGTTCTCACCGATCCCGCCGATGCTTTGTCATCCTTTCTTTCCGCTCCGAATACGGGCGACGACGACGACGAAGTCGTAGATCTCCTCCCCTAGTCGGCGGTTGACCGGTGCACTTAGTAGTGCACCCCCTCACCCCGCAGCGACTGTCCCAACCGAAGCCGCCTCTTCAAAGCGCCCTCGAGTATGTCGCCTCTTGCCCTTCTGGCTCGAGCGTAGTGGTTGCACGCTCGCCCTTAAGTCCGGTGAAGCTGTAAAGGCCTCGCGGCCAACAGCGTACATCACTCACACACACACGCTCTGGTGTAGGCAGTACATTGCCACCTCTGCTTATATATTACCCTATTGCTATTATACTGGGCAGAATTCTAGACTCCGTTCTCCGACTGAGATTTTTTCTATCGAAAAAGTACACCATGACGAGGCAATCTAAAATATAGGCTGTTAAAACAAAAATAATGAACTAGGAACATGGAGCTTTAATCCACGGTAATTGACATTAATCCATTATTAAATAAAACTATTTTTCGGATTTTATCTCGGTACATTTTTGATTTTTAAGTTCCCGACGTTTCGAGTGCTTTGCAGCACCCAGCAAAAGTCATAGTTGTTCTAGGGTACCCTCACTTCTTCAAAAATAAACCGCGATAAAATCCAAAAAAAAGTTTTATTTCATTCGCGTAAATCTAAGAAATCATTATATTAATCTATTAGTCCATCATTAAGCAGTGATAGCCTAGTGGTAAGACCGTTGGACTGCAAAGTCAAAGGTCTCGAATTCAAACCCAGGCACGCACCTCTGTCTTTTCGAAAGCATGTGCGTATTAAAAATTAATTATCACTTGCTTTAACGGTGAAGGAAAACATCGTGAGGAAACCTGCATGCCTAAGAGTTTCTCGAAGGTGTGTGAAGTTCGCCAACCCGCACTAGGCCAGCGTGGTGGACTATGGCCTAAACCCTCTCAGTTTGAGAGGAGGCCCGTGCCCAACAGTGGGACAGTTTTCTTAATACTATAATATTTATTAGTCCACTTGCCAAGGTCACTTTTCCTAAGATTTTAAATACACTGCCTTCATGTAAAAAAAAAGTACATTCATGTACCAAAGTATTCAGTCCCGAAACAAGGACTATTGAGAGTATTCTCGTGATTAGCTAAGTTCTTGTCTGTTGATGATTGGTCGTGTTGTCCATACAAATAAATGTATAGCACTTTCATACTCGCGTTTGCCGGTATATACACAATTGATATTTTTTCCAACGGTCACGCGAATCGAAATGCAAAGCGATATACGATAATCTTTACGGTCGTTAAACTCGCGTGATTTCTTCCAATCTTGTTCTGAAAAACGTTAATGTAGCAATCAAATTTGTTTTACAGTTACATACCAGTACACACCAACTCCCCTCCCATAGCCGGCGGTTGACCGGTGCACTTAGTAGTGCACTCGTCCCCCTACAGCGACTGTCCCAACCGAGGGCGGCTCGAGTATGTCGCCTCTTGCCCTTCTGGCTGGCTAGAGCGTAGTGGTTGCACGCTCGCATTTAAGTCCGGTGAAGCTGTAAAGGCCTCGCGGCTAACAGCGTACATCATTCACACACACACAGACCATCTATGAGAGCGGACGAAACCAAAGAGGTCTGCTAGGAAAGAACCTGTTGGAATTACGTACTCTCTGCCTACCCCGCAAGGGATCTGGCGTAATGATATAGATATTTTTTCCCCATAATTGCTAAAAGGTTTCTTTAACTGGCAACACTGATTAGGCAAGTCCTGTCGTTCCTATGACTCTCGGTATAAACCGGCAACGAAGGGAGCGCCGGAAGGATAGTGTGGGAAGGGAAGTAGAGTGTAAGTGTCGCTTTGCTACGACTAAGCTTCCCTCAATTTATTGGAAGCCAGCAGTGTATAAACCAGGTATTAAATGCACCTTTAAAATCGGTTCCGTGCAATCGTCGACTGGTAAAATTGTCGGTTAATCGATCGTTGAACTTAAAACTTCAGGCATTATATAAAGTACTAGCTGTGCCCGCGACTTGGTCCGCGTGGAATGTAAGCGCACTTAAGCATATTTCCCCACCTACACCGCGCTGTACCACGCCGCGCTCCGGCTGCAGAGCGCTCATTGTGTACGGCGCGGTGCTTGGCAAGTTTCTTACGCGCGTTAACTTCAGTTTCACATTTTGTAATTACTCCGTAAATGTAACATCAGAATAGCTCTAATATTTTGTCTCTTGTCGCAAACTTATAAAACGTTCACATAAACCTTACATATTCCCATACAAACTTTTATCCCCTACCTATTGTTATTTTACACCCTTGAGGGTAAAACTTTTACAAACCTTGAATGTCATATTTATTTATACCGAATCAACAGCCTAAAAATAAGTTTCAAACTTCTAGATCTAAAAATGACGATACTTCCATACAACTTTTCATCCCCCCCTTTCAACCCGTTACAACATTTTTTGGCATTAAAAAGTAGCCTATGTCCTTTCTCAGGCTCTAGACTATAAGTGTACCAAATTTCATTTAAATCCGTTCAGTAGGTTTGGCGTGAAAGTAGTAGTAAGGATAAGGATAAGTGCATGATAGAACACAATCGAACAACTATTTAAATATCCTTAGAGCCTCTTTCACCACCGAGTGCTGGTTACTTCTGGATTAGCGTTACTCAGCAATTAATTCTGGCTAGTTTAACCTTCGGGCTACTTAGAGAAGATGCAATTCATACATACACTTACTTTAATTGTCGATATAATATTTTTCACATAAGATGGCTTCATAAGTGACAGTTCTAAGTGCCAAACGAAATTAATATTTTCACATAATTAATATTTAATTCAATGGTATTAAGGCATAAAACCATATGTATAGAAACGGGTCATGCGTCTTATTGCCATTGAATAAATTATCATTTTCTTTGACACTTACAACTGTCACAGTACCCATCTTACATGAAAAATACTATAATCTACTTCAGACCTTACTCGAGGGTGGTGAAAGAGGCCCTTAATCTTTCTATGACAAATCATCATCATCATCAGCCCGTGTCGGTCCACTGCTGGACGTAGGCCTCTCCCATGGCACGCCACTGAGCTCGATCGTCAGCTCTTCTTCTCCAATCCCTGCCCGCTGCCTTACGAATATCGTCGCCCCACCTAGCTACAGGGCAAATTCTATGATAAATATAGATTACATATTACAGTAAAGTCTCACTAATCCCGCACTATTAAAAACTAGGTGGTGGGAGATAACTGGATTGTATAGAAAGGTTCATAATAAATAAAATAAAGCATTTCGTAAAGGGAATATATTTCTTCTACGCGCGTCATCCGCCGCGCATTCGTAATAGATCGTTCAATTTCGGTGCTTGCTAGAAACCTTCGGCCTCGGCTAAAATGAAGTTTTGGCTGAAGCCGAAAGATTCTCCAATGGTGGTATTTTTGGCAGAAGGTGGCCGAAGTGAAGGTTCGGTTAGACACTAGTGCCGGCTTAGTGAGACTTTACTGTAGTTACATAAACCTTATCATGTCTTATCTTTACCTTAACCCTCTTTGCAGATGCTATTATCAATGCTAATTTCAATACATATTATAATACTGTAGATGTTTAGATGATGTTTCCAACCAGCAAATAAGGTTTGTAGGTCAAGCGCTAAGGGGTACCAGTCTGTTGCTAGGGGGCCCGATATTTCCCTTATCATCTGCTTCCTCAATTTTGCTGCATGCAATATTATACAATTTAATTCAATATATCCCCAGAAATCCGCTTGTCAAAACCAATATCAACCTTAAGCGATAGTGTTAAGCTACAGATTTCAAATCAAATAAGTTTATTTGCGAAAATGGGTTACAGTGGATGTTAAAATTACATTGGTCGTACGCCATATTCTGCCTTTAGGCATGCAAATATCGTTAGGAATAATCCAATAACTTTAAGTACCTAACAATTAAGAAAACACTAATTGTATCGGACATTTATAAATTCTTTAATTAAAAGGTAAATATATACTAAAATATGTAAAATTAAATTAATTCCAAGTGTCTGTTTTAATGAAAACAATTATTCTAATAATTCTAGTAATTTTAATTATAATAGTGACAATTAAAATAATATCAGGACTCATGAATTCAATTGAGAATAATTCACTAGTAATTTCCAGTTCTATTCTCCTGTACGCCTTCTTAAGTACATAATATAGAGTGCTGATTATGTGAAGCGATAAATTAGTGACGCTTGAACGCCAAAGTGATGGTTAATAGGTAAAAGCAACATGCAATTACATGTCTATTAAAGTCATAGGAAATATCTTTTAAGCCTATTACCCTTTCAACCGTCGAGTCGCTTATCTATTTCAAGCGTCCTAAAGATTATTTTTATTTAATAATAATATCAGCCTATACTGCCCACTGCTGGACAAAGGCCTTCTCTCACAAATCGGGGTGAGAGAGATTAGGTCATATTCCACCACGCGGACCCAGTGCGGATTGATGGAGTCAGGTTTGTGGTCACCTGCTGTTGGAACTTATCAAACCGTCTTTAAGGCTTCCAACTCGGCTTAACGACTACCACATTAAGTGGTAGCCGGGACCAACAGCTTAACGTGCCTTCCGAAGCACGGAGACGCTCGAATATCAAATAGCCACGAACGGTCACCCATCTCGGGCCGACCGAGTCGAACGCTGCTTAACCTTGGTAATCGGTAAGGACACCGCGGTCGCACAGCGCTACGAGCGCCTCTTTTCTCTCTTTTTATTTAGAGCTAACTATTGAGTAACAAATTATGATCATTCGTCCCTAGCTAGATAGATAATAATAATAACTTTATTTATTTACCAAAAGTATATATTTGTGTATTACTGCTCCTCACTAGGCGTAGCCTGTGTCGTGATATATCTACATCATTACGCCAGATATTTTGCGGGGTAGGCAGTGTCCTGAGTTCTAACAGGTTCTTTCCTTACATACGTCTCTTGCTCATATACACGCTCGCCGGGTACAGAGACTATTAACTTACCCTTCAGATAAGACATGGTCTATTTAGAGATGGTATATAGTTCTAACTCTTCCCCAGTCCTTTCAATTTTACATTGTATATCTGTTTTGTCATTCTCCCCTATTATAAACATTATATTTTATGAACTCTTCCAGATTTTCGTGTGGGACGTTGGCAAGGGCGAGGCGGTGAAGGTGATCGATTGCCACAGCGATGTGATCTACTGCATGTCGTTTAACCGCGACGGTTCCCTACTTGCTACCACAAGCAAGGACAAGAAATTGCGAGTCATCGAACCGAGGCGAGGAATTGTGTTATCTGTAAGTTACTAGGATAATACTATCTGCATTTATTTATGTAATACAAATCTTAAAACTATTGACTGCCTCGTTGGTCTAGTGACAAAGCGCATCGCTTTGTGATCACGAGGTCCTGGGTTCAAATCCTAGGTCGGACAAATGTAGTTTTTCTAACGAAAAATTCCCAATATAAGTCCGGAGTCTGGAATTGTGCCCGGTATATGGCAATAGGCTCGCCCCCTATTACATGGGACCTAACATCGTCGGCGAATCGTGGGTGTACTCAGTACACCTCTGCCACCCCCGCTGGGGAATATAGGCGTGACGGTGTTTAAAACTATTGTAAAATTGATTTTGTGGTTTAATATTTGCATAGAAGTCAATGAAATATCGATAGTATGGCTATTCTCCAAATTTTACAGACATCTGGATTGTTTTTTTGCCGTATTATTTTTTAAACGAATAGCTTAAATTTTTAAAATCACGCCACCACGCTCAAATCGTGCACAACGATTCAGTCCGGGCGGTCTTACCCTTTCTGCGAGAGTGATAGCAATATATTTATTTCTTTTGCCGTTGTTCCACCTTAATTATATTATCATTGTTTTGGTCGTGGGTGCGTTTATAAATATGAATTTCACATGCACAAGCAAATGTTTGTTGGTCTGACAAAGATTTGTCTCGTGCGGGGATAGAACACGCGACTACACGATCCTATGACCAAAGCTTCCCACGCTCTGATCACTAGATCAAGCCGTTTTCAATATGTTTTTATGTAAGCGACTGAGTGAAACAACGTATCATGAACGAATTGTTCTTACCCCATTATCTGATAATACGGTGAACCTAGCCTGTCTTATACGAATAATTCTTTATCTGCGATGATTACAGGAAGGCCCCTGCCACCTCGGCACCAAGGCTTCCAAGTGCACGTTCCTGGGCAGCCAGGGGAAGGTTCTAACTACCGGCTTCTCCCGGTACAGCGACCGCCAGTACGCGGTCTGGGACCAGCACGACTTGTCTAAACCGCTGGTCTGTGAAACCATCGATAGCTCTTCTGGAGTTGTGTTCCCGTACTATGATTATGATACTAATATGGTAAGTTGTTGTTTTATTTTATAATTATTATTTCTATTTTATCCATTCAGTCTTTCTTACTGAATGGGCCCTGCAAGGGTATAGGGCCTTCTCCATCCCGTTCCACTTTCTCCTGTCCACGCTCATCCAGTCCCTTTCGGATATTTTGATAAGGTCGTCAGCCCATCTTTCCTTTGACTGCCCTTTGAGTCTCGTTCCAAGTGGGCCAGGCCGCTTTGTGGTTGTTATTTATCCAAATTAAATAAAATTAGTTAAATTCGTTAAGTTTATTCATGGCCGTTATTCGCTATGACCTAAGGTAGTGCGTTACGATAACTTCGCAATATGATCGTGTAATTATCGTCGTGTATGCCAGTGGAGTGCCATGAAACGATCATTTCAGGAAGTTGTCATATAACTTGCTGAAATGATCGTTTCATGGTACTCCACGCTCCATGTACTGCATTACGTGTGTAATTGGTCAGAGTTAATAAAGGTCCAGGTCTGTCTCTGTATCTCATATCTGTATATATAATCTCTCTGTCTGCCTCTTTCTATGTAATGTAGCACGGCGGATATTTCAAGTAAAACATTGTCAATATCTTCAGGTTTTAAAGGAACTTGTCCCAGCAATACTACACTTTATTGTGGTGTTACTTATAATCTTCTATCGATGTATATCATCACGCCAGCCTTACGGGATTGGGAGAAATTGTTCCAATAGAAAGCTTTCCCTTCCTCCAATCTCATAGTTCTCATACAGCTTGCAGGTTCTAGAGAATCTTGACTTGACCATCAGATAAAACATAGTCTATTTGGTCATGGAAGACCTAGAACATCTAGACTATCTAATCTAGGTCTTCAGCGGTACCTACATCCCTTCCACTCTTGCATCGGCTTTGTTATACTTTCTTCCGTTATTCTTTAATATCCAAATCATGGGAACCATACCCTTTCTCACCTTTACTTATGATCTTGTTGACTGTAAGTGATATTATATAATTTTATTGAATTACCCAGATTTGACTTCATCCATATTTATAAGTGTGCTATTATACTTTCCAGGCAACTGTTTGCACAACAAGAAAGTACACTGTTTTCTACATTAACAAGCATTCAAATTACTCTCTCTTTGCTTAGGTATACCTTGCTGGCAAGGGTGACGGGAACATCAGGTACTACGAAGTAGTTGATGAGCAGCCATACGTGCACTTCCTTAATCAGTTCCTATCCGGTAATCCACAAGTAAGTAATGCGCCTCACAACAATATGCTGTAACACACTCCTTAATACACTACACACTATACAACCTTGGGACAATAATAAAATATGATCTATCTATCTATCTATATCATCACGCCAGCTCCCTCGCAGGGTAGGCAGAGAGTACAGAGTTCCAACAGGTTCTTTCCTTACATACCTCTCTGGCTTCCTCCACTCTCATAGTTCGTCTCATACACACTCGCCGGTTTAATATAAAATATGATATTTTATATTAAATTGTGTGATACTCTCTTCGATAGCGCAGGTAATCGGAGACACGTAGCGACGTTGTTCAGTAGAATCTTAGACTAAGACAAGTCTAGATGGAGCATTGCTGCCAAAAATGGAACCTAAAAGTGGCCTAAGTTACGCACTATGTGTGAGTGATGCCAGTGTTCGGTTTTTTGAATTGAAAAATTTGTTTAAAAGTTTCCGCGCGCGCGATGCTCTATCTAATCAAGTAATTCAGCTAAGAGTAGAAACTAGTGTCAGACATTTAGAACTCCTATTCTTTCGTACGTATTATTCTTTCGGTGTTCTTACGTTAAATATACTGTAAAAGATATCACGCAATCATAAGGACGACCGAACGTCCCCAAGGACGGTCGATATGCGTTCATAATACATTTATTCAAATCACGCCGTCTAATAAATGGCTACCTGATGGAGCGATCGCAGTCAAATATGTGGTGCATTCAAATTGTATTGTTGAATATATATGTTTTATTTTTCCTGTTAATATAAATTACTCATTTAAATAATACACGGTCACGCCTATATTCCCCAGAGGGGGTTGCAGAGGTGTACTGAGTACACCCACGTTTCGCCGACGATGTTACGTCCCATGTAATAGGGGGCGAGCCTATTGCCATACACCGGGCAAAATTCCAGACTCAGGACTCATACTGGGAATTTTTCGTTAGAAAAACTACATTTGTCCGACCTAGGATTTGAACCCATGACCTCGTAATCACAAAGCGATGCGCTTTGCTACCAGACCAACGAGGCCTTTAAATAATAAGCAGAATATAAAAATAAGAATAGATGAGAACATGAAGGCTCAAAGCATTTTATAGTACAAAGAGATGTTTATGACCCTCGTTAACACAATAACGCACTATACTTGTATGAACACACACGGGCACGGTACACAAGACATAAAAATAAATTAACAAAATTTAAACAACATGATTTTCAGATTCTTGTTATCTGTTTATGAATGCCAGCTAAGCTTTCAGGCTAAGATAACTGACAATCAGCTACCAACATCAATGCCTACATCAAAATATATCGCTTTGTTGAGATATGTTTTCTAAAGGCAACCATAACGGCACCTTTAACAGTCGATCTCCTGCTTCCCACAACCCAATTCGAACGACATTCGATTCGTCAAAGACATTCGAAACAATGTTCAGAATGTTTTTTTTTGTGTGTGTGAATGATCTACGCTGTTGGCCGCGGGGCCTTTACAGCTTCACCGGACAAGAGGGCGAGCGTGCAACCACTACGCTCGAGCCAGAAGGGCAAGGGGGCAACTGGCTCAAAGGCGCCTCAAGGAGGAACGGCCTCGGCTTGGGCAGTCGCTATGGGGGAGGACGTATACTAGGTGTCTCGCCGTGGTGCTCTGCACCGGCCGGCGGGCAAGGGATTCTTCGACCTCGCCGGCGAGGTCGGTGTCTGATACTGTGTGCGGTATCTGTATCCGAAAGAAGGGATGTAAGGGCATCGGGAGGGTCGGTGAGAACATGCCGCGGACGGCGGTAGCGGTTGATAGGAGGGATGTTCAGAATGTTCGCACTGCCTGACGATGTGACTTATCGTCAACATAAGATAAACTAATTGCCTTTTGGCCGGTTTCAATATTTAATTCAAGAATAGACTTGCCTACTTACATACATACACTCACGCCTTTATCCCACTGGGGTAGGCAGAGACTACAGTTTGCCACATACTACGATTCTGACACACCTCTTTCGCTTCATCTACGTTCATACATTTTCGTCGATTTTGAGTGCTACGCACTTGACCCTTTTCCAAGAGACTATTAATTTGGTCGTGATAGGTTTTCCGTGGGCGACCTCTTCCGACGCTTCCACTCACATTTGCTCGATATATTTCTTTCGTTAGCCGCCTGTCGCACATCCTCTCCACATGCCCATACCAATTCAACATACCTCTTTCAATCCTAGTCACCACGTCGTCCTTCAACTTACATCGGTTTCTAATCACACTATTCTTCATTCGGTCAGCAAGGGTGACTCGACATATACTCCGTAAAGTGCGCATTTCTACAGCATTCACTCTGCTTTCATGCTTCTTTTGCCATACCCAACATTCAATGCCGTACATAAGCGTAGGTATAGAAATTCGAAATATTTTGTACGGAAAATCTGTCAAAATTCTACTGACAGTAAGCAAGTCTATCCTTTACTATATTGAAACCATTAGTGAAAAAATCCAGTCAAGCTACAATACGGAAAATAATTTAGTAACTCAGGTTTTACTTAGACTGTGGAATTACCATGAGAAAGTAGTAAATCAAATCAGTCTATTTGTGAAAATGGGTTACAGTGGATGTTAAAATTACAATGGTCGTACGCTATATTCTGCCTTTAGGCATGCAAGTATCATTAGGAATAATCCAAGATCTTAAAGTACCTAACAATTAAGAAAACATAATAAATGAATCGGACATTTAAAAATTATTTAATTACAAGTTAAATATATACTAAAATATGTAAAATTAAATTAATACCAAGTGTCTGTTTTAATCATAACAGTTATGCTAATGTTAATTATAGAAATTTTAATTATGATAGTGACAATTAAAATAATATCAGGACTCATGACTTCAATTGAGAGTATTTGTGTCATTAAAAACATCATATTATATTGTCAACAAGGTATTCGTGAACACTATAGTAAGACCTTTCCACTAAAAGTCGTTTTAATCTACATCTAAAAATACTCATATCAATTACTTCTAGTAGATGGTTGTAGATGCGACGTCCCATACAAAACATGCTTTTATTAAACATTGCTGTTTTATGAGTAGGGCAGCTGATTTTGTATGCGTGTCGTTGACTCCTATAGTATTCAAATAGGTTAATATTTTTCTTTATAAACATTACCAGTGCATGTATGTAAAGACAGGGCATTGTCAAGATTTTTAAATTTTTAAAGAAAGGTCTGCAACTATCTGCTCGTTGTAGATTGCAAATAGCCCAGATGCATTTTTTTTGGCATATAAATACACATTCCTTCTAAGTTGAATATTTGGGAATAGTCTAATCCAGAATATAATACCATATCACAACAAAGCGCTTATAAAATCAAAATCAAAAGTTTTTGTTCATGTAGACCAAAAGGCACATTAACAGGAATAGCAAAAAATTATTGATTACTTAAGACTCTACCACCCATTGGGAAAGGAAGAAACTCCACGTTTACTCTTTTTTAAAAATGAGTTTTACAATTCTTTTTGTATACATTGCATTCATGGGGTATGGAAGAACAATGCAGAACGATCTAAATAGATGTGCTTAAGTATAGATGATCATAAGTGTAACTAGATTCATGGTATCGGTCAGTGTCTACATAGTCCTCTCATTTACGAATAGAAATTTTGTAAAGGTATATAATAAATAAGAGAAAAAAAGGTTACTATAAAATATGTAAAGAGTGCGTACAAAATAATTGAATGAAATGTGAAAGTGGAAGGATGCAGGTACCGGGGAAGACCTAGACTATCTTACCACGACCAAATAAACCGAGTCTTATCTGAAGGAAAAGTCAAGAGTCTCCGTAACCGGCGAGCGTGTATGAGACGAACTATGAGAGTAGAGGAAGCCAGAGAGGTATGTAAGGAAAGAACCTGTTGTAACTCTGTACTCTCTGCCTACCCCGCAAGGGATCTGGCGTGAGGTTATAGATAGATAGATAGACAAAATAATTGGTTATAGCTCCAGTGTGATGCCGAACGAGACAAGATTCAACAAGACTACAGTACATGTTTATTCAGTCAAATGATAGCGTACAAACCAGTCCCCACCCCTTTCACGAGCATGACTTGAGAAGCAGCCATCACTCTTCTCAACCATATTAGAGGGAAAAGAGTGACCCGCTCCACAGAGCCGCCACTACAAAAGAAATAAGAGCTGGTGACTTAACCCGTAGGTTGTGGAAACAGGAAATCGCGTAAAACTACAGTGAAAAAGCATATATAACATCAGTATATACTGTCCTACTGCTAGGCCTTCTCCAAAAATCGAGATGAGAGAGATTTGGTCATACTTCACCACGCGGATTGGTGGTGTGTGTGTGATGTACGCTGTTGGCCGCGAGGCCTTTACAGCTTCACCGGACTTAAGGGCAAGCGTGCAACCACTAGCCTCGAGCCAGAAGGGCAAGGGGCGACATACTCGAGGGCGCCTTGAAGAGGCGGCCTCGGTTGGGACAGTCGCTGTGGGGGGACGGGGTGCACTACTAAGTGCACCGGTCAACCGCCAGCTATGGGAGGGGATCTACGACTACGTCGTCGTCGCCCGTATTCTGAGCGGAAAGAATGGATGACAAAGCATCGGGGGGATCGGTGAGAACATGTCGCGGCCGGCGGTGGCGGCAGGGGTCGGGGGGGGGGATCGTAGTCGGCGGCGGCTACGATTAACGGATTCGGCGGATTGGTGGAGGTGGTATTGGAACTTATAAAGCCGCCTTCAATGCTTCCAACTTGATTTAACGACTACCACATTACGTGGTAACCAAGGCCAACGGCTTGACGTGCCTTCCGATAGACGGGGACGCTTGAATATAAAAATGGCAGAAATGGTCACCCATCTTAGGCTGACCGAGCCGAATGTTGCTTAACTTTGGTGATCGCTAAAAAGTCCGCGGTCGCACAGCGCCACGAGCGTGCTAAAGCATGCCAGAGGTTAATTTCTCTATTTTTGTTTACAGCGAGGACTGGGCTTTATGCCGAAACGCGGTGTGAATACAGCCTCTTGCGAAGTGTTCCGCTTCTACAAACTGCATACGTCGCGAGGACTCTGCGAACCTATCGCTATGATTGTGCCGCGCAAGTCCGATTGCTTCCAGGTAAACTGTTCTGTACAATTAGTTTGAAATCACTAACAGGCGAAAAGCAGGGCTTGTTTACATTAAAAAATAATCGTTATCGTTCAGATGTAAACGATATTCGCCTAGTAGCGAAAAGAGCTGTATCCGACGAGTTATTTGGTGTTTTATTTGGGTTTTTCACTCTAGACATGCCTTAAAGAGTAGGTTCTACTCGTATTTTCTAAAATAAATTACGTTTAAGTAGAAAGTATCTTAGAAGGTAACGAAATAATATTTGACTTTTGGCTTAGAGCATCAGAGTTGCATAAATAAATACTAGGATTTTTCAGTTTTAAGTATGTAAATATGTTAATTGGACCTGAACGTTGACTTATAAATATATTATTACAGGAGGATCTTTACCCAGACACGGCAGCGCCACTGCCCGCTTTATCTGCGAAAGATTGGCTCAGCGGAATGAACGCTCCGCCGCTACTTATTAGCATGAAAACAGGTGGGATATTATGGTTAAGGTCTAAGTTGACGCTTAAAATATTAGCGCGCTTATGCTTCTGATGATTTTACGTGGAACCCATGTATGGTCTGTTTTTTTAAGTAGCCCATTTTATGAACAAATATGGTGTGACAACCACTCAAACTCAAATCGTTTAATTTGTATAAACCCTGCGGGGGTGCTTACAAAGTGTCATATTTCCTTCTTTTTTTTAACTTATCTACCACCGGATCGGAATGCGCCCTCCACTGAGAAGATCCGGCGATAAACTCAGCGGGCTTGTCTTTTTTGTTTAATTCTCCATTCATTTTTTTTCATCATTTTTTGTACATACATTTTTATATTATACAAAATCATTAATATGATCCAGCTCCAGTGTGGTGCCTTACGATTGAGATATAAGACTATTTTAAAATATATGCTATAATGAAAAGCTAGAGGATTCTGGATGGACCAGTGTCCACAAACAGCACCCGTTCACGAGTACGACTACTTGAGCAGCCATCACCTCTCACGACCATATTAGAGGGAAGGAAGTGACCCGCACCAAATAGACACTGCTAGCATAGACTTTTTAGTGAGCATGACCAATCCCAGACCTCGGAGTGCAGTCAGAAAAAGTCTACAAAAGGAACAAGCAGTACTTCGAGCTCGTTTGACACAGACTCTAGAATCGATACGGGTGAGACAAAGGGCAAGTATTGGAAAATCTATGAATGTGTATCAATTTTATTGTCTTAAGTGATCACGCAATATTTGTTTATAAAATTAGCCACTTAAGAAATACAGACCATAAGCGCTAATATCTACAGTTAAAGTAGCTTTTGT
Organism: Phalera bucephala; assembly: GCA_905147815.2. Taxonomy (NCBI): domain Eukaryota; kingdom Metazoa; phylum Arthropoda; class Insecta; order Lepidoptera; family Notodontidae; genus Phalera; species Phalera bucephala. The sequence goes on from LR990612.1 coordinate 16,525,148, forward strand.
TTGCTAATGTTCCAAGTGTAGTAGGAAATTGGTCTTTATTTACCTCGGTTCTCCTATATTTTGAATAAATATTTTCCTGGCAGGGGTGACGATCTCGACGCACAAGCCGCGGACGAGCAGTAAGGACGCGCCCGCACTACAGCCACAGGACGCCAACAACCGCAAGAAGTTCGCCTTCCTCTCGCGCGAGACTACGCCAGATTATCGCCCACTTGGTACCTGGCAGCCTACTCTGGATAACCACACCAATGAAAATGATGTGCAGGTAACGTCACCATATTCCCTTTGAATAAACTGGCGTGACGATATAGATATATAGACGCAACTTTTTGTATTGACGTCTGCCAGAGCGCAGACCTACGCCCCCTACCCGCAGGCAGTTTTTTTTTTTCGTTTAAAATGCTTTTGTATGTATTTTTAGATAATGGATGGATCATAATTGTCATTAAACACGGTTTAACAATATCCACAATTAACTCCAAGAACAAAATAAACTCGGGAGCAGATCTGCACTCAAAATCCTCACTTTCAAACGCCTATTTTAATCTCTGTATAAACTTAGTGTTTTCGAACTATACAGTAATATACAGAACGTACATATAACATATACAGTAATATAAAACCATTTTTTTTCACTGTCTCGTTGGTCTAGTGGCAAAGCGCATCGTTTTGTGAGCACGAGGTCCTGGGTTTAAATCCTAGGTCGGACAAGTGTAGTTTTTCTAACGAAAACTTCCCAGTACGAGTCCAGTCTGGAATTGTGCCCGGTATATGGCAATCGGCTCGCCCCCTATTACTTGGGGCCTGACATCTTCGGCGAAACGTGGGTGTACTCAGTGCACCTCTGCCACCCCCGCGTGGGGAATATAGGCGTGACGGTGTGTTTTTTTTGTAAAAATAAGTGGCATATAACCACGAATTTTAAGGCAAAACACATTTCGCTTTCCGCGTCCCGGCATACGAGAACTTAAACTAAAAATGAGTTCCCTGTGTGCTGACGGGACACCTGTCTCTCTCGTTTTTTGTTATTTCCTTCTCATATATTTCCGTATCGTCGTTTTATCTTTAGGGCGGTTTTAGATTATTTTTTATGGAATGTAGCCGTTGCGTATTTACCTTCCCCACAAGGTATACACTATACCATAATATTGAAGTATTCTGAACGTCTCTGACCATATCTGGGATCACGACGTGATAGTAGCATGTGAAGAATAACTGAAGAATCTTTTTCTATTTACTACTGACATTTAAAAGGAACGATTCCTCAATAGTATGAAATTAGTTGGTTTGGATAAGCTCATTTCATTATCCAAAGCTATATATTTATTTTCAAATTCCAACACGTGCGGGTGCTCAATTTAACCGATTTGCTATCTACTGCTACTATCCATATGTAACTACTACTATCCATGATTGATGTGTGGTTACTTATTAAACAATACCTTTCATGGCAGGTGCAAGTTAACGAAAAGTCGCAGAAGACTAACGCAAACCAGAATACCAAATTTCATCAACTCCAGCGCATGTTCGGCAAACAAACTGGGGACGCGGAGCCCGTGCCGCTTTACAAACAAATCAACCAGGGCGACGTTTTCAGCACAGAACACGAGGTATTTGTATTCAAGTTTTTTTTTTATCAAAGATAACAGGATTTACTACATTTGACACCTAAGTACCAACTACCCGCGCGTGGCTGTTTCGTTTAGATAAAGCATTTTTATGCTACCGTATGTCCGAGCCATTGGTCTAAAAGAATGGTCCATAACCCACTAAAAAGAAATGGATTATTCCAATTCTAATCAATATATGTATACATAAATAACACAGAGAGGTATGTAAGGAAACAACCTGTTGGAACTCTGTACTCTGCCTACCCCGCAAGGGATCTGGCTTGATGATATAGATAGATAAATAACACTTTGGTTCCACCAAATATACACAGTATCGAAATACAAGTTAATGAATTGTAAGGTAGTGTAACAATGGCCGGTCTTATCCTTCATATGAATTTCTTCCAGACAGCTTTTGGATGAAAAGAATCTCAAGAAATCGTAAGATTTGGGGGTATACTTAAATTAAGATTTAATACCTATACATACAGCTATGTAACTGTGTTGACATGAATCCGTGCCTTTTAATGTTTCTTTATATATAATAATCATTTCTTACAGTTACGCTTGGCATTCAACCGTCAAGGTGAAGAGTTAAGAATTGTCAAAAGGCAGCTTCAGAACAGTCAACAGCGGGTCCGTGAACTCGAGCAGCTAGTCGCGGCATTACAGGCGCGCTTGCAACGCGACGGCTCCTAAACTATGACAGCTATGCTATGTGTTTAATGTATCCATGCTGAGCGAACGCAATTATATGACGCCACGAGTTCTAACATAAGCCTAATCGATTGTATCAAAAAGAACCTTACTAAGATAAAAAAATATATATTTCCTATGCTCTTGTTGTACCAGCGTCGTAATGCGTTCATAAACACGCTATCTAAGACACAAACTTATTTAGCTAATATTTATTGCGGTAATTGAAATGTGGAATTATTAGTAGTGTTACTTACAACTTTTTGGGTAATGGTAATAATGTAACCACTCGTTTGACACGTTATTTTTAACGTGTATCTTGATACAGACCTCTTAACTAACGCAGGTGGACCAGGAGAATTATACTAAAAAAATAAGGTTAAACAATTTGCACTGCAGTGGCTCAAACTTAGTAGGTTGTTATTAACTTAGAGCGCGTTTTATATCGTTAAAAGACATACGCACAATTACAATTCAGCTTACAGAAGCCTAGTGCGGCTCTATTATACTTAGTTCGAGATTCTTTATGAAATACCTTCTCTTTAGATCAATAGGCTTTAAAAAGCACTTGATCTGTTAGCTCTAGACTTAAAAATTTTAAGGGTTAATAATCCTTCGCAGATGTGTCGGTGTTACTATTAAAATTTATCTATTTACATCATCGGATCCCTTTGGGGAAGGCAGAAAGTCTTATGCTCTCTGTAACAAGATTTTATTTCCCTACAGACCTCTCTCTTCTTTCACTAGTACTCGAACACGTCTGTATCATACACGTTCGCTGGTTACGGCTTAAGCCTACTATAAAAATAATAAATATAAAGCCGCATTAATACATCCACGTGGTCATATTGCACTTGAACGACTAGAAAAATTGGACACTAATTGTAGCAACTGATTATTTGAACAATCAAGTTCGATTTAGTTGTTCAACTATAGAAAACTCTTAATATGTATTAGCCATATGTACAGATCTTTATGAGTGAGGGCACCCCCCCGTGATTTGTATGTGTAATTTTATCCATACCTGTAAGTTGTTGGTTATTACTTATAAGTATTTAACCTAATTAAATTAAGTTTTTTTGTTGTAATTTCGCTAGTTATTTTTTTAAATTAAGTAGATTATTGATTCTTTATATTTTTCTTTTGCCTTGCTCAATGTTTAAAAAGTGAGATGTCTAAATATCGATCAAAATAAAAGACTCATGAATATAAGAAATCATTCATTCCTAAATAAAGAAATTCTGCCATTGGCAGTTCGGTTTTATCCTTTGGAAGGCTGTACCTATATATATTAGGCCTAATGTATGAATTAGTTGTAAAAGCAAGGCCTTTAAACAATTTGAAGCTTTAGTTTTACATTTTATTGTGATAAAACCATGACATTTTTCATTAATGTTTGTGTCACAAATTGTTTATTAAAATCTTTGTTATATAACATACTGAACTATTATAATGTGCAATTAGAATCAGGGTTATGGTTTATGCTATAATTTTTGACATTGTTTTGTGATTTTTGAGTTTTGGTGATAAGCACCTTTTTATAGGCACATTTTTTATGCCCAGTTTTATGGTTAAGTTGACGCCTTGTTAGTGATTATTTCAATAGTCTGATTTTGTAATAGTGTTACCTGTTATTTTATGTGTTGTATTAAGTATACTACTTATAATAATGATTTGATGCATATGTTTGATTCTAAACTATTCAGTGACGATCAAGCATTTACTTTATAACTTATGAGAATGCTAGATGTAATACTATTTTGGTAATGAAATTGTACAAAAAAGTTACCTGAACTTTTGTGTACATAAATTTTAGGTTAGTTCAGATTTCGGAGCTAGCATCGTAGAAATACATTTAGGTGCTAGGTATTCCCAAAAAGCCTATCTCTGGCAGTTGAATTTGAACGAATATGCTTACAAGTATTGTAGGTCACAAAATGACGTAATTTTTATGGCTATGCAATTATAGTATGACAAAGTTAATGAGATACAATTCGGCGCCTATGCGTGTTAGCGATGTTTACATTCCAATTTCCATATATAATACGCATAATTTTAGAGTTGTTAAGTGAAAATGAAAGTATTATTCTGCATTAGCTGGAAATAGTTATTTCGCTAAGTCGGTGTTAATATTTATTATTATGTATTTTTATATCATGCTTGTGTAGCACAAATTTTCAATAAATGTTTGAACATTTTTTTTCTCTTTTTATTCTCTCAAATAGTCCACGGTTTATTTACTGTTCTAACAGGAGGTAGCCACATATACTAGACAATCACAATTATACTACTGCCATCAATCATAGCGTGTCTAGGTGGTTATATTCTTTCTAGTTTAATAGTATAAGCACGTTTAATAACACCGTCACGCCTTTATTCCCCAAGCGGGGGTGGCAGAGGTGTATTGAGTACCCACGTTTCGCCGACGATGTTAGGCCCCATGTAATAGGAGCGAGCCTATTGCCTTATACCGGGCACATTTCCAGACTGAACTCCTACTGGGAAGTTTACGTCAGAAAAACGACACTTGTTCGACCTAGGATTTGAACCCAGAACCTCGTGATCATAAAGCGATGGGCTTTGCCACTAGACCAACGAACGAGGCAGTCTTAGTAATATTAAGACGTTTAATATCAAAATACGCACGCTGGGTGTATACAATACACCTCTGCCACCCCCGCTTGTGGAATATAGGCATGACGGTGCGTAAAGCTAATATTTTATGAAAGCGGTATATGGGGAAGTAGGCGTGACGTAATTGCCTTTATTTATAAAACAAAATATTTTATCATAAGAAATCAGTTTATTGTGTATAAAACTTTATACATGTTATAAAAAATATTTTCTAGTCAGTCCATACTATTCTATTAGCAGGTACGTGCTATTAATGAGCTTGTAATCTGTTTTGTACTTAATAATAATACACAATTTGAAGATAAAATATGTAGAACTTAAAAAATATTTCTATATTGGACATTAAACAATCAGAATGTGTTGACATCCAGGTATAAAACTTGGTCAAGAACGAAACTATTCACTAGCTTATTAGAAATACGACGAACAATTATAATAATGGAATGTATTCATAGTTGGACTTATATACCTATATGAGATTCAGTATTTCATAACTTATCCTGTATATACTGTGCCTATGGCTCTATGAGTCGACCAGTACCTTTATATCCCCAGGTTAGGTAGGTAGGACAAGTTACAGAATTTCATCGTAAACAAGGATCTTTTTTGTTGTAATCAGTGGGAAACAGGTCGGCAGATTTGCTCATGTGACCCACCAGCACGCTAAATATTGACTCTCTTATTACTTAAAAAGAAGAATCGTTAAGGGCCTACAGCGATCTACCATTTATGGAAGGGGAGAGTGACAGTGATGTGTTACTTGTGAGTGAGTTATACTTTACAAAAGAACGATAAGAGACTGATATATTGAGCGCGCGCTCGGAAATAAACGACGTATGTGCAAAACCAAATTTTATAAACTGCTTTACGAGAACTTTGCTACTATTATTTGCTATGTTTTTAAGTTAATTCTATTGATTAGCTCTTAAGAGTTTCGCGTTAGAATCAGAAAATGTAAAGGAATAGAGATGACTTTAGATTTTCATTCCATCGAGAAAAAATCGTTTAATCGCATATTCTTTGTACCAGATTGTAAAATATACAGCCAAAAATTATATTTCGAAATATTAAATCTCTAATTCATATACTTCTTGAAGTGCATGGAGTGCAAAAACACGTTTTTTTCGCGGTATCTTTTAAGGTACCTTCCTATAACATATCACGACCAGAGGCACATTTGCAAAACTCCCACTCAGATGAAAATATTTTGTTTCCATTTCCTGCCAGAAATATAACTTTTCCTTAAGTACCTAGTGTCTGGGGGCTATTATTTCTTTTGATAATCACACTGATAATATTTTTTCTGTTTTGTTTGTAGTATTGAAATAATCTTAAAACTATAAAACCCACCTATAAATACAGGTCAATTGTGATAAACTAAGGAAACCATTATCTACACAGCAAACAAAACAAGTGATTACTCTTATTATACCTCATTCTTTAAAAGGCACACATGAATATATAATTATGTTGAGTCTTCTTTACAGATCTTGGCTACCACAAAGTCTTAAACATTATTTCTGTAATCCCACTTTACTGTAAAAACTGTGCATATTTACATCTCTCTCATGACAAAATAAGATTACTATAATATTATCAAATAGATGGTAGTAGGCCACCTGAACGTTGTCTTATCAAACACCTCATAATGCAATATAATTAACTATGAGAATAAATATTAAAGACAAAACAGATATTCTTAAGCTTGTTGCAGAATTGCATCCATCTGTACTGCACGTGAATATGCAAGTTCTATACTCCAATTTATCACCTGGCTGTTGCACATAGTTGCAGTAGTTGCCTAAATCTAATGATGAGCAATATCTCTTAGTACTGATCCCACCTGAAACATTAATACGACAGTTAGTTGCCGAAATTTTATACTTCTACATAAATTTTTGGTAATTTTCAAATTCAATTGTATTATAGTGAGTGGCGCTAAATACATCACATCAGCGAAAGAAAGCGATAATCCGCTATTTCGGCTTCATAGAGCGTCGTCTCTCTCACTCAGTATATTATGTGACAACAATGACTGACAAAAGCGACATAACATCACATAATGTACTGAATGACAGAGAAGTAGCCGATTATCTCCATCTTTAGCCGATGTGCATTATTTACCGCCGCTTACCGTACTTACCTTGTCATAAAATATTACTGCCACCGTAAATGAGTAAAGTGCCCTGTGCTGGAATTCTCAAATAAACCCAGTGCAATTAATAAGTGGATTAATATTGATTGCATAAATATAATACATTAGATTTACCTGTACACATGGTATTTTTAATCAACCGAATATTTTAGATGTTGCAACAATAGGCAGTTGATAATAATGATTGTTGAAAATTTGAATCACAGAATAATGTAAAAGAATGTTGATTATTATAAGGGTAATATAGAAGTGACCTCACTCCTGTAACTACTTTCATTGGAATAGAAATAAATAGTTACAGAATATTAATTGTAATATCCTGTTACTATTATATGCTGCCATTCAGCCAATAAGTGGAATTCAGTTGACCTCCACTAATCTGGGAAGTGTGCACGGCAGTGTTGGATTAAAAAGTACCACCATATACCCACTGTAGTCCCTAATGAAATGAAAAAGAGTACCTTGCAATCTGACAAATTACATATCAAAGTGGTAAGATTCTATATGTATTATGCAAGTGGAATTTAGTAAATTGATTTGCCTAATTAAATTTGTATGTACATGATATAGGCATTGTCAGGGGTGGATAAGACTGGGGAGACACACATAAGGATGAGAAAACATTATGTTATAAGAATTAATTATTTACACAATACACCTTATCAGTCAGCAAGTTAACCTATTTGACTTTTGAAAGACACAGTGAGATAACATTAAATTTTATTACTTTAACAGAGAACCATGTGTAGAAGTAAATGCCAAAAATAAGTAAAAACAACCTTTCTGCAAATATTTATAAAGACCTGTATGTTTAATGCAGTATTGGGCATCATACACATGATCGCAGGATATAGGCTTCAGAATACCACCATCTAAGTTCATAAGACCATCACCACACTCCATTATCGATGAAGAGTTGCATTGATAGCAGTCTATTGCTACACCTGTGTTAGTTGTTAGTTTTTTTGTAAAAAATTAGGTACATTCAAATTAATTAATTTGAAATGAAATAAATGAAACAATAAGTGGCAATTAAACATGCAATCAATGTTATGTTAGATTGTTTGTTCTATTCTTTCTTTCTTAATTTTAATATTTATAAATTAATAGTTACAGTTTAGGCTCTGTAGGGTTGTGTTACTGTGATTATATTGGTGACATTTTCATATTTAAGCTTCTTTCTGTTTCATGTGGTGAACCAAATTAGAAGCCTAATAGGATTCCTCTACTAATTCTCTTTGTGTCTTTAAGATCGAGTATGATTTTTACTCTTGTGTATATTAGTGAAAGAAAAAGCTAAATGGCTGATTACTAGTTAAAGTTGAGTGTTCCATAATAGAAAGTATGTTCAGAATATTATTTTTTCAAGTGTATTTTCCTATGAGTAACCATATCCACCCAAGCACTAAGATGAAGGAAGACAAAAGTTCAACTGTTAATTCTTCCTCACGTTACGTCCAATACTAATGAAGATGAGATAATATTAGTAGACACCAGACTTTTCAACACTGATGCCTCACCTTCAAATCTTCCGACGTGTTTTATACAATACTGAGCATCATGAATCGTTGCACAGTCATTCGGTACCAAGTCTACATCGCTATCTAAGAACTCATTGCACTGAAACGGATTGGTCGAATCCGTGCCTGAACACTGATAGCAGTTTATTGAATGAACTAAAATGAAAAGAAAACGTAACATAAACAACAAACAAACAAAATTATAAAATACGAAACAACGCCCAAATTGAATACCTGTTTTCCATGTAGTAAAATATACGCAGAGACAAAGAATAATCTTCTCCGTCAGTCTCGTCATATTGAGCGTACGTATTTATTGCTATATGTTGCTTAAATTATGGAGTTTAATTTAAAAATCAATAAAAATCCAGCACAGCTACAGTTTGGCTAAACTCAACGGATTGCGAGATTGTGATGACAGATGACATATGGATGTGTTGGTGCGTTTCAAATGATTTGAAATTTCACATATATATGAAATAGCTTTATCGCTTCAAAAACAAGTGAGACCAAGTTAGCAAGAAAGTAAAATGTATCGTTAATAGATCTGGAACGCGTTTTGTGATTTTGTCTTTGACACAAGGTGGGTGGGGCTTCGCCTTTTAATGTCATATGATTTTTTTTGGTAAATTATGATTATCGATTATGCCTAAATTCAATAATCAGTCAAAATTGCATTAAAATCATAAAGACGATGTACAATAATCGATTTACGATTATTGTACATCGTCTTTATGATTTTTTTGTAAATAACTTTTTTTAAGACTCGCATTAAAAAATAAGATGGCCCATTCTTGGCCATCTTTTTTTTTGTTTTGATGAAGGAGAACAGCGATGCTCAAATATGAAAATGCCACAAACGGTCACCTATCTCAGACCGATCGAGCGAATCGCATTTAGTGATCGCTCAGAACACCGCGGTCACCGGCTTATATACTGCTATTGCCGCAACTTTCCGCCAAGAGAAATGAGCATTACCGCGACAGCGTCGACTTCACATACTTTCTTCGCACTTCAAGCATCACTCTGTGTTTCTTGTAAGTTTGCAAAAACTCCTGACATAACGAAACGATATTGTTTTCATAAAAATATCCCCAAGGCAATTTTTATTAGTATAAAGCTAGTGCTTTCCCATGGTTTTTCTGATGCACCACCAGGACATTTTTTTGTATTTTATATTTTTTTTTTTAGTTTTTTATCCCTGTTATTTTTCCATAATTATTTATTCCCCATCATTCCCATAAGATTTCTAAACCGGCCATACTGAGTGGGCGTTGTCTGTGAGTCTTGACTCCCGCTCAAAAAAGCCGCCAACGAAGAGAGCGCCCGGCAGTAATAGTGTGGGAAGGAAAGTAGAGCGTAAGTGGCGCGTTTATACGACTAACCGTCCCTTAAATAATGCGAAAGTGAGCAGTGGGCGAATTGGGTATAATAAATTGATTACTCTTATTGGGATGCGTTCAAAATCTAAATATTTTTGCTAAATATGCGTCGATTATTTTTAAGTATCGATTACATAATCAATAATGAAATTTATTATCCATCATCGTCGATTGTTCTAATAATTATAGACTTGCCAAGTTAATACCAATAATTTTAATTAAAAAAGCTTTTTTAAATACTAGCTTTTATAGCAAACACAACGAAAATATCTTACTTAGTTGAGAAGTTCCTATGGCTTCCTTCCGGCTCCATCATCAGACCTTGGATACCATACGGGTCTATAGTACTCATCAAGACAAATCCAACGAGTCCAAACACGGTTAGGTTATTTTTTTATGGGACTAAGCCACTATTGTAACTCCTATAAGTCAGGGTCCAAAATAGTCACCTTAGGATGACACCAAGGTTTGGACCTTGGGGTGGCCCGGGAAGCTCTTTAATTGTCTTGGAACCCGCAACAAATTTGATTAGAAAGGAAAACAGGAGGAGTAGGAAATATAAACATTCCAGTTCCCTCCTTTGCAAAGCGGGAGACACAATAAATGGCAGATCAGCCAAAAAGAAGGAGACTACAACTAGGTTAAGCCCAGTTGTAAAGCATACGAAAAATATTATGGATAATGATGAGGATGAATACGGATACGAAAAAATATTAACAGGGCCTCTTTGTGAGCGGTACGGTTAGGTTAGGTTAGGTTATATTGAGTAGGACCGGACCTCTCCCTGCCGACAGTAGTAGCGGCTATGCTGGCAGGGGAATCGGCGTGGGGGGCTGTATCCTCCTTCTGCGAGACTGTGATGTCCCAGGAGGAGGCCGAGCGGGATCGGGAGAGGGCCGATCCTGCTCGACGAAGGCGACGGCACCGGGGCGGGGGCACAGCCCGCCCAGGCCCCCCAGCCCAATAGCCCGGGGCTTAAGAATACGGGCTAACTCGCGTCCCCCGCCGTAATATCTGGTAGGGGACCCCCCCTGCAATAACATCAGCAGGGGGGCCTTCAGGGTCGCGGACGCAAGGGGCGGGGGCCCTGAGCGTCCTTCACGAGCAACCCCGAGGAGGACGGCGGCGTGGTGTGGCCCACATCGCCGTGAGCACCGCGCTGGTGTGGGGGGGAGCGTGTCATCAAGTCTCCCTCCGATGGCGGGCTCGTCAGAGCGCGGCACAAGAGGGGCACCGGTGCGTTCCATACGGAGATCCCGGAGCCCCTCCAAAGTGCTGATGTCAGCCACCCTGGGGTTTTTAGTCGGTAGGAATCCGATACGCCCCGCGAGCTTCCCCCGAGGCTCGCGGAAGTCCTATGCAGGATATTCCCCAAGTAAAAAAAAAAAAAAATATTTTGAGTAGTCGGGTGGTTCCATTCGCCACCTTTCGGCTTCATCATCAGACGCTAAATACTACTCGTCAATACCAATCTAACACGCCTAAACATGAGGGGGTTACGTTGTAAAGTTCACATGTTCCTATGGCCACCTTCCGACTCCATGGGACCATCAGACCAGCTCCACGGTACCATATTATTGCATTGTCATCGGACTTACATACGTATGCCAAATTTCAGCTCAATCGCAAGTGCCTAAAAATGAATCACAAGATTTGAACCGGAAAGACAGACAGACATACGAACATTGCAAGTTAAATAAAAGCTTGGTAAAAGTTACGAGAATATTTTTATTAAAATGTGGCCCCAATGAAAATAGAATATACCTATAGAATAGAATCCATACTAATATTATAAATTAATTGACGGACGATTGCGCTAGCAGTGGTTAGCTTAAGCCCGGCCCGCCCACTGTGTCTTTGTGTAACCTACCATATTCACATTATTTGTTTCGGTCTGGATATTTGTGTATGTTAATTTTCATGTTTGTAAACGCACACACGACACAGGAATAAAACCTAGTGGGGCTCCGTTTTTTAAAAATAAAACAATCGCAAATAACTCAGTCCGTCTGTCTGTCACCATTTCACGCCCAAACCTCTAAACAGATTTTGATCGAATTCGCCAAGGAAATAGAAGGATTGTCTCAAAAAGCTTAAGGGTGTAAAATTTACGCCTAAACATAACACAAACGAAGTTGCGGGTACAGCTACTTTTAAATATTTTATACTTGTCTATTGCTATATCAATGGAGTTAAAATGAATCACAAATATCTTATTCAGAACATTTATTTCCAAATTCATTTTAGTTTTGCATATAAAAATATTTAAGTAATATAAACCAGTACCTATTACATAATCGTTTTCATTTAATGTTAAATAGGTAATGTCTGTCTACAAAATATTTTACAAACTATGGACGTCTCCAGTCGATTATAACTAGCGTATCTTTCATACCAATTATACAAAAACATCCTTTACAAAATACATTCATACTTTCAATTTTTATTAAGAAAATTCACCTACTCATATAATTAAATCACAATATGCATGAGCTGTATCTTAACTCATGTAAACTTAATTTGTACATAAATTCTATTTTAAATGCATAATTAACATAATTTATGATTAAAAATCGTAGGCAGTTCCAAAGTTGAAAAACATTATTGTCATTGTATCTTAAAGCTATATTTTAATGTAATATTCTCGTGGAATGTTATTAATTATATTAAATTAGACGTCTAAATATTTATCCAACGGGTAAATACTTCGGAAATATGCAATTTTATAACTATTTATAACGTCTATTTTTTATTAATGAACCAGTATTAGTGTTACCAAGTAATATAGATACTCGTATTTGCCATAATTTTTTTATTAAAAATTTAAGCATATTTACTTTAAATAATACTAGTTCATCAATAAGAACATGGGAGTTTATGAGTAATAGTAATTTTATTGGCACTCAATTTATACCATAGAAGAGAAAGATTGGAATGTAGACGTAAAGTATTTTATACAGGTAAGTATAATTAAAGAGTATTATATAAGAACAATAGTGTGGACTATTTAGAAGAAGTAAATATTGATGAAAACGCCAATATTATTTATTCATTGTAAAATTGACAAAATTCGATGTGATGTTAAGTCTTAGTGAACCCTTTAAGAACACAACAAGACGAAGACAGGGTCCTTATTTGCTATGACCAATTAAACACGTAAAACGGCGCGTTAAGAAAATTGAATGAAAATTTGCTTGTGAACGCGTGTAGTGAGTAACAGAGGGTACTTTTAGGTGCCATTTTTGTTAGTAATGCTCCGTCTACGACAAGTCTTAGTAGATATGGGTAACTTAGCGAAATTTGTTACGTTAACTCAGTAAGTCAGGCGCAGTTGACTGCGCCGGCTCATTGCGTTAACTCAAAGTTGCGCTATGGCGCAAAAAAAAAGGAATGCGCCAAGTGAGCAGCGAAGCGATCATACTACTAGTGTTTAATACATTTTAATGCATTCTGCGGGCAACACAACCTTTCAAATTCCCCGGGCCTGCGCTATGCGCCGACACATTTTGAAGCAGTAATCTAACATATCCAACACAGTGAACTGAGTTGGCGCAATTGCGCAGCGCAGCGCAGTGTTACACATGTTTTGGTCTTAGTCTAAGAGAATTCCATTACATGATCATTTCACGACGTTATCGTAACGCACCGCGTCTGGTCAGAGCCAATAAGGACTCAGATTGTGTTAAAGTCAGTTTAGTTGTTGAGTTGAGGTCTTAGAGGCAGGCAGCCCTCAACCCAGAAGTTAGGACGTTGCATCATAGTTTGCCACAAAGACACTTCCTTTCCAACGCTGTCCATCCAGTTTACGCTTCCACCCATGTATGATCCTGTAAAAAATGAGCTAGTGATTATATTCCATCAAGATTTTGTTCGAAACTTCAGCAAGAATTAGATACACCATCACGCCTATATTCCCCAAGTGGGGGTGGCAGAGGTGTAATGTATAGACCCACTCTTCGCCGATGATGTTAGGTTTCATGTAATAGGGGGTGAAGTTTTTCGTTACTTCATATGTCCGACCTAGAATTTGGACCCACAACCTCGTGATCACCAAGCTATGCGCTTTGCCACTAGACTAACGAGGCAGTCCTAGAATTCGCTTTAAAGTGAAAAGGTAGTCTTTCTCTTCTTTGGGTTATTTGCACAGAAAAGCTATTTCAAATAAAAATGGCAACGTGCAAATTGATAACTGTGTGGTTAGTGGGATGTTTATGTTTTCATAGGTATAATAAGTCATTTATTTTAGGCAACTGATATTTTACAACCTAGACTATCTTACCATGACCAAATAGACCGGGTCTTATCTGAAGGACAAGTCAGGAGTCTCTGTAACCGGCGAGCGTGTATGAGACGAACTACGAGAGTAGAGGAAGCCAGAGAGGTATGTAAGTAAAGCGCCTGTTGGAACTCTGTACTTTTTGCCTACCCCGTAAGGGATCTGGCGTGATGATATAGATAGATAGATATTTTACAAAAAAAATTTGTGCAACTTACAGGCCCTTAGAATATACAAGGTGTATCATAAATACCGCAAGAACTCAGACACCCCGATTAGATAATTGCTTCGCAAATTCAATAAAAACACCAAATTTCCAATTAATTTATTTTTACCCATTTTTAAGCACTTTTATACCCCAATTAACAATGAAACTTGTACGTGTATGTGTGCGAATTAAGAAATACGTTTTAGAAATGCATTTGAAATCTCCGTATGGCTCTGAATCGAGAATAAATTTAGTTTATTATAGCGCACTACGGGAGTAACAACATTCTTTGCAAATAAAAAAAAAATTAATATACATTAAAAATAGTTGGAATCAATTCAGTTATAGATATAGAACATTTATTATGTTACACCTTGTATACATTATTGACTAACATACAAAATATAAAACTTATAAGTTTTATCTATATCTATATCATCACGCCAGATCATTTGGGGGGTAGGCAAAGAGTACAGAGTTCCAATAGGTTCTTACCTTACATACCTCTCTGGCTCCCTCCACTCTCATAGTTTGTCTCATACACGCTAAGCTTTACGTTTCCTAAATTGTTTAAACTATATGTCAGTGCACACGAAGGCATGTTTCTACATAAAAATTAGCATTCGAATGTGCGAGCATAAAATGAGCTGGAGTGTATACGCATTAACGCGTATTACAAAAAACTTAGTCGAGGTGTCTTCGTACGTAATACTTATTGTTTTCTTATAGGTAAAAACATGGAATAAAGAATATACTTTTTCTATCTATCTATCTATATCATCACGCCAGCTCCCTCGCGGGGTAGGCAGAGAGTACAGAGTTCCAACAGGTTCTTTCCTTACATACCTCTCTGGCTTCCTCCACTCTCATAGTTCGTCTCATACACACTCGCCGGTTACGGAGACTCTTGACTTGCCCTTCAGCTAAGACACGGTCTATTTGGTCATGGTAAGATAGTCTAGGTCTTCCCCGGCACCTACATCCTTCCTTCCTCCGACCGTATTCGCAACAGCGTAGTAAGAAAGCGAGTAGGTATGAAAGATAGTATCGGTGTAAAGATGAGAAAGGGTATGCTCTGTTGGTTCGGGCATATAGAAAGGATGCCAGAAGAAAGAATGACAAAACAGATATACAATGCGAAAGTGGAAGGATGTATACTTTTTTTCTTTGAAAATACACCTAACCGACACTAGAAATTATTTCAGTGCCGTGAGTGCATCCAAATATGAAATTCACATGGGCAACCCAGGCAGAAGCAAATGTTAGTGGGTCACCCAAAGATTTGTCTCGTTCGGGAATCGCACGCGCGACTCCTCGATCTGGTGGACATACCGGCTAATGACCTACGGTCTTAGCCAAACCGTTTCCCATCTTTCTCCCATTCTGTGGGTAAAACTCTTACCAGTGCCAAGCGACAATCTCACGGCTCCCATGAAGTCGTTAGAAGCTAATCGGTCTCTGTCCCAAAGGCTGAGCTCCAACGCTCTGTTCGATAGCTCCTGTAGTTTGAGTCCGCGGTACGTGAAGGTATGTTCCCAGCTGGGGTTTAGTGTACGCCTGGCTACGGTGGTCTTTTGCTTAGCCAGTCGACCACGCTCGGGGAGAAGATAACTGTAAAAAAAGAAAGATAGATAAATGTTGTGTGTTTAAAGCGATTTCGTAGATGTGACTTTGATTAAAATGGTGCCTGGTAAATTGTACTGTCCAACTTGCTACAGGGACTCGGATATAATCGTGTATGGCACTGAAGTACTAACTATTAAATCAACAGAAAATAATAGGAAAATGAGGTTTATTTTTTTAAATTAGAGTGCAAATACAAATAACCAATTTTGAGTTAAGTCACAATTACAAATCAAGCCTTATCTATAATATCTTAAGTTCTGATATCAAAATGATATTAGAGCGCAAATTCAAATAACCAATTTTTGAGTTAAGACACAATCACATTCATTCGATATCTATATATTTGTTTAACGTTCTATAATATTTTGTTTAAGAAATTAAATGATCGTTGCACAGAGTTATCGTAACGCATCGCGTTACGTGTTAAAGTCCACCATTTTCAATTTCAAGAAAAAAAATTGTAAGCCATAAATAAATGAACGCCTACCGAAAGAGACGGGTGGACGCGGTAACTGCGGCAAGAGTGATTTTAAGTAGGATTCAAAAATTATTTAACAATTTTATTTGACACTGGCAATATTTTTCAACATAAATTTTTTTCAATCAATTTTTTTTTAACACAAGTCAAAACACTCAACGTCGAATCCATCGGTCGTTCGGAAATCAATATAATGGACGTCAATCGTCGTAATCATGTTTATGTGTATGTCCTTGTGCTATGGAGTTCAATTTCTGTAAGTACCTATTTATTTTGTGCCACATCGGTTACAAATGTACCTTTTGCAAAACACATCGGCGAGTCCGTTCGGCTTGGTGGGCTGCAGGTTTTTGGCCTCCTTGACGAGCACGTGCAGCGTGGCGCCGCGCCCCACGTCCAGCTCCAGCTTCAGCCCCACGATCAGCTCGCCGCGACTACCCATCTCGCACTCGAACTGTTCCGTCTAAACACAATTTTAAGTCATAAAAGTATATAACTATGAGGCTTATAATATAATTTTTTTTTTAAAGTAGGGAAAAATCAAGTGCTATACTAGCAACACCAATGAAATGGACGCGTCTTTTCCTATAATAGTTAGAGACGGAAGAATTAATTTAATATTAAAAAAATTCGGCACCTGAATTTTAGGTTAGTGATGCAGTGTGATTCCATCATGTTTCTTTTTGAGCTCAACAGCATTTTTAACCGACTTCAAAAAGGAGGAGGTTCTATGTTCGGTTGTATGTATGCTTTTTTTTTTTATGTATGTTCAGCGATATTTCCGTCAATTGTGGACCGATTTTGATAATTTTTTTTGCATTGGGTTCAGTATATCTCCAAGGTGGTCCCATATTAATTTTATTGAAATTGGACCTTGGACTTAGAAGATACACCAGGGAACTCCTTAACGACAAACAATAGGCATGTGTAAATTGAGATATTATGGGTATTACGTCAATCCTATAGGTACCCTACTATAGAATAATTCACTGGTCACTTAAAATTGTAAAATAAAAATCTTTTATAAAAAAAGGTAAACCGACTTCAAAAAGCAAAAAAATAAATATTTGAAGTCGGTGCCAAGTAACCGACTGCACCAACCAGCACCGACTTCAAATATTTATTTTTTTGCTTTTTGAAGTTGGTTTAACTTTTTTTATAAAAGATTTTTTACTGATAGGAAGAACACAAGAAGGCATAATTTAATATAATTTGACACGCCCACAGTATGTCTATTTGTAAGACGTTCATAGAGCGACTACTCGGGTAAATGTGCCACTCCTTCCATTGGAAGTAGTATTTGTTGCTTCAATTTAATGCGCGCTCGCGGCTTCAAGATTATTCTAAGCTATGAGGGTGGAGACAGACATAGAAGTCTGTAGGAAAAGAACATGTTGGAACTCTGCACTCTGTGCCTACCCGATGGTAAAGATAGGTTTATTTATTTAGTTAAAAAGAAAATTAGTGACTTCTGCACTAAGACTTGTATCGCAGAAATCCTATAGATAGATAGAAAGTATACATTTTGTTGGTACTTTGTCTATAAAGAAAGAACTTCTCGGAACTATGTACTCTTTGCCTACCTCGCAAGGGATCTGGCGTGATGATATAGGTGGATAGGGAGAGTTTTAGAGATAACTTCTAGTGTAAAGCTTCGTTTAATATAAAAAAAGAAATATGAGCTTTCTGACGTAGTCTATTAATGTATATGTAACGAAGTAGTGTGTTGTAGTGAAGATGTACGGATATTTCTTTTATATAGCGTTTCTGCTAGTAGTTGTCTATGTTGCCACTATCTAATAATCTTATTTTGTGCTTAACAGACCAAATTAAATCTGCGAAGAAAATAAGTGTGATTTCATTTGCTGTTATTGACATTTTTGCGATAAAGACGTTCGACGAAGATTTCCACGTGATGATTTATCATCGTCATCACTTCAGGGCATAAGCCCTTCTCTTGCCCATCTTATGTAAAACGAACATTTATATGAAACTGCTTTGTTTACATTGTCGCGTTAAAACTAATTGAATTGCCGAATTAATGCGCAGAGCGAGTATCTAGCCATGTCGTGGACGAACGAGAACTCTAGGCCGCGTTTGGGTAGCAGAGCGGCGGCAGGGGATCGCACAGGTGTAGTGCAAGCTATAACATTTACTTTTTGTTTGCACGAAAGAAGAATAGTGGTACGTATCGGAACTGACCCTCTCATGTAACTTGTACCACGTGGGCGCGGGGTCGTCGAACACGACGTCGGCCAGCGGCAGCGTCACCTCGCCGAGGAAGTCGTTGCGGCCGAACATGTCGGCGTGCCACGCGCTGAGCCATAGTGTCCGCGAGGACAGCGTGGCCAGCGGCTGCACGAAGCTCAACGTCTCCTCAAACACCGGGTTTAGTGTGTTCTTCTTGACTTTCGTCTTCCTCTTGCCAGCTTTGGACTTGTCCGGTAACAAGTACACCTAGAATGAAAAAAAGATTTACATTATTATTTTTGTATATTCGTCTCAACAGACGAGCCTTATTATCCGCAGTAATTTGGTGCCTCTTCTGAAGTCCACTCAGAGCACCCTAACGCTTGGAGAATGGCGTGATTGTGTTCATGTTTTTACAAACTTTTATTTAACTTGCGTTGTTCTGTCGTTTCGGTTTAAAATTTTGTTGTCCATTTTTCCGATTGAGCTGAAATTTGGCATACGTATGTAGCTTTGGTGACAATACAAAAATATGGCACCACGAAGATGGTTTGATGTGGGAGCCGGAAGGTAGCTTCAGGAACATACTACACAACATAACCCCTTCGTGTTCGGACTCGCTAATTTGTTTTGAATCCACTCATGGAATTTGAATATAGAAATCTCAATTAAGCAAGATGTCTCTGTCGCGTTTTGTGTTTGTTGTTGCTGTGTTTGAAAAGATATTTTAAATTGTAATTTACCTTAACGTAAGGATCGGATCTGTTGCGTTTGACGTCGACAGGCGCCAGGTCGCGACACCTCTTCACTCCCACTTCCAGGGCTCCGAGGCGGTAGTTATACAGCAAAGAGATCTGCACGTCCCCTCGAACCGTCACGTTACCCCGTGTGCCCTCGCCGGCGCCGGAGTATACAGAGGCCATGGATTCCGAACGAACCTGTACAAAAAAGTTAATTGAGTGGTGAGGAAAGGTCGGGAGTCTCCGTAACCGGCAAGCGTGTATGAGACGAATTATGACAGTGGAGGCAGCCAGGGAGGTCTGTAAGGAAAGAACCTGTTGGAACTGTATACTTGTTTTTTTTTTCTTAAAAAACGTAGCCCCACACTAGGATTTATTCCTGTGTCGTGGGTGCGTTTACAAACATGAAAATTCACATACACAAATACCCAGACCGGAACAAATAAATGTAGATCACACAAAGATTTGTCCCGTGCGGGAATCGAACCCGCGACTATTTGACGCAGTGGGCGGAGCGGCTTAAGCTCTTAACCACTGCGCTAAATCGTCCGTCCCTGCCTACCCCGCAAGGGATGATATAGATAGGATAAGTTTGCAAAACATATATTTTAGGTGTTGTAACATAATTTTTGACGACGTCTTGGACCAGTAGTAAAGAGCTTAAGCGGCTCCGATCTAGATCGAGTCGAATGTTCGCGAGATCTTTGTACGGGACAAATCTATGTGTGATTCCCAAATTTTGTTTCTGACTGGATGTTTGTGCACTTGAATTTAATGTTTAAACGCACCACGGCACAGGAATAATTCTTACGGTTATTTAAAAAAAAACAATGAAATCACTTCAGTTTCCAGTATCTACATAACAGAATATAAATAAAAATGGATTTAACATATATATATATATATATATATATATATATATATATATATATATATATATATATATATATATATATATAAATATTTTAATAAGTAGACGAGGAACAAAACGTTCGTTTTCTGTTTCTAAGGTTTCAGCTATTAAGGTGTCGCCACCGAGTGTTCATTTACATGCGGTGGCATTAAAAGAAACGGTTTACATAATAGGTGTATTTAATTTGGTTATGGGTGCGTACCCAGATGGTGATATAAAATATATTTTAAACATTTTTGTTGATTATGGTTAATATATTTTAAATCTATCTATCTATCTATAACCTCACGCCAGATCCCTTGCGGGGTAGGCAGAGAGTACAGAGTTCCAACAGGTTCTTTCCTTACATACCTCTCTGGCTTCCTCGACTCTCATAGTTCGTCTCATACACGCTCGCCGGTTACGGAGACTCTTGACTTTTCCATCAGATAAGACTCGAAAAACTTTAAAAAGGCATTAAAATACTGTGATGTGCTGGTATTTATCTTAATATATACCAGGATATCACACATACATATATATTACTGTGATATATTAGTAACAAATTGGTACAAATAAGAACTGCAAGGTGCTGCCAGTGACCAGTTTAAATACTTGGGATCTGTACTCCACGCGACTGGGGACATCGATTACGACGTCAAGGCTCGCATTTCAGCAGCTTGGGCAAAGTGGCGTGAGGTGGCTGGTGTTATTTGTGACCCTTAAATGCCGGTTAAGCTAAAAGGACAGGTCCTGTCCTTCTATATGGCAGCGAAACGTGGCCAGTGCTACACGGCACAAGGAAGAGCTGCGTGTCACGGAAATGAAGATGCTGCGCTGGATGTGTTGAGTGTCGCGGAAAGACCGCATCAGGAACGCGGCAGCCTTAATGTCCGTGACATTGCAGACAAAATGCAGGAGAGCCGCCTACGATGGTACGGCCACGTCTTAAGAAAACCGGCAAATTACGTGGGCAACCCGCCTCCGCCGGGACCCGGGAGAAAACGTAATGCTTTGCCTTTAGGGTCCATATTCTCTATGACATAATAATATTAGCCCTGTTAAGAAACTGTCCCACCGTTGGGCACGGGCCTCCTCTCAAACTGAGAGGGTTTAGGCCATAGTCCACCACGCTGGCCCAGTGCAGGTTGGCGAACTTCACACACCTTCGAGAAACTTTTAGGCATGCAGGTTTCCTTTTGATGTTTCCTTCACCGCTAAAGCAAGCGATAGTTAATTTTTAAAACGCACATGCTTTCGAAAAGGCAGAGGTGCGTGCCTGGTTTTGAACCCAAGACCTCTGACTTTACAGTCCAACGGTCTAATCACTAGGTCTATATCTCTATGACATAACTATACGAAACTTTCTGGTTTGTTACTAAAGAGAGCTAACAGCAAAAACGGCTCCTCAATCCATGCGGTCACAAATATCAGAAACTTCGTGCTTAAGACCTGATGTCGCTACGCATACACCTACTGAATGGAGTAGTAATCTTTGTGTCACCCACAAACATTTGTTTCGGTCTGAACATTTATTTATGTGAATATCATGTTTGTAAACGCACCTATGACACTGGAGTAATCCATAGTGGGGCTAGGTTTTATTTAAAAAAAGAATGCTGGAAGAACATACTTTTTAACTATTGGCTTTTGTACTTTTTATCTAATAGAACTCTGTAAAGCCTATATTCTCTATGACATGTCATAAGAAACTTTCTGGTTTGCTACTTAAGAGAGCTAGCAGTAAAATGGCTCCTCAATCCATGACCACAAATATCAGAAACTCTGTGGTTAAGACATTATGTCGCTACGCATACGCCTACTAAATGGAGTAGTCACGGGTTCCAACTCGCACGGGACAAATCTCTGTGTCACCCACAAAAATGTGTTTCGGTATATAATATACCGAAACACATTTTTGGTAATATCATGTTATTGGTAATATCATGTTTGTAAACGCACCTACGTCGCAGGAGTAATTCATATTGTGAGGCTAGGTTATATTTAAAAAAGAATGCTGGAAGAACATACTTTTTAGCCAGTTGGCCTTTGCACTTTTTATGTTAGCTCTACATAAATCACACAGACGACGTTACTACGTTATTTAAAAAAAACTCACGTGTTTTACTGGAGATCCAAAAGTAATTTACTCAGAGGATATACTCCACGTAAGATTGATCAATGCACGCATTTTCTTTGATCCCACGGTTACAACTGAGCGGCAATTAGCTTGCTAACTCCACACAGTTTTTTTGTTTGCTTGCATTATCTGCTGTCACTTGATACAGTTTATGCTTGTACTCGTATGTTAGTGTGTGAGCAACGAATGGTATTTCTTTGGTAGATACTCGATTATAATTGGGTTAATCTATTTATATCATCGCGCCAGATCCCTTGCAGAGCGAGAGAGAGAGAGAGAGGTTGGTTAATTAGTAAAATATTTTTGGATGATAGAAATAACCTGTTGCAACTCGTTACGCTCTGCATACCCCGCAACGGATCTGTTGTGATGGTAGTGATGGCAGTTCGCTTTACTTTATGATAACCGGATGTTATTACAATTTTTCAGACGAATATGAGAGATTCTTTATAACTTTTGCGTGTAAATATAACAATTCGGTGTTTGGTTTTGAATGCTCTTTTAAGTTTCAGTGGTAGTTCTCTGGACATTTTCTAGTACTCATCATCACCAGCCAAAAATACCGTCCACTGTAGAATAAAGACCTTCCAGACAAACAATGTTTTCCTGTATTAATAACTATTTTTTTAATGTTTTAATTTCCCACAAAGTTATTCTATGACAGTTGCTGGTCTAGTGGCGTTATGATGCGCGTACATATAATGATCTCTTGGTTTTAAGACGGAGCGTATCTTTATATCGAAAGATTCCCAGTCTGGAGTATGGAATTGTGGTCGTCCGTTGGGAACAAACGTCCGTTAGGAGTAAACTGTGTGCCTTTACAAACCCCTTTTATCGAATATAGGTTGAGTGATGGTGTTTATTTTTTATTTTATTACATACCTAATATTCTATATAAGTTTATTTTAATTACAAAGATAAAGCGTTATTAGTGCTGCTTGTCAAAGATAACGAACACTGAACAAGATAATATTATTTATTACACACATACACCGTCACGCCTATATTCCCCAAGCGGGGGTGGCAGAGGTGTACTGAGTACACCCACTTCTCGCCGACGATGTTAGGTCCCATGTAATAGGGGGCGAGCCTATTGCCATTTACTGGGCGCAATTCCAGACTCCGGACTCATACTGGGAAGTTTTCGTTAGAAAAAGGTCTCTTGTCCGACCTAGGATTTGAACCCAGGACCTCGTGATCACCAAGCGATGCGCTTTGCCATTAGAGCAACAAGGTATTGTTTATAAATAAAATAATATTCATTAATTCGTTTGTTAGACAATATAATTAAATCGTAAGCTAGCTTTAATATTCTTATGTCCTAACCACCGCCCACAAAGTCCATCTACTGACAATGTCTGCTAATGGATATATGAATATGTAGGCGAGTCTCCTTTTATTCCGAATAAAGTAACAAAATATTTACATACATTAAGCCACTTTAACAAGACGAGGAATTCAGTTTATTTACATTTAAATGTCGTTTGTGACGAGAACGTTGTATTTAAGTAATTTTATTTATAGGTCTGCTAACTCTATGTGAAGAATTATGTAGCTGTATTGAGAATTTTAAGTTTGATTGTGTGATTTGTGCAGTATGCCAGTCTCAACGGCGTCATACGCCGTGCCCTTGCCAACGTCAACATGGCGGCCATCCTTGAACTGGCTGGTCTCCATCGAGATGATGGCAAGAGGCCCGATGGTATGACGCTGGTACCCTGGAAGATGGGACGGCCGTTAGTGTGGGACGCTACATGCGTCGACACTCTCGCTCCGTCTTATCTTCCAGCGTCCTCGGTGCGGGTAGGCAACGCTGCACTGAGCGCAGAATCCCTCAAACGCCACAAATATGATTCCCTTGGCTCGGGATACATATTTAAGGCGTTTGGGGTAGAGACATTGCGTCCGTGGGGGCCGAGAGCCCACCGGATGTTACGAGAAATTTCGAAACGTCTGGTGGCGACCTGAACGCTGGTATGTATTTTGGTCAGCATATAAGCATTGCTATTCAGCGCGGCAATGCTGCCAGCATTCTAGGTACACTGCCAACTGACAGTGGCGTGGGTTTCCACAGGAAAATACCTATTTACATAGGGCCAAATGGTTATTTGGCCCTATGTAAATAGGTATTTTCCTTTTTTACACCCGTTTTTATTAATAATTATTTGCTGTTTTTTTATATAATTGTACATACTGTATAGAATATTCTTCTTTGTATGTGAGTGTCTTCTAAAAATATTGATATGCAAATGTTTGCGAATTAATATTATATGCCTATACGTACCGAAAATACCTCAGTGCCTTAAGACTAAAGTTTTTAGTCAATGTGTGTTACCAGTGATGATATATGGATCAGAGACGTGGTCTCTTACAATAGGTCTCATAAAAAAGCTCAGAGTTGCTCAGCGAGCTATGGAGAGAGCTATGCTCGGCGTTTCTCTACGCGATCGAATCAGGAATGAGGAGATTCGTAGAAGAACCAAGGTCACCGACATAGCCGTTAAGATTAGCAAGCTGAAGTGGCAATGGGCGGGCCACATAGCGCGTAGATCGGACGGGCGTTGGGGCAGAAAGATTCTAGAGTGGAGACCACGTATTGGCAAGCGCAGCGTGGGACGACCGCCTGCCAGATGGACCGACGATCTTGTGAAAATCGCAGGAAGTCGTTGGATGCAGGTGGCATCGGACCGGTTACGCTGGAAAGCGATTGGGGAGGCCTATGTTCAGCAGTGGACAAGTATAGGCTGAGATGATGATGATGATGATACGTACAGTACCTACAAATGTATGACTTTCAAACTAGATTTTATAATATTTATAAGAAGATGCGAAGGACCATCGTAGGTGCTTACAAAATAATACACAAAAATAATTTTTCGAGAGTCGTTCAAAATAATACGTTATTGAGTATCATTAGTTTTAGTCAGTTATTTAGATCATGACCACCGTTTTAATCAAAAGTATGATAATCTGTTTATTGAATAACCAAATGCTTGGAGTTACCCTGCGGGATCGAATCAGAAACGAGGAGATCCGCAGGAGGACGAAAGTCACTGACATAGCACTCAGAATTGCTAAACTTAAGTGGCAGTGGGCGGGGCACATCGCTCGTAGAACTTACGGCCGTTGGGGCAGAAAGGTTCTCGAATGGCGACCACGTACCGGAAGACGTGGAGTGGGTAGGCCCCCTACAAGATGGACCGATGACCTGGTGAAGGTCGCGGGTGGAAGTTGGATGCGTACAGCACAAAGCCGGTCGTTGTGGCGGTCTTTAGGGGAGGCCTTTGTGCTGCAGTGGACGTCTTTCGGCTGAAGAAGAAGAAGAAATAAAAAAGTCATTCTTCTGGTTTCCTTCGTTTACTAACAGTGGCAATAATTTCTACTGTATACTAACACTATTGGTCAACGTTGTCCGACAATAAAGAATTTATTTTACAATTTATGGCGTATATCTTAAGCTTTCATTTCGTGTATATCTTTGTATGTTTGTAACGATTCTTTCACCATTAGACAGCTACCTTATCCAGAAGTAACATAGGCTATATAACATATAGTAGGTGACGCTATTGTCGACCGGGTACGAAATCGCAGGAACTGCTAGTTTACTTCAAGAATCTTCTGTTAATTGGGAGCATTTTTGCGAGTTCATCGTTGCTTTAGCTTTAACTAATATAAAACTGAGTGACCGGACAGAGGCATGTGAAACGAGTCGAGCAGTCGCATATGGCATTGAGTAATAACGTTTTATCACAGTTTTATCGCATCGACCCACACTGCGACGCTTTATAAGGGATTAATGTCACAACATTTTGAGTGTACG
Organism: Phalera bucephala; assembly: GCA_905147815.2. NCBI lineage: Eukaryota > Metazoa > Arthropoda > Insecta > Lepidoptera > Notodontidae > Phalera > Phalera bucephala. The sequence goes on from LR990612.1 coordinate 16,551,515, forward strand.
CAATACAATATGCGTTTTGGACGTGAATTATGTTGGTTCATTTGTTTCAGTAATTAAATTATAGACTACAATGCATTTTAAAAATAATAACGCTAAAGTACACAGTACACTGTCTCTTTATGTATATTATGTAGTGGTCAGCTTCTGTGATCAATTATTCATTCTCAACTTCGTTTTCGTCTAAACTTTACTATATAAAATGTAGCTCCACACAAGGAATTATTCCTATGTCGTGGGATCTTTAACAAACATGTAATTAATACATTAACACCTAGACCGAAACAAACATTTGTGGTTTACATACAGATTTGTCTTGTGCGAGAATCGAACCCGTTACTCCTCAATACAGTGAGCGGTGCGGCTTAAACTCTTAATCATTGGACAAAGCTGTCTGTCGTTTATTGTTACTGTTTCTTTTTCATTAAGAAGACAATTTATTACACCAATATTTATAGGGTAGGTCCATAGATTGCTTTGAGCTCTATTTTCACATTTTTAGTCGAAATATTTCGTTACTATTATTCCAAGTTCTCAAAAGCGGCTTATAACAGGACCGTGGTACAATAAATATTATTTGCCCATATACTTTCTTTTAGAAATTTGTTACATTCGTGTATATAATAATCTATACTCATTGGGAAATACCACCCAAATGTGTAGGGATTTTGATAACTTTAGTAATGAGCTCGTCAATTAATAAGGTACATGAAGTCAGATTGCAGGTAAACTCAATACAGGTATTGTAAAAATAATCAGTTGAAACGTAACAATACTAATTGAATAAGTTTATAACAGAATTAGCCCTAAGGAAAATCCTCATGAACGATTACCAAGTCATTTATTTATATGAAATATTATAATTAAAGTATTCGTCTTGAAAAATACTATTCACAAAAAGATCATTTAAAAAAGATCACTTCATAATATTTTATAATGAAAATTTATAATAAAGCAATAAAAGTAAGCGCATTATTTGAGAACGGTTGGACTGGTTTGGCTATTTTTTAATGTTTATTATAAACTGAATAAGATTTTTAGGAATAGTAAAAATCGAAAAGAACTGAAGTTGGAAAAAAGAGCAACGTCTGTAGGGTCAAGTAGTGGTTAATAACTTAAACCTTAATATAATTGAACTTACTCAGAAAGGCACTTTTGATACATACGAGTACATATTATGATAGAAAGATCATTTTTTTTGTAAACAGTCTTAACATTTAACATATTTATTTAGTAACCTTAATTCATCAGTGCACAATATTCAAACCTTTAACGACCCTTAAAATTTCCGCACGCAAATATGATTAGAATTCGCACCGTATAAAAAGGATTCGCCACATTACATCAGAGTTAGCATCCTATTCGGATAACAAGTTCTTATAATACATTCGGATATTCGTTCGAGTAAATGTTTTGCAAAGACTTGTTCGCAGGCCGTGTCGCAAGTCGCAGTAACATAATACAATGGCCAACGCGGTCACCGAGACAATACTCTTGTACATTTACAGGTTTGGTTTCTCATTGTTTACAGGCCCTAATGTTTTGTTTCAAAGGTTTAGTTCTTCATATTGGGGCGACCGAAGATTAGTACTATTCACGATATTTTGGCACTTATATTACGTGTGCCGAATATTATGGTCTTGGATTTGCCATATAAAATGTATGTATACGTATGTATACCTAAAAGTACCTAAGTTTAGGTATACATTTATTTGTTTATTAATAATACGATATAAGCTGAAGTAAAATTTTATCATTTTTCGATTTTATCGATATATAAATTCAAAAATGAAGAAAGAAGAATATAATAAAAATATAATATTAGCCCTGTTAAAAAACTGTCCCACCGTTGGGCACGGGCCTCCTCTCAAACTGAGAGGGTTTAGGCCATAGTCCACCACGCTGGCCCAGTGCGGGTTGGCGAACTTCACACACCTTCGAGAAACTCTCTGGCATGCAGGTTTCCTCACGATGTTTTCCTTCACCGTTGAAGCAAGTGATAGTTAATTTTAAATTCGCACATGTTTTCGAAAAGACAGAGGTGCGTGCCTGGGTTTGAACCCGAGACTTCTGACTTTGCAGTCCAACGGTCTAACCACTTGGCTATCACTGCTTGAAAGAAGAATAAGGAAGACAAAATGCCGCTGATGAAGAAAGAGCATCAGTACATTACCCCACTATAGTCAATTATAACCAGGTAAATGTATTTAAATCTATAGAGGATTACAACTATATAAACAATAAAAAAAGTGTGTGAAGCAAGAGAGGTATGTAAGGAAAGGACCTGTTGAAACTCTGTACTCTCTGCCTACTCCACAAGGGATCTGTGGTGATAATTTAGATAGATAGATAGAAAAAGTGTAGGTTAAAGTGATAAATATATAATAAGAGCGACCTTAAAGCCTCCAATCGCCATGTTTTACTGGTGACAAGTAGTTTACGAGTTTTGAAGTTCTGAATAGACTTAATTTCGGTGTTAGGTACATTTCTTAACAATGACAAGGCAAAGTCGTTGAAAGACATACCATTCACCCTTCTATCAAAGGATTAATAAGATATTTCATAAAAGTCACCTGAAGGCCACTTTTCATAGTGAACCGGTCTCTCTCTATCACGTCCCGTTCGTGTGGCAGCGGCGAGTTTGAGCGCCTCGGCAGCGTCGCGTGCGCCGGCGATGAACCCATGTACGCCTCATCTGAAAATAATGGAAATATTGCTATAATGATCACACATCTTCTACCTATGTACCACAATAAAATAGATTTAAATTAATCTGCATTAGGTCTGCGTGGTGGAATATGACCCTTTGTCCAGCAGTGGGACAATATGTATATTATTTATTCGAAAGCCGGTTTTGTCGTGGCGATATTTGGGGGAGGCCTTTGTCCCGCAGTGAATGTCTTTCGGCTGGTGATGATGATGAAAAGAAACTGTAACCTGCACTGAATTGATCCTCTTAAAATCATTAGAAAAAAATATCATTAAAGTCTATATATGCATACAAGTAACAAATTAGGTATCATATAGGTATAAAAAAATTAATAGTGAGTGTAATAGGTTTGCCTAAAGATGTAACTTTAATATATAGGAAACGGAACAAACGTTAATTATATGTAGGTGCTATTTATATTATAATCACAGCGAGGTGATGTGAAATGTTGTATGTGCCAATTGAAATAAAGTTAATAAAGAAAAGCAACTTGTGCCAGCAGATTAAGGCGTGCCTTGAATCGTCGAAATTTATATCGATACCATCGATCCTCATTTCTAGCCACTCATCTGGTTTGATTTGTCGACACTTTTTGCTTCTTGTCAAGGAGTTGTCACACCACTCCAAAGACTTCAGAAACGAGTCTCGGCACCATATTATATCTTGAATGAATGAGATTTTCTCACCAAGTTTAACCGTTTTGCTGCTCGTTGAACTGATTGAATCTTCTGAAGATGCGCGTGATATTTTCGACACTATTTTATGGTATTCAGGTGTATTTAAGCTTATTGAACTTGAAGCTTGTTCAGAAGACAGCAATAATTTCGTTGTAGAATCAGTTGTGGAAAGAGTACATTCTTTTTCAATATTTCTATATGACTCTTCCTCTATGGGTCTGGTCACCATTAATTTCGGTAGATTCTCTCGAATATCAGCTATCGCTGTTTCATTATTGAGTGCGTAACTTCTTCCTATAGGACGCACTAAAGGAGCTGATGGATGAATTGAAGAGTCAAGTTCATCATCGTTATTAGGCTTACAGCAACAACATTTGAGTAAAAACTTTGTGAAAGTCATTTTTTCCACACTTTCCCGCCCGAAATTTAAACTATAAACGTCAACCGAATAGCAAGAATTAGAATTTCCCTGATCTGGGTTGTAGCATTTATTATTGTATGATATGTAACTTGATTTAACTTGTTTGTTTTTAAAATTTACCATAATTACACTTGTAACACAATACACGTCTGCCTACTACTGAACAAAATCACTTTATTTAATTCCACATAAAATCCGCATTTATCGCATCCTACATGTCACGGTCGTTTCCTGTTGTTTAAGTTAGTACATACATATATCGGTACATACGTTTAACGATAGTTTTATGGATAAAACATACTAACTGTGCCATATTCACAACACTTGTGATCAAATTATGTGGCCGTATTCAATCGCTACATTGTACTGAAGTACCGTGAACAAAATTGAAAATGAATAGTAACACAAATGCGTGATTCAAATTTACAAGGAAAACTGTATTGTAATTATTTGTTATTACCAATTTTGTTGGCGGCCTAATTAAATTATATAAGGTAAATTCTAATAAAATTAACAACATAAACATACCATTTTTAGATTTCTGTGGTAAACCAAGTGTACTCCAACGTAAAGATTTCACCGGCTTACTAAGATCTCCAGTGCTATCAGCGCTTAAGGCTTTCGATGATTTTAAAATATTTCTTTTGTAGGTTGCCGTAAGAACTGGCAGAGAAGATTTGAAGTTGCCTCGAATGCATTTTAATGTATCTCTTTTTGTTGGAGTAGGAGTAGATGGTTCGCTGTAATCTGAAAAGTCTGGTCTTGGTGAAATACTTTTAGGTGTGTCAATGTCATGCAAGTCTCTCATTGAAGATCCTCCATACCCAGATTCGGAACCATTCGAGCTAGTATTGTCCGTTTTATCTTTTGATAAAATAATTTCTTCTTTGTTATCTAATGAAATATTTTGAATTCCTTCAGTGATATTTTCGACATCGTCATCTTTAATTTGTGCTACCGAAGCCGGATACAATTTAGATATGTTTTCTTCTAGTTCAGTTTCACTTTTTCTCAATTTCGGTGTTGATGTTTCTATTTGGACTTTATGCACAATGAGCGGACTACTATTTCCAGAAGTTTCGTAAGACCGAGACTCTTTCTCAACAAAGGAAGTCATCTCGCTATCTACATTTTCCGAACTACTTTTGTAAGACAAGTTTCTATTTGCAATAATTAAGTTTGAGTCAATGGATGAACTATCTTCTGGAATATTTACCTGGGATATTTCAGATTTTTCTAAAGGCGAATTTCGTTCGTCATCAATTGTATATGCCCCGTCTTTATCTGATATTATTGAAGAGTCTGGAGTCTTAATAGGCCATTTCTTTTTTTCAAAACCTATACCTTCCACTTTTAAATAAGGTATTGTTTCAGTGTCAAAAGTTTTACAGATTAATTTATTTTCTTTCAGGCCTAAAGTTTCTTTTTGGTCTGGTAGAGGTTCAGTTTTGTAAAAGATATTTCTTTTTTCATGAATACTTTCATTTTTAAAATTTGCGGCCCTCTCATTAAATTTAATGGGCGAGTTTTCTCGTTTAACAAGCAAACTGTTTTTGATACTTGGTATGGGTGATTCCTTATTTTTAGTAATAAGATTCGGCGGTTTTAAATTATCGATAACTGTAGGTGTCATATCATTTAAAGGTAATTTTTCATCTCCTTTAATTGAATTTATTTTGTCATATGACGATGATGCTAGGTTGAAGGAAATATTTTCATCTTTAATAGATATGCTTGTACTTTCAGAATTGTTTTCAACAATTGACCTTACTTTTGGGTTTAAAACGTTTACACCACGCATCTTTACGTTTACAGTATTTGTCGTTTCTAAGTTAGATGGTAAATTAGGTTTGTTACTTCCTAAAGGTAATCCGTGTTTTTCAACAACTAACATTTTTTCGTCGTCATCTGGTAATTCCTGATCAGTCACAAAATCATCTGGTAAGGTACTCTCAAAATTATGTTGTTCAATAGTTAATGTTTGGTTTTGCAAGGAATTTTCCATATTACTTATTTTTGCTATATTCGATGTTGTTACATTTTCAGGATTTTTATAAGTCAGTTCCAATCTTTCAATACTAGGATTTTTTGATTTTACATCTGAAATATTTTCTGGTTTAGTTGTTTCGTCTATTCTATCTGGTAATTTATTGTTGCCAGTTAGTGATAGTCTTTGACCATAATTTTTATTTTTTGCGATATTAGATTCTTCTAAGTTATTTGAATTTTCTTTAGTCCACTTTTTTTCTTTGCACGGCAAAATATCAATTTCAGAATTCTTAAAATTTAATTTCTTTTTCGTAGCAGCTTCAGTTTCTTTTCTTAATTCTGGTTTTATTTTAAATGTAGAAGTCCCGTACAATAATTTATTACTTTCATTGAACCCCTTCGTATTTTCTTGATTTGGTGTTACTTTAGGGGTGTCGATATTTGAATCTGGCATTATTTCCTTTTTAAAAGTGTTGGAGTAGGAATTGGTTTCTGTAGTATCTACCATACTTTTTTCACTTTGTGGCGTTTCATGTTTTGATTGCACATTATCATTTTGTGTTTTGTTTTGACTGTCAATAAATAAACCTTCGTAATCTTTTACTACGCTTTTTTTCGTTGTTTCGAAACATAATACCTTATTTTTAATGATTGGTCTATTTTCTATTTCCGTCGATTTTATTTCAGATTTATATTTTCTCAAAATTTCTTCCGTAGTTTTATTACTTCTACCTGGGATATTTTCAATTTTTATTTCTCCAAAAGAAACGCTTTTAACTAATGGAGATTTATTTTTGTTAATTTTGACTGGAATGTTTTTCTTGTCTTCCAACTTTACTTTCTTTATATCCGTTTCAGAAATATCATGATCTAATTGAGTACCCGAGCTATTGTTTTCATTTTCGGAAACAATTTCAATTTTAGATTTATCGAAACGCAAATGTTGTTCATCATTGGTGTGAGCACTCTCTTCTGCTACCTTTTGTTCTGATTTTATCGTATCACTTGTAAGTTTCTGTTCAATTTTCTTACCAACAGAATAATTTTCACTCACTTTTTGCTTAAATGGGATAGCCTTCGGCCGCGAGACTTCAGATGCCAAAACGGCATACAGTTTAAAATTTGCCCTGTTCTCCTTGCGCACTATAGACAAAGGAACTGGTTCGGGATCTCTGTCATTCGATTCCACTGTAAAACAATTCCAACACGACACATCCGCATGTTTATTCTTCTGAGCTACCACTTTTTTAGGATCACTAATATTTTTTTTACCCATTTTATTTTACTCTATATATTTATTGTTCTCACATCTGTGTTATCCGCTCGCGAATAAAATCACGACTAAACCAATATAGAACTATCAAATGTTTAAATAAGGTGAGTGCTACTTATACTCATAATGTATTTTAAACGACTTTAAATATTCATGAATTAATGTTACGCAATCTGATATGGAACAACACTCTCGAAAATATTCCGTGTCAGTTATTAGTTTGTTACATAATGTAAAATAGGTGATCTTTAGAGGCATCATTGGATAAAGGCGGAATTAATTTATATTCGACCTTAGAAACACGAATCAAGCTGTGCTTAATGTTAAAAAATTCTTGTAAAAAATATTAGATCGTGTCACTGGTTTGTTGCGTTCGGTACCAAGCTAATTATTCCTAATGGGAGGTCAAAGAATCATACGAATTAGCTCCGACGCCGGCTATTTAAGCCTACATCATGTAGCTCCTATTAATGTTAAAATTATGATGTTACTATTTATTAAGAGTGCATACAATAAATTGCTTCTTTACAGAATATTCTATAATGTTAATGCGCAGCGCAATATTTTTAAAAGGATTTCGTAACCGACCTTAAGCGAATTAATACAATTTATGGGTCTGCATTTTTATTTTATAGGTACATTAGCATAAGACGATAAGATTTTTTATCGTTTTAAACTAAACATGTTATTATGGATACATATAAATACATAGACAATAAATGAGTCATGGAAATTTACGATTTTAATTAATCTTGATTTGGGATTTTATATAAAAATGTGCAAGTATTGGTTCTTTAGAAAATGTAGAATTTTCACAAAAGTCATTACTTGTCCTGCTACTTTGATTTTGCAGTTCCGTAGTTATATCTAATGTACAAGTTTTATATTTCTACTTTCCTAAAGAAATATATTTCTTAATTTTTATGCAATTTGAGCGTAGTAAGAAAGCGTGTAGGTATGAGAGACAGTGTTGATGTAAAGACGAGAAAGAGTATAAGGTATCGATGTAAAGATGCTCCGTTGGTTCGTATATAGAGAAAAAGTCGGAAGAAAGAATGACAAAACAGATATACAATGCGAAAGTGGAAGGATGTAGGTACCGGGGAAGACGTAGACTATCTTACCATGACTAAATAGACCGTGTCTTATCTAAAGGGCAATTCAATGAGTCTCCGTAACCGGCGAGCGTGTATGAGGCGAACTATGAGCGTGGAGGAAGCCAGAGAGGTCTGTAAGGAAATAACCTGTTGGAACTCTGTACTCTCAGCCTACCCCGCAAGGGATCTGGCTTAATGATATAGATAGATAGATATGCAATTTATATTAAAAAAAAAACAATAGAATGTGTACAAGTACTAGTCAGAAACATTTTCAATGTGGTAATGGCCAAGAAACATGTCATCCTGTCATCGACCTATAGTATTCGGATAGATACACACGTAGGCTCTCACTTCTTTATCAGCACTGAAACCGGCACATTCATATTTATACTCTCAGAATAAATTATCTACAAGTTCACTTACCTACTTGGATTTTGAGGTTATAATTACCTTATTAAATTAAGAAAGATATTGATACCTAACGGTTTCTCTCTACTTCTTATACATATACAAAAGGCCAGCGTGTATCAGTTTTAACGGATTAATTATAACACTAAACTATGCTAATGTATAAAAATACTTATAGAAATATAAAAAAAAAAATAGTAATTAATTAATCAATGTAATGTAATATCCTCGTGAATTGGTCAAAGAGAATTTAAATGCTACTTTTAGATGAAGTCGTGGAGACACGAATTGAGCTTCTGAAATTACCAACGTAATCTAACATGAATCTCACATGCACATATGAACATCCAGACAGAAACAAATGTTGTGGATCGAAGAAAGATCTATCCCGTGCAGGGATTGCATCCTTGCTTACTCCATTTAGCGAATGGAAAGATTCGTTCTGACAACTAGACCACCTTTCATTATTACGTACGTAGCCCCATACTAGGAATTATTCCTGAACCGTGGATGCCTTTACAAATATGAAATTCACATGCACAAACATCCAAAACAAATCAAACACTAGTGTCACACAAAAGCTCTTAACCATTGCGCCAAACCGTCGTCAAAACTTAATTCTGAAAATAGTACAAGTCATATTTCTATGGTAGATAAATAGAAACAAAACCATAGCATGTCCGCACATGGGTATTGTGGCTGTATTGTGACATGGCCCGAAAGGATGTCATTGTCCACAAATGACACTATGTAAAATACCTTTCTAATCGCGATCGACTCCGTACCTACTTGTCGATAGATCGCTTAAGGTTTAAAGGTTTTATCTACGTACCTAGTTTGGTGTACCTGTGTGTGTGAGTGATCTATGCTGTTGGCCGCGGGGCCTTTACGGCTTCACCGGACAAGAGGGCGAGCGTGCAACCACTACGCGAGCCAGGAGGGCAAGGGGGCAACTAGGTCAAGGGCGCCTCAAGGAGGATCGGCCTCGGCTTGAGCAGTCGCTATGGAGGAGGGTGTATATCAGGTGTCTTGCCGTGGTGCTCAGCACCGGCCGGCGGGCAAGAGATTCTTCGACCTCGCCGGCGAGGTCGGTGTCTGATCCTGTGTGCGGTATCGGTATCCGATAGAAGGGATGTAAGGGCATCGGGAGGGTCGGTAAGAACATACCGCGCACGGCGGTAGCAGCTGATAGGAGGGAAGTAGGGTTCCCAGTTGGCGGCGGCTACGATTAGCGGATTTCTATGATTGGACGCGTTCGCGAAATATCGAGATGTTGCCTTTTTAATAAAGGCGCGAATAGGCTCGAGATCGAGGTCGGAATGGAGAAATTTGGTGTATCTTCATTTATAGTTTAAACGTAAAGGAAATGAGACTATTGTGTGCGCTATGGCCAATTAAACACGTAACGCGGTGCGTTACGATAACTTCGTGAACAGATCGTTTAATGGTACTCCAGTAACATACAGAATTCTGATACATAATCATTTTACGAAGTTATAGTAATACGCCATGTTTGGTCACAGCCAATAATGCCTAGGTAGGAACTGCAAGAGTAAATGAAAAAGGTGATTTTTGAAATTGCTTTCCCTGTAAACAACCTTCTTACTTTATTATTTACATACTATTGTAAAGCCTTCATTCGTAATTATTGAATTAGAGTAATAGGTGTAGGGTACTTACTGTGCATTGATATACATTAATTTACCTCAGTGCTACTGTGTATATATTTATTGGTTTGGGAACCTCGTTAGAAGTTCTAGTTCGAGAACGTATAATTTATATCATCCTACATTTTGGGATTAATCTATGATGCAAAAATAAAATAAACTTGATGATGATTTCATTTTAATATCACTAAAAAAGAACAGAAAATTTCGTAATATACAATGTCATTGTATTAGAATCAATTCATAACGATTGTTTTTGCAATAACAAATTTGCATCGGTATTTATTTGCAAATATCATCTGGACAGGCTTCGTATACTACTTATTGCTGCCGGGTTCATTTGTGTCTAGTTATTTTACACACTAAAATAATTAATCTAAATAAATAATAAATCGAAGCAGTGATAGCCTACTGGTTAGACCGTTGGACTGCAACGTCAGAGGTCTCGGGTTCAAACCCAGGCACGCACCTCCGTATTTTCGAAAGCATATGCGTATTAAAAATTAACTATCATTTGCTTTAACGGTGAAGGAAAACATCGCGAGGAAACCTGCATGCCTAAAAGTTTCTCGAAGGTGTGTGAAGTTCGCCAACCCGCACTGGGCCAGCGTGGTGTATTATGGCCTAAACCCTCTCAGTTTGAGACAAGGCCCGTGTCCAACGGTGGGACAGTTTCTTAACAGGGCTAATACTATTATGTTATTATTATAATAATAAGTATATAAGTATATACATTACTGTCCCACTGCTAGCTACGGTCTTTCTCACAAAAGGTGAGGGAGATTAGGTCATACTCCACCACGCGGACTCAGTGCGGATTGGTGAAGGTGGGTATGTGACCATCTTTAATTGAAATGTATAAAGCCGCCTATAAGGTTTCCAACTCGGCTTAGGGACTACCACATTAAATGGGAGCCGAGACCAATGGTCACCCATCTCATCATTCGGACCAAACCAAACGCTGCTTAATCTTAGTGATCATTAAGAACACCTCGGTCGCAGAAAATTAAATCAAAATTAAGTAGCTTTGGATGCTTAATAACTTCTCAATCACGCTAAAACTGCGGACCAGATTTGGGATTGGAATATAAGGCAGAAAAATATACTGTGCCATTAATTTTCCGATAGGCTATATAAATCTGGCCAAGATTATAATCTTGCCAAATTGTATATAGTTTGGTAAAAATTGTAAAATTTACTTACTAAACTAATAGTTTTCAGGGTCGCATATTGCGAACATGGTTTAATGTACTTCTGAGTGAAGTTCAAGAGTATTTAGTAGATAAAAATATTGCTACAGATATAAGCTATGTTCTTATCAGATTGCCACGTGCTTGTCTGGATATCTGGATACGTCACAAGGTGTAACGGCTTAGTCAAAGTAACATAAAATATTATCTACATAATAATATTATGTATCACATTTTTGGAAGACACCCATATTTTTGTTATTTATACTGATATGTGTATCAAAATAGTTATTATTAGTTGAATTCATGCAAAGATGGAACGAACTGATTGTCTTTGATAACAATCGCGACATTTGAGCTAATGTGAATATTTAAAAATAAATTGACATGTAGCATAAACGTATGTAAATTTATTTAAATTGTATACAATTAATTCAAGCGACATATTAATAATTAAGTTACCGACATAGCTCGCAGACTCAGTAAGCTAAAGTGGCAATGGGCTGGTCACATCTGCAGAAGGACCGACGGCCGATGGAGCAAGCGTGTCCTAGAGTGGAGACCGCGACTTGGTAAGCGTAAGGTAGGATGGCCCCCAGCTAGATGGACCGACGACCTCAAAAAGGTCGCTGGGACAGACTGGATGCGGAAGGCGGAGGACCGTGTGCAATGGCGCGTGTTAGGAGAGGCCTATGTCCAGCAGTGGACTACGATAGGCTGATTGATTGATTGATTGATTAATAATTCTTAATTAAGCAATTAGGAGAGTATAAATTAGTTCTATCTATCTATCTATCTTTAACATCACGACAGATCCCTTGCGGGGTAGGCAGAGAGTACAGAGTTCCAACAGGTTCTTTCCTTACATACCTCTCTGGCTTCCTCGACTCTCATAGTTCGTCTCATATAAATAAAAATAAATAAATAAAAATATTAATATAAATAAAATATATAAATAAAAATAATATAAATATAATATGTTTCGTATAAATTAGTTAATTTCCTTATATTAAAATTACAATAGGTACATTACATTTTAATAAGTGTCTCTAAAAATAGAAGTATTGCTGAAATCTTGTAACAGGTTTTGGTTCCTGGGAACCCTAGTTTTCAGACATTCTAGTTAGGTTCATTTAGCAGTAGATATCGTCATCAAAAGAATTCCTAAAAATGATGCGATGGTCTAAAACAAGATATTAAAAGTCAATAATCGCTATTCCATGTAAATAATTTGCTTTCTTGCAAACCGCTTGCAGGCTTTTTTAGGAAAATACGTTTCTGCGTTCTGTGTGTAAGTTCTGTGAATTATTATTAATTCGATAATATTCGCCTGGTTTTTCCCAGTACAATCTTATTTGACATAAAAACAGCCATGTATAAACTAGCTTATTTACAACGAATAACATGTCGCGAAATTTTCAGTAAACAGACAAAAATATTCCAAGAAAAAATCTAGGTTAGAATTGGGTACTAAAAACGAAACATATCAAACACTTAAGTGTTAAATTTACATATTATCCCCTCAGATATTGCTCGTTTCCCGTGTGAAGTGAACTTACTTTCCATTATTCTGTTGCGACAATCGCAAGAAACATACCGTGTGATTATTTGAGAGTGATATGCAAAGTCGTACATTTGTGCAATGCAATGTTGGCGAATTCGAACCGATAAGAGGAATGTTACGTTTATTATTTTCCATTACTCCATAGCGAACACAAATCTTTTTTGTAACGGTATCAAGAACAAATTCTGTCCTTTTCGTGACTTACGTTTACTTAACAAGCGTGAACGTGATGGATAATGTGGGGAAACAATGCGCAGATTACCTGCAGCTTCACTGATTGTTACTTAAATAATAAGCATTTGAACAAAAAAAAACACCATCACGTCTGTGTTTAACCAGTTTTAGTCGATGATCTTAGGTACTAATGTATTAGGGAGCGAGCCTATTGTCATAATATCGAGCACAATTTCAGACTTCGGACCGATACTAAGATTTTTTCCATTGAAAAACTGCACTTCGCCCTATCTAAGGTAGTTCACAATACAAACTATGGAGCGGTATGTTTACAAAGGTATAATATATGGAGTCTGAAATTCGGAATCCTTCTCTTCTGGCATTAAGCCACTAAACAGCGCGTCGCGGTCGATTTCCAATAGTACGACGTGCTTACTTAGAGCCAACTTTGCAGGATCTATTTAGCAAGTGCTATTTGGAAAGTGTTTAGATAGTTAGTATCTTGCATTTAACAGCAATATTGAATTTCATCAACTATCACTGCGCAAATGCTAACGTGTTAGATAAACAATCGATCGCTTGCGTGGCCGTGGCCCAAAATCGCAATCGGCCTTACAAACACATAATTACTTTTAAATAAACGATTTGTATTGTATGTGTTTTAGAGGTTTGCAAATTACGAAGCGTGAGACACTGTCTGTTGGGGAAGCAAGACAAATGTTCAATGGCAACACTTTAGTTCCTTTGGCTTTTCGGAAAGGGAGCTGTTAAGACAGCAAATTATTATTAATGGTTATTGTGATGATATCATCCTGTTTAAGTATGTATTGTATGTAATAGAATCGTTTTGTCACGTACTTGAAAAACATTGTTCTCTAATGCAATAGATAAACATTTCGCAGTCAAGGCTTATTAATATAGCATATAACATGTAACATATTCGTATAAATTTCGGCTGATGATAATCGTAATGATGAGGAATAAATTTTATACCTACATAAGCGTTACGAGGTTTGCTCTAAGCGACCTGCTACTTAGCAGAAATCCGTAAGGCACTGCTAACTACTGTGGTAAATAATTAACACGTGTATCTAAACGTGTAGATTAGGAAATTATACATGTTACATTGTTATTGGACTTGGACACAATTTAGTTATAACGTTTGATAAAACTTTAAGTAGGTATAGAATCAGAATCAGAATATTTTTCATACATGTAAACCATTACAGTATTTATGAATCGTCAGAAAAGTAACAAAGACTCTACCACCGCTTCGGAATGTCATTCCTGTGGAGAAGAAGGGCAAAAAACTTGTTTACTCTTTTAAAATAGTATTTTTGCATTTTCTTTTTCCATCTACATTTTGTTGTGGGATATGGGAGAACGATGTAGGCTGGTCTATCAGGTAGGTCTAAGTTAAATTATACAAATTATAGTATTAATGTGAATGGCTACATGGTTCCCTCATTTACAGAGAAAGAAATGAGAAAAAAAAGAAACATTTTACTAAATTAATAGAAGGAAGAGAGGGAATATTAAATAATAATAGCTAAACAAGTTGTCCATATTCAATCAAGTGGAGCTGGAACAGCCCCTATCCAAGTATTTTCGTCTTTTAAATAATCATCTAGCGTATAATCAGCTTGTTTACTAAGCGTACGTTTAATACAAGCTTTGAATTTATTGTCACTAAGTTTAGTGACGTCAAGAGGAATTTTATTATACAATCTAACACTACCCCATGAAAGAAGTGTGAATTTTTTACAGACGAAATTGCGGTTGATCTAATTTATTTCTATGTCGCGTATTATAGCGTATTATGTCGCGTATTATCTATATTTTTTCGTGTATTATAATACGCGAAAAAATATAGATCTGTTTAATCAGCGATAGCCTAGCTGATTAAACAGATCTATATTTTTTCTTGTATACATTATGTTTTCATAAATATACTGACATGGGACCGTCATAATATTTGCTTCTTTAAACAATTCTCTGAGAGATTCGAGACTACCTAAGTTATAGATGGCTCTTATAGCCCTTTTTTGCAAGATAAAAATAGACTCCTAGATATACAAATCGAATTGTAAATCGTGGATAACTATTATTAGCTATGTTTATTGTATACTTATAATTTTGTATATAATGTTAAAGCTGTTGTTATCCCAAATTAATAAATAAATAAACAAAATAGATATACAAAATTGATGTTTAAAATGAAACAATTTAAGGGTCGTTAGTATGTTAAATTTTAAATCTTATGATTTAACATACTAACGACCCTTAAATTGTTTCTATACTACTATACATATATTTGCGTATAAATAATGTATAATACCGAAGTATTATGTCTATTTAGTATATCACCGGCAAACCAGAATCAATGAAGTGACATCAGTTACCGGTTTTGCGGATTGATTGCTGGGAGGGTCAGACCAGTGCCATTTAGCCTCTAAAAGGATAAATGACATTTTAAAAACCTCTTGTTTTTATAATTTATTTTAGAAACTCGACCAAGCAGACTGAAACAAAACGCTCAAGATTCCACATAATGTTATGGTGGTTGCTAGAGAGAGGTATTACTGTCACTTTTTATCATGATGCGTTAACATATAACTGTTACAACACATGACAAAATGGGTAATTAAATGTTGCAGTTTTTACCATGAGAAATAGAAAATTCATTAGTCATCATATAAGTCGTATCGAAAGTCGTCCACAATTTTACATAGCTCATCTAATGACAGCTATTACGTAGGACGTTTGAGGGCTACCGAAAACCGATGTGGAAACATCCTTCAACCTTGTTGGAACCTGTCTCAAAAACATGTTTTTTTGCGTAACTATATTAACTCACAAATGGTTGCTACACCTACGCTAGATTTACGCTATGGTGCAATATATCAGTTTTGATCCCAGATAATGTTTTCTTAAAGATAGCGTGTTCATGGTGTCTTAAAAACCCTTGCCAATGACAATAGCTTTGCTTGACCGTAAACACGGCATTCTAGGATATCTTTAATCATACATTTAACACACACCGTCACGCCTATATTCCCCAGAGGGGGTGGCAGAGGTGTACTGAGTACACCCACGTTTCGCGGACGATGTTAGGTCCCATGTAATAGGGGGCGAGCCTATTGCCATATACCGGGCACAATTCCATACTCCGGACTCATACTGGGAATTTTTCGTTAGAAAAACTACATTTGTCCAACCTAGGATTTGAACCCAGGACCTCGTGATCACAAAGCGAAGCGCTTTGCCACCAGACCAACGAGGCAGTCACCATACATTTATTAGTCCTAAAATCTATTGTTCCTTCTTACCACGACAGCGTAGCCCCGTGTCTTACCAACCAATTTCGATATCTATTATCGATGCCAACCAATCATCAGAAAAGTTGCGTACACAGCAGCTTACATATAGATGGCGCTTACAACGTTTATCAAAGTCGTAGGTAAACATTATCATGACGACGGCTAGGTACAGTGGTTAAAATTAGGTTGCTGCGGTCACTGGATCGAATACGCGTTCGATTCTCGCAAGGGAGAAATTTTTGTGTGCCCCACAAATGTTTGATGTTTGTAAATGCGAATGAATACAAATGTGGTCTTCAAAAAATACCAAGCTGACTTAATATACATTAACGTTGTATAAATCTTCTAGATACCATTGGTCGATAACAGGGTTAATTCCTAAATAAAAAATTACCGATTATATGTATATTTTTTTTAAACGTAACCCACACTAGGATTTATTTCTGTATCGTGGGTGCGTTTACAAACATGAAATCCCATACACAAATACCCAGACCGGAACAAATAATTGTGCATCACACAAAGATTTGTCCCGTGCGGGAATTGAACCCGCGACAATTAGACAGTGGGCGGAGCGGCTTAAGCTCTTAACCACTGCGCTAAATCGTCCGTCGACGATGTACTATGTGTATTGATAAATTTAATGAAATGTAGGCTGAGTGTCGATAAGCGCAGCCGACATTTCATTTAGTTGTAAAAACATTACGTTGTTATTGTTTCTAATCGACAACCGTTCTGAGAGTATTACTTATGTATGTGAAATAAATATGTGAAATAAATATTGACTATGCAACTGTATGATGTCACAATGCGGTGAGACACTTCGAATCAAAGGCCGAAAGTTGAATTCCTAACTGATGAAAGTTCCAGATGTAGGTGATAATTGTGCAAGAACCTCTGACGAAAGCAAACAGGCACATCTTATTATTATTTATTTAGATTAAACGTATGCGAAATCCGGGACACAAATTTTAGTGATTACGTTTTTGGGGTATGATTGATAAGCTTGTTAAACAAACCTGATTTTATTTGTCTAGTATAAGAGACGCAAAGCACAACATCGGGTTTTAAATATTGTAGCTAAAATTTATGAATCGTCAAGAAAGTAACAAAGGGTAAGAAATACCACCACTTTGAGAAGAAGAATGGCAACAAACTCGGTTATTCTTTGAACACCAAACAACATTTTTAGTCTATATTATTAGTTTATAAGCTATTTCATTTCAATGAAAAAAATACAGAGCTGGAATTATTGTGACATTTCTGATAAATTTATTATTTCTGAATTTTTTTTTTATTTGCACCGAACCCCCATTATCCGAGTCCGACTCTTCATTCCTGAATATTCTTTACAAGTAATCTTATCTATGAAATGTAGTCTGCAGTTAGTGATAGAATTTCATAGAAAGGCGACCACATTTAATTAAAATGCGTTAATTTCTTATAAAAGCGAGTAGAAATCGAAGCAGCTGAGTTGAAACTGTGAAACCGGAACATATACACATTTCTTAATGCCCATATTTTAACATTAGATACGATTTTGTGTGACGTAGACAGTTTCAGTGATCGCAGTTTCTCTTTTCTTGCTTGTATTTGTAAACAGTTGGAAACAATGCAGCGCACAAACAATGGTGTGCAGAAAACAAAACTTCCTTCAATTAAAGAATC
Source organism: Phalera bucephala (assembly GCA_905147815.2). Classification (NCBI taxonomy): domain Eukaryota; kingdom Metazoa; phylum Arthropoda; class Insecta; order Lepidoptera; family Notodontidae; genus Phalera; species Phalera bucephala. The sequence continues at coordinate 16,569,673 of LR990612.1, forward strand.
GTTATGTAGATAGAGTATGTAAAAATCTTTCGAATAATCAAAAGTCTACTTGAGGACGTTAGAATCTACGACAGATTACTGATTTTCGTAGTTGCGGATTTGATTCACGCTTCGGTCCCCTCCTATCAGCCGCTACCACCGTCCGCGGCATGTTCTCACCGACCCTCCCGATGCCCTTACATCCCTTCTTTCGGATACAGATACCGCGCTCAGGATCAGACACCGACCTCGCCGGCGAGGTCGAAGAATCCCTTGCCCGCCGGCCGGTGCTGAGCACCACGGAGAGACACCTAGTATACGAGGCATGCCTTTTAAGTTTTGTCGTTTGAAGAAAAAAACACAACTAGAACCTTATAGTACTTTTTATTGTTTTTCAAAGTATTCACCACTTAGCTTAATACACTTTTCCATTCGCTCAAACCAGTTATTATAACATTTATTCCACTCTAAAGTAGGGGTGTTCAAAATGGCTGACTTGAAAGCGTCGACTGCTTCTTCACCGGACTGGACGAGATTTGACTCTCCTCGGTTGAAACTTTGCAGGTTTTCTTACACCATCTGACGCAGGCCGCCTTGTGATCGTCGGAAAGCAGATGCGGTATCCAACGGCAAACTAGCTTTCTCACACTAAGCGCTTCATGCAAGATCTTCTGAATGGTTGTCCCTGAGATGCCTAATAGAGCTTCTATGTCTCGATACGTCACATGACGATCTTCGAGAATTAGTGGTCTCACAGCAATGATGTTATCTTCAGTGAAGGCGGGTTTTGGGCGTCCCTCGCGAGATTTGTCACTAACACTAATATGTCCACGCTGGAATTCTAAATACCAGCGTTCGACAGTCCGCAGACATGGGGCTTCATCACTGAACACAGATGTTAGCTCTTCAGAACACTGAAGCCGTGTCAGGCCTCTTCTAAAGTTGTAGAAAATTATTGCACGAACATTTTCCTTAGAAAGATTCATTTTCGTACGTAACCTGACAGATTCCAATCGACGCTGTGACTATAGTATTAATCCTAATACTTTCAACTGTTTTGAGATTCAAAATTAAAACACATTCGAATATAGAACAGTTCTAAATTCAAAATTGCCGGGAAATATGGAAACGACAGAACTTAAAAAGCATGCCTAGTATGCCCTCCCTCATAGCGACTGTCCAAGCCAAGGCAGTTTCTCCTTGAGGCGTCCTTGAGCTAGTTGCCCTCTTGCCTGTCAGGCTCGAGCGTAGTGGTTGCAAGCTCGCCCTCTTGTCCGGTGAAGCTGTAAAGGCCCCGCGGCCAATAGCATAGATCATTCACACACACAAACAACATACCGATGCGGATCGGTCGAATCTTTGCGTGATCCTTAATAGTTCTTTTGTTTGTATATTTGTACATATAAAGTGAGTGCATTTTGCTTTCACGATACAGGAAAATCTATCTCTATCTATCTATAACCTCACGCCAGATCCCTTGCGGGGTAGGCAGAGAGTACAGAGTTCCAACAGGTTCTTTCCTTACATACCTCTCTGGCTTCCTTGACTCTCATAGTTTGTCTCATACACGCTCGCCGGTTACGGAGACTCTTGACTTTTCCATCAGATAAGACTCGGTTTATTTGGTCGTGGTAAGATAGTCTAGGTCTTCCCCGGTACCTGCATCCTTCCACTTTCACATTGTATATCTGTTTTGTCATTCTTTCCTCTGGCATTCTTTCTATATGCCCGAACCAACGGAGCATGCCCTTTCTCATCTTTACACCGATACTATCTTTCATACCTACTCGCTGTCTTACTATGCTGTTGCTAATGCGGTCGGTCAGCTTCACTCCGCACATCTTCCGCAGAGCTCGCATTTCTACCGCATTTATCCTACTTTCATTCTCCTTCTTACATACCCAGCTCTCGCTACCATATAACAGAGTTGGGACAAGAACTCCGTTATATATGGCCAGCTGCGCCTTATGGCTTAAGTGCCGGCTCCCGAGTAGCTTTCCCATCGCACCATTCACTCTGTTCCCTGCACTCACTCTTCTCTCTATGTCAGCGGTGTATTTCCCATCCTTACTGAAGGCGCATCCAAGATTTACAAACTCATTCACTTGCTCCAGCACATCGTTACCAACCACAATCCTTACATTCGTTCTGGTTTCTTCCTTTTCAAAAACCATAATCTACATACAGGAAAAGAAACCTTATATTGACGGACGACTGACGATTGACTTATAATTATGAGGTCCAGGGATTGAATCCCAACTCGTACCTTTGGGTGAATTAAAAACCTGTATGTGATTATCACATGCTAACGGCAACGGTGAAATGCCGTTATAGTTTTATTGAAAAATTAAAAATATGTCCTACAAAATGGACTAATGACCTTGGTGAAGGTAACGGGTAAAAGTTATATGCGGACAGCACACGGCTGAACTTGCGACGGTAGTTGGGGTGACTCTTGTCCTATAGTCAAATTTGATAATGAACTATATTATATATCCCGTTTTAACTCTTTAATGTTTATACAACAATGTTTATAGTGCAACCGCTCCGTGAGCAACGAGCGTGTATGAGACGAACTATGAGAATGGAGGAAGGTAGGGTAGGAAAGGTATGTAAGGAAAGAACCTGTTGGAACTCTGTACTCTCTGCCTACCCCGCAAGGGATCTGGCGTGATGATATAGATAGACAACAATGTTTATATTAATCAATATCAACTTTAAAAATCCGGCTGCGATGTATAGCGATTGGGGAGGCCTATGTAGACAATAAAATATATTTAACCTTAAAAAGCCTTAACCTTAAGGTAGGATTGTTCCGGTGAGAGTCAATACCCTTTTGTAACCATAAGCGCATGAGCTACACGTGTGTTATCTAGTATTGTGATAAGATGTATGACATAACCTGAGATAACTTGATATAGGGGCCACGTGTATCAGCCTTCTGATACTTATCTGGAACCGACTAATAAACAAGGTTGAAATACAATTCGGAATAGTAATATTTTCTTGTATATTTGTATCAAAAAGCTACCATGTATGAGACGAGCTATGAGAGAGTAAGCCAGATAGTGTAAGGAAAGAACCTGTTGGAACTATGTACTCTCTGCCTTCCCTAGAGGAAGATAAAGAAAGCTACCGTAATCGGCAAGTGAGCGGAGTATGAGAGTGGAGGAAGCCAGAGAGGTTTGTGAGGAAAGAACCTGTTGGAACTTTGTACTCTCTGCCTTGTACCTCACCATGGAACTGGTGTGATGATATAGTTAGATAGAGAAAGCTACCGTAATCGGCAAGCGTGCGAAGTATGAGAGTGGAGGAAGCCAGAGAGGTCTGAAAGGAAAGAACCTGATGAAACTTTGTACTCTTTGCCTAACCCACCAGGGAACTAGATAGTTAGATAAAGCTACCGTAATTCGCGAGCCTGTATGAAACCAACTAGGAGAGTGGAGGAGGTCAGAGAGGTCTGTAAGGAAAAAGCGTGTTAGAGTTATGTACTCTTTGCCTACCCCGCAAGGGATCTAGAGTGATAATATAGAAAAAAACTACTAACAATATGAAAATATAAAATAAAGAAATAGGAACTATCATTTTTTTTTAAATATGACAGGAATAGATAATCTAACTACTTTATAATATAGGTATGTTAAGCTATTTAAAAACCCTGTTAGCCCTGTTAAAAAACTGTCCCACCGTTGGGCACGGGCCTCCTCTCAATCTGAGAGGGTTTAGGCCATAGTCCACCACGCTGGCCTGCTGGCTTCACGATGTTTTCATTCACCGTTAAAGCAAGTGAAAGTTAATTTTTAAAATGCATATGCTTTCGAAAAGACAGAGATGCGCGCCTGGGTTAGAACCCGCGACCTACGACTTTGCAGTCCAACGGTCTAACCACTAGGCTATCACTGCTTTTTTAATTGATTGTTAACTACAATTAGATTTTATTACTTACTAGTTTCTCCCGAGACTTCGTCCGCGTTAACTTTAGACAGGAACTTTACATTTTTGCGCGATAAAAAGTATCCTATGTTTTAATCCAGGGAATTAACTATTTGTGTGCCAAATTTCATGTAAATCCGTTTAGCTGTTTTTGCGTGATTGAGTAACAAACATCTGAACATACAAACTTTCACATTAATTATATTAGTAGGATATAGTAGGATCATTCAGACTGGAATTTCTTAACATTGTGCAAATAATTAATACTTAAAACCGAATCTTACGAACATTTCAATTATTATAACATTAAATTGCGTTCAAGGTTAACTTCATTTAACGTATGTAACAGCAATACATGTTAAAAACTGGTAGTCGCCATTAAGATTTTTTATTACAATTATCTAAGAATTACTTAGTGTTTTTGTAAAATAAACCAGTGGTGCGATATGAACCATTAATTAAACACGGAAGGGAATGAACTCTGAATAAACCGACCAAATTATTCTCAGATACAGTTATTAAGCGCTACACCGAAACAGAGTACAGTTTGTGACGCGTGAAGCGTGGTCCAGGGTTTATTCGTTATAACCAATTTAAAACGTAACGCGGTGCGTTACGATCACTTCATGAAATTAACGTTTAAATGTACTCCAGTGGCATACGGAATACCAGATCCTTTCACGAAGATTGTTCATAGCGAATAAGGATACAGCGCGAGTATCACAAATCTTTAACAAAGCTGTTATAATCTTGCTTTACAGTGAGAAAGAGATGTAGATATACGTAGTTTATAGCTTTGTCTCTTTCTCACGGCAATTTAACTGACCGGCTCGCAAGCAAAAACAAATGAATAAACTAACCACAATAAATAACTAGGTATTGTAAAGTATTGTTACCGAACAGAATTACGTTGGCGGCAGTTCGTTGAGATCTTTTGTTCGTTACGTTGGTGAGCTAATGAAATGCGATAGTAAATTGATGGTTTGTCTATTTGGCACTGGAGAATGCATTCAGTTTCAACATAAAACGCTGATGGAGAGTGTTTTATTTTGAAAAGAATACATGGTCGACGAACCACGCTTACCTGTAAAATGTATGTCCCGGTGGTTCGACATTATACTCGCTCCAAAAGGATTTATAAATTCTCATCGTTCTCGTTCGTTTGTCGGACCACGCTCCCTCAAAGGAGTAAATCGTACCGTAAATCTTTTTTATGTTGAATGACTTTTTTTAAAATAAAACGTAGGTCCATACTCGGAATATTCCTGTATAGTAGGTGTGTTCACAAACACAAACATTCAGACCGAAACAAATATTATAAACACCGTCACGCCCTATATATATATATATATATATTCGCTAAGCAGGGAGGCAGAGCAACAAACATTATATTACGATATTTTTGCTTCAATTATCAATTTAAGCCATATTGACCTTGTAATTGATATCATTGGTCAGGATATGGTTATAATTTTTCTTAAAGTCAAACAAACCGATAATAAGCGTATAATTGAGGTGTAAATATAACAGCTACCGTTTGTCAAGGTTTTATGCAGTGGAGTGAGTCCGGAACGAATGGTGTGTAAAGGTTAGATTATCTATAATTATTGCTGTCACTATAATGTAGATTTCATAATTTTGATAACGTATTAACTTACTGAATAATTAGATTTGAAATATTGAGGTCTTATTATAATTTTGTATTTAAAAAATGAAATAAGGAGCTGAAAACTGTTTGCATGTATGTACATATTGTACTTAAACTATAAAATGTCCATCTATCGTTAATTTTTTAAGTTAAAAAAGGAAAATCGCTAGTTTGCTTTACTTATTAAATTACCAGCTTCGGGTTAGAATCAGAATCAAAATATGTTTTATTCATGTAAACTATTACACACTATAACACTTCGGAATGTCATTCCTGTGGAGAAAAACGGCAAGAATCTCCACGGTTACTATTTTAAAATATTTTTTTTTATTTTTTTTTCCATCTACATTTTGGTGTGGGGTATGGGAGAAAAATGCAGTATCAGGTTAGATACAAACAATAATAAATTATTATTACTATCTGTATCTCGCTGACATTTTTATTTTATAGAAAACTAGCAGTTTCCCGCGACTTCGTACCCGGTCGACAACAGCCCCACCTACTGGGTCTATGTTATATAGCCTATATTACTTCTGGATAAAGTAGCTTTCTTATTGTGAAAGAATTTTTGAAATCGAGCCAGGAGTCTCCGTAACCGGCGAGCGTGTATGAGACGAACTATGAGAGTCGAGGAAGCCAGAGAGGTATGTAAGGAAAGAACCTGTTGGAACTCTGTACTCTCTGCCTACCCCGCAAGGGATCTGGCGTGAGGTTATAGATAGATAGATAGATAGACCCAGGAGTGTTTGAGTTATTCGTTACAAACGTACATAAATACAAATCTATCCTCTTTATAATATTAGTATAGAAAAAATCTTTAAAAAAAAGGTTTCTGGTTGGTGCACTCGGTTACGTGGCACCGACTTCAAATATTTATTTTTTTGCTTTTTGAAGTCGGTTTACCTTTTTTTGTAATAGATTTTTATTTCACAATTTTAGGTGACGAGTGAATTATTTAGTAATATTTATATACCGATATTATATTTTTTTGCTAAGTTGTACAGTACGGTCCCTACAGGATTAATATAATGACTATAATATCGGAATCTATACATTCGTGCTGTTCGCTGTTAAGGAGTTCCCTCTTGTATCTTCAAAGTCCAAGGTCCAATACCAATAACATTAAAATAGGACCACTTCAAAACTATACTGAACCCAATGCAAAAAGAATCATCAAAATCGGTTCATAAGCAAAGGAGTTATAAAAGGACGAATTATGAACCTCCTTTTTTGAAGTTGGCTAATATACTGCTTAGTTCTATAGTAGGGCACCTATAGGATTGATGTAATACCCATAATATCTCAATTTACACATGCCTATTGTTTGTCGTTAAGGAGTTCCCTGATGTATCTTCTAAGTCCAAGGTCCAATGCCAATGAAATTAAAATGGGACCACCTTGGAGCTATACTGAACCCAATGCAAAAAAAATCATCAAAATCGGTCCACAATTGACGGAAATACCGCGGAACATACATAAAAAAAGCATACATACAACCGAACATAGAACCTCCTCCTTTTTGAAGTCGGTTAATTAAATAGAAGTCATACCTACGGTGGATGTGTTATCTTACCAATAAATTAATCCCTTAAACAGACGTGCGTAACTTAGCGGAATAATGCGTATATTTGGAGCACGTATTATGTAGTTACTGATACCAGTTATATTTATATTGATAGTTGCCAGAGCCCCAAAGTATTCTGTCGCAATAGTTTTGCCAATACGGGGATGACGTCAAGAGGCCACCGGTTATCATAAACTCGAGGGCCTTGCTTTGACTGAGGCAACAGAATTACAATTAGGGCAATAAATAACTGCCAGTTGTTGTTACGAGAATTTTAAGTGATAACAGGTTTACCTGATATTTTATAACTATAATACAAAAGAAATTATTATTAACCAAATATACCGTGTCTTATTTAAAGGACAAGTCAAGAGTCTTCGTAACCGGCGTGTATGAGACGAACTATAAAGTGGAAGAAGCCAGAGAGGTATTTAAGGAAAGAACCTGTTGGAACTCGGTACTCTCTGCTTACCCCGCAAGGGATCTGGCGAGATGTTATATCAATCAATCAATCAATCAGCCTATTGCAGTCCACTGCTGGACATAGGACTCTCCTAACTCGCGCCATTGCTCACGGTCCTCCGCCTTCCGCATCCAGTCTGTCTCAGCGACCTTTTTGAGTTCGTCGGTCCATCTAGCTGGGGGCCGTCCTACCTGATGTGATGTTTTAGATAGATAGAAAACAATAATATTTCACTAACACTTTCACTTCGTCGAGTCTACTTTGAAGATCCTGCATTCTCTTAGTAAAAACTGATCTGGTAGTTGATACAAAAATATGACGATTAAAAATAGAAATCAAAATAAAAACAAAGATCTTGGAAAGAGATACATTGATACAGTAAGTCAGTCAGTCTCACAAGTTGTGACGTATTTATATGGAACATATTGTTTATATGAAAAAGCTTAACATTTAGCGATACAAATAACGTACGTTCAAAGCTTCCATTACCCCAGTAGAAAGTAACATAGACGCAAACATAGTTGATGTTGTTTTCTCATGGTGATGTTAGAAAGTGGTCCCACAGTCAACCTTAGTGTCCATTAACAGCTGTTATAAAAATTACGTGCACACAGCGACCGAGCATAATAATACGGCTGTAAACCATTAAAAATGGTAATAGTGAAATTTTTGCGTAATTTGGATCATCACATGTAAGAACCTTCTATAATTGACTTGCTTCCGTTCTCGATTTAGATCGTCTTGTAGAACCAAGAATTTTTTTTTGTGACTAAGCCCGCCACACATTCCCACCACTGTAACTCCTGTTAGCCAGGATCCACAATGGTTTCCTTAGATGACACCAAGGTTTAAACCTTGGGGTTTTCTGGAAGGCGCTTTAATTGTCTTGGAACTGGCAACAAATTTAATTAGAAAGAATAACAGGAGGAGTAGGAAATATAAAATTACACTTCCCTCCTTTGTAAAGCGGGAGACACAAAAAAATTGGCATATCAGCTATAAAGAAGGAGACTACAACTAGGATAAGCCCAGTTGTAAAGCACCACGGATACGAAAAAATATTAATAGGGCCTATTTTTGAACCTCATATTTGATTCCAGTAACAGGTATGGGAAAAACGCTTGAACGCATGGAATTTATCCCGAGTTTCTACAAGATGCATGTAAATAAGAGTTATAGGTACTCATTTTACTTACATAAAAAAACCACCGTCACGCTTATATTCCCCATGCGGAGGTGGGAGAGGTACTATGTATGTACACCGACTCTTTGCCGACGATGTTAGGTCCCATGCAATAGGAAGGGAGCCTATTGTCATATACCGGGCACAATTCCAGACTCCCGACTAAAACTGGAAATATTTTAAAGGAAAAACTAGGATTTGAGCCCAAGACTTCGTGATCGCAACGCGCATTATTCGCCACTAGACATATTGCCTCCTTAGGCAGGCAGCAATTTATATATTATTGAATAATTTTAAAGGGACCGTGTCTGTCCATTAAAATGATTGGGTTACACTATTTAAAGGAATGTAAAACAATCCTACTAATAAATATATGTGTAAATTTGTATTGGTTAGATGTTTGGATATTTATTACTCAATCACAAAAAGAGGGCTGAACGGATTTGGATGAAATATAACGCACATATATTACCTAGGATACTATTTATCCCGGAAATATGCAAAGTTCCTATCTAAAGTCAACCCGGACGAAGTCGCGGTAAGAAACTAGTGTGTTATATTTCTTTTTGCTTGTTTATTCAGACAATTACGTAAACGACACTGAACTTGAAAATTCAAAGAGATTTTTACATTTCATTTCTAGGTAAATCTCATTTAAACAGTGATTAGTATTCCCTATTAAAAGTAAATAGAGTTAAAGTAATTTGCAGGCCTCCTTCATCTGTCTCTTAAACATTTAAATAGACGAAGCTGTCTTATGTAGAAAGATATAACAGAACTAACATAAAATGTAGATGCCTTTTTATATACGTATCCTTAATGATGAAGGTAAGTCCGACCTAGGGTTCAAGCTATGCGTTAATAGACCAACGAAGCAGACAATAATAAAGTGGTTAGAGCGTTGGACTGCAAAGTCAGAGGTCTCGGGTTCAAACCAAGGCACGCACCTCTGTCTTTTCGAAAGCATGTGCGTATTGAAAATTAACTATCACTTGCTTTAACGGTGAAGGAAAACATCGTCAGGAAACCTGCATGCCTAAGAGTTTCTCGAAGGTGTGTGAAGTTCGCCAACCCGCACTGGACCGGCGTGGTGGACTATGGCCTAAACCCTCTCAGTTTGAGAGGAGGCCCGTGCCTAATAGTGGGACAGTTTTTTAACAGGGCTATTATTATACTATACTATATAATAACATGTATAACGGTATATAGCACGACCGTCAGTGCTATTAAGAGCTGATTTGTTAGTCAAAAGATATTCGAAGGATAAAATATGACATATACAAATTAAAAAATGCAGTTGTATACATTTTTTAATTTTGTATTCAGCCAGGTTATAATTTATATCATGGATAACTTTTTTTGATAATTGAAAAATCGGCGCTAAGGTAAATGTATATTTCGAATCTGCACCATTTGTGGTAGCATTAATCCACTGTCAGAAAGTCGAATAACAAAACATTTAACCGAGGTCATCATTTGACCTATAGATGCTTATTGGGCTATAATTTTAATAACAATTCAAATTAACGCTAGTTGTGTCGTAAAAACACAATAAAATGAAGCATTATCTGTGTTCATTTGTAAAACACAAAAGCTAAAGCTGCTTACGTTATCACAAAAACGTACTAAATAGAATAATGCCTTGGAGATTGGATTAGATAATATATTAGAAAGTAGCTCTTACTTCCTGTGGATATTTTAAAAGGCGTTGAAAGGAGTTAAATGTATTAGCAATCAATTATGACTCATGAATATGATATCAATTTCGTTTCCCGTGTAGATACACGTAGATACTAGTAAACGAAATAGACTAGTTTCTTTGTTATCTAGGCGGGCAGGCGGGCAATGTAAGAACAATTGTCAATTCACTAGATTTTCCCGTCCAGCTAAGCAATCTCTTGTAATGAGTATGTAAAATAGCCCAATCCATGCCTCGTAAAGAGAAATCCATAACCCAGTAGTGCATCGATACGGATTGATGATGCTATATTGTTTCATCTTAATCGATTTAACACTCACGCGAGTGATCGATTAAAAATCCGAACATTTCTTTGAATAAACGTACGCTACTTTCGCGCACAGAACTGGGTGAATAATCTAGCGTTTATACAAAATCTCATTAAGCCGACCCACATCAGAGGTTTATGAAGCAGAAAGAGCCGAACGGCTTGCATCAGACGTTATCTGCGATTGCGACGAGATAAAGCAACTACGCGTATAGGTGGTGTAAACATGTGTTGCAACCGCTGTCAACACCGAAGCATTTCTTTAACAATTAAATGTTTTGGAAGTAAGTTATTATGATTAAATTAGTGCTTGATTTTGTCCGCGGGTTCGTTTTGGACGGTTTTGTCTGTGGCTGCGCTTATGAATTCAGAATATAGAGGTTTAAGTGTTTATCGCATCCTTGAGTAACTCTTTCAACGACGCGTGATCAGAAATCAAATAAAGCGACGCTACCGGCCTGCTGGGTAAACGGTCGATTATCAACTTATAGTTATTTTTGTATTTCTTTAACATAATGCAAGTTTATAATATGAATTGTCAATAAATGCAACAGAATGTTAAACGCACTTTGACTATAAATACACTTTGGTAGGCGGATATTAATATGAGTGGAATAACGCGTTTCGTTTTGGAAAATAAACAATCGGGAATTATTATGTGAATCTATTAATTTTCGAACGCTGTATAATATGAAACAAATTAATTATGTCACTAAAAACCAAAATATAACCACCTAAAGTTTTAAACGTTTTTGAGTCGAAACAGGGCCTTTATTCGATCTATCTATCTATCTATCTATCTATAACCTCACGCCAGATCCCTTGCGGGGTAGGCAGAGAGTACAGAGTTCCAACAGGTTCTTTCCTTACATACCTCTCTGGCTTCCTCGACTCTCATATTATTATTATCGGCTCTTTATTCGATATTACCAATTAACTAAATAATGGCGGACGATTTGGCGCAATGGTTAAGAACTTAAGCCGCTCCGCCCACTTGGTCGAATAGTGGCGGGTTCGATTCCCGCATTGGACAAATCTTTGTGTGACCCACAATTATTTATTACGGTCTAGGTATTTGTGTATGCGAATTTTCATGTCTGTAAACGTACCCACGACATAGTGTGGGACTACGTTTTCTTAAGAAGATTAGAGAAAGAAAGAAAAAGCACATATCTCGTAACTTCATGAACTGATCGTTTACTGGTACATGATCATTTACTAAATTATTTTAACGCACCGCGTTGTATCATAGTAAAAAAAGGGCCTATACTGTTCTGGATATAGCGAGGCCAGAATTATTTTTTTATGATTGTGATGATCAAATTCAATGTATTGTGCACGCTTGTCATAAATCTGTTTCAGGATGTGGTTTGTGTATAATTTAGCGATTGTGTTCATTGGTCATTAAAGTTTAGTTTTCACCTCAACAAACCGGATGCGATTAGTTCGTTTTTCAAAGAAAAATACTACATAATAATGATCTCGTAGTCTAATAAGATAGAATGAAAACATTGTATGAAATAGAAATCAGGTATAATGTTGACAGTCTCCGGTAAAGTTTTGCTAGTAACGACCGCGTACCGGAGGTCGTGGCGTGGGCAGTAGTGTTATAAAACCGCTCGAGTTGGCGCTTAAAGCGCTCGCGTCTTCTACGTGCTTCAACGCTCGTGAGCGGCGACTTAGCGCTAAACGCTCGACTTCAGCGCTCATTTTTACAACTCTAGTGGGCAGTCCCACCACAAGATGGCCCGCCCAAAATTGATAGTTATAGACGCGTCGTAGGGATATTTGGAAGAGGCTTTTATCTTAAAGAGGACGTCTTTCGACTGATGATGATAACAGTTGTGATTACCTTTACTTCATTTCTTTCGAATACGCACACAGGATCAGACACCGACCTCGCCGGCGAGGTCGAAGAATCCTTAGCCCGCCGGCCGGTGCAGAGCACCACGGCGAGACACCTACGCCCTCCCCCATAGCGACTGCCCAAGCCGAGGCCGTTCCTCCTTGAGGCGCCCTTGAGCTAGCCCTTCTGGCGCGAGCGTAGTGGATGCACGCTTGCCCTCTTGTTCGGTAAAGCTGTATAGGCCCGTGGCCGACAACGTAGATCACACACATACACACAAAATAGTTGAGATTTTATATCTAGAAGTAAATTAGAAACCGAAATAAATTCTAATTGGTCATAGACTTAATTGATTTCAATTAACTAAATGACCTATTTATTATGTAGGTTATTTGAAATTGAAATTTCTTATATTTTAATTTCTTATATTCTAATAAATTATGAAATTTCTTATATTTTATAGACATGTTACTACCTCACGTATATTTAATAGCAACTATACGAATAGACGCGGGTTCAATTCCTGCATTGGACAACCCAAAAACATTTTTATAGATCTGGGTGTTAGTGTATGTAAAATGTAAAATCTTGGTATAACGGTAAGTCAACAGAATATTAAAAATAATATCGAAAGCCGATTTAATTATTCAAATCAGAAAATAACAGTATATCGACGCCGAATTGTCGAATTGTAGGTCAATAGGCGTGCACGTATCAGTTTGTCAATCAATATTTTAATATTATGTCTTGGTATATGAAATCGGTGTTCATAAGGTCAAAAAGATTTTTTAAAATTATGATATTAATTGTGAAAAGGCGAGCTTTACAACAATAATATTTTATATATACTATTACTTAGCCGGTCCTCGTAGCCAAATTTAGGAGGTGTTTTTGTCTTGCAGATGCACTACTTAAAAGGAAGTCACCCGCAACATCTTTTCTACGTATGCACTCTAATCTTCAAAACTTCCGTAGAAATTTTCGTTAATTTTTTACCATCATATAGACTTGAAAACAAAAAAAAAACATGCATACAAACATACACTCACGCCTTTATCCCATTGGGGTAGGCAGAGACTACAGTTTGCCTCATACTACGATTCTGACACACCTCTTTCGCTTCATCTACGTTCATACAACTCTTCATACATTTCCATCGATTTAGAGTGCTACGCACTTGACCCTTTTCCAAGAGACTATTAATTTGGTCTTGATAGGTTTTCCTTGGGCGGCCTTATCCGACGCTTCCACTCACATTTTCTCGATAGATTCCTTTCGTTAGCCGCCTGTCACAAATCTTCTCCACATGCCCGTACCAATTTAACATACCTCTTTCAATCCTAGTCACCACGTCATCCTTCAACTTACATCGGTTTCTAATCACACTATTCTTCATTCGGTCAGCAAGGGTGACTCCTCATATACTCCGTAAAGAGCGCATTTCTACAGCATTCACTCTACTTTCATGCTTCTTTTACCATACCCAACATTCACTGCCGTACATAAGCGTAGGTACTAACACACCATTGTGAATAGTCAGTCGAGCCTTTATTGAGATAGACTGACTACTCACCACGGCGCGTAAGGCACCATTCACTTTGTTGCCCGCGATCACTCTCCTTTCAATATCACGGTCACACCTTCCATTTCTCGTGAACTTACTTCCGAAATAAACAAATTCATTCACTTGTTCCACTCTTGCACCTTCTACATTAATATTACACTCTGTCGCAGCTTCCTCTTTTTCAATCACCATGACTTTAGTCTTACTAACATTTATTTTAATCCCTTTCTTCTTAAATGCCTCATTCACCACATTTACCGTGTCTTGTAACTCAGCTACCGACGACGCAAGTAACACTTGGTCGTCAGCGTACAAAAGACACTTGACACGTAAATCTTCCATACTTTAACCACATTCCATCTCTTTCAAATCTTTCAAACAACTGTCCATATAGAGGTTGAAGCATCCCTACCAAACACCTTTAGAGATGTTAAACCAGTCTGTGTACTCCCCATTTACTCTGATTTGGATTTGGAGTTCTTATAAAGAGAACTCAAGGCCCTCACTAAGCGGTCGTCAACCCCATATGATAACAATTTTGACCACAGATCATTCCTCGGCACACGATCATAAGCCTTTTCTGAATCTATAAATGCGCAGAACACTTGCCGAGATTTTGCCAAGTGTTTTTCTGTAATGCACCTTAAGGAAAAGATTTGATCAGTGTAGCCCATTCCTCTTCTTAAACCCGCTTGCACGTCGCACAATTTTTCGTCAGTTTCATTCATAACTCTGTCAATCAACACTTTTGCATATAATTTGCCAACAACACTGAGATGACTTATATCACAATAGTTCTTGCATTCCTGCTGTGAGCCTTTACCTTTATAAAGTGGCACTATTACGGCTCTGCACTAGTCATTTGGCACTCGACCTTCTTGCCAGCACATGTTAAAAAGGCGCCCTAGCAATTTTGCCACTATAGCTTTTATAAAAAAAAATTATAAAAATATAAATTACATAATAATGACAATCTCGCTAAATTTCTCTCGCCGAATATTCTCAGTGGAGGCCGCGTTCCGATCAGGCAGTAGTTTAGTAGTTAGATCAGAGAAAATGAAAATGCAATTTGACAATTTGTTGTATCCCCGCTAAGTTTTAATAAATTATTTTAATTTGAGTTTGATTCGCAGGAAAGGTTTAGTTATATAATTAATAAATATTTTGTACAAATTGGCTAAACTTTGATGAGATTTGTCCGCCATCCATGCACAGCTAGAAAGGTTGCTCATCTATATTATGAACTGCTCAAATTAACTACTATACAATCTGTAGTCGATTATCTTACGAGTTCATAAAATGTTCTGGGAATATAAACAAATTAATATAAATCAATCGGTTTCAGTAAGTCTACTGGAACTAATTGCGATTAAGGTGCCGAACCGGGGTCTATAAAAAAATAACATTTCTAAAATTCGATTATAATTTTGCTTCACCAAGTCTTTTCTTGTATTAAAGAATGTTATTTTTAAAGTTCCAGAAATTTATAGGGTTCTGTATAATAAATATAAATAAATAAAATAAATATAAAAGTAAACTTTCTGTAACGTTAGCGATCAGTACAATTTATTCGCAATAGTAACGCATTTGCTATCAAAAAAATTCTCTTTCGTAGCCCGGTGTTTGGAATTGTGGCAATAGCTCGCCTCCTATTACATTAGGCCCGTCCGTCCGTATTACGTAGTTGGCGATATGTGAGTGTACAAAGTACCCCTCTTCCACAATTGGGGAATATATTTCATGTGACGTTTTTCTAAATTTTATAACTAGATGTTCCCGCAACTTCGTTCGCGTAATTTTCAGGCGTGTATTTTACACCCTTAAGTTTTTTTGAGACAAAAGGTAGCTTTGTCCTTCCCCTGGATAAAATCTATGTCCTTGCCAAATTTGATCAAAATCTGATTAGCGGTTTGGACGTGAAAAGGTAACGGACAAACAGACAAGAGTTACTTTCACCGTTTTTACACCGTGCTAGTGTGTTTTCTGTGATTGAAGTTCATTTTATAAAGACAGGTTTAAACTTTTCATAATTCTAAAAACAAGAAGCGCCTACAACAAAATTGTATTCAATGTTGTAAAAATAAATTGGTAGTCTGGTAATTCTTAACTCGTCCTTAACTTTTAAAAATTTATACTATTAATCAATGTTTGTTAATCAATTACACAAAAACGTGGATCGTACACATCGTAACACATAGAATACTTTTTATCCCGGAAAAATGTTAGGTTCCTGTCTAAACTCAAGTTGCAGAAACAAGTTGTAACGATAATAATTCCTACATAACCCTGAACAGATGAGTCCAACTTGTTCTAGACTGGTTTTGGTAGCTCCTGCACGAAGGTAACTTTATTGTCTAAGAATGAACTCATCCGTACTTCTGACGTCATTCGGACGTGCGCTGCTTCTGGCCTCGGTCAGATTTGCACTTAGAGATTTTTTCTTTTGAGAATTATACAAAAACTGTTTTAATTAGCGTGTCGCTACATTGTGACAATATTGGTATAATAGAATCGTTATTTGTTATTTACTGTTTGACAATGTAGTTGTAGTAGTTTGACAATTGCTGTACCTATAGTTTGTCAATTTTTTTTAAACTAACCATATATTTCCATCACTGGCTATCCGTGAATCCATTAATAGTTCGTAGTTTGACTTATTTATACATGTTTAGTTAATATTCTTTTAGTATTTTACCATACGTTGTGTGTTTCTAAAATATCATGTAAACTCGGATCTATTGGGTGGCTTCAATAAGGCTTCGATAATAGGATTATCGCATATTATGCTAAATAAGAAATTCTTTGTCGTATTTATTGCATAGAATCGTAATTTTGGAGTACAGTTTATACCTGTGCAACAAATATCACAAAGTTTTAGCGTAACGGGGTTTTTTCACGCGTTATTTTAAGAGGCTTCTTATGCGGGACATATATTACTAAACCTGACTGGCCTCTATTTACTAATAATTTCAATATTACCAGGGGTCAAGTACCAGTGTGCCGCTTGCACAACGCGTCGCAACTATAACTACCTATGAAATTGCGTACACGCAGAGCATGGTATACGATCACCCCACGGTAATTTTCCAGTAATTTTCTATAAAGCGTTTCCTCCACGACGAATGAACATGGAAGACTAAGGCAAGATAAGGCAAGTGCGTTGTAGTTCAGCGCGCATCGCGTGTTGGAACGTCGCCGGCGCATTACTTTACACAGAAATCAATAATAAGACACTGCCTGACAATGTCTGACACTATAACTGTCACTTACTTAGGGCCCTCCTAACTAAATGTCTCCTAACATGGTGAAAATGAATTTAGATAAGGGCATGATTTAAAGGATGCTTTAGGAAAAGGGGTCCCTAGTTATCGAACTGTTTAGGTATGGTTGGTGAAAACGGGCGTAGAAGTTTTTAAGTCGCGTGAACTTGTCACTACATACCTTCACCAAGGCGGAGGTGTACCGTGTACACTCACTTTAATATAGTTATTAGGGGGCTAAATTATATACCGGGCACAATCCCAGACATCAAACTGGTACTGGGATTTTTTCTACAGAATGACTACATTTGTCCGACCAAGGATTTCAACTCAGGGCCTCGTGATCGCGCATTATTCGCTATTAGACCAACGAGGTAGTCTTGTCATACATGTGAGATATTAACACAAAATGCTTCAGTAGTGAGTGGAATAATGTACGTGATACAGTGGCTTAAGTTTGCAGTATATCCAACTGTGGAAAGGCGTCCAAAACTTGTAACTGTACTTATAAGGTATATTTGTGTGTGTATGTGTGTGTGTATGTGTGAATGATCTACACTGTTTGCCGCAGGGCCTTTACAGCTGCACCGGACAAGAGGGCAAGCGTTCAACCACTACGCTCAAGCCAGAAGGGCATGGGCGTAACTAGCTTAAGGGCACCTCAAGGAGGAACAGCCTCGGCTTGGGCAATCGCTATGGGAGGGGGCGTATACTAGGTGTCTCGCCGTGGTGCTGTATACAGGTCGGCGGGCAAGGGATTCTTGGACTTCGTATCCGAAAGAAGGTATGTAAGGGCACCGGGAGGGTCGGTAAGAAAATGCCGTGGACGGCGGTAGCGGCTAGGAGAGGAGTAAGGTTCGTAGCCGGCGATGCTATAAGGTATAAAAATTCATTGCAAAGTATGTTTTATCTGTGCCTATTTTTTTTAAACTACGCATATATTGCAAAGCGACGACGAATGGTTTCGAACGATATCGTGCACTATTTTACTTCTAGTGTTTATAATTACGATTTTTGTGACTTCACCGCTTGTAACCATTCTTCGTCTTGGAACCGTGGTCACGACACTGGCTGGTATGCTATTCATAATATCACAATAGCATAAAGACCTTGCTACATAGATAGCGGAAAGAAGCCGGGAGGTAGATTACGGTTTTTAAAAGTAAGCTATACTTATCTTTTTTTAAGGTTGAAATTCAAATATTTCTGTCACAGCAGTTTACAATATAAACAGGTTTTAAGCGTATCCTGAAACAGTGTGGTATTTATGTACGCCTAGTTTCCCGGAACTTGGGCGTATAGTTTTGTCAAAGAAATGTCTTGCGACAGTAGTCTAGTAGTAGTGTTGAAGGCTAAGTAAAACATTTAAACAATATTCCGATTAAGGTTTTAAGTGAGATGGACCGGTTTTAATTCACACGTTATGGCTTACGCATAAATGTAACATTGAATTATTTAAATTGTAACAAAAATATCACGTAAGGTGGCCAAGAATGATTTTTATTTTTTGTCAGATTCATGCGCTCTTATATTATGTACTAAAGTCTTTAACCAATGCGTTCTACCTGTTATGACTTACGGGGCCGAGACGTGGACACTCACAGTGGGACTAGTCCACAAACTCAAAGTCGCACAGCGGGCTATGGAGCGAGCTATGATCGGCGTCTCTTTGAAGGATAAAATTCGTAACGAGGTAATCCGACAAAGAACCAAAGTTACCGACATAGCTCGCAGACTCAGTAAGCTAAAGTGGCAATGGGCTGGTCACATCTGCAGAAGGACCGACGGCCGATGGAGCAAGCGTGTCCTAGAGTGGAGACCGCGACTTGGTAAGCGTAAGGTAGGACGGCCCCCAGCTAGATGGACCGACGACCTCAAGAAGGTCGCTGGGACGGACTGGATGCGGAAGGCGGGGGACCGTGTGCAATGGCGCGTGTTAGGAGAGGCCTATGTCCAGCAGTGGACTACGATAGGCTGATTGATTGATTGATTGATTATATTATGTTAGCCCTATTATAAAGCGAAACTCTTTAGGCAAGGAAAATAAGGGTGTCTCATAACCGGTTTATTACGTTTCCACCCTTGTAATATTTAACATCAGCTGCTCCATTAACGATCAATAGCATGGCTTTTCTAGCGACTTGTAGCGGGCTACTTTCTCACCTGCTATGTAGTTATGCCTTTATCTCTCCGACCTTTCATTGGTTGTCTACAGGTATTCGGCTATTTTGAAACTGCTGATCGTGACAAACAGTGCCTTGATCGAAGTTAGGACAAATTCCGGTCTTATTAGTGTGACTCGTTATATTTACTCAGGTAATACGGAACAAGGTGGTATGACAAATCTATATGTAGACAATGGACTGTGAATATTGCTCCGGAATATGTTCTGTAAGGTTCTGCTATGTTGATTTGTATTTGGTTTCTACCTTATCAATATAGCCACGAGTTTTTTGAGTAGAGAAATATTTCAAATCTGTAACACTTATTACAAGTTCACCGGGGTTATTGTAAACTGACCACTAACTAATTCGTGAACTTATAAATAGATTAATGAATAATAGTCAAAGATTTTTTTGCAGTCGTAGAAAGAAATTAAACAGTTTGTACTACCTATCAAAATTGCAATGCATATGAAAGTTAATACGCGCATTAGTTATCCGGCAATTTTGTATAATCAAAAAGTATTATTGCATAAAAATAAGAAGTTATTTCAAGCGCCGTATTTCTGTATTCATAAATAAACGAGGTTTACCAAAACGTCTAATTAATGTTGTACTAACTAATAAATGCCTTAAGTTATTCCACCTACATAATTGATGCAACACGGTGTAACATAAGCAATGATAATTACCTTCCAATTACTAAGCTCATTAATATTTAACCGTAATTATTTGCATGATTAGTTAGCGTTTCGTATCGTTACAAGAAACAGAGTGAAAGTTTCTCGCGTAGATATAAAGTCATCGTCGGTACAATTGGTCACATGGTGCCTATAAAAAAAACGCGGCCGTGAACAATGGTTTCCGAGTTTCATTTCTCTGTGACATGGAATTTACGTGTTGGTAACTTGCGGGCCCATAATACTTATAGATACGAATCACCTTTATTGTTTGATTTAAAACTATTTATATTTTCCCATGAGATAATGTTCATTGTTTATAGATATCAAGGTGTAACATAATAAACGCAAGATCTGGAAGTAGTTTGTTCTAAATCGATAACTGAATTGATTTCAACAATTTTTAACGTAAGGTACGTTTTACAAATTTTTTTAAATGAGCAAAAAATGCTTTTACTCCTTCTGTGCGCTATAAGAAACTAAATTTATTCTTGATTCATAGCACGAAGGAGATTCCAAATGCATTTCTAAAACGTATTTCTGAAAACGCACTCATACACGTACAAATTTCATTGTGAATTGGGGTATAAAAGTGCTTCAAGAAAGGGTAAAAACCTTCAAATTTGGAAATTTGGTTTTCGTTTTGAATTTAAAAAAGGAATTCTCTATCGGGGTGTCTGAGGTCTTGCGTTTATTATGTTACACACATATATATATATATATATATATATATATATATATATATATATATATATATATATATATATATATATATATATATATATATATATATATATATCATCATCATCATCTCAGCCTATACTTGTCCACTGCTGAACATAGGCCTCCCCAATCGCTTTCCAGCGTAACCGGTCCGATGCCACCTGCATCCAACGACTTCCTGCGATTTTCACAAGATCGTCGGTCCATCTGGCAGGCGGTCGTCCCACGCTGCGCTTGCCAATACGTGTATATATATACGTAAAATAGGGACGGCCCCCAGCTAGATGGACCGACGACCTCAAAAGGGTCGCTGGGACAGACTGGATGCGCAAGGCGGAGGACCGTGTGCAATGGCGCGTGTTAGGAGAGACCTATGTCTAGCGTAGACATCGATAGGCTGATTGATTGACATAAATAAATATTTATTTTCTCTTTATTTTTTATCTTATATGGTTTTGCACCTACTTCACTAGTTTTTGTCTCACTCTAAGATAGACTGATAGAAAATGCCTAAGGCATTAAGTCCTCCTTTGTACCTGTAGCGCTTAAAGTATTAAATAAATAAATAAATGTGTTTGAGTATCTACTAAAACAGTATTTTGGTAAATCTACCGGAACTCAAATTTGGAGGTTAGTAACAAATAATAACTAAATCATCTCAAAAAGTTACAGTAATTAAACGAAACTTTACCATCAAAATTCTATTTCAATTAATATGGGGAAGAATAATCTGAATCAAAATTGTAATATTTGATTATATGTTTGTTTTTTTCGAAAATAAGGTATCAGCCCGTCCAGTAATCTTATCTATTTTAAAAGCAGATATTCTTTTTGATATAATATATAGGTATTTCTTTATCAAACCTAAAGTGACGTCAATTCAAAATAGTAATTGCTGTCAAACTTTGGTTTGATTCATGTACCAAGTTTATTCTTGGGTCTTTTAAACTATTTGTGTACCAGATTTCATCCAAATCCGTTCAACCGTATTTGCGTAAACGAGTAACAAACATACAACATCTAAACATACAAACTTTCACATTTAAGATATTAGTAGGATGTAGTGTGTTTTTTATCTAAAAGATAGAAATATAATTAGAGAAATAAGCTGACTAATTACAGGGAGGAGCTATTTGAGATACCAAAATATTTGAAATAATTTCAATAATATGAATGCCAGGATTTGTTCCTCAGTTGTAGGTATTAAAATATATATTGTGAAAGGCACTTTGCAATGCCATTAATTTCGCAACGTCCTTGTCTCTGTTCATTTACGTTTACTCTAAATGAGATATGACATTTGTTATATTAATTATCAACTCCTACTTCCTTCACCGCGATGGGCGATACGCCACAATTACCCAATAACCTTGATAACTAGAATAAAAATAGATGCTTAATTAAACTATAATACTATACTCGATAATACTAAAGTGACCTACGACGATACACAAAAGTAACACACCTGAGTAAACAGTACGTGTTATAAAGTAAACAATGCGTTAATACAAGAAAATGACAAGATTGCCGTTTCAAAATCATTATTTTGTATTAGACAAAACGAAAACAATATGTTTTTCCTCTACTGCCATGTTTTTTTAAACGTAGCCCCATATTAGGATGTATTCCTGTGTCGTGGGTGCGTTTAGAAACATGAAAGTTCATATACACAAATACCCAGACCGGAACAAACAATTATGGATCTCACAAAGATTTGTCCCGAGCGGGAATCTAACCCGCGAAACTCTTAACCACTGCACTAAATCGTCCGTCAGTTGGTTTACTGTGCTTGGTGCGGTTGGCAATCAAGGTCTTAGATTCGAGTCTTAGAACTGACTTATTCTTATAATAATTATAAATCAGGCTATACTTCCTACCGCTAGGCAAAAGCCTTCTCTCACAAATCGAGGTGAGATTAGATCGCGGTGAGAGACATTAGGTCATACTACACCAGACGGACCCAGTGCGGATTGGTAGAGGCAGGTTTATGGCCACCTGCTTTTGGAACTTATCAAACCGCTTATAATAAGGCTTATAAATTTTCTTAACGAGTATCCCATTAAGTGGTAGCCGGTACTTTATGGCCTACCATGCCTTCCAAAGCACTAAGAAGATTAAATATTAAAATGCAACAAATTCAGCCATATCAGACTAACCCAGTCAAACGCTGCTTAAGCTTGGTGATAGTTAAAGGAACAACGACTTGGCATGCCTTTTGAAAATGAAAATGTTACATATGGTCATCCATGTTAGACTGAGCGTGTCGAACGCTGTATAAGCTTGGTGATAGCTAAGAACATCAGCTTGTACAGCATACACGAGCGTAACATAATTCTTTTTCTATCGAAGAATTTACACTAGCAAATGTCTAGTGTGTTAGTTATCAATAGACTTACACCTAGTACATATGAACTAAGATCGTGCCAAAATATGGGTGCTGGTCCTCTGACTCACCCTTAAAGCTTTAAAGAGAACAATACATTGTTTCAAAACCCGCAGGTATCAATGAATTGGAGTGTCACGGTGTCCTATGTAACCGGATAGAGCTAAATAGTGGGCAGCGAGCGTGAAACCAGTATTGGGCAATGGCCGCCAAGATACGCCATGCGTACTTATAGAGTTGCCACGGCCCTTATTCGTTATAACCAAACATAGGGCGTTACGATAAAATGTGAGATTATCCCACTTGAGAAGAGTTGAGCAAAATTTAAATATTATTAAAATATTTTGAATTTTATCGCGGTTAATTTTTGGTCTTTTAAGTTACCGACGTTCCGAAGTGTTCTACAGCACCCAGGTTCACGGGAGGGGCTGAGGCGTTTGAAGTCGAAATGTCATTCCGAAGTACGTTAAGGGGATTATTTAAGTTGTTAATGATTAATTGCCTCGTCGGTGTAGTGGCAAAGCGTATCGCTTTGGGATTAGGAGGTCCTGGGTTCAAATCCTAGGTCGGACAAATATAGTTTTTCTAACGAAAAATTCGGATACTGAGTTCTTAGATTTACGCGAATATTACACATGAAATAATGGGTCCCTCCCGTGACCATGGGTGCTGCAAAGCACTCGAAACGTCGGGAACTAAAAATCAAAATATAAACCGCGATAAAATCCGTAAAATAGTTTTATTTCATGAAAAATTCGGAGTCTGGAATTGTGCCCGGTATATGGCAATAGGCTCGCCCCCTATTACATGGGAACTTCCATCGTCGGCGTAAAGTGAGTGTATTCAGTACGCTTCTGTGACCCCCGCTTGGGGAATATAGGCGTGACGGTGTGTGTTAATGATTGATCCCATGATTGAAATAAATAACGATAATTTGATGAAGTAATCGTAACGCACCGCGTTACGTATAAAATAAGTCAGCGAATACGGGCCCAAGTTCGAAACTGGAGACAATCGATTTCTGATGTCGCAATTGTGAGAATCGAGTATTTATTACAATAAAATTTGTATCGTCAACGATTAGTTATGGTGTAATGTTTTAGGTCTCATTGAGGTTTTTTTCTTTATGCTAAATAAGTTTCTGATTAAATTTATTTATACCTTATGCACTAATGTATATAGGCGGACTTAATGCCTACGGCATTTTCTGCCAGTCTACCTTCGGGTGGTGTGAGACAAGTGTGGTAGGTGCGAGATTACAGATTAAGAGATTAAATTATATATTAAGTAGATTATCAGCAGGTGCTAAAGTGGTCTCTGTAATATGTTATGATACAATCGTGTTATAAAATGCTTCATAAATGATTCGTGTAATAAAATGTTTCATCGTCATGAAGCATTTTATTATATGAATCGAGATGGTCCAAGGCCACTGATATATCGTCATATATCAGTGGCCTTGGACAATCTCGACACCTTGACATTAAATCCTACAAACTATTCTAGTAAACAATAAGACATTAGTTATGTAGGTACAGAAATGTGTTTACGATCCTTCAGTAATGCTTATGAGTAGGTATAAGAATAAAAACTTGAAAAACATTGCTTACATCACCTTTCTTATCTTAGAACTCAGTAAAAATTTCGTCTTTCAGGCCATTCCGATCTCGGTCTCGAACCTATTCGCGCCTTTATTAAAAAGGCGACAACTTGATATTTCGCGGACGCGACCAATTATAAAAATCTGCTCATCTTAGCCGCCGCCGACTACGAACCTGACTCCCCTCCTATCAGCCGTTACCACAATACGCAGCATGTTCTCACGGACACTCCCGATGTCCTTACGGCCCTTCTTTCGCATACAGATACCCCACACAGGATCAGACACTGACCTCGCCGGCGAGGTCCAGAATCCCTTGCCCACCGGCCGGTGCTGAGCACCACGGCGAGACACCTAGTATAAGCTCTCCCCCATAGCGACTGCCCAAGACCAGGCCGTTCCTCCTTGAGGCGCCCTTGATTTAGCTGCCCCCTTGCTCTCCTGGCTCGAGCGTAGTGGTTGCACGCTCGCCCTCTTGTCCGAAGCTATGATGCTAGCTTGTATGAAGCTGTAAAGGCCCCGCGGCCAGCAGCGTAGATCATTCACACGGGGTAGGCAGAGAGTACAGATTTCCAACAGGTTATTTCCTAATTAATTAATCATCTATTTTTTTATTTATGAACGAAGTTAATAAGTATACTTAATTAGCGATTTTCAATGGCAGTTGTCAATTTACATTGAACTTAAAAATTATTTACTAGAATTTATCGAATTGATTTCATATATCGATTGCCTCGCTGCTCGAGGGTACAGTTTAGCAGGTACCGATTACACCCCTGTCATCCCAACTGGGGTCATCAAATTACACTTATAAACGCTTCAATAACACACTTTTAAATTCGCTACTAATACTAATTCACACACAATATCTTCCACAAGATCCCTTTCAGGGTTGGTAGAGATGACACAGTTCTATCTATCTATCTATATCATCACGCTAGATCCCTTGCGGGGTAGGCAGAGAGTACAGAGTTCCAACAGGCTCTTTCCTTACTCTCTGGCTTCCTCTACGCTGTTGCGAATACGGTCGGTCAGCTTTACTCCGCACATCTTTCGCAGAGCTCGCATTTCCACCGCATTTATCCTACTTCAGAGTTCCAACAAGTTATTCCTTTATATAGAGATCTCGCTTTCTCCACTTTCATAACCTATACCAATTCAATAAACTTATTAAAAAAAATAACTATACTACCACCTTCACGAGCATGCCATTCGGTTTATACTATTTAGGTACTTTTTACGTCAAACTGCAACCAGCAGTGTGCCAAATCAAGCGAGACTTGGCCACATGCATTTGCCGTGTTAAATTAGGACAAGGCCAGTACTTTTCGTTGCTTAAACAGTGCTTAGCGCGTAAATGCATCGACCAATCAGCCCGTATGGTGTATTAGGGTTGTTAAAATGATTTAAATGTATATTTATGTAAATAATCTCAGGATATACATCTCCTGTATGAATCGTTTTTACTCATGATTGCTTCTAAAGTCAATAAACCGCAACACCTGTAATTATAAGTAATAATGTAGCCCAATAAAAAGTATACTGTATGTATCTGGAGATTAACTTGATAACTCCCAATAGTAAGGACTAGTATGATTGCTAAGTACTGTAATAGCGCCACGCATTCCAGCGGATAAGTGATCAAAAGGCGACTGATGACCACAGGATTTAAATCAATTTTGGTGAAGTATGGACGTTTAGAATATATATAACAATATAATAATATTAGCCCTGTTAAGAAACTATCCCACTGTTGGGCACGGGCCTCCTCTCAGGCTGAGAGGGTTAAGGCCATAGTTCACCACGCTGGCCCAGTGCGGGTTGGCGAACTTCACACACCTTCAAGAAACTCTCAGGCATGCAAGTTTCCGCACGATGTTTGCTTTCACCGTTAAAGCAAGTGACAGTTAACTTTTAATACGCACATGCTTTCGAGAAGAAAGGGGTGCGTGCTTGGGTTTAAACTCGAGACCTTTGACTTTGCAGTCAAACGGTATAACCACTAGGCTATCACTACTTTATATGACAATATATTAAACAATACTGCCCGATTTTTTTTTTAATAGCTCATACTACGTCTCATACTAGGCACTATTTTTGTGTTGTGAGCGCATTTAAAAACATGAAATTCACGTACACAAACATCTTGACCGAAGCAAATATTCATGGGTCACATAAAGCTTTGTTCCATGCGGAGATCCAAAGGTGACTACTCTATCATATGAGTGGAGTGACCTACTACGTTTTAACCACTAGCTTAAGATTTTTTGACAGCAAAATATTTGTCGAGGTCGATGAAGCCCTTGCCCGCCGGCCGGTGCAGAGCACGGTGAGACACGTAGTATATGCCCTCCCCTATACCGACTGCCCAGGCCGAGGCCGTTCCTCCTTGAGGCGCCCTTAAGCTAGTTGCGCCCTTGCCCTTCTGGCTCGAATGTAGTGGTTGCACGCTCGCCCTATTGTCCGGTGAATCTATAAGGGCCCCGCAGCCAACAGCGTAGATCATTCACACACACAAAAAGTAAACCTTTGAGTGTAGATAGATTTGTTATGTGGAGTGTGGAAATAAATACAATAATACTTAATTAATTCTCATGAAATACTTATGACTGCCTCGTTGGTCTAGTGGCAAAGCGCATCGCTTTGTAAACACGAGGTCCTGGGTACGAATCCTAGGTCGGACAAGTGTAGTTTTTCTAACGAAAACTTCCCAGTACGAGTCCGGAGTCGGGAATTGTGCTCGGTATATGGCAATAGGCTCGTCCCCTATTACGTGGGACCTCTGCCACCCCCGTTTGGGGAATATAGGCGTGACGGTGTTTCTTTTTTTTTATGAAATACTTATCGGGCAACCCTAGTTGAAGTTTTGCATTTAACACTCGTACAGTACTCAAGTGATTACGTTCTGATAAGCCGGAAGCGGTATCTACGAACCGGTTTGGGAAGTTTTTGAAAGGTGTTACCTGAGTTACGTGAAGTCCAGTATCGAAGTTCGGATTGTTGTTACGACATGTCGACAACTTGTGCTAATTTAATTAATGATGTGGGGTTGCGTAAATAGAGTGTAATTTCACCAATCTGCCCTGGGTCCGTGTGGTGGAGTATGACCCATTCTCTCTTACCTTGTTTTTATAAGAGAAGGCTTTTGCCAGCATTGGGACGTATTTGTTATAAATTGATGATGTAGGTATAGGAGCACGAGGATCTTTTGGATGACATTGACAGCGGGGCGTTGGCGAAATTAGGGTTGGTGAAATTATCATAATCATATGATATTATCATATCATTTAATAAAATTTTCCTACTCCCAAGGAAATATTTTACATGATGACAGTGTTAGTATCGATTTTGGCCACCGGCCAAAAGATTCTTGTATGAAAATGTATTTTATATCAATAAATTTAAACAGTTATCGTGACAATTTTAATGGTTTATGTTTCTAAATTCGGTCAAATATCAAACTTAATGGTATTACTAATTACTTTGACTTGCGTAGGCGCTGGAATATACGATCTAGTTATAGGACCATGTCGTGTTCTTTTGATTCCGAATGTTATCTTATAACAGAGTTCTTTAGTTACGGGAAATAATCACAATGGGACTTCAGTATCTTACGCTACTATTATTGTTGTTCTATTTTTAAGTAAAATGTTGGGATCACACCACAATTTAAACCTGCGACCTGCATTTACAAACACATAGTAAATGCATAAATAGTAGCATAACCCACAGTTTCTTCCGGAGTTAAAATTCGCTACTATCATGTACTGGTCTATACTCACACCACTAAGTCATTACCTAAATTTAACCTTCAAAGTTCGAAAAACGAGGATAATCGGACAAAAAACTCGGTCCCCTTTTAAATAAAAAAAAGTTTCTTTATTTTTATACCGAAATTAAACAAAATCTGATGTCGAAAAAAATATACAAATGATATAAAGAAGTATGGACGTTAATAAACTAACATATATAAAAGTGACTTTTTCAGAATACCTCATTCAGTTCACGGTACCGATGGTAAAGCATTAAGGTCGGTTGTTTATGGAGGAATGCAGTCGGAGAAATGTTCTGACTAAACAGTTAGGCCTACTTCTTAACTTAACCATGTTGTTCTAAACAGCGTGACGCCTTAACAAACACGTAAATTGCGTAATGGTCGCGTTGCCTTTGACGAGTGCAGTAAATTATTTTGAATTTAGTCTATGAATTTTGACAAAATTATACACTGCCATGCCATTAATTACTTGAACAAAGAAGGGAATATTTTATTTTACGTATGATAGACTTAGACGTCAACTCACACTAGTTTACTATACAAGTGATTTATATAAGTATGTACTATGCATAACTTTGCATTCCAACTGTCCAGATTTAATTGATTGAACTTAAACAAGTCCAAGTCATAGGTGAGCCTATTCCCGTTATGGTTTTAAGTTCCTTTACAAAAGGAGGCGGGCTTTCACTAGAAGCAGAAGGGAATTATTCTAATTAGTGGTCGCCCATTGGTCGAAATTCGACCTACTCTTTCATCGTTTGCTAGTTATGTTTGACATTCAGTAAGACTATAGACAAATAATATTAAAGACAAACAATGTTAATCTATTCTCAATTTGACCACCGACTTTAACAATATACAAAAAAGTTTATAGAGTGTGTGTCAAATACATGGTAGTGTGTGTAATGTTTTTTTTTATTGATTTAATGTATTTTTTATGCATAATTAAAAGAAAATATTAGCATTCTGCACCCCTTCTCTATATAAACTATAAGTGTGGAAAATTTCATATTCCTCCGTCCGCGCAATTTTCGTAAAAAGAGGTACAAAGTTTTTGTTTCACGTATTAATATAATGATAAGTCACTAAAAATATTCACAAAATTATGCAGTAAGTTACTTAATTTGCATATTGAGATAATCTCACTGCTACAAAATAGGCTGTATAATATGAAAAAAGTAGTTAGTTATTTTATCCGATTGTGCATTTAACATGATTACTGATAGAGAAATTACTTAAAAATAACTTTCACGGAATTCCGCTTCAATAAAACCATGACTATCCCAAAAATAAAGAAAAATGGTTAACTCAACCGTTCCGTGACTAACTCATATTGTTTTTTGGCTATTTTTACCAAATCCAATAGACTGTGAGATCTTTTATTTAAGTAATTAAACTTCTATAATCATAGTGTAATCAGTTATATAATAAGGAAGCGAGCAGTGTGTATAACAAACATTAATTAATTCGTTGTGTTCTTAGATCTGTTCATACGTAATCGAAATTCAGTTTGAGGGGGCTTATCTGTGTCGATACGAGTTTTACTTTCATAGCAAATTGGTTTGATGATGTAATTTGAAAATTAATAGAAGCGTAACTTGTAATGATATGGTACAAGAATTGGGGCACGTCTGTGACGCATAATAAACCTGAGTGTTTTATTTTTACGAGGTTTTAGTTTTTGCTTGTTTTTGGGAAGGTAGTTTTGTTCTTAATGGGTTTGTACAGTATTGCCTTGTAACCAAGTGAATTTGATTTAATAAAATATATTTATAGATAATTTAAAAGTATCTATTTTACGACTTTGTACTTAATCTGTTTTATCTTTTATGTATATGATTCATATCCTCATTTAAAGTTGACATTTAAAATAGAATTAAATGTTGTATCAATTAAGGTCTAATCTAAAACGTAGGTAAGATTAAATGGCGGTTATTAAAAACCAATTTAAAGATGACACACGTTAGAAATATGTGTATGACACCGTCACGCCTATATTCCCCAAGCGGGGGTGGCAGAGGTGTACTAGTACACCCACGTTTCGCCGACGATGTTAGGTCCCATGTAATAGGGGGCGAGCCTATTGCCATCTACCGGGCACAATTCCAGACTCCGAACTTGCACTGGGAAGTTTTTCTTTAGAAAAACTACACTTGTCCGACCTAGGATTTGAACCCAGGACCTCGTGATCACAAAGCGATGCGCTTTGCCACTAGACCAACGAGGCATTCACAGGCAAATATGTGTATGAAATCTTAAATATTTGACTATTAGGTGCATTCATATAAAAGTACTCAAATCTTTCAAATGGAGTAAATAACCTCATATTGCGATGTCCTTGAATCGTGTGAATATCTTTAGTAACTAACCACAAATGAAAATAGTGAAGAAAATAATTAAATGTTCAGTAATATTTTCGGTTCACTATACAGTCATTGAGCATCAATGGATGAATAGTCACGCAATACCTCAAGTGGGTTAAACAAACACTAAAGTAACAATGATTCTTTATAAATGAGAGTAATTTGCTTCGGTCATGGACAAATTGCGTCGCTATCAGTATGTAATCTTTGTAGTGGGAACGAAAAAACACTTCTATAAGGGATATACTACATCAAATCGCGGGCAGGCGTATCGATCTTTAAGGCTGTGGTCCGAATCATGTTACTATCGATATAAGCGTTCGAACACGGAGTAAGTGCTCCAAAATGTTAGCACACTTGTATATTTCGGTAAGAATATACATTTAAGAAATATTATTTGTAGTGACATTGGTGTTATATGGCCTGCAGAGAAAATTTAATAATTTTTATTGATTAGCATTAAGTTTTAAAGATTAAGATGCACTGGTTGCACTTGAATTTTTAAATGTAATTTCGTTTTGATTTGGTATTGTGTAGCTATCTATGTACTATTTATTGGGTTGACTGTAAAAAATACTTTTAGCCATACGATTGCAAATTCTGTTTTATTTTAGAAATTGTTACTTTTCTATAGAATTTGACAACTTAAAAAAGAACACTCTATTTATCTGTAGCGACTTATATCGTTAAAATAATTACACATTTTACATGAAACGGACGCCTGTGATTAGTCCATAAAAGAGTACATAATTGTTGACGCGTATATTGCGAATTCACTTCCCGATTATACCTATCAAAGGTAACTTGGTGGCATTGAAAGTACTTTTTTTTTGTCCCGATAGGTCAAAGACATCGCGCCCATCGTCACAATACCTTTCGAGCAAATACTATGCATGCCTCTGTGTGGCGAATACCTAACTTCATGCAGAAGCTTAGGGTCAAGATTCTTGAATATTTATTACGTTAAATGTTCTTTGAATATGGATAGGCGACTTCTTTGAGACGTACTTGATTTTATCGGGGGAAAATTTCTTAAGGCAATACATAAATGTGGAGTTGATGACATCAAAACTGTAATATATTTTCTACTTTTTTAATGTAAAGTCTGTTAGTTCTTAAGTGGTCAACTTTATGAACAAATATCATGTGGCATCTAAAGAGACTAAAATTTATGCGGATGGGACAAAGTGCAAGGATTGGGAATTTAATGAATGAATAAAATAAATGAATTTTGGTCTGTATCAAATTTATTCTCTGTATCACGCAATATTTGTTTATAAAATTGGCTACTTAATAAGAAATAGACCATACCTATCATATTTTCACAAAAATTGTAAGATTCTTATTGTGTTAAAGAGTGTCATCTTAGCTACACTTAATATAATGAACGTATTCTTACCACAACTGTTATATTAAATGTGCACTTAATTACATATATTATTATTTACCTACCTACCGCGCCGATTACCTACACTTAATCATAATGATTTAGTTGATAAGTTAATTAGAGAAAGCCTCATTTAAAATATTTAAACAGTAAAAAGAACTTTCAAAATTGTTTAGAAAGAATAATGCATCATTCCATTAACGAGACTAATAATTAAACTCGGCCTTTACGTAACCAAGCACATACTAATTAACTTTTTTTCTGTTAAGTCCATTAAAATAATGACAACTCACATGAAATACACTACTATCAAACTCACGCTACCAAGAAGAATACCGAGGTATCCCCTTAGGAAAATCTTTAATATTCCGTTGTGCAGAACCAATATTGGACGACACTCACCACTGATTCGAATATGTAGCGAGTACAATACCGTCTGAGAAAACTCAGAAAACATGGTAATTTTGATATTTTTCACCAATCTTTCAGTAACTTTAGGAAGGTCGGTAGGTCTCACTCTTATTTTATTTAAATTTTTAATTTAATTGTACCTATTTTGTTTTCAATTGAATTCTGTAATTATGTTTTCGATTATTATTATTTAATAACTGGACATATCAATCGTAAATCAAGAAATGTTGTGTACATTTAAAAGATTATAATATTGTTGAATGCTATTTGTAAATTGTTCTCGCCGATCCCCCCGATGCTGTTCTCTCCGATTCCCCCGATGCTTTGTCATCCATTCTTTCCGCTCAGAATACGGGCAACGACGACGTATTCGTAGATACCCTCCCATAGCCGGCGGTTGACCGGTGCACTTAGTAGTGCACCCCGTCCCCCCACAGCGACTGTCCCAACCGAGGGCGCCTCTTCAAGGCGCCCTCGAGTATGTCGCCCCTTGCCCTTCTGGCTCGAGCGTAGTGGTTGCACGCTCACACACACACACACTATTTGTAAATGTGACATATGAATACTGTTGATGTGCCTAGTATAAATAAATATACTATTGTCTCTTCGCGAATTGTTAATCGTGACATAAATTATGATGGATGTAATCTACAGGTTTTATGAACACGACATTAGATTGTATTTGGGTTCCTTTTGGTATGCTATGTGATATTGACAGATTTAATTTAGTTATGGTTTCTTAACGTTTGATCACAATATGTATATAATAAGGCGCTTGTATTATTTTGGGACCAAGTTGCTCTTAACGATTACCAAGGTACCGCCGGCCTGAGATAGGTAACCGTTTGTGGCATTTTCATGTTCGAGCGCTTTCGTGCTTCGGAAGGCACATTAAGCCATTGGTTTGGTATGGTATTGCCATCATTAAGAACACTGCGGGCGCAAAGCTTTACGAGCGCCTCAAATATTAGATTTAAGAAAGAATGTTGGTAAGTTTATCTTCATTTACTAGCAGCCTGATGAGGATAGCATGTTATTTCGAGATGGTAACGTTGCGTTAAATTATTCATGATAGCTACAGTCCTAAGTTTAAACAGATAACACTTACCCTGTAAACTTGGTGCAGAGGCAGGTGCGGCTGGCGGGGGCTGCAGCAGCGTCGGTGGGGGCCTCCGTCTCCTCGGCACATGGAGGCCGGGGGCTGATGCCGCCCGGGTCGCGGTACGGAACCCGGGTGCGCGGTACCGAGCGGACTTGACCGGCCCGGCGGGAGCTGTGTTCGTACCCGTGATCGAAGGGAGACGGGGGAGAGAGCCGGCGCGTTGTTCTTCTTCGGACTGTGGGGAGAAGTGGGTCAGTTGAGAATTGTAGAACATCATGATGAAACATGCACGCACAGGAAGTGAGAGAGGTCTACAAGAAAAGAATCTTTAGGTGTTTCTAGGTGAGCTAGCTATTATAAATTTTATTTAGTCATGAAAAAGAAACAGAGATATAAACATCTCTGTCTACGGAAAAATAAGATTATAATAGCTTTTGTTAAAGAGATTGTGGTATAGGTCCAGGCGGGACGACATACATAGATAGAGAGAGAGAGATAATGTAATGAAAACTTATGAAGAAACATTAAAGTAAGTGTACTTAGCCAACTTCCATATTTTTTAAAAAGGCCGTATTGAGCGGCTACAGAGGGTCAAGTATGTTGCAGACTATTTAAGATTTAAACAGTAACATGTACGTTTCGAATAGTTAGTATTGTTATTGAACAAAGACATCAAAAACGATCAGAGCTGCAAGGTATTCGATAGCCGTACATTTTTTTTATCATTTAAGAAAACAACATAATGCTCAATGTTTAATCATAGCCCCACAAATCTGTGCAACTAGTTGACTGTGGGGTTAAGTCTAAAAAACTTAATATTGTTACGATTACAATGCACCCCGATATCTCGTAAACCCCTTATCGGGGAACGTTAATTTTAAAATGCATTACACACACTTAGGTCCCCTAGCGATCTGTCTAGAAAGATCTAGAATCCGCGCTTAAGTGCTGAAACGTCTAGAAGGTTCCTTCTTTTTAATTATCGCCGGCGCGCGGTCGCAGTATACAAGTACCTATTTGTTCATGTACAAATAGGTATGTAATAATAATACCACTTTGTGGGCCGCGACGGCTATTGTTAGATGTACTTCTATCGATGTACTTAGAGGGTTCGCGTCAGTTCTAGAACTCTCATACGAGTATGAAAGGTACACAGAGCGCGGGGACGGTCACAGTCTCTTCGGAAGCGACAGCGATCAAATCGGAGAAAAAGCGATCTAAGTGGAATACACCGGCGAATTTAGTAACGATATACGGATACTACGAATGACTCAGGGACCCGGAAGCAATATTTGGGTACTAACGAGAGTAGTGCTAGTGTGTGTCTTGTGCTTGTGTGTACTTGCATTCGACGTACTGTTTTGTGTATACAGCACCTAATAAAGTTCTTCGCACATTATTCGGCATTTTATTACCCCGCAAACGTAACAATATTATGGTAATACTAACTTAGCACAAACTTAGATAATGCTTTTTCAGTTTTCTTTTAAAAAAATTTATATAGGCTCGCCCCTTATGGTCGCCGGCGTATTAAGTGGCAAAGGTACATCGCACTTATAACTAGATGACGACCGTTGGGGCAGAGAGATTTTCGAGTGTTAATCATATCCGGAAGACGTGGATGGTCTCCATAAGATTGACCATAACCTGATGAAGGTGGTGGGTAAAAACTGGACGCGTAAAGCACAAAACCGTCGTGGCGATTTTTAGGGGAAGCCTTTGCCAGCAGGAGCTCAATGTGCCTTTAAATAGGGCAAGTAGCACCAAAATACTACTGAAAAAGCTGGCCTCTCAAACCCTTGCAACTCATGGGTACATTCCACGTCTAACACATTGGCATGCGAGCCATCTACTTAAAGGAATCGGTTGCTCAATAACAATAGCTTAAAGCCCCTACAAGCTTATTGCTTCAACAAGAGGAATTGGAATCAGGGTAGCTCTAAACCTCTCCACTATAAGTGTATCACTGTGTAGAAACAGACACTTGCACAATATCTGTAACAAGGCTGTTATAACTTAAATTTAATGTAAGAGAGTTGTAGATATACACATTTATAGCTCTGTCTCCTATACATGGCAAAGTAAGATTAACATAGTTTTGTTAAAGACGTTATGGTAACTCCTCTGATGATGTATAATAAAATTGTATTCTTATTTTATTTTCAAATGATGTAAAGTATGTATTACGTTTATGAACGCATTATTGTTTATTCCATAGCGTATTTACACAGTTACCTATTGTAAGACAAATTAACCTCAAATGTTAACAAAGCACTGGTGTCAGTTTTCGGTACAAAAGTGATTGTGTACCGACAGAATATATTTTACGTGCGTCGTTAAACTTAGGCTAAAGTAGCGGTCGCGTAACGACCTTATCTGGCTAGCCCACCCGGATCCTTGTGCCTTACAGCTTTATTATACCAAGTTACTTTATAGTCTGTCGGTTTAGGTATTAACCCATGTAATGTAAAACAAAAAACAAAAGAAAACATTAAATAAACAACGTTTCAAATGTCACTTTGTCGTGTTAAAATACGTTGTACTAAATAAAGTTTATTTTAAAAGAAATGATAATTTCCTATTTCATTTAATGAAATAACCATTTCATTCATTTTTAAAATATTTTCATAGTTTTTGTTGTTTACCTTTAGTTGAAATTGAATACCTAAACTGACAGACTATAGGTACTATACTTTTGATACTACGTTATACGTAATTTGATTTAATAGCTAACCGCTAACATAGAGAAAAGAGTGAGTGCAGGAAACAGAGTGAATGGTGCGATGGGAAAGCTACTTGGGAGCCGGCTACTTAAGCCAAAAGGCGCAGCTGGCCATACATAACGGAGTGCCTGTCCCAACGCTGTTATATGGCAGCGAGAGCTAGGTATGTAAGAAGGAGAATGAAAGTAGAATAAATGCGGTGGAAATCGCAACAGCGTAGTAAGAAAGCGAGTAGGAATTAAAGATAGTATCGGTGTAAAGATGAGAAAGGGTATGCTCCGTTGGTTCGGGCATATTGAAAGAATGTCATAAAAAGAATGACAAAACAGTTATACAATGCGAAAGTGGAAGAATGTACCGGGAAAGACCTAGACTATCTTACCTTGACCAAATAGACCGAGTCTTATCTGAAGGACAAGTCAAGAGTCTCCGTAACCGGCCAGCGTGTATGAGACGAACTATGAGAGTGAAGGAAGCCAGAGAGGTATGTAAGGAAAGAACCTGTTGGAACTCTGTACTCTCTGCTTACCCCGCAAGGGATCTGGCGTGATGATGTATTGTTGTTGTTGATATAATAGAAGAATAAAACTGTCACTTGATATTAGGAAGGGCTTTTGTTTTTTGCGGTAATGGCAACAACAAGCCAATTTTTATAATTTACTATTTATTCTATTAATACTTGACATTGGCGAAATACATTGTTACAGTGTGGGGTCATTCATTCAAATAAAAAAAGAATAATGTAAGAGCAAAAAGTAAGTGTGATTAAGCAGATATACTATGCGAAAGGTGAATTATTATTATTATTAGTTAGCCTACAGTGTCCCACTACTGGAAAAATGCCTTCCTCCATCTCCTCCACTCTATTTAGCTCTTCCCGCCATATCTTTCTGGGCCTGCCGCTACGCCGTTTATAATTGAGAGGAACCCAGGTAAATCATCATTATATTTATTTTCCATATGGAAAAAGTATTGCAAGGTAATCGCGGGGTACCGAAGTAGGTTGTAAGTTATGCCAGAATCCTATCGACTAAAAAGCCCCTTTGTATTTGGCATAATCCATTTTAATTCATGGTTTCCTCCAGAAAGCCCCCGGTGCGAAAATTATCGTGTTTATTCGTATTATTAACCGGAAAGCGATCAATCGATAAAACCAAAAACTTTCCTTAGAATTTTAATAACCTATATATAATTCTAGACACAACTTAGTGAAATAGACAGACTTTCACATTTATAATGTTTTGGACCCCGGAAACATAATTAACCATGAATGGCACACGGAAGCACTAAGCACTGTAACCTATAATTTGTACGTACATAAATATTCTTGCTTATGTTAACATGTGTCATGCAATTTCCATAATAAAGCCCATTGATTTTTTTAAACGTAGCCCATCTCTAGGAATCGTGGTGTCCTGTGTCGTGGGTGCGTTTACAACCATTAAAATTTACATATACACACACCCAGGCCGAAAGAAAGATTTGAGGGTCACACAAAGATTTGTCCCGTGCGAGAATCAAACCTGCGACTACTCAATCTCGTAGGCCGTGCATCTTAAACTATTGTTCACTGGATCAAGTCATCAGTCCATTGTTTTACACGTAGTTATAAAGCACTCATTTGTAGCTACTGTTGTACTACCTAATTACTTTCTGCGAACGACATCATTGTAACGAGCAGTTGAGTATTATCGCCATGTCACTATATCAGTTCCATTCGGCTAAAGCAATCTCTAGAGAAACTGTGTTTATGGCAAAGTGGAATTTTGACAGTCTTTAACGCTTATAGAAACGAAAAAACGTATAGGAATGATATTTTGCAATGAAAAGTCACGTAGTCAGAATAATACACTATCAATTGCGACAAGAGAAATTAACAAAACTTTTGCTAACGTTTTTAAATTACGGGTACTATTTTCCTTTTAATTTGGACCCCTTCTATCCCCTTGGTGAGATTTAGTTAGCTTTGGTGGGACTCCCCGTTTACCTTACGTGAGTTTAAGGCTCTAGTTGTTATAGATACTAAATTCTCTAAGTAAACGTTTTTAATACTCATGAGATTTTTTAGTGTGCAGGTTTTGTAGCGTGCACTCTAAAACAGTTACAGCAAAATATATTATTTTCTTTTTTTTATTATGCTTATAAAAATTTGTGTTTTTCAATAGTTGACGTTAGATTTTTTTCATTATGCTCCCCCTCGTTTAAATGAGATTTAATGAGATTGTACTCCAGTACCTCTTGCTCCCAATTTTTAGCTCAATTAATTAATGGATGCACCCCTAGGACCTCTGGAGTTTAGCACAAAATATAAAAGGCGTTCAATAGACACATAGCCACTGGTTCTTTTATATCAATACTTATACAACCGAGAAACTATTGAGTGTTGTAAAAAAGCATAACAAACATAAAATACACTTAAGTGGGTGATTGTACGTTTATTTCTTACACCAGTTAAGTAAATAGCTGTAACGTGAAGGTAACTGACGCAATAGTTTGAATGAACGGGCTTTTATGTACTATCCGTTAAATATTTATTTATTTACACACTCGCACTATCTTAAACTTATGGTACAATTTAGGATCTTGTAGACTATCTTACGTTTATCTTTGTTTGTACACGACATTGTAATTTTTACTACAATATACAATGATCAATAATTTAGGTTTGTTAACATAATAGCTGCAATGTGTTAAACCATATGCCTATATTGATACGTGCATGTGTTATAAACACTTCGAGTAGGTATCGGTTTCAATAATATTTTGTTGAATAAAATATGTGTGTCACATAAAAATTGATAACATATGAATGAAATTATGTTGTAAGTGTTTGTTATAAACTCACCTCTGCATCGGGAGCCGAAGCCCTACGCCTTCCTCGCCACAATCTGTCTTCACTGCCACTAATTGCCCCACAACTTCTCGAGTGGGACTTTTGTGCAGCTAATTCGGCGCCAGCAGGCGATCTCCGGGACTCAACCCCGCCTCCCAACGTACCCCTCGAGTCGGCAGCCAAGAGCGCAGACTCGAAGCTTCCACGCCATGAAAACCTCTCACAATCACTCGCGACACTTCCCCTACTAGCGGTCGCCTCCAAGATGTCATGAGATTTACTTCTTGCTAACGCTCCCGGCTCGGACGCACTGTCATCGTCTGTACTAGGCGATGCACCACCCGACACTTCATGCATTAACGCTACTAGTCTACCGCCAATATGCCGCATCACTTTCCCGAACATGGGAGGCGAACCTTCCCCTGCACGACCCAATGTTGCCGCTAATCTTCGATACGCTCCGACAGCGTCACGCTCTAATGAACCTGCGTCGTTATTTCCTCGGTCGAATTCATCAATTATCTCTCGGCAGCTATCCGATATTTGTTTTCTTAACGCGGATCTATTAACAGCTGTGCCTTCCAAATCGGAGCCCGCATAATCCGACGAATCATATGAGTCACTCCATGTGTCTTCGCTAGATAAATATTCAACAATTTCACGTACTTCTTCGTCTCGTATACCCGGAACTGTTTTCATCAATCGAGTTAATTCACTTTCAAAGTATAATAGTTGAGGTGGTTTCGGCGGGCGCGAACTTTCCGAGTTTGATGACGCTGGTGTAGAGGTCCGCACATTCGTTGTGTGAATCATTTGCTTGAAAAATTGACGCATTTTCGTCATCATTAGATTGGTTTCCTCATCGGATGACCAATTGTTAAAGCTATCTTTACGTACTAAGGGGTTTTGAGGCGGACGAGATGATGGAGGGCCTTCTACGCGTTCTTCGATATCCGGTCTAATTTCTTCAGTAATTTCTTCTAATTCTATTTTGGGTTCATGAGATCTGGCAAACTCGGAACTGGAATCACCATTTCTTAATAAGTCGTCGCAGCTACCCACAAAGCCGCTATCTCTACTTGTTTGTTTTTTAGATTCAGAGAGCTCAGATCCTAGCGGTGGGAATTCGGGTCGGGGTGATAACCTGCCGTCTTCACCCTCCGAAACAGACCTTGTATCGTCACGGGTTTCCTCAGTGAACTCAGCTGATTGCCGCCGATCATCTGCGGGCGAACCACGTGTTTTTTTGCTTTGTTTTTTCCTTTTCGATTCACCTTGCATGTCCAGTCTTTCGGAAGAGTCATGCCTGTCCTCAGTTTCTGTACTTGATCCGTCTGAAACTTCTTGAGTATCTTGAGAAGGCTCTTCTCCTGTCAATAAATTGTCTAGTGACGACGAATGTGAACGTGGGGTGCCTCGGGCGCGAACTAGGCGCTTTCTACGTTGTTCCGGACTTTGCCTGCCTTCACTGTCGCTCCCGACACTTCCTGAACCATCTGAATCGCGCCTTTCTTGATTGAAACCCATGAATCCAGAAAGGAAATACTTCTCCAAACGTGACGACACGAGTTCATCACTATCGCCATTGCATTTAGGCTGTTCGTTATCCACAATCGATTCACCACCTTCACTACACACACTTGATGTTTCAGACACTGCTTCCTCGTCATCTCGAACGTTTCTTCCGTCACCCAGGCCAAAGAAAAAGTATTTTTCTAACTCTGTAGCTGATATGGGTCGTGGTTTTTTTGTCGTTTGTTCCGTTTCGCTTTCTTCGCAACTTTCTTCGACAATCGTGTGTAAAGTGAAGTCTATGGAACGCCGACAGTAAGCGAAATCTTCCCCTCGCATAGGTAGAGAAGCTTCATCCCCCGAATCGGAGTCAGAGGGTGATGTGACCTCGTCCTCATTGTGGCTAACGTCCTCGACCCACGAATCGTCGTCTGCGAGCCCCTCCTCGAGGCACACGACCGCCGAGAGAGTGTCGGCATTGCTAACAACAGTCACTCCGCCCGAAGGCTGCGCCGTTTCGTCGTCAGATAGTCGTTCGTCTGTTTCGTCTTGTTGTGCGGCGGTGTTAGGTTCTGAAATGTTCTGAGAGTTCGTGTGATGCACTGTGACGTCGCGCATGAGCCGCGTCGTGTCTGACGTGACAACGGAGACGCGGTCGTGCGTTATCATAACGCGGCTAGTAAAGCGCGCGGAACCGTCCGCACGAGCCGTACGCGAGCGGCAAACTGTTGTTGCGGCGGCAGGTGCGCACGCGCCCCCCTCCGCGTCCGAGCAAACCGGCCCGACACCGTGCATTTTCTCCTCCTCTTGGTCCTCCATTAATTCTTTCTTCAATAGTTCACTAAGTGTTCGTTCAATACCTTTAAACAGGTCTATTTTTTCCGCGGGCGGTGAACTCGCATTGTCGAGACTGGGCTCCGGTGATGGTGCTAATTTTGATAATGACCCGCTCGGAATTTCTACAGAAATTAATCCCTCATTATTTTCTTTCTCATGAGGTAATTCTACCGAGACTTTTACTTTCATATCGCAGTCTGAATTGAAGGTATCAACAAATGAATCGTTGTCGGTGTTCTCTGATGTACTTTGATACTGATTATGGCTGTTATCTGTGTTATTTTTGTTATCATAATCGTTATTACTTGAGCTACACGATGCATTAAAACTGTTAAACGTTTCACATGTTTCACTTTGCAACATATTTTCATCACAGAATTTGAAGAAGTTTGATCGCTTGTAGCCGCCATCGATACTTTCTTCGTCACTGTTATTATTATATGGGATAACCGAATATTCCTCCGTAAATCTCACTGAATCCAAAAGCACAATATTTGAATTGTCGTCTTGTCTAACATTGTCATTTGATTCGTTACTGACATTGATTTCTTGTTCTCTGGGCACCTCCACGGCAATTATTTCTAAACTATCTGATTTCTTATCATAAGAATCGTCGCAATCTATGCCACTACTGTCAGCATTGTCTTCCAAATCTGACGACGAATCAGCTGGATTGACCACGAACACACGTGAGAATCTTCCCCCGCCACCACCTCCAGAATCGTCTGAATCTTCATCTGACGTGGCCGGTTCCTCGGGAGCTCCACTGGTAAGATCATAGCTCAGTCGAGCTACACCCGCCTCAGAATCGCTTGAATTAGCCGATTCGTTCGATGACGGGAAAGCTTTTTCCGCATCCAGATGATCGGGCATAGCATCGGCTTGGTCCGATATAACTGATAAAGAGTCCTCCTCGGCAATCACCTTGATTCCCACTGACGTTTCGCACTCGACTGGCCGTTCAATATTGTTATCTTTCTTATCGTTATCGTGGGGCTCGGGTGCCGGTGACGCTTCGGACTGTATCGCCTTATCGGTTCGTTCAACGGTGGTCATTTCGAGTTTATTCGTTTGCGACGATGTGGCGGCGGAGGCGGAGGCGGTTGCGGCGGCAGTGACAGCGACGGCTGCGGCCGTGGTGAGCCGAGCGAGGGCTGCGGCATCTAAAGGCGGGAAGCCGGGGTACGTGTTCCAGTGTGGGGCGGGCGGACCTTGCGTGGGGAAGGCGAGTAGTGCTGGCCAGAGGGCAGCTGGGACGGGGACTGGCACGGGAACGGGGACCGCGACGATACGGGGCTCGGCGCCGCAAGAGCAAGGCCGCGGGCAGACCTGTGGCGTGTGCTTGGGAGGCGAGGGTGTTGGGTGCGCCGCCGCCGCGCCCGGCTCGAAGTAGTCCCAGTCGCAATCGTCGGGCGCGGGCGGCGCGGCTGAGGAGGCCGTGGAGGAGGAGTCCTCCGTGTCCTCGCGACACGACGAGTCCGAGCTGAGAAACACGAGACGGTAGTCCTCGGGACGCATGCGACCGGTCTCCAGTTCGCTAGTCTCGCCCGGTTCGCTGTTCACGCCCCACTCTGAAAATAAAAACGGTTAATTGTTATTTAACAATTTTACGGATATTAACGACTTACGACAATACATGGGATTAAAGTCAAAACAAAATGAGGAATGAATTTAATTTTTCACTGCTTCCATAAATAATTATTAAAGATAATTCTATAAAAGAATATGAGATCGAGTAGTCGCGGATTCTATTACCGCTCGGACAAATCTTTGTGTGTTCCGACAAATACTTGTTTCGGTCAGGGTGTTTGTGTATGTAAATTGCATATTTGTAAACACACTAACGACAGAAATAATTCCTTTAGTGGGGCAACTTTTAAAATATATATATATCATCATCATCAGCCCGTGTCAGTCCACTGCTGGACGTAGGCCTCTCCCATGGCACGCCACTGAGCTCGATCTTCAGCTCTCCTTCTCCAATCCCTGCCCGCTGCCTTACGAATATCGTCACCCCACCTAGCTACAGGGCGCCCTATACTACGTTTGCCGACACGCGGTCTCCACTCAAGAACCAGTCTGCCCCAACGGCCATCGGTTCTGCGGCATATGTGACCTGTCCACTGCCACTTCAGCTATATATATACTGGCACCTAATAGAAATATTTTTAGTCGTGACTAAACATTTTTAAAAGGTAAGTTACATTTCCTATTATTCTCACGAAACAAGTATTTTAATGTACAATG
The DNA here is from genome assembly GCA_905147815.2 of Phalera bucephala. Lineage (NCBI taxonomy): Eukaryota > Metazoa > Arthropoda > Insecta > Lepidoptera > Notodontidae > Phalera > Phalera bucephala. The sequence continues at coordinate 16,613,857 of LR990612.1, forward strand.
TATTCTATGAACTTCGCTGTGTACTACCAACGCCTGTGGTTTACGTTATAGCACGCAGGTACCGGTTCGAATGTCTTATAACTAACAAAGGCGCTTGAAAAGTAGAACTTGTCTAATAGTTAAAATTTCAAAACAGCATTATCCTTTTGCCTTTTGTTTTGAAAAACGTGCTTTGGAATATCAGCCTACATTTCACGCACAAAAATAATTTACTGAATTTCATAATAAGTTATTAAAATTTTCGTTGTTTGGGTATATTAAGAAGGGACCAAAGTGAGTTCTTAGATTTACGCGAATATTACACATGAAATAAAACTATTTTTCGGTTTTAATTTTTAAGTTCCCGACGTCGCTCAAAGAAGTATGCAGTCTGTGAACATGTCCTTGACCGCACCCGCCATAACATCAGATTTGATAGACCACAAATCCTTGTGAAAGAACACCGATTCCTACCAAGGATGGTTCGTGAGGCTATTGCAATTAAAAAACATCCTAATTTCAATAGAGAAGATGGCTGGGTGCTACTACCATGGACTTGGGATCCGGTAATTAATATAATCAAATCCAAAACCAAGCATAACACTGCAAAACCTCAAGACACCGTGAGCTCATTCTGCGTAGATCGGACCAACAACAACAAAAATAATTAAGAAGTTTGAGGGTACCCCGGAACAACTTTGCCTATTGGACGTCTAACACCTCTGTCCCTCCCGTGACCATGGGTGCTGCAAAGCACTCGAAACGTCGGGAACTAAAAATAAAAAAATAAACCGCGATAAAATCCGTAAGAAAGTTTTATTTCATAAAATTATAAATTTCAGTACAAAAGTTGTTGATTATGCTGTTAATAATATTGTTATGCGAGGAAAGCACTAAAAGTGCTATATAAGTTACCCTGGATAATATAACCTAGAAAATATCTCGGTAGTCCGGAATGCCACAGCTACGCTCGCGATCATGCTAATGTTGGATCTGTAGAAAGCACGACGGACCCCGAGATGCTCTCGCGGTATCGTGAGTCGAAAGCGACATGCTACACGAATCCTGCTCTATGTGGAGGCCTATTATGACAATCGGTAGACAAATTAAGAAATAGATAGTACTTGACCAGGTTTTTTTTAAATAGGATTAAGCCCGCCCGCGACACATCCCTACCATTGTAACTCCTGTAAGTCACTATCCACAATGATCTCCTTAGATGACGCCAAGGTTTGAACCTTGGGGTATCACGAGAAGCGCTTTAATTGTCTTGGAAACCGCAACAAATTTAATTAGAAAGGAAAACAGGAGGAGTAGGAAAAATAAAATTTCACTTCACACACAAAAAATTGTCAGATCAGCTATAGAGATGGAGACTGCACCTAGGATAAGCCCAGTTGTATAGCATCACGGATACGAAAAAATCTTAACAGGGCCTATTTGTGAGCCTCATGTTTGATTCCAATAATAGGTATGACAAAAACGCTTGAAGGCACGGAAAATATCCCGAGTTTCTACAAGACCCGTGTAGTAGATTATCCCAAACGTATTTCGAAGACTGTGTAACATAATGGTACGCTCGTTGTACCAGAGACTGCAGTCCCAAGGGACGTGGTGTGCTGATTGTTAATACTGGAAGTTAGACGTGGAACACCGACATAGTGGTGAAGGTACCAGTTCAAAAGAGAATAATTTACCCTTTAACTAGGTTTTCTTATCTTTTAAGTATTATAGTAGTAGCATTATTAGATAACCGGACAAGTCGACGAAGACCTGGACCATCGGTTAAGAGCTTAAGCCACTGTGCCCACGGGATCGAGCGCAGGTTCCATCTCCACACGGGACAAATCTTTGTGCGTTTCACAAGTATTTGTTTCGGTCTGGGTGTTTGTGAATTTAGTGATTGGTAACGCACCCACAGAACCGGAATAATGCCTAGAGTGGGGTTATGTCTCTATTAAATCAAACCGATTAAAATCAAATATTTGATAGGGTTTAATCTTGTCTTTTAAGTATTATATTTTTAGCATTATAAACATTTTGCTCGATAGTCGGACGAGACAGGATTGCCCTGCTTTATGTGGAGGCCTATTGTGATTATCGGTAGATAAATTACGAAATAGGTATAGATAATATTTGGTTAGGTAAATATCGTCTTGTGAAGGCCTCTCATTACCCTTGAGTAATTATAGTTACTTTTCGATTAGTGAAATTCGTATTTAGACTTACTTGCAACTTTAATTGTCGTACGTCGTGTAACTATTTTGGACTTTACTCGAGGGTGGTGAAAGAGACCATAAGTATTATGGTTGTAGCAAATAACCGGATAAATGCGAGTAGGGAGAGTCCCGTACTTAAAATAGCGACATCTCGTAGTATTTTCACGGAACCCTCTGAAGGTTCCGTGAAAATACTACGAGATGTCGCCATTTTTAATATTTATATCGAATTCGAGGGAAAAAATGTAATACAAATTAAATTTATTTGGGTATTTTCCTTTACTTGTATGATACCTTGCTTATTGCCAAATTTTATGATTCTGGGTCAACGAGAAGTTAAATGTCTATTTCTTATTCAGTTATCTTTAACAAAATTCAAGAAGCCGTACTTACTTCCATACTTCTTCACTATTCTAAGTCCTAGCAATTAAATAAGGATTAATTCAGGACTGACATGCATCTGTAGTCAATTTCAGTCAAACCTATAACATACAAAGAAGTTACAAATAAGCCATTACCATTTAAAATAGCTTTCGTGGAAACATTAGTTTATTTTATAGTTATTCGAAACTTATAGATATTTTTCTAAGTAAAACCATAATTTGAATGTATCGAAAGATCTTGGAACTTTAGACTGGAAAGAAAATAACCTCAAATGTAATAGGTAAGTAAATTGAATTCCTTGTTTGCCAGAAACATTGGAAATGTTCTGCTTACATGTATCTTTTGCTATTTATTTGAAGGTCTAGTTTCACAAAACAATAAAGGGAGTACGACTAACTAACGGTTGCTCTAGCTTAAAATTAAATTATTTTTAAACTGCAAATACAGTTTACTACGGTTAAACGAAGAAGTGGACCGAGTCGTTGGTTGAGTGGCGAATAATGCGCTTTGCGATCACTAGATCCTGGGCTAATTACTAGGTCAGACAAATATAGCTTTTCTATCGAATAACTCCCCGTATAGGTCCGGAGTCTGAAATTGTGCAAGATATATGGCAAAAGGGTCAGCTCCCATTTTATGGGATCTAAAATCTTTGGCAAAAAATGGGTATATATCTCTGCCACTCCCACTTGGAGAATATAGGCTTGACGGTGTTAAACGAAAAAGTTATTTTTATGTTCTATTTCACTTCAGTACACAATGGACCACTTATGTAATTTTTGCTTCAAGATATTCTGGCGCCGATTATATCACCTCTGTGTGAATGTAGCCATATTTTAGTATATCCTGTCATATAAATAACTATAATAAATTATTACTGTCATACATACTAAGCTATAATCTTTCATAGAAGGCGAATATGTAGGCGAAACTATTCTAAATGTAGAAGTTGATCTAATAAAGATGTATATAAGCCAACGGGTGGGTGGTAATCTCTATACTGAACAATAGAAGGAAGTAATTAAATATACAAATGGTTTGCCGTTTACAGATAAATATAATACTATCAGCTTGAAATGGGATTTTGCTTAAGATCTAGATTAGACTGCTTATCGTCTAAGAGTGAAAATCTCTGGAACACAATTTTAAGTATGTATTTTTATTCTAACTATACATTGCTCAAATTGAAATTTGTCGCATATGCATTCTAAAATAAATCTAATTAACATACTAAAAGACAAATAATTGAATAAGGTGTAGTAATCAACATTTTAAAGAGTGTAGAACGCAGTATTTTTTCTTTCTTTAAAGTTGCAGTTTTCGAACACACAAGGTTTTCACTTGAGGTGTCGTTCTAGAAATTTGACGATGTTGATACTCAAAACAGCTTCGTCGTTTTTGAAGGATTTATTCTGATTGGTCACATTGCTCTATTATACAAACTAATATCGAGTGATTTTGTAATAGGCGCAGTAAACTAACGCGACAACGAATGAGCCACTTACAATTTAAAGACCTTTAGTTTACGTTGACACTAGCCGTGATATTGTTTAGATATAGAAAGATGTGCCAATTTTATGCACTTAAAAATTATTATATACTATATTCCTCAAGCGGAGAGGTGTACTGAGTACACCCACGTTTCACCGACGATGTTAGGTCTCATGTAATAGGGGGCAAGCCTATTGCTATATACCGGGCACAGTTCCAGACTCCCGGACTCGTGAGAAGTTTTTCGTTAGAAAAACTACACTTCTCCGTCCTAGGATTTGAACCCAGGACCTCGTGATCACAAAGCGATGCGCTTTGCCACTAGACCAACGAGGCAGTCGATTTTATGAACTTACATAAGAAAAAGGTTATACATGCGCATTGACAAAGCTTCTATCTCCCTCGCAGGGTAGGCAGAGAGTACAGAGTTCCCACAGGTTCTTTCCTTATATACCTCTCTGGCTTCCTCCACTCTCATAGTTCGTCTCATACAATCTCGCCGGTTACGAAGACTCTTGACTTGCCCTTCAGATAAGACACGGTCTATTTGGTCATGTTAAGATAGTCTAGGTCTTCCCCGGTACCTACATCCTCCACTTTCGCATTGTATAAATTATGGTTTTTGAACGGGGGAAAATCAGAACGTATGCAAGGACTATGGTTGGTAACGATGTGCTAGAGCAAGTGAATGAGTTTGTATATCTTGACAAAGCTTATTTTTGATTATATTTGTATTTGTATTATAAAATCGACGGACGATTTAGCGCAGTGGTTAAAGGCTTAGCCTGCCCCGCCCACTGTGTCTAATAGTCGCGGGTTCGATTCCCGCACGGGACAAATCTTTGTGTGATCCACAATTATTTGTTCCGGTCTGGGTATTTGTGTACGTGAGTTTTCATGTTTGTAAACGCACCCACGACACAGGAATTAATCCTAGTGTGCGCAACGTTTTAAAAAAAAAAAAAAAGTGTATGCTAAATCCAAGTAAAGCAGTCCTTGTTTTAACGACATACTCGTAGTAAATAAAGAACATGGGGATTATTTGAACGTTAACTATAATATGATAATCTTCTAACTATCCCCGGTAACGTATTCTTTGAAATGAACCAGTTTTTCACTAGCAAACCTTTTTGACATAGTCCCTATTTTCTTTCTATAATGTACAATAGTCTTTGCAGTTTCTGGGGCCAGTCATCATCATCTCAGCCTATACTTGTCCACTGCTGAACATAGGCCTCCCCAATCGCTTTCCAGCGTAACCGGTCCGATGCCACCTGCATCCAACGACTTCCTGCGATTTTCACAAGATCGTCGGTCCATCTGGCAGGTGGTCGTCCCACGCTGCGCTTGCCAATACGTGGTCTCCACTCTAGAATCTTTCTGCCCCAACTCCCGTCCGATCTTCGCGCTATGTGGCCCGCCCATTGCCACTTCAGCTTGCTAATATCTTAAGGGCTATGTCGGTGACCTTGGTTCTTCTACGAATCTCCTCATTCCTGATTCGATCACGTAGAGAAACGCCGAGCATAGCTCTCTCCATAGCTCGCTGAGCAACTCTGAGCTTTTTTATGAGACCTATAGTAAGAGACCACGTCTCTGATCCATATATCATCACTGGTAACACACAGGGCCAGTATGTTGTTTATATTTTTTTTATTTTTAGCAATTGATCTCACTTGGCCTGCTTGCTGAGTATTACCTCACTTAGATACCTGACATACACTAACTTCGCTCGAAGGTTGGACCAATAACCCCGCGCAAGCCTTACAAAAGTCTGTAAATTCCGTGAATCTCAGCGAGAACAAAACTAATATAATATCTATCTATCTATATCATCACGCCAGCTCCCTCGCGGGGTAGGCAGAGAGTACAGAGTTCCAACAGGTTCTTTCCTTACATACCTCTCTGGCTTCCTCCACTCTCATAGTTCGTCTCATACACACTCGCCGGTTACGGAGACTCTTGACTTGCCCTTCAGCTAAGACACGGTCTATTTGGTCATGGTAAGATAGTCTAGGTCTTCCCCGGCAGCTACATCCTTCCACTTTCGCATTGTATATCTGTTTTGTCATTCTTTCTTCGGGCATCCTTTACACTACTAACCCTACTAATATAATAATTTAAGTATATATTCAAATAAGTCTCATGTCATTCATTGCCGTGTTCCCAATAATTGTTATGACATACAACGCGCCCCGTCCGCCTTTTACAGAACGACGAACATGCACACGACGTGAATGTAATTACAGCTAATACGCACGTGCACACGTATTGGGATCCACATACGAGCGAATCTGCATCTACATACATATTCTATTAGGCTGAGGCTAGATTAGTACGTGATGCGATCTTCGATTTATAAGCGATTAAGGGCTCATATTTCAATCCTTAGCACATATAGATTAACGATATCTTAATGCTAGCGAGCTGATATGGCATCTTTTTCCCACAATAATTTAAATTTACTAAATAAAGATGAACGTGACATCACAATTTCTTGACAATGTTAAAATATAACCTAACTATAAAAAACAACTAAAATATTTTATTCACATAACTGTAATTTGTAATTTTTTTTTTATATTTTAACCTATGAATAACTTTAGTCCTAATATTTAAAAATCAGGCCCAAAACTAATAAATCAATATTAGCGTTTACGACTAAACTGTACTCTACATATTAGTAACGATCAACTATTTTTTTATGCTCTAGGAACTTATTAATACAACCACGGCATTGGCTTTGTCAAGCGATTGGTTATATTAGACGAATTTATTAGAAAAATTTATTAAATTTCTGTATGTCTACTTTTCTTCTACCAAATATAGTTACAGCTACACATCTACATGTGTAGCTATTAATATATGTATTTGGTATTTAAAATAGCAATTTATGCGGCTATCCGCATGAATATATATTATTGTTACACTAGGTTTATCTGGTTTTGCTCTTCTAATCGCATCGCAAAACGCGGCCTAATGTAGCCTCAGCCTTGGACGGGCATGTGCGCGTGACGGGCTGAGCGTAGTCAAGTAGCCAAACTGGACAGAATCTGGCCGCATTTGTTTGACTGGTAACTGAGTAAACTCGGAGTGGATCCTACTAAACACCCTTTTTTATTGCGGATTTCTAAAAAAGTAACTAAAGGAAAAAGATGCATAAACATAAATCAAGAAATCTGACACTGTAATAGGCTCACACCCAGAGCAAGGATTTTATTTCTTGGACGTTTTAGGATGCTTTAGCATCCTTGATCTTTGGGTTCACACCATATTTAGTCAATTTAAACTGGTCGTATATATACATATAATCCTACGGAAACCTATTTGTGTACTGATCGTATATATTTGTTCACAATTATGGAATATATAGGAATATGGAATAGTGTTAAAAAAAGAAACACCTATATTCCCCAAGAGAGAGTGACAAAAGTCATCGTCGACAATGTTTGGTGGGTTTCAATGTTATTACATCGGATTCGGTAGGTTCCATACACGTGTAGAAGGAAGAAAATTACCGGTTTAAGGATTATTAAATTGAATTTCAGCAGAAATCGAGCGTGGATAACCGTTGGTATATTATTATGTAGTTCCAATATGGGAATCCTTGTATCTGGGAAATTCTAATTAAAATCGTCTGATCTGTGCTTTACAATTCGTTGACGTTGATTTTCAATTTTTGTTTATTGAAGATACAAAATACTTATGGAGTTATGGGTGCCCGAGGGCTTACCAGAAACAGATTGACAGAGCTTAATGCTATTGAGTCGATATGTCATCCTTTTCGCACTACAAATTTACGAAATAGAGATGAACGTGATAGCATGCTTTTTCGACAACCTCACGATGCCGTCAATCTGTTTGTGCACTCTAATCACCCTTTCGGGGATATAGCGGTGGAAATATGTAGACAACATGTAAGAATTATTAATTTTCAAAAGATACCACATATAGAAAAAGCAGTGATAGTCTAGTGGTTAGACCGTTGGACTGCAAAGTCAGAGGTCTCGGCTTCAAACCCAGGCACGCACCTCTGTCTTTTCGAAAGCATGTGCGAATTAAAAATTAATGATCACTTGCTTTAACGGTGACGGAAAACATCGTGAGGAAACCGGCATGCCTAAGAGTTTCTCGAAGGTGTGTGAAGTTCGCCAACCCGCACAGGGCCAGCGTGGTAGACTATGGCCTAAACCCTCTCAGTTTGAGTGAAGGCCTGTGCCCAACGGTGGGACAGTTTCTTAACAGGGCTAATATTATTATTATTATATACCACTAAACTAAACACTAGGTGCTTGGCACACGATACGTACGTGATAAAATCAAAATATTCGTCGAAACATTTACGACATTTGCAGTGTTATGAAACGTGACATATTGGAATTGAACGAAACACTTGAATAGAATAAAAAAAATACAATTTATTTTCAAGGCTTTCTCGCTTAAACATTGTTTGGCACAAATAAAAGCAGGTAAATTTGGTAAAAATATACACATTTAAATTTAATAAGCGCTTTTGTATTCCTATTAATTGTACGTTAGCTTAGTATCAATAGGTATATTTTTTATTTCCCCTTATAATTACTACTGTTGAAAGTAATTTTAAAGAATTAATGTGTTAATTAGTAGCATACAATAGAGTAAACATAAATTATTTAGATACAAAACTGCATTATTCCTCCATATCCAATCAGGACGAAGTCTACTGAAGTGTTATTCTCTCTATCTCTTTATCTATATCACCACGCCAGTTCCTTTGCGGGGTAGGCAGAGAGTACAGAGTTCCAATAGTTCTCTCCTTACAGACCTCTCTGGCTTCCTCCACTCTTATAGTTCGTCTCATACACGCTCGTCGGTTACGAAGACTCTTGACTTGACCTTTAGATAAGACACTGTCTATTTGGTTATGGTAAGATCATCTAGGTCTTCCTCGGTACCTAGATCCTTCCACTTTCGCATTGTATATCGGTTTTGTCATGCTTTCTTCTGCCATTCTTTCTATATGCCCGAACCAACGGAGCATACCCTTTCTTATCTTTACACCGATACTATCTTTCATACCTACACGCTTTTTTACTACGCTGTTGCGAATACGGTCGGTCAGTTTGACTGCACATTTTCCGCAGAGCTCGCATTTCAACCGCATTTATCCTGCTTTCATTCTCCTTCTTACGTACCCATCTCTCACTACCATATAACAGCGTTGGGACAAGCACTCCGTTATGTATGGTCAGCTGCGACTTTTAGTTTAAGTACCGGCTCCCAAGTAGCTTTCCCATCGCACCATTCACTCTATTCCCTGTTATTCTCTATTACTGATATTCAAATTTTCGAAATTCTTTTCGGTATCAACGACTTTAGTTTGACAAAATAGTAGGTTAATGATTAATAATAAGTATCAAAAGAAGAAACCACTTCAAAGATACAAGATTATCTGGACATATATAAATACTATGTACATACAAAACTATGTTACGTCTATTTCACATATTGAGGCACACCTGTGTGGTGACTTTCAACAAATAAGTACAGATGTTTGTCACTTGGTATCTGTATAAAGGCACTACCATTAATGAAAATATACGCATGTATTATGAATTTTCGTTGCAAGTATAATTTGACACCATTTTTAAACCTGATTGGAATAATTTGCATTCGTTCCTTCTAATATCGCATGGGAATGAGCGCTCTATTCCTTATCATACGAGGCGGAGTCCCTCAAGGACCTGTAATCAGGCCCCTTCTATTCGTTCTTTACACGAATAATATCATTTGTTTAGATACGATACGGCTTGCTGTTACCGTACTCTATAACTTGCAGATAAATAGGGTAAATATCAGGTACCCTTCATGACTTTAGTTGCACCACTTTGATACAGTCATCTCGAGGTAGCGACCTCAAATGGTCTTTGCCAAACTTTCATGTTTGACCGTACTATCCCTTGGATTAAATAGAACTATTAAGATAGAAAATCTGTTTACACTGTATCTGTTCATTTAATAATAATACACTCGTTGGTCTAGTGGCAAAGCACATCGCTTTGTGATCACGAGGTCCTGGGTTCAAATCCTAGGTCAGACAAATGTAGTTTTTCTAACGAAAAATTCCTAGTATGAGTCCGGAGTCTGGAATTGTGCCCGGTATATGGCAATAGAATCGCCCCCTATAACATGGGACCTAACATCGTTGGCGAAACGTGGGTGTACTCAGTACACCTCTGCCACCCCCGCTTGGGGAATATAGGCGTGACGGTGTGTAATATTAATACAGTAGAGTATTAGTGACCCAAAGTTATACTGGAGTTTGTCACACATGTTAAATAACAAATCGAAGTACAAAAGGTACTCGGCATCACTAACAGTATTAAAAACACGGTAAATGATGAGTTGCGAACAATAACTATAAAACTGGATCTTGGTTGTAAAGATATCAGTCTCACGATAAAAAATTTAAAAATGGATAAATCAATTGGAAACAATTTTACCGACGGTTAAACTTATGGTAGTTATTTAATAGTAATTTAAGCTACCGTTACCAAAATAAAAAAAGAAAGAAAGGTCTATTTACTATCGTCGTATTTTGTTTTATAAAATAGTACCTATTTTATATTTAAATTGAACATTGTTGAACTGAATGTAAAAAATATAGTCTGGGAATCTTCAATTTCCCCATCTTCAAGTCCCTTCGAGTACGAAGGGACTATAAATTATCAGAAAAAAAAATCACTTAGTAAAATATATTTAGTTAAGTATAATGGATATTTAAGCTGTCATTTTGCTTAAAATCTACCATTAATGTAATAATTTTATTCAAGAACACTATTGATCTGATCTACTTCTGCAATAAGATTAAATTATTCCTAAGTGCGCCACTAGTACAAGTTACACTTACGTATTTACCTAAATACATAATATACTGTAGAAGGATGTTGCCAAACCCGTAATGCAACAATGTTGCGTGTAAATGTATACTTTCAAAGAAATACACGAGACCACAAAAGATTTGCATAGGTAGATAAAGAGAGGCTACGTCTTGGACAAAACTGAGATCTTTTTCATTGTCTTCTACAGTAGGTGTCGAATTGGCATCTTTAATGCTCTAGGGCCCTAATTCGCTATTACCAATTGAACATGTAACACGGCGTGTTACGATAAATTTGTGAAATGATCATTTGTAATGGTGCTTCAGCGCCTTACAGAATACCATTACACGATCATTTCATCAGTTTATCATAACGCACCACGTTAAGTCGTAGCGAATAAGAGCCTTGCCCACTTGGGATAACGTTAGTGTTAACGCCTTCGTCAAATTGCACTTTTAACAAGACGCTAAAGAATTACTCGTTGCGTTATCTACACTAATATTATAAAACATAGACAGGTCGACAACTACCGGTAGGTGCCGCTGTTGTCGACCGGGTACGAAGTCGCGGGAAACTGCTAGTCATAATTAAAACATTAAGAATTGGCTATCTATCTGCGTAATGTCTTTGTTAGCGTGTTAATTAACACGTCACATCACAGGAGGAGCATAATAAGTATTTAATCGGGAAAAGAAATAGCGCGCATATCATAATGCATTTGTCAAAAATAAACAAGCGAAATATCAATAATGTCCTAATTCCCCGTTCCTGAAATCTGTATGATAACAAAAGGGCAGATAAGAAAATATTGATTTCTTTATTGGCCATGGCAATTTGGCCCATAAAGCCCCATAACATAATAAACGCAAGACCTCAGACAATTAGAGAATTGCTTCATAAAATTAAAACGAAAACCAAATTTCCAAATTTAAAGGTTTTTACCCCTTTTTTAAGCGCTTTTATACCCCAATTAACAATGAAACTTGTACGTGTATGTCTGAATTTTGAGAAATACGGGTTAGGAATGCATTTGTAATCTCCTTATTGCTATGAATCAAGAATAAATTTTAATTTTTATAGCGCACTGAAGGAGTAAAAGCATTATTTGCGAATTAAAAAAAAATGTAAGATACATTAAAAATTGTTGGAATCAATTCAGTTATCGATTTAGAACAAACTACTTTCAGGTCTTTATTATGTTACAGCTTGTATAGTTAATCTAGTAATTTATGGATGGAAGAATTCTAGTGCTGTATTTATTAGATAGATAGAATACTCTTTATTGTACACCAACAAAATTATAAAACAACATGTGAAATAAGACACTGATACAATAGGCGGACTTATTGCTAAGAGCAATTTCTTCCAGACAACCTGGTTAAATACAAAATACTAGAAAGAAATGTAATCAGGGCAGTTGGTGGCGTATGCTATTTTTATTGGTATACAGAAGTATTTAAATATGTATAAAAGATAAATAAATACATATATATGTAAATAATTACAAAACATACATAACTACATACATACTCACAGATAAATATAACAAAAAGGGACTGACTGTGACGCATCTTATTTTATCAACAAACAGAGAGATAGTGGTCTTTGACCATCTTTTTGAAAGAAGCTGACGACTGTGCACGTCTTACTGATACCAGCAATGCATTTCACAAGGGGACAGCTTGAACTGTGAAGGATTTATCAAAGAAATTTGTGGAATGCATTGGTGTTTTCAGCTTTAGATTCTCCGACGACCTTAGGGACCTCAAATATGTCTCGTGAAGGAATTCAAATCTTCCTTTGAGGTAAGAGGGAGTTGGCGGATTAAACAGGATACTGTATAGAAGAGATAATATATGTGCATTCCGGCGAAGGTGAATTGTTAACCACTTGAGCTTAGAGCGAAATTCTGAAACTTGGTCATATTTGCTTAAACCAAATATGAACCTTATACAGACATTTTGAAGTCGCTCAAGTTTGTTAAATTGGTTTTCGGTAAGATCTAGATAGCTAGCGTCTGCATAATCGATTATAGGAAGTAGAAGGTATTAAGTATTATTTACACTGCACTTAACACTTTTTAATTTTGTATTATGGTTCAGATTTTTTATTCCGACAATCTACCATCGGATCGACACAACAAACTCAGCCTTGCTTGTCTCTTTCTCTCTATACTATTTCTATAATATTGTTTATTATGCACAAAATGTTTTTATGATTTGTCTGCAGAATTCTGCCTGTTGCATGCCTTACGACTAAGGTACGAGACTAGTGATAATATTTTCAAAGAGTAAGAATCTTTGTGAATTCAGGGTGGACTAGTCTTCACAAGCAGTACGACGGGTCTACAAATATGCCTAAGAATACAGCCATCACTCTCCGCATCCATATTTTAGGAAAGAAAATTACCCGCACGAAATGGTAATAGCAAGCACTCACGACAGCATGAAAAGCATGGTGTGCATCAGAGTAATCTATATTAAAAAGCCCTTACATATGACTAAGTCAGGCGCATTTTGGTTTAATTCTTTGAATGGATTGCCTCATTGATCTATTGATGCTAGTTTACTAATACGGTCGTGGTGACGATCACGTGGTCCTGGTTTGAGCGTACGACAGAGTCGGACCAAGTGTGGTTCTTCTATCTAAATATCCTCGGTATCGGGAATTGTGGCAGTTTTAATGGCAATAGGCTCAACTACTACACTGGGACCTAACATCGTCGGTGACATGTTCACCTCTACCACCCACATTCGTCAAACAGGACGAATTTAGACGTAAATTTATTTATTTATTCTTTCATTGAACTGAATTAGCATCAGGACTGTCATAATACAACAAGAACATATTGAGAACATTCGTTCTTTACACCAGAGTGTAGCACCATAACTCAGATAGTCTCATTGTAATAAAATCAGCATTGAAGTGGACAATGAAAGTAAGAGTGCGCACACGTTGGCGCCAACTCAAGGCTTCGATTGCCTAAGCCAACACGTGGGAGGAGGCGGCGAGGCCGGCCCATACAAATCGCTCCTCATTCATGTCCTTAACATTAGCTGGTTTCTTTATTTTGAATGTTACGGCCGGATTATTAGGTAACACAAAGAAAATGGTATAATAATTATGATTTAAATGTTTACATTTGTGTGTGAGTGGATTATCGGCGATTAGTTTGCAAATTAGCAGAAAATTATATTGTTGATTTTTGTTTGTCACTGGGTATGAGATAGTGTTTAAGAAATTTATTATATACACGTCTTGTTTCTTTTTATGGTATCTGGTGGAACAAAAAGTATTATCTATCTATCTCTAAACCTGATAACAAAGCGCAAATAATAAAATATGAATTAACACTTTATTTGTTGCTTCTGCTAATAAAAAACTATTATATGAAAAGTTACATGATGTAGAAGAGTGATATTCATTACTACGATTTACACATTTAATATATACTTGAATACTATGAGTGTAGCAAGGAATGTATATTTTTTTTTATTTTAATACAATTTACCTCGCACTAGGAGCTCTACCATACATTAGGTAGGTACAAAGCTGAGTCAGTCTCACTATCAAGAACGTTTATGCTTGTAGGGCAGGTTTCGTACAGCGCCACTAGCAAAAACACGAAAGCAAAAACTTTGTATAGTGATTGACTGATTCCTTTAATTTAAATATTGCGTACACAACTGACTGTTGTCTGTCTGTTGTCAATATGACCGCGTTCTAGATCGCATTCGTATAAATATAGAGTGTTTGTTGTCAAAACTCTAAGAAGAAGACAACAGCTTATTAAAGGTACATAGGAATAATACATATGTCGTGGGTGCGTATATAAACCGCTTGTTCTAATAAAACTTGATTTGTCGAATTACATGACTGAAATCTAGTTCTAGACTATCTTATCTCGATCAAATAGACCTGAAGGGCAAGTCAAGAGTTTCTGTAATCGGCGAGCATGTTTGAGACGAACTATGAGAGCGGAGGAAGCCAGGGAAGACTTTAAGGAAAGAACCTGTTGAACCGGATAGAAGAGTACGCCTACCCCGCACACTAGACACAACTGAATAGACATATAATTAAAAATCAGTTGTCAAAACAAAAGGACGTCCGATTCAAAACAGTTTGCACACTATTAACCTTTATGAGAGTTGCAATAAGTTGTGGGTGTGTAAATATTTCGAAATTCGTACACGATTCCACTAACTTAAGAAGATATGTGATCAAATGGTGACCGTCTGTTAGGGAAACAAAAATTAACTGTATGAGTTCATAAGATTAGATCAGTGAAAATAAGGCTACAAATAGGAAAAAAACACTTTTGTTTTTTTTATTTATAATTTAACTTTTCATCAAAAGTAAAGCCAGCCATGTAAAGCCAGTTTGACATACGATGAGTAGTAGGCAGTAAAGAAATGAGTAAAAACTATGAATTGCGCTTTTCATATATATTCTAATTAAAAGAATCACAGAGACTGAATTGTCTTCAAAACCAAAATCAAATACTAAGGCGGGTCAATAAGTCCGTGACTTTTTGAATTTCCCGCCTCTTAATAAGACGTCAACAGGCAACTGTCAGTTGACTCCTGTCAAAATTTGAACAAGCTGCGTCATTTAGTTTGTGTTTGGCAGCCGTTGATAGCAGACTACCGCGCGTTTTGAGAAGAAAATGGAAAAAAGTGAATTTCCTGTGCTCATTAAGCATTATTTTTTGCGGAAAAAAACCATCACTCAAACCAAGGCTAAGCTTGATAAATATTATGGGGACTCTACACCATCCATTTTCAAGGTAAAGAAGTGGTTTTCTGAATTTCGATGCTGCCGTACAAGCACGGAAGATGCCGAACGTTCTGGACGCCCAGTTGAGGTCTCTACATCCGAATCAATTGAAAAAATTCACGATATGGTTTTAGCCGATCGGAGATTGAAAGTGAGAGAGTTTATGGAAGCCATAGGCATCTCACAATGCTCAGTGGTTTCAATTTTGAATGATCACTTGGGTATGAGAAAGCTTTCCGCAGGATGGGTGCCGCGTTTGCTCACAATCGACCACAAACGCAACCGTTTCGCAGGAATGTTTGGCGTTGTTCAACCGCAATATGGACGAGTGCCGATTCGTAACCATGGACGAAACGTAGATCCACCACAATACACCGGAGACCAAACAGCAGTCAAAACAGTGGGTTTCTCGGGGTAAATCGGCGCCAAAGAAGGCAAAGGTGGGTTTCTCAGCCAATAAAGACATGACGACCGTTTTTTGTGATGCACGCTGTATAATCCACATTGACTACCTTCAAAAGGGGAAAACAATCAATGGCGAATATTATACCAACTTATTGGGTCGATTCAATGAGGAATTGAAAATAAAAAACGACTGCATTTGGCCAAAAAAAAAAAGTTTCCATGGCAAAAATTGATGAATTGGGCTACGAATAGCTCCCTCATCCGCCCTATTCTCCAGATTTAGCCCCGAGTGACTATTTCTTGTTTCCAAACTTGAAAAAATGACTCGGTGGAAAGAGATTTGAATCTAACGACGAAATCATATGACCTCGACAAATCATATTTTTGGGAAGGGATAAAAAAATTGGAGAAACGTTGGACTAAGTGCATAGAACTCAAAGAAGACTATGTTGAAAAATAAAAGAACTTTTTATCTAATAACCTGTGTTTGATTCGAAAAGTTATGGACTTGACCCGCCCTTACGTCAACATAGTATAAATTTTATTTAGAAATTTTTCCGAAGCGGAATGACGTCACTCGAGGAAAGGATTCTGAATAGTTCATATCTTATCGAGTTTTGGGTTTTACTGTCGATGAATCATTTGTCTTCAAATGCGTCATAAAATTGAATTATCTTGTGGAAATTAATAAAATATTAATGAGAATATTATCAGGAAGTAAATTAAAAAAATCCGCTCTTCAACAAGGGAAATTACAGTACTCTTTAGTTTTACGAACTCGAAGCTAATTTAAAAAAACGAGAAGTTATTTTATATTAAGGGTCTTACGCGTATCACATTTACGTTTTTAATAGGCAGAAGTTCTGTTCACCTAATCACATTTAAGAAATCTACACAGGGAAAAGTGGGTGTACCCAGTACATCTCTGCCACCGCTTGGGGAATATAGACGTGACGGTGTGTACACAGGAAAAATGAGATAAAAAAGTATAATGAAAAAAGTATAATGATTACAAAATTTTACGTACCTGTAGAGCGATTGCCATAAATTATGGAGTTTGTAGAAAAAGAAAAACCGCATTGGAATTGAAATACGTAGATTCTATTGTAGCTGTTCGTATTGCTTGCCCTTATTTCACGCCTTTGCGGTTGAAGCAAATTCCATTGACTGTGGGCTATGCATCTACGAAGGTGGTGTATATTTATGCCTTTGGTAGTTTTGAATAGAACATAAGTGAAGTATTGTTAGGTTGTCGGACGGTAGTAGATCCAGTGGTCAAGAGCGTAGACCATTCCATTCATGGGATGGAGTAATCGGGGGTTCGATTCCCGTACGGGACCAATCTTTGTGTGACTCACAAATATCTTTTACGGTCTGGGTGTTACTCTGTGCGAATTTTATGATTATAATTTTATGCTCACTAAAAGTCCATGGTTGCGGTGACTATTGCTTCTTGTGGAGACCGGTCCACTCAGAATCCTTTGGAATCTCATTCTTTGAACATTAGACTTATATCTCATTCATAATGCATCACACTGGAGCTGTATTATATGCTTAATTCTGTATAATATAACATTGTGTATATACAGAAAATGATGGAAAAAAATAATAATAGAGAATTAGACAAAAAAAGACGAGGCCACTGAGTTTTTCGCCGGATCTTCTCAGTGGAGGCCGCGTTACAATTCGGTGGTTGATTAGTAAGTGAAAAAAAATGTATAAATGAAAATTTGTAACGGGGTGCTTTAAAAAAATAAATAATTTGGGTTTGAGTTTGAATAAACGCACTCATGACACAGGAATAATTCCTAATGG
Organism: Phalera bucephala; assembly: GCA_905147815.2. Taxonomy (NCBI): domain Eukaryota; kingdom Metazoa; phylum Arthropoda; class Insecta; order Lepidoptera; family Notodontidae; genus Phalera; species Phalera bucephala. The sequence continues at coordinate 16,631,786 of LR990612.1, forward strand.
GGGGCAACTTAGTGTTCAGAAAAAAGTATAATATGACTGACTTTAATAAGTTTTTACTTATACATATCCAAATATTTAATTCAAAAACTGGCCGTAAGTTACATTGGGATCAGACTCACATAACCAAAGCTGAGTGTGTGAAAGCTCAATCATCGTTCCAACCATTCGATGAAGCAATTGCAAAGTTCGTTTCCACGCATACTACGCTCGGACAGCTGGCCCTATTGTTTTACATAACAACTATCCACACAATACAGATGTGGATCAGATGTTATCGACACCGGCTTTCTAGTGGCTGTGGACCGCACTTATCTGGCTGCATAACGCTCCGATGCCTCAGATTGTTCTGAACCAATGGTGTTTTTACAGCACGCTATAATTTCAACAGATGTAACGCACTAGAGACGTTGATTGCGTTCAGATTTTATATTAATTTATGTAATTTAATTAGAACCTGATTTAGCTTTTTTTATAAGATTAGATATGTTATTGTGATTTTCCACTTTTCGTCTTTAGTTAGTTTGATTAAAAATATAATTGGGGACATACCAGATGTTTAATTGAAATGATTAATCCAATGATTAGTGCTTAGTGTGTTGTTAGGGCTATGTAGATTAATGAATAAGAACAAACCAGTTTTTTTTTAAGTACATTTGATCTATCTTTAGTCGAAAGACGTCCTCTGTAGAACAAAGGCCCCCAGCTAGAGCGGCACGACGACCCGCTTCACTATGGAATCGGTCATATGGAATTATCATGAGACTATTTCACCAGTATGGAGATATTCACTATCCGCTTATCCAATTAATAATATTTCATAGTTAAAATAATAATAAAGCAGTGATAGCCTAGTGGTTAGACCGTTGGACTGCAAAGTCAGAGGTCTCGGGTTCAAACAAGGCACGCACCTATGCCTTTAGCAAGCATGTGCATATAAAAAAAACTATCACTTGCTTAAACGGTGAAGGAAAACATCGTGAGGAAACCTGTATTCCTAAGAATTTCTCAAAGGCATGTGAAGTTCGCCAACCCGCACTGGGCCAGCGTGGTGGACTATGGCCTAAACCCTCTCAGTTTGAGAGGAGGCCCGCGCCCAAAGGGTGGACAGTTTCTTAACAGGGCTAATATTATTATTATTTAATACACCGTCACGCCCGTACTCCACAAGCGGGGATAGCAGAGGTGTACTGAGAGCACACACTTTTCAACGACGATATTAGGTCCCATGTAATAGGCGGCGAGCCTATTGCCATATATCGGGCATAATTGCAGACTCCGGACATATACTGCTAAGTTTTCGTTAGAATACCTACATTTGTCCGATCTACGATTTGAACCCAGGACCTCGTGATCACAAAGCCATGCGCTTTGCCACGTGATTAACGAGGCAGTCTTCATAGTTAATGCAAATGTTTTTTATAACCTATTCTGTATCCCGCATTTGGTCAAATGCCTTCTCTACGTCAGTACTCTAGACGTCAGTCTCTACAAAACGATACTGGGCCAATAGTATCTATGATAAGTTTGTCAAAATCATATTATGTGTAGGAAGGTGTTAATTTAGCTATCGAAAACTGTCTGATTAGTCAATTATTCAGATACAGTTTTATTACCCAATAGCATTGGAGTTTTATCATTCGAGTTTTCGTGACATTTTGTATGTGGGTTGCGTAGATACTGATTTTATTCACTTTTATAATATTAATTAGTACGTGTTTATTATTTAATTTACAACACATAGAAATCGATTCATGCAATTATTACTAACTAATAAATTAATTTGCTTTATTTCTATTAATAAAGTAACTTAATACGACACTTTATAATTGTTTCACATAAATTCACTTACTATTTCTAATCAATTAAAACACTATTACAATTCAGGGTTTTAAATAAAGGAAACACGTCTTACGAAAGGTTACAGTTGTAGAGAAACTTTAATGTAGCGGAAAATCAAATCGTTTTACAAATGCTAGCACAAAAAAGATGTGTACAAAATTTCAGTTAAGATAGTAAAAAATTTAATATAGGCTGCCGCAAAAAAAAGTAAGCACTAAAAGAACATCTGCAAGTTAAAGTTTGTTTTTTATAAAGCGTGACTTGAAAACTAATGGAACGAAAAAAATATCAATAGTGGTAAGGCTTTTTATTATGCCATCATTGTACCTCGCACGATTTATGAAACAATAACCCGACAGATGTTAGGCTATCCTTACGTCATCTCTTAAAACCTATATCGAATTAATTTTATACTAATTCGAATTGGTATGAAGTAGACATTTTGGTTCCTGCGTCTATTGAATAACTTAATTTTTTATCAATATTGGTTTCTCTTATCGAAAAAACACTTTGTTTTAATTGGGTAGTTGTTAGACGTTGCGCAATATCTACTACCCTTAATCCACTTAACACTCGATATCCAATATTCAGTTACTACGAGGTATCCGTACTTACCTATTTTAGTTAACAACTTTAAGGCTTCCTCGTCAGGCTTCTTCGGAAACCTCACAACACGGGAATTAAAACTAACACCGGAAACTTCCGTTTTGTGTATTATTTTTCAACGATTTTCTTATAGCGGTTTTGTATTTTTTTAACGGTAACGTAGAATCATTATGTCATTATAACGTGCGAAATTCAAATTTGTGTATAAGCACATGTTCACAACACTGTTTTATTTAATTGTTCCACAGGTGTTCGATTTTTAAAGTTTGGTTTTTTAAATGTGATGGCTGGCCGGTAGGGCTGAGCACACAGGCGGATGTGCGCCGCGCCGGCGGACTGTTGCGCTCGGCGAGCCCAGTGCTGCGCTACTACTCGTTTATTTACAATATCGATGTTGCTATGACGCTCGATACACGTGTTGTTGAGTAAATATTACGACAAATGCAGGTGTTTGTTTTCTATTTGTGATAATACGTAATGTTTTGTTAGATATAAACTTAAATATTAGGAATATTTTAACGTTATTGTTTCACAAAATTTTATTTATTTATTTATTTCAACATCATCAGCACTATCGTAACAGATAAATCCAATGCGACAGTGTGGTTATCAGATCATGTGGGATTTAGGAATCAGAAAAAGTTACCTAATTCTTTTGATTGTGAAACTGTTTATAAAATTTAAACTTCTTTTATCTCTACCTAAGAGATCTTATAATTTAGCTTAATTATTGCTGAAACATGTTTATTGCGAAGAGCATTTGTTAAGAAAAAATTGTAATGAGCCTATTTCAAACACGTACTAGTATTTGATTACATCATAAACACGTTACTTATTTTGAATTTAGAACACATTTCAATGTTTATCGATAACAAATATCGACTTTTATGTGTACTAACAACGTGACTCACCTCGTTGAGTCTCAACGCCAACAACAAAACGTATCTGAGAAGCGAAATGACGTAAGTGACCGGTAACAGGTCGACAAAAACGCCGTACCTCCGGTGAGGGCCAAACTTCTGCACAAAAAAATACTCGCAAAGCGCCTGGTGCTTATAACCTTTTAGATTTTGGTCCGTCCGAACAATGAACTTGCACTGGCGAACTAGACCAAACAGCGCGGCCAGAGTTGTATATAGAACAAGTTCGTTTGAAAAAAGAATGATTGGGCTTGAGGTGTGTGTCTCCGTAGGAGGCAACCCTCGCCTACGCACACACCAACAGTTATACACTTAACTGAGTACTTGAAACAAAAAGTTTGGTGTCAAATTATAACTGTACAAAAGTTGTCACTGTTTCATACAATGAACGCGAACGAACCGTAAACGTTTAAGTTTTTCCGGCCAACAAAAAGCCTACTTAATCTGAGTATATACGTTTTTACACTAACTGTTTTTACTGCTTCTAACGTGGAGATGAACCTTGTAGTTTGGAGGTCGTGAAATCAAATTAGCAATATAAGACGCAGCAAAAAGAAATATTAAGTGGCGTGTGTATCATTTGTCTGTTTGCTTTTTTAAAAAGGAATTACCTACACGATCTATTATTTAAAGTCATTATGACAGAATATGTGCAATGGTTTTAAATTATTTTTTCTTGCAAGGCTAAACTAACGTAGAATTAAAAAAGTTAAAATTTATACTGTCTTTGTCTGTTGTATCGAGATCCATATAAAAGACATCAACGACTCCAATAGTTGGTATAGAGATTAAATGGTAGTTGATGTACCATTATTGACTCTTTTTTGTTAATGATATTTTTATTAGTTACTTAGGTTTGCAGCATATAATGATTTAGGTATATTACTACATATTATAAAACAAGGTCCCCCCGCCGCGTCTGTATGTGTCTGAACGCGATAAACTCCGACTACCGAACGGACGGAGTGATTTAATAGGAAGGTTTATATGTATAATTCACTCATAAGAAGCTGGGGCAGGTCGCTAGTAATAATATAACAGCTAGTTTTAGAAAAATCCTCAGAAGTCCTATATGACCTTTATTATATTAACAAAATCTCCACAGGCGCCTCCTTTGACAACTTAGGCCGCTCACGGGATCCCCAAATGGATCCTCTGGCATTATTGAGCATGATATTGAAGAAACGAAATAAAATCTCCAACACTTTTGTGGTAGCAGCATATTCTTTAAAGATCCTGATAGCCCTGCTCTCCGGATCTTTAAGAATAGGTTCGGCGCTATCGTCACGTACGGAATCGGATTTTCCCATATCAGCGGTATCAGCTCGGCTGTCTTCTACTGAGATATAATGATCTCGTAGAAGGAGACAAAGCTGAGAAATAGCATAGCCGACACTATGTTAAAGCTAGTCAGGGGGAGGTCTGGTTTGATCCATTAAATTAGAATTCATGGCTCCTCGCCTCATTCAGGATGTTCCCGGAGCATAAGTTAGGCCGGGTCCTGATTTCTCAACTACGATTACAATTGTTCGTCTTTTCACCAACTTTGTTCGGATATCCAATGGAAGACCTGGATTAGGTGAGCATCTGAGCAAGTCACTCGCCACGTCTTCTCATGATTCCAAAACCGGCAGAAAACCGACGAAGTGTTTGTGCCTGTACCTATCTCAGAGCGGTGCGTGGCTCTGCTCCATAGCTCGTCGACGTTTACGCCACCGTGACGTAGTGTTTTGAGTTATGGTTTTCTTTCCCTTGTGCTCCGCCGCAATCATATCCGGTAGTAAACTCTCAAAAAGAATAATATTTAACGTAAACACATAATATTTGTCTATACATCTGACAAATTGTGGTGCAGAATTATTTGAAAGATTGCTAATTTGGCGAGGCTTGCCTTGAAATTATGAAATAGGAACAGGTAATACGTGGCATTTGTATGTAAATTGTTTAAAAATTCAATATAGTTGGTGTTTTCCCAGGAATACTTCACTTAAACTATTATAATAGATATTTATGACTATTATATTATAAAGATAAATTTGTAAATACTAAGCCAGATAGGTAAATAAATGATATGTTTTTATTGAGTGATGGGAGAGACCTTTGCACAGCAGTGAGATGATTTAGGTAATAAATAAATAATAATCCTAGCTTTAACCGGCTGTCAATATTAAATGTCATGCAGTATGTTGCCAGAGTCAATTCTACGTATGGCATTGACATTAGTTATTCATTCATTACTACGTTCGTCCCACGCACTGCCCACAACCCTACAGCCGGTGTCCGAAACTGCACTTCCGTTGACAGGTAATTGACGTTACGTGATATTAGTCTTTAACATTGTTTTATTTCAAGGTAACGTCAACCGTATCTTCTCATGCGTAGAGTATAAAATTCAAATGTAACTTTGAGATAAGTTGACTTATAAATGTATGACAATATGATTGGTATTGTTCAAGCATTACCTACTTTACTGAGGGGAAGTGTCTGCCTACGTTTTTTTTTGTGTACACCTGTTTCCGATGTACACTTTGAATAAAAAAATATTAAAGCAACTTTAACACCTACGTTATTAATTATGTTGAATACTTAATGTTGGAGGATAGTATTATGAGTAAGACTACAAAAACGTAGCGTAATTGTTGGACATGTGTAAAATATAAATGAAAAATAATTTTATAAAAGCTGGAATAACGTAGTTTTTGATTCATCACCTGAGACACAACAACAACTTCATACCATATACATAATATGAGGCATATTATTAGATTATTTCTTACAAAAATATGTATACTGTACATAGTGTAAGGAAAATCTACCTAAAACAGAACTCTAACCAGTGAAATTTCATAAAAGTAAAAAGATATTCAAAATGGTAGAGTCAGCATAGGTCTCTATATTTTATAACTTATAGGAATTCTGTTAACTATCTCATTATACTACGCCAATACGCTACTTGAACATCGATTGACTACGCGACGGAACGCGACTTCTGGCGAAGACTATAGTTTGATTACGATGTCTGGTTATTCCTATCCCTTCATCATCCATGAATTCTGGTAATTGAACTAACTGGATTCCTTACAATAACAATCAATAACACTTTCTCAACTACCTACGTCGCCCACGGCACAGATTCGTCTAATGCGGGGTCCAAAACTGAGACAATAATTTTGTGTTTTAAATAGTTTTCACATTTAAATACCTAAACAAATATTATCTACTCTTTTGATAGTTATAAGGTGTAAAATCATTTTATTCCATACTACAGCGCCATCTAGTAGATTTAAGCTACACCATAGTTACTGTCACCATAGCAATCAAGCTTCCATGGGTGGATAGTTATCAGTATTTAAGAGTCATTGGTAGATGGCGCTACGTTCTCATTTCATAAACTATTATCGGCATGCGTATAAAAATATATCTGTTGACTAGGAAAGCAATCTCTTTATGCATAGATTAGAATTTCAACCTGCAATTACAATTTGATATATGATTTATTTTTTATGTTTTTGTTATAAATAAGTACTGTGCACTTATGTGTATCTATGGGCGCCATCTGTTTTAAAATTCCTGTAACTTTAGTTTGTGTAATGGTGTTAGATATTAAGATTTAGAAAATAAATACAAGTTGTGAGTACGTTAGTTAAGTAGGTGCTAAAAATTGGACGTAAGATAACGATCGAATACTTGATAGTTATGATATCTATATAAATATCGTAACATCTAAATTGGAAGCGGAAATGTTCGCATCCAATTGTCTTTTGTGTTACAGGCAGTGGTAGGTAGGTTAGTATGTATGAGATCTGTATATTACTTAACATTAAGCGATGTTACAGTATGCAAGCATGCATATATGAATATTGTAAAAATATTTCTGAAGGCCCCTCTATCCTTGCTCATTGCAAGAATACCTAACTAATAATTACGTAACATTGCAGTCGCTACATTGCATTCGAATGTTAACTGCATTGACAATGGGACAATAGGAAAGTAAGTACTTCTGAGAGATTGAAAATAAAAGCGATGTTTTTATATATTTTATATCCAATGCGTTATATAAGCAGTACGAATGTCGGCTTTATCATATGCTTATATATATATATATATATATATGTTCTGCCATAGGCCGGGCATCATAAACCGTAACACTTTAGGACTTGGTATATGATGGTATAACATCTTAAGTTCTAAAGTCGTTACCCTGCTAAATCGACTATAATTTTTTTTTCGCATTTTGACTTCAATTTTTCGACGTTTTTAAACAAAATATGAAAGTTTTACAGTTGGTCAGATACTCGTACACTTTTTGCTTAAGTCTATATATATAATAATATATTTCGCAAGTGAAAATGGATATGGACTATTCGTATAATGACTATAGTTTAATGGCCGGTTTCAATATTCAACTCAGGATAGATTTGCTTACTGTCAGTAGAATTTTGACAGATTTTTCATACAAAATATGTCACATCCGGCCGTAAGTATAGTTGGTTGTATTAAGCCATCGGCATTTAGTAAAACTAAAAAATATTTGGTTTCAGAAACTTCAAACTACCTATCTATCTATCTATCTATAACCTCACGCCAGATCCCTTGCGGGGTAGGCAGAGAGTACAGAGTTCCAACAGGTTCTTTCCTTACATACCTCTCTGGCTTCCTCGACTCTCATAGTTCGTCTCATACACGAACTATGAGAAACTATAAGTTGTAAATACAAATATTATTATCATATTTATTTCGCAGGTTATTTTGAGATCCCCCCACAAGGTGGTCCGATGACCTGGTGAAGGTTGCAGATAAAAGCTGGATGTATACAGCACCAAGCCAGTCGTCGGTATGATACAGTGGAAGTCTTTTGGATGATAATAGATAGATCTATTTTGAGATCATCATCCTATTAATATTATAAACACGGAAGTTTGTGAGGATTGATGTACGTATGTTTATTACTCTTTGACGCAAAATCTAAAATAATATATCAGAATATCATATCGCTACATATTATCAAATGAAGTCCTCTCGCCGCGTTTGTCTGTCTGAACGCGATAAGCTAAATCACTAATGAACGGATTTTCATACGGTTTACACCAATGGGTTAAGTGATTCAAAAGGAAGGTTTATGTGCATAATTCACCTGTGCGTAGCCTGGTCGCTAATCTACACTAATATAATAAAGGGGAAAGATTTGAATTTTTGTATGTTTGTAACGAATAAACTCAACAACTACTGGGCCGATTTTAATGACTCTTTTACCATTAGAAAGCTACATAATTCAGAAGTAACATAAGCTATAAAACATAGACCTAGTAGGTGGCGCTGTCGTCGACCGGGTACGAAGTCGCGGGAAACTGCTAGTATAAGGCTGCTAGTGGTTAATAATTAAACTTCGGTATATTTGTTTCGAAAAGACCTCCCTCAGAAGATATGTGTATAAGATACACACGTATGTGTATCTAATATAATGTAAATATCGAAGGTAAGTCGTGCTCAGCAAATTATTTGTTCTACTTTCGTAACAAGCTTGTTTCTATAATAACAATATAGGTATCTATACATATAAAACATGTAGCCATGCATTTGCATAGTTTGCGCATTATGTACCGTCAGCTGACTTAGCTCTACAATAATTTCCTGCACTTTATTGTAGCAAATAATGTCAATGACGATAAATAGCGCGTTTTCTTTGATCAACCTTGCGGATAGTTGTTCGATTAATTCTCTGGTCAGCAATTTACCTGCCTCGTTACATTTTTGCATACAATATTAATAATTGTTATACGGCTTAGGTTTTAAAACGGCTGTAGATATTTACTACTCGTAAAGACAACAAAAAAGTTGTTTTTATTTTTAAATTTTTAACAAGTTATCTCTTTCGTATTTCATATGAATGATATGGCATTCTTTAAACCTGAATCCCTTGGTCTCACGGTGCCCTTCGTCGCTTCATCTCAACAGTGATCTGCTACAGAAGTATTAATTTGTTATCATTAATACTACTGTAGTTATAACACCTTAAGTTCACGAGAGAACTGGACATAATAACAGAATATAGAAAGCCATTTTTCTGATTATTTGACGTAATAAGCACTATAATTACAAACAATTAGCAATGAGGCCCAGTTGCTGAGACGTTCTTTAAATATTATAGGTGAAGTTAGTCGCTTATTTATCATTAAATCATTGCACAAAACAAAATTACGAAAACTAAATTGTTAACGATGAGCTATCTGCAACTGAGTGTTAGTCTGGTAATTGAGCACTGCTTGTCAAAGCCTTGATTATGATATGCATGAATGGCCAATCTCGGTATGATTGGTTGAAAGCTTACCTGGGTTTGCGGGCGTCCTGCGTCGTCGCGCCGACGCCCTCCTCACTACAGTCGACACCAAAGAGTCCATTTCACTCCCGGAATCCCACCTCGGCCTGTGCGGTACTGGCCTTGGGAGTACCCGTGCATCGTCCTCCGTGTCCCTATCACTGCTAGTCGGCGGCAAATTAGACTCGTCACTCTCCGGTGGCGGATCAACTTTAACATCACTATTGAACACTCCGATCATATTAACATCACGAATATCGTCGGTACACGTAAACGGATGGGTCAAAGTTCGCCGTATATTACTCTTTCTATGCTTCACTTTCACTGAACCCTCAGATAGAGATCGCTGGCCGTTTAGTTTGCTGTCCGTTTTTACGTCCCCTCTGTTGCATTTCAAATCTGAAGGCGATAGGGATTTCTTTCGCGAGTTTCGTCTTTTGTTACATCGTTTTTGTCTGCTCGATTCTCTTGTGCTCTGCATCGTGGTTACATTGATGATGCCTGTAATAAGAAATGTTTATGTATATAAATGGCAGTGTTGAGTTTTAGTAGAAATTAAAAAAAGGGATAAATTTCGCCTAAAAATTTTTAAAAATAGAACTGTAAGCATCATTTTCCGGTAGGTCTACTGAAAATATATTTAAAAAAAAATTCTATCTATCTATCTATTTTTTGTAAATTAGGTAGGTAACAACACACATAGAGGTGAGAGTAAGATATATGTTTATAGAATTTCTATACTAACTGAACTAACAGTGCATCTACATAATCAAGATCTAAATTAAGATGTTAAAAAAATATTCGCTTCTCTCTTGCGAAATATATTGCAGAAATAACTCGTGAATGTGTTTCTCAAAATCAGCTATAATTTCAATTAAGCAATAATGATGACTTTCATAAATGTGAGTGTAATTTATTATTGCATTTACATTCAATTTCTTATAAACTTTACTTAACGCTATACTCAAATTATATAATTTAAATTCTGGTGTAGAGACAATTCTTGCCTCATTTATCGTTATAATTTTATTTTTCTTATTATATATATTATTATTTATTTTTCGAAGAAAAAGACATCAGATAATTTCTAGTAGTCATATTATTTTCTAATAATTAAGTTAAATATTTTTAAGTCAATTAATTCTGTAATTAAAAGAAAAAGTTCCGTCCGTTATTTCGAGGTGACCAGTTCATGTAACCTTACCGTGTAAACAATTTAGTTACGTGTGTACTCAAATATTATGTAGTTTTCATGTTGGCAAAACAATAACCTTGGCGAATTACGCGCGATGTACATACCTATTTATTAAACTTGCAGAAACAAAATTCGAGGAAGTTTCGTTAGATAATACCTCTAAAAGAGATAAGTTAACAAACTTATCTCTTTTAATCCTCACATGATTAGAATATAATAGGAATGTCACCGAGAAATATAATTAACTAGAACAGAATATTTATTTTTGCAAAAATGGAGGTGTTAAATACAATACCTTTTCCGCGCACAACCGCAAACTCAGGAAACGTTATCTACACTGCATCGTTCGTATCACAATTTCGTATTTCACTTAACAAACAAACGATCATAGAGATAAAATCTACTTTTAAAAAACAACAAAGACACCGATAAGAAATGCGTTATTATTCTCGTTTTGGCGCCACACACATTTTTTTTAATCGAGTAAAGGCACAGAATTTTTCGGTCTAGCGTTTTAAGTTTAAAGGTCTGTCACACGGCCGTGTTGCGCCAGTGGAGGCGTCTGTGTCCAACGGTTCTGCTAGCTATACTGTCTGAGCTGAAGGCACACGGTGCGTCAACGTTGAGTTTTAATAATTTTTCAATGTAAATTCACGCGCCAAAAATTCTTAAGTACTTCAATCTTTAGATTCAGTAATGCATCATTCTCGATTTGTAAGCAATTATCAAGTGCTACAGATTGAACATTCAATCGATTTTTCATTAGTATAGAGTTAACATTTTGAGTAATCAATAAGCTGGTGCAAAAAGATTTCTATTTTATAAGATCTTTTTATTTAAAAACGCTAAAACTGGTAAAATTTTACAAATTCAGATAGGTAAAAAATAAATTTCACTTTAAAGTTAGCTTACTTTGAATATTGATTTATTTGCGCAATATTTATAAATATCAGATTTAGCGCAGAAATTTTATATATAAGTCAGTCTTTTATTCTTTATTTATAAAAGGTAACATAAAAACGTTCTTGGTCAAACTTTTCGGTTCCCGATAAATAAATCACGGCCATTTTACAGACGGAGAATTCATTAATAAAAAATATAGTAACATATTGCACAAGCACCTTTAAGATCTTTTTTCTTTTTCGTGAAGTCTATCGGTAAGTGGCGCTTATCGGAATGCCTATCTAGATGTTTACAAATAGCTCTGAAAGTTTAATCGCGCTATGAACAGTTCAGTTTTGCATAGGCAACGATTCAGGCGGTTTTAGTAGTTCCTAAAAATTTTCATCTGCTCTAGATATAGTAAAGTAAGGAAGGGATCAAAGCACCTTCCCATTCACTCACTTTGGCAAAGAGTGTGAGGTTAGACTGTGAAAAAATTAAAAGTATGAAGGACGAAACGCACGGAAGTCACACCACGAAGCTCCTTTTTGGTCGTGCGTATGCCTCACTACGCATACAATATACAAGAATCAAACGATTTGTCAATCCCTCCATCACTCCTAATTTGTTGCAACGGTGACAGTCAATTACGCTGTGGTTAGGTGTAACTTCTCATTCTGCTATGCCTGCTGTTGATACTATAAAGAGCGCGACGATAGGTGTAAACATGGAGTTTATGCTTTCAAAACACATTTTGTATATCTACAAGCTGTATCGTAAATAACGCAAATCCTCAGACACCCCGATTAGATAATTGCTTCACAATATAATCGAAAAATTAAATTTCCAAATTCATTTTACCCTTTCTTTTAGAACTTTTGTACTCCAATTATCAATGAAACTTTTACTTGTATGTGTGCGTATTGAGAAATACTTTTTAGAAATTCATTTGAAATCTGTTGCCTGTTACTCTAAATCAAAAATAAATTTAGTTTATTATAGCGCGCTAAACGAGTTACGGCATTTTTTGCAAATAAAAAATGTAAGGTACATTGAAAATAGTTGGAATCAGTTACCGATTTAGATCAAACTACTTTCAGGTCTAGCGTTAATTATGTTACACCATCCCAGTCCCAGAAGGTCCAAAGACACAAATATCACATACACCAATCATTGTAAAGTTAAAAACTACAAAACTGTTTATATTTTTTTCCATTAAACGTTTTATTTTGCCACCATTGGTCGCACTGTTGCACTTAGCACGTTCTTTAACACGTAGAGAAGGTAATCATATGTCTAGAGTGACTCAAAATTAATAGAATGAGCTACTTCAAGAAGCCATACAGAACATCTATTTCATTCCATACTCACCCAAGCCTGTTACGTGGTCGCACAACACACCGTGTTTACGAAGAATTTACACCAAAACAATGCGGTGCGCACGGTCGTTACACCGAGGTGGTCGACGATCAACTCAAGCTAGGGATACCATTCTTAATTTAGAAATACCAGATATATGCGAATAAGTCGATTATATACTTTTTGGAACGAAAGAACCTGTTGGAACTCTGTACTCTCTGCCTACCCCGCGAGGGAGCTGGCGTGATGATATAGATAGAGATAGATAGATATACTTTTTGATCAAACTGATGATGTTTGTATAATATCTAAAATGTTAATGTGAGTGAAATTATTACTGTGACGGAGATCATGATTCTATGACAATACCAAGCGAAGTATGACACATTGAATTAAAATTGGTACGTTTTATGTAGAGTCGATTTGTGGCTGATGAAAGAAGGGTAGCCTATATCTAGCGCGTTTTGCTTTGAAGTTTAAAAATATTAAATTTGGTAATTCTACTACTGAATTACAAACCGATGAACATAGAAATTCCTCCTTTTTGAAGTCTGCTAATAACTAGAAAATGTCTTTATAGTCTGTAGATGGAAAAAAATGTGACAAAATGTAATCTTGCTATCTTTCGTATACAGTTTAAGATAATAGAAATAGTTTTAATATTTGGTTTGGAACCATATTTTTTTAAAATTTAGCCCCACATATGATTAATTTCTGTGTCGTGGGTGCGTTTGCAAACATAAAAATTCACACGCAAATACCCAGACTGGAACAAAGATTTGTGGATCATACAAAGATATGTCCCCTGCGGGAATCGAACCCGCGACTATTAGCCACAGTGGGCGGAGCGGCTTAAGCTCTTAACCACTGCGCTAAATCGTCCGTCGAATATCTACACTAAGTACGACGTACGACCTTGAAATGCTTATGGCATAAATTGCATGTCGGGAAAATTCCTCATGAATGACAACCCTAAAGAGTCAGTTTATTTCCATTTAATTTAATACGGTCTTCATAGAGAATCGACTGTTGACCTGAATTACGACATGTTACAAAACATCCTATGTACCTCTTACTGTTACATAAACAATTTCGGAAGGGTGAGTCTGTGTCCGTTTCTTAAATGGTATTCTAGGTCAACGGATCAATTAAAATAGATATTTTGCTAGTGGTCTAACGAGCTTTATCATGTGCTTAAAAATTCAATATAAGAACAGTAAATACATCATTGATAGTCGTAAAGCCCATATTTCTCCAATAAAGCGCACATTGGAAGTCGTCTTTTCTATAATTAGCATACATATTATCAAGGTCACACTCTCTAAGAGATATTTTAGACCTAGCGAATGTCCAAATTTCACCGAAACGATTTCAAACAGCGGATATACTAAGTTTATTTCATAAGTTGCCTTTTTTGGCATCCCTAAGTAAAAAAATCAACATTACTATGATTATACTATTATTTTTCATCAATTTTTTGCCAGTTGCTCTATGAAGATCATCACTCCATCTAGCCTGAGAGGCATCGTGCTCAGTGGTGTCTAATTAGACATGTCTGTATCTAGAAGAGAACTACTATGATCTAAAATTCAAAGAATTTTTCATGATTATTAACAAAATATTTTGTAATTCTAATTCCTTCTCATAATTACACCTACATAGATGAATCACAGATCCACACAGATGAAGGCTTCTTTACTGTATTACATTCAACGCTAATTTACAATGAATAAAATGACTCCTTTACAGACAGCCTACAGACCACATTTATCTTATCTCTAATCGATTCGTACGACTTCAGTCAGCATAATGGGCGTTAAATACTTAGATCAATAGTCTTAAACGGTTTTCTATTTAAAACGCATTTTATTGCGAATGTTGACACGAATTACGAAACATTATTTATACTCCTAAATTGGTACTAAATGTGGTAAGAGATTATAAGGCTCGGGCACCGATTTAGTCTAAAAGCATGTAAGGTAGTATATGCATATTGACCTTTGTGTTATTCTGCCATCAATATGCGTGTTTAATACAATGTACGGACATTTTGTACACGTAGTACTTTGTGACAAGTTTATTTACAATAATAATACGCCCATTCAATGACTTATTAAAAGACACCTTTAGGAACAAAAAGAAAACGAAAGAGTTTTGATGGATTAATTAGAAATGCTTGTCACGGAACAAGAGTCCTCGTAACCGGCGAGCGTGTATGAGACGAACTATGAGAGTGGAGAAGGCCAGAGAGGTCTGTAAGCAAAGAACTTGTTGGAACTCTGTACTCTCTGCCTACCCCAAAAGCTATCTGGCGCGATGATAAAGATGTACAAAGATAGCAAAATCGGATAATATATGTAATAATTGAAAAATACATTCTTCTTAGAACTTTAACATTAAACAATTCGACCGTAATCTTTCATGCACCGTAATAAACTTAATTATAAATTAGCGTGCACTTGGTGTTAAGCTGCCAAGAAAACGGATTTATAAATCTTAATTCTACTTAGAGAATAAATTGCTTTTACGCAAGGCGTAAATAACATGTCAGAACTCGACTCTCGATTTCATTTCATTGTAGCTTAAGTTGTAAATACGAGCATGGCGAGTATTTCCGTAAATAAAATTTTTACTTACTAAAAATATATTTCTTAGTAAGTAAAAAGTTGATTTTCTCCCTTTATAATATAGTTATACTACACCCATGGCTAGACGGCGACGTTTGCTCAGAGGTGGGCAAACGCGGTCACCTACTAGATACCAAGTGGTGGTCGCAGGCGATGTAGATTTAGAAAAAGATAGCGCGATTTGAAAACCTTTGCGGGTACTTTGTGGCCTGAAATAGCAATAGATCGACAGCTGTAAAGGTATTAAGGGAAGGCTTAGGAGTCGGACAGTCAAATAGGGCAGTAAAAAATAACCATCCTTAACATTATAGAGTAATGTTATAAGTAAAACCTTAACATTATTCTGTGACCTTCACGTGAAATTATTCTCAGCACATCCGATATATAAGTAGTTGCCGTTATAGCTGCAATGCGTTGCAACCATTTTACACTTCGAATTCTATTTTATGTGTATGACATAAACTATGAGAGTAGAGAAAACTAGAAGGTCTGTAAGGAAAGAACCTATTAGAATTCTGTACTCTCTGCCTACTCTACAAGGGGATCTGGCGTGCTGATATAAATAGAGAGATAGACAGAGGTACACACATCTATTGAACACATTGAACTTGATCCTAACAGACCTCTCAGGCCTCTTCAACTTTTAGAGCAAAGAGACCTTTGCGGTTAATCGCTCTGTGATAATTGTACGAGGCATGCCTTTAAAGTTTTGTCGTTTGAAGAAAATAACACAACTAGAACCTCATAGTACTTTTTATTGTTTTTCAAAGTATTCACCACGTAGCTTAATACACTTTTCCATTCGCTCAAACCCGTTATTATAACATTTATTCCACTCTAAAGTGGGGGTGTTCAAAATGGCTGACTTGAAAGCGTCGACTGCTTCTTCACCGGACTGGAACTTTTGACCACGAAGACTTTTCTTAATTTTAGAAAATGTAAAGAAATCGTTAGGGCTTAGGTCAGGACTGTATGGAGGATGGTCAAGAATTTCTACTTTTTCCTGCTTCAAATACTCAATCGTTTGACGAGCGCTGTGTGAGCTTGCGTTGTCGTGGTGCAGGATGTACGTCGCTTTGAGTTAGATTTTCGAAGTTCGGCGATGACTTGTGATAAACAAACTGTGGTATACCACTCTGCGTTAACCGTTCTACGATCTTCAAGTGCAATAGTCGCAACATGGCCGGTTTTTTCAACGAACGTGGCCACCATTTTCTTTGAAGTGCTTCGAGAACGAACAACTTTAGTCGACTTTGGCTCGTCTTGAAAGACCCAGATTGTAGGTTGTTGTTTGGAATCAGGATCGTAGGCATAGATCCAAGATTCGTCACCACTGATGATGTCGTAGACGTGATTTGACTCTCCTCGGTTGAACCTTTGCAGAGTTTTCTTACACCTTCTGACGCGGGCCGCCTTGTGACCGTCGGAAAGCAGATGCGGTATCCAACGGCAAACTAACTTCTGAATGGTTGTCCCTGAGATGCCTAATGGAGCCTCTATCTCGCGATACGTCACTTGACGATCTTCGAGAATTAGTTGTCTCACAGCAATGATGTTATCTTCAGTGAAGGCGGATTTTGGGCGTCCTTCGCGAGATTTATCACTAACACTAGTATCTCCACGCTGGAATTCTAAATACCAGCGTTCGACAGTCCGCAGACATGGGGCTTCATCACTGAACACAGATGTTAGCTCTCCAACATACTGAAGCCGTGTCAGGCCTCTTCTAAAATTGTAGAAAATTATTGCACGAACATTTTCCATAGAAAGATTCATTTTCGTACGTAACCTGACAGATTCCAATCGACGCTGTGACTAAACAATAGCATTAATCCTAATACTTTTAACTGTTTTGAGATTCAAAATTTAAACACATTCGAATATAGAACAGTTCCAAATTCAAAATTGCCGGGAAATATGGAAACGACAGAATTTGAAAGGCATGCCTCTTACTGATCAAAAGGAAGTATTGTAGTTCTTCTCATAGACACTTGCTGGTTTCTAAGACTCGACTCGTCCATTAGATTAGATACGACGATATTGATAAGATACTCTAGCTCTCCATCGGAAATTGCACCCTCAAATTATTATCTCTTTTGTCATTTTTACCCGTAACCACAAATCACTTCAAATTAATAGACTGTCAATAGTTATATAACAAAATCGTAACCCGCAAATCCTGTGTTATCGTCGTCTATAGCGCTGACTCCTGGAAGCTTTCGTAACAGATATTGAAATCAAGAAATTTAAATTACTTTATCAGTAAAAAATAATTAACTGTCGGTGTTGCTCTAACATACCTGTTATACCTGTATTTTTGTAATAGTAGAGGAAGAGATCCTAGGTACCAACGGCAGCGCTTATAGTCATAAGTTGAATTAGTGTCTTGGCTTCAGTTGGCCACCGGACATAAAACTACTAGTCACTGTTTAATCCTTGTTTAAAAATCGAAGTACACACGCACAAAAATATAAAAAAAGATTGATCGATTTTGTTTGACGCTGATTTATTCTTATTTATTTATTATGGATCACCAACAGAATATACATCAATTTATACAATTTCAAAATACTTGTTTACAGTGTATTGCACTGTAACTGACTATAGTAAACTAGTAAATTGAAAATAACAATGTCATTATCTTTGTTACTTGCTTAGAATAAAATGGAGTACAATGTCAGGGAAAAAGGAACATTTAATAAAAAAATTAATACAAATAAAAATGTTAGAAATTTGTAGCTGTAAAACGCTTAAAGACATTGTGTTAGGGTACTATACAAGTTCAAATTAAATGTAAACATCGTCTGACTTGTTAATTACGACAGACAAGGCATATTGAATATAAATACACATAATTCAAATTATCATTGTAATTTCGTTTATGTATTTTTTTGTTGTCAGTGGACTAAATTCAAATTTTGAGTTGCATTATAGAGTAGAGAGGCGCTCAACCGCTGTGCGACCGCGGTGTTCTTACCGATCACCAAGGTTAAGCAGCGTTCGACTCACTCGGCCTGAGATGGGTGACTGTTTGTGGCATTTACGTATTTAAGCGTTTCCGTGCTTCGAAAGGCACGTTAAGCTGTTGGTCCCGGTTACCACTTAATGTGTTAGTCGTTAAGCCGAGAAGCCAGCCTTAAAGGCGGCTTGATAAGTTCCAACAGCAGGTGGCCATAAACCTGCCTCCACCAATCCGCACTGGGTCCGCGTGGTGGAGTAAGACCTAACCTCTCTCACCTCGACTTGTGAGAGAAGGCCTTTGCCCAACAGTGGGTAGTATAGGCTGATATTATTATATAGAGTAGGAGAATGTCAATTTTTTTTTCTTTATTTAATATTATTAATTTTGGTCCATTTTGAAAGGCTGTCAAAAAAGATATCGAGGTCAGGAATTGTCTTTACGAGCTAATATTCTATTAACCTATTAACGTCGTGGAAATAAAAAATGTTGCGATATTTTGTACGGCATGGCAATGCGCTAAAGTAAATCTATTCACTTATACTGGTCTCTGTATGTAACGTTGCCGTCAATCATTAACAACGTAATGAAGCTCATTAGAGTAGCTCATTAACAGTTATGCCTGCCAATAATTATAGGGAGCGGACAGGTTCTTTCCCATACACAAGGGCACGGTGTTCACATGGTGTGAGACAATAGAAAGTAACGCTATCATATGAACAATCTAAATGTATTCGTGTAGGGCATAACAAATGTGGGGAATTTATTTTCTTTGCTTATGATTTTTGAATTTATTATCAGTCGAAAGACCGCCACCAAAGGACAAAGGTTTACCCCCAAAGATCCCACAACAACCGGTTTCATGCTGTTTTATCCAGCTCTCGCATTGGGGCAGAACGGTTCTCGAGTGGCTACCATGTACCCAAAGACATGTAATAGGCCGGGACATGACCTGGCGAAGACCGCGGGTAAAAGCCGTTTTTTTATTAACCTCTTTCGTCCCACTGCTGGTCAAAGGTCTCTCCCAGGATTTTCCACTTCTCTTCATTTTTGGGAGGTTTAGACATTTAACCCGCCCCGCTTATCAAATG
This sequence comes from Phalera bucephala, assembly GCA_905147815.2. Taxonomy (NCBI): domain Eukaryota; kingdom Metazoa; phylum Arthropoda; class Insecta; order Lepidoptera; family Notodontidae; genus Phalera; species Phalera bucephala. The sequence goes on from LR990612.1 coordinate 16,651,580, forward strand.
CAGGTTGGCGGGCCGATAGAGCGTCGTTTGTTAATTAGCAGATTGTACCGCGAGCAGATGAGGATGGTTTGGTCCTGGAGTGTTGTTACTTAGGACCCTTACAACCCGTAAAAGCCGGATTATTGCATATTCTTTTAATAAATATAGTATCACAGAATATTGTACTATGTATCAAGTCTAGTTGATGCTCTAGTCTGCCTTTTTGTCGTTAATTATTTTCTATCGTATAACCATCGTCAAAACCGTTTGTGACCCTATAATTTATTTGGCCTTTGCTTCCAAATTTGTCGGTTGGCAATCATCGGTAAACGCTAGAGTCACAGAAATAAATTTTAATTGGAATTATGCAACGCTACCTGGTTACGTAAGATTCAGTTTCAGCGGATGTGATTTTTTATATGTCCTGTACATGTCGCACTTATTGTGAGTAGTCAAGCATATTTAATATTATAATACACTTGTTGATATTATTATGTAAGTATTTGTATACTTTATAACAAATGATGTATCCAAAGACTGAAAGCGATGAATGAAGGTGTACAAATGGGTGACTTAGTGGTAAACCATCTACTTTATGCAGATGACGCGGTTTTAATAGCGCCAACAGCCACTGATCTGCAAACACTAGTCACAGTTATGAAAGACGACTGCATGATCAATGGCTTACACTTGAATGTGAAGAAAACCAAGATTATGGTTTTTGAAAGGGAAGAAACCAGAACGAATGTAAGGATTGTGGTTGGTAACGATGTGCTGGAGCAAGTGAATGAGTTTGTATATCTTGGATGCGCCTTCAGTAAGGATGGGAAATACACCGCTGACATAGAGAGAAGAGTGAGTGCAGGGAACAGAGTGAATGGTGCGATGGGAAAGCTACTCGGGAGCCGGCACTTAAGCCATAAGGCGCAGCTGGCCATACATAACGGAGTTCTTGTCCCAACGCTGTTATATGGTAGCGAGAGCTGGGTATGTAAGAAGGAGAATGAAAGTAGGATAAATGCGGTAGAAATACGAGCTCTGCGGAAGATGTGCGGAGTGAAGCTGACCGACCGCATTAGCAACAGCATAGTAAGACAGCGAGTAGGTATGAAAGATAGTATCGGTGTAAAGATGAGAAAGGGCATGCTCCGTTGGTTCGGGCATATAGAAAGAATGCCAGAGGAAAGAATGACAAAACAGATATACAATGTGAAAGTGGAAGGATGCAGGTACCGGGGAAGACCTAGACTATCTTACCACGACCAAATAAACCGAGTCTTATCTGATGGAAAAGTCAAGAGTCTCCGTAACCGGCGAGCGTGTATGAGACAAACTATGAGAGTCGAGGAAGCCAGAGAGGTATGTAAGGAAAGAACCTGTTGGAACTCTGTACTCTCTGCCTACCCCGCAAGGGATCTGGCGTGAGGTTATAGATAGATAGATAGATAGATGTATCCAATGCAAATGTGCAACAGAATAACGGCTGAATGACCACTGTCATTAGGTTCAAAATGCCTGCGAATACTTCAGTGTACTATGAACATATATTTTCCTTACATGACATTTACTTAAAACATAGTCTTATTTCGATCTGGACATCTAACTCTGGAACTCATGATCGTAAGCCGCAACTTGTACTACGAGACCAAAGAGGTAGTGTTTAAAAAATGTTGAACATACGGGTACTTTTGATAAATGGATACTTGATTTGATATTTATTATTTATTATACTCATATCTCACATTACGCGAGCAAAGCAAATCAAGATAATTATTATTATTATTTATTAAAAGTACCGTAATAGACCGTGTCTTTATCCGAAGGGCAAGTCAAGAGTCTCCATAACAGATGAGCGGGTATGAGAGGAACTATCAGAGTGGGGGAAGCCAGAGAGGTATGTAAGGCAAGTAAATGTTGGAAGTCTATTCTCTCTGCATACCCTGCAAGGGGTAAGAAAAATATAGTTTCATATGTATTATCATATTATAGTAAGTATTATCATTGAAGCGTGTCCCGCCAAACAATAGTTGTTTACAAAACTACCCTCTATTAGTAGCGTAATGTGATATTGTGCTTTGAGACTATTTAAATGGAACCACGCTTTCGTAATTTTATAAAAATCACCTGTTTTTATTCCAAATTCATTTATATTTAGCTCCTTTTCAAAAATAAAATAGAAAACCAGATCATAGAATGTCGGTTTATCACGGATTTAACAAAATTTCGGGTTAAAGTGAAATGTCGACATACGTTCATGGTTATGTCGAAAAATAATGCTCAAACGCTTGTAGAGTATATCTACCAAAAAATCCGATTAACCGAAGTTATTAATAGATAAGTGAAGTATCGTTCACGCCAGCTTATCATAGATTATGTTTAAGCCAAGTTATTTCATACCAGCTTGCTTTTGCTGGTCCGACGAGCCAACCGTATAATCCAATATTGTACAAATTGGAGTACGGTGGAAAGTTTTAACAACTACACGTTGTTATATTTTTTTAAATAAGAAAACAGATTTTCACCTCTTTCTTTTGGCCAAGCCGCGATTTCAAAATATATGTTAGCAAGAAGTATATACTACGCGATGCAAAACTGGTTTAAGATTTCTGTTTAGTAAAACAGGTTAAATGGGCTTTTGGTGTTACGAAGATTGACTGAAACATGTTTCTGCTGTACCCATTTGAAGTTAAAGTTGAGATTTCAAAACAAATTACCCGCCTACTGTTTATTTTAATGTTTTGGAAATTTCAGTAAGAGTGAAGTTTGTTTGTATCAAAGAGTTTTCGAGAAATGTATTTTACTTTTGTTTAAATAGAAGTTAATCCTGATCTAGCGAACCGGACTGGATTTCACCCTGGCAGCGTAGTGTCAGCTATAATGGATGGGGAAGCAGCTTGAAGGGTTCTAGTTTTTATATATCAAAAGGTGCTGCTGAGTGAAATTCGCTAATGGCCGATCTCGCATATCGACGACGGCGATGCCGCATTGCACCTCTCCGAGGCCCTCTATTTCTGCTCTCCAGGACCTAAAGCAACGGGTTGCCCTAATTATTTTAAATATTTGGTATTGATATTGAATTGATCCCTCTCTCTCTCTTAGTTTCGTAAATAATTTTTTTATAGCTATATTTATTTCTGCCACAGAGCATGGTCACATTCGTCGTGTTCGATTGAGGCAAAGATGGCGTGGTGACTTTGCGAGAAGACATGGGCACTGCTGGCCTAGGGTAGATTTGACGTCTCCAAAAGAATACGTCTTTTCCCAGCAATGGGATACAAAATTGATTGAATAAAATATGCAACTATATTTTTTAAGTTCAATTAAGAATCAACAATATTATACCGTGCTTGTTACTTGCAGTTTATTGCCATTTTATGCGTTATTTTATACCGAATCAATTAATAACAATAAAAAAACTGGCCACGACATCCGCCGTTGCATGTACCTGTCACATCCTAAACGACAAGTTGACATAAGAAAATATCACAGTATCGATAATGTTCTCGACAAGTTGGCTGGAGTGTCCCAGTTCTTGCACAACACGAGATTGGCGCTCACTGGGCGACTCCGAGCAATGTGGGCCAGGTGTCATTGTACGTATACACGACCTAGCCGAGTGCAGGCTTGTAGTTATGATATTGATACATGATTGATATACTATGCCTCGAACGGTACTTTAGGCGTGTATGAGTTGCTAATAATAACCAGCGTTGGTTGCTTACCTAAGCATCCAGCGTTATTCTGAGTTGCGTACGTTTTTGTAACAAGCTTATTTCATTACTTTTCCTAATATATGCTTCTAGCAATTCGTTGCAGAATAAACTGTTCTGTTTCCTTTTCTTTTTAGTGTTTCCTCTATCTTATCAGTGATTCTTAGGGTGTTTGAAGTTGTTTATTACCTGTGATATATAAAAATATAAATTATTGTCGTACATTTACGTCAGATGATTCTATATGGGATGCCTTTTTAATATGTTAACGAAGTACTAGAATGAGTATTATTATTTAATACCATGTATGCTTGGTAAGGCACCTTGTTTAAAAGTATTAAGTACGTGACATAGATAGCGAAACTGACACGGGGACTTTTTACTCTCTGGGAAGCAGCGACGATAGTTCGGCAGTGTCCCGTCGCTTTCTGATACACTCACGTCTACCTTCTCAGATGTCCCTGGGAACTTCAATGTGGTTCATATCAATGCCCAAAGCATTCCAGCTCATTTTCCTGATATACTGGCTAACTTTGACTGTAAGAAAATTCACGCTATTCTCGTTTCTGAATCTTGGCTAAAGCCGTGTCTCCCGTCCACACTGTATTCGCTTCCCGGTTTCAATCTCATTAGAAATGATTGATCAGTTGGTAGTGGTGGTGGAGTTGCGATATATTTACGATTAAATATTCCGTTTTCCTTACTCGACTTATCTTCGCAACCTCCATTGCCAAATGCCGGTTAGCATCTTTTCATTGAAACCGGACTCCTTCATTCTAAACTGCTTCTTGGTGTATACTATTGTCCTTCCTTACGCGTAGACTTCTTTTCCTCTTTTGAAAATCTTCTAGAGAGTTTGATCCCATCTTACACTCATAGTATTATAATGGGTGATTTCAACACATGCTTACTTAAAAATGACTACCTAGCCACTCTTTCGCTTCAAGTTTCTCATCATTTCCCTAACTTAACACCGTCTCTACTTGACCTCATCCTTGTTTCTTCAAATGAACATGACGCTAAGCACGGCCAGTGTTCAGCTGACGCCTTCACCTATCATGACGTACTCTTCCTATCTTATAAAATTCGGCCAGTTAAGGCCAAAGCTAAAATCCTGTTGCAGCGTATTTTAGTGGCATTAATCTTGAGAAGCTCAAGGAGGACGCGGCAAACATTGATTGGGAGTCTCTGTTAATGTCTGATTTGCTGGATGACAAAGTAAATATTTTCACATCAGCGTTAATTCGATTGTTCGACGTATATGCTCCTATTCGCCCTGTGAAAGTAAAACACTTTCCGGCGCCTTGGCTAACCGATGAAATTAAGTCGCTTATGAGCAGAAAAGTGGCACTAAAATCCAAGTTTAAAACTAGACCCACTGACTGTAACAGGCATAACTATGTTACCATTCGGAATCACTGTAATAAGGTGTTTAGGGATGCTCAACGCCAACATATTCATAGTTGTGTACAAAACGGAAATCCAGCAAAAGTCTGGAAATTTCTTAGGTCAATTGGAATCGGAAAATCTCGCCAAGATACCTTCCCTTAAGATTTATATCTCAATCTTTTTAATAGACATTTCTTTACTTCGTCTAATTTTAATAAGACAACTAAATTAAACACGCTTAACTATCTTTCCTCTATTCCGACGCCAATTTATGCCCCATTTGTCTTCGATCAATTTTCCGCTTGAGATGTTAGGAAGAGCATAGAATCGATAACGTCTAACGCAGTCGGCAGGGATTGTATCAGCCGTAATATTATTCTTCCAATCCTTGACGAAATCCTACCTATTATTTGCCATATCTTCAACCATTCAATATCCAGCGGGAAATTTCCATCTTCATGGAAAGAAGCTCAAATAACACCCTTACCGAAAAAATCTAATCTCACCTCCTTCACTGAATATCGTTCTATATCCATACTGCCCTTCCTTTCTAAAGTCCTTGAGCGCCTCGTCCATGACCATATAAGTATATTCCTTAACAAAAACTCTCTCCTTAACCCTTTTCAGTCCGGTTTCGGTCCTGGCCATAGTACCGTTACTGCTTTGGTGAATATTACTGAGATTGGGTATGGAAAATAGTAACCTAACTATACTCACACTGATTGATTTCAGCAATGCCTTTAATACTGTAGATTTCGATATTTTACTCGGTGTGCTACGTTCTCTTAAGATATCTCCAACGGCAATTGACTGGTTTCGTAACTACCTGTTTGGTCGCCGGCAACGCATTCGCATCGAAGAAACCTACTCTTCTTGGTGTAGTACTAGTGCCGGTGTTCCACAGGGTGGCGTTTTATCTCCTTTACTTTTCGCTGTTTTTATTAACTCTATTTCCAATCAATTAAGTTCTTCTTACCACCTCTATGCAGATGATCTCCAAATATACACTCAAGCTCCATTGGCCAAGTTGTCGGAGGCAGTTAATACCATCAATAATGACTAAACTAAAATATATGAGTTGAGTAAAAGTCACGGTCTTCAAGTTAACCCATCTAAAACGCAAGTCATTGTTGTAGGTAGCTCCAGACTTAGTTACAGCTTCCGCAAATTATGTTCGATGGTGTCACAATACCAATAAGCAAAATTGTAAAAAATCTGGGGATCTATATAGACTCAAATCTTACTTGGGGCCCACAACTGCAGGAACTCAGTCGCAAGATTTTTGCATCGGCAGGATCTTTAAGAAGGCTACGCAATTTTCTGCCAACGGCCACTAAAATTGCACAATCCCTTCTGCTTCCTATATTTCTGCCAACAGCCTATAGAACTAATTAATAGGGCTCTATCAACTTCTATAGGGGTATATTTAACCGTTTACAACCTAAATGAATTTGTAATTCTTAATTCAGAAATCAGGCTACCACAAATAAAAACATACCAAAGTGAGCATGCAACTTTGATTTTATTTTACTAAAAGTTTCAAAATATGTGATTGTTATTGCAACACCATGTTTTCTTACGAAGATGCATACAAAAAACCACACATTTTCAATGAAAAATGAATTTAAATTACAGTTAATTACAGATTACATTATAATGAACAACAATGCGATGTAACACGAGTAATTTCAACCTGGACATAATTAAACGCGCACTTTATTTCTTACGATTCGCATTTATAATTTGAAACATGTATTAAATTACAGTAGATATGACATCACACGATTGATAAAAAACACAGTTTACGGTTTTTGTAATAACAAAATGATGTAAATTTTTGGTTATCTTTATAACAGTGAAGGTGATCAAGTATTTGAATTATGAAATATAGTTAGTTTTTGAGGTAAATGTTATTTCAATTCATGTTAAGTTTCTATGTGTGCGCTTAAAGTTCCTTTACTCGAAAGAGACTTGAAGAACTCTAACACATATACGTTAGTTAATACAGTATTATACCAACTGATCTTTGGATAACATGCCCAACAAGAGTTAACTGGATTGTCCACCAATCAAACTAAGATAGTTTAGTTAAACTTATGTATTTAATATCTTTTAACAAAAATATGCTAAACAGCTTAGTTATGGTGGCCGTGGTGGCCTTTTGAATTGGCTCTTAGTTGGCAGCCCGGTTTAAGAAGGTAGGACTCCCTTTTGTCTAGACGAAATGGGCCAGACCAAGAGAAACGTTGAAAGCACGAGCAACAAAAAATGTACCTGTATTCACTAACTTATACCTGTACTAACGTGACGCCTTCGTTTAGTCTGTATAGAGAAGAAAAATATTAGAAAGATTTAAAGCCAAAAGACTTTGGATTGTATGTAACTTTGCTCTCATTTCAGATTATAGATGATAAATATTTTTGTCTAAAATAAATCTGCGGGTTCACAATAACAATTTTATTGAATCAATCTTGGTAACATTGCTATAAATCTAATTGTGGTTATAAGAAAGTGGAACAAAGTACAGCTGATCTTTTAAAACTGAAATTGTCGTGATCCAAGTCACGATTATTTTGTTTTTTATCATGCATAAGGTTATTGGTTACAAATATTTAAGTACCTTTAATTTAATATACTATTCCAATGCAATATCTAAATACCATAATAGTACACATTGCTACTAGGAAATTCATATAAGGAAGTGTTTATAAAATTATAACAGTGATTGTACAGAATTATTGGTATTGGTTTTTGTCAAGTTTTTTATTTACTGTTTAATATTAAAATAGTATTCTAAAGAAAAATCTAGATTTTGTTGACCCAAGGCTGGGTACTTAATTGGTATTGAGTGACATGGTTTACTTATTTTGACATAAATGTAATTTTAAGGTAGTCGTCTTATATACGTGTACTGACGACAATATATTATGATGATAATTCTGATTGTGAATTCTGAGTGTAAATTCAACACCTAAAAAAGAATACCCATTAATCTACGTCAAAGCGAAGGATAGCAATAAATAAAGGAAGAACCGTTACACTATATTCTTGCCGGTCTATAGTTTTCACTGACATTGAGTCTGTAACGAAGTGTGAAGATCGCGCAATTGATAAAATTATTATAGTTTCTTGCTATAGAGTTTTTATCCGCCGATTTGCACGTCATTGCTTTGTTCGATCACTTCCTACGACTGAGGACGTCTTGTTTTCTTACTTTAATAATTATTTCCCAAAGACAAACGTGCAACTTTCCCATAGTTAAAGGAAATTATTTGAAAAACCGTTCAATGTTTACAACTTCGAGCGAAAATATGTTACCAAGTCTATTACTAGTGGTCGTTACCTGTAATTGCCTTTATGTATATTTATATTTATTTTATTATTATTTATATTTATTTGTTTGTGATGGAGATGTGGTTGGTAATGTTTAATGGAGCTTTACGGTTTCTAGTGTCGATTTATTCAAATCGTTAATACGTGATGTGTTGCACATACTATGGTACATTTATTATTGAATGTAGCTGACTTTGATGCTTCAATATTATAGTACAGAGACACATATTTAATTGAAGCAGAACGTTATAAACAAAACAATAAAGATAGTCATGAATTCTTTTCACAGTTTGCCAGAAATAACTCTAAGAATGTATAAATAGTTACATTTGGAAAGAAAAGTAAGAAAAAATATTGAATTCTGAAAATCCAGAAACAAAGGGATCATCATTGTAACTTCCTATAGGCTCTTTTTGTTATGTAAAAGATATTACGCTTGGCGCGTGGTAGAGGCCCCTCTACCACTAGTCTCAAATAAAGTGCTGGTTAGATATTTCTCGATTACCGTTACTTGGCAATTAAACCTGGCTAGTTTAACTGTAGGATTTAGGTTCTGGGGAACACCCAGGTTATTTTACCATGACCAAATAAACCATGTTTATAACCGGCGAGCTGTATGAGACTAATTAGAAGAGTGGCAGAAGCCACAGAGGTCTGTAAGGAAAGAACCCATTGGAACTTTGTACTCTCCGACTAACCCGCGAGGTATCTGGAGTGAAAATATAGATAGATAGATTAACCGTCGGGTAAGGCTACTCAGAGGTAGTGTGATTTGTACATAGACTTACTTGCAGCCTTACTTGTCGCTAAGTCTACTTCAGACTTCACTCGGGGTTATGAGAAATTTGTTTATTTCATCTGTCATTTATGTTGCGTTACGATTTCAAGTTGCACCTAATGTGTATATAAAGCTATATTCAGCAATAGACTTTTATGTTAAAGTAAGGTACTAAAATAAGATTTGTTTTAGTTCATAGGTGCTATTAAAGTGTCTGTGCCTTAAGTCGGTAACTACAGACCAGCCTTGTGCTAGTAATGATAAAGACAATTAACGGTTTCCTGTGCCAAGAAAACCTGACGTTAGGTAATGTCTCTGGCGGTTCTACGCACCTAGGTGGTCAATTAGAAGTATAGATAGCTGTTTGTTAATCCATAGATATTCGATGGGTCCTACGTATAAGGGCCAATGTGCAAATTGACAACATTTCAATAGAGGCTCTTAAAGTTTCAATTTGATATATTTTTTACATGTGCTACTGATGTTTGTGAAACTTTGCATAGTTACTATGACACATATGTCCGTTATTATAGCTACATCAATTTATTAGTATATATATTAGGTAATGTGGATTAAAATTAATGTGGATATGCCTATATGCGTGATATTTTTTATTTTAATTATATTGAAAAAAAACTAGTAAATCGTCCAAAGTGTCACTTTGGACGATTTACTTGGCATTAGCTAATTTTGAGAATTTTTATATGTACTATAATTAACTATGAATTACGTAAAAATAAATGTTATTATTATAAGATAATACTGTCAAAATCAAACCGAACATGTTAAGATACGATTTATTTATAAGAAATCTTTATAATTAGAACATTGATTTTTGTCAACATAAACTTACGAATACATTGAAAAATTACCAGGACTCTATGAATCTATGTTAAGCGTACTCTACATGCCAGACTTAAATTTAAAAAAATCCAAAATTCTGCTATCGATAAATGTAACTGAAATTATGTAAGGTGAAAGAAACTATAATTAAAACGTGAAATAAGATGTCTTACTAGAAATTATGAATGTAATTGTTATTAGGTCATGTATGACTCTGTATAAAAAATACTGTTTGGAGCTGTGAATTCGCCCTAACAACACAACATGAAAGCATGGATGACCTTAAAATATCATAATACCCTACAGTTATCGATATTGGCTATATATTCATACAGAAAATATATGTAGAGCTACGTTTATAATTCCGGAAGGGGAACCGGAAGGAAGCAATTATTCCATACACGTACTTCTTTCGATAATAATCTAGGTGGGTTTTACGCCTATAGTGGTACGTTGAGAATGTTACAAAATATTGTAACGGTACATACAAATACAAACATACAAAAACAAACAATTGTTTAAACAGAGGTTGTTCGGACTTGCAATAACGTTAGAATTACTGGTTTACAAGTGTACGCAATTAATATTTTACATGCTCTATGGGTTTTGGATTGCAGTTGTAAAGTGACGCAAAATGCATTAGGTAAAAAACCATCAAGACACAAAATTATATAAATTACAAAGATTAAAAGAAGTGCGGATTATTTTGCAACAGATAATTTTTATAATAAATAAAAGGTTTTCTAACAACAGATATATAGGCATATAAAATATGTATGTTGTTATTATTATAGTGTGCTGTTGTCCTGAATAAAAACGAAAATAAAGATTTTATCTACAAACGCCCAGAGCGAGAACTCCAAAATCGCTATGTACTGGCTTGCTCACCCACCAAAATTATCTCAACTCGTTTATTGCGATAGGATTTTGGAAACAATAAAAAGTTTCTACTTCTATTTGGAAAACTATATAAATCTCAAACGTTAATAATAGTGCATCCTAGTCATGGTATATGATGCCGAGCCTGGATCTTTATTAAATAGACTCAAAGATTATCATACTCAGTTGCGTCCACTTGGAGAGGCCTCTGTTCAGCAGTGAACTGATATTAGGCTACTGATGATGATGAAATAGGCTACATCAGAGAAGAAAGAACTATGGAACGAACGATCTTAGATATAGATCGCAGAGAACCTTTACCAAAAATACTCAAAATTACAAAAGAACAATAGACTTGCTCCCTTTTACATTGGACCTAACATCGTCAGCGGAAAGTAGGTGTACACAGTACACCTCTGCCACAACCGTCTAGAGAATATAGGCGTGACCGTGTGTAAAAAAAGAACAGTAGTTAAAGTAGAGATGGGCAGGATAATTGGCCGAAGATTTGACAACGGACAGGGATATGGGTCTTACATACTGCCAACGATGGTAAATAATTATAGAGGCTGCAATTCTCGAAATGAATCCTCTTCAGGGTCTGGACCCTGGACTAATACAGAGAATTTATCAACAAAAAACCCCACTACGTCTAGCCTAAGATCCGAATCTAAGACTCGTGGTTACAAACCTTACTACGCGAGACTAGACCAACAGCACAAACAATTTAACGTTAAAGTAACTCTGTCGCGAAAGCGTGCTATCACGTTCCTGTTTATTAAGTATATTTGTAGTGTAAAAAGGATAACGTATCAACTCGATAGCGTTACGCCGACGTCAACCAGTCCGTACTAAGCTCTCAGGGGGGTTTACAGTCTTAAGTATCGGTGTCAAGTCTTACCTAACGTACATACGTTGCCCACACTTGCATTGTTTCATCGTTGTCGCCTTGATAGACTATGTCGCCCCTCTCTAAACAGCAGGGCTACAAGCTCATTATACATTTATTAATAACTAAAACATGAGTTGGCAAACACTTGAGTAGATGACGTATGTAATTTGACATGTTACTTCGGCAGTTACTTATAAAGGAAATGTTCGTGTGTCTGTTTACATTAGTACTGTGTCGATTACTTGGAATGGTATACGGATTTTGTGTTGGTTATAGAGTGGAACATAGTAATTCCAAAAATAATAGGTAAAATAGAAATTTCAATGTCCTATTAGTCGGGAATGTGGTGAATGATAAGTGATAATTATGAGAGGATATTTTTTTAAGGGATGCTGATATGAATTTTTGTAGCAATTATGTTTCTTTTAATGACGACTGTCTCATTCGTTGTTGCCATCGAGGTTTTTCTATCCAACAATCTTAAACGCAAGAGTGTGGAATTGTTCCCGGTATAAAGACAACCGGTTCATTCCTTATTACAATGGGATAGATTATTGGCAGCGAAATTGGATTATAGTTACCTGTCATCCCAGTATACAGTGTTTTTTCTTTTATGTTTGTTTGTTAACACGACGATATTCATATAAGCGTCAACTAATTATCGTTCTAACATTTATTACCACCGTATAGAGTAACTACGCAATACTACCAAAGGTAATTAACTAGGTTCTAACAGTGACATCTAGTACTAAAGGGAAGTTACCTGTACAATCAAAATACTGTCTAAGTTACAGTCCAGTCGTCGTTTTCCTAATGACGTTTATTTAAGCGGTAGAAAGTGGGAGCGCTTTCCCTGCAAGAACCTTGTGAATGGATTATATGCTTTATTATGAGACGCAGACAACCGATTAGGACTTTGCATGCGTTATACGATCGCAAATAGTCTGTGTCTGAATAATTTTAATGACAAAGACACGCTGTTTTCTTGTTGGTTCTTAATCAATTTACACGAGTAGGAATGATAAATTACTTGAAAGTTCATGTTCGGATCCCTTTTACAATTTCTAATCCTATTTTAATAGTAACTCACAACAGTACTAGTACTAGATTACTGATCACGAACAAAATGTCAGCCAAAAACGGCTGATTCTGGATATACTACTTTCGCATCTATACTCGTAGCTAGCAACTGTAGAAATAACTTTTAAATTATTTACGAACTTAGATCTTTTTATTATGGTAGTCAGAGGTAACTATAGGCATCCCCACGTTAGCTATGGTTGGATGAAATTAATTCGAAATAAGGCCGTCGAATATATCGATGACTGAAAGTCATGAGAGAAAATTTTGGATCAACATCGATAGATTAACGTAACACCTTCTCGTCCAAAATTCCTCAGTGACTCAAGACAAAAGTCTTTGACCAGTGTATGTTGCCAGTGATGACTTACGGCACTGAGACATGGTTGCTTACGATGGGCCTCATAAGAAGGCTCAAGGTCACCCAAAGGGCGATGGAGAGAGCTATGCTCGGAGTTACCCTGCGGGATCGAATCAGAAACGAGGAGATTCGCAGGAGGACCAAAGTCACTGACATAGCACTCAGAATTGCTAAACTTAAGTGGCAGTGGGCGGGGGACATCGCTCGTAGAACTGACGGCCGTTGGGGCAGAAAGGTTCTCGAATGGCGACCACGTACCGGAAGACGTGGAGTGGGTAGGCCCCCTACAAGATGGACCGATGACCTGGTGAAGGTCGCGGGTAGAAGTTGGATGCGTACAGCATAAAGCCGGTCGTTGTGGCGGTCTTTAGGGGAGGCCTTTGTCCTGCAGTGGACGTCTACGAAAGTCGAAAGTCTTCAACGCAAGAAGTGTCGTATAGTTAAAAAGTTACTGTTATGTAGAATTAGCTTCTTGATGGCTTATAGGTCTTTTGGTGTGGCTATATACAAATAAAACATTGTTTTCGTACGCCAGTAAAATATAGAGCATTCTAAATAGTTTCCGATTTTGGGATATTCAATACTGCACTGCATTGCCATCTCATTAAAAACATTGTTATGTAATTAATTGTTGACAGGTATACGTTTAATTTTGATACTGTGGGAATAACGTCGCAGCAGTAGAACGGCTCGCTCACACTTCATACATACGTAACTGTGATATAGTATTGTATATTAATGTATGTTCGTACAGTCAATATAATTGCAATGTCTATAAGTTTCACGCAGCCGTGGGTCAATAAAAACATAATATTATGTGAGTAAATAATGATGTTCACTTACAAATCCACTTGCCATGATAAAAATAAGAGTAAAAATCAGTAATAGATACAAAAGAAAAACAAAGTATATTTATTCCATTGCCACGCCCTTTAGCGTTCTTCAAAATATCATTTCAACTTTCAAGTTGAAATGATATACTGTGACAAACAGATTGCGGTCAAAGCCTGTAGACTAGTTGATTTTTTGTAGTCTTAACACTAATAAAAGCGAAAAAAGTAAGGGAATTATATTTTACACCGATAAGTCAGAACATGGCGTTAAAAACATAGAGACAATATGCTTGCAAATTGATTTGACCCTCTCGACTGTCGTTGAGGAGCACGGCTTTAGTTATTGGGACATCTACCTGGAAAAAGATCCAAAGTACTTATCGCACCTTCAGAAGGGTATAGACTTAACTCAAAAATGTAAGAAATCGAGTAACGGTAATAAAGGGTCATTAAAAGGTACGCTCTGTCTGGTGAATATTGAAACAGCGGCGTTTTTATGGTACAACGCGCCGCTTGGTTCTTAAGGGACGCGACTAGTTTCCCGAAAACTTAAGTTTTTGAGATAAGTTACTACTGTTCTGAAGGTGGGTTATATATTATCATTCATCGTGATTGTTGTAACAACATGAACCAGGCACATGTAAGTCAATTAGTGTCCCCGGTCCCAGTGTCTGGTGAGTATAATCAATCATATTGCGAATGTTGCTGTCGCAATAATACCGAATGTCACGAATACGCATAACGCTGTGATTTGAGTGAATCGTTTTAAGTGTCGCACTTAGTACCTATGGCTGGAGTGAACGCACTGTCATTTATGCTGTGTGTGTATCGGATTTCGTCATATCCACGATCTTTATGCTTCACTTGACATACAAATTATTATTTGCTTGCTTTTGTGGTCTAATACAAGCTGTCAATTACGAAGGTTGGTTCAAATTTTAGATCGAATATAGTGTTATTTACATTTCTTTATTTAGTAGTAGTCTAATGTCCGGAACTGTGATTCGTATATTTATAGACACTCGCAAGCATTACATTGGGATCTAATGTTGTCAACAAAATGTATGACGTACATGTCGTACACATATTTTACACCCGTTTGGGGAATGTGGTGTATTTTTATTTTTTTAATTAGCCTGACTTCTCTCCAAGACTACATAGTTTAGGTACGACATGGAGAGTGCAAATAGGATCCTGTTTTAGCTTGAACAACGTGAAACGGGTGACCTTTTAGAATTCTCTGTAATAATTTGGTGATAAGAGTCAAGTTAATAAGATATGAGTATTATGACATAGAGCTGTCTATTTTAAGCTTGAAAGGTTGTTTGAATAAAAAACCGGCGGCGACGATTTGGTGTTTTGACTACTTGACTAATTGGATCGTGAAGTCACGGGTTCGATACTCAGATGGAACACATCTTAGTGAGATTCACAGATATTCGTTTCTAAGTGTTTTTGCAAATTAATTTTGTTTGCTGTAAGTCCAAAACTACCTAACTTAACTCATCATCATCATCTCAGCCTATACTTGTCCACTGCTGAACATAGGCCTTCCCAATCGCTTTCCAGCGTAACCGGTACGATGCCACCTGCATCCAACGACTTCCTGCGATTTTCACAAGATCGTCGGTCCATCTGGCAGGTGGTCGTCCCACGCTGCGCTTGCTAATACGTGGCCTCCACTCTAGAAGCTTTCTGCCCCAACGCCCGTCCGATCTTCGCGCTATGTGGCCCGCCCATTGCCACTTCAGCTTGCTAATCTTAAGGGCTATGTCGGTGACCTTGGTTCTTCTACGAATCTCCTCATTCCTGATTCGATCACGTTGAGAAACGCCGAGCATAGCTCTCTCCATAGCTCGCTAAGCAACTCTGAGCTTTTTTATGAGACCTATAGAGACCTAACTTAATTAACTCGATGTTATTAAATTCTCGACTTCCTGAAACTGTTGTAAATTTAAACAGGTATTTTGTCCAAACTTCCGACGTGTCATGAATTCCGTAAGTGAGATAGAAAGACAGCGCAATAATCAACGGAACCACCGAGTTAAGAAGTAATTAGTTTCGTAGTGTTTTTTATATAATATTATTATAAATGTTTTCAAATACATTATACTTAACTATGACACTTATTGACATTCTATTATATTATTAAGTACTAATAATATATTCTTGAAAGTGGAACATTGAAAGGAAACAATTACTTCAATGCCTCGTTGGTCTAGTAGCGTATAATGCGCGTAGCGATCACGAGGTTCCTGGTTCGAATCGTAGGTCCAAAGTAATTTTTCTATAAGAAAATTTTCAGTATCGGTCTGGAGTCTGACATTGTGCCCAGTGGCAATAAGCTATATCCCTGTTATATTGGAACCTAACGTCATCGGCAAAAGGTGGGTGTAAACAGTTCACCTCTACGATCCTCGCTTGGAGAATAGTGAAGGTTGTTTATTTTCGTTTTTACAATCACTTTAATACTTATATCAAGATCAAAAAAAATCAGCCTACTTCTACTCATTGCCTATTTAGACTTGTTTATTTTTCTTTCTCATATTATAAATGTGAAATTTACTCAATCATGCAAAAACGGCTGATTTGGATGAAATTTAGCAACACAAAGTTTATTACTTGGATTAATCCTATGTGGTACTTTTATCCCGGAAAAATGATTAGTTTCTGTCTAAAGTCAACGCGGAAGAAGACGTGGGCAGAAATTAAAATTATAGTTACTCTTGCTTTACAAATTACGATTCCTGATTTCATCCCACATAAAATTCTTTTTTTTTTTGTTAACTAACATTGATTTTTTTTTTTTGTTTTTGCGAATGCTAGGAAGAATAGCAAAACTTTACGATGGCCTGAGGTTTGATGGAATTACTTACAATATCAGTCATTCATTATTTAATTGCTATTAATTGACAGAACGGTCAGTTTGGAACCATTCCATTAAAAATGTTAGTTTTGCAATACATTTATTCATATTCTTAAAATATTTTGAAAGCTAAACAGTAGTGCCATTCTTTCAGCTACAATAATCAAGTTAGCTCTAGTTGCCTTTAAACCTATAACAGGTATTTTCTTTATTCTTTATTGTATACACTGGGATGGAAATAATTTTACAATTTAAAAGTATACAGAAGGCGAGCTTAACTCAAATATGAGTTATCTTTCAACTAACCATAGAGTGTTGAGAGATGAGAAAGTGAAATAAGAGGGCAGTTATACAATATAATGTTAATAGAAAATGGCAATGAAATAAATACTATATTTTCAAATATAAATACATATACTCAGTTACTTACTTTACAAATATTAAAAACATATAAATATAATACATACATACCTAAATAAATCAGGATAGAAAATGTTCTTTGATTCTTCTTCTGAAAACATCCAAAGATGAGCTCGCACGAATGGACTGTGGAAGTAAGTTCCACAGACGCACAGCACGAACAGTGAAGGATCCATCGTAACGACTAGAAGAATGAAGAGGAGCACGAACAAAGGAGAGATTTAGCTGCACGGCAGGGATAATCCCTTGGAACAAGAAAGTCAAAACGCTCCTTGAGGTAAACAGGGGATTTAGGATTATGTAAAATGGAGTAGAGTAACGAGTGAATGTGCAAGTCCCGTCGTTGTCGAATAGGTAGCCATTTTAATTTCGCTCGATACTCTGATACATGATCAAATTTACGTAATCCGAAAATGAAACGAATACACAGATTCTGCAAGCGTTCGAGCTTAAAGACAAGATCTTCAGTAGCATCAAGAAAGCAATCATCACCATAGTCAAGAATTGGTAGAAGGAGAGATTGAGCAAGACTTATTTTTGTTTGATAAGGCAAAAACTTTTGCAGACGCTTGAGAGATTGAAAGAAGCAGTAGACTTTTCTTTTCTAGTATTATCATAAGCAGGATTACAATCACCGTTTTAATGTCATTTAATCAACAACGCAATTGACTGACAACCTGGGTCTACTAGGCTATCAGAATCATACAGGCGGTTTGCCTTGCTATACTTGTCACGTAGAAAGTCCAGGCCATGATACAAAGGTCTCCGATAATTTACTTGCGTAACCCGTAATCCGCATGCGTAATGACCACTTTCTGTTTTAAGGTCTTAGCATAAAAAAAATTGACGTTAGAGTGACGCTATCGAGATAATATGTCGTCCTTTTCACACTTCAAATTTACTAAAAACGTAAATGTGACCGCACGCTCAAGCCATTTTTTTGTGCTAAGCTTAGAATAAACATAATCTAGAAGTCGTGGGCGCGCATCAAATTGAAGCAATAATTTCTACCTGCGAAGCAGGTAGACACACGTTCACGAGAGTGACCGTCACTCTGTGCCCGTCTTTCGAAATGACGTGCTATGCGCGTCTCAAATTAAATTGAATTATGCCGTCTTTGTGTCAGTCCCACCTATAAAAATGCTGTTAAGCTCAAAAAGAAACATGATAGGATCAAATTTCATACGTATGTAACGCATTCAGGTGCCATATTATTTAAATATCGAATTAATTCTTCCGTCTCTAATTGTCATAGTCATATAACGTACGTACGTACGAACTATAGTATTTTTCACATAGAATGGGAAGTGACAGTTCTAATTGCTAAACGAAATTATACTTTATTCAATGGCAATAAGAGGCATGACCCGTTTCTATACTTATGCTTTTATGCCTTAACACCATTGAATTGACTATTAATTTCGTTTGTCAAATGGAACTGTCAGTACCCATCCTATGTTAAAAAATACTATAGTATTAAATTGTATTAATAAAGTTAACTACTACGTCATGGTTATAATATTTAGTTAAAATGATGAAAACATATTTTCCCAACATTAAATTATATTATTGTATATATAATAAAACCTTAACAGTACAAGTATACATATTTCTTAAGTTGAATATGCATTAAAATTCACGTTACCGCAACAATGATTCTATTATCACATACTGATTTACCGGAAATGTCATTAACATTTACCCGAAAAATTAACATTACGCAGGTGGGAAGTGCGGTGAGTGAGGGGTGTTTGTTGAATTTTTGGCTTCACCGCACGACGTTCAATTACGGCTTCTGGATATATTATTCTAAGGTGCTAAGCCCTTTGAGGCCTTACCGTGAACAGATGGACTTTACCGTGACATTGTCGAGATAGTATTATGTCACGTTCATCTATAAATAGTAATACTATCAGCCTATACTATCCCACTGCTAGGCAAATGCCGTTTTTGAAAGCCCGAGGTGAGAGAGAATAGGTAGAGGCAAGATTGTGGCCACCCGCTGTTGGAACTTATCATGCCACCTATAAGGCTTGGCTTAACGATTACAACATTGAGTGGTAGCCGAGACCAACGGCTTTGCATGCCTTCCGAACACCGATACCTTCGAATATGAAAATGACACAAACGGGCACCCATCTCAGACTGATGGAACGGAACGCTGCTTAACCTTGGTAAGCTTGCTAAGAACATCGCGGTCGAACAGCGCTACGAGCGCCTCGAAGTGCGAAAGCATGATGTCACGTTCATCTATATTTAGTAAATTGGTGGTGTGAAAAGGATAGCATATCAACTCGATAGTGTTCCGGTATCGACAGTCTATTAATGCTAAGCACTCTGGTTGCTCTGGCTATGATTGATTGAACAGTTATGTTAATAGCTCCGGGCGGTTCAAAGTGCACATAATGAGGTTGGCTCGGTAATAGCTATTGCTATTATAGACTGTTAGACTTAGAAAGGTTGATAAGTAACACTTTTCAATATAATGGGACTAGTCCCACTATATTGAGAAGTCCCACTATTGAATAATTAATACAAACAAAACAATATTAAAAACAGCTACGCATGTTGGCGGTCTAGCCAATCTA
The DNA here is from genome assembly GCA_905147815.2 of Phalera bucephala. Lineage (NCBI taxonomy): Eukaryota > Metazoa > Arthropoda > Insecta > Lepidoptera > Notodontidae > Phalera > Phalera bucephala. The sequence continues at coordinate 16,671,531 of LR990612.1, forward strand.
CAGGTAGCAAATATTTTTTGCTTACAAGGTTTTAAAAAGCATCATAAATCCAACTGATATTATAAATGTGAAAGTTTGTATGTTTACATGTTTATGGCTCAAACAAGCAAAAACGGCTGAACACAGATTGTATACTCGTATTACCTGGAATAACACATTTTATCCCGGAAAAATGTAAGGTTCCTGTCTATAGTCAACGTAGGTACTAATATTTTATACAATTTATAGTTTGCTTACGTCGGTTAATTCAGTCTCACAAATAAAACAGTATAAAATAAGAACACAAGCAAAAAAATAGCTCAACCTTTATAAAATTGTCTTGTAAATACCACAGATATCTTATTAATCTAATAATCAGTTGACCCTGAATAGAACAAATGCCAAACCAATTTTAACAAGACGACATTAATGAACACACGCTCTAAAACAAGAATCTGTCCATACTTCTGCAAATGGTAGGTGATTATTTGTTGCAATAATTACTTTCCATGTTTACGGTAAAATAAGATGTTCTATGCGATGTTTAAGTGTAACTATACTCAACATAAAAGGAAATTGGTAGTATCAAAGAAAAGCTTCACAAGCAAGCTAAACTCGTTTGAGGAATAAAGCTCAGTGCAGGTTAAAAACTAGAGTAGACTTACTGGTTTTTGCGGGCGTCTCAATATGTACGGTGCGGATAATATGCTAATATATATAGTTAATAATAGTCTGATAAAGTCTTTAGGCTGTTGATCTCGGTAATCTCTCAACGTTGTGGACGTTAAACCAAGCTGGAAGCCTTACAAACTACTTGAGAAGCACTATCAGCAGATGGCCGCACACCTGCCTCTACAAATCCGCACTGGGTCAGCGTGGTGGAGTATATCCTAATCTTTCTTACCTTGATTTGTAAGAGAAGGCCTTCCTCCAGCAGTGGGAACGTATAGGTTGTTTTATTATTCATCACTAGCCTATTATTCATTAATTACTACTACTGTTATCCGTGGCTGCGCACGTGGTTATTTTGTAATTTGACTTAATAATAGTAGTGTTTTATCTCACTGAGGGATGATTCTTAAAAACGCTGAAACACGTGTTCCTTTATTTGTTACCAAAAGTCTTTGTATGAATTTTCATATGCCTAAATTGAAAAATGATGGGTTACCCTTACAAACTTTCATCCCCTATTTCACAATTGGTCGACTTAAGTGTTTTTTAAGATAAAACGTAGCCTATGTCCTTCTCCCAAAGCAAAAATGCAAACAGACAGAGTTACTTTCGAATTTATAATATTAATACAGATTAGTCTGATATATTAATATAGATCTATCTATCTATATCATCACGCCAGATCCCTTACGGGGTAGGCAGAGAGCACAGAGTTCCAACAGGCTCTTTCCTTACATACCTCTCTGGCTTCGTAGATCTACTTCGGAATATTATCGAAAAATGTTCCTAAAATCAAAAGTAGCTTTAAACATACATTTTTTTCATTTTTATTAGTAACTAACAAAGTATATGTATTTGAACAAAATATATTGTAAGCTCTTCAGGATTTTGGATGCGTAAGTATAGATTTAATAATCACTTGAGAATTAACAATAATTACTCACCACATTTGAAGATGTACCGAATGTGGGACATGACGAATCTTCCTTGAAGTGGTATCAGCACTCTTTATTAGTATCTGCATCGAACGAATGGTAGGTGTGGGATCCACATAAAACGATGTATGAAACGGTTAACACCGCATAACAAAATAACCTGAATGACTATTACTAAAAGGTCTATAATTCTTTGTGCGACGCGTAAAGGAAGGAGGTTTTAGTATGCGAGCCGATTTGTAGGAAATAACGGAACAACCAGTTGGTTGTTTACTGTTTAAAGTTTGCTATTTTAGATTTAGTGATAGTTGTGTAATAACTATATTTGTTTTGAATCTGACAACCACGAAATACAACAAACAATAGTAAAACCATTAGTAAGGAATAGGAGTACCAACTTCCGCACTCCGATACCTATATTATATTTTCTGCTTTTACCCATAATAACGGAATCCTAACATTCGTTCTGTTTGCCATTAAGGAGTTCTCTGGTATCTTCACAGTCCAAGCTCCAATACCAATAAAATGGAACCACCTTGGAGGTATACTGAACCCAATGCAAAAAGAATAATCAAAATCGGTTTAAAATTAACGGAAATATCGGTGAATATATATAGGAACATAGAACCTCCTCCTCCTTGAAGTTGTTTAAATAGTAGAGTCATTGGTACCTGCTGACGATATATCAAATAGCCGACGGAGCGTGACGGGACATTCAAATTTTGCCAACAATGTTAAGTTTCAATGTATGAGTGAGTGTAAATTAAGAGACACTATAATAAGGGGCGCACGTATTATGCCAACTAACTTTGCAGTGTTAAGGTTTGTTCAAATAGCCAACGGAGCGTGATGGAAGCGCGACGGAAGCGCTCGGCTGCGTTCGGTTGTGACGTTTGCCGTTGCGCCGAGCGGGGCTGCACTGTGTAGCGTCTCCCATACATTTCAGTACATTATAACTCCCCAAGCCGCGCCACCGTCGCGCTCCCGTCGCACTGCGTCGGCTATGTGGCGAAACCTTTATAGTAAATCTGATAACATAAATTCCTTAAGGTCACCGTAATGAGGCTGTACACGTCAATTGTAAAAATTCGACTACTGTGAAATTGTAGGCAATTTTAGGCCATCGGACCCAATTGGTGCCAAACACGTCTTAAGGTCAGGCCTAAAAACTGACGCCGAGAACGTGGGTTGGTCGGAAATGATATCAGGCGTTAAGTAGCCTTCATAACCTCCCCATAATGACGTATACATATTAATAAATATTGGTTTTAAGCTTCCATTGCCTCGTTAGTTTAGTAGCGAAATGCATATAGCGCGCAAACGCAAAGAACCTGGGTGCGAATCCTAGGTTTCCCAAAGTATATTTTTCGATAGAAAAAATTGACTGCCTCGTTGGTCTAGTGGCAAAGCGCATCGCTTTGTGAGCACGAGGTCCTGGGTTCAAATCTTAGGTCGGACAAGTGTAGTTCTTCTAATGAAAACTTCCCTGTACGCATCCGGAGTCTGGAATTGTGCCCGGTATATGGCAATAGGCGCCCCTATTACATGGGACCTAACATCGTCGGCGAAACGTGGGTGTACTCAGTACACCTCTGCCACCCCCGCTTGGGGAATATAGGCGTGACGGTGTAAAAATGTCTTAATCAGCCTGAAGTCTGGTGTGTCCGGTATAATGCAAATAGTCTCAGTGTACACGGTATACTTCTGCCACCCTGAATGTTGATATGATGGTGATTATTTAATTATTTTTTTATTTTAAAACTCTGAAGAAATGTAATTAAAAAATAACGAGCTATTGTATTCTATCGGGTTCGATCCCGGACGCGAAAAATCATTGTGTGACCACAAATATTTGCCATGGTCTGGGTATTTGTGTATGTCAATTTCATGGTTGTAGACGCACCCATGACACTGAAGTAATTCCTAGGATGGGGCTACATTCTCTCTCTCTCTCTCTATCATCACGCCAGGTCCCTTGCGGGCCAACCCAGTAGTGTAAAAACTTGTTTTTGTGTTTTTAAATAAAGTACTCGTAGTAAAATAAAGAATTGTGTGAATATCCGTCAACATGACACGTCTAAATCATTTCTAAATACAAGATCTATACTCAATACAAATTTGTATGTCAAATTAACCAAACAATAGTATGAAAAGTGTACCAATTTATTCATTTTTCGACACCTCAATTACGGTTATGTTTCAGTATTGTGGTTATCGGAACCAGTGTGTCAAATTATAATATTCATTCTACCATGTACCGTACGTGATGGCGTCGGTATGGTTTGGCCTCATACCGGATTCAGGTCGGGGGTCTGCCAGACCAATATGAATTATTGCTTGAATATTGAATGGGATGTAAGATTATTGAACTGTCTATTAAGCCTTCCGTGGTTGTCTTTGAAAACTAAACCAGAGGGCTTAGAATAAAAAGATTGGCGCAAACGTGTAAACGTTCCGTCACGTTCATTGTTGTTTAGTAAATTTGTAGTATGATAAGGATAGTATATCAACTCGCTAGCGTCACGATAACGTCAATCTTTTCATGCTAAGCCCTCAATTTTGAGGATAATTTGGTGCAAAACTATTTCTGTTGTAAGTACTAATTGATCATTATTATGTAGTAGGATTCATAAAAAAAAATTAAAAAAAATTAAATACCACCGTCTCGCCTATATTCCCCAAGCGGGGGTGGCAGAGTTGTATTGAGTACACCCACGTTTCGCTGACGATGTTAGGTCCCCTGTAATAGGAGGCGAGCCTATCGCCATATACCGGGCACAATTCCAGACTCCGGACTCGTACTAGGAAGTTTTCGCTAGAAAAAGTACACTTGTCCGACTTGGGATTTGAACCCAGGACCTCGGGATCACAAAGCGATGCGTTTTGCCACTAGACCAACGAGGCAGTCAATTTCTTCTGTTTATTATTATTAACGCGTGTTTTAAAAGTAGAATTAACATGATATATATTTTAGAAATATTCAGCTTTGATCGAGGTCGGAGCAGGTGTGAAAAACGTAGGCGTGAAGTTCTGGATGCTTTTCAAGAAGATTGGTTAGAGATGGCCCATCAAAGATCCACGTGGAAGATTATAGGGGAAACTTGTGCCCACATACACTTGGGACAACATGTGTAACCTAAAAATATGCCTTAGTTGTGCACCTCTAGGAAGCCGCGACCCGTACCTAATAGGTTCATCTACCTATGCTTATTCTGGTAGGCAACTAAAGGAGAACAAATTATTAAAAAATGATTACTTGATCATTATTAAATGATTTATGTATATCGGTATTAGGCTCAGAATTACGTAAGCTATTTCAAAAATTTTAATTACTAGCATCCCAAACTTCTTCTTCTTCTATGGCTTCAAACTAATTTTAAGTGTATTTTGCCAGTGTCCAGTGAGATATATAATCGTGTTTGTTTAAATTAATTCGACTCTCCGATGAATTTGATGACAACGATGATAATGAAATTAATGAAGTATCCCACCCTGGATAGTAAAGCGGTGGATACTTTACATACCAATTGCGACGGCCGTTTTGAGGGAAGTCGAAAAGGCACGTTTTATCACTTTGTTACAATTACCTTCAGTCATGCACATATAAGAACACATAATGGTTAATATTCCACCAACATTACATATTATTAGTCGAAATAACACAAGTTTTCAAAATTAAAACAAATTGACCGACCATCACTCACTCACTCACTCGAATCACTCTTCGACTTCCCGCCAAAAACCTCAAACTTCTTTATCTTTAATTACCGTTTTTCAGTTGACGATGTATAGTCTATTCTAATCAAATTTTAAATTTCTCAAAACTTTTTTTCATTCAACATAAAAACGTCGAGTTCTTGCTAACAGCACTTTCATCTCGATGTCTTCGGGAATACTGTCGTCATGTAATATAGATTGTAATCACAACTTAAACATCTAAAAATGGTGATGGTTTGTTTAGAAAGTTTCCATATTGTAATAAATAAATATAAAAAATACAGCAGTCGTTGGAGTCATAATAAAACATGATAACTAAACTGTATTGTTCTTGTGTAAGCCATTTTTTGTACGACTTCAAATATTATTCACAAAATGACATCGTTCTGATAAAATCAGGTTTCTAAAGATATTATCGATAGAACGTACATCCTGTTGGCAAGTTGATGACCTTTTAATTAGATCGACTTTCCAAGATAAGTGATCCAATAAAAACAAGTGGGCAGTTCCCATTCAGTAACTAATGACGTCAATACATTGCCAATTAGTAGCCTACTTTTTATCTGTGCATTTATGTTTTAAAAGAGGGTAATAATGTTATTATATATCAAATACTTTTTCGATTTTGTTTGGGGTCATTTATCTCAGTCGTCCGCCATTGATAAAGATGTATTGGATCAACGTCTAGACTATGATACAAACTCACACCGTCACGTATATATTCCCCAAGCGGGGGTGGCAAAGGTGTACTGAGTGCACCCATTTTTCGCCTACAATGTTGGGTCCCATTTAATAAGGGGCGAGCTTATTGCCATATACTGGGCACAATTTCAGACTCCGGATTTATTCTGGGAATAATTCGTCAGAAAAACTACATTTGTCCGACCAAGGATTTGAACCCAGAACCTCGTGATCACAAAGCGATGCGCAATTCGACTAGACCAATGAGGCAGTCTGTGATATTTTTTTCGAAGTCTTCCTTAAGTCTTTTTTAATATCGTAGCCCCACGCAGCAATTGTCATGCCGTTTAGCGCAGTGGTTAAGAGCTTCAGCCGCTCCGCCCACTGTGTCTAATAGTCGCGGGTTCGATTTCCGCATTGGGCAAATCTTTGTGTGATCCACAATCGTTTGTTCCGGTCTGGGTATTTGTGTATGTGAATTTTCATGTTTGTAAACGCACCCACTACACAGGAATAAATACAATGGCGAGGCTACGTTTAAAGAAAAGAAAAAAAATACAACATGAAACTCACATACATAAACATTCAGACGGAAAACATAATTTGTGGCTCACACAAAGATTTTTAGCGTGCGGAAATCGAACCTGAGACTACTTAATCCAGTGGGCGGACCGGCTTAAGCTCTTAACCAATGGACCTAGTCTACTATCATCTCTGTTGGATAATAATGTATAATACAAATAAACCAAGACGTACGTTAATAGATCCGTATTAATATAGGATGCACTTATATTTTATTTGGACGCGCAAGATAATTTTAAGGAAAAAAATTAAGAGTCAGATTTACCCTAACAAACTTAGTAAGAAGGTAAGAGTGAGATTTAGAACAGAGTGCCGATAGGTTTTAATTGCAGTGATAGCCTAGTGGTTAGACCGTTCGACTGCAAAGTCAGAGGTCTTGGATTCAAATCCAGGCAACCTCTGTCTTTTCGAAAGCATGTGCGGATTAAAAATTAACTATCACCTTCTTTAACGGTGAAGGAAAACATCGTGAGGAAACCTGCATGCCTAAGAGTTTCTCGAAAGTGTGTGAAGTTCGCCACCCCACATTGGGCCAGTGTGGTTGATTATGGCCTAAGCCCCCTCAGTTTGAGAGGAGACCCGTGCCCAACGATGGGACAGTTTATTAACAGGGCTACTAAAAGAAGAAGTAAAATATCTATATTTTTGAGGTCACTATTAGCGTCTGTAATAATGGACGTGAAAGTGTCTATTAACTTTCTATTCGTATTTAATTTCCTAACAAAATCGGACATTCAATAACTATCTATACGAAATTGTATGCCGGCGCCATAGTTAAAGTGTGTGTTTATGCACGATCAATTAAAGTTCGGGTACGTTCTATCTGATCCATTTGTCTTAAGTAATTGTTGAGAAAAATATATAAATGCTAGAATGCAGTTGTTAAGCGAGTCCTCTTGGCCGGTAAAACAGTCTCACATCAGGTCTCATATCCAATAACATAATATCTCTTATGCATATATACGCTGCTTGTCAAACGTTATGCCGCTTTTAATGAGAATTTAAGTAAAAGTGAATCGTGTTGTACGAAATTTCCTCTGTTTCTATTTATACAATTATCAGTTCCATCGATAAATTGACTAAGCAATATATGTAATTCATCAATCAATCTGTATCTACCTACTGTTGAAGTGGAAGCCTCTACTCTATCACGCCCTTGGTTGCGGTCCTATGGTAGTCTATTTCACTTTTTACCGGCCACCCTTACGATGTCATTGCTCCATGTAGCTGATGGCCTATAGGTCTTCGTCCCGTTCTGGGCCACTACTATGCCACGCCCTCAGTCCATTTGCCATCTTTTTACCTCATCAAGTGTCATGTCTATCTCCACTTCAACCTGGTGACCGATAATATAACATACGTCCTACAAATAGGAAAGTCTCTATCTGGACTGCCTCGTGGTTTAGTGGCAAAAATAGTAGCCATTATGAGGTCCCGGGTTTAAATCCTAGGTCGGACCAAAATGTAATTTTTCTATAGAAAAATTTCCAGTCCAGAGTCAGAGAGTAAGTCTGTCTGTAAAATAGCAGTAGGCTCGCTGGGACTTAGCCTAGTCGGCGAAAAGTGGCTGTACACCGTGCACCTCTGCCATCCCCGCTTGGAGAATATAGGCGTGACGGTATGTGACTTCTTCCGTATATCTTCGATAGGTTAAAAACTAAGTATCAAACAAACACCCTCATACTTTGCGATACGATTTCCTATTCGCACCGGCTTAGATTCAACGTCGACCGATTCACACTTTAGCTTACAGCCTGGGCTCGTATTCGCTATGACCAAACGCGGCATGTTACGATAACTTAGTGATATGACAGATGGCTTGATAATTTGATGGCTTGATGGTTTAGAGTTAAAGCTGCTTTGCTCACTGTATCGCGTAGTCTGGGTTTCGCACGAGACAAATCTTTGAGTGAACCACATGTATTTGTGTATGCGAATTTCATGTTTGTAAACGCTCCCACGACTCAGAATTATTTCTTAGTATAGGGCTATGTTTAAAAAATTTGCTTAAACAATCGTCGAAGTCTGTACATTACTGATTTAATTCATAGGGTGTACCTACGCTCTTTAAAATAATATCGTCATTCCACTTGTAAGTCGCGCCACTGGAGTACCATTAAACGGTCATTTCATAAAGTTATCCTAACGCGACGCGTTCTGTTTAATTGGTCATAGCAAATAAGGGCTATGTATAATTATACCTTTCATATTTCTCACATATCGTAGGTACGTTACGGGCGACCGGTGATAGGAGGTGGAAGGGAGAGGCGGCGGGTGCAACGTCCTGACGCGCCCGCGCAGCGGTGACGCGCATACCTAATGCGATCCACTACTAAATGTTCGCGCTACGTCCAATGTTTAGATTTTTGTATCGAATGCGTGATATTTTGTGTTATTATGAAATTGAGGTGGACTTAGAACCAGGTTTATTAATGTTTCAAGTATGTAGAATCAAAAGTTGAAGAAATGTTGTGAACATTGCTTTAATATATCCACCATTGGCCGTCGTAATCAAGTGGATCCGAATACAATATGAAGGATTGTATTAATTCTGTGTTCCTATATCGATTTGTATGTTTAATGTAAGTTGATAAATCCCTTCAGAACCTATTTATGTATATCTCAGAATTATTTTTCTGCAACAAGCATGTATCGACATAGCTTGTGCTATCGTCATTGCAATACTTAAACGACCATTGTCTTGAAATGAACTGAGAAACCAGATTGGCGTATTTATCTTGATGAAGTCCGTAATACTTGTCGTTAAGATATTCATTCACCACTTAAGCAATACTCAATTATTTGTTCTTTTATAGTAAGAGACTGTTGCTCGTAGCGCTGTCCGATCGTGGTGTTCTGCTCCCCAAGGATAAGCAGCGTTAGGCACGCCCGCTCTGAGATAGGTGACCCTTTGTGGCATTTTCATACCACTACACCAAATACACTATACGCAGTTCTATCTATCTATCTATATCACGCCAGATCCCCTTGGGATAGGCAGCGTGTACAGAGTTCCAACAGGTTCTTTCCTTACATACCTCTCTGGCTTCCTCTACTCTCATAGTTCGTCTCATACACGGTCGCCGGCTACGGAGACGGAAGGTCTGAAGGACAAGTCAATATGGTAGTCTATTTGGTCTTTGAGCAGTGGGTCCCGGTTATCATTTAACGTGGTAGACGTTTAGCCAAGTTGGAAGACTTATAGGCGGCTTGATAAGTTTTAACAGCGGGTTGCCACAAACCTGCCTTTACCAATCCGCACTGGTTCCACATAGTGAATTATTACCTAATCTCTCTTACCTCAATTTGTGGGAGAAAGATTTGCCCAGCAGTGGGGTTGTATAGGCTGATATTATTACTACTTAAAGCAATAGAACCCAAAAAAATATATACACTAATATTTTATAAGAAATAAACGTACAGATAGAACAGGACAGATTTAGTCGTAACCAACAGCTGACCCAGTTATAATATTATTGCAATACTACCGACATAGCTAAGCCATTTAATACACTGGAGAGAACTCGAGTTGCGATTATTAGCGCTCAGTTACATCACTAAGCCTAACGTTATGATTATAAAGTAATCAGTATTGATCGATATTAATCTCGATTATTAGGCGTTGCATATCAATATTTATTATTGATTTACGTTGTACGAGAAAACGTGATAGGGTTGTAGACGTTGGCATTACCATGTAAAAAAATTAAAAGTACCCGATAGGTATGCAAAAACCATCAAAGGGCTACCACACAGATACCGATACCAGGGCAACCCAGAAATAGATGGCGTGAAAGCCTTGATGTCTATTTAGAGGGATGTTCTGAAATGGTCAAGATCGTAAACTGATTCGCGTCGTAGCTAAGTGGAGAGTCATAGGAGAACCGAAGAAGTGGGATTAAATACGTTCTTAAATAACAAGCCTAAACACAAGGGGATTATGTTGTATAAGTGCACATGTTTCTATAGCCACTTTCCGTCTCCATCATCAGACCAGCTCCGTACTATATTATTGCGTTGTTACCTAACTTACATATGTTTGCCAAATTTCAGCTCAATCGGATACCCGCAACTGCTTAAAAAATTGATCACAAGATTTGAACCGGAAAGACGTCTGTCTTTCCGGTTCAAATCTTAGTACCGGTAGACAGACAGACAGATCCTAGTCAGGATATTAGGCCAAAGTTATGAAATTATTGTATTGTCATCGGTCCTCGATACGAGTACCAATTTTAAAGTTCATCGGACGCCTTGACGTTGGTGAAAATCACGTTGCAAGATTCCGTTACATAGACACATAGTTATTAGTCAAGCATTAGCTTAACTTGCTATGTACCTATTTTAAAAAGCGTGTTAAAAAGTATATAAGACTATATTAAATCATATTATTATTTCGGATTTCATAATGTTATCGGCGGCAGTTTTTATAGCTTCACCGTATGAGACGATTAGTCCTAAAAGTATGCTGAAGCATTTGATTAGCCCTCCCTAATTAACCCCAATGGCATTTGCTAATGGGGTTGATTAGGGAGGGTTACATCTGGCCTAAGGCAAACTTGCAAACAAATTCTTATGAATTCGCGGCAAAGGTATGGTTAGGCTATTTTGTATAGTAAAGTTACAATCATGCTTTTATACGAGTAGTATGTCAATGCAGCATTGCAATAAAAAAATACATATCATAATCTTTCTTTGTCACCAATAGTGATAAAGTAAAATTGCCACGTCTCATCTCAGCTAAATCTTTAGCTTATAAACAATAAAAGCTTTGCCAGATTAAATTATTATTGTCCGTTAAAAGAGATATAGCTATTGTCAATTCTGAGTTCAGTGGTTGCAATATGGTTACTGACTGATGACACATGTATTACCAATAGCAGATCGGTTAAGGAGTAGATGACGCAGCTTATTTTATGTAAGTACCTACGCACAAAATTCTCACGATAATTACGTCAGGAAGCTATCATAATATAACGAACAATTGCTACATTGAACTTAATGTTATTTGTTTGTTGATATCCAATTCAACTCATTATTCAACTCGCTAAGATTCAAAGGGTTTACCTCGATTTATCCGAACTATTTGAAGGCTTGCATATAGAAAAAAAACAGTAATAGCCTAGTGGTTAGACCGTTTGACTGCAAAGTCAGAGCTCTCGGGTTCGAACCCAGGCACGCACCTCTGTTTTTAGGAAAGCGTGTGCGTTTTAAAAAATAACTATCACTTGCTTTAACAGTAAAGGAAAACATCGTGAGGAAATCTGCTTGCCTAAGAGTTTTTCGAAGGTGTGTGAAGTTTGCCAACCCGCACTGGGCCAGCGTGGTGGAATATGGCCTAAACCCTCACAGTTTGAGAGAAGGCCCTTGTCCAGCGGTGGGACAGTTTCTTAACAGGGCTAATATTATATATAGACATGGGTTCAACACCCCTAGCAAGTTTATGTTACGTTAATAATTATATCACAAAGTTATTTTCTTTCTTTTTAGAGGGGATAGGACTTTGTTTACTATATGTACCTTGTAAAGGCCTTTGCGCCCTTTATTAAAAGTTTTAATTCATTTTGTATGTCTGTCTATCTGTCTTTTTGGTGCAAATCTTGTGATCCATTTCGCAAGCACTTGCGGGTGTCCGATTGAGCTAATTTTTGGCATACGTATATAATTTCGATGACAATGTAATAATATGGTACCATGGAGCTGGTCTGATGATGGAGTCGGATGGTGGTGACAGGAACATATGAACTATGAAAAAAAAACTATGCAACGTAACTCCCTCGTGTTTAGGCTTGTTAGATTGGTATTGACAAGCACTATTCAACCAGACACTGTTCAGGGTCTGATGATGAAGCCGAAAGGTAGCTATTGGAACCACCCAACTACTCAATATAACCCCGCCGTGTTTACGCTCTTTGGATTAGTCTTGACGAGTACTTTAAACCCAAATGGTATCCAGGATCTGATGATGGAGCAGGAAGGGAGCCATAGGAACTCCTCAACTAAATAATATATCTTCGTTGTGTATTTGCTATAAATGTTTGTTTTTCAAAAGGGTATTTTTAAATGATAATTTCACTTATCCCGATTTAGTGCAAGCTGATGTAAGTTTTTTATCCTATTGGCAAGCGCAGCGTGGGACGGCCACCTACCAGATGAACCGATGACCGAAGATCTTGTGAGGATCGCAGGAAGTCGTTGGATGCAGGTGACATCGGACCGGCTGCACTGGAGAGCGATTAAGGAGGCCTATGTTCAGCAGTGGACAAATATAGGCTGATATGATAATGATGATGTAAGTTTGTATCGTATGAGTTAAACACATCTCTTCACCACTTTTTAGACATGCCAGTCCGTCGTTTTCGTCCGCTGTTGATATTTAAGCAGATTTTTCTTTGTTTGAGTTTCGATTGACTTAACCTCATGACTGCAGAAAAATTAAATCGACAACCGAATTAGACCCATGTTTCATCTCTGAATGTAGCATCCTCGGGAATTGATGAGGCTATGAATAAGCGTGCGCACTTTTTAGAGATAGATATTAGGAAATCAATAAAAAAGGAATCTTACACTTTGTTTTCTAATATTCGATTAAGAACGTTTATTAACAAAAGATATTTAAACCATTCAACACTGTTAGTCTACAAAGGTATCGGTATTTTCCGACATGTAGGTCTTTATGCGTCACCATTGTCTTGTCTGAATCATTTGACATCAGGTACTACGATGACTGTAAATGACCAGTAGAGATGCCAATCGACATGTTTAAATAAATAGGTGCATAAAGTAAGAAACCTGAATATACCTACCCACTTATATTATTCTTGTCACGATGGCTAATTCCGGGATCGAACTCGCGACTACTTGATCTAGTAGACAAAGCGTTTAAGCTCGTAACCACTGTACCAAGCCGTACATTTAATTACCAAACATTATTGACAAATTGGTTTAAGTTAACACATCTGTTAAATACGACGAAATAGTGGAATAGTTCCTCCACATTCAAGAAAACAATACAATAGCTATTAACAATACACAACAGACGTCATAGCCGTAATGACTTTGATTATTATCTCAAGATGTATTTAAAAGGCAATTTATCGCACAACATTGCATCATAGTGATAACTCAAGCAAATATACAGAAAAAGTGATTTTATGTAAAGATTTTGTTTATATAATAAATTAATATAAATTTGAAGGATTGCAACGGTTTGCGAGCATGCTGAAGTATAGATTTGTTTACCTATTTTAAGTTTTTTTTTGTTTGTTGTTTAGTTTATTTATATCACAATACAACTACGCTGGGAAATGATGAAAAAGTCTCTGGAACCGGCGGAGTTGAAATAATAGTATAAAAGGGGTGGAAACTAGAAAAGACTATAAAGAACTTTATTTTATTTAAAAAAAAGGGACTTCCTGGAACTTTGCCCTATTGAAACTCTGTACTCTTAGTCTACCTAAGTAAACGCAAAAATCCGGCATGATGATACAGATAATATTATGCATTATGACCGCCCATTGCATCTATGGTCATAAATAAGCACTAAAACAATGCTCGTGCAGTCCCTAATCCTACCTATATTCGACTATGGTGATGTGTGCTACTACGACCTGAATGCAGATCATCTCAACAAACTCGACCGTCTTTTTAATAACTGCATCCGATTCATATTTAATTTACGTAAATTTGACCATGTGTCTGAGTATCGATCTCATTTAAAGCGGTTGCCTATTCGCAAGCGCAGAGTTCCACGAGCACTGACAATGCTATTCTCCATTCTTTACTCTTCTGCTTCACCTGGTTATCTATCCTCCCATTTTCAATATCTATGTTCTTATCATGATAAACATCTTCGTTCTTCTAATAATCGTCTTCTTCAATGCCCTTCTCACCATTCTAATTTTATTCACTCTTCTTTCTTTGTCCAATCCATCTTACTATGGAACTCACTACCTCTGGATATCAGGATGGCCACAAAGCGCTTATCTTTCAAAAGTAAAGTACAGGATTATCTGCACAAAACTTTGGCGGAATCATCTCAATATTAATTTCGCTTATGTATATGTATTTATCTATATATATATATATATATATATATATGTTACATATTTTCCTCTTCATTTTTTTTTGGTTTTATGGTTTTGCACCTATTTCACTCGTTTCTGCATCACCCTAAGGTAGACTGGTAGATAATGCCTCAGGCATTAAGTCCGCCTTTGTACCAATAGTGCAAGAAGAATTAAATAAATAAATGATATTGTACTAGTTTCTGCCCGCGACTTTGTCCGCGTTGATTTTTAATCTTTAGACTGGAACCTAAAATTTTTCCGGAATAACGTACCTACCTATGTGTTAATCCAGGTAACAAACAACCTGTGCCCCAAATTTCATCCAAACATACCAACTTTCACATTCATAATGTTAGTAGGATTTGTTTACTGCAATTATGATGGTGAACATTAAGATTATTCTATCTATGTATGTATACAACTTACAAAATTACATTGTAATAAATCATTCAACAAATAAAAATCTCTTTTATTCCTTATCTTTATGTTTATTCTAAATGTTTAAGTGCATAAATGCTAAGAACATTTTTCACGTCAGAATTGTAACCATAAGGTAGAGAGTTATGTTCTCGTGTTCACACACGAGAGCATAGTAAAACACTTATTATTTCTTTCATTATCTATCTCTCTATATTATCACGCCAGCTCCCTCGCGGGGTAGGCAGAGAGTACAGAGTTCCAACAGGTTCTTTCCTTACATACCTCTCTGGCTTCCTCCACTCTCATAGTTCGTCTCATACACACTTCTTTCATTATAATTATATTATTTCACGAGGTAGATATAAAATCCGTATAGGTACTTTAAAATTATGAAATCAGACTCTTCGCATTGCACAATTTTTAGTACGTACATGAAACTATTATCATTATGCTGATGATAATATGCTTATATATAAGCGAGTAATATGAATAGTTATATTGTATTTAAATGCTACTTTGCGGCAGTAACTATCAGGCAGTGTAATACGCAGATTCCGAGCATTTACCGTTGGGTTGCATAAATACGCTACTCTTCTGCAATGATAGGGTTATCCCAAATATTCACTCGTTCAGAGGCTCGTCTCATGACAAGCTCGTCCCCATTGGGGCGAGTATTGACATAAATAGTCATTGAATTTAAAAATAAATCCTTATTACATTTACTAACACGTTGCAAACAATAGATTTGTAAAGAATACAGCATATCAAATGTTGCTGTTTTAAACAGAATAATTCACAGAACAAAGAATTAAAAATTAGATAGCTCGTAGTAGGTACTAAGCGTACCTTAAGCTTATCTTGAGTTACCTAAGTAGGTAAAACTATAAGCGGCGCAATTTAAAAATGATTGAATAGGTAACGGAAAGACTTTGCTCCTTGAGCAAAGTCTTTCCGTTACCGTTACTTCCGTCTCTACATAATTTGATAAATAAGTGTAAAGATTGTCAACTGTGAAACCACTAACTAGTTTAAAAAACATTAAAAACTGATTTTGACTGCCTCGTTGGTCTAGGGGCAAAGCGCATCGCGTTGTGATCACGAGGTCCTGGGTTCAAATCCTAGGTCGGACAAATGTAGTTTTTCTAACGACAACTTTCCAGTACGAGTCCGGAGTCTGGAATTGTGCCCGGTATATGGCAATAGGCTCGCCCCCTATTACATGGGACTTAACATCATCGGCGAAACGTGGGTGTACTCAGTACACCTTTGCCACCCCCGCAGGGGGAATATAGGCGTGACGGTGTTAAAAACTGGTTTTATTTGGAATTTTTTCCAATTGCACAAATGTCAATGTCAGGTACAGGAATTAAGTCAAATGCACCAACCCTACGCCCCCCCGATGGGAGAGAAGATATCTTCGCTTTCGCAATGTTTTGGCGCGCGATGGTAACGTAACGCAAGATCATCACGATTCGTATGATTTTTAATGGTTGTTGTTTTAAATGATATTTCACAACGCTCTGTACTCAACGCGCCGCCGGCAACTGGCTTATGATGTAATTTATAAACTTATTATCGTACGAAAAGTGTTACGATGTTTTGACAATACCCAGGTATGAAAGGTACAAAGGCTTGGCATTGTCATGATATTGAGTTTTAATAACTTGATAAGCTTGGCAGTGATGAGCACGTGCCGTATGGTAGTCTAAATAGGGATTGTATGAAGATTTAGCGTGTTTACAGAATTAATATTTGGAAGCGATAATTTAAGTTACTCTACGTCTCAAAGCGATCAATCATTCAATCGTTACAGCAATAGTTTCCTGGAATGTGTCTTATTTTAATGCAAACGCAATTACAAGAATCATTTTTCGTAAGAGCTTTAAATACATATAAAGGTCTTATGATAAAATGATTCTTGTAATTGCGTTTGCATTAAACTAAGACATATTCCAGGAAATTATTGCTGTAATGATATAAAATCAAAAGACTCTACAATTACTTATCTTGATAAATACTGTCCTTTACCTTTCCTTGAAGTGTATAAGAAATAAATTCAAATTCAACTACACAAAGGCAATAACGACAACATGCATAAGGCACATCCACGGTCAAGTTTCTTAATATCGACCTCACGCGCGTACCGATATAATCGATATCGTCAGTGCATCGATTCCTAAGATGTGTAATCGATTGCATGACTAATATACCTACGTCTGCGGTCATGGCATCACGTACCTACATAACAGCGAAAATGTCTTTGGAATACAACTGAGCCAATAATAGTTAACTCCACCTGCACTGGGTCTGCGTGGTAAAATATGACAGTCTCTCTTAATAATTTGTGAGAGAATGCCTTTGCCCAGCAATAGGAGGATAAAAAATCAGCTTACAGATTTTAATAATAGTTAGGTGTAGTTTAATTACCGATGACCTGGTGAAGGAGTGTCGATCTTTGGGGAGCGCTTTTATGGATGTCTTTCGTTTGATGATAACAGTATAATTGCATTTCTTTTATTTCTATGGAATGGCTACATGAGAAAAAAAAACTATCCTAACTTTGAATCTGTCTCAATTTATCAGTTTTTTATGTATTTAAGTCAGGTTCTCATTCCCTGCCTTTTATTAAAATTAGATATTGAACATAATGTAGGGAATGACACAAAATAGTGCAGGCACAGGTAGGTTAGGTTATATGTATGTTAGGCCTCGCCCACGCCTTTAGTGAGCGCATCAAGAATACTAAAAATCCTATAATGTTATCCTTAATGTGTTTTAAACTTTGTATCTCCATATACGTAAGTACCTACATTCATAATAAGTGATTCTTTTGGTGTTATACACCAAAAGAATCACTTATTATGAATATAGAAAGTGTTCTCTATCTATTTACTTCAATATTTACACATCAACCCCGTGGAAAGCCAGGATGACCGGGGTTTTGTTCTGCAGCAACTTTTATCCACGATCTTTACCAGGTCAATGTCTGACTGCTTTGTACTTAGGCCTGTTAGATTGGTATTGACAAGTACTATACAACCGATAGTGTTCAGAGTCTTATGATAAAGCTGAAAGGTGTCTAATGGAATTACCCAACTACTCCATAGACCCCGCTGTGTTTGGGCTCGTAGGATTTATCTTGAAGAGTACTTTAGACCCGAATGGTCTCCAAGGTCTGATGGTGGAGCCAGAAGGAAGCCGTAGAAACTACTCTACTGAGTACAACTAAGCCAGATATCTTTGATGTATTTTTGCTATAAAAGCTTTATCTGGTACTTCAAATTTATCCGCTTTCCACGTCGATATCTATTCTATTATTTAATGTGTGCGCAGTTGCGTGTCGATCATTATATTAACTGCTATGGTCCAAGCTGATTATACTATAACCTAGCTGCTAGTTATAGGTTATAGATTCTTCGATAACAGGTGGAAAATAAACAAAGGTAAGGTTGTGTTCAGTGCTTATTTCTAGCCAGTACGATTATAGGACCGCCTTGGGTGGGATAGGGTTGCACATTAAAGTCGATTTAAGTTAGTATTTTCTGTCTCCGCCAGTGTACCTATAGGGGTACATTTTGCTATCTATTCAATTTAAAAAAAAGAGATTTTATCAGTGGAAATAGACAGTATTACACAAATATCAATTCTAGAGCATCACCTGGGGCGTTACCACAATCCTACTACCTATCTAGTTATAAAATCCATGTCTCTTTCTCCTGGCACAGTAAGATTATATTGATACATCTAAAGAGTTACGGTAAGCCCCCTGTTGTTAGGATAATAATAATATAACTATATTACATGTCAAGAAATAAAAATGTTTATATGCAATCGTAAACGTGTAACGTGTTTGATCTAATAAATATATCTACAAGTATGTTCTAATATACTTCTAAAATTAAAATAGGCAACAACACGAACAAAAATGCAGAAAAAACAAACACCAAACGGTTTCCCAATATTCGAACATCAAACAGCTAACACCCATATCTAATACTAATTGTAAACAGCAATATTTATGGTGCTAAACAGTAAATAAATAATAAAACTAACCGGTCAACTTAACTGTAGCTTACCTGCGGCGTATTAATCATACAACTTTACTAAGATAACCAATGTCGCCATTGTTCAATAAGTAACTACCTTTATGCTTCTTTGTCTGTCTTTCGCTAAAGGAATAGTACCTCCTTGTAAAACACGATAGATCTGAGCATAAGATTAACCATTCTCTTCATTTAAAAGTATAGTTGAATAACGTTTAGTAATAAAATAAGCAGGGTGTTTCTTTTTAGAGAAAGCAAAAATATAATTAAAAATGAATCAGACAAATTTCGGTCTGAATGTCATAAAATGAAAATAACAAATGCCCAAAATGGACATGAGAATCATGGTTCTGAATAGTTTTTGTTAAAATACTATCCAGCGAGATTGACTGTCCACAACTCCTCAGGCACATATGCTTTCGGATTTCTTACCATTAACCTCGAAAAAGGGTCGAAAACCTTTTTTCGCCGCCTCCGCGTAGGACTATCATGTGCCACTATTCGCCATTGCGACGTATTTGCAACCTTTACAACAGATTCAGCAGTGATATCGATGTTACTGATTCTATCTTCAAAATACACAAAGCTTTACTTCTCTAATAATAAGCTTCAAAGGTATCAGCTCTTTTTTTTTGTTAAAACATTTTCATTGCGCATGTTGTGTTTGTCCATAACTGCTTGTACAGTTTGTTTAAAACCTCTTTTGCTGACCAAACTGTATCTTTAAAACATTGTAACAACTGTTGACAAACGTATCAAATAAATAAATAGTAGAATTCAATGTTGTATCCGGTAAGCCTTCATTTGTATTTTTTATTCTTTGAAAAATTAATAACAGCGTTTCAGAAATCCAAATTGATTTGAGAGCGGGGTCAAAATACCAATTGCGTTAGTTGAATAAAATTTTGACAAGCCTTTAAGAAACTGTAGTTCTGCTCTTTGGAAACTGGGCGTATGCACAATGTAACACACTAAATCTGATAGGGATAAATATACTTAAGAGTATACTGACCCCTCTGGTAAATATTTTTACATAATGCATTAGACACTCAAAACGTAATCTAACGCGAACATTTATGACTTCTAAAGTAGTTTCTGTGAACACTTAGCAGGTAAAAAGCTAAGCACAATATTGCAACATTATGTTTTAAGTAACTTGTTTGTTTGTATGGTTCATAAGGTCTAGTTTTGCCAAATAATATCATTGTTTGCTACCTGCACGACTGAGCCCTACCCTTCCGTTTACCACTAAAAAAACTATGAGGATTTGCAGATAAGATTCCACGAAATATACGTTACTTGGAAGCTCTACATAAATGCACAATAATAAAGTAATATGTAGATGTTTGGACATGTATAGATGGACTTTACCTCGCATAGTTTCACATACAAATATATAAAAGAATTAATAGCTATGAATAATAAGCGATGAAGGTAGTAGAGGTGCTCTACCTGTTCACCGTTACATTCTCGTAACGTATTCATGATTGCTTTCAAAATTTTCATTCAGTTATGAATGAAACATAAAAAGCATAGGAATCTTTACCCTATTTAAGTTGCCTAGTAATAAATTTAATTAAATCGACTCACCTTTATACGATGCAAGTCCGTCCGTTGTCGCAGACTGGTTCAATACAAAATACAGGAATAGATCGTCTTAACAAACAACGGAAAAGCTACTTTCAATACATTGAGAACTAAAATCTGGTTCTGCGATACCGCTATGCACTTAAGGAGAAGTTGTATAAACGCATACCCCTGGTGTTTCGAAAACGCGCACACTACTGCACTGTTAACCTTAAAAAAACTGTCTTTTTGCTTTTTATGTTTAGAATATAATATAGTTCGTATCAGTTTGGCGTTCGTTCGATCGTTTTGCGTCGTTCGACGGGCGATACCTGCCTCGGACCCGCCGACTAATCGACTGTCTTCGGTGTAGGGCACGTGTTTACATGGTTTCTGTTAGTGTGCGTGCATGCGAGAAGCCTTCGCTGCGCGTGCGAGTGGCCGTGTTACCAGTTTTGTATGAAATACCATCAGTGTAGGAAATTAATGATGCAGAACAATTAGTTACATATTGTTTTAATAATAATTGTATACCTTAAGATCCTAGATATACATCATTACAATAATAAAAATGTAATTTAAACAGTAAAATTTGGAAAAATAAACAGTTTAAGTCCTAAAGAATCAGCTTAAAATGTAATCTCTGGTAATTTTTTTTTCAATTAGTTATTGCATATATATCACACAGTGCAAGGGTATTAATCCATTAAGTCTTAATTACAATAGATCTTGTTGGGACAAATATTGTATATTTGTCATGAAAATAGTTTTATACACAACCTCCGTGAACTTTCGTTCTGGTCCTTCGTGGAGCTGGATTCCGGCAGGATCCTAGATCGATGGCCGTGGCTCTATGGGGCGCCCGTGTGCCCTGCCCAAGCCCCCCAGCCCAATAGCCCGGGGCTTAAGAATACGGGCTAACTCGCGTCCCCCGCCGTAATATCTGGCGGGGTGCTACAACATCAGCAGGGGGGCCTTCGGGGTCGCGGACGCAAGGGGCGGAGGCCCTGAGCGTCCTTCACGAGCAACCCCGAGGAGGACGGCGGCGTGGTGTGGCCCACGGTAAGAATCCGACACGCCCCGCGAGCTTCCCCCGAGGCTCGCGGAAGTCCTAAGCAGGATTTTCCCCAGGTAAAAAAAAAGTATCCTAGGTGGTGGTTCAAAGCGGTTACCGGATGGCTTTAAGTTGTCGAGAACGCTTCCGCTATTAATCCTGGCGCTGGCTTCGGCTGCTGCCTAGGAAGAGACGGGTGGCTAACGCCTCCGTTATACGCCTGGAGCTGGCATTTTGCTGCAGAACGGTTGGTTTACGGTCTCACTGCTGACATCTCCGTTATGGTCCAGGAGCTGGCTTCGGCTGCTACCTAGGAAGGGACGGGTGGCTAACGCCTCCGTTAACAACCAGGAGCTTGCCTCTGGCCGCTGCCTTGGTAGGGCGGTAATTATGCCGCAGGACGGGTGGTTCACAGCCTCACGGCTACACCTCCGTTATTATCCGGGTGGCTTCGGCTGCTACTTTGGAATGGACGGGTGGCTAACGCCTCCGTTATACACCAGGAGGTGGTCCCTGGCCGCTACCTTGGTAGGTGCGGTATCTAACTACACCGCGAGATGTACTGTCACTAACCTATTGACCTTAACCTGTTACGAGATCTTTAGCACAGCTCTCGCGCCTCCATAGGGGCGCGTCGTCGAGCACACTCCGAGAGGCGAGCACAATCTTCTTCTTCTTTAAGTTATGGCTTCACATTAATTTTAAGTGTAATTTGCTAGTGTCCAGTGAGATATGTAATCGTGTTTGTTTAAATTAATGTGATTCCCCGATGACCTTGATGACAACGATGATAATGAAATTAATGAAGTACCCCACCCTGGATAGTAAAGCGGTGGATACTTTACATACAAATTGCGACGGCCGTTTTTAAGAAAGTCGAAAAGGCACGTTTTATCACTTTGTTACAATTGCCTTTTCTCATTCACATATAAGAACACATAATGGTTTTCTCCACTCCGATCTAGGTCTCGAACCTATTCGCGCCTATATTAAAAAGACGACAACACGATACTTCGCGAACGCATCTGATGTCTCCGTGATTCATAGGGTAAAAACCGGCAGTGATCACCGAAGGGTCAGAGGCACATTAAATATTAAAGTCAAAATGTCAAATGGTCTCCTACCTTCTTATGCACATATCCAAAACCCCGAGAACTTTCAACTCGAACTGTCAAATCGCTTCGAATTGCTAGACAGCAGCGCATCAGTGGACGAGATCAACAACAGGCTGGTAGAGTCTGTCCATACGGTTGGGTCCAAGTATTTTAAGCCCCACCGTTAAAAAAGCCTCAAAAACTATCTGACTACACTCATAACCTCATGGCTGAGCGACGTACCAAGACACTCCAAACCTCCGATGATGCTAAGTCCTATAGGCAGTTCAATGAACATATATTGAAGTCCTTGCGACACGATTTACGGTCCTTCAATACAAGACGTATTGAGGAGACCATAGAGCAGAACAAGGGCTCCAAAGTGTTCGCAAGAGACGCGTTTATTGGGCAAAGCCACTTGACGAAGCTGAAGACGGAGGACGGAAATGTAACGTCGAGTAGGTCAGAGGTGAGAGGTACGAGATAGAGAGGTTCTATGGGCAGTTATATAACTCAGTAGCGGAACCTGTTGTTGACTTGGTAAAAGACACAAGAGCCAAGCTAACCCGACAATGTACTGAAGATATCCCAAAAAATCAGCCTGCACGAGATAATGATGGATCTCAAACGAACGATTCGCGAACGAATCCGTTAATCATAGCCGCCGCCGACTCCGATGCCCCCCCCCCCCCCCCTTGACCCCTGCCGCCACCGCCGGCCGCGACATGTTCTCTCCGATCCCCCCGATGCTTTGTCATTCATATCCATTCTTTTGATGCTCAGAATACGGACGACGACGACGTAGTCGTAGATCCCCTCCCATAGCCGGCGGTTGACCGGTGCACTTAGTAGTGCACCCCGTCCCCCCACAGCGACTGTCCCAACCGAGGGCGCCTCTTCAAGGCGCCCTCGAGTATGTCGCCCCTTGCCCTTCTGGCTCGAGCGTAGAGGTTGCACGCTCGCCCTTAAGTCCGGTGAAGCTGCAAAGGCCTCGCGGCCAACAGCGTACATCACACACGCACACACACACACACACATAATAGTTAATATTCCACCAACATTACACATTATTAGTCGAAATAATACAAGTTTTGGAAATTAAAACAAATTGACAACTTCACTCTTCGACTTTCCGCCAAAAACTCTCGGCGAGCACATCGTGAGCTACAATGTCATCATAGACGTCGCGCGGTTGCCGTGATCAACGCTAAAAAGTTCATGTGCAACGTAAAAGTGATATGTAAAAAGTGTATAATTGGAAAAAGAATAAATTCTTTAAACCTAAAAATGTAGGTAGGGTAGTTGATTAGTAGTAAATGTTGTTTGTGTTATATAACATTGTATGATTTTGAAATGTAACTTAATTTTAAGAAACTAAAATTGTAATGCGCCAGCCATTGTATTGTAACATTTTCATGGTGGGCGGCACAATCACTTAAGGACAAAATAATGTTCAGTTTGTCCTTGGTGGGCGGTATGCTGGGACAAATATTGTATATTTGTCATTAAAATAGTTTTATATAATTTAATGATTTACGACATACCCTGATAGACGGCGAAGCACCGAAAATGAATAATTAATAGAGAAACCTAGCCCGCGGTTTTAAGTTTTTCCGAAGATTAATAACTACCGGTCAGTTTCGGTGTAGCGTTTACTTCGCCACAGTAAAACAGCTGAGTTTACTTCCTTAGTACACGGAACCTTCGTGAACTTTCGTTCAGGTATCTTACAATGGGTTTCATAATTAAGCTCAGAGTTG
Organism: Phalera bucephala; assembly: GCA_905147815.2. Taxonomy (NCBI): domain Eukaryota; kingdom Metazoa; phylum Arthropoda; class Insecta; order Lepidoptera; family Notodontidae; genus Phalera; species Phalera bucephala. The sequence continues at coordinate 16,696,100 of LR990612.1, forward strand.
CTCAGCAAGGTATGGAAGAGCTATGCTCGGCGTTTCTTTACGTGATCAAATCGGGAGTGAGGAGATTCCTAGAAAAACCAACAATAGCCGTCAGGATTAGCAAGCTGAAGTGGAAATGGGCGGGCTACATAGCGCGAAGATCGGACAGGCGTTGGGACAGAAAGATTCTAGAGTGGAGACCACGTATTGGCAAGCGCAGCGTAGGACGGCCGCCTGCCAGATGGACCGACGATCTTGTGAAAATCGCAGGAAGTCGTTGGATGCGGGTGGCATCGGACCGGTTACGCTGGAAAGCAATTGGGAAGGCCTATGTTCAGCAGTGGACAAGTAAAGGCTGAGATGATGAGATGATGAAGTTTTAATTAGGCATATAGATTTAAAATCGAGAAATAGGTTTTTTAGATCTATCTGAAATACTGTATCAGAAGCCGCCGTATCGGATCGTTTCACGTTTCAAAACCTAATTAAAGTGGTTATTAACAATATGACTTATTCAAGTTCTGTACATCTTGGATTAAAATAATCAAAAAAACCATTTATTGTTAAAAATACAAGGTATTAGACATAATATTTCTGTTCTTGCCGTTCTTGTCTTTAATAATTATCTGTAAATTGTAAGCATTCAAAAATGGTACTTTCACTAAAATGGTTGCATTTAATCGGCACGTTTATTAAAATCGACTTCAAATCGAGAATCGATTTGTTAATGCTCGATTTATAGAAAATATATTCCAATGCGTTGTATTCGAATCGAACGAAACATCGATTTTTTTAGAATGAATCGATTTAATTCTTAACCTACCTAGGTAAATCGTAAGGTTGATGATGGCTTAGTAGCAGAAAATATTGCGTATTTTTAAATCTTTAATGATTTCATAAGAATAAATTATTGTGATTTGCGACAGCTACTAAAATTTTATGAAGCCTCATCAGCCGCTTAGCCCTCGTTCGCATGGACGCCTTCTCAACGCTGTGCTGAAGCGCTTTTCAAAAAGATGCACTGTTTGCGGTTAGTTTCATTCCATGTCTTTACTAACGCGCGTTAAAGTCCCCCCTTGCATACGTAAGGTTAGAATTACGTTTTAATGAACTAAGGTAAATTTAATCGAAACGTGGCAACACTAACAACTTAGACAACGTATATAAAACTGAAGGAGCTTTAATAAAGCACTGTGGAATATCCTTCGGGTTTAGTTTTATTTTCGTTTATAAATAGCCCCGGGTACTGGTTTGTCCGCGACACAACACTATAATGGGTGGGTTTCTTAAAACCTTCCACATGTTCAATTTTCTAATTAGGTATCATTTTGAGCACTGGACGGGTTTGTCCGGTTTCTGGCGATGACCGGTCGACGTTCTAAACCGATATTATGCATTTATTTTGTTTTCTTTTTCTGGTGCTTTCCGTTTACCAATGTCTTGATCTGGTATTTGTAAACTGCCGTGACTGTAAGTACCATGATAATGACATTTAAATTTATACATTTATAACTAATAATATTTATAAATAACGCTAGTAACGCTTAGTCCTCTTGGTTATCGATGGGGCTAAGTTTTTTTTGTTGTATTTTGTTTCAATACGAAAATTATTATCACAATTCTCTAAGCTTTGCACCGCTTGTACGTGATAAAATAGTGGCATAATATAAAAAAAACTAGTAGCAGTTTTTTTTATGATGATAAACGTTTCTTTTAATTTTTTTTCGCATTATTCTTTTGGCATGGGTGTGTGCATTTCCAATACATAAAGAACCAGACCGACACACATATGTAATCCTGGATCACATAAAGATTTACCCTGTGTAAGAATCACTTTGTTTAAACAACTAGACCAGGTCGTTATTAAATTTAAATATTTTTAATTATTGTGGGCACTAGTAGGAATAATAGAAGAGTAAATATTTTTGTATAGAGAGTATTTAAATGTCTAATCGATGTAGATATATGACAAAACTATTAATTATTTCAACAGTGGAAAAAATAACATAACTATGGAATCCTCGTGTTGTACTCATTTCAGATTTAAAATAAAAGTCACATATAATTTTTAGATTTATTTTATTTTCAATAACATAAAAATGTTATGTTCTTTTCATTTTACACATTTCGAAATGAATTCAGTGGGTACCAACCTGATTGCTAAAATGTTCACATAATGTTCAAAATGTTAAATATACTACAGTACAGTTTGGCTTTGCTTTATATCCTGGTCATGGGTCGCATTACACCTTATTTAGAATTCTTCTTTCACTTATTTCCAAATGCTGCTTACATTTGTACGAGCACAAAATCTACTTCACAGCAGTTCATTATAATATTCAACAAAATATATATTGTAATCATTTACTCGCTTAAACGGATCATGCAACACGATTTTTAATTATTTCAAATGTGATATGCGAAAATTTTTTTGTGATATTTTCGATTTTATACAAACAAATTCGTTACTTTAAATTACCTAAAATAGGTAAACGTGTAAAAAATTACTATTTGGTCACATCAAAATCGTTACGATGATCCGTCCAACGGCAATATTCACTACAATAAATATATCTAGCTAACTGGAATTGAAGGTCCCTTAAAATTATGTAATTTATGCTAAAGCTGTGATCAACTAGACGAGAGCGGCGCGCACACACCACCCGAGAGACACCGCATTTCACCCACTCAAAAACTCTTTGTTAGATGAGTTGATCACGGCTTCATATAATACTAATTTTATTGTTTTCCATAATAGTTTGACTAACTCTAAAGAGGCGTCCATATTCATAGCATGAAGTAAAGATGCGCAAATCATCAATTTTTATAAGTTAGTGAAAGAATCGACAGTTTTACATATAACTCTAAGTTAGAGATATCCCTATAAACTGTTATTTTTTTTCTATTAACAGTAAGTTTTATATTTGAAAAATGTTATAACATCTAAATGAATGGTGTAATGATTTGTAAATTTTATGGGAACTTAATTCCATTTAAGTTTCACGATCGTTGACAATTTGCGCTGCGCATTATTCTAATAGGCATCAAAGTTAAATAATAACAACAATTCGTTTCGACAGCGCACGGACTACGGCTAAAACTGAACCGAACATTTGAAAATATGTGAAACGAGATTTTGTCAATTCAATGCTCATCGCAATTTCTATCACTATTTTATTGTATAAATACATTAAAATAACAATTTCATCTATTATAAATAAAATTTAATTTAATGGCATAAGCACTTGATTATTGCTGTACGATTGCGGAACGGAGGTGGGCAAAACAGAAAAGTAAAATTAAGATGAGCATGGATTTAAGACATTTTACTAATGTATGTATATCGGCTGTTTGCACTTGTAAATATATGCGTTGTAGAGCACAAGCAGGCAGCACTAGTGATGTCACCGTTTGCTGTGACCCCGACGACAAATAACTGATGATACGCACGATACACACCTCCCTTTCTTAACTTTTTGGTAAGATATCCTATTTAGGTAGCTTTCTCTCTCTATAATTTCCAAATTCAGGCTTAAAACAATGATAGGATGTCTGATTTCTAATAATAAAAGGACTATTGTATACATTTTCTAATTCAGAGGTTAGGATAGGAAAGTCCGGATCGTGCTAAAAACGGATGCACAAATCACAAAATACGTAAAACTATGTTCAGATGTGCACAAAACCATCTATGATAACATTATAATCTCAAATATTAAACATAACTAATATTATTTTCCTAATGATTTTCAAAATTAATGTATACTTATTCGATAGCGGTTTGTGATTCACCCATTACGTCAATAATCTTGTGTTTTATCTAAATATAGTACATAATTATAAATTATAGGAACCAAACATTATATGAAAGTAAAAAATGATATGATAATGTGATGAGTCTCGGTACTGTGCTGTGCTCTGAACGCGCGAAGACTTGTTTAATAGGTATGGTATTTTTGTATTTACATGTAAAACCATGTGTAGATTTTCTTTAATTTAGTAATACTATACTAAACTGGCCGTCATATAAGTATCTGCCATGTTCTCCTATATATAACTAGGTAATATAATATTCTTAACTAAATTCATATTTACAAATAATACAGTTCATTACTATTTATATAGAAATTAAAATATATTTCTATCATTCTTCGATTCACATAACGCAAAATAATTTAACAGAGTTCATTTTTGCACTCACATTTACAATATACTTTTGTAACTAATTTGTTACCATTTATTTGTTGGTTTCAAACAACTCATTTAGAATATATCACCCAATAAGCGAGTAGCATTATACTCACGAGTCCTATGTTATCTTACCATTTAAAAATGCAGAATATGCGAAAACTTGAAGGAATATTTTTACAGTAAATGGCAATTGAACATTATAGTTCGCTCGCAACCAATAGGAACTATAAGATTCACAATGCCCGGGCGGCGCCGCCCTACGCTACCTGTACACCGCGCCGCCGCCCATACACACAACTAGCACGAAATAATAAAATAACTCCTCTTTATTTACACCCGGTCAACTATTCACAAATTATGGACACAAATCAAAAAAACTCTAATCGATTACAGTTATATCGAATAAGAAGTTGAATTATTAATGAAAATTTGTTTTACAGTTTATGCTAGAGTTTAGAATATAAAGGAGCTCAGTAGCGCCACCGTGTGTGCGGCGGTGCGAGGAACTATACATGCACAACACCGCAGTGTCTATGGCCGTTTGCCTCCGAAACTTTACCTATATACCTAATAAATGTTCTCCAACACGATTGTTTCGACAATCGATGCTTCAACGTTCGCGTGTTGAACACGGCAGCTACGGTCCGACTTCCGCGAAACGCACGCCTTCATAAGGCGACGGAGATCCCGGGAGTAACTACAGCCGGAGCATAATGCGGTGTACAACACAGCGAATAGGGGAGAAGGAACTAAAATCTAGTATCACAATGTCGGGCTTCTCTGGCTCGAACGCGAGTTGAACAAACGCCCTCGACTTCGACGAACAAATCTCAGAGCTTCGTGTGACCAGTAACACAGGTAGGCGGACACCTAGACGGTTAAGTTAACAACGGTAAGGTAAAAATTGTAATAAGTACATGTGCTCTAGTAAATTGGTGTTCAGGTTCCGTTGGTGTTGTGGATAATTGACAACCCTATGATTGGGTGGGTCTCATCTACGTTTGTTACTCGTTTGAGGGTTATCACACGTCAGTCTTCAGTAATGCCGTCTGGTGCCACGTCGGTGATTCACTCGAAGAGTGCCAGCAGGTCGTCGGAGGAAGGGGCGCGCGGGGGGTGCGAGCCCGCCGACGAGGACGACGACGGAGGCGTGGCGAGTAACTCGCCTAGAGCCGGCGCGTCTAAGTACGACAGCAACTCCATCGGGTCCACACTCGTCTCCGGCAATAACTGTACACGGGAAAGATCCTAATTAAGTACTTGATTCTGGACGCAATATAGAAAAAGAAGTAGGACATGAAAGTATTGCGAATTTTATAATTGAAATAAGGATAAGATCTAAAAATTGACTAGAATTATAGGATCACTCGGATATTTATTTAATTGTAATTCTGAAAAGTATTCTGATCAATGGATGTTGATTTTACGATTTTTTCTCAGATGGAATACCTTCATCCACTTTTATGAAAATTTTGTAATAGCTCTTTGGTGAATATAAAAAAATGGCTACACACAGATCCAATTAAAAGATGTACGGAAGTTTGCCAAGCAATACATTTAGAAAACAGGGGAAATTCTTAATAGCGGCCCGGAGACCGAAACTAGGCCGGACATAGTGTGCCCAATAAAATGGCATTTAGCGAACCCCCTGTTGCATTAGGCGTTTACATTAATGTAAGTGTAAGTACGTTTGCGACCCCTGCTTGAGAAATGTAGGCCTGACGGTGATTTTTACATAAAATAGAAGATAAAGACGTAAAATCTCGGGATAGGTGAAACTGGCTTCTGTATAGACTTTAATCATCAAAAATTCTAAACCGTTAAATTTTAAGGAAGTCACCGATGAGTAATAATCTTATTTTACACACATTTTAAGTATACCGTATTTATTTACTCACATTGAGATTATCAGTGCCTTCGCCATCTATGACGGCAGCCGGATCGAAGTTCAAGTCCGCTGGGATGTCGACGTCCGTTAAGGAGTGGTGGTCAACAGAAGGCGGGCCTGGCGTGTGTGACGAGCCTGGTGTGTGCGCGCCACCCCCTCCACCCGGCGTGTGCGCAGAACCCGGCGTATGTGGCGTGTGTGGAGTATGAGGCATCTACGGCAAAGACAGATCATAAATAGTGTACAATATTAGGTGAACCTAAAAACACTAACACTTGAACTCCTGTAGTTGACTTTCTAAAATTATTAACGCTTTATAAAATGGGGAGAAATAGAAAATAGGCAGTAGCATTTAACAACGAAAAGTTAGAATAAGAATAGAATTAAATTGTAACTTAGCTAGGCTTTTGGAGTTAGAAAATACTTTGAATGAAGAGATTTGGTAAGTATTTACGGAATATTAACATTATTAAAGCGACTTCATAGGTAATTGTTTTACGAGATATAGAACATGTTAGGCTGTTGCAAGGAAAACTCGTAAAGTTTTTATATGGATACAGTAACTGTTACTTATTGTAACAATGACTTTATTGAAAATTTCCAAATGGCATCAGACATTACCCAAGCGGCATTTTCGTTGATAAATTGTGGTCCTCCCAAATCAAAAAATGAAATGGCTTTACGTTTTTTAGTATTTTAGTTCTTAAAGTGGATATCGAACGTCCTATTTTTTGTTGGTTGGGCTAAATAACATAGTACAAACAAAACAAAGTTAAGACAGATACCAAACTTACCTGTTCGTTTAGACTCTTCTCCATCGCGTTGAGCGGGTCCAAGGAATTGACGCTCTCGTTCAAATGCGATAATGGTCCGTTTCCAGCGAATTCATTGCTTCCCGGGCCATTAGTCATTCCAAAGTCGTAGTTCGGGTTGTTCGCACTAGAACTTCTGTTCTGGCTGCTTTGGTTGTAGGGGGAAATCATTGAACCGCTGGCGATGGTGTTCATGTCAGGTGGGAGGTACGGCGATAACGCCTGGTTCATGTCCCAATTATTCATCGTCGGCATACTCATGGAACCTGGCGAGACCGCTTTGCTTCTCTTACCTACACTGCTATCGCTACTATCGTCTTCCTGCTGCAAAAGGAAAATATATATTTATTGTTTTCTTATGGCGAAAGGGTAATTAAGTAATATTATAATGGTAAGTAATCTCTCTGTTATTTTTTTATTTTTGCTTACCTTAATGCCAGTACTATTGGATGTTTTGGTGGCTTTCCAGTTAGCTCCGCTATCAATTGTGACTTCGTCTACATCAGAGCTGTTCAGCGTATTGAGGATACCCCACATATACTGGTCAACTTCTAGCCCTTCTAATTGTGCTTGTTTACTGTAAAAAAATTCGTTTGTGAATATCTTATCGACAATAATTTCATTAAATCGAATAATCTTGCTCCGCAAATTAATACTTACTTGCAAACCGGACATCTCCACGACCCCCGTTCACAATTCAGTTGTAAATAAGACTCTAAATCAAAACACTGTATGTGTTTACATTCATGCCCACGGGCCGGTAGCGTGATTTTCTTAAACGTGATTGGGCATTTTAAAGATACTTTTAACGCTGTTTGTTCAACACTGTCCCTGTCGTTCGCCGTGTTCGAGCCGTTGCTTCCATTAGTCGGCGTCTGGTTGAAGTTCATCTTTATCTTCGCGATACAATGATCCGCCGTCAATAATCGTTTTCTTAATAAACCTTGCAGAACACTTCGTACGCTCGGCCGATGGACTAATTGTAATAAAAACAGGTGTGACTGAAAACAAAGAAATAAATTATTACGCCTTTGTAGAAAACTGTTTCAGCAATCAAATTTCTGTATTACAGCACTGAACTTGTTGCCACAGGTGTTTCGGAATTTAGTTGTTATTCTATTGAATAATGGAGACACTTACACAACAGCAAGCTGCGACGGTGATCTGTATCGTATTTCTGCCTGGCTGGCACACTTCTTTCAGGTACAATGGTTTATGCGATGTCTTGTTTTCTCCTCTATCTATGATTAATGGCGTAGCGTTGACTGACACCTGAACACTCGCCGGCCAGTTCGTGTTCATCTGCCTATCTTCGTGGTGGAAGCATTTTAGTTGTAATTCAAGGTCCGACCTGTCAACAAACACACATTCAATACTCTGTTTGACACACTATTAACACTGAGATTTTCATATTAAGTTGTAATATTTACCTCCATATTAACGTTGAATGGACCGTAGGTTTCAATTGGAATACATGATTACTAACTGCTAAATTATGTTCTAATCTAAATGGTGGTAATATAATACCATCTCTTACGGGGAATGTTAACCGGAGCTCGTCATCTGAAATAAAAGATGTAAAGTTAGTACTATCACAACGATAAAGGAATTGCATAAGATTTTTTAAATTACTAGCTGTTACTCGCTGCTGCGCACGCGTTTTATTGGGAAAAAAATGCGGTTTTTCCGTGCAATTTTTACATTTTTTCCCTTCATAAGAATCTTCCTCGGACTTCAACGAATAGAAATTAGCTGGATGTGTCCAGCCTTTCTCGAGTTTTAAGCTTAGCAACACATTTAGGCGTTCTTTTTTATTTCTATATATAAACACTGTAACGCCTATATTCCCTAAGCGAGGGATGTGGAGGTGTACTGAGTACACCCACTTTTCGCCGACGATGATGACGACGATTATAGGGGTCGAGCCTATTGCCAATATGCCGGGCACAATTCCAGACTCCGAACTCATACTGGGAGGTTTTTCGTTAGAAAAACTACATTTGTCCAACCTAGGATTATAAATTTTAGTAAACTTACTTTGCATACCCATCGGTGGTTTGAGCTCGTTGAAGTGGGGCTTGACATCACCATTCGGGCTGATGTACGGAGGCATACTACTAGCGGGGGTAAGAGGTGGCGTGGGGTTCCCAGGAACAGGACTATGCTGGTAGCTCATATTGGTGCGCATCGCTACCTCTTGCGCAAACTGACCGCCATACTGCCCACCGTACTGCGTGTTCCCACCCTGGTGTTGGGGGAACTGGGCTGGCACTCCACCGTTGAAATATTGTCCTTGGTTCGAGTATGGTGGTGTCGATTGTCGCATACTGCCTCTCATCGACGCACCAAAATTGCCGCTGGGTCCCAAAGGTTGTTGAGGAGGGTATTGTCCCTGAAACCCAGGTCGGCCACCATATCCCGCAGGATATTGCGTAGGGACAAAGCCGGGCTGGCCCCCCATGTACTGCGTCGTTTTCCTTTGCCCCATGAGCATCGTACCGGATGGGTAAGGCGTATGTCGCCTTTGGTACCCAGGACCCATTTTAGCCGTCCCACCCATTTGTCCAGGCCCCATCTGCGATTGCATCATGTTGGCGTGCATACCCATATTGGCCATCTGCGCCATCGGGTTCATGCCGTTCATGGCGGCGTTTCCCATCTGCCCCATGCCGGTCATCCCGTTCATGCCACCGTTACCCCCCATCCCCATGCCGGCCATCGCGGGGTTATGACTGCGCTGTTGACCGTAGCCATTCATCGCGGCATATTGGGGATTTCCCATAGTCATGTTGTTCTGCATCTGAAAAAAATAAAATTGTTTTCTAAACAATGTATACGTGACTGAATCCACGTATGATCGGAAAATGTCGTTTCGCGTACAACGATTTGATTAACTAATTAATATTCAAACGGTTTTTGCTTAAAATACTTAAAGGTAATGGTGTAATGGGAATTTATTACGTTCATGCTTAACGAAGTTACGACACGTTTTGGTCATTAGTTATTGAGAATGTTTTCGTTAAAGCTGGTGTACTTATGCCGCAGTATTGGCTAATATTGTGGATTCTAGAGAGCATAGTGAGACGTTTGAGACGTTTTTGATTCTTTCTATGAGAAAGGGAGTAAAAATGATTTATACCTGCGAGAAAGGCTGCGAGTCCTGCATCGCGGCCGTAGTGGCCGCGGCGACCATTGCGGCGGTGGCGCCGAACTGCGCGTTCTCGCCCCCGCCGCTCATCGCGCCCGAACCGCCGGCGCACCCATAGCCGCTGGAACAAACAAACCACAACATATAACCTATCTTGAAACACATTTTCAAGTTCTAAAATTATGTTATCAGCTTACAGATTATAACCCTGGATAGTACTACTAAAAATCATATCGACTAAATTCAAACTAGTTCAATAAACGTAAAAAATCGGTACTCCTTTACTACCGCCTGAGATAAAGACATAATAGCTGCATAGGTATTTAGTGTGTGTGCATTGCAATCCTGTAAGCTTCATGAAACAATCATAACAATGAAATCGATAAACGTTCGCGCTCTTTAACAAATGTAATTATTTCTTGTAGCGTGGAGCAACTACGTACACATGTACATATTAAATGTGAAATCGGTCCAGTTAATATTATTTCACTCACGATACGAACAGTTTCTATTGCAAGCGGCCTTGCAGAATCGAACATTCCACACGTTAACGCTTCGATTATTAATAAACTCAGACTCAATATTCAACCCAAATTCTATCGACGTAAGATCTTTTTTTAATACCGCGCCGTGATTTTATTATTTTACTAACAATGAGAGAAAAAATCAATATGGACGTGTATAGTGAAGCGTTGTTACCCCTGTGTTTCTCTTGGGATATGTTTGATTTTTTGTATGGCGCCGGAGTGGGAGAACGATTCATGAGAACTGCTTTTGGGGCGACTTCCCGAGCCTTCCCGGAGCCCTTCGTAATAATTCCCTTTCGACAAATGCACGACAAACACTCGCACGGGCTACCCATTGTTGCTATGGTCTGTATAGTACTGCAACAATATTGGCCTTTGTGTAGTCATATAAAATTATTATAATGAACACAAACTTACGCACACCAGTGGAAAGGTAATACGTACTACATCTAGTAAAGGCCAGTTATTTTATCTTTACATAACAATAAACAAAATCAGATTTATTTTACCTATAGTCTTAGTTTATTTGAGTTGATCATGTCATTTTAAATGTTATGTCAATAGAAGCAGTTGTTGGCGGTTAATAAATTGTATCATTGTGTCCGCGGCTTCTACTTAAGTATTCTCGTAAATAGCTTAACAGATACTTAGTAGCGTCGACAACCAATAAACACACGAGTCAACAACGCTCCTCTCGGCATCGGGCTATTCATCGTCGCTGCAGATAATTTACAAGGGTCCTTCCTTAGGTAAACTCGGCCCGACCTGCGCACTTCTTTTTATAGTTTTGTCTGGACCTTTTTTTCTCTTTGCCGACCGAAATGTGTAGCCGACAAAAAAATTTGTGTATTCTGTATCCTGGTGCACTTTTTGTAAAAGTGGTACCATATCCGAATAATCACTTACGGTCTGTTCAAAATATTTGGGATCTTGAATGCAAGCGTTCGTCTCAGGCATTTCTTTTGGGACAATTCTCAGAACGCCTTTATAAAGAACTTATCTTTCAACAAATGGGCCGCCAGATGAGACGTCGACTTACGAATTCGTTGAGAGGGGCGATCGACTCGAACATTGTGCAGGAATATTACTCGAACTATTCGTGGGCACACGGTACACCCGCTCTTCGACATACGAAACTTCTAAATAAATCAATATGAATGAGTAGGTAAGCCGCTATTTCGAGAAGCTGGAAGGTGTTTGGCATAGTATTGAGAGATGTGCGAGAGTAACGCGTAGGTATTTTGATACATAGGCTGCAGTTAATTTTAGATTGGTGCGCAGACGTGTCGGATTCCTAGTTAATTGGCAGTGCAGATAATCGTGTATTGAATCGAACTGCTCAACATTGAAATAATTTTATCATTACTTCTTTTTCCATTGACGATTCCATTTCCCACAACATAGAGTACAATTGAACACGTAATAATTTTAGAAAAGCGTTAAATTTCATGTTTACACTTCTTATTTTAAGTGAAGTGTTAAATAAGGCATTAACTGTGAGTCTCGTATAGATTACTATCGCGGTAGCGTGAAGCCGGGTCGTGTACCACCCCTGTGTTTCGACGACAGTTGGTCACCCCCATTTAAATGCCACTTCACATTGTGGCTTGTGCGCGCACGATTATAATATAACAGCGTTAACGTTTTGATATTATTCGTTTGATGTAGCCATGGCGCCTTGAGCTATTTATTTTGAACTTTTACGACAGTTACGACACTTTAAAAATAAGTATCCATAAACTATAGAGATTTGTTGGTATTGTAGCTTAAATTAAATTTATTATTGCGTGTCATGCTTCACAACCATGATTTGGCAGCCTCAAGAAATTGTAAAAGAACTCAAATTAGTTAACAACGTAAAACATTTAATTACATATCTCGATATCTATCTCATTCTCATCAATTGACGCCGGGGTCGGGAGAGAATGAATCATGTTTCGAGGAGCGGATTCCGGGGGTTTACAAATGAACCGAGCGTTCCGGGGTAAATACGGTACAATGAGCGGGGAAGGGTCGGCATCGAGTCGCCCGCTTAGGGTAAGTGGGGCCGGTCACGTCAATATGGGGCTTTATTACTACGACGCTCCCGATAATAATTTGTTTGACGGTGATGAAAATTTAAATGATTAAACTTTCAGATAGCAAGAATGCTGATTTGAGAAATTTTGCTTTGGTATTCTACTGCTTAAACAGTCAAGAAATTTAGTAGAAAAAATTACTTTATGAGTGTTTTTTCAACGAATCCGTTCGAGTCTATTGAGCACGTGGTGTAATGTGTGTTGTGTTAGTGCATCCGCCCCCGGCCGCCTTGCTCGTTGAAACTGACGTTTTTTCCCACGATAACTTACGAGCGGTTACAAATCTGTTTTTATTGAAAATTATTGGCCTTACCTTGTTGGTATAGGCTATTTAACTCACGAATTAATAGCCTATATCAACAAGTATCGTATTAACATTTTCAACATTAAGCTGAAACTAAATATTTAAAGTTATAGGTAACCGTTATATTAGACTTCCCTGTTGCTACCCTTGAAGTGCAATATACTTCCTGTGTTCTATTCACACAATCTCGATGCCAGTCCCCATTTTATTATTATTTACTTATTGGTTTTGTATAGAGGCAGGCAGCCATCAACAATATGTCGTTTGTAAAGGTGACTACAAAACAAAGCCGTTGAGCGCTTCGACTTAGCACCTGCTCGAAATTTTTTGTTATTTATATATTATAACATAGTTAGCTAATAATTCATCTAAAATGGTTATTGAAATATTTTTTTTTCAATACGGATCATTTCATCGAGTCTTGGAGACAATTAAAATAATCAAGGCAGAGTCAAACACTCGAGGCTATTTTAAAATTAATTAGGATGAATCTTAACTATTCGATGCTCTCAGTTATGTTGGTAGTTAGATGTTTTGTTTGTTTGTGTTTATTGTAAGCGCTAAAGTGCAGTCACCGCGTGCATTCCCATCGCGCGCTTGTGTGAGTGGGTACTGCGAGTGTGAGCGTGCTCTGCGGCTGTGTGAGTGCAATGCTATACGAATGTGTGGGTGCTGGGTGCCCTAAAGCGTTTGTGCGTGTGAATGGAGGAGCACATTTCATTTATAATTGCAGCGATGCGCGGTCGACAATGTCACACTTGTGTGTACTTTAACTTACCCTTCGTGTATTAGGGAACACTTAGGGCGTCCGTTGGTTTTATATAAATTGTTAACGTCGATATTTATGACGCACACATTATAAGATTAGATCCAAAATACACAGTTAATTTAAATATAACGTAAGGTAGTTTAAGATATTTACGTGCCTAGATGGAGTATTTTTGATTTTATTGCTTGTTAACTTCGATAAGGTGGTTCAGGTAAGCCTAGTCACGTTTCAGCGTTTTGTTGAAATGTAAACAAACTTGTTCCGGATAAGATAAAAACAGTAAAGGCAGCCGAATACATTCAGTGCTGAGTTTTGGTAACTGATAAACAGCGAAAAACGTATTGAATAATTTTTCTTAATTTTTTTGGGACTTTTTTTTTTCTTGTTGGCCTGGACGTCTTACATGGGTTCCAACAAGTACAAATTGCTCAGTTACAGTTATCTTTTACTGAATGTGACACATATGACAATATTCATAACATATTGATGAAATTGGTTTTTTTTTTTTTTTTAAAGCGACATTCACCATGCGTTTTTTTCTTAAAATTTTATGATTTATCTAGACGACCTTCGATTTTTGGTTTTGTAATTTATCTAACAATATTTTGGACATGAATTTTAATGTTGATATTTAGATAGATTTCGTAGAATTCTCACTATCTTAAATTTTACGACTTACCTAGGGGCGTTTACTCTGTATCCAATGGTCCCTTGCAAATGGTTTTGTTTTCCACTATCGGGAGCTTGGGCTCCCCCGTAGATGATGGCAGATCCCGCGTATCCAGCCGTACTACTAGAGTTCGCCGTCCTGCTTGTCCAAGGCGCCCCCCTGAAACACGATGCACTTGGTTTGTTTCCATTCAAAAACAATGACATCAGCTCGAAACTGGCATTTCTTCCATCTAGCTATGATTACGTTACGAAAACTCTTCACTGAAATATGTTCACTTTTAATTCTCCAATAGTGTACTCGTGTCAGTAGCGAGCATTCAGACGTATTCTGTTATCGCGTATCGCGCGTAAATTTCGCTCCAGCCTTTCGTTCGTCGAACGTCAACAATCGACGAAACGTTCATCGTTCACCTTTGTAAACTTTTCATTACATCTTTGAAATAATATGATTTTATCCATATTAATTGCTTTATTATTCTTTTCCGTTTATTTACTTGTAGCGTCACAATTATATTTTTTTATCACAATCTGCACAATCTGGTGGCACAAAGATTTTTCGCAAATCACATTTATTTTCTTCACATTTATTTGATTCTGTCACAACGATGAACGCTTCGTGAAATATTCCATGTTCGAATCAGCTGAGGCAAAATCCAGCGTGCGTATTTTACTACAGGTGGTGTACTGGTTTGGTAGTTTATAATAAGATTTATTATTTTTTATAAAAAAGCATGTTATTATTAACGAAATATTTAAAGAGCATTTATAAAGAATATTTTGTAAACTGGAAAAAAACTGACAAAACCAGTACAAAGAACTTCAAAAAATCACTTTTATTTACTTGTATGGCACTTTCACGCAACACAGATCCTCGTATTCAATCCGAGTATATTTTTTTCATAATCCAAGTTTTGTCACTTAGAAGTAATCCTTTTTTGGTGGTCAACTTCACTAAGTCGTTCAAAAATCCACAAACCGTCACTTTTCACAAATCATCAGAATCCAAATCCAGCGCAATGAGATCAAACTTATCACTGTGTTCCAGCATTAACAACGGCCAATAAGTTATCGTTCACTCACGAGTCCGACTTTGAAATCACCGAAACATCATAGACGTGTTACACGAGTGTCGACACCGACGTCACTGATGGCGACGGCGAACGACCGCGCATTCGACCGTCAAAGGTAACACTGGATGATGGCGATGGCGAGCCGGCGACGGTGAGTGAGAGGTTGCGGCGCGGGGCGCTCCCACCCCGCGCGACGTTGCCAGCTCGCCGCGATAAGTGGCGCACCCCCGCGTCCCCCGCTCGTAAGTCGTCGTCTCGACACTCGGCGATCGGCCGCGCTCGGGCGCCATCGTCGCCGTATCGGCCCCAGCCCCACCCCGCGCGCTCGACGTTTTCACGTAACGGTCCTCAATCGAGCGCGATACTGCCAGTGCGATAGTTGCAATGTTCTGTCGTCATTGCGATTACTCCAATGATTAAAGTGGAGCGCCATCGATGAATTAATGGATGTCGGCCTTAGAATGTTTGAGAAACAACCTTTTTTTATTACTTAATTTTTTAGATAAAAATGTAACGATCGGACTAACTCTTCTAGTCTTATTCTCAGGTAGATATGATATATATGTATCGAGAGTTTTTGCGCAGCGGCTCGAAGCGATGCGGCGGTCGACAAGCGTCTGCGTTGGGGCATAATAATTAGCAACGATAAACAATGGGCTTGTCGTCCTCTGGCCGCTACCTGCGCATGACGATAGAGGACGGGTGACTTGTCCTGCAATGTCCTTGCTGAGGCGAGCCGTGCCGCCGATGCATGCATTTTGCTCATATCTTCAGTTAAATTTTATTCTAATCGTCGAGTTTTTATTGTTGACATCTTTGATCTTTCTCTGAACCGCAAACTGCTTGCATTGAATACGTTTCATTATTTTAGAAAACATTTTTCATTATTACTAGAGATGCGTCGAATGTTCGTATGATATTTGGCATATTCGGAAAATATTCGTATTCGTTTGAATTATTTTCCGGTGTTCATAATGAATATATTTGGTTAAATTTATTTAGATTTACAGCTGATTGGGAAAATGCATTGCCTAGTAGTTTTTATATACTAATAATAACAAAAGCGGTCGTCATACCTTCATCCTCCGTGATATTGTGGTGATGACTGCCTGGCCGAATACACAGGAATGACTAATTTTCATGTAATAATGTAATGAATGCATTAACTATTTGGGATATATACAATAAAATTGGCAATCAATTTTTTTTCTAAAGATTTTTTTAAAGTGTACGTCATGTATATTAATTAGCCTTCATCAAATTAAGGTTCAAGGACCTATCTCATCCGATTTTCCCGACAACTCGTTTTCTGGTTCAGATTTCTGAACTTCGAACTGGTATAATAAATAAATTATTTAAATGATGTATTTTATTACTCGTTATCAATATTTATTAATATCATTAAGTTGAGTTGCTCAAATGGAAAGCCTCAAAACAACCCGTCGTGTGTTCGTTTCATTGATTTTCTCATCGCAATAAAAACCTAAGATTAGACAAGTGTTCATCTAAGGATTCAACCGAAACTTTAGAAAATATTGTAGCAATATTATTTTAAAACAATATTTACACTTGGGCAAGTCAAGAGTCTCCTTAACCGACCAAGACGAACTATGAGAGTCGAGAAAGCCATAGAGTCCGGGAAGGAAAGAATATGTTTGAACTCTGTACTCAGTGCCTATCCCGCTAGCGATCTGGCGTGATGGTAGATAGATTTACACTTTGATAATTTAATAAGCGATCTCGAATTGTATTGTTATGAATGCAATAAAATAGTTTTACGTAACACGAAAGTGATCAAGCGACAGTGTATGAAGCGGTGTTAACATTCGTGTAGTGGTGTGTACTCGTACTGTGTACATTAGTTTCGTACGGCACGCGTCGCCTGCGCCGATAGCCGACTGGAAAGTCGGGAAAGCGTGCGCGCGCAACGCCCGTCCGCGTTCCGATGCGCCTGCGCCGCGCGCCGCCCTCTAGCCCATTCATAAAAATAATTAACTACCTATTCGCTCCAACCATCTAAATATACACGTGTAAAACATTTTTATTTCGAAATTTATACGTCTAGTACACAGATATGAATAGCATTTTATAAGATGTAAACGAGGGATAAGATTGCTAGAAATCTTTTATTCGACTTAAGAAAATCACTATAGCTATTTACTAGAAGTAATAAATAAAGATAGAAGTCCATCCAAAAATATTGCGACACTTATCGAAACAATGAAAATGATCGCTAATAAAATATATGACTCATTTTTGGGACTAAGCCCGCCACACATTCCCACCATTGTAACTCCTGTAAGCCAGGATCCACAATAGTCTCCTTATATGATGCCAAGGTTTGAACCTTGGGGTGTCCCGGGAAGCACTTTAATTGTCCTGGAACCCGCAAGAAATTTAATTAGAAAGAAACACAGGAGGTGTAGGAAAAATAAAAATGCCACTTCCCGCCTTTAAAAAGCGAGAGACAAAAAAAAATTGGCTGATCAGCCATAGAGAAGGAGACTACAACTAGGATAAGCCCAGATGTAAAGCACCACGGATACGAAAAAAAAATATTAAAAGGGCCTATTTGTGAGCCTCATGTTTGATTCCAGTGATTCCTTTCAATATATGACTATATAATGAAAGGAATTTATCTGTGAAGATTTAGCTTTACAGTTTCTTCTTTCGAGAACGGTATAAAATGGCGTATTTGCGTCTTAACGATTCAAGGTTTTACATCCGTACCGATCTATTTCAAATGTAACTGTTTATTGTAACGGCGATTAAAACGTGTTTAGTTACATTTCTTCCTGTTCTTCACGGAATCTTATCAAACAGATAGTGTGTGACGTAGGTACGCCACTGATAAGGTACGCTGAACATAAAAGCACGTAGCGTCCCTAGCTACTCTCGTATCGGTATTGTTATAATTCACATTTTTGGTGCTACGTGACTTATTAAAGTATCTGAAGGTCAGAGAGTATTCGGAATTTAATCGGTATATAAATCTATATTTCCCAATATATTAGCCAACTATTGCCTCGTTGGTCTAGTGGCAAAGCGCATCGCTTTGTGATCACGAGGTCCTGGGTTCAAATCCTAGGTCGGACAAGTGTAGTTTTTCTAACGAAAACTTCCCAGTACGAGTCCGGAGTCTGGAATCGTGCCCGGTATATGGCAATAGTCTCGCCTCTATTACATGGGGCCTTACATCGTCGGCGAAACGTGGGTGTACTCAGTACACCTCTGCCACCCCCGCTGGGGAATACAGGCGTGACGGTGAGTGTGTGTGTGTGTGTATTGGCCAAAATAAGTTACGAGGAAAGTATGTTGATGGTGAAAATGATACTTCCAAGAAAGCTTTAGTTAATTGTGGGCGGCTGAAAATCTATATTTAATAATCCATTTAAGATTTTACGTGTTTAAAGGTCTATTATTTTCATTCAGTACGCGAGGAGTGATTACTGATTGCTAGAGTGGGTGTTATCGCTCTCAGTGCTCTCTGTGGGCGTCAATAGCTGTTTTCGAGGGCAGTGTTGGGGGTGTAAACGCAAAAGGCCAACGTGAAGGCGGGCTTACGTTTTTATTTGCAATATATACAATATTGTGAATTTTATAGGGTATGAATATGCACAACGATATTATTTATTGATATTGCTTCTAACGTTTCTGAGATGGATTTTTTAAAATTAAGAATTATAATATTTCGGAAAACACACTATTTGTATGGGCTGGTCACATCTGCAGAAGGACCGACGGCCGATGGACCAAGCGTGTCCTAGAGTGGAGACCGCGACTTGGTAAGCGTAAGGTAGGACAGCCCCCAGCTAGATGGACCAACGACCTCAAAAAGGTAGCTGGGACAGACTGGATGCGGAAGGCGGAGGACCGTGTGCAATGGCGCGTGTTAGGAGAGACCTATGTCCAGCAGTGGACTACGATAGGCTGATTGATTGATTGACACTATTTGTATATCCCATTACTTATT
This sequence comes from Phalera bucephala, assembly GCA_905147815.2. Classification (NCBI taxonomy): domain Eukaryota; kingdom Metazoa; phylum Arthropoda; class Insecta; order Lepidoptera; family Notodontidae; genus Phalera; species Phalera bucephala. Next base: position 16,715,511 of record LR990612.1, read on the forward strand.
TACGATAAATAAAAAGATTAAGCTCGGTGTAGCTAAACCACGTTCATTAAAACGGATACTATTTTCCGAAACTCATTAAGGTATCTACTCCCAATACGAATATTCGCTTACCCTAAAGAATAAAGCCTTTTATATGTATTCCGAGTTTAGAAAACCTTTGTCATAGTACTTCATATTCCCTTTTTTATGAATCAGATATAGCGCCACAAGGATCTTTTAGCCCGTGGATAACATTGACAGGTTGGTGTGATATTAGGGTTATCAATTAGTAAATTTTTTCTTTTTTTAAACTGTCTAATAGTCGCGGGTTTGATTCCCGCACGGAACAAACTTTGTGTGATCCAGAATTATTTGTTTCGGTCTGGGTATTTGTGTATGTGAATTTTCATGTTTGTAAAAGCACCCACGACACAAGAATAAATCCGAGTGTGGGGCTACACACGCCCGGAATCGAACCCGAGACTATTAGACACAGTGGGCGGAGCGGCTTAAGCTCTCAACCACTGCGCTAAATCGTCCGTCGTCGTTTCCTACTTCAAGGGAAATGTTTCAACAGCAACAGTTGGGTCCTCGCGGTTACTTATTAAAAAAAGAACTTGGGTAAATTTCATAGCAAAAGGCAACTCTCTGACAGCTGCGTCTGTCATATTGTGACATTTCATTTGATGACAGCGTTATCTGCGATTCTGGCCGCGGGCCAAATGATCCTTGTACGACTATACGTCGTCATGATCTTCCGATTGATAACTAATATTTCGATAGGTGTCATATTTGCCATAGCGGTCAAGTGCGGATTACGGACATCACACGAAAACTGGATTGGTGTTTTAATGTGAAGGTCGTCTCAGTGAATTAATCATTTTGTTTGAGGCGTCAAATCGTTAATTTTGGTTATAATCAAAATAGCTCTCAATTATGTTGCGTCTAAATGAGAGTAAATGCACCGTGAGCTCAACATGAATCTTTTTTTTATGTTTATGGCATCACGACGACGCGTATTTTGCCCATGTCAAGTATTACGAATAGTTAATTCAACTCCCCGATAAACTTGATGACAAAGATGATTATGAAATTGAAGAAGTGGCCCACCCTGGATCGTAAAGCGATGAATACTTTACATACCAAATGCGACGGCCGTTTTGAGGAAAATCGAAAAGGCACGTTTAATAACTTTGTTACAATTACCTTCACTCGTGCACATAAGAATATATAATGGTTAATATTCCACCAACATTACACATTATAATTCGAAATAACACAAGTTTTGGAAATTAAAAGAAATAGAACACATCACTCTTCGATTTCCCGCCATAACCTCCAAACCTGAATCTTATAGCGGGTGAACAACCTGGGCCCTTATTCGCTATGCTCAATTAAACACGTAACGCGGCGCGTTACGATAGCTTCGTGAAATGATCGTTCAATGGTACTCCAGTGGCATACAGAATACCATTACACACGAAGATATCGTAACTCACCGAGTTTGGTCACAGCGAATAAGGGCCCTGTGTAGATAGGTCGCGTTTGCTGGTACTGCTTTTCCACATTTCGGCTATTTACTTATTGATTTCAATTATTTGTTAACAATAACAATAATTAATAAATCAACCAGTTCTACCCTAATGCTACGCAAAGGCCTTCTCTCACAAATCGATGTAAAAGAGATTAGGGCTCTACCACGCGGACCCAGTGCGGATTGGTGCAGACATGTTTGCGACCATCAGCTGTTGGACCTTCTACTTCTTCAAGTTATGGCTTCACACTAATTATAAGTGTATTTTTCCAGTGTCCAGTGAGATATATAATCGTGTTTGTTTAATTTAATTCGACTCCCCGATGAATTTGATGTCAACGATGATAATGAAATTAATGAAGTACCCCACCCTGAATAGTAAAGCGGTGGATACTTTACATACCAATTGCGAGGGCCGTTTTGAGGGAAGTCGAAAAGGCACGTTTTATCACTTTGTTATAATTACCTTCACTCATGCACATATAAGAACACATAATGGTTAATATTCCACCAACATTACACATTATTAGGCGAAATAATACAAGTTTTGGAAGTTAAAACAAATTGACAACATCACTCTCGACTTCCCGCCAAAACTCCTGTTGGACCTTATAAATACGCTAAAAACGCAAAAATATATTTGGGGACATTTATATATAAAAAGAAACATTTCATCGTAAGATAATCGGATTTGGGAAGACTTTATAAACATGAAGATAAACAGAGCTAAGCATCTACCTTTCGAACACGATGTTAGTATGAACCGGTAATATAACCAGTCAACGTTTGCTCTATGCGGAAAATAGCAGAAGTGGCATGATATAAAGGTTTCGGTATAAAACCCAATTTAGACCGGCCATGTCTTTGGACAAGTGGCAAGTAAAAGCACAGTAGCCACTTGCTTAGCACGAAAATATTGACGTAAGCATGAGGCTAACGAATTGATATGCCATCCTTGTCACACTACAAAGGACAGTGTTCTGCGCCCATACATGATTTGTCCCAGAATCAACAAGCGGACAAGCGGGGGAATCGCATTATTCCACAAAAAGTATTAGATTTTAAGCTTATAATTCAGTAGCCATTAATACATATGAGGTTATATTGTGTGTTGACGTTCAGTAAAGATGTCGGCGACTTCGATATAAGCACTTACAATACTTTGAAATATTCGTTTTAGATTGCAAATTGTCCGTTAGATACGGATATTTGTAATTATTTTAATACAATAGATTAATAATGATAATTGACACTGTTTATACACAGTGTCAATTATTCGGATCTACTTGAAAGGCAGCTCGCAAGCCGTATTCGCTACTATCTGATCGGTTCACACCTCTGTGCCTACCAACTATACTTATGAACTTCGCTAAAAATTTGACCACCATTTTAAATCGGGCTTAAGGCTTGACTCAGTCATACATTTATTTATTTATTTATGATACACCATTGACTTATCACACACAAAGGTAACAACGTAAGATACAGATACAGACTGAGACAAGGTGACAAGCCTTTATAGGCGTATACAACATTTAAAGACAAAAGTCAGTTCGAGTAATGCAAAAAAAAAACATAGTGGAAGGAAAAAATGTCAATAAAAAATTAAATTTATAATTGTAAATTTAAATTAATTATTTAATTTACATTACGCGATTCATTAAATTTTCTCGGAACGCGACATTCCAAATGATAATCAATACAATATGAAACTTATCATGTAATTATGAGTTTTAATCGTTTAATATTTGGATTTTCCAATATATGTGCATATTGGATTGGATTTGGATTTTTTTCAGTCGTAAGAAATAACGATAGATAACCATTATCTGAATATACATATATCTCTATCGTAATTTTCGTCGTTTGTGTACTATTGATAGCGACTCGAAGATAATTTCACATTTACATGCTATCAGTGTTGTTTATTTACAACATACTGAACATTTTTCATGTCTAATTTGCTATGAGAGAGATAATGAACGCACGCGCAAGCATTTACTATATAATTTATGAAATCATTATACAAAGTAAACTGTTTATGTGAATAATAACCTCTCCATTTTTAATCATTCGCGAATAGTGGACTGTAAGACTATGCTTAATTTTATTACTAGTGTCTGCCCGCGACTTCTTCAAGTTATGGCTTCGCACTAATTATAAGTGTATTTTGCCAGTGTCCAGTGAGATATATAATCGTGTTTGTTTAAATTAATTCGTCTCCCCGATGAATTTGATGACAACGATGATAATGAAATTAATTAAGTACCCCACCCTGGTTAGTAGAGCGGTGGATACTTTAAATACCAATTGCAACGGCCGTTTTGAGGGAAGTCGAAAAGTCACGTTTTATCACTTTGTTACAATTACCTTCACACATATAAGAACACATAATGGTTAATATTCTACCAACATTACACATTATTAGTCGAAATAACACAAGTTTTGGAAATTAAAACAAATTGACAACATCACTCTTCGACTTCCCGCCAAAACTCTGCCCGCGACTTAGTTCGCGTTGTCTTTTTGTTTTTTTTTAAGAAACGTTTCCCCACACTAGGATTAATTCCTGTATCGTGGGTGCGTTTACAAACATGAAAATTTACCTACACAAATACCCTGACCGGAACAAATAAATGTGGATCACACAAAGATTTGTCCCGTGCTGGAATCGAACCCGCGACTATTAGACACAGTAGGCGAAACGGCTTAAGCTCTTGATCACTGCGCTAAATCGTGACATGAACCTTACATTTTTCCGGGTTAAAAAGTATTCTATGTGTTAATCCTGATAATAAACTATCTGTGTGCCAAATTTGATCCAAATCCGTTCCGCCGTTTTTGCGTGATTGAGATACAAATATCTAAACATACAAACTCACATTTAGAATATTAGTCGGATTTGCTTCTTCAATATAATAAAGTAACATTAACGTAACATTTTGATGTCTAGCTTTGGTTTCAAAATCGAACGAGCAGATATTACGTTACTAAATGTTAAATTACATTTTCCCGATAAGTTTTCGAAAGAAGTCTATCTATCCATCTATATCATCACGCCGGATCCCTTGCGGGGTAGGCAGAGAGTACAGAGTTCCATCAGGTTCTTTCTTTACATACCTCTCTGGCTTCCTCCACTCTCATAGTTCGTCTCATACACGCTCGCCGGTTGCGGAGACTCCTGACTTGTCCTTCAGATAAGACCCGGTCTATTTGGTCATGGTAAGATAGTCTAGGTCTTCCTCGGTACCTACATCCTTTCACTTTCGCATTGTATATCAGTTTTGTCATTCTTTTTTCGTACATTCTTTCTATATGTCCGAACCGACGGAGCATACCCTTTCTCATCTTCACACCGATACAATCTTTCATACGTACGTTCTTACGACGCTGTTGCGAATACGGTCGGTCAGCTTCACTCCGCACATCTTCCGCAGAGCGCGCATTTCCACCGCATTTATCCTACTTTCATTCTCCTTCTTACATACAAGCACTCCGTTTCGATAGAAGTGTTCTAGATTATTGGCATTTTTTAGTTATTAGTTTCTAATAGCGCTCCTATAGTTACTGAAAATACCGCTTTCTTTCTATGGATGTCGGAGAAACAACAAAAAAGAATAATCTGTATAATAATGTCTACGCGAATAAATGAATTATTATTATTATAAGCTCTATAGAGCAATACGTGCACATAAAGTGAACACCAGGATGTAAGGCTTAACATCCCCCCCCCCCCTGAAGTATGAACTCTAATAAATCAATTAGCCGACAATATTTAGTCCTGCGTTCAAATCCTACTTCGGGCAAATTTAGTTATTCTATCGAAAAATTTCTAGTATCAGTCCGGAGTCTAGAAATGTGCCCGGTATATGGCAATAGGCTCACTATTACATGGGACCTAACATTGTCAGTGAAAAGTGAGTGTACACAGTAGTATGCCTCTGCCACCACCGCTTTGGGAATATAGGCGTGAGGGTGTTCATTTTTAATTTTTAAGATAGACAAAATAAAGTATCAAGTCGTCAGTTGTAACGCCTGGTTTGACTAGCTTAGACCGGACAAATGATATTTTATTAGATTTTAATTACTAAATCAATTCCCGGCACTAAATATATGATAATAAATACATACTGAATAGAAGAACAAAACATAATAGACATAAAGATCTATACTGAAAGGTCACGTGCGGCGTTCACGCAGTTTGTGTTGTTCAACAATAGCTCATCATCAAAGCAGGGAAATAAAAAAATCAGTTTTTCCTCATTCGTTGACAAGAGTTATAAATCACAGTTGCCGTGTTTATTTTACGATCTGGCTATTATCGTCAATGTGGCGGTTTTGCAACGCGGCCGCGACTGCGATGCCTCTACGCCGTTGCGCGGGTGTAGGGTTGACTCCTTGTCGTAAGTAGGACTAGAAGAGAGGAGGATGATGGCGTGGAGTGGGTTACGTCCGAGCCCGGCAGAGATGGGCAGCAGTGCGTTCTTAGCAAAGATCCCGCAGCTTACCCGTACCTCACGGTAGTACTTTGTCAGATTTTCAGCCACGAGAAAATGCGTCCAGAATGAACCTCATTGTCTCAATACGGAAGATTTATAGAGAGATATTGCACTGCGTGTATTAGCTCGCCTAGATGTAGCATTTTTGATCAAAGTCTACACCATCACGCCTTACTTTCTCAAGGAGAGGTGGAAGAAGTTGCCCTCTATAACAATTCCTGACTACTACTGAGAATTTCTTTAATAGAAATACCTCACTATAATTTAATCTAACAATAGATTGGAACCCTGAACCCTTCACTAGACTAGTAAGCCAGTTATGAAACTGCTTTGTATATGGATTCGGTATCATCAGGACTTAGAAGTCATCCCTTGCTCCATTATCACGATCATATTAGTAGATTTCCATTTCGTCTAGATGCTAACCCTGTGTACGTAGAAGTCGTAAAAAGCGGATATAGTGGAACATGCATTAGTTATTTCTGTTTCGCCTTGTACTTCTATCCTATCCATGGTAGTGCCAATACGGCCGTGTATGCTAAATATTCATTTCATGTAATAATATTTAACTGAGTACCACAAACAGCTTGGTAGGTAGAGTGCACCTATACCTACCATTGTACATCTAAATTTCGCCAAGGAATTATAAGTTCCAATGCGATAGGAATGATCATGTCACCATTTTTTTGGCAAATCAACTATTTTTTTATTTTCTCGCGTTGTTTTCTCCACTTCTAAGGTTTGGTCAAATAGCCGACGGAGCGAGTCGAGAGCGCGACGCAAACGCTCGGCTACGTTCGGTCGTGACGCCGAGCGTGGCTGCGCTCTGTGGCGTCTCCCGTACATTTCAGTACATTAGAACTCCATCATGCTCCCGTCCCGCTGCGTCGGCTATGTGGAGAAACGTCTGGTAGGTAGGACGCTTGCATTGTAATAACAAGGTCCAGGGTTTGAACCCCGTCATACGATTCTTCAAGTTTTTCTACGCAAAAGTATGCAATTGTCACTTTAACTAACTATTTCTGATACTAAATAATTAAAAGTTCGATAATTTTCACTTCTCATGAAAAGTTTTAATAAGACTTTCAATGCACCCTGAATGTTTCTGTTAACGTTTATTTGCAACTGATAAACATTTTTGGCAGTTTTACAGCAAGGGGAACTTAGTCTAAAGAAGGTCAGTCACTGGTTACAATTACCGAGTCCGTATTCTGTAATATATAGGTGTATTGTATATACCAGAAAACAAACGATGAAGTGTCCATATTTTGTTGCATACGAACATCGGTAAAATATAAGTGTCTGTCTTACAGTGTTGTCCTATATTGTTAGCGTTATAAAAGCGACTGAGAAACTACCTTCTAGTTGGTCTATCTGTCTTTATTTATATCATCATGCGGAGTAAGTAGAGAGTATAGAATTCCGACCGATTCTTTCCTTACAGACCATTCTGGCTTTCTCCACTCTTGACTCGACTTGACAAATTGGCCTTTGCGATTAATTTCAAAATATAATTAGTAGGGAAACGTGAGCGTAGCAGAATATTATCGCGCGTGATGATGACTGTGACAAAGCGATAGCGATTGTGCGATAACAGACTATACAAAAGTACACACACTAGTATTTATAGGAATTATCTGAAATAAATGATGTGGTTATTTAACCAATCCAATGTCTTTACTTGTGCACTTGCATGGCTAAGAAAGAATAGTTTTATTTCATGGGTAATATTCACGTAAATCTAAGGGATAGGGATATATGGCGTAAGAGGGAGGAGACTTCTGCCCTGCATTGGGTGGAATGAGCTGGAAGTGATGATGTTGATGATGACATGAAAGATGGTGTAACTGGTATATGATCGTACTTATTAATAAATAAGAAAATACCCTCGTTGGTATGAAGACGCATTATTTATTTTATTTTCAACAAAACGCTATTATTACAGGTAATAAACCTTATGCAGATAATACAAAATATGAGGTTTTTGTGAATTCACTCAGCGAGCACGTAAACAGATCAATTAATCGCGCAACCATGTTTAAAATGCGCAGCGCCCGCACAAGCGGCGTCCGCTGCAGCAGGTTGGTGCGCGCGCGGCACCAGCAGCAGTGGTGGTCGCCGCGCCGACCCATGTACGCATCAGGAATACAAAGCCTTACCTCCTGTAACTGCTGGGTTTTGTACTCTACCACGAAGGACTTTAAATAAATAGATAGCTTGGGCTACTTTCCTTCTTGCTTCCAGTTTCATATAGCTTACCATACCCAGAACAAATAAAGTTGGATACAACAGCGGATAACCCGGATAAACCCCATATTTATGCGAAGGGCGATCACGAGGTCCTGGATTTAAATCATAGGTCGGCTACAGTCCGACTTAGGATTTGAATAGGGTGGAAAAAGCACACTTGCTTTTTCAAACGATCAAAAATTCTCAGTCGTAGTCCGGAGTCTGGTAATATGTCCAGTATAAACGACCAAAGGCGCGTCTTATGATTTATTGAAATCCTAGGTCGGACAAATTAAGTTTTTCTATCGGAAAGTTCCTAGTTTGAGTCCGGAGTCTGGAATCGTGCCCGATGTATGGCAATAGGCTCGCCTCCTATTACATGGGACCTAACATCGTCAGCGAAAAGTGGGTGTACTCAGTACACCTCTGCCACCCCCGCTTGGGGAATATAGGCGTGCCGGTGAGTAATTTATTTTGTACAAGTTCTTCGGGGGCACTTACAAATAGTTCCTTTTTTTTAATCTTATTTAACTACTGATCTACCACCGTATCGGAACGCGGTCTCCACTGAGAAGATCCGGCGAAGAAACTCAGCGGTCTTTTTTAATTAATTCTTTTTCTCTTTGTTTTTTTTTCAATCCGATTGTGTGGATACAATGTTTAGGTTACAATGAAATAGTTTACGATCTATCTTAAGTGAGGTACCTTACGACCAAGATATGAGATTAATGATGTTTTTTATAAAGAGTGTCTCAAGGATTCCAGATGGACCAGTCCCTACGCTGTAACTAAAACTTATTTTGAGATGATCGCTTTAAAAGTTTTTCCAAAAAAGTGTATTTCACCCGTTCACGAGTATGTCTACTGGAACAGCCATCATTCCCCTATATATAAGAACCTAACATCGTCGGAGATATGGGGGGTGCACAGTACACCTCTGTCACCCCTGCTTGGGGAATATGCGCGTGATAGTGTTTATATTTTATTAATATAATTCAAGACTGCCTCGTTGTTCTAGTGGCCAAGCGCCGCGCCTTGTGATGACGAGGTCCTGGGTTCAAATCCTAGGTCGGACAAATGTAGTTTTTCTAACGAAAAAATTCCCAGTATGAGTCCGGAGTCTGGAATTGTGACCGGTATATGGCAATAGGCTCGCCCCCTATTACATGGGACCTAACGTTGTCGGCGAAACGTAAGTGTACTCAATACTCCTCTGCCACCCCCACTTGGGGAATATAGGCGTGACAGTATATGTATAAACATTTAGTTACTTAGTTTGAAGAATTTACTTAGGCGATTAAAATTCTATTCTTGGTTAAGAAAACTAACTTTGACATTTCTTACTTTTGAAATTTTCTCAACTATAGAATAAAAATGATGTGATACGAAATACTTGAGTAAAAGTAATTACTTAGACACGTTTATAGATACGGATGTTATATTATTTTATACGTTTATATTGTTAAAACTCATTTTATAATCAAGTTTGAGTATAAAACATTGTTTTTTCACCTATCTATCTATCTATATCATCACGCCAGCTCCCTCGCGGGGTAGGCAGAGAGTACAAAGTTCCAACAGGTTCTTTCCTTACATACCTCTCTGGCTTCCTCCACTCTCATAGTTCGTCTCATACACACTCGCCGGTTACGGAGACTTGACTTGCCCTTCAGCTAAGACACGGTCTATTTGGTCTATTTGGTTGTTTTTTCACAATAGTTAATATATTGCAATTGTGTGTATCTGTAGTCAGTTGTGCAGTATAATTTTAAAATGTATTTTTATAGGAATGTTACCATGTTTTACTATTATAATTATCTATCTATCTATATCATTACGGCAGATCTCCTGCGGGTTAGGCAGAGTATAGAGTCCCAACAGGTTCTTTCCTTTCATATCTGTCTGGTTTACTCCACTCTCATAGTTCTTCTCATACCCGCTTTCCGGTTATGGAGACACTTGATTTTTATAGGCAACTATTGGTACATATACCTGCGTTAAATAAATAAATATAATGATGTATGGGTTTTCCATACAAAGGTGCAATTATTAACACATTTAGCACTGATTAACCGGGTAACTTCAGTAGCAAATATTTACAATATTTTATATATGTTTTGACTGGATTGGGTGCATAATTCAAAATGGAATTTTACAGATTTAATCTCAGATATTTTTTTTTTTTTTTAATAAAGCGAAGCCCTACACTAGGATTTGTTCCTGTGTCGTGGGTGCGTTTACAAACATGAAAATTAACACACAAATACCCAGACCGGACCAAATAATTGTGGATCACACAAAGATTTGTCCCGTGCGGGAATCGAACCCGCGACTATTAAACACAGTAGGTGGAGCGACCTAAACTCTTAACCACTGCGCTAAATCGTCAGTCAATTAAAATATTAATATTCGTCTACACTGTTCTACTACGAGGCAAAGGCCATCTCTCACAAATTAGGTAAGAGAGATTAGGTCAAACTTCACCACGCGGACTCAGTTGGGATTGGTGGAGGCAGGTTTGAGGCCTGCTGTTGGAACTTATCAGGCCGCATATAAGGCTTCCAACTTGGCTTTGACGACCACCACGTTACGTGGTAAGCGGCAGCAATGGCTTAACGTGCCTTCCGAAGCACGGAGACGCTTGAATATAAAAATGTTACAAACGTTCATATATCTCAGGCGGACCGAGCTGAACGCTGTTTAACCTGGGTGATCGCTAAGAACATTCCGGTTGCACAGCGCTACGAGTGCCGGAGATAATTAAATATAAGTTTTTTTCCAGATATGTATAAGTATGTCAAATGTAGTGTACTGCGTTCCATGACACAAATAGCCGATGTGGGTCAAAAAGCTGCTAAGCTGAAATAGGATTGGGCTGGTTATGTCTGTCGCATGCCTGACACATCTTGGGCAAAAATAATCACCAACTGGGTTCCTCTCAATTTTAAACAGCGTCGCGGCAGGCCCAGCAGGAGATGGCGGGACGAACTGGACGCCTTTAAAAACGATTGGGGCTTAATAGCCCTAAATAGAGTAGAGTGGAGGAGATAGAGGGAGGCCTTTGCCCAGCTGTGGGAAACTTTAGGCTCGCTAATAATAATATTGTATAAGTATACATACATATAAAATAAAGGTAGTTAGAAATATCGCAAGTGGCACATGATGCAGTGTGGCAAGCGAGCATGTTGGTCGGCGATAATATGCACGTAGGGTTTCCATTTGATGGTTAAAGAATGTTAGACTTGACGTCTATTTCATTATTAATTAATGACGTTATGACGTAAGGTGCTTCTATTAATAGCAGTCTACTTAGTTAATATGGTCAGTGAGTAAACGTTTGACTTTCTTTTCCCTTAATTCCTTTTTATTTATTTTATTAATTACTGTCTCGTTAGCCTGATTCTGGGCTCAAATCTTAAGTCGGACAAAAATTACATTTTTCAATGGAAAAAATCCAATATCAGTCCAGAGTCTGGAGTTATGCCCGGCATAATGGCAATAAGCGCGCTCCTTATTATACGGGATTTAACAAAATTGATGAAAATGAATGTACAAAGTACAATTCTACCACCCCTTCTTGGGAAATATAGGTATACGACAGTGCATTTTTAAATTTTGTATTTACATGGAAGGATCGGCGAAAGTCTCATCTGGAAATTTTAAAGTTATATATTTCCTCCAATTAGTATGTTTTAAGCGAAAAAAAATGATCAATCAATATTAGCTAGCCTTAGGCAAAAATTCAAGGAGCTACGAGCCCCAAATCTGAAGCTGTTATCCTCCTCATACGCCTAATTAAATAACGAAAAGATGACGATTCAGTACCTCCTCTTCGTATTTGCAAGGAAGTGGCGATGCCTGACGGCTGGTGACCCTACATACCCTCCCCGTCGCAAACCTGTTCTGTGCTTCGGAAAATATGTCGCCGAACGCGCGTGCGGACTGGCTTGCTTCCTTCACTCTTCGTTACACTAATACATTAACTTTTTCTGCTGGAATTATCTAGTTTAGCAGACCTATTAAGCGCCTAAAGATGATTACTGAAACCTGCTAAAACTCTTGGAAGTATCATTCGCTCTACTTACCTTACAAAACCAGTCGTCGTCACGATCTTTGGGAAGGGCTTTGTCCTGCAGTGGACGTCTTTTGGTTGATAATTTATTTAGTAAAATAATCAATCAAAAGAGATATATAATATAACCTTGAAGCCAGAAAGCGCACCTTATTTGATGTAGATATGTACGTAGCGCCTTTGAGCAATGTCATGTTAAGGACAATATATGTCACCTACAGGCTCGGCTTTAATGGGGTCGACGGTCAGTAGAAGGATCATACCTCTACGGTAATAAATCGGCTGGAGGATTATGATAGGTACCTTCAGTTTATACCACGATCCAGCTGCTTGCAAGAAAATATTTTAATGTAGCTTTTGACCTTCACACTCACTTCTTCTTTACTTCTACGCTATACCAGAGGGCTAAGCACAAATCAATTGATGTTATATTAAGGCTGTCGATAGATCGTTAAGTTCAACTTTAGCTAGTTTTATAGTATGAAAAGGATATCAACTCGATAGCGTTACGATAATGTCTATCTGTTCTTATAATAAGCCTTAAGAAATCATACAAAAAATATCGTCGGTGTTTGCACTTCAATATTTTTTAAAGTTTTGAGTTTGTGAAATTGCGATATCTTTCCATATATTTATCTTTAGAAACTTTTGCTGTAATATATGGTGGTATTGGTATTTGTGATGATACTAGTTCTAACCTTGTATTTACTAATGTCTTATCCCACTCATCTCTTATGGCTAACTCTGTCCTAATATTATCGCGACTTGCACATAACGCTTGCTTATATTTATTATTTACAGGCAAGCGATGATTTCCATTCTTCGCGCTCGATGTCGCGTCCACGGCACGTCGAGAAAGCCACACATGATATATTACATTCCTTGCTCCACAAATGCATTCGATCTTAAAATTCATATTTTTTATATTTCTACACATCGTTTACTTTTGACACACATTCGTGACACTTACCTCATTCTATTTTAGCTATTTTTAAGACCTTACGTATTTTAGAGCATATTATTATTTATGCTAGAGAGGTATGTAAGGAAAGAACCTGTTGGAACTTTGTATTCTCTGCCTACCCCGCAAGGGATGGCGTGATGATATAGATAGAATATTATTTATGACTCCAATATCCTACCCTTTATATAACCACAACAACATCATAAACATCGGCTTATTAATTGTCTTGTTATGCACGTCAATTGTGTTTATTATACCTAAGTATCGAGATGAAGGGGACATCGTCGGAGTCAAAGCAAAGGCAACAGTGACGAAACGAATACTCGAGCCGTTGTTATTTTAATTAACTACTTACCACAATTAACAAGAGCAAAGGTAATGAAACAATGATGCGCGTGAGACGAAGTGTTTTACGAAAATAAAGGCAACAGAACGGGCACAATGACTCAGATGGAATTCAGCGTTGCCCGCCATACTGAGCTTCGTCGGAATCAGAAATACAATCCTAATTATAATCGCACGCATCCGTCCACCACCTCAATCGGTCGCTAACGTTCTCACTAAACCGCACCGTGCTCCTGGACGCACTCATCTCTGTGGATTGTATGCAATGAACGTTTAATAATTATTTTCGTAAAACACGTCACGTCACTAGAGAGGGCTTAGGACGAACAGACTGAAGTAAGTGTAATGCTATCGACTTGATATGCCATCCTTATCACTCTACAAATTTATTAAATAAAGATGAACGTGACAGCACCATTTCTCGATGACGTTAGTATAACGTCAAATTGTTCATACTTAGGCCTCCTAAAACATCACTTTATTCAATGATTCCATAGGAATGCACTTATCAAAAGCTAGCGGGATGCGGGTATGATGGCTATTTTAATTGTTTCTACTGATTGATGATGAACAAGATCATTAAGTATAATCATATATAAATTAGACACTCTCAATGCAGTGTCTAAGGAGAAATGGTGTGTGCATAAAGTTCAAACGTCTCGGCTATGTGGCGTCGAAGAGCGGGCAGTCGCGGCGCTCGCCTTAATAAACCAAAGAATAAGCGTTATTGATATCTCGCTAATTCTTATTATAGTACTTGAGAACACAATTCGTTCGCCGCTCACACAATATCTACGACGTAAGGTCGAACACTTCTTTAGGAAATATAAACAAAACATTATTTAATTCAGTCCTTAACACATATTTATTTTTGGCAAGGTTATGTCAAAAATCACGCGTCGTAAGTCTAGACTGGCGTTAGAAATAGACGAATGCGTTCCGCGAAAAGCAACTCAATTCGATCAAATGTTTTAGAATACGCGTTACGGGTTCCATCCGGTGTTTATCGTGATTTTATTGCGTTAAATATTTTTTATGTGCATTACGCGATACATTTCGAAGTGCTGTGTGGGTATTAGCCGACGGAGAGTGGTTCATAATAACGTATGTGTACATAGGAGCAACGCTGCCGCATTGCGGTGAGCCGCCCATATGTCGACATATCACTTCTGCCCTTTGCTACACTGTACCTTCCTTGAATACCTTTCAGATCATACGCGTTCAGTTTGTTTCTTTATAAACAGTGGGAACATTTTCGCAAGATGGAATTATCAATATTTTCGATTACCAGTCATAACAAATAATTTGCGTACGCGTGTACATTAAATACCGGTAAAAGAAAACTCGTTTCCTAAAAAATACAAGGTTGCAAACGATTCTTAGGCACGTGTAATCTCCGATTTAATATACTATATATAATTATTAGCCAAGTTCTTCAACACTATTGTGTGTTTTGGAACCAAATATCTCTAAGTGGAAAAGATCTTGACTACCAAAACACTTCCATCGTTTTGTGTAGAGAAACTTGTTGTGCCGTTTTCTCCTGATGATTAGCTTTTCGGAGTATAACAGAGGGGCATCGATGAGTTCCTTGGGTAATTCCCGAAGTCTTTTCACAATGTCGATGCCATGTACCTTTAGGTTTTTACTCGGTAGGCGTCTGATACGCCCTGTAAGCTTCCCATGCAAAAAAATCTTATGGAGGATTTTCCCCAGTTATTACAAAGAACAAGGTATACTGACAAGGATATAAATAAAAAATATGTTTAAACATAAGGGCAAAAAACGAGGCCACATTGGGAGCGAATGACCATTAATATTTCAATCACACATTTACATACATATATGATGTTATATAAATGGATACTCACATTCGATTCTCTTAATTTTTATCTAATAGTGTAAATAGACATGGCTATTACTAAAATACCGGTAGTAAAGAAGTTTGATATCGAAGACTACGGTCGATTCCGGGTCAAATAAGATTTGTTTCATGCAATGATTTCGGACGCTGTGTTAACTTACTGTTAAATATTAATGAAATAGAACAAAGAAATAAGGTAGACAGGGCTAAAAATTAAAACTGCGATGTCCATGTTGAGTTGTTTGTATCTATTCGCATTTAACTCTTTGTTATTATTGCAACAAATGACCTATGAAGGTGGCCTTGTTGGTTTTAGCACGTAAAATTACGCCTTATAACTATTAATATTTTAGCACATGATTATTACAAAACGCATACCACGAGAAATCAAAATAGAATACAATAAAATAAACACTGTCACACCTATATTCCTCAAGCGGGTGCGGCAGAGGTGTACTCTGTATACCCACATATCGACAACAATGTTAGATCCTAATATTAAAGGAGTCCAGCCTATTACGAGTACCATTACACTAATTCCAAAATCCGAATGAAAGAGCGACACAATTAGAAAATCGAAAAAAAGGTGACGTGTAGCTTTACAGTTTTCGAAAATACTGTGCTAACTCAAATAATACCATTTTTAAAGTTATCTTACTAATATTGTAGGTAAAAGTTTGTATGTGTCACGCAAAAACGGCTGAACGCATTTGGATGAAATTTGGCACACAGATTCCCATCTAAAGTCAACGCGGACATAGTCGCGGACAGAAACTAGTGGTATAATAATTATAGCGATAAAATATGAATATTTGAGTTAGCACTGTATTTTCGAAAAAAATAATCATACTAGACTTCCTTCTCGGAAACCGATCTGGAGCGACAACAACATCCAGAACCACCCCAACATTCAGTCAGAGTGGAAAAAGCAATGGGAGAGTTCGGTCGCCTCAAAGGGTAACATCACCATAGCCGACCCCTCGACTGTAGTACAAGGCTTCAAAGAGCAACGGCTGGTGTGGTCTTCCATCAACCGAATCAGAACCGGAGTCGCAAGGTGCAATTATCATCTTCACAGGTGGGGCATCACTGAGTCTCCTTGTTGTGACTGTGGAAACTCAGTGCAGACTATCCAACACATCGTGGAGGACTGCCCACTCGTAAATTCAGCGGCGGATTTGAGGGGCTACACCAGCTGACACCAGAGGCTAAACAATGGCTCCTCCACTCTGACATTAAGTTCTGATCGTGGTTCGCATTATTTAAAATACACCGCCATACGATGATGCTGATACTAGTTTCTGCCCACGACTTCGTCCGCGTTGACTTTAGACAGGAACCTTATATTTTTCTGGAATAAAAAGTATTCCATGTGTTAATGCAGGTAAGAAATTATCTGTGTCCTAAGTTCCATCCGAATCCGTTTAGCCCTCTCTGCGTGATTGAGTAAGTAACAAATATCCAAACATCAAAACATACAAACTTTTACATTTATAATATTAGTTGGATTGAATATACGTGAAGCTGATTGTCGTCTTCCTTTCTACCCTGGTTAGCGCCAAATTCTCCTTCCTATTCCGGAGTATCCCTCATTCCATAATTATTTTAGTCTGTATAAAAATATATGACTTTTTAGCTCCACGGCTCAGACGCCGTATACCGGGTTTGTAATACATTAGTCGTCTGTTGATTTACACGGCTGCATATCGTGGGCGAGTCTATTCATAGTTGTAATGCTCTATATTTAGTAGCGATTCCCTATTATTTCTGACGGCTGATTCAGTCTGCGTCTGCAATTTAAAAGGATGTTTTAGGCGTTATATAGGACGATAGACAGGACAAAAGTCTCCCAGAAAGACCCCCAAGACCAACACGTATGTGTTGTACGCATCCACCTTTCACCCGCAACCTTTGTGATATGAGGTAACAATCGCAAACATGGCCTTATCAAGGGTCTACCGCGATCAACCGTTTATCGACCGGGAGAGTAACAGTGATGCAATTATTTTATAACAGAATAATAAGGGACGGATATATTGAGCGCGAGCTCGGAAATAATCGATGCATGTGCAAAACATATTTTATCATTTTATAAAAAAACTACACTATGAAAAAAAAACCTGCTATACAATAACTTTGCTACAATTATTTGCTATGTTTTCAGGTAAATTGTATTGATTAGTTCTAAAGCATTTCGCGTTTGAATTAGAAAATGTAATGCAATGGAGATGGCTTTAGATTTTTTTTCTATCGAGAAAAAATAGTTATATCGTGTATTCCTTTCATCAGATTCAAAAATGTATAGTAAAAATCATATTTCGAAATATAAATCTCTAATCTATATACTTCTTGAAGCGCATGGAGTGCAAAAACACATCTTTCTCGCGGTGGCCCCTTAAATAAAACTGACAATGCGATATATTAGTCAAAAATGAAAAAATATCGCATTGTGACGATTAGGTGTTGTTTTATAAAGCGGTTGTTGTAGAGCTTATCATTGACATATTTTCCAAATAGGTGCCGACCTACCGCGTGTCTTTTTCACTTTTATTAAACAGGGCCCTTTCTCTGTATATTCCTAATAATTTTTTTTACTCTTCATCTCGAAAACTATTTATTGTAATTTTATAAGAAAGTTGGTGAGAATATAAGTCTAACAATGAGAGTGGAGGAAACGAGGTTTAGGTAAGAACTTGTTGAAACTCTGTAATATCTGCCTACCTCGCAAGGGAACTAGTGTGATGATATACATACAGATAAAAAAAGTCTGGGCTTAGCTCAACACTTAACAAAACTAACTTAACAAAAAAAACCGTTATTTCAAACAGGTAAAATAATAAAATAGAGACAATGCTAGTCCCTTCTTTGGGTTAAATTCCCGTCTTCAAAGAACTATTTATGTTCAGGGTAAAAATGTGCATAATTTAAAATTATTTACGTTTTACAATTTCAAGGTCGCCGGGTTTTATGCAAGAGCCTAGCACACTGAGGCGTCGTATGCAGGTAATAGTGTTACAAGCTCTTAATGAAGATTAACCGATTTTCCATACATACTAACACCTTACTGTTGTTAAACGAAGGAGAAATCATTTTAAGTAACAATAATACCTGTTGCGGTATTATAGGTAGAGGATAGATTTGTAGAAATTAAATGATTTATGAAAATTCGACGAAGAGTAATTTTTTAACTCCAGCCGATGAACGTCCACTACAAGACGTAGGCTTCGCGCAAAGATCGCCACGATGCCGGCTTTGTGCTTTGCCCACCTTTTACCCGTGATCTTTACCAGGTCATTGGTCCATCTTGTAGAGCGCTTGACCCTACGTCGTCCGGTACGTTTACATATTTTAACTACATTTTAAGCAAAATCCAAACCATTAATAATTGGTAGGTAGTTTAAAACGTGAGCTGTTTTGAACTATCGTAAAGAATAAGGTAAGATTCGCTATACACGTGTATTTAATAATATAATACTAATGTATTCGAGAAATTGAAACATATTTTTA
This sequence comes from Phalera bucephala, assembly GCA_905147815.2. Taxonomy (NCBI): domain Eukaryota; kingdom Metazoa; phylum Arthropoda; class Insecta; order Lepidoptera; family Notodontidae; genus Phalera; species Phalera bucephala. The sequence goes on from LR990612.1 coordinate 16,734,504, forward strand.
AACAACTTACAGACTGACATGCATATAATATTAAACTTACAACCTAAGTAACATGTATAGTTAGCGACATAATGCGCTGTGCAGAGATATAGTCTCTTACGGAATTTCCTAACGACACTCTACTACATTTAAGGGTAAAAATGTATGCTGGTAACCCTGTCAGGTAGTTGATAGGAGGCGCGACTCGTGCTCTTGCGCACATCTGCCGATGCGCGTGGCTCACACCCGGCCGGCGACGCGCGCCACGAGAGGCGGACGGGTCGCCTCGGAACTATTTATCATTGGTGCCCACGCGCCGTAATTAATCTGTTTACTGGCACTCACCGCGGTGACGACTTGATTTCGAGTTGATTGCCTTTTGATTGAGGACATTGTTACTAGATACGTGTTTTGTTGTTTAGCGGACCGATGCAGCAAAATATGTGAGTGACGTAGTACATTCCAAAGACTATTTGATGTATCCTTGAATAACTAAGATTCCTCAAGATATATGCGCTAATAAGGTTGCCGTGACAAAGTTAAAGTCAAAGATAATTTATTAATACAGGCCAATTAACAACACTTACATACGTCATAATTAGTAACTGCATTTTTTAAATCTTCCACCGGTTTGAATAACTATTTCAAACGATTGTAAAATATCAATTTTAAAGTCCGTTACTATATTATCACGCCAGATCTCTGCCATGTTTTAACTTCGCTGACATTTTTCGAACGCAGCAACCTACCTTATTAAGGCCTACACATCACGACCATGCAAGCCCAAATAGCAACAAACAACATACTAACCACGTACATATATGTTTAAAAAGAATAATAAAACTGCGATTAAAAGCCAATCAAAATTGACACATGACAAAATGATAACCGACATGTAAATGCTTCCGCTTGTCACATAGACCACATATTGTGGGTTGGCAGCGCGGCTAATTATAATCTACTAAACATCATCGAGTGTTCGTAAGATAGGGTCGCGCCTCGTGTATGTATTTTTAAATACGCTTTTTTCTACGCTCACTTCCTTAACTTGTGCACCGATTTAGATAATATGATTCCCTTGTTTATTAAATATACTTTCGTTTAGTATCCTAATATGTATTAAGAATAATATTTTATTATTAGTATAATAAAATTTTCTGTAGAACATTGTTACGAATAAAAAACGATTGAAATAGTATGTAAACGGTATATTTCTTTAAATAGTTTAGCGTTAATAAGGAAATGTTTAAACCCTACACCAGCGCGGCGAGATCTGAATCGCCGGGTGCGCGCCGTCCTCTCACATCGCACCTTGTTGAAGACTGCACGGTGTGTACCGTATTAGCAACAGAATTAGCATTCGTTTATTGATTTACACACCCTTGCGGCCCACATCCAAGTTATGATTATGTGACATACGCTGTTTCTACACGTATACTCAATGACACCTAAACTTTTACTAATTGCACACGACGTTGACACCATGATAAAGATCTCGTTATTTAAATGCGTGAATATTAAACAAAGTCATGTGTCATAATAATTAATCTGCCTACTCGTGCTCTATTTAAAATTATCTTGGGTTGGTGCCAGTTATTCTAAATACCATACGTGGTCTGGCTCAAATTTGTCTATAGCTATAAAAAAGAAACTTACATGAGATAGATAGGTAATCAAATTCGTGGCAAATTACGTGTATTCGAATGCCGGTCCCTGAGACTCGCCACTCCATTGTTCATTCCGTAGCGTGAAAATCAGACTTCCGTACTGCTATTAAAGATATTACACACATTTTGTAAATATCTATTGTAGTCTCCTCGATTTTAAACAGATAGTGCGTGAGTTGTTTGAGAGTTTTTATTTTTAGTGCTACATTTGTGATTTTTATTGATGCGGACAGGTATGCCACCTACACTATTCGGCCAAAAATACTGAGTGTGATGAATCTTTAGCACAATTGCCGCTTCCAATAATGACGTCAAAGCTATATTTACTAAAACAATGCGACTTTGGTCAATAGGACCGGACGGCGGCCGGCGGTCATACACTGGAGATTATCCGGTACAAAATGAACGCGATTTTTTTAATCTGTCGCGCGTTTCCTTGTAAATCTTAATTCATATGTTCCGTTACAGTAATTCGAGTGTGAGGGCACGGACGTACATTTTTTCACTGGAAACGTATCACCTTGTCGTCGGGTAGCTGGTTACTTACAATTAAAAAGCGAAAAGACCGCGGATTCCGAGGCGAATTTCGAGAAATATCGACGGGGTCGACGAACCATGTCGACGCATCGTGTTCGCGTCTCCTCACTCGTTTTTTTTTTTACATTTTGGAATTATGCGATCGGTTTTGAATGAGACTTTGTTTATGTGTTCTACTTAATTACTTTTATATAATAATTGGCCCAATGTATAAAACTTAAATATAACAGGTTTTAAAACGTAAATTACTCATTTGATAAAAATTTCGTAATTCCAAAACGGTTTGTAATTTTTAGATAATTTATATCCTTTTTAAAATACTTTAATAAGTAGTCCACGGCTAATCATTCAAGTTTTTGTAATACTCTGGAGCGCTTGCGCTCGTGATTCGCAGGCATCAATTTGCGAATAAAAAATCTTCTAATTGTATCGACAGGCCGCCTTTGAAGGGTTAAATGTATACCAAACATTGTGGGATCTTTTCAATCCGGCCGGTTTCAACTTTTTGAGTTAAGGGCCTACAGTGAAAAAAACTTTTTTTCGTTTTTTTACTCCATGCACTTCAAGAAGTAGTATAAGGATTAGAGACTTAATATTTAAAAATATGATTTTTGAATGTATGTTTTAGAATCTTGTTAAAAGAAATACATGATTAAACGAAATTTTCTTAATAGAAAAAATCTAATCTAAAGTCATCTCTATTGCTTTACATTTTCTGATTCCAACACAAAATGCTTAAGAACTAATTAATAGAATTTACTGAAAAACATAGCAATTAATTGTAGCAAAGTTCTTGTAAATAAGTTTTTTGTTTATAGTATAGTTTTTTTTTTAGAAAATGATAACATTTGTTTTTGAACAATTATCGTTTATTTCCGAGCGCGCGCTCAATATATCCGTCCCTTATTATTCTTTTGTAGAGTAACTGCATCGCTGTCACTCTCCCGGTCGATAAATGATAGATCGCGATAGGCCCTTAAGTGTGTATTTTTTGCATGGTTCCGAAGTGAACCGTGATCGATTCTCAGTAGCTTATACTGGATGAGATAAGACCGCAGTTGTGGAAAATAAATTACCAATTTTGCGGAAAGCTTTGTTATTTTAAATTTATAAAGTACCGTTTTTCATGCTGGCTGGAAACGAGAAGTAGGTTCCATTTGGGAGTTGGATAACATTATCAAAAAGCTTAGAGGCTCATATAGGTACTTAAAACATAGAGGGAGCATTAACAAGATTAAATATTTGCACTGTTTACACTTATGCCATGTCAGTGGTAAGAAAGGGGATACATTTATTGTAATCAGTTACACTCTTGTAAAATTTATTTTGAAATTAATTATTACATGCAAACAAATAAAAAGTCATCACTAGGCAAGCAAATATTAACCGATAAATTTGCGTGGAGCCTACGTCAAAATGGCAAGCCATAATATTTTGAATAAAAAGGAAGGACGAACCATGTAGGAACAAAGATTTTTAAATTGGTTACCTAAATGGTACCAATTATCCACAAAAACCGTACAGCTGAACTAGGTTTATAATCCCTCTATGCTTTTAAATCCTATCTATGAATTTATAACCATGGTCCTATCTCTATGTAGAAGCTATTGACTATAAAGTAAATAATAAATAAGTTTGTCAATGAATGAATTCCCTGTTTGTAACATTTGATTGTCCCTTCCATTTCGAGTAGCACTCTAAACCCTCAATGGCTTGATGTACTAACCATTGCCAGTCAATGGTGAAGCTAATAGCGACCTGTACAACTATCTTTAAGGACTTTATCCGTCGATTGGGCTCAGACTGTGATCAAGAATCTCGACTACTTCGCCTAAGTGGAAATCTTTGATAGCATTAACGAACGTAAATATTTTTTTATGGTCTTTGGTGCCATTCGTACCAACCATTAATGTAATGCCGTGCTGCCTGCTTTGAGACTATAATAATATGATGGGTGTATTTCCTCGGCGACAAGGCATTAGCCTGTATTTGAAAATCCAACAATGTAACGGAATTTGTTTTGGTATATTTTACTTGTATTTTAGCAGCCACCAACTATATAGCATTTTATGGAACGATAATTTTTAAAAATTACCTTTTTAAATATTTTTGTGGCATCGATTAATCGATAAATTATAAGTTTTGTTAAGATATTTTAATATTAAATATTCCGTTAATGTACTTTTCTCGTAGTAAAACCGCTAACAAAGGTTATAGTACAAAATGTGGTGTAGTTTTGTTTACTGAAATAACTTTATTTGAAGACTAGTGACTCGCTCCAGCTTTGCACGGGTGAATTATAGACATAAATCTTCCTCTTGAATCACTTTGTTCATTGGTGAAAACCGTATGAAAATCCGTTTGGTAGTTATTGAGTTTATCGCGTTCAGACAGACAGACACACGCGTCAAGGCGGACTTAGTTTTATAATATCTAGTGATGTGTGTTGTTGCAGAGGAATTATTGCTACTGAACTAAGGCAGCGAAGAGAGTAAATACAATGAATACCGTTGCAACATTTTACTATAACGACGATAGTCCAGTTCAATCAGGTAAACTCTTTGAGATTATTTTAATGAAATGAATTTGGAATGACTTACCTACTCATATTGTCTCAATGTCTTTAACCAGTGAACATACTTTCGGCAGTAATAATTAGATTAGACACTTAACATTTTAATATGTGCAGTGAAAGCCTTAAGCGGCAAGCAAGCCAAGCTTACTGCTTAGCGGCAGATATGAAGATAATACCAGTTCATTCAATTAACTACGCCCATATCCCTGCGGGCAGTACTTTTTAATCATCGCCGATAAAATGTGATCTCGCATCGACATTACTTGACGAGTGCAAGTATATTAAAAGGTGCATACACGCACCGCATTTCATTTGTGTTCGCCATCGTCGCGAAGGTGAACAATAAAAATATCACCGACGTTGAAATAAATAAAAAGAGCAGCCGGACCAGGTGCCGTGGGGGCAGGTGGAATAATTGGCAATTCTTTGTCTCAAACCATACACCAGCGAAAACCCACACGAGTATCTCAGATGTCTATATGCTATAATAAAATTGTTACGGGTCTGTGTCTGTACATTGAAGATAAATATTTGGATCGATTATCTAGAAATCTCTGAACTCAAAACAAATTGTTGTTTGCTTGTTCATGCATCATGCAATGCATCGAATTTGAGGAGACCGTTGCAATGATAGCATATAACCGGACTTCAAAACTGCTGGTTCCAAATCTGTAGAGTAGAAGGAAATACAGCATGACAGAAGTCAAGAGGGAACAGACAACTTACTTAATTTGATATGTTAAAGCTCACAGACAGAATCGCAAGCAAAATCTAGTCAATGATAAAAAAGTATTGACGCGTGCATTCATTCCGAACGATTAGATAGGACTCCCTCATTAAATGAATACGGTAGCTTGATAGCCAAAGTCTTGTATGCTATAGATAAGATTTGATGAAGTCACCAAGACGCTACGCCGAGCTGTGAAAGGTTATGTCGGAGAGCATTTTGGCGGGGGAATGCAATACTGTTTTTTTTCCTAACTTCAGACACCTGCAGTTAAGACGTCGTAATTGGAAATATACGGGTGTTATTTTTAAATATCGACACTTATTGTGGGGACCTTTACGACCTTACTTACGAAGGGGTGGTCAGGGACATTTAGAACTAAATTAGTATTATAAAACATTAATTGTAGTGTAGATAGCTACCGTTGCATAGGTGTTTAACAGGTAGTGTTTACTAAAATTGACCTTATACTGCAAATTTATATAATAGGAATAGTTGATGGTCCCGCGTGAGGTTTGGCATATTTTTGCGGACAGAAAATTTTTAACACGCGCCGGATTATTTCCGCATACCCGTCAGAAAATTTCCTTTCTGCAATCTTAGTATGCCACTGAATAAAAGTAGTAATCTTTATTTCTAATGTGAGCGGGTCTAGAACAAAATATGTAAAGAGTGCACCTTTCGACATCCTAATCAGGTAAATTTCTGACATCCGGTTGGCGTGCATCTACTGAGCGGCAGAAATTGCGGATGATCGATAAAGCATATTACTTCTGACGGTATATGAAGTCTTGTATAACATGTTTACGCAGAGTGCCTTCAGGTAAGCATTTAAATTGTTTAAATAAAATTATCTGTCAATGTGTGGGGAGTGTAGATTAATATTGTATTAATCGAACTAAAGCTAACGGAGGCAAGAAAAGGCTGTACGTACGAAGTACGATCTACACCTTCCGATCCAATCCCAATTATCGGACGAGATTGGATAATGTATTATTGGTAGTCGTCCTTACTTTATGCCTTAAATATTATTCAATTTCATCCGATAATTGGTGTTTGATCAGATAGGATCAAACATTGAAAATCATATTTATAACTGTTGACGCTTAGTGAATCCTGCTAACTCTGTGTATATAGGTACGTATGCATGACTTAATTATTTCAAATTTGTCATTCTGTCGAATTATTGCCCGCATTGATGTGCATTCATTGATGAGTGTTATGGAGAGCGTGAGAGAAGCGCGGTCAGTCAGAAGGATGAAATCAAATACTAATAATTTCAAAGCGATGATATTGCCGTTTGTCTAGTTATAAAAATCAAGTTATATGGTCCAAAGTTATCATTTCAAATGTCTGATTTCGCAAAGTAATTGAATCGATGAAGACCGTTTCTAGAGTAGGTACATGTCGGTTGACCGTAACAACGGTACGTTTTGACAGATTGTAAAACTGGAACTGAGATGTGCGCAAGATTAAGCGTCGGTAATGGCTTGCGGAGTAAAACTAAGTTTGAGACACGTGCGGGACTTTTAAACAAGTAGGTACTTGTTATTTGACGATAATATTAATTCGGTTTTTTAACAATGATAGCCATTTTCATTTAAATATTTTTATTGTTAGCTCGTGTGGAATCATAAATGAGCGATCATAATAAAGTTTAAAAAAATAACACTCTTTTTGGAGTAAAGTATCTGACACTATGTGTACACTGAAACATTAGCGTACAATGTACATCCTCGCTGACTAGTTTTGAAAGACCTAAGGGTTCTGCTACATAAGAAGAAGAATACATTAATAAAAGAGTTGGTAAGGCAGCTCGTAATATAAAGGCTGACCCCTATGGAGCATTTGATTTCTTTCACAAAGGACATATACATATCTACCTAATATGTAGATATTATAAGTCTGTCACAATTAGCTTTACTGCAAATTGAAAGGTCCATTGCTAATTTGCCACCTGACGCTGCGACGAAAAGCCCATTAATCCGATGGACATCAACAAATACAATCATTGTATCACTACATTGCGACTGTCAGCGAGTGAAATTCCGGAAGCCAGGAATGTGGGTGAGGTAACCCCAATCGGTCGGTGCACATGCGCCATGTCCGTACCGATTTCGTTCCAACCCGACGGAATCTAGAAGTCTCGATGTTGGGGCGTTCGCAACGGGGAGACACTTGCCAGCTTTTTATTTACAACTCGGTTGGGTATTAACCTCATTTTGCGAGTACAGAGCGCAACCCGGTCACTTAGCTAGTACGCGTATTATCTCCATTTGCATAGTGCGGACGAATAGCGGTGTCGACTTACTCGCGAATGCCGCGTATTTCCTCACCTTCGAGAATAAGACTTTTTAAATTCCTGTAATTTTAAAAGATTATTGCCATGATAGATTTTGCCGAATAGGCAAGGAGAAGAAACTGTCTAAAGACACTATCTATATGACGCATGTACACGGTGCATATAACACTTTTGCTGAAAAGGTAGATTAGGAAGAAGTCCCCAGAATCTATCTATATGTTGTTTGTACACAATATAAGTAATTGGTGCGGGTTGACGATACTTAGCCGTAAATAAATGCGCTAGACAAGTGTTAACGCTTGTAGATCGCGCCGGTAACCCGTGCCAGGAGACTGCGACGTAGTTCGCTCGTTTAGCGGCATCAAGCACCTTTTCTACTCCTTTTTTTAAAGGTCTTCAGTTATTTAGTTTCTTGTGGAATAATTTAACAAGGCCGATCCGCAATGGCAAATCTATAAATATTCGATCTAATTTCTCGTTCAGTACTACGTCTGTAGAAAATAAAAGGGCAATTAAAAATAATTATTTCTGTATGTCGTTTTTGAAATAAAAGCCCTGTGATCATAGCTAAATCATCGGAAAATCATTTTGATGAATCCATTTTACAAATGATTATAATAATAATGTTTACTAATCGCAATTAATTTGAAGTTCTCAATGAGCGTAACTTGAGTATAAGTGTGGTTTACAAAATTCACGTGATAATTTTTTTCTAACAATATTTTAAAAATTACTACTATTCAGAGATTAAAAAAATGTACTTATTTTTAAAAGCTTCATTTTAGAATCTGACCACACGATATCATGACAGTAGTAATGTTCCCAATATGTTTCATAAAATAATAAATTTTGAGAATAATAGCTGTTATTTTTAGTCACTTATGGCCAGTTTCAATATTCAACTCAAGGATTAATTTGCATACTGTCAGTAGAATTTTGACAGATTTTCCATTCAAAATGTTTTAAAATTGTATCCATTATAGGCAAATCTATCCTTTAGTTAAAATATTGAAACAGACCGTTAATCGAACAATAATGCTACAAAAATTAAACAAAGATAAAGAAAAACGAAGTTCGATTATTTATTTATGAAAAAAGAAACTATTATTTAAAAATAATATTTAAATGACGAACGTCACACGGTAATATATTATCTGTGACAGTCACGGAGCATACTTTGCTTGCGCGGCATTGAACAAAACACGCGATCACAATCCTTATGAATGGACAGAGCGGCGCGAGCGCGACGTATCTACCCGGATAATGGTGTTATTTGCCTTCCGTCATTGCTGACTTGCTCAAAACAATTAGTGTACGCTCAATGGTTTGCTTTGTGTGGTATATAAAATTGATGAGTTGGTACTTGCGCAAGAAAATAACAATTGATTAAATTTTCAAAACTTTTAACTTTTTTTCAATAAGAACAACAACGTTCATAGAACGAAAAGATTGTCGTAGCGTGACAATGGCGAGTTGATACGCTATCTGTGTGAGTGTGAATGATCTACGCTGGTGGAGAACGAGAATACGCCATCTTTGTCATACTACATATTTACTAAATAAACATGAACGTGACAGCACGCTTACTCGCTAGCGTTACGCTAACGTCAATATTTTCAAGCTAAGCCCTCTGATTTGACTATTACGCGTTAAATTCAAATCGTTTCGATTGCAAACAGTAAGTGATTTTAAAAACTTCTAAATGCTTGGTTTTATGATGTTAGCAAACTCCGAACTTCTTTGTGAGTGATAGCCTAGTGGTTAGACCGTTGGACTGCAAAGTCAGAGGTCTCGGATTCAAACCCAGGCACGCACCTCTGTCTTTTCGAAAGCATGTGCGTATTAAAAATTAACTATCACTTGCTTTAACGGTGAAGGAAAACATCGTGAGGAAAGCTGCATGCCTAGGTGCCTTCTCGAAGGTGTGTGAAGTTCGCCAACCCGCAATGGGCCAGCGTGGTGGACTATGGCCTAACCCCCTCTCAGTCTGAGAGGAGGCCCGTGCCCTACAGTGGGACAGGTTCTTAACAGGGCTAATATAATTATTATATTTTATTTTTCCTAGTACAAAGAATGATCAGTGACGTTAATATCCTCGTTACTATCAGTTATTTCATTCACTGCTAACAGAAATTGCGATTAACGACGGTTAGCATTAGAAAGACGTTAGTTATTAAGTACCACACACCAAAGAAGCTACTTCAAACATAAAATAGCGCGTAACTTGTGACCGCGGAGTTAGTGGGGATGTTTGTATTTTCATAGATAATAAAATCTTATTTATCTCAAATTGTTTAAACAGTATCTCAGTGTACATGAAGGCATATTTTCGAAATAAAACTTAGTGAAACCTGGCACAACGTGAGCTAGAGTATAAACTCTAATATTTGCTACAAAAAAAGTTGAGGTGTCTTCTCTAGTACGTAGCAGACATGGGCAAAATGTAATCAGAATAAATAATGATTACCATTACATTTTGTAATCTTCAAAAATGATCGAAGATAACAAAATATAATTGTAATCGTTAATCATGAATCTGATAACATTTTGCCCATCTATAATACATACTTAACTAAATTTTTTTTTATAACGTGGTGTAATGCCTAGCGCATACTGCCACATCGTGGACTTTGGTGATGTCGCAGTTATGTGGGGCTCGCATCCACTAAAACCCGGCGTCCGTGGCTTGTCTGAGTGCCTTGCCGCAGGAATCGCCAGTGGCATAACATTTGCGGCGCGAGCGGGCCTGGTCTGTTTCACACAGACCTCGCCTTCATCTCGTGCTCTTCTTTGTGAGGGCGCGCAGAACGCAGCGCGTTACTGATCGGGCACATACTTAACTCAATGTGTTAACAGTCCAATGAATCAATCAAACCTTTACCTTTTAATATATATTTGTTTATTTTATTGGTTTCTGAAAGTTACAGCTGACACAGAAAATGTTACAACATTAGATATAGAAGGCCAATTATAAGTTTTCACGAATAGATACTAAATTAACGACGACTTGTGCAATGGTTAAGAGCTTAAGCCGCTCAAACTCAAGCTCGAGTAATTTATTTTGTATAAAAAAAATGTAAACTGACAATTTGTAAGTACCCCTACTTACAAATTGTCATTTTACATTTTTTTTATTTAATCTTAGTTAGAATCTATTCTAAGCCACCACTGGATCCGGCACCCGGCCTCCACTGAGAAGATCCGAGAGAGAAACTAACTTTTTGATTTAATTCTCTTACTCTTTTTTCTATTTTTTTTATCATATCGTGTGAGTTGTTAGACCATTGGACTGCAAAGTCAGAGGTATCGGGTTCAAACCCAGGCACGCACCTCTGTCTTTTCGAAAGCATGTGCATATTAAAAGTTAATTATCGCTTGCTTTGCGGTGAAGGAAAACATCGTGAGGAAACCTGCATGCCTAAGAGTTTCTCGAAGGTGTGTGAAGTTCGCCAACCCGCCCTAGGCCAGCGTGGTGGACTATGGCCTAAACCACTTTTAGTTTAAGAGGAGGCCCGTGCCCAACAGTAGGACAGTTACTTAACAGGGCTAATATAAGATCTAGGTCTACTGTGATGCCTTACAACCGCGATATGAGACTAATGATATTATTTCTAAAGAGTAATTACCTTATAATTCTGGATGGACCAGACCCCACAAGCAGCACCCGTTCACGAGCATGACTGCTCGAACAGCCATCACTTCCCACGACCTTCCATATCGGAGGGAAGGAAGCGAACCGCGCCAACCAATGGACAAATTTTTGTGTGATCCGCAAATGTTTCGAGGCTGGGTGTTTGTGAATATCAAGTATGTGAACGTATCCACGATACAGGAATAATTCTTAGTGTGATGCTTCGTTTATTTTAAGACAAAGAGACATCCTAGTACTACACTAGTCACAGTTATGAAAGACGACTGCATGAACAATGGCTTACACTTGAATGTAAAGAAAACCAAGATTATGGTTTTTGAAAGGGAAGAAACCAGAACGAATGCAAGGATTGTGGTTGGTAACGATGTGCTGGAACAAGTGAATGAGTTTGTATATCTTGGATGCGCCTTCAGTAAGGATGGGAAATACACCGCTGACATAGAGAGAAGACTGAGTGCAGGGAACAGAGTGAATGGTAGCGATGGGAAAGCTACTTGGGAGCCGGCACTTAAGCCATAAGGCGCAGCTGGCCATACATAACGGAGTTCTTATTCCAACTTTGTTATATGGTAGCGAGAGCTGGGTATGTAAGAAGGAGAATGAAAGTAGGATAAATGCGGTAGAAATGCGAGCTCTGCGGAAGATGTGCGGAGTGAAGCTGACCGACCGCATTAGCAACAGCGTAGTAAGAAAGCGAGTAGGTATGAAAGATAGTATCGGTATAAAGATGAGAAAGGGTATGCTCCGTTGGTTCGGGCATATAGAAAGAATGCCAGAGGAAAGAATGACAAAACAGATATACAATGTGAAAGTGGAAGGATGCAGGTACCGGTGAAGACCTAGACTATCTTACCACGACCAAATAAACCGAGTCCTATCTGAAGGAAAAGTCAAGAGTCTTCGTAACCGGCGAGCGTGTATGAGACGAACTATGAGAGTCGAGGAAGCCAGAGAGGTATGTACTCTCTGCCTACCCCGCAAGGGATCTGGCGTGATGTTATAGATAGATAGAGAAATCCTATTATATCCTATTAATATTATAAATGCGAAAGTTTGTATGTTTAGATAATTGGATGTTTGTTACTCAATCACGCAAAAACCGCTGTAAGGATTTAAATAAAATTTGGCACACAGATAGTTTATTACCTGGATTATAGGATATTTTTTACTCAACAAAATGTAAGGTTTCTGTCTAAAGTCAACGCTGGCGGAGTCGCGAGCAGAAACTAGTAAAATAATATAATAATAAATCGCAGCTATTTTAGAAATCATTACATTTACCATATTAAATGGTTTTGATCTGCTTCATTTGTGTAAATTTTATATCGCTTATCAGGAAACCGTAATCATTAGTAGATAAGGATTTAAATAAAAAAGTGATAAAACGGCCGAGATAAGAATAATGCAGTCATGACTGTCACTTTCGTAACTGCAGATGTTCGTTATAATTACAAGGTTGAGTCATGGTTTTTTACTTAAAATAGACAGAGTCCTTAGAAAATCAAACCGTTTTCAAAATTGATATTACATGCGCCAAATGAAAGGAAGCCTATACTGTGTGTGTCGTGATTGGATATTTCTAAAGGAAATTTAATTAGTGTGGAAGGCACTAGTACTTTTCATTTGTAATGCCCCTTGTATTAATTTTTAGGTTTTAGGGATTTATATCTGTGTATTTTTTTATTAATAGATATTTTAATAGAATAATATGTTTTGTATTTCTATTTTTAAATTAGGGATTGGTGAGCGATTGATATCATGATGCAAAGTCACGATAGAGGCATAGGTGTGGTTTGCTGACTCAGTAATAGCTAATTCATTCTGAAAGCGGCTCAGAAGACGATAGTTAGACCGAGTTCCGGATCAGTATGATCAGGTTAAGCCCACCTCCTCGTAAAGCAACGTCGCGCAACACGAAAGACGACTTATTGGCTAAAATTAACAGGATGTACCCGGCCGTTTGGAAAGTTTGTGTGGGACATAGGTCCAACACGTAGGGCCCTTTGAGAGAAGTTGAAATTATTTTAGTCGCCTGCTGAAATCAATTGCTGAAAATGAGTAAACATAAACAACGAGCTAACCCCAGGAGGATGCAAGAAAGTACTTTATTATTTTGGCTAAGAGAGAAAAGAATTTTCGATCACTTACCTACTTAAGATATTGATTTTATTTTTGGCAAAAGTAACATCCAACGCCATGGCTTGGTTGTCTACAAAAGTACCATTTATATTATCTAAAATGCATTGAATTAGAATTACTCATCAACAATGCACAGTTATTATTAACTACACAAAGCATCGGCATATCTTTCGCAACACGTTTACACAATGTGATGTTATAAGGCGAAATTTATATTAAACATCATATGCGATAAGTAATTGAGTATTTGAAACCTAGATAATATATTCTTCTGTTTGTAAAAATCGAGAGTTTGAAACAGAGAATTTATCCCAATACTTATATTATGTGAACCAATTATAATTAAATGTACCGATTGATTTCTGAAACCCGTGAAATTACCAGAATAGTTTGATGGATGGATACCAAATGGCGTAACTCTTCCTTTCTTTATATATTACATATATTATCACTGATGTGTTATATGAAATAATTCAACATTTTATTATTGGTCGCCTTATAGATCATTCTCGGCAATTTAACTTTGACCATGTTTCATTTTCTGTACCCAAACTTTGCAGCATTCATGAAATTTGTTTCACATGCATTTAAAAATGCATATAAACTGCATACCTAAAGACAAATAATTGAATAACCCGTAAAAGTGATAAATAGTTTACGGGATAAAGACGCTTTCTTTTTTGCTCCTGTTAAGCTGCCTCTTTCACTCATCCAAGGTTTTCACTTTAGGTTGAAAATCTTGGCGATGCCATACCTCCCTTGTCAGGGAGCTCGTACGATGCATTATATTTTTAAATTACTTAATATTTTTTTTACATTACACATGTTAGACATGTGTGCGATCATGTCATTGCATTCCTCAATCATGATAATAATACAGCAGGAATTGAATGACGTCACACGAGCGGTCATTGCGCCTCACGTCGCCGTATTGTATCATCGTTTGTGGAAATCAAGTGACAAATGAAAAAAAAATCTAGCAAAAAAATGAATTAGAACAGGAGACGGATTTTATAAGTCACGATTGAATTAATGATGTAGCAGAAAACAAATACTCTGTGGTGACTTGGTGTTGCTACTTCTTTTTGATGTTTTAAAAGGCTACTAAAAGAAAAAATAGCGATACTCGTTCATCATGCAGCTTGTAAATAAATATAATTGCAGAAGGCTGTTTGGGATATCTTATTTTTTCTTATATATTCTTGACATGCAATTCACATGCATAAATACCCAGATTAAAACAATTTGTGGGTCACACAACGATCAGTGTTCGAAGCAGCGTCCAGGCCCCACATAAGGTGGATCGATGTTCTGCTAGGATAAATGCGGTAGAAATGCGAGCTCTGCGGAAGATGTGCGGAGTGAAGCTGACCGACCGCATAAGCAACAGCATAGTAAGACAGCGAGTAGGTATGAAAGATAGTATCGGTGTAAAGATGAGAAAGGGCATGCTCCGTTGGTTCGGGCATATAGAAAGAATGCCAGAGGAAAGAATAACAAAACAGATATACAATGTGAAAGTGGAAGGATGCAGGTACCGGGGAAGACCTAGACTATCTTACCACGACCAAATAAACCGAGTCTTATCTGATGGAAAATTCAAGAGTCTCCGTAACCGGCGAGCGTGTATGAGGCGAACTATGAGAGTCGAGGAAGCCAGAGAGGTATGTAAGGAAAGAACCTGTTGGAACTCTGTACTCTCTGCCTACCCCGCAAGGGATCTGGCGTGAGGTTATATATAGAGATAGAGATAGATAGATGTTCTGGTGAAGGTTACGGTTAGAAGTTGGAGACTACGGTAGAAAGCCAGCCGCTGTGGTGATATTTAACCGACGCTTTTTTTCTGCAGTGGACAATTATCGGCTGTTAATGATATTGGGTGCCAAGGGTGGCACCCATTACAACCGAAAAGCGCAGGGGAGCTTCATAGCCAACAAATTAGCAAAGTTGGGCAGGTCATGCCTTGCTTAGACCTACAGAGGTAGTTATAATATCATTACACCATAGTCTCCAGGAGACGTCAATGTAGGTCAAGGCGGTGATGGTATAATGATTTGGACATTTTTGGGGGTAAAATATGATTACAACTTGACTTGGATCGATTTTCGTGGATGTGTTAACGGAATAATATTGCTCAACTTAAACTTGTTAGCATTGATATGCTCGCAAAATATTATTTATATTGGATTTTCGTAAAAAAAAAAACACTTTACCCATACAACGTTACGATGAAATATGGCACGAATTAACTAGGACGTTCGACTCATTATTATAAAAAATTAAGCAATATTTTTAAAATGTACATGTTAATAATTAATGCATGAAGTAGACGAAAAAGAAGACATCATAATATCGTTATGATAACCATAGTTATTTTATTTATGGATGGACACTGATGTACTTTACTCTTTGTGATCATAGCAAGTTTTTCTATTTTCATAGCCATAGGTGAGTTAATCAGATGAGTTTTCGTTAAAAAAAATTTAGTACCATGTATTAACTACTTACTTTATTATAGTCATTGCTGGATCAACTGACTACAGAAGTTGAGATTTTCGGGTGAGGTCTAGTTTGCCAATACTAAGAATAAAATAGCCTGTACATAATATAAAAACATAACCTAAACAATCGATTCTCGATTTAAATTGTAATATTTTACCGCAATGATAAAATAAAGGATGACAAGTATATTGTTATCAGAAATAAGCAATCATTTTTCCGAATCAAAACCCTGTCAAGAACAATTTCATCGTTTATAATTATCGAATTTGCATCGATATTAGTACCGAGTGGTCTCAAGACCTTAACCGATTGAACTCAATTTCATCTTTATGCCATACAGCCTTTTTCATTGTGACAAAAGTAACGAATGTTATAATTAGTTCATAATCAGGTCAGGTTCAGTTTGTGTGAATATTGTGTGCCTTGAAAACGGCCGCAACGTATGTAGCTTCGTTTACATATATAGCGTTGTCCTTGTCGCACTGCACGGCTCGCGTATGTGTGCGTGCGAGTTCTACGTCGATTGTTATTGTCGGGTATGTGTAAACAAAACCGAATCATGCGCCGATGTTAGCGATGCATTATCGACGCTTGTTATTATCTGAACGATTAAATACACATTACGTGGTTAGAAATAAAATGGTCATAAAATTATGTATTCCTTAAATGTCGATATTATAGTTCTATTGATAAACAAAGTAAGTCAACATTCTTGCAGTATAAAAGTGTTTGTCCTATAGATAATCTTAAGATTTATTTTTATGGCCGGGTATTATTTTAATGTTTTAACGTTTAGACTAACTAGCTCTTACTTGGTGTTAAGTATCTTACCGTTATGATAAGATCATAACTACAGCATAACAATAAAATGCTGTAGGAATTTGTATAGACATATGTTGCAAGCAAGTTAAAATGTATTCATACAATGGAATAATTCTGACGGAGCAACAAAAAAAAAAACCTACGTAATTAGTAAATGACATATCAATGTCACATAGACGAACAAAAAAAGTTAAACTCAAGATATCGGCGGCGTCGACCCGTGTTTGCTTAGCAATATCTTTATTCTCAAAAATGTGACTGTGGCCGTATGAGGTCATTTGGTAACATTGGACTCGAATGAGTCACTGATTTTAAGGTTCGTGGACATCAAAGCTGGTATTGCTGACACCGCCGGCTAACCGACGGATAACAAACAGGTACGTATATTTATTGACACAACGTTTGACTTAATTATGCAAACTGGCACGCCGTTTTTTTGTATGAGTACATTTGGATTTAAGAATCGTTACTCGCGGTTTCGGATGTGTGGGAATATGGTTTACTTGCCATGTTTTATCATGATTTAATATGGTTGTAAATGATTCTTTACAAAAAATATATTAGACAGCCAAGGCAATAAGAGTTATTGGTGTGTCAAGTATTTGACCTCTCTATGGTTGGTCCTAATATTTAACTAATAGCTATAATTTGTGAACTGTTAGCAGTAGTTTGACAGATTGTTTATATATGTCGTACAATGATTTTTTGGCCTGCCGCCAAAATCGGAACTAACGCTGTCATTAAGTGAAATGTCACTTTATGACAGTCGCAGAGTCTCCGTTTGCTATAAAAATTACCTAAGTTAATTTTTTAATTAGTAAGCGTGCACCTGTTGAATTATTTCTCTGGATGTAGGATAATTTTACTAAATGATAACCGTAATTCCACACCAACTCCTGTCACCTGTTAATGTCATCCACGGGCTTAAATATCCTTGTAGCACTATAGGTAAGATGTGTCAAAATTCTAGTCGTAGACAAGTCTATATAGTTAAAATTTTAAAACTGACCGTTAGTCGCTTTCTGTCAAAAGAAGTAGAGATTTAAGCACTAAAACGACGTAAACGACTGCCTCGCTTTTCTAGTGGCAAAGCACATCGCTTTGAGATCACGAGGTCCTGGGTTCATATCCTAGGTCGGACAAGTGTAGTTTTTCTAACGAAAACTTCCCAGTACGAGTCCGGAGTCTGGAATTGCTGTCAAAAGAAGTAGAGATTTAAGCACTAAAACGACGTAAACGACTGCCTCGTTTTTCTAGTGGCAAAGCACATCGCTTTGAGATCACGAGGTCCTGGGTTCAAATCCTAGGTCGGACAAGTGTAGTTTTTCTAACGAAAACTTCCCAGTACGAGTCCGGAGTCTGGAATTGTGCCCGGTATATGGCAATAGGCTCGCCCCCTATTACATGGGACCTAACATAGTCGGTGAAACGTGGGTGTATTCAGTACACCTCTGCGACCCCCGCTTGGGAAATATAGGAGCGACGGTGTTTTTTTTTAAAACGATGTAACTACCCAAATCCCCGACCCGTCGAAAGCCGTTGTAATTAATATATTCGGTAACATAAATACCATTTTATCTGTAAGTATAATGTTTAAAACTTAAACATACCTATAGGGATGTTGTGACATAACCAAAGAACGAATCACATTAAAACCACAGAGATACAACAAATATTTTTGACATTGCACTGTGACTAATGATTTAGGGAATCAGTATGTTTGACTTTCCCTGGAAGTGAGGCAATCGTCGCTTTAAAGTATAATTTATGAGCTCATACCTTTATTTATGAATCATCATCATCATCATCATTTCAGCCTATACTTGTCCACTGCTGAACATAGGCCTCCCCAATCGCTTTCCAGCGTAACCGGTCCGATGCCACCTGCATCCAACGATTTCCTGCGATTTTCACAAGATCGTCGGTCCATCTGGCAGGCGGTCGTCCTACGCTGCGCTTGCCAATACGTGGTCTCCACTCTAGAATCTTTCTGCCCCAACGCCCGTCCAATCTTCGCGCTATGTGGCCAGCCCATTGCCACTTCAGCATGCTAATCCTGAGGGCTATGTCGGTGACCTTGGTTCTTCTACGAATCTCCTCATTCCTGATTCGATCGCGTAGAGAAACGCCGAGCATAGCTCTCTCCATAGCTCGCTGAGCAACTTTGAGCTTTTTTATGAGACCTATTGTAAGAGACCACGTCTCTGATCCATTTATGAATAGTAAAATACAATGACAAAAACAACGCAGCAATGTGGATTGTTTTTTCTATATACGTACATATTTTAAAGAAAGAAATGGGTGTTAATATTCAATTACCTATTTTTACGCCCATATGTCTGCAAATGAGGCATCCATAATACACAGTCCCAATGTGACAGAGAGCTTGTCTGTCTTTGAGCACCTATCTCTTGGTTTTTTGATATTTTTAGATTTTCTGACTGCCTTGTTGGTCTGGTGGCAAAGCACATCACGATCACGAGGTCCTGGGTTCAAATCCTAGGTCGGACAAATGTAGTTCTTCTAACGAAAAATTCCCAGTATGAGTCCGGAGTCTGGAATTGTGCCCGGCTTATGGCAATAGGCTCGCCCCCTATTACATGGGACCTAACATCGTTGGCGAAACGAGGATGTACTCAGTACACCTTTGCCACCTCCTCTGGGGAATATAGGCGTGACGGTGTTTAGATTTTCTCGCACATGCAGCTTCCACGATATTTTTCCTTTTCTTTTCGTGTAATAATATAATATTAGCCCTGTAAAGAAACTGTCTCACCGTTGGGCACGGGCCTCCTCTCAAACTGAGAGGGTTTAGGCCATAGTCCACCACGCTGGCCCACTGCGGGTTGGCGAACTTCACACGCCTTTGAGAAACTCTTAGGCATGCAGGTTTCCTCACCGTTAAAGCAAGAGAAGAAGACCACCGGACCATAATGGTTAAGGAAAATTCAGAGAATAAGGTGAGGGTTCTTTTAATGATTGGATATTAGGAATAGAGTAGGAATATACTTTCCACGTACCGGAAGACGTGAAATAGGCAGGCACCCTACCAGATGGACCGGGTCGATGGTCTGGTGAATAAGGGGAATAAGAGGAAGTACTCTGGTGCCATATTAGAGAAAGACTCGTTTGGGTATCAAGCTAGGGTGGCTAGAGTCAGTTAGGCTAGTGCTTAACGGCATTCAAATCCTAGATGTCATGACATATGGTATGCGGCTGGTGGTAAAATTATTCCAAATCACTGATATGCTCTATATGAGAAAAACATACCGCACAGACTCTAAATAATGGGAGACTGAGAAAGGATGATCATATGTGGGATATTTATACATAATTGAAGTCTCCTAAAGATTCATAAATTTGAGCAAATGTTACTTCAAACCTATTGCATTAACAGATCAGTAATGGGCGATGATTCTGAGTAAGACTGTGTGTGCAAAAACTTTAACATGCATGCCCCATCTTTAGGCTGCGGTTGATAAGCCAAGTTAGATGTCTCCAAGCAGCTTCAGGAACTACGGACGGGACGCTAGATTGGCCATACTCTAAATTACAGGAAAAGTTGAGGTGTTAATTACGTTTTTTACCAGAAGACTAAGTACGAAAAATTTGACGTTAGCGTGACGCTAGTGAATAATCGTACATCGTGGTCTTCACACATACCCGGCATGGGTGTGGGGAATCAGCATCAGGGCGTCAGCCCCCTAGCCGAGGTGTCGTGTTCGCCGGCCATCAATATGGCCGGGTCCTCGTGTCGGGACCGTGAAGTAATCGAGACTCGTAGATCCCGCGAGGGGGGGGGGCATCATAAGAGTGTTCACGCCGCACTCCGCGATCAACCCTTTCAGGTGGAATCTGTGGCGAACCATAGGAAGCCCGATCAGCAAGAAGGCGGCGACTTCTCGAGGCCCCTCTTCTTTCTTCGCCCGGCGGCGCAATACAGCACCACTAGGAAGACCTAGCGGGCGATCAAACGCCACCCGGCTGTGTCAGGAATATAGTGTGGGTAGGGAATAATCCTATTGCCACGTTCATGTTTATATAGTAGGTTTAGAGTGTGACAAGGATGGTATATGCACTCGCTAGCGTCACGCCAACGTCAATATTTTTGTGCCAAGCTCTCTGCTATCAATAAGTTACCTACAGATTTTAAAATGAGATAGGTATGATTAAGTTGTAAACAATGCTTTGTATCATATACAATAAAAAATCACATAAAAATATACAATTGCATTGTTAAGTGTTATTATATACAGAGTGTAATAAAACAGCAATAATAATAAACGTTTAACTTATAACAACTCGTAATGAGCGTAAAGCGTTACTTTAAAGTTATTATAACTTATAACATTTCATCTAATAGGATTTTTGTAGGAATGACGTCCAGTATAATGTTAAAAAAAATTGTATTAAAATTTAAACGACAGCTTTAGATAACGACTGCATTATATTCAGTTTTATATCAAATTCTAACTATACATCGTCACTCCCATAATTCCTATGGCAGAGGTGTACTGTTTATAGATGCCCTAGTATAAATAGATTGATTAGTGTTACAAGGAAAATTCATATATCGACTTTATACCATCCTTGTAACACTAGAAACTTACTGAATAAACATGAACATGACAATAAGGTTTAGTGATTACCACAATAAGTGGTACCCGGACTAACGATTTAATGTGTCTTCCGAGGCAAGCATAAAAATATAAAAAAGAAATACAGTCACGGCTTTATTCCTCAAACGGGGCTGGCAGAGGTGTACTGCGTACAACCACTTTTCGCAAATGATGTTAAGTCCCATGGTATAAAGGACGAGCCCATTGCCATCCTACCGAATACAATGTCAGACTCCGGACTGACACTGGAAAACTTAAAATTGCGTTTTGGCCTGACCTAGGATTCGAACCCAGGATCTCGTGATCGGCACTAGACCGACGAGGCAGAAAATATAACTTAATATATAAAAAGTCGTAAGGCGCGCGCGCACACCGCGCGTACCTCGTGCGCTTACCGTGAAAAAATAACTCAAGTAGCGTGCGCACATAAAATTAACCGATAACATAGACGTTAAAAATCAACTCGTAAACCGTACATGCGTGTGCAAGCTAATAACACAGTTTATAAGAGTTATTTATTTACGTATGAGAGTGGAGGAAGCCAGAGAGGTATGTAAGGAAGAACCTGTTGAAACTCTGTACTCTCTGCCTACCCCGCAAGGGATCTGGCGTGATGAAATAGATATATAGATAGACGCCCATTATTTTTCTTAATTCAAAGCTGAACTTTGCATTTTCTATTATATGGTTTGAAGTAATTTATGTATGTCCTATTATGACATGCAACTGAAGTAATAAAATGAAATCATTATACTACAAGAAACATTCTATATAAAATTACAATAAATTTGCGTTTGTCATATTCTGCCATGTTGTCTATTCTACTCAGCCATAATATATAATAATTAAGTTCATGTAAATACGGAAACAATACATAGCGTGGTTTATGTACTATTGTTAATATGGTCACGTGTACTCCTAGTGTTTTGACAGATTGTGACCGATCGTTGCTATGTGGCGTCACACAGAAAACAGACACAGTAGTAGCGAATGAATCGCTAATTTCGGCTGAGAATACAATGCCCATAATATCTATCTGTAATATGTTTGCAGCACTCGTTGAGCTGTACGACCATGGTGTTCTTACCGATCATCAAGATTAAGCTCCGTTCGGCTGGGTCGGTCTGAAATGATTGACCGTTAGTGGCATTTTCATATTTGAGCGTCTTCGTGCTTTGGTAGGCATGTTAAGCTGTTCGTGCGGGTTACCACCTAATGTGGTAGTCGTTAAGCCAATAGGAAGCCTTACAGACGGTATGATAAGTTTCAACAGCAGGGGGGTCAGTGGCCACAAACCTGGCTTTACTAATCCGCACTGTTGAAGAGTGTTTCAGACACTCTCATTTCGATTTGCCGACAGAAGGCCTTACCGAGCCGTGGAACAGTATACTATATACTGATTTATTATACAATATAAGCTGCTAGGTTAAGTACAGTACTGCATCATACCAACTTGCCTCTGCCAGGCTGTATGTGTAGCACATTCGGGTATTAAAAATAGGAAGTAAACCTACTCCTAATAAATTGTTACGACATGTAAGAAAGTTTTCTTAAGACTAAGTTCACTGAATTAATGTGTTTGAAATTTAAAATGATATGATTTCTCGATTCGCACCAATACGGAAATCACCTACAGTTTTCGTCATTCTTCTTTAGGTTGGATGGATACACATAGCTACATGTCATCACGACCATTCTATCAGTAGGGAGTAGTCCCAGTTTTCACAACAAGGATGATAAAATATATTTTGTCAAATCATTCTTTACACACCCAAATACAAATAATAATGCTGGGCAAAGGCCTTCTCTCACAAATCGAGATGAGAGAATCTCACCCAAATACAAAAATAAAGAACTATAACCCGGTACCTATATCCTTATATATCAATATAAGGACCTACAACCTGGGAAGACCTAAACTATCTTACCACGACCAAACAGACCGAGTCTTATCTGAAGGACGAGTCAAGGGTCTCCGTATGCGAATGTGTATGAGACGAACTACGAGTATGAGAGTGGAGGAAGCCAGCGAGGTATGTAAGGAAAGAACCTGTTGGAACTCTGTACTCTCTGCCTACCCCTATCTATATCATCACGCCAGATCCCCTGGCGTGATGATATAGATAGAAGAAATATAACAAGTCTTAAGTGTCAATACCCTATGGCCCAACAGAAAAAGATTTGATCTTATAACCAGCTCATGGCGTTTATAAATTCAAAATTTAGGTCTCACTTTTCACAGCACGCACGTATGACATACGTTGTTTGTGCTTTGTAACATCAGTTACGTGAGCTTAGCCGAGTTGCGAAAGCGCAGTTCGCACTGAAATGAATTTAGCGCGTCGCGAGCAGGAAACCGAATGTACGGTGTTAGTGTAGACGTAGAATACTGGATATGGCCTGTTGATGAAGTAATAACCGAACAAGTGAGAGTGGCGATCTTTGGGGGAACCCTTTGTTCTGCATTGGACGTCTTTCAGACCTCTTTTTGATGTAATGAGGACGCGTACGTCCTCATTACATCAAAAAGAGGTACGGCTTCGATGGTTCTGTAATAGTGTTAATAGATGTAGCTATATAAATTATTGAATTCAAATTCTATTTTCGTGATATACAAATTAACAATTTTCGGATTTTTTCTACTTTACTTACACTATAAAACTTGCTTCCTGCCCAATTTCATGATTCTAGGTCAACGGAAATTACAGTATTTTTAATGACGGAGTTTAAATGACCATATCTTTGATTGAATTGACTTGGAAGCTTCTATTTTTTATACCATCAACAGCCCATAGGTGAAAATATAATCGTATATGATGACCTCTGTCATGTCCATTGCACGAATTGATGCTTTATTTTTACCAAAAAAGAACTAAATCCAAGTACGCTCAGGCACAATGATATAAGTAAAATATGATAGGATAAGGATGGACCAAGAACATAAAAATAGATTTCTATCATCTCATTTTCCTGATACCATAAAGTCATTAGAAGGTAGATTTATTATTTAATTTATTGTTTAAATTTATTAAACCTCGTTGTGATTAAGAATAGCAAGGACAATATAGGGATAATATTTTTTATTACACTTATTAACTATTCATATTAATTAATTAGCTGCTACAGAAAAATGTTTCGTATGACTTGTGTTTGTAGATATCATTCAAGTAAAAGAAAAAAGGCTTATTTGTGTATGAATGTCTTTTTTTAAGTAAGCAGTTCCAATTTTTTTGTGTCATAACTACTAACAAACTTTGTGTCGTATCTAGCCAGTTATATGGCCATGGTGCATCGTAAGCTGTGCATAGGACAAATAGTTCATTTAATAGTACCCATTTGTCCCCGTGACAGCGTGGTCCTGAAGAAAAAAAGGGCATGTGGACTACCACGTAAACATTTTTCTTTTTGGTGCAATTCATCGAACAAAGAGGAATCACGAACTCTCATTGTCCGATTGATCGAACTAAGCAGTCAGGGACCCCCCAAGGGATCCATAATTAAGAATCCACGTAGCGTATCTAGTCAGCTATACCTCTCTGGTGCATTTGGTAAGACGTGCAGTGAAAGTGATTGGTCGGATGTCGCGTGCGGCTGCGGGCGGCGCACCCGCCGACCTTGCCATATTTCCCCTTATTATTTATTTTTTCATAAGGTGCTTATTCTTTCTAGAACATTGTAAAATATGCAAAGATATAATTTCAAATTAATTTATTTTTATTGGTTACAGGATATATGGCTAATGTTAATCAATAAATAAAAATTATTTGTGTTTTTCTGCACCTAACTGTAAGTCTGAGTAACCTGGAAT
This sequence comes from Phalera bucephala, assembly GCA_905147815.2. Lineage (NCBI taxonomy): Eukaryota > Metazoa > Arthropoda > Insecta > Lepidoptera > Notodontidae > Phalera > Phalera bucephala. The sequence continues at coordinate 16,759,833 of LR990612.1, forward strand.
AGTTTGAAAAATACTCCTGAAATAATTTTTTTGTCGGTTATAGTCAAATCTAACCTAATGTTGTGTGTGTTATGTTGTTGATTAAGGCACAAAAGTAAAGTATCCTTTTAATCCCATCCTTTTAGTGATTAATTAAATTGAACATATTTAAGAGACCTATTTAATGTGGAACAATGAACGAAGTGATAAGGTTCATTATTATATAGCCCAAAAATTAAAACGGCAACATCGCACCATACCGTCTGAAATGGCGTTTACTAAAACCCTAAAGAAAAATCACAACCGAGAATTGTCTGCTTCGTTAGTGTAGTGGCGTATAATGCGCGTCATGATCACGAGGTCCTGGGTGCGAATCCTAGGTCGGACAAAAGTAGTATTTTCATTAAAAAATTCTGAGTATCAGTCCGGAATATGGAATCCAAACTTCAGGTCCATACTGGGATTTTTTTGCCATTGCCATCATTGCCTATTCTCATTATACGGGTCACAATTGTGTCTGGTATAATGACAATAAACTCGCCCCCTATTACTAACAGAGTGGGTGTATTACACAGTACACCTCTGCCTCCTCCTCTTGGGGAATAGAGGCGTGTCGGTATTTATTTATTTTATAACAAATCACAACCCAATGCCTGTCTTTTTTATCGATCACCATGAAAATATGACATCACTGTTTATATTTATGAGCGGCGGCCACACGGGCGAAATTCAGACAATCGGTAACCCTACACGCGCTGCACCAGTTACCTTGAATTTTTTTTCTCCTTTTTCCATAGTCAATAATGTCAGTTGCCATGTTGATGCCGGGTGTGCCGGCACCGGCCACACGTGAACACACCGCCATTAATGTCCGATCGGAATTACGTAAGGGATGTGGGGAATCTATTTGTTCTATGCATGAATATATAAAAATATCTTTTTCTTTTAATTAGATTGTAGGTGTGTGTGTATACGAGGAAATTCGTGTTGTTGTTGAGTTATTATAAAATGCTACTTTTCATCCTGTGGATTCTGTGTGGCTAAAGGTGTAAGAAAATTACTACCTGCTATGTATAAACTCGGACCGTGTCATAGTTATATCCCTAGTGATAAAGTTATCTATTATATTATGTGTTACTCCAACATCTATGCGTAAAAATGCAAATCAAATTCTATCTATATCATCACGTCAGATCCCTTGCGGGGTAGGCAGAGAGTACAGAGTTCCAACAGGTTCTTTTCTTACCGACCTGTCTGGCTTCCTTCACCCTCATAGTTCGTCTCATATACGCTCGCCGGTTACGGAGACCCTTGATTTGCCCTTCGGATAAGACACGGTCTATTTGGTCATGGTAAAATAGTCTAGGTTTTCCCCGGTACCTACATCCTTCCACTTTCGCACTGTATATCTGTTTTGTCATTTAAATCAAATTGTTTGTGTAAATATGATTTTAATTAATTGTAATTAAAAATTTATTATTCCTATTTCTTTGGTTATTTTCCTGCCGCAAATTGTACTTCGCAAGAAAATGCATTTTAATTAAAAGAACATGTTCTTATACAATCTTAACTTTCGATGAAATTAAATAATTTTATTAGCGCATTCCTTAGTCTTTCCCTTCAATCATAACCATAATACAAAACCAATTAATGTAATGTCTCCACATATCGGTTCTAGTGCGAATCACGTGTCTTCTAGAACTTATACTAAGTCTTATGTGTATTGAAATCGCTTATTTCAAGCCAGGAAGTAGTTACACAGTGTTGTGGAATTTTCTACGTGTATAAACGCCCTGACCTTAACGATGTGATGACGATTGTCCGTGTTTTGCCGTAATACTAACACGCAACAAACGTTATCAATGTATTTTTATCTTCTTTAAGATTAACATACCATGTATAACGCTGTATTAATTATTGGGATAGTAATAATACATAGATAAAATAAAGTAAAACTTATAATATTGGTAGTACCTATAGAAAATAAAAATACATAATGGTAGTAACATGCTATTTATACTTCATAAAACCAGAAATATATAATAAAAAAGAATCGAATTTTTTATATTATAATGTATTCAAAAACTGTACTCATCGCCATCCTCACAAAAGACTGCTCAAGCCGAGGCCATTCCTCCTTGAGGCGACCTTGAGCTTGTTGCCCCCTTGCCCTTCTGGCTCGAGCGTAGTGGTTGCACGCTCGCCCAAGAGGGTGAGCGTCCGTTGAAGCTGTGACGGCCCCGCGGCCAACAGTGTAGATCATTTACACACACACAACGCTACTGAGAAAAAAGAACGACCTTATTACTATCATGCCTAATGATAATATATTATATGTGTAGCCTGGTATTATATATTACTGGGAAAAGAGGTAACTGTCTTGTTAGTCTAACCGTCCATATTGCGGATGGCAATCACCGGAAGGACCTCGTTTCGAACTATGTCAAAGTTTAGTTTTTCTTCCACAAAATCCTTAAAAGCAGTCCATATAAAATTGTGGCCGGCATAATGACCATAGGCTCGCTGCCTATCATATAATAATAATAATATTAGCCCTGTTAACAAACTGTCCCACTGCTGGGCACGGGCCTCCTCTCCAACTGAGAGGGTTTAGGCCATAGTCCACCACGCTGGCCCAGTGCGGGTTGGCGAACTTCACACACCTTCGAGAAACTCTTAGGCATGCAGGTTTCCTCACGATGTTTTCCTTCACCGTTAAAGCAAGTGATAATTAATATCATATGGAGAACTAAAATTGTCGGCATAATGTGGTTGCACTTAGGACACTTCTGCCACACGCGCTTGAAAAATATAGACCTTACGATGTAAACATAGGGATGTAAACTCGCCTTTTTTAAAGAAGGTCAACTTTCTAGTCGTATCGATCTAACTACACCATCAACACAAGGTGTAGATATGTAGACAGTTATAATTACTGCTCAACAGGATGATACACATGCCACTAGCGCCTCACGCGTGATACCAGTTAAGGTTGGTACAGATACATTTAATGGTTGGCAAGTTACATCATCATCTTCTGAGGATGGTTTTATTTGGTTTCAAAAACATGTGCGTATTAAAAATTAACTATCACTCGCTTTAACGGTAAAGGAAAACATCGTGAGAAAACCTGCATGCCTAAGAGTTTCTCGATGGTGTGTGAAGTTCGCGAACCCGCACTGGGCCAGCGTGTTAGACTATGGCCTAAGCCCTCTCAGTTTGAGAGGAGGCCCGTGCCCAACGGTGGGATAGTTTCTTAACAGGGCTAATATTATTATAATATATAAACATAAAAATACACAGAAACAAATATTTGTGGGTCTAAGATTAGTCCCTATCAAACTTGCGAATACTTGATTTAGTGAACTGAGTGGCTGTCACTAACTGTTGAACAACTGTTGAAAAACAGTAACAAATGAGGCATGCAGAAGCAAAACCAGCTACATTCATATCGGTCAAAATGTTGCTGGTTTTCTTACACCTCTGCTACACCTGCTTGGAGAGACTAGCATCTCTAAAAATCTTGCGGTTATTACCGATGCATACAAACTGGGAGGGCAATTAATACTCGTCAATACAGTTTGTATGAAACCACCATAAGTTATTGTTGTTATAATTGTGCGGTGCGCGTGCAGCCAGTCACGTGTATCTTCGAGGACATCACTTCTATGAAAAGCGGATTCGTTTTACTGTATTAAACATTATAGAGTAACAAATCTATAAAATATATACCGAATGTTGAGCTATCTTTTTTGGTTTCCTCGACGTTATTGAAGTAAATCTAAGCTAACATATTTACGAGTAAAGAAAAAAACAAGGAAAACAGGAATGTGAAAACTAAGAAGATTGAATATTGAAGTATTTTTTAGAGTTCCTGAAACTTATTATTCTTATTGTCAAATTCTATGACGTGCGAACGGCATTGTGTGTGGAAGGAAATGAAATATTAACGTCTTCGGAATAGCCAGCAACAAATTATCTTCTTTAATTTTATCCGTCGATATCTGTGTGATATTCATATCTTCTCTATTTAATAAATAGACACGATAGACAGAATAACATAAAATGAGAACTGTTTTCGAAATAGAAAATTTAATTAGCGATAGAAATATCAGAGCCAATTCTAAGAGTCTATTCATTCCTTAAAAGATCCATTGTCGATTAATTCCTTAAAAGATCCAATAGCGAAGTGGTTAACACACAGATATTAGAATTAGACGTATTGCAACATTACTATAACGCATTACGTTAATTCTACGAGTAGATACGCAGAGACAACATACAATATTGGCAAATAAGTGCGCGTTTGTTTGGGGGCCGTCGTGTTAGAACGGGCGACCTCTCGCCTCACGAGCCCGCGGTCGCCTTACGCCTAGCATTGAAGCATTTACCTTTCTCAGGTCGGACTTGTCCTCAATACTAGAAGCGTTGATTTATTAAGATGCTCTGTACGCCGGCTCAATTTAGAGAAAAATTCTGTGCGATATGAGGCCCAATCGACGGTCTGTTTGCATTCTAGTCTGCTTGTGGCGTCATACGTTAGTCTAGATTAACCGATATGGTGATAGGCAAATATTATTTACTACAAATATACCGGTGTAAATATGTAACTTATATTTTTGATTTATAAAGTTTTTTTTGTTACAAGGCCAGTGTTGAGCGTCTACATAAATATTCAGTGTTGTTGATGCGTTTAGTTCCTTATTTATTCTGCTGCTACGTAAAGTTTTTACTTTAAAACAATACAATTTGATCACAAAACTCGATAATTTCAACTAGATTTAGAAAATGGCTTAAAAACAATCCAATCTTTTCTTTTCATTTCAGGATAGGCAGAGGGATTGAACTCAAATTGATATTAAGTTGTTCCAGTTGTGTGTATGGGCAAAAAGTTATCAGTTCGATCTCATAATGTTTTTTTGGATTTTTATTTATTTGGGTACTATGTACGACCTCGTGACTCACATTTAAGGTTTATCAATCAACCTATGCCTTCCTCTTTGTACAATGCAGAAATGATTATGCTATTTGCCCATGAAATTCGCAATTCAGTCGTGTATACGTGATATAATTTAACACATACTGTTAAAAATATAATGTAAAGGATTTTGTAAAAGACCTTGCCCAATATTTGAGTAACCTTTGACTGGAAAAGATGTGTATGAAAGATAAGGCAGAAATAAAGCAATTAGCACATATTTGAGTCGACGTGTGTTTTGGAATTTGGGCATAACAATTACTGGCAACAAATTGTTTCAGCTCATTAGCTGTTGCCTAGTTGCCTTTGTATTGTACCGACAATTAGGGTTACCGATTTTAGAAATCTCTTATGTTATTTTCATAAAAATTGACTTTACAGGAACATATTATTTTCAAATGCGAGCTCTGCGGAATATGTGCGGAGTCAAGCTGACCGACCGTATTCGCAACAGCGTAGTAAGAAAGCGAGTAGGTATGAAAGATTATGCTCCGTTGGTTCGGGCATATAGAAAGAATGTCAGAAGAAAGAATGACAAAACAGATATACAATGCGAAAGTGGAAGAATGTAGGTACCGGGAAAGACCTAAACTATCTTACCATGAGCAAATAGACCGTGTCTTATCTAAGGGACAAGTCAAGAGTATCCGTAACCGGCGAGCGTGTATTAGATGAACTATGAGAGCGGAGGAAGCCTGAGAGGTATGTAAGAACAGAACCTGTTGAAACTCTATACTTTCTGCCTACCCCGCATAGGACCTGGCCTGATGATATAGATAGATAGATATTATTTTTAGAAACAAGCATTATTCAGCGTACCTAGAAGAAAATGGTTACATTTTGATTAAAATATTAATTCTATTTTACAAGTACAACGGCTGCGTCAATAACAAATGCCACTACCTTAATAATATTAATATAATAATATTAGCCCTGTTAAGAAACTGTTCCACTGTTGGGCACGGGCCTCCACTCAAACTGAGAGGGTTTAGGCCATAGTCCACCACGCTGGTGTAGTGCGGGTTGGCGAACTTCACACACCTTCGAGAAATTCTTAGGCATGCAGGTTTCCTCACGATGTTTTTCCTTCACCGTTAAAATAAGTGATAATTAATTTTTAATACGCACATGAGATATTTCGAAAAGACAGAGGTGCGTGCCTGGGTTTGAACCCGAGACCTTTGACTTTGCAGTCCAGTCGGTCTAACCACTAGGCTATCACTGCTTTAATGCTCAGAAAATTTTATTACAAACTATGTAATGACAACAATATCCATAATGAAGTTCTAAAGTATCTAATATAACGGTTTGATATCTGTTATTTATTTAAACTGCGACTAATAGTATCCTTCGGATTGACTCAAGAGGGCTAAGCGCAAACCGACGTTGACGTTATCATAACGATGTCAAAAAAACGAGCTGTCACTTTCAATAATGTGAAACAGAGTCATTTTTTTTATTTCATAGGCCAACTCGAGCTTACAAACGTCAAAACTTATTACATTTTTTACAACTACCTCTGGATCGGAAAGCGGCCTCACACTGAGAAGATCCAGTGAGAAACTCAGCGGGCTAGTTTTTTACTTTTGTTTTATTGTTTATAATTCTTTTTTTGTATTATTAAAGTATAGTATATAAACTTGAAAGCGTTAAGATCAATCTGTTCATGCTAACTCCTCAGGAACTCTGCGAGAAACGGTGCCCCTCTGTGCTATGCTCCCAAGAGGGGGGAATTAAATCTTACCTTCTTGCAAGAACGCAGTGCAGGCGGGCAGCGTGGCCTCGGCCCGCCGGCGCCACCCTGTCCTCTTTAGGGTCGCCCCTTATAGACATTCAGAGTCCCCGTCTCTCGCATACAACGACTAGTGACACCTCGTTACCCAGGCCCATACTGCAATGAACAAACGTCCTGTATAACTTAGTAACATAATCGTATAATAGTATTCTGCATACCACTGGACCACCATTAAACGATCTATCTATCTCTATCTATATAATCCCGCCAGATCCCTTGCAGGGTATGCAGAGAGTACAGAGCTCCAACAGGTTCTTTCCTTACATACCTCTCTTACTCATACCTTCCTCTACTCTATAGGTCGTCTCATACACGCTCGCCGGTTACGGAGACTCTTGATACGACTCGGTCTATTTGGTCGTGGTAAGATAGTCTAGGTCTTCCCCAGTACCTACATCCTTCCGCTTTCGCATTGTATATCTGTTTTTTCATTCTTTCTTCTAACATTCTTTTTATATGCCCGAACCAACGGAGCATAAACTTTCTCATTTTTACACCGATACTATCTTTAACGATCATTTCATAAAGCTATCGTGACGCGCCACGTTACGAATTTAATCGGTCATAGCCTCCTATTCAGTACTCTGTGGTCATAGCGAATAACGTTTGCCAATACAGTTTTGTTATCATGAAGAGGAAGCTATATAATGACGTCAGAAATTGTCGGAAAGACGAAACCAACGTGTCAGAAAGTACTAATTTGTCATACATTAATATTACATAATTTATATATGGTGGTGAGTTATTGGTGTGACGAAAATAGTAGTTATTTAATTATTGCGTGTGAATTCTTTTTATAAATTGAAATTTAGGACTCATACGACAGACAAATAATCATTAAAACAAGCAAAAAAAACAGAAAAAAATATGTATACACTTCTAGTATTTCACACATCTTTGTTCGCATTCCATTCCATCTATGCCTGAGACTGCCAGTAGAAAAAAAGTGCGATTTTTGAGGATAATCTTATACCTTTTAAGTCAAGTTTTTCTTAGTACCGTCTGCATGTACGTTTTATTTGTAAAATATTTTTATTTATGTTCCGTTCTCGAATATAATTCTTAATGAGAATAAATGTCTATAAACCTAAATCTATAAAAACAAGAAAGGTGGTGAAATTTAATGATGCATGCAGCATATAAAGATTAGATAACAAGGTGTAAGGGCTTGAGCACTTTTACCTACCTTCCCTGCATTAAAAGACTCCGGTAAGAATTGTCACTCTATCGAACATTGCATCTCTACAGAAAACGATGGCATAAAAATGAAAACAAAATCAGGCAAAAAAGACAAGCCCACTGAGTCTCTTGCCGGATCTTCTCAGTGGACGCAGTGTTCCGATCGGGTGGTAGATTAGTTAAAAAAACCATGTCAACATATATTAACAGCCTATACTGCCCACTGCTGGCCAAAGGCCTTCTTTCACATATCGAGGTGAGAGAGATCAGGTCATACTCCACCACGCGGACCCAGTGCGGATTGGTGAAGGCAAGTTTGTGGCCACCTGCTGTTGGGATTTATCAAGCCGCTTATAAGGCTTCCAACTCCGCTTAACGACTACCGCATTAAGTGGTAACCGGGACCAACGGCTTAACGTGCCTTCCGAAGCACGGAGACGCTCGAATATGAAAATGCCACAACGGTCACCCATCTCAGGCCGACCGAGTCGAACGCTGCTTAACCTTGGTGATCGGTAAGAACACTACGGTCGCACAGCGCTACGAGTGCCTCTCTACATATATGACAATATGAGGGTTTATGCAAAATAAACGATTTGAGTTTCAGTTTGAGTAGCAGTTCGGAGTATACCCGGTATAATAGCAACAGCCTCGCTCCCTATTTGTAAATGCCGTGGGTTTACACAAAATAAATAATCTGAACTTAAGTTTGAATATTTGCAAGAGCGCAGTACAGTATAGGTATGAAGGTAACTGATTGTGAGAGTTCATTTTCAAAACATTGATATAAATATCTATGTTAGGGAATCATTGTGGAGGCTAGTACAAGATTTCTTATTCACTGACCCCATAAAAGTCATCTACAATCAATAACAAGTACCTGAAGAGCCGAATCTATCAAGTGAAAGCATTGGGTCCTTACCAATTATTATATTGAAGTGGTTAGGTTAGCTGTAAGATATTCCGCTTATCAAGTCGCTTAATAAATCGATGACTGAGTTCATTTCATTTTTTCGTTGCCTATCAATCATATGGACGCATTGGGTCCTTACCAGTCATATTGAAGTTGCTATGTTAGCAGGAAGAAGTAATATCGAACAAGTTAACGAATCTATGACCGAGTTCATTTTACCTTCACCTTGCCTGCCATCCATGTGAACACTTTAGGATCTTACCAGTTATTATATTGGAGTCCTTAGGTTAGCATTACTACGTTAATAATAATATAAGCCCTGTTAAGAAACTGTCCCACCGTTAGGCACGGGCCTCCTCTCAAACTGAGAGGGCTTAGGCTATAGTCCACCACGCTGGCCCAGTACGGTTTGGCGTACTACATACACCTTCAAGAAACTTTTAGGCATGCAGGTTTTCTCACGATGTTTTCCTTCACCGTTAAACCAAGTGATAATTAAGTCTTTTAAAACTCACATGTTTTCGAAAAGGCAGAGGTGCGTGCCTGGGTTCGAACCCGAGGCCTCTGACTTAGCAGTCCAACGGTCTAACCGCTAGGCTATTACTGCTAATAATACGTTTCACTGAATCAATTAATAAATCGATGACTAAATTCATTTCACCTTTACCTTGCCTAAGCTACGTTCAGCTGCTTCCGGCTGATGTCACCGGGTAACTTTAGCCTTTAAACCTTCACTAACAAGGTGTTTCCAAATTCTACCCCAGGATATACAGTGAATATTGACGGGTTGATGACCCGTGGGAATCATACTTACTATTGAGTGTCTTCACTGAACTCCTGGACTATGTGGTCACTTAACGAACTATCTACGTCCTCAGCATATGGAGTAATAGAATGTTATCAATAGCCTGTGTAGCCATTAAAATTATCTAGAAATATTATTCTTCTAAAAAAATAAACACTGTCACACATATACAAGGTGTTACGTAATTAAAGCAAGACCTGAAAGTAGTTTGTTCTAAGTCGGTAACTGAATTGATTCCAACTATTTGTAATGTATCTTATTTTCTTTTTTAATTTGCAAATAATGCAATTACTCATTCTGTGCGCGATAACAAACTAAATTTATTCTTGATTCAAGGAAATACGGAGTTTTCAAATGCATTTAGGATTGTGGTTGGTAACGATGTGCTAGAACAAGTGAATGAGTTTGTATATCTTGGATGCGCCTTCAGTAAGGATGGGAAATACACCGCTGACATAGAGAGAAGAGTGAGTGCAGGGAACAGAGTGAATGGTGCGATGGGAAAGCTACTCGGGAGCCGGCACTTAAGCCATAAGGCGCAGCTGGCCATACATAACGGAGTTCTTGTCCCAACGCTGTTATATGGCAGCGAGAGCTGGGTATGTAAGAAGGAGAATGAAAGTAGGATAAATGCGGTAGAAATGCGAGCTCTGCGGAAGATGTGCGGAGTGAAGCTGACCGACCGCATTAGCAACAGCATAGTAAGACAGCGAGTAGGTATGAAAGATAGTATCGGTGTAAAGATGAGAAAGGGCATGCACCGCTGGTTCGGGCATATAGAAAGAATGCCAGAGGAAAGAATGACAAAACAGATATACAATGTGAAAGTGGAAGGATGCAGGTACCGGGGAAGACCTAGACTATCTTACCACGACCAAATAAACCGAGTCTTATCTGATGGAAAAGTCAAGAGTCTCCGTAACCGGCGAGCGTGTATGAGACGAACTATGAGAGTCGAGGAAGCCAGAGAGGTATGTAAGGAAAGAACCTGTTGGAACTCTGTACTCTCTGCCTACCCCGCAAGGGATCTGGCGTGAGGTTATAGATAGATAGATAGATTTCAAAAACGTATTTTTGAATACGCACACGTACACGTACAAGTTTCATTGTTAATTGGAGTATACACGGTGTAACATAATTAACACAAGACCTGAAAGTAGTTTGTTCTAAACCGGCAATTAAATCGATTCCAACTATTTTTATATTAAGTTTTTCTTTTTTAATTACTAAAAAAATCTGTAACTCGTCCTGTTCGCTGTATTAAACAATATTTAATAATTATTTAAAGCATTATGGCTATGTTAAATGTATTTCTATAACACAAACCTCAATATGCATACAAAAGTTCATTATTAATTAAATTTTATGGTTAATTTGGGTAACAAAGAGGTTAAAAAAATGGTTCTCAAACATAATAAAGGAACGTTTAAGATTTTTTGACGATACCATGTTCGAATAATTTATTATAATACTTACCTTGCTACAATATGCGCGTGTTAGCGAAGATAATATTAAGATATCGGCTAAGTTATTTAAAGTTTTATATTAAGTCACTAGTATTGTTATTTACTGATTATACTAAATTATGTTATAAGGAAATAAAAGGGACAGCAATTTAGAAGTTAAAGAAATCCAGATTATCCACCCGAAACAAATAATTTATTTCTCAAGTCAAATGGCACACACAATAAAATACAATATATACGGACATCATAGGATCAGATGCCAAGACGGGCATAATAACAATATATAACAATAGTCACAATACAAAGGTACTTGACTTGCTTATCCGCTCTCGATTAAAAACTGAACTATGTCTCAAATTTCGTGGCCTTTTATACCCATCAGTTTTTTAAATATAGATAAGAACGTTAGAAGGTTATAATTTGAAAATAAGCCAATACAATTTGAATATTTTTTATTTTTTATTTATTTTATTTATTTAGGATCACCCACACAGGGAATATAAGCCAATCAGAGCACAGTAAAAATTTAGAGTCTTTTTAACGAGAATTAAAAGAACGGCAATGAATATAGTGATACTAAAAATAGCTCTGTATTATTTAAATAATCATTAAATAATACTCACAATAATTATTTACATTTCTAAAACATCTTTTAGAATTATCAAGTTGTCAATACAATCACATATTTAAATAAATTCAAAAACAACGGAAGTTTATAATTACTTTTTTTAATTATGTATTGGGTATTTAACAAAAATACATCATAAAATCTTTAATCAATTTTAAACTTAATATTATAGTATTATCTTAGTAATTATTCTAGTAAAATATTAAATACCTAACACGTGCGACTAAATTAAAGTCAATTCGATGACTTTAATAGTCCATTATCATAGTACGAATAACGTATCCACATAAGTATCCCAGATACTGTGGTACATGATACCAATTTTTCCATCGTCATGGAACTCACCTTTTTAGGGCGAAACAACTAATATTATGTATGGCCTATTAAAGAAGATTATTGGACGCCTTATAGGCGGCTTGATAAGTTCCAACAGCAGGTGTCCACAAACCTGCCTCCACCAATTCGCACTGGGTCCCCGTGGTGGAGTGGGACAGTATAGGCTGATATTATTATATCATGCCAGCACGTAACATATTGTATTTAAGCGATTACTATACACATATTAATATGCTAAATGACATAGAAACAACATTAGCTATTTACGTAAGCAGCCGGTCAAAGGTTCCATCCATTAAAATTATATCTATAACTCATAATAATATATTCTTATTTATTTGCGACAAAATATGTATTAAATAATTATGATTATTATATATACATCAGAATGTCAGAAGAAAGAATGACAAAACATATACAATGCGAAAGTGGAAGGATGTAGGAGAAGTCGGGTATCGGGGAAGACCTAGACTACCTTACCATTACCAAATAGACCGAGTCTTATCTGAAGGCCAAGTCAAGAGCCTCCGTAACCGGCGAGCGTGTATGAGACGAACTATGAGAGTGGAGGAAGCCAGAGAGGTATGTAAGGAAAGAACCTGTTGGAACTCTGTACTCTCTGCGTACCCCGCAAGGGATATGGCGTGATGATATAGATAAATTATATATACTGTGACAATACATATTATGGAATACGTACCTACAAGTTTAAAAAATTGTCATTATTATATCTTTATGATAACATTCGTTCGGCCGAATGTAGTTTTTCTATCGGGAAATTTCCAATCCGGAGTCCGGAATTGTGCCCGGTGTACATTAACAGACTCGCCCCTTATTATCGTTGGCGAAAAGTGGGTGTACACGGCATACCCCTACCATCCCCGCTTGGGGAATATAGGCGTTATGGTGTTGCTTGTATCCAAATATCCGGTGTGCGTGTATTCACAATTCTTCTCCTCCTAAACGGCTTTTGATTGCCGGATTTTGATGATTTTTATGTGATTATGGGGTGACCTGGATGGTTCTCAGTTATAGTTGGATCCAGTCGGGGGTGCTGCTGCTCTTTGGGTGCAAAGTTGTAGGAAACTGCTAGTATATTACGGTATATTTCACGCAATAGCGAATGAAGTAGATATACGATAGTTGTATTTCTTTTTTGTCTGCTTTCGTTCGTCGTAAGTAAATATTACATCATTGTTTTAAAAGCATTAGATAATGCGGTTATCTTTGTGTCAGAAAATCTATTCTTTTATTTTGGCTACTGCACCCGAATTTTGAGGAAATATGTTTGAACCATAGAAATTGTAATAACAACATGCTAGAATTCGAATAGCCAAGTGAACTTGTCGTCACAAATGTGTGAAAATTATCACAAAGTGCTTCAGTATTGCGAAGGTCATACAATGGCTAAAGTAGGCATTTTGCAGCATATCTAACTAGGGAAAGTCTTCCGAAATTTGTAACTGTACTTATGAGATATTACAATTCACCGGAAAGTATTTTTATAGCACGAATATGAGTCTGTGTATATTATTTGCAAATCATGTATGTAGTGCAAAGCGGGGACAGTGATTTTGAACGAAATCGTGGCTACTGCTACGTTAGTTAAGACTATTTCATTCTATGATTAAAATCAATCAACTTTCCAAATCATCCCTCAGGTATATTTGGCACCATTCTATCGTATGTCTGCATAGGACAGTAAGCATTTTGTAGTAAACGTTGTCGAGAACTGTGCTATAACGTTCATTTTCATTTACGTCCGGTTTCACTATTTAGCTGAAGGAGAGCTTTGCTTACTACGGATACAAATTGGACATACTTTGTGTCTGTAAATGTGTCAAAGTTCTACTGACAGTAAGCAAATCTATCCTTGAGTTGAATATTGAAACCGGCCATTAGTAGTGTGATGAAAATCTTTTAAAAAAAAGGTAAACCGACTTCAAAAACCAAAAAAATAAATATTTGAAGTCGGTGCTGGTTGGTGCAGTCGGTTACTTGGCACCGACTTCAAATATTTATTTTTTTGGTGTTTGAAGTCGGTTTACTTTTTTTTTAAAGATTTTTATTTTACAATTTTAAGTGACGAGTGAATTATTTAGTAATATTTATATACCGATATTATATTATTTTGCTAAGTTGCAAAGTAAGGTACCTACAGGATTAATATAATGACTATAATAACGGAATCTATACATTCGTACTGTTCGCCGTTAAGGTGTTTCCTCTTGTATCTTGAAAGTCCAAGGTCCAATACCAATAACAATAAAATACGACCACCTCAAAACTATACTGAACCAAATGCAAAAAGAATCATCAAAATCGGTTCATAAGCAAAGAAGTTATAAAAAAAGGATGAATTATGAACCTCCTTTTTTGAAGTTGGCTAATATACTGCTTAGTTCTATAGTATGGTACCTATAGGATAGACGTAATACCCATAATATCTCAATTTACACATGCCTATTGTTTGTCGTTAAGGAGTTCCCTGGTGTATCTTCTAAGTCCAAGGTCCAATACGAATGAAATTAAAATGGGACCACCGCGGAGCTATACTGAACCCAATGCACAAAAAATTATCAAAATCGGTCCACAATTGACGGAAATATCGCTGAACATATATAAAAAAAAAAAAAAAGCATACATACAACCGAACATAGAACCTCCTCCTTTTTGAAGTCGGTTAAAAAGGATGGCATATCCACTCGATAGCGTTACGCTATTGTCAATTTGTTCATGCGCAGTCGTCAGATCTTGATCGTAAGTATCAGTCAAACCCCAATAGGATACTTCCTAATCGATGCTTCAAAATAAATAATTTTTCCAAGTAACCTGCTAAAAAATCTTTAAATTCAAGGTTAAATATCTTTGCGGTATCGACGTAACGTTATTAGGCTGCGTTTATTTAGTATCGTTTGCATTTCGCATCTGAGGAAGCGATCTTTGTCCCGTGTTCGTCTCGACACCTTGTATCGTTGTTGCGTGAGTGTGGTGTCAGCCTTGGGAGCAAGCGATTTCCTTATTGTTGGATATAATGCCTCTGTTGGCGTAGTTCCTTGATCATAATTATTGAAGTTGTAAAATTATGCTTATTTTTTCAAGTATATGGTCAATGTTTAACGTTATTTCTCTTAAAAATGTTACTGTTAACGTTTCCAATACATATGAAATAAAACTATTTTACGGATTTTATCGCGGTTTATTTTTTTATTTTTAGTTCCCGACGTTTCGAGTGCTTTGCAGCACCCATGGTCACGGGAGGGACTGAGGTGTTAGACGTCCAATAGGCATAGTTGTTCCGAGGTACCCTCAAACTTCTTAATTATTTTTGTTGTTGTTGGTCCGATCTACGCAGAATGAGCTCACGGTGTCTTGAGGTCTTGCAGTGTTATGCTTGGTTTTGGATTTGATTATATTAATTACCGGATCCCAAGACGATGGAAGCACCCAGCCATCTTCTCTATTGAAATTAGGATGTTTTTTAATTTCAATAGCCTCACGAACCATCCTTGGTAGGAATCGGTGTTCTTTCACGAGGATTTGTGGTCTATCAAATCTGATGTTATGGCGGGTGCGGTCAAGGACATGTTCACAGACTGCAGACTTCTTTGAGCGACGGTGTTTTAGGTCAGCTATGTGTTCTTTAACCCGAGTTTTTACCGGTCTTTTTGTTTGTCCTATATAAGAGAGACCACATTCACAATCAAGCTTGTAAACTCCTGCATCTTGTAGAGGGATCTGACACTTGACAGATGGTAAAAATTGACTGATCTTCTTCGGCGGCTTAAAAAATGTTTTAATCGAAGCACGCTTCAAGATGTAGCCAATCTTGTCCGTGACTCCTCTCATGTAAGGTAGTACAGCAGGGAGACGCTCAACTGTGGCTGGTTTCACTCGGTCACTGTGACGTTGGTGTGGGACTCGAAGCTTATTGTCGTGCAGGACTTGCTTGACATGTTGAAGCTCGGCAGCCAGATGTTTCTTGTCACAGATCCCTTGTGCTCTCTGAAACAAAGATTTACCCAC
This sequence comes from Phalera bucephala, assembly GCA_905147815.2. Classification (NCBI taxonomy): domain Eukaryota; kingdom Metazoa; phylum Arthropoda; class Insecta; order Lepidoptera; family Notodontidae; genus Phalera; species Phalera bucephala. The sequence goes on from LR990612.1 coordinate 16,775,938, forward strand.
GGTAGCTAACTGTGTTGGATGGTGGTGAGATTCACCGTTTAAGTACCTATCAGTATGGGTCTTTTTACGATAAACCGTATGGCTTAAGGTGTTGTTGGGGTTACGGATTACTAACACATCTAGGAAAGCTAGGGAATTATTTGCCTCCAACTCCATTGTAAACTGAATTTTAGGGTTAATGGAGTTAAGATGATTTAGGAATACATGAATTTTGTCAGATGGTAATATTGTGAAAGTATCATCTACGTACCGCTTGTAGAAACTTGGCTTTACAGGTGAGGTACGAAGGGCTGTCTCCTCAAAGTCTTCCATGAATATATCGGCAACAATGGGAGATACAGGGGAGCCCATCGCCACGCCATCTACTTGCTTGTAGAACTGCTCCTTCCACAATAAGTAGCCAGATGTAAGGCAGTGTCTCAATAGTTCTAAGTATTCCGCTGGCATGTTGTTCTCCGCTAGTTTCCTTTCTACAATTTCGACACAGTCTTGTACAGGTAGGCATGTGAATAGTGACTGGACATCGAAACTGACCATAGTTTCATTGTCAGTAAGATGTAGATTTTTGATCTCACTAACAAAATGGTATGAATCCTTAACATGTGCTCTGGTGTGTCCTTTGAGTGCCGAGAGCACTTTCGCTACGTGCTGAGCCAATCTGTAGGTTGGTGTGTCGATTTGGCTAACGATTGGACGTAGGGGAGCATTCGGTTTATGTATTTTATAAACCGCGATAAAATCCGTAAAATAGTTTTATTTCATGTGTAATATTCGCGTAAATCTAAGAACTCAATATGTTTCCAATACATATTTGACTATGAGATGGTTAACCGTAATATTTATTTGATTTAACTAAAATCCGTCAGTCCATGTCATTCAGTTTTATTTTGTATTAGGTTATTAAGTACGCTAAATAATGCTGTAAAACATTTGGTAGTACGAGTACTTGAATGAATATGAAAAATATACCTTAGTTTATTTATAGGGTTTGATTTTCGAAACGATAGTCGTTTCATTGTTTGAAAGATGATCTATCTATATATATCATTATGCCAGATCCCTTGCAGGGTAGGCAGAGAATGCAGTGTTCCAACAGGGGTTGAAAGATGATAATTATCTGAAATCAAATACACATTCATTGACATTGTTATGAGACTGCACATATATTTCACATAGGTATATACATCTACAAACACAATAAATAACCTTCATACTAAAATATTAACACAAATCAAAATTATGGAAATCTAATAATAACAGATGTCTCATTATCGTGCATCATCTCTCAATGACCGCCATTACTCTCGCGGCATTACGATCGCTTCCGCGTTAGCTCGTATTTTGCGACACCTGTGACGTTTGTGACATTGAACGTTCGACCCGATTAAAGGTGTCGCCACATAGCGGACGCGGCAGTACGGGGCGGACAGCGGCGCAATTTGGGGATTTGTAATGTACTGAACTATACGGGACACGCCATACAGCTCGGTGTGACGGCAACCGTCGTATCCTGTCGCTACCGTGTGCCACCGTACCCCCGACACGATTATAAACGACGAACGGCAAGAAAGAGACGCCAATATGGGTGCGAGCGGGACGCTAGTGTTGTTGTCTGGCGCACACAGCAACTACCCACGGTGCCGTCGCGCTCCCAGTATAACGTAAGCGTCACGCTGCCGGCCGCCTGCGTCGCACCTGCGTCGCGCCTGCGTCGCGCTCCGTCGGCTATGTGGCAAAACCTTAAGCATAAGCAGACGATTCGCGAGGCCGTATAGCCAATGCCTATTGTCCTTCTTGACCGGTTATTGTTCAATAATTCTCACAGATAATTACTTCTGTACTAATTGTTGATATTTCGGGAACCGAGTAATTAAGTCTTTAAATTTAGATTAATTATTACTATTATATTTAAAGCGTTATTACATAGTTAATAAGCACGAGAACACCTCAGCATCTGATAATATGGAAATGAATTATATAAATGTGAAGATTTAGTTTCTTTTATAGTGTTTTGACGTTATAACCCGCAAGGTATCTGGCGTGATAATTAAGATATGTAGATTGACGTCATTTTCATATATCCTTACATTTGTTTTTGAAGTCAATTTGGAAGAACACCGTCACACCTATATTCCCCAAGCGGGGGTGGCAGGCGTGTACTGAGTACGCCCACTTTCCGCCAACGATTTTAGGTCTCATGTAATAGGGGGCGAGCCTATTGCCATATACCGGGCACAATTCCAGACTTTTCGCTAGGAAACTACGTTGAATTTGGTGTGAAAATTAAATTAAATAGTAACACCAAACAATGATTTTTATGATAATTTTATTAAGACGAATTGAAGAATACAGAACAGATAAAATTTGCTCACACTTTCACCCCTGGTGCATATCCTCATCATGTTCGTAGGAACCATGCATTTGTTATTTGGATCCAATTGGTCTTTTACTATACGGCAAAATTTTTAATTAATAAATATGTTCCTCGACCGGGAGAGTGCCAGTGATGCCATTACTTTACAAAAGAATAATAAGGGACGGATATTGAGCGCGCGCTCGGGAATAAACGACGTATGTGCAAAAATAAAAATTATCGTTTTCTAAAAAAAACTACACTATGAAATAAAAAACTGTTTTACAAGAACTTTGCTACAATTATTTGCTATGTTTTGAGTAAATGCTATTGATTAGTTACTAAGCATTTCGCGTTGGAATGAGAAAATGTAAAGCAATAGAGACGACTTCAGATGTTATTTTATCGAGAAAACTTCGTTTAATCGTGTATTCCTTTTACCAGATTCTAAAATATACAGTCAAACTCATATTTCGAAATATCCTCTAATCCATATACTTCTTGAAGTGCATGGAGTACGAAAACACGTTTACTCCGCGGTAGCCCCTTAATAATATAATATTAGCCCTGTTAAGAAACTGTCCCACCGTTGGGCACGGGCCTCCTCTCAAACTGTGAGGGTTTAGGTCATAGTCCACCATGCTGGCCCAGGGCGGGTTGGCGAACTTCACACACCTCCGAGAAACTCTTAGCCATGCAGGTTTCCTCGCGATGTTTTCCTTCACCGTTAAAGCAAGTAATAATTAATTTTTTAATACAAACATGCTTTCGAAAAAGACAGAGGTGCGTGCCCCGAGACCTCTGACTTTGCAGTCCAACGGTCTAATCACTAGGCTATCATTGCTACTAGCTTTTTAGGTAGCCCCTTAAACTATTTTTTATAACGTTATTTTTATTGCAAAAGTGGAAAGATGTAGGTATCGGAGAAGGCCTAGAGAATCTTACCGTGACCTAATAGACCGTGTCTTATCAGAAGGGCAAGTCAAGAGTCTCCGTAACCGGCAAGCGTGTATGAGACGAACTATGTGAGTGAAGGAAGCCAGCGAGGTCGGTAAGAAAAGAACCTGTTGGAATTCTGTACTCTCTGCCTATCCTGCGAGGGAGCTGGCGTGATGATGTAGATAGATAGATATTTTTGTACTCAGTTACTATATGGATCTTAGAAGAAAGAGTGGAGTAGTAGTTATGGCACAATTGTAAAACGGATTTATCTAAGTATAGGTAGCGTTTTGTTGATAGTTATCGCTTACTGCGGCGATCGATCATTTGTGATCAGAAGTCGTGTTCATACCTCTCGAAATCAGGCGTCACGATAAATTATGGGGTCTAAATATTCAGACGCTTATCACAAAAGTATTGTCGTTAGCGTGACGCTGGCAAGCAAGCGTGCTGTCCCGTTCATGTTTATTTACTATATTTGTAGTGTAACAAGGATGGAATATCAACTCGCTAGCGTCACGCTAACGTAAAACTTTTTGTGTTAAGCCCTCAGTACATGACACAAATATGCGATTGTATATTGCCTACTAGTCCGGCATGCCTTGCATTTCTAAACAGATATTTAATATCCTTAATATATCGATGGTAGCGAGAGCTGGGTATGTAAGAAGGAGAATGAAAGTAGGATAAATGCGGTAGAAATGCGAGCTCTGCGGAAGATGTGGGGAGTGAAGCTGATCGACCGCATTAGCAACAGCATAGTAAGACAACGAGTAGGTATGAAAGATAGTATCGGTGTAAAGATGAGAAAGGGCATGCTCCGTTGGTTCGGGCATATAGAAAGAATGCCAGAGGAAAGAATGACAAAACAGATATACAATGTGTAAGTGGAAGGATGCAGGTACCGGGGAAGACCTAGACTATCTTACCACGACCAAATAAACCGAGTCTTATCTGATGGAAAAGTCAAGAGTCTCCGTAACCGGCGAGCGTGTATGAGACGAACTATGAGAGTCGAGGAAGCCAGAGAGGTATGTAAGGAAAGAACCTGTTGGAACTCTGTACTCTCTGCCTACCCCGCAAAGGATCTGGCGTGAGGTTATAGATAGATAGATAGATAGAATATATCGATAGATTGGAATATTATATATAAGTCGAGTGTTAGTGTGAAAAATAGTTTCCATTTAAATATTAAATTTGGTTTCAAACATTAAAGTTATTGTGACAAGCTGCTTGCAATATTGAAGATTGTGACTGAGTAATAGGTTCTTATTTTAGTTAAACTGTATTGCGCTATAAGATCATGACTGATGTCTTGTATGTTAATATGAATAAATGATTTTCTAACTCGGTTGCGTCAATTCTATACTGAAGGAATATTAACTACTATTTTTGTCTATCTATCTATCTATATCATCACGCCAGGTCCGTTGCGGAGAGGCAGAGAGTACAGAGTTCCAACAGGTTCTTTCCTTATACACCTCTCTGGCTTCCTCCACTCTCATAGTTCGTCTCATACGTGCTCGCCGGTTACGGAAGACTTGACCTTTAGATAAGACTCGGTCTATTTGGTCATAGTAAGATAGTCTAGGTCTTCCCCGGTACTTACATCCTTCCACTTTCGCATCGTATATCTGTTTTGTCATTCTTTTTTCTGACATTCTTTCAATATGCCCAAACTAACGGAGCATACTCTTTCTCATCTTTACACCGATACTATCTTTCATTCCTACTCGTTTTCTTACTACGCTGTTGCGAATACGGTCGGTCAGCTTCACTCCGCACATCTTCCGCAGAGCTCGCATTTCCACCGCATTTATCCTACTTTCATTCTCCTTCTTACATACCTAGCTCTCGCTGCCATATAACAGCGTTGGGACAAGGATGTATGTATGGCCAGCTGCGTCTTTTGGCTTAAGTGCCGGCTCCCAAGTAGCTTTCTCATCGCTCCATTCACTCTGTTCCCTGCGTTCACTCTTCTCTCTATGTCAGCGGTGTATTTTCCATCCTTACTGAATGCTCATCCAAGATATACAAACTAATTCACTTGCTCCAGCACATCGTTACCAATCACAATACTTGCCTTCGTTCTGGTTTCTTCTCGTTCAAAAACCATAATCTTGGTTTTCTTGGTATGATGTATGTATTATTGTACTTATTTAAGTAAAACTGTATTGCGCTATAAGATCATGACTGATGTCTTATATGTTAATATGAATAAATGATTCTCTACCTCGCTTGCGTCAATTCTATACTGGAGGAATATTAACTACTATTTTTTATCATTCACAAAAAACGTGATTTAAAATAATACAAGAATTGGTAAATTATGGTAAACTTACATTGAACATGTTACGTAAATCTGTGTAAAAAATCACACTTAAGGATGTTATTCTGTAATAATAGATGTGTATATCTTTATCTATCGTGAATTGTAACGAAGTTCATGAAGCGCAGAGTAGGGTTTTAATACTGTTTCTTAATATATTATTTTGAGATGCACTTAAAAATTCGACATATAATTATTTCTATTATAGTTCACTTGTACTGCCGAAACGAAATGCTTTCTCAGTGAGAGAAAGAAAGTGTATTCCCACATTAGAATGCTACTATGAAATATTTGAAAAAGAAAGGATTTCCATAAAATCGAATATTGTTTGGAATTATTTTAATTTAATGCACGTCGCATTTGCTTATGCATTGGTGATTTTGAATAGAAAGAAAACTGTTTTCTTTTCTATTTATATAGAAAAAAAATCATATTTCTATACTAAGTATATATGTTTGTAGGAGGTAATCTCTGGAACCACTGATCTGATTCCGAAAATTCTTTCATTGTCGGAATTTACATCATTTTTGAGTGCGCAGCCACGGGCGACAGCTAGTCTATACTAATATTATGGAGAGGAAAGATTTGTATTTTTGTATGTATGTAACGAATAAACTTAAAAATTACTGGTCCGATTTCAAAAATTCTTTCACCACTAGAAAGCTCCCTTAGCCAGAAGTAACATAGGCTATATAACATAGACCCGGTAGGTGGCGCTGTTGTCGATCGGGTACGAAGTCGCGGGAATTTGCTATTCTATATAAAAACGAATACAACCACGATTTTTGCCGCTCAAAAGACAGAGATGAGACCTACGTTTCCCGAATTAACATTACCCGTCACCGTACAGTATATTTAGTTCAATAACGGCATACGAGTCAAGATAGTAATCTAATGTGGCTAGTAGTGTATTTGCAGTGGAATTGAGGTGTCGAAGGGTGAGGCCGGTTAAGCGTCGGCGCACGCGACAAAACCGGAGGCACCGGTTGCTGCGCACCGTTTCTGATAGCCTTCATCGTCGGTCACTATGTGGTCTAAAGCTTAGGACATGGCGGGAATTAGCTAATGTTTATTTTGGATCGATTTGAAAAATATTTCTCGATATTAACACTGCTAAACGGATTTAAAAGGAACTTAATATGGATTTTTGTCTCTACCTACCTATCTGTCAAATTACAAAATAAACGCGTGCGAAGCCGCGGGTAACAGCTAGTTTATTTATAAGAATCCGCGTCGGTATACCCTTAGGGTGAAATGTAGTAAATACTTCGTTCCTGACCTAATAAAGATAGAAATACATACTTACGGACAAATAAGTAAATCATCATCATCATTGCAGCCTATACTTGTCCACTGCTGAACATAGGCCTCCCCAATCGCTTTCCAGCGTAACCGGTCCGATGCCACCTGCATCCAACGATTTCCTGCGATTTTCACAAGAAGTAAATAGTTGATTGAAATTCATTTACTGGTATTATTCGGTCCGATCAAAAAGTTCTAGAATTCGCGAGCGTTTTAATACGAATGTGCTCTTTGCCTACCCCGCAAGGGGTCAGGCATATACAATTAAACAGATAAATCTGATAGGATGTTTTGTCTATTTCATTGGCAGATTTAGACTATTTCAAAACAAAATACCCTAAAGGTGGCTTAGAAATGTTTGGAAAACTTTGATCCAGTAACATTATACGAGGACGTAGCCTCGAACCCAGACTAAATTATGGGCTTTTTTAGAAAAATAATCTACCTGTCTATAAAACGGTTTCAATGAGATGATTAACAGTTCTTAAACATTTATTATTGTTAGGTACATATAATTAGTAGAAAATTAGGAATAATTTTCATTTGATTACTTTCAAGAACCTTTTGGAACTCTGCCTACTGGGGTAATGATATAGATAGATACATACTATTAGGTAATATAATCTCGACTGAGGGATAACTGGTTTGTATTCTCTAAATGATTTCGCCCACTCAATCGCTTGTAACGCGTTCCCCAATATTACAACATCAAAACGCTACCGTGCGAATACGGGCTTCTCTTCTCTGCCCTTATAGAGAGTTATTTTACGTACAACTTATAACCAAGTGAATTTCTTTAGATACGTTAAATGCATGCATAATAAAGTTCATCAGTTAAGAAATGAAAAACTCTTTTAAAGGCAGGCTTTTTAACCTGCCTTCTAAGTCATTTTAATTTATCGCATTAATATATTATGCCTAAGAGTTTCTCGAAGGTGTGTGAAGTTCGCCAACCCGCACTGGGCCAGCGTGGTGGACTATGGCCTAAACCCTCTCAGTTTGAGAGGAGGCCCGTGCCCAACAGTGGGGCAGTTTCTTAACAGGGCCAATATTATTATTATATTATATTAATATATTGCTTTGGTGAGGGATATGTTGACATTTTAACTATTTATGTCTAATTCGTCCTAGAAAATTTTGATTATTAATGAAATACTACGAGGAAGCATTTTTGTTGATTTTTCGTACTTGGTATTATTTTCATAGGATATGCGCTGTTGGTTCGGGCATATAGAAAAATGTCGAAAAAAAGAATGAAAAACAGGTATATAATGCCAAAGTGGAAGGATGTAGGTACCGGGGAAGACTTAGACAATCTTACCATGACCAAATAGACCGTGTCTTATCAGAGGGCAAGTCAAAGATCTCCGTAACCGGCAAGCGTGTATGAGACGAACTATTAGAGTGGAGAAAGCCAGAGAGGTTAATAAGGAAAGAACTTGTTGAAACTCTGTGCTCCTTGCCTACCCCGCAAGGGATCATCATCATTATATTAATACGTGAAGCAAAAACTTTATACCCCTTTTTACGAAAATTGCGCGGACGGAGGAGTATGAAATTTCCCACACTTATAGTTTATATGGAGAAGGATTGCAGAATGCTTATATTTATTTATAATTATGCATTAAAAATACATTAACTGAATAAAAAAAAAATTACACACGCTACCATGTATTTGACACATACCCGCTGTCAAAGTCTGTGGTCAAATTGAGAATAGATTAATATTGTTTGTCTTTAATATTATTTGTCTATAGTCTTACTGAATGTCAAACATAACCAACAAACGATGAAAGAGTTTTTACAAAAAACATCGCTTACAAAGAAGTTTTGTATAATGAATTAAATTATCGAAATATGTATGTCAAGTTCAATGGATAGCATTTTCTTTATCGCATGGTTTATTGTTACAATAAAAAAAGGTATTCTTTATTTTAATCATTTTTGCTTAAATTTCATATAATTTGTTTGAAAAAAATAGGCAAATTAACAGTGTACCCTTGGCGAAATCTGTGATTATAGAAGTATAGTCTTTGACAATAGAACCTTAATAATGTTCGAACTTATAATTTAAATTAATTATGGTCGAATTTCGAGCAATGGGCGACCACTAGTACGGATAAATAAATAAATAGATAGATAATTTGTTGTACTTTTTGGACATTGCTTTTTTATTAAAAATCTTTTTGTGATTCATATTCTTTTTGTTGCTTATCACAAGTATAACTTTAAATAAATTACTATCTTTGGTTCTGTGGTTTCTGTCACAGAGTTCGACCCTATCTTGAATTTTACCGTAACCTAGTAGTAGTTAGAAACCATTAGTAGGGAATGTCTCCAATATTATTTATTATATTAGTATCCTGACTGAATTTCTATGAAATATTTTAAAAATTAACTATCACTTGCTTTAACGGTGAAGGAAAACATCGTGAGGAAACCTGCATGCCTAAGAGTTTCTCGGAGTGTGAAGTGTGCCAACCCGCACTGGGCCAGTGTGGTGGACTATGGCCTAAACCCCTAGTTTGAGAGGAGGCCCGTGCCCAACGGTGGGACAGTTTTTTAACAGGGCTAATATTATTATTATTATGATATATATGTATATCCAGTGATAGCCTAGTGGTTAGACCGTTGGACTGCAAAGTCAAAGGTCTCGGGTTTAAACCCAGGCACGCACCACTGTCTTTTCGAAAAGCATGTGCGTATTAAAAATTAATTATCACTTGCTTTAACGGTGAAGGAAAACATCGTGAGGAAACCTGCATGCCTAAGAGTTTCTCGAAGGTGTGTGAAGTTCGCCAACCCGCACTGGGCCAGCGTAGTGGACTATGGCCTAAACCCTGTCAGTTTGAGAGGAGGCCCGTGCCCAACAGTGGGACAGTTTCTTAACAGGGCTTATATTATTATATATATATTCATACACAGAAGAATTTTGATATGCAATCATAAGATAGCAGGTACTTTTAGAACCACAATAATGTTAGGCATTCTTCAAAGCCACAGCCGGCAAAATGATGTTGGTTTATTTTTTACCGTTTCGCAAACATAATACTTATGCATTTAAAAATATATGCATAATGTGTTAAGGTTAAAATAAACAACCGTTCTTGTTTCGGCGCCAAAGAGTCTCATTTACGTTCAGAATTTATGATTTTTGCGCTGAATTGGCAATGCCACGCGCGACTAAGGACAAATTAGTATTCAAACGCAAGACAGGCCATAAAATTTCTTTTTAAATACGAGTATATCATTATAGAAAAAAAATATCATAGCTTCATTTTGGAAGGAACTTATAAACTAAACTTCCTTGGTTTTAAGTTAATTGCGAAAAAAAAATAGATTTTAAATGTTTTTTTTAAGAATAGTTACGTACATTACGCATCATTGAAACGTCGTCTCAAAATACGGTTAACTTTACTTTTGTTGTTTTGGATTAGGCACTCTATCGGCTATAGAGCCATCCTCTATGGTGTGGATAGTTTTAAATAATTTTGGTGAATGACAATTTCGGTTATAAATTCTGCTACGAACGTGTGACGTATATTTGAATAAGGATTAATAGGATGTCTCCATAGGATGACTCTATCTACCTATCATGGAAATCAGTTCCAAACACGGATTCTAAGATACTTAAAATGTGCACTTGGACCCATTGGATAGCTTCACTAACTCTTTTGACCTTCGTCCCACAGTTCCTACCGTACCCATCCATTGTTTTGTTCAAATTAATATCACTAACGTCCTTTTAATAAAACTAAGAATGCGGCATATTTGTCAAAAATGAAATTTTTTTTGTAAACAGACGTTGTTTATTTAAGCCGTTATTATTGACAAATTTGTCGAAATATCACTGGCCACTTGTCATTGTCAATTCTATCAAACATAGCTCTGAATGAATACAAAAGCTAAGGAAAGCGACAATTCACAACAAACAAAATTCAGTTTATATAGAACATGATCCAAATCCTAAAAATATAAGATCGAAATTGCTGCTCTGATTTATAGTTCTCAAAGAGACTAGTTGCCTATCTGAATCAATCTATATTCATAAACTAAGGAGAGAGGTTTGCGTGTGGCCAATTACGTGTTAACGCGTTAAAATACTAACAGCTGTTTATAACGCTTGTAAATCAATAGGACTGTAATGTAAATCGTCTCGATTGTGATCTGGGTGTCGCGGGCGCATGATGTCATTCCGCGACTGCGCAGTGACGAGGCCTTGTGGAAGCGAAACTACTTCTTATTACTCAGTCAGGTAGACTTGAATTTATGATGTGTTATTTATGTATTTTAAATGTTTTCAGTATTGAATGTATTGAGCTCGAGGCATTGGGAGAACAAAGTCTCTTGGATTACGTATTTTTTTTTTGTTTGCTGGAGTAACACAGCTTAGTGGTTTATAGAAGAAACTGAAAAGTCCACGATGAATAAAGAAAAAAAACTTGTATTTTTTTATAACTTTTAGTGTTCATCGTCAGCTGAACGCACTGCATCTTTGATTTTTGGTGTACTGTTTTGCTGTAAGTATTTTCAATCAAGGTAATTATTTGCTATAATTGAAAGTACTCATAACAGCCGCAAATTTAGGCACTCCTGAAGGCTGGTATGTATCCCGAAAGATATTCGAAAGATCTAAACTGTTATAAAAATGCAGCATAAATTGATGCTACCTTATAAAGCTTGCAATAGTCAATGTTTACGGAACTTTAAGAGCATGCAATCATGAAAAGTAACATCCAAGGAAAAACATGGATAGTGATTTTAACGTTTGCCATCATATTTTAGCTATAGCTGTAAGAGTAGCTGACTCTTCAGAATAAACTAGAGCCATCCAATGCGAGTTAATTTGTTCAATGCGAGACATTTCACACATCATTTATGTAACTACGATATGCTGATGATTTTACAAGCTTTTATTTAAGTTGCAATGTTCGTATATCCGTCTATCTGTGTCTCTTTCTTTCTGGTGCAAATCTTGTGATCCAATTGTTAAGTTCTTGCGGGTATCCGATTGAGCTGGAATTTGGCAAACGTATGTAAATTCGATGACATGGGGCTAGTGTGATAATGGAGTCGGAAGGTGGCCATAACAACATGTGTAATATACAACATAAGCCCATTTGTAAGTCAGTGTTTAGACTTGTTAGATTGGCATTGATAAGTACTATACAATCATATAGTGTTCATGGCTGATAATGAAGCCGAAAGGTGGCCAATGGAACCAGCCAACTACTCAATTCAACCCCGCCGTTTTTGGGCTCAATGGATTTGTCTTGATGAGTACTTTAGACTCCCATGGTATCCAGGGTCTGACGATGAAGCCGGAAAGAAGCCATGGGAAATCCTCAACTAAGCAAGATATCTTTGTTGTCTTTTTGCTATAAAAGCTTGTTTTTAATAAAATCTTTTTAAATTAATACTATTTGCAATTAATTGAAAAGTATATCCGCTGTTGTAATGATGTGTAAATATTAATGTAAAAAAGGTATTTTGTTTTAAATTTTAAATACTGGTTTTTAGGTGAAAGGGTTACTTTATGTTTGTAATTATAATTAAAAAAGTAATGATGATCCATATTTCCTTTTCCTGTAGAAAGTACAACGCATTATGATATAATCATACGCTTATGAAAGTCTCTGTATTCCCTACCTACCTCTCAAGGGATCTGGCCTGATGATATAGATTAGAGAAAGATAGAGAAAAAGTTTGATTATTTCTAACTCGTATATATTATCTTGTCTTTTGAGTATCTACACAGTGTTTGTACTACATAGAGTGTAATTAAAAAAACTATTCTTAAGAAAAATCGTTTCAAAGTCGTAAAAATTGAATATCACACTTAAAATTTCCGCAGGTCATGATTTTTATCTGTACGATTTGTCATAAATATTGTATTAGCATACTGGTTTGATATAATCACGTCAAGCTTTCAGTCCGTCCACACATTTGACCATATATAGAGTAACAACACAATTTGGTAGTTTGTGTGCTCAAGGCGAGTTGTGTATAATTTTTTAGCAGTCTGTACGTAGGTATTGAGTCGCTTGACGACCTGATGTCATAATCACAGCTCGTTATTACATAACGACTGGTTTCAAGACTTTTTTCTGTTCTCAGTTTGCTTTGTACGTGTTTATGCCAAATTGTGACTACCAACCTATTTGTTAATACGCGTCTAAATGTTGAGAAACACAATGAAATAAAAGTATACAACAAAAAACGAGATTAATAGACTGAAAAAATATTCGTCTGTTCTTAATTCGACTCATCACGAGTATGTCTGCCAAGAGAGAGATAATTATGGACTGAGAATTATGGACATACCATTTGTTGTATTCTGAGGTGGGACACAGATCTTGCCAATTTTTAAGTGATATTTTCTTTTTCGTAACTCTTAAACGGCCTTTCTAAAAGAGATATAAAGATGCAGTGAGAAATTTTCACAGCTTAATTATAGCTGGGTAGAAAAAGCTGACGCAAGCTAAACTGCAAATTCGGAAAATTTTCATACACACTTCTTGTTGCGGTTTACATCCTCATAGATCTGGTGGAGAGTTCTTGGACATGCCAGAAACTTTCTCCTTTATTTGACTCATATAAGTCATTCTCAACCTTTCTTCCTCTCTTTCCTTTTTGATGACGTCAGCGAGTTAGAGTGTGCATCTGTGCGTGCATGCATGGATACGTGTTTAAATGCATGCATGGGTGCGCGTCTTCGTGCATATGTGTGTAGGTGTTAGTATGTAAATTAAAGATTCTTTGATATAATTAAACATAAATTACTGCAAACACATACAGATTATTGTTAAGGTTATTATTCTACTTTGTTGTTCTTCATTGTCACTGAATGACCCTTAAAGTATGACTTAAGTAGTCACAGTTTGCAACAATAATGCTATGTGAAGGTTAATTCTATAGTGATCTTATACACGTTCAATTAAAAATGGTTTTGTCTGTGATTTAATAATTTCTTTAAATAAAAAAATAAATGGCTTGGCCATTTGAATTTGGATCAGTTAATTTATTCAGTCCACATATATTTCTGATTTATACTTTATAGAATAGTTTACTGTGTTTAAGGGGCTGGAGCGTTAAACATGTGTTTTGTACTACATGTACTTCAAGATACGAATTACAGACTTAATATTTAGAAATATGATTCGCGACTCTACATTTTAGGATCTGGTAAAATAAACACAAACTTAAATGAAATTTTCTTAATAAAAAAATGTAAGGCCATCTCTACCACTTTAAATTTTCTGATTCCAACGAGAAACATTTAGAAATAGTTAATAATTTTTTTTTTAAAACACAGAGTAATTGTACCCAAGTTCTTATGAGGCAGCATTTTATTTTATAATAATAAAATATGTTTTTGTACATACTTCGTATATTTCCGAGCGAGCACTCAATATAGCCGTCCTTTATTACGAGTATTGATTTGTATGGTAGTTACATTATTGTTTCTCTTTTGGTCGATAAATGGTCGATCGCAGTAGGCCCTTAATGCTGAAACCTAAATCAAGCAACGTATAAACGTACACCCGCTATAGGTTTTTGTCGACCATTTAAGTGACGATTAGTAATCATAAAGCACGTCTTTAATGTAAATAAACACGTCAAACTCGTGATGATATAGATAGATAGAAAAATGTCAAAACGTTGTGAGTCATGCCAAACGAGCTCGAAGTACTGCTCCTTTTGTAGAATTTTTCTGACTGCACTCTGAGGTCTGGGATTGATCATGCTCCCTAAAAAGTCTATGTTTGTAGTGGTTATTTGATTCGGGTCACTTACTTCCCTCTAATATGGTCGAGGGAGGTGATGGCTGCTCAAGTAGTCGTATTCGTGAACAGGTGCTGTTTGTAGAGACTGGCCCACCCAGAACCCTCTAGCTTTCCATTATAACATTTATTTAAAATATTATTATTAGTATTATATCTTAGTCGTAAGGCATCACACTGGAGCTGGATCGCATGAATGATTTTGTATAATATAAAAAACTATGTATCTATACAAATAATAATAAAAAAAATGAATGGAGAATTAGACAAAAAAAGACAAGCCCGCTGAGTTTCTCGCCGGATCTTCTCAGTGGAGGCCGCGTTCCGATCCGGTAGTAGATTAGTAAGTTAAAAAAATGTAAATATGACAATTTGTAAATAAACGATTTGAGTTTGAGTTTCAGTAGCAGTCCGGAGTATACCTGGCATAAGAGCAACACCCGTATGACTTAAAAAGCAAAGCAGTATGTCTAAATACCTTGATCAAATAAAGTTATGTAAATGTACCCCTCGGTCTATACCTTGAGGAGCAAAAGGCATATGAGAGTTATTTATTCACAAACAGTATATAAAAGTAATTAAAGAAATACTGGGTTATTTAACCAAAACAAAACCAAGCGATGCAATTTGTAAGAATAACTTGTAACAACAACATACCTATCTAATCATCATCAGCCCGTGTCAGTCCCCTGCTGGACGTAGGCCTCTCCCATGGCACGCCACTGAGTTCGATCTTCAGCTCTCCTTCTCCAATCCCTGCCCGCTGCCTTACGAATATCGTTGCCCCACCTAGCTACAGGGCGCCCTACACTACGTTTGCCGACACGCGGTCTCTACTCAAGAACCAGTCTGCCCCAACGGCCATCGGTTCTGCGGTATATGTGACCTGCCCACTGCCACTTCAGCTTGCTAATTCACTGAGCTATGTCGGTAACCTTGGTTCTCTGACGAATAACTTCGTTCCGGATTCGATCCCTAAGAGAAACTCCGAGCATAACTCTTTCCATAGCTCGCTGAGCGACCTTGAACTGGTGGACAAGCCACACAGTGAGTGGCCACGTTTCGGCCACGTGTCTAATGGTTTCAGCTATTTTGTTCGATACCTACGCGATTCTAGGTGCTTTACTAAGTATAGAAGTGTGATTTGAATTGTTCGTATAATATAATCTAATACTGATTATAATATTTGGGCCACAAAGTGAACGAGACGGAGCTACTTTGATTCACGTGATCGTACATATTAGTATGTGTAGGGTTTTCCATACATAAATATTGTATATGTTGTCAGTATAGGGTGTAGAAGGGTAATATAGTTTGAGTTTTGGGTGATGAAAACTACAGTACCGAAAATATTGGATGGGATGCAGGATTGTTTACATGATAAAAAATCCGTCCCGACCCCGTCAGTACGGCGTCGACGCAGGGAGGGATTGAGTTCAGTCTCCTTCTTAGATTGTGGGCTATTCGGAGCACACCATAGAGGGGTACCGGTGCGTTCCTAGCGAGGAGGTCCCGGAGCCACACTCAAGTGTCGATGCCAACCAATGCAGAGCTTTCCTGAGACTCGCGGAATCCTATGCAGGATCTTCCCCACGCAAAAATAGACACAGTGAATAAGCCGACATGAACAGCCCGTCCAAACTCCTAGCCCGGAACTTAAGAATATTGGCAAGCGAGCTCTCAGTCACGCAGGTCACCGTATCCGACCTTCACCATATCCGAAAATACCGATTAGGTATGGCGAAGATGCAAGGGAGAAGCAAATTTAGTTGCAGTCGTTTTTGGTAAAAATATTGTGGTAGATAATTATTATAAATGATTTATAAACGTTTCACTATTTAACACAATTTCTGAAAATGTATAAAATCCAAAATTAGACATAGGTACGTACATATTTCCAGCAACATAATAATATATACCGTAATAGACCGTGCCTTATCTGAAGGGCAAGTCAAGGAATTTTGTCACCGACAAGCGTATATAAGACCAACTACAAGAATGGATAAAGCCAGAGAGTTCTGTACGGAAAGAACCTATTAGAACTCTTTATTCATTGCCTTCGCCGCACGGATCTGACGTGATGATATCTATATCATCACGCCAGATCTTTGCTGCGTAGGCATAATATTATAAAAATTATAATGTTCAACCTTTACAGAATCAAAGCTTTTGTCGACAGACTTATATCGCAGAAAACAAAAATATTTACCGGCAGAGACAGGAAGGTCAAAAGCAAAACATCAATCAAAAGGAAAATATCCATTTTTTCAAATGCAACAAAAATAATAAAAAATGTGTTCTTTATCACACCTCTATTCGCTAAGGGAGGTGGCAGAGGTGTACTGCGTCCACCCATTTTTGCCGACGATATGTTAAGTTCTGCGGGCGAGGCTATTGCCTTTTAACCAGGCACAGTTCCAAACTCCGGACTGTTACAGGGAATTTTTCTATAGAAAAACTACACTTTGTCGGACATAGTATTTGAACCTCGTAATTACTTTCGTGCATTATACGCCACTAGACCAAGTCAGCGCAACGTAAAGTCATAGTATTTGAAATTTACTTTACTGGATAGCAAATGATTACAATGAATGTAGGTAGGTATATGTTTTTATTGGAAACTCGTTTAATAATTATCTCGCCATAGTTACATACGTGACAAACATAACGTGATTGTTATGGTACAATGAGCAAGTGAATCATGGTTTCCATGCGCATTTCCGCAACACAGTTTATAAAGGAGATAACCCAGTCCATAAATAAGAAGTATTTATTCACTCAATGGCTTCTTTATTGATTGCTCTACAAGTATATTTACACCAAGTATCGTAAAATAGATATTATGTATATTTATGAGATTTCTCCCAATTTTAAACGGCGTCGCGGCAGGCCCAGGGGGAGATGGCGGGACGAACTGGACTCCTTTAAAAACGATTGGCGCTCAATAGCCCTGAATAGAGTAGAGTGGAGGAGATGGAGGGAGGCCTTTGCCCAGCAGTGCGACAATGTAGGCTAACTAATAATAATAATGTGATAATAGCTGTTACCCGCGGCTGCGCACGCGTTTATTTCGCGTAAAAGTTATATTACTGTAGTTTTTTAATCAGATCATTTCTTCTTGCATAAAGAAGTAATAAACACTTAAATCCATTCGCAGGAACTTTCACGTGTATAATGTTAAAAGGTAATTTTAGAATTGATCAGTTGTATTTAAATATAGCTGAACAATATTTGCAGAAGGCTATAAAGTTTTTTTAAGTATATGGCTTCTTCTAGTCTTGATATATAAAGAAAATGGAAGAAGGGTCATTTGGTTAAATCACTTTCGGTAACTTTGATCAGTAGAGGGAGAAGCTGTTGATTAGTAAACACCTATTAACGTTCGCCTCACCTCGATTACTCTTAGAAGGAATAAGATTAAATTATCCTTCTTCTCTTCTTATTATCCTAATTGTCCTTTCAGTGGCGCTCGTAGCGCTGTGCAACCGCGGTGTTCTTACCGATTACCAAGGTTAAGCAGCGTTCGACTCGTTTGGCCCGAGATGGGTGACCGTTTGTGGCATTTTCATATTCGAGCGTCTCCGTGCTTCGGAAGGCACGTTAAGCCGTTGGTCCCGGCTACCACTTAATGTAGTAGTCGTTAAGCCGAGTTGGAAGCCTTAAAGGCGGCTTGATAAGTTCCATGAGCAGGTGGCCACAAACCTGCCTCCATCAATCCGCACTGGGTCCGCGTAGTGGAGTATGACCTTATCTCTCTCACCTCGATTAGTGAGAGAAGGCCTTTGTCCAGCAATGGGCAATATAGGCTGATATTATTTTATTATTATATCCTTCTTCAGTTATATAATTTATTATTAGAACATATCAAGGGTGTTTAAAGTATTTTTAGGCCCTTATTTCCTACTAGCTTTTGTTCGCGAATTCGTCTGTGTTGACTTTAAATAGTAGTTGAATATTCTAGGAGAAGTATTGTTAACAACTAAGTTTTTTAACAACAAAGTAAAAAAAAAAACGAATATAATTTTTTAACGTAAAAAACCACGGGTACTTACTACTGGCGGTTATCATAAAGATATGAATAAGGAAAAGTATGAAAAATTGCTATTTAATTTAAAAGTATCCACTAATTTTTATCTAGTTATCGACAATGCACCTTCTTTGCCTGTTCAGCTTGAGTATACTGTATATTTCTTGGATCTTGTGGGAATTAAAACTAAAATAAATAAAATAAAAATAAAATAGTTTATTTCTCACCACTAAAAGAGTTGTACAACATTACATATTTAGGTATTCACAGTATAAACAGACAACATTCATTCTATATTATATCTAACACAATTACAGTGTGTGTGGTGGTTATGGAGAAATAAACAAAGATTTTTGACCCTATCCCCTGAACTAGGCGAAAGCCTGTATCTCAGAAGATAGTGCTCAGCCATGAACATTATATATCTGTGTTAGCTCCTTGATTTCTTTGTGTGCCACTGTTAGTATATGTTTAGCAATTTCAAGATTAGATCAGATTTATACTTTTTTCTTTGTGTGTACGGGTGTGTATGTGTGGTGTATATGTGCGTCTGTGCGTGTGTGTGTGTGTGTTTGTGTGATACTTTATTTGTATGAATGAGAATAGTATTTGTCAAAGCATATTACACATTTAACGTCATCAGGTTTACAGTATTTTCGTAATCTAGTTGTAATAGCCACTTTATAGTCTTAACTTTAGCTTCATGTCTACTCAACTGTATAATATTAAGTTTTTGATTTATTTTATTATACTAGTGTGAACTTATAACAGTTCTGCCTTTTTGCAAAAGCTGTCCTATGGGAGGTGCCTGGACATACAAACTTGTTTTTCCGCGTATCAGTGCTAGGTAGGGTAAGAGATCGGTGCCTTCTCAGAATGGTTTCGAGCACAAAGACTTGTCGTACAGTCAATACCTGGCAGTCGGAATACAATCGTGTTGACGGGTATCTAAATGGCCTTTTGCTCATGATTTTGAGAACAGCTCTTTGTGCTCTCTCTAAGGTGAGGAAAAGCGTTTTGGCAGCTCCACCCCACACTGGAATGCAGTACCGGATAACCGACTGACATAGACCATATATCTTTATAAGAAGTTCCAACGATGCACATTCTCTTAGCGATTTGAACAAATTAATCATACTTCTTGTCCTAGCCACTATTTTACTTATTTGTTTATCCCACTTAAGCACTCGTAAGTAACTTACAGTCTTTGCAGATATTAAAACCTGGCAGTTGCAACTCGGTATTCCGTTTCCACAAGTATGTGCAATTATGGAAAAAATTTGAGGTGGTGTAGTATTTTTTATTATTGAGAACGAAATATAGCTAGTCTTATTTATATTTAGTGTAAGAAGGTTAGAATTAAACCACTGAAGTACTTGTTCAAGGCATTGCTCAGCTATTATTTTACAATATCCCAGCTAGCACCGTGTATCACAATAGCTGTGTCGTCGGCATAAGCGTATATAGACACATTGGGTTTATGTATTCTGCAAAGGTCATTTATGTAAATTTTAAATATGTTCGTTACTAAGATTAGAGTCAATTTTTTACTTGTTGTGTCCTATTTGTTAAATAATACTTAAAAAACAGTAAGAGTAAACCCCTAATGCCTAAATTTCCCAGTTTTATCAGGATAGGGACAGAGACTGTGTCAAAGGCTTTGGCTATATCCAAGAAGGTACCGAGACATTTGTTTTTTGAATATAATTGTCTTGCAACAAACTGTGTTAGATCTATTACGGCATCCTCAGTAGATACTCCACTTCGAAATCCGTATTGGTTATTAGAAATGATGTTAAATTTATCTAAGTATTTGTTCAGCCTTAAGATAACAATTTTTTCTAGTATCTTTGATAGTGCGGATAACACTGATATTGACCTATAGTTAGCTACACATTCTCTGTCCCCTGCCTTGTGAATAGGATGAATTATGGCTTTTTTAAAAGCCTGGGGAAATACTCCTGTTCGTATCGATTGATTGCATATATGTGTTATGGAGGAAATCAAGACATGGCTATTTTATCCCATCCTGTTGCACAATCACTACGTAATTGAAGTATTACTGATTCTACCTCTATAGCGTGTGTTTCTAAAAGCAAAAATGAATTTACTGGCGGATTTGAATTACTTTGTGATGAGTGTATATTTTGATTAGCAGATGTTATTTTATAAGCCAGGTTTTGACCAACATCTGTAAAAATGAACAAACTTGATTAACAGCTAAGTGAGGATTGGTGCAGGAATTTAACAAATCTGTAGACGGTGTATGTATTTTTTGGAATTGGTTATGTCTTCAATTACATTCCAAAGGGCCTTTGGATTACAGCCAGCGTTCTCAATTTCTTTTTTGTTATAATTATTTTTTAATTTGCGCAGAAGACGGTTACAAAATTTCGATAGCGAGTATAAGTTACTTAAGTATCAAATTACCCAGGTTCCGTTTCGAATTTTTTTGTAGTTTGTTTCGGTTTGCTATACAACGCAATAGACCTGCAGTTGTACAAGGTTTTATATTGCGTTGTCTCCTAGAGACTTTGGTTGCATGTGTATGTTTGGATATCACAGACGTTACAATCATAATAAACTGGTCTGCAGATTCATTTGCGTTTTTTATTGTCAGAATTTCTGAGAAGTTTGTCCCCTCAAGTTCTTTTTTGATTGCTTGGTGATCTATCCTTGTTTTAAAATTGCTTTTTTTGTGTTTGGTTCACATTTCTTACGATTTCTATACGATGGTTTTATATTGTGTGTATAGGATTGTGTATAATATGTGTGTATGTATGGGTACGTGTGTATATTTGTATGTGTGATGAATAGAGTGTTGTAATAAAGTATCATACAAGTATGTACAAAAGTCTCTTACATAGTGGTGTCT
This sequence comes from Phalera bucephala, assembly GCA_905147815.2. Lineage (NCBI taxonomy): Eukaryota > Metazoa > Arthropoda > Insecta > Lepidoptera > Notodontidae > Phalera > Phalera bucephala. The sequence continues at coordinate 16,797,547 of LR990612.1, forward strand.
AGGTATAAAGGGAAAAAAGCGCATGCAACAACATAATTTTTGTAAATATAAATCTAAGTAAGATAATGTATTAAAGTAGTAATTACTAACGATTAGTGCGAGTCATATACTCGTTTCCAGATGAGTTAAACATTTTTCAGACGAGATAATGATTTTATTTTCCCCCTGATCTTTACGTAAAAATATGTTACCATTTTAGCTTTCCTTCGTTGTTTTTGGCGTTACTGTTGTATTTTCGGACGGCGGTTAAAATTTCCTGTTTAGTTTTTACCGTCTTAAATTCCGCAACAATTGGACGCGTAATGCTGGGCTTGCCTGGGAGAGAATAAATATCCCGTATCTCTAATTGTAAGTCAGAAAGTCCAACAACACTAGCGATATTATTCACTGTTTTTGTTAAACTTTCAATATCTTCTTCCTCTTTTGCTGGAATGTTTCTCACTTCTATACCGGATGATCGCGACTTCAATTGAATATCATTTAATTTTCTTTCAAAATTTTATATGTATATTTTCTGTTCTTGTCGTTCTTTTTGCAAACATATAACATCTTTTTTTAGGTCTTCATATTGCTGGTTGACAAAGTTCATAGATTTTTCAATTTCGGAATTATTTTTTTTTATATCCTCATTTTGTAATTTATGCTCCGAGATAAGATAAAATATAAGTCATGAAAGTGGTGGTTATAAAATGTTGGAAGTCTGTAACAACCCATCATGGTGATCTATGGGGGGAGCGTTTATCCCGCAGTAGACGTTTTTGGCTGATGTAACACGCCCGTTCTGTCTAATGACCCCAGAGTAACACTCCCGTTCAGTCTAATGACCCCAGTGTAACACTCCGGCTCTGTCTAATCTATATATATCATCACGCTAGATCCCTTGTGGGGTACGCAGAGAGTATAGAGTTCCAACAGGTTCTTTCCTTACATACTTGTCTGGCTTCTTCCATTCTTATAGTTCGTCTCATACACGCTCGCCGGTTACGGAGACTCTTGCCTTGTCCTTCAGATAAGACAAGGTCTATTTGGTCATGGTAAGATAGCCTAGGTCTTCCCCGGCACCTACATCTTTCCACTTTCGCATTGTATACCAGTTTTGTAATTCTTTCTTTTGACATTCATGACATCTATATGCCCGAACCAACAGAGCATACCCTTCTGATGACCCCAGTATAACACTCCCATTCTGTCTATATGAATCCATTGGATGGATCGGTCTTATTACCGCGGACCATTTCGAACCGTTCACATTTACATGTTAAAAATCATATTCAACTCTTAGTGATTTAAATTAAATCTAGATAGATTTGACGTCTGCCGTCGAAACGATAACATAAGGAATAAGAATTAATTCTAGGATAAAACTCTGAACAATAACAACTAGAGTTAATAGATAGGTAGCAATTACACTCGTAATGTATCTGTTTTGTCTGGAAAATTGTTATTTTGTTAATTGTTTAGCTATCTATTAATGTGTTTGTGGAATTGTGATATCTCAGAACAATAAACCGTTTTATATCAACCTCAAGAGTAGATTGAACTCTTACTTAGTAAGAAGTTGCTAGTACAGCTAGTGACTAAATAATGTTATTTAACTTCATTTTTTCGTAAATTCCGATCTTTTACTAGTACTTAAAATCACTGTCAAATAACATGTATAATAGATGTACCTAGTGTAATATTAAAAATACATAGAAAAAAATTAATTAATGGATGTATTCATACATTAATATAAGTTATTTCTCGATCATACACCATCAAAAAAATTACAAAGATTCTAAACATTTCTAAATATATTACCTACCTGATCTAAATATATGGATTACTCCTGTTGATAGTTTTGTCTCCTTCAGAAGAAGTGACAAAACAAGCTGTTAATAGTTTGTGCGCAATATAATATTTTGTAACGTGTGAAATTTCTTTCATACAAAACGCATAATACGACGTCATTTGGTGCATTTTGACAATAACAATGATACAACATGTTTAAGTCGTATTTCAACATAGGCCAATAAGTTTAATACTGGTGTGGGTGCTTGGATTTCATATGTAATTATTTCAAGTATATCACAGTGAATAGAGTGGGTGTTGGTATTTTGTAATAAAAATGGCGTCCATTTGATGTTACTATTAACATCCCGCACAGCGTTGCATCAAGTGAAATGTCGTCGAAGTACTAAGCGAGGAATGCACGCTCAGGGAATTATTTTAGGATTTTTTTAAAAACTGGGTTTGGGATATAATAATGTCGGTATTGGTTTTTTGGCGGGAAGTCGAAGAGTGATGTTGTCAATTTGTTATAATTTCCAAAACTTGTGTTATTACGACTAATAATGTGTAATGTTGGTGGAATATTTATCATTATGTGTTCTTATATGTCCATAAGTGAAGGTAATTGTAACAAAGTGATAAAACGTGCCTTTTCGACTTCCCTCAAAACGGCCGTTGCAATTGGTATATAAAGTATCCACCGCTTTACAATCCAGGGTGGGGTACTTCATTAATTTCATTATCATCGTTGTCATCAAATTCATCGGGGAGTCGAATTAATTTAAACAAACAAGATTATATATCTCACTGGACACTGGCAAAATACACTTATAATTAGTGTGAAGCCATAACTTGAAGAAGCAGAAGAAGAACGTTGGTATTGCTATTTCACACGTACACTGTTTAGATAAATATTTACTTCTTACCTATAACATTTTGTAAATCTTATAATGTAACTATTTTAACTTTATCACATTTGGTATATAGTCAAGATAGTTTCATCACCTTTTTATTTAGCCTTTGTAAAATCTCAAAATAAATCAAATCACTAGCGTCGGAGATCAACGATAGGTCTTGACTCTATGACTATTGTTAAATCCACTTATCTATTATACATTCTAGGTCTAGTAGACGGTATTGTACTTTGAAGTAATGAATATTATTACTATATATTACGTTATATATATATAATTTTAATTCTGACCTGTAGTAAAGAGTGTATACTATATTTCGATTTACTGTCGAGTCTACATTACGTCAAAATACCGCATCCACCAGTAGTAGTGGCATGCCTTAATTCGAGTCGTGTTCGCTAGGTGGGCGTGCTCGGTCTACTAAGTACAAATAGCTGCCCGGCCCGCTCCGGTAGATGCGTATGGCTATGGATCAACTCCGAATGATCTCTCAAACTGTCTCTACGTACTTACAGTTTCTAGAAAGCATCCACTGACTCGTGTTCATTTGCTTAAACTTTCAATTTGATATGAATTTATGACCGTGTCTCTATTTTCTCTTATTACTTGGTTAACTCTATCGAGTTTACACATAATTTTAATTAATTCCAATATAGGTCGTGCGAAATTGTTATAGAAAACGATTTGTAGAAATTCACTATGTGGCACACTGCGATGCTGCGTTTTTTAATTTTCATGTAAATTGATTCGTTTGTAAATAAACTGTATTATATGTCTTGAAATTCAAACTCGTACGTTTAATCGATTTGATCATTATAACCCGTTTTGATTGTTGACATTCTAGTATCAAAAATACTATCGTAATAAGATATTTTAGAAAAAACCTGTTTTTCTTTTGTTCGGGTTGTTATTTTTAAATATAATTATCTATGCTAATGAATAATATCATTTAGTGAACTTGTTCCAGACGAGATGCCAGACCATTTCTCCGATTCACGAGTCACGGCAACACCTACGAAAGATAAAATAAATTAATGATAATATCATACAGAAGTGTTTGCTTTTTAAAAGACTACAAAACTGTGAATTACAGTGGAGCAATGAACACTATGTATAAATTTCTCTGGCATTCCCACACACTAACGTCACCGGACCGCGTACCTACGCAGATGTCCTCTGTGTTAGTGTGAGTGCACGTAGAGTAAATACATCCTCCGTATGTCAGCTATTTAATACCCAAAGCACTTTATGTAGTTCACTTTAAGGTTCATTTTAGCATAGCACTTATTTAGCAGGTATATCAATAAGGTTGTGTTACTGTACCGTATTGTTTCACGTTTACGCGTCTCTGTGTGGCGAGGTTAAGTAGAGCGGTGTTATCTCAGAACAGAGATTCCGTAGAGTCTGGATTATACGATAAAAACGTGTTGATGTAATATTATAAATTTTATATTTGCAATTAAGATATTGAACGAGTCTTTTGTTACACTATTAACGTTTATCTAACATGGAATAAATTTACTTTTAGTAGTATACAAATAACATCGCCGGTACGATATCGTTGTGAATTTAAATACAAATGTTTACTATTATTTAAAGTTATAAACTAAACACGTAGTATAAAATAGATAGAGACAGAAAGTCCACCTACTTAGATTCGATTATTGAATCGATTACGCAATTTACTGGATATACAAATAAAACAATTTCATTTCATAATTATCGATGGTTTAGCACATTGTCCGTCCAGTCTAAATGTCATCGAACGGGGTTTCGCAAGAGCGTCAATCACGGGCGGTCACCTACTTTCGCGATCGACTCGAGCCGATTAGTCGGCTACATTCACCGAGGCCTCGGCTCACCTCTATGCAACAATTGTTTCTGTAGGAATCTTTTATTTATGGCAGCGTGGCGCTGTGCTTGTGTGTGTGGGCCGTAAGCGACCATGCCCGTGTTTTACCTGTACGACAAAATCCCGCTCTGAATTTAACCTTACTATTATTGAAGTAAAGTTTTATTTAGATCGGGCGGACCAGACAGAAATGCCCTACCGGCAATAAGTCAACGCTTGAACTCGCCTGTTTGACAAGATTCCAACCGCGTCTGTCCTGTTTGTTTATTGTAATCGGTTTGACAATGAGCTTAAGGTGCGGTTTCGAGTGATCTCGCGGCTCGCGCTCTTCTGATTGTTCTCGGCTACTCAGTGCGAGACTGTGTTTGTGTTTGTATTATACTTATACGTCATGTATACCGGCTTACTGTAGATTCGCCTCTTCGCATCCATAATTGCTTGGCGACCGAGCGGCTTTTAAAGCTCGCCCGTTGATTGGTTTTTATTTGCGATTTAAGTTCAGTTTTTATTTATCGATAAATAACGAACTATATAGGTAGAGGTACTGGCGATACATTTCTCTGGATTTATGTGGGAAGAAAAGTGAGGTTTCAGTGGTAGAGTTCGCAAAGGAATGATTGCATGGCAGATAAGGGAAGGTCAATGGGAGTATATATGAGAGTATTGAAACAGCGCGTCGGGAGGTCGCGAGGGCGCGGGACAGAGTGACGCGGCAGGCGGCAGCGGCGCGGCGCGATAGCGGCGTCTCTGTCGCGCGCGCCACCGACCTCCTTGGATGTGCGGCCCGCAAGGTCGGCCGCCTTAATTAATAAACTCAACGTAAAGTATTTCAGGCCGATCGGAGAAGCGACTACGATCTTCCTCGGGCCTTTGTCTAGTTATTGACCCGTCCGCGTCGCGTCGGCCGATCGACGTTTTCTATTGGCCTAATCTACGTATTGTAGGGGCCAAAATGAAGTGTTGCTCACTTAATTAAACACACTCACCCGTTTCAATATTTGTCGATTTTCATTTTTATCTATCTATTTATCTATCTATAACCTCACGCCAGATCCCTTGCGGGGTAGGCAGAGAGTACAGAGTTCCAACAGGTTCTTTCCTTACATACCTCTCTGGCTTCCTCGACTCTCATAGTTCGTCTCATACACGCTCGCCGGTTACGGAGACTCTTGACTTTTCCATCAGATAAGACTCGGTTTATTTGGTCGTGGTAAGATAGTCTAGGTCTTCCCCGGTACCTGCATCTTTCCACTTTCACGTTGTATATCTGTTTTGTCATTCTTTCCTCTGGCATTCTTTCTATATGCCCGAACCAACGGAGCATGCCCTTTCTCATCTTTACACCGATATTTTTTTATTTTTATAATATTGATATTTGGACACGCGATCCGCGAGTGTCGAAAGTACGAGCGATAATACTTGTTTTATTTACATTTATGAGATTAGAGTCGACGATATCGCTTGAATGCTGGTGAATTTCGTTTGCAAGAGGTATTAAATCATCTAAACAACGTGCGTTATATGCGAATAGCGGATAAGTATTGTGGTTGGACGCTTTATTAAAAATAAGAAAGTATATATTTTCTTACTCCCCAACTGCTGTATGAAGATGTTACGCCACATCCGTCTTAGATTACATCTTGAATGCGTCACTATATCGTTATATTGCTTAATCAAAATTTGTATAAAAATCAAAATGGCTCCTAAATTGTCAGTGAAAAGTAATGCTATTGGGTAATTCGAGCGTAGCTAGAGCGTAGTGGTTGCACGCTCGCCTTTAAGTCCGGTGAAGCTGTAAAGGCCTCGCGGCCAACAGCGTACATCATTCACACACACACGGATAATTCGAGAAATGTTCAATCCCAATATACACATTTTTCTTTTTTTAAAAAAAAAACGTTGCTCCACCCTCGGTTTTATTCCTGTATCGTAGGTGCGTTTACAAACATGAAAATTCACATACTAAAATACCCTGACCGAAACAAATAATTGTCGATCACATAAAGATTTGTCCCGTGCGGGAAACGAACCCGCGACTATTAGACACAGTGGGCAGAGCGGCTTAAGCTCTTAACCAGTGCGCTAAATCGTCCGTCGAATATGAATTACAATCAACTACATTGGTCTGATTATCATTATATTAATACGTGAAGCAAAAATTTTGTAACCCTTTTTACAAAAATTGCGCGGACGGAGGAGTATGAAATTTCCCACACTTATAGTTTATACAGAGAAGGAGTGCAGAATGCTAATATTTTTTAAAAATTATGCTTAAAAAATACATTAAATCAATAAAAACAACATTACACACACTACCATGTATTTGACACAAACACGCATATATACTCTTTTGTTTATTTTTATAAAGTCTGTAGTCAAATTGAGAATAGATTTATATTGTTTGTCTTTAATATTATTCGTCTATAGTCTTACTGAATGTCAAACATAACCAGCAAACGATGAAAGAGTAGGTCGAATTTCGACCAATGGGCGACCGCTAGTAATTAAATCAAATTAATGTAGGATTACTTTTTCTTAATAATAAATACAGTGTAAACTCTTAAAGAATCTTAAGGGACCAATTATTTTTTTTTGTTATAAAGTATTTTTGTTATAGGACCGGAAGGAAAATTAACCAAATTTCACTGATACAATAATTTCTAATTTTATTTCTTCAAAAGGTAATTTTATTATTCCAAATACATTTCTGTTAACTTTGCCTGACGTTTTTTGCTATGCCATTATTTTTTTGTATTTTTGTATAATACAATAGGTGCCTAGTGCGTTTAGTACCTGACGCCAACAAAATTTCACTAGAAACAATGTTATCCAAGAGTAATGGCACACGTGTTCCAGGCAATTAACAATAACAAAAGCAAGGCAATTGTTTACGACCTCAGTGTGTCTTTCTTAGAAATTTTGGCACCTCAAAGATTTTGTCGGTACCTTTTGTAAGCTTATAAAAACAATTAAACTATGACTGCCTGGTTGGTCTATCTCTATCTATCTATATCATCGCGCCAGATCCCTTGCGGGGTAGGCAGAGTACAGAGTTCCAACAGGTTCTTTCCTTACATACCTCTCTGGCTTCCTCCACTCTCATAGCTCGTCTCATACACGCTCGCCGGTTACGGAGACTCTTGACTTTTCCTTCAGATAAGACTCGGTTTATTTGGTCGTGGTAAGATAGTCTAGGTCTTCTCCGGTACCTGCATCCTTCCACTTTCACATTGTATATCTGTTTTGTCATTCTTTCATCTGGCATTCTTTCTATATGCCCGAACTAACGGAGCATGCCCTTTCTCATCTTTACACCGATACAATCTTTCATACCTACTCGCTTTCTTACTACGCTGTTGCTAATGCGGTCGGTCAGCTTCATTCCGCACATCTTCCGCAGAGCTCGCATTTCTACCGCATTTATCCTACTTTCATTCTCCTTCTTACATACCCAGCTCTCGCTACCATATAACAGCGTTGGGACAAGAACTTCGTTATATATGGCCAACTGCGCCTTATGGCTTAAGTGCCGGCTTCCAAGTAGCTTTCCCATCGCACCATTCACCCTGTTTCCTGCACTCACTCTTCTCTCTATGTCAGCGGTATATTTCCCATCCTTACTGATGGCGCATCCAAGATATACAAACTCATTCACTTGCTCCAGCACATCGTTACCAACCACAATCCCTACATTCGTTATGGTTTTTTCCTTTTCAAGCTGATTATAAAAACAATTAAACTATGACTGCCTCGTTGGTCTAGTTAAGCGCATCGCTTTGTGATCACGAGGTCCTGGGTTCAAATCCTAGGTCGGACAAGTGTAGTTTTTCTAGCGAAAAATTCCCAGTACGAGTCCGGAGTCTGGAATTGTGCCCGGTATATGGCAATAGGCTCGCCCCCGTATTACATGGGACCAAACATCGTCGGCGAAACGTGGGTGTACTCAGTACACCTCTGCCACCCCCGCTTGGGGAATATAGGCGTGACGGTGTGTGTGGGTGTGTGTTAATTAAACTATTAAATACTTCTGTAAATATTTGATGGCGTATAAATATTAACATATTTCTTCGTAATAAAGAATGGCTGTTGCACTATAAAGACTGTATTAATGGGTTGAATGTATTAATGGTGACTGTAAAATGGGTTTTGATGTAAACCAACCAAATTGACTTATTTCTATGTCATAGGAAGATTTTCGTTATAACGATCGACAGTTATTGTTTGTAACAACATTTTAAGTTAAAGTTGTTAAAATATTCTTGTTAAAATGAAACCAAATTACAATATGGGCATACCATGACCATAGCTATTATTTAAAATTACGGTGCTTAATTATTTTACTTCGGAATAGTTCAATTTTATTAAATTCACCCGCTTCTTGTAAGCTACTAATCGGAAGTAATAAATTGATTCTATAGTATCGTACGAAACTTTGTACGTCCTTCCCAACAAATATTGCGAATAATGCGCTTTGCGTTCACGAGGTCCTGAGTTGAACTCCTAGGTCGAACAAATGTAGTTTTTCGCCCAAAACTTACTATCAGACCGGAGCCTTCAATTGTGCCCCGTATATGTCAATAGGGTCGCCCTCTATTGCATGGGAACTAACATCGTCGGTAAAAAGTGGGTGAACAGTACACCTCTTCTTGGGTAATATAGGCGTGACGTACGACGCACTCTTGGTTTTCCGTACGACCGTAGAAACATACTGCTCCAAATGGTTAATAGGGTCATAGAGTACTGCAAGTATCCAAATAGGAATCTAACTGTTATAGGCGGTGAGTTCATATTGCCCTAATCACAACTATTAGGTTGATTAGTACAGTGTGCACTGGTTGACCTATCGTTACCAACCATAAGCACCCATGAATGCGGTTTGCGATTAAAAAATGAGAAGCACTTCCATGTACTTATTGAATTAAGCATCCACCCACAGTATGTTTAAGTTTGGTATTAGCACAGACCAGTTTCAATTCATAGACTATCAATAGCCATATTATAACAAATCTTGACCCGCAAAGCCCAGCGAGCATGTATGAGACGAACTATGAGAGTGGATGAAGCCAGAGAGAAGCCTGCAAGGAAAGAACCTGTTGGGACTCCGTACTCTTTTGACTGACGATTTAGCGCAGTGGAGCTTGTTGAGAGCTTAAGCCGCTCCGTCCACTGTGTCTGATAGTCGCGGGTTCGATTTCCTTACGGGACAAATCTTTGTGTGATCCACAATTATTTGTTCCGGCCTGGGTATTTGTATATGTGATTTTTTATGTTTGTGAACGCACCCACGACACAGGCATAAATCCTAGTGTGGGGCTACGTTTTTTTAAAAAAAAAAGAGTCTTTGCCTACCCCGCAATGGATTTGGTACGTAATATTATAGATAGGAGATAGGTGACTCGTAAATCCTGTATAATCCGAAAATGGCACTGACGCGTAGCCTGGAAATATGTAACAGCCATTAAAACCAAGAAATTTAAATTATTTCTTCAGTAAAAACCACTTAAAACAAGTTAGTTTTTTTTTAGAATATGTGTTACATTGTAAAAAGATACAAAATAGTTTTATGGGTTTAATTCGACATTGATAATTTGCCCACGATATGAAATGAAACGTGTTGAAAATGTGTTATTTTGTAAGGCATTGGGAGTCTATTCACTTATACTGGTCTCTAGTACAAGATAGAAAAGTGTTTACTACAGAAACTTTTGATTTTGCTAACAAACAATATTCGAGCTCGAAATGAAACTTTGCGACGTATCGAGAAGTTGAGTAAGTATAAATTGTAAAAATTACAAAAATAAAGTCAGCTGCTAATCAGCTAATAAGTTTCGTTTTGTTGTTAAAAATCAAAGCAAAACCACATATGAAAACTGTGAATATGGAAACTTAACCTTTTACGAGACTATTTCGTAGAAGGAAACGTCAATAATTTAAAGGTATTATTTATTTCCCGAGCACCAATAGCGACACAAAATGAGATTGATCTACGAGTGTATCTAATGCCTTGCTTATGGGATTGCTATAAATAGCGGTTTTGCAAATAACTGGACTAATGCGAAGAACCAACGCCGTGTCGAGTCGTGTGTTCTGTAAAACTCCATAGAATTTAGTACGCAGATGTGAAATTAGGCATAATGTTTGCTTAAGTTGAGCATCGATATTTTCTTTGTTATTAATATGGCGATTAATACCTTGGAGAAGGCATGGGATATGCCATACATATCCCCATATTAATTTCTCCATGGAATAACAGCTTTGACAGTTCCTTTGGACTCTACAGAATGACTCTACCCTTCGTTAGTCTTATGAATTTATTTTCTACTTTGATTTACATGCATTAAAATATTAATTAAACCACGAACCGGTTCGTTTTTAATGACACATTTTTTTATGTTAAGGGGATGAAGCCTGCTTGCTTTTTTGATGACTGTTAATTTGAATAAATTAACAAGCAAGTTTCTAGGTGAATACCTACATAGCCTACACAACCTGTAACCCAACTTCAGGGGCAATTTTGGTCTAATTTATATTGTAGCACAATAACGTAAACATAGCATATTATCTTTAAAATGAGAGTATGTGATATACATATTATGAATAGAATTATAATATAATAATAATAATATTAGCCCTGTTAAGAAACTGTCCCACCGTTGGGTACGGGCCTCCTCTTAAACTGAGAGGGTTTAGGCCATAGTCCACCACGCTGGCCCATTGCGGGTTGGCGAACTTCACACACCTTCGAGAAACTCTCAGGCATGCAGGTCTCCTCACGATGTTTTCCTTTACCGTTAAAGCAAGTGACAGATTATATTTAATACGCACATGCTTTCGAAAAGACAGAGGTGCATTAGTGTTATTTAATTTAAACTAAATAATACAAAAATCTAGGGAGTATTTAAAATTAAACCATTCTCAAGTGTGAAACATTGGGGTAGGGTATAATTACCATTATAATTATGTCTACTGTAGGAAGATGTATAATAATTAGTCAAGATTAGAATTACAAATTAATAGTTAAGATTTATTTTAACTTACCAAATTGCTGGCCTCTTACCTTAACCATTATAATTTGTATATAAAGTGATTATTATAATAATTTGCGTCAGTGTAACTTCATTATGAGTTAAATGATGAGAATTCATTTTGGAAACGAAACTTAAGAATATTATTTTTTATGGCAAATTGTAGAGTTCTAGAAGTGTTAACAGAAATATTCTAAAATTAGGTATAATATTCCTGGACACCGCTAATATATTGTACTTGGCTGTGAGCCAATAGAAAATTAAGAAAGTAGTAAACCAAAGTATTTTATTTTTACTAGTTTCTGCCCGCGGTGTCGTCCGTATTGACTTTAGACAGGAATCAAACATTTTTCTGGGATAAAATGTTGCCGTTTTTGCGTGATTAAATAAAAAATATCCAAATACAAACTTTCACATCTATAATTGGTAGGATAGCGTTATATAAATTGGATGGCAATAAAGTGGGTATTACAAAAAAAAATAGTCTTACTTAAATGCAAATAGTATATTATTTTTTTATCACCACATCTGCGTTGACATTCCGTCATAATCTATGCGTATTCTTCGGGCCGGCTCACATTGCTGCCTGCTTATGTAAGCCGGAGCGTCTTCCACTTTCGAATCAAGTTTATTGACACGGCAAGCTCGACAAATGCCCGCCGCTTCACAGTTACATTACTTCGGCGGCGTGCCGCTTTGATTCTCATACTGGCCGGGAACAAGACCAAGGACCTAATGGTGAGTCTACATCTGATAAAACACGGCTGTGTAACATTTATCAGTTGTAGAAGCTGAGTATCAAACTTGAGTGTTCACAACAATGTGTTGTTGCACGTTGTCCGTTGAAGGCAACGTTGTATAACACATAAGATGACAAAATTTAATCTTAAGATTAAATTTGGGATATTTCATGATTTTTTCTCACCTTTTAACAGAGGTTTTTAAGCTATGTAAACTCTTAATATAAAATTTCACACGCTTAACAATCAAACACTGATGATGAACGATTAAAAATAATTATTTACAAATAATCAAGTTTTGTTAAGTTTTTGAAATTTGCTATAGTCTGATATCGTATTTCATCGGGGCGGTAAATAAAATCAGTTCATAAATTAATCGGCAAACAATTTATCGTATTATGGTGTTTTATGTTAATTTTATGTATGGTCCGCCCCCAACCGTATTAATTTTAAAGAAAAAAAGCACTTATTATGTTTTTTATTAACTATAAATCTAGTAGTGTAGACTTTGTCGCTCAATCGTATTTCCTAAATGCTGACTAATCACTGCTTCGTCTCCTTTCCTTCAGTAAATCGGTGCGGTTTATGTACGATGAATGTTTAAGATATCACTGATGTTCATACCGTATTTGTGTAATATTGGTATTGAATTATGATTGTCAAATGTAGGCGTTTCTGTTTGTAAAAGTACAGTAAACGTGCGAACTACATGCGCAACATACGGTTACTTGCTCAAGCAATGTTGCGTTACATGGGTGATCACCTGACTCGTGAACTTATTTACTCGGTCGTTTATGCAAATGAAACTAGCTCGTGCAAGTGCCTCAACTCGTACTAGTTACTTGCATTGTGTATGCTTTTTAAGTATGAATATTTTATAATTTTTTCAAGCGGAATTTTTGGCCCTAATCTTGAGTTTGAGTTTTTAATAAAAAAATCAATTCGTAAGACCATGCGTCTTTTGAAAAAATATTATGGGTTTCTAAAGACCTTTAATTTAATAGAGCTATACATTTATCATTATTAGGTCTTTATAGGAAGAACTGATTGATTAACTGATATGACCAAGTAGTTTTACTTTAAATATGACCCGTCAAAACGGGTTTATTCTAAATGATTACAAAATAGTGGTAGATATTTTTTTTTGGAATTTAAACAATTCAGTAGATATTATAAACATCTACAGATAGATTTACCTATATAATTTCTATAGGATTAAATGTCAAAGCTTTTGAAAATATGGCCGCGTAAATTAAGCACCGCAGTTGACAAACGAACTAAATTTATATACTACTTAATACAAAAATAAATATGTTTACAGCTTACCTACTGCAAAGTACTATTATATATCAGTGACAACATGATTTACTTAACCAAATAAAGTAATTAATTACCTATAGTTTAAAATATTTATCGATATTATAATGCAATCAATTGAATTCATTTAATATCGTGTTGATTTATTTAAATAATCATTATGATGATAATATGAAATAAATATAAAAAAAGCAAATGCACTGACGGCTTGGTCCAGTAATTAGGAGCTTAAGCCGCCCACTGGATCAAGGAGTCGTGGGAGAAAAATCTTTGTGTGACCCACAAATATTTGCTTCGGTCTGGGTATTTGTCAATGTGAATTTCTTATTTATAAACGCAGCCACGACACAGGAATAATTCCTAGTGTGTTTCTTTAAAAGACAAATAAAAACAGTCACGCCGACATTCCGGGGTAGACAGTAGTTATACTACATTTCGCCGACAATGTTAGCTTTCAATGTAAATGGGAGCACGCCTACTGCCATTACATCGGTCTTTTTAGCTGTGCGTAAAATCATATTCGGCGCTAATAATTGGCAAGTATTTTCAATACCGGAGCTTTTACACTAGCTTTTAAGTGCTTACCGCAAAGTGTGCTTTAGCTGTACTCAAACCACTTAACAATACTCGTCAATAATATACCTTCATAATATCGAATAGAACAAACATATTAGTATTATGATCGTGTTAAGGGATCACTAGATGAGTTGTGAAAGCGGAACTCTTCTGAATTCCATAGAGTACGTACATTAGTTCGTTTGTCTGTCTGTGGACCCTTAATTGTATCTTTTATGCAAGTTATCACAAAAAAAAAAACAGTTGTAAGCACTTTACAGAAATTCAAACCGTTTCAATCAAGTAACAAAAAAAGATATCTACCAAACAGTAAATTACCCTTGCTTTTAGAATCTAGAATGCAATACCGGTTCAAGCTGGACTGATGGATTAAAATTAGTTACTATGCCTCTTATTATACTTATTACTGCTGCAACTTCTATCACTATCTGTCATCATGACAAATCCATGTGTAGGCAGAGAATACGGAGTTCCAACAGGTTATTTCCTTACAGACCTCTCTCGCTTTCTTTACTCCTATATTTCGCATCTTATACTCTCGCTAGTTACGGAGGCTCTTGATTTGCCCGTCAGATAAGACATGGTCTATTTAGTCATGGTAAGATAGTGTAGGTCTTCCCTGGTATTTATATCCTTCCATTATTGCTTTATATATATCTTTTGTGTTTCTTTCTTCTCTGATAGTCATCAGAAGTCGGAAGAAAGATACAATATACTAATATATTGTTTCTTTTATATTTCTTCATAATATATATCATAATATAAATTGGGAAAATATAATAAGTTGCACCTCGTTAGTTAATATAAGCAGCCTATACAACTCACACTTTGCTAGTTTTAGATAATATGATTGACGTTTGTACAAGCCGTGTTTTGTGATCTTACGATAGGTACTCGTACAATTTTGCAAATCATTTTACAGTTCATTGAGCTAATTTTTCAACTCGTCTGACATATTTTATGGAAATACCAGGAGATTGAACCGTATTGTAACTGTTTTATGAAATTGCATGTCTTTGGTGTATTAGTTTTCAAGAAGTCTGGATTGGAAATCCTTTAAGAATGACTTGTGGTAATCAATTATGGACTTCAGTTCTACGTAAAGGTTTGCTGCAAATTACTAGATTTTAATTTTCATAAGCAATCTGTCAATACTAACTTCCTAATCGCCCCTTGTACTTGATAATAAAACTCTATAGCACTAAATGGGAAGGTTATATAGATATTTAGTGAATTATATTACTGTGATTCTTAAAAAGAAGTTTTTACAATTGAGATCACCAACGTTATTATATGTTCTTCGTTGGCTGAATTAGATTATATATGAGGATGATAGTTTTCATACTACGATATTTTTTTATATATGTCGTATCCTATTATTTGAAGATCCTATTTTAATGGAATGGCGAGCAGTTATTTTCATTTCAGTAACCTTGTAATCTTATCATAGACAAACTATGATTGCTTGAGTGTGTTTAGTTGTGAAGCGATGACAGATGACATCAGTCAGATGACGTATCGCTGATGACAGATAGTCGATGTAAGATGGCGGACGGCGCTGCGTTGTTAGTCTATTAGCAACGGGGCAAGCGCTCAGACGTGTCGTGGAGCAGCTAACCTCACTGCATTCCATGTAACAATAATTATCTACAACTATTGACCCCAGTGTTATTTCAAGATTTCCTTTATGTTCGGCCACCATGCGGACGACTATGAAAATGAAGATTAATCCACCTTTCACCGCTACAAGCATTGAAACGGCCACCCAGAAAACCAAAGCGCCTTTATATAAAATAATAATAATATAAGCCTATACTGTCTCACTTTGACAAATCCCTTCCCTCACTTATAGGGATGAGTCCAATTATATCAAATACTTGGATCTTTTTAATATTGACAAGACTAAGATATATTTCTACTAAGTGTACTAGATTAATTGGTAAAAGATTTATTAATGTTCTCTATGATTCTTCAGAATACTCCTCGTAATGACCAAGGTTGTAGAAGGGCCGGTAATTGCCGGGAAATCCTACAAAATATCCGGACCCATAATTGGGGTTGCAACAAGATAACGACATAGTTGCTTAGTGATTTACTGTTTATCTACCAACGCCAAACATTACTAGTTCATCAAACTCTTTGGCATATTATTAGTTTTTATGCTTCGTAAATTACTGTTGCACTGAATTCATTTGTTGGAGTTATTTAAGGGGAAGTCAAAGAGGAATGTTGTCAATTATTTTTAATTTATAAAACTTGTGTGATTTCGATAATAATATGTAATGTTGTGAAAAAATAACCATTATATATTCTTATACGTGCAGGATTTAAGGTAATTGAAACAAAGTGATAAAGCGTGGCTTTTCGATTTCCCTCAATGCGCGATTGGTATGTAAAGTATCCATTGCTTAACTATCCAGGGTGGGGTACTTCATCAATTTCATTATCATCGTTGTCATCAAGTACATCAGGGAGTTGAATTAATTTAGAAATTCAATCTTGCAAACGTGATTATGCATCTCACTGGACATTGGAAAAATACACTTAAAATTAGTGTGAAGAAGAATTCATTTGTTTTCTTGAACTCTTGAAAATCTGTCAAAATTCTACTGACAGTAGAATTTTGACAGATTTTCAACTATCTCCAATAAATGAATTCAGTGCAACAGTAATTTACGAAGCATAAAAACTAATAATATGCCAAAGAGTTTGATGAACTAGTAATGTTTGGCGTTGGTAGATTTTCCATACAAAATATGTCAAAATTGTCTCCGTAGTAAGAAGGGAAAAATACAGATATCTGCTTATTTGGTTGACTCTTATAAGATGTTTACCTAAGTGGTAAGGTAATCCAGGTAAATATATTTACATTTGTTTTTACTTTTTAAAAACGTAGCCCCCCACGAGGAATAATTCCAAATCGTAGGTGCGTTTATAAACACGCAAATCACAAATACAAATGTATTATATGCAGGGTGCTCTTCTCATAGTCGTGCAATTAACTGTTAATCGGTGACTATTTTGAATTATATTTTGATCATTATAGAGACGGACATAAATCTTACAAAATTTAGTAGAGACCAAGAATACGGATATCAGTTGAACGCGATTACACACGATTCTTTAACACAGTCAATGTTTTGTGCCAACGGCTACAGATTAAAATCAACACTGCTGTTTTGTTATGAGAGAATCCTGAGAATATATTTTTTCACGTATTCTCTATCTATCTATATCATCACGCCAGATCCCTTACGGGGTAGGCAGAGAGTACAGAGTTCCAACAGGCTCTTTCCTTACATACCTCTCTAGCTTCCTCAACTCTCATAATTCGTCTCATACACGCTCGCCGGTTACGGAGACTCCTGACTTGTCCTTCAGATAAGACCCGGTCTATTTGGTCATGGTAAGATAGTCTAGGTCTTCCCCGGTACCTACATCCTTCCACTTTCGCATTGTATATCAGTTTTGTCATTCTTTCTTCGGACATTCTTTCTATATGCCCGAACCAACGGAGCATACCCTTTCTCATCTTTACACCGATACTCTCTTTCATACCTATTTGCTTTCTTACTACGTTGTTGCGAATACGGTCGGTCAGCTTCACTCCGCACATCTTCCGCAGAGCTCGCATTTCCACCGCATTTATCCTACTTTCATTCTCCTTCTTACATACCCAGCTCTCGCTGCCATATAACAGCGTTGGGACAAGCATTCCATTATGTATGGCCAGCTGCGCCTTTCGGCTTAAGTGCCGGCTCCCAAGTAGCTTTCCCATCGCGCCATTCACTCTGTTCCTTGCACTCACTCTTCTCTCTATGTCAGCGGTGTATTTTCCATCCTTACTGAATGCGCATCCAAGATATACAAACTCATTCACTTGCTCCAGCACATCGTTCCTAACCACAATCCTTGTATTCGTTCTGGTTTCTTCCCGTTCAAAAACCATAATTTTGGTTTTCTTCACATTCAAATGTAAGCCATTTTTCATGCAGTCGTCTTTCATAACTGTGACTAGTGATTGCAGATCAGTGGCTGTTGGCGCTATCAAAACCGCGTCATCTGCATATAGTAGATGATTTACCACTAGATCACTCATTTGTACACCTTCATTCATCACTTTCAGTCTTTGAAGACTTTTATCCAAATATATTATAAACAGTCTAGCAGACAACACGCAACCCTGCTTGACGCCGATTTCAACGTCAAACCAGGGTGACATGTTACCACCCACCCATATGCATGCCTTGCAGTCCACATAAGTGGACTGGACTGGCCCGCAGCAGAGTGCCATTTATACCATACTCAGGCAAAATGTCCCAAAGTCTCATTCGCACAACTCTATCAAACGCCTTCTCCAGATCCACAAAACCGCAGAAAACCTTCCGGCCCACTGCCAGATGCTTCTCTACGATGTTGCGAAGGGAGAAAACTTGATCCGAACGGATGTTCGGATCAAGTTTTCTCCGGAAGAGGATTCTTCCGGACCTGAAACCCCCTTGTGCCTCACACAACATTCCATCGGACTTGTCGCGCATTTTCCTTTCAACAATTTTACCATACACCTTGGCTGCCAAGCTGATCAAACTAATGGCTCTGTAATTGGCGCAGTCATATTGTGAACCCTTTGTACAACGGTACAATGACTGCGCGGCGCCAATCTGTAGGGACCCTATCGGTCCTCCAGTAAATATTTGCAAGGACCCGAAAGGCGTCCCGGACGCAAGTTCCACCATATTTGATCATCTTGGCAGATATCATGTCTATTCCCGCAGCTTTACCATTTTTCATACTTCCTATCGCCCATTCAACTTCTTCCATAGTGATGCCCTCTTTTGATTCCGGTGCCACAAACTGGTCTCTGGGCTCGTCTGTGGCACCAGTATCCGGGGCATCTCCATGAATTTCTCCAAAATATTCACTCCACCGGTTTAATACAGCTTGTGTATCTGCAAGAATGTCACCATCCTTAGACTTAATCCTTTCCTTTCTGGAACCTGACGAATCACCTCGAGACTTTCTCACTTTGCTCCAAAAGAGTTTAGTGTTGTTCTCGAAGTTCTTCGCCAGCCTCTCCTCCTCAATCGCACTGGCTCTTTCACGCTTTTCTTTCACTAAGGTTTTGGTGGCATTCTTGCATTGCAACTCCGGATCCCACCATGCATCACCTTTTGCTGTAATATGCTTCTTTGAGCAACCACATACTTTTTTCGCGGAATCTACTAAAATCTCTTTCAGGCTATTCCAGCATTCATCTACATTTGGGTCCGAAGAACCTACTGCCAAAAGCTTGTCCCGGACTCTGTCTTCATACATTCTTCTCACGCTCTCATCTTGCAACTTTTCAACCTTTATTCTTTCAAGGTCTCCGAAGGGGATACGCTCTCGCCAGTGCCTCCACTTCCTGAAAAAAAAAAAACACCGTCACGCCTATATTCCCCAGAGGGGGTGGCAGAGGTGTACTGAGTACACCCACGTTTCGCCGACGATGTTAGGTCCCATGTAATAGGGGGCGAGCCTATTGCCATATACCGGGCACAATTCCAGACTCCGGACTCATACTGGGAATTTTTCGTTAGAAAAACTACAATTGTCTGACCTAGGATTTGAACCCAGGACCTCGTGATCACAAAGCGATGCGCTTTGCCACCAGACCAACGAGGCAGTCACTTCCTGAAGAGACCACTAAACCGCGCAACTACGAGATAGTGGTCTGATTCAAGAGTGGAGCGTATTCTCCTTCTCTCTATTTCCCTCTTTTGTTACTTAATATCTTCTTTATCTACATCTCTTACGTGAATGCTCTTTTCAGAGTAATTGAGAATGTAGGGATAAGAGAAAAAATAGATCATAATTTTTCCAGGCTTTCAATCGAAACGCTTACATGGTTCAATAATTAATTGTGAGAATATATAGCTATTTTAATGGACTAACTTATCACAAATCTCATATTATCACATTATCTCCTCAGAATTAAATAATAGCTGTATTATTAATTCATGTTAATTTGATACCAATTATTTATATTTTATTATGTTAATTTGTACCTTAAAATTAAGTTCGCATATTTACTATTGTACGGAATACCCTAAAGATACTCCGGTATATACTGTACGGCACGCATATTTTTCTAAAGTGTATGTCATCTCGCTCGCACCATAGACTTAGTAAACAATAATGAACGTGACCACGCGCTCTCTCTATGACGTAATCTTACTACACTCGTCGCCAAAACCCATGGCAGGTAAGTCATAAAAAATTAACGTTAAAGTTACATACATACGTATATCTCGCTTACACGCAATCATTTTTCTGAGCACAATATAGTCGATACCGCTCCCACGTTTTTCGACCGCGTCTACCACGCATTTTGGCGACGAGTATGTTCCTAATAAACGTATTTTTACCTCGTTAATGAAAAATTAAAAGCAGTATTTGTAAAGCAGTAGTAGAATTGTAAACAAATCTGATACCATCAACAGTAATTAATATATCGCTTAGGTGTTCCGGACAAGCGTATAAAAATACTTTCGAATTGATTAATGTGGCAACTACGGCGGTCACCACGCAAATAAGCCGTATTTGTGTTTTGGGTCGTTGAACCCCGCACGGGTGAGAGAATAGTTTCAGTTACTACGAGATTGTGGCGTTACAACAATTGTGCATCAATGGTTTATATTTAGAATGGGTTTTGTCTATGATTTAAATAGCGCGGTGGATACCATCTCAGGTCAACAGTAGCCATCTTGTATTTAAAAATGAACGTTGAAATTAGATAACCAGTAGCATTAGAATTTTAAACTAAAGAGTAAATAACAATACGGGAAATAATGTTCTCCTACTTCTAATATAACATGGTAGGAATAAATAAAACGGACATTTTACACCGTCAAAGGTATCTTTCGAATTTTTCACCCATTATCTATAAAATCGAGCTGCATCTACAAATACAAATTTTACATTTCAGTCTTAAGGTTAAATAATCTCTATTGGACTAGTTAAAAAAAGTAGTCACGATTAAATCTTATATTAAGTAAATAGTAAAAAAAACTATAACTCAAATCAATGGCCGACCGACAAAGTGAATACACATGTGCATCTTTTACACAAACATATTAATGTAGTCAATCCTATGCATGTCAGAGGTATACTAAAGATTTCGACATATTTCAAACTGCCTAAGTTAGTGGATTGTAACCACTATTATTATTAAACTTTTGACACTATAGGAGTCTTCCCTTCGACAGCTTCGAAGAAAGTGATAATTTCATTTTTACTTTATAAAATAGCTTGTGTTAGATATCTGCAACGTGGGCAACGTTAATTGATCAATAAAAGCCAATAAGACGCACTTCGAAAATGACGTGAAAGGGTAAAATATAAACCTATGGTTTTTTTGTAGGTCTAGTCCAATTATTGTGTCTTATTAAATGGTTAAAACCAACACCTTTATATGTTATTCCCGAGTAAATTAAAACTCTTTTACACGTAGGTACTGGAAACATGCAAAATCGCGTCAAATCGAAAAGTTAATTGTTTTCTGCGAGCTTAGCCTAAAAAATTTGATGTTAGAGTCACGCCAGTGACTAGGTGTGCTGTCACGTTCATGTTTATTTAATAACTTGTAGTATGAGAAGGATGCCATATCAACTCGCAAGCATAACGCTAACGTCAAGATTTTTAAGCAAACCCTTCTGATTGGTCTAAACATACCTAGGTATATTACGATACACCCGATTTTATCTTAACTTCCAGCATAAAAGTATCTACCCATAATAATATAATAGTTATATATACAATCGTCCGCGGCAGAAGCGTGTTTGTAAAGTAGACTGTAATCGTTAGTCACTGACATCGAAACGCATAGGCCAGTGAAATCGAATAGAAGTGACACGCTTTTGATTTTAAAATTGCATTCAAAGATTTGAAGTTGACAGAGCTGTCAAGGAAACAACTTGGACAAATATACAACTTCATTAAACTATACACTATACACATATAATATGCTGCTTGTGGGGACTGGTCCATCCGTAATCGTTTGGACTCTTACTTTTTAGAAATAACATCATTAGTCTTAACTATTTAACTAAACGTACTCACACAAAAAAAGTAAGAGAATTAAATAATAAAGACAAGACTGCTGAGTTTATCGCCGGATTTTCTCAGTGAAGGCTGCGTTCCGATCCGGTGGTAGCTTAATAGTTAGATTAGATAAAAAAATGTAAACTAATAATTTGTAAGTACCCACAGGGTTTATGAAAATAAATTATTTGAGTTTGAGTTTATAAATTATGTTTTTTCTTCTCACATATCATTCCGCAAATTATGTAGTTTCCATACTTAGCCAGGTTTGCATGTTTAGTTTCGATAGGAGAGCAGTTAAGAATGTTCTATTTCCGTGTTATAGAAATACGTTATTTAGCTGGTAGATGACCATGTTTTAGAGTTAATTACATAGTTTTCTATATTATATTATAGCGATAAGTAACTTCACTAAAATTAATAATTAAATGCTTCCTGAGGCTGCTTTATTTTTAGTGACATCTGGTTTATTATGTTCGAGTATTAGGGATATTAATGCAGTTCTGTATAGCGGTTATATGCAACATATATTTTCACTCTATTCCTTCTCTCTGCTTGCCCTACAACAATACTTTCAATTAAATCAATTGAAACACAACACGCTTATTGCCATAATTCTATAATATTCAGTTTAGTTTATAAGTCAAAACGGCAGTATACTCCAAGTTTGGTTCAACTACAGAGATTAGCATAACAAGTTTATAAATAATGTACGACTGTCATATCTGTCAACAATCTCATAAATAATATAATTATTAATATAAATATGTACATCACATATGCAAATTTATTTCAATGTCGTATAAAATTAACCATAAAACACCGG
The DNA here is from genome assembly GCA_905147815.2 of Phalera bucephala. Classification (NCBI taxonomy): domain Eukaryota; kingdom Metazoa; phylum Arthropoda; class Insecta; order Lepidoptera; family Notodontidae; genus Phalera; species Phalera bucephala. The sequence continues at coordinate 16,820,649 of LR990612.1, forward strand.
CACAGTTTCGATGATTGTTTTATTTGTCAAATAAGTAGTGTCATAAAATATGATATTCATTATCCATTCTGTTATTTAAATCATCTTTGGTGGCATCTCGAAAGCGTACGGAGCGTGTAGGCATTTACATAGATCGCGCCCACTCGGATTCATCCACCGCGATTTTTACTCAGATACAAACTATTACGCGGCCAAGTTGTTATGTTAATAGAACACGGGGTAATTGTAGGCCGACCGGGGGCTTTTTAACTTGAAGGTGTATCATTTCACCCGTAGAGACAGGTTCCGAGGCCGGAATGCGCGCCGTGCGGTACACAGGGTTGCCATATTTGGTTTGAAATTCGTATAATAGTGGGTAGACTGTGATACAATTACAGGATGCCTATGTGCCTAATAAATACTATATTAGCACAAAGGCCTTTCTTTTTTTATATTATTATGGTTTATTTATAGAATAGTTATGTATCATGGATGCAGGCAGCCATGGCGATTATGGTGACCTACAGGCTCCTTAAATATCTAATCTCATTTATTCAGATTATAACTGGACAGATTCTTGAGAAATATAATCACTTATTATTTCATACACAATCTGCAGTAGTCCAATAATTTTACTTTTTAACTTTTATGAAATCCGAAATAAGAAAAAGTGGTGCCATATACTACACTATTTCTGGCTGCATATGGAGAAAAGTAGGTACCTGAATTAAATAAATCATACAGGCCGAACAGGCAACCTCTATACAGAGGTCTCTGGAAGAAACAAGGCCCAGTGTCAGCCCTGGTCGTTCACCAGAGGTTAATAAAGCGCGCACTTGCTTGCTACTTTATTGCTTTTTGTGGTCATAAATAAAAACGCTTTCGAGAAAAAACAATTTATGCTTTATCGAGTCTGTCAATTTCGGTGTCCGGGACGTTTGTATATATTTATCGGGAGTAAAGTACGATATTATTTTAGTTAAAGTGTCCCTTAATTGAAAATATCGCTTTTTAAACAACATAAATATTTTTCATTATTCTGATTAATTCCTACGCTGAATAATTAATATTGAAGATTGCTGAATGAACAGCTTAACTTTTTTAAGATCCATTCTCTTACGAATTTCGTTAGTTGTTCTTTCAAAGAGGAATGTTAGTTTATATAGACTGAATTAAAGATTAATTAGGTACTTAACATATATTCAGTACACCCACTTTTTCGCCGACGATATTAGGTCCCAACGTAATAGGGAGCGAGTGAAAAATTATTGTTACTCTACGAAATTCTTTTTAAAATAATAACCGAAGAAATGTTACGTGTACATGTAATGTTAAGGGTATATAATAAATTGGATAGACAATATTGTCTCGAATGGAGCGGGCCTACGCGATGTCGTAGCAATCGTAGGCGTTCGCGTCACGCTTACGTCATCGCCCTTCGTGCTACGGGTTTTACAAGCAGCCCACGCCCCCACATCTGAACTACCTACTCAAACTCAATATTTTACTTACAGACATACATAATTGGATGAAATATATTTGGAATCCTGCAAGCTGCAATATTCCCACATTGGTAAGTAAATAATGCAATTTACTTGCACGAATAAATATTATAAATAATATTTTAATATACAATAAATAAACAAACCCATAAAGAAACATATAATGAATGTGAAAATTCAAATATTTGATTATTTTATTCAGTCATAACACTTTTAAAACTAATCATTAAAGCATCAAACGTCTAATATATAAATACTGTGACATTTTATATTAGAAATATGTCTTACAATAATTTAAAGTTTTAAACCATAAATTGTACAGATATTTAACTCTATTTAACACATTCGTCAGTTTCCTAACATGATGTTCCCAAAAAGGTAATAAAGAAAATATTGATAATTCATAACTAATGAGTTATAACTTCAGCTATACAAATTCTATTTGATAGGAATGTTCCTATCAAATAGAGTAAAGTAGAAAAAATACTAAGTAAGTACCGCAAAGCCTACAAATTTTAGAAATAAATAAAATCACGGAAGTATATTTTATTACTATAAATCCCCCAAGATAGCCTAAGTCAAACAAAAAATATTCTACTAAATGTGCATAAATGTGTGTATAAAATACAACAACGCGTTTTTTCGAAACATTAAACAATGGCAGGCAAACGTATATAAGAATCTCAGATGTTTATTATATCATCATCATCACCAGCCCGTGTTAGTCCACTGCTGGACGTAGGCCTCTCCCATGGCACGCCACTGAGCTCGATCTTCAGCCGTCCTCTTCCAATCCCTGTTTTTTATATAGTATCATTCTATCCTCCCAGAAAGCCAAATTCAAACAAACATTATTCTACTAAAGTGTCATAAAAATGTACAAATTATATTTCGGTAATATGTATAACATACAACAACGCATTTCGTCAAAACAATAAACATTAGCAGGAAGACGTATTATAAGAATCCCATAAATTTATTGTATAGTATTATTCAATCACCCCAGAAAGCCTAATTCAAACAAAAAATATTCTACTAAAGTGTCATAAAAATATTCCCATTATATTCCGGTAATACGTATAAAATACAACAACGCGTTCTGTCGAAACATTGGCAGGAAAAGGCCTAGAATAGCGCGCTCACAAGCACCGTGACGGATTGGTCACCATGTCTTTCAAATCGCCGTTTCAATTGTTGTGAACTGGTTACTACTTAATATTTGTGTTACCAAATTTCACTGCCCACGACTCTGCCGCGTATGTACCGTAAGTGGTATGGTTCGCCGAGATACAATCAAATGGACTTATGCTTACTAGAATGAACTTTCTAAACCATATTTTTGTGCCGTACAAAACATTTCTTTGCGTCTCCTTATTGTTCGCATTATACTTTAGAACACGCGTAATGATTAATAATTGTTTGATTAGCGTTGGTGTTTTCGAAAGCTTTATTAAAACCGTCGTCAACCTGCGATTATGAAGATAAAACGCGTCCAATCTCCCCTAAATTGTGGGTGGTAAGATAACACCGCACTAGGTAAATATTTCCCGTGATAAATGCTTTACTTACCTGTCGCGACCGCGCCGCGAGTTTCAATAATAACCGTGATATTGCGATGATACGGACTGGAAAAACTCGTTCGGCGGATGTCGATATCCTTAACGTCCACGAATCGACGATTAATCCGTATTGTAGTTTGTTCCTGTTCGTATACATTACTTGCGGGATGTGTGTTGCGTAAGAGTAGAGCCGAATGGAACGAGTGTTGTATAAGTCACAAATTTTAAGGATCGAAGTGTACTTGGTGTACGAATGGGTTGCGGCGACCTTAGTGCGTTGCCTGTGAGCGGCTTTCATTCATGCTGCCTGGGGCCACGTTCCACACGAGATCTCATCTTCCAATTACCGACCGTATTCGGGTGTTCTGCCCGTGATTTTTGTGCATTCGGCTCAATATCTCTATTTATATAATATACATTTTTTTTCCAACAGTATGGTTCTAGTTCGATGTTGATGTGTGTATGTGAAACAGGCTAGATAATGGGCCTATTGATGTATTGTTTACTTTTATTTTGCTGAAATGATGGTGTTAAGACTGGTGAATTGTTATAGTTATTGCGGAAACACGCGAAATAGCGCCGAATTGCCGTGACAAAGCATGCCAGAGGTTAATCGTCGAAGTCGAAATCATATTGTATTAACTATCCTATTTACTATAGAGTTTCGGGTAAGCAAACAGGATCATTCCCAAATATTAAATCCGGTCCACTGAGTTTAGGAATCTGTGACTATCGAACCGACGTCCGCGGAAGACGGTTAGCGCCACATACCAAAGACAGGTTACTATTTTCGAGGGCCAGTCGAGTTGGTCGAGTATTGTGCCTGTCGGTGTATTACACAAACAATACTGAGCGCAATCGCTCAGCGTTTCACAATTGTGGGTTCGCCGACCGACACCAATACCTAAATTAATTTTCTTTTCGGTCCCGCGTCGCCGCCACTCATTGTTCAATTTGTGACTCCGATTTTGGAGCACCGATGTGACATGGAATCCGTCTAGAAAGTAATCTCTAGCGTTCACGGATTTGCTTTCCATTGCTCAACACGAGCGCAAAAATATCTTTACATAATTAACCTATTATAAATCATCGTGTAAGTTTAAAAGCTTGTCTCGCTTAAAGTTTTTGTGTATGATAGCACTAACCAGTTCGGGTTGCTTAAACACACGAGCGTGACATTTTATAACTGTAACAAGGTCATTTACCGTTCATATTGGGGAATTACCATATAACACAGACCTCTTCGGTGTGCATGGTCAAAACGAAGATCTTTGATGGATTCGAATGTCAGAGTGAAGGTCTGATGCATTGATTTTTATATCCGTTTGCGATTCGCACGTGGTTGTAATGCCGAAGCGGTGGTACACAATAAACTTAAAAGATATATAAGATTATTATCGCTGTTTTTATTTGAGAGATTAATCAATATCGTTGCTACATGTATCACTTCTTAGCGAGTATTATTGAGATTAATGAAACCAATTTAATTGATATCTGCTAATTGGAGGTCTGCTTACCGTATAAGGAGTTCGATAAAGAACTTTTCACCTATTAATCGATTAGCGAACAAACCGATACTCGGTACAATTCTATGGGAATCTAATACACGCCCTTTCAAATTGCTAGTTCGATATCATGATCGCATTTCGATCTATCGGGTCCGTATTTACAACGCTGCGAATCGGACATCAGAGGCGGCATAGTTCGGATTCCCGTGTGATTGGTGGAATTATGGTGCTTTCCCAGCGATTTGTCGGTTGCGTCGTCGCAGGGAGCGCTGCCTACGTGATCTGTGCTTGCGACATTTTGACAATCCGCAGTTTACGTAACGGTGCCGAGGCGGCGCACTCGCTACGTACTTCTTTTGAATTGTCCGGACTTGTATCTTTTCCGGGATGAGACATTTGAATCTTTGGCTCTTCTTTTCGGTTATTTAAATATCTATTTTTATTTAATGAGTGCGTATGAGACGAACTATGGGAGTGGAGGAAGCCAGAGAGGTATATAAAAAAAGAACCTGTTGGAACTCCGTACTCTCTGCCTACCCCGCGAGGGAGTTGGCGTGATGATATAGATAGATAGATTTTTATTTAACTTGGAATGTTTGTATGCCTGTCTGTATTTCTAATTCAAATCTTGTGATCCATGTTTAAAGCACTTTGGGATATAAGATTGAGCTGAAATATGGCTCACGTATGTAAGATTTGTGATAACGTAATAATATGGTGTCATGGAGCTGGTCTGATCATGGAGTCGGAAGGTGGCCATAGGAGAATAGGAACTATACTACGAAACCCCCTCGTGTTTAGGCTTGTCAGATTAGTATTGATAAGTATTATGCAACCAGATAGTGTTCAGGGTCTGATGATGAAGCCGAAAGGTGGTCAATGGAACAAGTCAGTGTCAAGTACTAAACACAACCCCGCCGTGTTTGAGCTCGTTGAATTTATCTTGAAGAGTACTTAATACCCGAATGGTGTCCAAGGTCTGATGATAGAGCTGGAAGGAAGCTATAGCAACTCCTCAACTAAGCAAGATCTTCGTAGCGCTTTTGTTATAAAAGTTTGTTTTTAAAAAGTTACTTTGAAATTAACTACTTTTTTTTTTAGTTGTTTAAAATTTTATCTTCCTTTAAGTAAATAAATGGAATTTAAATAATTACTATATAGTGGCATATTTTTTTTAATAAAATTGCATGCTTTTATTGTATGTGCAAAATTATTTTACTATTTTTTTTTTGTGGGAACTTGTATCTTATCTTAAATGACTATGATAATTAATTAATGTATCTTATTCGTAATTACTACGAGTTAACGTGTGCCGTTACTATTAAGTATCTTAGAATTGATATTTTGTAGGAATAAAACTCGAATTGAAAACCGAAGTCTTGGTATATTATGAAAAAAAGTATGTATTTGTTTTGGAGCTTATTTGTAAATTGTGTACAAGTTTCAACTATATTAAATAAGCAATATTCACCTTTATAACACACAGTATTCGTAATTTGACACAAATTGTCGGGTAACAATACTTGTTCTATTTCTGGTTGTTATTCAATGGAGCTGGATTTACTTATTGAAATGAAACTCTTTCATAATGAATACGATCATTAGTTGTTATATCTACACTAGTAGTTTATGCAATAGTCCTGTTATTCTGGACTACAGAGTTGTTGTATTTCTATATATAACAAATCAACATCATCGTATGACGGTGTATTTCTAATAATGCGAACCACGATCCATCAAAACTAAATTTCAGAGTGGAGGAGCCATTGTTTAGCCTCTGGTGTCAGCTGGTGTAGCCCCTCAAATCCACCGCTGAATTTACGAGTGGGACAGTACTCCACGACAAGCGTATACATAGTCCTTCCTATATAACAAATAAATATTATATACACAGCACCCAGTGTCATAACACTATATAGTACATACATATATTCGTAATTTTATAACGTATATGGTTTGAGTATTTAACATTAACACAAGTAGGGTTATCTAAAGAACAACTCAAGAGTCTCCGTAACCGTTGAGCTTGTATGAGACGAACTATGAGACCACTCTGTGAGCGAGCGTGTATGAGAGGAAGCCAGAGAGGTACGTAAGGAAAGAGCCTGTTGGAACTCTGTACTCTCTGCCTACCCCGCAAGGGATCTGGCGTGATGATATAGGTAGATATATAGACAAGTAGGGTTCGTTGTTTTTACACTTAGGTCTCATGTATGAGTACAGTTTGAGTATTTTCTGAATTCGGCTGAGGAACATGTAGAGTGTAATATAATACATTCGTATCACGGATATCTTTATACACATTCCGATTAAACAGTTTCACTTAGGGCTTTCGAGATTAAAATTAGGACCAACTCATCACCTTTTCAATTTTACAATAATAATGGATTGTAACGAAGCGTCCAGGTTGTAATTATTCATAAAACATTACACATGTAACATATGAAAAATCGTTTAATTTTTATTATACTACTACTTTTTTCGAATTGCTGATAAAATTACTTTTGGTATAAAAGAGCACATTGCTAAATAAATATCATAGTTTAGCAGATAGATCATTAACGGCAGCTAATAGTGGATTTAAAATTCATGACAATGAAGTCACATGTGTAATCATTGTGAATTAATATTATAATTTCATTATATGAGAATTAATAAAAGTAGCAATCATTTCTAAAATACTTTGATGTTAGCGAGTAATCGTGCTGTCACGTTCAAGTTTATTTTGTTAATTTGTAGCGTGACAAAGATAGCATATCAACTCGCTAGTGTCACGGTAATGTCGATCTTTTTGTGCTTAGCTCTTAGAGTCGCCAGCGCCGCTCAGCGACGTGTGCCATTGTTACATGCGCAAGCGTTTGCTTACATCAAAACAAACGGAGAAAGTAACTTTATTTTGTATATGCGACCGCCGCGCAATATTTCCTGCTTCCTCATGACGAAATTCTATCGTATTATCTGGCGTGATGATATAGATATATCATCACGCCAGATCACTTGCGGGGTAGGCAGAGAGTACAGAGTTCCAACAGGTTCTTTCCTTACATACCTCTCTGGCTTCCTCCACTCTCATAGTTCGTCGCATACACGCTCGCCGGTTACGGAGACTCTTGACTTGTCCTTCAGATAAGACTCGGTCTATTTGCTCGTGGTAAGATAATCTAGGTCTTTCCCGGTACATCCTTCCACTGTATATCTGTTTTGTCATTCTTCCTTCTGACATTATTTCTATATGCTCTATCCAACGGAGCATACCTTCTCACGAAAATATTTGCAAATGAAAATAGAAAATTAACAATAAGGGTGTGCAAACCTATAAATTTTTTACAAATATGTATTTTGGTTTATGTAACATATAATTAATATATTTATAAAAAACTGGGGGTTAGATGTAATGTGCGTTATAGTAGTCTAACTGCCTGATTGGTCTGATGAAGTATGGTACGGCTGGCAATAACAAAGTCTTAGGTTGGAATAAAGTATTTTTGAGGTTGATGTATCGGTTGTTACATATAAGTTCTCAAAAGCAGTCCGGAGTTTAGAATGACACCTTCTTTTTTGTGACTCTCTGCTATCAGTCTATCAACTATTATCAAAGTGGTGGAAGCGATGGTCCCTGCACCAAAAGACTAGTAATTCTATTTTATTCATTGTAGTTCATGGATAAAGCGTTTTAAGTATTCGGATTATCATTTGGACCTAAGATAACGAAATCGGTCGTCGTGACCGTCTTTGTACTGCAGTAGACGTCTTCGACTGAAGATAAATAGATCATTTGGATCTAAATATTGTCGGTGAATGTACACAGTATTCCTCAACCTTCTATATGTGAAATATAGTCGTAGGCATGGTGATATTTTCTTTTTTTACATTTATGTTACCTTTCATAATTATATGACTGCCTCGTTGGTCTAGTGGCAAAGCGCATCGCTTTTTTTTATTTAAACGTAGCCCCACATTACGATATATTCCTGTGCCGTGGGTGCGTTTACAAACATAAAAATTCACATACACAAATACCCAGACCGGTACAAATAACTGTGGATCACACAAACAGACAGTGGGCGAAGCGGCTTAAGCTCTTAACCAATGCGCTAAATCGTCCGTCAAATGTAATTTTTCTAACGTAAAATTCCCAGTATGAGTCTGGAGTCCGGAATTGTGCCCGGTATATGGCAATAGGCTTGCCCCCTATTACATGGGACTTAACAGCGTCGGCGAAAAGTGGACTTAGGACACCTCTGCCATTCCCGCTTGGGGAATATAGGTGTGACGGTGTTACATACGAGTTTCCTACCGAAATTCATTGAAGCCCAACAAGGTACAGGTCAGGTGATTAGTTGTTTGTGTCGGAGTGGCCGCGTTGTGTAACGACGGCTCGATTAGATTACCTTCCACCGAGACGTTTCATAAACGATTGTTGCTTTCATTTCAGTTCGGCCGGTGCAATAGACAGTTACCACTACTATTGTATTTGTCGATCTTAGAGTTTGTTATAATAATAATTAGGTTTTATATATGATGCGAGATAGAAAATGATAAAAAAAAACTCAAACTAAAAACAGATGTTTAAGTACAAACCATTTGACGTTATCGTTACATCGTCGAGAAATCGTGCCGACACGTTTACCTATATTTTGATAATTTTTTTTTGGGAAAAGGATGGCATATCAACTCCATAGCGTGACTAAAGTCGGTCTGTCTGTGCTTATGGTATGCGAACTCAGAAAGAGATTATTGCTGTTAATTTTAATACTTTTAAAAACTTTTTTTTGACCTTGCTAATCTAGTGGCGAATGCGCGTACCAATCTTGAGGCCCTGGCTTCAAATTCTAGGGCGGACATGGGACTAATTGTAATTTTTCGATAGAAACATTCCAGTGTCAGTCAAGTCAAAACCAGCTTATCGAGCTCTCTATTACATTTGGGCTTAACAGCGAAAAGTGCCGTTGTTCCACTACACGCATGAGTCATGACGATGATTATATTTTTGCATGTTCAATACAAAAAATGAAGGTATATTATACATTATAACCGATATTCATAATCGAGTAAAATAAGTCATTATCGCGTGACATTTCAAAAAATATGGTACCGTAGTAGGGCCGCTACTCCGAATCTGTTAACCATACTATATTATACCTACGCTTCAATTATTGTTCATACATTCATTTGTCATTCGTCACGCTCGCCAATACAGACGGCATACATATATTTGTGTTTGGACGGCTTTCTTCAAGGCCGGTTGCAAATAAATCGGTCGATATTCACGAGTTTTAATGCTTGTTATTATTTGAAGGTTTGTTTTGTACGATACGGTAATACGTATTTATGCAGCTAAAGCTAGTTCTATTAGAATCTTACAATCATTTCCCAGGAAAATAGAGAGATTTGGAATAATATGTATGCCTGAGGTTAAATTTTATTGAAATACATAAATAGCGTATATTCATGCATAGGCAGCTTTTACCAGTGCTCTTTTGTATGTACTAGGTTCTTCAATCTAGCTTATCTTTTGAGATTACCACAAAATAAGACAACAATCAAAATCGTATTGCTGCCACTGATGGCTTCAACTAGTGTAATATGATGACTCTTCAGTGCGCTCTACCCAGCTTTACATATTTAATTATGCTGGTTTTAAAATCTAGAAGCTCTAGGATATTTCAAGAAATAAGTTTATGGCAGTGATTGAAGGGGACTATATTCAAAGAAAACGCTTTTACAGATTTGCGTCAGACGACACAAATGAGTGAGGCTTTATCAATTATGGTGGCGCCCTATTGACATCTTTACAGTTAATAAACTAAATAGATTAATTACGTACATTCTATTGTATTGTGCTACGAGATTTAAGAAGTCTAAGTGATTTTTTAGATCTACTGTATTCAGAAAAATGCGTCCAGCACGCGGTAATTTTAAACAAAAGGTTACGAGTGACAACACGCGTATCTATTATATAAAATTAAATAACAAAGGGTATCTTACGTAATGAAACATGATGTTTTTTGGGTTATCCATTCCAAAAAGATAATATATAAGAGTTAGTTTGTCAAGTCTTATATCTATCGTAATTACATGTATGTATAAATTAGGTTTTTGAGGACAAATGTGAGTGGCCACGCCCGAGTGTAATATAGGTGCGTAGTATCGCAGTCATTTAGTTAAATTTGTCATCTTGTTTCATAAAAAAAATCGGTTAGCTAACTTCACAAAGGCTTGGTCTAGCTGTCTAAACATAGATTGCTCACTTAATCTAGAAGTCAAGGATTTAATTAATTTGGTCAAGATGCACGTGTAATTAGTATTTGTAAACGCATCTACGAAATTGCTTTTTCGACACAGAATAATTCTATACAATATATACATATTAAATGCGAATTAGTTTACGTAAACCTATTAACATTCTCACTTTTTTATACAAGATGAATCAAAGTTTCATGAATCAAAATTAATGGATTAATAAAGAGAGAAGTTTTGGACGCGCTCTTGCTCTTGGCCATCTATACTAATATTATAAAGAGGTAAAGTTTGTGAGTTTGGATGTTCGGGGTGATCTCCCATACTACTGATCCGATTTTAATGATTCAGAACATAGGCATACTGACATAGACCCGGTCAGTGGCGCTGTTGTCGACCGGGTACGAAGTCGCGGTTTTTTTTATATAAACCATTGCATAGATCAGTCTTAGAAGTTGCGGAAGTTTCTACGGAAACCCTTCTAAAATGTTTAAGTACAGTAAGCATCGAACTGCGAATGGTTCGACGATTAGTCACTGAAAGCATTCCTGGCGAGCCGATGCACTGTGCAGTATGGTTGCGCTTGGGCATGCCTGTGACCGCACGAGGGAGATTGTGTTTACTTTATTTTTTAAAAATTCAAGTGTTTCAGATTGCTTATGTTTATGGGTAAAAAGATAATAAGAGAACTAATGTTAGATGTAATATCCGGGTTAAGGAAAGAGGGTGTAGCTGTAGGTTTTAAGGATAGACAGGTTGGTTCAGGATGCTTCTTGATTTTCGACTCCATTCAATATAGGTATAATTTCAATACTTTCGGAATGAACTCGGTAAAATAAATTTGTAAAGGATAGGATTTTTTCCAACATTAGAATATACAACAATCTTTTAGAATATAAGATATAGATGTATAATATAACTCTGTTGTTAAGGTAGTAAGTAGAAATACGCCCGAAGTACTCAGATAATAAATAAAACCAGTTACGAATCCGCTACTCTGACTTTTCATTACCATCTCGCACTTGTAGCGTAATAAATCAAACAAAATAATTGCTTATACTGTTTATCTGACGAAAGGCAGTCAGGAAGCAGCGGCCCGTGAAGGTGGTGACACACTGAGGCGGTTGGCCAACGTCAGCGGCGCGCGATTCGCGTCGGTGCGCGCTGCAGCGGCCGCCCGGCGCCCGCGCATATCACCCGTTTATAATGCGAACATGATTTATAATATACAATGAGTATGTGAGACACTTAAACAGCGAATGTTTAGATCTTAAAATGAAACCATATGATCGACGTGAGATCAGAGAAGATGCCAGTACTGTATTCTGAGATAGGGTGAGGGCATTTTAGTTAAAATTATTGATAGTATTTAGATGCAGATTATTGAATGATTGTCAAGCTTTGTTTTAATGAAGTAATGATCTTTTTAATGCGTAATAAATGAGCTATTATTTTGTCTTCCTTAGAAACGTATAGATTCAATAAAATATAGAGTCTAAAAGATAAGTAATATGGTATATATTCGCTTGTCCAATCTTTGTTCAAAGATAAATATTTGTGTTGGTTATTACATTATAATATCTCAAACTAGAAGAAGAATTAAAACTACATAACGTCGAACATTTAAAAACAACGAAATACTTCAACCAAGCAAAAGCAACGATACGTAAATTGATTAAACAAGCCACAAAGCCCTTATTCGCTAATCAATTAACACGTAACGCGTCGCGTTACGTTATATTCGTGAAATACCGTTTAGGTACCACTCCAGTGTCATACAGAACATCATTACATGATCTTTTCACTCAGATGCGCAAGGGAAGAACCTGTTGAAACTCTGCACTTTCTGTCTACCCTGCAAGTGATCTAGGGTGATGACATAGATAAATCATTTCACGAAGTCCTCGTCACGCGCCGTGTTTGGTAATATTGAATAAGGGCCAAGTACATATATTCAAACAACGGCAAATAGCGAGGTAAATCACAGCTAGCGAACTGACTCGGTAGATAAACGCAAAGCGTGCATACCCGGCATCTGCATAACTGAGCCGCTTCGTTCTCATTAGCCGGCGCCCGTTAGGCCGACCCGACTCCCGCGCACAACGGGATCGACCGACCTCGACTTGCGCCGCCTTTTTGTGTGTTTACTTCAATTTCGAATAGAAACATGTTAGTTTTTTCGGATGATATTGTTTTATGATATTAAATTATTATATTAAATTCATTTTATGACTTGAAATTATTTTATGAGTTAAATTTTGTTTCGTAAATACATTTTTATGACATTAAAATATTAAGTTAAATTTATGTAATTAAATTATTTTGGATTATAAGGATCTAATTTTTTTCTTTAGTGATATTAAAAATTATTTGGGATTTAAATGGTAGAGGTACTATTACTTATCTTTACGTCAATACTTTTGACATGAAGGTTTGAGGGATTTTTTTGTATTATCATTACTATCGTGTGATATTATTATTATGATCGAGATTTGGCATTCCTTCAAGCTCTTACCAGGTTTCTAATACACTTACAAAAGTCAATGTTTTTGTGAGATATTTTTTCATGTTACATATTTTAGCTTTTTCTTTCGCACTTTGAGTTCTAATAAATAAATTATGGAACTAACGAACCCTTTGAAGTAAAATTATTGTCATGACCATAGGAAATATAGATCAAATTAATTTTCTATTTAGCTGGCCGCCGTTGTAAATGTCAATCTATAAATAGGCTTAATTATGCACGACCCTACCGATGTATAACGGGCAAGCAAAAGTACTACAAATACTAGTAAACGAGCCCTGTAGGTGGAGGTCAAAGGCTTTCTCCGTGGTCAGTTAGGTATCGACTGGTGATACAGGGGAAGGGATAAGATGGTAAGGTGAGGGGAGAAGCTTACGCGAATAGAAAGTCCTTAAGTCATTGTTTTCTTCATTACTACACGTATTTATCAGTCGTCACTCGACGTTCACTTATACTGCAAATTTATATGCAAATTAATATCACTCTCGACTCTTTTTGGTCTTTATTGAGCGCTGATATTTATACGGAGATCTATAAAATTATATAAAAAAAGTAAGCTTACCAAACAGAAAATTAATTAATTAAAGCTTATGAGAAAATTACGATGATTAGAATCGAGACGGAAAGTATAAAAAAAAAACAATAAACAAGCACTCAACAACAATTATACTCCCAAGCGGTAGCAAAGGAGTACTGAGAACACCCATTTTTCGCCTACGATGCAGAGATGGGAAAATGTAATCAGATTAATGATTAACCACCCTTGTTTAGGAAATATAGGCGTGACAGTGTATTAATGATTAACGATTACATTTACATTTTGCAATTTTTAACGATTACACTTTTAATCTTGAGTCATGATTATATTAAAAAATGCAATTGTAATCAATAATCTGATTACATTTTGCCCATCTCTGCTACGATGCTAGGTCCTATGTAATAGATGGCGAGCCTTTTGCCGTCCAGGCACCATGCCAGACAGAACTGATACTTGACTGTTTTTATCGAAAAATTACATTTATCTGAATTTAAATTTGTAGAACCTCGTGATCGATACGCATATTATTCGCTCCTAGTTCAATGAGGCATTTAAAGCTGCGAAAGGTATAAATTTCATAACATTCCTGCTCTTGAATAACTTTGATAATTGCGTAGCGAGTTTTATGAAATCAAACGGCCGATCATTTGGCTACATAATAAAGAAAGCCAAATCGGTGAAGAGACAGTACAATGTTTTATAATAGATGGAAGCTGTATACATGACGTCGGAGGGACGATTGCGTAAAATAGAATGTTAATTGCGTAAACAAAATCTTTAAGTGACAATGTGATGGCACTTGATGTTAATGTTCGGAAACCAGACGCATCAGGGTCATGAGAAACAATTGGAATGGAATAATAAGGTTACCTAAACCACTGTGTTAATAAATTTATATATTTACTGTGCCTTAACATAAAATTTGAATTTCGGATGGTTTATTCTGTCATGAACGAAGGACAACAAATAAGGGCGGTTTGGATATACATACATCCTCACAATAGTTAGGGTTGGATCGAACTAATTCGAACCTAACAAATAGTTGTGCTTTTATTTTTCGGGGCAATTTTCGGACTATCACCATTAACCTGAGGGCTTATCTTGACGCCATCCTTTTCGCATAATAAATTTACTAAATACAAATGAAAGTGACAGCAAGCTTTCTCTATGGCGTTACACTAACGTCAATGTCGTCATGCTTAGCTCTCTGGTAGAAATAATTCTATCGTATGAGTGTTCGGAGTGGAACCGTGACCATAGGATTTCGGGTAACACATCATTTGTAGTTGCCAAACAGATTGGGTCATTCTTTTGTCCGCGTGGGAATGATGCAAATGAGCCGCTTCGCTATTTCTTTGTTTGATTTCGTGAAAGTTTACACGATCGACGAGGAAACGCGGCCGTCGTCGGCCGATGTGAACGCCATTTTTATGTAATTGTTACGTCGTGATGTACTCGCGGCATAAGTTAGTGGCGTGTAGCGTTAATATTTTAAAGTATAATAGATAATGAGTAATATTTTCTAATAATGTATTTATAAAAATCTCTCTCTATTTTTATAAATACATAATAAATGTAAAGATGAGAAAGGGTATGCTCCGTTGGTTCGGGCATATAGAAAGAATGCCAGAAGAAAGAATGACAAAACAGATATACAATGCGAAAGTGGAAGGATGCAGGTGCTGGGGAAGACCTAGACTATCTTACCATGACCAAATAGACCGTGTCTTAGCTGAAGGGCAAGTCAAGAGTCTCCGTAACCGGCGAGTGTGTATGAGACGAACTATGAGAGTGGAGGAAGCCAGAGAGGTATGTAAGGAAAGAACCTGTTGAAACTCTGTACTCTCTACCTACCCCGCGAGGGAGCTGGCGTGATGATATAGATAGAGATAGATAGATAGATAAATACAGAGAGATAGGGAGAGAATGAGTCCGAAAAGTCCAGTTTATCAAATTACAAAATTAAATTTACAATATAGAGCTTTACAACAAATGCTTTATTGTAATACATCCGCGTTCTTTATTTCCATATATATTCTTTAAAAAAAAATCAATACTAGTTTATTACTATTTTCTTTAAGAGGTGAGATATCTTACCTAAGAGGCTGGCTGTAAGAAAATGTGTTTTAATGGCAAGTAGCTTATCGTATTGTTATATTTTATTATAAGTCACTATTTTCCAGTCAATATACCTAAGTAACATTTTAATCCTGACCTGTGGGTTTAGGTCAACTACACATTTCCTATTTATAACAATTTTTTACGAACTAGGTTCTTTTGCGAGCGGTGACTATTGTGTGTGGTGATCACGAGGTTCTGGGTTCGAATTCGAAGTCAGACAAAGTGTAATTTGTCTATACAAATGTTCGCAGCTTCATTATGGAGGCTGGAATTATGCCCGATATATAATGGTTCGCCCCGAATACATAGATTGCCCTCACATCTAGAATTCTTCACGCTCCCATAACTCTTCTACATCATCCGTTCCGAAGGACCGTCCTGGCCACAAATTCTCCTAAACCTCGTATGTGTAAGCTTCTGAACAGTTGCAGTGATATCATAGACGTACGTACCCACTCTTACGTCCATTTCAAGCGGTTGGTGTTCAATGTAATTTCAACATCGTTGTGACGATGGCAGTGTTGTCACTTCATTAGGTTAATTGTCTCATTCTTTTTATTCTTTTCTTGTCTGTAGTTTTCTTTACTTTGAATTTATATTATTACTAATTATGTAACAAAATTGCATGCGGTATTTACTTTTAGTGATTGTTACGTTTAGCAACTTAAAATAACACTGGTTGTATTATATTTAAACTGATGTGAGCAGTCGTTAGGAAGCCAATAAACCAAAAAAATAATACATTTGGACCTAAATTGTCGGCGATTATACCTCTGTTACTACTTGGCGAGTAAATACGTGAAGCAGTTAATTTTTTACGAACTACTGAAAGGCAAAGTCACAAACAAATACATATTATTTATTAAATCGCTTTCTACTCGTGACCTACGTCACAGCGAGCCATGGAGGGGAACGCCCTTTATGAAATCAGCTGCACCCGGTCAACCAAATCGGATTTTTGTGCTTCAGGGATTCGAACATTATATCTACCTGTTACTTATTAAGTACTATTGTGTACTGAAGAGAATATTATAAAATATCTGTCCTGATGTGCCAATCAGCAAGTGAGTATAATGAACTAATTTTGTGTAACTTACTAAAATACTTACACTTATTTTCCTTAGATACCTATATATTATCCCGATATCATCTATCAAATGATAAAACCGAAGGTAAGAAGTTCTCGAGACTTTTATTTGAGTGGGAAAACACTTTTTGAGACTTTTATTTGAGTGAGAGAGTAAGATGTTCTTTAGAGGATGATAACAATGCTAAATTTGTCTTATAACTATTTAAATAACTAGAAAATTGTCCACGATACCGGTATGCATATACGAACACCGTCACGTCTATATTCCCCAGAGGGGGTGGCAGAGGTGTACTGAGTACACCCACGTTTCGCCGATGATGTCAGGTCCCATGTAATAGGGGGCGAGCCTATTGCCATATACCGGGCACAATTCCAGACTCCGGAATCATACTGGGAATTTTTCGTTAGAAAAACTACATTTGTCCGACCTAGAATTTGAACCCAGGACCTCGTGATTACAAAGCGATGCGCTTTGCCACCAGACCAACGAGGCAGTCGAAGTCGGCATATACGAAGGTATTTGAAAAAGAGAGTCAAAACACTCAACCGTGTGAATTTATGACGTTATATTCTTTTCTAAATGGCATGTGAGAAAGCAAGAAATACATATTTAGCAGAGCATATCGTTAAACATTACGTGACATTCCATTACATCTGTTCAATCTTGAAAGCATAAAACTACGAGAACGGCATTCCCGCCGCACTACAAAATTCAATATTCGAGCCCAGTTTCTTAACAGTGTCACCTCTGGTACTCAGAATGACAATATTGGACGTTTGTTTTCTCAACTCTAAAGGCGTTCACTTAAGAGCTATCTGCCATGAAAATGGAGCATGCAATTAATCGAGCATCGTACGCTTGCGACACGATCTCGGCCAAGACGCCACTGCGTACCATGTTCGCCGTCCCATACCATAACTTACTTCTGATTAACATCCATTACTGGGTTATAACCGTACTAATATTATACAAGATGCTATTAGCGAGTAATGTAACGGTCATTCTTATGGAGCGTGGTTATCCGTGATTCGTGGGTGCTTGCATAGAAAAATTACTGCGAAATGGTATGTCACGGCATCTATATTCTATCCGCTCACTAACTGGATGTAATTTACTCGGCTTACTTAATTTTCGCAGATCCTTGTTTGCCTTTTTAACCTGCTGAAACCAGTTGACCTTTTGGATTAAGTCGAGTTATTGAAGATGGTTCTGTTAATAAATGAAGTGTGAAGAAAAATATATGCAACAACAAACACAATTTACAGGTCTACCAGATATTATTACTTAACTCTGAGAACTCTTTTACGTTGTTTACATAGCTGACTCAGCTGCGAGAATAATTTCATAGAATTCTCTAAGTACCTATACCTTTAATTAATACGTTCTAAAATATTTAATTTTATGGGTTCGATTCAAAAATAATCACGCAAAAATTAAAATGCTACGAATATTATTTTTAATATCGTCAATGTTTTCCTATAACTACATACCACAAAAGTATTATAATAATTAAACTATCCTTTTAATTTACATTAAGTAGGTATTCATACGTAATTTTAGCAACCGACTCTATGCATAGAAACACCTTAAGACATGGATAAAAATAAAAAAATAAATATTAGCCCTGTTAAGAAACTGTCCCACTGTTGGGTACGGGCCTCTTCTCAAACTGAGAGGGTTTAGGCCATAGTCCACCACGCTGGCCCAGTGCGGGTTGGCGAACTTCACACACCTTCGAGAAACTCTTAGACGATGTTTTCCTTCACCGTTAAAGCAAGTGATAATTAATTTTTAAATACGCACTTATTCCAAAAGACAGAGGTGCGTGCCTGGGTTTGAACCCGAGACCTTTGACTTTGCATTCCAACGGTCTAACCACTAGGCTATCACTGCTATCAAGACATGGATATCGAATTATAAATTCCAAATAATTTTGACTGCCCCATTCAAAATATGATAATAATAGCGATGAGTACTCATTTATCTCAGCTAAAATACATCAACATGTCTTTCAAGTCCGAACCGCTATTCAATAGAATTAAACAATTCACAACAATGTCAACCGGCGTATGTGCATTATAAATTGCGTTATCGTGAAGTCCACGGCGCAACCTTGACGTAAACTGGCACACACAGTGATTACCTGCCCTGCAACGATTCCCTGACCTATTTCCCCATTTCCGACCGGAGAGCATCGGTCAATAACAACAAACTGTAGAAGCATGATATAAAAACTATTTATCAGTCATTAGATAAAATAGTATAGAATAGTGACAAATTTGTTACTTGTTGAATCGTAGTTAACTATAGCTCAATGTATAAAATATGCATTTTTGAAAGGCTTGCATGGGGACATGGGTCCAATACGTAGAGGCCCTTTGCAAGAAATTATTGTTATGTAAGTTACCTGCTGAGATCACTTGCTGAAAATAAAGAAACATAACCAGCGAACTGACCCCGGCAGGGGCAAGGACTATTGTAAATTATGAAAAGAAAACAAGGGCTATGTAAATGAGGTTTGATTGACAAATTTGGACTATTTCAAAAGAAACGGACACTATTATTATTATAAACCTATACTGTCCCACTGCAAGGTGAAGACCTCCCCTCTATTCTTCTACCTGTCCCGGTCCAGTGCAAGGTGATACCAGTCCTTAACATAGGAGTCGTTATTGGCCGAATATGGCCTAGTGAATGGATGCTAAGATCTAACGAGAACCTAATGATAAAAAGTGTGGGTTGCAGTTGTAGATCAGAGGGTTAAACACAAACCATTTGCGTTATAGTAACATTGTGCTGTCATGTTAATCTTTGCTAAATACATCTGTTGTGTGAAAAGGAAAGCATATCAATTCGACAGCGTTACCATAACGTTGATCTGTACGTGCTAAAAGCAATGAGGTCTAACGTACTCTACGTTGTAGGAAAATTATAAACTATACGTATGGACATTGACAGCTGCATAGCTGCGGCACATAGGTGAATACATACGTACGGTTCTAAATACATGCGTAGAAGGGACCTGGCCAAAATTGGCTCAGGATAAGATGACGTAAAAGGAAGAAGGCTTATGGCCTGCAGTGTCTGGCATGAGTTGGAAGTGATGATGATTTCTAATTAGATAGTTGCTCAATATTTCTCATCCTTAGATGTCTAGTCGTCGGATATACACCAAACAACAAATAATACTGTAAATTCTACTTCGTTAGAGGTGTTATTCCCACCCGTTCCACCATTTCGTTTCCAGTGGCTCCACGGATAAAGTTAATAGTAATTATAATTCATAAAATCTTTCCCATGGGTTCCAAAAACTTATACATATTATATTTTCATGAAATCTCTAGTTTTCATCCTTTTCTTTCTCACGAGGTTCACAGATTTTAATTAAATAAAAACCGTACCTACTATTTACCTCCCGAAGGCCCATACATAGACGTTTTCCTTGGAGCCCGTAGGAAAACATTTTCGAATGCCTATCAAATATTTTGGGGCAGTAGGAAATGAAAAAGTTATGTGTGGCTTTATTAATTTGTAGCTGTTACACGCGGCTGTGCTCGCTTTTATTTTGTAATTTGACTTAGGAGGGTAGGTCTTTTCAAGATGGCATTACTGCAAGACCTAAGTACCTCCATACTAAGTTTCTTGCAATACTTGGGTACTTTCTTTCTGAGCAGGATTTCCGGTTTATCTATTGAGTATAAAATTATTGGTAAAAAGGCTGATTACACCTTTTCTACCTACTCTGTCAAAGATATTATTAATCTGGCGTAATAATATTTAGAACAGGTACATTGCGAGCTAAGTATGTAACAAATGTCGTCATCATTTCGTGTCAGTATTTTCGTAAGAATATACAGTTCATGTTCATGATCAAAATCAAGTTTAGATATCTTAAGTAAATGAATATAGAAATTTCCTCCTCCGGGCCATTCATCATTAAAGAGTTCCCTCCAAAAGAGACAATCCTGAATGCATCATCGGTTCATGCATGAAATCATGTTTGAGTGTTGAAATCCAAAGCGTATACACAATTTCAGGTGAGTGCTTTTAACCACCGAAGAGTTTTTTGTGAGCAGACAAACCTGAGTCCAATATCTTTTCATGGAGAAATTAATATTTATGTATTGGCAAAATCACACATTTTAACGTAACATTGCAGCTCGAGACTAACAATAATGAAAATAATAAAGTTTTATAGTTTGTCCCGCCAGTATCTCGGATTTATTCTTTGCCAAATTTCATTGAATTCCGGTCTGCAGTTTTTGCATGATTGAAACACAAAGAGACAGACATACAATAATTCCAAAAGAAATTGTTTCGGCATCTGTATCAACAAGGAAATGCCAATAAAATTTTCAAAAAATAGTCCATCTACAGATACGGCCCGGTTACAGTTTTATTGTATGTGTTGATTTTAGAATAAAAATCCATGGATCTCCTGGTTATGATGTATGGGAAAATGAATTTTAGAGAACAATTGATTTGGGGCGCATGGGAATAAACCCTTTAGTGGGATCAATGAAATAGTGGAAAATATTTAAAGAAGAAAGCATCTAGAAATTGATAGATACAAGCTCACAACAAAATATATTTTTAAAAAACCAAGTCCTTAAGTTTTAAGTAAGTGGAAGAACAAGAAGATTTATAAAATTACTGTCGTTTGTTGAAGTCACTTTCACAAACATCATATGTTACGCAATAATTGAATGTTTTAGTACGTTGGCAACAAGTCTGTTTTTGTAAATAAGAACCTTGTATGAGTGCGTAGCCTTGTATATTTATGCATGATTATAATGAGAAATCGTTTGGGTTGTACGTTTATCTTAAATATATTACAAAAGAATGATGTAATTATGCATTATGACTAAAATATCGGATATGATCCTTATCGTCATCATCATCATCAGCCGAAAGATGTCCACTGCAGGACAAAAGCCTCCCCAATAGATCGTCATGATGACCGGCTTTAACCTAATACTCAATCTTAAATAAAATCTATGATCGATCAAAAAGATTGAATGGCAGGAACAGAGATAATCTCCGCTATAGCTATTTTGTTTGCCATCCCGCTCCCAGTAAAGATGTTTGATCCCCTTTCTAATTTGTACCAATTAAGTTAATATTAGCGGGCCTCCTCTCAAACTGAGAAGGTTTAGGCCATAGTTCATCACGCTGGCCCAGTGCCCGTTGGCGAACTTCACATGCCGTCGAGAAACAGGCATGCAGGTCACGATGTTTGCCTTTACCGTTAAAGCAAGTGATAATAATTTTTTACGTGCCTGGGTTTGAACTCGAGACCTCTGACTTTGCAGTCGAACGCTCTAACCACTAGGCTATTACTGCTACTATATAAGTTATAAGAAGTATATAAATTTCATAAACTAAATAAACTATAAAGTTTACAGCATATAAACATACCTGACCATCTGTTTGTAGTTGACATTATCGTATATGTATAACATTTTAATAATAACATACTTAACTAAAACATGTTAATACATTTTTATTAATAAAGTAAGTAATAAAAACAAACACTACAACTAATGACTTGAATAGTTTGTTGATAGAAAAAGATGATCGTCTGATCATTGGAATGGTTACGAACAAAAAGATAAACGCCGTTTCGGACAAAAAGTTAATATATTCTAATAGCTAGAATACTGACTATTGCAAAATGGAGTTAAAGATTATTATTGTCATGATTCATGGAATGTTATCGTTTAAGAATGCATGCAATCTTCGCTCGATAACCCAATTAAATCGCTATTCAATTGTGAAAAGAGTCAGATTACTATTATTCCCGAAAGAGACATTAATATTGTATTTATATTACGAAAATATATATTAAAACGAATATGCAACTTAGTCTAAGGTTGTACAAGAGAATAAGCCACAAGTGTTTTTTTTATGGGAATCGAAGCTCGTAGCTTTTTTACCAGAGTAAAAAAGCTAGGCTATGAAACGGAAACGACTATTCCATCAACCTTCCCGATGCTTTTAGCTTCCTCCTTTTGGGTAAAGATACCGCACACGGGATCAGACATCGCCCTCGCCGGCGAGAGCAAAGAATTCCTTGCTCGCAATCTGGTGCAGAGCGCCGCGGCGAGATAGCTGGTTTATGCCCTCTTCTATAGCGATAGCTCAAACTAAGGCCGAGGCTTGAGGCGTCTTTGAGCTAGTTGCCCCTTAACCTTCCGGCTGGATCGTAGTTGTTTCATTGTCGTCCTCTTGCTAGGTCGAACCGAAAAGGTCTCTCAGCCAACAGCGTAGATCATACACACACATACAACACGTTAAAGGGGCTGACGCATCATTACTGGTACAGCATCTCTGATGCGTGACACGATGATCCAAGCCTTCCTTTTTAAGTATTGCATGATGGAAATCCCTATAAAAACATGCACATATCTAAACACTGTTCAAAGTCTTTTCATTGGTCCATTGATGGGACATCAATAAAATGAAAAGTCTAATAGTCGCTCTGTCATAGTTAGTGTGAGTGCGCAACAATGCATCGATTATTTGATAAATCGGATCGTTATCGGCATATAACAGTACATGAGCACGTGCACGGAACCTAATCCTATCGCTCCATATCGCACACTATCGCTCTTGTGACCAATCATTCAAATTATTTCAGACTTACTATTTAGTCTTCTATCAAAAAAAATCCAGGAGCAATCCGAAGACTGAAATTGTACCCATTTTATGGTAATAGGCTCGTCCCCATATTGTATTTGTCACCCTACACAGTATGCTTCGGCCACCGCCACTTGGGGAATATGGAGGTGACGATGTTTTCCTATTTATCATTCAGATTGTATTTTTTTTTTATATAAGTACAAAAGATTTTCTACGATATTTATATAGCTAAATATATTACGATGCAGATATTATATGATTCGGTTCAGTTGCTTTACTCGGTGGTCCAGTCAAATTAGTGAAATAAATGTTTGTGTTAGATATTCTTGATATATTTTTTAAATTTGAATTTTCTGGTATTAAACGATTTGTTAGACCCACTTTTGCCCACAGTGGGACAGTATAGGCTGTTTTATATTTGAAGTAAATTGAAGACAATTCTAAAATCACACATACACATGTGTGATTTTAGAATTGTCAAAAACCGCTTTGAGAAATGTTTGTTTGAGTACCTACAGATACGAGTAGCTATACATAGCTATTCATGATCTATGATACGACTTTTCAGTAATGCTTTGTTAATTTTCCTTATGGAAATAATAATAATTATTATAATTAATTTAAATCATACATTGATAAATTGTTAAAAGTATTCACTTTCGTTAGGGCTAAAGACAAAATCATGGTTTCTGTTTTGAATCAGTTTTTATGATGTGGTAAGGAATATCCACGTAAATACAAAATTCTGGGCATCCGAGTATATTTGTGTTGTTATCTCAAGTGTTAGCTGACAATCTTTAATTGAATATGAATAGTGTGAAATGAAAAGCATTGTAATAATACTGTTTTTAATTAGCTTCAGTATTAAACTGATGTTTAACGATACCGGGTCAATTGGTATTTCCAAGCGACGTTTAGCAGAAATGAAAATTAAGAACTTCTAAAAAATCCATGTAAATGCTAATCGACTTCGTACAATGCGAGAACTTCGTACAAAGTCACTTGTTATTAATGTTGGTTGTTAAGGTTTGTACTAAATCTTGTAGGTGGCATTTTTCATCAACATATAGTTGATAAATATTGACAAAAATACGATTCTTGGTCCAATAGAAAATATGTGTGAAATGCAGAATCGTGCCAAATTCTTTTTTTTCATACGTATCTATAACTAATTTCAATGCAATATTTAACAGTATTAAAATAATAAATGTAATATTAACCACCAGTAAGCGATAAAGACGAGTAGCAATAAATAACAAAGGCAGACAACGTGGGAAACGGCGTCTTAACGCGAAGATCATTGGAAATTAGCAGCCAAGGTGGCGCGTGCGCACAACAACCTTGCGCATTAGCCGACCGGAGCGATGGAGGAACTTCTATTAGTGTTGATATCATTGTTATGACGAATACATGACTGAAGCGGTTGTATGTGGAATTTGTGTATGATTTTTATATATTATATTCCTTTGTAAGTAAAGGAAATATATAGATAGTAAGTACATTAACTGAATAAAATTGGGATAATCAATAAATTAATTTCGTAAGAATAAATATTGGGAACTAGAGAATATTTTCCAACCAGATGTTCCCGTGTAGTCGCAAGCCTTACTTGGGCTAGCCTCGCGTAATCGTGAATTATTACAGCTCTCTATCTCTATCTACGTATATCGTCATGCTAGAACTCTTGCGCAATAGGCAGATAATACAGAGTACCAGCAGCTTCTTTCCTTACAGACTTATCTGGCTTTCTACAACTCTCATAGTGCGTCTCATACAAGCTCGCTGGTTGCGGTGACTCTTGACTCACCCCTAATGTAAGACTCGGTCCAATAATGTTATTACTTAATTACAATTCTGCTTTTAACAAATCAACGAAAACGAAAAGTACTAAGATTATTTACTGAAGTAAATACCACAACAACTACCTAAGTAGAAAATTAAATTACTAACAATAAAACAGGTCACTAATAAGTGAAATCGTACGACGTATTTAAGTACAATTTGTGATAAACACAGGCCCCGTTACGATCAATCAGTGCTAGCGCAAACAGTGTGGGACCGGCGGCCGATGCGCGTGAGAACCGTGCCCATTGTCTGTGGTGCCCGCAGATGAGCTCACTCGCCGATGTGAGCCCGTTTGGAGGAAAATTAAATAATACATGCCTTATAAGAAAGAGGGTACACGTATAATCTACCAGTTTTTAGCTATAGAATTCTCAATGTTACCAAATAGAGGTCATAATACATGCTTCAAAGGAATAAGGTACTTGTAGCGCCTTGTGGCCGCATCATTCTTAGTGATCATCAGTTCGGCTCTGTCGGTCTGAGATGGGTAGCCGATTATGGCTTTTCATATTCGAGCGTCCAAGCTTCGGACTGCACATTTAGCTGTTTACCCTCGTTACTACTTAATGTGGTCAATAAGCCAAGTTGGAAGCCTTATTAGCGGCTTGATAAGTTCCAACCCCAGGTGGAGAAATCCATATTGGACTTCCGCCAGCTTCGGGAGAGGCTGGCGGGGCTTGTTGGACTTCTAGCAACTAAAACTCCACGGTAGCCAGCATCGACACTTAGGAGGGGACTTCGGGATCTCCGCTAGGAAACACAACAGAATCCCTCTGTGTCATGCTCCGAAGAGCTCGTGATCGGACGTTTGCTATGAACCCGCTCCCCCAGGCGGCGGTGGCGGCACCGTGGGCCATACAGCGCCACCGTCTTCGCAGGGTCGCGTGTGACAAACTAGCGTCCTCGCCCTCCTCTTACCATGGCCAAATAAACCATGTCTTATTTGAAAGGAAAGTCAAAAGGCTCCGTAACCGGTGTGCGTTTATAAAAAACTATGAGTGTGGAGGAAGTCACAGAGGTCTGTAAGGTAAAAACCTGTTGGAACTCTGTATACTCTGTCTGCTACGCAATAAACCTGGCGTGATATGTAGATAGAGAGAAAGGTACACGCACAATCTGCCTGATCTGCCAGATTTGAACTCAATGTGTCCAAATAGAAGCCTAGCATGAAATGATTAATGTTAGCGTAACGTTATCGAGTTGATGGGTACACTTTTTACTAATAAGGATGAAAGTGACAGCAGGATTTTTCAACGAAGTTTCGTTAATGTTAAACTGTTTGTACTAAGCCCTCACTTTCACATATTCCACGGGGACATCTTCATCATCAGACATAGTAAGGTTATGGTCTATTATGGACCATAATTTATCCGACCTTGGATACGAACTCAGGACTTTGGGCTCGCCATCCGCACTATGCGCCACTAAACCAATAAAGCTGTCAGTTATAGGGCGCAATAAAATATACATTAAAATATCATGGTGTGAAGGGCCAATTTTATCTCCATTAAACTCTTGTAATGATCAAATGATAGCAATTCATATTATGTACATACGAGTAACCCTTATACTTAAACTTCACTTAATTTATTAGTTATTGTTGGTAAACAAAAGAATATATCCATGTATATTTGTAAATTATACAAAAACATTTGTTTTTGGATGGTATCGCGGTTTATGTTTGATGTTATATTCCCAAGTGTTTTACGGCACCTATGGTCAGAGGGAGGTCTTTGACTTCTATTTGTCAATGTGATCACGGGGTACCTTAACCTTAAACTTCTTAATTATTTTGTTTAAACCATCACTGTTTTATCCTTCAAGTACTCCGAAATTATGAAGTAAAAATTCTCACGTAATCACGTCAGACCCTTTGCGAGATAGACAAAGAGTACAGAGTTCCAACAGGTCCTTTCCTTCCTTCTCCGGCTTCCTCCACTCTCATAGCTATATACACTTATATACTTCTCATAGATTTCTTACATAATTTAGCTTTAATTCTAGTTTTAAATTTCCTATATGTGAAATATCACGATACCAATGATAAGTTTATATGTGTCCCGTAGCTCATATACATTTAACTTATGCATGAGGCAAACTAACACGGTTACCATAAAAATCCGTTGAACATAACATCGTTTTTAAATACACAATTGAATTTCTTCTAACGCCATACATGTCGGGTGTTACGACACAACGACATACATATTTACACATGTTTACCGGTCACAGTCAAACACCAAATCATGTTGAACTACGATCTAAAGGATTAGCACGAAGAGATAGACGTTACCGTAACGCTATCGAGTTGATATGCCATCCTTTTTGTACAAAAAATTTACTATATAAATATAGACGTGATTGGTGGCTTTTTGACAACATCAGCACAACGTTAAATGGATTGTGCCCTCTAAGGTCTTAGCACGAATAGATTGACGATAACGTAGCGTTGTCGAGAAAGCCTGCTGTCGCGTTCATGTTTTATAGTAAATTTGTGATGTAAAGAGATTGGCATATTAACTCGATAGCGTTACGCTAAAGTTAGTCTATTCATGCTAAACACTCTGTGCATTATTCTGTAACTCTACGGAGTTAAAATGAATAGATAAATAAATGTCCGTTTAAAACAAAAATATGTCATATTTTTTGGGCCATTTGTTACTATGAAATTCAGGCCCTCGATCTTAATTCTGATAAGTATTTCTAAGGCATCGTTACGCAACTGACCTAATTTATTACCGTGTAAGAATTGGTATTAATAGGGTTCAGTCAAGGACAGCCTGTCCTTAAAGGAAGTATTGGTTTAAGAATCAATTTATCTAAAAAACAACATTTAAAACAAGCATCTTAGGTTGTTAAGGTATTCCCATAGTAAAATAACAGGGATCTCCAATTTAGCAAGCAAAATCGCAAAAACTATTAGTCTACTATTCGTGTTCGGGTTCAACATATCCTTTTTGACTCACGGAAGTGTTTGTCATCTATCGAGGTCTTCTAGATTCGGGTGTTAATTGCTCTCATTATTATTAAGCAACTGGTTTCGGCGCTTACCGAGCGTCTGTCTATGGATCCGGAAAAACGCCAGGGTCTTACCGTTCACGAGAATGGGGGACGCTAAAATGACGCTTTTTAAAATTAATTTAGTAAAATAAATATTTTCTTGGGAATTACGACAACCTATTATTGCTGAAGAATATTATATTATTCTTAATGCGTTTTCAAAAGGAAATTAAGCTATATACTGCGTGTGTTAACGTTTCTTTCTCACAGCAACATAAGATTATAATAATACTGCTAAAGCGATGGCAGAACGCACTATCAGTCAATTTAAAAGGTTGGCTGCAGTTTTGAAATGACATGTATTGTTAATATAGCCATCCTCCTGATTCCTGATAGTTTTTTAGAAGGAATTGTTGTTCGGAGAATAATACTAGTACCTTCATGCAACATTAAAATCAATATAAGATGCTCTAATGAATACTAGTAGGCTTAGATATACCATAATTTATCCTAAGGTTTATTTATGTATGGAACTAGTGATGGAACATCTACTCCAGCTAATAAGCGTCGAACAAATAGTGACAAAGCCATAAAAACGGGAATCTAAATATCGTTCACAATTATAAATTAGATGTGTTACGGACTCGATGACCAATGCATGCTGCATGACTCATAAGGAAGGTTATTAGACTGATAACAACGTACGAAGTAGGCAACTATGTTAATTGGTCAGTAATAGTTACCATGTGTTAGGTGTTTATGAGTCAAAATTAAGAAGTTATAGTAAGGTTTTCGATCAGATGGAACTAAACTTATCGGGTAAATGATTTAGAATTACAAGTAAGGAATCAGAAAGCGACCGTAACGCACTAATATATAAAAAAAATTACCTAATTTTTAGGTCAAATACAGTCCTACCAATCCTTTTTATTTCCAAATTAGTTTGATAACATAGATACGTTTGTATACTTATAAATTTTTCGTTCATTCAGATACACAAGAACAAAACACCAGTTTCCGATGTAACTATAATTTAAAAATTCTGCCATATGTGCGACAATATCGTCTGCGTGTAACAACATTTTAGTGCATTTATATGACAGTGGTCACTTCTATGTGCGTTGACCGTGACCGCAGAACAGACAACTGAAGTCGCCTACGCTAGCACATTGACCAGTCATTCTGACCCCACAAGATTCGAGAGGGCCGATCAACGTGAAAGATGTATTAGAGGCCAGGTTGTACTGGACGATATGCAGTACTCTTATCGCCTACGCCGATGTTTCCATGGCGCCTTTTCGCTTACTAATTAAACCTATCGGTCTTTGACACCCGACTGTCGATGTTTGAACAATAAGTTAGCTTGTTTCTGATACATACTTTCGACGGTAGCCTCTTCATGGCCACTTCGAGGTTTAGTGCATACGAGGGTTATTGTGACGCTAATTGGGTATGAGTGATGTTCAAAAGTTTTATCAAGTATCGAGTTGATTATATTTATATTTATTAATTAAGGATAATCGTTTAAGTAATAATAAAGGCTTAATTTAGCATAAAATACAACATAAACGAATTAAAAATTATAGTTGTGTGAATGAAATAGTTCAATTGTTTCATTTTGTGTACTTTTTTCTTAACTTTGGTAGATTTTTTTTTTAGTTTTCGTAGTGATCCGGTATAAAATTAGGAAGTTCTAGCTATAAGGATCCGTAAATATCTTGGTACAGAATTTCACTAAACTACAACTATACATTAGATAAAGTTTCAGAAATTCTAAAAAAAATGGTATTCTGGTGCCGCATGTTCAAACACCAATATATTAAAGGTATGAGTATTATGAAGGATGATTTTGTAATGACGCGGTGATTACGTCTGTTTACTCGAATAGTTATTTACACATTGTCTTGGATCGTCGCTCGTGGCGTACTTTACGGAACGGCTTAGGCGTGGTATAAGCTATAAGCGATCATGGCGCTAATTCCGTTGTATTTCCCCAATATTGAGCGAATTTGTGGCGTTCATTTTAATGAAAAAAGTCGTTAAATTTAGGTATATTTTTTCGTGAATAAATAAATAGGTAACTAAATTAATAAAAAGAATCAAACCGTCGAAAAATCGAGATTCTTGACATGGTAATAGTGCATCAACCTTGCCATTTTGATAGCTCCGAAAGTCTTACCGAATATAGAAATTCAAAAAGAAGGGCTAAGCCCCTTTTTAATGAAAGTAAAGCAGTTTCAGGTTATTGTATAATTTAGTGATATGTGTTAAGTCTGTTACAAAAACTGGCTTTTAATTTAGAACTTCTTCTAGTTTAAGAACATACCTACTTATCTTGGAAGTAAATTTTTTTTTTTTTTCTTTTTTTGAAAAACGTAGCCCCACACTAGGATTTACACAGACAATATTTGTGTCTATGTAGACAATGCTTTATCAGTAACACGTAATGGGCCGGGTTATATTATATTTTCATGAAATATTCATTTTATGGTACTCCTCTGGCACACAGAACAGCATTAAACGATAGTTTTACGAAGTTATCCCGGCACGCTGCAATCGGTCAAAGCGAAGAAGGGAAGATTCCTAAGAATCGCTGGTCGTTTATGACTTGCGTGTAAAATCGACGGATATGAGGTCTCGCTGTGGCCATGACCAGCAATTGTGCGTCGAAGTATGTAGGTGACCTCACGGTCGGACCTTCGGAATTTCGATCTTTATGTATTGACATCTCCGCCAAATAAAACGAACCCTGCCTGAGTTATTTGTTTTCGATAATTACTCCACAAAAATAGCATATGATTAAAAAGATCGAGAGAGGTCTATAGAGAAAGAAGCTTCTGAAGCTTTGTAGTCACTGCGTATCTCGAAAGGGATTTGGAATTAAGATAAAGATAGACAAGTAAAATGTGATATTTGCAATGTAGAAATAATGTCGTCATATTGTGATGAGATCAAATAAGATTTAAATGTTTAATTGCTGCTTATCAGTCTTTTGTATTCTCGTTTAAAATTCTAGCTTATGGAGTAACTAGCTTCTGCCCGAATTTAGACAGGAACCAGATCCGTTTAGCCGTTTTTGCGTGATTGAGTAACAGACATCCAAACATTCACATTTTTTAATATTAGTAAACACCGTCACGCCTATATTCCCCAAGCGGGGGTGGCAGAGGTGTACTGAGTACACCCACGGTTCGCCGACGATGTTAGGTCCCATGTAACAGGGGGCGAGCCTATTGCCATATACCGGGCACAATTCCAGACTCCGGACTCAAACTGGGAATTTTTCGTTAGAAAACCTACATTTGTCTGACCTAGGATTTGAACCCAGGACCTCGTGATCACAAAGCGATATACTTTGCCACCAGACCAACGGGGCAGTCAAGTTATAGTATAGTTTTAATATTAGTAGGATTACAAAAACGTTAAAATGTTAAGTAACTTCGATTTAATTGCTTTTAGGTTTCAAATGAATCGGGACAGACGTGCAGGCTTGAAAGGTAAAACAAGTATTTCCATTAACGTATCAAATCTTTCAATTATCTACAAACATTAAACAACCGAAAAAACAGTAGGCCTGCACCTGCAGGACCTACCTATCAGCCATAAGGGAGACGAACAGAACAGTAATAAAACGTTTTCAGAATCGATCGCCATTATAGCAGAATGAATGCTTCAACATCACAATACTCGACTTCAATACAATAGCCAATAACATACAACCTATGTATTCAGTTTTTCAAGCCTTCAATTACTTTAAACACGGTGAAACTGTACGGCACATGTGGTGGTGCCACGTGACATCGTTTACACGTGCTTGGTTATCAACACCAAGCGTTACACACAGACAAGCGAATGGTAGTATCTATATTATTCTCATCACAGACGCTTCTAAGAAAAGATAATCAAGTACTTTACCACATAATTAACGATATGTAACAATAAGCCTTATTGATACAATTTTTAAGATGCATACATTGTAATAGCGCTTTTTCTTTTCCTTGAAGATGTGATCAAATTAGACTGTAAAAAGATTTGATTGTGTACCATCTACAATCACAATTTTGATTGTATGGATCATTTTGATCGTCCGATGAATTCATCTGAAATACGTGCTATATTTTTTTGGTATCTTTAAGCAATTGATTTATGCAAAAGTCATAATGATACTTTATTATCGCAGGGAGTTGTCTTATATTCGAACAAACGATCGACAAAGTATCGATGTCCTCTGGGTGTCCTCATAAGAATCTCCAGGAAAGATTAAATCGAAACGATCGTGGTGTAGTTCTTAGAATTTAATTAAGTAATGCTATTCAATACAGCCATATGTAAGACTTGTTATAGGTAAACTAGGAACTAAAGTAACCACTTACTAGTATCGGTATAAAATAAAGATAAGTTTATTTTTTTGTGTCATTGTTTTGTATCTAAAATACATGTAAGTCTACTTAAGGAGCCACCGTGAAACAAACGTGTCTGTACTCCATGGACTTCAAGAAGTATATGGATTAGAGACTTGATATTATAAAATATGATTTTTCTATCTATATTATTACGCCAGATCCCTTGCGGGGTAGGCAGAGAGTACAGAGTTCCAAAAATTCTTTCCTTACATACCTCTCTGGCTTCCTTCACTCTCATAGTTCGCCTCATACACGCTCGCCGGTTGCGGAGACTCTTGACTTGCCTTCAGATAAGACTCGGTCTATTTGGTCGTGGCAAGATAGTCTAGGTCTTCCCCGATACCTACATCCTTCCATTTTCGCATTGTAAATCTGTTTTGTCATTCTTATTTCTGACATTCTTTCTATATGCCCGAACCAACGGAACATACCCTTTCTCATCTTTACACCGATACTATCTTTCATACCTACTTGCATTCTTACAACGCTATTGTGAATACGGTCGGTCAGCTTCACTGCACACATCTTCCGTAGAGCTCGCATTTCCACCGCATTTATCCTACTTTCATTCTCCTTCTTACATACCCAGCTCTCTATTCTATCTATCTATAACCTCACGCCAGATCCCTTGCGGGGTAGGCAGAGAGTACAGAGTTCCAACAGGTTCTTTCCTTACATACCTCTCTGGCTTCCTCGACTCTCATAGTTCGTCTCATACACGCTCGCCGGTTACGGAGACTCTTGACTACCCAGCTCTCGCTACCATATAACCGCGTTGGGACAAGAACTTCATTATGTATGGCCAGCTGCGCCTTTTGGCTTAAGTGCCTGCTCCCAAGTACCTTTCCCATCGCACCATTTACTTAAAAATATGATTTTTAACCGTATACTTTAGCATCTGGTAAAAGGAATATGCGGTTAAACGTAATTTTCTCGACAGAAAATGAATCTAAAGTGTATTGTTTCACATTTTCTGATTCCAGCGCGAATACTTAAAAACTAATCAATAGAATTTACTTAAAAACATAGCAATATAAATATTTTCAATTATTTGCTATGTTTTCAATTATTAGTTCATATTAGGAAAATGATAAATTTTGTTCTAAACGACATGTGTGCACACATGTCGTTTATTTCCGAGCGCACGCGCAATACATCCGTCCTTATTAACTTTTGTAAAGTTATTGCATCACTGTCACTCTCCCGGTCGATTAATGGTCAATCCCTTAAGCTATACTAATCGAAATTTCAAATATATCCACAAACATGTTATGAAATATTAATTCATATCTGCCAAATCGCAGAGCATATTTTATGTTTTTTCAATGCTTCAGTCCAATGCTGCATGGGAAGTACAAACTAATATAGTAACTATTTCAATAATCCATTCGTGATGTCGCTCTGTGCTGAATTGTATAGTTTCCGGCGAAAATTATAGGGAAATTTATTCTTATGATTCCGCGAAGTCTCTTTAGTGGAGTGTAAATATAGTTGTCAGGCAAAATATAGAACCGGAGAGAGGATATTATTTAATTATCCTAACAATATCATAAATGCGTTTAGATGTTAGGATGTTTGGATGTTCGGAGGTTTGTTACCCAATCACGCAAAAACGGCTGAACTTACTTAGACGAAATTTGGTACACAGATAGTTTATTACCTGGATATAACACATAGGATACTTTTTATCCCGGAAAAATGTATGGTTCCCGTGTAAAGTCAACTTCGTCCGAAGTCGCGGGTGGTAACTAGCAGGCTATAATTATGATGGCCTGTTGATAGTATGATATTTCTGAAACAGTTATAGGTTGGAATTGAAAAACATTGTCTATTTAACAGTAAAAACACAGAGATTGAATAATACTTCGAAGACGCTTGAGTTAATTTTGAGCGAGGTAAGTATATCTGTAACTCACATTGAATTCCAACAATCTGTTATAATCTTGTCATATAACGAAGCTAACAGTCAAGTCAGAAGCATAGAAAGTGCCTTCCCCGCAGCCAACGCTTTTGTAATAAACAAAAGTCAAGTCGACGAAATTTCAGCTTTGCGAAAGGTTACGAAATCCGATGTTACGCCAAGTTCGAGCATGCTTACCGACGACAATAATCTTTATATAACTTGATTTGTCATGTGCATATTATGTTGCAGATAATTTTGAATATAACATCATTGATTACAAATATTCGGTCATCCATTACCATCGTAAAAATAACTTTTAATCAGGTCACAAAATCTACGGTACACGTGATCTAGAATTAGAGCAATGCGTCTGTCATATAATAAGAATAAAATTTTAATTTGATGATAAATAAAAATATGAAATTAAAGCTACAGGTTAGAATGTATGGAAGATAGTAAAAATATATGAATACATCATATTAAACCCAAGTATATCGATGAATATAGGTAAGACAATATTTTTTACCTATTTAGCAGAATTTTCTAGATGGTATTATTAAATTTTCGATACGAACTATGTCCTAAAAAGAATCTCCAGGCATCATACTTTGTCGCACCTCAGTATTAACACCCATCCTTCTTTATCTCATTTTGTCCCATATCAGTAGTACTACGTGAAACCGACTTCGCACTCTGGTGGATAGACAGACAGAACATGTGTAAGTGAGGGTTTCGAAAAATCGTTCAACAAGATGCAATTTGTTTGATACTGGTCTGCCTCTTATGCCTCACAATCCGTGCAGGGAATGATCTAACTGCGACCACGGATGGTACGGTTAACCGTGGCTTCTTGATACGACATTTATGAGCTATTGACTCAACAAGAAGAACTAATTACCAATATACATGTAAACACTATTCGGCTAAAGGATTTGAATAATTGTCAAGCCATTATAATCTGTAAGGCGTCAGAAGGAAAATTAGATTCTGAGACTGCGGAATGAGCTCTAATGTACTCGAAACGGTAAATATTTAGACAACAATTATTAGTAGACCGCGATATTCTAATAACAGTTGCTACCTCTCAACCGTTTCCGGAAATTACTAGGTAAGTGCTTCTCAATGCGTCTTCAGTTTGATCAACATTTTTCAAGCGTACGACTAAATGCGTAATGTATAAACGGCTAGGCAAGCGGTCGTGCTTGTGGTGTATTATGTTTTGACGTGGTAACTGGTTTGATTACTACGTAATCGTCTGGTGCTGGTATGATATCATTTGTTGAACATCGTGGTCACGCCCGCTACGAGATTTCAAACTCACCAAGGCTGATCGCTCACTTGGGCACTTGCCTCATTGCAACTCGAGTTATGTCGATATCCAAAATTTTATCATACATTTTATTTGTTTGCTGTTGCAACATAGGGGAGAACAAACGAGTTCCATCATATTTGCATTGTATTTAACACGAATATTATTTTGAACTAGACATTTAAGAATTTTTGTATTAATTAATCCTGTTATACTCTTTCCCAATTTCCAAAACTGATGTGTATAAGTCTTTTGACACCTCAATCACACTATTTATATATTTATTTCACATCTCATTGAGATTCACGGGCTTTACCCGGACCTTTGAAAGGCTTGCATGGGGGCATGGGTCCAACACGAAGAGGCCCTTTGCGAGAAGTTAATGTTATGTAAGCCACCTGCTGAGATCACTTGCTGAAAATGAAGAAACATAACCAGCGAACTGACCCCGGCAGGTGCAAGGACTATTGTAAATTTTGGAAAGAAAACAATGGCTATGTAAATGAGGTTTGATGGACAAAAACTGGACTATTTCAAAGGGGCCGGACACCGGCCATAATTAGTGATACCTAATTACCCGTGGCTGGTGGTGACTCACCGCTTACTAGATGGGCCCTCAAACGGTCGTCCTAGGACAACTGAGGGCAACACCGGTGTGAGCGGCTCAGGGGTGTAGAGAGGTGTGCTGCGCTTTCTCATCTCATTATTATTAGTATATTTTATATTTACTAACTTCTCTCATGTCTCTCCTTTTTATCATGATCAAACCTACGGGTAAAGAATGGTCTACTACTATCCTTTGTTCTGTGATAGAACCTATCAGAGATATATTGAAGGCCTATTTGTGTATCAAATGTTAGAATATAGTATTATTCGTCCAGTACGATTAGTTTAGACTTCATGATCAGGTTACAGGTCAATAAAAAATCTGGTCCCGAACTTATATAAGAAAAACAAACTAGCGTAACTTGTTCAAATATTAGTAATGATACTTCAAACGCTGTCAATGTGTCCTAATGTTTTGGCCTCAACGCTAATACCGCCGTTCATAGTTAGGTGTATGCAAATATCTTATCAACATCCTGCCTCGTGCGTAGCATTCGGAATGGAGTTAACAGCTAAATATAACTGGCGCGACATAATCGTTGATACCGACGTGTCTCGGTCAACATCTCGATTACTATTGTATTGACATTGTTTGAACAAATTTTAGGTAAGTATCCATTCTAAAATTGATTATAATAAAAATAGTAGAATGTATCAATATGACAATGTCATTACTTATCGTATATTTTATCGGTACCGTCAAAATTAATTTAAATAGAACATCCTTCTGGTTGTACCCGCAAGGTTGAAGGGATTATTATGTTCACATTATTTGCATTAGCTAACTACTTATTTAATTCGGATCTGTTTCAAATTTTGTATAGTAATAAAGTAAGGAATATAAACGTGCCACTATTTTTATACTTACATTTTAATAAGGACATGAATTATCGGTTGCCTGGAAGAAATTGCTTTCAGCAATAAGGCCGCCATTTGTACTTATTTACTGTTTATAAATTGTTTGTAATTTAATGTTTTGCTGGTGTACAATAAAGTGTACTATTATTATTATTATATCGAAATAGTTAAAAAGAAACAATTATTAATTGATTAACCTTTTATAATGGTTAACATGTTATCATTGAAAATTAAGCTATCTATTTTAATTTTATCGCCACAAGATGTCGCAACGGCCTTGAACGAGGATTGGCGGGAGTTCCGCGTCATACTATTGGACCACACAAGGCGCAAGCGCAGGTACCGCGTACCGTAGCGTATCGCCGCCCTTTGTGACCGCAGGCAAGAAACTCGCCAACTCAACAAATTCGACATCTCGATTAATTAATTATTCTATAGATCGAATAATGATGTGATAATAAATATTTATTTCTGATTTAATTTTGATATCGTCGCGTGTTTTGGTAAATAAGACTAATTACAATGATTATAACTTTAGAAAAAAAACTGTCACGCCTATATTGCCCAGAGGGGGTGGCAAAGGTGTACTGAAACGTGGGTGTCGTTTCGCCGACGATGTTAGGTCCTATGTAATAGGTGGCGAGCCTATTGCCATATACCGGGCACAATTCCAGACTCTGGACTCATACTGGGAATTATTCGTTAGAAAAACTACATTTGTCCGACCTAGGATTTGAAGCCAGGACCTCGTGATCACAAAGCGATGCGCTTTGCCGCCAGACCAACGAGGTATCTTTAAATGGATCCCTTTAAACAAATAAGATGTTATGTAACTTATGTTATATCTAGTATATTGGTATACTTATAACTGATTTTTTAAAAATCTTAAACTTAAATACGCGGATATTAGATAATTTTATGTTTGGTACATACCTACTAGAATATTCAATAAAAAAATCGCGATGTCCACCTTTTCTGAGTTGCCCCGCAACAAAAACGGGGCAATTCAAAGAAAAGGTATAAGTATAAACATCGTTCGAACCTACAAGCGGTATCTTTGACGAATCACATACAGATCTATAAAGTTTTAATTTTAAAGGGAACAGGTAGTAAAAAACGGTCTTGTCTTGCTGGCACCGTTTGGAGTCTTCGGCGGCGTCTATCAAAGCGTTGGGTTGCTCCCACGACACTACTTATAAAATATCATGAGATTTTTTAAGGGTTTTACAACTCTTTTTGTTCTTTTCTTAGGTATGTAACCAGTGTTTGTTTTTTGCTTAACTCCGGTAAGTGAATTCAATGGGTTCAGTGTCTGTTTGTAATGGCAGTGTGGGGTTCTGTGTAAAAGTACAATGAAAGGTTTACTACAATACGTATATTGTAGTTTGTTATATTTTATTGGCAGTTGTGATGGTGGGAATCGGACAACTTAAAAAGAGTACTTACTTACGAAAATGCCATGATTAAACACCAATATAGCAGTGGATTGACGAATGAGCGCAGTGGTTAAGAGAAGGTTAGGCTTAAGCCGCTCCGCCAACTGTGTTTAATAGCCGCGGGTTATGGCCGATTTCAATATCTTGAGTTGACTCAAGGATAGATTTGGTTACTCTCAGTAGAATTTTCACAGTAGGCGAATCTACTCGTATCCTTGAATAAAATATTTAAACCGGCCATAATTCAAATTAAAAACGTATATTTTTCCAAAAGCCTGGAAACAATCGCGTAAATGATTACTTAATGGTTAGATTAAATTGAAATAGTCTAAGTACGTACGTAACTAATTCCTCAGTGTATCATTTTCTTTTGCTAGAAAATAACAATTAATAATATTCAGTATTTTAGTTATAATAATATTAGCCCTGTTAAGAAACTGTCCCACTGTTGAGCACGGGCCTTCTCTCCAACTAAAAGGGTTAAAGCCATAGTCCACCACGCTGGCCCAGTGCGGGTTGGCGAACTTCCCACACCTTCGAGAAACTCTTAACCATGCAGGTTTCCTCACGATGTTTTCCTTCACCGTTAAAGCAAGTGATAGTTAACTTTTTTAATACGCACATGCTTTCAGAAAGACAGAGGTGCGTGCCTGGGTTTGAACCCGAGACCCCTGACTTTGCAGTCCAACGGTCTAACCACTAGGCTATTAGTAGGCTAGTATTTTAGTTACTGCTAAGATAATTAAGATAATCCACGTAATAAATTAGACAATATTTCTACACGAGAATTTGACAAAGAGAAAATGAGTTGAATACATTTGTACGACCTTACCATGAATAATGACTACATTCTATCGGGCGGCGCGTCATCATAAGCCACAATAAAATAAGCCACGCTTACTAATCGTTGCAGGTTAAAACCGGCTACAAATGGTAATAAAATAAAGGAGGTACACACATACGTGAAGTGTCGAAACGCGGTTCTCTCTTTTCGATATAAATAGTGCGAGGCGAGGCGAGTCGAGCGCGGCGCACTGACCGACCATCGACAGCGATCCCGATAATCGGGCGAATGTTTGAGTTTCTCTATTTTCAAATCGGGCTCCCGCGAGTCGCTGGGCAGTGAGCGTGTAAACGCGGGCGTTTTCGTTACTTATGGTACGTGTTGAACGTGGAGCGGGACAGGTTAACGCTCGATCGACGGGTGGTGTGCGGGAAGGGTATCAGTGGATCGGTCGGTCGTGTGAACTGGCTCCGTTAATTGGCGTGCGGAGTGTCCGGCTGTCTTCCCGCCACGCGCCTGCGCTCGCCGTTCATCTCGCGGCCGTTTATATTTGAATTTAGAACAATAAAATATTATTTTATTGCAAGTAAAATGCATGCTGCCTACATTTTTTATTACTGTACCGTATAAAATGCATGGATATAACAGTCGGAACAAAATCTTTTATTATTGTTTAAATGTGGTCTTATCGCGCTGGGAAAACATTCATAACTATATTTTCATTTTTAGCATATTTGGTATGAGAAGAATTTACCAAACGCTTGACGCACTAGTTTAATTTTGAAACGTCTATTAACTTAATTATCTCTAGTCCTTAACTCTACATTACCATCTCTCCCTATCCAATCTATATAACGACATTTTAAAATACCTGTAATAGCTTGTAGAATAGAAGTGTGATACCTACGTACTAAATACCGATGTAGGTGGTGGCTGCAACCAAACAGGACGAGTGCGGTGTGCTATCGACGCCCTTGTTCGACTTACGAGCAGCATCGATAACAAGAGCGCTCTGATAACGAACCACGAACGTGCTTGTTTACCGAATTCATGTTACGTTTTTGTTTAGCTTTGTCAATGCGATACATACATGGTGGATATATGGTTTAAATAAATCAGACTATGATTATGATGGGCTACGCCTTCTCTCAAAAGCGAGAGAGATTATTTATTTATTCTTCATGCACTTTTATGTACATAGGCAGACTTAGCGCCTGAGGCATTTTCTGCCAATCTACTTTAGGGTGATGTAAAGACAAGTGTGGCAGGTGCGAAATTACACGAGATAGAAAAGGTAAAGGAAAAAATATAAATAACAATTATTCCCCTAGCGGGGGTGGCAGAGGTGTACTGAGTACACCCACGTTTCGCCGACAATGATAGGTCCCATGTAATAGGGGGTGAGCCTATTGCCATACATCGGGCACAATTCCAGACTCCGGACTCGTACTGGGAAGTTTTTGTTAGAAAAACTACACTTGTCCGACCTAGGATTTGAACCCAGGACCTCGTGATCACAAAGCGATGCGCTTTGCCATTAGACCAACGAGGCAGTCCAATATAAATATATTTAAATATATAACTTAATAAATATAAATTATATATAACGATAATATACATACATACATAGTTGTAGTAGTACCAGAAGTAAATACATATAGAAATAATTTTACAATGTATACATAAATTAGAACTGTGCGTCATAATTGAGAGGGATTCAACCTTTTTTGTAGATAGTCGTACAGACTTTTTATAAAAGAGAACGATTGGTAGCGATCCTGAGTTCTAGAGGCAAAGCATTCCAAAGAAGGATAGACTGAACAATGAAGGAAGAATGAATGAAATCAGTACTATGAGGCACCGAAAAAGACGATTATTTGCAGGGCGAAGATGTTTATCGTGGTTAGAACACAAATATTGAAATTGGGAAGTAAGATAAGCGGGCGAGACTGGAGAATGAAGGATGGAAAAAAGCTTTGTCGGTGCCTTCAGAGTTCTACGCTGCCGAATAGGCAACCACTTTAGTAGTGATCGATGCTCCGACACATGGTAGCGATTAGGTCATACTCCACCAACCGATCCCAATGCGATTGGTGGAGGCTGTTGGAAGTTATCAAGCCGCCCGTTAGGTTTCTAAGACGGCTTAACGACTACCACTTGAAGTGACAACCGGGACAAATGACTTAACGTTAAAAAAGGGACGGCAAAGCACGGAGACGCTCAAAAACGGAAATGTCCCAAATGGTCACCCATCTCAGACTGACCGAGCGGAACGCTGTTTAACCTTGGTAATTGCTGCCAACACTGCGGTACTACAGCGTAATGAGCGCCTGATCCTCGGTGGATGGTCATATTACTAAATTAAAGAACCTACTGTGTAAACTCTTTTAACGAATCTTAATGGACAGATCATTTTTCATTATAATGACTTTCTGTTATACGGAGGGAAGAAGGAAAAATAACCAAATTTCACCAATTACAATAATTTCTAGGTAATAAAATTATTCCAAACACATATTCTATTAACAGAAATTCTGGTAACTTAGTCTGACTTTTTTTGCTATGCCAATATTTCTATCTATATCATCCCGCCAGATCCCTTGCGGGGTAGAGAGTACAGAGTTCCAACAGGTTCTTTCCTTACAGACCTCTCTGGCTTCCTCCACTCCCATAGTTCGTCCCATACACGCTCGCCGGTTACGGAGGCTCTTGACTTTTCCTTGCCAATATTTGTTTTGTATTTTTGTATAATACAATAGGTGCCTGGTGCGTTTAGTAACTGACACCACTTAAATTTAAACAATGTAATCTAAGAGTAATGGAACACGTGTTTTACAATTAACAATAACAAAAGCAAGGCAGTTGCTTACGATCTCAGGGTGTATTCCTTAGAAATTTCGGCACGTCAAAGATTTAGACGGAACCTTTTGTGCTTACAAAAGGTTCCGACTAAATCTATGTTTATAAAAACAATTACACTATTAAATACTTCTGTAAACATTTGCTGGGGTCTAAATATTAACATATTCCTTCGTGATAAAGAATGGCTGTTGCGCTTAAAATAGTGTATTAATGTATGGCGTAAATCAATCAAATTGAACTAATTTCTATATTATAGGAAGTTTTTAGTTATAACGACCGAGGTTATAAAGGGTCTACACTGTATTCAAAAATTAATACTGTCACACCTTCACGCTGTAATTTTAATCGCCTTGGAGCAAAAGCTCCAATATATCCAATGCCTACCTTATACTGGTACTAAAAAAAAGTAAAAAGAACACTTCATTAAGTATGACGGACGATTTAGCGCAGTGGTTAAGAGCTTAAGCCGCTCCGCCCACTGTGTAATAGTCGCGGGTTCGATTCCCGCACGGGACATACCTTTATATACCGTATATGTGAATTTTCATAAACGCACTCACGACACAGGAATACATCCTATTGTGGGGCTACTTTAAAAAAACATCACTGTAACAATTCTAATTTAGTGCATTAAAAAGACCAAACGCAAGATGACATTGACGGGCGGCGTGGCTCTTCAGCTAGCCGGTAGAAACCTTCAGTGTTTCAGATTTTCAGCCTAGCTATGATATTCGGATAGGTCAGCGGATATATGCTACTAATTAAAATGACGTGGTCTCATAAAAAAGCTCAGAGTTGCTCAGCGAGCTATGGAGAGAGCTATGGTCGGCGTTTCTCTACGTGATCGAATCAGAAATGAGGAGATTCGTAGAAGAACCAAGGTCACCGACATAGCCCTTAAGATTAGCAAGCTGAAGTGGCAATGGGCGGGCCACATAGCGCGAAGATCGGACGGGCGTTGGGGCAGAAAGCTTCTAGAGTGGAGACCACGTATTGGCAAGCGCAGCGTGGGACCACCGCCTGCCAGATGGACCGACGATCTTGTGAAAATCGCAGGAAGTTGTTGGATGCAGGTGGC
This sequence comes from Phalera bucephala, assembly GCA_905147815.2. Taxonomy (NCBI): domain Eukaryota; kingdom Metazoa; phylum Arthropoda; class Insecta; order Lepidoptera; family Notodontidae; genus Phalera; species Phalera bucephala. Next base: position 16,864,437 of record LR990612.1, read on the forward strand.
ATCGGACCGGTTACGCTGGAAAGCGATTGGGGAGGCCTATGTTCAGCAGTGGATAAGTATAGGCTGAGATGATGAATTGAAATGTTCTTTTTCTTGAGGAGAGTGATGCCTGCTTCTCAAGTCATGCTCGTGAACGGGTGATGCTAGTGGGGACTAGTTCCTCCTCTATCCTTTGGCTGAATAAACATGTATTGTAGTACTGTTGAATTTTGTCTCGTTCGGCATCACACTGGAGCTATAACCAATAATTTTGTACGCACTCTTTACATATTTTATAGTAACCTTTTTTCTCTCTTTTAATATACTTCTTATTATATACCTTTGCAAAATCTCTATTTTGTAAATGAGAGGACTATGTAGACACTGACCGATACCATGAATCTAAGTACACTTATGATTCATCTATACTTAAGCACATCTATTTAGCTCGTTCTGCATTGGTCTCCCATACCCCATGAATGCAATGTATACAGAAATAATTGTAAAACTCTATCTATCTATCTATCTATCTATAACCTCACGCCAGATCCCTTGCGGGGTAGGCAGAGAGTACAGAGTCCCAACAGGTTCTTTCCTTACATACCTCTCTTTCTCGACTCTCATAGTTCGTCTCATACACGCTCGCCGGTTACGGAGACTCTTGACTTTTCCATCAGATAAGATTCGGTTTATTTGGTTGTGGTAAGATAGTCTAGGTCTTCACCGGTACCTGCATCCTTCCACTTTCACATTGTATATCTGTTTTGTCATTCTTTCCTCTGGCATTCTTTCTATATGCCCGAACCAACGGAGCATGCCCTTTCTCATCTTTACACCGATACTATCTTTCATACCTACTCGCTGTCTTACTACGCTGTTGCTTATGCGCTCGGTCAGCTTCACTCCGCACATCTTCCGCAGAGCTCGCATTTCTACAGCATTTATCCTACTTTCATTCTCCTTCTTACATACCCAGCTCTCGCTACCATATAACAGCGTTGGGACAAAAACTCCGTTATGTATGGCCAGCTGCGCCTTGTGGCTTAAGTGCCGGCTCCCAAGTAGCTTTCCCATCGCTCCATTCACTCTGTTCCCTGCACTCACTCTTCTCTCTATGTCAGCGGTGTATTTCCCATCCTAACTGAAGGCGCATCCAAGATATACAAACTCATTCACTTGCTCCAGCACATCGTTACCAACCACAATCCTTACATTCGTTCTGGTTTCTTCCCTTTCAAAAACCATAATCTTGTTTTTCTTCACATTCAAGTATAAGCCATTGATCATGCAGTCATCTTTCATAACTGTGACTAGTGTTTGCAGATCAGTGGCTGTTGGTGCTATTAAAACCGCGTCATCTGCATAAAGTAGATGGTTTACCACTAAGTCACCCATTTTTACACCTTCATTCATCGCTTTCAGTCTTTGAAGACTTTTATCCAGATATATTATAAACAGTCTAGCGGATAACACGCAACCCTGCTTGACGCCGATTTTAACATCAAACCAGGGTGACCTGTTACCACCCACCCGTACGCATGCCTTGTAGTCCACATAAGTGGACTGGACCGCTCGCAACAGAGTGCCATCTATACCATACTCTGGCAAAATGTCCCAAAGTCTCTTTCGCACAACTCTGTCGAATGCCTTCTCCAGATCTATAAAACCGCAGTAAACCTTCCGCCCCACTGCCAGATGCTTCTCGACGATGTTGCGGAGGGAGAAGACTTGATCCGAACATCCTCTTCCAGACCTGAAACCCCCTTGTGCCTCACACAACATTCCATCGGACTTCACGCGCATTCTCCGTTCAATAATTTTACCATATTGTAAAACTCTCAGTTTTAAAAAGAGTAACCGTGGAGTTTCTTGCCCTTTCCACAGGAATGGCTTTCCGAACGGGTAGTAGAGTCTCAATAATCAATAAATTTCTTCTTATGACTATTCATAAGTGCCTTTTGGTCTACATAAATAAAAAACTTTTGATTTTGATTATTTACGTTTTTATTACCAGTGAACAAAATGCATTGCATACTTCACCTGGACCTTCGCTCCAGGACGATTAAAATTACACTTTATGTAATCTTACTAATAAACTTTGTATAACGAGTGAATTGTAGAGACAGGCGATTTAGCGCAGTGGTAAAGAGCTTAAGCCACTCGGGACAAATCTTTGTGTGATACACAATTATTTGTTCTGGTCTGGGTATTTGTGTATGTGCATTTTCATGTTTGTAAACGCACCCACGACACAGGAATAAATCTAAGTGTGCTGCGTTATCTTTTAACAAAAAAAAAAGTTGTTACCCACTGACTACTCTCTTTCTGTCATTTGGTATTCGAAATAAGAAAACTAACTATACCGCCGATATACAATGCTTATTAGTATGAGTAATATATCTATTAAATACCTAAATAAATCAGCTTTATATATAAAGCATAATATATAAAGTATAAATACTTACTTTAAGTAAGGTTAAGGTAGGTAAGCCCGACTACTGGTTATTGTGAAAGAGGCCTCCGAAGCCTAGCGTCTCGGACTGGAAATTGCGAATGTAACTGAATACCTACCGACCATACGCCTACAAAGCTACTGACACAAATTAATGTAGAAAACAAAAGACCAAAACTTTACGTATCGTCTGACAGGTCAATGACCCGCCGCTAGTAATAAAAATGTTGGAACGGAGTAAACACCGTGGAAGGTTGTTTTTTGTATCACCGACTGTAATTAGACGATAGAAAATAAAAATAATATTGAAATGGGGATAACTATTTGGAGGTGAATGATTTTGTATCTTTGTTAGGTGAAATAAAAATTAAAAACTGGTTGCTTCGTTGGTCTAGTGGAGGCTTCTAAGGCTAGGTCGAACAAAGACAATAGCAAAGATGTACATCTTTGCTATCGATAAATTCCCAAACCAGTCAGAAGTCTGACATTATACCTAGTATAATGAAAATATTCTCGCCCACTTTTACCTAACATCGTCGTCGAAAAGTGAGTGTAGGTACACAGCACATTTCTAGCACCCCTGCTTGAGATTTTTGTTATATACCAGGATATATTAACATGACCAATTAGACCGTCTCTTATTTGAAGGACAAGTCAATAGTCTTTGTAACCGGCGTGGTTGTATGAGCCGAACTATGAGAGTGGAGGAAGCCAGAGAACTCTGTAAGGTAGGAACCTGTTGGAGTTTGGTGTTCTCTGCTTATACTGCAAAGGATCTGATGAAATAATATAAATAGATAAACTTAAACTCAAATCGTTCATTTTGCATAAACCCTGCGGGGGTGTATACAAAGTGTCATATTTACATTTTTCTTAACTTACTAATCAACCACCGGATCGGAATGCGGCCTCCACTGAGAAGATCCTGCGAAAAACTCAGCAGGCTTGTCATTTTTGTCTAATTCTCCATTCATTTTTTTCATCGAAAAAGTAATAGAAATTATTAATTTACTAGTTTCTGGCAGCGATATCGTCCGCGTTTACTTTAGACAGGAACCTAACATTTTTCCGTGATAAAAAGTATCCTATGTGTTAATGCGGGTAATAAACTCTCTTGTGTCGTCCTACTCAGTGCTGAGGGTCGTGATTTTTTGAAGAACTTTAGCCTTGAAAATGTCTCTCCATTTGGTCCTATCTTGTCTATCATGAATTGCGTCGCTGACCTGAAATCGAGCGTGGAGCGAATCTGATCGAACCAACGTATGGGATTCCGACCGGTCTCTTCCCTTCCACTTTTCCAGAGATCAAAAGTTTTTCTAAGTTGTAGCTTTTTTCTTTTGGCAATTTGGCTGCAGGATATGGCGCAGGCAGTACAATATGTACTGTGTACCCAATTTCACCCAAATTCGTTCAGCCCTTTATGCGTGATTGAGTAACACCCATCCAAATATCTAAACATAAAAACTTTCACATTTATAATATCAGTAGGATTACTTTTCTTAGAAGAAAAATACTGCGTAGGATAATAAGCTTCGGGGGGGAACCCACGGGTTTGTATAAGACCGTCTGGGTCCTTATTCGCTATGATAAATTAGACATGTAACGCAGCGTGTTTCGATAACTTCGTGAAATTATTATCTTGCGGTACTCCAGTGACTAACAGAACACCATTACACGATCATTTCACAATGATATCGTAACGCGCCGCGTTTAGTCATGGTGAATAACGGCCCTGAACCTATGCGATCGAAGGTCGTTACTAAAGTCAGTTAGTCCTATTGTTAACCTTCAATATTGCTTCTTAAAATCTTATAAAGGTATTAGTATTGTATAAATTTAAATTTATTTATTTAGGAACCTGGGAAGAACCTGTTAGAGCTTTGCACTCTCTGCCTGCCCCGCGAGGGATCTGACGTGATAGTATAGATAGATTTAGGATAAAGACAAATCATTCTACTTCCTACTTTATCCTGCTAAGATTATAAATGTGAAGTTTTGTATGTTTGTTATTCAATCACGCAAAAACGATTGAAATGATTTGGATGGAATTTGGCACACGGATAGTTTAAAACCTGGATTAACATATAGGAGGACTTTTTATTTCGGAAAAATGATAGGTTTCTGTCTAAAGTCAATGCGGACGAAGTTGCGGACAGAAACCAGCCAAATATGAATATTATAACAATCTAGGAAAATGTCAACTGCCATCGCAGGAGTGTACAGCTTTTACAGAAAAGAAAACAGTATTATATACATACTGTACATGCAATCTATTGCTGTAAATATTTATAAAAAATAATATAATATTAGCCCTGTTAAGAAACTGTCTCACCGTTGGGCACGGGCCTCCTTGCAAACTAAGAGGGTTTAGGCCGTAGTCCACCACGCTGGCCCAGTGCGGGTTGGCGAACTTCACACACCTTCGAGAAACTCTTAGGCATGCAGTTTTCCTCACGATGTTTTCCTTCGCCGTTCCAAAAAGTGATAGTTAATTTTTAATACGCACATGCTTTTTGTAAAGACAAAGGTGCATATCTGGGTTTCTAACCATGGTCTAACCATGAATATTAATATGAGCAAAAATTTTCTATCAAATAATTTCCAAGATCAGTCCGAGGCCAAGCTCATTGGGATGGGCGAGCCATTTGAGTTGATTTAGCTCCGATAGGTGGGCTAAAATCACTACCGAATGTAGACTAGGTGAACACCGACGCAGGGGGAGACCCAGACAAAGAGGGCGCGATGACCTGGACGCTTATGAAAAGGATGGCCGGAAGTAGCCAAAGAACGGGCTAAGTAGAGAGTAATTTTCTTTTTTGAAACGTAGCCCCACTCTAGGATTTATTCTTGTGTCGTAGGTGCGTTTACTAACATGAAAATTCACATACACAAATACCCAGACCGTAACAAATAATTGTGAATCACACAAAGATTTGTCCCGTGCGGGAAGCGAACCCGCGACTATTAAACACAGTGGGCGGATCGGTTTGAGCTCTTAACCACTGCGCTAAATCGTCTGTCCAAAGTCCAAGTCATGGGAGAGACCTTTGCGCAGTGGGACGAAATAAGTGATTGAAAAATCTGTTTGGAGGCTGGAATTGTGCTCGGTGTATGATAATAGGCTCGCCCCGTATTACATGGGACTTAACATCGTCTGCGAAAATTGAATGTATATAATACACCTCTGCCACTTGGCGAATATAGCCGTGACGGTGTTTATTATTATTATTTTTTACACCCCTATATTTTCCAAGCAGGGGTGGCAGAGGTGTACTGAGTACACTCACTTTTCGCCGACGATGTTAGGTCACATGTAATGGGGGGCGAGCCTATTGCCATATATCAGGCATAATTCTAGACTCTGGACTCATGCTGGGAAGTTTTCGTTAGAAAAGTTACATTTGTTCGACCTAGGATTTGAACCCAGGACCTCGTGATCACAAAGCGGTGCGCTTTGCTAATAGACCAATAAGGCAGTCTTATTATTATTTTTTATGGACTCAAATAATATTATATTAAGAATGTTATTATTATGTTTATGGTGGTCACAATTAGATAATAGCTAATCCATACTAATTAAATACCTGTGTAGTATTGATCGATAAAAATATCTTCCCTGATATTATCTGTATTGTATAAATTGTTCAATTAGTATGATTATAATCTTTTCCGTATTATTACATTTTAATATAGTCACAAAAAGAAAATTAAAGTTGTTTGTGTGTCTTCATAATATTGCAGTCATACAAGGACCTTATGACCCGCGTCTTAAATCGGAACTAACGCTGTCATCAAGTGAAATGTCACTTCATGACAGCCGCAGAGTTGGCGTTTGCTAAATTTACCCAAGTTTTTTTTTTAAATTAGTAACCGTATGACCCCTTGGACGTAGGAAATTTTACTAAAAGATAAGCCTATGTTCACACTAACGCCCCTCTGTCAATGTCATTTATGGGCCAAAATATTCTTGTCGCACTATAATTTGTATTTTCTGTTTTTTTTTTAACGTAGCCCCGCACTATGATTTATTCCTGTGTCGTGGGTGCGTTTACAAACATGAAAATTCACATACACAAATACCCAGACCGGAACTAATAATTGTGGATCACACAAAGATTTGTCCCGTGCGGGAATCGAACCCGCGACTATTAGACACAGTGGGCGGAGCGGCTTAAGCTCTTAACCACTGCGCTAAATCGTCCGGGTCCGTCTGTGGTCGACGTTATAATATCCTTTCTTACCTCATAACTGCTTATATCCACATACTCATCATCATCATCATCGAATGGCGATGTACTTTTAATAATGCGCCATACGGTCAAAATTTTATGTCAGTGTGATCCATTGTTTAGCTTCTGGTGTTGAATCCGCTCTTGAATTTCCTAGTGGGGAAATCTTCCACGATGTGCTGGATAGTCGGCACTGAGTCTCCACAGTCACAGAAAGGAGACTCAGTACTCACCTTGCGACCATCCATATACTGAACGATATAGAAAGAATGTCAGAAGAAAGAATGACAAAACAGATATACAGTCCAAAACTTGAAAGATAAAGGTACCGGGGAAGTTCTAAAATATCTTACTCCACTGTTTTTATCTAAAGGGTAAGTCAAGAGTCTCCGGAACCGGCGTGCGTGTATGAAACGAACTATGACAGTGGAGGAAGCCAGACAGTTAAGGAAATTACCTCTTGGAACTCTTTACTCTCTACCTATCCCATAAGGGATCTGGCGTGACGATATATATACATAGAGATAGAAAATTTACATACGTGCAATTATTAAATAATAGCATGTAGCTTTAAAAATTTTTCTGTTTAGAAGATGAGTGAAAGGTCGCAAAGTATCCAATAGAGCCTTTACATCAGTTATGATGTATTAGGCTTTGTTGCACCATTTATAGTTAAAGGTCACGCTTAAAGTTAACTTAATATGTTTAGTTCTTAAGACTCAAAGCTCATTGTTTTGATGCAGGATGTGACGTTAACTGTTGCAACTTAGCCTTAATGTATACACGTCTTTGAGGATTAAGGATAAAAATTACATAATTTTGGAACAAGAAAATTCTGTATTGAGAGGAACTTAATACAGAAGATTTACACGAATATTACACGTAAAATAACCACACACCCTTTTGCCTTACAGCATTCTCGGCCTCGGCGATGATGATGGCCATGGGTGCTGTAAAAAACGTCGGAATCTTAAAAACCTATAACAAACCGCGATAACATCTGAAAAATAGTTTTGTTTCATGTAAATTTTTATTATATAAAAGGAAACGTTCAAAAAGCGAATACTATGAACATATTTAGTCATGCCTAATTCAGAGAAATTATACATACCCACCTGACACATGTTACTCTCAATATTAACATTACATACTGGTAAATAAAGGAGAATCGAATAAAATCGTCGATGTACGAACGTAATTCCTCTCGAACTGGAAACACGGTCTAATAACAGAGGTATAAAGTCGACGAAGTGTAGGTGGTCATGTGGAAAATAACCAATAGCTGGTGTTTTGTAGGTATGTATGTAAGGAGACGGCGTGACGCAGTGTCTGGGCGCGGCGGGATGCGTACAGCGGTAACGCGAACTTGAGTAAGACCAAATGATCCGTTGTATTATTAAATGCTGGAAAATGAACGCATGATTCCTAATTTATATGTCATTTTTTTGTTATATATTTACTATTGTAATATATTAACAATAACAGATCAGCTCAAACAGACCTCATACAAGATAGACCAATGACTTATTGAAGATCGCCGGTATAAGGTGCGGGGATGCTTACACCATAAAACCGGCCGTCATGGCGATCTTTGAGTGGGCCTTTGTCCTGCTATGGACGTCTTTCGGCTGAAGAGAAATCAGCTCATACTGCCCCAGGTCTTCTCTTACAAATTGAACCTTCTGTCCACCACGCGGACCCAGTGTGGATTGGAGGCAGGCTTATGACCACCGGCTGTTCAAACTTATCAAGCCGCCCATTAGGCTTCTAACATGGCTTAACTCAAGAAATACTTGGTTCACATCATCGATGACGGCTTGATCTTGTAGTTTAAGCGTAGGCTTCTCAGCTAACTGAACCAAATAGCCACGAGTTTGATCCATGTAAGTACAGCAAAAATCGTTTTATGACCCGTAGATATTTCTTATTGCCTACGTGCTGCGGTTGCGTCCATACTTCTTTAATGAAGAAACACTTCCCAATGTGCAACCTTTTCAAGAAAAAGTAATTGAAATATCTGATTTCCTGGCTTTCACGTGACTCACTTCAATAAATTATTTTTACCTTAGTTCATAGTTTATCCAGTCCTCATATAAATATCTACTTGTGAAGTCGGTTTTGTAATCTGGATATTGAGGCATGTTTGACTTCGGCTACGGCCTGTTCATAGAAACGTGTTCCTATTTATATCGATATTACCTATTCTGTAATATTAAGTGTACGTATTCTAAGTACTTACAGACTTTCATTCGGTTATTCAGTTGGATTAGTAACTTTTCGCGTGTCCGAACTTGAAATATAAATAAATAAAATTATAATAACATTTGGACAACAATAATAGTCGAAATGTATGTAGGTGCATCATAGAGAAGGTTTGCCTTAAATGGCTCCTCAAAGAAATGCTTATAAATAACTTTAGGTCTATGAAATTCGATCACACAAAAGACACTTTATAAAAATAAAAATCATAAAAATTAGTTTTTCAGCTATGTGGCTACGAGGGTTGTCCTAACACACACTCAAGCAAACGCTTGCAACTTAAGGACACTGATTTTATCAATATTTAAATACTACAAAATATACCTAGGTAGTAAAAATTAGTAAGGTTGACACAAAAAAGTTACATCAATCAGAGAGCATTCGACAAACGTATTAAATTAGGTACCTACACTGAGATACTTATCTAAATTGATTTTATATAATTTTTACACGGGTTCCGTTGCTACTGGTTTAACATTGTGTCGATCGAATCATTAAGATTATCACAACATGTAATAAATAACGTATGAGGCGTGTAAAATTTAAAAGCTTTACATGGTTACATAATTGAGGCGCTCGTAGCGCTGTGCGACCGCGGTGTCCTTACCGATTTCCAAGGTTACGCAGCGTTCGACTCGGTTGGCGAGAGATGGGTGACCGTTTGTGGCATTTTCATATTCGAGCGTCTCCGTGCTTCGGAAGGCACGTTAAGGCGTTGGTCCCGGCTACCATTTAATGTGGTAGTCGTTAAGCCGAGTTGGAAGCCTTAAAGGCGGCTTGATAAGTTCCAACAGCAGGTGACCACAACTTGCCTCCATCAATTCGCACTGGATCCGCGTGGTGGAGTATGACCTAACTCTCTCACCTCGATTTGTGAGAGAAGGCCTTTGTCCAGCAGTTGGCAGTATAGGCTGATATTATAACATTGTTACGTAATTAGTTAGCAATTTCGTAAAGTACTGATTAATTTAATTTTCATAGGTATACGATAGGTATACGATACGATCTTAAAGGGATTTCTTGAAGGGTTTAGGCGCATTGAGGCATTGAAACAAGATGTGAAAGTATGTATTGAATATCTAGGATTTCATTAAGAGGCCTCATTGTGTACATCTATACAAGTATCTCTACTAATATTAAAGAGGAAGAATTTGTTTGTTTGTACGATTAAAAACAAACAAATGCTTCCCCTAAACTTTGAAACTACTAAAACAATTTTAATAATTCATTCACTATTAAAAAGTGAAATTATCCAGCAGTAACATAAGATATATTGCATTTCAGTAATAATAAGATTTTAAAATAAAATACGCGTGAACAGCCGCGGAGTAACGACTACTTGTATATATGGGATATACCCTGATAATAAAGTAGTTACGTTAAATGACGTATATCAGTAAAACATAAAACTAAGATAGTTCAAGTATGGGTATATTTTATTGTATTAAATTATTTATGTCTTCGATTACTTGGAAATGAATCGTATTCTTACTCTGAATAATAAAGCTGAAGATAAAAATATAAAAAAATAACGCTCGTTTAATTGTGCAATTTTCTATGATTATAAATGAACCAAGGTGTGCATACGCAGTTTGTTCCACTAACGAGCGTCATTGGTCGTGTATGTGCAACCAGTCGGCTGCCCACTTGAAATAAATTTATGATTATTTTGAAGCGCCGTGCCAACGCGCTGTTCACAGAAGGATGGTGATCAAGGATCTGGGAAACGTTTATTGGTAGTGGATATGCTGGTTTATGTTTGTTATGCATATAGGTCATTCATTCATGCCAAACTCATTTAACACAATGGGTAGTATGACAGTTCAGAGGCCTAAGCATGTATAATTTGACGTTATAATAGCGTTGTAGAGAAAACGTGGTCTCCTACAATAGGTTTTATAAAAAGCCCAGAGTTGCTCAGCGAGCTATATTTAAAGAGCTATGCTTGGCGTCTCTCTATGTGATCGAATCAGGAATGACGAGATTCGTAGAAGAACAAAGTTCACCGACATAGCCTATAGGATTAGTAAGCTGAAGTGGCAATGAGCGGGCCACATAGCGCGAAGATTCTAGTATGGAGACCAAGTATTGGCTAGCGCAGAGTAAGACCGCCGCCTACCAGATAGACCGACGATCTCGTGAGGATCGCAGGAAGTTGTTGGATGCAGGTGGCTTCGGACCGGCTGCACTGGAGAGCGATTGGGGAGGCCTATGCTCAGCAGTGGACAAGTATAGGCTGAGATGATGATGATGGTAAGAGAAAAAATGGTGTTACATTTATCTTTGTTTAGTAAAGTTGTGGGTGGTGTGTGAGAAGGACGGCATATTTAATGGATAGCGTTATGCTATCGAGTAAATATATAAAATGTAGATACATGTAAGTAACCAACTATCTTGCCGGCGTGGACTAACTGGATTGCATATAAGGGATAGAAGTGGTAGCTTAATACGTAAAAACCTGACCTGAAAATGTCTGAAAACTTTATTTTACTTAAATAATAACTCGACGTAAACCAAGGTTGCGCGATCTATGTCTAATGACTTTTACTCCTTAAGTCGCATTTACGATACTTACAACAAAAAGGAGTGGTGCTAGAATACCACAAAACTAGGGGCCCTGGCACCACGCCGCTTTAATGCTTACCAGATCTTTCGGACGGTGAGATTAAGAGGTCGCCTATCCTGGTATCTAGCCTAAGCCTAAGTAATACCTACCTAAAAGAGCTGCACCTGAGAATTAGTAAGTTCAGTTGCTGGAGATATACTGGGATATATCATATGTATTAACGATATGAACCGCAGCGCTGCGCGATCATGGTATTCTTGGCAATCGTCATCATTAATTAGCCTATATTTAGCTACTGCTGAGTGGAGGGCTCTCCTCTATCACCCCATTCATACCGGTCCAGTGCTAATCTATTCTACCATTTGCCAGTCAGTCGCACGATGTCGTCGCTCGATCCAGCTGATAGTCTACCTATGGGTCTGCATCCCGTTCTGGGCTACCACTCTGTCACGGTCCGTGACAATGACCAAATTTAAACAGCGTCAGTCAGTCTGAGATGGGTGATGTTTGTGGCATTGCCCTTTCCGAACATCTCCATGCACGGCAAGGCAAGGCACGTTAAACACTTTGTCCCGGTTATCACATCATGTCGTAGTAGTCATAAAGCCAATTTCATATTGAACGCCTTATTTGCATTGGGTCCCCGTGGTGGAACAAAATCTGAGAGATCACCTACCTTCTCTCACTAGTCAGGGTGAGAGAGATCTCACCTCGACTTGGGAAAGGAGGCCTTTGCCCACCCGTGGGATTATATAATCTGATTTTATATTATATTTATAATATGTGACCCGTAATCAGAGATGGGCAAAATGTAATCAGATTAATAATTAACCACCCCTGCTAGGGGAATATAGGCGTGACGGTGTATTAATCATCATCTCAGCCTATACTTGTCCACTGCTGAACATAGGCCTCCCCAATCGCTTTCCAGCGTAACCGGTCCGATGCCACCTGCATCCAACGACTTCCTGCGATTTTCACAAGATCGTCGGTCCATCTGGCAGGCGGTCGTCCCACGCTGCGCTTGCCAAAACGTGGTCTCCACTCTAGAATCTTTCTGCCCCAACGCCCGTCCGATCTACGCGCTATGTGGCCCGCCCATTGCCACTTCAGCTTGCTAATCTTAACGGCTATGTCGGTGACCTTGGTTCTTCTACGAATCTCCTCATTCCTGATTCGATCGCGTAGAGAAACGCCGAGCATAGCTCTCTCCATAGCTCGCTGAGCAACTCTGAGCTTTTTTATGAGACCTATTGTAAGAGACCACGTCTCTGATCCATATATCATCACTGGTAACACACATTGACTAAAAACTTTAGTCTTAAGGCACTGAGGTATTTTGGATGAGAAGTAGGTAGTGTATTAATGATTATAAATAAAATAAATATTTTTTTTGCTCATCTCTGTCCGTAATTACCTACTTCGACATAACATTCAGTAACGTTTCGTATATTCAAGGCATCCAGTGTTGACGCTGCGTAGTTCTGTTATATTTTAACGACGAAGCTGACATTTGTGTATAAGGAGATCACCGCCGGATGCATGTATAGTACTAATATATTGGGCACGTGTAAATACGGATGTGTTTAACGTATTACTAAATGATTTCTGGTGTTTTGTTTGTCCGTTTGAGGCGTGGTTCCAAAGTTGGTAAACACTTGTTCTGCAAGTTCGAGATTCTAGGTTTTTTTCATCGTCATACCATACGGTCTATATTTGTGTATCGGGTACGTAAATATATAAATTGATCGGAGGTATAGTGCTAAAATCCAATTTGTACGAAATAGTTACTTCGGAGATATTTAATTTTTAAGATTCAAAGCCATAGCAACTTATTTAAGTTACTAATTAACTACTGGTATTTAGCGTAATGTAAATAATCTATAAAACCCCTCAATACTGCTTAAAAGTAGTAGGACCGCTTCATCATAAACTGTTTCGTCGTTATAGTGTTGGCGTTTATAGTATAATATTTAATATTCTCTCTATCTATCTATATCATTACGCCAGATCCCTTGCGGGGTAGGCAGTGAGCACAGAGTTTCAACAGGTTCTTTCCTTACATACCTCTCTGGGTTCCTCCACTATCATAGTTCGTGTCATACACGCTCGCCGGTTACGGAGACTTGTTTTAACAAGTTTAATATTCAACGAAAAAAGTACGATGAGATAGTAACAATAATCTTAAACTCTTGTATTGTTAGCCAAATACCTCCGCAAGACTCTATGAGACATGGATGTATCACTGAAATTACGTATACAAGATTCCACAAGACGTGTATGTATTACAAAAACCTATACCTACGATAACAGGCGTCGAATATTTCTATTACAAAGATATTTCCATCATTCCATACGAATGCATGTATCGTACAGTACATAGTTGCATGGTCTTATCGCTTAGTACGTAAGTCTGTTTGTGCAATACTCTTACGCAATAGGAAATTTTACACAGTATAGAAAGTAATGATTTCTAATCTCATTGCCATTGTTATCTTAATACGTTACTTGGCTGCATATAACGTTTAGTTTTTATGCAAATATCAGAACAGTAGGTAATCTCTGTAGATAAAATTCATGTGTTATAAGTAGGCTAAGGTTTACCAGTGTAAGCTGCCTTGCCTTAGCAACGATGTGTGCTGTTTATGTGTGGTATTTAATATTCTAGTAGATTTTATGCCTAGATTAGGTTAGGTTTAACTCGAGTTTGATGATTATTGAGCGATCGCAAATGTCATATTAAGGGAAGGCGTTCAACTTGATATTCCTTGTCTATTCCCCATTCCTTCTCTGCTGTCCTTTAATATTGATATTTATTCTGCCATAAATATGTTCATCCGTTTAAATACACTGTTGTGTAGGATGAACATATTCACACATAATCATTTCCCCTTCTTTTCAACCTCCCTGATAAATCTTTCCAAATTTCCTCGTTACCATCTCTTTTTTTCCTTCGTTTCCCTAACTTTGACCAGTGGCATAATGTAAACGCAATTGACAATTTGAAAAAAAAGGGACGGCGGTGAATTCAACTAGTCGATGTTGTAATAAGATTCGATAGATATTTCTGTATCATCACGCCAGATCCCTTGCGGGGTAGGCAGAGAGTATAGAGTTCCAAAAGGTTCTATCCTTACATACCTCTCTGGCTTCCTTCACTCTCATAGTAACCCGCGAGCGTGTATGGCGATACACGCTTGCGGGTTACGGAGACTCTTGACTTGTCCTTTAGATAAGACACGATCTATTTGGTCATAGAAAGATATTTAGTAAAATATAATTGAATGTCTTTATGCATGTTAAATTGTTATTTGATTGAACAAAATGAGGTGTGTTGGAATAATAGCATATGACGACAAGTTCTCTCCATTTAGTCTCATGTTATCAATGTGGATGTACTTATTATTTTTTTATAAAAAATCGATGACATCCTAGAAAAGACGCCAAATAAGATTTATCTCTGACAATAGTTTGGTCTTGTGATCACTCACTGGACCGAGCAGTTGCATGTTCTATTCCCGCACGGGATTTATCTTTGTTGGAATTACAACCTTTTTTTTTTGGTTTGGGTACTTGTGACACAGGAATAATTCCTATAATAATTTTACCTAACTGTGGTATAGGAGCTTGTGTAAGCACCTGAAATAAAATAGGCCTCTTCTTTTTATTTATAAATGCATGTGGCTTTAAGATATGTATGTATGTTTATAGGAGAAATTGATGAAATTGATACCATGTACCTACGCAATATATATGTGACATATATTGACTTTTTTATAACAAAATGGCAGTTTATTGTTTTAAAACACCGCATGTTTAAAACAAAAGATGCATTATACAGTAATGATGCCTCTGATTTCAATATGGCTTTGTAAAGTTTTTAACACTACTGGTCACAAAATTCTAAATGTTATACTTATGTGTCATCAAATTATCATTGTAACTGTTTTAATTACTCAATAGATTAAGTACCGTGCTGTTATTAATAAGTAAAAACAGAACGTATAACAAGTTTAAAAAGATATTTTAAAAATGGATGGTGTTTTTAATCAAAATTGTGGATTTTGATAGTATCAGTTTTATTTTCAATGTCATGTTTTCTTATAAAACCAACACTCCAGTGAGCTTAGCACGAAAACCTTAATGTGATGGGGTAACATTGACGAGAGAGAGTGCTGTCACGTTCGACTATATTTAGTAAATGTGTAGTGTAAAAAAGATGGCATATGCACTCGACAGCGTTACGCTCACGTCAATCTGTTGGTGCTAAGCAATTATTATATCTCTATCATACAGAAAGCATCATATTTGTAAAGCTTGTCCGAAACATGAAAATCTATTCAATACCAAACACCGGCACGCTTATATTCTCCAAGCGAGGGTGGCAGTGGTGTACTGCGCACACCCACTTTTGCCGACGGTGTTAGGTCCCATGTAATAGGGGGCGAGCCTATTGCCATATACCGGGCATAATTCCAGACTCCGGACTCATACTCATGGGTTTTTTTTAGAAAAACTACATTGGATGCGCATTGCCACTAGACCTCCGAGGCAGCCTATTCACCAAGCAGAGATAATACTAAAATAGCACAGGTCGCATAGCAAAAACACTACATAATCGTCGACCATTTAAGAACGACGAAAACAAAAAAACAGAAATAATTACTTAACCACCAAACAAAGCGTGTGCGCAAAAATCCTGCGTATCACGGTGATACCGGTAATTGAGTTGTGTTCGTTATCAGTTACTTGTGTAATTAACTGCGCTGTTGGCGGCTGATACGTGCTTCTTGCATATTGTTACGCTCGTTCAATAACGGGGCGAGCAGTAACAATGCCAAAAACTATATAACGTTTGCTTAGTAAAACAACGTCACAATTAAAACAACCAGGGCAGGAGAAATAAAACCTTATAATTTTCAATTAAAGTATTGCCTCGAATCATCATTTTTTTGTCCTGAGATTATTGATGACATTTGGTCATGGTAAGATGAAACATTTAGTTACATACTCTCTTTTTTGGGAAAATCCGGCTACACTTTCCCACCATTGTAACTCATGTAAGACAGGATCCACAATGATCACCTTAGATTACACCAAGGTTTAAACCTTGGGGTGTCCCGGGAAGCGCTTTAATTGTCTTGGAACCCGCCACAAATTTAATTAGAAAGAAAAACAGGAGGTGTAGGAAAAATAAAAATTCCACTTCCCTCCTTTGCAATCAGGATACACAAAAGATTGGCAGATCAGTCATGGAGGATGAGACCATAACTAGGATAAGCTCAGTTGTAAAGCAGGATACGAAAAAAAATTACAAACACTCTGTTTACGCCGCAAGGGATCTGGTGTGATGATATACATAGATGACGGACGATTTAGCGCAGTGGTTAAGAGCTTAAGCCGCTCCACCCACTGTGTCTAATAGTCGCGGGTTCGATTCCCGCACGATACGAACCTTTGTGTGATCCACAATTATTTGTTTTGGTCTGGGTATTTGTGTATGTGAATTTTCATGTTTGTAAACGCACCCACGACACAGGAATCAATCCTCATGTGGGGCAACGTTTAAAAAAATACATTTTTTGTTTGTTTTATCTTACACTAGTTTCTGCCCGAGACTTTGCCCGCGTTGACTTTAAACAGGAACCTTAAATTTTTCCAGGATAAAAGGTATCCTTTGTGTAAAACCAGGTAATTAACTATCCGTATGCCAAATTGCATCCAAATCCGTTCCGCCGTTTTTGCGTGATTGAGTAACAAACATCCAAACATACAAATTTTCTCATTCATATAATTAGTAGCATTAGTAGGATAAATTATGTCGTGTATTTCTTTTTACTTTTATGTAAAGAAATTCGTTAATATGGAAATTAGTAAATGCATAAAACTTAGTGAATATTTTGGCAACATTTAATTTGTGTAACAACAGAAACTATTTCGCGCCTTTGGAACAGTAGTGACTTATCACAAAAATCAAGTTTTTGGGAAACTCATCGCATCCTTTCAGAACCAAGCGGAGCGGGTATAGAAAGGAAAATTGAAAGAAACCGAAGTATCTTATTTTTTAATTCTACCATTATAAGTCGCTGTTTTAATATTCACCACAAAGAGCGTACTCCATGCTCGTAACTCCAGGATCAGACACCGACCTCGCCGGCGAGGTCGAAGAATCCCTTGCCCGCTGGCCTAGACACCTAGTTTACGCCCTCCCCCATAGCGATTGCCCAAGCCGAGGCCGTTCCTCCTTGAGGCGCCCTTAAGCTAGTTGCCCCCTTGCCTTTATGACTCGAGCGTAGTGGTTGCACGCTCGCCCTCTTGTCCGGTGAAGCTGTAAAGGCCCCGCGGCCAACAGCGTAGATCATTCACACACATAAAGCTTATAACTCGATTTCTTAGATTTTTGAGTTGAGTGGATACAGTTCTGAAGGTGCGTTTTTTTATTAGCCTTATCCAGCTGCAGCGGAAATGCCTTCTTCGCCTCTTTCTATAGTCTCGCTTATAGCAACACTGGACCAATCATATTCCTAGAAATCTCCTGTCTTCTTTTCTTATCAGCGGGTTAATCCTACTAATATTATAAATAAGAAAGTTTGTATGTTTGGATATTTGTTACTCGAAAACGGCCGAACGGATTTGGATGAAATTCGGCATACAGATAATTTATTACCTGTATTAATATAAAATACATTTTATTTCGAAAAAATGTTAGATTGCCGTCTTAAGTCATCGCGGACAGAACAGTCGCGGGTAAAAAAGAACTAGTGATAAATAATTATTTATAAACCATTTAGTTACGTAACGGTAATGTTAATTTTACGCATACTATGTAAATATTAATAATAGTTAGTGTCATTTTTTGTATAAAAAGTTAAAATCAATACATCCTTAATTACTAACAGAACATTTTAACAGTTTTATAGCTACGTAAAGCCTCCTTAAAAACAATTTATTTGCTCCTAAATGAAAGCAATTATATTATTTAATATAATATTATTCGTATTAAAGTAATTTGTTACTTATAAAAATATAATTTACATACTAACTGGTCTACGTGCGTGTAAATTGCTACACAATAGTACTTTTTTTTTTTTTTTTAAAACGTAGCCCCACACTAGGATTTATTCCTGTGTCGTGGGTGCGTTTACAAACATGAAAATTCACAAACAAATACCCAGACCGGAACAAATAATTGTGGATCACACAAAGATTTGTCCCGTGCGGGAATCGAACCCGCGACTATTCGACACAATGGGCGGAGCAGCTTAAGCTCTTAACCACTGCGCTAAATCGTCCGTCAAGTACTGACTCGAGTATAAATCGTAATCGGGTGAAATAAGTTATAATTTTTATTTTTTTATTTTATTGACAGGTGGTTTGGTCCAGTGGTTAATAGCTTAAGCCGCTACGTCCACTGGAGTCGCGGGTCAACTCCGCACGGTACAAATATGTGGCCCACAAATAGTTTTTTCGGTCGGGGTGTTTGTGTATGCGAATTTCATGTTTGTAAACGCACCCACGATATATGAATAATTCCTAGAGTGGGGCTACGGTTTTTTTAAGAAAAATAGTTATAATTAGGCATTGAGTATTCTGTACTACGTGAAGCCGTAAAGGCCCCGCGGCCAACAGCGTAGGTCAAACACACACGCTATGTCAATCAAATAATTTTAATTTAAAAATACCTTTTCAAAAACAAGCTTTTATAGCAAGACCAAAACGAAGATATCTTGCTAAGTTGAGGAGTTCCTATGACTTCTTTCCGGCTACATCATCAGAGCTGAGACACCATCCAGGTCTATAGTATTCATCAAGCGAATCCAATGAGCTTAAAGACGGCGGGGTTATATTGAGTAGTTGGGTGGTTCTATAGGCCATTTTTCGGCTTTATCATCAGACCCTACACACTATCTGGTTGCATCGTACTTGTAAATACCAATTTAACAAGCCTCAACACGACGGGGAACATGAGAACTATACAATGTAATAGTTCACATGTTTCATAACCACTTTCCGACTCCATTATCAGACCAGCTCAATGGTACCATATTATTGCATTGTCATCAAACTTACATACGTATGCCCAATTTCAATCCTGATACCTGCAAGTTCTTGAAAAATGGAACACAAGTTTTGAACCCGAAAGACAGACAGACGGACATACGAACATTGCAAGATAAAAGCTTGTAAAAATGGCGAGCAACCTGATGACCGCGAAATTAGCGGGGATTTTTGTGTTATTATAGATAGTAAATTCTTTTGTTTCTGGAATTGTTTAAACAGTATATCAGTGCACATGGGGGGCATATTTTTGATATAAAACTTAGCACTCAATGGTATCATGTTGATGAAAGCATCTGGAATAAAGGAAACTAGAGTGTATCCATCTAACTTCTGTTACAAAAAATGACTCGAGGTGTCTTCTCTAGCACGTATGCTAATGAAGACGCCACAAGCAATTTTTTTAGTCATAATAAATTTAAGTACATAATAACTTATTGTAATTACGATGAAAATAAACTCAATCCGATATAGTTAAATACATAAACATTGGAGAGCGCCAATGGCCGTGCGTTTTCACCGTTGTCGGCATAACGCGATCTAATTCGAAAGCGATACGCCTTTCACCTTCCGACCGACGTGCGTTATGCCCGCGACCAAACACTACGCCGACCACCACTGCCAGCTTTGTGTTTTTATTTTGATAAATAAATAATAAATAGTGCTTCGTTGATCTAGTAACGAATAATGCAAGTAGCAATCTTCTAATAGTGATTAACATTGCCAATCCCGTACGTATTCCAACCTCTGTTGGTTCAATAGAAGTTTGTGATCCTTATAAGCAACGGTTTCGATTGGCACCAAAAAAGATATTTGTGATAACTGTAAATTTTCTTGCTGACAGTACATTTATTTCAAAATCTGTAAATGCAGTTCAAAATGTCACAAATAGTTAAGGATAGTCTCTTAAGACCGTTTTCCTGTTGCTACACCGGTTGAGATAGCTGCCCTTACTGGCTCGTCCCAAAAATTCACTCTGTATATTATAATGGATAAAAATACTTTAGAAAATTATCGAACGAATAATTCTATAATACCGCGACTCTTACACCATGATAGATATGTTACGTCATTTCTTTGCATAAACTGAATATGAACTGTTGAATTAGTAAACATATTTTGTCAATTTCTGAACGCAGTCATTGACATCACTCACTTGTGGCGTTGTGCTACCCTGCCATATTAGATGTCATACTTTTGGTAAAATTACTTTGAGGCATGAAAGCGTTGTAAGCGTATCTATGTTTGGTGTATAATTTAATTTCCTCGTAAACTTAATCGGATTTCCATTACGTGCCAATTTCACCCCAATGCCAAACTTAAAGCTCGCACTCGTTATCACTGAATCATATTCAGCTTATTTCCCTGGCAGTATGTAGCAGTCGTGAAAATAAGCGTGCACTTCCCTATTCGCAACCGCCGTTTACATTCTCGCATTAAATAATTTCCATCTCCACTTCTCTGCAGTAATGACTGGCCAAAGAAATTCAATGTAAACCAAGGGCTAAACTCGGTTACATAGAGAAACCATAAAGCATCACACACCAAGCGAGAAGCCCTTTCTTGAATTAATCAAAACGCAACACGCAACTAGATTAATATTAAGATTATTAAAGTCAAGCATATTATATGCCATACGTATATTATGTTATTTTTAAAACGTCTTTTTCTACTCCTTTAGGTATGTTAGTCCATTGACAAAATAAAGTCAGTTGAGTTATGTTAGCAGACATCATCGGCTGAAAGTCGTTCACTGCAAGCTGTAGGTCTCCCTTAAATATCGCCTTGACGACTGACTTTGGGTTTTACGCAAGTTTATACCTGAAGCCTTCACAGGGTCCCCGGTCACCGTAGTTAAAGTAGATTTAGTATATCATGAATGTGACAGCACTCTATTAACAGTCGTCTGCTATTAAATCCTGAATAAATGATCGAGAATAACGGTTCGTCTTTAACACTGCGCGGGCGCTTCCGTAAATACACTCATATATACATGCATATACATACATTATCATACATCTGTATCGTCTAATTATAACTCGATGTTTGACTTTGACGTCGTTCCCGATGTGTATAACTCATTGTTATTAGAATATGACACGATTCGTTGGAAATTCGCGTAGGAAGATCTGACTTTAGGAAAATCAGTTGACAAGGTCTGACCACTTGAATGTGAGGGCGGGTGGAAGTAACTACGGAGATAAGAGATTTGAAGAATGTGTGTCTATATGGAATATGTTCAAAGGGATGGTCAGAGGAGGTCAGAATGTTAGTGTTTGGACTGTTCGTGTTTCAAACAAAATATTTTATACTACTATGCTTACGCTATGTAGGTGGGCTTATTGAGAATCTACTCTTAACCA
Organism: Phalera bucephala; assembly: GCA_905147815.2. Classification (NCBI taxonomy): domain Eukaryota; kingdom Metazoa; phylum Arthropoda; class Insecta; order Lepidoptera; family Notodontidae; genus Phalera; species Phalera bucephala. The sequence continues at coordinate 16,886,343 of LR990612.1, forward strand.
GCCATTTCTTGTAATGCTGTGTATATAAAAATAGCAGTGGATTTCACGGGTGGTTTCAAGATCAAGTAGCCTAGATTCGTGTAAGCGCAAGTATGCATTTGACTTTACGAATAGACATATCTATCTCCGGTCCAGTTGCACTTCCATAAATCATGTTTAACACTGTACAGCATTTTCACTATAACGTTTCACAACGTCTCCACACATAAGTTAAAAATACCAGTGGATTTCAGGGGTGGTTTCAAGATTCGTGTCGAGTGTCGAAAAATACAGTAATTTGTCAGTTTAAAATACTAGAGATTGTTGTCACATTGATGTGTCTTCAACACTTAATAGAATGGGACGGCGACACAACATCTCGAAGATGTCATTGAGTTTTTTCCTACCTTGTCGACGAAACAGTCTTTGATAGCGTTAAATAGAAACGATTCTACTATTTGAAACTTAACATACAATAGAAAAACATGCACTAAAACTATATCTTTTAATATAAAAAGTTTGCACGTATTGAGGGCATGCGCTGATAAGATCGTATGTTTGATTTAATAACTTTGTGTACCACAAAGTGATACAATTATAGACACGTAAAGAACAAGATAGGACGATCGATACATGGAAAGATATTTTTAATTTGGCTTTTCTATGTAATTACGTGTGTTTGATAAAAGCGTTGTATTACATTTAGATGTAGGAGCATATATCTTCTTACAGCAAGATTTTTAAAAATGGTTGGTATTTAATGATGGGAAAGTTCAACGTCCTCTTTTTTTGTATAATTTCGTTGTCCCTTCAATTCCGAATAATAATTCCTAGTGTGGAAATATTTTTTTAAATTCAATAAAATAGTTGCCTGCCTGACTGCCGTGCTCGAACGTAGTGGTTGCACGCTCGCCTTAAGTCCGGTGAAGCTGTAACGGCCTCGCGGCCAACTGCGTACATCACTCACACACACACACACTGACTGCCTCGTTGGTCTAGTAGCAAAGCGCACGCTTTGTGATCATGCTCCTGGGTTCAAATCCTAGGTCGGACAAATATAGGTTTTCTGATGAAAACTTCCCAGTATAAGTCCGGAGTCTGGAATTGTGCCTGGTATATGGCAATAGGCTCGCCCCCTATGGTACCTACCATCGTAGGCGAAAAGTGAGTGTACTCAGTACACCTCTGCCAACCCTGCTTGGGGAATATGGACGTGACGATATTTTTTTTATGTTGTTTTTTTAATACTTTGTAACACAGTCGCGTATTCTGTCTGTATACAGAATCAAGACAAGACTATTTGAAATTAATGATGAGACGTGAAACTGACTTACTCATCCGAATGTGTGTATTAACAACGCGGCGGAGCTTAATCGAAGATATTTGAACACTAAAACGCCCGATGACCTATTAATAGCGAATGTTATTGCTTCTAATCGGCATTAATGCGTCTTGGGCAGTACTGTCTTCATTCAGAGCTCCTGTTTATTGGTTGAGGAAATTTAATTTTATAATATTTCTTCACGTTCTGAGCTAAACGAAAGGTCAAGAGATGATTTAAGTTAAATATTTTAATTATATTATTAAGTTTCGACCTGAGTTTCTTCTAAATGTTGCTATTTAGACTTTTATTAAGAATTTTATGTTGTAAAAACCTTCTTAGTTAATGTTGGTCAAACATCCATATTGTGTAGTCTTTTTTGACTTTCAAGGACAACCATATACAACGAAGTAATATTAAAAATGTCTTCTACCATCTATGTCTATAACCATGGTATTAATATATAGTAATTAGAAAGTTTAATTGTCTGTCGTTAATATTTTAATAACTCGAATATAATAATATTAATAAATCGATTATTGTATCCTATTTCACAATTCGATGTGAGAGAGCATTAATCGTACTTTATCATGCGGACCGAGTGCGAAATGGTGGAGGTGTGTAGGTTTTTGACTTACATGATGTTGTAACTTACCAAACCAAATATAAGGCTTTGAACTAGGGATAACAACTACCACAAGTGGCTTGCAAGTGGCTAAGGGCTAAGTGGCTAAGGTTAACCGTACCCCCTAAGTACAAAAACGTCCAAAAATGAAAATAATACAAATGACCACCCGTCTCAGACGAGTTGACCTGAACGCTGCTTAACCTAAGTGGCACAGCTATAGAAGCCACTCCTTAGTAAAGATTATTTTGCTAAAGTCAAAAAGATACTATCTAAGCTTTGTTATTTCTAAACAGGTGTAAACATACAAAAGGTAACAATGATTTTATTTCATTTTTCCTGTCCTGTCTTTATTTTAATTTAATCGGAGATTTACGTACATATCTAGTTAAGCTAAAAGCAATAAATCTCGGTTGTTTACAGCTTAATAAAACTAGGCCCTTAGAATTAAATGAGGTGTGATAGAGTAAGGAGCAAGCATCAACTTCCACAGTGAAAGTCCACTTTCTTGCCATCTTGTCTCACTGCGGTACTGATAAACAAACGTAATAATACTGGAAGAGACCCATTACAAAATGTTTTAAAAATGTTGACTCAGTCGAGTTGAGCAAAAATTATTTGTGTAAACTTTAAATTGCAATGAAAATTTTATGAATTTATTTTTGTTTTTCTTTTTTAAGTTTCCGACGTCTCGAGTACTACCACTACCCATGGTTACGCGAGGGACTGTGGCGTTTGACTTCAAAAAGTTATTGTTATTCTAAAGTATCTTAGGGGATTAATTTAATTGAAATTGAAATTTATAAAACCTACAATTAAAACAATAGATTGCATAATGCCCAACAATGGGGCTCAGTTAGTTTTTTGGACGATATTATGATGGCATTGTGGCTTAAATGGATAAGAGAAATGTGAACGTGTAGAGCTTTGTTCTCCTCATATTCTTTTCATCATCAGACGAAAGACTTTCACTGCAGGATATATATCTCCCCCAAACTTCGCTATAATGCAGTCATTATAATATAAATATTAAAACCAGTATTTTTTGTCCTCTATATTTATGCATATTAGCTCTTTTTTGCAATTATCTCTTATTTAATTTTTTAAATTTCTGTGAAATTATTCCATTCCATGCAGCAAGTAACCTGAACGCATATTTTTTATTTAAATAGGTTTATTCGGCTCGAATCTATATTTATAGCACACAACACGTAGGTGCATTGTATTTAATAATCATATCCTACCTATATATCAACAGCGGGCATATTTATAGTACTTATATATCTAACACGTTCTATACTCTCTATCTATATCATCACGCCAGATCCCTTGCGGGGTAGGCAGAGAGTACAGAGTTCCAAAAAGTTTCCTTACATACCTCTCAATCCTACGTTCTGTACAATCTATATTAAATAAAGTTCCTATCACGTTTATTATAGCATACCACGCTCAAAAATTGATCTCTTCCAGTGTCTTTCGTTCTTCAATATTCACTATAATTGAGCAAAACTCGTGTGACGATTTTCCCTACGACACTGTAGGTTAATGTATTGTCGCTTTCTTGCGTTCGTCCGGCGCATCGCTAATTGTGCGATTGTTAACTTATTTTAATCTTCGATTGGTTTTAGAAAATGTTAGACCGATTCCCATTTGCTGTAATTGCCATGTTTCACTTGTACGACCAGCATTCTAAGTAGCTGGTGAAAACCAATTTGAGTTAATTACTTTTTCTTGCATGTTGATTATGTTTTGAGGGTACGAGTGGAATATTAATAGAATATTGAGGAATGTATAAAATACATTCGGACAGGCGAGAAATTGAATCGATTGATTACTGTTTAAGACCGTTTTCTAAGATGGTTGATCAATGATATTGAAACACTAGCTTTTTGATCGGTTAAAATAATCATAGACAGGTCATGTAGGACGTGTGTCTATTGCATATCATAACGAACCGCTAGATCGATTTTACTAAGTATTTACGTATTCCTATTACTCGCAGCCATACGGAAGAGTGACAGTATTCTTCTTTGTACTACAAAAACCAGACACAACATTGTATACATAAAATGCTTGATAAACCAATTATCTGAGTAGGCTAGATTAACGTTATGTTCTAACCTCATCAGTTATATCAGTATATCAGACGTTGGCTTAGGATTTCATGCTTGAGATGCTATGTTAAAATGTTTGTAAGCGAACATATTGGCTGTGGCATCGGTATAACGTTAATTTCTAATACATGCAACTATATCGATAATGTAACATTAGGACAACGATAGCCCAGCTTTACTGAAACTATTGATATTTCTGCTTGATACAGTATGCCGTGAATATCTCACTAGTACATATTTTCTTAAGACGTTGTGGAATGAGTCAATAAAATATGTGACAAAAACATCAACAACCCAGTCACATGTTCCTGTTGTCTTCCCTCCTCTTGTTCTGTACCTAAAAAAGATGTCCTTCCCCAAAATAGTATCGATCTGGTTAATTTTCAAATAATAAATTAACAAAACTGAGGTCTCACAGTCGATTGAAGTCCAACAATCATTGGCAAGTATTCAAGTACGCACGATGTACTAAATATTTACCTGTGTGCAGCAATTTGATGTCAGTCGGCTAAATTGTGTGATAGTTTCGCACTGACCGATCTTTAGCAGATTCGTTGCATCTTTATTCCGACGGTTACCGAAGTCGGGCGTACTTTTTTTCTGATTGCTGTTTATAATTAGAGTGCTGGTGTTTGGCATACATTTCATTGAAAATCGTCATGTTGGCGAGAGAGGCGAGTGTTTACAAGTCGCAGACAGGTTGCCAGGCTATTAATTTCTCACCTTTACACGTCTTCCCTATCGTCGGAACGTCGGTGCTTTTAGTCTTTTGTCCGTTCGTGACAAATATTTCGTTTAGCTAATTGTGTCTTCATTTCTTATTTATAGGTTGACATATTTTTGTGAATGTATAAAAAACATTCAGACATTATTTCTCCGTTTAAAGTGGCGGTATTTAACTAAATAAGTTTAACAAAAAATGTATCTAGGGACTTCATAATAATATGTTTTGTAAGCCAAGTAGGTCAAAAAAGAACAAATTGAATAATCTGATTTTAATATTTACTTATATTTAAGACAATTTGAGAACCATGTAGTATGCATTTTAGTTAGATCTAATGGCATGAATTTATATAAATATCACAGCTTGTTGAACGAGAAGATACATTTATTATTTGTTTTATAGATCACGTTCAACCCATACTTATGCTATCGGAATAAATCTGGTATTCAGGATTACTCGACCCCGTTCTGATTACAAGGACATTTCGGAAGAAAAATCGCTGTTTTTCATTTGTTTTTACATTGAAAGTTCATTTCCCTTTATCTGGTTAGTCGTCGATAGTCTGTAAATGGAACAGGAGGAGAGCCGTAGAGGATTATAGAAGGAATCGATGGACAATGAGGTTACGAGCCGTGGGCCCGAATGGCACACGACATTGTGAATGTCGAGGAACAGAAATTCAACTCAGTCACGCGTTAGGAAATACTAGCTTTTAGCCAAGAAGCGTTAAGCTGTGCATTACACGTATTTTTGTACATATGTTTTATATTGGTATTATGAATGGCGGTGCATACAGTCTTCCTCTTTTTACGTCTATGGTTCATATTTGTCTCGTAAACAAAATTGCGTAAAATAAAATAAATATATAACAATTATTCCATATCCTAATAATATTTTATGCTTCTACAAATAATAATTTTATGAAGAAGAAACTCGATCGATATCGTCGAAGTTGTTATAAAAATAGAAATTTATAATTTCAACAACGCAAAATGTCTTAGAAATCTATTTAGATGATCTACATTGAGGCGTTCGAACTACTTACAGATTTAAACAGACAGGTCGGAAGCGAAACACCGATCGAACCGATGCTGTGGAGCTATCTATCTATATCTATCGCGAATAAACGCAAAGCGGCTGCACGCGTGAGTCACGTACCAATCATTTGTACAGACTGTTGCTTGATATCGTGGCGATTTTTGCAGAATTATTTGTGCTGGTGATACTGACCATAAATGCATAAAAAAATAGAAACTTAAACCAAACTTTTATTTTAGACGTACAAATTAAAATCGTGTTTATTTTAGATGTATAAATAAAATTGGGCAGCGTTCGGGAAATTGCGCAACATCTTCTCATCTAAAATACTTCAGTGCCTCAAGACTAAAGTTTTTAATCAATGTGTGTTGTCAGTGATGACATACGGATCAGAGACGTGGTCGCTTAGTTAGCGTAGTAGTTAATAGGTCTAAAAAAAAAGCTCAGAGTTGGTCAGCGAGCTATGGAAAGAGCTATTCTCGGCGTTTCTCTACGTAATCCAATCAGGAATGAGGAGATTCGTAGAAGAACCAAGGTCACCGACATTGCCCTCAGGATTAGCAAGCTGAAGTATGAAGCAAGCAAGCTATGGGCGGGCCACATAGCGCGAGGATCGGACGGGCGTTGGGGCAGAAAGATTCTAAAGTGGAGACCACGTATTGGCAAGCGCTGCGTAGGACGACCGTCTGCCAGATGGACCGACAATCTTTCGAAAATTGCAGGAAGTCGTTGGATGCAGGTGGCATTGGACCTGTTACGCTGGAACGCGATTGGGGAGGCCTATGTTCAGCTGTGGACAAGTATAGGCTGAGATGATGATGAAAAATTAAAATCAATCTTCTGTTGGCCTACGTGTGTGTTGGAGGAAAACATATATAAATCTACCGCGTGGTAGTGTATTTTTAGCTTCAACTAAAATTATTCGGATTTATTATCAAATGAGTATTAAACATGGAACAAAAACAAACATAGCCAGTTTTAAGTAGTGTCGAATTATTGAGTTCTCCATCTATTGTTCCATGAATTCCGGAAGGACACAAACAGCGATTGGTATAAAGTTGAATTTATAAAACAGCCTTTACTGTCCTACTGCTAGTCAAACGCCTTCTCTCACAAATTGAGGTGAGAGAGATTAGGTTATTCTCCAGTACAGATTGATGGAGGTATATATATGGACACATACACTGTTGGAATTTATCAGGCCCTCTATAAGGCTTCTAAATTGGCTTAACGGTTGCTACATTAAGTGGTGACCGGGACTAACGGATTAACGTACCCTTCGAAGCACAGAAACGCTCTAATTTGAAAATGCCGCAAACGGTCACCCATCTCAGACCGATCGAGCCGGACGCTGCTTAACCTTGGTAATCAGTAAGAACACAGTGTTCGCTCAGTATCACGAGCGCCATGTAAAGTTGAATTACTGTACATGTGTCTACGTAGTGTTCAAGAAGCGTAATAAGGTCGCGGACGCGGCTGCGTGGCGCCGCCGGTCGACGCCCCCCGCCCGCTACCTACTAAGTGAATTATATTGTAATCTTTAGCTATTTATTTATACATATACTGCAGATAATTAAGCAGTAGCCTTGCGATAGAATGGCCACCTTGTATTACTGAGGTGCAGGGTTTAAATGCTCGCACCTCTTGGTTTTTTAAAACCTATATCGTCGGCCATGTTTAACCTTACCTGCTAAACCTATTTAGCAATGTCACAACTTTTGTTTATAATTTGTTAAGTATTTTGACGCCACAAATCTTTAAACGTTTCTAAATATTTAAGGAGGTATGAGATTGTTGAGAGATAGATAGATAGTCATATTTATTTTTAGTTTGACTATAATTAAATAATTTGCTCGCAAAAGTAGACCTTGAACAGAATTACATATTAGGCCGACGATATGTGATAATCATTTGCTCAAGGTGAAGGAAAATATCGTGATGAAATCTCCATATTGTAGAGAATACAAAAAAAAATGGGAGACGTCAAATTGTGTAACCGCTAAATTGGATCCTGGAGGCTCAGTTCCAACTTACAATGGCTTAATTAGAATAAAAATCGTCAGCTTAATTTTAACTGCAGTAAAAGTATAGATTAATGATGTTTTAAGTAATAGGTAGCTTAAAAACATGTAGTTATATTGCCTCAAAGATACAGGTTCGCGTTCTTTGCGAATATAGCTTTCAAAAAATCTAAGGATCGAAAAACGTGGCAATTATTATATAAATAAATCAGTCTATACTACTTCACTCCTGTTCAATAGCCTTTTTTTTTTGAAAGCAAGTTGAAAGAGACCCTAGTAGGCCATACTTTAGCATGCGGTCGCAGTGTGCATTTGCGGTGGCTGATTAGTGGCCGTCTATCAAGCCATCCATAAGTGTTTCAAGTTGTGTACGTCAACGTGACTACACAATAACCAAGAACAATAAGTTAACTTTTCTTTAGAAGCACGGAGAAGTAGCACTTGAAAATGGCCTTGAAATCACCCATCTCAGGCCCGTATTACAGAATGTAAATTAGTCGTGAATCTAGTTTTAAAAACCCATTTTATACTATAATATTAGTTTTAAAATTAGGTTCACGAGTGATTTTCGTTCTGTAATACGGGCCTTAGAATATCCGAGCCGATTGCGAATTTGTTGATTGGGAGAATACTTAGTGTTGTAAAAATGAGCGCTGAAGTCGAGCGTTTAGCGCTGAGTCGACGCTCACGAGCGTTGAAGCACGTAGAAAACGCGAGCGTTTAAGCGCCGACTCAAGCGTTTTTACAACACTAAGAATACTACAGTCTCATGGACGATACAATTCCAACACGTGTATATTCACATCATAAATCAAAACCAAATAAATTTTATCCCGCACTTAGCGTAGATAACTCTATATCGCTTTATTCAATAGCATAATTGATACACACATATATTAAACAAACTATGTTACTATTAAGACGTCTCTCGCTACCATGCCTGACCGACGGGACATAAATAATCTTATTAAAATAACCAGTCTTCCGGCGATTAGAGGTGAGAATATTTTCGCCCACGTACTATGTTTTTATCGTCGTAATTATTTGTTGAGAGATGTATAGACAACCGGGTCTAAAACAGTGGCATTTTGAATGTATAATAAACGTCAGTTTGTGAAATAATTGGAATCTTAGAAATGCTATTGTCTTTCTATGCTGATATGAGTGAATTAGTTGTGTATCATAGTGTATCATAACTGCAATTTTGTAACAAGGTGTTGTTCAGTCATGTCATTCATGGCTAACGTATTGACCAAATAGACCGTGTGTTATCCGAAGAGCCAGTCAAGAGTCTTCGTAACGGGCGAGCATGTTGAGGCGAACTATGAGAGTGGAGGAAGCCAGAGAGGCCTGTAAGGAAAGAACCTGTTGGAACTCTGTACTCTTTGCCTACCTCGCAAGGGATCTAGCGTGATGATATAGATACATAGATAGAAAAGTTAAAATCATTAAAATTAGTTCATCAGCTATGGGGCTACGAGGTTTGTCCTAACACACACTTAAACACTTGCAAGTTAAGAACACTGATTTTGGACGATATGATACAGTGGGAAGGATACATTATATTTAAATTGCATGGTTTCAGGATTCACCATCAGAGATGTTAGGAAAACTACTTATTCCAAAGATTCCAACAAAATATTAGAGCATTGTGCGAATGACGATCATAAGGTTCAAGGTTTTCCATTACATGGACGGACTAAATCAAATTTTTCTATTGAAAAACTCGCATGCGGAGTATTAAATTTTAATAGCAATAAACTCGATTCTAACACATTGGGACCAATCCAACTCTGCTACTCCCACTTGGGAAATATAGGCGTGACGGTGGATTTTTTTTAGGTATATTCATAGGTGGGAGAGTTATTTTACGTTTTTTATGTAACTTTTACGTAATATTCGGAATTTTATGTATTTTCAGTAAGTTGTTTTTCGAATGAATTATTGAATGATAGAATAATTAGAAAGTCATATCTATCTATCTATATCATCACGCCAGATCCCTTACGGGGTAGGCAGAGAGTACAGAGTTCCAACAGGCTCTTTCCTTACATACCTCTCTGGCTTCCACTACTCTCATAGTTCGTCTCATACATGCTCGCCGGTTACGGATACTCCTGACTTGTCCTGCAGATAAGACCCGGTCTATTTGGTCATAGTAAGATAGTCTAGGTCTTCCCCGGTACCTACATCCTTCCACTTTCACATTGTATATCAGTTTTGTCATTCTTTCTTCTGACATTCTATATGCCCGAACCAACGGAGCATACCCTTTCTCATCTTTACACCGATACTCTCTTTCATACCTATTTGCTTTCTTACTAGAAAGTCATACTTACATAATATGTTATTATTACAATTAAATAAGTACATAATAATGTAGAGTGTTTGTTTATAAGACTATAAAACCCTCAGGGACATCAAACAACCAGACAAAATCCAATCGTACGAATTTAATGATATAATCGTAAAATTAAAATTAACACTGTTTTGTATTCTACAATTCTACATTTATGATCGCATGTTTGTGTTACAACGAACAAATTGTGTTAATTAGACGCTATTTTTAACATTTTGTTAAGACACCAAAGTCGAATTTCTAATTTTGTATACTTTTTATACACACACACCGTCACGCCTATAATCCCCAAGCACGGGTGGCAGAGGTGTACTAAGTACACCTACGTTTCGCTGACGATGTTAGGTCCCATGTAATAGGGGGCGAGCCTATTGCTATATACCGGGCACAATTCCAGACTCCGGACTCGTACTGGGAAATTTTCGTTAGAGAAACTACATTTGTCCGAACTAGGATTTGAATCCAGGACCTCGTGATCACAAAGCAATGTGCTTTGCCACCAGACCAACGAGGCTTATACTTTCTATGCGTAGTTATAATAATGATGTGCGCCTTCCGTTATCGCGTCGAAATGACGCGCTCCACTTACCACTCCATCAGTGCTGGAGTCCCACAGGGCTCAGTTCTCTCTCCGCTCCTGTTTAGCCTTTACACGAACGACATTCCTCGTTCGAGTAAGGCGCATTAAGCCCTATTCGCGGATGATACCGCTCTCTACGTCTCGCATAGGAATAAGGGTTTCATTACCAGAAACCTTCAGGCATCCGCCAATTCCCTAGGGAATTGGTTCAGGAAGTGGCGTATTGAGGTGAACCCGGACAAGAGCGCTGCGGTGTTCTCCTCCAGAGGTGCCACCCCGCGCCACTCCCTGCGCCGCCCTAGAAGTAATCTCGGCCAAGTGACCATGTTCGACCGACCCATTTCCTGGGTCAAAGAGGTCAAATATCTAGGGGTCATCCTAAACAGTACCATGTCCTTCGGCCCGCACATCAAGCGGGTCCGTCACCGAGCATCCTTTGTGCTCGGTCGTCTCCATTCGTTAATCTGCAAGCGGAGTAAAATGTTCCTTAGAAATAAGGTGACACTTTACAAAACTTGCGTTCGACCCATCATGACTTATGCGTGTGTTGTGTTCGGGCATTCTCACATCGATAAACTCCAAGTGGTTCAAAACCGCTTCCTGCGTAAACCCGTAGGAGCCCCCTGGTTCGTACGGAATGTCGACCTCCACTCCGATCTAGGTCTCGAACCTATTCGCGCCTTTATTAAAAAGGCGTCAACACGTCACTTCGCGAACGCATCTACCCATGCGAATCCGTTAATCGTAGCCACCGCCGACTACGATCTCCCCCCCACCCCTGCCGCCACCGCCGGCCGCGACATGTTCTCACCGACCCCCCCGACGCCTCTTCGAGGCGCCCTCGGTCGGGACATGGGACGAGTATGTCGCCTCTTGCCCTTCTGGCTGGCTAGAGCGTAGTGGTTGCACACTCGCCTTTAAGTCCGGTGAAGCTGTATAGGCCTCGCGGCCAACAGCGTACATCATTCAAACACACACATATAATAATTATTCAGTCAACTGGGCAACGTCTCTCACAAATCCAGGTGAGAGAGATTAGGTCATATTTTACAACGCGGACCCAGTGCGGAAGTGCGTAGTATGAAGCTTTTTCATGATAATAAATTCAACTTTTAGATAGAATAACTGAGCAAAACCGATTGTATCTATTTATAGAGATAAAGACTTCGTATGGGTACATAAGCTCATCGTCACGTTTATATTCCCCAAGCGGGGGTGGCGAGTACATCAAACTCACTACAATTAAAGGTTCTCTTCCAAAGCGGCATCAATTCCAAATACAACAGAAACTTTATTCTCATACAAGAATCCAGCGCATTAAATAACCGAGTTACATAACATTGAATATGGGACAAAAGACAATCGCAATAACTATTTGCTCATTCAAATCTAGGCGTGACACCCATTGTTATTCGTCGCGTATTGCATCGGCTTGCAAATGACATCTTCGTAATCACAAATTGGGTTCCATGACCTGCGAGGTTCCCCGCTTCCGGCGGGCGGCGCGTACGTCGCCGGCGAGATCACTTCCGGCACGGGCCACTTGCAGCTGATAACGATAAGAAACTGGGACGGCGGTTGGTGTTACCTGTTTGAGGTGTTTGCATTTTTTCAGTGGCAGAATGTTGATATTGGTGGAATAAATTACGTTTAACTGCAAGCGGTTGTTTCGGTGGATATAAGTTCGTCTTATTAAGTGAGTATGAGTAGTAAGGGGGAGTTTTTAAATTGATTGTTTGATTGAAGACCACCGGAGATTAGCCGAAAATCAGTGCTCTGCTTCAAACACAGCGAATATCAGCTGGTTCCCTTGCTACTATACATACTGCAGCAAGTTAAGTTGTAGTTCTTTTCATTTTATTTTTTCTTTATACTTTTTTTTATTGTTTGTTTTTATAGTCTGTATTATGTATGTAGCAAAAATAACTGGTTTAAAAATTGAGTTTGAGGAGGTAATACATTACTTTGTTGTATTAAATATAGCTGTCATATAGCTATATAATACAGCTCAATCATATACTCGTAGCTCTAGCACAGTGAAAAAATAGAGAGGACTTTTTGTGTGGTTGTGAATGAAGATTTTTGATAGATGATTATTTTTAACCGTAACCGGCGAGCGTGTATGAGACGAACTATGAGAGTGGAGGAAGCCAGAGAGGTAAGGAAAGAACCTGATTGAACTCTGTACATTCTGCCTACCCCGCAAGGGATCTGGCGTGATATATAAATAGATAGATAGAATACTCTTTATTGTACACACCAAATGCATTATTACATAACAAAGTAGTTGTTGTAAAATAACAAGTACAATTGGCGGCCTTATTGCTAATAGCAATTTCTTCCAGACAACCAAGTCGAAAGAAATACAACAAAAATAAAGGGCAGTTGGTGGCGTACATTTATTCAGAATAAAGTAACTATACATATACAAAATATGACATACATATATAGTAAGAAATATATTTAATTTATACATAGTGCAATAGAAATAAACGTAACGTATAAGTAAGGATAGGTAAATACAAAAGGTTAGAAGTTATGACAGCGTCTCACTATTGCCAACAGAGAGGAAGTGGTTCTTAACCATCATTTTAAAAGTAGCCAATGTCTATGCACGTCTAATTGACTCAGGTAATGCATTCCACAAGCTTGACAGCTTGAGCTGAAAAAGATTTATCATAAAAATTTGTGGAATGCATCGGTGTTTTTAGTCTGAGATTTTCCGATGACCTTAGGAATCTTGAATGTGTTTCGTGAAGAAATTCAAATCTTTCTTTGAGATGGGATGGAGATGCTGGATTGAACAGGATGTTGAATAAAGGCGATAATAAGTGAGTATATCGGCGAAGACGAATTGGTAGCCACTTGAGCTTAGCACGGAATTCTGAAATATGATCATATTTTCGCAAACCAAATATGAATCTTATGCAAAAATGTTGAAGCCGCTCTAGTTTATTAAGTTGGCTCTCAGTAAGATCGACATAACTGGCGTCTGCATAATCAAGGATGGGAAGAAGGAGGGATAGTGCGAGTGCAATTTTAGTGGCAGTGGGGAGAAAATTTCGCAGCCTTCTCAATGAACCTGCTGAAGCAAAGATCTTGCGGCTGAGATGATTTTGAAGATGTGGACCCCAAGTGAGATTGGTGTCGATGTAAATCTCCAAATTTTTTACAGTGGGACTTATTGGTATTGTGACACCGTCAAATTTAATCTAGGGAAGTTTCGACCAATCGACACGCGTAGTAAGCCTAGAGCTACCAATAACAATAGCTTACGTTTTAACTGGGTTGACCGTGGCCATAACTTTTACTCCAGTCGCATATTTTATTTAAATCTTCATTAATAGTGTAAACAGCCTCTGACAACCTGGTCAGTGGAGCTTGCGAGTAAATTTGGAGATCATCTGCATAAAGGTGGTATGAAGAACGTAGTTGGTTGGAAATAGAATTAATAAAGATAGCGAAAAGCAAAGGAGATAAAACGCCACCCTGTGGAACACCGGCATTCGTATTGCACCAAGAAGAGTAAGTATCTTCGATGCAAATGCGTTGCCGGTGACCAAACAGGTAATTACGAAACCAATCAATCGCCGTTGGAGATATGTTAATAGAGCATAGCACTCCAAGTAGAATATCAAAGTCTACTGTATTAAAAGCATTGCAGAAGTCGAGCAACCTCTGATATCATCCGTAATATTCACCAGAGCAGTAAAAGTACTATGACCAGGGCGAAAACCGGACTGAAAAGGATTAAAGAGACAGTTTTTGTTAAGGAAACAACTGATCTGATCATGGACGAGCCGCTCAAGGAACTTGGATAAGAAAGGTAATATGGATATGGGACGATAATCGGAGAGGGAAGTAGGATTGTATAGGTAAAGGAGGTTATTTGGGCTACTTTCAATGGCGATGGAAAGTGGCCACTGGATATGGAATGGTTTAAAATATGACAAATAGTAGGAAGGATTTCATCCAGGATAGGGAGGATAATATTACGGCTGATACAATCGCTGCCGATTGCGTTGGATGTGATCGATTCTTTGCTCTTCTTAACATCACAAGCAGAAAATTGGCTAAAGAAAAATGGAGAATGATCGGGCATCGGTATGGAAGAAAGATAGTTTAACGTATTTAATTTTGTAGTCTAATCGAAGTGAGACGAAGCAGAGAAGTGTTTACTAAGAAGATTGATATCTAAATCTTCGCGATTTACCGATCCCCATTGATTTCAGGAATTTCCAGACTTTTGCTGGGTTACCGTTTTGGACAGAACTATGAATATGTTGGCGCTGAGCATCTCTACACACCTTGTTGCAGTGTTTCCGAATGGCGACGTATTTATTCCAATTGGAATCTAGCTCTAAATTTAGATTTGAGTGCTACTTTTTTACTCATCAATAGCTTGATATCATTAGTCAACCAAGGTACCGGAAGATGTTTAACTTTAATAGGGCGAATTGGAGCGTGTTTATCGAATAACCGAATCAGTGTGAAATGTGAAAATATTAACTTGGACTACTGGACTAGCGTGGACAGCCTGGAGTGTAGGCTGGATGCGATGGAGCGGCGACAGGCGGAACCAGGGGCGGAATCGGGGACTTCGTCCGAGCTGGAAAAGCAGGTAGCTCAGATCAAGTTGGAGTTAAATGACCGAGACCAGGAGGCACTACTGTCGGATCTCGAGATAGGGCACCTGCCAGAGGAAAAGGGTGAGAACATCCTGCACACAGTCTCGGTGCTCGCGGTGAAGCTCGGAGTGCAGCAGGAGGAGCGTGACATAGTGTTTGCGGAGCGGGTGGGGGCCACGACGGTGGTGGACGTAGAGGGTGGAGGTGCTGATGATCTCCAACTATATTATTCCTTCCCTCCTTTTGATTGTTTGGATGCTGTTAGAAAAGTGAACTGTGATTTGGCCCGAGTATCTAATTGGGCGAAACTAAATTCATTAATTCTCAATCTTAAGAAATCAAAATATATGCTCATGGGCAAAAAAAATCTTTACAGAAAATACAGGAGGTCCCTATCAAAATATTAGTTGACGGTCAGCCTGTTGAGCGTATCTGTGAGGCTAGAAACCTAGGTCTGATCATGGATAGCAACCTTCATTTTGAGAAACATATTGCCGAAAGTGTAACCCTTATATAAGTGAAGATGTCAGATTACAACTGTGCGAGTCATTGGTCTTATCGAAACTTAACAACTGTGACACAGTTTATGGCCCCTGTTTGCTAAGTTGATCAGAGAAGCTCATACAGCGTATTCAGAATGCCTGTGCACGTTTTTGTTTTCATGTCCCCCCACGCTCACATATAACACCGTATTTGAATGCCTCAAATTTATTAAAAATGGCCGTATGAAGGAGATTACACCTTGCAATACTTCTCTTTGGGATAATTAAGACTAAAGCTCCAAGTTACCTATATATAAGGTTAGAGTGGGCGCAACTATACTCCAAACAGCCAAGAAGAGCTTGCACCTTTGTCATGTCCACTCCAAGGCACAGATCCATGGCTTTTTGAGGGTCTTTTAGATTTGCTGCCTCTCGATGCTGGAACGATCTGCCTCCCTCTGTCCGTGTTCTAAAAACAGTTGACAAGTTTAGGATAACACTGAAAAAAAATACTTTTAGCATCACAAAAACTGTAATATAAAGACTTACAAGTAAATTATGCACGTTCTGTGTTGGAGGTTATTTGTTATTTGTTGAGTGTTTAAACTATAGAGGTAGCCTATAGGAGCCGGTACTGTCGTGTTCATGTCCTTGGTTTGATTTACATTTTGCGTTATGTTAATTTGTGGTATATGGATTCGAGCTCTAAGACAATATAGATACACATTCTTCTCTATAAATGTAATTTATAGTGAAGAATGGACTGACGGACGATTTAGCGCAGTGGTTAAGAGCTTAAGCCGCTTCGCCCACTGTGTCTAATAGTCGCGCGTTCGATTCCCGCACGGGACAAATCTTTGTGTGATCCACAATTATTTGTTCCGGTCTGGGTATTTGTTTGTGAATTTTCATGTTTGTAAACGCACCCACGACACAGGAATAAATCCTAGTGTGGGCCTACGTTTTAAAAAAGGAAAAAAAAAATATATATATATATATATATATGTATATCGCAGTCCACTGCTGGACATAGGCCTCTCCTAACACGCGCCATTGCACACGGTCCTCTGCCTTCCGCATCCAGTCTGTCCCAGCGACCTTTTTGAGGTCGTCGGTCCATCTAGCTGGGGGCCGTCCCACCTTACGCTTACCAAGTCGCGGTCTCCACTCTAGGACACGTTTGCTCCATCGGTCGTCGGTCCTTCTGCGTGACCAGCCCATTGCCACTTTAGCTTACTGAGTTTGCGAGCTATGTCGGTAACTTTGATTCTTTGTCGGATTACCTCGTTACGAATTTCATCCTTCAAAGAGACGCCGAGCATAGCTCGCTCCTTAGCCCGCTGTGCGACTTTAAATTTGTGGACCAGACCAATATATATATATATATATATATATATATATATATATATATATATATATATATATATATATATATATAAATATAGTTGATATATTTAAGTATAAAAATGAAAATATAAATCTATCTATCTATCTATAACCTCACGCCAGATCCCTTGCGGGGTAGGCAGAGAGTACAGAGTTCCAACAGGTTCTTTCCTTACATACCTCTCTGGCTTCCTCGACTCTCATAGTTCGTCTCATACACGCTCGCCGGTTACGGAGACTCTGTTTTGTCATTCTTTCCTCTGGCATTCTTTCTATATGCCCGAACCAACGGAGCATGCCCTTTCTCATCTTTACACCGATACTATCTTTCATACCTACTCGCTGTCTTACTATGCTGTTGCTAATGCGGTCGGTCAGCTTCACTCCGCACATCTTCCGCAGAGCTCGCATTTCTACCGCATTTACCCTACTTTCATTCTCCTTCTTACATACCCAGCTCTCGCTACCATATAACAGCGTTGGGACAAGAACTCCGTTATGTATGGCCAGCTGCGCCTTATGGCTTAAGTGCCGGCTCCCGAGTAGCTTTCCCATCGCACCATTCACTCTGTTCCCTGCACTCACTCTTCTCTCTATGTCAGCGGTGTATTTCCCATCCTAACTAAAGGAGCATCCAAGATATACAAACTCATTCACTTGCTCCAGCACATCGTTACTAACCACAATCCTTACATTCGTTCTGGTTTCTTCCCTTTCAAGAACCATAATAAAAAATAAATATAAAAATTCCAAAATACATACAATGAAGGTACCAAATTCAATAAATACATTCACCTGCCGCACGTGTTTTATAGATTCAAATTAAAATAACAGAAAAGAGACAAAAAAGCAGACAAAATAACAAAAAAAAAACAATAATACAAACAAAGATAGAGATTTCAATGCCAGAATGAAAATATCACGTGAATCGAAACGCAACTATCGACAAAATTTTGAACGAAACACAATGTGAAACTTTCAGTTTCAGAACGTAGCTGACATTGTCATTCTGGTTGCAAATTGACTTTGACAGTTATAAAGTAAACCAGTTCGTAATACACATAACAAGCGAGTTTTGCACTTTTGAGCAGCACTTTGTTACTCCAAACTTCGCCCTAGCAGCCAATAGCAAATCGTGGCGCGTCTTGGTGAGAAATTCGGAGATCGTGATCCCTGTGCCTTTTAAGTTAGTTTTGGCGAACCAGATTTTAGTGCGGATAGCCATATCATTAAATTTTATGAGGATGGGCCTAGACTTTTGAGAAGATCGTTCCTATGACAACGGCGTATGTTGAGTGCTTGAAAGTCGCAGACCTCGAGTTAGTCCTCAATGATGTAGGTAACCACCTGCACGATTTCCTCATTCTTCTCCTCTGCCACTCCATGCAAAAGAAGAATCTTCTTTCGCCCACGCATCTCGATGACATCAAGTGTGTGATTGAGCATGGCCACCTGTTGTTGTAGGGTGTTGAGCGCTTGGATAATAAATGCTCTAAATAAATTGAATTCAGTGGCCAGGCTTGCAGTAGAAGATGATGCCCCCGAAGTTTTCTGGAGCTCATGTTCAAAGTCAGACATTTTCTTATTGAACATGTCAGTCATTTGCGTCATGGAACTTTGCAGTACCTCCATTGTGAAGGTGTTTTTGTTTTATGTGATTTCAAGACAGGAAATAACACTTACACGGCAAGTTTATTTTTAGATTATTTTTAATTTGTTAATAGCATAGAGTAAGGACTTAGTCTTATACTCTTAGGTAAATAGAATTTAATAAAGAGTGACAGAGTTGTTGTTGAAGGGACTGATGTTCTCTCAGAGAGAATAATTCACGATTTAGAAGACGACACATGAAAGACATAAGATCATGAAATAAAACTATTTTTCGCGGTATATTTTTGATTTTAAGTTCCCGACGCTTCGTATGCTTTGCAGCACCCGTGGCCACAGGAAGGACTCATTCAGGCAATCCAAACGTCGGGAACCTAAAATAAAAAAAAAACCGCGATAAAATCCGAAAAATAGTTTTATTTCATGTGTAATATTCGCGTAAATCTAAGAACTCAGTAGGCATAAGATTACTTAGGACTATTTTATATTTTTTTTTTATAATTGTAAAACACTTCAAGAAGAAAACTGTTACGTGTTAAGTCAAAAACCCCTTTTTATTGTCCCATATTCCACATATAGTTCTACGACGATCATAATGACGCGTTAATAATGGTCAATATTACATCAGCGATGCGTAAGAGTGGTACTAACTCAAAATATACTGCCAACAGATACCTAACGCAATAACGTATTGCGCTAACGTCGACTACACCTGTGTAGCTTATCGCGTCTTGTACAATTACTCACTAATATTAGAGAATGAATTCATATAGATACCGCCTTTGTTGCGCCATAATAGATCCATAATTTCGTGTCCTAGTTTTTTTTACCTGGTTTTTACCACGGGTTTTACCCGGTCCTTCAAAAGACTTGCATGAGGGCGTGGGTTCATGACGTATAGGAACTTTGCACGTTAATCATCAACATTGATCAGCCTTTTTTTTCCTGGGGAAAATCCTGCCTAGGACTTCCGTGAGCCTCGGGGGAAGCTCGCGGGGCGTGTCGGATTCCTACCGACTACAAACCCCAGGGGGGGGCGACATCAGCACTTTGGAGGGGTTCCGAAATCTCCGTATGGAATGCACTGGTGCTCCTCTTGTGCCACGTTCTAAAGAGCCCGCCGTCGGGGGAACACTTGATGACACGCTCTCGCTCGTATCGACGCGGTGCTCACGACGACGTGGGCTATACCACGCCGCCGTCCTCCTCGGGGTCCCTCGTGAAGGACGCTCAGGGCCGTCACCCCTTGCGTCCGCGACCCCGAAGGCCCCCCTGTTGATGTTGGGCAGGGGGAAGGGGGGTCATCGGTCAGCTTATATCTACCCATTACTGAGAGTACGCCTCTCCTCTATCACGGTATTCGTTCCGGTCCCGTGTTCCCGGCCATCTTTACGATTTTGCACGTTACTTATTATGAAATTGTCGTTTTTTTATATACTTGCCACAAATAATTTAATATCCAACCCTTTTATTAGTTATATGGATGCCTACCTTATTCTACGTAGTTAGCGTATAGGGACAGATTGAAAAATTAATTATTTATGCTTAAATTTTTGTTTTTATTTTATTTAAGTAGCCACATCAACATACATATTATACAAGGTTCAGATACAGTGACATATAGTATAAAGGAACATACATAAAAATACGGGCATCAATTACAAGTGAGTACAACATAAACCTAATAAAGATTAACTTCATGATTACGTATATGACAGTAAGCAAAATAAAAGGAAGGACATAAATTGAAATTAAAATGTCTACATGCCATAATTGGCGAGCGTGTATGGGACGAACTATAAAGGTTTGGAGCACGACAGAAGCCCTCGGCTGCGTTCGGTTGTGACGTTTGCCGTCGCGCCGAGCGGGGCTACGCTGTGTGGCATCTCCCGTACGTACATTTCAGTACATTAAAACTCCCCAAGCTGCGCCACCGTCGCGCGTGCGTGGCGCTGCGTCGGCTATGTGGCGAAACCTTACGAGTGGAGAAAGCCAAAGAGGTCTCTAAGGAAAGAACCTGTTGGAACTCTGTGCTACCTATCCCATAAGGAATCTAGCGTGATGATAAATTGGATACCAGGCATGCCTTTTAAGTTCTGTCGTTTCCATATTTCCCGGCAATTTTGAATTTTGAACTGTTCTATATTCAAATGTGTTTAAATTTTGAATCTCAAAACAGTTGAAAGTATTAGGATTAATGCTATTGTTTAGTCACAGCGTCGATTGGAATCTGTCAGGCTACGTACGAAAATGAATCTTATTGAGGAAAATGTTCGTGCAATAATTTTCTACAACTTTAGAAGAGGCCTGACACGGCTTCAGTGTTTTGAAGAGCTTACATCTGTATTCAGTGATGAAGCCCCATGTCTGCGGACTGTCGAACGCTGGTATTTAGAATTCCAGCGTGGACATACTAGTGTTAGTGACAAATCTCGCGAAGGACGCCCAAAATCTACCTTCATTGAAGATAACATCATTGCTGTGAGACAACTAATTCTCGAAGATCGTCATGTGACGTATCGAGAGATAGAGGCTCTATTAGGCATCTCAGGGACAACCATTCAGATCTTGCATGAAGCGCTTGGTTTGCGAAAGCTAGTTTGCCGTTGGATACCGCATCTGCTTTCCGACGATCACAAGGCGGCCCGCGTCAGATGATGTAAAAAAACTCTGCAAAGGTTCAACCGAGGAGAGTCAAATCACGTCTACGACATCATCAGTGGTGACGAATCTTGTATCTATGTCTACGATCCTGATTCCAAACAACAATCTACAATCTGCGTCTTTCAAGACGAGCCAAAGCCGACTAAAGTTGTTCGTTCTTGAAGCACTTCAAAGAAGATGGTGGCCACGTTCGTTGGAAAAACCGGCCATGTTACGACTATTGCACTTGAAGATCGTAGAACGGTTAACGCAGAGTGGTATACCACAGTTTGTTTACCACAAGTCATGGCCGTAATTCGAAAATCTAACTCAAAGCGACGCATCATCCTGCACCACGACAACGCAAGCTCACACAGCGCTCGTCAAACGATTGAGTATTTGAAGCAGGAAAAAGTAGAAATTCTTGACCATCCTCCATACAGTCCTGACCTAAGCCCTAACGATTTCTTTACATTTCCTAAAATTAAGAAAAGTCTTCGTGGTCAAAGGTTCCAATCCGTTGAAAAAGCAGTCGACGCTTTCAAGTAAGCCATTTTGAACACCCCCACTTTAGAGTGGAATAAATGTTATAATAACTGGTTTGAGCGAATGGAAAAGTGTATTAAGCTACGTGGTGAATACTTTGAAAAACAATAAAAAGTACTATAAGGTTCCAGTTGTGTTTTTTTCTTTAAACGACAAAACTTAAAAGGCATGCCTCGTAAATTGGAATCCATTCAGGAATAAAAAATGTCACACCAAAGTTAAGTCATAAATTTAGATAAAATAGGTATAATAATTCCATATAGCAAATTTCTATGTACCTATATCATCACGCCGGATCTCTTGCGGGGTAGGCAGAGTGTACAGAAAATTTGAATATGATTAACAACTAACGCCTTAAAAGTCATGCTACTAAAGAACATCCCGGAATCGTCAGGTTCCGCTAACAACAATGAATCATTGTGGGAAGCATACCTTAGGTGCATGAGTAATATCGGCACAAAAGGAGACTGACGGATAGATCATTCGACCTCACAATTTCTATTCGAGATAGGAAGAAAGGTCGAACATGAGGGCTTAGCCAAATTGGTTTATCAAGGTTAGATCTACAAATAACATTTCTAAAGTCTGGTTACGAGATACCAATTGACAGACGATATGGCGCAGTGGTTAAGAGCTTAAGCCGCTCCACTCACTGGTCAATGATCGCGGGAACGATTCCCGCAATTTGGGACAAATCTTTTTGTAACCCTCAATAATTTGTTTCGGTCTGGTTATTTGTGTATATGAATTTTCATGTTTGTAAAAGCATCCACGCCACAGGATTCCCCTGAAATCCTAGTATTAGCCCTACACTATTTTTATTACTTTTATTTTTAAATAATTTTAATTATATATATCTTTTTAAAAACAAGCTTTTATAGTAAAAACACAACGGAGACCAGTACAATAGTACTTGTCAAGACGAATGTTACGAGCCCCACACGTTGGGGTTATGTTGAGTAGTTGGGTAATTCAGTTGGCCACCGGCCGGCTCCACCGTCAGAACCTGGACATCATCCGTGTCTACAGATCTTGTCAAGACAAATCCAATGAGCCCAAACACGGCGGGGTTATGTTAAGTAGTTGGGTAGTTCCGTTGGCCATCTTCCGGTTTCATCATTAGAACCTGCACTTATGTCCAGGTCTCTAGAACGAGCCACAACATATCTAGTGAGCCCCAAAACGGCGGGTTTATGCTAGGTACTTGGGTAGTTCCATTGGCCTCTCTCCGGCTCCATCATCAGACCCTGGAAATCATTAGGGTCTTTAGAATTCGTCAAGACAAATCAAATGAGCCCAAACACGGCGAGCTTATATTGAGTAGTTGGGTAGCTACGTTGGTCACCTTACGGCTCCATCATGAGACCCTGGACACCATCCGGGTCTACAAAATTCGTCAAGACACATCCAATGTGAATATCTGCAGTACACAACTTAACCAATTTGTACAGAATTTCCGGCGCTAAATAATTGAGCACGGAAAATTATTCTAAAGAAATTCATATCTAAAATAAGTTTTTGGAATAAAATAAAGGGAACGTTGGTGGTACAATTACAACGCAACTTTTCGCGATTGAAAGTTTTGAAATTCTGAATCACATTGTTAAGCATCCATCTTCTCCTTGCGTCGTTTATCTTCATTTCTATGAGTAGTAGTATTTTCCGACCAGCATCTGGGTACCGTCATCTTGTTTTTTCCTTCAACTGAGACCGTTATCAGTATCTTTTCAAAGTTATCATCCTTTTTACGGGTGACGTAGTTGAAGAACTCAAAAATACTTTCGCAAATACGGTAGATAGTCTCGTTTTGGAGTCAGCCGTCTTCAATTAGAGACCACAAAACTTATTATTATGGCGTTGGATTTTTTTATTGGAATGAATAATTGACTCAGTACGATAAACATGAACGTAACAAGTTCTTTTAGAGCAAATGGGGTTTCCCTATTTATTATAATATGTATAAGTATTACTGTAAATATACCCTTGATTTGAATTAAGTCATGACCTGTAATTCCCCGATCGATATTTTCGTAACAAGTCAATAGCATCCACATAATAAAAAAACAAAAATAATATAGAATACTCGATATGAATATATAGAAATAACACTAAGTTTTGTGAATGTCAACGGCAATGTTTGACATTTAAAACACCTGCCTTGCGGTATTACATCGTGCGAATTTCTCTGTAAATAACCTACATTAGATATTATATATTACAATCAATGTTCAAAGAAGTTAGTTTTTAAAGGAAGAATAAATTTATTTTAACTTTTGATACCGTCATGTAGGTATACTACGAAATATCGTATTATGCATAATTAAGAAGACGGTAAGGAACTCTAACCTACGCTATCTTTTTATTCTAGGTACCATACATAAAGCAATTTTAATATGTGCCCGGTACATAAGGTGCATTTCAACAATTTGCTACGTGCGGATATCAAACTTGCATACCGATTTAAGCCGATTAGCCAATGCCTGATTGGCTGATTTCAGGTTTTGCTCAGACTACTAGAACAAGCAATCATTTGACCTAAGTAATGAGCTGGTTAAAAAAGAAACAGATTTTTATCCACCTTAAACATACAAGGTAAGCATTCCATATAACGAGACGGTTGAGCCTAAATGGTGTTTCAGTGCCTACTATTATTACGTTAACACTTTTAAAACAGCTGTTGAAAAAACACCCTGATACATATGAGCAATCAGTTGATCTTACTTTTTTAACCGACTTCAAAAAGGAGGAGGTTCTATGTTCGGTTATATGTATGCTTTTTTTTATATGTATTTTCAGCGATATTTCCGTCAATTGAGGACCGATTTTAATGATTGTTTTTTTGCATTGGATTCAGTATAGCTCCAAGGTGGTCCCATTTTAATTTCATTGGCATTGGACCTTGGACTTAGAAGATACACCAAGGAACTCCTTAACGACAAACAATAGGCATGTGTAAATGAGATATTATGGGTATTACGTCAATCCTATAGAACTTAGTAGAATATTATTATACTTCAAAAAAGGAGGTTCATAATTCGTCCTTTTTTTATAACTCCTTTGCTTATGAACTGATTTTGATGATTCTTTTTGCATTGGGTTCGGTATAGTTTTGAGGTGGTCTTATTTTAATGTTATTGGTATTGGACCTTGGACTTTGAAGATACAAGAGGGAACTCCTTAAGGGCGAACAACACGAATGTATAGATTCCGTTATTATAGTTAATATATTAATCTTGTAGGTACCTTACTGTACAACTCAGCAAAATAATATAATATCGGTACATAAATATTACTAAATAATTCACTCGTCACTTAAAATTGTAAATAAAAATCTTTTATCAAAAAGGTAAACCGACTTCAAAAAGCAAAAAATAAATATTTGAAGTCGGTGCTGGTTGGTGCAGTCGGTTACTTGGCTGACAAAATTGACTAAATTTTGATAAAAGATTTTTATCGAGACTTGCCTTATATTCTCACCAATGTAATTCCTGTAGCCAGGTTCTACAGTGGCCTCCATAGATGAGGTTTGAAGCTTGAGATGTCCCGAGGGTCGCTTTAATTGTCTTGAAACGTAACAAATTTTATTAGAGTGAAAATAAAAACGCCAGATCCTTTGTGGTGTAGGCAAAGAGTACAGAGTTCCAACAGGTTCTTTCCTTACATTCCTGGAATCTGGCGTGATGATATGGATAGATGGAAAAGAAAAACAATTGGGTACCCAGTACACCTCTGCCACGCCCCACGTGTGGATGTAGACCTGTAGACGTGGCGGTGTAAAAGAAAAACAGGAGGTGTAGAAAAAATACCCTGTTATCAAGGTACCTAGTATTCATGTACTCACGACTGTGAAAATTTTGTGAGGCAGTGCTTTTTAATTCTATCTATCCTTATCATCGTCATCATCAGTTTTCGATAATCCACTGCAGGGCTTAAGTTTTTTTACTTTTGTACCATTATTTACGGTCCTGTGACAATCTACCCCAAGTTCATCGAATTCTACTATTAATAACTCAACAGTCATTGGTCCACCAATTTGTCTTTTGCCTGTTCTGAGCAATAGAGTTATTCTTATAGAAACCTTAAAAATACTGAACTCACAAAATAGTGATACATAACTAAAATGGCATTTGAATTGCAAGTATTTCGCGTTAGTTATTGATTATTCAGTTATCGTATTTTAATTAGTGTTATCGCCTGATGACATAAGGACGCCGATGACGTCGCGACATTCTGCCTCGCTGCCCTTGGGGACGTGTACGAAATGTAAACAATGCAAGCAATTTTTTTTTTATCTGCAATATCAGCGATTGACTCTCACCCTCACCTAAAGAAAAGTAACGATGGCACCGAAAATGCAGGTAATAATCAGGATTCTTTCTGAAATTGACTGAGAAGACGGCAGTTAATCCGAGTTCCAAATATACCCACCTAGACCCACCTCCCCGTAAGGCAACTTCGCGCTGGAACACGATTGGGTCGCTTAGCGGCATAACTTTGCTGAGAGACTAGCCGCGGCCGTGGCCTACCAACAGTGCAGGTGCTGTTTTAGCACTGCTCGGGGACCACGTGGAGGGAATCTGATAGTAACGCGCGAGCAGTTTTGGTCCCCAAATTATGAAATATAGTATGATTGTAAAGAGAAAGGGTATGCTCCAGTGGTTCAGGCGTATAGAAAGAATGTCGGAAGAAAGAATGTCGAAAGAATGAATGTGAAAGTGGTAATGAGATACCAGGGAAGACCTAGACCATCACAGTATGGCCAAATGGAGCTTTTCTTATCTGAAGGCCAGCCAGGAGTCGCTGTAGTCGGCGAGTATGTAAGAGACGAACTATGAGAGTGAAAGAAGCCAGACAGCTCTGTAAGGAGAGAACTTTTAGATTGTGTAATTGGTATAATTATATGCGTGTGTGTGTGTGTGTGAGTGATGTACGCTGTTGGCCGCGAGGCCTTTACAGCTTCACCGGACTTAAGGGCGAGCGTGCAACCACTACCCTCGAGCCAGAAGGGCAAGAGGCGCCCTCGGTTGGGACAGTCGCTGTGGGGGACGGGGTGCACTACTAAGTGACCCGGTCAACCGCCGGCTATGGGAGGGGATCTACGACTACGTCGTCGTCGCCCGTATTCTGAGCGGAAAGAATGGATGACAAAGCATCGGGGGGATCGGAGAGAACATGTTGCGGCCGGCGGTGGCGGCAGGGGTCGGGGGGGGGGGATCGTAGTCGGCGGAGGCTACGATTAACGGATTCGCATGGGTAGATGCGTTCGCGAAGTGTCGTGTTGCCGCCTTTTTAATATAGGCGCGAATAGGTTCGAGACCTAGATCGGAGTGGAGTTCGACATTCCGTACGTAGGTACGTAGGAGCACCCTAGTGGGTGCTCCTACGGCTTTACGGAGGAAGCGGTTTTGAACCACTTGGAGTTTATCGATGTATGAGGGGGCCGAATGCCCGAACACAACACACGCATAAGTCATGATGGGTCGAACGCAAGTTTTGTAAAGCGTCACCTTATTTCTAAGAGACATTTTACTCCGCTTGCAGATTAACGAATGGAGACGACCGAGCACAAAGGATGCTCGGTGACGGACCCGCTTGATGTGCGGGCCGAAGGACATGGTACTGTTTAGGGTGACCCCTAGGGGTCTATTATATCTAGATATTTGACCTCTTTGACCCAGGGAAGGGGTCGGTCGAACATGGTCACTTGGCCGAGATTACTTCTAGGGCGGCGCAGGGAGTGGCGCGGGGTGGCACCTCTGGAGTAATTATATGCATTGAAAGGCGAAAGGGGAAAAAGCGACACGAAGGTAGAAAGTCTAATAGGCGTGAGAGATATTCGATTGCTCTCATCCCCATTTACCTTTCAAGCAACGGTAAGTACTCCTATTGTCAAGAATTTGATAAAGGGGTCGTCTAGTGGCAGAAAGTGCAGTCGGCGGTTACAAGGATCTGTCTTTGGACCCATAGTTAGACCAGGTGCGCTTTTCCTATCGAAAAAAAGCCCAGTCGCTGACCGGAATGTGTCATTGTGCTCGGAAAAAAATGGAAAAGTAAATTGGAGGACTTTCCCAAGTCGTGGGGCATTCTAGAACACCAATAACAAAAAAAAACACGAATATAGATTAGGGAAATGTTGGATGATTAAAATATCAAATGTTAGGTCATTTTTATGGAATTAACTATTCCAATTTAGGCACGAACACAATATATGTAATAATTAACCACAAGCAAGTGATAATTTTGTTTAAATTTTAATATAAGCAGCTTAAAATCCGCGTACGCGTAGTTGCGGTTTGCATACTCTAGAAATACTTATGATATCATAAAATACTTCAATATTCCTAGTAGAAACATGTTTTTCCTTAAAAAAAAGGTTTATACATACGATGGCTTGATAAGAACAATACGGATAAACTAAACACAAATTATCACAATTCTATTTGGTTATACCTGCCACCATTCCTAATACACACTATTTTCCTGCAAACCTTTATTTCCTCTGAAGCGTCATCTCATTTAAATATAGTCATATACAGATATGACGTTATGGCTTTCCATAGAACAATGTTGTGACGTAGATACGAACGTACTCACGGTGTTCTATGGAAACGAAATAATAAATACATTGATTTTCCTGATAACACGTCTGTATTTGTATAGTCGTCATTAGATAATGAGTTATTTGTATTTTACACCACGTTTTCCTTGTCACATGACGAGAAAACGCATATGTATTTATGAAAATCTGGCCGATTTATATTGAAACAGATGCTTAAATACAATGACGTTGGTGAGATTAACGCCTATTGTTATGATTTTGATAAAATAATGTGAAAGAACAGTATTAATTTTGTTCCTATATTCTGCCGATCAGAAGTAGAAGAAGAAGTCTAAATGGAAACCATTTAATATTATCGTAACGTCATTAAGAAAGCGCCCTGTTTCGTTTATCTTTATTTAGTGTATTTGTAGTGGGAAAAGGATGGCATATCAACTCGATACCGTCACGCTGACGTTAATCTGTTTATGCTAAGACCTCTGGTTTGTACTAAGAAAGTAAAATACCCTTAAGCAGAACTTGCCTCTTTCAGGAGTTAATAATCTTATCGACTCTTAAGGAGATTCTTCTATGTCAATCAATATTTGGGTTATGTTATCGTGTTATGATTCAGTATAAATATAATTGGTACAAAATGACGAAAGCCTATGCGATAAATAGGTACGAATGAAATCGTAAATCCTCATAGAGTCAAAATGGTCAGTTTTTGTTAGGTCTCTTTCATGTCTTTTATATCCTATCATATTTATTTCCGTACAGACCTCTCCGGCTCGTATTTATCGATTGCAAGAAATTGTTGCGTTGAAGCTACAGGCACTAAATATTAACATTTATACACCTACGTTCCATGCGTAAGCAAATGAGCCTCTCGAATTAAATCTGTAATCATTTCTCGCTTTCTCGAATCCACCAAGTACAATTACGAAGTCTATAAACATGTACGTGCGATCATATCAAGGATGGTGCTTTCGTCACGTGTTCGGACGGTCGATTGAGTCATTGCTTGTGTCGAGTTCGCTTTAACTGTGTCAGTGTGACCGTCGCGGAATAGAATCAAGGCTACACGATATGGATCGGTACGCCGTAAAACACCTGTGTCCGCCATCTTTGTTCGATTTTTGAAATTTAGAGTAAGTATTTCATTGTTTACCAATTTACGTGTGGCGGCCCACGCGCCGGCGTTCCGTAGCCGACAGATGTACGGACAGAAACATAAGTAGCTTAACATTCTCAGATTTTTTAAATCGATTTCACACAAATAGACTGTGTCTTAGCTGAAGGGCAAGTCAAGAGTCTCCGTAACCGGCGAGTGTGTATGAGACGAACTATGAGAGTGGAGGAAGCCAGAGAGGTATGTATGGAAAGAACCTGTTGGAACTCTGTACTCTCTGCCTACCCCGCGAGGGAGCTGGCGTGATGATATAGATAGATTTCACACTTTTGTTTTGCATCAAATCTATTATTCTTGATCTAAATATATTCGAATATTTTGATAATAATTTGGCTTTGACAATATTCTTCTTCTTCTTCTTCTTCAAGTTATAGCTTCACACTAATTATAAGCGTATATTGCCAGTGTCCAGTGAGATATATAATCGTGTTTGTTTAAATTAATTCGACTCCCCGATGAATTTGATGACAACGATGATAATGAAATTAATGAAGTACCCCACCCTGGATAGTAAAGCGGTGGATACTTTACATACCAATTGCAACGGCCGTTTTGAGGGAAGTCGAAAAGGCACGTTTTATCACTTTGTTACAATTACCTACACTCATGCACATATAAGAACACATAATGGTTAATATTCCACCAACATTACACATTATTAGTCGAAACAACACAAGTTTTGGAAATTAAAACAAATTGACAACATCATTCAAAAAAAACCGACAATATTCATTATAATATAAATAATAATAATATCAGCCTATACTGCCCACTGCTGGACAAAGGCCTTCTCTCGCTAATCGAGGTGAGAGAGATTAGGTCATACTCCACCACGCGGACCCAGTGCGGATTGGTGAAGGCAGGTTTGTGGCCACCTGCTGTTGGAACTAATCAAGCCGCCTTTAAGGCTTCCAACTCGGCTTAACGACTACCACATTAAGTGGTAACCGGGACCAACGGCTTAACGTGCCTTCCGAAGCACGGAGACGCTCGAATATGAAAATGCCACAAACGGTCACCCATCTCAGGCCACCGAGTCGAACGCTGCTTAACCTTGGTGATCAGTAAGAACACCCCGGTCGCACTGCGGTACGAGAATATTCATTAGCGTCTGTAAAATAAAGAGTGTTACTGACTTGAAAAACTGAGAAAGTTAAACTACTTACATTGCTGCCCGTATATATGAAGCATATGTTGTATATAACACGTTAATAGCGCGTGCACTTACTTACTCTTAACTCTGCAAACTTAAGGGTACTATAACCTTCTTAACAAAACTATTTGAATCTTACTTTGCCGTGAAAGGGAATAAACAGCGTATATCTACATCTCTTTCTTACAGCACAGTACGATTATAGTATTTTTCATGAAGGATAGGTACTGTGACAGTTGTAAGTGTCACAGAAAATTATACTTTATTCCGTAGCAATAAGAGGCACGACTTGTTTCTATACTTACGGTTTCATGCCTTAATATCATTGAATTGAATATTAATTT
This sequence comes from Phalera bucephala, assembly GCA_905147815.2. Taxonomy (NCBI): domain Eukaryota; kingdom Metazoa; phylum Arthropoda; class Insecta; order Lepidoptera; family Notodontidae; genus Phalera; species Phalera bucephala. The sequence continues at coordinate 16,917,624 of LR990612.1, forward strand.
CGTTTGGCACTTAGAACTGTCACTTGGGTAGTGACAGTAGTGACAGTTTTTATGTTATAAAATTTATAAAAGATGGCACGTGCCCTGATATGAGAACGAAAGATGACTTACCTCCTTGTAATTTAAGGTAGCTTAGTGTCTCCCACGTAGAAAGATCGGAACGAGTTTTTCTACATTAGTAAACCTGAATGTATTTTTCATGCTTCAGACAACTTATTTAATTGTTAGCCATCCTGCGAAAAGATCATGGACTACCAACAGTTAGTCAGTGAGTACAATATTTTTATTCCTGTGTCGTGGGTGTGTTTACAAACATGAAAATTCACATACACAACTACCCAGACTGAAACAAATAACTGTGGATCACACAAAGATTTGTCCCGTGCGGGAATCGAACCCACGACTATTAGACACAGTGGGCGGAGCGGCTTAAGCTCTTAAACACTGCGCTAAATCGTAAACTACCACTGTGATAAATATCTTTGATCGCGTTTGCGGTCAACCAGAAAGGGGCAGATAGGTAGGGTTCTGGGTTTGTGACCATTTTTACCCACTGGTAATATACTCGGCGGTATAGCCGGCTGGTGTGTGCGTGTGAGTGATGTACGCTGTTGGCCGCGAGGCCTTTACAGCTTCACCGGACTTAAGGGCGAGCGTGCAACCACTACGCTCGCGAAGGGTAAGAGGCGCCATACTCGAGGGCGTCTTGAAGAGGCGGCTTCGGCTGGGACAGTCGCTGCGGGGTGAGGGGGTGCACTACTAAGTACACCGGTCAACCGCCGGCTAGGGGAGGGGATCTATGACTTCGTCGTCGTCGTCGCCCGTATTCGGAGCGGAAAGAAGGGCTGACAAAACATTGGGGGGATCGGTGAGAACATGTCGCGGCCGGCGGTGGTGGGGGCGGCAGGGGTCGGGGGGAACGTAGTCGGCGGCGGCTACGATTACCGGGTTCGCATGGGTAGATGCGTTCGCGAAGTGTCGAGTTGTCGCCTTTTTAATATAGGCGCGAATAGGTTCGGGACCAATATCGGAGTGGAGGTAGCCGGCTGGTCTGGGCACTCATACGCTATGATCAGTTAATCACCTAACACGGCGCGTTACGTAAACTTAGCGAGATAATCGTTTAATGGTCCTGTGCCATACAGAATATCATTACACGATCTTTTGACGAAGTTGGTTGACTGCCTCGTTGGTCTAGTCTAGCGGCAAAGCGCATCGCGTTGTGATCATGAGGTCCTGGATTCAAATGCTGGGTCGGACAAATGTAGTTTTTCTAACGAAAAGCTTCCCAGTATGACTTCGGAGTCTGGAATTGTGCCCAGTAATATGGCAACATGCTCGCCCCCTTTTACATGGGACCTAACATCGGTTATACTCAGTTCACCTCTGCCACCGCCGCTTGAGGATATTGGTGTGACGGTGTGTGTGTGTGTGTGTGTGTTGACGAAGTCATTGTAACTAACTATTTGGTCATAGCGAATTAGAGACGTAATAATTATTCATCGTTATACCTAACTGGCTTTCTGATTCAAATTTTGTTCTGCATTTTTCAAGCACTTCCTTGCTATCTGTTGGGTTGAAATTTGGCATATCTATGTGACTTGGGTGATGATGCAATAATATGATTTGATGATGGAATCGGAAGGTGGCCACAGAATGTCATCTCCTCAACATAACCTTATCGTGCGAAGGCTCTTTGGATTTGTCTTGGCAAGAACTATAAATACAACATGTAGTATAATAACCGCCAGACCTAACAGTAGTTTTGTAATTGGCAACTGAATTGTTTCCAATTATGTATTTATAAATTATATTACATTTATTATATTTTCCAGTCAGCCAACTGGAGCTTCAAAATCGTTTCGACCTGCTGGAAACTGAAGGCAATGTTGACGAAAAAACCGACACGGTGGTCAAAACGCTACAGGAGGTGTCTCGAAGGGTGTTTCCCGGCAAAAGCGGTAACAGAGAGTCTAAACTCTCGCTCGAGACTCTCGAACTTATGAGGCAGAGACGAGAAATGTCATCCACGCAGGTGTCTTCGCCGGATGGGAGGAACCTCAACCGGAAGATCCGGAAGCTGGTGCGACGTGACCTCCGATGTTCCAACACCCGCGCCATCGCGGCTGCGATTGAACAGAACAGAGGCACCAAAGTCTTCGCTCGCCAGCTAGGTAAATCCCATCTGACAAAACTTAATACTGCAGATGGCAAAACCGTGACCTCCAAGTTCGAGATACTCGAGGAGATTGAGAGTTTCTACAAAGACCTGTACGCATCACGGATGACTAAACCCACGAGACCCAGCGCTGACGACCACAGAGCCCCACTCGCACGCCACTACACGGAAGACGTCCCTGATGTCAACCAGGACGAGGTCAAAGTGGCTCTCGAGCAGCTCAAAAACAACAAGTCGCCAGGCGATGACAGAATCACCACTGAGCTCCTAAAAGCAGGCGGAACTCCAATCCTGAAAAAGTTAGCGAGCCTCTTTAATTCCATCATCCACCAGGGCTTAACACCTCAAGCGAGGAGCGGGAGTGCGGTGGTTCTGTTCTTCAAAAAAGGTGAAAAAACCTTGCTGAAGAACTACAGACCCATCTCACTCCTGAGCCACGTCTACAAGTTGTTCTCGAGAGTACTCACAAACCGCCTCGCCAGAAGACTTGACGAGTTCCAGCCACCGGAACAAGCCGGGTTTCGAAAAGGCTACAGCACCGTGGACCACATCCATACTGTTCGGCAGATTGTACAGAAGACCGAAGAGTACAATCAGCCGCTGTGTATGGCTTTCGTGGACTACGAGAAAGCCTTCGACTCCATCGAAACCTGGGCGGTTCTGGATGCTCTGCAGCGATCTGGCATCGATTGGCGCTATATCGAGGTGCTGAGATGTCTATATGATACCGCCACAATGACCGTCCAGCTCCAAGACCAAAAGACCAACCCGATCGAGGCGATGTAATATCTGCGTCGAGGTGTAAGACAAGGGGATGTAATATCCCCCAAGCTCTTTACCAATGCACTCGAAGACGTCTTCAAGACGCTGGACTGGACTGGGCGGGGCATTAACATCAACGGCGAATACATCTCACATCTTCGGTTCGCCGATGATATCGTCATCGTGGCAGAGTCACTGGAACAGTTACGCGAAATGCTGCATAGCCTAAATGGAGCCTCTCGAGGTGTCGGTCTCGGCATGAACTTGGATAAAACCAAGATCATGTTTAATGAACATGTCACGCTGGGACCGATTTACGTCGATGGTTCGATGCTCGAAGTTGTTCGGGAGTATGTCTACCTTGGACAAGTTGTCCAATTTGGTAGAAACAACTTCGAGAAAGAAATCAACCGCAGGATCCAATTGGGTTGGGCAGCATTTGGCAAACTACGTCACGTTTTCTCTTCGCCTATTCCGCAATGCCTGAAGACTAAAGTGTACAACCAATGCGTCCTACCTGTTATGACCTACGGGGCCGAGACGTGGACACTCACAGTGGGACTGGTCCACAAATTTAAAGTCGCACAACGTGCTATGGAGCGAGCTATGCTCGGCGTCTCTTTGAAGGATAAAATTCATAACGAGGTAATCCGACAAAGAACCAAAGTTACCGACATAGCTCGCAAACTCAGTAAGCTAAAGTGGCAATGGGCTGGTCACATCTGCAAAAGGACCGACGACCGATGGAGCAAACGTGTCCTAGAGTGGAGACCGCGACTTGGTAGGCGTAGGGTGGGACGGCCCCCAGCTAGATGGACCGACGACCTCAAAAAGGTCGCTGGGACAGACTGGATGCGGAAGGCGGAGGACCGTGTGCAATGGCGCGTGTTAGGAGAGGCCTATGTCCAGCAGTGGACTGCGATAGGCTGATTGATTGATTGATTGATTGATTGATATTATATTTCAGGTCCACTGTATTAAACAAAACTTAATTTTTAATACATATACCTCAGTATACCTGCCTCGTTGGTCTGGTGGCAAAGCACATCGCTTTGTGATTACGAGGACCTGGGTTCAAATCCTAGGTCGGAAAAATGTAGATTTTCTAACAAAAAATCCCAGCATGAGTCCGAAATTGTGCTTGGTATATGGCAATAGGCTCGCCCCCTATTACATGGGACCTAACATTGTCGGCGAAACGTGGGTGTACTCAGTACATCTCTGCCATCCCCGCTTGGGGAATATAGGGTTGACGGTGATAACACCGTCACCCCTATATTCCCTACTGAGGTATAAACCTCATTATGCACACAAAAGAGCAGGCTGCATGATTAATTTGGGTACAAAAGTGTTTAAAAATTGGTAGAAAATTCCTTAAAATTAGAAGTTTATCGTATTGGATTCGTAAAAATAATCTAATTGGGGTATCTGAGGTCTTGCGTTATGTACGTTACACCTTGTTTAGGTGGTGGCAGGGTCTGAAACATATCACATACGGGATATTATCATCATGAGCCGAAGAACGTCCATTGCAGGCCAAAACCCCAAAAGATGGTCACGACAACCTGACGTGGTGACGTGGAGGTGGCAGACCTCCCATAAGGTGGACCGACCGGTACCCGATAAAGGTCGCACTTCAAAGCTAGATGCGTACAGAAAACAAATCTGGGATAACATCTTGTGCAATATAAGTATAGAAGATGAAACGTAATTCTGACAGCTCTTTCTAATGGGACTTAGTCTGTCTGACTTTGCCACTCGCTTGGCGTTCCTATTAATATTTGAAATACGTAGGTAGCGGAGGGTATTTATAGATATTTTCGGCGAGAATCCGGGTGGCGGTCGAGGGTCCCAAGATTTATGGCGAAGCGGGAGAGTCCCATCCAACAGGGATCTTTGGGTGAATGGTGTAACGCCACAAGTTGCAGCGGAGTAAGATCTCATTGTCCATCTTCATCATCATCATCATCTCAGCCTATACTGTTCCACTGCTGAACATAGATCTCCTCAATCGCTTTCCAGCATAACCGGTCCGACGCCACCTGCATCCAACGACTTCCTGCGATTTTCACAAGATCGTCGGTTCATCTGGCAGACGGTCCACGTATTGGCAAGCGCAGCGTTCCTACGCTGCATTGGCAAGCGTGTTTTACGTTAGTCACCTGCCGAAAATTGTAATCAAAAAAGAAATGCATTGCTATGCAATATAATCGCAAAAATATAGAATGGATCACACAACAGAGAAGACATGAAGAACGAAGAAGAAGATAAAAAAGCAAGAGCATAATCTTGTCCCTCCAGCTTTATGGACTCTTTGCAAATTACTTAATGTATGGCTCAGCCAATACGTTTATTTATAACACTAATGTTATGACAATAGCCTGGTTTAATAGGTGAAAAACGCATACTAAATAGTATTGTAAACGAGTATTAATATCAATTGTTATTATTAATATCTATTTAGGATATATCTAACAAATGTAGTTTTTCAATCGAAAGATTCCTCGTATCAGTCCTAGTCCCGACCATTGTCCGGTATATGGCAATAGGTTAGCTCCCTATTACATGGGCCCTAACATCGTCTGCGAAAAGTAGGTGTTAAAATGACGGTGTTTTTATTAATATCAAGGTTTTTGAATGAAACAAAATATTTGTGTGTATTTAATCAACAATTGATTACGTAATATGCGATGGATCGATATCACCCCTCTCTCCGCTTGTCTCTTGCACCATGCGGCAACCCCGTCCGACTCACACCCTCGTCGGCTAAGGGCAACTCATTTCGCCGCTCACTTCGGTGCTATCTTCGCCCCGAGATATTTTTCTTTGTAATGCTATTGTTGAAAGAAATTGCCGATACTTATTCTCATGGACTTTATGCTTTGCTCCATACGTATACGTATGAATAAGTTCAAGTTGTGTATATAGTTGCGTATTTCAAATTATAGCTAGCATTTTCATACTCTTCTCTAGCATGTATTTATTTAGTTAAATAAGTAAATAAATAAACACGCTCTCGCCTATGTTCCCCAAGCAGGGGTGGCAGAGTACTAAGAGTCTTAGATGTGCTCTTTGCCTACCCCGCAAGGGAACTAGCGTGATGATATAGATAAATAGATACATTCTTAGACTTATGCGAATATTACATATGAAGTAAAACTATTTTTTGGATTTTATCGCAGTTTATTTTTGATTTAACTTAAATTGTCGATGTTTCGAGTGCTTTATGTTTGGCCATGCTTCCATGCAACAAAGCGCTTTACAAAATATACTTTACTAGTATTATGTCTCTTTTTCTCTCTAGAGAAACTCTTGCAGATCTGATAAAATTATTTATAAGGGAGGACACAAAAATAGTAACACGATTCCATCAATACTTTCTGAAGTTTAATTTGGCTGTGTATAATGAACGGAAACCAAAATATTCCATTAAAGGAGTAAGAAACTATTTAATACTAGTTTCTGTCCCCGACTTCGTTTGCGTTGACTTCAGACAGGAACCTAACATTTTTCCGGGATAAAAGTACCTGGAAGTGTTAATCCAGGTAATAACCGATCTGTGTGCCAAATTTGCCATTCAAATCCGTTAAGCCGTTCTTGCGTGATTGAGTACCAAACATCCAAACATCTAAACATAATAACTTTCACAACTTAGTAGGACTATTTTATCTATTAAGTATGATGTCTTCCTTTATCTTCGTGTTCTTCCTGGACCCACAAAATTCGCCTGTTCCTTTGATCTATTGAATGTTAACTTAACGATAGTTGTTGTTTGTTGACACGTCAGCACCAGTTGAAACTACTAATTGTCACGTCAATGGCAAAAATAATAAATTTTCCAAGACAATAAATAAATTTGAGTGCGAAAATACATAAAAACACGGGTGTTGTGAACATTTGAACAAGCTGCGCGGCCGCACGTGGCATTGGACCTTTCCGCTCTTTAGCGGCAGGTAAAACTTTTTTTGGACAAATTAGAAATTTAGGAATACCAGACGTGAATTGCTCGAGCTTTGTTCGTTTTTTATGTTTAAACGGCGTATACTTCCGTCATTTTTGAATATTTTTACATGTTTTGTCAGATCAGGTAACGAACTAGAATTCATTGATGCCACTTGATCTTTTATATCCTTTTTGCAATGAACTTATAGTTAAAACTGCAACTTGAATTAAAATTAAGAATACAATTATTTTTCTTAAGAATACAGAAATAAGTATATTTCGTCTTTATTTATTTAATATTTCGTCTTTTCGATCATCACTCCATGAACCAGCATTTTATGTATTTCCTTAAATATCTTATCTTGTTATTGGCTTATCGGACCGAGAAAGCCTCAAGCCGACTTCGACCAAATGGGATCTTTTGAGAACCAAATACTCCCTGTACCATGCTGTAGATTCCAGCAGGGGGGAAGAGCCGAAATTCCTCTGGATTTGGATAGGCCACTCCCAGTAGCTTCATTCGTCGCAGTTGCAGAGGACGTGCTTCATGGTTTCAGTCTCTAGTTCCTGCATACCACGTCGCTGCAGAAGTTCATCTTGTGTAGATGTTCTTCTGTCCCATAGTGACCTGTAAATGCTCCAATTAGTTGCCTTAATTGCAATTACCTTGAATAAATTCGATAAGTTAAAGTTACCTGACACCTCCTTGTTATTCTCGTCCTCATCAGCTGAAAGATGTCCTACTGCAGGACAAATGTGTTCACATAAAAGGGGTAAATTTCCGAAATGGAATAGCGACCACCTTGCGCTCACCATAAATTTAAATAATTATTTTTTTATCATAACATCAACAATACGAGGCTCCATATAAAAATGCGTAACAACAACCAATAATTGGTATGGTACCAATAACCAACGTAGTAAACCAATAACCATAAACAAAACTCTACACTAAATGTCTATTGGAGCCTAGTAGCCAAAAGATTACACAACAACCTATTCTGATGATTATCTGAATGAAAGCCATAACCATGTTGCCACACCGTAAATGATAGCAACTGTATAGTTTCCACTTTAAATTTATTTTTTTGTGTGATAATGGAGCCTTTCAATCCAATGTGAGGTAAGGACAAAAGGGATGCGCCAAGCCTTCAAGGCTATAATTTAGTCGATTTATTATAAATTGCCGACTTCACGTCACGGGTGCAACATTCCGATCCCGATTTCCTAATTTGTGGGTCTTTCTTTCTGTTTTATGTTTTTTGCCGTTCAAGGGTGCCGGTGGTACCGAAAGGTCTTTTTTTGCTGGAAGTCGACAAAAGGCCACCCTAACGGTACCGGCCCTAGTTCTGCGACTGCGCATCTTACGGCTGTCAGAAAATATGTTCGATCGGAGTTTTGGTTGGTAACTTTTACGAACTTATATTTTACTGTAATTATATATCTATATCACCACGCAAGATCCCTTGGGGTACTGTAGTTATATGTAAAAAATTGTATATTTTATTTACCTGAACTCAGTCCACTTAGAAAACAATAGCAGCCCTGTTTTCAAGTATAGCAATACCTGTGTAAGGAGCACCCTTTCGTCAAATATATCAAAATGTTTTTGCTTTTGATGTATAAGATTGGTTTTTAGCTCTAAGAATTCAAGTAAAGCTTTAAGGTTTCGCTACATAGCCGACGCAGCGCGAAGGGAGCGCGACGGTAGTTCGGCTTAGGGAGTTGTAATGTACTGAAATGTAGGGGAGACGCCACACAGCGCAGCCCCGCTTATTGCGACACCAAACGTCACGACCGAGCGTAGCCGAGCGCTTCCGTCGCCCTCCCGTCGTACTCCGTCGGCTATTCGACCAAACCTTTAGCTTTGCTAAGCAGTTTATTTCAACACCTTTACCCACAGTTATATTTACTTACCCACTGTTGGACATAAGCCTTCTATCGCTAGCAGGGAAGCTTATTCCATAGAGACTACTATACTACAAAATTAATATAATTACACGTCGGTATAGTGTAGTAGAATATTTACGTAAAACGTAAATATATGCTATTCCATAAACCAATTTTTTTTTTTTTGGTAATGTTATATGAACTAATAGATTAAATAAAGTACCTATTACCATATTTAATAGAAATGAATATCCATTTATTTAGTCATGTGTAAAAATAAACCGAATCGCGATTAATTTATTTACCTCGGGGATATCGGTTCGGATCCGAAGCAGCCCCGGAGGAATTGCGCCGAGTCTAGACGCGGAGCGATGTCTGATTTTCTGTACTCCTAGTACCTATTTGTGGACTCGCACAGACGTAATGTTGTTTAGGGTTGATATTAAAGTGGTTTATAAGGTCTTTAGTTAAAAAATTGACATTGTTGCAGGATTTACCTGGTTTTATTTACAATATATATATGCATATATATTGTAAATAAAACCAGGTAAATCCTGGGGTAATAGTGGTGGGAATGTATTGCGCGCTCAGTCCCTTAAAATGTGTATATCCATACTAATATTGTAATGTAAAAGTAACTTTCTTCGTGTGTTATCTCTTCACGCCTAAACAGCTGGACAGTTTTAATAAAAATTGGTAAAAAAATAGATTGCATCCTAGCAAAGAACACACACGTTTTGCCTCAAAAAAAACTACGCAGACATCGCCGGTAAGAAGTAGTTGTATAAAATCAAAGTATATTATAAATAAATCAATATAAAAAAACCATTTATCAGAGATTGAATAACTTCAATTAAATTAAAGGCTTACTCTATTCCAATACATAGGCTTATGTCTGGTGTAATTTAAGTGAAAAGCGAAGTTCGGAATACAGTATCCTGGCTATTTTTGATGATCCCTATAAAGTTACAGGTTTTTACTTTTATTATTTAATTTATTTATCATAAATTACTTTTAATCTTTACAAATATAAAGGTAAAGTTGTATGTATGTTTGTAAACGGTAATCTTTGGAACTGCTGATCCAATCCTAAAAATTATTTCACTGACAGGACGCTACATTATTTTTGAGTGATAAAGGCTATTTTATAATTATTAAAATTATCTAAATTGTAAAATAACGAGTGCAAAGCTGCGTGCAATAGCCACTACTTAAATATCCGCTCTCAAGAATCATAAAACATCAGAACAATGTATCTAAAGCCAAGGATTTTCGTATAGAAAATTCATGACAACACGTTGCGGTTAGCTCCCTGCCCGACACCCGGTGTATCGGAAGGCCTGAAATAACTTTATTAGTTCACGAATAGCCGCCGAGTGATCGCCCTCTTATTACTATTTTCAGTTTTAAACTCAAAATAACTACGTACAGATTGAATTATGTATACAAAACAGTAGGCTAAGCTGTAACAATGTATTCGATTTATTACGAGAAAATCGTTTCCGAATTGGTTGCGTGCAGACTGCTATCAAGAAGTTATCGATTGGTGTTTTCAATTCAAATCTAAAGTAGTTTTAAGTCGTGCATTAGCCGTTATAAGATCTGGTTGTGATAGTAACGTAATCAATAGCAATATAACGCTTACATACGACAATATGTGATAAGAATTCGCCCCGTAGCTTATAAGATTTAGGAGTAAATCACAAGTAACGAGCGGAAATTGGACGCAATTGTAACTGCTCGGTATAGTCTCGGGGTAGTTAAGCGGTGTTTTATTGAATTTTGTTTAATGACAGAATCGGCTCCCGCGGAGGCGGTACTCTCATTTACTACAGGAGGTCCCTTCACTGCATCCCTCTCGATCCCCCCGCGCTCACCAACATCGAAGCCTCGGTCTGTCGCATCTCTCTCACTGGGCACCAGCCCATCGTGATTGCCTCCGTATACCTCTCCCCCACTAAACTCGTTCTCAGGAGTGACTTTGAAGCACTCCTCAATCTGGGAAGCGCCGTCATTCTGGCGGGCGACTTCAACTGTAAGCACGTGGCCTGGAACGGTCTCACCACTTCCCCTAACGGTAGGAGCCTTGACGCCCTGGTCGACGTTCTCGACTTTGACGTCATCGCACCTATGCACCCTACCCACTATCCCAACAATCCCAACCACCGACCCGACGTCCTGGACATGGCGCTTCTGAAGGGTGTCACCTTACGGCTGCACTCCTTGGAAGTAGTCCAGGAACTAGACTCTGATCATCGACCTGTAGTCATGAGACTCAGTTCCCTCCCTTCCGCCCCTCAGTGACCCAAAAAGACGGTGGTGGATTGGCATGCGCTAAGCACGGCCTTGGCGGATGCCTCAACTCCCTGGCCAAGATATACAAGCGCCTACTTCTGGCGCGGCTCAAAGACTTCCACGTAACGTCCAGGTGTATCCTTATCGACGAGCAGTTCGGCTTTCGAGCCAAACACTCTTGCGTCCACCAAGTGCACCGCATCACGGAGCACATCCTCTCTGGTCTCAACAGACCCAAACCCGTCTACACGGGCGCTCTCTTCCTAGATGTCGCGAAGGCATTCGACAAAGTCTGGCACAACGGCTTGATCTACAAGCTCTACCAAATGGGTGTGCCGGGCAGACTCGTGCTCATCTTACGAGACTTCTTGTCGAATAGCACCTTCCGTTATCGCGTTGAAATGACGCGCTCCACTTCCCACTCCATCAGTGCTGGAGTCCCACAGGGCTCAGTTCTCTCTCCGCTCCTGTTTAGCCTTTACACGAACGACATTCCTCGTTCGGGTGATGCTAAACTGGCCTTATTTGCGGATGATACCGCTCTCTATTTCTCCAGTAGGAGCAAAGGCATTATCACTTCGAAACTTCAGGCCGCCGCCAATACCCTAGGGGATTGGTTCAGGAAGTGGCGAATCGAGGTGAACCCGGACAAGAGCGTGGTGGTGCTCTTCTCTAGAGGTTCAACTTCGCGCCGCTCTCTGCACCACCCCGGAAGAAACCGAGGTCAAGTGACCATGTTCGATCGACCCATTCCCTGGGTCAAGCAGGTCAAATATTTAGGGGTCACCCTAAACAGTACCATGTCCTTCGGCCCGCACATCAAGCGGGTCCATCACCGAGCATCATTCGTGCTCGGTCGTCTCCATCCGTTAATCTGCAAGCGGAGTAAAATGTCCCTTAGAAATAAGGTGACGCTTTACAAAACTTGCGTTCGTCCCATCATGACATAAGCGTGTGTTGTGTTTGGGCATTCGGCCCCCTCTCACATCGACAGACTTCAAGTGGTTCAAAACCGCTTCCTCCGTAAAGCCGTAGGAGCCCCATGGTTCGTACGGAATGTCGACCTCCACTCCGATCTAGGTCTCGAACCTATTCGCGCCTTTATTAAAAAGGCGTCAACACGTCACTTCGCGAGCGCATCTACCCATGCGAATCCGTTAATCGTAGCCACCGCCGACTACGATCTCTCCCCCGACCCCTGCCACCACCGCCGGCCGCGACATGTTCTCACCAACCCCACGATGCTTTGTCATCCCTTCTTTCCGCTCAGAATACGGGTGACGACGACGTAGTAGTAGTAGATCCCCTCCCATAGCCGGCGGTTGACCGGTGCACTTAGTAGTGCACCCGTCCCCCTACAGCGACTGTCCCAACCGAGGGCGCCCTCGAGTATGTCCCCCTTTGCCCTTCTGGCTGGCTAGAGCGTAGTGGTTGCACGCTCGCCTTTAAAGTCCGGTGAAGCTGTAAAGGCCTCGCGGCCAACAGCGTACATCATTCAAACAACAAAAAAAACAACATTGAATTTTGTAGTCAAGTTGCGGAGTCTAGATTGTATTGTGCTGAGAATAAAGAAGTATAGAAGCGATACTTGCCTCTTCATTTCACCCACGCAGGCTCGAGGAAGTTGGGTCGGCAACAGCGGGATACTGTCCCGGGCCTCTGAGGATAGTGAAAGGCCGTTTCACCCAGTAATCAAAATATCACGGTTACCATCAACATACGGTGGCGGTCATATCACGGTTGCTATTGTAGGTGCTATTAAAGTTTGTTGATTGCTCATTATCGTATGGTGCCTTTCATAAGTATGATATGAAACGCATGATTTTCCAAAAGTGTCCAATGAATCTTTCTTTCTTTTTTTAAACGTTGCTCCACATTAGGACTTATTCTTGGATTGTGACTGCATTAACACACATGAAATTCAGAAACATATTTGTGAGATAAGGTTTGTCTCAAACGGAGATTGAACTCGCGACTACTCGATTCAATTAGCGAAGCGGCCTACGCTAATTGAATCGAGTACACGTAGAGATATGACACATGTATGTGCATATTCTGCCCTCATAGTCAGTCTACCTTCTTTATAAACACATTTAAGCTACCCACACTTTAACTTTTCTTTCCCTTTGTATAGTTATGAAAGACCTCCCAGAGTTCTACAAAAGTTTTTTCACCGAATTCCCCGTAGCCTAAGTATAGAAATCAGACATTATTTCATTACAGCGTCCTGTCAAACATTAACTAAATCAGTAGTTACTCTTCTATAGCGAAACAAAGTTGTTTCCAGCGCGTTGTGAAAGGGACGGACATGAAAAAAAGTAAGTAAAGCGCCCGCTTGAATAAGCGATACACAAACAGACGCCGCGGGTGTCAGGCCAAATTCAGCGGATGCTTGCGACACTACTACGGTGCAAGTTATGAGATGCGAAAGGTTTTATAAAAAAAGCATATTTGTGTAAAACTCTCATAAAACGGGATCTCCTCTTTCGGATTAGATACAGAAAGGGCCATCTGATGTTTAAAATTGCTTATACATACAAACACTCACGCCTTTATCCCACTGGAATAGGCAGAGTGTAGTCTCTATATGTTGCAAACTATAGAATTTGCCACATACTACGATTCTAACACCTCTTTCGCTTCATCTACGTTCATCCATCTCTTGTCAAATTGAAACAAAACGTGAACATTACCTTTAATTATGGCTTTTAATTCATGCGTCTTGCATATAATTTAAATAAATATGTAGCTATATGAGGCTACTATTTAACAATCACTAACATGCTTTGCAAAAAAGAAGCATCAGAAAAAATAAACACTGTAACTGGCACGTACATTCGTCAAGCATAATGACAGAATTCTACTGTATACATATTTCGCTGACTATGCTTGTCCCAAACAGGACAAGTATACTTCCATTATACCGAGGAAAAGGAAAACTTCAGTAAGTTTGAGACCAGACCAAAACTAGAGGTAGTTTTGAAATATTTTTCCTAAGTAAACCCAAACTCAAATAATTTATTTTGTATAAACCCTGCAGGGGAGGGGGTACTCAAAAATTGTGTTTTTTTTAAATCTAATCTAACTTCTAATCTACCACTAAGTATTTTTACTACTACGCTATCCTCTCTAGCAGTATATTACAATACTACGGGCTAGTTCTTACTCTTTTATGAAGGCTATTGAAAACTAATCAAGAATTACGCTCGATTTAAGTTTGATTTCAATTTTCTTACGACAGGAAGTTATAAATAAACTGAATTAAATTTTGTTTACAAATAATCTGTGTCACCTTGTGAGAGTTTTTGATTTTATTAAAAAAAGACCTCTGTCATTTTGCTATCTGTAAGCTTACAAATTGGACCAAACATTAAACATGCGAAAAAGTATAAAGTCGGGGCATGTTTTAGAAACAAGTTAATTAGTAGCCGCCGATATTGTCACAATAAGCGATTGTCGTAGACACCCCGCAGTTAAGGGCGAGTCTCATTTACGGGTCCTGTGGGATACCACTTTTTTCTCAAATTCTCGTTATTTAATGAACAATGAACGTATTGATTGTTCTGATGTTTCTATTCATCGGTAAAATATTTACAGACATTTTAAGTGACATTTGAATATAATTATTGAAGTAGATAGGAAGCTAGAGAGGTCTGTAAGGACACCTGTTGGAACTCTGGCCTCTCTGCCTACTTGTGAGAGATCTGGCAATGACTTGCGCGAATGACTAGAATGACTGACTTACGTGCTAAATTATCATGACATTTCTTAGTAGTATTTGTGGTAGTATTAATAAAATACCGTCACGCTTATATTCCCCAAGCGGGGGTGGCAGAGGCGTCCTGAGTACCCTCACTCACCGCCGACGATGGTAGGTCCCATGGGTGCGAGCCTGTTGCCATATACCGGGCACAATTCCAGACTTCGAACTCATACTGGGCAGTTTTCGTTGGACATACATTTGTCCGACCTAAGATTTGAACCCAGGACCTCGTGATCACCAAGCGATGCGCTTTGCCACTAGATCGAAGACGTAGTTTTTTTTTTAGTAACATCAAGTACGGTAGCAGGTTGGCCATTCGTCTGCGCGTACGTCTGGTAGCAAAAGCCTTTAGATCGTATGTATATATATCAATAATATAATAGGAAGCGGAAGAGAAAGTAGAAACTGTAGAGGTCCAACTCTGTATATGCTCTGGTATACGTGCAAGGGATCCACTGATAATAATATAGAAGTAAGTATAGAAATAATAACACATACACCGTCACACCTCTATTCCACAAGCGGGGGTGGCAGAGGTGTACTGAGTATACCCACGTTTCGCCGACGATGTTAGGTCCCATGTAAAAGGGGATCTATTGCCATATACCGGGCACAATTCCAGACTCCGGACTCGTACTGGGAAGTTTTCGTTAGAAAAACTACACTTGTCCGACCTACGATCCGAGGAGGACCGACGATCTGACCTAGGTCGGACAACTGCCTCGTTGGTCTTGTGGCAAAGCGCATTGCTTTTTGATCACGAGGTCCTGGGTTCAGAAATAATAAATTTTACTTTTGTAAATGTACAATCGAGCGCGGGCTTAGCACGAACTGATTAGCGTTGCTATTATAGGGTGCTGTCCCGTTCATCACTCTTGAGTCAATTTGTAGTATGAAAAGGATGGCATATCAACTAGGTAGCGTTACGTCAACGTCAATCTGTTCGTACTTAGATTGCTCTCTCTGATTGCAAGGAAGCAATATAATCACAGCAGTAAAAAACAAACATTTGAGCGGACGTAACTAAGAAGCCATAGCAATAAGAGTTACTTTCCTTCGCCGGAATATTTTGCGGTCTACACAATACAGATTACATAAACACCTTTAATTTGGCGTAATACGCACCTAAGAAATATAGCTAAAGATTTAGGCCGCGTTGTAATTTGATAAATAAATTTTAATTATGGACAACCGACGCGGCCGCTGTGTCTACCGGAAAAACGAGAGCTAAATAGGGCAGAGAAATGGGAAGCTACCTAATTGTAAATTAAAAAGTTCGCGGAGTTACGACACCACAGTCCACAATGACACCCTGTCGGGGCCGCCCCCTCGCCTCCACATACCCTCCCCTCCAGACGAGGTTTGAGGGTGTAGACACCCGTGGAAAGCGTGTGACATTTTGTTTTAAAATATTGTTCGCGCGAATACATTCACGTGGATCATTTTTAATCGTCCCTATGTTTTTTTCTTTTTCGCTCGCAAAAACAAAAAAATGATGACTTTTATTTCCATACTATATACTATATATCTCTGCTAGTGTTTAGACACGGAATCTTTTGAACAGAATCTATAAAAAATTCACCGTCTCGCCTATATTCCTTAAGCGGGGGTAGCAGAGGTGTACAGTACACCTCTGCTACCCCCATATATACCCACTTGTCGATTACGATTTCAAGTTTCATGCAAAAGGGGGCGAGTCTATTTCCTAATGCAATCGATGAGTAAATATAATTGAATCAATAGGGACGCTATAAAGCACTTTTAAAACAATTTGAATCACACTCGCCACCACGTAGCGTCTTAATTACCGTGCATCGGTAAGAAGCGCCAGCGCATTGGGCGTGAAAGCTCAATAACTGTACAAATTACCCTACTATCAAACCACAGTATAAAAACACTTGCACTGTATCATGGTCGTACCGATAATTCGAAATGCACCTCCAACGGTAATTTTGTATTCTGTGGCAGTTTAGGTAAGCGCACCAAATATTGTCGTGTCAAGGCCGTCGGCTTTCCTCCGGCGGCATTCCGTTCCCGCCGCCCACAGGGATATCTCACGCTTGTGTTATGTAACACTTTAACTAAGATTCGGTTACAATTGACAAAATAAATTAAATCTGGTTACTGTTCGAAGACCTTAAGTTACCTCTTACATTAAAAAAACCTTTATACTTATAAAATCTATATTAGCAAAAAAATATAATAATAAAACGCGTATATTTTTTAAATAAAATCTTTCAAGTCACACAAAGACGAGTTTCGAACAAGTCAAGGTCATATAAAAACTTATTGCGAAGTATATAAGTAACAAATGACTGGCGACTAATCTCCTAAACGCATAATAAATTCAATCACGAAACAAAAGAATAGTAAATTCGAAGTTTAAAGTTGCTCGGTGCCATCCAATCATAAAGGCGGTGGTGTAAATAAAAGAGACACAATTATCCCTAACGGTATTTGAGTCGGTGCGCCTCTTCACACCCTTCGACCCGTGGAGAATCTCATCTCCGTGCGGGGATAGTGTAGCCAGGAAATTCCTCACGGCTCCCTGGAGAGATAACTTTACACAAACAATGTTGCTGTTTAAAACTTTATATGAATTGCAATTAACTTTATTAATAAAATCTGTCTTATTACCTAAAGAACACTATTTTTGTATGATAAAATATATAGATAGATAGATTTACATGGTATAGAGTGCATAAGAGAAAACCCTAGAAAAAATAATAGAGTAAAGAAAACCCAGCCTGTTGGTTTTAGTATTTATGAAAGACAAAAACCAAAAAAAATGTCCTATCTCGAAGAATTCAAGTGAAAATTTGACATAAGTAGGTACTTTTGTCATTACCAAACGCTATAAACTAAGTTAAATCCAATTTAAGTCAGTCAGACGTACGTATTTTAGATACATGAAACAATATAATTTTCCCTCATTTTTAGGAGTTATTTTTCGACTCCCCATCCCTAGTCCAGTGTAACGTCGAGTAGGCAACTTGGGGCGGCCAATGCACCTTATTGACTGAGTCCGACCGCAGCCGACCTCTCCCGACCCATCCCGAACATCCACGACGATAAGGTTGTCACTACAAGAGTTTAAAGTTATTTGAAAACTTTGCTCTGTTGTCCTCGCGCCGCGCCGCGCTTCAAGAATAACTAATTAACTTGAATAGTTTGTTAACTTAGATTAATTGGTAATTGGAGACAGATTTTTGAAATTATTTTTGCGGTATTCTTTAATAAAGATATCTAGTGGTAACCATTCTCTGATTATAGAACCAATAGGAATCTAGATGATAAATAACAAGATACCTTATGTTCGTGGCTGCAGTAAACCTATTGATAGAATATAAATTGACCATAATTATTTGAGAACAAGAAGAAGACAGTAGGTCCTTGGTTGAAATCCTAGGTCGGATAAGTGTAGTTTCTTTAACGAAAACATCCCAGTACGAGTCCGAAGTCGGGAATTGTGCCCGGTATATGGCAATAGGCTCGCCCCTATTATATAGGACCTAATATCATCGGCAAAACGTGGGTGTACTCATTACACCTCTACCACCCCCGCTTGGGGAATATAGGCGTGACGGTGTGTGTGTAAGCAGAACAACAAGAATGGCACGAAAAGGGGAGGCTTATACCTTGCAAGGGGCCTCCCCCTGCAAGGTTGCTACAAAGCTGATGATAATGGTAACAATGATTAATCTAACGGATATCCACACATGCACTAATAAAGACCAGCTCTATTCTACTAATTTAGTAAACACCCGAATCCTGGCAACACAGCAGCGGGTGGGTCGTAGTTAACACAAAAATAACAATACCTAAGTATAATGCACCCGCACTCGATCCTCTTATAATTCGAGATTCATAGCGGCGGCTTATTCTCATAAAAAGTTGTTCCCTTCAAAATGTAGTAATTTCGCAGGGAGGGTGACCACCCACGTCATCCCCCTACTCCAATCTACTCGGGCTGGCCTTTTAACGCCGGAGATATTGTCTCTTTAGCTAGATCTGTATTTACTGCAGTATAAGTGAGGATCGAAGAGAAAATACCTTGAGTATCGCGTTAGGAATTCAGTTCGTTGTTATGGAATGTTGACGTAATAAATATTTTATAACGCTGTGTGGGCGATATTTATATAGTACAGATCGCTATCTTTGTTTAATTGTCCGATTATGAAAAGGTATATTAATTAATTATTATGTTAATAGTCAGTATGATGAGAATTTAAATGCTGGATTATTTATGCATTTTAAATTGTGTAATTAAATTTAATACATTTTGGTAAACTCAAACTCAAATAATTTATTTTGTATAAATCCTACGGGGGTACCAAAAAATTGTCAATATACTATATATTTTTTATCTAAGCTACCACCGGATCGAAACGCGAACTCCACTGAATAGATCCGGCAAAGAAACTGAGCGGGATTGTCTTTTTTAAATGTTTTTCTTTATTTTTTTAATAATGTTATGTAACAATTTAGAAGTTTATGATCTAGCTCAGTGTAAATCTATCCGACCGAAAATTGAGACTAATCATATTATTTCTAAGAAGTAAACACCCGTTCACGACTATGACTGTTGGAACAGCTATCACTCCTCTCGACCATATTGGAGGGAAGGGAGTGACCCGCGCCAGACAGCCACCGCAAGTAAGTTGAGTTGCTGTAAGGTTCTTAGGCAAGCAGCATATTATACAAATATTTGAAGTCCAAAATATTTTCTGAATTATAAAGGTGCATACCTAATATGCGCGGCAATCGCATTAGATACTGTATTGACGCGCAAGTCGATTAGACTAACATAAGTATTTGCTTGAAAAGGCACAACTTGCGCCACTCTGTGGACGGTGCCTTCAAACAAAGTTGGACTAGATATGCACCTTAATCATTTTTGTTACAGTGTTATCAATTGTCACGGTCGCGATTTCATATCTTACGAATTTTGGTCGCTCTTGATGGCGTTTTAGAACCAAATACATTGTGAACATAATTAATATTTGGACGTGAATTGTGAATTTGGACGAATAAATGGCATAAAATTTACTTGCTTACCCCTAGACTCATTACCGTATATATCTGTACGTTCCGGTAGTTGATTTATTATGGTTTCTTATGAGCAAACACTACATTGTAGCCATAGACAAGGTTTAAACAAAATGTAGAGAATGATATTTTCGTTCTATTGATGTATAATAATTGGCAATATGTGCTTGTACTATCGAGACAGGATAACGTGTACATCCGACAAACACGCGTTCCCGCTAAGTGGCGTCTCGAGTGCCGCGCGTAATAATAAAAAAATGTTATTGTAATTTATAAATGAATCTGTTGTGTGTGTGACGAACTATGAGAGTGGAGAAAGCCAGAGAGGTATGTAAAGAAAGAACCTGTTGGTACTCTGTACTCTCTGCCTACCCTGCAAGGGTTCTGGCGTGATGATATAGATAGATAGAGAAATAAATGAATCTTATTAAAAATCTTGTTTGAGAGAGTGATACGTTGTAAGTGATAAGTGAAAAGTTTGAGTTATAAAAAGTGTTCGAGATTCTCAACGGAAAGAGTAACTTTATCTTCGGTTAGTCCCCTTTGACTGAGTTGAAGTCATAATTTCGTAAAATAAACGTTTATATGTGTGAAATAGGATGTATTCTTTCTATTTTTTTCCAAAAATATAGGCTGTAAGCCGGCTGTAAGCTGTATTATTGTAAAAACTTTTGCCTAGATTTTGGCATATCTAGACAAGAAATCGAGGCAGGCATCCACGTTTATTTGTATTCATGACCTAAAATTAGTATATGTTTATTTATAGATTATTAACGATTAGCAATGCAATAAATCATTCGTCACAGTTTTATGAAAATTTTCCTAAAAATGATGATTGATCCGACCGATTTTGGCCATGGCGACCACTTTGACCCCTAGTCGGAGTAATGCCGCTGATGCGCTCGAAGATGGCTTATGTAGCCTATCTTCGCGGCGAAACTCCGTGCACATTGAGGGCACGTGAGTACGCCGTTCTCATAGTTGTATGATATGGCAGCAGGTGGGCGGGCCTTTAACTGATTGCGTTTGGCGTCAAGGTCAGCTTTACTTGGCTGTTCACCATCCTGCGCCATTCTGGCCGCTGTGCTGCCAAACGTTCCCAACGAGAGGGCTCTATGTTGCATCTCTTCATATGTCGCTTTTGGACATCCTTGTACCGGAGGAGGGGACCGCCATGATTCCGCTTGCCCTTCTCCAGTTCAGAGTAGAAGATGCGCTTCGCCACTCTTTCCTCCGCCATACGAGATACGTGACCGCACCACCGAAGCTGTCGACGCATTAAATAGGCCTCAATGCCACCAACATTGGCTCGTCGCAGAACTTCGGTATTTCGCACTCTATCGGACCATCTGATCCTCATGATCGTACGGAGGCATTTAAGGTGGAAGCGATCCAGAGTGCGAACGTGGCGGCGGTATACATACCACGTCTCAGAGGAGTATAGGAGGTTTGGCAGCACGATTGCCATATACACCGATATCTTAGTGGGCAACTTAAGGTTATGCGAGCAGAAGACCTTGGTACATAGCTTGCCGAATGCCGCAGCTGCGGTACCCACCCTGCTATTGATCTCAGCATCAAGGTCACACTTGGATGTTACAGTGTTCCCCAGATAGCGAAATCTATCCACCTGCTTTAGCACATCCTCACCAAGTTTTATGGTCAGTGTCTCGTGACCGTGTATGTCCAGGGACATCACCTCCGTCTTATTGACACTGATCTTTAAGCCGAACTTACGGCAGGTTTGGTGGAATGCGGACATCAGCTGTTGCAGGCCGTCTAGGGATTCTGATAGGAAGCACAAGTCATCAGCATACATGATCTCCGTGATCAGTGCGTAAGAGACTTTAGTGCGAGCCTTAAGTCTAGCCAAGTTGAAAAGGCTGCCGTCTGTGCGGAAACGGATGCGGACTCCCTGAGAAACAGTGTGTAAGACCTCTCTAACTACCACCGCAAAGTAAAAGGCGAACAGAGTAGGCGCTAAGACACATCCTTGCTTCACCCCACAGGTAACGGGGAAGAAGTCTGTCTGTTCACCATCTACGGCAACGCAGCATTGCATGTCCTCATGCAGGAGTCTAAGAAGTCTCACAAACTTTTCCGTGTACCCGAGCTTACCTAGCACCAACCATAGAGCTTCCCGAGGCACACTGTCGAAAGCCTTCTCCAGGTCAACAAAGCAAAGGTACAGCTGACAGCCCTGTTCCCTGCTCTTTTCTTGCAGTTGACGCACAGAGAATATAGCTTCGCATGTCCCTCGGTCCGGTCGGAAGCCAAACTGGGTTTCAGGCAGAATCTTTTCAGACAAGTTCTTTAGGCGGTTTAAGAGAACTCTAGCAAAGACCTTTCCGGGGGCTGAAAGGAGCGAAATACCGCGGTAGGAGTTGCAGTCAGATCGGTCACCCTTGTGCTTGTAAAGAGTACTTATGCGCGATACTTTAAAGGTATCCGGAACGCGCTCCTCCTCCCACATGCGAACAAATAGTTCCCACACTAACGTGTGCAACTCCTCTCCGCCGTATCTTATCAGCTCTCCCGGTATAAGGTCAATGCCAGCCGCCCGTTTGTTTTGTTGCTGTCTGATGGCAGTAACAACCTCGTCACGCAATAGAGTCTCGTCCAGCTCAAAGGCGAGAGGGAGCTGAGGCATTAAACCGATACTTTGCAGATCAGCTGATCGATCCACATTTAGCAGAATGTTGAAGTGCTCCGCCCAGCGGTTTAGTATATCCTCCTTGCTTGTCAACATGTGACTACCGTCTAGAGACCTTAAAGGTACCCGAGCTTGGTAGGATGAACCAATTAGCTTACGTACCTCACTGTATAACTCACCCAGCTGGTTTGTGTCAATGAGCCATTGCATGTGACTAGCTTTGTTCTGCCACCACTTGTCTTTCATATGTCGAGACAGCTTGCGCAATTCGAGGTCACTAGCTTTAACAACCGCAACGCTTCCTCTCTGCCTTTTGTGCTGTCGCAGGAGATCTCAGTGTTTGTCGAATGCTGCCCGCAGGGTTTCATCATTTTCATCAAACCAGTCTTCGTTGCGACGGATTTTTTTACCCAGTACAGTTGAAGCGGTATCCATGATATGAGATGACATAGTTCCCCAGGCAGCATCAACATCACCTACCTCATTAGCTGGCATCAGCTTTTCAGACAGGGCTTCAGCGTATTTCTCCCTGACCGCGATATCTTCTAGCTTATCCAAGTTCAAAGAAGCAAGCTTTTATATAAGAGATCTACGCGGGCGACGGAGGCGGATTCGTAGCTTAGTGACAATAAGTCGGTGGTCAGACCAGCAGTGCGCACCACGCATGACGCGGGTGACCTGTACTTGGCTGAGATCTTTTTGTCTCACGATAGCATAGTCAATCAAATGCCAATGCTTAGATCTTGAGTGCATCCATGTTGTCTTGTACTTGGCGGCATGTCTAAACATAGTGTTCGTAATTGCCAGACCGTATTGAGCACAAAGACTGAGCAGCAACTGACCATTGCTGTTCATGTTGCCAACTTCATGTCTACCCAGAACTCCAGGCCAAGCCTCGTAGTCCCGTCCAACTCTGGCATTGAAATCGCCCAGCAATAAAACCTGCTCCCTGGCGCTGAAGCTATCGAGGCAATGTGTCACTTCCTCATAGAACTTTTCCTTGATGTCATCAGACTTGTCTAACGTTGGAGCGTAGACACTGATGACATTAAGGTAGTTGTCTTTGTCCAGGTGAAGGCGCAGTGTGGTTACGCGGTCTGAGATATGTACAGGGTACTCCTCTAAATGCTTTGCTAAGTGATTTTTGATGGCAAAACCTACCCCTGATCGTCGAGTTTCGGAGGCAGCGGTACCTTTCCAGAAGAAAGTGTAGCCGCCACCTACTTCCACCAGCTCTCCTTCATCGGGGAGATGTGTTTCGCTGAGAGCAGCCACATCCACGTTATAGCGATGAAGTTCCCGAGCTACTATGGCGGTCTTACGTTCAGGGCAGGCGTTGACATCTCGATCAAGAAGCGTTCTCACGTTCCACGCGCCGAATGTCATAACAGGTGTTCTTTTTAAATTTCCTTTGCGGCATCGACCACGATTTGAATGATGCGATGATAGCCGCGGTTACTACCATCTGCCATGTCGGGACGAGCATTTTTTTAGGGCACCTTTTCTAGCCCCCTCCCCAGCTGAGCGGGGAAAGCAGTGCCTCCCTAAACAGGGCTGCTTTGACATCCCAAGTGTGCAGCGCGGAAACGACCACGGCGTGTTCTCACGCCCCCGGGACCGCCTGCGTGCAGATATCAGACAAAGCCTAGTTTGCATCAGGCTAGACCTCTCTACTTTTACCCATCGCCACAGGACTTTTGCGTATTCGGAGTTCAGTAACGGAAGCGGTCAGATGCGCAGGAAATATTAAGGTGCACAAGTATACGCGCGAGACACAGGTGCACATACTCATCCTTATCCTTCAGGGCCCAGTGGAACGGAGACCGTTACGACCGGAGAAGGACTCAGACAGACGGAGCAGTATCACGGCGAGAAAGATACAAGGAGTCAGTATTTTCTCACACTCCCTTAATCGCCTTTTACGATACCCACGGGAAGATATGGGGTGGTGCTATTCTGCTCTGCCGTCTTTACGTCTTTACTTTACGCAAAGACGTAAAGACGATTTTGAATTTTCCGGATTTTTATGTTTGTGGTAGGAATGTCAATAGTATTACAAACTTTATAAAGTTGTCCATAAATAACACACGTCATCATCATAAAGTCGACTAAATTTTATTTCAAGTGAAAATTCGCTATAGTTTATTAATTATCATTTTTCTGCAAACGTAGGCAAAAAAAATTGCACTCCAAAAATACCCTTGAAGTTAGTCTAAGTTTTATTTATATTTAAAAATCTCTACCAATCCCCACTGGATCAGCGGGTATTAACTAATTCTCTTTTGTGAGAAAAGAGAGAGAGAATTGTGAGAGAAGGCTTTGTACACACACACGTGTGTGTGTGAATGATCTACGCTGTTGGCCGCGGCGCCTTTACAGCTTTACCGGACAAGAGGGCAAGCGTGCAACCACTACGCTCGAGCCAGAAGGGTAAGGGGCAACTAGCTCAAGGGCGCCTCAAGGAGGAACGGCCTCGGCTTGGGCAGTCGCTATGGGGGAGGGCGTACACTAGGTGTCTCGCCGTGATGCTCTGCACCAGCCGGCGGGCAAGGGATTCTTCGACCTCGCCGGCGAGGTTGGTGTCTGATCCTGTGTGCGATATTTGTATCCGAAAGAATCAGGAGCATCAGAAGGGTCGGTGAGAACATGCCGCGGACGCCGGTAGCGGTTGATAGAAGGGGAGTTGGGTTCGTAGTCGGCGGCGGCTATGATTAGCGGAATACTATGATTGGACGCGTTCGCAAAATATCGGGTTGTCGCCTTTTTAATAAAGGCGCGAATAGGTTCAAGGCCGAGATCGGAATGGAGATCGACATTCCGTATGAACCACGGGGCTCCGACGGCTTTGCGGAGGAAACGGGATTGAACCGTTTGGAGTCTATCGATGTGAGAGCGGGCGGCGTGCCCAAACACCTCACAAGCGTACGTCATGATGCGCCGTATACAAGTTTTGTAAAGTGTCACCTAATTCCTAAGGGACATTTTACTCCGCTTGCAGATCATCGGGTAAAGACGACCGAGGACAAAGGCTCGGTTACGCACTCGCTTGATGTGCGGTCCGAAGGTCATGGTATTGTTTAGGGTGACCCTTAGATATTTGACCTGTTTGACTGAGGGAATAGGTAGGTCAAACATGGTCACTTGACCGAGATTACTTCTAGGGTGGCGCAGGGAGGGGCGCGGGGTGGAACCTCTGGAGAAGAACACCGCAGCGCTCTTGTCCGGTTTCCCCTCAATACTTCCTGAACTGAAGGTGTCTGGTAATGAAACCCTTATTCCTATGCGAGATATAGAGAGCGGTATCATCCGCGAATAGGGCTAGATGCACCTTACTCGAACGAGGAATATCGTTCGTGTAAAGGCTGAATAGGAGGGGGGAGAGAGCTGAGCCTTGTATGGAGCCTTGTATACACTAGCATGTATGGAGTGGGGGGTAGAGCGCGTCATTTCGTTCATTTGAGAGAAGGCCTTCGCCAACCCGTGTAGACAGTAAAATATGGTTTATTATAATACTTAGTTATATAATAATATTACCAAGTTTTTTCTCAACCTTGATTTATAAGAAAAGGAATTTTTATATTATAGAAACATGAAATTACACCGAGGCACCGAGGCCGTTCCTGCCTGCCTGGTAACCGTTACATCTCACTACTGAGTCGATTCTATTGATGATTCTTGCCTAGACTCATACTTGCGTATGATTCGTGATGCCTTTCGCAATCTATCCCAGGCACACGGATATTGACCGGGACTTTAATATTCATGATTAAGCTGTATTCGCAACTTCGTTCGCGTTATTTTTAGATGTGAATTTCACATCCTTAAGCTTTATTTAGACAAAATATAGCCTATGCTCTTATCCTGAATAAACTCTATTTTCTCTGGTCTGTCAGCGGTGGTCATCGGTCAAAATCAATTTTGGGTTTGGGTATAAAGAGGTAACAGACAAACAGATAGAGTTACTTTCGAATTTATAATATTAGTATGGATTAAAACAATGGAATCAATACTTAAAAGATTTGAACAGTCCTTTTAAGTCTGATCTAGTCTATTAAGACGATAATAGATTAAAACAAACAAATCCCCAGCAACACTAATTTATTTGAGAGCTAAAGTAGGTCGGAAAAATTAAAATGGTTTTGGCAGGGAATTTAATAAGAAGATTAAATCTACTCGATGACTAGATAAATTGTATATACTGGTAGGAGGCTAAAGTAAATTAATTTTGTATAAATCTGCACGCAACGAGTTATGACTTCATTTAAAAGAGCAATAGTACGAAGTATCCGAGACTATCGATACACTATTGTAAAGTTTGGCAAGCAATTCTGAAATAATTTTGTTGGGATGTGTAAACTAGTTTTGATAAACACAGAATAAATACTGTACGTTATAGTTAAATGCACCAAAAGTGTTCCGTGTACACTTACTCTTCACCGACGATTTAGGTCCCAATGTAAGGGTGCGACTAGTGCCATTATACCAAGCACAATGCTACACTCCGGACTGATACTAGGAATATTTCTTTCGAAAAATTACACTTTGTGTGACTTAGAGTCAGTCAGACCAATGTGAAGGGGGCTGTTCTGATATACTAAGTATTTATGATTTTAAAACTCTAGCAGTTTTGGCGCGGGGATTTTATTATAGTTACTGCCTGCTGCTCGGTAACTTCAAAATGGATATCATATTTGTAATCAGCAATTCTAGAAATCAAAAAGGGACACTTATATCACTGAGCCTGTGTATATTATAAAGACCATATCATGGGATGCAGACCAAATTTAATGATTAAGTCATTCCAGCTCTATTTATGTGCCAAATTTCATATTTATCCGTTCGACTCTTTAGTCATGATTGAGTAACAAACAATATAAATAAGTAAGATACTACGTATATGTATCTTTGTAAATAGCAAATGCTTAGCCAAAAAATCCTGGGAAAATGGAGGTATATCTTACTACTCTATATAAATAAAACGCAGAGATATTCTAAAGAAAAACGTAATACCAATAATAAAACATATTTCTATAATCCGATAAATATATAAGCACATTTGTTCGCTGTAACATTTGTTTATGTGTTAGACTAACAAGGTGCGCCAAACAATAGAACCGTATGTATCGAGTCCCCACAAAGGGCGAGTCTGGTCGAATTTTATTGACCTTTTGGGTTCACGACTTTATAGCCGTTAGAAGAAATGGGCATAGCGAGACATATTGAATTGTTTTTAGATAAGTAATCATGCTCTTAAGAATAATATTGTGCAGTATTTGAGAGAAATCTCAAATAGGTAAAATTTATATGTGCATGATGACCACGATTATGATTTTTTTATGTATTCTTACTTTCTGTACACCTTAAGAGATAGTTAAGAAAATTCTTAATATTTTAAAAAGTACTCAATCAAATTACAACATAGACTTCAATTGACGCAACTAGAATTTATATTTATGCCTCTCGTTACTCTGCTCTCTCTCTAACGACCACGGACCATTGTCTCGGTTTGGCGATATTTACATATAGATTTTTTTATAAACTTATTTATGGTTTATCCTAGATGAGATTAGTTACCGAATTCCAAACAATATAGTTCCGACCATGGTTTCCGATAGTGACTGAAAGTTAGAAAGATTAAAAGGCAAGCGACTATAGCCTTGCCTAGCATTAGCAAGAGTCAGAAATCAAAACACCTAATCACAGCTAATCGTCATTCACATCAACACCAAATGAAGTCATATTATTTGAACGCATTCAAAAATCCCGATCGTTAACTTTTAAAATCTGTCCTGAGGCTGGTAATACGTTATTGATATTTGTGAACAGGCCGGATAATAATATTTGTATATTATTTGCTGGTTTATATTGATCTCCCTCACCTCCCGCGTTGAACGTAAAAAGGATCAATTAGGGGATTCGATGTGTTGGAACGGGGGCCAGGTTAAGCTGGGAGCGTTATAGTGGTATCCACAATGGATGGAGAGGTAGGGTCGCGTCACAATGAGCCCTGCCGCGTAATTGTTAAACTGAACGGGGGTTGCGCGCCCTGTCAACTGTTCCGTCATAGAATAAGTAATTGGGGAAGGTTTTGGCTCTTTTGTGCCTACAATCTGGTTAATTAACGAACTTTTGTGGGTTATGAATTTTAGTGAGAACGCGATTGACTCGTTTTACTTTGTGTGTCTACAACGATACCTACACTACTATTTTTTTTCTTTATAACTGTTAATAACGTCAATAGATAATAATCAAATAAAAAACTAAGGAAATATGTTTTGCTGCCTCGTTGGTCATGGCTGCCTCGTTGGTCTGGCTGCCTCGTTGGTCTGGTGGCAAAGCGCATCGCTTTGTGATCCTCGGTCCTCCTCGGATCCTAGGTCGGACAAATGTAGTTTTTCTAACGAAAATTTCCCAGTATGAGTCCGGAGTCACAAGAAAAAAGAAAGAAAGAGAAAGGGTATGCTCCGTTGGTTCGGGCATATAGAAAGGATGCCAGAAGAAAGAATGACAAAACAGATATACAATGCGAAAGTGGAAGGATGTAGGTGCCGGGGAAGACCTAGACTATCTTACCATGACCAAATAGACCGCGTCTTAGCTGAAGGGCAAGTCAAGAGTCTCCGTAACCGGCGAGTGTATATGAGACGAACTATGAGAATGGAGGAAGCCAGAGAGGTATGTAAGGAAAGAACCTGTTGGAACTCTGTACTCTTTGCCTACCCCGCGAGGGAGCTGGCGTGATGATATAGATAGATATAGATAGAGTCCGGAGTCTGGAATTGTGCCTGGTATATGGCAATAGGCTCGCCCCCTATTACATGGGACCTAAAATCGTCGGCGAAACGTGGGTGTACTCAGTACACCTCTGCCACCCCCTCTGGGGAATATAGCCGTGACGATATTTTTTTTTTTTTTTTAAATATATTTAGGTACCCATTTACTTACTGACTGTTGAAGTTCGGTTATTTGGCTGTTTTAGTCAGGGATGTCCAAAAGTTTTCCTTATGTGAGAAATTAACTAACTTTTATCAGTATAACATGAAGTTGTTTATAGACTAACTGTGTTTTGTAAAAACTTATTTTTGTCTGAAGTGACTAAGTGAATTGCTGATGAACCTTAGTGACTTTGCACACATTGAAGGTTAACAGTTTTCATTAAACTGTATTTGATTTGTAATTACCATGTTTTCAAAGTCAAAAATTATGATTTTGTTGATCTAAATTTACGCTTATTAAATTTGTTTAATCTTGATTTTATATAATGCAATAAACGTAAAACAATAACCAAAGTACTCAAGCACTAATAATTTAATTGAACAATGGTACCTCCATCAACCGTAAAGATGTTAATAAATTTTATCGTTACCTTTTCAAATCGCGACCGAAACCAAGTGCTAAGATACCGATCACAAACTGCCGCACAACAATACACTTCATCCCTTATTAATTATTTTATTGTAAGCATAAAGGATGTCGTAATCGTCAGAATAATAATATCATCGCGCCGCATAAAGAACCCCAAGTAGCGACAACACAAGCGTAAAAATGACACGCCGTGCCACCAATATGTTTGTGTGTAATATTAGATTTATTCGACTGGGTCACGCATACAAGCGTGCAGCTACCCCGAGCCGGGGTGCGCTACGGTGTGGGGGCGGCACTAACACACGCGCAGGGCTGCCACCGCACCCGCCAGATGGTCACGCACACACGTGCGCTGCGAAAGGGAAAGCTACACTGTGTAAACAAATCGCGGGACCGAGTGCCGTCCCTCTCAGTTACAAAGCCCGTGTGTGTCACATCATTGTGTGCTGTCGACGCGATCCGACGTAGATTGTTCTGTGAAATTGCCAGGTAATAGGCCGGGCATTACACTTACTTATTGGTGGGCTTAGACGATCAACTGCCTAATCGAATTGAATATTGGATACATATTGACTTTAATAAACTTTCACGTTTCGTTGTTTATACAAATGATTGAAACATTAATTTACTTTGAAACTAGTTCTATATAACATTTGGCAAGGAAATTAATGTTATCTGAAAAAATCTATCATACTTTGACGTCCTTGAAAACAAACAACTTTGTGTAGGAAAAAACAAAGTGTACTTAATAAAGAACTCGTAAACTTCCACAATTAGTAAACAAAGAATGTATATGATTGTGTGACATCAGATATCGGTTGACGTATTTGGTCGAGCTGTCAGGGCGCGGGGTGGGTGTGACGACACAGATTAGGATTGATCCGAGTAAGACGGCTTAAACCCTGGCCGACTCGACTCGACACCTATTTGTGTATACGTTATTGCCGTCTGAGCAGTGACACCCCTAAATTGAGTGGCGTACGCTCCGCCGCAGGAATAGTGATGTGTGGAACATGTTTTGTCGATAGTTCTTTTCTTTTTTTTTAATAGGTAATATCCGTTACACTTTTTTGTGTGATTCTTCTTAACGTTTCTTATACAAACATTTATGACTTGGAGAGTTAAGGAAGCAAAAAGGTTTGTAAAGAAAGAGTTTGTTAGAACTCTACGCCTGCCTCGAAAGGGATCTGCTGTGTTGAAATATAAACATAATTATATTATAATATTATGTTTATATCTCATCACGTTCATATGTCATAAACATATTATGTTTGTTAATACATACAAAAACTGAAATAGATTTCGACTAAATATTTGTGTTTGGTAAAAATTATATTTAGAAAGAAAAAAGTCATATATTTTTTTGTGTTTACTTTTGTATGTTAACTAAGAATAAAAAACAGTAGCATAAAATAAATTAATTAAAATAAAATAATGAAATATGTGATGATTAATAGTACCTACTTATAAGTATTAAATGTTAACAAAATCGTTAAAGATCCCGATAAAGCTCCGCAACAGGCTGGCGGATTATGTCTATGGTATTGTTAATTCAGAATCACCCCGAAATTTATTATGGGTCCGTAGACAAGGACAAAACATCGAATCGAACGTATTAAAGAACGAGACAGCAAACTGCTAAATGAGAGGGTGTCGTAAATAAATTTCTGCACTTACATTTCGAAGATTCTCAGTAAAGAGAGATGTAAACAAAAAGTAATCGTAAGTTGCTTGAAATAAAGTTTAAGATTATTGGATATTAAGTTTTGAAGAACAATGTGGCAGTCTAGAATTAGAAAAGGATTATGAGTAAGTATCTGAAGCTTTTGCCGTATTTTACAAAGATTATAATACGTTAAAAGCATTGACAGACCGCTGCACTGCAAAGTCAAAAGTCTCGGGTTCAAACCCAGGCACGCACTCCTGTCTTTTCGGAAACATGTGCGTGTTAAAAATTAACTATCACTTACTTTAACAGTGAAGGAAAATATCGTGAGGAAACCTGCACGCCTAAGAGTTTCTCGAAGGTATGTAAAGTTCGCCAACCCGCACTGGGCCAGCGTGGTGGACTATGGCCTAACCCCTCTCAGTTTGAGAGGAGGCCCGTGCCCAACAGTGGGACAGTTTCTTAATAGGGCTAATATAATTAGTATTATATAATACATTTTGATACCTTAAGTAAATTTTGATTGTTATCTGAGGTCTGTAAATAAAATCGCAAAGTAAATTATAAATCGCTTTTATTTTAATTTTTTTTTAAATAGGCTTACCTATTTAATAAAAAATATATTTTTAAGATTACTCTATATGATATAAGATTTAGGATTATTTAACAATAATAAGTGAGCCTATTGAAACTACTGTCTATATTGAACACAATTCTAGACTCCGGACTAATACTAATTTTTTTTTCGATAAACACATCCTAATAAGATTTTGTCTGATCAAGGATTCGAATTCTCTATCTACTAGATGTTGTAGTTCTCACGTCACCACTGATATCACACAAAGGATCATTAAATTTTTCTATTATTATTTCGACCGCATAGTAAATGTATGCATTCTGTGCGTTCATTGTTACATCGATACATAAAAAATCAACTCAAGATTTTTTTTATTAAAAATGTAACCTTATTGGTCTTCTCCCAAACCGCGTTAATTGACGCGTTAAACATGCTTTAGATAAAACGTTGATCTATCTAGCACGACCAACTTGCTAGTCAAAGTACTTTTCCTGTTAAATAGCTGGTGATGGGCATAGCGTCTAAATTCCCGAAAATACAATATGACTTTTCTCAGTATCTGAACACACTTCAAAAATAAAAAATGTGAATTACCATTAATCTAATGTGGTATCAGATTATCTATTATTTGTGTAAACAGCGAAAAAAGCTTATTGAAATTGTTTCTGTAATAAACTAGTTGTGATAACAGTTGTGAGCAGTAACTCCGCTGTTGACCTGGGTAAACAAAATACTTGCATTGCTGCAACGCAAATTCTTGATAAACCTCATTTCCCAAGCAGGATAGTTAATATGTTGTTGGCAGGTTGGTTATTAATTGAGACTTAGTTAATACAGACAGCATCAACCTAAGGTGGCGATGATGTTTTCTTCAAACAAGGACTTTCGAGTATTTTAAAAGTTTTTAATGCTTTCGGAGCCTAAAGTTTCGTAACAAACAAATCAGAATTGAAATAAGGGATATATGAGTGAAGATTTAGATCCCCGATGCATTGTCACAGGGGTCGATTCTCAAATCCAATAGATGCTAATCATAAATAGAATCTCGGCTGGATTCAAATGAGGCGATCAATCAGGGCCACAGCGCGTGGTGACGGCTTCGCAAAAAAATCCATCTTTGTTCTAGTCGGGTTTAGAGGGGATAGCATAGTGTCGACATTACTTGCAGTTATTTTGCATAAAAGGATTTATTGAGTAAGGTAACATTCTGAGGATACAGACCTTATAAGAATTGCTGAGCAACATGAACAACTAGAAATTATTCCTGCATCGTGGGTGCGTTTACAAATATCAATTAAAATTCACATTCATTTACACCCAGATCGAAACAAATATTTGAGGGTCACATGAAGGGGATAGAATCCGCCACTTCGTACTCCAGTGGACGGAGCGGCTTCAGCTCTTATCTACTGGACTATTCTTTATGCTTTACTTGTTTCTGCCTGCGACTTCGTCTGCGTTGACTATAGATAGGAACCTTATATTTTTCCTTGATCCGTTCAGCTGTTTTTGCGTGATTGAGTAACAAACATCCAAACTTTCACATTTTAATATTAGTAGGATTATGTCCGGCATTTGAATTTCCGGCATTTGAATGTGAAGAAAACCAAAATTATGGTTTTTGAACGGGAAGAAACCAGAACGAATGCAAGGATTGTGGTTGGTAACGATGTGCTCGAGCAAGTGAAGGAGTTTGTATATCTTGGATGCGCCTTCAGTAAGGATGGGAAATACACCGCTGATATAGAGAGAAGAGTGAATGCAGGTAATAGAGTGAATGGTGCGATGGGAAGGCTACTTGGGAGCCGGCACTTAAGCCAAAAGGCGCAGCTGGCCATGCATAACGGAGTGCTTGTCCCAACGCTGTTATATGGCAGTGAGAGTTGGGTATGTAAGAAGGAGAACGAAAGCAGGATAAATGCGGTCGAAATGCGATCTCTGCGAAAGATGTGCGGAGTCACGCTGACCGACCGTATTCGCAACAGCGTAGTAAGAAAGCGAGTAGGTATGAAAGATAGTATCGGTGTAAAGATGAGAAAGGGTATGCTCCGTTGGTTCGGGCATATAGAAAGAATGCCAGAAGAAAGAATGACAAAACAGATATACAATGCGAAAGTGGAAGGATGTAGGTGCCGGGGAAGACCTAGACTATCTTACCATGACCAAATAGACCGGGTCTTAGCTGAAGGGCAAGTCAAGAGTCTCCGTAATCGGCGAGTGTGTATGAGACGAACTATGAGAGTGGAGGAAGCCAGAGAGGTATGTAAGGAAAGAACCTGTTGGAACTCTGTACTCTCTGCCTACCCCGCGAGGGAGCTGGCGTGATGATATAGATAGATAGATAGATGTCCGGCAAATTTCTTTGATGAACTAATTATTACAGCCAAAAATTATAGAGTAATTTTAAAGAAACTAGTGATTGTAATACGCGGGCAGACTAAACATGTTGACTGTGATTGCTGAGATAAGACATAGGCTAGACTTATGTTGATCAAATCAATCAATCAATAGAATACAGCTGTTAGGCTTCAGTTAGCAATAATATCTTGTACAAAATTTAAGTAGGTATTATAATATTACTTACTACAGACGAAACTTGCGTTACAACACCGAACTGACCTACATTAATTTATTCACTAAATTAAGCTAGCAGTGTGCAACAAATGTTTCATTTTACATTAGCAATATCACAGTAAAGTTATTAAAAAATATAACAATCGACTCATTGTTGCAATGATTGATCAACTGAGCTTCAACTGTCCAGAAATGACCAAATTATCAAATTATTATTTTCGTAACTACATAAAATATATAAGTAGATAGTCTTATGCTGCATCTGCAACTTCCATCTTTACAATACGATGTGCACATCATCCAGCATATCGTGAAAGACTGTCTCACTAGGAAATTCAGCGGCGAATTCGGGGGGCTACACCAGCTGCCACCGGAGGCCAAAAATGGCCACTCTGGCATAAAGTTTTGGTCGTAAATGACTTAAAGTACATCACCATAAGATAATGCTCTTCTGCCTCCTCCTCCTCCTTTCGATTGCACAGACTTCGTCATATACCAATTTTACAATCCCAACTAGATTTTTTCACACACTACAATTACAAAAATAATAGAGGATGAATAAAGTTAGTACATAAAGACTCCCATTGTTGGTATCTAAAAATTAATATCGCAATTTACTGTTAAGAAAAAAAAATGACAATGTATTCTATCTATCCATATGATCATCAGTTCCAACAGGTTCTTTCCTTACATACCTCTCTGGCTTCCTCCACTCTCATAGTACGTCTCATACACGCTCGCCGGTTATAGAGACTCTTGACTTGACCTTCAGATAAGACTCGGTCTATTTGGTCATGGTAAGATAGTTTAGGTCTTCCCTGGTACCTACATCCTTCCACTTTCGTATTGTATATCTATTTGTCATTCTTTCTTATGACATTCATTGTATTATAGTATAACATTGTATACCAATGTATTCCTATTAATATAAAAACTTATTTTGGGATATGTTAGTCTTGCTTATATATTTTTAGCCAAATAAATGTTCTTAACGGCATTGCAATCAGGCAATTACAGTTAGTAATGTTTATCAGTGACGCAGGTAAAGATGTCAATGACACTACTTAGGTAATACCGCATCCGCGACTGTCATTGTAGAAAGTTGTTTGTATTCAAATTAGGCTACTCGATGCGAACGAATACCTCGACCAAGTTCAATAATCAGACCGATAACATTTAAATAAATAAAATTTATTATCAAAACAGCGTAGAAACATATATGTTTTTTATTTACAATTATAAACTAATTTGTCCATGTTCACACATAAATCCTTATCTTAATTTGTTTATCTCATAAACATAATGTTTGTATTCAAATTTATTTCCATAATTTAAACGAACAGTCAATAAAAATTATCTGTCACATTATTGGTCACCTTTGCCACCTTCTGTCTTGAATTTTCAGCTTTAAATTGATAGGTGGCTTTTAACGACATTAACCTTTGCTCTATCCATGCACTGAATTCGGGCACCCTAGTGTAGACTCCGGGGTAAGAGTTATCAGCACAACCTTCCCCCCAGGACACAATAGCAACCAAGTGATTATTCACTGCTAGAGGTCCTCCAGAGTCTCCCTGACAGGCGTCCCGCGGTGGGTCAGTGCCACTTGCACAGATCATTTCAGAATAGATGGTTGCAATTCGTAGGTATGCATAGGAACATGTTTCTTGTGAAACAATGCTGACGGGAGCAGCAAGAAGTACCGGCGATGACGATCCCAAATACTGAAACACATTTAAATTATAACTTCAATACAAAGAAGTAAGCTTCAATTATTTGGAAAAATGATACGTATGAATTATTTTAATCACTATGGGTAGGTACCTCTATTTAAGTATTTCAATCACTATACTTAAAAGCAGCTGTGGGAGTATATAATAGTCTATTTATTCAGCATTACTCCTTTATGACTAATATTTAATAAGGCCTATATCCATTTAACTGATACGGACTGATGATGATTATGATCCGGCGCCAATTTTGATCAATAAACATGAGGCATTAGAAAATTTGTATTTACAAAAGAAATAAACAAAAGTTTGAGTATAAATCAAAGTACTCACAGAAGTAGTTCCAAATCCAGAAACCAATGCTACCCTACCAACAGGTAAATCAAAGTCTACAGGTGCTATCCGAATCGGCATCACTGATTGACTAAAGGATATTGTTTTTGCAGTGACTAATAATGCGATGTCAGCTCTCAAGGTTAGCGGCGAAAAGTTTTCGTGGACTACCACTTCTGAGACGTCGTAACTCTTGCCTCCGGAAAGACGAAATGACGTTCCCACTGTCACTTTTAACGATGATGGACTTGTTACATACCTAAAAGACAAGTCTAATATAAGTCAATCCCATTTGCAAGAATTATAATTTCCGTATAAACTAAACTTTAAAGATTTAGACTTATGAATGATCCTAAAATTTTACTAGCATGTTCACAGTGTTTCCAAATCCATAAGTTATGCAATTATTTCAACACTGGAGTGTACGAAACTCCTCAAAACAACGGAATTAAACTTGTGGTATTTTGAGTAGTTGCTTACATTAAGTTCGCCCAAGATGCTGTTTGCGTATATAAATTGTTGAAAAATGAGTATTATACTCACGAATCTACACAATGTCCAGCAGTTAGCACTCCTCGGCTGCCAATAAGAACAGCGCCGCACATATGTGCCCAACCCGACAACACTTTTCTTCGTAAAGAGGCTTGATATGGAATATCTGTAATATCCACTTCAAACCCATTCACTATTCTGCTAGATTCAGCCGAATCTATTATCGGTGAAGGTACAACGTTGTCAACAACTGTAAACATTTGAAACACGTTAATATAAAAAGGTAACGTTACAATTTTTTTGTATATATTTTGTAACCGTTATTGTGTGTACAATAAAGAATTACCTTTTCATGATATTGTTTTATCTACCGCTGGTACTTTAAAGCTAAGATTGGATCTTGCACTAGAGAGCAATGGTAGACCAGAATAGTTTATTACACCTATGAGCATATGCTCTTGCCGAAGTTGGCATATTATTTGTTTCGCACTGGATTTCAAAGATTGCAGAATCTTTATATAGTAAGCTTCAACGACCTGGCCCTAAAAATGTCACTGGTGACGAAATTCATTTCAAAAAACGTGATACGTTTAAATAACAAAAGACCAAAACACTCACCGAATAATAATAATATTATATCAAATATTACACCCATTCTTTCCATCCAACACAGTATCAAATAATGGACATTGCACGAGTGCTGTGCGTAAATATAACATAGATACTATCTCATGTTTCGAGATGAAGTATCCGTTATCACGGGATTTACCAAGCTGTATTATCTAATTTGAAATATGTATTTTACAATGTTTTGGTATTACGACATCATGGAATTTCCCAATTGATCTCTTGATATAAACAAGTATGGGGAAATTGTCTAAACTGTGGCAATGCCAAGATCCCTTCACAATTTAATAAGAAAAATGTATGTGTCTGTTTGTAATTCGGTATTTCGTATTAGCAGATCATATATTTTTTAACGCAGATTTTTACAGACATAGATTGTTTCTTGTGAACACACAGTAAACCAATTTTAGGATCGGTCAATCTTAGATGGATGAACATTTCTGGCATTTTCAATTTCGAGCGCTATGTTGTTTCGAAAGACACGCTAAGCCTGTCCATTGGTCCTGGCTGCCACTTAATAGTGGTAAAGCTATCTAGCTATCTAGTCGTAAGCTCTTGATAAGTACTAAGAGCAAGTGCCCACAAACCTGTCTTTATCCATCCGCACCGGGTCCGCATTGTGGAGTACAATCTCTTCTCTCTCACCTCGATTTATAAGAGAAGGCCTTTGCTATCACCTGACTGACTATATCTGCTATCTTCGAAAGGATAAAAAATGTGATCAGGACTATATAGAACCAAAACGTCTCACACGTCATCACCATTCTCCGATACGTTATATCACATGTGTTTCGGAAATTGGTAACTCTGGGTTCTCTTAGATGGGAAGGTCATAACAACAACAAATCTAAAGGTAAACGAGCTGTACCAGGTGTACCGCCAAAAAGGCTATCACAGCTACGTATACAATATCTTATCATAATCTAATATGAACGAGACATAATCTAGCAATCCATATCTTGCATTCCCAAAATGAAACGTTCAATGACGCAAGTGAGTAAAGTTCATGTTATGGTATTAATGTTTTTTAGCCATCGGGCGATAGAGAACAATGATAGAAATGCCTTATAAAAAGCGGGGGATGTTAAATATGTAATTATAGTAGAATAAAGAATTTTGAAGTCATTATTTTGTGAAGTTTTAAGACGACCATTATTTGAAGAGTAGTCAGATTCGTTTGAGACACATTTATATTCCAAACGATTAAGTTTCATTAATTTATCATGAGTATCTCCTAAAGAAGACGCTCGTAGAGTAATGCGATCGCGGTGTTTTTAGTGATCACCAAGGTTACGAAGATTATTCGAACGTCTTTGTGCTTCGGAAGGTTCGTTAAGCCGTTTGGTCACGGTTACTATTTAATGTGGTAGTAGTTAAGTCAAATAGGAAACCTTATAGCCAGCTTGATAATTCCAGCAACAGGTCGACCACGAATCTTTTGTGATGTATCTACGTTGTTAGCCGCGGAGTCTTTGGACTAGATCCGCGTGGAGCTGCTTCAATTTGTGAGAGAAGGCCTTTGCCTAGCTGGGGGATAGAATTAACTGATTTATCAGTTATTATTCTATCCCTCTAGATATGCCAATTGCTACGTGTTTTATTGTGACAATTACATCGCTTTAGAACCGTCCTATCCGTCCAAAAGTGCCAATTATAACATATAAGGCCACACTCGTTTCGCTTGCAAATTATATTAACAGATTGTTAACGCGAAACTGCTGTAGCCGCCGACATTTTATCGGTAATCAAACCGTTGTCCCAGGCCCGAGAAATTTATGGAGATATTAAATCGGATCGGAAATTGCATGGTAATGAGCTTCATTGAGCATAACTTTACAGGATCGTTTCAACACACTGGTTACAAGCGGATTTTTTGACCAGATTATGTGGTCAATTAATATTTACGTACTTATACCTAACGGCTACGTTTGAAAACTAAAATTAGAAATTAATTAATTTGATGGACGGCTGGGTCCACTCGTTAAGAGCTTAAGCCGCTCCGTCCACTGTATCGAGTAGCCGCAGGTTCGATTCCCGCACGGAACAAATATTCCACCCACGACACGGAAATAATTCCTTATGTGGCGCTACGTTTTAATTAAAAAGAAAAACAGACAAACATCATTAAATACTTTATGAAATAAAGACGCAATGTTTAACTCTAAAAACTATTTTTTGTAATGTGTGCATTAACAAACACAAATTTCACATACACAAACACTCTGACCGAAACAAAGTGGATAACACAAGGATTTTTTTTCAGTAGCTTGAGCGCACTTTAGATAGAACATAGATCAAGGTCGTTGAAATATTTAAAAAAGCCTAAAGTATCCCGTAATTCCGTAAATTAATAGATTTGTAATAAAATATTTACTTGCCAGTAAAATGGACGCATTCCCATAATAATGCATCATAATATCGTAAAAAATGCATCAAGATGTTCATAAAAATAGCTAAAGTATAAATAAATAATAAAACATCTCTCATTGACGAACCATTGTCACTGGTGAGTTGTTTGAGATCACCACGTTGTGATGACACTACAATAAATGTTTGGAATTCCCAAAACATTGTAAACTCTTATAATATGCAATGCATATATGCATTTTAGATATTATGAATATTGATGATATTGTAACATGTTATTAACAAATTTACATAAGTACATTTCATTTTTCATCGCACCATAGAAGTTCTAACCCTAGAACCCTAGAATAACGCAGTCAACAACATGTAGCGCCATCTATTATCAACTAAAAACATTGCGATGGTTACGAAACCTGTGTTACAAAATACCTACATCCGAGTAGGTTTTATTGTCCAATTTTATTGCGGATTAATTACAAGATCTTAACCATATTGTTCATACAACCGTGTTGTATGATATCATTAATTGGGTGAACCAGCCACGAAAACGCGTAAAGTGAACGTAATAAACCTATTGGGCAAGATAAGATAGTGTTCATTAAATCAATAGAAAGCCGTATGGTGTGTATGGAAGTTGTATGGAAGCGTACACCCACGCGGAGCGCATTCCGGCGGGAGCCAAAGACCTTTCGTTTCCTGGATCGCACACAAACGTAGAGCAGATCAATTTTACTGATCTCTAAAACTGGATTGTTTTAAGGTGGCTTGTTTGTTGTTGCCTCGTAACAATGTGAGGGACACCTGTGGCGTGACACAATCTTTTGATTGTTGGGAATGTGTTTTACAAACTATACTTTATACTTTTGAAATGCTTGGGTGCTAATTGTAGCGATTTAAATATGTAAAAAAATCATTAGGCAGGTTTCTTGAGCACATTTTTTAATGTTTTTTTTTACGTCACCGTTAACGAAGATTCATTAAGATTAGTGGTTCTAACGTTACACTTACCTACTTTAAAAATTAATGGCGTTGTTAATATAAATAGTCGATGACATAGAAGTCTCTACAAAACATCCAGTTATAAGTACATAATTAACTAACATTGATTACTAATTACTTTATGTTTATTAATTTGATGTCTCTACCTACACCTTTACCTCTCGTGTAAAATAGAAAACTTGACCATTATTTCTTACCTATTATTCAATCAATGCGTCAAGTGAATAATTAAGGAAACACTTATCAACAGCTGAATATTGACGTCATAAGGTAAGAAATAGAAAACAGTCTGAAACAATGCTGTTGTATGCGGCAGCACAAATCACTTGACGTTGTTGTAATGTATTTGAGAACGCTTGCTATTTCATTTATCTTTATGTAGTAAATTTGTAATGTAAGAAGGATGGCATAATATCTCAATAGCGTTACTCTAACGTCAATATGTTCTTACTAAGCCTAGAGTGCTAAGCACAAATTATTTGGCGTTATCGAGAAAGCCCGCTGTCGCGTTCATCTTCATTTAGTAAGTTTGTAGTGTGAAACGGATGGCACGTCAACTCGGTAGTGTTACTCTAACGTTAATCTGTTCATGCTAAGTCCTTTGAGTGCAGGGTGCGCGTTTCGCCCGCTCGTTCAACCGTGAAGGACGCGGAGTTGCGCCGATTTGACGGCCGACTTCCAACCGCTGCTAGAGAATCGGTAGCGGATTTAAATTGTAAGCGGTAGCGAGTCTATAAAAATATTTTATAGTGTTCCAAATTGAAAATCAGGGTGACTTAAATGTTCAATGATATGTAAGCTACAAATTTATCATTAACAACTGAAATTAAGTGAATTAAAATAAATTATCAAGTTAAACACAAATTTTGACCATTACAGAATGCCATGAGTAACGTGGACCTCCTTTTATTATAATAATAATGTGTAAAGAGCGCAAAGACAAGTAAAAAATGCAGTACGTACTTGAATTAAGGCGCTCGTAGCGCTGTGTTCTCAGCGATCACCAAAGTTAAGCAGTGTACGGCTTCGACAGTCTGAGTCCTCGTTCTCGGTAGGTGACCGTTTGTGGCGTTTTCATATTCCAGCGTCTCCGTACTTCGGAAGCCGATGGTTCCGGTTTACCATTTCATATGGTAGTCGTTAAGCTAAGTTGGCAGCTTTATAGGCGGCTTGAAAAGGTCCAACAGTAGGTGGCCACAAACCTGCCTCCACCAATCTGCACTGAGGTTGCATGATGGAGTATGACTAAATCTCTCTCACATCTATTAGTGATAAAAGGCCTTTCTCCAGAAGTGGCACAGTGTAGGCTAATTAAGTATGTACTATATACTATGTATTTTTTTTATTTCTTGGACGCATGCAAATATGAATGCTGACTGATACCTACTATAACCATATACTATTTCATGATAGATAAATCGATAGATAGAGTACTATTTATTGTAAACCAGTGATATTACAATACAAATTACATAAAAAAATCTATCATAAAAATAAAATCTCGATATGTATCGAGACTAAAAATTAATTACCTGTTTTAGGCTTAGTGTCAGCCAACCGATGAAATTAGGCTCAAATATTTAACGTTCATTATCGCTGATCGCTTTCAGTTTATATATTGACCCGCACTGCGACTCAGGTATCAGATGTCCGACAACTTGTTAGTATTATCATTATTGCAACTTAGCCGACATTTATTGACAGTCATTATGTTATTTTTGTCATATATACAAGTTACTTTAGATTTATTTATTCATAATTCAAATGAATTTCAATCGGTTCAGATATTGGTGTTAATATCTTAATAAATCACAATAAGTCGAAGTAACAGGCCACCCAACTATTTGCATTTTATTTTGTAGTTCAACTTCGTGTTCTGTGTAGGATTGTACTTACAGGGAAGTTGTTTGTTATTGAAGTCTTATTATATTTTTTCGTACATATACTATAGGTGTATATAGTTAGATTTTTGGATCGAAGGGAACTTAAATAAATAACAACTGAACTGTGATAAAATTCGTTTTATCATAAAGGTTTTAACAAATTCATACAAAGATTTGCATGTATCTTTTAAATAGCTCAATTAATGACCTTTACCAACATCTACAAGATGAAGGAGTGCCATAAATTCACTGAACGGGCAATTAATCGGATAATCGTTAATTCTTTTATCATCATCATTTCCAATCACGCCACTGAATATGATCCTTGGCTACTCTCATCAAAATTCTACTAGCTGCCCTACGGATATAATCACCCACCCTGGCCTGAGGGCGTCCTGCATTAGGTCTCCGTTAAAGAATTTGTTTACTCCAGCGATTATCAGTTCCTTGGATAATATAGCCAGCCCGCTACCACTTCAGCCTACTAATCCGGTGGGCTATACACGGTGTAATTTTATTCGTCCTGAAGTGAAAGCCTGGGCTTTGAAAGTGAAAGCTTGGTGATGTATCCAATGCCTACTTGTCATTGGTATCAAAAAAAAATGAAAAAGGAACAAATCTATAAGTAACATTCCCATAAAAATATTAATTAAAAGCATTAAAGATGATCTATACCAACCGCTTAATGACATCGATGGGAGGCGCGGCTCGTCAGCTGGCTGGTAGATCTTCGGTAGACCTGCGGTGTTACGGATTTTCACCCTAGCTATGACATTTGGAGTAGGTGGATGTAACTTATCAAAGTCACCTGGGCTTTCGATTTAGGACTACTAAAATTACACCGTGTATATCTGTCAAATGACCTTGTGCCGGATTTAATGCTTTTTATTAATTTGATTCGTACATACCAGTCAACTAATCGACACGCGCATCCACATTCAAATTGACACGAGAAGGAAACAACAGTTTTCATTACACATCTTACTTCTCACAAGCAACGTTTCGGAGTTGTAAAAACAATAATTGCGTAGTTGAAACTGAGCTAATCACCTGACCAATTACTGTCGAACATTATGTACAATCACGCCGTTGGTACTTGGGACATGACTGGAATATATTTATAAAATCTTTGTTCAACGCGCAAGCCAATGATATGGTCGACTTGATCGTATCTTCCGTGTAATTAAGTAGCGCGTAATAATGTTGTCACAATTATATTAAATGCGATTGTTTTTCAGCTATTTGTTTAGTGGAAGTGTGATTTAAGGTACATGAACGGAATTCTTATATTACGGGAAGTGTATGACGAAGGTGGAGTTGTTACTTGAAGAACACGCTTTTGTGTTTAGCGTTAAATAATGTTTAAAAGAATTTTAAGTAATTTCAAGGAATATTGATGTATGTACACTAGCCTATACAGTCCAAAGCTGGGTAAATGCCTTCTGATAAAGTGAGAGAGATTAGGTCATACTCTACCACGCATCTTCAGTACGGATTGGTGAAGGCAGGGTTGTGGCTACCTGCTGTTGTAATTTATCAAACTGCTTATAAGGCTTCTAACTTAACTTAACAATTACCACATTTATTTGTATTCATAAGGCTTAGAAAGGCCGAGACAAAAGGTATACGCAGCACTGAGATGCGTGAATATGAAAATGCCACAAACGATTACCCATCTAAGACGGATCGAGCC
Organism: Phalera bucephala; assembly: GCA_905147815.2. Taxonomy (NCBI): domain Eukaryota; kingdom Metazoa; phylum Arthropoda; class Insecta; order Lepidoptera; family Notodontidae; genus Phalera; species Phalera bucephala. The sequence goes on from LR990612.1 coordinate 16,962,463, forward strand.
AAATGCTGTTTAATCTTGATTACGAGGGCCTTTAGGACTTATAGAAGTATGGACCTTTTATTGTGCTTAAAATCTTTCGCAGTAGCTTCCATTATCATGGTGGGGAGGCTCCGAGATCTTCAAGTGGAACGCACTGGTGTCGTATTGCAGAGGCCGTCTCAAAGTCATTTTGTAACTCACTTACTATTTATCGCTGAAAAGATTCTGGCTGGTACAAATATAGAAATTATTGAAAGATGTTATAACATTAAAAACTAAAAAACTGACTAACTAAACAGGCACATTCGGTAAAAAAACTGCCTAAGTGCTTGCAATACTACTTAACAAATAATAATATTTGGTATTTATTTATTTAGCTTACGGAAGGACATTGTTCTGCTCCCATAGGTACATGATATGCCCCAAAACCAACAGCAATGAAAAAATACTTGTACGATCTGAAATCACCCATAAATTCTTTAAAGGCATTTATTATTAACGGACAAGCGGGGGAATCGCAATATTGCATGAAAAGTATTAGAAATTGAGGTTATGATTTAGTAGCCATTAATACGTATGAGGTTATATTGTGTGTTAGCATCAGTAAAGATGTCGGCGACTTCCATATAAGTACTTACAATACTTCGAAATATTCGTTTTTGATTGCAAATTGTCGGTTAGATACGTATAATATATTTGCCATTATTTTAATAAAATAGATAAATAATGATGGCATGGGTCAAATGTTTATTCTAGGGCAATTTTCGCAGTGTTTGAATTCTTAGTATGCCAACATGGCCAACATTATCGTAGTGTTGCTATCCATGAATATTTTATATACTTTGGTAGTTCGACTATTATCTTATATGATAAAAGTTAATGGTAGGTTTATGTTCACAATAGCAAAGAATATGTAACCAGATCAAAATCGTTAAATTAATACGATAGAGCCCATTTATGTCAACTATAAACCTCATTACGTAAACTCGTTTTTAACGAGACTAATATTGAAAACAGTTAAAATAATGATGTCATAGCTTAGGCTCCTAATTTATACGTACTTTCACAAAGATATATGCGACGGAAAACTCAGTAAGTGTTACTAATAGTAAAACAATAAATACTTACCAGAATAGAAGAGGTACACATTAAAAACTGATTTTTGTACTCAAACGTTTATTTTAAAACTAGATGCACGACTGATTTACATTCTGTAATACGGGCCTTAAACTTATTCGTATGCTACTAAATCAAAAAAAATATATTTAAAAGAGTGATCAGTGCTAGCCTAGTGGTTAGACCGTTGGACTGCAAAGTCAGAGGTCTCGGGTTCGAACCCAGGCACGCACCTCTTTCTTATCGAAAGCAAGTGCGTTTTAAAAAAAAACTATCACTTGCTTTAACGGTGAAGGAAAATATTGTGAGGAAATCTGCATGCCTAAGAGTTTCTCGAAGGTGAGTAAGGTTCGCCAACCCGCACTGGGCCAGCGTGGTGGACTATGACCTAAATCCTCTCAGTTGGAGAGAAGGTCCGTGCTTAACGGTGGGACAGTTTCTTATCAGGGCTAATACTACATATTTAAAAGGGCAACATTGTAACAAAAGAGAGATTCCTAACTTAGCTGCGATACCATTACACGACCAATTTACAAAGATATCGTAACGTTACGATTGGTCGTAACGACTTAAGGCTCAGTAGAAATCTCCTATAATTAGCCAGTAAACTTTAGCCACATTATAGTCTGCATATACGTAAGGGCCACATTGTCCATTCTTATTATTGGGCAAGCCCCAACAGGGTGGACAATAGCCTGGTGAAAGTCGCAGGTAAACGACTCAAACTAAAATAATTACTTATGTATAAGCCGTGCGGGCAAATACAAATAGTCAATTTACATTTATTTTATTCACATTACCTACTGATCTACCACCGGATCGGAACTCGGCCACTCAGAAGATCCGGCGAAGATACTCAGCGGGCTTGTCTTTTTTATTTACTTCTCTTACTCTTTTTGCTGGATGCGTACAACCAGAGAAAGGCAAAAGTAATCAAATTAATGATTAACCCCCCTGCTTGGGGAATATAGGCGAGACGGTGTATTAATGATTCACGATTACAATTACATATTGTAATCTTCAGCTATTACGATAACACATTTAATCTCACGCTGCGCTTGCCAATACGTGGTCTCCACTCTAGAATCTTTCTGCCCCAACGCAGGTCCGATCTACGCGCTACGTGGCCCGCCCAATGCCACTTCAGCTCGCTAATCTTAAGAGCTATGTCGGTGACCTTGGTTCTTCTACGAATCTCCTCATTCCTGATTCGATCGCGTAGAGAAACGACGAGCATAGCTCTCTTCATAGCTCGCTGAGCAACTTTGAGCTTTTTTCAACTTAAATAATTTTATTTAAATACTTCATAACTTAAAAACATTCGCAAGTCGTAAATCGTAGTAGATCGTTCAATTTCGGTGCTTGCTGGAAGCATTCGAATTCGGCCAAACCTTCGACCCATTTTGGCGAAGCTGAAGGATTGGCCGAACGTGGCCCAAGCGGAAGCTTCGGTCGGACTAATAATTTGCCATATTTATTTATGTTATTTGATACATAAACAGGTTACACCCACCATATGATTGCATTGGGTTCAACATAAAAAAATCGAGCTAGGGAGCTAATATAAAATAAAAACCTACGATAATATACACACTAAAAAAAAACTTTGGCACCATCACGCCTATATTCCAGATCCGGGGGAAGCAGAGTTGTACTATGTATGTACAAGTAATAAATAATAAAATTATATATAAGCAGAACATCAACTGTAATACAACTCAGGTTTTAGTGTAACAGTGAAGAATTAAATATGTAGAAAGAGATAGTGAAGCTGTAAAAGTTAGCAAAAATCAGTCAACTGACTGCAGATATCCAATTATTAATGATAATAATAAATCATTTATATCAGGTAACTGAAGTTTCACAAAAATAATTATGTGCAACTTACAGGGCCATAGAATATATACCTTACTGAGTAACATACATATAATATATATAAAAACTTATAAGCATAGGCACAGGTGACATGTTGCGCTGTGCAGGGGCGTCTCGTAATCTTCCACGAAATCTCCTGAAGACGACACCATTCGGCCAGAACTCCTAGCAAATGAGCGTCTCCAGCTTGGCGGTGGGAACTCGCACAACAAAGGAATTGAATGCCGTATTGTTTTGCTTCTCAGCTTCTCGACCCTCAGAGTGTAGAAGGTCTTCTTACGGGCGTACTCCGCAATGTCCTCGGCTTTAGTGGTGTAATGTAGCCGAGACACGGACAGCAGTGTTGTTGGTACTCCTGAGCGAAGGAGTTAAGATTAATTTAAAACAAAATAGATTAATAAAAACAGTTTAAACTACAGTTTCATTTATAATTTCAAAATACGCACATTAATACCTACATATACATGTCGGATTGCGGATCTCCTTATTTTTTGTGCATTACCACAAGAAGGTCACACATGCTAAGTAACAACATACTTGAGCATACGAATATAATGTCAAAGTGTAAACAAAAGGTTAATCTCGTCAAGTAACCGCGGTGAATTCAATTTGCATACAAAATTACGATTTTCATGTGAAACTGAGGTTCTTAGTGAATTATTCGAGCCACTGGAGCGGCGATTTCCTATTTATGCCTCTCCGCCATTGTGCCTTTATTTGTACCAAGGTAGTGAGCGTAAAGAAATACTTGTGAGTTGGATCACTTTTACAATACGACCATGTAAAATACGTTAATGTAAGGGATAAAAGTATATGTATAATTCGACTAGGATATTTTGGCCCCCAAATGACATTAACAGGCAGGCGTTGGTGTGTAATTAGGGTTATCGTTTAGCAAAATTCTCGTACTTTCGGGGAAACATTTAAACAGGTGGGCCCGCAGGGTTACTAATTAAAAAAAGAACTTGGGTAAATTTTTTAGGAAACGGCAACTCTGCGAATGTCATGAATTGACAATTCATTTGACGAGAGCTTGAGTTCTGATTTTGGCCGCGGCCACAAGATCCTTACATGACTGTAAGTGGGTTCCAGAATTGATTACATTAGGAATAACTGAAAAACGACGATTGCAGGACAAAGGCTCACAAAGATCGCCACGACGACCGCTGTATCGTACGCATCCAGCCCTTACCTGAAACTTTCACCAGATTATCGGTCCATGTTGTCGAGCCTGCTCACTTTATTAAATAAAAATGAGATTTTATTAATCATGGCTAACTGTCTACCTAATGGTGATAACAACTTTAATTTTTGAAGTAGGCTAAATACCAAATATAAATAAGAGATAGGTGACGTAGGCTAAATAGCAGTATGACATTTTCTTATCGCTAAATTGTATTTTACCAGATATCCTAATGGTTTAGAACCAACCAAAAAACCGATTCTTCACACGTATCAGCCGATACTTAACATTGTAATGAAGAATATCCAACTTCTTCTTCTTCTTCTTCAGCCGAAAGACGTCCACCGCAGGACAAAGGCCTCCCCTAAAGACCGCCACAACGACCGGCTTTGTGCTGTACGCATCCAACTTCTACCCGCGACCTTCACCAGGTCATCGGTCCGTCTTGTAGGGGGCCTACCCACTCCACGCCTTCAACTAATATTATAAATCTGAAAGTTACTTATTCACGAAAAATCAGCTAAAAAGATTTGGATGAAATTTGGCACTCAGATTACCAGGATTAAGATATGGGATACTTTTTATCCTGGAAAAATGTAAGGTTCCTGCCTAATTCAACGCGGACGAGGTCGCAGGCAGAAATTAGTTATGTACATAATACTTGATAAGTTCAAACGCTTATACTCTGTAAGTTAAGGTATTGTATGATGACTTAAGAGAAGCTTGCTCAAATGGTTCGGATATGTAAGACTAAGGGTCTTTTTCAAAATTCTCGAGTAAAATGCTGGTTAGTTACTTCTCGCTTAGCGTTATTCGGCATTAAAACTAGCTATTTTAACAGCCGGATACTACTACTACCGGCTACTCAGAGATTGTGAAATCCGTATTTATACGTACATAAAATTACTTGCAACTTTAACTGTCGATTAGTCTACTTCAGATTTTACTCGCGGGTGGTGAAGGAGGCCCTGAATGTTATGTCTTCATGTAATGTAAAAGACTGATCTTCCCATGAAGATGGTATATGAATATGGCACTATTATCATTTACGTATAAATTCAGTCCTCATCATCGTCCTTTAGTTACACTTTTCTCTTGTGAACGAAATTAATTTCGTTAATTTTCTTATGTCTATAGTTTAAGTATACGCGAAGTGGGACGATCGATTCGCTCTCGAGCGTACGCGGGTATATGGTGCATGGCGGAGGACCATGTCTCATACTCTCACGCTATGTATTTTCAAACATATTTTATTATACTTGTCGTATCCTATTATTTAAAAATTAGTTAATGGAATGGCGGTTATTTTCATTTTAGTTACCTTGTAATCTTGTCATAGACATACTCTATGATTGCTCGAGCTTGAGTGTGTTTAGTTGTGAAGCGATGACAGATGACATCATTCAGATGACGAATCACCGATGACAGATAGTCGATGTAAGATGGCGGACGGCGCTGCGTTGTTATTCGATTAGCAACGGGGCAAGAGGTCGGACGTATCGCGGAGCAGCTAACCTCACTGCATTCCATGTGACAAATAATCTTCAACCATTCACGCGGACGACTATGCAAACGAAGATAAATCCATCTTTTGCCGTTACCGGCATTGAAACGGCCATCCAGAAAACTTACGCGCCGTTATATTCATTATTACTCGCTCGACTTAAACGTGTGGAGTGGAATTCTTTAAAATATTGGTGAACCGGCTTGATGGAAAAACTAAGTAATAAATAAATAAATGTTATAATCGTAAAAAAATCTGCGCCGACTTTTTTGAGACTAAGACCAATGGTCTTTATCCTACTCCAAGATGCGGTTTAGGCGTGAAAAGGTAACAAAGGAAGTTCTTTACAAATTTATGATATCCGTATGGATTAACAAAATAATGACTCTTCGTAAATACTACAAAAATATCTTTGTTATGAAATTGTTTTATAATAAAACACACACTCTTACGTCTATATTCCCCAAGCGGGGGTGGCAGAGGTATACTGAGTACACCCACTTTTCACCGACGATGTTAGGTCCCATGTAATAGAGGGCGAGCGTATTGCCGTATACCGGGCGCAATTCCAGACTCCGGACTCATACTGGGAAGTTTTCGTTAGAAAAGTTTCATTTCTCCGACCTAGAATTTGAACCCAGGACCTCGTGATCACCAAGCGATGCGCTTTGCCACTAGACCAACGGGGCAGTATTATATTAATCAGTAAAAGAAAGTAGGTAGTTAAAAATTATTTAATCTCACTAATACACAAGATCCTAAATTGTAATATATCTTTAGTGTAAGTTTGCAACAGTTCTCAATCACCTTTAAATTGTATGAAAACAATAACGGCGAATGTAGAAGTAAAACTGAGCGTAATATAATTTTTATAAAATGAATATCCCGAAACTATACACGACAAAAAACAAGCTTCAGATGCATGTGACTATTCTCATAATGCTGGTTCCGTATCAAAATAAAATAGTTTACTATTGTTTATATTATTCATGACAGTACCTCATAAGTGCATCTTTCAGTAAATATTTAAGGAGACAAGTGTAACTTCATATTCACTTACTAACCCGTTACCATAAAAATTAACTAGTACATTAATTTTTAAATATAAGGTTACAAAGGTCCTTTTTTTAATTTTGCAATTTTTTCATTCACTTTAAGATTTAACGTTACAAGGGCTCAATTATTATTTCAATTAGAGTTATGGAACCCTCAAAATAGCTAGTGCAGTAATTTTAAGATTAACGTTACAGGGTTCAGAATATTTTTTATTCATGTAAACCATTGCAGTATTTATGAATCGTCAAAAGTGGAGAAGAAGGGCAAGAAGCTCCACGATTACTTTACAATTTTATTTAACTACTAGAAGGAAGAGAGGGAATAATAAATAATAATAGCTGAACATGTTATCCACATTCTGGTGGAGCTGGAACAGCACCTATCCAAGCATTTTTGTCTTTTAAATAATCATCTAGAGTATAGTAAGCTCGCTTGCAGAGCGGAAGTTTAATACAAGATTTGAATTTAATTTCACTTCTAGTGTAGAATAGTGTGCTTTGCAATCACGACGTCCTGGGTTCAAATCCTAGGTCAGATAAATGTTATTTTTCTGTCGAAAAACCCAGTATTCCCCTATTACATGGGACCTAACATCGAGGGCAAAACTGGGTGTACACAGTACACCTCTGCTAACCCCGCTGGGGGAATATAGTGACGGTGTTTATTTTTTTTTTAAGTTACAAGGATATATTTTTTTAAAGGTTGAGTTACGCAACCCTAAAAATTGCAAGCAATAGACATTTTAATCGAACAACGTCACGCACTTCCTCCATAGCGTGAACAGTGACATTTTACTTATTTACATATAGAACATCGTTCACCACACGTTTTCTATTTTTCAATCGCGTCGTTCCGCCTTTCGATACTTTCATATACTAATACACGCGCTTAACCACTGCAAATAGAGCCGCCTCGCCTCTCTAATTCCCGCTCTCTCGATACCAATAAAGGGAAGAGTCGTGTAAAGTTGGAGGTCAATGTGAAGTGGCTGTTTGGAAGCGGAAGGCGTCTGGAGTCCGGACAATGGCCGGGCGACGATCACCGCTATATTCCCAGCTCATTACGTATTTAATATAAAACTTATAGTAGTTTGGATGGTGTGCTCGGTGCAGATTTAATGCAACAAAGGTTAGTCAGTAGATTTAAACTAGAACACTGAACCAATCCAACACATAGGTGCATGTATAATCACAATTAGGAAAAGAAAAGAGGTTATGTAGGTTACATTACTCTGCCAAAATTTACTTTTTTTCTTTGATGGTTAGGAATTCTGAAATTTGTTCAAAATGTCAAAGAGGAAAGATTAGTGTCGAAAAAACTTAAAAAAAGGAAAACCGACTTCCGGTTGCCGATTGGTGCAGTCAGTAACTTAGCACCGACCTCAAATATTTATTTTTGCATTTTGAAGTAAGTTTCCTTTTTTAAAGAGTTTTTATTTTACAATTTTAGGGGCTGAGTGAATTAGTTATTGATATTTATATATGTATATAATATTATTTTACTTAGTTCTACAGTAAGGCACCTACAGGATTGATTACTCATAATAACTGAATTTACACATTCGAGCTGTTTGCCGTCAAGGAGTTCCGTGGTGTATCTTCAAAGTCCAAGGTCCAATACCGATAAAATTAAAATGGGTCCTCTTTGTAGCTATAGTCATTCCCATGCAAAAAGAATTATCAAAATAGGTTTAAGCAAAGAAGTTATAAAAAAACACAGACGAATTATAAACCTCCTCCTTTGTTGAGTTGGTTAATATTTAACTTAGTTCTATGGCAGGGTAGATTGGGATATTATGGTAATACCCAATCTACGCATTCCTATTGTTTGTCGTTAAGGAGTTCCCTGGAGGTGTATCTTCAAAGTCCAAGGTCCAATACCGATGAACTTAAAATGGTATTACCTTGAAGCTATGCAGAACCGAATGCAAAAAAAAACATCAAAATCGGTCGACAATTGACGAAAATATCGGTAAACATACATAAAAAAAGGATACATACAGAGGAACAAAGAACCTCCTCCTTTTTGACGTCAGTTACAACAACAATAATCTTAGTTTAAAAAAACCTTTTTAAAAACCAAGCTTTTATAGCAAACGCACTACAAAGATATCTTGGTTAGTTGAGGAGTTCGTATGGCTTCCTGCCATCATCAGAAAGGTCTGATGATGGAAGGAAGCCATTGGAACTTCTGTTCTTAACGAGTACTCTTGACCCGAATGGTGTCCAAAGGGACACAATCCGGGTCTAAAGTACTCGTAAGAAAAATCTAACGTTGAGTGGTTCCTATGGCCACCTTACGACTCCATTATCAGATCAGCTCCATGGTACCATATTATTGCTTTGTCACCAGACGTATGCCAAATTTCAGCACAATCGGATACCGTGTGTGAAAAATGGATCACAAGATTTGAACCGGAAAGACATGCAAATAGACAGACAGACATACGAACACTGCAAGTTAAATAAGAGCTTTAAAAACTTATTCTTGAGTATGTTTATTGGCCGTTTAATTCGTTCACAAACTAGCATGTAGCAAACAATATTCATCTATGCCAAGTAATTATTCTCAGCGTATGTCGATGAATACTTTAAGGCCCCAATTAGTCATCTGGCGTGCTCTTGAGACAGATTCTGTATGTAGGTTAGTTGTTTTAATAACCTATGACAACGTTACGGTTAATTTAAGATACCTACACCTAAAATGCACCTTGAAGCAAAGTACCTACTGGGTTCAATAATAAACCTGAAAACGATTGTTAAAGACGTTTTGAACATCTCTAATGTACAAATTAGGTCCATCAAAATAAACTCAAGCAGTCTACGTAATCTCTTTTGTATACATATGTGGGTTGTTTGAACTCATCCTGCCGCTCAGTCAATTTATTTATTTATTACACAATGTACATAAAGTTACAGACTAAACTATAATTTATGTGTACATGACCCAGCTAGGGTGTCGCAAAACTTGTTATAGTTATTCATTATATATATAAATATAAATAATTCTGTCCATATCTATTAGTACGACCTTTTTTTTTTAGGTGGGGAAATCCTCAGGGTGTGAACTCAGTGAACGGGCGTTCACGACGGGGACGTGAACGAGTTATGTGGGACTCCTTGCTCCAGCGACGGTCGGCATCACTCCGGCCTAACCTCCGAGGAAGTCCTACCCACCAAAACCCTACCGTGTTCCATCGCCCGCTAAGCGGCGAGTTAAGCTAAGGGGACGCGGATATGCTTCCGCGACCCGCCAGCGGTTGTCCGCTATGTCGGACCCGTCTTGCCAGGGTAACCCCGCCCTGGTCCTCTTACATGGTGAGGATGCGCCATGTAACACTCGGCGCGTCCTCCAATCTCGGGCGCCAGATGATTCTGCACAAGCGACAGTAACCCCCGTTGCTGTCACCCGCAAGCTCCCCTCATGACGGCATTAGGTCGGCGGCCGCCCGCCTTCTTCGCCCGACTCGCCTACGTCTGTTTGGAGCCGCAAGGGGATCGGACTCCCTAGTTCGCTCCGCCACTTCCTTGTAGGTTATCACTTCTTCGCAGAAGCTCTGGACAGCCTCCCATGCACTGATCGCTATTGAATAATTCTAGGACATGAATAACTGCCTCGTTGGTCGAGTGTCGAATAATGCGCGCTATCATGAGGTCATGGGTTCGAATACTAGGTCAGACAAAATGTAATTTTACAATGGAAAAATGTTGAATGTCCAGTCTGGTTGCGCTCGGTTTAATGGCAATAGACTCGCCCCCTATTACATGGGACTTAGAATTGTCGCCGAAAAGTGGGCGTATACAGTGAAAATCCCCCGCTTGGAGATGTAGGCAGTAGTATTTGTATGGACGTGATCACACCAATGTGTTCTGCGACCTGCATGCGCTATCTGTGCGGCGTCTGTATCTGATCATAGGGGGATACTGATCGCCACTGTGGACGCCATCGCGGGAGCGGCTAGACGCGTTGGTTTTCCCGTACCTTTAGACCTTCGATCGTAATCACCACACTTTATACTTTTATAGGCTTTCATACTTTTGTACCAAGTCTTTCTCTGCTTTTATTTAACTTGCAATGTTCGTATGTATGTCTGTCTTTCCGGTTCAAATCTTGTAATCCATTTTTCAAGTACTTGCGGGTATCCAAATGATATGAAATTTGGCATACGTTTGTAAAGTTGGTGACAATGCAATAATATGGTAACATGAAGCTGGTCTAATGGAGACGGAAGGTAGCCAATGGAACCACCCGACTACTCAATGTAATTCCACTGTTTGACCTGCGCCAAAGGTCTAATGATGGAGCTGGAAGGGAGCCACAGGAACTCCTTAACTAAGCAAGATATTTTCGTGGTGTGGTTGCTATAAACGCGTGTTTTAAAAAAGGCTTTTTGAATTAATATTATTGTAACACACCGTCACGCCTATATTCCCCAAGCGGGAGTGGCAGAGGTGTACTGAGTACACCAATGTTTCGCCGACGATGTTAGGTCCCATGTAATAGGGGGCGAGCCTATTGACATATACCGGGCACAATTCCAGATTCCGGACTGTTACTGGGAAGTTTTTTCGTTAGAAAAACTTCATTTGTCCGACCTAGGATTTGAACCTAGGACATTGTGATCACCAAGCGATGCACTTTGCCACTAGACCAACCAGGTAGTCATATTATTGTATTTCTATCATTAAATCGTTAATCCAACTTGTTCATTAAAATTATTGACTTCGACTTACTATATACTGTGGTATACAAGCCCTATACCGTATAAGGGCTTTAGAAGTAGGTAGGCACACTACCTGGCTGCGCTGACGGCCTGTTCAAATACTCCATTATGCATTTCGTAAGTGCACTTTAATCGATCGAGCCCAATCATTGGCCGTACCAATAGGTAGGCACTTGACAGGCCATGGCATTAAAACTATTTTATGGATTCGAAAATTTGACGAAATATCATTTGGACTCTTTTGCGGGAAATTGATACTATGAGAGTGGAGGAAGCCAGAGAGGTATGTAAGGAAATAACCTGTTGGAGCTCTGTACTCTCTGCCTACCCCGCGGGGGATCTGGAGTGATGATATAGACAGACATTGATACTATTAGCATAGGTCGATTTTTAAGGACACGTCAAGCATTTGCCCTGCTATGGGATACAGATCATACGGAATCCATACAAATATTATAAATTCGAAAGTAACTCTGTCTGTCTGTAACCTTTTCATGCCTAAACCGCAGAACAGATTTAGATCAAATTCGGCAAGGACATAGATTTGACCACCTCGTTGGTTTAGTGGCAAAGCGCATCGCTTTGTGATCATGAGGTCCTGGGTTCAAATTCTAGGTCGGACAAATGTAGTTTTTCTAACGAAAAACTTCCCAGTATGAGTCCGGAGTTTAGAATTGTGACCGGTATATGACAATAGTCTCGCCCCCTATTACATGGGACCTAAAATCGTCGATGAAACGTGGGTGTACTCAGTACACCTCTGCCACCCCCGCTTGGGGAATATAGGTGATACGGTGTGGGTGTGTACATAGTTTTTATCCATGGGAAGGACATTGGTTACCTTAAAAAAAACTTAAGGCTGTGAAATAAATAGGAAAATAATGCGTACGAAGTTGCGGGTTTAGCTAATAGTCTATAAAAATATAATTATTAAGTCACTGGAAAGTAGGGTGCATATTTTTATACCGAAACATCTAAAAACTACTCCGCTGATTGATATCGTCAATTTGCATGCGTGTTTTGTTTAAAATTCATTAAAATAGGTGCTTTAGTTCTGGACCTACAAATACCTATATTAAGACAAATTAGGGAACATAATTTTTAACAGCTACATCTTAGTCGGGGTTGAAAGTAGGTCAAATTCATAGTAATCAAGCAATCCACATTTCTTAGAAGACTTGTCCAATTTTTTAAATATGAAAGAAACCGCTGCCCGGTGCTTTGGTGCCTTTTATAGAACTGCCCACATAACGAAAAAGTAAAAAGAGAATCACAGTTATACCGCTTGTTACATAATAATTTCGTAACAAATCAAGAACATAACATACCTGTCCCCATAGATCAATGTATTTACAGAATAATAAAAACGTCTTCACATGTCGTATAAGTGGATATCATAACACATAAAATAACATGACATGGTAAAAATCGTCTAACCCGTAATTACCCATCAATTGGCAAATTTTTGTTTGAAATCGGCGTCACTTGAAGGTTGTTTATACACAAAGTTTCATTGAGAGTAAGTTAAGCTCAGTGCATATGATAACGGTAAACATTTACACTTGATCAACGAGTAATTTACTCGGAGATATTATAACGATTTACTCGATTTATGAGACATAGTCTTTACCCAATGAGTCCACTATAAGTAAAAGTAAAATACTATAATGGTTATTTAATTTACTTAATCCCTCGCAACAAATTTTTACTTTTTGACAATATTATTTTCAATATGTCTCATAGTTATATACTTTTAATATGTGACAGAGGATTCAGCGCAGTGGTTAAGAGTTTAAGCCGCTCCGCCCACTGGGTCGAATAGACGCGGGTTCGAAGTGTGACCCACAATTATTTGTTTCGGTATTTTTGTATGTGAATTTTCATGTTTGTAAACGCACCCACGACAAAGAAAATAAAGCAAGGGCGGGGCTACGTTTAAAACAATAATTGAAAGTATCCAATGAGAAGGTGTTCATGACCGAAAAATTGTTTCTTGAGTCGTGCATTACGTAAGTGGGCAATAAAGGCCTGATTTTTTTTTATTTTGAATATTAGTAGTCAGAAAAAGTCAATCTATCTATATCACCAGATCCCTTTCGAGGTAGGCAGAGAGTACAGAGTTCCAACAGATTCTTTCCTTACATACCTCTCTAGCTTCCTCTACTCTCATAGTTTATCTTATACACGAAAGCCGGTTACGGAGACTTCTGACATGCTCTTCAGATAAGAAAAAGTCATTTAGTTATTTTTGAGTAAATAACTAATATGAATGATTATTTGTTTCTCTAATGATTAGGGTTTTATTTCATTAAACAATGATAAAAAATATCGTATGTAAATGCTTTAAATAGCCTGACTTACACAAGTCTCGCTGATGTGTACACGTCACTACGTATTATGCAAGTCGGTCAGTCATCAGTCGACTCCGGCGCACAATACGTCTGCTATTATTGTAGGTAAATCTAATGACATTTAGGCGAAGTCACAACACACAATATACCTATTGCGTTACCTGAATGCAGACACTGACATTTGTGACTTGTTCAAGCGTTGGTCAATTGGTGATAATAATATATGTAAGTTGTTAAACTTGTTTAAATTTTTTCTATTGTATAGGAGTCCACTACATCATGGACCGGTGACCTGCTGAAGAGGTAAAAGGTGGATGAGTCAGTGTAAAGTCGGCTGTTGTTGCGATCTTTGAGGTAAACCTTTGTCTTGCAGTGCAAGTCTATCGGCTAATAATCGTTCGTTACTTCATGTTAGTGGCCCGCACCGATACTTAAGCGACTCAAGCCAATTTGCGCGCATTTGGTAGCAATTTTCTTTCCAATAGCGCCTTGTTCTCCCTAATTCTCATTTTAAATGTTCATTCCCATACATTTTAGAGAAATGATTAAGGTAAATGATGAACAGAAAGGAAAACCTGAAAAAGGTAAGTGATAAACAGTGTTTGTTTGAGATTCTCAACAGAAAAGGTAACCTTATCTACGTTACGTCACCTTTTTGTGATTTTAGGTTATAACTTCGTAAAATAAACATTTATTTGAATATATTTATGTGTATAAATGTAAAATAGAATGTATCCTTTCTATTTATAATAATAAATAGGTCGTAAACGTTTACATTATAGCAAAAAACTGTTTCGTTTTTCACGGCCTATCTAGGCCAAGATCCAGACCATTTTTTTAGTAGCTTACGAAATATTTGTATCTGTTTATTTGTTTACATGACCTAAAATTAAATATACTGGTCTATTTATTAGTTATTTACGATGAGAAAGTGCAATTAATCATTTATAAATGTTTTTTGAGAATTTTTCTAAAAATTGACTGCCTCGTTGGTCTAGTGGTGAAGCGCATCGCTTTGTGATCACGAGGTCCTGGGTTCAAATCCTAGGGCGGATAAGTGTAGTTTTTCTAACGAAAACTTCCCAGTACGAGTCCGGAGTCTGGAAGTGTGCCCGGTATATGGCAATAGGCTCGCCCCCTATGGGACCAAACATCGTTGGCGAAACGTGGGTGTACTCAGTACACCTCTGCCACCCCTGCTTGGGAAATATTGGCGTGACGGAGTATTTCCTAAAATATTTGTTTACGTGAAAATGGTGGTTTTTATTATTGTCCGGGTTTTATGTTTGAGGTTAAGAATTTTAATACTATTTAGGTAAAAGATTATAAAATTATGCTTAAATAAAACACGTCATCATCATAAAATCGTTTACTTTTTATTTGAAGTGAAAATTCGTTAAAGTTTTTAATTGTCATTTTATTTGCAAACGTCGGCATTAAACTGATCCCCCGGTAATTATATACAAGGGTATACCGGTGTAAACATCGTAAATTGCTCATAACCAAAGGGTTAAGTATGTACCAATTAAATTATTTTCAGTGTAAAAAATTAACTACAATTCTATAATTTCGTTTTCGAACGAAAACTCCCTAGTATGAGTCCGGAGTCTGGAATTTAGCCCGGTATATGGCAATAAGCTCGCCCCAAGGGACCTAACATTGTCGGCGAACAGTGGATGTTCTCAGTACACCTCTGCCACCCCCGCTTGGGAAATATAGGCATGACGGTATGTTTACTTACATAATGTTTTACGACCAGACAGATCAACTACTTACAGTTAGTAAATAACCATAAAAATAGAACAAAAGTTAAGACATTAAAATCTGCTCGTCTAGCGTATAAGTTACTCCATTGTAATTCACATAAATTGATAATTAATTTAAATTAGCACAATTCCCGCCTGTAGTACAAGCCTCGACCTAGTTAGTTATATACCTAAATTTACCTAACCTGTAAGTTATTTTATAATAATAATCAGGCATCAGAAATTGTACAATTTACAAGCCCATATAATATATACCTTACAGACTAACATACATATAATATATTAAACTTATAACCTAAGCAACATGAAATTTCGGCGACATATTATGGTGTGCAGGGGCGTCTTGCAGTCTCCCACGAAATCTCCTGAAGACGACACCCTTCGGCCAGAACTCTCGCTCATGAAGGTCTCTAGCTTGACAGTGGAAATGCGCACTACAAACGAATTAAACGCCGTATTGTTTTGCGAGTGCAGCTTCTCGACCCTCAGAGTGTACATGGTTTTCTTACGGGCATAATCCATACTCATATTTAAGACTATAACACATTTGTAGTTATTTTAAATGATTAAACATTTATTACTACTAGTGGTCGCCCATTGGTCAAAATTCGACCTACTCTTTCATCGTTTGCTGGTTATGTTTGACATTCAGTAAGACTATAGACAACTAATATTAAAGACAAACAATATTAATCTATTCTCAATTTGACAGCACACAGCCTTTACAATAAACAAAAGAGTATATATGCGTGTGTGTGTGTCAAATACATGTAGTTTGTGTAATGTTTTTTTTATTGATTAATATATATTTTATCCATAATTTTAAAAAAAATATTAGCATTCTGCACTCCTTCTCAATATAAATATAATATTTTCGTAAAAAGGGGTACAAAGTTTTTGCTTCACGTATTAATATAATGATTATTTTTCTATTTTCCATTATCATTTACGACTGTAGAAAGTCTTGACTGTGGGAGAAGGTTATCTGTACTGGAACGGTAAAAAAAGAGTAGTAGTAGCAGCACTCCTTCTTCCTGTGGAATCTTAAACGTAATATGGTCTTCTCATATGTTCATTAATAAAATTGAAACAATAATTTTATAGATTGTATTTATATATCATCACGCCAGATCCCTTGCGGGGTAGGCAGAGAGTACAGAGTTCCAACAGGTCCTTTCCTAGATTTTATTTAGCTACTTAGTTTTTTTACACTACCTTGGAGGATCGCTCGCGGTGGCCCTTCTAAACAGGCTTAAGGTTACCCTAAGTACAGTGAAGACAACTATTCTCAGAATTCACCAGCGAGATTGTATCAGAAACGAGTAAATGCGCAGGAGAACCAACATTACAGACACAACAAACAGAATTGCTAAACTTAAGAAGTAGTTTGACTTTGGTCTAGAGGCAAAGCACATCGCTTGGTGATCACGAGGTCTTAGGTTCAAATCCTAGGTCGGACAAATGAAATTTTTCTACCGAAAGCACTTCCCAGTATGAACCCGGAGCCCCCTATTACGTTGGACCTTACATCGTCGGCGAAACGTGGGTGTACTCAGGACACCTCTGCCACCCCCGCTTGAGAAATATAGGCGTAACGGTGTATTTTAAGAAGTAGTTGGCGGGCACATCACTCCACCGCCGGGGCAAAGAGGATTTCAGGTGTCAACCACGTGCCGGAAAATTAAACTAGATGGATGAATGATATAATGATACGCAAAAGAGCAGAATGCGTAGATGTAAGCCTAAACCGTTATCAGTACACTAATCTAAATAATAAAAACACGGCGGACACATGGGGGCTGTCTGTAAAGACTATTAGTTCTGTAATTCATATTATTTTCCCCACTTGGTATCTGTGTTCAACGATTGTGTTGCTCGTGGTGTATTTCCTGATCTTATGAAACTTAGTAGGGTGATTTCTTTGTTCAAATCGGGTAGCACATCAGATCCAAATAACTTTCGGCCTATTTCTGTGTTGCCCACGTTAAGTATTTGAAAAAATTATTTTATATCAGATGTTAAGCCACTTTAGTAGTCGTAAACTACTTAACCCAAACCAGTATGGCTTCACTAAGAATCGCTCAACCACTGATGCAGGCGTTGAATTAATAAGGAATACTTTTGAGGCTTGGGAGAGCTCGCAGGATGTTTTAGGTATGTTCTGTGACTTGTCTAAAGCTTTTGACTGTGTGCATCATGAAACTCTTCTCAGGAAATTACACCTTACGGTATAAGCAACAGGGCTCTCGACCTCTTGACTTCTTATCTGTATGATAGAATTCAAAAGGTCGATGTTAATGAAAAACAATCTCCCGATTCTAATGTGACAATGGGCGTGTCCCAGGGTTCGATTCTCGGTCCATTTCTATTCCTGATATATATAAATGACTTACCCTATTATGTAGGGGATAATCAAGCAGTGATAGCCTAGTGGTTAGACCGTTGGACTGCAAAGTCAAAGGTCTCGGGTTCAAACCCAGGCACGCACCTCTGTCTTTTCGAAAGCATGTGCGTATTAAAAATTAATTATCACTTGCTTTAACGGTGAAGGAAAACATCGTGAGGAAACCTGCATGCCTAAGAGTTTCTCGAAGGTGTGTGAAGTTCGCCAACCCGCACTAGGCCAGCGTGGTGGACTATGGCCTAAACCCTCTCAGTTTGACAGGAGGCCCGTCCCAACAGTGGGACAGTTTCTTAACAGGGCTAATATTTTAATCAGGACATTGTGCTGTTCGTAGATGATACATCTCTATTATTCAAAATTAAGAGACAGCTGCTTAATTATGACGATGTGAACAATGCACTGTCTAAGGTTGTTCATTAGTTCAACATTAATAATCTTCTCATTAATGAGAAGAAAAAAAAATGAATTAAATCCACAACGCCTAATGTAAGACAGGTAGCAATCAATGTACAAATAAATGGCGTGGATTTAGACCTTGTAGAGTCAACTGTTTTTCTAGGTATCACTATTGATGCCAGATTACAATGGAGCCCCCATATTGAACAATTGTCTGGTAGGTTAAGCTCAGCGGCATTTGCCGTAAAGAAAATTTCATTATTAACTGATATTGAGACAGCTAGACTAGTTTATTTCGCTTATTTGCATTGCATTATATCATATGGTATACTGCTATGGGGATGCTCCGCAGAACTAAACACCACCTTCGTTCTGCAGTAAAGGGCTGTTCGAGCAATTTTCAATTTGGCTCTGAGAGCTTCCCTTAAGGAAAAAATTAGAGAAATAAATATTCTAACTGTTACCTTACAATTTATATATGAAAATCTACTATATGTTAAAAAGAATATCAGTAGCTTTGAAAAATATAGTGACATTCATCATGTTCATACACGGAACAAAGATGATCTTATTTTACATACTATTCGTCTCCACAGAATTAGTAATTCTTTCATGGGGCAATGTATACGCTTCTACAACAAATTACCCATAGATATCCGAAACATTATCTATCAATAAATTTAAAAAGGTAATCAAAACTAGACTTTGTAAGAAAGAGTATTACAAAATTTCGGATTATCTTGACGATAAAACAGATTGGGTTTGAGCAGCTCCAAAATCAGCAAAATTGAACAATGCTGTATAATATCTATCTATATCATCACGCCAGCTCCCTCGCGGGGTAGGCAGAGAATACAGAGTTCCAACAGGTTCTTTCCTTACATACCTCTCTGGCTTCCTCCACTCTCATAGTTCGTCTCATACCCACTCGCCGGTTACGGAGACTCTTGACTTGCCCTTCAGCTAAGACCCGGTCTATTTGGTCATGGTAAGATAGTCTAGGTCTTCCCCGGCACCTACATCCTTCCACTTTCGCATTGTATATCTGTTTTGTCATTCTTTCTTCTGGCATTCTTTCTATATGCCCGAACCAACGGAGCATACCCTTTCTCATCTTTACACCGATACTATCTTTCATACCTACTCGCTTTCTTACTACGCTGTTGCGAATACGGTCGGTCAGCGTGACTCCGCACATCTTCCGCAGAGATCGCATTTCGACCGCATTTATCCTGCTTTCGTTCTCCTTCTTACATACCCAACTCTCACTGCTATATAACAGCGTTGGGACAAGCACTCCGTTATGCATGGTCAGCTGCGCCTTTTGGCTTAAGTGCCGGCTCCCAAGTAGCCTTCCCATCGCACCATTCACTCTATTACCTGCATTCACTCTTCTCTCTATATCAGCGGTGTATTTCCCATCCTTACTGAAGGCACATCCAAGATATACAAATTCATTCACTTGCTCCAGCACATCGTTACCAACCGCAATCCTTGCATTCGTTCTGGTTTCTTCCCGTACAAAAAAGGGCTGTATAATATAATTTTGAAAACAAAATGGTTATCAGAAAGGCCAAACAAATTAAGTTAAAAGTCTAGCCCGCTGAGTTTCTCGCCGGATCTTCTCAGTGGAGGCCGCGTTCCGATCCGGTGGTAGATGTAAAAAATGTAATAATTTTGACGTTTGTAAGTCCTTATGTATTGGCCTATACAAATAAATGATTTTTGACTTTGTGGCGAATTTACACATTTGCCACCAGTAGGCTATTTAATATTTGACGCCCCTACCAACCACTGCAATTTATTACCCTAGTTCACAATCAAATTCATTTTCTTTGTCAATAAAAATGTAATTTTATGATATCTGCTCTATCGTCATCATTACATCAACTTTTTTCCGTTATTAGTATGATTGTGAACTAAGGGATCGTTGTATCAGTTCCTAGATTATTCTTACAACTCACGATTTAGTGAAGTTTACACGAAAAAAAACAGTCTTTGGGTATATTTTTGGGCTAAGTAAAGCTTTATCATGTAATGATAAGAAAATTGGTAAGTCCAGTGATCATTTTCCTTTTTAATAAGATTCTTTAAGTATCATTTATAAGTATATTACATCTGTTAATTACGATATAATGTAACGAAAAACAGAGACCTTGATTTTAGGCGCTAATAGGGCAAATATACATTTAAGTGGTATCGGGCCTCATAATATTTAGGTACACCGAAAAAAAATATAGAGATAGTTAATAAAAAAAATTGGTAAAAATTACTAAATTGAAATTGTAATATTGAAACGCTATTCAAATAATTTAAAAAAATATATTCGCAAGAATATACTATACAAATCGTTTAGTAATTTATCATATATGGATGTTGAAGTATTCGGTATACTCTATTAGTAAAATATTGTAATTGTTGTTAAATTTTCGAGACTTCTTTTCTCCGTGTATATAGATTCAAAGAGTTTAATATGTGGAACATAGGTAGATTTAAGATGATACAATTTAATAGGTCCTCTACGTCCTGCCTTACATAAGGCGTACATATGTCGTACTTAAATTAACATTTTATATAAATCTATGAAATACCTTCTATATAATAAGCACAGTTACAATAGTACAATAAGGCATGTCATTAAATACATAAATAATAGTGTTTTTTTGTTTCTGTAAGACAAAAAAGATACGCCTGAAAATTTGCCGCCCTAGGCTCCAGCCTGGTCAGCCTGCTGGTAAATACGCCACTGACCGTTATTCTTGACCGATATGGACTATAAATTTGTTCGGTACACACTATAAGTTTGTACTTAAAGAGGAGTCCAAACTCATTACATATTACTAGTATTATTTTTTTGGTATTCACACCACCAAAATCTACTTCGAGGGTCCCATAGAACTAAGTTACATATACTGAGTTCTTAGATTTACGCGAATATTACACATGAAATAAAACTATTTTTCGGATTTTATCGCGTTTTTTTTTTATTTTCGAAACCTCTGGAACTTAAAAATCAAATACTGTAATCAAATACTTAAAAATTAAAAATCAAATATCAAATCTGGAACCAAAATAAATGGAGTTTGTAAATTTCATGCCTGCCGATAAGGTTATTTATGCCAAATATAAGTACTGAATTATAGGACTTTGTTCGTTGGAAACGTCGACTTAATTGACGATGAATAAAAATGTTTATTACCCATATAGTTATGAGATATAGTAGGAACCAGAGTATTATACCAAAAACATAGAAGATATTATTGTATAATTGTAGCAAAATTGATCAAAGATTGTTTTAATTTTTAACACAACTCTAGATCCTTTACTAATCTAAGTTATTGGCTAGGGAGGCAAGACTATTTCAACAAATTACTTATGTTCTATCCTAAAATGCAAATTTTCTTCATAAATTATTTATTGGAACTGGTGTTTTGACACACAAAATCTATACCAGTGAGTTATGAAGACCAGCCGATACACTCGTGGGTAACTCGCGCAGACAACATTGCGTTACATGCGTGAACACAAGAGTCGCGCACTTCATTCATTTATTGTAAGACTATCATAACTATAAAAAAAATATTTACAGAAGGAGTAATCCGCGCATATGCTTGAATCATCACCACTTAACCGCGCATATGCTTAAATCGTGTACAAGTCAGGAATCACACATCAGGAATTAAAAACTATTATATAAATTGCTTAAATATTTATTTAAGTAACTGGTCACTATAGCAGTCAAATATCTAGGATTCCGAAATTCTTATTCGGCCTTTAGATATCATTGTCGTATGAGTAACATACAGTTTCTTAATTACGAATAACGATACGATGATCCCGATTATATATTTTAATTAACACCCACAGAACTGTTGGGGCGAGTAAATGTAACATTTTACGTAGACTCGTTAACCGCAACAAACGAAGGTGCTACCGAGTGGGCGTAGGCAGCTAAACTTAATGGGCCACATTGTCTTATTACTTTAAATGGTTGCGTCGGCTTTTTTCTGTCTGAACTTTGGACACATGTACATAACGCTGTGGGCGTAGTGTATCCGCTATCTCGTACACGTAGGTAGCGAATTTTGTGTTTTATTGTACATATCTTCGACTTTGGAGCGGCCGGTGTTTGTATAAATATTTGATTAACAGATACGTGGAGTCGCTATGATAGATGTTTGTTTTTTGTTCATGGATTCAGAGTAACTTTTCGTTGTAAGATTTTGTCTTGTGGAATAAGTGGTTTATGGAGGAGACAATCTTGTCTTAGGCAATCTTTACAGTGCCTTGAACTAGTTTTTAGGTTAATTGTAACGCGGAAACTATTTTTTAAACGCGTATTATTTTTAACGTGTCCTAGAGTGGAGACCGCGACTTAATAAGCGTAAGGTAGGACGGCCTCCAGCTATATGGACCTACGACCTCAAAAAGGTCGCTGGGACAGACTGGATGCGGAAGGCGGAGGACCGTGTGCAATGGCGCGTGTTAGGAGAGGCCTATGTCCAGCAGTGGACTGCGATAGGCTGATTGATTGATTGATTGTATTATTCCGCGGTTGTTCTAGGTTCACTTATACAAAACCTATGGTTACGGGTAGAACTGAAGTTTTTGAAGTCCCTAATAAATCAACTAATATTTTCCTATTCCATACGCTTATATCCTCGATACTCCACCACGCGAACCAAGTGCGGACCCTGCTGTTAGAACTTATCAAACGACCATTGAGGCTCTCAACTTGGCTTAACAAGCACTACATTAGGTGCCAACCGTGGCCAATAGCTTAACGCGGCTTCTAAAGCACGAAATCGCTTGAATATGAAAATTTTACAACACAGTTATCAATCCTGCACTGATCGAGTCAAACGCTACTTAACATTGGTGATCCCTAAGAACACCGGGGACGCAAGGCACTACGAGTCCCTCTAATAGGTTCGCTTACAAACATTATAAGTATCAAATCCTAAGCCAACGTCTGAAGCATCACGATGTTGACGTGCAACTGAAGAGGTCAAAACAAAACTTTAACCAGGCCCACTGAGCAC
This sequence comes from Phalera bucephala, assembly GCA_905147815.2. NCBI lineage: Eukaryota > Metazoa > Arthropoda > Insecta > Lepidoptera > Notodontidae > Phalera > Phalera bucephala. Next base: position 16,985,858 of record LR990612.1, read on the forward strand.
CACTACGAGCGCCCTGTGACATTCATAAGTCATCTTCTAGCTTCCAGGATAGGTACTTCCAACTTTCAATTACTAGTGTTGTTTCGATCTACACCCAATGATCTCCTGATGTTATGAGGTCTTGCAGTTTAGGCTTAATTATGAATTTAACTACCTAGATTACTAAAACCAAAGTCGACAGAAGCACCCAATCACCTTCTCTTTTGATTATAATTTATATTTTTAAAAGCTGTGATAGCCTAGTGGTTAGACCGTTGGACTGCAAAGTCAGAGGTCTCGGGTTCAAACCCAGGCACGCACCTCTGTCTTTTCGAAAGCATGTGCGTATTTAAAAAAAAAATAAAAAAAAAATTAATTATCACTTGCTTTAACGGTGAAGGAAAACATCGTGAGGAAACCTGCATGCCTAAGAGTTTCTCAAAGGTGTGTGAAGTTCGCCAACCCGCACTGGGCCAGCGTGGTGGACTATGGCCTAAACCCTCTCAGTTGGAGAGGAGGCCCGTGCCCAGCAGTGGGACAGTTTCTTAACAGGGCTAATATTATTATTATTATTTATTATTATATTTTGCCAATTTATACTTCAAAATTAAGCAGTATCGTTATGTTACCAACGCCATTAATGCTACCTTTAGGCATAGTATGTTTTATTAGGTCATAAATTGTAATCTAAATCATTGCTTAGCTATTTTTGCTAACGTGCTAATAATATTATGTTAGATTCCGTACATAAGAGTTTTTAAGCTCTGAGTGGCCTGTTCTTTTGTAAAGGTTGTGTTTTAATATTTATGCACAAAAAGATACAATGACAGAAATTTGGACATATTCCCAACTTAAATTTCTTAATTACCAACCAACAAAAAAATTGCTTTCCGAGAAAGTAAGAAAACAACAAATTATCAGAACAATAACTTCTCCAAACAATATCGAGAAAGGTTGGATTCAATGGGCATAAATACCATAAATTAATAAAAATGGTGCAAATGAGGACATTTATCATTCACTACTATTAAATCTTTAGTAACGACTACGTTTTTGTCTTCATATAAAGAAAAAAAATCTTATTTGAATTTACGCATTTATCAGATTCTGGTCCCTATAAATAAACGGCATTTGAATTTATTTAATAGCGTGCTATCTAGCCAATGAATACAGTTTTGTAGTCGGCAAACTTAACAAAGGGGTTCACACACGCTGCTGCCACTGAGACAATTTGTCCGAATAAGGCCGTGGACCTTGATGCCCACACGATGTCGGTATTGACTCTCTTAATGTGCGTAATTGTGGTCATATTAAGAATTGTGTCCGACCGATCCTCCCACGTTTGATAGTCCACCTAATTGTGTTTTACTTTTTATAGGCATTTTTTGCTGACGCCCGTAGAGAGGGATAATTTGTGGCGGAGCGCCTGATTGTTTGAATTTTGTCTTATTGGACTTGTGGTAATGATTTGGTGCTACATAGATTTGTGTAATCGATATAGTAAGTATAGAATATATTAAATCATTACGCCCAGAGTGAATAAAAGAACTATTTTTTCTATAGTTCACATTTCACTAATTAATACTCGCAATAGGGTCGTTTAGGGTAATATCTTCCGTCTAGTTTTGAAAAAGCCAACGTTGTTCCACACTAGGAATTCTTGTGTAGTGACGTTTACACAAATATCGATTTCAACAACCTAGACAGAAATAAATTATTGTTTGTAAAATTTAACACGCAATTCGATTTAGTGATCTGAGGTCTTAGCTCGAACAGATTGACGTTGTCGAGAAAACATGCAGGCAAGTTCATTTTTACGTAGTAAATTCGTATTGTTAAAAGGAAGGCATATATACTTGAGAGCATTATGCTAACGTTAGCTTTTTGGTGCTAAGCCCTCCCCGGTGTAGGCTCAAACCAAAACTAAATAACATCACCATATTGTCTAACTTTAGCTCATCTATGTATAGTGGCTTTTATTTTATCAGTTGCCTAATACTTACACCTAGAAATAAAAAGGAAAGACAAGGATTAGCGCTATATACAATGTTTTCACTATCTATATGAGTGCCTGTAAACGTAAATCATTCACACACACATACACAATCACATACACACACACGCGCGCGCGCGAAGCGTATATTATGCATCTGAATTAAATATTCGTATTGATCAATTTACATTAGGTACTGGTACTTTATCATCATCTTTTACTTATTAATAATTACTTATTGATAGATATTTCATTATACTGTCATTCTTTATTCTTATTGATAAGTTTAAGACCATTTAATTGATATTGAAGCAGTATAATATAGTGAGATCAATATGTCACCTATTAATTCAAAGGTGCTATTGAATGGACACTAAACGGTTTGTGTGGATTGACTTTATTAACCTATAAATTGGTTGTGATAGAGCATAAAATTTAATTAACATATGTATGCAAATAATTTGTCTCTTTTACCTGACTTTGTATACGTATTAGGATACCTACACCTGACGTGTTCACAATAAATCTATATAAATAAATAAAATTAAAGTGTCTGTTTGTAATGTCTAAATAACAGCTATTTATTAAATGCATATGCAAATATATACGGTACTTATAACAATAAAAAAAACAATTTTTAAACATTTTGGTCTGCTTGTTTCAACTAATCTCCGAAACGGCTGAAGCGATTTTGAAAGGACTTTCACTGGCAGATAGATGATATTATAAGGAGTAACCTTGGCTACTTTTATTTTAGAGAAAGATTATTTGTTAAATTCCATGAAGGCAAATTCTCGGGTAGCAACTAGTAGTTAAATATGAATATTAACGGATAAATATTTTACTAATGGTATGCCCCAGACCAAGAAATATATATCTTGTAAGTTTGATAGACTAAAGCAGATACGCAGCAGCAGAGCTGATGAGATGTTATAAGAAGTAACCTTGGCTACTTGTATTTTAGAAAAAGATAATTTGTTAACTTCCACGCGGGCGAAGTGTCAATTAACAGCTAGTAGTTAAATATGAATATTAACGGATCAATAGTTTACTAATAGTATGCCCCAGACCGAGAAATATATATCTTGTAAATTTGCTAGTCTAAAGCAGATACGTAGCAGCAGAGCTTACATAGGTAACTTTGCTGAAAACAAGAGAATTAGGATCTACGACCTACATCTGTAGTATACCGAGTAGTCTATCCAGACTGTTACCTAAGAACCACCACAACCAATTTTACATACACACAATGATTTTATATTGATACAAGACCGCGAAAAATGGCACAAAAAGGAGAAGCTTATGTCCTGCAGTCTTTATAGAAAGCTTATAATGATGATGGCATAATTTGATCTGAAAATAACGGGTCTAATTGATAGCTTACGTGTCTTTAATTTTAATAACCAGAGCGCATAGTTTTCTCAAGAAGAAATCAACTAATAACAATAACAAACAGATGACGTTGCAAGATCGATCAGATTACCATCGTGTACAATATTCATACCACAACACACATTAATGTACACAAAGACTAGATTTACAGATAAACTTATTGACATAACCTGATATTTGCATAGAATCCATTGTGCGAGTGATCGATTACTCCTGGCTATGTGGAGTGATGTCATGCCACCTTAGGCAACTCTATAAAGGTCGTCCAGCGCATCTAATCTTTCAATCAAGCGTGGTTATTACGTAAAACCCAGGTTGTTACAAATACCAATGAATAACTACGATTCTGTATAAAACAAAGTGTTATAATTATATGGTAGGTTAGTCATTGATATTGATCGTGATGCATCGACGTTTTACATGCAATTATTATTATCTACAAATGCGTGGAGTCTTTTAACTGATTGTGTAGGTAATTTGCAACAATATTTTTGTTACTCATGTTTCATCTACTTCGTCTTTTAATACATGTACGGAGCATACCAAATGATTCATTGATATCTGTAAAACTACCACAACTTATTTATCGGTATTAATATAAGGTAGTATAGGTGTAAAAATAAGAAAGGGTATGCTTTATATAGAAATAATGTCAGAAGAAAGAATGACAAAACAGATATACAATGCGAAAGTAGAAGGATGTAGGTACCGGGGAAGATCTAGACTATCTTACCACGACCAAATAGACCAAGTCTTATCTGAAGGACAAGTCAAGAGTCTCCGTAACCGGCGAGCGTGTATGAGACGAACTATGAAAGTGAAGGAAGCCAGAGAGGTATTTAAGAAAATAACCTGTTGGAACTCTGTACTCTCTGCCTACCCCGCAAGGGATTTGACATGATGATATAGATAGATAGATAGAGTGTAATATAACCCACGTCTTTCTCATGGAAAAGAAGATTAGAATAATAATTAGATAGGATTAGAATTTAAGGGCTCCGGTAGGATTCTCCGATTGGCACTACACGGTCGCTCGCCAATAGTGTCAAGACCACGTAGGTCACATTAGTAAAACGCTATATATATTGAATGTTAGTTTATTGACTTCAGCCACCTGAATGATTTAGCTGTAGTCAATAAACATAATCTCGTTTAGTGCATTTCGGGATGATGTGCCCAGAGCAAGTCACAATTACAGCTTCAGGCTAAACACAACTCTATAATCAAATCCAGTTAAAAAGTGTCGCCATTTCGCATAAATCTATTTTATTGTATCGGAACATTGTTAACCTTTAAAATCTCTAATACATGCATTCATAATTTAAGCTCGCTCTGATATGATATTTTAGCTAAACATTAATTAGGATTTGACATTTCACCTTGTCGTGTTTGAGGGCGCTTATTCGCTATGATTGAAGACATAACGCGGCGCGTTATGGTATCTTCGTTAAATTATCGTTTACTCATAGGCGCATTAATTTTCGAGTCTCGCTGCGTGCACGTATTAGGGCACGCAAAGCAAGATATAAGGTGAGAGTACTGTCCGTGAGACTGTGCTGCTCCAGATACTGTCTGTAAGTCTCCACCTGAATATGTTTTCCTTGCTCCGACCGACCTGGGTCCGAAGTCTATTTAAGAACTTTCAAACTGGCCTTGGCAATTTACGTTCAGGGGGGATACTCTCAGCAAGTGAAACAAAGAGATTCCTTCAATCATTTATTGCTCCTCGCTTTTGTTGGCTCCAGAGTTTATAGGTTGACAGGCTTTTTAAAACATTTACGGCTCTTTAGCCTTTGCTGCACTGGAGTGTGGCTATGCATGAGGTGGCGTGTACATACTTGTACAGTACAGTGTACCTACAATACCATTACTTGATCATTTCACTAAGTTATAGTAACTCATTGCGTTTGATCTTGCGAATAAGTGTCCAATATGTTGGTTACTCCTCGATCTTAATTAATAGCTACGGGTCGATATAAGGCTTTTATGGTTTCGGCACAGATCTTTATCTGTCTGTCGCGTATTTTGCTATAAATCAAGTTGTTGTCACGCGGACTTCAGGCGCCAAGGAGGCAGACCGTAGCAAATGGGTCGTCTGTTCGTACTTGCTTCGCTTATTTCTAGTGTATATTTATTGGAAATAGTGATATTTATAAAGGGCTTGGTCTTTTGCTGTCGTAATTCTAAGGTTAACTGTGATGAGGACAAACTTCTATACATATATACTGTCACGCCTAAATTCCCGAAGCGGGGGTGACAGAGGTGTATTGAGTACACCCACGTTTCGCTGACGATGTTAGGTCCCATGTTATAGGGTGCGAGCCTATAGCCGTATACCAGGCACAATTCCAGACTCCGGACTCATACTGAGGAGTATTCGTTAGAAAAAAATCATTTGTCCGACCTAGGATTTGAACCCCAGACCTCGTGATCACCAAGCGATGCGCTTTGCTACTAGACCAACGAGGCAGTAGTAAATACCACTATAGTATATGAATTTTAAAAGCATGAAATGAAGACTTTGGTATGGTTCTAATAATATTAGTAGAATTATCCATTTGCGAAAATCAACCGATCGGATTGTCGAAATTTTATACGTTTTTTTTTTTTATATTTGTAGATATTGTTTGTATACGGACAGTTTTTCAGAATAATAACGAACCTGCAAGGCGTAGATACTAGCAAATAAGCTCCGTTACCATCTTCATGTGTAAAGAGTACCTAGCGAAATTATTAGAATGCTGATACAGGTATCTGAGTTATTCACCGTTGTCAATATAATTTACCTATTTTCTCCATTAGTTTACAAATAGAACATAATGAATTACACATTGGCAGGCAATGCATCAAGCAAAGTAGTCTGTAATGAGAAATATTCCATAGTACCAATTGCAATTCCGTTACTATTATTTTATCATTTGCAGTATTACTACTAGATAGAGACACCATTTGACCACAAAGTATTAGTTTTATCTTCAATATTACTCATTTAAGCTCTCAAACGATCTGTAACATTGTAACGAAACGACGGTGATACGTGCATCTATCATCGGAGTCGCCACGGTATGCAGAGATCTAGCACGAACAGATTTACGATAGCGTAAGAATATCGAGTTGATATGCCGTCCTTTTCATACTACAAATAAACAAAATAAGCATGACCGTAACAGCAAGCTTTCTCGACAATGTTACGAAAGCGTCAATCTAAGTACTTTTCTTCGAAAATATTGAGATTCGTGTGACGCTAGCGAGTGAGGGTGCTGTCACGTTCATGTTTATTTAAGAAATTTGTAGTGTGACAAGGATAGCATATCAACTCGCTAGCGTCATCCTCGCGTCAATCTTTTCGTGCTGACTCCTTGTATCAGTTATAATCCGTATGTGAGTTATATGGGTCTGTGGTCACGTGTACGTCGTTTTGTGTCATTACCTGTTGGCGACCCACGGGACCAGGCGACCGCCGCCGACGCATGCGCATTGACGTATACTTACGCTAAGAAACGCTTAAAAAACGTTAGGAATTCTTAATAAATTTATTTTTGACATATTACTTGCTGAGATATAGGCTTTTTACCAGAACCTTTATACAACTTGCGTGGTGGCATGGTTCTACGACCCTTTGCAAGATGTTAATGTCACCTGCTGATATCGATTTCTGAAAATGAAGTAAATAATTTATTATTATTACTAGTACTTAATTTGACTCCTTCTTCTTATTCGCTTCACTCTTGACAGAGTAGTCGTGGTCATAATGAGGTTTAGTCGCTGGAGGCTAATGTAGCTCACCTTACGATATCTCTCCATTTAGCTCAATCATTTGAGATTCTGGTGCACTCGATTCGAGGCTCTCCCACTGCGGACTTAATTTGATCTGTCCTTCGCATTGGTGACAGCCCATGTGGTCTAGTTTCTTTCACTTTGCCCTGCGCACTGTCGCACTGCTAAGCAAAAAATGCTCTCCACCTTTTCCACTCTATTCTGACAGTTACTAACATAAGGTTAGTAACTTAATAAGTATCCAGTACATTCCCCAATTTCCGCCTGGGCCCGCGTTGTCTTAATATTTAAATAAGTATAAATAAATTCGGTGGATGACACTAAAGTTAAGGTGCTAGATTTCACGATCATTTACATCGTACATGGTTTATCCTACTATAACTTACTTTGTTTTACTGTCTTCCCACCTAAATTTGAAAGGTAACTCAAAATTGTAGCAAAATCCATATAACGAGTTCGTGTTTTATAATATAAATAAATTCTAGAAATTAGTACATCATTCAAAACTGGAAAATCACTAATAGCATACGCACAAAATATATCTGGCGCTCTTGCTAGTGCGTTCAAAAACGCAACTGTATAACGGCGGAATTTGTCTTATTGGGCAATGAGAATGATATGCAACAACAAAAGGGTTCCGAGAAGCACCCGTCCTAACTCGTCCGTCCCATTGACTCACTCCTTGCGCGTTGTTTAATAATAACCATGCTTCCTTTTACAGTAATTTCGGTCCGCTAACTGCTGTCACGCTTGGAATGATCTTGCAGGCAAAATTTTGCCGAAACATGTAAATCGGAAACGTGTTTAAAACCCCTAATTACGTCCCAAACATTATTATTTTTTTGGGAAAATGATAAAACCTTTATATTTTTAAATCATTTTATGTAAGTTAGATTTTGATCTTTGATCAGAAATCTTAGTGTAGTGTAGTTTTAAAACTATGAGAAGTATCTACTCCAACCTCTATTGTAATAGTGTCTGTTTATAACCTGTGCAGACGAGTTGCAAATTGCAATCTAAAGACTAATGGCTGGCAACTTTGCAGTCTGTATGTGATTAAAAAACTGTAAAAAAAGTTTAAATCACACTAAAATACTGCCAACAATAACAGTAATTGAAGTTTACCTACCAGCTACTGTAGGTATTTTATTCTATTTACTCGTTAGTTATAGGTAATAGCTTAGAGTGCTGTGTTTATGATGACTAATTAGTATAACAAATGTATATAGATGTCCCAACAGGCTGATCAAACTACTAGTAGAACTCAATGTAATAAAATAAAAGCAGTAATATGTGAATGACCTACAGGGTTAAAAGTCTAGCCATAATACCTAAAGATGAACGTTGAAGATTGCCCTAAAATGACCCGATGACATAATAATCACTAGTGCTTCACTTTCTTGCTTGAAATTTAGAGATTTAACCATTTCTGTATAAGGTTTGTGAACATCAACCTATAATCTGAATTCTACAAGAATCTGGTCACTTCTCTATCACGCGCCTCTGTGTGTTGGCCTCAAAGTGCCAACAATAAAATGGCTCGTATACACAAACTTCTATTATTCACGTACCGAAAACCGGTTTCACACCAGACCAACCGAATCGATGACATTTATAATCTTAATTAATTGACCTAATAATTCTCAGTCACACAGATTTCATTCTGTTCCTGTATCACAATGGGTTTTCTATCGAATCGATTAACCAAAAATATCGGGATTGCGACATTTGCGAAACGTAATTAGATTATTAAACTCGATAGTAATAATGACAATTAATATAAAACGACAGAGGTCTGTGAGGAAAGAAACCGTTGAAACTCTGTACTATCTGCCTACCTTATAGGGGATCTAGTGTATAAAGTGATATAAAGATCGATGTACAGATAATTACACTTACCTTAGTTTTCTAGCAATTATAGTTTTTTTTATTATGAATATGAATCCTCGATATAAGCTCAATTTCACCCAAAACCATATTACTGTAGCTGCTTCCTCGTCAATTAGTTAGTAGAATATTGCCTAACATCCAATTTCTTAGGGTGGTTATGGCGATCATTTATACTTCCACAACCTTACTACATATACCGTTAATTTCTAGCAATCACTTCGCACGGCACTTACAGGGTGGCCAACTTATTCATTAAGATTTCCCATCTATTCCCCAACCGATATTAGATCTCCAGTTATTTCTGCCCGCCTATTCAATGACCTTTTTATATCTTTAAAATCACGACAAATTCCCTAATTATTAATTCCAGGATCTTATCACTTAGACGTCTTAGAAATAATTTCTAGTAGTCTATACTCTAAAAATTGGTTGAATGAAAGATACCAGCAGTTTTCACTAAAAGTTGATCAAGAACTTTTCAATATTTAAATTTGAACATATTTAATATGGAAAATCTATCAAATTACTACTGAAAAGCAAATCTATCTATTATTTAAATATTGAAACCTATCATAATACAGTGAGACAAATATACAAGCTGTGTAGACGAATAGATGTAAAGTTATTGACATTTCATAAGACATTTACAGGAATTACTAATAGATATTAGGAGATTTACTACTCAAATTCACCTCAAGAACCAATATCACAGAAAAATATAGTTAGTCCTACTAATATTATAAATGTGAAAGTTTGTATGTTTGGGTGTTTGTTACTCAATCACGCAAAAACGGCTGAACGGGTTTGGATGAAATTTGTCACAGGTGGATTAACACATAGGATACTTTTTACCTCGGAAAAATGTAAGATTCCGGTCTAAAGTCAACGCGGACGACGTCGCGGGCTGAAACTAGTAAAATATAACGGCGCTTAGGTTTTCTGAATGGCCGCCTCAGTGCAGGTAACGGCGAAAGGTGGATTTATCTTCGTTTTCATAGGCGCATGGTGGCCGTACATAAAGGAAATCTTGAAATAACACAAGGGTCTCGTCCGGCACACTGATCATCCTTGATATGCGAGTTTGCGCAAAATAATTGGAGATAAATAGTCACATGGAATGCAGTGACGTAAGCTGCTCCGCGATACGTCCGACCTCTTGCCCCGTTGCTAATAGACTAACAACGCAGCGCCGTCCGCCATCTTACATCGTCTATCTGTCATCGGTAATTCGTCATCTGATAGATGTCATCCGTCATCGCTTCACAACTAAACACACTCTAGCAATCATAGAGTATGTCTATGACAAGATAACAAGGTTACTAAAATGAAAATAACTGCTCGCCACTTCATCAGCTGATTTTCAAATAATAGGATACGACATATATAATATTCATTTAAAATTTTCCTCATTGCGAGGAATTTATCTAATGCGGCAACACACCGGTACGTCTGTTTAGTGATTTGCGGTATATACGACAGGGCCCTTACGCAATACACTTTCTCTGTGCGTTTAAGCGAGGAGAGGGTCCCTAAGATTGCCTATTACTAGATTAACTCGCGAAGTCTGGAAAACAAGAAAGTGTGTAATGTCCCCCCCTGTGTGAAGTAAGTACGCTTTTGATTTCACCAAGATAAATAGCGGTAAACACTGCATGTTGTTTTATGAGGCTTATTCTTAATAAGCATCGTTTATGCATATGTATCTGTAAGCAAAATTATAATAGTGAAAAGTTTCAAAATCTTTAATGTAAAGTGGAGATTTCTCGTTGGTATAGTGGTGCATAATGCGTGTTGCAATCACGAAGTCTTGAGTTCGAGTCCAAAGTAAGATTTCATTGAAAATTATCCAGTATCAGTCTGACCCGCCCCCATATTACATTAAAATCTAACATTGTCGGTGGCAAGTGGGTGTACAAAATACACCTCTGACGTCCCCGCTTGAGAAATATCGGTGTAACGGTGTTATTTTTTATGTGAAGTGGCATTGGCCTGTCTCGTGCTACCCTTCCTAATGGTGATAGATTAAAATTTTTAAAATTATGGTAAGTGTGTCATGCAATTGAAGACGAACCCATGTAATAAGTTCATACACAAAAATTCAGTAATATCATTAATTGATAGGTACTATCATAGGTAGGATCATTAATTAAAATATCAGTCTATTCTGTCCCAATACATGGCAAAGGCCTTCTCTCAAAAATCAGGTGAGTGAGATTAGGTCTTACTTCACCACGCGGACTCAATGCGGTACTCGAATTATTAACACTAATCAATTCAACTGTTAAATCAGTACTGATATCTTTGCTCGGCAAAATGAGGTGAATAACCCTGAGTGTATTGTGCTATCTAACAGGGACATATTGTATATGAATCTAACAGGAAAATCGTATTTTTTACAATAAAAAAAAAAACACCGTCACGCCTATATTCCCCAGAGGGGGTGGCAGAGGTGTACTGAGTACACCCACGTTTCGCCGACGATGTTAGGTCCCATGTAATAGGGGGCGAGCCTATTGCCATATACCGGGCACAATTCCAGACTCCGGACTCATACTGGGAATTTTTCGTTAGAAAAACTACATTTGTCCGACCTAGGATTTGAACCCAGGACCTCATGATCACAAAGCGATGCGCTTTGCGATAGTCAGTCGAGGCAATAAAAATAGTTTATAAAAATCTAGCGTAACAAAATCCATAATATTCCATCAAAAACTAACTGTTACTGTACATAAAGTATGTTCTCTTAGCAGGCGTTTACTTAAAAATAAAGCTTAAAAAATTACAATTATAATATATTTTTCTTAAAATGACAAAGAGCTGCAAAAAGTGTTTACATTTATTTAGGTAGCGACCTCTGGCACGATGAGCGAGGTTGTTCCGCACCGCATCGGGTAGGAAGAAGGAAAAATGCTTCTCTCAATTGTCGCCATAACTGGCAACCTTGCTGTGACAATGGTCATCGCGACGCGTTCTACACTACGCACTTTATTTGGTCTCTGACCTCTTTCACCCACTTGTTTGTACCTTCACTATTTATATATACATTTGAGGGTTGACCGAGAGGCTTAACGTTACCGGCCCCTGCATTAGACGCTCTGAATCTGTAAACATGTGGATTTTCTATAGTCATTAACACTAATATAAAATGAAAAAATGTAGGAGAATGACATTTTACAACGAAAAGACATGTAGACAGAACCAAGTCAAAATAATGCGGTCTCGATCACAGCAAGTGATTAGAAACAAAACGCTTGCCCCTTAGACTGTACGTCCAGCGACATAAGTTGCTTGACATTATCAGATTTTCAAACCGCTAGTATGCTTTTGTTTTGCATCAAATACATTATTTTTGTTGATCTACATATATTTGAGTATGTTACTAATAATGGGGCTTTAACAATGTTCACCAAAGTTTTTATAATAAAGAGTATTAACCGTTCGAAATACTGAGAATGTTCAGAGACTTACGTCGCTGACGTACCTTTAGAGAGCGCCTAGCATAACGTTATCAAGAAAGCGTACTGTCACCTTCTATTTAATCTAGTAAATTTGTGAAAAGGATGACATATCAACTCGATTACGTAACGTTAACGTCAATCTGTTCGTGCTACAACCTTTGATTTAGACACCCTAAATCTCTAAAACCTAAAAAACTCAGGGTTCAGTACACACTGAACCCCGGGTTTCAGATTGTAGGCACCTTTATAAGGAAACGAGTGTACCTACGATGAAAGTGATACATCACACGAACCTTCTAATATTTTATTGTATGACAACACATCTAAAAAACCAAAAGGTCGATAAGACATCGACAATTCGTGCTACTAATAACTAAATGTTACGCACCTACTCTTTCGTATATTGACAGGTGATCTGGTTATGTAAAAAACGTAGCCTAGAAACTCTTTGCCATTATAATTGATTTATTGAACAACGACTGTGATTAAACAGTTACGTTGACTAAAGAATAGTTGCGCATTTGTTATATGTGAGTGTAAACGTGCGCAGGCCTCATTACCTGAGGCCTTAGCATGAAAAGATTGAGTTTATCGTGACGCTAGCGAGCAAAGGTTTGGTCAAATAGCCGATTGAGCGTGACGGGAGCGCGACGGAAGCGCAATGCTACGTTTAGTCGTGACGTTTGCCGTCGCGCCGAGTGAAGCTGCGCTGTGTGTCGTCTCGCGTACATTTCATTACAACTCCCCAAGCCGCGCCAACGTCGCGCTCCCGTCGCGCTGCGTCGGTTATGTGGCGGAACCTTAAGCATGCTGTCACTTTCATGTTTATTAAGTAAATTTGTAGTGTGATAAGGGATAGCATCATTTATTTTAAGGAAGAAGAGCGGGGCTCCTAATACTGGTGTTCACATGCTTAAAAGGAGGGATCCTTTTGTTAATTTAAGTAGATTGAGTTCAGATAAAGTAAAAAAAAACACTATTTTTATTTTTTAACGCACAAGGAGCTCAATCTTTTGTGAGCTGAGCCCTCTGGCTAACGTTAGTGTAACGTTATCAAGTTATATTGCCATCCTTTTCATACTAAAAATTCACTAAATGAAGATGAACGTGACAGCAAGCATTCTAGACAATTTTACACTGACGTCAATCTTTTCGTGTTAAGCTCTTCGGAATTAAGTACTTAATGAGATCTGCGTTTGCGCATAACCGGGATGAATGTCGTATGAGATTTTATAATGTCATCTACGTACTCAGTACCTACTATAGAATAATTAAACTGCTGCGTAATAACTATTGTTGTCATTTATCATGTTTACTTATAAATCGACCTATAGCATTATCCTACTGAATGAATATTTAAGAGGAGATTTTCATCACCCACTCTTAAATAATAATAATATCAGCCTATACTCTCTCACTGCTGGGCAAAGGCCTTCTCTCACAATCGAGGTGAGAGAGATTGGGTCATACGCAACCTCGCGGACCAAGTGCGGATTGGTGGAGGCAGGTTTGTGGCCACCTGCTGTTGGAACTTGTCAAGCCGCCTAGGGTTTCCAATTCCACTTAACGACTACCACATTAAATGGTAACCGGGGCCGACGGCTTAGTGTACCTTCCGGAGCAAGGTGACGTTCGAATATGAAAATGCCACAAACGGTCACCCATCTCAGGCCGACTGAGTTAAACGCTGCTTAAGCTTTGTGATCGGTAAGAACATCGCAGGCGCACAGTGCTACAAGAGCCACTTTTGAATAAGTAAAGAATAATCATTATTTGTGTGACGCATAGTGGGAATATGAGGTAAGGTTGTAATCCTAGGTCAAGAAAGTTTTAGTAGGTTAGGGTTTCTTTTATCGAAAAAAAACCTGTAACCGTCCCGAAAATGGAATAGTACTCGATAGAATAGCAGTAAGATTGGTCTCCATTACATTATGATATTACTTATATCGTCGAGGAAATATTGGTATGCATAATAGAACTCTTTTTGTAAAATGTAGCGCTTTTTTAAAATTACGTAAAAAATCATGTTCTATACTCCAAATTGTCATTTACTGAACTCGAAGTGACTAATATTTTATGTTAAATATCATAACTGAAAAATACTAAACGTAAATAACTTTGGTAGCGTTAAAAAATCCGAAAAGTTTTTTGTTTCATATGTAGGTAATATTTGCACAAATCTAAGAATTCAATACATTTAGCTGCTTAAAATCTCTCACATTTGCTAGACCGTGAAATAATGAAATGAATGAATGAATTTAGTCTTAACTTCGAGTTGCTTACAACCTTGAACTAAAATATTGTAGAACCTTCGTTCATTTTAATAAATTTATTACTTATTTTAAGTTGGAATCGTAGAACTAAAATTCTTTTTAACTAGCATTGAATGGAAAGGTTTAACTTAGAGTTGGGCAAAAATTGATTGTCAAAAATAATAAATTCCAATCAAAATATTTTGGCTTTATGGCGGTTTATTTTTATATATTATAAGTAAGTTATCGACGTTTTAGAATACTTTTCAGCATCCATGGTCACGGGAGGAACTGAGGCGTTTGACTTCCAAACGCCATTGTTATTCCGGAGTACTTTAGGGGGATTAACTTAATAACTGCCATAAATGGACTGCCTCTTTGGTCTAGTGGCAAAGCGCATCGCTTTGTGATCACGAGGTCCTGGGTTTAAATCCTAGGTCGGACAAGTGTAGTTTTTCTAACGAAAACTTCCCAGTGCGAGTCCGTAGTCTGAAATTGTGGCAATAGGCTCGTCCCCTATTACATGGGACCTAACATCATCGTCGAAACGTGGGTGTACTCACCCCTGCTTGGGGAATATAAGCGTGACGGTGTTTCCTTTTTTTTAATAACATTTGGAATTTTAATCGCATGATCCTACAATAAAAAAAAGATTGAAGCCCATCGCTAGTTTGACTACAAGTTTATTATGTCAAGGTTCTAGAAGAAACTTAGCTTATGTAACACAGTGTACCATTGTGAGTACATTTATATTTACAGTTTATGAAAGGTGATTGTAATCTCTGACACCGAGCTCTTTCAAGCGGAACGACTACCGTAATATTTTTTGCTAAAACTAGCGGATCATAGCGTGGATATTAAAAAAGTTGCTTTGAAGCTAAGACGCAAGCAGTGCATCCGTATCTCATGATGAGTGTGGAACGAGAATGCGATTTGTATGCTGTCTATTTGTTCAATATACCGTGGTGTTCTTGGAGATTACCATGGTTAAGCAGCGTTCGGTCGTTTGTAGCATATTCATAGTCTAGCGTCCCCCTTCTTCGAACAGCATGTCAAAACGTCGGTTCTGGTTACCACTTAAAATGGTAGTCGTAAGTAAAGCCCAGTTGAAAGCTACATACAAAGATAGCTTGACAAGCCTTACCAATTAATGTGGCAGTGCTTAAGCTTAAGCAACAGGTGGCTACAAACTTGCCATCACCAATCCGCACTGGGTTCGGATGGTGGAGTATGACCTAATCTTTCTCACCTCGATTTGTCAGAGAAGCATTTTCCAAGGGTTGGGATCCATCCCATCATCAGGCAAAAAATGCCCAATGCAAGGCAAATACCTCTCCAAACATTGCTACTACGACCGGCTTTGTACTATACGCAAACAAACTGTACGATTAATTTAACGTGTGTTAATTATGTTACTATTTATAAGGTTTATTCACGCTTCACTATATCACTGCCTGCCAAAAAGTTTAATCGTCCTTTGCTCCTACTTTAAGCTAATCTAAGTTGAATGTCAACATTTTGTTCGAAGTCGAAAGACACATTTTGTAGTCATCGCAATGTGTTTACAAACTGAAATTTTCTACAAATGTATCTTTCGACTTCCAAAAATATGTAAAGATGAAGGATTAGGATGAAGCAACAGTTAGTTTTTTTTTATCTTAATCCATCTTCGTTACATATTTTTATATGATGACAATCTCTAACTATGGCAAATCATCGTGTAGATTTCTGTCCTTTTATTTAAAATATAAAAATAATTAAAGCTTTTTACATATTTAAAACGTTTACCCTTGTAGCTGCTCACAAAAATGAGCCTGTATCGAGGAAGCAAGTATGAAATGGAATGCACCGGTGTCATCACTTTTCGCAACTCCGTGAACGAATATCGAATTCTCACGGTCGCAGTTGACATTCGCGGTCGCTCTTCCAAGAGGATGAATCAATGGAGCAGGTATTAATACAAATGCTGCTGATTTGATAATTTCGAGTATTTATTTATTTATTGTTTTTTGTACACATATATTCACAATTAACAAAAAATGAGGAATTGGGAATAGGGAGAATTCTCATATGTTCCTTGTAAACATACTCTCATATACTTTAAATATTACTATATAAAATGTTGTTGATGTTTAATATTGTTATTTTTCGACGTAATTTTAATTTCGTCGAAATAAATTTGGTTTGAAAATCCGGTCATTTAAAAATTTCTATCTAAATATAGATGTAGCAAGTTTAGTGAGTAAGAATTTCTATGATCCATACAAAAAATATACTCTCTCCATTTTAGCTGAACTTGGGTGGCTTCTTATTAGCCACTATAAGTGTCCATATCTCATTGCCGTAAGTCATCAATACCAGAGGATTTAGCACGAAAACGTTCATCGTTAGCGTGATGCTGCGAGTAACTGTGCTGTCACGATCATGTTTATTGAGTAAATTTGTAGTGTGACAGGGATGGCATATCGACTCTCTAGCGTCACGCTAACGTAAATATTTTCGTGCTAAGCTTACTGAATGGGCTGCGTCACTTTTGTTGAATAATCTGCTCTGATTCAATCACGTATATCCACAAGCCACATCCAACAAGATTATACGCGACTGTATACTGTTTCTCCACGTACAATGCGCGTACGCTATAGGGCCCTTTTTCGTTAAGACCAATTGGTCTCGTAACGCGGCACGTCACGATAACCTCTAGAATTGATAGTTTAATGGTACTATTTTGGCATATAGAATACCATTACACGAAAATCACACAAAGTTATCGTAACAAAGGCACGTTCGGTCATATCGAATAAGGACCCAGAGCGTTCTATCTGAGTTTATTTATTTATATATGCGTGAATTGCGCTTGCCAGTGCTCCTTTGTCTGGGTACCTTGGTACTAATATAGCCGGCTTCCTGATCATCACGGTAGTTTTTATTAACGTTTTGTTTTGCCTCATTGCTCAAAAGTATTACCTTTATAATAATAATAATATCAGCCTATACTGCCCACTGCTGGGCAAAGGCCTTCTCTCACAAATCGAGGTGAGAGAGATTAGGTCATACTCCACCACGCGGACCCAGTGCGGATTGGTGGAGGCAGGTTTGTGGCCACCTGCTGTTGGAACTTATCAAGCCGCCTTTAAGGCTTACAAGTCGGCTTAACGACTACCGCATTAAGTGGTAACCGGGACCAACGGCTTAACGTACCTTCCGAAGCACGGAGACGCTCGAACATGAAAATGCCACAAACGGTGACCCATCTCAGGCCAACCGAGTCGAACGCTGCTTAACCTTGGTGATCGGTAAGAACACCGCGGTCGCACAGCGCTACGAGCGCCTTTATAATATAAGCATTTATTCATGCTGGTGTGACATAATATTGTCGAAGTCCGACACAATTATAATTTCCTTGTATCTCTACTTGTAGGAATGCCTATTTTAAGCGTCAAAATTTTTGATCGAAGCTGAGATTCTAACTTAACCAGTCAAAACAACTAAAGTGGAATTTTCTATTGGCTTCGATCAAAACCGATGTTACAACTAAAAGTTACTGATAACTATTTTTAGTCGAAAAAGATGAAATAGAGCGAGACACCGACATTGAAACACGTCCAAAGTTTTCATATTTTCCGCTTTAACACCGTCAAATCATTTAAGCCGAAACCAAACTACGGTAAATACATAAACGAAATACGATCGGACCCAGTACAAAAGTGAGTTTTACGTCCTAATTAAGTAAGTATTTATGGAAATCGATGAAGAAAAATACTGATTTTGTAACGAGGCATTCGAAGAATGATCCCGAATACATAATCGAGATAGCCACGCAAGGCCTACGCACAATTGAACCATAAAATGCTTTGCATACCTAAAAAAAACACGAAACATATGAACAAAGTTAAGTTAGCGTATTACCTTTTGTTATATTATATCTTTAACATAAGAACGTACGGTTGAAAATTGATTGATGGTGATAAAACTGGATGGGACCAACATTTTCGAAGGTGAACAATTTTATTTGCACTTCTGTACTTTCTTTGCAATACTCATGGCAGAGATATGCATTTAAAGGGTTTCCTTGGAACCGCCACGTAAATTAATGAATACAGAGCTTTTTAAATTGCGCAAATGATCCAATGGTTGCGGTAAGTCATCTCTTGCTCGTAAAAGCGGTCGCGACCATCATTGTTCGCTTGAAAAAGAACAGCTTTATTTCTCATTCTTCTGCTTGGTTTGATCCCAATTTTAGTGTCAGGGTTCGCTTCGAGCAAGAATGACGTCACACTATAATTCCCCGATCATATCACTTCAAAACATGACACATATTTGACACAATTAAAAATGTATAAATATACTGCGGTTACTTCCGCTCTAGATACGTATACCACATAGGAGTATTCTGATAGGTACATATGTATTGTATTAAAACAATAACATTAAAATTTAACAGTTCATTATTTGGTTCGGTTTTAATTAAAGTTATGGCTCGTTTTGAATGTAGGCGTATTCTTAAATGCGGACACTTTTTAAACGTTTTTTTAAATAGCCTATTTTGTATTCTACTGTGAGACAAAGGCTTCCCCTTTACCTCCCCACACAAATCGATCTTGGGCCTGTAATATCCATGTATTTCTCACATAAGTATCCAAGTCGTCACGCCATCTTCGTCTCTGCCGACCACGGTTATTTTTACCACGCTAAAAATTGAAGCCTACAAATGTATGTTTAGATAATATTTATTATGTACACAGAAAATAACAAAGTACACAGTTAATATCTATCTATCTATCTATCTATAACCTCACGCCAGATCCCTTGCGGGGTAGGCAGAGAGTACAGAGTTCCAACAGGTTCTTTCCTTACATACCTCTCTGGCTTCCTCGACTCTCATAGTTCGTCACATACACGCTCGCCGGTTACGGAGACTCTTGAATTTTCCTTCAGATAAGACTCGGTTTATTTGGTCGTGGTAAGATAGTCTAGGTCTTCCCCGGTACCTGCATCCTTCCACTTTCACATTGTATATCTGTTTTGTCATTCTTTCCTCTGGCATTCTTTCTATATGCCCGAACCAACAGTTAATATATTAAGTAATTATCGATATTGTTAAATAGAGTGAGACAAAATGTACTTAAACACCTCTGTTTTATCTACAATCCAAATACAAACTGCCTCGTTGGTCTGGTGGCAAAGCGCATCGCTTTGTGATCACGAGGTCCTGGGTTCAAATCCAAGGTCGGACAAATGTAGTTTATCTAACAAAAAATTCCCAGTACGAGTCCGGAGTCTGGAATTGTGCCCGGTATATGGCAATAGGCTCGCCCCCTATTACATGGGACCTAACATTGTCGGCGAAACGTGGGTGTACTCAGTACACCTCTGCCACCCCCTCTGGGGAATACAGGCATGATGGTGTTCAAAATACAAATTTCGAGTATGAGTCTGGAGTTTAGCATTATGGTACAATGCTAAATTCCCATAAATCTATTTATTAAATATATAAACCCCCCTATAAACGCTAACATTGCCGGCAAAAAGTGGGTATACCTGTACAAGAACCTTTGACACCCCCGCTTTATGAATATATGACGCGTAACGGTTTTTATTAAAAAAATACCACATAAAATAATCCTATAAGGACTTTAAATACATAGAGCTGTTAATACCCAATGCCCAAAACACCAGCAGCTAACCAAAATGTCTGCATTGTTAATGTGTTTTTTAACCGTATTTTTTTTTATCCGCGACGTGATTCAGACCCGACTCCGGGTCATATACCCACAAACGTTTGGTACCTCGACATTATTAGCCTTTACAAAAACGTGTTCATGATACTTTACAACATTATAACAAGACGATCACACATCTCAGCGTTAATCATATTTAATTTAATAATTAAATTGAAACTGTAACTGCGTAGAAATAAAGATACATTTTCAGAAATGAGATGTGATTTTTTGCAACATTATTGCAGAATGTCGGCGCTGTAGAGATTTGCGATTTTTAATGTGTGTTTAAAAATGCGTTAAATGAGAGATTTTTTTTAATAATGTGTCTTAATAAGTGTTTATGATACATGACGAGAAATATAATTGCTTGTAATAGTGGTGTAAATTAGTTTAATGTACTTACTGAAAATATAAAGAGCAGGGTGATGCTATTCAGAACAAGATCTTCGGTACTTTTAAGGGATTCACACAGAAATCGTTATCCTAGAAAATTGTAAGTATATGAAACTATCGCTGATAAGAAGGAACATAACAGTTAAACTGATATATCTATGTCTTGGGTCGTGAAACGTGGTCTGAACATTTACAAAGAATAAAAGCCAACTTGTCAAATTTCCCTATTACTATTTACCTTACCTTATTTTTTAATCACTTACGCACAATCTTAATGTACTAGTAAAGTATATTATTTTCTATCCACATTATAATAAAACGTAAGTGATTAGTAATTTAGTATGTACACAACACAATTTAACGTTTGATGTGGCAACATTCCAGGTTTCCATTGCATCAGAATTTACAGCCTTCTTCGCATCGTCACCTAGACCTCTCCTACACGTATAAGCATAAAATTGGCTATGATTATTGCATTCCCGTAAATGTGTGGGTGAATATTATTGGCAGGTCTCCGACACGACAAACCCGAGCCGACCATTCACTAACCGACTTACATACGATCCTTATTTGAGTATTCAAAGCTGCCGGATAGAAGGTCGGTTTTTGTGTGATTATGCGAGTCGTACTATGCATGGGAGGTTTTAGTCCCCTCTGGATGCAGGAAGGCTCCACAAATAAAATATGTGACTTGAAGGCGACGGCGAGGTGCCGTCGAGATGAGGCTGCGCAAGCTGGTGGGAGGGAGACAAAAAGTAAGAATCTTTTAAGAGTGAACGGGACAGAAAGACGCTTGGCTATCTGGAGAAACGCGAGCACCTCATTTA
The DNA here is from genome assembly GCA_905147815.2 of Phalera bucephala. Lineage (NCBI taxonomy): Eukaryota > Metazoa > Arthropoda > Insecta > Lepidoptera > Notodontidae > Phalera > Phalera bucephala. The sequence goes on from LR990612.1 coordinate 17,007,539, forward strand.
ATCGGTACGCGCTTCATTTTGTAGGATAAAAGAAAATTTGCGATGCTTTAGATCCTTCGGTATTATTACGCATGTGGGCGAATGTGGGTACTTTACTGGTATTCCTGCGTTGTCTTTATAGATCCTAAACTGCTAATATTACAAATAACCGTTCACATAATATACATATTTTAGCTAGGAGATAATCATATAGTTTCTATTATAATAACGTATTTCAAGTATCCTAGACTTATAAACTTATTAAAAAATGCTTTTGCCAGTAATTTACATACCAAACTTTAGGCTTAAATTGCGCAGATTGCGCCTACACCAAAGGTCAAATTTATAAACTAGGTTAATTAAGAAGTTAGCCTTTTAAAGGGCGTTTTATGGACTAACCAGATCAAACACTATGTAAAGCAATTTTCTAACATAGGTAGGTAATCATTTAAAATTACTCAATAAGTATTCCCAGGTAGAATGCACTGAGGAACAAAAGAATTCTGGATCTATTTCAGGAATGTTTCATTATCCATACTAATACAATAAAGCTAAAGAGTTCTTTTTTTTTTCGTTTGATTGAAATATCTGGAACTATCAGTCGGATTTCAAAAAATCTTTTTGCATTTAATAGCACAATGCTGCAGAAATTAAAGGCTATTTAAGATCACGCTACGACCCCTAAGAAATGAGCGAAAAGAACAACAAATACGCTTAACGAAAGCGAAGTAATAGCGCGACTGGACGATGACGCTAGATGATTATTTAAAAGACAAAAATACTGGGATAGGGGCTGTTCCAGCTCCACTTGATTGAATATGGACCACATGTTTAGCTATTATTATTTAATATTCCCTCTCTTTCTTCTATTAATTTAGTAAAATGTTTCTTTTTTTTCTCATTTCTTTCTCTGTAAATGAGGGAACCATGTAGCCATTCACATGAATAGTATAATTTGTATAATTTAACTTAGACCTACCTGATAGACCAGCCTACATCGTTCTCCCTTATCCCACAACGAAATGTAAAAGTTAAAAGAAAATGTAAAAATACTATTGTAATAGAGTAACCGTGGAGTTTCTTGCCCTTCTTCTCCACAGGAATGACATTCCGAAGTGGTGGTAGAGTCTTTGTTACTTTTCTGACGATTCATAAATACTGTAATAGTTTACATGAATAAAAAATATTCAGACCGTAGTAACTTCGTGGTAGACGGCGGGTGAATCCGCGGAGTCGGTGGTAGAAGCCCAAAGTAGCAGCAAAACAATTAAAGCACCTTTGGAAAAGTGCAGGCTAATGTTACGTTGAAACATCTAGCTGCCAATAGTTACCCTGGACAGAAAGACCCAGAACCTACGAGAACTGGTATGCCAAATTATAGGTTACTCGTTTCCATTTCTATTAAACTCCTTGGCTACGTCGTCATTGAAATTATTTATTTTACAAATCAAAAGTCTATTTTTCATCACATGAAACCTCTATTTACTACTCGTTAATATTTTACTCTATACAGAGGGCCTATACAAGTTGCAAGCGTTTTGTTTCTATTCTCTGGTCGCAATCGATAGCGCATTGTTTTGGCCATGTGACTTTTCGTTGCAAAATGTCATTCCCATACATTTTTCCGCTTTCTATTAGCGTTAACGACTGTAGATTGTCAACTTGGCTATAGGCGCTGGTTACAAACATGTCTGCTCTAAATTTGTGGACATTCTTTTCTTATTTCATGGCGTTATTACTCAGCACTTTCAACGTTCTTAGTATTAAACGAAAGCAAATTATTTCTTTGAAATGTTCTTGACTACGACGTATCAATAAATTAGTTTAAATGACGATGTCAAGATCCTCGTGAGGGTCTTTGATACTAAATATTGCTATTACATTTGTTCCCAAAGTTTGAGGAAAGGTAAAGGCTTAGCACGAAAAGATTGACGTTAGCGTGACGCTAGCCAGATAGCGTGCTGTCACGTTTATGTTTGTTTAGTAAATTCGTTTACATGGATGGCATATCAATTCGCTAGCGTTACGCTAACGCGAATCGTTTCGTGCTAAGCCCTCTGCTGACGATTAGTTTAAGTTTTGTGACGTGCGTTTATGATCCCTTTTTTTTTTGTATAGACCAACGTAGGTCAGGAACTTGCTAACAATATAGCTGAAGCAAAAAGCCTGACTTTAAGAAAAGAAAATGTATTACTATGCACATACTTAATACAACTTCGTAACCGGCGAGCGTGTATGAGACGAACTATGAGAGTGGAGGAAGCCAGAGAGGTATGTAAGGAAAGAACCTGTTGGAACTCTGTACTCTCTGCCTACTCCGCAAGGGATCTGGCGTGATGACATAGACAAATACATGATGATAATTTTTTGAAAAAAAAAGCGGATATATTGTAGTACAAACTGAAGCCTAAGGTCTTTCGGTTTAGTTATTTAACTAAAGGTAAACAATGAAAACTATTAATATATTAAATATAGCAATAAATTGAACGTCATCGTTGTCCTTTAATTTAGGTGAAACCTATTATTAAACATAGTGATATTGAAAAAAATATTATTTATTATTTGTTTACATAACCTTACGTACCGAAACCAACAGACCGTAGTTAAATGTAGCAAAATATGAAGCAGTTATAGAAAAATCCAAACAAAAAAAAATATTAATGTAAAATTTTAGAGTGTTCTATAGTTTAAAGCGTTTACAAACAAATGTAACTTATTGCCAGATGCCGACGCGACGGCACGGCGCAGGTTACATTATTGTCATAAACCCACACTTGGCTGACCGGCGCGCGTATTACCCGACCGAATGCGAACACGAGGAAACCGCGTTAAATGACCGTTAAATCAACCGCAACCGCTATAAGCCGGGTGATACATAATCATACTTACCTACTGAGAAAATTATACGCGTCTAGTATAGTATCTCCGTTTCGATGGATCATTTCTTTCGGGCTTTCTTCGACTTTCAAATGTTAATACAGACATTTTGTTGGGGACCTGAATTTTGATTTTGTTAGTTTGTGGGTCATTTTTTATTCTGATAATTGGATAACTAAATTGATTGCTAGTAAATGTTGGTTTTACTATTTAATTAGATAGGAATGAAAGGGGAACGGAGCAAATAGATTGTTGAATATCTTAAATAGAAGACATAAGCTACTTTTAATTTTTAAATTTTACTAAAGTTATATGGAGCTTTGAATTTTACTGTAACCTTGAATTATAAGAGTTTACATTTAAATATTATGCTTCATTTTTACATCAAGATTTCCCACTCGATGTTCGGGCCTATGATTTCGTCATTTCCAAAAAAGTATATAATTATAGTTGTAAATACCCACATAATGTTATAAATAAACATCTTACCGTCTCACAGAAGCTGTACTAAAAATTAATACACACTTAATTACAGACCAATTATGAGGTGGTAATTACTGTAAGGTGGTCTGCATTCCGGTGCGCCGGCGCATAGACGCGGCACTATTAGAGCGGGCAATGCGAAGCCTGTTGCTCTTTTCGTTTTGTGTACTTGTGTTTTACTTTAGTTTTTTTTGTTGAATAGTATATTTGGTGTTCAAAATTCATGATCGGATCAATTTATTATATATACACTTTCGGTTAAGCAACGTCTAACCCCACAGTACGAGCGCTTATTCAGCGCGTCTTTTGTAAAGCACTGGAATAAAACAAACGACGGACGGTTTAGCGCAGTGGTTAAGAGCTTAAGCCGCTCCGCCCACTGTGTCTAATAGTCGCGGGTTCGATTCACGCACGGGACAAATCTTTGTGTGATCCACAATTAACAAACGCACCCACGATACAGGAATAAATCCTAGTGTGGGGCTAAGTTTTATACAAAAAAAAAATGAATAACGATACATTTTGCAAAACGCTTAAAAAACGCGCGTTTGTAAAGCGTCCGTGGAAAACCGGGCTTAAAACGATAAATTTAAAAAAAATTCCTCTATATTTTTTTAAACTTATCGTTAAATACAGATACATGGATTACACCATGGAACTGATCAATATTCAACCTGTATCTACCTACACACTGCTGTAGAGTAAGTGATTACGAAAATAATATGTTGACTATCTTTATACTTGATATGAGAGTGGAGGAAGCCAGAGAGGTATGTAAGGAAAGAACCTGTTGGAACTCTGTACTCTCTGCCTACCCCGCGAGGGAGCTGGCGTGATGATATAGATAGATAGATAGATCTTAATACTTTTTATTTTGCTAATAACCTTTGCCTTTTGTGATCTATTTTATGATTTTAATTTAATCTATTTGGCATCAAATTTCATTTGTCGTATTATATCAAATTAATGGTATATTGTTAAGTTTTGTCTCTGTGAACCATTTATCATAGAAATATAAAATTTAGGTCTACAGCTCAAAAGAGTATTACTATTAGAAATAACAAATTATGAATGCATAAAATGCAAACGCCAGCCAATCAACCCATTCCGTAGTACTCGTGTAGCTTTATTCGTAAAAACATATACACAACTTATTATATTATTTCCACATAATGTTATTGCAACAACTGTTTTTCGGTTATCCGCCAAATAAAGGGTTCGTATGTTGAACAAAGAGGCCGGATCAATGGTACGGATGCATGCTAATGTGGGATAAATACCAACACACACCGCGGTGGCTACCCACGCACACAGCCGCGCCGACGACACGTGCACACTCGTATGTGTGTTCCGGTACACGCACACTACCGCACCTCGCGTTAGGGTTGAACTCGTAAACATATTTGTAATTTTGCAAGGCAGTGGAAAATTGTTTAGGTAATCTAGTGTGGACCTTTATTGTTATTTTGGTTGTACGTAACTGTACGGTACGTAAATAAGTAGTGTGATGGTGGAATGATATTTAAGTGAGATGAGGTATAAGTAAATTGATTAAATGAGCACATTAAAAGGTTATTTTTACTCAGACAGAAATGAAACTTACAAATTTTTTTGTTAAAAGTAAGGAAAAGCTTTCTATAATCAAGACAAAAAGTTTGACGAATAATATTAAAGCAGATGTATTGGCTAATGATTTCTACCTCCCTTCAATCCTTCAGATCCAATGCTCCTCTTACCTAGATGTAAGTCAATTGCCACCTTACCATGATGTTATAATTGAGGATAAATATTTTTATTCTCTAAGCCACGTCGATGTAAAATATATTATTTTCTCTATTAAAAAATTATGAAGAAAATCTCGATATCACGAAAATATGTCACTTACATAATCACGTCCTAGAAGATTGTTTACTGGAACTTGCAACATGCCCTTGTCTAATATTGTCACAAGATTTTCCTCATCTCATGTCATCGTTTCGTATTACTCAATGTGACATTGAAATGTCTATTTATAACTTTAATTCATTGTTCTATAAATAACATATTAACTCGCTTTTTAACACCTTTAATTATTGTATTTAAAAAAACGTATCGCCACGCTCGCATTTAGGGTTTGGTCAAATAGCCGACGGAGCGCGACGGGTGCGCGACAGAAGCGCTTGGCAACGTTCGGTCGTGACGTTTGCCGTCGCGTCTCCTGTACATTTCAGTACATTACAACTCCCCAAGCTGCGCCACCGTCACGCTCCCGTCGCGCAACGTCGGCTATGTGGCGAAACCTTTATTCCTGTGTTTTAGGTGCGTTTACAAACATGAAAATTTACATACACAAATACTCAGACCGAAACAAGTAATTGCGCGGGAATCGAACCCGCATCTATTGGCCCCAATGAGCGGAGCGACTTAAGCTCTTAACCACTGCGTCAAATCGTCCGTCGAATTAAGAGGTTGTTAAAAAATATTTGGTTATTTTATAGCTGTTTCATTGTTGATTAGTTTATTTTATTAGCTCCATTGACAGCCCTAATGAGTGACATGCAAAGTAGATTACATGAATGCAACTGTTTTGACAAATGTAACAAATATAATCAACAATAATAAATGTTTAACATCGTAAATAACTTGTCTCTATGCAAGCAATTTATCGCCAAATTAAAGACCTATTATCATAAAAAAAACTAATTAGTCCAGATGTAGATGACACAAGCTACGTTTGAAATTTTGTATAGGACATATGGCAAACGCGCCACGCGATCAGTATGTCAGGTGGCCACACGAGATAACCTATTTAAACATCATCCATTACCGACAAAAAAGCTGTACTGAAATTATAAAATCACACAATATCATCAATGTAAAATGAATAATGAATATAGTGGTGCATGTTTTATGAACACGTGCGGAGAGCTTAGTACGAACAGATTGACGATAGCGTACCGTTATCGAATTGATATTCCATTCCTCTCACACTACACATTAACGAAATAACGATGAAAGTGACAGTATGCTTTCTCTACAAAATTGCAATACCGTCAAATGGTTTATGCTTTAGAGGGCTTAGCACAATAACTTTGTAACTAGCGCGACGGTAGCGAGTAATCGTACTGTCACGTTTATGTTTATTCAGTAATTTCGTAGTGTGACAAGGACGGCATATCAGCTCACTAGCGTCACGCTAACGTCAATCTTTTCGTGTTAAGCTCTCAGTTTAGCAACACACGTCGCCAACCTTGCAGATTTACTTTTTTCTTTGTTTTTGAGGACGCACATTGCCATTTAACAGCATCAAAGTTAAGGTCCTCTCGTCATTCTTTTTTTGCGAGAGGACTTAAGGTTGATAAGTGCCTTTTTATTTTTATTATAACCTTGATAGAGCGGCAAGGGTAAAGTAACAAAAATGCACGCTCGTTTTATTTGCTTGAAAGCCTATTTTACTTACAATAATATATTATGCTGATATAAAATATTGTTAAAGTGAAACGTGTTTAGTTGATGATGAACCCTACTTCTTCTTTAATTTATGGCTCCACACTAATTTTAAGTGTATTTTGCCAGTGTCCAATAAGATATATAATCGTGTTTGTTTAAATTAATTCTACTCCCCGATGAACTTAATGGCAACGATGATAATGAAATTAATGAAGTACCTCACCCTGGATAGTAAAGCGGTGGATACTTTACATACCAATTGCAACGGCCGTTTTGAGGGAAGTCGAAAAAGAACGTTTTATGACGTTGTTATAATTACCCTAACTCATGCACATATAAGAATACATAATGGTTAATATTCCACCAACATTACACATTATTCGAAATAACACAGGTATTGGACATTAAAACGAATTGACGGCATCAGTCTTCAACTTCCCGTTAAAAAAACGAACCTGCTTTAAAGGATGATACCTTTAATTCCGGGCAATTGACACTCAAATATAACCAATCGTTGTGCAGAGATAAAAAAAATATTTTGTACTGTTAGCATAATAATACCTAATTGTGTCTTCAAAGTCTTTGGGATATAGTGTGTGTGTGTGTGTGTAGTGTAGTGGCGATCTTATTTAAAGTTCTTTTCAGTACAGTGATTTAGTCCAGATGACGATTGACGATTTAGTCCTGTAGTTAAAGAGCTTAAGCCGCTGCGCCCACTGGATTGAGTAGCCGCAGGTTCGATTCCCGTACGTGATAAATCTTTGTGTGATTGACAGATATATGATTAAATCCTGGGTCTGTCTGTGAATTTCATAATTGGAAATACAACTACCTCACAGGAATCCCTAGTGAGTGGCTACGTTTTTTGATAACAAAAGAAATTAAAATATAAAGAAATATAAAATGTATGAAGAGATGTATGAACGTAGATGAAGCGAAAGAAGTGTGTTAGAATCTTAGTGTGTGGCAAACTGTAGTCTCTGCCTACCCCAGTGGGATAAAAGCGTGAGTGTATGTATGTAAGAAATATCATAGGTACATAAGAAGTGCAGCATCAATTAAGCAAGTTGACAGGAGCTTTATTAACATACATATGTGCCTGTACTATGATACTGATTATACTTATTTTTTTCGGACTGAGTACTACTTTTGAGCAGCAAATAGACTTTTAATTCACCGAATGCCATTGGGTAAATTCTACAATTAGCTCAAAATACCTAACATAAGTCATAGGATAGATGCAAACAGTGGCTCAGATTTATGAAAACGTGGTTATTTACTAACACTAAAGCGACTTTTATAATCACGAAATATATGACAAATTTACCTAATTATGTACACTATATTACACAATTGACTAACTAATAATATTATAAATGTATGCATTATATACATTACATAACCTTATTGGCCCTTACCTCCATCATATTTTCCATACAATGCACGGTCCGCGAGACAATAACGATTGCAGGGCCCTTATTCGTATACCAATCAAATACTCCGCGCCGGGATACGAAAACTTCGTGAAATTATCGTGTTATGGTATTCTAGTGGCGTACAGAATCGTTATCATCTACCGAAAGACTTCCACAGCAGTATAAAGGCTCCTGTTACCGCGTGGTCCAACTCCTTAGTCCGATCGATCGTACACACGAACTTTGTTTTCCTATTGGTCCGATTAAAGAATCGGACTGTGAGGACTATAAATTATTTAGAACACAGTCCGATCTATCGGAACAAGTAAACTTTTTATTCCTAGTGGTCCGATTAAAGAATCGGACTGAAGACTATCGTTATTTTAGAACTGCTTATTTTGGGTCTTATTAGAAAAAAAAAAATTTTGACGGGCGATTTAGCGCAGTGGTTAAGAGCTTAAGCCAATCCACCTAGTGTCTAATAGTCGCGGGTTCGATTTCGGCACGGGACAAATCTTTGTATGATCCAATATTATTTGTTCCGGTCTGGGTATTTGTGGATGTGAATTTGCATGTTTGTAAACGCACCCACGGCACAGGAATAAATTCTAGTGTGGGGCCGAGTTATTATTAAAAAAGAACTTTAAGGAATTTAAAGGACCACGACTTCTTGTTTGTACAATAAACTTGAAATAAGGATTTTTTAAATAAGTGATTTTCATTTATAAAACTTATTAGTTATTATACTTTCTCGGTCTGATTTTAGGTACTCACATTTACTCGTGGTCCGATGATTCGCACCATAAATACTTGAGGTAGGACGACGCGTTCACAGTGTGTGTGTGTGTGCGAATGATCTACGCTTTGGCCGCAGGGCTTTTACAGCTTTACTGGCCAAGAGGGCGAGCGTGCAACCACTACGCTCGATCCAGAAGGCCAAGGGGGCAACTAGCTCAACGGCGCCTCAAGGAGGAACGGCCTCGGCTTGTGCAGTCGCTATGGCCGGGCAGCCGGCCAGCGGGCAAGGGATTCTTCGATCTCGCCGGCTAGGTTAGTGTCTGATCCTGTTTGCGGTATCTGTATCCGAAAGAAGAGATGTAAGGGCATCGGAAACGTTGTAAGGGCATCGGGAGTTTCACAGGGACTATAACGTCCTCCAATGATTAGATGAAGGTACAGGATACCATTTTTGGATAGGATTAATTCATGTGTCGTGGGTGCGTTTACAAACATGAAAATTCACATACACAAACACCCAGACCGAAACAAATAATTGTAGGTCACACAAAGATTAGTCCCGTGCGGAAATCGAAACCGCGATCGCTGCGCCAAATCATCCGTCAATCACACAATTATTTCAGACAGATATAGTAACGCGTCGCGTTTTGTAATAACGAATAAAGTTCTGGCGACACTGGTCAATGTGCAAAACAATAAATAGCTGCCCCGGCGCCACTCCTAATTTTCTATGCCTCAGGCGCGTTGCAACAGATCCCGAGTGTCGATTCCGTATTCCCTGGGAGTGCGGGGTCACCGCGTTCTCTGCCCACTTCGAGGCCACAACTATTGGTTTAACTATTGGCTAGGCTTACGACATCGTACACGAATCGAGATGACTGAAAATATTAGGACAACAGCGCTTTCGATTTACCCAAAAGCTCCTCTCTGGATAGTTTCAAGAGACGAATCAGAGAACATTTCGTATCTGTTGTCTAAACCTTAGCCCTTGGTTAATCGTCTTGCTTTACTTTCTGCATTAGGTATAAGTCTGCAAACATAACGGCGATTCGTAAGGAATTTCAGCAACCGCCCAAAACCAATATTGCGAAGCTCTAAAATGAATATTCTACATAAAATATTATACTCTTCGTGGTCGCTCATTTAGACTCTGTCAGATTGTTCGCCGATGCTCAGGTAGACTGGTTTTACGCAACTATGCGAAAACGGTGTGCCTCCTTAATGCGCAGGGTATGAGCCAGCTCCAACAGCGTTCTAAATATGATAGCCAGTAGATTAGACTGCATTACGTGTATATGGAAGCCGCTGCTGCGCTATCTCACATGGGATACAGCCATAATGGTACTTAAGAACAGGTAGTACTAACGTCTTAAGTCTGCTAATCTATATGTGAGTCGAAGTTACTTGAATAAAAAAGTTTCTATTCTATTGTGCCCAAAATAACTCGATAAGTATATCATCATTGATCGACCAACGTAGCGAGTCAACTCGACAGTGAGAAAGAAAGCATGAACTCATAGTTAGGGTACGGGAGCCAAACCAGTTTCAACATTTCAATATCAAACTATAAATATTGGCCCCGCATTATAATTTACTATTTATTCGTTATATATCTTTTGAGTAAAATACGTAGAACGTTTTTGTTCGACGGTCAAAGTCTATGGTCACATTTTACGCTAGACGCGGAATTAAAGAGTCAAATGATTTAAATAAATTACGTCGCAATTACTGAGTTGGTACAGGTTGCTAAAGATGAGGCAAAGTCCAGTAAATATTGTAATAATCTTGGAAAAGATTATCTGTAGAGATACTGTCATTATATGCCGGTAACTTGCTGGAGTACCTAACGCCGCATCGCAGTGACAAATATCGCAGTAATTTAAAATGTACAAGATACCATTTATTTAGAGATTACAAATACCGTCACGCCTATATTCCTCGAACGGGGGTGGCAGAGTTGTGCATGGGTACACCCGCTTTTCGCTAACGATTTTAGGTTATATAATAGAAAGAAAGAAATGAAGAGAAGAAAAAAATGTTCATTTGCAACGCGTTAGTACATATACAACTTGAAACGACAAAAACTTGAATATATTTAATTTCTTACATTGTTACAGAACGGTCCCGAACTCAGCATAATGCTGGAAGTCTTCAACACCAACCAGCGCTGGTCTTCCGTCGGCCGGTGACGTCACACACGTTTACAAAAAAAAAGCTAAGAGAAAGTCAAGTCAATAGGAGGCGAACCTGTTGCCACACAATTCCACACTTAATACTCATAATGGGAATTATTTGATAGAAAAACTACACTTCATCCCATATCGAATTCGAACCTCGTGGTCGTTACGCGTATCATACGCAGCTAGAACTAGAAATACATTAAAAAAACGCCGTCACGTCTACATTCCTCACACGGTGGTGGTAGGGGTGTAATGTACACCCACATTTAGCTGACTGTTAGGTCCCATGTAATAGAGGACGAGATTATTGCAATTATATAGTTGACGGACGATTTCGCGCAGAGATTAAGAGCCGCGGTTTCAATTCCCGCACGAGACAAATCTTTGTGTAACCCACAATTATTTGTTTCAGTCTGGGTATTTGTGTACGTGATTTTCATGTTTGTAAACGCACTCACGACACAGAATTAAATCCTAGGGTGAGGCTACATCTTGTAAGGAAAAACACAATATACCGGGCACACTCCAGACTTCAGTCTCATAATAGGAATATTTATATAGAAAACCTACACTTCTACACTTTGTCCCAGAACCTCGTGATCGTTACGTGTATCATATGCCAATAAACCAAAGATAATACAGAGAAAAAGGTATTAAAAACATAAATAACTTTACCAACAATGCACTATTATATTCCAAATCAAATTCTCAACCACTAAGATAATATTAAGAAGAAATCTAATTGACAGCACGAAATAGGCATTTGAATTTTAAAAAAAGTATTTTAGAAAGTTGGCCATCGGAGTTTTGATTTGAACAGTTATAAAAGAGATATTGTTTATACTAAATAATATTGGTTACGTACGGAAGTGTGCTATGAAAGTAAGTCGGATTCGATTAGCGTGTGTTGACTGATTACATACACACGCCATTAAAATATCGGTTCTTCCTTGCTTTGAATTCCAAACAACATATGGTTATTAGTTAGAGAAGAGAATAGTAGGTTAGTTGGCGTCATTTTTTTTCTTGTTAAACATCGGATTTGTTTGTCCAAAGTATCTACCTATACATCGTTTTGTAGTGACATTTTAAGATCATTTTAAGACCGATGGTAATTGGAAAAATGCTACCTTCCTAACCAATTTATTTTGGTATTACATAATTTTCGAATAATGTTGAGTTAACGAAGATTTCCTCCCAGAAAATACTTTTTGCACCGACTGCTACGTTGGTATGGCTGGCAATCATTAGGTCCTGTGTTTGATTGGAGTTACTCTATCGAAAAGTTGTTGGATCCAGAATCTCGTATTGTGTCTTGTCCAATGGTAATATGTCGCCTTCTTTAACAATAAGACCTAAGTGCGCAGAAACAAAATAAGACAAACTAGAAAAAATTAAAAACAATGTCACGCCTATATTCCCCAAGCGGGGTGGCAAAGGTGTACTGAGTACACCCACTTTTCGCCGACGATGTTAGGTCTCATGTAATAGGGGGCGTGCCGTGCCATATACCGGGCATAACTCCGGATTTCGGACTCATACTGAAAAGTTTAGTTTAGAAAAACTACATTTGTCCGAACTAGGATTTGAACCAAGGATCTCTTGTTCACAAAACGATGCGCTATGCCACTAGACCAACGAGGCAATCAGACCAACAAGACAGTCCAGAGACCAGCGATGAAAAATTCAGTTATTAAATTTTCACAGTTTAGATCTAAAATTCCGCATACAGATATTTTTAAAGAATTTAGAATGTAAAATTATATAAGCAACAAAAAGGTGAAATAAAATATGACAGGCGATTTCTTACACAAGTTATCGTGTAAACGAAACAACGCGCTTCCCAAAAAGTGATCTCCACAACCGGAATTAAAGCATTAGGTACCGCTAATTTTCTCATACACTCATTCACAGTCGCAATGAGTGTGCTAGAATCGATCAGGTACTAACTAATCATCTGTATCAATACACTGATTAATAATAAATGAACGTTTGTAGGTTGTGTACAACTCTCTCTCAGACTAATGTAGCGATAATAGCAATAAGAATGTTGATTTTATTGAACTATCTTTGAGTTTCCGAACTTGGATGTTATATATTTTTAATTGTAATTACTAATAATATAAAAGTAGCGCTGATGTCGCTGTGCTGCGTTCAATATTTATAAACTATATTTTTAATTTAAATCCGTTACTAATTTCCCAGAAGCGCCATCTAGCGGAAAGCAATAGAATCATTTTTATTATATTTTGATACTTTCATGGGCTTGTTTTTAAGAAAGAATTGTATTTTTTTAAGTTCTTCGTTTGTTATATATATTTTACATAAAGTCTATTTTGAACTTAAATAATATTGCAAAATATTATTGAAGCGCCAGCATTAAATCGATGAATGAATATACGAGACGACATGGGCTGACATCCTTATGCGGCGTCTTATCGTTACCATTAGGTGACAATTCCGTATTGTTAAGCATAGTAGTTAATAAGATTGTTAATTATTGATTGATTTAAATCTTGACACCTAAATAATCTATACACAATTCCGCTCGCTCATTTCTCAATCTCAGAACTAATCCGGAGCATAAAACAAATGGCTACGCACTGCCTAATGACGATCGAGGAAAAAACATTCCGTGGAGTTCGTCAACGTTCAACAATGACAAATGTAAAGAGTTGGGAACCACAATGGTAAGTCGCCGGTCGCCGTGTCCACGATTCGATAATAGTGAATAAACACGGCGATGAGTTATCGACGCGATCTGGGGTCGTCGCCCGCGGTACCGTTCCACTTGCCCCTGAACGCGACGAAACTGGCGCCTTTGATGTTAGTTGGTAAGGGGTTTTGGATGCGGTATTTGGATTGTTGATGAATGTAATGGAACTTAAGAGTCGTGTCGGGGCGCAGTGACCAATATGACAGATGTGCAAGAGGTTTGATTGCCAAATTTTCAAAACGAACGAGTGTCAAATGTGTGACTGTTCATATAGTGAACCATTTAATTGGACTCTCTGATTGGAGAAGGTGAAAAAGTAGTAGGTGTTCAAATACGCCTCTTATAGGTTTAAAAATAAATTACTGAAGAAACACAGAATTAAATAATACTGTTAGATACGCTCAATAAAAGAGCGATTAGTTTGACCGTAACAATTTGTGATTTTTTAATTTCACTTTATTTTAGGTTATACTTTGCAAACGTTATATCCGTTACTTGCACAATAACGAATATACATATTTATGTGTATACCTAATATAACAACAAGGAATTATCGAAATTGCATATGATTGTTATTGGTCTGTACATATCTCTAAAAACAAATAAATAAATAAAAAATGATGACTCCTTTGATATTATGAGTAATGCATCATGCTTAAATGAAATTACACAAACCCATATTTCCAAAAATTATAATACTTATAATATTAATTACCTTTTATCTGAAAGAAACTATTGCCTTGCTCTGTGAACCAAAGAAACGACATTAAAAGTATATTTCTTGGGAAACCTATTATTGTTCTCTCTTGCATAAATTCTCACATCCCATTTATTGACATCCGTTTTTCTTTTTTAAACAGACATACCATAAATCATAACATAAAGTTCCTCTTCAATGACTGTAAAATATTAAACTTTCGCCGAGTTCGGCAGATAGAAAATACATTTTCTTATGTGCAGAGTCCAAGCACCGCATCCATTCGATACCGTTGCTTAACTCCAATTTTTTACTATTAACGTTCATAGCAGAATTCCGACGTGACTATTCCGCTAATCAAATTTTGTAACTGCGGTATTGTAACCATTACTTTTTTCAGCCAGTACCATCAATTATTTATTACCGTTAAGTGCCTATAGATTGTTGCCTCGAAGTTCGGTTGTTCAACTTTAAATAATACTATAAAACTACTAGCTGACCCGACAGAAGTCTTGTCTAAATACACATAGGTATAGCAGACCCTCCAAAACAGCGCCACCTACCGGGTCTAACTGTAGCTAAGAACCATCCAGGTGAACCCACAAGTACAAAACATACGAGAAGGATTGAAATTAAATTAAAAGAAAAGAATGAGCACTAAGGTAACATTATGTGTATATGCTATGCTCTGCTCTGTGAGTGGTAATTATTAGGAGCCATTATTGACCCAGGGCTTTTTTTTTGGGACTAAGCCCGCCACTTATTCTCACCATTGTAACTCCTGTAAGCCAGAATCCACAATGGTCTCCTTAGATGACGCCAAGGTGTGAACCTTGCGGGACACCGAGAAGCACTTTAATTGTCTTGGAACCCGCAAAAAAATTAATTAGAAAGAAAAACAGGAGGAGTAGGAAAAATAAAAATTCCACTTCCCTCACTTGCAAAGGGGAAGACACAAAAAGAAAAAATTAGCGGATCAGCCATAGAGAAGGAGACTACAACTAGTATAAGCCCAGTTGTAAAGCACCACGGTCACGAAAAAATAGCAACAGGGCCTATTTGTGAGCCTCATGTTTGATTCCAGTAAAAGGTATGGCAAAAACGCTTGAACACACGGAAATTATCCCGAGTTTCTACAAGATCCGTGTAGTAGATTACCCCAGATCTATTTCGCAGACTGTTTAACATAATGGTACGCTCTTTGTGCCAATGACCCAGGGCTGGGAAAAGCCCTCCCTCTAATTTTTCTGCTCTCATCTAATAGTTGCTTCGTCAGGTTGGTCTCTTAAAGAGGTGTCCAGTTCATCCCGAAATCTCCAATTTTATCTGTCAGGATGACTTTTTATATTTCAAACTTAAAAGTACCTACTTCTATAATAACAAAGACGCACAAAATAATCTTAATATTGTGAAAGCGGGAAGCGACTATAATATTTATTTCTCTAGATGTAGCCTTATAAATCTCTCTGGTTTCTTACATTCTTATAGGTCGCCTCATACAAGCTTGCCGGTTACGGAGACTTAACTTAGCCTTCTGATAAGACACGGTATATTTGGTCATGGTCATTTATAGTCTAGGTCTTCCCCGGTACTTATAACCTTCCAATTTCTGTAATTTTCTTTATAACGTTTATATATGTAACGCTCATAATTGTTTCTCGTCACCGTTACGACTTATGGCCAGTTTCAATATTCAATTCAACTTACTGTCAGTAGAATTTTGACATATATTCCGTTGTAGCGTGTAGTATTATGCTATGTAAGCATTAATTGTATAAGAGTCATGTAGAACAGACATTAAACGATACTTGAAGTAAGCGGACGTGTTTGTCTCATTGTCTCCCAATACCACCAAAAAGTACAACGCTATATGGCGACCCTGCCAGGATTGCCTTTAGGCAGTTCTGTGCTAGAGTTTTATTAAGTGAAGAGACGTTTGAGGCTCTAGATTTTAATGAAAAGGCGTTATGCATTGAAAAATACTACACCGTACAAAATATGTCAAATATCCATCGTATCGTAGTACGCAAATCAATCCTTGAGTTATATATTGACCGTTAACCGACCGGTAACGGTAATACATGTTGTGGACAAAATCACGAATATAAAAAAAAACTTTAAAAGAATACGAGGGTTAGTAAGTAATATTAGAAATTGTGTTGTTTAAATGTTTGTGTGAATCTTAAATAATATTTCATTCTGGTTTTATATAATAAACTTGATAGAAGTTCTCGGTAGGCGATGACGTGTGAGGTTGCGTATTAGGTATTTATCATCGCGCATAAACTTAAAAGCAAAACATTCAAACAAACTCAAAAGTAAGTTTGATGGTAAGATAACTTATTAGAAACGCGGTCAATTATTATCTAGTCGTTAATGTTTCAATGCTGGGCAAAGGTCTTCCATCTATCGTTCCCATTCAACTCTATTTGGGGCACTATTGAGAGCCACTTGTTTAAAAAGGTATTCAATTTCTTCCTTTGTTTTTATAAAAACTACATTTATTAAAAGTCTACAATTAAATCAAAATAAAACAAAAGCAGCACGAAACACTAACGCTAATTATAAATCTAAATCTTGTCCGCCTGGTATGGTGGCAAAAGCGATGCTTGCATGCCTCGCTGAACAGCAAAGCTAATTTTCTTCGCGAGGAATAAGCCAGCCCTCTTGTCACCTGTAGAGGCAATCAATTAGGGTGTTATAGATTTTATAAAACTTTTTGCGCAGTTACTCCATGGGCCGTTTCCACCGCAAACGGCACAAAAATGTAGTCTCTACTAATAGATACATACTTGTGCCGCTTGCCCAGATCCGCCTTCTCAGCCGCAGCTCCCGCCTTAGACACTGATTCCCTGAGGTGGGACGGAGCCAATGTATCAACGCATATGGCATGCCACACAAAGGCCCGCCCTCGATCCTAGGGGATCAGTGACATGCCATCGGGTCTCTTGCTAACATCACGGAGCATGCCTACCAGTTCCAAGACTGTAGAAACGTTGATGGTGGCAAGAGTCCTTTTAATAATATCATTTAAGGAACTGTGGCGGGAAAACCTGCCGGCATCTTTGCGGCATGAAAGACCGTGGAGACCTGACCGGTCTACCTCCACTCCACACGGACATATGTGTTCGCTCCTCCATCTCCTCCTGAGGCTATTGCGACATTATTTTTTATCTCTCTGTCTATACCATCACGCCAGATCCCTCGCGGGGTAGGCAGAGAGTACAGAGTTACCACAGGTTATTTCCTTACACACCTCTCTGGCTTCCTCCACTCTCATAGTTCGTCTCATACACGCTCGCCGGTTACGGAGACTTTTGATTTGTCTTTCAGATAAGACTCGGTCTATTTGGGCATGATAGGTTAGTCTAGGTCTTACCCGGTACCTGCATCCTTCCACTTTCATTGACATTCTTTCTTCTGACATTTTTTCTGTATGCCCGACCCAACGGAGCATACCCTATTTTTACTGCATTATTTATTAATTAACTTGGTCGTAAAATATCGTGGTTTTTATACCCCAATCAGAGACAGAAATACGCAGGTCGCCGATACTTAAAGTACAATGGTATCTCTGATCCTAGTAATACTAAGATAAAAAATATATCTAAGCACCATCACGCCTATATTTTCCAAGCAAAGATGGCAATTCCTACTAAGTTGTATAAATATAATTAAATTTGTTCATAACTTGTGCATGTATTGACGGGTTGATGATACTGCTAGAGTACCGTCGTGTTTACCCTTAAGCGTGTGCTGTTAAACTATAGTTAGCCTATATAACTATAGAGCCTATGATCCAGTTGAAGCTATAGTATTTTTTATTACTTACATTAGTAAGTAATAAAAAAATGCCACGGTTTATTGACCTACTACTGTAGTATTAAACCGAGATTTATTTAAAACAAATTATTAAAAAAATAATATTTAACATCCTAAGTTTGGACATTATCATCATGGAGCAATGGGCTCACCAACTATTAAAAGTCCTATTAGTGTCTCCGATCAGCAGGTATATTTATTTATGTTTAATTTGAAAATTACAATCCGATGCTAATAGGTGCCCTAAAACAAGCTATCCTATTCTATCCTATTCATCGTAATCCTGGTCAGTGCTGATTAAAATCCATGTGTATGTGTTGTGCTTAAATATTTTAGCCTGGTAAAGAAGATAATCTCAAGAATTAAACTCTGTCCCCTCAGGTTCTAAAATTAGGTCGCAAAACGTCGTTCGCGCTCATTTATCGTACTCAATACCTAGTTGGTAACTTGTATATATCAGATCTGCTGTCTAGGGTTCAAAACAAGTGACGTCCAAATGAAGGAACGATCCCGAGAGAGACTGTGGTGTCAATGGTTCCACATCGCCACGAGCACCAAGAGTGTACGGGGAACCATGATTGTTTTGCAGAACACGTCCTTCATTATACGAGCCACCAGAGTGAGGTACCAGTACGTTTCGTTTGGAGACCTTGGATCTTCTCTACGGTGTAAAAAAAGACCATCGCGAGACATTTTTAGCATAGTAAATAGTTCCATATACCCTAATAGTTCCCACATAGAACTGGAAAACGTTCGAATATTTTATGACCCTTATGAAAAATTAAACGTATTGGTATACTCCGACACCTAAAAATGTAATGACTTCGAAGAAAAAAGAAAGCGGCTGTCAAAATTAGTTAAAGAATACTTTTAAATAAAAATGGTGGCGATATTTTTGTGCGCAGGCTAAAGTAAGTGGGCAAACGGCACAAGCCGTAACTTTACGGTTAGTTCAATCAGATGACGCTTGCGCGCGCGCAACGCGGAAATCAATTGGAGTTCCCTTTATCATTTATGGTTTGTGGACCCCTGGGCGTCACGGATTTCTTACACAACCGAGATGGACCGAGATCATCACGGGTTATTTATATTTGTATTCCAATCGTTTTTAGTAAGTTAGAAACTCATTATAAATGCTATACATGCTATTCGTACACATAAAAATAACATAAAAAATGTGTTTTGTAATTTCTCGTTTGGAATTATGTGAAGTGTATATCGGTAACTTGGGGAATGTGTCGAAAAATATTAGGTTCTTAGATATCTTAATAGATATTTGTAACTATGAAATATTTGTGCAAAATGTTTGTTCCACATCTAGATTTTAGGTAGTCGATCATGTTACCAGCATGCTTAAAATTTGGTTTAAGCTAGGTAATGGTTGATTGTGTCTTTTACACACTGGGGATTAAATTAATTTACCGTGGATATATTTACAAATGTGATATTTACAAAACACCCAACTAAATAACTTCTTGGCCACAAAAAATTATTTCGTGTAGGAATCGAACCCGCGCCTACAAAATCCAGTAAGTGGAGTGGTCTACGCTTTTAATACTAGACAAAGAAAATAAAGTCAATGATACAATTAAATATTTATTAATTTTTTAACAAGTAATCACAAATAAATTAATGAGCACTATTTTTAATTACCCGGTCAGACCAACAATGGCGGTTATAAAAGCCATAAACGTCACGATCTTGGCGTCCCATGGAGCACGGGGCAGATCTGTTAACGAGAACGAAACACGTCCTAGTGCTACTGTCATAGATTAGTTAAACGCAGATAGGTACAGTTGGAACTTCCGGGAATTTACGTTTTGGTGTCCTCACAAAAACAGGACTTAATGGCTGCCTTCGATAATGCAGTTATAATGCAGTTAGTTTGGCTTCGTTCTGGCGCATTTTCATGTAATAATAGCATGTTTGCCGTCGACTCGACATGAAGAAGATGCATATTAGTTCATATTTGAAGGAAATAGATTTAAAACACTTTGCACTTAACACAAAGTTAAGAAAATTTAAACAAAATTCAAATGAAATAAAATTTATATAGACATACGTACATGTAACATCTTTTAAAAATGGATCAGTTCAGGCTGAATTTACGACTATTTTTATAGTTATTATTTAACATACCACTTCCACTAAGTATCCTGTTTAACTAGTATCTTGATTGCGTAGAACTTACAAAAAAATATGAGCTACACAAAAAAACTGATGAATCGTAGAGATTTCTCCGTATATATTATAATGCGAACGGTAATAATACTCTAGCAAGTACTTTATTAAAATATACGTAACTATCGCTACGATCGAATTTTAAAATATATAAATATTACTAGCAGTTTCCCACGGTGTCCTTCGTATCTGGTCGACAACAGCGCCATCTACCGGCTCCAACTATAGCTATAAGCCGTCAATATGAGCCAGGTAACAAAATAAAAAATCAACAATCATAATCAGTCAAGCCGTTTAGAAGGGTAAGAATTACGAACACACGCACACCGACATTTTATATATAAAGATAGCATAATACCACCTGTTGGAACTCTATACTCTCTGCCTACCCTGCAAGGGGTGTGGCGTGATGATATAGATAGATATAAAAATCTTAGCGCTTCTAATACTGCCTACTGGCATGTCTATGTATATTCCTGTTCTATCGAACATGTCGGTCGAGAAGGGCGACGACAGTCGTACGCGCAGGTCGGTGGAGGGTCATCGACCGGTCCGTTACGCGGTTACGTAACCACGTAGCTTACATCGCGTAGCGATCGCGCCGCCACCGTAGCACACCGCGAAACGACACTTTTGCAACTAATTGCAAACTACACAATTAATTGTTACGCAAGACGCAATTATTTATGACATTTCCAATAGCACGGGCAGTTTGTGGTTCTAAGTACTTTTTAGATCTTTTGAAATATTAAGTAAGTCAAGCTAAATGAATTTATTACAAAGGATTCCAGAAAATATGACTGCAAATTATTCAAAACCTCATTCTTTTTTTTCTTAATCATCGAAAGTCTTAATCAATATTACCTCTGTATTTTCAAGATTCGTGTATATACGTTAAAATGACGTAACACAAATTTCTCTGTTACGTTATGCCGAGTTGTGATATAATGATTACTTTTACAAATTCAATTATCTAGCAATTTTACATCGTCTTGACGACTTCTGAATTTAAAAGAATTCGTCAGCGGTTCAGTCCAAGTTCCGACCTCGTTAAAAACGCAGTTTAAAATTGCATTGAATATAACGAGCAACGATAATCTTCTTATTAGTGCCTCTCCATTAGTGGAGTTTTGGCCGTGGGTTTGGTGCAGTGGTTAAAAGGTTAAGTCGCTCCTACCTCTGGATCGAGGAGTAAAGGGGTCGATCCACCCAGTGGACAAATCTTTGTGTGACCCACAAATATTTATTCCGGTCTGGGTGTTTGTGTATGTGACTTTCATATAACGACACAGGAATAATTCCTAGAGGGGCATGGCGAGTGCCTAAGTTTAAAAAAAATCTGTCTCTACCCTAAGCTACACGGAACAACGGCTCTGCGATACGATCGTATTTATCGTATCGATATATAGCCTAGTGGTTAGACCGTTGGACTGCAAAGTCAGGGGTCTCGTTTTCAAACCCAGGCACCCACCTCTACCTTTTCGTTAGCATGTGCGTATTAAAAGTTATCTATCTATCGTGAGGAAACCTGCATGCCTAAGAGTTTCTCGAAGGTGTGTGAAGTTCGCCAACTAGGCCAGCGTGGTGGACTATGGTCTACACCCTCTTAGTTTGAGAGGAGGCCCGTGCCTAATAGTGGGACAGTTTCTTAACAGGGCTAATATTACTATTGTGTCCATGTACTCGTTTATCGATCAAAATTAGAATATTTATTCTACAACTGGCTAATACATCCGTAATATACATTCAACAAGTTTGATCGCTTATCATTTCTCGCTCGTTTCAAAACCCTGCAAACTTACTCCTACGTCTATTTAATTTAATTAATTTCACACAATTCACACACTCGTTGCGGGCGAAAGATGTTTTTGTTTTTAATTACAATGATTTATTACCACCATTCCTTGTTACTACTGTTATTTCAAGTCGCTAACTTAATTAGCTGCCAATTAATGTACATACGATATGAATCTAATCTCATTTTGTTATGTTTATAATGTTAAATACTGTGTTAAATTAATGTTAAACATAATTTCATAAAGCGTTTGTTTAACTGATCGTTTTATCGCGTTTTAATCTGTATAAACTACTGGAGTTAAATTAGATTTGAAATTATGATCTACTTAATCTAAGCCGTGTAACTGTTATCGAGTTTGTAACGATTTCACGCTAAGTTTTCACACCTTATTTAGGAACACAACGCCATCTATTGATCTGTATCAAAAACTAGATATTTTTTTAGTATGAAACCGTTTTAAATTTGGAATAACAGAATGAAAAATAATATTAAAAGGTAAGTACAGTCATAGAAGCGGAGGAGTTTTGGCGGGAAATCGATGAGTGATGTTGTCAATTTGTTTTAATTTCCAAAACTTGTGTTATTGCGAATTATAATGTGTTGGTGGAATATTAACCATTGTATTCCTATATGTTCATGAGTGAAGGTGGTTGTAACAAAGTTATAAAACGTGCCTTTTCGATTTCCCTCAAAACGGCCGTAGCAATTGGTATGTAAAGTATCCATCACTTTACTATCCAGGGTGGGGCACTTCATCAATTTCATTATCATCTTTGTCATCAAGTTCATTGGGGAGTTGAATTAATTTAGAAATGAATATTCGTAAACTTTGTACAATGGCATAATGTAAACGCAATAACCACAAAAAAAAAGTACAGTCATACAAGGCTAATTTAGCCCGCGCCTAAAATCGCAACTAACGCTGTCATCAAGAATCGTGACATTCGCAGAGTTGCCATTTGCTATTTAATTTACCCAAGTTCTTTTTTTAATTAGTATCCGTGCGGACCCGCCTATTAAAATATTTCCCTGCAAGTAGGAAAATTTTACTAAATGCTAACCCTAATTTCACACCAACCCTGTCAATGACATCCACAGGCCAGAAAATCCTTGTAGCACTATACACAATATTACAATTTTTGACATACGCATATGTGGATTAAACGAAACGGACATTGCCCCCGAACTTAAAAACAGCTAATATATTAAACTGTCTCGTTGGTCTGGTGGCAAAGCGCATCGCTTTGTGATCACGAGGTCCTGCGTTCAAATCCTAGGTCGGACAAATGTAGTTTTCCTAACGAAAAATTACCAGTACGAGTCCGGAGTCTGGAATTATGCCCAGTATATCGCAATAGGCTCGCCCCCTATTACATGGGACCTAACATCGTCGGCGAAACGTGGGTGTACTCAGTACACCTCTGCCACCCCCTCTGGGGAATATAGGCGTGACGGTGTGTGTAATATATTAGACGGAAATAAATTTATATATTTTTTCTACATAACTACCGTAACACTAATACATCATTCCGGTTTGGCGAGTGTTGATGTGCAAACTTCAATTAAGATTAATATATATATGTACTTGATACTATGATTCATGGGCTAACCAGTTAGGATAAATAATTTCATAACATTACTTGATTATTTATTAATAAATTACATGAACATAAATAACGCCCGCAAACTCCCGCATTCATCATTTTATCCCTTTTATTAAGACACTGAGGACCAGCCAACTCAAACTATTATGGGGATCAATATCGGATACAATGGGATTGTAAAAGGGGGCTCATATTTTTATATTCACAAAAAAACTAACTCTTCCGCGGCACCCTCTTCCACGCCACCGCTCCAATTCTGTGTTGTTTTGCTTGGCATTAAGAGTGAATATTGTTTGACAGGATATTTGTTGTTCAGAATGTCAAGAGAAAAAATCGTGGAATATTCCAGGAGACAATAAACCTTACTTACATCGTAACAGGGTCTGATTTTGGTGCTCACGCTGAGAAGAAAGCTTTTACATCATCTAGTAACGTGTATTGATTGAAGAGACTGCCGTTACGCTTTTACATAATATCTGTCTTCTATCGGGGGTGAGTGTACATGGATGTGTGAATTTTATGGGTATTTTGAACTTAGTGTGTTTTTCCGCATGGAGGAAATTGTCAAATGTTTCCTGAAACGAATAACCTTTTTGATTTAGCTTAGTAATTATTTATCTACTTAATGCACTTCATCATCAGCTGAAAGACGTCCATTGCGGGACAAAGGCGTCCCCCAAAGAACGCCACAACGACCGGCTTTGTGCTGTACGCATCCAGCTTCTACCTGCGACCTTCACCAGATCATCGCGCCACATTCTGCCCACTCCACTTCTTCCGGTACACGGTCGCCACTCGAGAACCTTTCTGCCCCAACGGCCGTCAGTTCTACGAGCGATGTGCCCTGCCCACTGCCACTTAAGTTTGGCAATTCTAAGAGCTATACCGGTGACTTTGGTTCTCCGGCGGATTTCCTCATTTCTGATTCTTAATGCACTTACATGAAGTATTTTATTTGGCATTTATTATTACTGATATTGGGTGCGATTAATAGCTGACACAGTAACTAAAATTAAGCCAAAAATCGACTTCGCCTATCGCTGACTAGACTTTTAGAAATTATGAGATTACGCTTTCCGATCACAAGGTCCTGGGTAGCAGACAAATGTAGTTTTTCTATTGAAAATTTCCGATATCAGTCCAGAGTTTGAAATTGTGATCGGTATATTACATGGGACCTAACATCGTCAGCGAAGAGTGTAGTGTGGCTGTACGCAATACACCTCTGCCATCCCCACTTAGGGAACATAGGTGTAAGTTTGTTCATTTTTATTTTTTACTTCTCTATCGTTACTGATCGATAGGCTATCGATCGTTGATATCATAGAGATCTTATCGACACACTGTCGATATTATCGATAGTTTTAATTGTTTTTCTCCAATACGATATTATTGTTATTTTAACCACTATTAGTGCCTAATAATATGGATACTAACAATAGTATCGTCACGAACCATGCTATTGAAAGTATTGATCTTATCGATAATACTGTCAATAGTGCAACTGACTATTAAGGTCAACATTACTATCGAGAGTTTGGCAACAATATTACTACCTCCTGTCTTTTATTTTTGTGTTGCGCAGGGAGATGCAAGGAAAGAGCCTGCTTATGCGAGGCAGGCTAAGAGTCCACTAAGTGTCACATAGTGTAAAGGAGTGCAGGAGATATACGGATGGTAACATAGTGCAACTATTTCTAAGGTACGGTGGTAGCGGCTAGAGTATTTTTTACATAGGATGGTGCTAATTGCCAAACGAAATTTATATTTAATTCAATGGTGTTAAGGCATAAAACCATAAGTATAGAAACGGGCATGTCTCTTATTGCCACTGAATAAAGTATAATATCGTTTGGCAATTAGAACTGTCACCATCCTATGTGAAAAATACTACAATAACGTTAGTTGTCAGGTACATTCATACCGACGATTTCTTGAATAATATCAGTCTATACTGACCTACCCCTGGATAATAGCCTTCTCTCACAAATCGAGGTGAGAGAGATTAGGCTATACTCCACCACGCGGACCCTGTGCATATTGGTGAAGGCAGGTTTTTGGTCACCTGCTATTGGAACTTATCAAGCCCCTATAAGGCTTCAAAATCGGTTTAACGACTACCACATTAAGTGGTAACCGGGACCAACGGCTTAACGTGCCTTCCGAAGCTTTGTGTGTGTGTGTATGAATGATCTACGCTGTTGGCCGCGTTGCCTTTAAACCTTCATCGGACAAGAGGGCGAGCGTGCAACCACTACGCTCGAGCCAGGAAGGCAAGGCGGCAACTAGCTGAAGAGGGCCTCAAGGATGAACGGCCTTGGCTTGGGCAGTCGCTATGGGGGAGGGTGTTCCGAAGCACGGAGACGCTCGAATATGAAAATGTCACAAACGGTCACACATCTTAGACCGACCAAGTTAAACTCTGCCTAACTTTGGAAATCGGTAAGAATACAGCGGTTGGACAGCGCTATGAACGCCTCGTTCGTCACTATTTCTTAACTTAAAGATAAATATAATTCTTAACGCAATCTGTGAACCACTAATGTTGCATTATAAAAAAGTGTGAGAGAAGCAAATCCTACATCTATCAGAGCCCTACGATTTATTCCACTTTGTACACCCAATATGGCAAAATATCGCGAATTCAGAGATACATAAATACCCTGAATGACGTTGATTATGGCGGTGGATTGAAGGGGCGCCTCGTCTCGACCGTTCCTTCTCGCATTTTTTACTGCCCCTTTTATTTATTGCGTCGTAGATTGAAAGGGGATGGTGTTATGGACGCGAGATCATTGCGACAAGCCCCACCGAGTTGCATGCAACCCGAATGGGTTACGAAATGTACAGATATAGGTACGTGATATTATTTTAATGGACGATATGACGATGTTGTTAATTTAAGGCATTGAATATAGCAGGATTAATATTTTATGGTATAAATTGTTACCGTTTTTAAATTCTTTAATATGTAAATATATGTACGAAAAAATAATACTTACTTATATGAGAACTTAACAAAAGTAAATTATAAATTACAATACCACATGAGAATGAATAAGAGTGGAAGAAGCTAGAGAGGTAGGAAAAAACCCGTTGGAACTCTGTACTCTGTGCTACCCCGCAAAGGATCTAGCTTGATAGTATGCATAGATAGACGATATTATACCTGTACCCAAGATCTTTCAAGCATTTTGCATGATGTAAAAGAAACGATTGCCAATAAAAAGTACCATATTACATTTCTTACTTTCTCACATGCCAAAGTGTGGTCCCACACTATGGATCTGACCGAGCTTAATTTTACAAAAAAGAACACGTTTTAATGAACAAAAGCATCCAATTACTGCCTATTTAATCACCGCTGACCTGAAAAGATGAACGGAGGCTTAGTTCATCTTTTCAGGGTCAGTCAGAAGAAACAATCGTATGTAGGTATGTGGGCTCACTATAAACTCCTAGTCATATGAAGAAATATTTGTATATATGTCGCATCTATGGCCTGAGCCCTCTCAGTTTGAGAGGAGGCCCGTGCTCAACAGTGGGACAGTTTCTTAACAGAGCTAATATTATTATTATTTATGTCGCATCTATATGATGTATGTATGATCTTCTAGTACCTACCTCTATAAGCACATGTAAATAACACACACACTGGGCTAAATCCACACCATCACACCCCTCAAATTTACATACAAACTTCTATTAATGCATAATAGTCACCGCAGACTCTCAAATGGACATGTTGTCGGCACTGTTAATCCGACAATCTGCAAAATCAATACTTTGTATCGGTTTTACCTATCCATAAAAGCGGTGCACTTCCCGAAATTTATGTACAGGGGGTGAGTCCCCATAAACTTCACATGTGCAATAACGAGCCGGCCAGTTTAAACCACCGATATAACCAGTCCCATGAAATATTGATAGTCACTGGAGGTACTCTTAACGTGTCAACTAAATGCGGGCAGTTTAGATTTATTTCCTTATAATATGTAGGAAATGCATATGTTAATAAATTGCTGTATAATAAAATAAAACTGCTTATTAAACTACTGCACAAAAAAATAAATTTAAAAATGATATTGATCTATAATATCCACCGCTTTGGTCTAATAAAGAATAATGCTTGTTATCACGTGGTCTTAGATTCGAAACCTAAGTAGGATGGAGTGTAATTTTTTAATATAAAAAATCCTCATTTCAATCCAGAGCAATAGACTCTATCTATCTATCTATAACATCACGCCAGACCCCTTGCGGAGTAGGCAAAGAGGGCAGAGTTCAAACAGGATCTTTCCTTACATTAATCTCTGGCTTCCACCACTCTCATAGTTCGTCTCATACACGCTCGCCGGTTACGGAGACTACTCGAGACTAGAGCAGAAGACTCGTCCCATATAATTCTTTTTAAAAACAATTCCCACACTAAGGATTATTTCTAGTGGGAGCCTTTACAAACACTAAATTCACGTACCCCCAACACCTAGACTGAATCAAATGTAAGTCACACTTTTTCTCGTGCGGGAATCGAACCCATAACTACTCGATCCAGTGGGCGAAGTGGCTTAAGCCCTAAACCAAGCCGTCCAAACCAAATCGTATAACAGTGGGACCGAACATCGTCAGTGAAAAGTGGATGTTCAATATACACCCCTGCCACCTCTATTTGGGGAATACAAGGGTGACGGTGTTAATCAGCAGCTTTTTATAACCCACAAGCAGGGCATAAGCCTCCTCCCGCGTTTCGTTATTATGTAAAATAAATTACATAGTATACTAAATAAATTACCACGTTTCGTGCGAATACATGTTCCGTATGGAGGCTGGGGGATACAGGTTTCAAATACCAATACTGCAGCGCCCGAATGATATATAGAAGCTGAATTTTCACAGAATCGAATTTTAAGAGATGGATCATTGTTTTGACAGCTACCTATTTAAATACCTACGTTGCTGGCTTAATAATAGAATAATGATTGCTTGAACGATCAAAAATGTAAATAGTTCCTACATCATAGTAATAACAATAAGCCTTAGCTGTTTAAGCTAGATTGTAATAAAATGCTTCTACTAAGAAAATTTTCTCTATTTGATTTGTATTTTAGGAAAAACAGTTTTCTTAGCTAAAATGTCCGTCCTGTCTATTTGTATGGACCCTTGCAGGGTAGGTGCAGATTTTTTCCTCACAGACCTCTCTAGCTGTCTTAACTCTCATAGTATGTCTTATACGCGCTCGGCGGTTACAAAAATCCTGTCTCTCTGACTGTCGTGCTTATGAGCAAAAATCAGTTTTAAGTCCTTAAAGAAAAACTTATTATATGACTCTTCCTTTAAAAGATTAAGAATTTAACCGTTTAACAGCAAATACAGTTTTTTTTTATAAAAACGTAGCCCCACACTAGGATTTATTTCTGTGCCGTGGGTGAGTTTACAAACATGAAATGCGCATACTCAAACATCCAGAACAGAAACAAATATTTGTGAGTTATACAAAGATTCGTCCCGTGCGGGGACGGAACCTGCAACTATTCGATCCAGTGCACCAAATCCTTCGTCAAAAAAGGCTATCAGCTTCTCACGGCATTTTAAGGCAACTTCCCATCTTACAGGTTGGAATAGATACCGACCTCGCCGGCGAGGTCGGAGAATCCCTTGCCCGCCGACCAGTGCAGCGCACTACGGCGAGCCACCTAATATACGCCCTCCCCCATAGCGACCGCCCAAGCCGAGGCCGTCCCACCTTGAGGCGCCCTTGAGCTAGTTGCCCCCTTGCCCTTCTGGCTCGAGCGTAGTGGTTGAATGCTCGTCCTCTTATCTAGTGAAGCTGTAAAGGCCCCGCAGCTAACAGTGTCATCACACATACAAACAACTTACAGGTTAAAAACGACAAAAGAAGTGAACCATCTACACAAATTCGCAAATAATCTCTGTATTCCATAACTGGATTAGCGTCGGCCGGGCGCGTATCGCCGTAATATATCGTTTCGATTGAGCTTTTGGTGTATCATTCGCGAAATGATTCCGCTCAGACTCGGCCACCCTCGCCCTCTGTAGGGGTGACAGACATACTCTCGCTACATCTTGCTCGTATGTTTGCGGTTATTTAGGGTTCCATAGCCTTTTGATGTTACCATGTATGATTTTCAGTGTTACTTGTTTCGTATTGGATTAGACGGGTGTTTTTGTGAGTTGTATAAGTATTTCATGTTAAAAGTTCCTTACTTTTATGTGTATTTGTCTTCTTTTTTGCGACGTAGGTATTATTATTATTATGTCGTAGGTGCGATCACTTACACGATTTTTTCCATACAGAAACACTCACACCAAATATTATTGCACACACACACACATGCCACATAAAGATGTATCCCATGCGTAGATCTAACTCTCGACTACTCGATCAAATGAACAAAAAAACCTAAATAAAGCAACTCTATTTTGATCGGGCTAAGTGTGCACCATGAGAAACAACGTATGTAATATATTTTTTAAATTTTAGCGAAAAGAAAATATTATTGTTATTCGAGAAAATGTAAGGATCAACTGTTTTTTTTCCGGTAAAATATAAAAATCTTAGAACGAACGTTGTTTTCTTATGGTGTACAGAAGTTTTTTTTCATGAGGATTTTAATTACTCTGCATATACTCGCTGTCACTTTGGCCGCGGTTCAATAATTATAGGCAGTTTCTATCTAGTTACCTTTTTGAGATGATTTTTTTGAAATAATGTTACTTCTTTTCAAGGATTAAAAACATGTTTTTAAATGAAATAGGTGAATCAAAAAATTATTTCGTTTGCAACTTATAATCATAGGTACACAGCACGTGTATTTGTTGGCAGCGATCGATTCGTTTGAATGTCCGAGTGCGGACACGTGCGAGAACTCAAACGTATTTACCTATTGAAATGAATTTTAGCATGATACCAAAATAGACACAAAACTGTAATACTTGTTGAATGTGGTCGAAGTTCGTTTCGTATTATTCTTGGATAGCTCAATTTAATCGGGACAATTAGGGAAAATATTTTGACATCTAAATTCAAATGACAGACTCTGGTGAAAAAAGAACTATCACTTAAAGAAATTATAATCTCTAATCTCATTTACTGATAAAAGTAACTGATATAACCTCATCCTAGCAAATTCAATTAAAGTTCGACATAAGTCTTCATCTAATCTTAAAGTTAATTATTCCAATAAAATTTTCATACACTTACCTAAAACCTTACCTTCCAAAACTTAAAAAAAAAAACAATAATACGTTCCATAATAACCTTAGGAGAAGATAATTATTCTAGGTTTATTGCTTACAGCAAGCGATGTTAATATATTTTTTTCTTATACTTATTATACAGTAAATGATAATTTATTTTAAGTCATAGTGAATTCTACCACGCCATACATGTGTCGATTATATGCTTTATTCGGCCCAAACGCGGGACTAAAACAGTAACGTTTTATATTTAAATATAACATAAAATAACCAAAGAAATGTCAGAAGAAAGAAAGACAGAACAGATATACGATGCGAAAGTGGAAGGATGTAGGTACCGGGGAAGACCTAGACTATCTTACCATGACCAAATAGACCGAGTCTTATCTGAAGGACAAGTCAAGAGTCTCCGTAACCGGCGAGCGTGTATGAGACGAACTATAAGATTGGAGGAAGCCAGAGAGGTATGTAAGGAAAGAACCTGTTGGAACTCTGTACTCTCTGCCTACCTCGCAAGGGATCTGGCGTGATGATAAAGATAGATAGATAGATAAAATAACCAATTTTAGTTTCTTATAAATACCAATTTCAATAATTTGGCAACTACTCCAGTAAATTTTGCAAGTATACAAAACAACAACCTTTTGTATAGCTCACATCATCTGTCGTCATCATTAACGAAAATCACAACAAACTCAACCAAACACGAAACATTACCTAGAATTCTTACTTCTTAACAAGTCCTAACTTCTAATATTTAAACCACAGAAAGATATAACAATAATTCCAAAGCTACTTAAAACTTCATAAAGTCTGGTACTTAAAATACCTGAATGTTAAAATATCTCGATACCTCAGTATTGAGGTGCTGGTTTAAGGTTTAAGCAACGTTGTGTGGATACAAAGAGACAGCGATTTAAGCGAGCAGTCCGTCAATAAGTCTCAACGCGGATCGGTCAGGGTTGGTAATTGACGGGGGTGGCTTTACTTGGGAGTAGGGTTGTCACTTCAAAAGTTTGTTTTTATTTTTTCAGAAAGTAGTTACGCAATATTAGAGAGTGAAGGGGTATTGTAAGTGTAGACCTTTTCTGCTAAGAAATAATATCCTTCATTTATTGGAGAGGCACACGAAAAAGGGAAGAAAATAGTTATGATTAAAAAAAACACCGTTTTATAGCGAAAACACGATGAAGATATGTTACTTAGTTGAAGAACTCCTATTCCTATACCCGCCTTCCGACTTAATCATCAGATCCTGGACACCCTCTAGGTCTATAGCCC
The DNA here is from genome assembly GCA_905147815.2 of Phalera bucephala. NCBI lineage: Eukaryota > Metazoa > Arthropoda > Insecta > Lepidoptera > Notodontidae > Phalera > Phalera bucephala. Next base: position 17,039,957 of record LR990612.1, read on the forward strand.
TTGTCAAGGCAACGAGTGAGCCTAAACACGAGAGGTTATATTGTACAACTGACATGTTTCTATGCCAACCTGCCGGTTCCATCATTTGACCAGCTTCATGATACCATAAATTTGTAAGCGTACGCTTAAGTTTAGCTGATTCCGATGACAGTAAGTAGTTGAAAATGGATTGCAAAGAACCATAAAGGACCCATTTGAACCAAAAAGGCAGACACACAGACATGGAACAAAACACGTGAAATAAATATAAGTATGAAAGACAAAACACTGTCACACCAACACTTCTCAAACGGTACGGCAGAGGTGTACTACGTACACTCATACAGAATGCGTTATTGGTCTAATGGACTGAGTTTCCCACTGATTAAATCACGTAGTCGTAGGATTGAAACAAATCCTTGGGCGACGCACTAATTTTTTTTTTCATCCTGGGTATTTGCGCGTGTGGAATAGGTACATGTTTGTAAATACACCCATGACACCGAGGCATTTCTTTATATATGTTCTTTAAATAAGATAATACACAGCTAACTCCAAAATAAATATCAAAAAACCCCAATCACATCCCAATTTTTCGCCAACGGTACAACTCGCAAATGGTGACAATAAAAATAATTTAGTCCGTACGGGAAAATGATTTACGTCGTCTCGTCTCGCCAACCCTACCGCCGCGTAGGGCAGTTACACAGCGCCTTCCCCTAAAACATTGTCATCTGAATTTGTGCCCGAAGTAAATAAGAGTCCCGGGGAGTCCTCTGCTCTAATGGCGGCAGATTTATAGATTTTCCCTGGATGCCCCACCGCGCCGGGATTAAATTACGCCTGCCGTATTGGCCGGAGGAATATTAGCACTTTCATTTGTTTTCGCACTTCGGTTTCAACTAATTTGAACGGTCACTCTCAGAGTATTTAGTGAGGATTTGATTGGAATTATGTGATTAGTTGCTGTAAAGGTGTTAAAATATTTAAATTTCTTTTAATAGCGAGTTATTTGAAGTAGAGTACCTACTTACTGCTATCGAAAATTTGTTATTTATTTTAGTACACTAACGAAATACGAGAGTGTAGGAAGCCAGAGAGGTCTTTAAGGTAAGAACTTTAAGTTTCTTTGTACTGTCTCTCTGTACCTAGCAAGTGATTTGGCATAACGATGTAGTAGATAGTAGTATTTTATCGTCTGCTTATCACTCTGTAGGATAATAATTTTAGTGCAAATAATGTCTTTGAACATAATTTAAATATATCTCACAATTTCATCGCGTATTTGAGTTGATATGATTGGTAGTTATCTTAATATTAAATGTCTACATGATCGGTAACTATCTAGTGATAGCTTTCATTTTGACAGGCTAAGAGTGCGGAATGGTTTTATTTATGGATTGAAGTAAACTGGTATTTTGAATTCTATATTGATAAGCACACACACCCCCAAGCGGGGATGATAGAGGTGTACTGAGTACACCCACGTTTCGCCAACGATGTTAGGTCCCATGTAATAAGGGGCGAGCCTATTGGCATATACCGGGCACAATTCCAGACTCCGGACTCACACTGTGAATTTTTCGTTAGAAAAACTACATTTGTCCGACCTAGGATTTGAAAGTGGCGACCACGTACCGGAAGACGTGGAGTGGGTAGGCCCCCTACAAGATGGACCGATGACCTGGTGAAGATCGCGGGTAGAAGTTGGATGCGTACAGCACAAAGCCGGTCATCGTGGCGGTCTTTAGGGGAGGCTTTTGTCTTGCAGTGGACGTCTTTCGGCTGAAGAAGAAGGATTTGAACCCAGGACCTCGTGATCACAAAGCGATGTGCTTTGCCACCAGACCAACGAGGCAGTCAATATTAATAAGAAAATCATTAATTGGTTTTATTAACACTTTTGACTCAGCTAACACATTTAAGTACCTGTCTATAAAATTACCAGTTCTACGTAGAGATTCATTGTCAATAAAACTCTCGACCTCAATAATTTTGAAAACAGAAGCCTTGTAACTAATCTCTTGTGTTTTTAATAACAGTTTTCTTCAGTTTGTCCCCTCAACTCAACCCCGGGCGGCACGAAGGGGTAGGGTCGCCCCAGCCCGCCGCCCTCTCCTTCTGATTTTTAAAATCGCAGACGGGTTAAGTCGTGAGAGCACGGTATAAAAGCTTTCTGTTCCCCGCACCGTAACCATCGTCTTTGTGTCCGATCATATTTTTCTGTCTCTGTAATTATGTATACTCGAACAAAAATATTTTCAAATACGTATTAAGGGTTAAAAGCAGTGATAGCCTATTGGTTAGACCGTTGGACTGCAAAGTCAGAGGTCTCGGGTTCATCCCACGCGCGCACCTGTGTCTTTTGAAAATATGTGCGTATTAAAAATTTACCATTACTTGCTTTAACGGTGAAGGAAAACATCGTGAGGAAACCTGCATGCCTAAGAGTTTCTTGAAGGCGTCTGAAGTTCGCCAACCCGCAGTGGGCCAGCGTGGTGGACTATGGCCTACACCCTCTTAGTTTGAGAGTAGGCCCTTGCCCAACGGTAGGACAGTTGTTAGCAGGGCTAAAAAAAATCTAGTCTAGTTATTTTTCCAGTAAGAGAGTCAAGTAAATGTAAAAAGTAATGGTGTTACGAAAATAATCACAATTTCCTTGGAAAATTACGAGATTTTTCATATCGTCAACCACTACTGGGTGGGTTCTGTAGGGCTTCACGGCTTTCTTTACCTGGGGGTGCTTTAGAAAAGCGACTTAACTTCCAACAAATGTTTCCTACTTCCAAGAATGCTTCAAACAAAAATTTATAACAATTCTATGTAACAAGGAAAACAAGTGTACATTATTGACTACCCTTTTTTAAAATTAAAATACCGATAATAAAAAAAACAACGTCACGACTATATTCCCCAAGCGGGGTCGCAGAGATGTACTAAGTACACCCACGTTTCACCGACGATGTTAGGTCCCATGTAATAGGGGCGAGCCTATTGCCATATATCGGGCACAATTCCAGACTCCGGACTCGTACTGGGAAGTTTTCGCTAGAAAAACTACACTTGTCTGACCTAGGATTTGAACCCAGGACCACGTGATCACAAAGCGATGCGCTATGTCACTAGACTAACGAGGCAGATCCTCATTATTAAAATAATTTAAATTTGTAAAGCACTATATTCCCTAAGCGAATGTGGTAAAGTCGTACTGTACAGTACAGTTCACACCCTATGATATAGGGAGGCAATGCATCCCACATTTCACCGACGATGTTATAGGGGATATAGGCAGGGAATGCATTAGGAGACGAGCCTATTGCCATTATGCCGGGCACAATTCCTGTCTCCTGACTGATATTAAGTAGTTTTCAACAGAAAAAGTACCTTTGTTTGGCCGCAAGGACTCCATGAACGCTTCCAGCATTATACGTCTCCATACCAACGAGGCAGTTAACATTTGTACATAGGTATAATCTATCTATCTATATCATCCCGCTAGATCTCTTTCGAGGTAGGCAGAGAGTATTTCAACAGAGACACAGTCCCGGTTTTCGGATGAGACGAACTATGAGAGTGGAGAAAGCCAGACAGGTCTGTAAGGTAAGAACCCGTTGGAACTCTATGCTATTGCGATTTAAATAAAAAACAATTCATAATATTCTATGGCATATCTTTAGAAATAATATAATATTAGCCCTGTTAAGAAACTATCCCACCATTGAGCACGGGCCTCCTCTCAACCTCTCAGGGTTTAGGCCATAGTCCACCACGCTGCCCCAGTGCGGGTTGGCGAACTTTACACACCTTTGAGAAACCCTTAGGCTTGCAGGTTTCCTCACGATGTTTTCCTTCACCGTTAAAGCAAGTGATAGTGATTAGTAATAGACTTTGCAGTCCAACGGTCTAACCACTAGGCTATCACTATCTATAGATGACAGTAAAAAGAAAATTATGTACCCAGTTCACAATAGCATGTGAGGAACATCAATTAATTAATGCAGCCCATTTCGGCAAGGCGAAAGCATACGTGACGACTTCTCTGGTGTAAATTACTATTCTGGTCTGCCCTTTAGTGTCCAATCCATTTAATTGTCAGGTATAAAAATAAGAAAAAAAGCACCGTCACGTTTCCACACGGGGACGCAGGGGTGTGCTGTGTACACCCACTTTTTACCGACGAAGTTATATCCTACATAACAGAGGGCGAGCCTATTGCCATATACCAGACACAATTCTGGACTCCGGACTGATACTGGGTATTTTTAGATAGAAAAATTACATTTGTCCGACCAAGGGTTTGGACTAAGTACTTCGTGAACACCACTGGTATTATACGGCACGACCAATGTGGTAGTTTAAATTGCCTCAGCCTATAGCAGTCCACTGCTGGCCATAGGAATCTCCAAGTGCACGCAACTGGGTACGATCCTCGGCTATTCTCATACAGTTTCTACCAGTCGCCCTACAAAGATCATCGCTCCACCTAGCCTAAGGCCTGCATTACGTTTGCCAGTCCGCCGTCTCCACTCAATTTGAAAGATGTCCAGTGCAGGATAAAGGTTTACCCAAAAGTCGCCAGGACGACCGGTATTGTGCTGCACATATCCAGCTTTTACCTGCAACCTTATTGCTATATAAATAAATAGCAATTTATATATTCAGTGGCATACAGGCAACAGTTTATCACCATCATTATCATCACTTCCACTGCAGAACAATGGCCTCCTCCGAAGATCGTCATGACGATCGGCTTTGTAACAGTAAATGCCAAATGATTATACGCAGCAGCACGGCGTTTCTCAAAATTTATTATGCCCTGACCCAGTTATTTTAATGTTTCCCAATCGTAACCCACTACAAGTTTTTTAGCCCTCCTAGTGAATATAGGGAAAAAAACAGATATCAGTGTCTATGTCCATGTGGTAAGAATACGCGGGGGGCAAGGCTTGTAAAACAAAAGCTACGCAGGACGCGTGACGATCACCACTTCTATGCACCACTCACTCCTCAGTGCAACAGCGGAACGAGCGTTCGCGTTGACACAAAAGCAACACATCTCTTGATCATGAACGAGTATGATTGATTGTAAACAATGAGACACTGGTGCGACCCGGAATTTTATTTTCGTGGCCCGGTGCTGGTTGCGACCCACCATATGGGGAAAGCTGCAGTAGCACAGACCTTATACTTACGGCTAGTTTCAATATTTAACTCAAGGCCTACTACGGATAGAATATTGACATATTTTGTACGGAAAATCTGTCAAAATATCTGCCAATAAGCAAATCTATCCATAATTTAAATATTGATGTCGGCCATTAGTCTATTAAAGCATAAGATTTCAAGAAACAGGCCTGTCCCCATTTCAGCAGGCACAATTTATTTGCATTGTAAAAACAATTCGTAAAATCAACACCGGAATGTATGGACTATAAGCTAACCGATTGTTCGCGACTTTTTCGTTGTCGTCAAAGTGAGTAAAATAATTTTTAGTGGTCGTTATAATTATGTTTACGAGTTCCGCCACACGCCACCGCATAAAAGTTCTTTAAGCGTGAGTTTTACTGTTTTGGTTTTGATTTTATGAATTGCAAAATTGTGACGTCATAGAGTTGTGACGATTGTGGGATCGTTTATTCAGAAACTTGTGTACAATTCATCGCCGAACATTTAATACCTAGAAAGTTAAATATAAATCTGTACATAATGTTTAAGAATTAATCTAGTGTGTGTGTGTGTGTGTGTGTGTGTGCGTGTGCGTAGGGGGTGTGCATGTGTATGTGTGAGAGATGCCATTTCGCTGTTATTTTTATAAACTTTTCAATGTAAGCGTTCTACCGAAAAAATACGTTTACTGATATTTTGCAACATAAAATGCCTCTGCCAATTAATAAAGACGACAAATAGAGGGCAGATGTAATTTATTTAGTAAAATACTTTCTAAATATAAGAAATTAATCCTTCCTAATCGACTATAGTGAATAATTCGAAACATTCCCCACACGTCTTAGTCAATTGCCCTCGCTAAATAGTTTTTAGTCTGGCCACAATGCGACTTTACGTTTTATTGAAGGTGCTCGGCTTCTCCTTTTGACCTGTCGGTCCTTTAACCAATACACATATTTGAGTAGGCATATGTTAAAGAATAAATACAGTAGACTCGCTACTTGCTGTGTATATGGACTATAAAAACGTTATTATGAACACAATCCCACTCAATGAATAGATTATGTAGAGGGTAGGTTTTTATTTACCAGTTCCCATTTTTTGTAGATCAGAGGGCGTAGCACGAAAAGATTGATGTTATCATAATGTGAGTCGATCGATATGCCATCCTTATCACACTGCATCGTTGGTCTAGTGGCAAAGCACATCGCTTTGTGATCACGAGGTCCTGGGTTCGAATCCTAGGTCGGACAAACGTAGTTTTTCTAACGGAAAATTCCCAGTATGAGTCCGGAGTCTGAAATTGTGCCCGGAATATGGCAGTAGGCCCCTATTACATAGGGCCTTACATCATCGGTGAAAGGTGGGTGTGCTCAGACCACCGCTTGGGGAATATAGGCCTTACGGTGTTTTTTTTTTATTATATTACAAAATATTTTTGCAAAAGAAGCGATAGTAAATAATACATTTACAGGTTTCGATATTACTACTATTGATAACATCAAAGTTCTCTCATATAGATGCGTCAAATATGCGGAAAATTACCAAGGTAAATAGAATTTGCGCACACGATGATCAAAACACAGCATCGATCCAAACGTATCGTCGTAATAAAACCAGTGTATATCAAAATAAAGTATTAAAATGAGTAAATTTTATCGACATTAAATAACCTTGATAATTAGAAATAGACTTGCCTGGTGTAATCGATTGATGACAGACTCGATCGTGAATTAGTTATGATTTTTCCAACGAAACTAGTATAACATTGATTTTTATATTTAATAATCGATAGTGTTGAATTATTTAGAGTACCTCATATCTACTGCGACGTAAGGTGTCCGATAAATTCAGGGTCGCGTCCTTAAAGGTTTAGGTTACATACATTATAAGCCATTAGTCATTCTGTCAATATTTAGTTTTATTGAGTTTATATTGCATAATCATTAAATCAATAACGCAATATAATAATCAATTAAACCCATTAGAGATACTCAAGGTATTTCCAATAACTCGTAGAATAGTAAATGCAACTAGACAAGTGTTTCCAAAATTGCCCAACATAAGAATAACTAAACGCCTTGCAGTCATCGATCAAATATCGATGCTGGCAGTAAGCTCGTTGATCAACCAGGTTACGGTCGTCAGACCGTAACCTGGTTGATTACATGTCTGAGAAGTGGATACAGTAGTCATACTGTATCCACTTATCAGACATGTCATCATCATCATCATCAGCCTACAGCAGTCCACTGCTGGACAAAGGCCTCTCCAAGTGCACGCCACTGGGTACGATCCTCGGCTACTCGCATCCAGTTTCTGCCAGCCGCCCTACGAAGGTCATCGCTCCACCTAGCCTGACAGACATGTATTTTATATCAATATCATTATGTTAGATTTTGGTACAAATAAATAGAAACAAAATAAGAGTTTGTCCAAGAACACTGACCAAAATAAAACTTGATGTCGTTCAAAAGACCCGTATCTATTGTAATTATTGAAACAAAGAATAACAAGTCTGTCCAAACATTTTTTTCTCTAAAACTATTTGAGACATTCCGTTGAACATCTTTGATTACGAAAGTTCAGGTCATAAATCAAATCGAGAGCATCGGTTCCCAATCTCTTGTTGCTATTACATCGAGGTACAGACACATTAATCATTTACAATTACGTTAAACGGCCCAAGGATTCAGTGGAGGAGACTCCGGCCGCATTGTGAATAGGTACTCAACTGACAGTGGACAAATAACAAAACTGGGTTAATCTTTTACCTCCCGCGACGACCGGAGGTGGAGGATCACCCCTCGCGCCCTTTCACTCATCCGCCCCATCAACAGAAAGGGACAACGCATCTCGATCACATTTCTAAAACGATATAGAAGACCGAACTTGAAGCCACACTTGGTTCCTATTCACAAACGAATTAAGGTTCTCATTGGATTGCAACTTCAATTTTTTACCTTTAGAATTCAAAAAAGATTTATTCTTACAACACAATGTGTACTCTCTTTTTGGTACGGTTGAGTCGATTTTTCAGTACACTTTAATAAATTCTAGATTTTTAGTATTATATTCATGTATTTGTTCCATCACGTCTATGCTGAGAGATGAAAATTCCATGAAAATTTCATCCCTGTTTCACGTTGGAGATCGGATAGAGAGGGGGACATATTACATTAAGTCACTGTAGAGTGTACATATTTCTACCATTTACTTTGTTTGCCGTAGAAGGTCTTAGCACTAGAATTTTCGTATGAATCTAACTGAATTTTTGTTCACCTTCAGGAGTCCAGACGATCGTTGGTTCAATTGTAACGACTTTGAAACTTATTTTGATATAACAATACATGCTTGCTTGATTATGTTAATGTTGTTTTATTATAATTTTAAATTTATTAGAGTATGGGACTTAAGTGAAACAAAAGAATAATTTAATAATCATAATGGCAAAAACCAACTACACGGTTTTTTTTAAAACAGAAATCAGATAAGCGCATCAAAATTCTTTACATTTTTTTTGTTACAGAAATCTTTCAAGTATACCGAATGTCCATATGAGGATAATACGGGAAAATCCAGAATACGGGGCAAATTTTCCGCTTGAACATCATTCACATTATTATAGGAACTTCTTGAAGCGCTATTTTTTACATGAAAAACCTATAATTACTCCAAAAAAAATTATGGTCGACTGTTGACCTACCAAGCCACTTGCTATACTTTGTATTTTAAAGACCATAGCCTTGGAGAGCTCCTTTCAACAAAAAGAAAGCCAGAATCCAATGATGGCGATTAATTTCGTTCGAGAAAATGTTTTTTCAAAAACAACTTCTTAACCCGTCTAGACCCTCTAAATTGCGCCGAAACGAAACCGAATCGAACAATAAAAAGCTAAAATTCCACAATCGGTACAGGACGAGATGTATTGAAATATTATAATACTCTTCAACCTATAATTTGATTAAATTCGAGGCGAAAAAGAAAAGGACTCGAATCAAATGGGTCATTAGAATTCGGGTCGGTAATGATCGGGCGCAACCGGCGGTTTTGTTTGTTATGCTAGTGTTTTAAAACGCTCAGGTATATTAAATGAATGGAAGTAGTCGTCATCGCTACAGACTACTGCGAAGGAATGTATTTTTATTCGGTGCGATGTTATCAATTCTTACTAGAATTATACGCTGAAGAACTTATTATACTTATTTAGTTCTTTGCCGTGTAGTTGTCAGTGTCCAGGTCATATATTTTGTTATTATAATCAAACTTAAATTCATGTAATTTTTTTGTCGACTCATTTTTTTTAATTTAATTTTTATACTTATCTACCACCGGATCGGATCGCAACCTCCGCGGCTTGTCTTTTTTTATTTAATTATCTTTTTTCCTTTCTTTTTTTTTCAATCATATTGTGTGGATACAATGTTTAAGTTACAATAAATAGTTTACGATCTAGCTCCAGTGTGATGCCTTACGGCCGCGATAGGAAACTGATGATGCTTTTTATAAAGAGGGTCTAAAGGATTCCAGATATACCCGTTTACGAGTATGACTACTGGATCAGCCATACTTTCTCTTTTTGTCAGCAAGGTAAGATTAGATTAGTTTTGCTAATGCGATGGTGGTAGTAGCCCACCAGATCCCAAGTATATCTAAGGTTGTACCTCTTTATGCAACCGATAGCGCCTAGTCCTAAACACGTGACTTTTCTGCGCAAAATTTCATTCCCGTACATTTTGTCCGTTTCCTATTAGCGGTAATGACTGAAGAAAGTCCGCTTGGCTAAACGAGCAGAGAGCCTAGTCAAGTGGCAAGTTTTTTGTTCTTGTTGTTTTGCTGCATTCGATACTGCCTTATTCTGAACAGAGGGTTTAGCACGAACAAAATGACGAGAACGAGAAATTGACGAGGCTTGGCATGACCAAATCGACGAGAGCGTGAGGCTATCGAGTTGATGCTATCGAGCTGAGCTATCGATATGCCATACTTTTCACACTGCAAATTTACTGATTTTCACAGCAAAGTAAGATATATAAAATAGTTTTCTTAAAGTGATGGCGGTAATCCACTAGATCCCAAGTATCTGCCCGCAATCAATAGCGCCTCCTCCTAAACACGTGACTTTTTGTTACAAAATGTCATACCCGTAATTTTTTCTGTTTTCTATTGCCGTTAATGACAAAATAAAGTCCACTTGGCAAAACGAGCAGAGGGTCTAACCAAATGGCAAGTGTTTTGTTCTTGTTGTATTGTTGCAACCTTATTCTGGACAAATTAACGAGAGCAAGACGAGGCTTAGCACTAACAAATTGACGAGAGCGAGAAATTGACGACGTTTAGCATAAGCAAATTGACGAGAGCGAGAAATTGATTAGGCTTAGCACGAACAAATTGACGAGACGCTATCGAGTTGATATGTATTTCATTTTCATAAACGAGATAGTACGTTTACTTGACAATGTGATTAAGAGCTTGGTCCAGTGATTAAGAGCTTAACCCGCTCAGCCCACTTGATTGTGTAGTCGCGGGTTCGATTCCCGCACGGGACAAATCTTTGTGTGACCCACAAATGTTTGTTTCAGCCTGGGTCTTTGTGTATGTCAATTTCGTGTTTGTAAACGCATCCACGACACGACAGAAATTGCTACTACTGTAGGACTACTTTTAAAAAAAAAAAATATCATTCACTTATATTTTTTCGTTTTCTTGCAGGAAGTCGACTTGGCTTGGCTGTTACGCCGAGTTCAGCGCGGCTACTAATTGTGCCGTACGCGGCACGTACCGCGGCGCCGGCGCAGTTTACGTAAAAACTATCAAATATTACCCAAATTTTACATAAACAAACGGAAATATTTATTCTCCGTTGCTTATGTCTATTTGCTACTTTCATAAATAAGTATTGATTATATCTGATGATGTCAAAACAATTTTTTTATGTCGACAGCTGTTTTGTGTCGGTAATAGTTGTTCAATTTAGTCATCTTGGTAGAGAATGCAGTTCAACCTAATTATACTGGAAGGGAAATCTTGTATACCTAATATACAGTTTGATTCTTCTGAAACTTATGGAGTAATTACGTCAATTTATCAAAATAATTCAGATAACTTAAGGCACGCTGACTGTTTTAACCCGTATTTTTACGAATTCGCGGTTTACAGGAAATCAGAATATCCAGCAGTCGAAGTAAATAATACTCTACCACGCAGTAGGTGCATATGTAAATAGTATTGTATGATTCGGCCGACGTTTGGCCCGACCGCGCAGGCGTGCCACCACACATGCGGAGCAGCACCAGTGTTGGACAAAAATTGATTGTGAAAAGTTAAACTATCATTAAAATATTTCGGATTTTATCGCGGATTATTTTTGACTGTTATATTCTCGAGTGCTCTATAGCACCCATCGTCACGGGCGTTTGACGGCCAAAAGTCTTTGTTAATCCAGAGAACTTTAGAGGGATTCATTTCAATTGCTTGAATTCCCACAATTAAGAAACTGATTGAATAAAGCCCAACACTAGGCAGCTCTAAGAAATGTTTTTAATAAATATATACTTGTCTAGTGGCATAGCCCTTCGCTTTGTGATCACAAGGTCTTAGGTTCAAATCCTAAGTCGGACAAATGTAGTTTTTCTGATGAAAAATTCCCAATGTGTTCGTAATCTGGAATTGTCCCCGGTATATGGTAATAGGCTCGCCCCCTATTTCATAGGACCTAACATCGTCGGCGAAATGTGGGTGTACTCAGTACACCTCTGCCAACCCCGCTTGGGGAAAATAGGCGTGACGGTGTATGTTTACTAAGATTATAAAATACAAAATAATATAAAATTACGATAATGAAATACATAACATTATTTGGAATCAAGGACAACTAAGGCTTAGTTTAAAAAGCTCCAAACTCGAAAAGTATTGTTTTACTATATAAATCGATATGCAAAACTATATCAACATTAAAATTTGGTGCTAAACGCCGAGTATTTTGTTTCTACACCTCAAATGCGGGTAACCGTGCACATATCACGCCCAAGTATTATATGCTATGCTACGGTATCATTGGTACAGTATACGGTAAAAGCAATTTCAAGCCGAGACTGTTGGCAAATGTCCAGCAGAAATAAGCTTGCCACGACACTCGGGCAGCACCAATACATGAAGCCCGTGCACTCTAACCGGCTTTATTTTTATTTATTCTCATATGATTTTATTATTAATATTTTGACATTTAATAATAACGGGTATAATAATAAGTTAAGTATCAACGCACGAGTATGTTCGCGGGAGTCACGGTGTTCGCGACATCGCTGATAAGCTACAAAAAGGTAGACTCCGTTGGTATGGCCACGTAAATAAAGACCCCCGTTTATATGGGCAATGTTACGGCCAATCTGAGCATCTCAGGGCCCAGACGCATAGGGCGGCCGATAATAAGATGGGCAGATCTGGTCAAGAAGGACCTCTGTGTCTGCAATGTTTCCTAACACGACACGTCCGACGTAGCGAAGTGGAAGAGGAAAATTAGGAAGGCAGACCCCTCATCACATTGGAATTATAATTGCTAAGGAGAGAGAAAGAGGGTAGTTAGGTATCACTGATTACGGCCGGTATCTGTCTGCTTTGAAATAGTCCAGTTTTTTTCCTTGAAACCTCATTCACATAGTCCTTGTTTTCTTTGCATAATTCCAATTTACCTTGCACCTGCCGGGATCAGTTCCCTGTTTATGTTTCTTCATTTTCAGCAAGTGATCTCAGCAGTTGACTGACATAACATTAACTTCTCGCAAAGAGCGTCTACGTGTCGAACCCATGTCCCCATGCAAGCCTTTCAAAGGTTCGGGTAAAGCCCATGAATCTCAGCGAGATACATAAATAATAACAGTAACAGCCTATATTATCCCAATGCTGGGAAAAGGCCTTCAGTCACAAACTGAGGTGAGAAAGATTAAGTCATACTCACCACACGGACCCAGTGCAGATTGGTAAAGTCAGGTTTGTGGCCACCTGTTGTTGGAACTTAATAAGCTGCCTATAAGCCTTCCAACTTGGCTCAAAGACTACCACATTAAGAAGTAGCCGGGAACACTAGGTTAACGTGCCTTCTTAAGCACAGAGACGCTTGAATACGAAAAAGCCACAAACGGTCACCCATCTTGGTCATTTTGACATTTACCTTAACTCATTAAATAGTATCAGATTTTTTTACTTACCGTGACGGTTTTGAAATCAGCATGTATAGCATGTATAGTAACTAGGAGAGTAGAGGAAGCGGAAGAGGTCTGTAAAAGAAGAACCCGCTTAAACTCAGTCTTCTCGCCCGATCCCAGAAAACATTTCGGGATGATATAGATAGATGGTTACATGAGGTATTACGAACACTTAAAATTTTATTTAAATACGAAGACATTTTAGTTGTTTACATTTTAAAGCTTACCTACTTTTTTTACTAATAGAACATGAGAGGGTGGTAGCGCTACACTACGAGACTTAAACTGGCCTGTTCTTACCAATAGTATCCTATGATCAGAGTAGCCGATGTTTTGCCTGCTTTCAAATAAAATAAATTTCAAAAACTAATTGAAACTAGACCTGAACGAAAAATAAAATAGTGATTATGTTAACACACAATCAAGTTAAACATCGACTAATTTAAAACATCCAAAATTTATATCATAACTGTACACCCGAAAAAATAACGTTATTCCGTAAAAGCATGTGAACCAGGAGAGGGGTGGAAGCAATTTAAAGCAAAGTAACCTGGCGAAAAGCCAGCCGTCCAACGGGTCTTGGGTTACGACAATGCTAGGCATCGTAGATAAGTGTCCCGACTGTATCATCTCGTAACTTTAAACATCTCTTTCCGTTTGATCTCTTATGATATTGCAGTTTAGCTAACTTGTTCTTTTTACGTCTTATTATAGTAGAAATTCGAAATTATGGTGCGTATTACATCCTTTAAGAGGCACGCCTCTTCTACTACCATAAGTATGAGTGACGTTTTTCTATCTAGCTCGTTCTGCATTGTTCTCACATCCTCTAAGAATGCAATGTACAGAAATAATTTTAAAACTGCCACTTTTAGAAGAGTCACCACTGAGTTTCTTGCTCTGTTTCTCCACAGGAATCAAGTTCCGAACTAATGGCGGAGTCTTAAATAATCACAAGCTTTTTCTTCTAGATTAATCATAGGTACTTTTTGGTCTACATGAATAAAAACACTTTTGATTTTGATTTTGACTAGGTAATCCTTTGAACTTAGGTAACCTCATACCTTTATAGTTTGAGGCCCCTTCAAACGGGTGCTATATTTAGACTCCTAAATATCCACACAAATACAAATTCCGCAGTGTTTTCGAATGTTGAATACTTCGCATGAACTGACCGAAAATTAATTAACACTCCTAATGCGTGCAACGGGAGCAAAGAGTTGGTACAGCAGCGGCAAAATCAATTTGAGGCCGGAGCATTGGCGAGAGGCCAATCGGCGCCCGTTGTCCGGCAACCGCAAATCTGCATATTATACCCAATACCTACAATACGTACATCAATCACGAAACATTTAGAGTGCATACTTTGATTTATGAACGGGCTATAAGTAGATTTCTAATAGAAAAGCGAACATTTGCGGTAAAGTTGCGTTAGATGAACGAACGCGGATCCATACATTTCGGAAATTCTAAGCAATACCTTTTGGCTTCTCTCTGAAAACCTATCTTATAAGCATCTATTTTGTAATTTTACACACGCACTTCCAATATTATAATGTCACAAATGGTTGTTTAATGTTCAATTCGGTACCTCTATTGTGGAATATGTTTAGTACTAGACGCATAAGTCGATTGTCAGACGAACTACTGCTATAAAGGCTCAGAACCGAATAATTTCAGTTTTGTGTGTCAGCGATTTTAATCGGAAACAGTATCAAGATCAATCGATTCAAACAATACCACGCCAAAAAACCTACCTATGCCAAATTTCAGGCTTTATGTCTTACCTTTTCTGCGACAAAGGGCCATGACAGATAGACTGATGCACAATTAAGCACACTTTTATGTGCGTAAGAGTTGAGCTTTTCCTTTGGAAATACGGAACCCAAAAAAGGCTGTAAAGTAACTTTGAAGTTTTGAGTGCTCTATGTTTTTTTAAATCTAAGAAGTTTGTCCAATGCAGAATTTAGTATTAATACTGTTTTCAGTGAAAAGCAGATTGTTCCTACTCAATTCTATATTTGTTACACCGCTCAATATTATTACATATAAGAGCGTTAATATAGGTAGTGTCTGTAGGTAGTATACTTTTGATAAAAAAAAGTAGAAGTTTAATCATTGGGTTCTTATACAAATTATTTAAAGTATTTCACTTTCCCAAAGGGCACGTCCGTCATTCATAATGAAATTCAAAGCATGCTTCCAAGCATGCGTGCCTTTGAGGCATGCGTGTTTCGCATTTGCTTCTGCGGAAGCCACAGGCGAGGATGAATCTGCTTACTTTGGGAGGCATAATGCACAAAGATCGATTATGTGGTAATCAATACCAATTACTAATCGTCCTTTATGATAATCCGGGAGAATTCGTAATGTGGGAAAACAATGTGAAACGTTTAAAAAATGTTGGATATAACGTGCAAATTGGATGTATTTATCATTCATTCATCGTCATTCCGCCAAATTTTGTAGTTTTGAAATTTAAATATAATACCAAACGATCCATAGCGTCTTGCCGCCAAATTATTAAAAAAGTCTTTAATATAATTAAATGGAGGATTGTATCCTTTCAGCTCATTCAATCCACTGCAGAGCATAAACAACCATTATCTTACCTCACATATCCTGACCCAATCTTGGCCAGGTTTTACTCATGCACTTAAGGTTTCGCCACATAACCGACGCAGCGCGACGGGAGCGCGACGGTGGCGCGGCTTGGTGAGTTGTAATGTACTGAAATGTACGGGAGACGCCACAAAGCGCAACCTCGCACGGTGCGACGCAAACGTCATGAACGAACGTAGCCGACCGCTTCCGTCGCGCTCCCGACGCGCTCCGTCGGCTATTTGACCAAACCTTCAACCACATTATCGACCCATGTTTGGCCTGGCCTGGTTGGAGAGGCAAGAATTTAAGGCGACAAAAATACAATCGGCAATCACTTATCATTTGATAAGTTCGTTACAGAACATTTTACATATATCTAGAAAATATTTATTTTTAAATATTAATCCAATCTGTCTGTCAAAAGTTAGTAAGGCACCAATATTTACAGAACATTTTAAAACACAATGTTGTGTGTTCAATTTAGGTACCTATAGCTGTTTTGGTATCGTAAAAAGTTTTAAATATTATAATTCTATCTATCTATATCATCCAGTCAGATCCCTTGCGGGGTAGGCAAAGAGTGCTCTGTACTCTCAGGTTCTCCAGCAGGTTCTTTCCTTACATACCTCTCTGGATTCCTCCACTCTCATAGTTCGTAATTAATGTGTAATACACCTGTTCTGTCTTTATCTATATTAAAGTAAGATTAAAGTAAGATGTTATACCAACTCGTGTGGTCAATTATTTATATTTACAAGCGTAAAAGAAATTCTATGCGTGTACTAAACAATGCGGATTTTAATTTACAAATATCCATAATTGACTTATTCATATTAACCTACATGTCTCAAGATACGAATTGTTAAAGAGCTACAATAGTATTTTTATAATGACTAAGTAATTAATTCAGCTGCAGTTATTTGAACTATTTTAATGAACTGCGTTTTTCTTTAATTGGATGGATATTTATGGCGAATCACGTGCTTTCCGCTACTAACTTTTATTTATTTATATCCACTTCAGCTCCAACTAAATCTATTTTTAACTACTTTAATAATTTTCCCTGCGATTCTGTCGTGTCACGAGCCACGTGCCTTGCCGTAGAAAAACTACACGCGACTACTGTTGCGTCTAACCGCTAAAGACTTAACGTTTTTCTCGATAGGTACTTCATCGATACTTTCTGCGCATTTATAATCCGATACACACGCCGAAAACATCGATTGAAATCGTTCCGGTACTTTACGACTTTATTTTTGGCGAGCATGTTTTCTTTGACTGCGTCAGTTAGCTTGGGACCGAAGCATTCGGCGTGTATCGGATAAATATTAATAAAGCGGCCGGCCTCGTTTCTGGGAAGTTGGGAGGATCTTATTATAACCGCAATAGCGCCTATAATTAGCAACATCCAAATTACTCGTGGCGTGTACGTGTTGCGCCAGATCGATGTTACGTGTGGCTACTCGATTTGGTCCTAGCGATTCGATTGTTGAATCGATATGCCCACAGCAATTCTGATGATATTACCTTCGTAGTTTATAAATTTAGTTAGTAAATACTTAGGGTAAATTGCCTGAAGTTTACAAAACACTAATAATATATTTTCCATATTATCATAAAATTCTTTGTTTTGATTGACTGATTCACCGTCACATAGATAAAACTGCTTATGCTAGAACTTTAAAATTTGGAATATAGGTTCCTATGTTATGTTACCAGTCTCTCTAGAGAGGATTTTTTAAAATACTACCTGTAAGAGGTTGAAAGGGGTAAACAACAGTTGCGTGGAATTTCGTTATATGTACAGACTTGAAAATTCATGTTTATACCTAATCTTTATTACAAATAATTAAGAATATATTTTGTTTTTTTTTTAATTTGTAAAATCGACTCCTATAGGAATGCAAATTTTATATGAGAAAATTCTTCGCTCTCTTCGCAACACAATATTTGTCACCAATATTTTGGACAGTTTAAACATCCATTACAAAAAAAAATTAAATTCAACCTCAAAACTTAGTGAAAATCTTTTGTATGGAAATTCATCACCTTTGCAGTCCTGGTAGCCTTCCGCAGTAATAATTACCATTGTGTAAATGTACGGGTCTCCTCTGCCGCCTCTGACTGCCTCGTTGGTCTGTTGGCAAAGCGCACCGCTTGGTCCTGGGTTCGAATCCTAGGTCGGACAAATGAAGTTTTTCTAACGAAAACCTTCCCAGTATGAATCCGGTTTTTGGAATTGTGCCTGATATATGGCAATAGGCTCGCCCCCTATTACATGGGACCTAACATGGTCGTCGAAACGTGGGTGTACTCCGTACACCTCTACCACCCACGCTTGGGGTTTATAGGCGTGACGGTGTGTAAATGTACGGGGTACCTACGGAAAGTTTAGGTAAAATTTTGACTATACCTTGATTGTGTTAAATTACCGAATAAAGGTGTTCGAAGCCATAGTATAGCAGCTAAAAGCAATAGGTTGTCTATCTCTATCTGTCTCTATCATCACGCCAGATCCCAAGGTATCCCAATTTCAGGGTAGAAAGAGAGTAAAGAGTTCCAACAGGTTCTTTCCTTACACACCTTGCTTCCTCCGCTCTCATAGTTCGTCTCATATATGTTCGCCGGTTACGGAGACTCATGACTTGTCCTTAAGATAGTTAGTAATTATATAAAGGTCATTGTCGAAAATTGCCTCAAAACAAACATTTGATCCATGCCATCATTATTAATCTATTTTTTTTTTAATTATGGCAAATATCCCACCGTATCTAACGGACAATTTGCAATCTAAAACGAATATTTCAAAGTATTGTACGTACTTATATCGAAGTCGCCGAGATCTTTACTAAATGCCAACACACACAATATAGCCTTATATGTATTAATGGCTACTGAATTATAACCTCAAAATCTAATACTTTTTGCACAATATTGCGATTCCCCCGCATGTCCGTTTAATAATAAATGCCTTAAGAGAATTTATGGGTGATTTAAAATCATACAAGTATTTTTTCATTGGTGTTGGTTCTGGGGGAATCATGTATGGGCGCAGAACAATGTCCCTTAAAGTAAACCATAAGTTGAGTTCGAGGGCATTTCCTAATTTTTGTGGGTGCAGAAGTTAACGCAGACGAAGAAAGAGCACTCACTTAAGCATTAATTTTTCTTTAATAACGCATCCCCACAGTTGGAATTATTCCCGTGTCGTGGGATACACATAAAATTCACATACGCCAACACCTGGACCCAAACAAATATTTGAGGTCACACAAAGAAATGTCTCATGCGGAGATCGAGCATCCCTTGTGGGGATCGACAACTACTCAATCTGGTGGGTGGAGCGGCTTAAACACTAATCACTGGATTGACCCGTTCGACAATCAACACGAAATATCGGATTGGAGGAAAAGTTTACCGTAGCGATCACAATATTTAAAATAGATATAAACGCAATGGTAATTAAATGTTGTCTTCATCCTCCATTTGAATCTGCAGTGAGTGAGTAAAACAAAAGAATGAGTCAGTGGAGCCAACGACCGGCGCTCCAGGGTGATCTTTTGAAATTCCCGAATAATTGTCGACGCGTAAGGTGGCGACCAAAATAACGCGTGAGACGACCAGTGTCGTTCCCCCACGGCTCTCTTACAAATTAATTTTATTTATATATTGATGAATTGGCTTATTTGTTTGGATGTCTTAGAATTCTTCAATGTTTTTAAATCAAGAATGTGTTTGGATCTAGCCCAATACTGGGACCATCCACAAATTACGTTACACAAATTTCTTGATTTTTAGAGCCAGGGGACCACATTTGTGTAAACACTGGTGTTGCGTCACGTATTTCACAATTTTACATTAAGAAATAATGAAATTAAAACAGCACTTCCATAAATATTAAAAATTTTAGGCCTCCATATTTATAAAGTTGGTAATATTTTAGTTCTTCGTTAGAGTTGAAGCTTAGTTTTAATACTTTAGAGTATTACATGTGACGTTAAGCTTATGATTTGTCGCCCCATTCTTACACGTTGTCAGACTTATTTGACCCCCTCAATTACCGTAACTTGTCGTAATATATGGGTGACACCTACCCGGTGATTTTAGTGAGAGTCCCTGAAACATGGGTTGTTCACATTATGTTTATCATTATGCTGAGCCGGATCATCACTCTTCAAGAATGGTGGAGTCGTCGTACCACACGAGCAATGTAAACACTGTCCAATCAGTATCAACAACGCTCAACGAGTGTGATTTGTTAGTAGATATATATTTTGTAAATTTTCCTGAACACGTTGTTTTTCAATATATTGCGGTATCCATTGATAAAAGGTAAGGGTAAGTAAAGGTATTTGTAAAATATTTTTTTACATCTGTAACCGGGTCGAAATGCAGCCTCCACTGGAAAGATCCTTCGAGAAATTCAACTGGCTAGTCTTTTACCTTAATTACGGACGGACGGACGATTTAACGCAGTGGTTAAGACCTTAAGCCACTCCACCAACTGTGTCTAATAGTAGCGGGTTCGATTCCCGCACGGGACAAATCTTTGTGTGATCCATAATTATTTGCTCCGGTCTGGGTATTGGTGTATGTGAATTGTCATGTTTGTAAACGCACCCACGATACAGGAATGAATACTAGTGTGGGGCAACGATTTAAAAAAAAAAATGTTTCATTCGATTGGCCTTTCTGACAACTGTTTTTTTTTATATACTTTATATCATATCTAATTGTATCCTATATATAATACATTGAAAAGTGTCACATACATTGAAGAAGTCTATGATAGTGTGGGTGATCAGTAGATATCAGTAGATAGTCTACTAGTATGTAAATGAGTTGCGTTTTTAATATTCTTTGAAAAAATTCGAATCTGCATCTAGGTATTATGTAGAACGAGGCGTTTTAGCAATAAATATGAAAGTATAATGTCGGGGAGCATGATGCCGCTTTGAATGCTAAACCCGTACTGTACTACAAACACAGGCCAATACGGGGATGGGAGATGAGGCGCCGCGGGGCGGGGGGCACACACTCAACCGTGGGAAAAGCCTGCGTATACGGTGCGAACAATATAACATAAAGCATTCATTTGTTATTTTGATGCGAATTCTTTCGCACTTTTGTTCCAGCACTACACGAGTTCATATAAATTTATTCAAAGTCGCCAGATATCATCGCTTACTGTTGCTAAAGTCTTCGTTTATTATTATGAACATAAATATTTACCCTTAATTGACTTTTAATATACGCAATAAAACTAAATCAAATCAAGAATATTGACCGTTCCTCTTGTGTTGGATATTCATTTCGATAATGATATTCTGCGAATTACTCCGTGTTTATAACCATAATGCCTCTCATCGTAGTGTGTCCGAATCGAGGTTACACACAAGTGTACGTCAGACCACAGTATGCCTTCACGTGGCAACAACGAACACATAGTTACAGTGTAATCCGACCAGATAGTCTTGATGTTTGTATCATCGCGCGTTCTCCCCGGTTGCTGGTCGAAAGCTTGGTTTTTCGGGAGGGGCAAGAGTTCTCTGTAAACTGGTCGATAAGGCGTGTGGCAGACGTCACTCGCACACATTGATAAGCGACGCACACCAAGCGACATGACCGTGGCATTCCATCGGCATCCACACATACATGTAGACAGCGCACCTTATTAAAACGAGACGCGAATCGACGACTTATCGGGCAATTAGTCGTGGCTCACGTCAAATACTACGGCGATGTGAAATCTCGTTCGACGTCCATTGATCCTTCTTTCAAATCACAACAATATTTTTTTTTTGCATAATTTCATTATATCGCGTTGTATAAGCAACATTGCTGCCTAAGTACTCTGTAAACGCTAACCTAAATATAACATTAATTTTGAATTGTTTTGATCTCGAAAACGATTAGTGAAGTAACAATGAATCGTAAATGAATTTTGTTATGCGTTAATTAGTGATTTGTATGCTTGTATTGTCGGTTTGAAATTAAAAAGCGTCAATGTAAATCGCGTTTATCGGAACGGTTAGAGTTATGTCGAGGCGGCGTGGTGCAGTGGTAGGGGCAGTTCGAGTCGGCACGCGCGAACCGGAGAGCGATCATACCGCGCAAGCGCGGTTGATAACAACTCGCGTCGCGAATTATTCACGTGCCGTCAACTTATGAATTATTATTCTGTTAACAACACCGCTTTTATGTTAAAACGTCGTATGCTCAGTGTTAATTAGACTTAATCGAGTGGATTTTTAAATCACTGTTTATGTAACAATAATTTAATAAGCATCTAGACAGTATGTTGATACATATGCATAATGATGATGCATTTCCATTGTCCGTCGACAAAACGTCGTCAAAAATAAATCCTGTATCATTTTCGTGTTGGTCTAATGACGCAGGGTGAGAGGTCCTGAGTTCGAATACTAGGTCGAACTGGGTGTATTTTTACATTGGAAAATTGACAGTTGGATATCAGAAACTAGAGTTTTCGCCCCCATTAGTACGGAATCTAACATTGTCGGCATCCTGTATCAACCTTTTTATGACCATTTACATTATAATTGACCAGCTCTACTTTTAATAAAATGCGACTAATATTTGAAGTGGACAGTTGACTCTATCACCCTAAGTTCTTCTTAGCCATAATTTTCTAGAATGTATTATTCGAGAAAACACGTGACTTTATTTTACTATGCTGTTGACGGTAAAATACTCACCAGCCAGCCACTGGGAGCAGAGGGCTTAGCACGAAAAGATTGACGTTAGCGTGACGCGAGCGAGTAACCATGCTGTCACGTTCATGTTAATTTAATAAATTGTCGTGTTATCCCTCAGTGTTTAGCAGGAAAAAATATCTAAAATAAAAAAAAATATTAAACGTATTACCCATTTTTTTCTATCTGTCTATATCATCACACCAGTGCTCTTGCCGCGTAGGCAGAGAGTACAGAGTTCCAACAGGTTCTTTCCTCACATACCTCTCTGGCTTCCTTCACTCCCATAGTTGACTTGTCCTTGGATTTTTTTTCTGTGTCGTGGGTGCATTTACAAATATGAAAATTTACATACACACATACCCGAAACAAAACAAATAATTGTGGGTCCCGTGCAGATATCGAACCCGCGACTATTAGATACACTGGGCGGAGTGACTTAAGCTCTGAACCACTGCGCTAAATCGTTCTTCAAATTATTAAAAAACGTGTCTTAGTTTAGGAATCAAAAGGATGAGTGGAATAAATATATCTAAACGACCTCTAGGTAAATGATATCGATAACCCAATGACAATGAATTAATAATTATCTAATACAACATTTAAAACTTTATGAGGTTGGTCTCTTGTTTACAAACAAGTCTATCAGTTAATAGACACATAAAATTATGCATATTGACTATAGCAACACCTACGGAACGGGCCCCGACGCGACGGCGGATTGAGAGATCATAATAACAAATGGAGGAAAAACTTTGTAGGTACCTATAGTAAGCGGCGGTCAAAGAAATTTGAAGCGGCGGTAAATATTGCACATCGTCTAAAGCGGGAGATAATCGGCCTTTTCGGCTTCGTAGAGCGTCGCCTCTTTCACTCAGTCAGTAATGACGTTTTGTCGCTTCCGTCACTGTTAGTCCTCCGTACGACAAGCCGAAAGTAGTTGTTTTATAAACACGTATCCTCACACTAGGAATTATTCCTGTGTCGTGGTTGCGATTACAAACATAAATGCACGAACACCCAGACCGAAACTAATATATGTGGGTCACACAAAGATCTGTCCAGTGCGAGAATCGAACGAAATCGCTCTTTACCACTGGATCAACCGTCCATTATCTCCCTCTTTAGCCGATGTGCACTATTTAAGGTTTCGCCACATAGCCAACGCAGCGTGACCGGAGCGCAACGGTGGCGCGGCTTAGGGAGTTGTTATGTACTAAAATGTATGGGAGACGCCACACAGCGCAGCCCTGCTCGGGGCGACGGCAAACGACACGACCGAACGTAGCCGAGCGCTTCCGTCGCGCTCCCGTCGCGCTCCGCCGGCTATTTGACCAAACCTTTACCGCCGCTTATCATCTTAGAGTTGACGACAGCCAAGTGGCCTCGAACAAGTATTATAATGACCAGCTTACAGATGATAGCAGAGCGAATTGTTCGATCTGAGGATAAGTGTGTATAAAAGAGTTTATAAAAGAGATATAATGTTTTAGCTAGTAGTGCCCCCCACCGCTCACTATCATAGCTGGATGGTGAGCTTTGTGTAGATGGTAAAGCTTTTCTACCTGCTTGGCTTAATGTGCAGTGACAGAGCGTTCGTACTCTAATTTAGTATAAATAATATCAGCCTATACTGTCCCACCGCTGGGCAAAAGCCTTCTCTCACAAATCGAGGTGGGAGAAATTAGGTCATACTTCACCACGCGGACCCAGTGCGGATTGGTGGAGGCAGGTTGGGGCCACCTGCTGTTGGAACTTCTCAAGCCACCCATAAGGCTTCCAACTTGGCTTAACGATTACCACATTTAGTGGTAACCGGGACCAACGGCTTAACATGCCTTCCGAAGTACGGAAACGCTTGAATATGAAAAAGCCACAAACAGTCACCCATCCCTGGTCAACCGAGCCGAACGCTGCTTAACCTTGGTGATCGTTAAGAACAGTTTTACGAGCGATTAATTTTGTATAAAACTTATGCTAAACCAGAATAGTACACCAGAATACTTACTTCATAGTATCCTAGTTACTATTAAAATTTAGTACGAATATAGTCAGCAAGTGGCAAATGCTCCAAGATAGAGTTGTTTAATAGATGACTTACGTAAGCGACGCCAACTTATTTTGAAATTCTCAAATCAAAAACGACAAATACTGTGTCAAACTTCATTGTGAATAAATAAATATGGATATTTACATCAATGCCGCTACTTTTTTATACGAGTTGGCGTGTGGATGTCGGGTGATCAAGGATGACACGGCGCGCGCTGCCGTGCTTACAAACCTTGGCCTCGACACGAGGTCGTGGCCTGGTGGTACAGAAAAATCTAGTGTCAATACACACAATCGATTTAAATATACCGATGACACTCGTGTTATCGATACATCAGATTTCAATCCGGTGCTCCAATTTTGAATTTACGAAGTTATAGTATGAAATATTCTTGTCTGTAAGTATTCCAGTCAAAGTTCACCGTAACGATCTTAAACAGGTAATGTAAGAGGGAATTACTTTATTGTTATAATCCGAAGCTAATTTATCAATATTAAAACCTACCTGGCGTGATGATATGGATAGATAGACAGAATTATCTACCTATATGATTTTACACCTTTAGTTGTCTGAGAACATCCAGACATCAGGTAATTATCCGTAATTAGTGTTAGCTATAACGAAATTTTATTAATACAAAAAAGAAATCATAGTATGTAACTGGAATAATAATAAAGAATGCAGATATTAGCAGTGAATTCTATGGCACTTTAATTCTTAAAAAAAATAAAAATCAAGGTTAATAGAAAAATCGGGAACTCTAAAACCAAAGAACATTGAGTCGAAACGTTGTACAGAACTAATAACAATTATTTTACTCTACCTCTACTCAGACTGACATTTCAAACTTGCAAAATACTTAACAGCCATAAATTAAACTGCGAGTAATTGATGACTTTATTATCGGTCATAAATAACGCCTTATTCAAATTGTTGCAAATATTGCACATTAATTAAATGAACGTCAACAAGAGGTGATCAGCAGTCCGCTACCTTGTGTCTTTTTAATAAATCAAATAAACGATTATTGCTTTGATTATGCATATTGCTTCTTCTTCTTTAAGTTATGGCTTCACACTAATTTTAAGTGTATTTTGCCAGTGTCCAGTGACATATATAATCGTGTTTGTTTAAATTAATTCAACTCCCTGATGAACTTGATGACAACGATAAAAATGAAATTAATGAAGGACGCCACCGTGGATAGTAAAGCGGTGGATACTTTACATACCAATTGTGACGGCCGTTTTGAGGGAAGTCAAAAAGGCACGTTTTATCACTTTGTTACAATTACCTTCACTCATGCACATATAAGAACACATAATGGTTAATATTCCACCACCATTACACATTATAATTCGAAATAACACAAGTTTTGGAAATTAAAACAAATTGATAACATCACTATTCGACTTCCCGCCAAAACCTCCGATGCATATTTAGTAGTAAACCTTTTTTTTTTTAAATACGAGTAAATATTTAAATGTCAAAATGGGGACATCTTTAAAAAGTTGGTTGACAATCTTAGGTATAAACTTAAGTATCTCCTGTAAATGAATATTTCCGAAACATTGCGTTTTGTATTTATTTATACTACACATGCAAAGAACTACTTCAACTGAGTACACAATATAATCCTATCATTTTGAATACCACTAACGCCATCTGTTGATATTTTATACAAACTTGCAACCTGCTCTTTTGCACCGTACGTTCCTGATGCTACCACTTTAAAAACCACGTTAAAAAATATACTTCAATTAATACAAGAGGGTAAAGAGGTGTATATAGTACACCCAGGATTCAATAATGTATTTTTGGCCCCAATATATGATGACATGACCGTAGTGAGGTTGACGCGATTGTTCGCATATGTATGTTTCACAATAAAGACTTTCGAATTCTTGTTAAATGATGCATGGAGGTCTCCTTTCGATATTTTTCTAAACTACAAAGAAGTCTGTATATATATATCATTACGCCAAATACTCTGCCGAGTGGGCAGAAAGTACAAAACTCGAACAAGTTTTCTTGCAATGGTCGTCATCTTAAAATTCATATTATTTACCACACAGGGATTACCAACTGTTGGAACTCTGTACCACCTATCCCACAAGGGATCTGGTGTGAACAATTCTAAGACAAGGGTTTGTCTAACTTGGTCTATTACTGCTTCAACATTAATTTAAAATAACTCTACGCAAATATCTAAGCGTTTGTATTTATACGCGCATAAGATAGTTCCTATTTTATTACTACGGAACTAATGCGACGGCGCGATATAAAGTAGCCAGCAGACTGGTAAGAAGTCCCAGGGTTTTGAATCTAGAATCTTCGTCGGCCGCGGAGTACGATAGGACATCGCTCGTAAACTCGCTGTAGAGACACAACACACAAATGACTCCACTAGACTTAGACGCTAACAGATCAGACACATTTTTAAATATTGTACTGTTTTAATTTGTTTCGTTGGCCTAGTGCAATGCCTCGTGGCGAATAATGTGCTTTACGTGGGGTCTTTGGTTCGACGGACGATTTAGCGCAGTGGTTAAGAGCTTAAGCCACTCCGCCTCCTGTGTCTAATAGTCGCCGGTTCGATTCCCGCACAGGACAAATCTTTGTGTGATCCACAATTATTTGTCCGGGTCTTGGTATTTGTGCATGTGAATTTTCATGTTTGTAAACGCACCCACGATACAGGAATAAATCTTAGTGTCGGGCTACGTTTAAAAAAAAAAAATACGAAAAACAAATCCTAGGTCAGACAAATATAGTATTTCTATCGAAAAAATTCCACTATCAATCCGGAGTCTGGAATCGTGCCCGATATATGACAATAGGCTCGCCCTATCAAATAGAACCTAATATCGTCGACGAAAAGTGGGTGTGCACACTACACCTTTGCCGACCCCACTTGGAGAACATAGGCGTAACGGTATTTATTTTATTTTTCTGTATAGAGCACTTAAATAATGCAATCCCTCGTCTGATTAAAAGTGCAATGGATTTAGCCATCACTGCTCTATATATTCTTTTATCAACGCTATTGTAGATTGGAACTAAACTCAATAGCCACCCAATTCCTATGAAAAATAATTTTAGTACCTACAGCTACCCTTTCGTTTTATTAATTTAAGCTCTGAAAAATGTTAGAGTATAGTCTACGGGTAAAAATACATAAGTACATTGAACTTGATAATCTTCATTCCATTTGTCCAGTATTGCTTTTTTAATTTACAAATATATCTAGTTTTCAACATAATTTTCAAGAAAGGACCCGTCGTTTGTTTCAACTTCATATAAAGTTCTCACCTTTACTGGAGTCAGCGTGAAAGGAATAAGCACACCTGCACCTTGTAAGTTGCGTACCACTGAGCTGGCTGAGATAAATAATCTTCCGTTGGAAACTATTTTCTCTGATACATCCGATACATATATTACTCAACACTCACTACCATTTTCCCAAAGCACTTGTACGCTCACATTTTGTTGTATTTTGGTCCCAATTATACTATGTACATGGTTTACGTCGATTGTTCACGTGTCTTTAAAAATCACATTGAAAAATTTCCATATTTGTAAGAACCTAGAAGTTTTTAGGCTTTTTCCAACTTGGAAATTTCTTCACCGTTAACAAGTGACAAATACATTAGTTTGGAAAACGCAAATATATGCGTTCAATTTTTTACTATCAGAATCTGAACTAATTAATTATAAATGAAATTATTTTACAAGTTTTTAGAAAACTTTCTAATCTCTCTTGCTAATCTCTAATGCTGAAAATGTTATTTAAATATGCGATCCCCTACTAAACTTTTATAGTTCTATGGTTCGCCGTAGCACGCTTTGGTCACCTAGTGGTAGGTTTCTGGCCGGTTCTCAGTTGCCGCACTAAATATATATAGAAAGGCTTTCTGTCTGAATGTAATGTGTATCTGTACCGGCTAGGGCCCGGTTTCTATTCAACATTAGAGTTAATCAACAGGTAAATACGTGTCACATAATTATATTGTGAGGTACCGTAAGGTTTACCGTATACCGTGAATTTAATAGAACTGTTGTGATATTTTAGTTTTCGATTGCAGTTAATATCATTTTAGTTATGCAATGTTGGCTACTTGGTCCATATTTGGTGGTTCGAAACTTAATACTGAACAAAGATATCAAATATTTTACAACACACACTGTCATGCCTATATTCTCCAAGTGGGGGTGGCAGAGGTGTACTGAGTATACCCACGTTTCGCGGACGATGTTAGGCCCCATGTAATAGGGGGCGAGCCTATTGCCATATACCAGGCACAATTCCAGACTCCGGACTCATACTGGGAATTTTTTCGTTAGAAAAACTACATTTTTCAGACCTAGGATTTGAACCCAGGAGCTCGTGATCATAAAGCGATGTGCTTTGCCACCAGACCAACGAGGCCCTCAAATATTTTAGTAGTGCTGAAAAAATTATTTTGCAATATTTTGCAATATTCGTGACTCTCATTATAACTGAATTAGGCTTTGAAAGGGCAAAACACTTAATATATTTTTTGATTATCTAAATGCGGTTCGGTTTAATTTTTTCCATTTTGTAAGAAAGCGAATTAAGTGACAAACTTTCCATGTTATATAAAATTTAATCAAAAGCTGTACTTAAACAAAAAAATACGCTAGGTATACGTACTGATGGCACTGTATGAATATGAAACAGTCTCATTTGAGAATCTATGTATTAATACGTGAAGCAAAAAGTTTATACACATTTTTACGAAAATTGCGCGGACGGAGGAGTATGAAATTTCACACACTTATAGTTTATATAGAGAAAGAGTGCAGAAAGCTAATATTTTTTTTAAATTATGCGTAAAAGATACATTAAATCAATGAAAAAAACATTACACACACTACTATGTATTTGACACAATACACGTCAAATTGATGTTTGTCTTTAATATTATTTGTCTATAGTCTTACTGAATGTCAAACATAAGCAGCAAACGATGAAAGAGTAGGTCGAATATCGACCTATGGGCGACCACTAGTATAAGTAGATAGATACCTAAATAAGACTCTTCTAGAAATCTTTGAGTGATCGGTTTCGGTCTGGGTATTTGTGTATGTATATTTTCATGTTTGTAAACACACCTACGAGAAGTTTAGTGCGGAGGTTTCATTTAAAAAAAAAATTACACGCGAGCAAGTTTGACATTTAAAATATCACTAGGTAATATACTTTTATAATATTGAAACCCACAGTATAAAAATGAATGTTAATACCCTTAGCTACATAAATAGGTTTCATTTAAAATTTAATTATCTATACCTTCGTGTCAATTATCAGAATTGCATATCAGCACATGTACACATAGATTACCTTTAGTTGAACACCGCTGCACTCGCCTCGAATCTGTTTCAAGGATAATTAAGTTATCATAAATATTGATCAGTTACCTAACTACCGGCTAGCTAATCACTACTCAGAAATGAGAAATAATCCTTAAATGAGCTCAATAAACACCTTAGCACGCCATGGCTATGTCTTGATTTATGATAATAGAGACACAATTTTACACTACACACCAAGAGCAACTTAGTCCGAGCATAGGTGTTCTCCATATTTGTGTACGGTGCGGAGACATGGACCCTCAAGAAGGCTGACCGCGACCGCATTGATGTCTTTGGGATGTGGTGCTGGAGAAGGATGCTAGGTATACCATGGACAGCACAACGCACTAATGTGTCAATCCTAGCTGAACTCAAGATCCAAACACGACTGTCCACTACTTGCCTGCGCAGGGTTATAGAGTATTTGGGTCACATTACTAGGAAAGACAGTGACAACCTCGAAAAACTGATGGTCTCCGGTAAAATTGAAGGCAAGCGACCACGAGAAAGGAGCCCAACACGCTGGATGGATCAGATTCGCACAGCTCTTGATACCACGTTTCACGATGCTCTTCACTCGGCTGCAGATAGGAGTGGATGGCGACTCATCATCCTCAGAAAACTGCTCTCTAACACATTACCACGACCCTCAGTAATGAGGAAACCGACGCAAGGAGGAGGACTGTGGCCTGAGGAGCTGTCTTTTAGCGATCACTAAGGTAAAGCAGCGCTCGGCTCGGTCGGTCTAAGATGAGGATTCGAGCATCTCCGTTCTTCAGAAAACACGTTAGGTCGTTTCTGGTTACAATGCGGTAGTCGTTAAACGAAGTTGGAAGCCTTATAGGTCGCTTGATAAGTTCAAACAGCAGGCCACAACCTTTCTCCATCAATCCGCCTTGGATCCGCATAGTGGAGTATGACCTGATCTGTTTCACCCCGATTTGTGACAGAAAGCTTTTCAAATTGATACAATAGAAGACGATCTGCTTTTTCAGTCGCTTCTCCCGCCTTAGGCACTCCCTGAGTTCGAACGGTATCCGAATAATGACCTTCCGACTCCCATCCGCGTTTCCAGAAAATTAGCGACTTGCCTTTTAATCTCTTCCCATCATCACGATATATCCCCTCTTATGTCAGGGCCTAAGGAATTTACATGGTAGAAAAGGTCTATTAGCAATTACTTTTGCATAGTATGGCTTGGTTTAATAGTTAGAGAGTAGGCCGCTTCACTCATTGGTTTCACTATAGTTCGATCTCTACAGTGGAAAAAATCTTTACGAGTCAACAATTTTTTTTTCGGTGTAGATATTTGTACTTGAACTTCATGTATAAAAACACAACCACGACCCAAAAATATTAATTTCTAGCTAGTGTGTGTGTGATATAATTAGTGGTTACTCTCCAATCCAAAATAGGTATTTTTATATTCGTTCGTTACCCTTCATTCACTCTTATTAAAAAAAACACACCGTCGAGCCTATATTCCCCAGAGGGGGTGGCAGAGGTGTACTGTATACACCCACGTTTCGCTGACGATTTTAGGTCCCATGTAATAGGGGGCGAGCCTATTGCCATATACCGGGCACAATTCCAGACTCCGGACTCATACTGGGAATTTTTCGTTAGAAAAACGACATTTGTCCGACCTAGGATTTGAACCCAGGACCTCGTGATCACAAAGCGATGCGAAGCGCATCGCGTTGTGATCACGAGGTTCTGGGTTCAGTCTGCCTCGTTGGTCTTGTGGCAAAGCACTCTTATTAACTTTGTCTATATAAGGCACACGATTGCACTGGTCAATTTACACCAGTCAATACTAAATAAATGATTGTAACAGTTTGGTCCTTACTAAATCAGTGGCTGCCGTAGAAACAATAAGCGAGCTGGTACTCACGTTGGCGTTATCACGCCCACGAACTGGGAGATAAATTTCCTCCTTGTTTCTATGTCCCTTTTTACATCGAGGCACTTTATACGCAGTAGGCTCTCGCTTAGAAAGCGGTTGGTGCAAGTGGTAAGCTTCGAGTCGATATTTTTTGGGAAATATATTGTTGATTCTAAGGCGTCATCTTGATTTGTGAGAGATGACATTTATTGAGCGGTCGGTCAACATAGCGCTGGTTTTTTACTGGTCGGTATTACGTCTGACTCTCATATCTGTTTAGATTTTGTACGTATATAATATTAATGTTAGTAAATTCCAGAGTCTGCGCAAATATGTTAATTGCATAATATTTACCTACTACAAAATATATTTTTATGTTAGTATATATTAATTATATTATAAGATCGAATCCCATCTACATCGAATTTAATTTACCATAGTCTATAGACAATACGATATTACTTGTTTTTAAAATAAAAACTAACTTTTGTATGTAAGGAAAAAACCTATTGGAACTCTGTACTCCTTACCTACCCCGCAAGGGATCTGGCGTGATGATGTAAATAGATAGATAGATACTAACAGAAATTGATATTAGATTTAACATTATGTCAATTAATTAGTTTGCACTAGTTAATTCCATAATTTTCCTTTGATTTCGTAAATATTCCCAAGATACCAGGTTCTTACATTTTTCAAAAGATAAGTAATACAATCCACCTAAATGTAGACTCAATTTTAATTATTTTGATTCACATAATTGAATAATATGCCTAAATGATACTAGGAGAAAACAGCTCTGTAATATGACTCTCCATTAAATTATTAGGATTCCATCAAAATGCTTTTCATTAACCTCATCACTATAATAATTTGGTTGCTATAGACTTTAATACATGGAGACTCTCCACATTCAGTCTTAAAATCGCGTCCGCTTATAACTAGGTCCGTGTTCTGTGCTAGACATGCGTGTGTCTATGCAGGGCACAGTCAATGAACTGCCAGAGGTCAGGTGAAATTATCTCGTACGGAGCGTCTTACGCGACATCTGACTCACAATGGCCGGATACTGGGGGCATAGAATGAAAATTTTGACATTAACGTGACGCTAGCGAGTTGTGCTATCCTTGTCATACTACGCCTTATTAAATAAATATAAACGTGACAGCACGCTAACTCACTAGCGTCACGCTAACGTTAATCCTTTGGTGCTTAGTCCTCTGTTTTTATCTGTAGTTGTGATGCCCAAATATTTTGGTGACAACTCGGTCCGACTTGAGGCAGTTTGGGAAGTCCCAAATAATCAAAGTCGTTTAGTTTTTGCAGGTAATTTGTTATGATCGTGTTATGTAAAAGGTTTTATAGCATAACGTTAGTGTTTCTTTTAATACTTTTGAATATATATATATATATATATATATATATATATATATATATATATATATATATATATATATATATATATATATATATATATAAAATTGAGGCCCTCTTTCACCACCCTTGGGTAAAGTCTGAAGTCGACTAATCGACAATAAAGTTGCAAGCCCTATCTGTCGGTTAAACTAACCAGTTTGAATTGCCGAATAACGCTAATCGAGTCGTAACTAACTAGCACTTTATTCGATGGTAGCTCTGAGTGTATTGGTATCCTACTTCCTACTAATATAAGTGTGAAAGTTCGTATGTTTGGGTGTTTGGTACTCAATCACGCAACAACGTCTGGACAATTTGGATGACAATTTGCACACACATTGTTTATTACTTGGATTAACACATAAGATAGGATTTTTTATACAGAAAACACGTAAGGTTCCTGTCTAAAGTCAACTCGGACAAAGTCGCGAGTTGAAACTAGTTATTTTATAAAACTAGGTATCATAATTTTATATACTTAATTAATTGTCGACCGAATTCTGACATCTTTACTTTGTTTTTAATTTCACGCAACGCTGCGTCTTTTAAAACAATGTTAACATAAAATACAATAATAAACACTCCGTTATCGTTTTAATCCGCCAAATGGAATGACACTAAAGTCATTAGGGTGCCCTTAGTCTCACATTGCGTTTTGCATTCGTTAAGATTCCGATGAGCTGGCCACACTCGGCAAGACGTTCAATGACATTCGAGGCGAGAGGGGTTAGAGATGCGTCGGTGCAGGGACCTTATTCGCTATACCCAATTCGTAACGATACGATATCGTCCTGAATTGATCATTTAATAATGCTACGATTACACGGTCATTTCCGGATACTATCGTAACGCACCGCGTTTTGTCATAGCGAATAAGCACCCAGTCGACATCTCGCTCGCTAACAGACCGAGATCTGTCCACATGCCCGCGGGTATCATTGGAGTTCTCTTACTGTGACAAATAACGTTTTTTATGTGACAACATTCAAGAGTCTCCGTAACCGGCGAGCGTATACAATACGAACTAAGAGTTGAGGAAGCTAGAAAGGTCTGGACGGAAAGAACCTGTTGGAACTGTGTTGAATAGATCTCAAGTCATTAGGGTGCCCTTTATTACACATTGCGTTTTGCATTCGTTAAGATTGCAATGAGCTGGCCACACTCGACAAGACGTTCAATGACATCCGAGGGAAAAGGGGTTAGAGTTGCGACGGTGCAGGGATCTCATTCTCTATACCCAATTAAAAACGTAACACGTTACGATATCGTCGTGGATTGATAATTTAATAATGCTCGAGCGAGCTTATGCATACAAAACACGATTACACGATAATTTCCGGATGTTATCGTAACGCAACGCGTTTAGTCATAGCGAATATTCACCCAGTCGACATCTCGCTCGCTATCAGACCGAGATCTGTCCACATGACCGCAGGTATCACTAGAGTTCTCTTACTGTGACAAATAACGTTTTTTATGTGACAACATTCAAGAGTCTCCGTAACCGGTGGGCGTGTATGTGACGGACTATGGGAGTGGACGAAGCCAGAGTATTCCGTAAGGAAAGAACCTCTTGGAACTCTGTACTCTCTCTAAAGTAATGTGGGTGCCCTTAGTCTCACATTGTGTTTTGCATTCGCTAAGATTGCATGAGTAACCAACCCGACGACAGTATAATTCAAGGATATTAATTGGACAGCACACATAACGCATAAATATTAAAATCCAGGGGATTTAAATATTTATCAAGTGGTCTAAACTGACTCACTGAATGGTGTAATTTACTTTGCCCTAAGTGTACCTAAGCGCTAATTTTCTATTAATTTTGGCAGCTAGTGAATATATTTCCTCGTTAGTCACTGTCAAAGCTGATCTGTCTATTTAAGAAAAAATTAGAGTTACACAATAGAATTTAGAGTTATACAATTTGAATTAAATATATCTTTACATACGGCTGCGTGGTTCCCGGCTTAGAATAGGACCAACGCATCTCATCCCATCGGGTGTCGTACAAGGCGACTAAAGGGAAAAATAGGGAATGGGCTGCAGCGTTCCCTCAACACTGCTATGACCAAAAAACTGCGCTCGGCAACCCGCCTGCCCAGCGTGGCGAGTATGGCAAATAACCCCAATAATGATAAAAAAGAACAAAACCAGGCCCTTAGTCCCCGGCGGTCCTGTTCGTCCTGGTCACGGTAACGACATGACAAGGGGTGCGAAGAATCTCCGGCAGAGATTCGGCTACCACCAACAAAGGAAATTGGCCCTGTTGACATACAACGCACGCACGTTGAGGACAGATGAGAAGCTAGTTGAGCTGGAAGAAGAAATAGACAAGTTGCAATGGAGTATAGTTGGTTTATTAGAGGTCCAAAGAGAGGGCGAGGACACGAAAACCTTAAAATCCGGCAACTTGTTTTACTACCGGAAGGGCGAACAGCAGTCCCAAGGTGGTGTCGGGTTTATTGTCCACAAGTCACTGATAAACAACGTTGTGTTCATCACTAGTGCGTCGAGCAGGGTAGCGTACCTGATACTTAGAATATCTAAAAGATATTCTCTGAATATCGTACAGGTCTACGAACCAACCTTGGCTCACTCAGATGATGAGGTCGAAATTATGTATGAGGGCAGCCATACATACTTCTAAAGCACACTTTACAGTGGTTATAAGTGACTTCAATGCGCGATGGGGCAAACGAAGTGATGATAAGATGAAAGTGGGGCAATTTGGATATGGGCAGCGGAACCCTAGAAAAAGAGGGACTTTTTATGATGAACTCTGTCTTCTAGAAGCCGCCTCATAGGACCTAGATGAGTCCTAATGGTTCCACTAAAAATGAGATAGACTAAATCATGATCACCAAGCGACAATTATTTAATGATGTCTCTGTGATTTACAGGGTAAAAACCGGCAGTGATCACCAAATGGTTAGAAGCACATTAAATATTAATGTCAAAATGGAAAGATCGCGTTTGATGAAGTCTACGCTCCGACCTCAAACCTGCTCATATCTAAAACCCCGAGAACTTTCAACTCGAATTGGCAAACCACTACAAATTGCTAGACAGTAGCGCATCAGTGGAAGATATCAACAACAGGCTGGTAGAGACTTTATACGGTGGGGTCCAAGTATTTTAAGCCCCACTGTAAAAATAGGTTCCAAAAACTTTTCGACTAGACCCGGGACCTCATGGCTGAGCGGCGTTTCATGATGCTCCAAACTTCGGATGATGCTAAGTCCAATAGGCAGCTCAATGGACACATATTTAAGTCCTTGCGACACGATATACGGTTTTTCAATAGGAGACTTATTGAAGAGACCATAGAGCAAAAC
Organism: Phalera bucephala; assembly: GCA_905147815.2. Taxonomy (NCBI): domain Eukaryota; kingdom Metazoa; phylum Arthropoda; class Insecta; order Lepidoptera; family Notodontidae; genus Phalera; species Phalera bucephala. The sequence continues at coordinate 17,076,691 of LR990612.1, forward strand.
AAGGGCTCCAAAGTGTTCGCAAGAGACACGTCTATTGGGCAAAGCCAGTTGACGAAGCTGAAGACGGAGGACGGAAACATAGCGTCGAATAGGTCAGAGGTGCTCAGGGAGATAGAGAGCTTCTAAGGGCAGTTATATACCTCAGTAGCTGAACCTGTTGTTGACTTGGTAAAATACCCAAGAGCCAAGCTAGCCCGACACTATACTGAAGATATCCCGGACATCAACCTATACGAGATTAGGATGGCTCTCAAACAACTCCAAACCAACAAAGCGCCGGGCGAAGACGGAATTACCGCAGAGCTTCTGAAAGCGGCCGGTACTTATATTTCTTCAGAAGCTATTTAATTCCGTCTTGCTTGTAGGAAAAACGCCGGAAGCATGGAACAGGGTGTGATGGTACTGTTTTTCAAGAAAGGTGATAACATCTCTTTCAAGAACTATAGGCCCATCACACTGCTGAGCCATGTTTATAAGTTGTTTTCGAGAGTCATCACGAATCGTTTTGAATGCAGGCTTGATGACTTCCAGCCTCCCGAACAAGCTGGTATCCGAAAAGGCTTTAGTACCATAGACCATAGACATACATACGCCGCGGCAGATTATACAGAAGACTAAGGAGTATAATCGCTTGCACTATGCTTGGCGTTTGTGGACTATGAGAAAGCCTTCGATTCGATCGAGACTTGGGAGGTTCTTAGATCTCTCCAGCGATGCCGCATTGACTATCGGTACATCGAAGTGTTGAAGTGCTTGTATAATAACGACACCATGTCAGTCCGAGTACAGGGGCAGTGCACGAAGGCGATCCCCATAAAAAGTGGAGTAAGACAGGAAGACGTCATTTCTCCGAAACTGTTTACGGCCACCTTAGCGGACGCCTTCAAGCTCTTGGAATGGCGAGGGTTTGACATCAATATCAATGGCGAATACATCACTCACCTTCGATTAGTCATGGCAGAAACGCTGGAAGATCTAGGACAAATGCTCGGTGACCTCAACAGAGTGGTATTCCAACAAGTGGGTCTAAAAATGAACATGGACAGAACAAAAATAATGTTCAATGTCCATGTCGTACCCACCGCACTCACCGTTTGGAACTCTACTCTTGAAGCTGTCGACGAATACATTTACCTGGGACAAGCAGTCCGGTTAAATAGGTCCAACTTTGAGAGAGAGGTCAATCGACGAATCCAACTGGGCTGGGCAGCGTTCGGGAAACTGCGCAACGTCTTCTCATACAAGATACCTCAGTGCATCAGGATAAAGTTTTTAGTCAATGTGTGTTGCCAGTGATGACATACGGATTAGAGACGTGGTCTCTTACAATAGGCCTCATAAAAAAGCTCAGAGTTGCTCCACGGGCGATGGAAAGAGCTATGCTCGACGTTTCTCTACGTGATCGAATCAGAAATGAGGAGGTTCGCAGAAGAACCAAGGTCACTGGCATAGCGCATAGGATTAGTAAGCTGAAGTGACAATGGACGGGCCAACATAGCGCAAACATCAGACGGGCGTTGGAGCAGAAAGATTCTAGAGTGGAGACCACGTATTGGCATGTGCAGCGTGGGACGACCACTTACCAGATGGACCAATGATATTGTGAGGATCGCAGGAAGTCGTTGGATGCAGGTAGCATCGGACCGACTGCACTGGAGAGCGATTGGGGTGGCCTATGTTCAGCAGTGGACAAATATAGGCTGATATAATGATGATGATGATATCTTTACACTTTGTCTCCCCGTATGTATCCGATTCCTATTGTCTTATGCTTATTACAATTTAAAGTTTGACATAGAAAAAATATTATTGCTTCCTTTATTGAAATAAATGGCGCTGATCAGCAAGGAAATCTTGTTGATCAGCGCCATCTATTGAACTTACCCCGAGGTTTGTAAAAATCCATGGGGGCGGTAGGCAACTCCATGTAGATATCAGTTAATAGGCGCATAAGAGCCGCGATTGTGTCGATAAATGCTGCACTGCCGCGCCTCCGATCAACAACCCTTATCAATGTACGTAGCGCTCCTATAAGTATATAAATGTTTGAAAATACTTTACCGTCAAAACATCTATGGCTAACGGCCGAGTTATTGAGAACTGCGCACCACTTTACTATCCCGCCTTCGCACCAATTTAATATGTATGATATTTCAGCGAATAAATTGATACATATTTCGACGATAACTTAACACTTAAGATAGTAGGTATTATCGGTTATATACAAGTTAGACTAAAAGCGGTTACAATAAAGTGTATCAACAAGTCAGCGATCAAGTCAAGCGATTTGCCTTTTTACCAATCAGTTCACCAGGGAGAAAAACATTCGAATATGTGCGTACGTACATTCTAAACACACACACATCCTAATACCGCACAGTAGTTGTAAATAAAAGAAACTGAAAATATCAAAGTATCAGGTTAATTCTTTGAAGTTACTAAATATTGTTTAAATCTAGATTATATCATCTCCAATATTTTAATTTTTGTAATACCATATATTATAAACATGAAATTAACACGATTATGGTTTTTGAAAGGGAAGAAACCAGAACGAATGTAAGGATTGTGGTTGGTAACGATGTGCTGGAGCAAGTGAATGAGTTTGTATATCTTGGATGCGCCTTCAGTAAGGATGGGAAATACACCGCTGACATAGAGAGAAGAGTGAGTGCAGGGAACAGAGTGAATGGTGCGATGGGAAAGCTACTTGGGAGCCGGCACTTAAGCCAAAAGGCGCAGCTGGCCATACATAACGGTGTGCTTGTCCCAACGCTGTTATATGGCAGCGAAAGCGGGCATATAGAAAGAATGCCAGAGGAAAGAATGACAAAACAGATATACAATGTGAAAGTGGAAGGATGCAGGTACCGGGGAAGACCTAGACTATCTTACCACGACCAAATAAACCGAGTCTTATCTGATGGAAAAGTCAAGAGTCTCCGTAACCGGCGAGCGTGTATGAGACGAACTATGAGAGTCGAGGAAGCCAGAGAGGTATGTAAGGAAAGAACCTGTTGGAACTCTGTACTCTCTGCCTACCCCGCAAGGGATCTGGCGTGAGGTTATAGATAGAGATAGATAGATGAAATTAACATAAAAAAATAAATGCAGATTAAAAAATTAGATTAGCTCCATTAGATTTTTTTTTTATTATTTTTTGTATCTCGCTGAGATTCACGCGGTTTACCCGGACCTTTGAAAGGCTTGCATGGGGACATGTGTTGAACACGTAGAGGCCCTTTGCAAGAAGTTAATGTTATGTAAATCACCTGCACAAATCACTTGCTGAAAATGAAGAAACATAACCAACGAACTGACCCTGACAGGTGCAACGACTATTGTAAATTATTATTATCTCGAAAACTGTATGAAGTAAGTAGTTTTTAGCAGTTGCGAAGTGATACATATTTTTCTATAAAGGTATGTATTTTGAATCGATTTTTTATGATAATTTCGATCTTAATATGGTTCTGATAAAGTTTTAAATTGGTAGTTACGAAGTGAATGAAATTTTATTTTTAAATTTGTGATTGATTTTTTTGTTAAATGATAAAGCTACAATTTACTTATTTAATGTCGATGACTGTTTTGTGTACCTTGTCTTTTTTTAAAATAATAACTCCTTGCAGTATGTTTTAATATGTAATTAAGTTCATAAAACTGTTTTATTTTTACGAAATCTACAGTAATAACCATCTAGATATACTTGTTGATATATTTGACAAATACATCTAGCTAAGGTTAACCTTAGTTACACCTTAGCTAGAGCTAACACTAAAATTAGGAAGCCGTCCATACAGTTTATATTTATAGCTAATAATCATTACATATTATAAAACAAAACAATATTCTGTTACAAGTGGCTACGATGGTCACCTGTCTTCATTGGGTCTGTGTGTTGTGAAGTAAACCCTAATCTTTCTTACTTCGAATTGTGACAGGACTTTTTTCAACCGTGGAATACTATTTTATTATTATTGTATCTATACATACAAATATATAAAACAAAAGTGTCTGTTAGTAATTTCAAAATAACAGTTTTTTAATAAATCCCTATTACCAATTTTTAAAATTTTTGTGTCTGTTTATTCCAACTAATCTCAGAAACGGCTGGACCGATTTTGACGGGACTTTCTCTGGCAGATAGCTAATGTTATAAGGAGTAACTTGGGCTACTTTTATTTTAGATTATTTTTTTATATGTTAATGTCCACGCGATCGAAGACGCGGGTAACAGCTAGTCTATTATATATTGTGTATATTATAGATAATGTAGGTCGCATCTACATCCATTATTTCTAATTGCTACTGATAAAGAATTTCTCCAAGACACCGAACACTCACTTAAAATGGCGGGCATAATAGATTTATTAAAAAGAAGAGCTTTCTCTTTACATAATGACGGTTGCCTGTTGATGAAATCAGTGCAGTGCAGTCTTTGAAGTTATGCAACAGCTCTTGGGTAAGCATACGTGTGGAAAGTGGTTTAAAATGGTCACTTATGCAAGTAATCTGTACTAATCCATGCGAGTCCTGGAGTTATTTGATTCTTCATTTAGTTGATATCCAATACTTCACCTCGATTCGTGAAAGTAGGCCTTTGCCCAGCAGTGGGATAGTATTGTTATTGTTATCATAATAGATTTAGCAAAACAATAAAATAGTTATCATTTTTACAAGCTTTTTTTAACTTGCAATGTTCGTGTGTTTGTATGTTCCGGTTCAAATCTTGTGATCCATTTTACAAGCACTTGCGGGTATCCGATTGAGCTAAAATTTGGCATACGTATGTAAGTTCGGTGACAATGCAATAATGCAACTACTCTACATAGCCCCGCCGTGTTTGGGGCTCATTGGATTTGTCTTGACAAGTTTTGTAGACACTGATGATCTCCAGAGTCTGATGTTGGAGCCGGCGGGTGGCCAACGGAACTATTCAACATAACTCCGACGTGTTGGGGCTCGTTTCATTTGTCTTGAAAAGTACTTGTCGGTCTCCGTTGTGTTTTTGCTACAAAAGCTTGTTTTTAAAAAGATCTTTTTAAATTAAAATTATTGATCATTAAATCATATTTCTTGTTAATTATCGCATATTTAATAAGAATTATTTACATCTTTTGTTATTTTGTTTATTTATCTTAAGTGAAATATTGCATAATTTATAAAGGTAGGTACAACAGATTTATTGGTATTGGTTGCGATTACACTTTTTTAAAAACAAAAATCACCAATTGGGTATCAACCAATTTTGAACATCAAATCAAGCCCAGACTGACAATGCGGGATGAGATGGACACTTTAACAAACAATTGGTCCTCAATAACCCCTAAATAGACTATAATGGAAATGATTGAGGGATAACTTTTCCCAGCCATGGGATGATAATGGCTAAATATACGTAAGTTGTACGTAATACCGTCGGCGAGGTGTGGGTGTACACTCAACACCCACGCTTGGGGAAAAAGGCGTGGCAGTTTTTTTATATTTAACTAGCAGTTTTCCGTTTGACCTAATCACTCTCATTTGGATTTGTGAGAGAAGGCCTTTGCCCAACTGTGGGACAGTGTAGGCTGATATTATTATTGGTTCAAGATTTCTCTTTCTCTCTCCGTTGAGGAGTGATGCATCCATAGGCACGGGCCGGAGCCAAGTGCTTATGAGGTGGAAAATTCTTCATAACTATTCCATAGATAAAAAAATTCGTACTATTCTGCATGTATTGACTATAACTGCTTTTTGTAGAAGGGTATATGTGGTTGAGTGAATGTGCTAATATGCTAACATATTAAGGGTTAATATTTCTGTTTCGCACCCGATAGACAACAGCGCCACCTACCGGGTCTATGTTACTTCTATTGTGTGTGCGTGTGTGTGTGAGAATGATCTACGCTGTTGACCGCGGGCCTTTACAGCTTCACCGGCCAAGAGGACGAGCGTGCAACCACTACGCTCGAGCCAGAAGGGCAAGGGGGAAACTAGCTCAAGGGCGCCTCAAGGAGGAACGGCTTCAGGTAGTCGCTATGGGATGTTACTTCTAAATAATGTAAGTTGTAAAGTCCAATGGTAACAAACTCTTTATAATATTAGTATAGATGTAGATAAGTAAATTCCCTAGACCGACAATAATATTTGGATTTGTCATTAATTTACGACAAGTTCGAGGCTAATACACTATATAGAAAAAAGTCTATAACAACAGTGAGGATTGAGGATAATCATAAAAATTATTTACTTACGCCGAGATTCTAGGTACAGTTTTTCCAGCTAACCATATCACAGGCAAATAACATATGCAAATACCCCAATCCGGTAGGTATGGCATTCGAGTATCACATGAGGTCAACTGAAAAACTCCGCATACAACACTGATGCGGTTGTAAAAATAAAAAGATGTGCCAAAAATATATACAAAAATAAACAGCAAAGTTTTACAGAGTGAAATCTACGTGGAAATATCAACGCAGCTCTTGCTCTGATGACGAGTGCTAGGGACAGGACACATAATTATAGATATCGATGTATTTATTACGATTAGAAACGGATGTTCAATGTCTTACAGCATACTACTGAATTGTAATAAGGCATTTAAACACCGTCCCGCCTATATATCCCAATCAAGGGTGGCATAGGTGTACTGCGTACACCCACTTTTGACCAACGTTGTTAGGTCACACGTAAGTATTATTTCTTGCGGTAAATTAAGGTCTAACTTAAAGTCGAAGAAGTAAAGTTACATTAATGCTGAGCTAGTCTTTGTAATAGTGAATAAAGTATTAATTAAACAAATAAATCCTCTAAATCACTTCGTACAAAATGATCCTAAATAAAAAAGGTTCTTTTATTCTCATGCTTTATTCGAGGAAGAAGAGGATACTAGAATTATTCTATTTTATTATTTACGAAAATGAAAACGTTAAATCTCTAAAGTTCGGTCTAAACCACAGAATCGGTTACTATTACATGAAGAACACATGTATATTAATTAACATATGCAACTGGTTGCAGGGAATTTCCTCAAATTTTAAAAATGATAGTTTATCTATATTCAAACCATAAAGATAGATACCAACTCCATACTCTACACCTGAGCGTTATAATCGTCAATTAGCACTAATAATTAAAGTAATACATTTCAATTGAAATAGTTTATCGTTTACTTGATTCAGATCGTTAAAACAATGAAGGTGACTACGGCGAAATAATTGCTATTGTGTTTCTCACACCCGACGTCGCACTTGACAATGGATTGTCATTGAGTCCGATATAATTCTTACCTCACTCGTGTGACTGATCCGACGTGATCCGATTAATTAATCAGTATTTTTGCCGCGGGTCAACCTTCCGCGGCGTTCGTACAGTTCATTATGCTTGGTAAACACTCTGCTGACTAACAAACCTACTATTCCGTTGTTACAACTCTGCAGTTTGAATTTTAATTTTAATAAATAAGGTAAATTGTAGATATCGCTAAGAATACCTACTCAAGTGGCATGCACGGCACATCACTCGTCGATCTGATTGTCGTTGGGGTAGAAAATATTTTGAGTGATGACCACGTACCGGAAGACAAGAAGTGGACCAAAAGATGGACTGATAGAACTAGTCATTATGGCTTCGTTATGGCAGTCCCAGTCACTTCTCAATTCCGACGGCCTTTAAAAAATATTTGTAGAAACGTTTCATTTTTACAAATGTCGTATTTGCAATTATTGTGTAAATTTTTGCTTTCACCAAAGGACAAAAACGGCAAATATTTAACGACAATATTACCATATTGTAACGTATGAAGTGGATTATATTGTCTTTTGTTCAAAACATTATGCGATCAATCCAAAGTCGATTTCCCCTCACTACAGAGGGTTGATTTCTCCGTTGTTGCTTTTTTCCCATTTACGAGTTTCACGGCGACCGTTGCCTGAAACTTACACGTACCCAGAATATAAATGCTAGATCTTACTGTCTCTTTTCCACGAACGCTTGCAGACACTTTCTTTCTCACTCTGCCCACAAATAAAAATGTGTAGCCACCTCAATGTTCAAATAGAAATTGCAATATCCATTTTCGCAATGTAACCTAAAATGGACTTTAAGAGAACAGTGTACGACTGATGTTCATATACATCGAGTGGAAAATTTAAGGCACTTTTAGTATAAGAAAGGAAAATGTTGTCTTTTTCGAACCAGTTGCAGTTAAAATCCTCCATCCCTGTTGGCTGCCCGTTGTGGTAAGGCATATCTAAAATCATCTGGACCAAGTAAAGCGATTATTTCAGCGGCGACTTTATGAAAATGTGCAAACTTATTAATTCTATCATTTAGACGTCAAACTGTGTTCTAAACAAATTACTTTAGAATAAAATATACATAAAACTTCCAGTACTTCTGAATAGAATACATTAGGCTTATGTTTTAATAGGTACCTACAGTAGGTACACATTTGGGGTTTTCTGAAAGGGATGGATAGATAATCGTAATCTTGTTTTTTTAAGAACATTGATGTTTTTGTGTGAGTGAATGATCTACTCTCCAGTGATTCCCAAAGTTGGCTGGACCGCGACCCACCTAATAAAAACTTCCAAATTCAAGAGTTGACCCTCTTAGTTTCCATGAAGGAAAAAGGGCATAACTATATAAATAAAGGTATGTACAAACAAGAAAAAAAACATTAATTTCCAATCGAAAATGTTAATACTTAAATACAAGGAGTGCTATTTTTTAATGAGAAGGATGCATTTGTTTCCTATTTATTGTCATTATAGCTTTAGCATAAACTTCAGTTTTAGTAATTTTTAATCTTAATGAATTGCATACGACAAATTTATTACGGTAATTAGTTTTAATATTACCCATAGGCACTGAAGAGAAAGAGGGCTTTCGTAGTTTCTTCAAACAGATAAATATATTTGTATCTGAGAGCCAAATTTCGTTAACTGCTTGCGATTGAAACTCATTTTCTCCGTCACTTATTCAGCAGTCGCCCGTCCGTTAGCTGGGCGTTCGTATTCGTATCGTCCTATTTCTCAGAGCCCACCCAGTATTCGCTCGCGACCCACCAGTGGATCGCGACCCATACTTTGGGAAATGCTGATCTACGCAATCAACTGAGGGGCATTTACAGCTTCACCAGAAAAGAGCATTGACGTAGTGATACTTTTATGAACCATTACAGTCAAATCATAATAGTTTTAGGTGGCTTCGCACCCTGTCGACAACAGCGCCACCGGACTGTGTTACTTCTGGATAACGTAGCTTTCTAATAGTGTAAGAATTATTAAAATTGGTTCAATAGTTTCAGAGTTTATAGATTACAAACGAAAATATTTCCTGTTATAATATTAGTACAGATAATACAACAGGTTTTACACACGCCTTCTGTAATATATTAGTATAGAAAACTTGAGACCTTTGTCGTCGGTGAAAAGTTGGTGTACACGGTACGTCTCCGTCACCCCCGCTTGAGGAATATAAGTAAGACCACATAAATCCTAATAATAAGTGTGTCATTATAAATAACTGGCTGTCAATCGCGGCTGCACACGCGATTATTACGCGATTAATATCTTTAATTCAGAATTATTAAAATTTGTTTAGTAAACTTAGAGTTTATTAATTACAAACAAACAATTCTGTTCTCTGGATATTGGTACAGATTATTATTATTTGCGTAATAATAAAACTTATTATAACGATTTCTGTGGGCGAGACGATATTTTTTCTATGTTACGCCTTTGCTTTTATAAATAACTATTTCATTTAATAAACGGTGTGGCGTCATGAATCTCGTTATCAACCAAACCATGCCTACTATATTTTAGCACTGTTTAGGACAAAACAAGAATCTTTTGACCTTAATATGATCAACTTCATTATCATTAGCCGAAAGACGTCCGACTGCTGGACAAAGGCAATAGATTTACTTTTCGCCAAAGCCAAAGTCAAAGTTAAATATTATTTAATTGTATAGGCCAATACAAGAGCTCTTACAAAAACTACTTTTGATAAACTTGCTATTGTCGGTACTGCTCAAAAACGTCCTCAGTCAAAATAATTTTAATTTGCAATACCTTAAATCGCTCGTTACGCGACTGAAAGTCAAGCGAAATGGCGCATTTGAGTGCGTGCGCGCATCCAGGAATGTCGGGACTCGGGACATCGTCCGGAGACCGGTTTCGCACTTCACCGCTTCGTACTGTATTGTACATTCAGATAACTGGTAAAGTATAATAATATTTATAATATATTGTTATATTTAAGTATAGCTGGATTCTATTCTAACGGTTTTCGACAGCTGGCTAAGATACACCATAGATGTAGAAATATAGAGTTATTAGCTGTTTGGTATCGTTCATTAATCGCGTGAGGCTCGACAGGGGGAGGAGGGGGTTCGGAAAAAATCGTAGTGAGATATCACGTATATTTATGTTCGTTGAACGCGCGATTTCTAAATCAAAAAGCAGCGTGTGACCTTGTTTCGCCTCGAAAAAAATTTAAGATAATTTCTACCAAAAAAAACCTGATTATAGGGGGGAGGGGTTAGTCTAAAACCTCACCACCAAACCCTCCGTCCCGGGATTGGTGGTGAGGTTTTAAAAAAGTTAGTTGTCTTTGTAAAAAGACTTAAAAAGATGGTGAAAAACATTACGTGATTAATGCGCAGAGTTCCAACAGCTTCTGTCCTTACATACCTCTCTGGATTTTTCCACTCTCATAGTTCGTCTCATATACGCTCGCCGGTTACAGAGACTCTTGTCTTGCTCTTCAGATAAGACACGCTCATGGTGGGTCTTCCCCGGTACCTACATGCCTCCACTTTCGCATTGTATTTCTGTTTTGTCATTCTTTCTTTCAACATTAAACCAAAAGAGCACCTTTCTCATTTTACACCGATACTATCTTTCATACTTACACGCTTTCTTACTACGCTGTTGTGAATAATGTCGGTTACATGTAGTCATTTTATTTATATTTATCATCAATATATTATTCGCACTAGAATACGGATCACCGTCACGCCTATATTCCCCAAGCGGGAGTGGCAGAGGTGTACTGAGTACATCCACGTGTCGCCAACGATTTTAGGTCCCATGTAATAGGGGGCGAGCCTATTGACATATACCGGGCACAATTCCAAACTCCGGACTTACTGGGAAGTTTTTTCGTTAGAAAAACTTCATTTGTCCACAAAGCGATGTGCTTTTGCCACTAGACCAACGAAGCAGCATCGAATAAAATAATAGTCAAAAAACAATTACGCTTGAATATACTTATGCATATATCTACTTGTAGCTGTCAACTGAAGAAATTAGTTTTAAATTATTAGTGACGTCAGATCTTAGTATGGCAGTTTTCGCTAACAGTGGCATTTTAACGAATACTCACTTTGGCTCTTATTAGATGAAAATGAGAGCACGCCGATAGCTGTGCTCTTAGTTTTTGGGCCATTTTGCGGCCTTTAATCTAGCACAAATAGTAATTATCATCATCATCTCAGCGAGTCAAGAGTCTCCGTAACCCGCGAGCGTGTATGAGATGAACTATGAGATGACGACCTGTAGGAACTCTGTTATCTCTGCCTACACCGCAAGAGATCTGACGTGATATAGATTGATAGATAGATCTCAGCCTATACTTGTCCACGGCTATACAAATAATATTTTATTAATATTTATATAGCGGATCCGATCGACAACAGCGCCACCACCTATAGCTAAGAACTATCTAGGTGATCCCATAAGTACAACGAAATCATCAAAATTGGTTAAGTCGTTTTGGAAGTGAAGAACTACGAACACGCACACCGAAATTTTATATTTAAGGGGCGACCGCGAAAAGGAACGTGTTTTTGTATTATATAGACTTGAAGTAGTATAAGAATTAGAGGCTTAATTTTCGAAATATATTTTTTCAATCTATATTTTAGAATCGGGTAAAAGGAATACACGCTTAAACAAAATTTTCTTGATCGATATAAAAATCAAAATTGATTTCTATTGCTTTACGTTTCGAATTCCAACGCGAAAAGTCCAACCAGTCAATACAATTTACATAAAAACATAGACAATAATTGTAGCAACCTTTTTGTAGAAAATAATAAAAATTATAATTTATACTTCTGAGCACGCGCTCAATATATCCGACTCTATTATTCTTCCGGTCACTGTCACTCTTGACATTCACATCATCCCTCTTGACTCGGTGGATAAGTAGTCGATCGCGGTAGGGCCTACCGCGATCGACTACTTAAACTACTACACTACAACTACTTAAACTTTAACGTTAAAAAGTGTGGTGTATATTTTGCGGAATTATGAATATGTATTTTAAACATTATTGTGAAGTTTAACGTATGCATCGCTTATTATCTTTTAATTGCATTGCACCTATAATATAAGTAATATTGTAATGTAAAGAAAACCAAGATTATGGTTTTTGAACGGGAAGCAACCAGAACGAATGCAAGGATTGTTGTTGGTAACGATGTGCTGGAGCAAATGAATGAGTTTGTATATCTTGGATGCGCATTCAGTAAGGATGGGAAATACACCGCTGACATAGAGAGAAGAGTGAGTGCAGGGAACAGAGTGAATGGTGCGATGGGAAAGCTACTTGGGAGCCGGCACTTAAGCCAAAAGGCGCAGCTGGCCATACATAACGGAGTGCTTGTCCCAACGCTGTTATATGGCAGCGAAAGTTGGGTATGTAAGAAGGAGAATGAAAGTAGGATAAATGCGGTGGAAATGCGAGCTCTGTGGAAGATGTGCGGAGTAAAGCTGACCGACCGTATTCGCAACAGCGTAGTAAGTAAGCGCGTAGGTATGAAAGATAGTATCGGTGTAAAGATGAGAAAGGGTATGCTCCGTTGGTTCGGGCATATAGAAATAATGTCAGAAGAAAGAATGACAAAACAGATATCCAATGCGAAAGTGGAAGGATGTAGGTACCGGGGAACACCTAGACTATCTTACCATGATCAAATAGACCGGGTCTTATCTGAAGCACAAGTCAGGAGTCTCCGTAACCGGCAAGCGTGTATGAAACGAACTATGAGAGTGGAGGAAGCAAGAGAGGTATGTAAGGAAAGAACGTGTTGGAACTCTGTACTCTCTGCCTACCCCGTAAGGGATCTAGCGTGATGATATAGATAGATATACCTATATAAGTACCATACCTATATAATAATCAACCAATTATTTGAACTACAAATATTTGTTTCGGTCTGGGTCTGGCATGGTCCCATAACGCAGGAATAATTCCTAGAGGGCAGCGTTTAAAAAAATTAGCAAATGGTTGAGGAAAGTCAATTTTTCTCTGAGGATTATAATAGCTGTCATACCGATAGGAAACATAAAATACTTGATCCCTAACATTTCGGCGTGCAATCCTAACGCATACTGCACACTAATGAACTAGTATTGATCTTTGAGTTGCTTGGCTATTGTCGGTCGTGTATGTAACTCATATACCTAGAGCCTCCAATACCTATAATCGAATTACCAGCGCCTACTGCACTGTGACTGGATGCTACTCGTATGTTAATTAGCTGACTAAGGGTTAGGGTTGCCGGTCTTAGCCGACTAAGAATAATTACATAAATTACCCACGCTTGAGAATAAATCTGATAGCCGCATAAATGTAGCTAGGGCCTGTACCTACCTCAAAAACTTTTGTTCGTGCTGATACCCTTAGCTCCCACCTTTTGAATACAGACGCCGTACACACGATCAGACAACGAACTCGCCGTTGAGGTCAAAGTATCCCTTGCCCGCCGGCCCCTTGCTTTACACATAGTAGTATACCCTCCCCCATAGGCCAGGCCGAGGCCGTTCCTTCTTGAGGCGCCCTTGACCTAGTTGCCCCCGTGCCCAGCTAGAGTGTAGGTATTTGTTGCACACTCGCTCTCTTGCACACACACATACACACACGAAAAAAGACTTCTCTACCCAAAATTGATCAATGACAGGAAACAAAATAACTAATAAGTATTTAAATCTTTTTATAAGTAAGCATTTACAGCACAACAGGAGATTGATTAGTTCAGGAGTTCCCACAGCCATCTTCCAGCTCCATCTGTAGACCAGCTCCATACTGCCTATTACATTATTGCATCGTTACCAAAGTAACATAGGTATCGCAAATTTCAACTCAGAGACGATTGAAAAATCTTCAACATTTGAATCGGAAAGGAAAGACAGACATATAGACATTCAAACAAAGTAAGTTACATTTATTTAGGTAGCTTGTAAGAGTATAATAATTATTACATACAAAGCAGCTTTTTTCGCGGATGTATATAGGTATACTTGGAAGATTGGGCTAAATGAAAAAAAACAGTATGTATGGCCACATTCGCTTAAATGAACTCCATTTAAACGCATAAGAACATTCATACTGTATTTTTTAAGCTTACTTATATTAACAACTCGTCCGGAAAATGGTCTACAGATAAACTTTTAAGAAATAAACAACACAAAACTTTATGTTATATCGTTTTAGAAACAAAATTGTACGTACTTGGCAGCCCTAGTACATACAGGTACGTCAGGTCCAGAATAGCTTGCGTTGTGCCGGTATTCGAGCTATGATTAACTGGTTTATCACATAAGGCATATGAGGTTTGGATATTAATGATTTTGGCACATATTAACGGATTATTTGTGATAGTGGTACCTACCTAAATCAGTGCGTATTGATGGAAGCGGCTTTGTAGCCACTTGCTGTGTGCACTAGTAAGGCTTTCCAGGTTATCTTCATGACTTCGACTATAACATATAGCCAGGACCTTGGATGGACTTGTTTTTCAACGTATGCACTCTCGAAAATTTTACTTACGGCTGTTCATCTCAAACTGACCGAATCAAACGTTGCTTAAACTTGTTAAACACTAAATCGTTACGATCCCACTGACTACAGTGGGACCGTAACGATATGGACGCATATGGAAGAAGTGGTAGTGTAGAGTACTAACTCTTCACTACCACTTCTTCCATATACGAAACGTTTAAGTGGAATGGTAAGTCATAGGGTATGTGCCATTTGCTTGGACAAATTATAGACAGAATGCATTCTTCTTACGTGGTGCCATATGTTTTAATAACCTACCGACGGACATGGATATTGATCTATTCAATACTAATTCCAAGACAATAAGGAACCGCATGAATACAACATTATTCTTTAGCTAGAAAATAACTGAAGCTCACTCAGACTATACTGTTCTTGGTTTTTATTTCGTTTTTATTTTTTTTCTTTCACTGGCGTTTCATTTATTGTTTTCTTCTTATTTGTTTTCTTTTAGTTGTTATTTTTCTTATTATGTAATTATTGTGTGAGCTTGTAATTAGCAACATTGTTATTTGTTTGTTATAAAATATCATTTTCGTTATGAATCTGTAAGCTTACCGAAAATAAAAATAAATAAATGTGTAACTGCCAATTTACACCTGTAGTATTTCGTCTCCTTTTTTGTAGCTACCAAGATACCTCTTACTTACATATTTTTGAAGGTGAAGGAAAAAAACGTCTTCGTGCGAATCGACTACTAAAAATATATAAATTTTAAAGGTGACAATTCGCACTAGGTAAATTCGTGCGGATAGACTACTAAGCTCCTATCCGACAAGCCCGCAATGCCTTAATAGAACTGGTGTATTGCTCGTTTGTAGATAAATACATATATACGTAGCTTTCTGGTTTTAAATAATTCACTAGTTCATACTATCTTTACAGTCTCACATCCAGTTATTGGGTGTTCATTCAAAACAATTCGTGTTCAAAAACTTATTCATAATCATCAATCATTACATGAATATTTAATACCTACTGCACAATAAGTGGGACAAGTGCTGTCGCTTACAAGATTTACGTTTTAGCCACCCGCTGGCGGTCGCGCGCTGGTCGGACGCAGCGACGCTCTGCCCTCCACTTATTATATTTATTTTTGTATGGTTCATGTTTTCGCCACATTGCGGGCGGGGCGTGAGCGTGACGCGGCGCCGGCACTGCCTGAGAGTTTGTAATGTACAGAAATGTACGTGAGACGGCACACAGCTCCGCCATACTCGATGAGACCTGAAACGTCACGACCCGCTGCCGTCGTTGCCCCGTTGCGCGAACGAATGAAACACGGCAGGAGCAAGACGCCAATACGCGAGGAAGCGGGACGCTTGCGTTGTTTGGCGTACACAGTAATTAGCAACGCTACCGTTGCGCCTGCAGTATGACGTACGCGCCAATGCGGGCCATGCTACCATCCGCCAGCGTATCGCGCCTCCGCCGCGCTCCGTCGGCAATGTGGCGAAAGCTTTATATCGTTTGGTATGATTTACACCGAACGATGCGCGTCGGAGCGGGCCGGAACTTTGCGCGTATGCGTCCACGTCGGTAGCCGATCGCGTCCGTCCGAAGGAGCTGGAATCCGCACGCATCCGCCTGCTGGTTCCCATGTCTTATACAAATGATAATGCTGCAGTAGTGTTTAGTGACTAGTAGTAGTGTCCCGGTCAGTACATTGAATTCCTACCATGTTGACGTGTACGTCGCTCTCAAATCGTCGCTAATCAAACAAAATAGATAAATTACATTATTAAAAGCAACTGAGCCGGTGACAGTTGCAACAGCAGCCGAACAGAGCTAGTCGCATCTGTCAGTAGCCGACTGATGATCCAAAATGCTCAAATTCCACACAAATATGAACTTTAACGACTTTACACACACTTTCTTTTCCTTTACCGAATTGTGAAGTGCGCTCTGACAGATGCCGTCCCGAGCTGTTCGATGAAAATTGTACCTTAGTTTGTTTTTACGTTATTAACCTGTGCTTGTCGAGATCAAAGTAGCTACCGATTGCTAGGAATATGAGTTTCCTTCTTTGTTCAGATATCGTAAAACGCGATAAACTATCTAACATCAAGCAATCAACTTTCCTGAAAGTCTGTTTAAAGTTATTTGAAGTAACATAGATATTACAAATAGGTTCTTCATCATTTGTATTCCTTTGTCACTGAACCTACGATAAAAAATTAATTTTGTTTTTAAATACTTACTCAAACATCTGTTACTAAAGCATATCAAGCGTGAAGATTAAAAAATGAGTTATATCAAAACGCAGTAACGAGCTGTCTTTTCATTTTACAGTCATACAAGGAGCTTGTAGCGCACGGTCAAAATGGAATTAACGATATCGTCAATTAAAATGTCACTTCATGGCAGTCGCATGTTAGCTGTTGGCTATGAAATTGACTAAAGTTCTTTTTTTAATAAGTAATCGTGCGAGCCCATATGTAGAAATATTTTCCTGAAAGTAGGAACATTTTACCAAATGATAACCCCACTTTCACACCAACGCCCCCCAGTCGATGTCATTCATGGGCCAAAATATCCTTGTTTTACTGTATACCAAAAGCAACAAGCTGTCTTTTTATTTTAGACTAGCAGTTTCCCGCTACTTCGTACCCAGTCGACAACAGCGCCGACTACCGGGTCTATTTTATAAAGCCTATGTTACTTCTGGATAAGGTAGTTGACTAAAAGTAAAAGAATTTTTGAAATCGGTTCAGTAGTTTTTGAGTTTATTCGGTGCAAACATACAAAAAGACAAATCTTTTCTCTTTAAAATATCATTATATTAATACGTGAAGCAAAAACTTTGTACCCCTTTTTACGAAAATTGCGCGGACGGAGGAGTATGAAATTTCCCACACTTATAGTTTATATCGAGAAGGAGTGCAGAATGCTAATATATTTTTTTAAATTATGCATAAAAAATACATTAAATCAATAAAAAACACATTACACACACTGCCATGTATTTGACACAATACACTTCAAATTGAGAATAGATTAATACTGTTTGTTTTTAATATTATTTGTCTATAGTCTTAGTGAATGTCAAACATAACCAGCAAACGATGAAAGAGTTTTTACAAAAAACATTGTTTACAGAGAAGTTTTGTATTATTAATTAAATTATCGAAATATGTATGTCAAGTTCAAAGGACAGCATTTGCTTTTTGGTTTTTTGCTTCAATAAAAAAAAGGTCTATCAATCTATCTATAACCTCACGCCAGATCCCTTGCGGGGTAGGCAGAGAGTACAGAGTTCCAACAGGTTCTTTCCTTACATACCTCTCTGGCTTCCTCGACTCTCATAGTTCGTCTCATACACGCTCGCCGGTTACGGAGACTCTTGATTTTTCCATCAGATAAGACTCGGTTTATTTGATCGTGGTAAGATAGTCTAGGTCTTCCCCGGTACCTGCATCCTTCCACTGGCATTCTTTCTATATGCCCGAACCAACGGAGCATGCCCTTTCTCATCTTTACACCGATACTATCTTTCATACCTACTCGCTGTCTTACTATGCTGTTGCTAATGCGGTCGGTCAGCTTCACTCCGCACATCTTCCGCAGAGCTCGCATTTCTACCGCATTTATCCTACTTTCATTCTCCTTCTTACATACCCAGCTCTCGCTACCATATAACAGCGTTGGGACAAGAACTCCTTTATGTATGGCCAGCTGCGCCTTATGGCTTAAGTGCCGGCTCCCGAGTAGCTTTCTCATCGCACCATTCACTCTGTTCCCTGCACTCACTCTTCTCTCTATGTCAGCGGTGTATTTCCCATCCTTACTGAAGGCGCATCCAAGATATACAAACTCATTCACTTGCTCCAGCACATCGTTACCAACCACAATCCTTACATTCGTTCTGGTTTCTTCCCTTTCAAAAACCATAATCTTGGTTTTCTTCACATTCAAGTGTAAGCCATTGATCATGCAGTCGTCTTTCATAACTGTGACTAGTGTTTGCAGATCAGTGAGAGAAAACCGCGTCATCTGCATAAACTAGATGGTTTACCACTAAGTCACCCATTTGTACACCTTCATTCATCGCTTTCAGTCTTTGAAGACTTTTGTCCAGATATATTATAAACAGTCTAGCGGACAACACGCAACCCTGCTTGACGCCGATTTTAACGTCAAACCAGGGTGACCTGTTACCACCCACCCGTACGCATGCCTTGCAGTCCACATAAGTGGACTGGACGGCTCGCAACAGAGTGCCATCTATACCATACTCTGGCAAAAAGTCCCAAAGTCTCTTTCGCACAACTCTGTCAAATGCCTTCTCCAGATCTACAAAACCGCAAAAAACCTTCCGCCCCACTGCCAGATGCTTCTCTACGATGTTGCGGAGTGAGAAGACTTGATCCGAACATCCTCTTCCAGACCTGAAACCCCCTTGTGCCTCGCACAACATTCCATCGGACTAACATAAAAAAAGGTATTCTGTATTTTAATCATTTTTTGTTTTCTTTTTTTAATTTAAATTAATTTGTTTGAAAAAAAATAGAAAAATTAACAGTGTAGCCTTGGCGAAATCTGTGATTTTAGAAGTATAGTCTTTGACAATAGAACCTTAATAATGTTTAAACTTATAATTTAAATTAATTATGGTCGAATTTCGACCACTAGTTAGATAGATTTGTATTTTTTTGCCGGTGAACCTAAATATCTAGATTGATGACACTCATTTTTTGTGTTGAACAATTTAAACTACATAATGCGTTATCAAACTAACAAAAAGTGAGCGATTTACTACCTTCCTTCTACATGCATACATTCTCAATACAAACCAAGCCCAGGTAAGCACTAACCCCAACACAATTCGGCTTTCTCATCATAATTGTTTCAACACACTAGGTACGTACTCGTAGTTTATGACTGCATCAATTATGTCTAAGCATATCCTAATTACTGTAATGGTATTAGCTCGGGTGCGAGAGAGGGATGGGTCAGCGGGGAGGGTACTCACGTGCCCTGAATCACTGATATTAGAGTTGCAACTATTATGTTTGATTATCGATAATTAGCCTTGAAAACTAGTACAACATCGATACTATAAAGCGTTTTCCAGCCGATTTTAGAGCGATAGCCGCCGCTTATATTTCTAGGATAGGTGAACATGTCCGATCGATAGGACTATGGTACGCACACAATATTATTGCAAAAATAAGAAAGGAAAAAAAAGCAAATTAAACATCAAAGACAACCCGCTAGCTTTCTTTACCGGATCCGTATATTAATAGTTAGATTAGATAAAAAAATATGTACGTAATTGAAAATTTGTAAGTACACCCGCAGGGTGTATCCTACTTCCTACTAATATTATAAAAGTGAAAGTTTGTATGTTTTATCCTAGTAAAATGTAAGTTCCTGCCTTAGTAACTAGTACAAAAAAAAAAAATTTAGTTTGAGTTTATCGATAGTACTGATTGGCCGACACTACAGATTTGAAACAATACTATAGGTAGTATCGATACTACTTTCGTAAGAATGCAATCCTATGCAGCTAATTATGTATATATGTGTACAATAAAGAATAAATAGATAAATGAATACTATTGATACTATCAATAGTATAAAAGCAATACGAGGCATGCCTTTTAAGTTTTGTCGTTTGAAGAAAAAAACACAACTAGAACCTTATAGTACTTTTTATTGTTTTTCAAAGTATTCACCACGTAGCTTAATACACTTTTCCATTCGCTCAAACCAGTTATTATAACATTTATTCCACTCTAAAGTGGGGGTGTTCAAAATGACTGACTTCAAAGCGTCGACTGCTTCTTCACCGGACTGGAACCTTTGACCACGAAGACTGTATGTATGTAAAGAAATCGTTAGGGCTTAGGTCAGGACTGTATGGAGGATGGTCAAGAATTTCTACTTTTTCCTGCAAATACTCAATCGTTTGACGAGCGCTGTGTGAGCTTGCGTTGTCGTGGTGCAGGATGATGCGTCGCTTTGAGTTAGATTTTCGAAGTTCGGCGATGACTTGTGGTAATCAAACTGTGGTATACCACTCTGCGTTAACCGTTCTACGATCTTCAATTGCAATAGTCGTCACATGGCCGGTTTTTCCAACGAACGTGGCCACCATCTTCTTTGAAGTGCTTCGAGATCGAACAACTTTAGTCGGCTTTGGCTCGTCTTGAAAGACCCAGATTGTAGATTGTTGTTTGGAATCAAGATCGTAGGCATATATCCAAGATTCGTCACCACTGATGATGTCGTAGACGTGATTTGATTCACCTCGGTTGAACCTTTGCAGAGTTTTCTTACACTATCTGACGCGGGCCGCCTTGTGATCGTCGGAAAGCAGATGCGGTATCCAACGGCAAACTAGCTTTCTCACACCAAGCGCTTCATGCAAGATCTTCTGAATGGTTGTCCCTGAGATGCCTTATAGAGCCTCTATCTCTCGATACGTCACATGACGATCTTCGAGAATTAGTTGTCTCACAGCAATGATGTTATCTTCAGTGAAGGCGGTTTTTGGGCGTCCTTCGCGAGATTTGTCACTAACACTAGTATGTCCACGCTGGAATTCTAAATACCAGCGTTCGAGAGTCCGCAGACATGGCGCTTCATCACTGAACACAGATATTAGCTCTTCAAAACACTGACGCCGTGTCAGGCCTCTTCTAAAGTTGTAGAAAATTATTGCACGAACATTTTCCTTAGAAAGATTCATTTTCGTACGTAACCTGACAGATTCCAATCGACGCTGTGACTAAACAATAGCATTAATCCTGATACTTTCAACTGTTTTGAGATTCAAAATTTAAACACATTCGAATATAGAACAGTTCCAAATTCAAAATTGCCGGGAAATATGGAAACGACAGAACTCAAAAGGCATGCCTCGTACTAGCAATAGTATTACACCGTCGATAGTGTGACACATTGCGTTACTATTGTCTAGAAGACAATATACAGACGATTTATAATATCGATACTATTGATAGTATTACTCTTAATAAAACCGATACCATCGCCAGTATTGTTTGCATACAATAGTATTGGTCTATATATAATATGGATAGTGCTATAGGTACCTTAAAATAGACCGTGTTTTATCTGGAGGGCAAGTCAAGTCTTCGTAACCGGTGAGAGTGTAAGAGACGAACTATAAGAATGGAGGAAGCCAGAGGTCTGTAAGGAAAGCACCTGTTGGAACAATGTACTCTCTACCCCTAATCCCTTTCCAGCAAGAGATCTGGCATGATAATATAGATAGATAAATAGATTATTGGTCGAGATCACGATGGTATCGTAACGGGTGCAACAGAAAATCAACGCCAATAGTATTTCAAGGGAGGCATCTATACGGAGTTGTAGCTTTTTCAGTTCCGCAGTAAACTAATCAATGTACCTAACTTGTAATTGTATACATCAGGGACTCCCAAAGTGGTCGATATCGGTTTCTCAGGGGTCGACATAAATGAAAACTAATTTTGGGGTTCGACAAGGTCTAAAAATCGACCCCTATTAATTAACACAAATTCTTATTTGAAACTTTTTATATACTGTATAAGCTATGTTACGTGTACTAACTTGTTATAAGAATGACTAATATTTTAGTAGGAAGTATTATTATTGTTGTGCTTTATTCACTAAACCAACCGCAAAGTTTTGAAATTAGTAAGTACTTTGTATCAATAGGAAAAAACTAGAGATAGGATTTTTAAAGTAATTTGGCTATGGGGGTCTGTTCATTTTGGAAAAGGGGTCTCTTGCCCAAAATGTTTGGAAATCCCTGGTATACACTGTGCCCTTATTGTGGTAGTAAATAAATTTCTTTTTTTTTCTTTCTTTTATCGATAGACTATCGATAGTTTTACTATTGCTATACAACTCTAACTGATATGTACACACCGCATAATCGTGTAGGTTGGGATAAACACCGTATTGTGATGGCAGGAACAATGGTATAGTCCGTTAATTAGCTAAGATCACGTTATCGTCAGTTGTAACGCGTGCGATGGATTTTGATTTGGTTTCCAAATTGGATTGTATTATGTAGCCATATAATATCGATGTACAGTGCATCAAGGATATTTTGGTCCATGAATGACACTGCCGGGAGGGCGTTGGTGTGAAATTAGTGTACAGGACGACGTCTGTATGATTTGTATATAATAGATTAAGTTACTATAGTACATTATGTAATTTAAGTTAGAAATAAGATAATGTCATAGAATCCTAGCGCATAAACACTAGTATAAAATTAGAAGAGTGTAACCCTGAAAGGGATAGGAATAATAGAAGAGTGTAACCCTGAAAGGGATAGGAATAGTAAGAAGAGTGTAACCCCGGAAAGGGACAGGAATAATTGTATCATGATTGGCTTATTGGATTAATAAACTCGGTACAAAGCCCACTAGTTGTGACACACCAAATAGTATTTAAGAGCGCGAAAAATCGCGCCAGACACGTTCGAGCGACTGGACATTGGAAGATAATAGGAAGAAACTCTGCGCGAAGAGGGTCACAACTGGTGGGTGGAGCACTGTTTCAAGACTATTCGGCTTTCATTGAATTCTCCTTCACGACGCATACCAGCCACAGCAGCAACAGGACGCACGACGTATTATTCGTCCTGTTCATTTGGTCCTTCGAGCCGGATTTTCGTCGTCAAGAGAATATAGAAGACGCAAGCTGAAAACAGAAGAATCAAGCTGAAAAAGGAAGAAAATAGAAGAAAGAAACATGCCAGTCACACGCTCCACCACCAGTAGACCAGCAGCATCGGCCCCAGTCGCCGAATCGTCGGGGTCGACTACAGCGACAGAGTCGACCGCCACGTCAGAGTCGACCGCCACGACAGAATCTACTGTCATGACGGAAACAACCGCCACGGCAGACACGTCCGCGACGGAGAAAACTAAAAAGCCAGTGTCCAAGAGGACTGGCACAAAGAAGACGCTCTCAACAAAGACGCGAAGATTGAAGCTCGCCCGCGCCAAGGAGGAGCTACTAGAATTGCAAGTCCAATTAGCAGCCGCGAAAATATCACGAATCGAAGCCGAAGATGAAGAAAGCGAGAGTGACGCAGACACGTGCATATCAGACGAGCAAGAAACTGAGAAAAGAGTCGGGAGCTGGTTGAACGACTCGCGACCTCACGTCCTGGCCATCGCCGACAGGCCACACGACATAGACGTGGGGCGCACCATCGATGCAGCGCCGCGGGCGACAACGCCGTTGCCCCCTGCACCGATCCAGCCACCACCCATCGCCGTGTCGAAGAATGAAGAAACGACAGTCACGACGCCGCCACAGCAAATTGACTTGCGTGAGCTGGCGTCCGCAATCACCCTCGCCGCCCGGTCCGGGAGCGCCCCGCACCACCGCTTCGCTACTGAATTGCCGTACTTCAGTGGGTCACACCAAGAGTGGCTCACCTTCAAAGCTGCTTATGAAGAATCTGCGCCGAGCTTCACGGACACCGAGAACGTCGCGAGACTACGAAGAGCGCTAAAAGGTAAAGCTAAAGAAGCCGTCGAGAACTTACTCATATACAACGCCAAGACAGCTGACATACTCCGGGCGCTCGAAGCACGCTTCGGCCGACCAGATTGCATCGCGCTGGGCGAACTAGAACGCCTGCGCGCGCTGCCCCGACTCAGCGACAACCCGAGAGACATCTGCGTGTTCGCCACGCGGGTGATGAACATCGTTGCGACGCTACGCGCACTCAACCGCGTGGCGTACCTGTACAACCCGGAGGCTGTCAAAATGACCATCGACAAGTTCACACCGGCGCTCAAGTATAGATGGTTCGACTACGCAGCGGAAGAACAGACAGAAGAACCCGACCTACTGAGGCTCTCTGATTTCCTCAGTAGGGAGGCCGACAGGTGCGGGCGCTACGCACCTCCCGAACACGTGACACCCGAACGGGAACATACAGCGAACAGAAGACAGACTAACAAGACTTATAGCACCGCTGTATCGAGCCCGAGGAAAGAAAAATGCGCGGCGTGTCACGACACAGAGCACGAGGTAACCAAGTGCAAGAAATTCATTGAGTCGACGGTCAACGACAGATGGGATATCGCGAAGGCACGAAGACTATGCTTCGCGTGTCTACGCTTCAGAACGAAGAGTCATCACTGCAAGAGGCTCACTTGCGACACCGACGGGTGCAAATACTCGCACCACAGACTGCTTCACCACGTCAAAAGCGAAAGGGTCGCGGAA
Organism: Phalera bucephala; assembly: GCA_905147815.2. NCBI lineage: Eukaryota > Metazoa > Arthropoda > Insecta > Lepidoptera > Notodontidae > Phalera > Phalera bucephala. The sequence continues at coordinate 17,101,741 of LR990612.1, forward strand.
GACGACAACGCGGAGAAGCAGACAGTCGCGTCAACGTGGACAAGAGGCTTCGCATCGTATCTCAAGATAGTGCCGGTACACATTTCCGGACCGGCGGGAGGAGTAGACACTTACGCCCTCCTCGACGACGCGTCAACGGTGACGCTCATCGACGCCGAGCTCGCCAACCAGACAGGCGCGCGCGGCCCCCGCGAGTCACTGCACATCGAAGCGATCGGCGATTGCAACGTCCGGTCATCGAACTCCCGTCGGGTCCAGCTGACGTTAAGAGGTACGTCCCAGCGCGCACATCGGATTCAAGCGCGCACCATAGACAACTTGAAGTCGGCGCCACAAGCCGTCACCGTGCAAGACATCGGCGATTGCAAGCATCTGCGGGACATAGAAAGCGATATCACCTACAGAAGAGCGAAACCTCAGATACTCATCGGCCAAGACAATTGGCACCTACTGCTGACGTCAGAGGTACGCCGGGGGCAGCGACATCAACCCGTTGCCTCCCGGACCCCTCTCGGCTGGGTCGTACACGGTGCGCGCTCACAACGCACGAAACAGACTGAAGCGCCCACAGTACACAGAGAAGATCGACTGCGATTCGAAATTGAACAGAAGGAAAATAGAACAGAAGATCGACGACGAGTCGACATAGAAGAAAAGAAAATACAGAAAATAAATCGACGCCCACGTCCCAAAAGAAAACGCCGAGCCCGCGCGAATAAAATAGATCAGACACGACAGACGGATGATCGGGCTCAGCGAGGAAAGATAGACGGAACGAGTACTCGGACTGGAGTGGAGGCCGGACACCGACGACATCGGGTTCAACATCAACGCACGCCTCCCCCCGGGCATACTCGAAAAGCCGACGCCGACGAAGCGGGAGACACTCCGCATACTAATGTCTCTGTTCGACCCGCTCGGAATCGCTTCGCCCAACACAATAAGGGGCCAAGCAGATACTACAGGACATATGGCGGCGCGACACAGCATGGGACGACAACATCGACGATGACCTAGAACAACAGTGGGTCGAGTGGACCCAACACCTGCGGAGTCTGCGGGACATGCTCACATCGATCCCGAGACTCGAACTGCAGGCCGCCGTACTGGGTAGTCGCCTGGGCGCGACTATCATCACCGAACACGACAAGAAGCCAAGCTCAGTGACCTACTGGACGGACAGCCGTACCGTCATGACATGGTTGAAGACGGGCGCGCGATCCTACCGCCCGTTCGTCGCACATCGCATCGCCGCGATAGAAGAAAACAGCGCCATAAGTGATTGGAGGTGGGTGCCCACGAAACTAAACGTGGCTGACGACGCGACGCGCGAAGTACCCAGGGACATCGGCTCTCATCACCGATGGTTCCTTGGGCCCGAGTTCCTGCGCGAGCACCCATCAACATGGCCGGCGGAGCGACCGACACTCGACGCAGCGACGGGCGAGGAACGGACACACACTATCACCGAGCAACGGCCCGTCTCACCGCGATCAGCTGTTCCGGATCCAGCGCGCTTCTCTACGTGGGAGCGCCTGCTACGAGCGACGGCGCGCGTGCTGCAGTTCATCGACCTGTGCAGTGTGAATAGACAATTAGTGAACTATAAGAGACAGGCTAGGAATCGTGAAAAGGACCCACAGTGGAATAGTGTTAAGAATAGGAATAAGTGTAGCGATAAGTGTAGAATTAAGTTTAGTGATAAGGACAGTGTTAAGTGTTTACCGCTCAGTGCAGAACTATTGATAAGACACGACAGAGAGCGGAGGCGTTGTTAGTGCGTGTAGTACAACACGACTCGTATTATAGCGAACTGAGTAATAGTGATAGGCTATCGAAGGGCCGCCTCCGCCCCTTATCAGCGCAGATTATCAGTGGAGTGATAAGGATCAAGTCGCGAATAAGTGCGACGCCGGACATCAGTGACGAGCTACGGTGCCCCGCAGTGCTGGACGGAGATCATCGCGTCACCCGCCTGTACATCGAGCACGTACACCGACAGCTGCACCACGCCGGAGTAGAGGCGACCATCAACGAGTGTCGAGCAAGGTACTGGATAACTCGATTACGTACAGTAGCCCGGATGGTCATACACAAGTGCTACAGCTGTCGCCGAAGAAGAGACGCGCCTCCAGAGCCGAGCACCGGGAACTTGCCGCCCTGCAGACTGGCTCACCATCAGAGGGCCTTCACGTACACCGGCATCGACTATTTCGGACCTCTGACTGTGACAGTGGGTCGGGGCACACAGAAGCGCTACGTAGCCCTCTTCACCTGCCTGACTTCACGCGCCGTACACCTGGAAGTCGCCGCATCACTCAGCACCGAGTCAGCTGTGATGGCCCTACGACGATTCATCGCCCGCCGCGGCTGCCCGACTGAAATATGGTCGGGCAACGGGACCAATCTCAGCGGCGCCGACAGAGAGCTACGGGAGGCGCTGGACAACGCCACCCGAGAAGAGGCCACGAGAAGAACCATCAGCTGGCGCTTTATTCCCCCCGGCGCCCCGTTCATGGGTGGCGCATGGGAAAGACTGGTGCGCAGTGTGAAGACGGCCCTATACGCGATCCTGACGGAGAGGCACCCGACAGAAGAGGTTCTCACCACACTGCTGGCGGAGGTCGAGTTTACACTAAACAACCAACCGCTCACTCATGTACCCGTCGACCCTGAGGACCCAGAGGCGCTGACACCGAACCACTTTCTGATCTACGGCCCAGCGCGCAACCCGACACCAGGGACCTTCACTGACACTGACCTCATCGGCCGCACCCATTGGAGAGCGGCACAGAGACTCGCGGACATGTTCTGGGAACGATGGATAAGGGAGTACTTACCTGGACTTCAGTACCGGCGGGAGCCCCATGGACGCGGCGCCGCCCTGAAAGAAGAGGACATCGTCCTCTTTGTTGACAACGTACTCCCCAGGAACATGTGGCCTCTTGGGAGGATAATAAGGACCTTCCCTGGAGAAGATGGAATTGTGCGTGCGGTGGACGTCCGCACCAAGGGAGGAGTTCTTCGGAGGCCAGCGAAGAAATTGATAGTGTTGCCGACGTCGTCCCTCCACGAAGACTTATGAACCGTCAGTGAAGCCGACAGTTCACGGCGGGAGAAATGTACAGGACGACGTCTGTATGATTTGTATATAATAGATTAAGTTACTGTAGTACATTATGTAATTTAAGTTAGAAATAAGATAATGTCATAGAATCCTAGCGCATAGACACTAGTATAAAATTAGAAGAGTGTAACCCTGAAAGGGATAGGAATAATAGAAGAGTGTAACCCTGAAAGGGATAGGAATAGTAAGAAGAGTGTAACCCCGGAAAGGGACAGGAATAATTGTATCATGATTGGTTTATTGGATTAATAAACTCGGTACAAAGCCCACTAGTTGTGACACACCAAATAGTATTTAAGAGCGCGAAAAATCGCGCCAGACACGTTCGAGCGACTGGACATTGGAAGATAATAGGAAGAAACTCTGCGCGAAGAGGGTCACAACTGGTGGGTGGAGCACTGTTTCAAGACTATTCGGCTTTCATTGAATTCTCCTTCACGACGCATACCAGCCACAGCAGCAACAGGACGCACGACGTATTATTCGTCCTGTTCAATTAGGGTTATCATTTAGATTTCAAATGTTCCTACTTCCAGGGAAATATTTCAACAAGGGGGTCCGCAAAATACCCTTATGGGATTGTATGTAGGAGAAAGTAATAGAGCAGAGGCTAATAGAGGACACTTGAGTTTGCATGTTTGAAATAACTTACGTTTGAAATGACTGCCACGTTGGTCTGGTGGCAAAGCGTATCGCTTTGTGATCACGAGGTCCTGGGTTCAAATCCTAGGTCGGACAAATGTAGTTTTTCTAACCAAAAATTCCCAGTATGGCGTGACGAAATAACTATTTTATATTCCCCAGAGGGGGTGGCAGAGGTGTACTGAGTACACCCACGTTTCGCCGACGATGTTAGGTCCCAAGTAATAGGGGGCGAGCCCATTGCCATATACCGGGCACAATTCCAGACTCCGGACTCATACTGGGAATTTTTCGTTAGAAAAACTACTTTTGTCCGATCTAGGATTTGAACCCAAAACCTCGTGACCACAAAGCGATGTTTTGCCGCCAGACTAACGAGGCAGTCATATTGACGATATACACAATCATAAATATACACAATCAGACACATTTATCAATAAAATTGTTCTTGGTATCTATTCGCATGTCATTTTTAACAAGTTACGTTCAGAGTAAAATCTCACTTAATGTCGCCTTTCTAATTAAGCAAAGAAGGCGTCAGACGAAGGGTTGCGCCACCGAGAATGTTCTCGGATCTCATTTCCATGCAAATTAGGGTAGCACTTGTAATACATCCGATGACGGTAGGCGAGACCCATAATACAACGGCACCGCAAACTTGGAACCCACAACTTGGTTAGCTTATACTTAATCGATCGACTTTGATATGTCGCACTTTATTTAAATTTAACTATCTATCAATATCATTACGCCAGATCCCTTGCAAGGTATGCAGACTACAGTTTATACTGGATTTGGATTTAATACTGGCTCTAATTAAGTCATGTGCAACCATCGGTCAAATATAGGTAGATACACGATCACCGCACCAAAAATGGCACCACCAAAATGCAGGCAAACGTGGACGGTACTAAAAATGAACAGACTACTGCTATTTTGCAGATACAACTTTAAGTGATCCGAGTAAGGTACAATATCCCTAATTTAAGTGTGTATCATAACTACATATAACTACTCAAGTGGATTCGGGGATGTCTTTTAGTAACTTTTGAACGGGGCTGTGTATCTTGTTATGACAGGAACAGTCCTGTATACATAGGTATCTTGTTATAATATATCGATATGTGCAACATGACTGAAGAACCAGTAAATAGGTAACTATATGGAGCTGACTTGGATGAATTATTTGTCTCGATAGAGTATCGCGCATGTAGAAAAATATTAGCCCTGTTAAGAAACTTTTCCACCGTTGGGCACGGGCCTCCTCTCAAACTGAGGTACCTATATATAGGATAGCCTAGTGGTTAGACCGTTGGACTGCAAAGTCAAAGGTATCGGGTTCAAACCCAGGCACGCACCTCTGCCTTTTCGAAAGCATGGGCGTATTAAAAATTAATTATCACTTGCTTTAACGGTGAAGGAAAACATCGTGAGGAAACCTGCATGCTAAGAGTTTCTCGAAGGTGTGTGAAGTTCGCCAACCCGCACGCCAGCGCATGTAGAAATGGCATAAAAATTATCCACCCATATAATTAATTTTATGAAATAAAAGATCAGTTAAGCCTGTCCCGTATAAAATATTAATTTGTTTACTTATCTTGGCTATGCTGGGCCCCCGAAAAGATTTGCTCAGTCATTTTTCGATTGTGTGCGTGGCTGCGATTGTGGGCCGCGGGGCTTTTATAACTACACCGGACAAGAGGGCGAGCGTGCAACCACTACGCTCGAGCCAGAAGGGCACGGGGGCAACTAGGTTAAGGGTGCCACAAGGAGGATCGGCCTCGGCTGGTGCAGTCGCTATGGGGGAGGGCATATACTAGGTGTTTCGCCGCGGTGCTGTGCACCGGCCAGCGGGCAAGGGATTCTTAGACCTCACCGGCGAGATCGGTTTCTGATCCTGTGTGCGGTATCTATATCCGAAAGAAGGGATGTATGGGCATCGGCAGAGTCGGTAAGGACATGCCACGGACGGCGGTAGTGGCTGATAGGAGGGGAGTTAGGTGCATGTTCAATCTCCAACCAGGCTGGACCGATTTTGGCAGGACTTTCATTGGCAGATATCTGATGGAATAAGGCAACTTAGGCTACTTTTATTCTAGAAAAAAGATTTTTTGTTAAATTCCACGTGGGCGAAGTCGCAGATTACAGCTATTTTCAATAAAAAAGTACCTAGCCACTTCAAGAAACATTTATTAAGATTCTATTTATTCTAATATTCAGTCAAGATAAAAAATCACGTTGTACAAAATTTGTATTCATCATAACCCCTCGTTCGTATGGACGCTTTTTCAACTGAAGTAAGCGTTGTAATGAAACAAATGACTAGCAGTACCTATTTCGAAAGCGCTGTACAGCGCTTCAGGATCAGACGATGAAAAAGCGTCCGTGAGGAGGGGTAAGTGCTTTAACTCGTTCGTTGCCTTACTAAATCATCGATTAACTGTAATATTCCAATTTTCAGCTTTCTTTTCTCTGTTTTTGTAAAATCTTCAATATCTGATAGTAGGCTTTTGAAAAAATGTAAATCTTCTGTATCCTCATCTATCACTTTATCAAAATTCGACAACTTCATCTTTTTCTTTTCAGTATCACAATCTATACCTGTATCGAAATTAGGCGACTTTCTCTTCTTCCCTCCATCACGGTTTGAAGATTCGCCATTATCATTTGTTGTATCTAATGTATTATAATTAATTAAATTGTTATCTTTTTGTGGTGATAAAATATCTGGTTTTACGTCCAAATCACTCAAATCTTCTAGAATATTGTAATCATTAGAATCACTTGTTTCACCGACGTTCATAAAGCTACATTCATCTGGTGATTCGTTATTCTCTGTTTTTGTTAATGTTCTGAAAATAAACAATTAAAGGGGTATATAAACGTTTATATCTTATTTTATTATAATTGTTGTCACTTGCTTACCTTTTACATGTTATATGTGGCTCTAAAAACTTTAATACATCGGATAAATAATATTTCCTGCAAAAATAGTTCTTTTTACCCGACAAAGGTTTATTCAAATATCTACTCAACCCTCTCCTAATTGCCTTCCATTTTGCTTTTAATTCCTCCACTGTAACAAAATTATAATAAGATAAAATTAAATAAACACGTAATCATGACGAACATGTTTTCTTAGACCAATATTAGTGTGCAAAATGGCAAATCTGCGGGAAAATAATATTTGCCAAAAGGTTTAAATATACTGGAACTTTCGTCCGGGACTCCTTTTGAGTCCTTGCCTATATACGTTGGATGATCGGAAGTCTTTAAAAATTGTCGCCGCGCAGTTATGGTACCTGTATATACAGCCAAGGATTCACAATATTTCTGAGCCAAAAGGCCATCAGCTTGATCAGCTTAGCAGCCAAAGTGTACGGCAAAATCATTCATCGGAGAATGTGTGAGAAGTCAGATGGAGTTGTGTGTGGTAGGTACATGGAGGTTTCGGGTCTAGAAGACAATTTTCAAATCAAGTTTCTTCCTCCGCAACCTCCCTCCGTAGAAATATGCCACCATAGTTTAATGTTAAAATCGGCGTCAAGCGGGGAAGTGTATAATCTGGCTATAATAAATCTGGATAAAAGTCTCCAAGTAAATGTGATGAATACAATAAATGAAGATGTGCAAATTAATAAATAAAATGTAATCTTTATAGATGACGGGGTTTTAATAGCACTAACAGACACTGATCTGCAATCACTAGTCAGTTATAAAAGACGATTGTATTAATTTAGATATGTAATGGCTTACATTTGAATGTCAAAATTGTAGTTTTTAAAAGGGGAGAATCCAGAACGAATGCAAGGATTGTAGTTGGTGACGATTTGAAGGGGTTCATACACCCCTAAAACAAGCAGCAAACCCCTGCATAGGAAAAAAAGTGAATGCAGGTAATATAATGAATGGTTCAATGGGTAAGCTACTTGGGAGCCGGCACTTAAGCCAAAAAGCGCAGGCGGTCATACACAACGGAGAGGTTATCTCAATGCTGTATGGCAATGCGGGTATGTAAGATAGACAATGAAAGCAGGCTCAATGCAGTTGCAATGCTAGCTCTGCGGAAGATGTGTAGAGTCAAGCTAACCGACCGTGTTCGCAACTCGTTAGCGTAGTAAAAATGCGTGTATATTAGGTAACATAATAAACGCAAGACCTGAAAGTAGTTTATTCTAAATCGGTAACTAAATTGATTCCAAGAATTTTTAATGCATCTTACATTTTTTTTATTTGCTAAATATGCTTTAACTCCTTCAGTGCGCTATAAGAAACTAAATTTATTCTTGATTCATAGCAATATGGAGATTTCAAATGCATTCCTAAAACGTATTTCTCAAAACGCACACATACACGTACAAGTTTCATTGTTAATTGGGGTATAAAAGTGCTTAAAAAAAGGGTAAAAACCTTTAAATTTGGAAATTTGGTTCTCGTTTTGACTTTATGAAGCAATTCTCTAATCGGGGTGTCTGAGGTCTTGCGTTTATTATGTTATACCTTGTATATAAAAAATAGAACCGGTGTAAAGAGAACAAAGTGGAAGTATGTAGGTCCCAGGGATCTAGGACCTAGACTATCTTAGCGTGATCGAATAGACCGCGTTTTATGTGATGGGCAAGTCAATTGTCACCAAACCCGGCGAGTGTGTATGAGTCAAACTATGGGAGGGGAGGGAAAGGGAAGGGTCAAACCAAAATCTGTAACGAAGGAAAATGTTGGGCTTTAGTATTATTTACTTATTTACCGTAAGCGGTTTGGCGTCTGGTCGTGATCTCCTTATTGCTATGAATCAAGAATAAATTTAGTTTTTAATAGCACACTGAAGGAGTAAAAGAACTTTTTGCAAATTTAAATAAAAAATTAAGAAACATTAAAAATTGTTGAAATCCATTCAGTTACCGATTAAGAACAACCTTTTCACGGTCTTGCGTTTATTATGTTACACCTTGTATACCCAATTTCACGTGCACTTACAAGAAGAAGATTCCCGCAGTTGTCTTACAAACAAAATTCAAAGGATGGTAAGGCCAGAAGTTTATCTGTAAATGCTAGGTAACAAGATTCATTATTTAACAAAAAAATTTTAGTGTGTTTTAAATACCTGTGCAATCTTCTTGCATTTCTTGTCTCACACACTCTGCCACCTTTTCCCAAGTTGGGTCGGTGAAATTAGACCAGTGCGCGTCCAAAGTACGATCATATATTTCAGGATATCGTTCCACTATCTTCACGAATTTTTTCAACATCTCATGATTGTCCCTCATTTTGGCACCTGCTACAGTAGAATTGTATAAGCAATAGTGAAACTATCGTAGTTTATGGATACCATCATAACTCTAAATAATTTTAATTTAAAATCCTTTTTAAAATCTAGCATTTACAATAAAGATATCTTGCTTCATTAAAGAGTTACTTCCGGCTACGTCATCAGACCTTGGACACGATCCGGGTCAAAAGTACTCGTCAAGATAAGTCCAAGAAACCCAAACACGGCGGGTTTATAATAAGAAGTTGGATGGTTCCATTGGCCACCTTACGGCTTCTTCATCATACCCTTAACACTATAGTTGTAACTATACAACGTACTAACGTTAGTACTAATTAACACAAGCCTAAAAACGAGAGGGTTGTGGTAAATAGTGTACGTGTTCCTATGGCTACCTTCCGACTCCATCATCAGACCAGCTCCATGGTACCATATTATTGCATTGTCATCGTACTTACATACGTATGAAAGAAGAAGATCTATAGTATGGATAGAATCGATTTTATCGATAATCTACTATTTTTTACAAGCTTTTATTTAACTTGAAATGTTTTTCTGTCTGTCTGTGTTTCCGGTCCAAATCTTGTAATTAATTTTTTAAATACTTACGGGTATTCGATAAAGCTACATTTGCCATAAGTATGTCAAATCGATGACAATGCAATAATATGGTACCACGGAGCTGGTCTGATGATGGAGTCGGAAGGTGGCCATAAGAACATGAGAACTATACAGCGTTACGCCCTCGTGTTCAGGCTTATTAGATTGGTATTTTACAACCAGATAATGCTCAGCTTCTGATGATGAAGCCGATGGAACTCATCGTATTTGGGCTCGTTGTGGGCAGTGTCCAAGGTCTGATGATGGAGCCGAAGGAAGCCATAGGAACTCCTCAGCAAAGCAAGATATTTTCTTTGTGTGTGTGAGTGATGTACGCTGTTGGCCGCGAGGCCATTACAGCTTCACCGGACATAAGGGCGAGCGTGCAACCACTACGCTCGAGCCAGAAGGGCAAGGGGTGACATACTCGAGGGCGCCCTCGGTTAGGACAGTCGCTGTGGGGGGACGGGGTGCACTACTAAGTGCACCGGTGAACCGGCGGCAGGAGTCGGGGGGGGGGGGGGGGATTGTAGTCAGCGGCGGCTACGATTAACGGATTCGCATGGGTAGATGCGTTCGCGAAGTGTCGTGTTGTCGCCTTTTTAATATAGGCGCGAATAGGTTCGAGACCTAGATCGGAGTGGAGATCGACATTCCGTACGAACCAGGGGGCTCCTACGGCTTTACGGAGAAAGCGATTTTGAACCGCCTGGAGTTTATCGATGTGAGAGGGGGCCGAATGCCCGAACACAACACACGTCATGATGGGTCGAACGCAAGTTTTGTAAAGCGTCACCTTATTTCTAAGGGACATTTTACTCCGCTTGTAGATAAACGAATGGAGACGACCGAGCACAAAGGGTTTTCTTTGTGTGTATGCTATAAAAGCATGTTTTCAAAAAGGCTTTTTATTAAATTATTTAAGGCCAACTACCGTCAACAATTGGTAGTCTTGCAACTCTATGCCAAAAAACTAATTTGATTTAAGTGGGGTCACAATTATCTTTGTATGATTGATTGACTGTTTTTTCTATAATGTAGATAAATCTACCTATTGCTTGCAGTAGATATAATAAATCATTTTTTTAATACTTTAAGAATCGTAAAGTCTTGGGTCACGACGGCTTTGGAAGAAGGTCAAATTATTTTGCGACTAAGGGAAAGTAAGGCTGTGCCTGGGCTGGGCCTTGTTACATCGCCATGGGAGAGAATTGGTTATACTCAACCATGTGGATCCATTTTGATTAAGTGGCGACAGGTTTGTGGCTACCTGCTGTAGAAACGTTTTAAATTACCCTTACAAACCTAAGGCCTCCTACCTGGCTCCACGATCCTTAGTTTAAATGGCAGGTGACCGGGACCAACGTCTTTATGTGACTTCCACAGTACAGACACGGTCAAATATCGAAATGCCACGAACGGTTAACCCTTTCAGAATAACCGCGCCGAACTATGTAAGGATAAACTTAATGATCGGTAAGAATACTGCGCTGCTGTGTCGCGTATAGATCTTCTATTTTAAAAAACGGCGTATTGACTAAACCGGCTTTAAGTTATGATAAAATTATTGCAAGTATTCAATACTCAACAATAGTACCTACTTTAATATTGTTTTAATAAGTTTTTAAGCGAGGTAATCATGATATCTAAATAGTTTCCAGTATCTTATTACTAAGTTTCGCCTATAGTACAAAAGTTAGACACGAGAGTACGTAAGCAGCAGCCAAGCATGTGGCGGGCGGCCTCAGTCATACATTATTTTAACTAATACGTATATTCATCTTACATGACTACTGATAATATAGCCCACGTTCGCACGATCTCATTTTCCAAGCGCGGTTCTGAAGCGATGTAAGCGCTTTTAAAATACATTACGTTAGCCAGTTGTTTTATTCTAGCGCTTTTTTTTCGTGGTAATTGCGTTTACATTATGCCATTGTACAAAGTTTACAAATATTCATTTCTAAATTAATTCAACTCTCTAATGAACTTGATGAGAAAGATGATAATAAAATTGATGAAGTGCCCCACCCTGGATAGTAAAGTGATGGATACTTTACATACCAATTGCGACGGCCGTTTTAAGGGAAATCGAAAAGGCACGTTTTATCACTTTGTTACAATTACTTTCACTCATGCACATATAGGAATACATAATGGTTAATATTTCACCAACATTACACATTATAATTCGGAATAACACAAGTTTTGAAAATTAAAACAATTTGACCACATCACTCTTCGATTTCCCGCCAAAAACCTATTCTAGCGCTTTGTAAACACTAAAAGCGCTCGAGCGAATGAATGTCTACAAAAGGCTACACAACACGAACCATTAGACGTTTAATAATTTTGTCGAGTAACCGTCCTGTCACGTTCATCTTTATTTAGTAAAGTTGTAGTGTGACAAGGATGGTAGTATCTTAACTCGATAGCGACACATCAATCGGTTTGTACTACGCCCTCGCATATCAAGCTACGTCTATGAGTAATGTGCAATTATGACAACTTGCTAGTTTCAAATCGTAAACAAAATACTCACATGTTGATTATAATTAGGAAAAAATCAACGTTGACACTATAAAACACTCGACCTTTTACTCGTCTCGTTGCACACTGAAGCGCCACACGGCGACGCCGGGAATCTTCCTTCTCATAGTACAAAATGTATTCGAAAGAGACGGAAAGATAGTAGCGTACGTCGTCACAGATGCGATGTTGCCGTGCTGCTCAACGCGGTAGATTGTTTATCCATCAAGACGACAGAAAACAAACTCTACGGAAATGAATATAAAGCTCAAGTTAAAATGATTTGTTTAGTACCAATTGTGCGAACTCCTTCCTTGTCACACTATTATCCACAGACCACAGAGCATTGACAAGATCCACAGAGCTTAGCCACAGAGCCACTCTTGACGCAAGAAAATCTGTATTACCAACTCAAAAAATCTGTATTCTCTTACTATCAACAGTAATAATATTATCTAAAATACCAGGACTATACTGCCTCGTTGGTCTAGTGCCAAGCGTATCGCTTGGTGATCACGAGGTCCTGGGTTCAAATCCTAGGTCGGACAAATGAAGTTTTTCTAATTTAAACTTCCCAGTATGAGTCCGGAGTCTGGAGATGTGCACGGTATATGGCAATAGGCTCTCCTCTTATTATATGGGACCTAACATCGTCGGCGAAAAGTGGGTGTACTCAGTACACCGTTGGCACCCCCGCTTGGGGAATATAGGCGTGACGGTGTTAATTTAATTAATTAACCTAGACTATAAGAATGAAACGGATTTGAGTAGAATTAAGTGTTCTACAAACGCTCCAATCGGCGTGTAAAACGCTCGCGTCTTTTACGTTTTTCAACGCTCGTGAGCGTCCACTCAGCGCTAAACGCTCGACTTCAGCGCTCATTTTTAAAACACTAAGTAGAAAACCGCCGCGTGGTTCCCGGCTTAGAATAGGACCAACCCATCTCATCCCATCGGGTGTCGTACAAGGCGACTAAGGGAAAACTAGGGAATGGGCAGCAGCGTTCCCTTAACACTTCTACCATTAAAAACTGCGCTCGCCAACCCGCCTGCCAAGCGTGGCGAGTATAGCAAACCCCCCAATTTAATAAAATGGAAGAAAAGGATAAAACCAGGCCCCTAGTCCCCGGCGGTCCTGTTCGTCCTGGCCACGGTAGCAGCTATGGTAACGACAGGACAAGGGGTGCTAAGAATCTCCGGCAGAGATTCGGCTACCACCAACTACGAAAATTGGCCCTGGTGACATACAACGCCCGCACGTTAAGGACAGATGAGAAGCTTGTTGAGCTGGAAGAAGAGATAAACAAGTTGCGGTGGAATATTGTTGGTTTATCGGAGGTCCGAAGAAAGGGCGAGGACACGATAACCTTTAAATCCGGCAACTTGTTTTACTACCGGGAGGGCGAACAGCAGTCCCAAGGTGGTGTCGGATTTATCGTCCACAAGTCACTCATAGACAACGTTGTGTCCATCACTAGTGTGTCTAGCAGGGTAGCGTACCTGATACTCAGAATATCCAAAAGATATTCGCTGAAGGTCATACAGGTCTACCTACGCACCGACCTCGGCATACTCAGATGATGACGTCGAAGTAATGTATAAGGACATTAGTAGAGCCATACATACTTCCAAAGCACACTTTACAGGGGTTATGGGTGACTTCAATGCGCGGCTGGGCAAACAGGGCGATGATGAATTGAGAGTGGGGCAATTTGGATATGGGCAACGCAACCCCAGGGGTCAGAGGCTGGCCGAATATCTGGAGAAGGAGGGGCTCTTTATGATGAACTCTTTCTTTCGGAACCCGCCTCATAGGAAATGGACCTGGATGAGCCCTGATGGTTCCACAAAAAATGAGATAGACTTCATCATGAGCACCAAGCGACAAATATTTAATGATGTCTCCGTGATTCACAGGGTAAAAACCGGCAGTGATCACCGAATGGTCAGAGGCACATTAAATATTAATGTCAAAATGGAAAGATCGCGTCTGATGAAGTCTACGCTCCGACCTTCTTATGCACATATCCAAAACCCCAAGAACTTTCAACTCGAATTGGCAAACCGCTTCGAATTGCTAGACAGCATCGCATCAGTGGACGAAATCAACAACAGGCTGGTAGAGACTGTCCATACGGTCGGGTCCAAGTATTTTAAGCCCCACCGTAAAAATAGACCTCAAAAACTATCCAACTACACCCGAAACCTCATGGCTGAGCGACGTTCCATGACGCTCCAAACCTCCGATGATGCTAAGTCCTATAGGCAGCTCAATGGACAGATACTGAAGTCCTTGCGACACGATTTACGGTCCTTCAATACAAGGCGTATTGAGGAGACCATAGCACAGAACAAGGGCTCCAAATTGTTCGCAAGAGACGCGTCTATTGGGCAAAGCCAGTTGACGAAGCTGAAGACGGAGGACGGAAACGTAACGTCGAATAGGTCAGAGGTGCTCAGGGAGATAGAGAGGTTCTATGGGCAGTTGTACACCTCAGTAGCTGAACCTGTTGTTGACTTTGTAAAAGACCCAAGAGCCAAGCTAATCCGACACTACACTGAAGATATCTCGGACATCAGCCTGTACGAGATTAGGATGGCTGTCAAACAACTCAAAAATAACAAAGCGCCAGGCGAAGACGGAATTACCGCAGAGCTTCTGAAAGCGGGCGGAACGCCGGTACTTAAAGTCCTTCAGAGGCTGTTTAATTCCGTCTTGCTCGAAGAGAAAACGCCGGAAGCATGGAACAGGGGTGTGGTGGTACTGTTTTTCAAGAAAGGTGATAACACTTTACTGAAGAATTATAGGCCCATCACACTGCTGAGCCATGTTTATAAGTTGTTTTCGAGAGTCATCACGAATCGTCTCGAACGCAGGCTTGATGACTTCCAGCCTCCCGAACAAGCCGGTTTCCGGAAAGGCTTTAGTACCATAGACCACATACATACGCTGCGGCAGATTATACAGAAGACCGAGGAGTATAATCGGCCACTATGCTTGGCGTTTGTGGACTATGAGAAAGCCTTCGATTCGATCGAGACTTGGGCGGTTCTTAGATCTCTCCAGCGATGCCGCATTGACTATCGGTACATTGAAGTGTTGAAGTGCTTGTATAATAACGCCACCATGTCAGTCCGAGTACAGGGGCAGTGCACGAAGGCGATCTCCATAAAAAGAGGAGTAAGGCAGGGAGACGTCATTTCTCCGAAACTGTTTACGGCCACCTTAGAGGACGCCTTCAAGCTCTTGGAATGGCAAGGACTTGGCATCAACATCAATGGCGAATACATCACTCACCTTCTAATTGCCGACGACATTGTGGTCGTGGCGGAGTCGCTGGAAGATCTAGGACGAATGCTCAGTGACCTCAGCAGAGTATCTCAACAAGTGGGTCTTAAAATGAACATGGACAAAACGAATATAATGTCTAACGTCCATGTCGTACCCACCGCACTCACCGTTGGGAACTCTGCTCTTGAAGTTGTCGACGAATACATTTACCTGGGACAGGTAGTCCGGTTAGGTAGGTCCAACTTTGAGAGAGAGGTCAATCGACGAATCCAACTCGGCTGGGCAGCGTTCGGGAAACTGCGCAACATCTTCTCATCTAAAATACCTCAGTGCCTTAAGACTAAAGTTTTTTATCAATGTGTGTTACCAGTGATGATATATGGATCAGAGACGTGGTCTCTTACAATAGGTCTCATAAAAAAGCTCAGAGTTACTCAGCGAGCTATGGAGAGAGCTATGCTCGGCGTTTCTCTACGCGATCGACTCAGGAATGAGGAGATTCGTAGAAGAACCAAGGTCACCGACATAGCCGTTAAGATTAGCAAGCTGAAGTGGCAATGGGCGGGCCACATAGCGCGTAGATCGGACGGGCGTTGGGGCAGAAAGATTCTAGAGTGGAGACCACGTATTGGCAAGCGCAGCGTGGGACGACCGCCTGCCAGATG
The DNA here is from genome assembly GCA_905147815.2 of Phalera bucephala. Classification (NCBI taxonomy): domain Eukaryota; kingdom Metazoa; phylum Arthropoda; class Insecta; order Lepidoptera; family Notodontidae; genus Phalera; species Phalera bucephala. The sequence continues at coordinate 17,117,865 of LR990612.1, forward strand.
GACCGACGATCTTGTGAAAATCGCAGGAAGTCGTTGGATGCAGGTGGCATCGGACCGGTTACGCTGGAAAGCGATTGGGGAGGCCTATGTTCAGCAGTGGACAAGTATAGGCTGAGATGATGAAGTAGAAAACACCTGAAAGACGGAATAGGAAAAAAAAATATTCTAATCCGTGGGGATGCAGTAGGTAGTGAAATTACATTATTATGTATATATAAACACGTATGAAGCTGATGGTCAAACTAAAATAAAATATATAACTTTCATCAAGTCTTATCTTGCGATTGTTTGAAGCTATTCGGCAGATTCGAATCAGTGCCCCTATTCGCTATGACTAAACACAGCGCGTTACGACAACTTTGTGAAATGATCTCGTAATGGTTTTCTTATTTATTTTTAGTTATTATTTTTTAAGGTAAGGGAATCATACAGTATGAAGAAATATAGAATTAATTTTACACAAATTATAACACATTTACCAGTTAAGTTTCTAATAATGAAAATCAACTATGTACGTTCGATAGAAAAGAAAACCAAAAAAAAACTTATAAAAACATCATTTAACGATAACATGTGATTTATGCCAGTACGTTTGCAAAAAATAACGATAATTCGAGTTTTCAGTTGAAATAAAAATTAAACGACTTCATGATGATGACGTGTTTTATTTAAGCACAACTTTATAAGTTTTAAAAATTGGAAAATCAAAAAAAACCGTTTTCACGTAAACAATTAATTTTAGGAAAATTATCAGAAAACTTACAAATGATTTATTGCACTTTCTAATCGTAAACAACTTATAAATAAACCTGCATATCTTATTTTAGGTCTTCTAAACGAAGAAACAGCTAAAAATACCTCGTAAGCTCCCAAAAACACGGCCTAGATTTCGGCCTAGGTAATCCTTGAAAAACAAAACAGTTTACAATAATATAAAGGTTCACCTATTTTTTTGGCAAATGCCCATTCGCGTTCAATTTCCACCAAAAAGAAATAACATTAATAGATTCGAGTTCACAAATCGACGGTCAAAATGAAGGGCCCTATTGTCAAATAAATACCGCCAGCTTACGATAACTAGTGTAGAACTAACAACTACATAAATCGACATTCAATATCGATGTTTATATGCCAACACTATTTTATGCACCATTCACGTACGTAAATATTCCAAGGTGACAGAAATCTACTGTGTACGCTCACTTTTCTCTGACAATTTTAGGTCCCAATTTAATGGAGGGCGAGCTTATGTCCATTGCACCGGATACAACGCCAGACCTATTATTTCCATCAAAAAATTATACTCTATCCGACCTTGGATTCGAACCCAGGACCTCGTGATCGCTACACGCATTATTAACCACTAGATCGGATTAAAAATAAAAAAAAAATACAATGATGAATAAAAAAAAGAAATATACAAAGAAAGCTAAAGGCTAAAACTTAAAATGGCATTCATATAAAATGTTTCTTGTCTTTCTTCTTCTTCTTCTTCAAGTTATGGCTTCACACTAATTATAAGTGTATTTTGCCAGTGTCCAGTGAGATATGTAATCATGTCTGTTTAAATTAATTCGACTCCCCGATGACTTTAATGACAACGATGATAATGAAATTAATGAAGTACGTGGGGTACTTCATTCACCCCACCCTGGATAGTAAAGCGGTAGATACTTTACATACCAATTGCAACGGCCGTTTTGAGGGAAGTCGAAAAGGTACGTTTTATCACTTTGTTACAATAACCTTCACTCATGCACATATAAGAACACATAATGGTTAATATTCCACCAACATTATACATTATTAGTCGAAATAACACAAGTTTTGGAAGTTAAAACAAATTGGCAACATCACTCGTCGACTTCCCGCCAAAAAACCTTTCTTGTCTTTATTTAGTTTGAAAATTATTTTTTTAGTCAGCGTCCATTTAAAATAGAAATAGGTCATATTTTATTCTAAAAATCAATGATAAATCTTCTAAAGACTTTTCAAGTAATTCTTAGAATTACTGGATAGAATATAAACAGTATCTTTTTTAACATTATAAAAAAAAACTAATCATCTAAAAAAATATTAAATATTTTTTTTACATCAGTGATCGAGAAAAAAATATATTCCGGCACATACCTATTTAAAATCTCATCATAAATGTTTTGACTCATTTTTTGTCTTTGACTTCCAATATCATCAATTAATTGTAATATTCCAATTTTTAGCTTTCTTTTCTCTTGTTTTGTAAAATCTTCAATGTCTTATAAAATGATTTTGAAAAAATGTAAATCTTCACTATCGTCATTTATACCTTTACTCTTTTTCACTCTATCACAATTCGAATATTCACTATGATCCTCTATTTTATCTAATGTATCTGTTATTGCATTTGTATCGTCTTCCACTGATGAAATATCTCTTTTCACGTCCGACTCGGTCCAATCATCTAAAATATTATTATCATTAGAATCATTTGGTTTATCGAGGTTTGCATAGGTGAAATATTCATTCAAATCCCTGTAAATAAACAGTTATTAAAGAAATATACAAAAGTTAAGGTATACCTTATTTTATTACGTTGTCACTTGCTTACCTAACCCTTTAAGATATGGCTTTAAAAACTTTAAAGATTCGTATAAATAATAGTGTTTCGAACCATGTCGCCGAGGCAGAGGCACAGCCCGCCCAGGCCCCCAAACCCAATAGCCCGGGGCTTAAGCGGGCCCTGAGCGTCCTTCACAAGCGACCCCGAGGAGGACGGCGGTGTGGTGTGGCCCACGTCGCCGTAAGCGTGGCACAAGAGGGGCACCGGTGCGTTCCACACGGAGATCCCGAAACCTCTTTTCATAATGCTGATGTCGGCCACCCGGGTGTTTTTAGTCGGTAGGAATCCAACACGCCCCGCGAGTTTCCCCCGAGGCTCGCGGAAGTCCTATGCAGGATTTTCCCCAGGTAAAAAAAGTCTCCTAAAATTTTGAGTAATTTTACTATAGTAAAGAGTTTGTATTAAGAATGTCGGGTACCTGAGCTTCGTAAGTTGGAATTATTTATTTTGCGAGGAAGGAGAAGCGCCTAATCTAAGACGGTATACCAACGTTTCGGTACAAAACTCAGTTTTTAAAACTAGATTTACGACTGATTTACGTTCTGAACGGGCCTAAGTTCCCTAAACATGGTCTGAATGAAGTTAAATCAGTCGTTTTAATTTTAACGATTCTGTAAACTATTTAGAAATCATAAACTAAGGTAAACCATTGAACATTTTTAATTTTAAGAACATATCATAAAATGAGATGAAAATATCACAGAGTGAATGGTGCGATGGAAAAGCTACTTGGAAGCCGGCACTTAAGCCAAAAGGCGCACCTGGCCATACATAACGGAGTGCTTGTCCCAACGCTGTTATATGGCAGCGAGAGCTGGGTATGTAAGAAATACGGTGGAAATGCGAGCTCTGTGGAAGATGTGCGGAGTGAAGCTGACCGACCGTATGTGCAACAGCGCAGTAAGGAAGCGATTAGGTATAAAAGATAGTATGGGTATAAGACGAGAAAGGGTATGCTCCGTTGGTTCGGGCATATAGAATGAATGTCAGAAGAAAGAATGACAAAACAGATATACAATGCGAAAGTGGAAGGATGTAGGTACCGGGGAAGACCTAGACTATCTTACCATGACTAAGAAGACCGAGTCATCTGAAGGTCAAGTTAAGAGTCTCCGTAACCGGTGAGCGTTTATGAGACGTACTATGAGAGTGGAGGAAGCCAGAGAGGTATGTAAGGAAAGAACCTGTTGGAACTGTGTAGTCCCCGTAAGGGGAGTACCCACCCGTACCCCGCAAGGGATCTGGGATGGTGATATATAGATATCACAAAAATTCTGCCTCGTTCTCGATCCTAGGTTCAAATCCAAGGTCAAGGACAAATGTTTATGACATGACAATGTTGGACTGATACTCGTAATTTTTTGATAGAGTATTGATCCGTGAAATGTATTAAAATATACCTAATGTTAAGTGAGAAAATACTGTTTAATAAGTATTAATTATGTATCAATTAATATTAATAAATTATTAACAATAATAGTACACCTGGAATTATATGTACTTTAATAGAAATGATAATTAATAACAATAATTTCTTTTATGCAGGCAACTAATTCACAGGCAAATCCTCGATTAACTATATTATTTTAATTTGCGGCGCTATTTTCTCATCTTTTGTAAGGTCTCTTACGTCAGACAAAATGCTTTTGAAAAAATTAATCTTCACTAACGTCGTCTATACCTATACTAAAGAATCTTCTCCTTTTCCCTCTGCCACAATTCGAGGATGAACCAAGATCGCTGTCTACATCTGGTGTATCTGTTACTGAATTTATATCTTCAGGTTATGTTATAACTCTCTTTTCACTCTTTTTACGTCCCACTTATTGTGATCATTAGAACCATTTATTTCACCGACATTCGCAGAGTAGCACCTTTCATCCAAGGATCTGTTATCCTCTCTTTTTGGAAGTTCCTTGAAAATAAACCATTAAAATAATATACAAAGATTTAGGGATACCTTTTTTATTGTAGTTGTTTTCACTAGCTTAACCTATTCTTTTTTATTTAAAAAAAACGTAGAATAGGATTTAGGATTTATTCCAGTGTCATGGATGCGTTTACAAACATGAACATTCACATACACAAACCTATGCCTATAACATGTGGGTTTAAAAACTGTAATGAATCGTATAAATGATATATCTACGAATTATGATTCATGTTAGCCGGGAGAGGTTTATTTTTGATAGACCTGTACCATGCCCTTAGTCGGTACCTTTTACATTTTAATTCATCCACTGCAACAACACTATACTAAGATATAATTCAATAAACATGTAGTAGGTAATCATGCATGCATAGCAGTGATAGCCTAGTGGTTAGACCGTTGGACTGTAAAGTCAGAGGTCTCGGGTTCAAATCCAGGCACGCACCTCTGACTTTTCGAAGGCATGTGCGTATTAAAAATTAACTATCGCTTGCTTTAATGGTGAAGGAAAACTTCGTGTGCAAACCTGCATTTCTAAGAGTTTCTCGAAGGTGTGTAAAGTTCGCCAACCCGCAATGGGCCAGCGTGGTGGACTATGGCCTAAGCCCTCTCAGTTTGAGAAGAGGCCCGTGCCCAACGGTGGGGCAGTATCTTAACAGGGCTAATATTATTATAGGTAATCACGGTAAAATTATTGAACGGAGAATGCGCGTGAAGTCCGATGGAATGTTGTGCGAGGCACAAGGGGGTTTCAGGTCCAGAGGAGGATGTTCGGATCAAGTCTTCTCCCTCCGCAACATCGTAGAGAAGCATCTGGCAGTGGGGCGGAAGGTTTTCTGCGGTTTTGTAGATCTGGAGAAGGCATTTGACAGAGTTGTGCGAAAGAGACTTTGGGACATTTTGCCAGAGTATGGTATATATGGCACTCTGTTGCGAGCCGTCCAGTCCACTTATGTGGACTGCAAGGCATGCGTACGGGTGGGTGGTAACAGGTCACCCTGGTTTGACGTTAAAATCGGCGTCAAGCAGGGTTGCGTGTTGTCCGCTAGACTGTTTATAGTGTATCTGGATAAAAGTCTTCAAAGACTGAATGCGATGACTGAAGGGGTAAAAATGGGTGATCTAGTGATAATCCACCTATTGTATGCAGATGACGCGGTTTTAATAGCGCCAACAGCCACTGATCTGCAAACACTAGTCACAGTTATGAAAGACGACTGCATGATCAATGGCTTACACTTAAATGTGAAGAAAACCAAGATTATGGTTTTTGAAAGGGAAGAAACCAGAACGAATGTAAGGATTGTGGTTGGTACCGATGTGCTGGAGCAAGTGAATGAGTTTGTATATCTTGGATGCGCCTTCAGTAAGGATGGGAAATACACCGCTGACATAAAGAGAAGAGTGAGTGCAGGGAACAGAGTGAATGGTGCGATGGGAAAGCTACTTGGGAGCCGGCACTTAAGCTATAAGGCGCAGCTGGCCATACATAACGGAGTTCTTGTTCCAACGCTGTTACATGGTAGCGAGAGCTGGGTATGTAAGAAGGAGAATGAACGTAGGATAAATGCGGTAGAAATGCGAGCTCTGCGGAAGATGTGCGGAGTGAAGTTGACCGACCGCATTAGCAACAGCGTAGTAAGACAGCGAGTAGGTATGAAAGATAGTATCGGTGTAAAGATGAGAAAGAGCATGCTCCATTGGTTCGGGCATATAGAAAGAATGCCAGAGGAAAGAATGACAAAACAGATATACAATGTGAAAGTGGAAGGATGCAGGTACCGGGGAAGACCTAGACTATCTTACCACGACCAAATACACCGAGTCTTATCTGATGGAAAAGTCAAGAGTCTCCGTAACCGGCGAGCGTGTATGAGACGAACTATGAGAGTCGAGGAAGCCAAAGAGGTATGTAAGGAAAGAACCTGTTGGAACCCCGTACTCTCTGCCTACTCGTACCCCGCAAGGGATCTGGCGTGAGGTTATAGATAGATAGATAGATAGGTAATCATGACGGAGATTTTTTCATAGAGCTACCTACAACCGCAGCTTCGCTCGCTCTACGCAAGAAATATCAAAAGTTTTGTTAGTTGACATTGAAAAGCAATTGAAAATTTGTAAGGGGACCCGTTCATAAGCACATGTAATATTTACGAAAAAAAATTATTTTGCATAGTTATGGAACACGTAATGTTTATTGTAGTGTATGTCTTAGTTCAAGGTCGCTCAGCGAGCTATGGAAAGAGCTATGCTCGGAGTTTCTCTTAGGGATCGAAACCGGAACGAAGTTATTCGTCAGAGAACCAAGATTACCGACATAGCTTAGCGAATAAGCAAGCTGAAGTGGCAGTGGGCAGGTCACATATGCCGCAGAACCGATGGCCGTTGGGGCAGACTGGTTATTGAGTGTGTAGGGCGCCCTGTAGCTAGGTCGGGCGACGATATTCGTAAGGCAGCGGGCAGGGATTGGAGAAGGAAAGCTGAAGGTCGAGCTCAGTGGCGTACCATGGGAGAGGCCTACGTCCAGCAGTGGACTGACACGGGCTGATGATGATGTCTTAAACATGGCATCATCAGTTTTACCGCCGGTCAATAATGTGACTGCTATTCCTGAATACATTGCTGGAGCTCACTTGGCTTGTGGTGGAACAATTTAGATCAAAAAGGTTTTCATTGCTACCGGTAAAATCTAAAGAAATCAATTATCGCCAATTAGTTTTAGTGCTTCCACAAACACCACATTTCAAAAAAAAATACGCGATTGTATGTATTTACGCAAAACAGCGTAAAAATATAAACAAGCAACAAATTTCAAATCACAGATTATTAAAAAAAACTTGTAAAATGGCGTGGCAGTTGCCACGTTGGTCTAGTGGCAGCTTTGTGATCAGGAAGTCCTGGGTTCAATATGTACTTTAGCAGGTGCCAAAATGAGAAACGATGTAGACACTTTGAAAACATCCCTGAAGATAGTGGACCGCTATCCTGAAATATATGATCGCACTATACGCTGAAAGAAGTTCCCCCATCGGAAATGGTTGCTGAGAGTATGAGAAACGAGATTAAAGAAGAATGCTCAGATATATAGAAACACGAATAAATGGTTTTCTTTTGACATACAAAGAATCTTATCTAGTATTTATAAAGGTATAGTTTAAGTTTCGTTTACCGTTACTTATGTTTAGTTTGTAGGAATTGTGCCGAAATTTCTTCTTACTATAAGTGCACGTAAAGGCAAGCAATGCATCCCAATCTCCATTACTAGGGCTGATTTAAATCAACTTCTTGAAATGTCATGTAAACTGCGCATGGAGACCTTATAAACTTATCTCAAACGTAATCTTTACATATAATAAAATAGTAACTGAACATGTAATATTTTCAATTTTCTTGTGCTCCTTGCTATAAAAGGCCGTAAAGTTTTATTGGAATTATTTTTTGTCCATCTGTAACTTGTTACGTCAATCAGGCACAGAACTGCTTAGCTGATTTGATAAACTACGAGTACATAACACTTTTATAACCGGCTGTTTATACACACAGACCGCGCGCTAAAGACACATCGAAAATAATCCAATATATAATAAGTTGGACTGCTATAATTTCTAAGTAACGCGGGAGGAGAAGGATTTAAGACATTTCTTCTTCTACCTCGTTCCCGCACTCTTACTTTCCTGTGTGTATATATTATATTCCTTAAAATCATAATTACATAATACATTTTTTTTTCCAATTAAGTGTTCAGGTTCATCCATTTATTCCCGGTTCAATCGGGGGTTGCACCACCCAATTTATTTAAATGTGTCATTAAATGTGCCAATTTTTACTCACAGCTTTCATTAGACCGATTCTACCAATTTTTTTTGTAGATTCTGTTATTAGATTATTTTTTCATTTTTTTTTACTGGGCCGCTCTCAAAAGCGAGCAAAGGCTTCCTTTTTATTTAATCCACAACTGTCGATCTATTGCCATTTCGGACCACAAAGTACCCGCAAGGGTGTCCAAATAGTCGCCCCACTTTTCCTAGGTCTATCTCGTTGTCTGCAACCACCGCTGGGTATCTAGTTGGTGACGGCGTTCGCCCACCTCTGCGAGTCTATGCGTGCTACTTGGCCAACCCACTCCCACTTCAGATTTGCTGCTTTCATACCTACGACCGTAATACGAGTAATGGAGCGCAGAGTGGTATTTCTGACATGGTCGATCCGTTTCACACCTAATTTACTGCGCTCCATAGCTCTTTGGCAATTCTTGAGTTTGGACTTCTGTTGTTTAGTTAATGATCATGTTCGAGCACCGTAGGTTAGAACGGGCAAAATGCGCATGTCAACGAGTCTACGTTTTAGGGGCATGGGAAGGTTGCCCTTCATAAAATCCTTCATGGACCAGTGGCTCTTCCAGGAGTTTTCAATCCGTCTGTTGACTTCTTTTCCTTGCCTGTTCTTAAACGAGATTATCTGATCCAGGTACGTATACTCGTCGACATAATGTATGACATGCCCATCTACCTCGACCGTACTTTTTTTGCATCATTAGTCATCAACTGTGTTTTTGATCTGTTCATAGAAAGTCCAACCTCAAGACTTGCTGTGCTCAGATCTTGGAGCATTTGCTTTAGTTCAGACGCTGATGGTGAAAAAAGGACTATGTCATCTGCAAAACGAAGGTTTGCAAGCGGTTTGTTATGTATCGAAATGCCTCGTAAACGCCAAGATTCTGGTAGCTTTTTGAATATTTCCTGCTTTATATATATAAAGCGGCTGTAAATAGTTTCTAGGTGATAGTGGCTCGCCCTGCTTGACTCCTAGTTCTATTGAAAATTTTGGACCGGATGAATGTAATTTTAGGTTTGCTGTGCTATTTTGGTATATGGTTTGAAACAGATTGATGTAGCAAGGGTTGATATTTTGATTTTCCAGGGCGTTTAGGACAAAACGGTGTAATATGCTATCGAAATCTTTAAAATATTCCACAACGGCATGATAAAGAGGATTAAATATTTTTCCGATTTTTCTATGATTTGGTTCACCGCTTGGAGGTGGTAAGTGGTGGAGAAGTGGGGGCGAAAGCCAGTCTGTTCAGAAGGCTGGTAAGCATCGAGGGTTAGAGCTATTCTGTTTTCGATAAGTTTTATAAATAATTTGTAGAGATGTGTGGTAAGACTTATGGGCCTGTAATTGGCTATGTCTGATTTGACACCTTTTTTAGGAGGATAATTATAATAGAGCGACACATGTTGGTTGGTATTTGATCTGTATACAGAATGGAGTTAAATAGTTTTAATAAATATGGTAAAAGAACGGGTTTTCCAAGTCTCAGGATGTCAGACGTTATACCATCTTCACCTGGGCTTTTAGTATAATTCATATGGGATAGGACTTCATTTATTTTATCAGATTCAAATTAGGATACAGAAGATGGACAGCAATAAGCAAATTGCTAGTATTGTTTTTTTTTCATAAAAAATAAAAATAAACATTATCACGCCTATGTTCCTCAAGCGGGGGTGTTTTCTGTACACCCACGTTTCGCCAACGATGTTAGATCCAATGTAATAAGGGGAAGCTTATTTTATTATACCGTGTACAGCTCCAGTTCCAGACTCCGCATACTAGGAATTTTTCGACAGAAAAGCTATATTTGTTCGACCTAGGATTTGAAATCATAAACTTAGTAGTACTATATACCGTGTTATCAGAAGGGCAAGTTTTCCATAAACGGCGAGTGTATAAGACGAACAATGACCGTGGGGGACACCAGAAAAGTCTGTAAAGAAAGAACCAGATGGAACTTGGTACTAAAAATTATGCTACGCAGAGGCCGTGTTTTAAAAAATCAGCTTCAGCTAATAGAAAAGAAAAAGGATAATTCAGCAATCTCCGGACGATGCTATTGAATACTCGCGACTCAATAAGAAGTCTTTTACTTGTGAAATGTGCAATAAATACTACTACTACATGACACGCTATCGAGCGGAACAAGCTCCAGAATGTTCGCAGTTCGAAGCTGAGGCCAGAATTGTATATGTGAATTTTCATATTTGTAAACGCACCCACGACCTCCCAGGAAATCCCAGGGGGGGAGCTACGTTATTATCTAAAAAAATGTGTCCTCTAAAGCACAGAACAGAAGATATCCCAGACATCAACTGTGCGAAATTAATGTGCACACAGCTCAAGCGCAATCATGCTTCATTTTGAAGCCGATTGTAAGCTATAATTGAAAGCTCTCCAGTAAATTTAAAATTTTGACATACTCAAGGCTAAACCACCGCAGTTATATAACAGAAGTGTGATGGTTTTCACCTTAAAAAGGGTTCCAAAACCCTACTGGTAACTTACAAACCCATCTTACTATTTTTTGAAAGACTATTTTTCGAACCCTATTCAACTGCAACGAGGCGTGAGACAGGGAGAAGTTTATCTCGATAATTGTTTGCCGATTATGTTATATCAGTCACAGTTTTGACCCTGGCTGACCTCAAAATCGTACTCGGTCGGTGGAACCCGTTAGGTTAGTATCATCATCATCAGCTGAAAGACGTCCACTGCAGGACAAAGGCCTCCCCCAAATATCGCCACAACGACCGGCTTTGTGCTGTACGTATCCAGCTTTTACCTGCGACCTTCACCAGGTCATCGCTCCACCTTGTGGGAGGCCTGCCCACTTCACGTCTTCCGGTACGAGGTCGCCACTCGAGAACCTTTCTTCCCCACCGGCCGTCAGTTCTACGAGCGATGTGCCCCGCCCATTGCCACTTAAGTTTGGCAATTCTAAGAGCATATCGATGACTTTGGTTCTCCTGCGGATCTCCTCATTTCTGATTCAGTCTCGCAGAGAAACTCCGAGCATACCTCTTTCCATTGCCCTTTGGGTGACCTTCAGCCTTCTTATGAGGCCCATCGTGAGTGACCATGCCTCGGTGTCGTAAGTCATCACTGGCAACACACACTGGTCAAACTCTTTTGTCTTGAGACACTGCGGTATTTGGGACACGACGATATTACGTAGCTTCCCGAACGCTGCCCAGCCGAGTTAGATACGACGATTGACCTCTTTCTCGAAGTTGGACCTACCTCATTGGACTGTTTGTCCCAGGAATACATAATGGTCTGCAACTTCGAGTGTAGAGTCTCCAACCTTCACAGGAGTGGGTACGATATGGGTGTTTGACATGATTTTCGTCTTATCCATATTTATTTTAAGACCCACTTGTCAAGAGACTCTGCTGAGGTCATTGAGCATAGTACCGAGGTCTTCCAGGGTCTCAGCCATGACCACGATATCGTAGGCAAATCGAAGGTGAGAGATGTACTCGCCGTTGATATTGATGCCATGGTTTCTCCAGTCCAGAAGCTTAAAAACGTCTCCCAGCGCGACAGAAAACAGTTTTGGGGAAATGACATCTCCCTGTCTCACGCCTCGCTGCAGTTGGATGGGGTTGAGTTCTGGCCGTAGAGACGGACTAACATCGTGGCGTTTTTATACAAACTTTTCAACACTTCGATATAACGGTGGTCTACTTGGCACCGCTGGAGAGTCTGTAGCACAACCCATGTCTAAATTGAATCAAAGACTTTTTCATAGTCCACAAACGCTAAACATAGTGGCCGATTATACTACTCTGTCTTCTGTATAACCTGCCGAAGCGTATGTATGTCGTCTATGGTGCTAAAGCCTGGAAGGAGGCTGGAAGTCATCGAGTCTGCGTGTGAGACGATTCGTAATGACTCTTGAAAACAGCTTATAGACATGACTCAGAAGTGATATGGGTCTATAGTTCTTCAATAGGGTTTTGTCGCCCTTTTTTAAGAAGAGAACCACCACACTTCTGTGCCATGACTTTGGCGTTTTGCCCTTGACAATGACGGAATTAAAGAGCTTCTGGAGAGCCTTTAGTATCGGCTTCCCACCAGCCTTAAGAAGCTCATACCGTCATCGCCTGGCGCCCTATTGTTTTTGAGCTGTTTGAGAGCTATACTAATCTCGTACATACTAATGTCCGGGATATCTTCGGTGTAATGTCGGTGACCCGACATTACACCGAATCTGGCTCTTGGGTCTTTGGCAAGATTGCTAACAGGGCGTGTTGACGTGTATAACTGTCCGTAGAACTTCTCGACCACTCTCAGAAGTTCAGGTTTGGAGGATATAATCCTGCCGTCTCCGTCCCTCATCTTATTTAACCGGCTTTGTCCAATAGACAGATCTCTAGCAAACACTTTGGAGCCCTTGTTCCGCTCTATAGCCTCTTTTACTGGTATTGTAATCGCGCGTGTCGCGAATCAGAGACTTTGAGATCTGCCTATTGAGCCGCCGGCATGCAGAAGCATCGTCCTGAGAATGCAGGACCATCCTGCGTCTTTCCTCCATTAACTTTAGGGTATGGTCTGAGAACTTTTTGGTTCTTTTTGGACGGTGGGCTTTGTAGAACTTGTTTCCGACCGTATGGACAGTTTTCACGATGCTGTCATTGTAATCGTCCACGTCTACGCACTCGCCTAGACATTCGAAGCGGTTTCGCAATTCAAGCTGAAAGCTATCGTGGTTTTGGATTTGGACAGGGTCTGGACGGAGCGCAGACATCAGTTTGGACCTTTCGAGCTTGAAATTAATATTCAATGTGCCTCTTACTATTCGGTGATCGCTACCTGATTTGACCGAGTTGATCACAGAGACATCACTGAATATTTGCCGCTTTGTCAACATGATGAAGTCTATCTCATTTTTTGTGACGCCATCAGGACTGACCCAGGTCCACTTGCGGTGTGCATATCGCTCGTAAAACATATCATCTTTAGGGTAGAAACTAGAGTATGTAGTGTATGTAGTGGCTACTTGAGAGTCTTTCTCGAGTAGCCACTACATACTGAAAGAAGTGGGATGGACATCCCCCTAGAAGGTGAGCATATGACGATTGCAGGTAAAAGCTGGATAAATTACGTACAAAATTCCAATCGGTACTCGTAGCGATCTTTAGGCGGCCCCTTGTCCTGCAGTGGACATGTGCGTTTTGTCCGTGGGTAGACAGAGCCGGATTAAGCAAGCGCTGGCCTGTAGCAAATTCTATCGAGGTACCCTTGATCTGCTATGGATTCTTAAGGATAAAGTGATAAAAGGCAAAATCAATACTGAATACGTTCATTTGCCATCTTTAGGTTACAATTTTGTTTAATAGTACAGTAGATTACTATGGGCCCTGTTGGGCTCTGACAAATACAAAAACCAAAGATTTCATTAAAATTTAGAATAATTTTGAGAAAATTCAAACAATTTTAAAATTGACAATACTGCATAAATAATTGTAAATATTTTTAATACATATTTCAGTCTATATTTATTACTTAATATTATAATAATAATATACTTAATATTATATTTTTAGGAATAGCTAATGTAACAATTTATCAATGGTGTATATACAAATATTACACCTTTTTCTTGCATCAAGTAAACTATGTACCAATAAACCACGTTTTACGAATCTTATGGATACGGAGGTGGGCGGGTTTGGATGCATGTGGGGGCCCCGCGTGGCCCCCTTTTGCGCGGTGCCCATAGCATTCGCTACTCTTGCTACGTAGTTAATCCGGCACTGGTCGTAGAAGGGTGCAAGTTACCGTCTTTACGTAAATTAAGATATAAATTGTGGCCCCAAATAAACTCATACCTAACTGCTTTAATCTCTTAATTGAAGTACTTAACTTCACAGTAAAACTACTTTATCATATAGCAGTGCATATGATTTGTAACATTGCTATTATATGAAAGATATGTTCCATCCAACCAATAAATCCAAAAATGTAATTTTCGCTTACAGTATAATTTTGATAAGTACCAACATATCTAATTAAAGAATGTAAGCAGGGCTAAACACAAACATAACAATTTGACGTTACAGTAAGTAGTCAGATATCGTGAAGTCACGTCCATCTTTATTTAGGATACTTTTAGTGTGAGAAGGATAGCATATGAACTAAATCGATGCGGTCACGCTAACGGCAATCTGTTCGTCCCTAGCCTTTAGATATCAAGCTACACTACCGAGAGTTATTAGATACTTATTTTTAAATCGTAAACAAATTTATAGGTACTTACTTACATGACGATTATATTATATTAAAATCACTGTTTACACTATATAACACTGTCACCTGCTAGTCTCGTTACACACTGAAGCACTACACGACCATGCGGCGAATCTTCCATCTCATAAAGCTGAATGTATTCGAACGAGATAGAGATATAGTACCGTGCGACGTCATAGGTATACGATGTTGCCGTACGCCGTACGTAAATCGACGTCAGAAAATAAGCTCTATATTGAAAATAGTAAAGCTCATCTTAAAATAATTTAATACCACGCAATTTAATCGGATTGTGTGAATTTCTTCCTTATCAGACTATTGCCCATAGATTTAGTGATCTATGCTATTGCCCACAGTCTTCTTCTTCTTCTTTAAGTTATGGCTTCACACAAATTTTAGCCCACAGAGTCATTCTTATGTGGGCAAATTAGTAAAACAATCTCACAAAACCTGTATAAATTATTATGGTTGATAGAAAATTCGTTCTCTATTAACCATAGTAATGTTTTGGTAATTGAATATTATCAATACCTACTATACAAGTGCCTAGAATATAAATGTGTGAAGGTAGATAATTTTAACACGTGTAAGAAGGTTGTTGGTCAATAATAATAATAATAATAATAATAAGGGCAGCTTGTGGCGAGCTGTTGGTTAGTAACGACACCACGGACCCGAGGGATTCAGAGAGTCGGTCAGGGCCCCCAACTCGGCGTGTCTTCGTCGGTCGAGTGGAAACCGAAGGGTGCCCGCAGGACTCTCGGCTCTGGCTAGCCTTCATTGGCCGTCCAGAGAAGAGCCGTAAGATCTATATCGACGTAGGAAGATAATGCGTTTCTACGTCGATGTACTCCAGGGGTGGAAGTGTTAAAGGGCATAACGCCGCGAGTAACTTCGGAGAAAGCGCAGCACACCTCTCTACACCCCTGAGCCGCTCACACCGGTGTTGCCCTCAGTTGTCCTAGGACGACCGTTTGAGGGCCCATCCAGAAAGCGGCGAGTCACCGCCGGCCACGGGTAATTAGGTATCACTAATTATGGCCGGTGTCCGTCCCCTTGGAAATAGTCCAGTTTTTGTCCATCAAACCTCATTTACATAGCCCTTGTTTTCTTACCATAATTTACAATAGTTCTCGCACCTGCCGGGGTCAGATCGCTGGTTCGTACGGAACGTCGACCTCCACTCCGATCTAGGTCTCGAACCTATTCGCGCCTATTATTAAAAAGGCGTCAACACGTCACTTCGCGAACGCATTTACTCATGCGAATCCGTTAATCGTAGCCACCGCCGACTACGATCTCCCCCCCGACCCCTGCCGCCACCGCCGGCCGCGACATGTTCTCACCGACCCCCCCGATGCGTTGTAATCCCTTCTTTCCGCTCAGAATACGGGTGACGACGACGACGTAGTAGTAGTCGACGTAGTAGAGATAGAGGGCGCCCTTCTGGCTGGCTAGAGCGTAGTGGTTGCACGCTCGCCTTTAAGTCCGGTGAAGCTGTAAAGGCCTCGCGGCCAACAGCGTACATCATTCACACACACGGTTATGTTTCTTAATTTTCAACAAGTGATCTCAGCAGGTGGCTTACATAACATTAACTTCTCGAAAAGGGCCTCTACGTGTTGGGTCCATGTCCCCATGCAAGGCTTTCAAAGGTCCGGGTAAAGCCCGTGAATCTCAGCGAATAATAATAATAATAAACAATAATTTTGCTATCCTTTGGATTCGTCCGATGCCGTGAACGTGCTACTAATACCTGTATAAAAGTTATTGGATAACTTACTCTTTACCTAAGAAGAATACGAGTGGCCGGAGTCCTGTTAGTTGTAATTGCTAACTTACTTTGGTAGAACATTAAAAAAACACATTTCCTTACAAAAACTGAGAGAAAAAGTAATAATTAAATGAGTTTATAAAATATCTTTATACAACGTGTCATGTAGAAACAGTCTGAAAATGTGTATGTATGTACAGCAAATAATGGGAAAAATTCAAATTCTGTGGTACTGGAGACGTTATTCCAAACAAAAAAGGAGCTACCTCATTAGTCTAATGGCGAATAATGCACGTTGCGATCACGAGCTCCTGGGTTCAAATCCTAGGTCTGACAAGGGTAGATTTTCTATCATAAAATTCCCAGTATCGTTTCGAAGCTTGGAATCGTACCCGTTATATGGCAATAGGCTCGCCCCCTATTACGTGGGACCTAACATAGTCGAAGAAAACGGTCAAGGTGAATACAGTACACTTCTGCCATCTCTGCTTGGGTAATAAATGGACCAAAAATGCCGCCTACTGGACAAGTGATAATATACAATACACAAGTGTTTATATTTAATATGTTTGAGCATTTGAACAGAATAATCGAAATTTCAATCAGCATCGTCTTACATTGCTAGTGTCATAATTTTTTTATCTAGTATTTAACGTTTACGCCTTAACCAACTTTTGCATAGATATTATAAATATCGGATTAATATCGTATATTCTATCAACAATTCAACAGATAACATACTCTTCATCAAATTATCTCTTATTTTATTTTCATAACTTATCTCCGCCCATATTCCTAGATGAGGTGGATTTCGTGTAATTCGTACAACCAGATTTCGCCATAGCGTATTTGGTCACAATGTGACAGGAGTTGAACCTATATTTTATTTTATTATTACAAAATCCGTAGTTAATAATCGATTCATTATTCGCAATGACACAACTAACTCCATAATTGTTCTTGTGCTTAGTGCATTTGTTACCCTTAAATATAAACACTCACCTGTTATTAGCGGTCACAGTTTAATATTCCGGATTTTATTACAAACTTATAACGTTTTTCTAACTACCCTACAAAATTTAAAAATATAACTAACACGAATGAACGTTATCTTACGTTTACATTTTAAATGCAATGTTTTTATTACACCACACTAAATAAAAATTTTATATTGGACTTTGTATGTTTAAACACAAATTCATGCCATTGCGAATGATTAAACATACATTTAATACTTACAGAGACCACGGACTTCATAAGCAACATACTTTTAAAAATATATATTTATTACACAGTTCAGGCTATTGGTTAGGCATGTTTAGTAATCTCCACATTTACAATGTTGAATCATAACTTAAGTGTTTATTACCAAAATGTTCGTGGACTCAGAACGAAATGCTTGGACTTATGACAAAACATTCGTTGTAATGATTACGATGCAATTTTCATAACAGAGACGTGGTTGTGTGACGGTATTTTGGATTAGGAGCTGTGTGACGACAGGTATGATGTGTTCCGTGCTGATCGTGACCCGATCGCTAGTGGTTAAGTGACGGGAGGTGGTGTGATGATCTTGATTCAACGATCGTTTGGAGCATTCTGAGCTCGTTCACAACACCCCTACCGAACTACTTTGGGTTATAGTACCGGCGTGTGCGGTTGGAGCTTCCGTAGACTTACAATTGTGTGTTCCTTATGTGCCGTCCAATCCCCAGCGAGTACCTTCAGATATTAAAGTAATAATTGACACGACTAAATATTTTATTGAACTAAAACCTAATGATAATTATTTATTGATTGGCGATTTCCATTTGCCGTGCATCTGCTGGAATAATAATAGACCTATTTATCAATCACGCGGATCCGTAGAAGTACAAAACGCACTATATGTCACCCACTATGTTACATTTACTTTTTGTGATGCTGTTGGGTTTCTTACTAAATAAATAAATGAGCATCCGTTAACGTCAACACCAAAAAATCAACAACGCTGATGTGTAAAAAACCTGCATCAGCATCAACCGCATAAAAGAGTACAAATGTTACTTTACGTAATCAATAAAAAAAGGTTAAAGTTAAATATTTAACAATCACAAACACAATAATGCATCAGTGCTCATTTATTAAGAGTTATAATATTGAGCCGGGATAAAAAAACACGTCGTGTTTTTTTACAATGGGCTCATTAGTCATCGTAAGTGCTCTTACTCGGTTTTTGTCTTTGACTTTCCAAATCATCGATTAACTGTAATAGTCCTATTTTCAGCTTCCGTTTTTCTTTTTTAGTAAAATCTTTAATGTCTGATAAAACACTTTTGAAAAAATATAAATCTTCATCGTCCTCATCTATGCCTTTATCATAATTAGACAACTTTCTCTTTTTCCCTCTGTCACAATCTGACGACTCCTCAGTATCGCTTGTTTTTTCTAATGTATCTGTTACTAAATTTTTATCTTGACTTGATGTTATATCCGGTTTTACGTCCGACTGACTCCAATCATTTAGAATATTGTAATCATTAGAGACATCAGTTTCACCGACGTTCACAAAGTTGCAACTTCCATCCAGTGTTCCATTATTCTCTGTTTGTGGAGGTGTCCTGAAAATTAACAATTGAAAGGATATTTGTAGCATACACACAAACGTTCGTACCTTATTATATTTTTTAATTGTTGTCACTAGCTTACCCTTTACATATTGTATGTGGTTCTAAAAACTTTAAAGCATCGTATAAATAATATTTTTTGCAAACATAGTCATCGATGACCGCGTAACGTTTATTTCTATACCTGCTGTACGATGATCTTATCCCCTTCCATTTTACCTTTAGTTCATCTACTGTAAGAAGATAATAATGAGATAAAATCAAACAAACTAAATGACTACAAACAAACGTTACAGAGATATTTTCTTTGAGCAATAGTAGTAAGTAAAATACATATTTAGAAAAAAATATATTATAATCAATTCAGAAAGAAATGTAACAAAGCTTTCTCTGTAACGCAAGTATTTGCGTCTTAGAAAATAGTCATCAAAAACTATGCTATGTTATTTCATTCTTTGTACTTGTTTCTCTAAAACAGCAAGTTAACAGTCTTTTACTTTTAAATTAAATAAGTTTCTATTGAGTATTGATTTGTTTTTTGTAGTTGTTTTTATGATATTCATCAAAAGCCTCGTCAAAAAAATTGTCAATGTGTGTAAAATACCTGTGCATTCTTCTTTAATCTCGTTTCTCACACACTCTGCTACCTTTTCCCATGCCGGATCGGTATGCCTCGTCTTGTGCGCGACCAAAGTACGATCGTATATTTCAGGATAGCGTTCCACTATCTTCACGAATTTCGTCATTACATAATGATTGTCCCTCATTTTGGCACCTGCTAAAGAACTAATAAAATTAACTAGAGCCACATCTATCCCTTTCTGTCATATGCACAAGGCAACCGACGCATAAACTAAGCCTATTCTGTGTCTCAAAAATAGACATGAGATAAGAATTGAATGGAATCGAAAATCTAATAACATATAACATACTGTTTTACGTGACTTTAGAAAACTGATTTAAAATAATGGAAGAGCTCGTAAGGGAAAAGGCTAAACAATATTAGGCTAGGCAAATAATTTTATTTTTTACTAGCTGTACCCGCGA
This sequence comes from Phalera bucephala, assembly GCA_905147815.2. Lineage (NCBI taxonomy): Eukaryota > Metazoa > Arthropoda > Insecta > Lepidoptera > Notodontidae > Phalera > Phalera bucephala. The sequence goes on from LR990612.1 coordinate 17,137,910, forward strand.
TTTCAGGCACCTTTAGGCATTTTGTAGACGATGCCACTTTTCGTACAAAAAACAATGAAAGCAGAACAAAACCAGTCAAAATGAGAGCTCTGCACAAAATGTGCGGACCTTTTGACTTTCCAGGATAAATACTATAACAATATTTTAGCCAACCATGTATGGTTTCATTGCAAGACATACAAAGTTTCATCAAAATCTGCCAGGCAGTTTTTCCGTGATAATGGTTCATACTCATGGACATACAGACAAACAGTCACGACAGCCAAAAATTGTAGAATTGGCTTCTACATCAGTAGTATAATACCCCTGGGTCATTTCCGAAAAATATTTCATGTGCAGACACGACTTCGTTACAGTTTTATTATATGTATATAGATTTCAAAAATGTGACAGATACAACTATTTCTCGTAATACCTACTAAATACCTACGACCGATACTGATACTCAGTTTTTCAAACCGCTAGCACACTTTTGGTTTGCATTAATTTTGTTGATAAAATATTATATTCTAATAATTTAATTTTGACAATGCTTAAGGATATTTTTGCCAAATAAAGAAATAGTACTCGCGACTTATGTTGCTTATTGTACTTTATTTCACTTGTGACAGATACAGACATTGCGTCGTTCGCTTTTTCAACAAGCGTTAATCAAGCGCTGGGATGAAACAAATCGCTAACTGTGCATATTTTTGAAAAGCGCTTCAGCACTAGGTGTTGAAATAGCACTCGTGCGAACAAGGATTTATTATAGTCTTGTCTACTAGTCGTGAAAACAACATGCCTGACTTTTACGAATGAATATCAATAGACGGCATAAAGTGATAAACATATACAAAACGTTACAATCTAAAAACTAGTATTATGAAACATTTAGTATCAAATCATTGACAAATACATACTTACATGAAAATTGTATAGGAAAAAATCGTTATTCCCACTATAAAACACTGCGACCTTCCACTCGTCTCGTTGCACACTGAAGCGCCACACGGCCACACCGCGAATCATTTATCTCATAAAGCACAATGTATTCGAAAGAGACGGGGAGATAGTAGCGTGCGACGCCACAGAGATGCGATGTTGCCATGCCGCTCAACACGATAGATTGTTTATCCATCACGCGCGTGAATTATGAGGTCAGAAAATAAACTCTATCTAAATAGCAATAAAGCGGATTGCGCGAACTCCGTGTCACACTTGAGCCACTTGTCAACGGGTATTTTTAGTATTAATAATACATTCATGGATAATTACGATTAGTGTAAAACGACATACTTTTGTTATATTGTACTTATCACGCTTACTATATATAGCTTAGAATGATTATTTATATTCTAAATTAGTAGATAACCTTTTTAGAAATAGTATCTACATAAAGAAAACACAAAAACGGCAACTTGAAACTGTTATTTGAGTTAATAGTTATTAATAACGATCAGTGTAATAATTCTAAGGCGAACAATTTTCTATTTTAGTGACAATTTTACGCCTCACATTAAATTCAACGTTTCCCATACACTTTATTTCAAAAGTGCTGCGTTATAAGTCAAGTTGGGCCGTGTAATTAATATTATTGTACTGACGGACGATTAAGCGCAGTGGTTAAGAGCTTAAGCCGCTCCGCCCACTGTGTCTAATAGTCGCGGGTTCGATTCCCACCCGGGATAAATCTTTGTGTGACCCACAAATACTTTTTTTGTTATGTGAATTTACATGTTTGTAAACGTACCCACGACACAGGAATAAATACAAGTGCGGGGAACGTTTTTTTAAAAAAAAAACATTGTTTCCACTTCGTTATTTATCACATTGTTATTGATGGGAAATTTAATAATGTCGCAGTCGCAGCAGTAACTCTGTTACTCGATAGGACATCTATTCATGGTTCTCTCACCTGAGGACACAAGTGTGTGACTTGTAGATAATAACATATTTCAATGTTACGCTGTGACACGTTACGTTTTGGTCACAGTTCTAACCTTTTTTTTTACGAGGGGAAATGCCTAACGCATAATGAATTAATGATCGAGATTAAAGTTGTGATAAAAAAAAAGGTATTAAAGGTGATTTATTTGCTTCTTCACATATCAGAAGCGCGACATACCAACAAGTTATGCTCAGCAATATTTACTATCTTTTTTTTTCTTTTGTTCTAAAACTAAATGAATACATGAATATCTATTCACATGAGGCGGGAAGTTGAAGAGTGATGTTGTCAATTTGTTTTAATTTCCAAAACTTGTGTTATTTCGACTAATAATGTGTAATGTTGGTGGAATATTAACCATTATGTGTTCTTATATGTGCATGAGTGAAGGTAATTGTAACACAGTGATAAAACGTGCATTTTCTACTTCACTCAAAACTCCAGGGTGGGGTACTTCATTAATTTCATTATCATCGTTGTCATCAAATTCATCGGGGAGTCGAATTAATTTAAACCAACTCGATTATATATCTCACTGGACACTGGCAAAAAACTTATAATTAGTGTGGAGCCATAACTTGAAGAAGAAGATCTATTCGCATTTTATGATGATAATAATATTTTAAGCCACAATAATTTAGTATTCACCTGACTACATAACTATCCTTTGCTACACGTCCGCTTATTTATTTATTTGCCATTTATAATTGATATTATCCACTTGACTTCACAATTCTTTTATTCCTTTTTTGGGTATACACAGTATGTATACACAACAATATCAACAATGATCTATGATTGTGACGATTATATATATATAATCACGATAGTTTACTTACGTGTAAACATTTTAATCCATTCAAGGCGTATTCACAAAACTTTAGGATGTATATAAAGGAATTTCAAAGAAAAATAAATTGAATTGGTACAATAGGAATATTGATGAAATTAATATTGATGAGCCATGTTAGTGTCAGTAATTAGTGTTACAATAGTAATAAGAAAATGTCAATGAGAAATAGTAGCCGAATTCTATAATATTTATTTCATTTTGACATAAAGATATCTTTCCAAATGGTTTTTATATTTTGGGTTTATGGTTATTGTCTCGTTAGGATCAGGGGATTTACCTGGTCATAAAAAGGCAACAGACAGGAAGTCGGGTTTCATGGATAGAAGCTTGTCTATTTCTAAGGATATGAACACCAGCCATAGTTATTGATATCTTAATATCCGTGGCCGTTCACTTGGTATTGCGCTCAGCTTATAATAGTAATAATTATTATTTTTTTCCTATGGGCCCTAGGAGGCGAAGGCCACCTCTCCCTACTTTCACTTACTCCAGCGTAGTGCAAGTTGATGTCGGTCCTTTTGATTGATTATAATGTCTTTGTACTTACCCATGCGAAATAAAGTGACACTAGTGCAGGATTGGTTTTTATAATGAACGTTATCTTCAAAAATGTAAATGTTCTTAAATTAAAAGAATAAAGTAAGATTTGCGACTGAAATGAAACCTGAAGACACCCTCCCCGTGTTACTAAAATTTTCTCTAAATTTGCCGTACCTTAGTAATCTAATTGATACAGGGCATAATCCCTGGTGAACTAGTATGTACTTACTTTTTACTCTTTTTTTTGATTTGCGACTTCCAACCAAGTTCATTAGTAATGGTTATTCCTAGCAATTTTGGGTTATCTACGCCCGTTACTTTATTAAAAACATCTGTTAATATCACGATGGGTATCCCTTCTGAAATTACTATCTTGTTTTTGTAAATCATTCAATAATTTTAAAAATTACTATTATTTCCCTACTCAATTAAAGATGTAGATGAATTATTTGTTAATTTTACCGTCTGAATTGAAATGACTACTGTGACGTCACAGTAAATTTGTATCTTTACGCTGTGGTAGTGAAGTAATAGATAAAACCAAGTGATAGTTTATAAATTTTGACATGTCATTAATGTAAATAGGTACAATAGGTTAATCAAAAAAATAGAGATTCCAGATTAGAACGAAAAAAAACAGAAATACAATTTCAATTTTATTAGTATAAGATTCTGCACATGATCTTAATTGTCCATAAGATTATTTTTAGGAAAACTGCTTAATTTTTATTCCAAGTCATCTGTCGATGTTTTCTTTTGATACACTAAGAAAATGATTCCATTGAGCTTATATTGAATCACCTGTAAGCATTTGCTGTTCCTATAGATACATCATCACGATCTGTATTGGTAATTGGTTTTTGAGTTGGTTTGTTTTTTAATCTTTCTATATATCTAAATATGGAGCCATGAACATTATTTTTTTTGCAAGTTGTGTGTGCAGTAACCATTTGGCTTAAAACTGGTATCAGAGTAATCTTATTAATAAAGTAATCTTAAATTCATTAGCAGTGATAGCCTAGTGGTTAGACCGTTGGACTGCAAAGTCAACGGTCTCGGGTTCAAACCCAGGCAGGCACCTCTGTCTTTTCGAAAGCATGTGCGTATTAAAAATTAATTATCACTTGCTTTAACGGTGAAGGAAAACATCGTGAGGAAACCTGCATGCGTAAGAGCTTTTCAAAGGTGTGTGAAGTTCGCCAACGCGCACTGGGCCAGCGTGGCGTACTATGGCCTAAACCCTCTCAGTTTGAGAGGAGGCCCGTGCCCAACAGTGGGACAGTTTCTTAACAGGGCTATTATTATTATTTTTTATATATAAATTCATTCGCCATTGCTTTTGGATTACAACGCATTGTTGATAGTTTATCTTGCAATCATATTTTCGTTGTAGTTCAGTTTTTTTATATATTCGATCATATAGTCCACACTTATTTCATATTTAGATGCTATTTTATAATGTTAAATAATGTGGAGTAATTACTTTTAAAAGTACTTCATTTTTAATTGTACGTGTTGCTTAGCCTTGTAGTTCCATAATTGCAGTTTTCTACTATTATACTATTCTCAAGATGCTATGTTAAAAATTATCTGGTGACGAAGCGCAATTTATAAAACAAAGTATGTGTGGATTCAATAAATTAGTCATAGGCATCAGTAGTTATCTCATATATATTATATACATATATCTGAGGTTAATTTGTAAATAAGATTTAAATAATTTTGCATTTTGTGCTAATATTTATGTTCATTAATGCTGCTGGCTTTGGTATTTATTGATCCGATAAAGCGAATCCTATCACTCCTGTCTTACGTTCTTTTTGTAATTGTGTGAAATTATTAGCAGAGATATGATGACTTAGTAGGTCGTTTGATTGCAAAGTTAAGTATTGATTTAAGGGGAATCCTACGAATTCTATTGATAATGTATTAAATTCCATTAGGTCGATACTGCAATCGCTTGTTATTACGATACTGTGATGGTTTTTGTATAACTTTAATGTATCTTTTGTAGATAAAAACAAAAATTCATACTCTGCTTACTGTTTTTTCTAAAGAAGCAAGCATCTGGGCTGTGGTTGAGTTTCGCGAGAAATATTTGTTAAACCATTAATTTAAGCAAAGGTTCCAATTTTTCTAGAAGCCTGCGATATACTAATTTAACACGGTAAGATCTTATTTGAAGTAAAGAAGATGTGGTCATAATTTTGTGAGTAAGAACTGACTGCTTACGGTCACAGCCAGATTAACGGCATCTAGCAAAATAATAATTTTTCTGGGAACAATACAGTGGACTGCCCATATTTTTATAACTGCTGGAGTAATTTTTGCAAAACTTGCACCAATCCTAAAGTGAAAGAACACATTAGAGTCAAACACAACGTTTACACAGATAACTAGATGGACAGACGGGCATACATGCGAGCAGTGGAGGTTGAGTGAAGGCTAATAGAAACAAAAGAAGACTGATTAGAAATAGGGTAGGTATAAACGATATAGAAAAACTAATGATTTTAGACTTTGATCATAATATTACGTTCGTGTGCTGTACAAAAGATATAGTTTTGTTTTGCTGTTAACGTCAAGATTCGGGTGGTTCTATGTAAATTAATAATAAAGGCTACATTTTCGTCGTACATGCATTAATTCTTAGTGCTACACTTCAAGACTTTCTTTTGGTATTCCATGATAATAGTAATGACGATCAAGGTATTTCACCATGGTTAAATTTGAGGAGGCCTAGAATGGTTGCTGGGATATTATGCTATAATGGATAGTGGATAGGTATTCCTCGGGATGCTGGGTAACTAGCGGGTCGTCTGATTGAGTGGATATATTTTCCGCTGGATACTGGATGGCTCACTTGTTAGCGGATTCAGTGGATATGTTTTCCGCTGAATACGGGATACATAACTTGTCAGATTATTCAGTGGATAATACTTATGTTAGGTTACGTCGACTGTTTGCTATTATTTGTAATGAGGTATTGTAATGACTTCAGAGGGTTGTGCTAGTACTCCACCTAGTCTGGTTTGCGAGAAACTCCGAGCATAGCTCTTTCCATTTCCATTTGGGTGACCTTGAGCCTTCTTATGAGGCCCATCGTGAGTGACCATGTTTCGGTGCCGTAAGTCATCACTGGCAACACACACTGGTCAAAGACTTTTGTCTTGAGACACTGCGATATTTGGGACGAGAAGATATTACTTGGCTTCTTGAATGCTGCCCAGCCAAGTTGGATTCGACGATTGACCTCTTTCTCGAAGTTGGACCTACCTAATTGGACTGTTTGTCCCAGGTATACATAACTTCGAGTGAAAAATCTCCAACCTTCACAGGAGTGGGTACGACATGGGTGTTTGACATGATTTTCGTCTTATCCATGTTCATTTTAAGACCCACTTGTTGAGAGACTCTGCTGAGGTCATCGAGTACAGTGCCGAGGTCTTCCAGGGTATCAGCCATGACCACGATATCGTCGGTAAATCGAAGGTGAGAGATGTACTCGCTGTTGATATTGATGCCATGTTTTCTCCAGTCCAGAAGCTTAAAAACGTCTTCCAGCGCGGCTGAAAACAGTTTTGGTGAGATAACTCTCCCTACAGTTGGATGGGGTTTGAGTTCTGGCCGTAAAGACGAACTGACATCGTGGCGTTTTCATACAAACTTTTCAACACTTCGATATAACGGTGGTCTACTTGGCACCGCTGGAGAGACTGTAGCACAGCATATGTCTCAATCGAATCAAAGGCTTTTTCATAATGCACAAACTAAACATAGTGGCCGGTTATACTCCTCTGTCTTCTGTATAACCTGCCGAAGCGTATGTATGTCGTCTATGGTGCTAAAGCCTTTTCGGAAACCGGCTTGTTCGGGAGGCTGGAAGTCATCGAGTCTGCGTGTAAGACGATTCGTAATGACTCTCGAAAACCGCTTATAGACATGACTCAGAAGTGACATAGTTCTATAGTTCTTCAATAAGGTTTTGTCGCCTTTTTTGATGAAGAAAACCACCACACTTCTGTGCCATGACTTTGGCGTTTTGCCCTCGACAATGACGGAATTAAAGAGCTTCTGGAGTGCCTCTAGTATCGGTTTCCCACCAGCCTTGAAAAGCTCAGATGTCATACCTTAATCGCCTGGCGCCCTATTGTTTTTGAGCTGTTTGAGAGCTATACTAATCTCGTACAGACTGATTTCCGGGATATCTTCGGTGTAATGTTGGGTCAATCTGGCTTTTGGGTATTTGGCAAGATTGCTAACAGGGCGTGTTCGCATGTATAATTGTCCGTAGAACTTCTCGACCTCTCTCAGGAGTTTAAGTTTGGAGGATATAATCCTTGCGTCTCCGTCCCACAGCTTATTTAACCGGCTTTGTCCAATAGACAGATCTCTAGCAAACACTTTGAAGCCCTTGTTCCGCTCTATAGCCTCTTTTATTGTGCTGGTATTGTAATCGCGCGTGTCGCGAATCAGAGAGTTAGAGATCTGGCTATGGAGCCGCGGGCATACAGAAGCATCGTCCGGATAATGCAGGACCATCCTGTGTCTTTCCTCCATTAACTTTAGGGTATAAAATTCGTAACGAGGTAATCCGACAAAGAACCAAAGTCACCGACATAGCTCGCAGACTCAGTAAGCTAAAGTGGCAATGGGCTGGTCACATCTGCAGAAGGACCGACGGCCGATGGAGCAAGCGTGTCCTAGAGTGGAGACCGCGACTTGGTAAGCGTAAGGTAGGACGGCCCCCAGCTAGATGGACCGACGACCTCAAAAAGGTCGCTGGGACAGACTGGATGCGGAAGGCGGAGGACCGTGTGCAATGGCGCGTGTTAGGAGAGGCCTATGTCCAGCAGTGGACTACGATAGGCTGATTGATTGATGGTCTGAGAACTTTTTGGTTCTTTTTGAACGGTGGACTTTGTAGAATTTGTTTTCGACCGTATGGACAGTTTCCACGATGCTGTTATTGTAATCGTCCACGTCTACGCACTTGCCTAAACATTCGAAGCGATTTTGCAATTCGAGCTGAAAGCTATCGTGGTTCTGTATTTGGACAGGGTCTAGACGGAGCGCAGACTTCGTCAGTTTGGACCTTTCGTTACAAAAATAATATTTTGTATTTACTGCTCACTTAACGTGACCTCAGTTTCAACACAATGATGATATTCGTATGTACTGCTCATTCCACATGACAACAGCACTACTTTTTTTTTTAATTATTATAATATTTTTTTATTTGGTAAGGATAGGTGTGTGAGAGGTGAGCCCCACATAACCACCCGGGCCGTGTGGTGTGTGAGAGGTCGATGCTGTGTGAAATAGAGGCCCTAAGGGATAATGGAATAGGTCGATGCTGTGCTCTGAGCGGTCTCTTATGCCGTGGTACACAGGGGATATTTTTATTCTTTACGGATAGAATTATTGTGGCTTATTGGGCGGCTCCACACGCCAATAGCATCTTTATTTTATAATTTTATTTATTTATTTTTGTTGCAATATGCTTTTAACTTTACTTAATGTTAGAAGCATAATATGGAAGGTTCTCACCGGTATCACACAATCTCAGGCGACGGTGGAGAATCCAATTTGATGTTATTCTGAAGACGATGATAATTGCGACGCGGTTGGATGGTTTTCGACCACTACTCCGGAAGGTCAAGCTGTTTCATCTGGAGGCGACACGGCCGTCTGGATGTCACCTTCATCACCTGGTTATGGAGCGCGTCGAAGCTGGTCATGTGATACATTGCGAGGTCGTCCATGATGTCCCACTAGTCTCTTGATGAGATAGCGGTCGTTTTCGAGTACTCTTAAAATCTCGTAAGGAGCACTAAATTTAGGGTCCAGAGAGGTCAGGTTCCTGGGATTATTTTTTAACGCGACAAAATCTTGTCTTTTGCAGATATCTCAATCATTGTTTGTTGCACGACTCTTTCAAAAGCTTCAAAGTCGAGTGATGCTTTCGAGGTTAACTAGGCTTAATAACTCAGGTGAAACACAATTTTGACGTCTTCTTAGTAATGTGTGTGGGGCTGTCCCTGTAGTTCTATGTACGGTACAGTTCAAAGCATTCAACTTGCTTCAAACTGTACCGTACATAGAACTACAGGGGCTTTCCAATGCAGTGTGTCAGTCTGGAGTACCGTAGTTTTTAATCATGGTGAGGCCGTTTTTCAATGTTGACATCACCTGATCCACCTGTCCGTTTGCTCTGCTTACGCCTGGTGATATAGAGTGTATCTCTATACCAAACCTGTCACAATAGTTTTTGTATTCTCCTAGAAATTCACGTCCTCCACCGACGATCACCTGCCTCGGGGCTCCGAAAAGGTGAATAACTTGTGTCAAAGATGCAAGGGAGTTGTTTTGACTTTTGTCGTTATTGTAGCGGAGTAGCACATATTTAATGAAAGAGACTATTATGACCACAACATACTCACGTTCGTCAGATATTGCCCAGCTTGTCCGTGTTGTCTATGTGTATCACCTTAAATGGCACTGTTGGTTTGGCGATAGGGTGCAAATGTAACTGTGTTGCTCCCGATGTTCTTTTTGACGTTCTGCATACAATACAATTGTCCACAAAGTCTCTGACAGTAGCACCTATTTAAAAAAAATAATAAGTTTCCTTAATATTTATATGAATAAACTAATTATTGAGCTCAGCAATACTCATGTGGGATGCCATATAGACGGGTTAAGTGTAAACATTTTAAGCTATACAGATGATATGGTGCTGCTGAGCCCCGCAATCAATGGAGTAAGGAAATTGCTTTCCATATGCGAAACCTATGCTGAGTAGCATGGACTTAAATATAACGCTAAAAAAGTGAGCTGTTAAACTCAAACTCAAATCGTTTATTTTGCATAGACCCTGCGGGGGTGCTTACAAAGTGTCATATTTACATTTCTTTTTTTTTTAACTTATTAATCTACCACCGTATCGGAACGCGGCCTCCACTGAGAAGATCCGGCGAGAAACTCAGCGGGCTTGTCTTTTTTGTTAATTCTCCATTCATTTTTTTCATCATGTTTTGTATAGATACATACATTTTTATATTATACAAATTCATTAATGCGATCCAGCTCCAGTGTGATGCCTTAAGACTAAGATAGAAGACTATTTTTAAATATATGCTTTCATTAAAGGCTAGAGGATTCTGGGTGGACCAGTCTCCACAAGCAGCACCCGTTCACGAGTACCACTACTTGAGCAACCATCACCTCCCTCGACCATATTAGAGGGAAGGAAGTGACCCGCACCAAATAGACACTGCAAGCATAGACTTTTTAGTGAGCATGACCAATACCAGACCCCAGAGTGCAGTCAGAAAAAGTCTACGAATGGAGCAGTACTTCGAGCTCGTTTGGCACGATACGCTATGCTTTGATTTTTGTTTACATTAAAGACGTGCTTTATGACCAATAATCGTCAATAAAATAAATAGACACTCGAGTGAAGAAGGGCAAGAAACTCCACAGCCACTCCTTTAAAACAAAAGCTGTTTTGTATACACTGTCAATTGTGGGGTGTGGGAGACAAGGTACATTACACTAGGTAGGACTAAAAATGAGAATACATGAAACATTTTAATAGTACAGATTGAGAATATGACTACAAACTTTATTTGCATTAGCAGGGCCTTAATTGTTAATAGTAGAAGGAAGAGAACATAAAAACAACATTTAGCCAAGGTTGAACGAGTCATTTGTATTACAGCGGAGCCGGGACGGCACCTATCCAAGCATTTTTGTCGTTTAAGTATTCATCTAAGGAGTAGTAAGCCTGTTTACAAAGTGTCCGTTTAATGCAGGCTTTCAATTTAGTTTCACTAAGATTAGTGACCTCAATTGGAAGTTTATTATAAAATTTAACACAATAGCCCATAAAAGATGTGTGAATTTTAGATAATTGAAACTGTGGTTGATCTAACTAATTTCTATTTCTAGTTTTATAACAGTGCCTATTATCTCTCGCCCCTCCTGTTTAGCCTTTACACGAACGACATTCCTCGTTCGAGTAAGGTGCATCTAGCCCTATTCGTGGATGATACCGCTCTCTACGTCTCGCATAGGAAAAAAGTTTCATTACCAGAAACCTTCAGGCAACCGCCAATTCCCTAGGGAATTGGTTCAGGAAGTGGCGTATTGAGGTGAACTCGGACAAGAGCGCTGCGGTGTTCTTCTCCAGAGGTGCCACACCGCGCCACTCCCTGCGCCGCCCTAGAAGTAATCTCGGTCAAGTGACCATGTTCGACCGACCCATTCCCTGGGTCAAAGAGGTCAAATATATAGGGGTCACCCTAAACAGTACCATGTCCTTCGGCCCGCACATCAAGCGGGTCCTTCACCGAGCATCCTTTGTGCTCGGTCGTCTCCATTCGTTAATCTGCAAGCGGAGTAAAATGGCCCTTAGAAATAAGGAACGCTTTAAAAAACTTGCATTCGACCCATCATGACTTATGCGTGTGTTGTGTTCGGGCATTCGGCCCCCTCTCACATCGATAAACTCCAAGCGGTTCAAAACCACTTCCTCCGTAAAGCCGTAGGAGCCCCCTGGTTCGTACGGAATGTCGATCTCCACTCCGATCTAGGTCTCGAACCTATTCGCGCCTATATTAAAAAGGCGACAACACGACACTTCGCGAACGCATCTACCCATGCGAATCCGTTAATCGTAGCCGCCGCCGACTACGATCCCCCCCCCGGACCCCTGCCGCCACCGCCGGCCGCGACATGTTCTCACCGATCCCCCCGATGCTTTGTCATCCATTCTTTCCGCTCAGAATACGGGCGACGACGACGTAGTCGTAGATCCCCTCCCATAGCCGGCGGTTGCCCGGTGCACTTACTAGTGCACCCCGTCCCCCCACAGCGACACAGGCGAGTATGTCGCCCCTTGCCCTCCTGGCTCGAGCGTAGTGGTTGCACGCTCGCCCTTAAGTCCGGTGAAGCTGTAAAGCCCTCGCGGCCAACAGCGTACATCACTCACACATACACTGGTATACATTATATTTACATAGATATATTGACATGGAACCGTCAAAATATTGGTTTCCTTAAACAATTTTCTCAGAAAATCGCGACTACCTAAACTACCCTTTTTTGCAAAATAAAAATGTATTTTGGGGCCAGTAAACTAATTCAAATATCTGGGCCATATTGTTAAAGATGACTCCGATATGGAAAGGAAACGCAGGGCAATGGCTGTAAGGGGAAATATGCTGCCTCGAAGGTTTGCTGGTTCCGCGGTACCAGTCAAAATAATAGGCTTACTGTCAGACATTTCACACCAGCGGCCTTTGGGCTAATCATACCCAAAAAACAGACAACACCCTGCGTATTCAATACAATAATGGCATCAGGGTGCTGTTGAGACTTCCACCTTACTGCAGTGCATCAGGTATGTTCGCAGATGCGCATACCGATGACTACTATGCTTTAATGCGTAAAGTTGCTTCAGTAACGAACAAAGTGCAAGGAAGCACCAACAGCATGAGGTTATTTGCGGAGAGGTTGGATGGACCTACCATACGTAGATTTATTAAGCTACATGTCAGACGCGGGGCTTAAATCTTCCTTAGATTAATTATGTTTCGTAATGCCTCAATGTAATATTTTACTAACATTAAATAAGTTGTAGTACTAATACGCTATGGGCCACGACGCCTGATAATAAAACAGTTTTATTTTATGATTTTTTATTTAATTTTGTAAAGTCTTCTTCCAGCCTGGGTGTTTGAGGGCATTATGAAATAATTAATAAGACTCCATTGAAAGGATTTCGGTACAACGATCCATTTTTGTGCACCTAAGATAGAGTCTTGCTTTTCGAATTTGAGGACAGCACCATCGAGATGGTAACCAGGGGCATTCTCGCCTCTCTGTAAGGCATCTATGATGGAGCGCAAAATTGACTGTCACGCCTTTGTTTAATATTTATCCAGTCTAGGTTATTGGTCATAACGTTAACGGTGAACGTATCTGGGTTTCTAAGAAGTATGCATGCTGCATTCGCTCGCTCTTCCTGTACTCTATTTCGAATTCAAAATTTTGAAGATAAGCCCACCATCTATGAATACGGGGTCTCAAGTCCTTCTTATGCTAAGACGATTTCAGTGCGTTACAATCGGTAAACCATTTGAATTGACGCTCATAGAGGAAGTGACGGAAATGCTTGATTGCACGAACCACGGCTAGCGTCTCAAGCTCGTAAGAGTGATAACTACTTTCAGTATCCGTAGTGCGCATGCTAAAGTAGGCTACTACGTGCTGGCGTTCGTTGATAATTTGAACAAGTATCGTTTCGAAGCCCAGACTGCTAGCATCAGTAATTAGTTCAATATTCTGTCCCTCTTGGAACATTATGAGAACTGGTGTGGAAGTTAAATGTTTGACAATCTTTTGACGCGCCTCTTCATGAACATGAGTCCATTGCCATTTTGCACCTTGTTAAGTCAGTTCGTACAAGGGAGTCATAGTCCTCACGAAATTAGGTATGAAACGACGAAAGTATCCTGCGAGGCCATTAAATTGACGAACCTGTTTAGCATTTATTGGTGCCGGTGCATTTAGTAAGGCTTCAACCTTTTTGGGAGTCTGAATGACTTGTCAATGTTGTTGCTCTACTACATTAAAGAGATATTCTATTGAACGTTTAAAGAAAAGGCACTTGTCGATATTAATTGAAAATCCTGATTCACGTAAAGCTATTAAAATTCTCTCCAAGTGGGAAATACCGCATGGAAAATCGCGACATTTACTAATGACGTTATCGATGTAGACCTGAGCTACACTATCGTTCCGAGTGTTATCAGGGCCAGTAGAACCCGAGTTAGCACCACCTGGGCGTAGAAGTAGTCCCAAGGCAGGATTTATTTACCTTTGACATACTGAAGGTGCGTTACATAATCCGAATTACATGGTTCAGTATCCATAAAGCCCGTCCGGCGTGATAAAGGCAGTATTTTCGATAGAGTAAGGGGAAATAGGAATTTGGTGGAATCCGGCTGCCATATGTAGCACACTATAATACTGACCGCCAGCTAGTTGGTCGATCTGATCTGCGATTAAGGGGATAGGGTAATGGTCGCGCACAGTGTTCGAGTTTAATTCCCGGTAGTCAACGCACAATCGTCACCATTCTTCTTCCTCACAAGAATTATCGGACTCGCATATGGAAATTTGCTTTCTTGAACAATGTCATTGATTACTGACAATTTCTGCGACTTTTTCACGCTCGACTGGGCTCAACCGATAAGGCCTTCTCTCGACAAAATTTATTTGGATCTTTTAAACGAATCTCTAATTGACCAGTCTTGATACAGAATTTTTGGAAAACCCTGCGTGAAAACGTCAGAGTACTTATTGAGCAAGATAAACAGTTGATCAATCTCAGATTTATCGATTAGATCACAGTCTATCCCTTCAAACAAACTGAATTCCGACGCACGCAAGTCCGAGAACACAGAGTTGCGCTGTTTTGAGTTACGATCACACTCAACCCTGTCTCGCTTAATAGATTCGCACCTACCAAAACGTTATTAAACTCTATTTCAACATTTATACCATCAATAGCGCATACAATTGTCAATCTACTGGTATAAACTACAGGAAACGGACCGACACCACGTAAATAGTTAATCATATGCAGCTTATGCCCTGGTAATTTATTTGCAATAGATTCGCACATTACAGAACATTCTGCACCACTATCGAAAACCGTATCAATAACTAAGTCAGTGTGTTTAAATTCGATTTGTTGTTTGAGACAAAGTTTATATTATAGCTTATCTGTTTTTCCCGACGAAAACAAGTACCGAAAGTATGACCGGGTCATAGCAAAACGAGCAAAACTTATTATCACTCGGTTTAGGCAACGACGTTGATGACTCAACAGTGTTATCAGGCATACGCCTGTCTATATCTAACGACGCATTTCTATTACAACAATCGCGGAAAGCATGCCCGGATCTTTTACAAAAACCACAATAAGGAATGTTTCTATTTTCAATAATAATTTTTCATCATTTTAATGGCTGATGGTTGGAATTTTGCTAACTAGGACGTTTAACGCGAATAGATGAGGCCACAGAAATTAACTCTGGCACCGAAACAGCTCTGGCATTCATTAGTTCGATCCGAAGGCGCTCGTCATTGATTGCCCCTGTAACAGCTTCCACCGCATCACTGTCATCAAGCCTATCCTTAGTTACTAGTCTCCACAATATCCATGATTGCGACATAAACTCAGCAATATCTTTTGACGTATCGTAAACATGGTCTCTAAACCTTAACACATCTCGCGAGTAACGGTTTGCAGATTCAAATGTGGTAATTATATTCTGGTGAAGCTCATCCCAGGTGGAAGTTGTGACTAGCCAGTTATCTGCCCACGTCCTAGCACGGCCTTTTAGTAAACTAGTCACTTTCATTCCGACATCATACTCATATTTGGTTTTAGCAGTAGAAATATGGTTACACCATTCACGAACACCAACGTTACCGTCCGGATCATACGAGGGTAGGAACACATCCGTGATTTTAACCTTTTCGGGTTGTTTCAACAATCTTTCAATCATATTTTGCATCATTGTCATCATGTGTAAATAGAACTCAAATGGAACGTTATCGCCTCCCGGTTGAAGCGGTGCCACGTGTATAGTTATGCTTGGTCCAGGTTCGCCTGGTCCAAGCAAGTTGCTTGTAGGCGCGCTCGAAGCCGTTGATTCGTTCTGCTCTGATATGTCTCGATGTGGACACGTCCTAAAAATCAAATAAGGAACAGAAAACGATCCCTCTTCTGATGTCGCATATACGGTAGACTGATATTTAAAAAAAAGGCAGAACCGCTGACCTCATCATCGTCATCGGTTCCACACCAATTCATACTTGTCCTTTAGACACAAATAAGAATACGTTACCAATGAATCATTTAATAATTAGCCATTACAATTAAGCAAATATTAAAATTAAATAAATTACAGGTTATCTACATTGAAAGGTGTTAGATATTTAAATTTAACATTATTTAAATTAAAACTAACATAGGTTCCACTTACAATGTTCCTCGGTCAAACGCTAATTGTCAACTGCCCGGGCGCACGCCGGCTTACATAACTAAACTTGATTTACCCCTCCCTCAATCACAACGTTCTCTCACAGTTGTCAACAGATGGCATTACGATATTAAAAACAAGTTATTAAAGTAAGCTTAGCCAGAGAAAAAGCCAGAGATAAAATTAAACAAGCAATGATTATTAAATAATCGTGTTTTGTTTACAACGTCGGAATTAAATTGACTTGCAAAAATCAACTTTGAGTAATCAAATTCATTACAAATAAAATTTAAACGTAGTTATATTTAGTTTAGGATACTCCACTCTTATGAATAAAGTTAAGATTCATATCAAGACGTCAGAAAATAAACTCTATGCTATTTAATAATTTCTCATAATAAAGCTCATTTTAAATTGATTTATTTAATACCACACAATTTAAGCGGCTTGTGTGAACTTCTTCCTTGTCAGACTATTACTCATAGATTGAGTGATAGTCTGACAAGGAAGAAGTTGCCCACGGAGTCATTCTTATGCGGGCAAATTAGTGACACCATCTCACAAAACCTGTATAAATTTTTATGGTTGGTAAAAAATTCATTCTTTATTAACTATAGTAATGTTCTCATAATTGAATTTTACCAATACTATAAAAGTGCCTAGAATACAAATATGTAAAACAGTATTGAATAGAATACAACATATAGTGAAATAATAAGTAGTTAGATAATTTGAACACGTGTAAGAAGGTTGTTGGTCTAGCTAAATAAACAATAATTTTGCGATCCTTTGGATTCGTCCGATCATGGTGTACCGTCCGATGCCGTGAACGTGCTACTAATACCTGTATAAAAGTTATTGGATAACTTCCTCTTTACCTAGGAAGAAAACGAGCGGTCCGGAGTCCTGTTAGTTGTCAAGTACAACTAACAGGACTCCGGACCGTTCGTTTTCGTACTTTTGTAGAAAATTAAAAAAAGAAAACACGTTTCCTTACAAAAAATTGACAAAAGAAGGAAAAATTAAATGAGTTAATAAAATATCTTTATACATTTTCTGTAGAAACAGTCTGTAATGTGAATGTAATGAAAATGTATGTACAGCAAATAATTGGAAAAATTCAAATTCTGTGGTACTGGAGACGTTATTCCAAACAAAAAAGGTGCTGCCTAATTAGTCTAAGGTTCGAGCTCCTGGGTTTAAATCCTAGGTCTGACAAGGGTAGATTTTCTATCGAGAAATTCCCAGTATCGGTTCGAAAGTTGGAATTGTACCCGGTATATGGCAATAGGCTCGCCCCCTATTACGTGGGACCTTACATAGTCGAAGAAAACGGTCAAGGTAAATATAGTACACTTCTGCCATCTCTGCTTAGGTAATAAATGTACTAAAACTGCCGCCTACTGGACAAGTGATATTATACAATACACAAGTGTTTATTTTCAATATGTTTGAGCATTTGAACAAAATAATTGAAATGACAATCAGCATCCGCTAACGTCAACACCAAAAAATCAAAACGCTGATGTGTAAAAACCTACATCAGCATCAACCACATAAAAGAGTAAAAATGTAACCTTACGTAATTACTAAAATAGGTTAAAGTTAAATATTTAACAATCACAAACACAATAATGCATCAGTGCTCATTTTTTAAGAGTTATAATATTCAGCCGGGATAAAAAAACAGGTTGTATTTTTTTTACAATTCGCTCATTATTCATCGTAAGTGCTCTAACTTGTTTTTTGTCTTTGACTTTCCAAATCATCGATTAACTGTAATAGTCCTATTTTCAGCTTCCGTTTTTCTTTTTTAGTAAAATCTTTAATGTCTGATAAAACACTTTTGAAAAAATATAAATCTTCATCGTCCTCATCTATGCCTTTATCATAATTAGACAACTTTCTCTTTTTCCCTCTGTCACAATCTGACGACTCCTCAGTATCGCTTGTTTTATGTAATGTATCTGTTACTAAATTTTTATCTTGACTTGATGTTATATCAGGTTTCACGTCTGACTGACTCCAATCATCTAGAATATTGTAGTCATTAGAGCCATCTGTTCCACCGACGTTCATAAAGTTGCAACTTTCATCCAGTGTTCCATTATTCTCTGTTTGTGGAGGTGTCCTGAAAATTAACAATTGAAAGGATATTTGTAGCATACACACAAACGTTCGTACGTTATTTTGTTTTAATTGTTGTCACCAGCTTACCCTTTGCATATTGTATGTGGTTCTAAAAACTTTAAAGCATCGTATAAATAATATTTTTTGCACACATAGTCATCGATGACCACGTAACGTTTATTTCTATATCTGCTGTACGATGATCGTATTCCCTTCCATTTTACTTTTATTTCATCCACTGTAAGAAGATAATAATAGGATAAAATTAGACAAACTAAATTACTACAAACAAACATTACGGAGATATTTTCTTTGAGCAATAGTAGTAAGTAAGATACTAATTAAGAAAAAAAAATATTATAAACAATTCAGAAAGAAAAGTAACAAAGCTTTCTCTGTAACGCAAGTATTTGCGTCTTAGAAAATATTCAACAAAAATTATGGTATGTAATTTCATTTTTTGTACTTGTTTCTCTAAAACAGCACGTTAACAATATTTCACTTTTAATTTAAATAAGTTTCTATTAAGTATTGATTTGTATTTTATGGTTTTTTTTTTTATGATATAGGCTTTGATATGATTTTTTAGAACCTAATTAAGAATCAAATATTTCAACTTCAACACTTCATGAAGTTGATTTGAATCAGTTTTAGTAATCGAGGCTGAGACATATTGCTTAATTGATGTAAAATAGTTTTACTCCGTTTACTACACTTTACGTTCTCAAAAACCCCGGCAGAAGTCGTACAGACCGAACCCAAGGTAAGGAAATCCTCGTTAAAAAAAATTGTCAGTGTGTGTAAAATACCTGTGCATTCTTCTTTAATCTCGTTTCTCACACACTCTGCTACCTTTTCCCATATCGGATCGGTGTGCCTCGTCTTGTGCGCGACCAAAGTGCGATCATATATTTCAGGATACCGTTCCACTATCTTCACGAATTTTGTCATTACGTTATGATTGTCCCTCATTTTGGCACCTGCTAAAGAACTAATACAATTAACTAGAGCCACATCTATCCCCTTCTGTCATATGCACAAGGCAACTGGTGCATAAACTAAACCTATACTGTGTCTCATACATCATATCTATATGAGAGCAGAATTGAATAGAATCGAAAATCTCATGACATGCAAACGTGACTATAGAAAACTTATTTAAAATTTTAATAATACTCTTAAAGTAAGAGATTACTTCTAAAAAAGTTGGTAGGAAATCTTAGATAGGACGGAAGAGCTCGTAAGAGGACATGCTAAACAATATTAAGCTAAGCTAATAATTATATTATCTACTAGCTGTCCCCGCGATTTCAGGCATCTTTAGGCATTTTGTAGTCACATGTCACTTTTCGTACAAAAAAAAATGAAAGCAGAATAAAATGCGAGCTCTGCACAAAATGTGCGGACCTTTTGATTTTCCAGTATAAATACTATAACGATATGTTAGCCAACAACGTAAGGTTTCATTGTAAAACATACAAAGTTTCATCAAAATCCACCTGGCAGTTTTTGCATGATGATGGTTCATACTCTTGGACATACAGACAAACAGTCACGACAGCCAATAACTGTAGAATTGGGTTCTACATCGGTGGTATGATACCCCTGGGTTACTTCCAAAAATATTTCATGTACAGACAAGACGTCGTTTCAGTTTTATTACATGTATATAGATTTCAAAAATGTGACAGATACAACTATTACTCGTAGTACCTACTAAATACCTACGATCGATACTGATACTCAGTTTTTTAAACCACTAGCACACTTTTGTATTGCATCAAATCTATTATTTTGTTGATAAAATATTATACTCGACTTATGTTCTAATAATTTAATTTTGACAATGCTTAAGGATATTTTTGTCAAATAAAGATATAGCACTCGGGACTTATGTTGCTGACTGTACTTTATTCCACGCGTGACAGATACAGACTGTGCGTCGTTCGCTTTTACGATGCGCTATTGCAAGACCTAGTGCAAAGCGCTGGAATGAAACAAATCGCTAACTGTGCATTTTTTGAAAAGCGCTTCAGCACTAGGTCTTGAAATAGCGCTCGCGCGACAAGGACTTATTATAGTCTTGTTTACTAGTCGTGAAAACAACATGCCTGACTTTTACGAATGAATATCAATAGATGGCATAAAATGAAATACATATACAAAACGTTACAATCATGAACAAATTCATACTTACATGAAAATTGTATAGAAAGAAAATCGTTATTCCCACTATAAAACACTGCGACCTTCCACTCGTCTCGTTGCACACTGAAGCGCCACACGGCCACACCGCGAATCATTCATCTCATAAAGCACAACGAATTTGAAAGAGACGGGGAGATAGTAGCGTGCGACGCCACAGAGATGCGATGTTGCCGTGCCGCTCAACACGATAAATTGTTTATCCATCACGTGCGTGAATCAAGAGGTCAGAAAATGTACTCTATCTTAATAGCAATAAAGTGGATTGCCGAACTCCGTGTCACATTATTGCCCACACAGCCACTTGTCAATGGGTATTTTTAGTGATAATAATACATTCATGGATAATTACGATTCGTGTAAAACGACATACTTTTATTATATTGTACTGATCACTCTTACTGTTTATATTTCACTGACTTAGTGGCTTTGAATGATTATTTATATTCTAAGTTAGTAGATAAGCTTTTTAGAAATAGTACCTACATAAATCTGTGCCTAAGGTGGACCGTGTTAGAGGCTGACCTGAGTTTGCTAAGCTATAAAAATACATACGTACTTATGACAATCTAACCTACGTGTCTTCGGCTAAAATAAAATTATTTATTTAAAACTATCCTTATATTGCGTGTTGTCCGCTAGACTGTTTATAATATATCTGGACAAAAGTCTTCAAAGACTGAAAGCGATGAATGAAGGTGTACAAATGGGTGACTTAGTGGTAAACCATCTACTTTATGCAGATGACGCGGTTTTAATAGCGCCAACAGCCACTGATCTGCAAACACTAGTCACAGTTATGAAAAACGACTGCATGATCAATGGCTTACACTTGAATGTGAAGAAAACCAAGATTATGGTTTTTGAAAGGGAAGAAACCAGAACTAATGTAAGGATTGTGGTTGGTAACGATGTGCTGGAGCAAGTGAATGAGTTTGTATATCTTGGATGCGCCTTCAGTAAGGATGGTAAATACACCGCTGACATAGAGAGAAGAGTGAGTGCAGGGAACAGAGTGAATGGTGCGATGGGAAAGCTACTCGGGAGCCGGCACTTAAGCCCTAAGGCGCAGCTGGCCATACATAACGGAGTTCTTGTCCCAACGCTGTTATATGGTAGCGAGAGCTGGGTATGTAAGAAGGAGAATGAAAGTAGGATAAATGCGGTAGAAATGCGAGCTCTGCGGAAGATGTGCGGAGTGAAGCTGACCGACCGCATTAGCAACAGCATAGTAAGACAGCGAGTAGGTATGAAAGATAGTATCGGTGTAAAGATGAGAAAGGGCATGCTCCGTTGGTTCGGGCATATAAAAAGAATGCCAGAGGAAAGAATGACAAAACAGATATACAATGTGAAAGTGGAAGGATGCAGGTACCGGGGAAGACCTAGACTATCTTACCACGACCAAATAAACCGAGTCTTATCTGATGGAAAAGTCAAGAGTCTCCGTAACCGGCGAGCGTGTATGAGACGAACTATGAGAGGCGAGGAAGCCAGAGAGGTATGTAAGGAAAGAACTTGTTGGAACTCTGTACTCTCTGCCTACCCCGCAAGGGATCTGGCGTGAGGTTATAGATAGATAGATAGATATCCTTATAGTATTAAAACGAGCGTATATAAATTCAAATTAAAGGTGTGAAAAATGCTGACTATGACGTACAAAATGCTAAGTGGGCTAATACAAAAACGGCGACGTGAAATTATAAATTTCAGTTAATATGTATTATTAACTATCAGTGTAATAATTCTAAAGCGAACAATTTTGTATTCTAGTGACAATTTTACGCAATAAATTCAATACACTATTTAAAGAGTGCTGCGTTACAAGTCAAATAGGTCCGTGAAATTAATTATTGTACTGACGGACGATTTAGCGCAGTGGTTAAGAGTTTAAGCCGCTCCGCCCACTGTGTGTAATAGTCGCGGGTTCGATTCCCGCCCGGGACAAATCTTTGTGTGACCCACAATTATTTGTTTCGGTCTAGGTATTTGTGTATGTGAATTTTCATGTTTGTAAACGCGTCCACAACACAGGAATAAATCCTAGTGTGGGGCGAGGTTTTAAAAAAAAAGATGAATATATAATTGTTCCAATTTCGTTATTTATCACATTGTTATTGAAGGGAAATTTAGTAATGTCGCAGTCGCAGCACTCACTCTGTTACTCGATAGGACATCTATTCATGGTTCTCTCACCTGAGGACACACCATGGTAACTGTGTGACTCGAAGGGAATAAAATATTTCAACGGAGTTACGCTGTGACACGTAACCGTGGCCACCTCGGATCTGGCTCGTTTTGTTCACAGTTGTAACCTTTTTTTTCGTGGAGAAATCCTCATGAACTTCCTACAGCCTCGGGGGAAGCTGGCGGGGCATGTCGGACTTACCGACTTAAACCCCACGGTGGCCAGCACTGGCACGTGTCAGAGGGGCTGCGGGATCTTCGAGTGGAACGCGCCGGTGCCCCCCTTGTGCCGCGCTTCGAAGAGCCCGCCTCGGGAGGGGAAATTTGTAGCTTGCTTCCTGGACCGTCGCGGTGCTCACGGCGGCGTGAGCCACACCACGCCGCCATCCTCCTTGAGGTCGCACGTGAAGGACGCCGCCGCCCCAGCGTCCCACGACCTCAAAGGCCCCCTGCGGGTGTTAGTGCTCGGGGGGGGGGGGGGGCACGGTTCTAACCTAACCTTACCCATACTACATTTTAAGTCACTCATAGTACCTTGCCCTACTACCCTTTTTTTGGGTTGGGGAAAATCCTACATAGGATACCTACTCGCTAGGGGGAAGCGAGGGGTTTTGCCCTAACCTACCCAGTCCCCAAAATTTGTACAAGCCGAACTAATCTATTCTGCTATTTTTTTACTTTACACTTTACACCGTCACGCCTATATTCCCCAGAGGGGGTGGCAGAGGTGTACTGAGTACACCCACGTTTCGCCGACGATGTCAGGTCCCATGTAATAGGGGGCGAGCCTATTACCATATACCGGGCACAATTCCAGACTCCGGACTCATACTGGGAAGTTTTCGTTAGAAAAACTACACTTGTCCGACCTAGGATTTGAAACCAGGACCTCGTGATCACAAAGCTATGCGCTTTGCCACCAGACCAACGAGGCAGTCTAGCTATTTTTTCAAAAGAATAATATGCTAAAATAGAAAAAAGAAAGCTAAATAGTATTAAAATATCTAACAATATCATTAACGCATCTCATACGCAATCTTATACAATACGACATCCCAAAATGGTATTTTTTTAAGCACTGCATGTATTACCTCAAACAGGATATATAGTTACTTACTCGGTATAAAATTCGCCCACTGAGTATTTGTTGTTGCCCGCTTTAAGTCGGTCACTTGAATTTCATATCTTAGATTAATTATTTCTCACTTTTAGAAGCTCATTTTACTTATTTTTAGTGATTCGTAAATTCGTAATATCGTAATTTTTCTCTTGACTTATTATATTTTCTAAAGTAGAGAAGAAATACACATACACCCGCAATTCGTTTAACTACCATTGCGTTTGCCATCAGCCGTTACCAAAAAAAAAACAAAAGCGAGCAAACTACACAACTTATCATAAAATTTGTTAGCAAGCAGTGAGCATAGATATCGATTATGCGTTTGTATGTGTGCACGCAACTTGTACAACCACACACACGCGAACACTACGTACTGGTGAGCGTTAACAACGCAACATCTGCCGAAGAACGCAGCACGTGACTCGAACACCTTTTGTGTGCCGCGGTGGCACGTATGCACCCACCTTTTTACCAAACTATTTATAAACTGACATAGTTCTAAATATAAAATAAGAAACATCCTATAATGCGTTGGCAAGTAAATTGTCATCCATCTACCTATAGTTTATACAGTTTTGTTGCGTCAAACGTATGACGTCTCGTAATTAGCATTTTTACTAAGATGAATTGTATGGTTGATATATTGGTCACTTTAACAAATGTAAATCTCAAGACTAGATGTTAAAGGAGAAACAGACTTCTGAACTCCATTGCACAAAGAAGGCATCCATACTCCATACTAAAATTATATATTCGAAAGTAACTCTGTAGGTTAGTATCGAGCTGAAATGTTACGTGATTTTTCCTACACATGAATACCTCCATGAACTGATAATGGACTCGGGTTCGTCTCCTCATTAAGAAACTCTTAAGTGCTTAATAGCACGCTCCCAAAATTGTTTATACATATTTGAATCAGATACTCAATATGATTTCTTGCATGAACCGAAGATGCAGTCAAAACTGTCTATTCGAGAGTGAACTCTTTAACGATGAATGACACAAACACGAAGGTTTGCATATTCGTTTGTTCGAGGGAAAAATGCACTATACTATTACAGCTGAATGAATTTTAAAGATACTTAGTATGAATGTGTCTTAGGTTAATACAGGATCTGTGCCATCCCGCAAAGAGCTGTCTACCTATGTCAAATTACAAAATAAACGGGTAGCCGCGGGTAATAGTTAGTTATAAATAAGCCTATGCTCGGAGTTTCTTAGGGATCAAATCCGGAACGAAGTTATTTCTTAGCGAATTAGCAAGCTGAAGTGGCAGTGGGCAGGTCACATATGCCGCAGAACCGATGGCCGTTGGGGCAGACTGGTTCTTGAGTGGAGACCACGTGTCGGCAAGCGTAGTGTATGGCGCCCTGTAGCTAGATGGGGCGACGATATTCGTAAGGCAGCGGGCAGGGATTGGAGAAGGAGAGCTGAAGATCGCGCTCAGTGGCGTGCCATGGAAGAGGCCTACGTCCAGCAGTGGAATGACACGGGCTGATGATGATGATGATAAATAAGCCTATACTATCCCACTGCTGAGCAATAGCCTTATCTCATAAATCCAGGTGAGAGAGATTAGATCATACTTCATCACGTAGACCCAGTCAGGATTGGTGGAGGCGGGTTTGAGGTCACCTGCTGTTGGAACTTATCAAGCAACCTATAAGGCTTCCAACTTGAACACCACAAACGGTCCCCGATCTCAGACCCCTAGTCGCACCGCTACGAGTGTTAGTTGACTATGTATGCAACAAATTAGTTGTAGGCAATAAATAAATATCGACACTTGTCTCATTCGTCCTGATTATATATATGGTTTACATTCTTTGTCCGTCATTTATCATGGAGAACAGTAGAAACCTGTTACTAAAGTATCTATGATACTAGCACCTAAGAATCCTATTCTCCTCTGAGTATAAATAATAATATTATTTTATAACTCAACGAAATTTTAATATACGCAGTAACTGGACAATATCGAATCAAAAACTGGTACGCATCTAAAGTTATTCTTGAAATATTTGTTATAATAGTGGGGTAATCTTCCTGTTACATTACGAACTTTCCTTACAATTTCTCATTTAAATAATCAGAAGTAATTTAAATCTTTCTTATCTTTTAAACATACATCATGAAACTCGTTGGATGATGTGGTGTGTGAATGATCTACGCTGTTGGCCGTGGGGCCTTTATAGCTTCACCGGACAAGAGGGTATGCGTGCAACCACTACGCCTCGGTAAGGGAGCACTTACTTCAAGGGCGCCGCAAGGAGGAACGACCTTGGCCTGGGCTGGCGCTATGAGGGAGGACATGTACTAAGTGTCTCACCGCCTGTGGCCATATCCACCAGCTAGCGGGCAAGGGATTCTTCGATATCATCGGCGCGGTTGATGTCTGGTCCTGTGTGGATGTATCCAAAAGAATGGAAGTAAAGACAACAGAAGGGGCATCATCAAACTCACTTGGCTACATTTTGTATTAGCAGTTGAATTAAAATGGCCTCAAATTTCAAGAGCAAAATTACAATATTTACTAAGCCAATTATCAATTCCAGCACGTTCCAGTTTTATTTTTGAATACATACTCTTATAAATTCTGAATATATGTAATAGTTATAATAATCTGTCTAATCCATTTCAACCACTTTCGTTCACCAATGAAATTGTTTTATAATGTCGTGAAGAAACGGGAACATGCAACTCTCTCGTCTTAGCGATTCCGTCGCAGGCAGGTGACTGTATGACAGGTGCTCTATATAAAATTATAACTTGTGTTACTATACTTGGGATATTTAACTTAATCCATATTTTTCCTTTTTAAGTTATTCATACGATATCGTTCCGTGTCATTTATCTTCAAACTAGCTTTTAACTTAAACATTTAATTCAGCTTCGGTTTTCGACTTATACTTATTTATGGAATATATTTTATATATTTTATGACTTATGGGTTAAAATCCTAGGTCGGACAAATGTAGTTTTTCTAACGAAAAATTCTCAGTATGAGTCCGGAGTCTGGAATTGTGCCCGGTGTGTGGCAATAGGCTCGCCCCCTATTACATGGGACCTAACATCGTCGGTGAAAAATGGGTGTACTCTACTGAGTACTCATACACATATGTGTACTCCCCTCTGCCACCCCCGCTTGAGAATATAGGCGTGACGGTGTTATTTCATATATATTGACTTTAGAAAATAATGTTATAGATTAATAAACTACTCTTTATTATATACCAATATAATAATAGTAAAGAGAAACAATATAATTAATGACAATAAGTATAATGGTGATCTTATTTCAAATAGCAATCTGTTCTAAGCAAGAGTTATATCTATCTATCTATCTATCTATATCATCACGCCAGATCCCTTACGGGGTAGGCAGAGAGTACAGAGTTCAAACAGGCTCTTTCCTTACATACCTCTCTGGCTTCCTCTACTCTCATAGTTCGTCTCATACACGCTCGCCGGTTACGGAGACTCCTAACTTGTCCTTCAGATAAGATATAGTTATATCTACTTTGTAATATTAACTTGTGTCTCCACTCTCTTATTTATCTCTAGTGCATTCTGTGCAATGTAATTTCATAACCTCGAAGTTAAGTTTTACATTAGTTTAATCGATAGTAGTATACCGATAATAAGTCTACTCAGAAATTAAGTATCAATAGGCCCGTGGTCGTCAGCATGACCCTTGACACATCTTAACAAAAGCCTAAGTATAGTTAGTATTTGAATAAAAAACTAACCGACAATTCTTCACTATTATTGGTGATATGCTTAGGCATATGATGCCGACTCAAAATTAATCCACGAACAATTTAAATTGAGGACTACACCTATACTTTGAAATACAGACATATGTTCAACACCTTTCATAAACCGGTCGAACGAAGGACATCCGCTTTTTGGTGGATAAAAAAAATCGAGTTCAACATTCTCACAGGAACCGCTGCGTATCCGGTGCGCAGGCGCAGAATAAAAACGATCATTTGTTAATGTCGGGCTATTGGGCCACCAGGTAACCGCGCAACGATTTTGTGCACGTTTGAATCTGTCAATGTCATACGTACACAAAACAGAGAAGTGCCCATTCAACGTAAAGAATTTCTAGAAACATAGGCAAATAGTTTCTGGTGTAACAATTTGAGTCAAAATACTACACAGAGGCTACTAGCGTAAAATTGTTGGCTTCTGTAACTAAGCCGTTATTAACAAATGTTATTTATTAATCGGTCGTATTATTGCACATATTCCACATATCTGCGGTATGTATATCATAAATTAGTTTTAAACATAAATCCTTAATTGTATCGGGTATAACTTCTACAAGATATATGTAAGAAGTCTCCGTAACCGGCGAGCGTGTATGAGACGAACTATGAGAGTAGAGGAAGCCAGAGAGGTATGTAAGGGAAGAGATTGTTGAAACTTTGTACTATTTGCCTACCCCGTAAGGGATCTGGCGTGATGATATAGATAGATAGATAAATGTATTTTAAGCGGCACCCCCACTGTCAGCAATTTATAAAAAGTGTTGTGTGTAATGAATTGTATTTATTCTAATCAATTTCCACTTCTGATTCTCCAGTATCTTAATTATAGTATTGTGTTCATTTGTCTGCTAGTTTATAATTTCATCTGTCTCTTTTTATAATATTGCTACATTTAACTTCACATGTCTTACTGTTTGCATATAATCATCAACAGTTGCGTATTGTCTACATTAAGTAGATGTCCAACATTAGATGAACTTAGTTGAAAAGCAGCATTTACGTTTTACCAAAAAAATCAACAATTCATTTTGATTAATTTTACTAACCGTTATAACAAAACCCGCTATGAGCAGCTTTTAAAACTTTCAAAAGTAGTGCAACAATGTTCATGTGTCAACTGTCTACCAGAAATAATGTAAGAACTCTCTATAGAACGGTATGATGACCTCTAATCTACATACATACAAATGACTTCCATGCATGGACAACAACAATAATTCGAATGTTTTTACCAGCATCTTTTTACTACCACGAAACAGTGACGTTAGTCTTGCGACGTATCAAATAAGGCAGTATTTTGAATGATTATCTAGTTACAGCTGGCACGACGTCTGCTAGTTTGACGTTTGGTAATAGTTAAGTGAAAGGCTGGATACGTGAGAAAACCGACGCCTATTCTAACAATGCCATATTTTGCCGTCATCTGGGCCAGTGATCGATCTGTGTAAATATTTTATTCCCACTGTTGCGTGGAGAATGATTTTAGATTACATGTTACCGTTTTTCTTGTTTTTTTTACGTTTTAATGAGTAAATATCAGCCTATACTGCCCAGTGCTGGCCAAAAGCCTTCTCTCACAAATCGAGGTAAGAGAGATTAGGTCATACTCCACCACGCGGACCCAGTGCGGATTGGTGGAGGCAGGTTTGTGGCCACCTGCTGTTGGAACTTATCAAGCCTTCCAACTCGGCTTAACGACTACCACATTAAGTGGTAACCGGGACTAACGGCTTAACGTGCCTTTCGAAGCTCAGAGACGCTCGAATATGAAAATGCCACAAACGGTCATCCATCTCAGGCCGACCGAGTCGAACGCTGCTTAACCTTGGTAATCGGTAAGAACACCGCGGTCGCACAGCGCTACGAGCGCCTAGGTGCCATAGGTTGGAAGCCTTAAAGGCGGCTTGATAAGTTCCAACAGCAGGTGGCCACAAACTTGCCTCCACCAATCCGCACTGGGTCCGCGTGGTGGAGTATGACCTAATCTCTATCACCTCGATTTGTGAGAGAAGGCCCTTGCCCAGCAGTGGGCAGTATATGCTGATATTATATAGCACCTAAGCAATAGTCAGTAAATCCATGTAATAGGTAAATACAAAGAATTAAAAGAGTGTTACCCTAGAAAGAGATAGATAGGACAGAAGAGTTTTACCCTAGAAAGGGATAGATAATTGTAATTCATGATTGGGTTATTAGAACAATAAATCTCGTTGCAAAGCCCGCTAGTTGTGACCCTATAAAATTGTACCTAAATGCGCGCGACATCGCGCCGCGTGCGTTCGAGCGACTGGGAACCTATACTTTAAAGAAGAAACTCTGCGCGTCTGTCTGAAGAGGATCCCAGCTGGTGGGTGGAGCACTGTTTCAAGATTTGTTTGGTTTTTAACTTGAATCTTCCCCCGTGACGCATACTGGCCAGAATTTCAAGAGGGCGCACGCCGTATCATATTCGTCCTGTTCAGTAACAAACATCTAAAAAACGTACAAACTTTCACATTCATTATATTAGTAGGATTATGTTGACTATCCTCAATTATTCATATTTCGCTAATAGAACTTTGATAATCCATGTCAACTGGAACTAGGACATGAAACGATAAAGTACGGTCAGCAACCCAAAACGAATAAGTACGAGCAAATTTGGATCTTACCACAAAGTAATAAGATTGAAAAACTTTTAAGTTGTCGACTTTGAAAAGAATAATTTATTGCCATTAGTCAAACAGGTAAGCTTTCGGTAAAGGAAGCAAACTTTGCATTTTGACGTCATTGGCGGTAGACATGCGATACCACATTTAACATTACGTCGTGACCTGAACTAACTTGACCTTTTCATAGCGAAGTTCGAGGACCGCGTTATTTAGTTTAGATTCACTTTTTAAGGATTTTTGCAACTTTTTTCGCATTTGTTTTAACTAAGCGTGATTGGTCTGGTGATTTTCAATAACTTTACTGACTTAACGAGTGTTTTGAATTGTATGCATTTGATGTTCGATTTAATATAGTATAATACTGATGTCCAGTTACTGTGGTAGTGTGATAATAATAATAATAATATTAGCCCTATTAAAAAACTGTCCCACCATTGGGCACGGGCCTCCTCTCAAACTGAGAGGGTTTAGGCCATAGTCCACCACGCTGGCCCAGTGCGGGTTGGCGAACTTCACACACCTTCGAGAAACTCTTAGGCATGCAGGTTTCCTCACGATGTTTTCCTTCACCGTTAAAGCAAGTGATAGTTAATTTTTAATACGCACATGCTTTCGAAAAGACAGAGGTGCGTGCCTGGGTTTGAACTCGAGACCTCTGACTGATATAAATTTTATTTTTATATATCATTACACCAGATCCCATGGCAGAGAGTACAGATTTTATAAAATATTTAAATCTTATGTTTGTGTATCAGAAATTCAAGATTATTAATGCACATTAAAATGTTACATTTAAAATTAAACAATAACATGGTTTAGAGTAATTCGTTTAATTACTTAATATAATAGGTACAACGTAATAATATTTTCATTATTACTTTCAGATCTTCTTATAATTGTAACTATAAACCTAGTTTACCTGCTCTGATTTAATAATCTACTTCTATACACTATAGCTAATTTTAACATAACAGTCTGACAAGGATCTTTTGGCCCGCGGCCAAAATTTGAACTAACGCTGTCATATACTATCAGTGAAATATCACTTAATGGCAGCGGCAGAGTTGCCAATGGCTATGAAAGGTACCCAACTTCTTTTTTAAAAAGTGACCATGCGGACCCAACTGTTGCAATGTTTCCGTGAAAGTTGAAAAATTTTACTAAATGATAACCCTAATTTCACAACAACGCCCCCCTTTATAATCTCATCCCCGGGCAAAAAGATCCTTGTCACACAATATCTACTTAGATTCAGTCACAAGTACCGAATGAAAACACACTTATGACATAATTTAATTCATTTAATTGTTCATTTTAAGTACTTAGTAAGTAGTGTCTTGTATTAACCGGTAGCGACATCTATCGGTACATTAACATCATTAACACTCAACAATAAACAAACACCTTTCTTTAAATAGTAGCCTGTGGCAAATACCACCCAAACTATTCAAGTGAACGTAAAAACTACCAGAAAAATACCTTTCAAAGTAACGTTACCAGTAAGGCAAATACGCGTGCAACGATTGCATAGTTATGTAATAGTTCATGGGCTAACTACGAAGGCTGTTTGTTGGCGTTCGGTTCTATTGTTGCGTAATTTGTCACGTTTAAGCAAGTACTTACATATTACCCAAGTGTTAATAGAAAGAACGGTTTTTTGGTTAGGCGTGGGAGTGCAAGTAAGAAGCATCTCTCTGACTGTTCTCTCGTAACTTTAATAAAATGAAATATCAGTTATACTATTATACGAGAAGCTGGTATCTTTAGACCATACTTTAAATTGTTGTGACGCTACTAGAATCTGTCTGCCTACGGGTGGTCCCTTTATCTTAGACGTAATTAACCAATGATGGCGCTCATAGTGCTGTGGTACCTCGGTGTTCGTAACACTAAGGTTTAGCAGCGTTTGGATAGGTCAGTTTACCGTGGCTTCAGGCTAGGTGACCGTTTGTGGATTTCGGAAAGCACGTTAGTCCGTTGGTCCCGGTTACTACTTTATTTGATAGCCGAGTTAAAAACCCGCAGATACTGAAACAGAAGAACCTGTTGGAGCTCTGTACGCTATGCCTATCCCGCAAGGCGTCAGGTTTGATGATGTAGATATATAAACGCTCAAATAAATACTTTCCAGAAACGATCACTCTTCTCAAAACGAACGCTGTTTAACCTTGGTGATCGGTAAATACACCACGGTCTTACAGGATTACACCTCTACGAATGATACCATCATCCTCATCATCAATTAACCTTTTGGTACCCGTTCGCGGTTGAGGGACGCGGAGGTCTTATGTCGGAGTCCTTGATCCACTAACAGTCAGGGTCACCCGGCCGTCAGTGGACCAAGTATACCGCCTAAAAACCCTGCAGTGACACCACCTTTGTTCCATGGTGTCGCAGTCAAGGGATCGTTAGGCACGAACCGCGACCACGACGCGACCTTTCTTGTTGAGGGCTATCCCTGGGAGTCGGTGGCTCTTTTGCGTACCCAAGTACGCATCATCAAATAGCCTGTATCTAGTCACTGCTGAGTGTTCGCCTCTCTATCACGCCATTCCTACTAATCCTATGCTAGTCTATTCCTCAATTTACCGGCCACCGTCACAATGTCATCGCTCCAACTAGCTGATGGTCTCCCTTTGGACCTTCGGCCCTTTCTAAAATACGAAACGAATAATATACTCTACGACAAATACCATCTCACCTAAGCCACGACACGTATGTCCACGGGGCGGCTTACGAAGAAGATCGAAAATAAAAACTCCCTCGCCGCGAGGGAGGGGCGTCATCCCCAAACATATTACGGAGGAATGTTGGTAGGTTAAGGTTCCGGACGTCCCGATTTTTTGCCGATAATACTCAACTGATGTTTTTTGAGATTTAGTACAAATGGTAACAGCGAAGGTAAATAAATAAGTTTTAAGAAGATGTTTGGTCGTTGAGATAGGAGGGCAGGCAGGACAAGAGGGACCGATGACCTTATGAAGGTCTCGAGTACAACAGCGTACAGCACAAATACGGTCGTCGTGGCAATCTTTGGGGGGAGGCCTTTGTCCTGCAGTGGATGTATTTTGGTTGTTGATGACGATATCGTAGAATGTAGGTACCGGGGAAGACCTAGTCTACCTTACCATGATCAGACACACCGTGTATGAAACGAACTATGCAAGTGGAGGAAGCCAGAGAGGTCTATAAGGAAAGAACCTGTTGGAACTCTGTACTCTCTGCCTACTCCGCAAGGGATCTGGCGTGATGATATATATAGATAGATAGATCTGACTCAGACTGCCTCGTTAGTCTGATGTTTGGGTTTGAATCCTAGGTCAGACAAAGTGTAGTTTTTCTATCAAAATATTCTCAATATCCGTTAAGAGTTTTAAATGACACCCGGAATAATGGCATAAAGCTCCACCGCTATTAGTACATTGACATTGAAAATGGGTGTATACAGTAACCGAGAGTGCATGACGTTATCTACTTTTTAACCGACTTCAAA
This sequence comes from Phalera bucephala, assembly GCA_905147815.2. Lineage (NCBI taxonomy): Eukaryota > Metazoa > Arthropoda > Insecta > Lepidoptera > Notodontidae > Phalera > Phalera bucephala. Next base: position 17,171,856 of record LR990612.1, read on the forward strand.
AAAGGAGGAGGTTCTCAATTCGACTGTATGTTTTCTTTTTGTGCGTATATTACGCGATCATCCCGCCAATTATGAATGGATTCGAGCTCCAAGGTGGTCCAATTTTAATTTCATCGGTATTGGACTTGGACTTAGAAGACGCAAGGGAACTCCTTAACGACAAACAATACGAATGCGTAGATTGAGATATTATGGGTATTACGTCAATCTTATAGGTACACTGCCATAGAACTATTCAGAAAATTAACTGACTTCAAAAAAGGACAGGTTTACAATTCGTCTGTTTTTTTATAACGTCTTTATCTATGCACTGATTTTGATGATTATTTTATCGTTGGGCTTAGTATAGTTTCGAGGTAGTCCATATTTTAATGAAATCAGTATTGAACTTTGGACTTGGAAGATACACCAAGGGACTCCTTAACTGCGAACAGCACGAACGTACAGATTCCGTTATTATAGTTATTATACGAGTATCAAACCTTACTGTACAACTCAGTAAAATAATATAATGTAGGTATAAAAATATTAGTAAATAATTCACTCGTCACTTAAAACCGGTTAGTGCAGTGAAGTCGGTGCCAATTAACCAATTGGCACCGACTTCAAATATTTATTTTTTGCTTTTTGAAGTTTGTTTACCTTTTTTTAAAAGGATTTTTATTGTTTATAAATGTTATGATTTCTGTTACCCATTAAGATTTGGTTTAAGTATCTATACCCTATTTATTGATCAAAGGCAATACTTATGACTTATAATGAAACTGCAGATCCCGGTATAAATATCCCATAATAAGTTGGTGTTTTAACTCCTCTCAGGTAAGTCAAATGAACATAGCCGTGAAAGCGAATGCGAACCATATCAACAAAATTCTTTCGCAGCCTCCGAAATGGCTTTTCTATTCAATTTTCGATAGAGATTTTTTACCTACCCGCAGTTTTGCGTACAGTGGAACCAATAAATCTCCTCTCGAGGTAAGGGGCGAATTAATCACTCGACTAGTTCGCCGACTGGTCTGCCTACGTATCATCTCCTTCCAGACAAATGTAGACCGAAACTTGTCCCGGAATAGGTTGATGTTCCGTTGCACGTCGCACTTTTATTTACCGCTCGCAAGGTGAAAATAAGAAGTGGGAATAAATAGTAGGGCCTCCGCCGATACACTCCGAGGAGATTAAAGTGTTCTGGTGGTTAGGGATCAGTAGTATAATATAAATTAGGAAAATGTGGATCTTTGTTTGCTCCCCGAAATAACAGTCAGAATATTTTAAAATCACGCGCAAACCGGCTCAACGGAATAACGCGATTTAATAAATAATAAAGCTAATTTTTACACGCCATAAATAAAAAAACCACTTGATTAAATTTTAGGAAAACCCGAAATTTAAAAGCTGTGTTGTTTCCCGCCCATTAGGGTTCGGGCGGGCGCGGGTCGCTGGGCGGGCGGCATCGGGCACGAATTAATAAACAAGCCGGCCAAGGGCACGAGCCACACGACCTTTGGGGTCTATCCTTGTCCTCTTTACCTGTTACTACTACTATTGAATTATGACTCTCAAAACATAAATCATGATAAGTACATTTGAATATAAACATAATAGATCTATGGGGAAAGAGGAAAAAGTAGTAAAATAAAGGATACGTTAAAGGAGATCATCGTTACGAAAAGCAAATCCTGAATTCGCTATAAAACGTCGCCAAGAGTGGGTGCTCCCGTGCGGCCAAGGAAACGTTGTCATTCAAAATCAGACCACGTGTACAATATTTCATCATCAGAAAGGGTGGTGGTGCCCCCTTCTGCGCCCGCCGCCCCCGCCCACCCCGTGCCCCCTGCGCCCGACCCAAAAAGTCTATCTGCACTTGACACGGGAGGAAGCAGGACAGATTAACCGTAGTGAAGGGAACAAAGCTAAATATGTTTCAAGCTGATACTTACCCTTGTACAGTATATACGGTATTTGCAGAATCAATTTAAACATTTATTGTACCTTACCGAAATTCGATACAATTTTTTAAAAGCTGAAGTACTACTTCATTTTCACCTATACTTACCACAGTTTAATAATCTTTTTAAAATTAAATATGTAAATAATATGTACATTGCAACGTCCTAATAATTTATTGGAGATGCATGAAAAATTTATAAATATATTTCTAATATTTACACTCTAAGTTTAACATATACTGCGCGCAGTATAAAAGTTATACAATGCTGAAAAAGGATGGAGCAATGAAATGATGGAACCATTTTCAGTCCACCGTGAGATACCAATGCCCATACACGTTTACACGTCGTTCCACGCACACACCCGCAGGCTTCTCGGCGTGAAAAGTTTGAGCAGTAATTTATATGACGGTTTAAATAATTACTCCGCGTTTTCGGCTCGATTTGTAGATGAGCCTGCGCTGTGTTAGCGACGTTCATTCGCGACTTGCACAATGGTTTAAACATTATGAGGCCACTGTTGTACATACTTGGTTTGATAATTATTACGTACCGATTGTAGATACTTGCTTTGACCATTATGACCCTTAGACGAATTTATTTCTTAGATAGAACCTCGCGCGCGCGGGAATGTCATAAAATTAATCTACCCATTTGTAGTACGCACACGCACACATTAAGAGCTTTTAAACAAATTTTCAAAAATCGAACACTAGCATTACACACACGCACATAGTGCTTACCTGAGTCCGCTTTTGGCACCGTTTTTGTTAACAATGCTCAGTATAAACAAGTTTTAGTCTAAGGTTTGATCATTATTACGTCAATGTTGTAAATATTTGGTTTAATCATTATGACGTCGCTGTTGTAGTTACTTTGTTTGATCACTGTGACGTCACTGTTTTAGATACTCAGTTTGAATATAATGATGTCACAGTTGTAGGTACTTGCACAATAATCTGATCATTATGACGCTTAAGTTGTAGATACTTGCATAATAGTCTGATTAATACGACACTGTTGTAGATACTTCTATATCGTAATGTCTACACTAATGTTCATATTCATTAAATTGTATGAAAACCATCTGAAACGTTGCCTCAGCTTCGATATTTAATTACTTTGTTATAATAAATAGTTCAGCGAGTTCAACTTTGACATTGGTATCACTATTAAGATTTCACTTTAATATGCCCCTGTGTTTTCCGCTACATAAAAGATTCCTTACTTTTGAATACCATCTGCTTTGAAAATAGATTGCTTGTCAATAAAAATGTAAATTCGCCGCTTCAGCTCTCGGCTAATTCATTTCCCAATGGAAAATCCGGGAGCGCGTCACCGGAGATCGATCGACCGTTCATTTCGCAATTTTTTGTTTCTTTTTCACATTTCATATTGACCAGACGGCCAGTTAGTTTGCACACAACGTTCGTCTGTGACAATGTACGAAACGCTACCCCCCACTCTTCGGTTCGAACAATTCTCAACTCATACAAGGTCGCGTTTTTTGTACCAACTTCAGATATTAACGTATTTTCCGATGATTTATAGAGGTCCTCTCCATGAAAGAGATGAAGGAGCTTTCACGGGACTTGATATGAATTCTAATACGGCTTTGCGATAACAACTATTGTGTAAATCTTTACGTAAGAATATAGTTTTCGAAGTAAAAAAAAAATGTTGTTTGTAATGTCGCATGAAAAACAATTTTACATCAATTTGGCCCGTCGAGGGCGCGGTATAAGCAAAAAATCGAAACACGCAAATTTTATCCCAAACCTCGGGCTTCGCGCTCACACTCTCGCGGTGATACGCCTGACACCCTAATCAAATAAGTACCTTTTACCGGGACTATTTGTATCCCATTCTAAAATGTATCTTACCACCATTGTTTTAAGGATTATATTGAATCCGAGCGTAGAAGTCTGACTGGCTTCCGCATAAAACGTATTTGTAGGAAGGACGACCCAGAAAATGGGTATAATATACTCACACTACCGCCGCTTCCTCGCCTTATTCTCCCGGCGCGTCCCCCAGGAGTCTACAGAAATTTATATAACAAGCTATCTCGTCCAGGCTCGGTTATTGTCGAGAAAACACTGCCTCAGACATTATTTTTAATTAAACACAAGTACTGTCCGCTAACGCCCCTGATCCGAACCGCGATTTCTCTCCCCGTCAATTGTAGATATGTCTTTTTATTTTAAAAAGACCCTCAACTTGAAGAACGTAACTTAATTGCCGTATTGTCTCGTAGAACTGAGTGAAATAATAGCCGTCTTTCATTTTGTTTAATCCCCCAAAAAACAGCGCAGAAATACTGCATAAAACATTGTAAGAATACTAATGCTCAGTTCATATTACTTCAGTCGTTGGGCCAATCTAACGCTGGAATGGACTGAAGTCCTGTAGTATATTTACGCAAGTCCTCGGATTTCCAACACGTTCTTTAAATCTCTTTTGCCTTGACAATAGATTTTTCTTGCCTCTTCTATTCTCATATGTAGGTACTGCCTTGTTGGTCGATTTAGCGCAGTGGTTAAGAGCTTAAGCCGCTCCGCTCAGTGTGTCTAATAGTCGCGGGTTCGATTCCCGCAGGGGACAAATATTTGTGTGACCCACAATTATTTGTTTCGGTCTGGGTATTTGTGTGTGAATTTTCATGTTTGTAAGCGCACCCACGACACAGGAATAAATCCTAGTGTGGGGCTACGTTTTTTAAAAGAAAAAAAAGAAAAAATAAATAAATAATGAGCGTAACGCTCATGAGGTCCTAGGTTCGAATCCTAGGTCGGACAAGATACATTTTTATCGGTAGAAAAAATGCAGTGTTTATCTAAAAGCCGGCATTGTGCACATAGCTTTGCCAGCGTACCTTACAACGTCAGCGAAAAAGGTGTACAGAGAACACTTCCGATACTCTCGCTTGGGGAGTATATAAATCAAAATATTCTAATAATTCCACTATAAATCTAGTGCAGGTCTGAATTAATGCTAGTTTATTCTGAACCAGATATAAAATGCTTCTGAAGTAACCAACAATAAAACACCGTTATTACAAATTTGAATAAATTAAAAACCATATTGATTCAAATCGTTACAGGTCACTTAAAAAAGGATAGCACTCAATCATTCAAAGCCGACCAGTTAATTCGCCAGACTATAAAAAATTACCGTTAAAAATCTGATCTTTTAAACAATTTCTCATTCAATCACGTAAAACGAGTGGGGGTGGTCACCCCGCCCGGCGGCCGACATTCACACCGGGACGACGTACTTTACCACTACTATGAATTCTATATTTTTGAATAAATTTACCAAAAACCTACTTTCCTTAGCACCTCATTAAGGACTGTCTCTCTGGTCTAGTAGCGAGTTATACTCTTAAGGATTATGAAGTCCGAATCGCTGGTCAGAGAAAAGTAGTTTTATTTGTCAAAAAATTCCCAGTATCTGTCCGAAGTCTGGAGTTGTGCCCGTTATAATGGCAATAGGCCCGCCCCCTATTACGCTGGGTCTAATATCGTCATCAAACAGTGGGTGTAGACAGAACACCTCTACCACCCCCGCTGGAAGAATATAAGCTAGACGGTGTTTTTTTTTTCATTTAGGTCTGAATTTCTCAATCATCACATAAAAGTTATCTATAAGATAAAATGCAACATACACGAATTAAAAATTATAGTTGTATGAATTAAATAGTTCAATTCTTCCACTTTTATATTTCATCATCATCATCTCAGCCCATACTTGTCCACTGTTAAACATAGGCCTCCCCAATCGCTTTCCAGCGTAACCGGTCCGATGCCACCTGCATCCAACGACTTCCTGCGATTTTCACAAGATCGTCGGTCCATCTGGCAGGCGGTCGTCCCACGCTGCGCTTGCCAATACGTGGTCGCCACTCTAGAATCTTTCTGCCCCAACGCCCGTCCGATCTACGCGCTATGTGGCCCGCCCATTGCCACTTCAGCTTGCTAATCTTAAGGGCTATGTCGGTAACCTTGGTTCTTCTACGAATCTCCTCATTCCTGATTCGATCGCGTAGAGAAACGCCGAGCATAGCTCTCTCCATAGCTCGCTGAGCAACTCTGAGCTTTTTTATGAGACCTATTGTAAGAGACCACGTCTCTGATCCATATATCATCACTGGTAACACACATTGACTGAAAACTTTAGTCTTAAGGCACTGAGGTATTTTGGATGAGAAGATATTGCGCAGTTTCCCGAACGCTGCCCAGCCGAGTTGGATTCGTCGATTGACCTCTCTCTCAAAGTTGGACCTACCTAACCGGACTACCTGTCCCAGGTAAATGTATTCGTCGACAACTTCAAGAGTAGAGTTCCCAACGGTGAGTGCGGTGGGTACGACATGGACGTTAGACATTATTTTCGTTTTGTCCATGTTCATTTTAAGACCCACTTGTTGAGGTCACCGAGCATTCGTCCTAGATCTTCCAGCGACTCCGCCACGACCACAATGTCGTCGGCAAATCGAAGGTGAGTGATGTATTCGCCATTGATGTTGATGCCAAGTCCTTGCCATTCCAAGAGCTTGAAGGCGTCCTCTAAGGTGGCCGTAAACAGTTTCGGAGAAATGACGTCTCCCTGTCTTACTCCTCTTTTTATGGGGATTGCCTTCGTGCACTGCCCCTGTACTCGGACTGACATGGTGGCGTTATTATACAAGCACTTCAACACTTCGATGTACCGATAGTCAATGCGGCATCGCTGGAGAGATCTAAGAACCGCCCAAGTCTCGATCGAATCGAAGGCTTTCTCATAGTCCACAAACGCCAAGCATAGTGGCCGATTATACTCCTCGGTCTTCTGTATAATCTGCCGCAGCGTATGTATGTGGTCTATGGTACGAAAGCCTTTTCGGAAATCGGCTTGTTCGGGAGGCTGGAAGTCATCAAACCTGCGTTCGAGACGATTCGTAATGACTCTCGAAAACAACTTATAAACATGGCTCAGCAGTGTGATGGGCCTATAATTCTTCAGTAAAGTGTTATCACCTTTCTTGAAAAACAGTACCACCACACCCCTGTTCCATGCTTCCGGCGTTTTCTCTTCGAGCAAGACGGAATTAAACAGCCTCTGAAGGACTTTAAGTACTGGCGTTCCGCCCGCTTTCAGAAGCTCTACGGTAATTCCGTCTTCGCCCGGCGCTTTGTAATTTTTGAGTTGTTTGAGAGCCATCCTAATCTCGTACAGGCTGATGTCCGGGATATCTTCAGTGTAGTGTCGGGTTAGCTTGGCTCTTGGGTCTTTTACCAAGTCAACAACAGGTTCAGCTACTGAGGTATACAACTGCCCATAGAACCTCTCTATCTCCCTGAGCACCTCCGACCTATTCGACGTTACGTTTCCGTCCTCCATCTTCAGCTTCGTCAACTGGCTTTGCCCAATAGACGCGTCTCTTGCGAACACTTTAGAGCCCTTGTTCTGTGCTATGGTCTCCTCAATACGCCTTGTATTGAAGGACCGTAAGTCTTGTCGCAAGGACTTCAATATCTGTCCATTGAGCTGCCTATAGGACTTAGCATCATCGGAGGTTTGGAGCGTCATGGAACGTCACTCAGCCATGAGGTTTCGGGTGTAGTTGGATAGTTTTTGAGGTCTATTTTTACGGTGGGGCTTAAAATACTTGGACCCGACCGTATGGACAGTCTCTACCAGCCTGTTGTTGATTTCGTCCACTGATGCGCTGCTGTCTAGCAATTCGAAGCGGTTTGCCAATTCGAGTTGAAAGTTCTCGGGGTTTTGGATATGTGCATTACAAGGTCGGAGCGTAGACTTCATCAGACGCGATCTTTCCATTTTGACATTAATATTTAATGTGCCTCTGACCATTCGGTGATCACTGCCGGTTTTTACCCTGTGGATCACGGAGACATCATTAAATATTTGTCGCTTGGTGCTCATTATGAAGTCTATTTCGTTTTTGGTGGAACCATCAAGGCTCATCCAGGTCCATTTCCTATGAGGCGGCTTCTGGAAGAAAGAGTTCATCATAAAGAGTCCCTCCTTCTCCAGGAATTCGGCCAGCCTCTGACCCCTGGGGTTGCGCTGCCCATATCCAAATTGCCCCACTCTCAACTCATCATCGCCCCGTTTGCCCAGCCGCGCATTGAAGTCACCCATAACCACTGTAAAGTGTGTTTTGGAAGTATGTATGGCTCTACTAATGTCCTCATACATAACTTCGACATCATCATCTGAGTATGTCGAGGTCGGTGCGTAGACCTGTATGACCTTCAGCGAATATCTTTTGGATATTCTGAGTATCAGGTACGCTACCCTGCTCGACACACTAGTGATGGACACAACGTTGTCTATGAGTGACTTGTGGACGATAAATCCGACACCACCTTGGGACTGTTGTTCGCCCTCCCGGTAGTAAAACAAGTTGCCGGATTTTAAGGTTATCGTGTCCTCGCCCTCTCTTCGGACCTCCGATAAACCAACAATATTCCACCGCAACTTGTTTATCTCTTCTTCCAGCTCAACAAGCTTCTCATCTGTCCTCAAAGTGCGTGCGTTGTATGTCACCAGGGCCAATTTTCTTTTTTGGTGGTAGCCGAATCTCTGCCGGAGATTCTTAGCACCCCTTGTCCTGTCGTTACCATGGCTGCTACCGTGGCCAGGACGATCAGGACCGCCGGGGACTAGGGGCCTGGTTTTCTTCTTTTCTTCCATAATAGTGATTGGGGGGATTTGCCATACTCGCCACGCTTGGCAGGCGGGTTGGCGAGCGCAGTTTTTGATCGCAGAAGTGTTAAGACAACGCTGCTGCCCATTCCCTAGTTTTCCCTTAGTCGCCTTGTACGACACCCGATGGGATGAGATGGGTTGGTCCTATTCTAAGCCGGGAACCACGCGGCAATTAGTCAGTTTATAATTAAGTTGATTCGTGACTTTTATTTTATGATTAAAAAATCAGTCCTTAGTCCTATCAATTTAAATACAAACTTTTTCTTCTTGGTAGGTGGATTAATGTAAAACAAGACGGGTATACTTCTTAAAAAAATAAAAAAAATTGCAAGATGCGAAATATAAGGGTTTGTGCCTTTTTTTTGAAAAATATTATCTCCACGCAGTAAAATTCCTGTGTTGCAGTTGCGTTTACAAACATTAAATTCACATGCCCAGACGAAAACAAATAATTGTGGATCACACAAAGATTTGTCCTGTGCGGGGTTCGTACCCGTGACTACTCGATCCAGTGGGCGGAATGGCTTAGCTTAGCTATAGCTTATAACTACTGGACCAATCCGTGCGGCAACCTTAAACATATTTACTATAAGCCACATTAACAGTATACACATTATCTTATCCGGTGAAGCTGTAAAAGCCCCGCGACCAACAGCGTAGATCATTCTCACACACAAAAAAAGTATACACATTATAATATTAATTAGAGTTTAAAGCTAAGAATGTATTGCAACTGATGTACACGTACTTACATATGACAGGTGTGTCCATTTTCGCTAATTCTGTTTGTGCTATAGCGACTGTGGGCGTAAAAATTGTAAAATAAAAATCTTTTATAAAAAAAGGTAAACCGACTTCAAAAACCAAAAAAATAAATATTTGAAGTCGGTGCTGGTTGGTGCAGTCGGTTACTTGGCACCGACTTAAATATTTTTTTTTTTAAGTCGGTTTACCTTTTTTATAAAAGATTTTTATTTTACAATTTTAAGTGACTAGTGAATTATCAGTCCAGGGTCCAATGTCAATAAAATTAATATGGGACCACCTTGGAGATATACTGAACCCAATGCAAAAAATATCAAAATCGGTCCACAATTGACGGAAATATCGCTGAAAATAAATAAAAAAAAAAAAAGCATACAACAACCTCCTCCTTTTTGAAATCGGTTAAAAACAAGGCTTGTCCGCTGAAGCTGTAAAGGCGCCGCGGCCAAGATCATTCACACACAAGGGGCAAAGCTTGTCGTAAGGCTACCTCTCTCCTTCTACGTACTCCTCTTCATATTTCCAGCCTTTATGATGGCTCTTTTACTGTACGTGCGATAAAACTATGGAACTCCCTTCCACATTCCATACGCGAGACGCTGTACTCTAGATGTCTTTAGAGGAAGAGTTAAAGAGCATTTCCTTTAGAGTTGATACAAATTCTATTATATTCTTTATATTATGATTATTTATACTTATAGGTATTAGTAATAAGGCCGCCAATTGTGCTACCATTTGTATGTCTATCTATCTATCTATCTATAACCTCACGCCAGATCCCTTGCAGGGTAGGCAGAGAGTACAGAGCTCCAACAGGTTCTTTCCTTACATACCTCTCTGGCTTCCTCGACTCTCATAGTTCGTCTCATACACGCTCGCCGGTTACGGAGACTCTTGACTTTTCCATCAGATAAGACTCGGTTTATTTGGTCGTGGTAAGATAGTCTAGGTCTTCCCCGGTACCTGCATCATTCCACTTTCACATTGTATATCTGTTTTGTCATTCTTTCCTCTGGCATTCTTTCTATATGCCCGAACCAACGGAGCATGCCCTTTCTCATCTTTACACCGATACTATCTTTCATACCTACTCGCTGTCTTACTATGCTGTTGCTAATGCGGTCGGTCAGCTTCACTCCGCACATCTTCCGCAGAGCTCGCATTTCTACCGCATTTATCCTACTTTCATTCTCCTTCTTACATACCCAGCTCTCGCTACCATATAACAGCATTGGGACAAGAACTCCGTTATGTATGGCCAGCTGCGCCTTATGGCTTAAGTGGCGGCTCCCGAGTAGCTTTCCCATCGCACCATTCACTCTGTTCCCTGCACTCACTCTTCTCTCTATGTCAGCGGTGTATTTCCCATCCGTACTGAAGGCGCATCCAAGATATACAAACTCATTCACTTGCTCCAGCACATCGTTACCAACCACAATCCTTACATTCGTTCTGGTTTCTTCCCTTTCAAAAACCATAATCTTGGTTTTCTTCACATTCAAGTGTAAGCCATTGTATGTGTATATTTTATCTTCTTTGTATGTGTATATTTTATTTTCTTTGTTTGTTGTTCTTGCTTATGTTGGTGTACAATAAAGTGTATTCTATTCTATTCTATATATATACATGTATTATTTATTCATGTTTTGTTTTATATATGTAATATTAGTATTATTTATGTATGCAGAAATTTTGATATGTGTTTTCATACTCATCCTTTTTCCTTTTGGAATTATCGAATAGTTGTACAATTGCCTTCACTTAGAACAAATATTCTCCATGCAACCAAAGTTAACTGGTAGACAACTCAAATTGAGTCAAGTTCGCCTATGTACATCATGTGTAAATTTACTTACAATTTTTGTTTTTATGTACAATAAAGAATAAAGTAAATAAATAAATAAAGTAAAAAATATTAATTTTTTTCCCTTTTTACACGAAATAGCTTTCCGTCGTAACAATATGTTAACTTCTTATTACGCTTTTTGAGATCATTTTACTGAAGTCTTATTGTCAGCGTGCTTAGACTACTTAGCTTCTACGAATTTTCCATCAGTACATACGGCCGTGAAGATAATACTTGGCAGAAAAATATTTACTAATGACTTGTTACCACAGGAATCGTATTAATATATTACGATTTCTGTGAATGCTAATTAATGAGTACCCAAATTTCAAGAAGGCGTTAACATTAACGCTAACGCAGATGAAGCAGGACCATAATAAAATTAAGCTAATTGAAAAACAACAATTCGCATTGTATATGAAACATACACAACGCGACGCTCACACTGAATGATTTCGTAATTCAACCTTACGTACCACGATTTAATATTCACATTTAAATGTTTTACTTCGAGTCGAGTTCATAGGCACGATCTGCGTCGGCCCTATATCATGGTAAGGGACAAAATGACGACAAGCTCGCCCTTGACGTCATCTACAACCCATACCTGTGATGAATCATACATACGATAGCTATGATATCTACGTTTAATAGATAATGGATATTTCCATTTATTGATTAATTACGTAAGTATATTAGCGTTGTTATGGGAATCAAATACTTTTTCATTAGTAGAAATAGCTGTATTAGAGGATCATTATGGATACCAAGCAATTGGTGTAGACGAAACCGAAACTGCGGTGGTTTGAAACCTTTAGGAATACTGTTCACCCAAACACCTACATTCTATCATCAATATCATCATTATCTCAAAAGAAATGAGATAGATACGAGGGAGCCTATAACGGAACTACTTCCTCAGGAACTGTATTATTTCTTTTGTCGCTCCTCTAAACATACACAGAGAGGGCAAGAAAGTAGCACCATCCTATAATTACATGAGTCCACATTACCATATAGAAAGATTGCCATCCATCATACCATTCTGGTATCATTTTTGCTGAAATATCGCTTTGGATCAATCCTGCAATATTTTCTATTCAAACTTAGTAACTATTATTTTAACTATTAAACTAGGACTCGCTAGCTGCGCCCTCTGGATCAATCGAGGTTCGATCGCCGTACGGGACCAATGTTTGTTGCCCACAAATATTTGTTTCGATTTTGGTGATAATGTGAGTTTTATATTCCTAGGGAAATACCATATATTTTCTTAAAAACCCTAGACGAGATTTTGTTTATTTTTCAATCCATTCAATAGGTAGGTACATATTAAGCTAGTTATGTAATCCGTGGAAGCACCCCTGCTGAAGGGGTGCGGACGAAGCGTTAAACCGCCTACTCACTGTCTGCAGCCCACGCTTTATAAATTCTTTAAAACAAGTATCGGCTTTATGCCTGGTTCATTTTGAACTTCAATTTTATTTAGTAAAAGTGTCTGCTTCAAGATTATGAGGAAATCTCAAGGCGGAGAGCATCACAATCATTTACATTTTATACTGAAAAGTGAAATTGTAAAAAGGTTTATCTGTATATTAATTGTAGTAATAATATATCGTAATAAGTCGCACAGCGGGCTATGGAGCGAGCTATGCTCGGCGTCTCTTTGAAGGATAATATTCGTAACGAGGTAATCCGACAAAGAACCAAAGTTACCGACATAGCTCGCAGACTCAGTAAGCTAAAGTGGCAATGGGCTGGTCACATCTGCAGAAGGACCGACGGCCGTTGGAGCAAGCGTGTCCTAGAGTGGAGACCGCGACTTGGTAAGCGTAAGGTAGGACGGCCCCCAGCTAGATGGACCGACGACCTCAAAAAGGTCGCTGGGACAGACTGGATGCGGAAGGCGGAGGACCGTGTGCAATGGCGCGTGTTAGGAGAGGCCTATGTCCAGCAGTGGACTACGATAGGCTGATTGATTGATTGATTGATGAATAATATATTGGTTTCAACTACTTAGAGTAATCCTGTATTACGCACCGAGTAATGTCTAAGCAAATAATAATATTAATAACCGCTATTATAACCACCTGCCGCATTGCGCGGAAGTTTTTACAAATAGAGAAAGACACCAACGAGACTGACGGACAGGCTGTCTTAAACACACAAATATTCTACATATCATTTAATTGGCTTTGCCCGTAAATGGCATGAATATACCAGCGCAAGCTGAGGAAAACAACCAAGTAAATAATAATAATAAATGCTTCATTAACTCACCACAGAGATAACAAGTAGTTACATTAGTTTTACATAAAAGTTTTGGGTACCTGGTGCCTAAACTAGGTGAGAACCTGTATTTTAGGCCAACAGGCCTCCACCCCTCGAACAGTGTTATACTATGTGGTAGGTACTCAAAAAAGTACGAAATAAAACAAAAAACAGCCCAAAACGGAAGACTAAACATAAAACAAAATATAATCAGCCTGTAATGAGAAACAAAAACATAGTAGACGTATTCTGTATGTGAATATGTGCATGTGTGTGTGTTTGTATGTGCATATATTTGTGTGAGAGTTTACACTTCGGCAATAATCAGGTTTACGGTTTGTTCATAGTTCAATTTATGTAGCCATGCAGCCAATTTCTTTTTACAACAGTATCTAGTGAGCGGGAAAATGGCTAGTTTTCTAAATTAATGCCTGTTCGTTGATTTTTCTCTATAATCAGGTTTCATGCAAAAATAGTGATCAGACTTTAATGAATACTTGGATGGCATATAGTCTTTTTTTTTATCCATAGCCTCACACTAGGATTTATTCCTGTGTCGTGAGTGCGTTTACAAAACTTGAAAATCAACATACACAAATATCCACACCGGAACAAATAATTGTGGATCACACAGAGATTTGTCCCGTGCGGGAATCGAACCCGCGACTATTAGACACAGTGGGCGGAGCGGCTTAAGCTCTTAACCACTGCGCTAATTCGTCCGTCAAATAATAAAATAATAACTTAGATTTTCGGATATGTTTGGTCACAATCAATTAAGCATATAGAGCTACGGTTTGACACATTATGAGCGTACCGACCTACGCACTAGTTATAGGTCAAGCTATTCAAGCTAAGTCATAAAGGCTGCGAGTTAATTATCTCCTTGAGCATGTTTCAATAAGTAACTTTGCAGCATGATATGGATATCCATAAGCAACATAAATTTTAACAAATACAAAATCGTTTACGTTTTTGTTCGTCTTCAAAAAGAACATCTAACGTACATAGATATTTATGGATACATTATCATCCATAATCCCCTTTGAAACTTAATTGCTTTCATCTTGTTTTCAAACTGATTTTTTCTCGTTGCAGCCAATAAGCCGTATGCCCTTCGACGACCTGCAGACGTTCTGAGAACGAAATGTCATACAGATTATCGACTCACTGTGACCCTAAGTTGCGTGTGAGGAATGTTAAATAATTAGGTAATAAAGCTTTGTTTAAATAATTATCTAAGTATTTAATAAACAATGATTTTTAGTTACATAATATCGTTTTTTTTAAACTAATGTGGTCCCATGTCAGACGACGGCCATGCTGTTCTCGTGTGATCAGAATAATCACGAAATAATCTTTGTGCTGTGGGAGTAATGATCGAAATGACGTATTGTCAGTGCAGGAAACACATTCAACACATTCTGAATAAATTTCATGTTTCTTTGGGGTCAAAATCCGCGATACTGATAGCATCGGCGCACAGCAAGATGAATTTTTTGGACGGTTGATGCCGCGAAGCACGATACAATATTGACGAAATCACTAATTCTGTTGTCCCCAGTACCGTCGCAAAAACAATTTTATTGAATGAATTAGAATCAATACCAGGTGTTGTACGGTAATTGCATACCTGTACTACCTCGTAAAGGATCTGGCATGATGATATAGATAGATAAAAAATATTTTTACTTACACCCGTATCTATAGATATTTAATTAGTCTTAAGAATGTACTTAGCCGAGTAAAGTTATGTGTTTAAATACCTATAATTTGCTAAGCAAGCTAACTTGTGACATTTCTTACTTTTGACACTTTCTCAACTATAGATGTACTAAGTAATTACTTGAGTAAAAGTAACTACTTAGACAAGTTTATAGATCCGGGTGTAAGTGTGGTTTCGGTCTTATTAGAGAAGCGTTACTGCTTCTTGCTGCTATTGCCCTAGACTAATCAAAAAAATTAAATAGAATATGTATCATTCAAAATCAAGTGAATAACCTTCATTATTCCTATCCGCAATTTATTTACTTGGCCTGTATATAGAAAACCATAAAATGTTTCCCATCATAATATTACTTATATCGTATACGCAGATTAGCCCAGTTTTTGTCCGTCGTAGTATTAAAAGCTTTCAAATAAATTAAATAACGTTTCAGGCGTGCCTGTGATGGTATGGAGTGTTTCGATATTGACGTAGAGATAGCGAGGGACTAGAATTGACCTTTTTTTTAATTTCACCCGGTAAAAAACTTGCAGAGCTACCCAGTCCTCTATGGAGGAGATTGTGACCTCCTTCAGATTAGCGGTGCGGTTCCCGTATCTCAAAAGGAACATACAATAAAAATCATTAAAAAAAAACCGGCTTCAAAAAGCAAAAAATAAATATTTGAAGTCGGTACCGGTTAACTTCAAATATTTATTTTTTTCTTTTTGAGGTCGGCTCTATTTTATTTTAAAAAGATTTTTATTTTACAATTTTAAGTGGCAAGTGTTTTATTTACTAATATTTATATACCTATATTATATTATTTTGCTGAGTTGTACAGCAAGGTACCTACAGGATTGATATAATAACGGAATCTATACATTCGTGCTGTTCGCCGTTAAGGAGTCCCCTGATGTATCTTCCAAGTCCAACGTTCAATACCGATTTCATTAAAAAGGGACCACCTCGAAACTATATTAAACCCAACGCAAAAAGAATAATCAAAATCAGTTCATAAATAAAGACGTTATATAAAACACAGTTTTTGAAATCGGTTAATATTCTGATTAGTTCTATGGCAGAGTACCTATAGGATTGACGTAATACCCATAATATCTCAATCTACGCATTCATATTGTTAGTCGTTAAGGAGTTCCGTGGTGTATCTTCCAAGTCCAAGGTCCAATTCCGATGAAAATAAAATGGGACCACCTTGGAGCTTTACTAAACCCAATGCAAAAAAAAATCATCAAAATTGATTCATAATTGGCGGGATGATCTCGTAACATACATCCAAAAAAAAACATACAGTAGAATTGAGAACCTTCTCTTTTTTAGAAGTCGGTTAAAAATTAATATATCTTCAATATGGATGTATCTCGCTGAGATTCACGTGTTGTACACTGACCTTTGACAACCTTCCATGGGGACATGGGTCCAATGCGTATAGGCTCTTTGCAAGTTAAGTTATGTAAGATACCTGCTAAAATCAGCATTATTATTTTTAACTATCATAAAAAGTTCTTCATAACTTTATGAGAAGATCAGAATTAGATAATTTAGAGATGAGGAAGTGTTTCAGGCATTACTTAAATATGCGTATTCATGAGCTTTAATGAACCGTTGACCTGGTGAAGGTCGCGGACAAAACCTGGATGCGTAAAGTTCAAAGCAGGTCGTCGAAACGATCTTCAGCGACGCCTTGTTTTTGCAGTGGACGAGTGAGCTTATCTTAAGCTGATTAATTTTACCCATTCCATGGTAACATAAAATACCTATAAATTATAACAACGAATAAAGAGGTTTGTAAGAAAAGATCCTATTAGAACTTTGTACTGTCTGCTAACCCTACAAGGGTCTGGTGTGATATAAAATAGAATAATGATGTGTTGTATGTTCACTACGACAAACAATGATTCAGTATAGTTATATAAAAGAAAGAAATAATGAAAAATTATATAAGAAGAAAGAATTAATGCTCATCATATGCCTACTGTCCTAAAACCCCGTTATACGTTTTATCCATGGGAGTAATACCTGTGGTAATACTTCCTTGCCCCAAACAGAGAATTAAGTACCGCCATCTAGCGGGCTACACTTATGCTTTGAAAAAAAAAGATTTTTCAATAACTTAGTAGTCTCATAATCAATGTCAATCGTAAAAAAACGTGAAGGTATTTTGACAAATTTTGCATATTATAGTTATTACAAGTAAATATCGCGAAGAATTTGTCCACTTCTACGTATTTCAAGGTCTGCATTGTAATATAGGGAAATAATCAATTAGAGCGTTATTATTGGTTAACAGAAATGATAAGAAAGGACCGATAAGCTCCGCTGGTTGTTATAGATCCGAAGGCTATGTTTTAATTTAATAAATGGAGTTACTTAACTGTGAAGAATTTGTTACTTTATTTATTTATGAAACCAACGTAAAAAAAGACAAAAACAAACAAAGTAAGCGTGGAAGTATATAAGGTACCTTTAACTAAAAGAAACATACATTATTATATACAACATGTCATTTAAATAACGTAAGACTTAGATACCCCAATTAGCCCTGCAGGTTTTTTACAAAAGACGATGTTGTAGTTTTGAAGAGGTGATTACCATTTTCTTAAGAATTCAGATATCCCAATTAACTATAAACTAGGCATATTGAAGAGTTTTAATTATTGTTGAACATATATATATATATATATATATATATATATATATATATATATATATATATATATATATATATATATATATATATATATATATATATATATATATATATCCATCCATCTATCCACATCACCACCACGTTACGTATAGATGTTTCGAGAGTTACATTATTTAACAAAGGTATTTATTAATAAAGACTTAGTCCAAACCACATAAATATACTAAATATAGCAAGATATTAAATTCTCAAATGACAACTAATTAAATGCCGCATTGTAAAAATAACAAGTTGTAAATTGATGTAGTATTAAAATTTCAGGCATTATTTTCAGTACAAAAGTGACGACTGCTTTGTTGCTGTAGTTATTCTGATTTGTGTATTTTTTTAAATGTCGTCGTTACAAGCTGCCTAGGTCGTCGTCATCTGAGCGATGGCATGTTAACATGAAAAAATTGACGTTGGCGTAACGCTAGCGAGTATCAATGCTGTCAAGTTTATGTTTAATCCGTAAGTTCTTAGCGTGATACGGATGGCATATAAACTCGATAGCGTCACGGTAACGTCAATCTTTTCATGCTAAGCCTTTAGGAGATACACACATAATTTGTGTTGGTGATATACGTGGTAAATGGGCGCTAGATATTTTAAAACAATTCCTAGATCGATAAACGTGCAGGACGAATGTCGAATGATGCCTTTAAATATGTCATCATCATCAGCCCAAATCAGTCCACTGCTGGACATAGGCCTCTTCCAATGTGCGCCACAGAGCCCGATCCTCGGCTTTATGCATCCAGTTCCTGCCGGCTATCCGACGTATGTCGTCACTCCATCTCGCGGGGGCGCGTCCCACACTGCACCTGCCAGTTCGTGGTCTCCACTCCAAAACGCGTCTGCTCCAACGATTGTCCGTTCTGCGGCAAATGTGATCAGCCCATTGCCACTTTAGCTTGCTGATTTTCAGAGCTATGTCGGTGACTTTGGTTCTATGCCGGATAGTATGCTGATTCTATCTAGCATAGAAACTCCAAGCATAGCCCTCTCTATAGCTCGCTGAGCGACTCTTAGCTTACGGACCAGTCCCATCGTGAGAGTCCACGTCTCAGCTCCATAGGTCATAACCGGCAAGACGCACTGGTCGAAGACTTTCGTCTTTAGATTTTGCGGGATGGGTGCCGAGAAGACATGACGGAGCTTCCGAAATGCTGCCCAGCCCAACTGAATCCTCCTATCGGCCTCCTTCTCGAAGTTGTTTCTCCCTAGCTGCAACGTCTGCCCAAGGTATACATACTCCTGTACAACTTCGAGAGTAGCTCCTTCGACAATGACCGGTCTCGGAGTCACATATATATTCCACAAATATATTATGTTTTAAGGTTAAGGTTTGACGTAAAACTATATAAAATAGAGGCGCTCGTAGCGCTGTGCGACCGCGGTATTCTTACCGATCACCAAGGTTAAGCAGCGTTCGACTCGGTCGACCTGAGATGGGTGACCGTTTGTGGCATTTTCATATTCGAGCGTCTCCATGCTTCGGAAGGCACGTTAAGCGGCACTTAAAGGCGGCTTCATAAGTTCCAACAGCAGGTGGCCACAAACCTGCCTCCACCAATCCGCACTGGGTCCGCGTGGTGGAGTATGACCTAATCTCTCTCACCTCGATTTGTGAGAGAAGGCCTTTGCCCAACAGTGGGTAGTATAGGCTGATATCATTATTATTACATAAAATAAAATACTAACCCACTGAGTTTCTCGCCGGATCTTCTCAGTGTGCAGCCACTTTCCGATAGACAACAGTGTAAAATATTACGTTTGTAAGTGTTTCCTTCTGGCCATTTTAACTATAGTTATTAGCCTTGGTTTAGTAATCGCGAACTTAAAAGTATGCAAGAGTATGCTTTATTTTTGACCTCTTAAGAGCAACCAGTACACTGGTATATATCAAATAATTTGACAATATCAAACCAAAACATTCACAACATCCACCTAATGATACTTCTCAGGAAAATATCAACTAAACATAGCTTTTAATTATGAGCTAAGTACATCGTAGCCCCGAACCTGCAATAATAACATCGAAACAGTATCCCGGTCGAATACGTGACCTGCAATCTTATGTCGGTATAACACAATGTTTTTGAGGCGGTAAGGGCGTTTTTTCATTTGACAACATCAGGATTGTAGAAGCGGGTTGAAGTTAGTGTAACGTTGTCGAGAAAGCAGTTCCGTGTATCGTTATTTAGTAAATTTAGCGTGTGTGAAAAGGATGGCATATCAACTCGTTTGCGTTACGCGAACGTCAATCTCTTCGTACAAGGCCCTCTGGTATATATAAGCGACATACAGTATTTTGTCGGGTATTTGTATAAAGTAAAAAAAAGATACATTACCTGCGTTGTTATGCTAAATATGGAAAGCTAATTCTATTATTATAATCACTTCTCCTGCCACCACTCCATCTATCTATATCATCTTGCCAGACCCTTTGCGGAATAGGTAGAGAGTACAGAGTTTCAACAGGTTCTTCCTTACAGACCTCTCCGGCTTATAACAAGAATGTTTTGTAACCGCACACATAACGAGTTCTTATATAAAATATCATACATATGATAAAGCAAGTAATCTTGTGTATTTATTCGCTTGTAAATATCCTGAAAATGCGACTGGGGGTTGATGGAATCGGGACAAAAGGACGCGGCTCAACAAAATTTATAAGAGACAGATACGAGGTCAAATAACTAGGCGGTTGAGATAAGGTTTTTCAAGTTCATTATGGGTACTGCTGCGAAACATTTCAAGGAGCTTCGCTATTGTATAAGAAAAAAAGAAATACACATTCGACCTTAATATTTGATTTATAAAAAAATGCTATTTTAAAAAGCTTGCTTTAAAAAGGTAACAAAAATAAGGTGCTAAATTTGTAAAATAAGTAGAGATACACACATAATTCGACCTTATTATTTGTTCATATTATTTTATATTTAAATATAGGTAAGTAACTTAGGTGTATGATCAACCTTCGCTTTTGAAAAGGTAACGCAGATTTGGTGATCAATTCTTTTTTCTTTTCTTTTCTTTTTTTTTATTTTAAAAACATAGCCCCACACTAGGATTTATTCCTGTGTCGTGGGTGCGTTTACAAACATGAAAATTCACATACACAAATACCCAGACCAGAACAAACGATTGCGGATCACACAAAGGTTTGTCTCGTGCGGGAATCGAACCCGCGACTATTAGAGACAGTGGGCGGAGCGGCTTAATTAATTCGCAGGTACTGCGTGATTTTTCTTTGTTATGCGAATTTTACGCATGAAAGAGAAAAAACATATACTCATTTGTACAACATATTAATATTATAACGTGCTCTGTCTTAAACGAAATTCCGCTTGAATTTATCACACGATATAAAAAAGGCGACTAGCCTATTAGTCAGTGGGAAGTACAAACAAAAACCACAGAAACCCATTTAATTACAAACTTAATGGAAACGCAAAAGCAATCCGTAACAAACACCATCACCATTAGAATACCATTTTAACGACGGAGGTATGGAACCATAAAAAATCTGCGTGACTAAAGGTCAAATGCGAGTAGCAACGGTGGTTGCCACTATGACCCAAATATACTGCGAACATCGTACCAATTCAATTCAATCCAATTACGCCGCATATATGTGTATTATGTGGTACACACGTGCGGGCATGCACGTAAGGGCGCGATCATATTATAAGACGGGGTAGGCGCTGAACAAAGTATCGGAGCAAAAGTACAGGAATTGTTTTGTATACTATACACAATTTCTACAGTATAAAATTTAATTCAAAAACATAGTACAAACTGCAGTTTGCACTATTTACTAATACAGAATAATCTTTTAGACACTGATTATTTTTTCTATCTATCTCTATATCCTCACGCCAGATCCCTTGCGGGGTAAGCAGAGAGTACGGAGTTCCAACAGGTTTGTTCCTTACATACTCTGTCTTCCTGCACTCCCATAGTTCGTCTCATACACGCTCGCCGGTAACAGAGACTATTGACTTGTCCTTCAGATAAGACTCGACCTATTTGGTCATGGTAAGATAGTCTAGGTTTTCCCCGGTACCTAAATCCTTCCACTTCCGCATTGTTATTACTTCTAAATGATTAACTCTTATTCATATTTCATGGGGTGGATTGGCCAAATTGCGAAATCATGTCAATAGGTATAGGTGAACCTATTGATGTAAACTTAGTTTGAACTGAAATACATCACCACGTCTCAAAATTTTCAATAGAATTTTGATGTCATGACACATTAGTGGCTTAATTGCGAAATTATGTCAATAGGTATAGGTGAACCTACTGATATAAACTTAGTTTGAACTGAAATACATCACCACGTCTCAAAATTTTCAATAGAATTTTGATGTCATGACACATTAGTGGCTTAATTGCGAAATTATGTCAATAGCTATAGGTGAACCTATTGATGTATCCTTTGTTTGAACTGAAATACATCACCACGTCTCAAAATTTTCAATAGAATTTTGATGTCATAACACATTAGTGGCTTAATTGCGAAATTATGTCAATAGGTATAGGTGAACCTATTGATGTAAACTTAGTTTGAACTGAAATACATCACCACGTCTCAAAATTTTCAATAGAATTTTGATGTCATGACACATTAGTGGCTTAATTGCGAAATTATGTCAATAGGTATAGGTGAACCTATTGATATAAACTTAGTTTGAACTGAAATACATAACCACGTCTCAAAATTTTCAATAGAATTTTGATGTCATGACACCGAACTATTAAATTAGAATCAAAATATTGCAATAAAACGTAAATACTAACGTAATAAAATAATACGTTTTTCTATGTTCTAAATATTAACAGATATTCAATTTTACATCACTTATTTTTTCAAAGGCACTGTCACTAGTCATATTGTAATATTGATTGCATATCGTACTGGAATACCGTATAGTAATGTGACCAAACCTTTAAACCACTTTCGCGATATTGTGAGAAATAATTAATCAAAGATGAAAGGTTTTGTAAACGACGTTGATTCAGTCATATAAGTATGTGAGTAATTTAAAAACCGTTTACCAATAATTAATTGAAAAAATTTACTGTCAACCTTTTTAAATATTTATGCTTTCTTTGAATGGAGTGATATTTGACCACTTTGTTTAATAAAAAGGACAATTTGACAAATTGACAATGAAATTATTTATACAGAACTGGTATCATGACGTTAACCAGAAAACTGATTTTGATTATGATTTTGACATATTTATATATTTAATTTAAAACTTTTCTACTTCACCATTATTACAAAATAACTCATTGATTCAATTATTTAACTTTGCAGCGTCATGGATGCATACATACATGAATGATCATTATGTATTCATTTTGGCCTTGTTTTATTATTAATTCATGATTCTTGATACATTGTCGTATTCATAATAATTCATTATATATGTAGTTCAATTTAGTATTTCAAATTGAGTACTAGGTTAATATTTATTGTCATCAATCATGGGTCATAGTAATTATTGAAGGTCATCAACCTTTTCCGTACGCCAAACATTTGTCCTTAACTAATCCTAAACTAGTCTTTGATCAGTGCGTCCTACCTGTCATGACATACGGAGCCGAGACATGGATACTTACGGTGAGACTAGTCCACCAAATGAAAGTTGCTCAGCGGGCTATGGAGAGAGCTATGCTCGGAGTTTCTCTGAAAGATCGAATCCGGAATGAGGTGATCCGACAGAGAACCAAGGTCATCGACATAGCTCGCAGGATCAGCACGCTGAAGTGGCAGTGGGCTGGCCATATTTGCCGAAGGACCGATAACCGCTGGGGTAGACGTGTTCTCGAGCGGAGTCCGCGACTTGGCAAACGTAGTGTGGGACGCCCTGCAGCTAGATGGAGCGATGATATACAGAGGGTGGCGGGCAGCGGTTGGAGGAGAAGAGCCGAAGATCGGGCTGAATGGCGTGCCTTGGGAGAGGCCTATGTCCAGCAGTGGACTGATACGGGCTGATGATGATGATGATGAATCCTAAACAATCTTAACTGATAATCCTTACCTACATAAAATTCTTACAGCAATGACTGTTATGGTAAAGAACATTATAGAAATAGCAATCTTGTACAGTATATTGTAAAACGAGCATGATTTGCACTGTCTATAAATATCCACATATTATGATAGGAAATTCAGAGTTCAGCAACTTTCGCAGACTTTAATAACAAGTCTGAAGGTGAAACACATGGAGGGGTCAACAAACGACGACCCACATACACGCACTTTAATCAAATTATATCAACGTAGACCGAGTTTACGTGTAGACTATTTATCTATCACTATTACTTTAATTATTAGATTGCTCTTTGTAGAGTAATTTAAAAGTATTTTCTACAGTCAAATTCAGAACCTCCTCCTTTTTAGAAGTCGGTTAAAAACAAGTAAAGAACATATGTTTTGTTTTGTTTAACACAATAAGAAATATTCGTGTACCGTGGGTGCGTTTACACACATGAAAATTCACATACACAAATACCCAGACCGGAACAAATAAATGTGGATCACACAAAGGTTCGTATCGTGCGGGAATCGAACCCGCGACTATTAAACACAGTGGGCGGAGCGGCCTAAGCTCTTAACTACTGCCCTGAAACGTCCGTCAAATATTGTCCTATATTTTTTCTTAAATAAGTACGACGGCAGTGAGTACTGATTAATGTTGTGATTCTAAAACTAAGACTAAAATTTCACCTACTAATTGCCTAGGTAGTAATATAGGCACCGCTGAATATGCCCTCTCTTTTAATTTACTACTCTATGAATAAAGCTACTCTATTTTGGCAAATAAAAACTAAGGCTTACCCACAATAAATTTCTTAGTGAACATAAAATGTGTATTATGTAGTATATCCAATATTTTTACCTTTTATGCCGCTCGTAAACCCTTCATCTGACTATATTTTCTATGTATCTATTACATTACTTAAGCAAATAATCATATTACGTCATCACCTTGCTATCTATACTTATATTTCGTGTTTTTTATTTCGTATGTATCCAATTCGTTCACGTGACAATAACAAAAAATGTTTCTACACCTTTAGGTCTCAGGGGTGTTATAGATCACTCGGAACGTCGGAAACTTAAACCTTTAAGCCGAGATAAATCTGAAAAAAAAATGTATTATTTCATAACAATAAATAATAATATGAGCCCTTTTAAGAAACTGTCCCACTGCTGGGCACGGGCCTCCTCTCAAACTGAGAGGGTTTAGGCCATATTCCACCACGCTGGCCTAGTGCGGGTTGGCGAACTTCACATACCTTCAAGAAACTCTTAGGCATGCAGGTTTCCTCACGATGTTTTCCTTCACCGTTAAATCAAGTGATAATTAATTTTTAATACGCACATGCTTTCGAAAAGACAGAGGTGCGTGCCTGGGTTTGAACCCGAGACCTTTGACTTTGCAGTCCAACGGTCTAACCACTAGGCTATCACTGCTACAGAAAGATACAGAAAGATTTGATAATTTCATAAGATAGAAAAAACTCAATTAAGTATGATTTCCGTCATCACTGTCTTTCAACCACACGTATTTAATAATCAATGTACACCCAAACTCTTCATTGTAACACTTAATTACCCGCACCAACCTTCGATCTATTCTAAAACTCGGTAAACAAAAAAAATCCTTGACACGGCGCAAAGGTAATCGAAACACGCTTACTATTTCAGCAGTAACGCTAAGTCGCTTACTTCGATCGCTCTGTTCCTAATGCATCTATGACGCGTCATACACTTATGAATCTCACAGATGAGAACTTTAACCTAAGCAAAAATAGTTTTTAATTAAAATAACCTTATTAAAAGTAACCTTTTATAGCAAAAACACAACGAATATATCTTGCTTAGTTGAGAAGTTCCTGTTCTCTTCTTTCCGGCTCCATTATCAGAATGGATACCGTCAGGGTCTAAAGTATTAGTTAGCACGAATCCAACAAGCCCAAACGCGGTGGGGTACTATTGAGTAATTGGGTGGTTTCATTGGCCACCTTTCGGCCTTATCAGACCCTGAACACTATGTGGTTGTGTAGTACTTGCTAATACCAATCTAAAAAGCCTAAACACGTAACGTAACCATCTCGGTTACGTTGTGTATTTTACATGTTTCTATGGCCACCTTCGGACTCCACCATCAGACCAGCTCCATGGTCCCGTAATGTTGCATTGTCATCAAACTTACATACGTATGACAATTTTCTGTTCAATCGGATATCCGCAAGTGCTTGAAAACTGGATCACAAGATTTGAACCGCAAAGATAGACAGACAGACACACATACGAACATTGCAAGTTAAATAAAAGTTAGAAAAAAACATCGTCACGGCTATATTTCATAAGTTACGCTGATAAGGGGGTACTGTGTACACCCACTTTTCGTCGACGATCTTAGATCCTAATGTAATATGGATATTGCCTATTGCCGTTATACCGGACACGATTCCAGACTTCAGTTGATGCTGAAATTTTTTTCATAGAAAACCTTCGCTTTGTCAGATATAGGATTTGGAATAAGGCAGTCAGACCAACGAAGCATAGTAAATAAAATCAAGTTCTTCTATTAAGGTAAGTAATATCTAGTGTCTGAATGATTTTCATACCCTGTAGGGGTTGCATAATTGAATAGCAACACTCTTTATACACAAAAAAAAATACCAAGCAATTTTTTTTGTGTAACTCATAATTGTTTGTTTTGATCTCAATTTTTGTATATGTGGATTTCATTTCGCACACATGACATTGAAATAATTTCCAGAGTGAGACTACGTTTTATAAAAAAAAAAGCTTACGTAGGTAGTAGGACGCTATTCCGGCAACAGATGCACTTCTTATTACATTATTTCGTTAAGATTGTTTAAGATAATAAAATAAAATCGATATATTTCTTTATCTAATCTTCTTTCTTAATTGAAGCATAAATCTTTGAGCGACGGCATAAAAGCTTACAAATTTGATGACATTAAAATGCTTACGGCTTTTAATTTGCATACATTAATTGAAACTTGTGCTATAATTTATAGATGCTTAGAATAATTTATTGTTATGTCTTATGTTTTTTTCTATTATCTATGTCTTTATTTGGCAGTTGCCACATTTAAATATTGTATATTCTGTCTCTTCCTAAAATAAGATGAATCTAACAACACCTTATATGTTTATAATAATATTAGCCCTGTTAAGAAACTGTCCCACCGTTGGGCACGGGCCTCCTCTCAAACTAAGAGGACTTAGGCCATAGTCCAACACGCTGGCCCAGTGTGGCTTGGCCAACTTCACACACCTTCGAGAAACTCTTAGGCATGCAGGTTTCCTCACGATGTTTTCCTTCACCGTTAAAGTAAATGATAGTTAATTTTTCCTTATATGTTAAAATTCATTGATTAATTCACCGTGGCATAGACACATACACTTCAAAAACAACGCCCTTCTATTGAGGCATTCATAACTGATTCCACAGACGTTAGTATACATCATTTAGGTGGTTCGTTCATTATTATGAAAATATTATATTTAAATACAATAATAGGTTAATATTATTCCTATAAGTTCAATATTTTGTGATACAGATGCAATGATACAGGTTAAAATTAAATAATAATTTTATTGTATTCACGCCGCCACGTACTCACGCCGTTCTTGCTGACGATGTAAGGTCCCACTATAATAGAGGGCGCGCCTATTGCCATAATGCTGGTCACGATTCCAGACTTCGCTTTTTTACCGACAATTTTTAGATAGAGAAACATATAACTTTATCTGATAGGTTCTAGGTTTCAGTCCTAAAACCTAGAACCTCGTGATCATCAGCAGCCACAGCAAAAGCAACGATTAATTTAGAACCTTTACGAAATACCCAAACAAAAGAGATAGAATAACATGGCGAAACAACACGGCCATATTACATCTATTTCGTCCGCTGTTACAATTTATTCGCAAGTCTGTGGCAGCTTGCAAGGACGGGTCGGCTTCAAATATTCATACTTAGATCGATATGAGTAGCTAAGGCTATGCGCTTGCTTGGGACTCGAGGTCGAGCCGCACTAATCAAAACGTCATTCCGAACTTATATTGTATTCGATCCTTTATTAGGTGCTGCTAACACCAAATGCTAAAGGTTAACTAGCGAATTGATCTGTATCGAAATGTGAGAGTCGATTGAATGCGGTTTGGCAACTTAGTGGCATTGCAAATAGGATGCGGATTAACGTGATTAGTACGCGTGTACTTGTTTTGTTTACTACTGTTCTTTGAGCGTAAAATGCTAATGACATCACCCACTTATTAATACTACAAGGTCCGGTTTTTATAACATTAGATTATAGTGATTCTCCAAATTATGAAATGTTTTCATGAATTTCTGAACACTTTTCATACTTACTGTCTCGTTGGTCTAGTGTCAAAGCGCATCGCTTTGTGAGCACGAAGTCCTGGGTTCAAATCCTAGGTCGAACAAATGTAGTTTTTCTAACGAAAACTTCCCAGTATGAGTCCGGAGTCTGGAATTCACAATTCCAGACTCCGGACGGATGTTAGTTCCCACCTAATATCGTCGGCAGAATGTGGGTGCACTCAGTACACCTCTGCCACCCCCACTTGGGGAATATGGGCGAGACGGTGTATTATTATTATTTTCATACTTTCTTCTTCTTAATAATACCGACCGACTTACCAAAGTCTTTATGACTGGATTTGTGTTAGACGCATCCAGCTTTCACGTGCGCCCTTAAGAGTTCGTCGGTCCACCTTTTAGTGGACTAGGAGCCTGCCATCTCGATTTCTTTCAGTACGTGGACTTACATACGTACAATATAATTATACATCAGTAACGATAGAACTACACACGAAACATAGCATACTTGCACTGTAAGCATTTAGGAGAAAGGATGAGAGAAAGGATACGTCTTCATGAATTAAACGATGTTCACCCTGCGCCGGCGAATGTTAGTTAAGTCCGCCCACTACTTTAGTCTGTAGCTGTAATGCGTGGAGTAGAAAGAGGATTTAAAGTTTTGACATTTCCCATTATTAACATATAAACATACCACTTTTAACGAATTTCTTGCGGTGTGCAGACGTTAGGTCACTAATATTGTGTTTCAAATTTTATATGCAAAGGTCATAAAGCAATATCATTATGTTCTACCCACATAGCTCACTAGCAAATCGCTGGGCACCACTAACGAGACCGTAGGTGTTTTACCCTCGAGAGTTTATTTACGAGTGGGCGTTTTCAAGAAAACTGATGCAAATGCCTTGAATTTTCGATTTATTTTTATCTGTAAGATTCTTCATAATTTAATAGTCGTCGTTTATTTGCTTACCGACACGGCTATAATGCTTGTCATACATACAGCAAAGCAGAAAACAGGTAAAAACAAAAAGATAAACAATTTTTTGTATAACAAGTTGAATGGCTCTCATTGGCCAAGGATATCGTATGAAGAAGAGAGAGAAGAGGAAGACCTGAGTCCAGCAATGCTACACAAAAGTTTAGTATCAAAACTAGAGAAAACACGTACAATTTGCCCTCTTACTATCACTGGTTAGCCGTATATGAAAATGGATTTAGTTTAACCTTTGTCCTGGGTTAATCAGGGACACAACGTCGTGTATGTCGCCTACCTACAAAAGAAAAATCGTGTAATATAGTATTGTTACTAACAGCTATAATTGCATTCACATTGTGATTGACTTTGGTATCCTAGATATCGTAGTCAGTAATAACAATATGATTTAGGTAGGATATAGATTGGTACAGCCACCACTGATAATTATAAAACTTGATGTTATCATGTACACAGGTATGTCATTCGGACTCATCATCTCCGAATGTTTACTAGTATGTCAGATATATAACTCCCACTTCTTTTACATTATAGATTCACGCAAAAACCTTCCAAATATTTTCTACGTTAGGCACCTCAGTAATAATATCAGGAGAACATTAAGCGAGTCTAAGGTAAGCCTCCACTCTGTTGCAGTCGAGACCGTAGGCTGGCGCCTCTCGCTTCCAGAATTAATAACTTTCTCGCCCCCACCGTCGCCCAACCCCTGCTATAGCTTCGACACCCTTACCTCATCCCACTCGATGCGCTACTAACGGCGACGATCTCGATTCTCAAAGATTAAGTGATGGATAAAAACCATGTAAAATGTTTGTCAAAAGCAACTTGAGAAAGACAAAAGTCGTCACACAATGGGTGCATGCAGATAGGCATGGACGTCGGGTTAAGCGTAGAGAGCACAAACAGAGTGATCTTAGCGTGATGCTATCAAATTGATATGCCTTCCTCTACACACTACAAATTTACTAAATAAGGATGAACGGGACAGCACGCTTTTTCGGCAACGTTACGATAATGTCAAAAAGTTTATGCTTAGCCCTTAAGAAACCCTGGCGTGACAGCTGATATTACATGTCGGTTTAGAAAGTAATGGGGCAGACCTTCCAGCTGTGGGACAATATACGTTAAGAAATATAAATAAACATTTAGTCACTGTAAGACTACACGTATCATTGTTATTGATACAAGTAACAGTAAAGCAGTTTTAGATTGTTTATTGCTTAGTAAGCCATCTTTAAACCATCCAAAAATGCCACCCTACTGGATTTTCCGTAAGAGCAGAATCAATATCTAACAGCAGTAACTAACGATTAATACAGGTTTTTGTTAGATTTAATGAGAATGAAACGGTTTTAAGAAGACAATCCGTAGTTTGTTTAGCCAATATCTGGTTATATGGCTAACTGTTATATCGTTACCCAACCGCTCTCATAGGTTAAATATCATCATCTCCATAAATACTTAATAGGAAAAATTATAGCTTGATCTCATGATAAACACAAAATTCAATCCCATAACCCTCCAGTGATGTACTAACATATAAAAGTAGATAATAAGCATGTTAAGTTAACGCGTCTTACACAAACGTTCAGTATTATTTTAGGACCTCTAATCTTTTGCAACAATAGTATTTATCTATTTCGAATCGAGAACAGAAAGTATCTAGCGGGGTACTCTATCCCTCTCTCGCGGCCGGAAAGCCTTCGGAAGTTTCAGGAGTGTTTCGGTTTGCCTCTTTGACTCTGTTTGGGTGTGTAATGATTTGGCGCGCGTGTAATTTGCTGAAAAAATGTCGCCGTCTTTCAGCCAAGACTTGTTACATCATGTTCATGAACCATCCCATGTTTTGATTATTGCTATTATTGCGAGCTCGTCGCGTTATTACGGACGGAATTATGTGAGCGTATTACCATCGTGTGGGTAGCTTTATAACTTCTAGTTTATTATATTCGTGTTTTATGGGGTATACTACGTTTTTGTTTGCGGAATGGATGCCTTTATTATTTTGATGGGAATTATTAGAATTAATAACACAAAAATAGGCATCATGGGAATAGAACACTGAGGAACATTACATAAATCTTGCTAAAGTTGTAGTTCTGCCTTGATAGAGTTGAATACAAATATACTGGGTACAAAGTAGGTGAAGTTATGTTGCCGAAGGGGAAGAGATGAAAGACCGTAACCAAGGATATGTAAAAATAATAAAAATATGTAAAAGGTGGAATAGTGATGAATACGAGTGTTATATTGTACTTTGCGTACGATTTATAGACAACACAATACTCGACACCCAAATGGTAAATAATAACATAAATAATCTATCTATTTATATCATCACGCCCGATCCCTTGCGGGGTTTCCGTAAGGGATCTGGCATGATGGTATAGATATATAGTTTATTATTTATATGGGAACTCTTTTCTCTCTCATGTTAATTTAATTTAGACTCACCTGATACTACATTGTTCTCCCATACCCCACAACAAAATGTAGATGGAAAAATTGTAGAAATACTATTGTAAAAGAGTAACCGTGGAGTTTCTTGCCCTTCTTCTCCACAGGAATGACATTCCGAAGTGGTGGTAGAGTCTTTGTTACTATTTTGACGATTCATAAATACTGTAATGGTTTACATGAATAAAAAATATTCTGATTCTGATTCTCTAGGTGGAGACACCTCTTTACCTAGAGAAAACAACTCTCAGCATAAATAATAAATCAAGTATAGATATTGTCTAGGGTAGTAACAACTCGGTAATTTTTCTTTGTCATTCAAATTGACTGCCTTGTTGGCCTAGTGGCGAATAATGTGCTTTGCGATCTCGAGGTACTGGGTTCAAATCCTAGGTCGGACAAATATAGTTTTACTATAGAAAAATTCCCAGTTGATACTGGGAACTCAGGACTGATGTTCGGAGTCTGGATTTGTGCCATCATGGCAATGGGCTCGCCTCGCTACGTGGGACCTAACATCGTCGGCAAAAAGTGGGTGTACACAGTACACCTCTGCCACCCCCGCTTGGAGAATATAGGCGTGGCGGTGTTTATTGGTTTATTTTATTTATTTTTCATTCATTATGTTTATTGATCACCAGTCTGTGAATATAGAGAGAGATAAAATAAAAATATTTAGGTTAACATAGATTTCTTAGTAAATAACAACAACCTTGTCCTTGTAGAAACAACGAAATCTCTCATACGACAATGGATTTGGGTTATTTGTTATCATAAAATAATTTCTGGCTACAATTATTTTAATATTCCTAGTGTAGGAAAATAAAGTTGGTAAATACTTTTACGTAGAAGATATTTTTAGTAATAATCATCGCTTGTAATTTCGACCAAAGAAAAAACCACAAAGTTAAAATATTATATATTACTTATTGAAAATTGTAAAGCATCAAAATCACATAGTTTTTTTTACCATTATATGTAGTTTTTCAGTGGTCAAATAAGAAAGTTGTTGCTCGCTCAAGATTCCACCACCCGCGCGAAATGGCATTCCTATGCAGAAAAAGAGAAAAAAAAAATGTTTAACCTTCAGTTTTACAATTCCTTTTATACAAAGTGTAACACGAAATGACTACACACCGACACCTAAATTATCACTGTACAATTTCAATACAAAAACCAAACTTAAAATTTGAAAAGTGTAAAAATAAAACCTATACATATGTGTGCTAATAAATAAATATGATTTGGAAATGAATTTGGAATCGCCGTATTGCTTTGAATTATTATTTAATTTAGTTAAATACACCGGACTACTAGACTTAATTAATACGTAACAATAACATGATATGTCTAAAACAGCTTGGGCTAATAATATTTACAAATTGGGACCCAAAAAAACTATAAACGATTCGCTGCAGGCCCAAATGGAGATGGCGAGAGGAGTTCTGCTACTTACTGAAAGACTGGTGTTTAAGAGGGGAAAGCAGAACCAAATGAAAACAATGTAAGCCACTCCCCAATGGTGACTGTAAAAAAAAATTACTGCCTCATCATCATCGTCTTAGCCTATAGATACTCGTCCACTGCTGAACATAGACCTCCCGAATCGCTCTCCAGCGCAACCTGTCCGAAGCCACCTGCATCCAACGACTTCCTGCTATCTTCACAAAATCGTAGGTACATCTGGCAGGCGGCCGTCCCGCGCTGCGCTTGCCAATACGTGGTCTCCACTCTTGAATCTCTCTGCGCCAACGGCCATCCAATCCTCGCGCTATGTGTAGTATAAGTTAATGTCAAGTCAAGTAAGGTATAATCCAGTTAATATATTATTACTAGCAATACCGCAATGACAAAACAAATATACAATGCGAAAGTGGAAGGATGTAGGTACCTGGGAAGACCTAGACTATCTTGCCATGACCAAATAGACCGGGTCTTATCTGAAGGACAAGTCAGGAGTCTCCGTAACCGGCGAGCGTGTATGAGATGAACTATGAGAGTAGAGGA
The DNA here is from genome assembly GCA_905147815.2 of Phalera bucephala. NCBI lineage: Eukaryota > Metazoa > Arthropoda > Insecta > Lepidoptera > Notodontidae > Phalera > Phalera bucephala. The sequence continues at coordinate 17,205,683 of LR990612.1, forward strand.
AGCCAGAGAGGTATGTAAGGAAAGAGCCTGTTGGAACTTTGTACTCTCTGCCTACCCTGCAAGGGATCTGGCGTGATGATATAGATAGATAGATAGAATACTGCAATTCACCTGCATTATTTATTTTAGACCAAAGGTAGCCTATGTCCTTCTTCAGGATGCAATCTATTCTTTGATTTCAGCAGTTTAAGCGTAGATAAACTGTCAGAGTTACTTTTGAATACATAACGCTAGTATGGGTGCTATCGCGCAATATACCTACATATCATCTATATCAGATTGTCTACCTCTTATTTCCATGGCAACACAAGATTCCGTTGTGTAACATCAACGTAAAACTGTGCCCGGGCACTCCGTCCCTACTCCCCCTGCAACTAGGCGCCTTCACCCTAATAAATCTACCCCGAAGGTTCCCGCTTGAGTCCAATATTTTGAAACGGCAGATCAATGATTTCTACATACATATTTTTACAGCAAATTTGTTAAATTTGTCTACATTCACTAAAATTAAATAATGTAATATGTATACCACTTCTCTTAAAAAAATATCATAAATCAGACGCATGCCTTAAATAGTAAATAAAAATTAAAACATTGGAACATGTGTATATACTGGACAGATAGATCTAGAGATCTATCTGCCACTATTATTGTAATAATAATGTTGTCTTGCCGTAGCTTAGGACAAAAAGATTAACGTTAGCGTAACGCTATCGATTAGATATGCCATCCTTGTCATATAATAAATTTAATAAACAACCATGAACGAGACAGCACGCTTACTCGCTTGCGTCTCGCTGTAGTTAATCTTTTCGTGCTCCGTTTGTTTCCCTCTAGATAGATATAGTTCCTTAAGCTCTCAAAGCTCCTTCAGTTTTTTTTGATGTAAGGAGACTTTTACATGTAATATGTATTGCCTCTGAAAACAATTATAATTTGTTGTAAAGGTCCTGGGTTTAAATTCTGTGTCGGTCTAAGTGTTATTGGAGATTATTTTACCAAAAATATCCGGTGTCTGGATTTTTTGCCGATATAATAGATAGTCTAGTTCCTATAATATTGGGGCTAATAATGTTTCGGAAAGTTTTGTGTACATAAAACATTTCTGCCACTCCTTCTTGAGGAATGTAGAATTGCGATTTTTAAGGGTATAGGATTATTATTTTCTTTTTATAGTATATTTTTTTTAATCAAGCTACAATTTACTGTTAGCTAGTTAACCAGTCCTATTTAAGGCAATCTCCTTCTTTGATACTATATCAGTTGAAAATGAAAGGGACTGAGATAGACGGTAGAGTATTTAAAGGCGGCTTAACGTAGCACCCGTAGCATATGTCTGCTCGTAGCTGATGACGCCGTAGTCCTGCTACGAATATCGAAATACTTTTATTTGTCAACAATAAATTTTTAATGAATACAAAGCTTGGGACCTATTTTACCACCCTCGAGTAAAGTGCTGGTTAGTTACTTCTCGATTAGAGTTATTCAGCAATAAAAAATGGTTAGTTTAACAGTCGGATAGGGCTATTCAGAGATGGTGAAACTTATACATAGACTTACTTGCAACTTAAATTGCTGATTAGTCTACTTTCTACTCTATTCGAGCTTGGAAAAAGAAGCCCTTAATCAAGAGTTGGTAATGCTTAGTCGTTGTTGATTTTTGTTTAACCTTTAATTTTTCTTATGTATATTTTAATATTTTAATTATGTATATGGTGGGCTGAAAATTTCGTAGGCTGACACATAGATGGCTACTACTATTAAATCCATATGATTTTAGTTAGCCCTAACCTTCAAAAGAAACATGTATAAATTTGACAGCTGTCGTACTATTAGTTTGTGAGTTATAGCATATAGAGTGAAGCAACTTTTGTTAGTTTAAAAAAATGGATAAAAAGGAATATCGTGTGTTAATAAAGCATTGCTTTTTGGCGAAAAATTGAACCAAGGCTTGGCTTGATAAACGTTATTCGGACTTTGCACCAGGAAAATCAACCGTTGAGAAGTGGTTTGCTAAGTTTAAACGAGGCGAAATGAGCGCCGAGAACGATGCACGCAGTGGACGCCCCAAAAAGGCTGTTACCGACGAAAACATCAAAAAATCCACAAAATAATTTCGGTTAACCGTAAAGTGAAGTTGATTGAGATAGCTGAGACCCTAAATATATCAAAGGAACATGTTGGACACATCAAACTCAAATTCTAACTCAAATAAATATTTGGGTATACAAAAGCTCCGTTTAAAGTGGGTGCCGCACGAGCTCACAATCGACCAAAAACAACAACGACTTGATGATTCTGAGGAGTGTTTGGAGCTGTTCAATCATAATAAACCTGAATTTTTGCATTGATATGTGACAACGGATGAAACATGGCTCCTTCATTTCACACCGGAGTCCAATCGACAGTCAGCCGAGTGGACTGCACGTGATGAACCAACTCCAAAGCGTGGAAAGACGCAAAAGTCGGCTGGCCAGGTTATGGCATCAGTATTTTGGGATACGCATGGTATAATATTCATCGACTATCTTAAAATGGGAAAAACCATAAACAGCGACTATTACGTAGCGTTATTGGAGCGATTGAAGGACGAAATCGCGGAAAAACGGCCCCATTTGAAAAAGAAGAAAGTGCTGGTTCATCAAGACTATGCACCGTGTCATAAAACGATGGCAAAATTCCATAAATTGGACTTCGAATTGCTTCCGCATCCACCGTATTCTCCGGATCTGGCCCCCTGCGGCTTTTTCCTATTCTCAGACCTCAAGAGAATGCTCACTGGTCAGAAATTTTGCGCCGATGAAGAGGTAGTCGCCGAAACTGAAGCCTATTTTAAGGCTAAAGACAAATCGTACTATAAAAATGGTATCGAAAAATTGTATGACCGCTATAATCGTTGTATCGCCCTCGAAGGCAACTATATTGAATAATAATATCAAATTATATCAAAAAAAAGAGATTTTCTATGCTAGCTGACGAACTTTTCAGCCTACCTGTTATCTCCTAATAGATTTTTGCGATACAAGCCTGCGAGCTTAATGCAGAGATCGCTACTAATAAAATAATGTACATCTTTACAAATTTGCGTCATTAGTAATAACAATATGTACAAACTATTGTGGCAATAAATGATTTGAATTCAAATTTTATATAAAAATATTTATTTTTGCAGAAAAATAAACTTAAGTGCGAAATGTTTTTATGAGGTCGGTTGACTAGGCAAATATTGCCTTTTAACAAATCAATACAATAATATATTATAGTTGTTAAATAATTTCAAGAACTATTTACTTAAACTAGTGTTTTAAGTATTTGATTATTCCTTACGTTTTTATTTACGTGTCAAATGATAAATTTTATTTTAATTAGACGCAAACTATTTCTATTACCTATACTATACTCTTTAAGAGAATTGTTTAAAGACGTCAATATTTTGACGGTCCGTTTCAGTATATTTATGAGAACATAATGTACACATGGAAAAATTTAGATCTATTTAATCAGCTAGGTGATAGGCATTATAACACGCGACATAGAAATAAATTGTATTAACCGCAATTTCATCTGTCTAAAATTCACACGTCTTTAATGGGGTACTGTGTTAGATTTTATAGTAAAATTCCAACTTGACGTCATTCAACTTAGTGAAAATAAATTCAAATCTTGTATTAAACGTACGCTCTGCAAGCGAGCTTACTATACTCTAGATGATTATTTAAAAGATAAAAATGCTCGGATAGATGCTGTTCCAGCTCCACCAGAATGTGGATAACATGTTCAGCTATTATTATTTATTATTCCCTCTCTTCCTTCTAGTAGTTAAATAAAATTGATCATTTTTCTTTCTCATTTCTTTATCTGTAAATGAGAGAACCATGTAGCCATTCTCATGAATAGTTTAACTTGGTTAATTTAATTTAGACTCACCTGATACAACATTGTTCTCCTATATCCCACAACAAAATTTAGATGGAAAAATTGTAAAAATACTATTTTAAAAGAGTAACCGTGGAGTTTCTTGCCCTTCTTCTCCACAGGAATGACATTCCGAAGTGGTGGTAGAGTCTTTTTTACTATTTTGACGATTCATTAATACTGTAATGGTTTACATGAATAAAAAATATTCTGATATACAAACGTGTGAATATAAGACTATAGAATTTACTTTTTGAAAGACTATGAAAACGCTCATAGTATGTTGTAAGCTAAAACGAAACTATCAACGAAGTGAAAATGATTCGTAAATATGGTAACCAGTATAGTTATTGCCCGCTTAAGAGATTGATATACGCTTTTTCTTATTAGTACTTCCAATTAGAAATAAATCGACTAAATTAAAATTATTTATGAAACTTATATATATTCTCTAAAGGAATATCAGTCACTAGTCGCAATATCTTTAGAAACATAAAAATAAAAAATAACCAAAAACCACTGCTAAAATCTTAGTAATTGCCCGTTAGATATAGTAATTGCCACTTATGACATACATTTATTGTCCACCTTACAGATTAAGTTAATAAATTATTAAAAATTGAGATCTCCTTTTGTTTTTTGTACGTTTAAATATAACTCTCCACAATCAGAATAAGTATCATCACCATAGTTAAGTAATTGTGGCAAAAATGACACGAAAACAGCATTATATCAGCATCATCAGAGATGTTACTTTTGTGGTTATCTGGTATACATCGCATATGAAAAGATAGATAACAACTGCCACTGCATTCAATTTTGTTTTCATTTTAATATGCAGCCGAAAACGTGAATAAAGCAGTTATAGACTCTTTCGCATTAGAGTGTTCGATATTTTAAACTTTTTTGCTTCCCTTCTCAGCTACAACGAGAACGAACTTATGCAAATTTTGTTCGCATTAAAATTTTTACTTTTCTTGACTGAAAACCTCCACAAATCCTTTTTCTTCAGCATAAGTACGGGCCTCATCAAACTATCCCCTTATATCTTTTTCAGAAACGTTTGAGCTGGCTTTAGTTACTCCTTCAGAACTTCTGATACTTAATTGGGGATGCCTTGAAAAGCCTTTCACCACCCAATCCCAGGTCAGTTATTTGAAAACGGATTAGGTCTTCGATTCTCTATAAGAAACATTTGTACGCTGTCTAAAATATTTTCTTTATTCTTCGGAAAACCTTTTCGAACCCAAGTTATCATCCAGTTTTTAAGAAGAGCTTCTTTATTTGGAGTCAATATAGGCGATGGACCCCAGGCTAGTCTTGTGGCCTGGGTTACGTTTGTAAAACCTAAGCGTAGATCTAGGGACGCCATATTTCTGAGCTATTTGGCGATCTGAAATTGTTGTATATTATTTAGAACTTCGGCAATAGCTCTTCCAAGGTTTTCTACGAATATTATAATATTAGGCACCTTTGGCATTCTAAAAGAAACGAATATTTTGGTTTAAAAATGAAAACATAACACAAATATTGACCGGGCAATAGCTGTATCAATTACCATTGGCAATAACTAAGAACTGGTATGGGAATGACTAGAATCATTGAAATTTTCATATAGTGATTACCCACCACCGTTTAAAACTTTACAAAAAGAGTAACGGTCAAAATGATATGTTATACAGATACTAGAATAACTCTTCTTTCATATAAATTTATCACAAAACACTTAGAAACCAACAAAGATTATAAATTGAGACATGTTGTTCTTAATAAAAATCACAAGAACCTTACCTTTTTGGATGAGATGCAAACCTGTTACACTGAAATCAGCCAAGACACTTAAAAAAGAAAATAAGTTGCCAGTTTTTTTAATTAAAAAAGGCTACCAAATATTAAAAAGTGAAATCTATTACAATTAATCTGAAGTTGTTTCTTTAGGAGTTATGAAAAAATATGTTGTTTCTTAATGTTGGCAATTACTGTATGGTGGGCAACGACTATAGCTTAAAATTTATGAATTATAATATGCCTGCAAAAAAACGAACTGATATGAACGGTACTCTCTGTTTACTTCCCAAGGTGTGAAGTGAATTGAATAAAAATTATTATCTATCTATCTATCTATAACCTCACGCCAGATCCCTTGCGGGGTAGGCAGAGAGTACAGAGTTCCAACAGGTTCTTTCCTTACATACCTCTCTGGCTTCCTCGACTCTCATAGTTCGTCTCATACACGCTCGCCGGTTACGGAGACTCTTGACTTTTCCATCAGATAAGACTCGGTTTATTTGGTCGTGGTAAGATAGTCTAGGTCTTCCCCGGTACCTGCATCCTTCCACTTTCACATTGTATATCTGTTTTGTCATTCTTTCCTCTGGCATTCTTTCTATATGCCCGAACCAACGGAGCATGCCCTTTCTCATCTTTACACCGATACTATCTTTCATACCTACTCGCTGTCTTACTATGCTGTTGCTAATGCGGTCGGTCAGCTTCACTCCGCACATCTTCCGCAGAGCTCGCATTTCTACCGCATTTATCCTACTTTCATTCTCCTTCTTACATACCCAGCTCTCGCTACCATATAACAGCGTTGGGACAAGAACTCCGTTATGTATGGCCAGCTGCGCCTTATGGCTTAAGTGCCGGCTCCCGAGTAGCTTTCCCATCGCACCATTCACTCTGTTCCCTGCACTCACTCTTCTCTCTATGTCAGCGGTGTATTTCCCATCCTTCGCGCGTCCAAGGCGCATCCAAGATATACAAACTCATTCACTTGCTCCAGCACATCGTTACCAACCACAATCCTTACATTCGTTCTGGTTTCTTCCCTTTCAAAAACCATAATCTTGGTTTTCTTCACATTCAAGTGTAAGCCATTGATCATGCAGTCGTCTTTCATAACTGTGACTAGTGTTTGCAGATCAGTGAGAGAAAACCGCGTCATCTGCATAAACTAGATGGTTTACCACTAAGTCACCCATTTGTACACCTTCATTCATCGCTTTCAGTCTTTGAAGACTTTTGTCCAGATATATTATAAACAGTCTAGCGGACAACACGCAACCCTGCTTGACGCCGATTTTAACGTCAAACCAGGGTGACCTGTTACCACCCACCCGTACGCATGCCTTGCAGTCCACATAAGTGGACTGGACGGCTCGCAACAGAGTGCCATCTATACCATACTCTGGCAAAATGTCCCAAAGTCTCTTTCGCACAACTCTGTCAAATGCCTTCTCCAGATCTACAAAACCGCAGAAAACCTTCCGGCCCACTGCCAGATGCTTCTCTACGATGTTGCGGAGTGAAAAGACTTGATCCGAATATCCTCTTCCAGACCTGAAACCCCCTTGTGCCTCGCACAACATTCCATCGGACTTCACGCGCATTCTCCGTTCAATAATTTTACCGTACACCTTGGCTGCCAAGCTGATCAAACTGATGGCTCTGTAATTGGCGCAGTCATATTGTGAACCCTTGCCTTTATACAAGGGTACTATGACTGCGCGGCGCCAATCTGTAGGTACTCTACCGGTCCGCCAGCAAAGGTTTGCAAGGGCCCGGAAAGCGTCCCGGACGCAAGTTCCACCATATTTGATCATCTCGGCAGATATCATGTCTACTCCCGCCGCTTTACCGTTTTTCATACTTCCTATCGCCCATTCAACTTCTTCCATAGTGATGTCCTCCATTGATTCTGGTGCCGCAATCTCGCCTTTAGGCACGTCTGCGGCATCAGCATCCGGGTCATCTCCATACATTTCTCCAAAATATTCACTCCACCGGTTTAGCACAGCTTGTGTGTCTGCAAGAATGTCACCATCTTTAGATTTTATCCTTTCCATTCTGGAGCCTGACGAATCACCTCGAGCCTTTCTCACCTTGCTCCAAAAGAGTTTGGTGTTGTTCTCGAAGTTCTTCGCCAGCCTCTCCTCCTCAATCATACTGGCTCTTTTACGCTTTTCTTTCACTAAAGTTTTAGTGGCATTCTTGCATTGCCGGTATATTTCTTTCCTCATCTCTGTCATACTGGCATTCAGGTTCAAAGAAGATACATAGTCCTGCCACGCTTTCTTCTTACTTTCTACGGAGCTTTGCAACTCCGCATCCCACCATGCATCACCTTTTGCTGTAATATGCTTCTTTGAGCAACCACATACTTCTTTCGCGGATTCCACCAAACTCTCTTTCAGGCTATTCCAGCATTCATCTACATTTGAGTCCGAAGAGCCTGCTGTCAAAAGCTTGTCCCGGACTCTGTCTTCATACATTCTCCTCACGCTCTCATCTTGCAACTTTTCAACCTTTAATCTTTCAAGGTCTCCGAAGGGGATACGCTCTCGCCAGTGCCTCCACTTCCTGAACAGACCACTAAACCGCGCAACTACGAGATAGTGGTCTGATTCCAGAGTGGGGCCTCTATACGCACGCGTATCTTGTAGTTTGCTTCGGTGACGGTTATCAATCAGGATCAGATCTATCATGCTTTTTTGTTCATTCCATCTCCACGTATACATATGTATGTCCTTATGCTGGAATATCGTATTAGACACAAGGAGACCCCTTTCCAAACAAACATCTACAATGAGCTTACCTGCATCGTTCACTCTCTTTTCACCATAAGGACCCAGAGCAGCGTCGCAAGTTTGCCGCCTGGTTCCTACCCATCCGTTCAGATCGCCACACAGAATCACCTTTTCGTTAGCCTCAGCCAAATCCAGAACTTCCCTGACATTATCCCAAAACTTCTCAAGGTCCTGGGGTGTCGACGAGTTTACGGGAGCATACGCTGTGACCAAAAATACTCTAGTGACACCCAGTTTTAAACGGACCCAGAGAAGTCTCGCATCGCACAGGCCATAATCTCTCACTCCAGAGGCCAGGCGACGGGACAGCAAGATACCCACCCCCATGCTGGCACGACTGCTCTGCGGTACACCAGACCACAGAGCCATCGTTCCATCAGGAAGATCACAGGTTTCACTGCCCCTCCGCTTAGTCTCTGTTACACACAGAGCATCCAGGCGTCTCTCTTTCATTACATCAATCACCTCATGCATCTTATCTTCCATACCACCTCTTACATTCCAAGTGCCTATTCGGCACTCTGCACCCCACGACTCGCCAGTTCGGGCCCGGCGTGATGGGTGGCGGCCCCCATCGCCGCTTCCACCTATATTCGTACCGACGGGGGCGGGCCGGTACGCGTCGCCTCGGGGGGACGCCCTAGCCCGCACTGCGGTACGTCTTCGGTCCCAGATTGCAGCCATAATGACTGGCAGGGGTCGCGACGAGCACGCTCTTGGACAGACCCCCAAAAAATTATTAATTTGAATTTTTAATGTTTATAGAGTTACATATTTATTAAAGTTCAATAACAAGGCTTTAAAACATTACTTGTCTGACATGAACAATGTGAAATAAATTGTGAATATTAATCAACACATATTTGAGTATTTTATCTGGCTAAATCTAATGAATTATAATCAATTCTGATGTTTAATACAACCCAGTACGGGTGGTATTTAACATCAGAATTAATAATAATTTACAATAACGTAATGCGGTCGGAGAGTCTATAAATACTCTGTGTCACATCAGTATGATGTTTACGATGAAACTTAGGCTGTTATTACATAATGAAGTCATATTAATTACATCGCAAACAGTGGTAAATTATAATGTGACTGAAATGTGTACATTTGCTTTTTAATTACGTACGTGATGGTTTAGTATCTAAATAAAATAGTGTAAAAAACATTTTTAAATTTCTTAAGTTTATCCACGGCTAATATACACATCCATATTAAACAGTGTTCATTATAAATTGAACTAATTCTTTAACCAATTACAGGTTTTAATTAGATAAGTCCAAAATGTAGATTTACCAAAGAGCTATGGAGCGCAGTATATTCGGTATCACTGATCGACTACGTCAGAAATACCCATCTGCGCTCCATTACTCGTATTACGCACGTAGGTATGAAACCAGCAAAACTGAAGTGGGAGTGGGCTGGCCACGTAGCACGCATGGACTCGCAGAAGTGGGAAAACGCCGTCACCAACTGGATACCTAGCGGTGGTCAGAGACGACGTGGTAGACCTAGGAAAAGGTGGCGACGATTTGGACACCTTTGCGGTACACATCTTGTGGATCGACAGTTGTGAAGATATACAGAGGAGGCTGGGGTCTTTCCAAGAGCGTGCTCGTCGCGACCCCTGCCAGTCATTATGGCTGCAATCTTGGACCAAAGATGTACCGCAGTGCGGGCTAGGGCGTCCCCCCGAGTCGACGCGTACGGGTGCGCCCCCGTCGGTAGGAATATAGGTGATAGCGGCGATGGGGGCCGCCACCTATCATGCCTTGCCCGAACTGCCCCTTGCGAGTCGTGGGGTGCAGAGTGTCGAATAGGCACTTAAAATGTAAGGGATGGTATGGAAGATAAGATGCATGAGGTGGTTGATGTGATGAAAGAGAGACGCCTGGATGCTCTGTGTGTAGCAGAGACTAAGCGGAAGGGCAGTAAAACATGTGATCTTCCTAATGGCACGATGGCTCTGTGGTGAAGGGTACCGCAGAGCAGACGTGCCAGCATGGGGGTGGGTATCTTGCTGTTTCGTCGCCTAGCCTCTGGAGTGAGAGACTATGGCCTGTACGATGCGAGACTTCTCTGGGTCCGTTTAAAACTGGGTGTCACTAGAGTATTTTTGGTCGCAGCATATGCTCCCGTAAGCTCTTCGACACCCCAGGACCTTGAGAAGTTTTGAGGTAATGTCTGGGAAGTTCTGGATCTGGCTAAGGCTAACGAAAAAGTAATTTTGTTGGGCGACGTGAACGGATGGTTGGGAACCAGGCGGCAAACATGCGACGCTGCTCTGGGTCCTTAGGGTGATAAGAGAGTGAACGATGCAGGTAAACTCATTGCAGATGTATGTTTGAAAAGGGGCCTCCTGGTGTCTAATATGATATTTCAGCATAATGACATACATATGTATTCGTGGGGAAGGAATGAACAAAACAGCATGATAGATTTAATCCCGGTAGATAACCTTCTCCGAAGCAAACTTCAAGATACGCGTGTGTATAGAGGCCCACTCTTGAATTAGACGACTATCTCGTAGTTGCGCGGTTTAGTGGTCTATTCAGGCAGTGGAGGCACTGACGAGAGCGTATCCACTTTGGAGACCTTGAAATTATAAAGGTTGAAAAGTTGCAAGATGAGAGCGTGAGGGGAATGAATGAAGACAGAGTCCAGGACAAGCTTTTAACAGCAGGTTCTTCGGACTCAAATGTAGATGGATGCTGGAATAGCCCGAAAGAGAGTATGGTAGAATTCACGAAAGAAGTATGTAGTTGCTCAAAGAAGCACAGTACAGCAAAAGGTGATGCCTGGTGAGATGTGGAGTTGCAAAGCTCCATAGAAAGTAAGAAGAATGCGTGGCAGGACTATTTTTCTACTTTGAACCTGAATGCCAGTATGACAGAGATGAGGAAAGAAATATACCGGCAATGCAAGAATGCCACTAAAACTTTAGTGAAAGAAAAGCGTGGAAGTGCCAGTGCAATTCAGGAGAGGTTGGCGAAGAACTTCGAGAATAACACCAAACTCTTTTGGAGCAAGGTGAGAAAGGCTCGAGGTGATTCGTCAGGCTCCAGAATGGAAAGGATAAAATCCAAAGATGGTGACATTCTTGCAGACACACAAGCAGTGCTAAACCGGCTGTAGACGAGCCCAGAGGCGAGTTTGCGGCACCAGAATCAACAGAAGACATCACTAAGGAAGAAGTTGAACAGGCGATAGGAAGTATGAAAAAAGATGGTAAAGCTGCGGGTGTAGACATGACAACTGCCGAGATAACCAAATATGGTGGAACTTGCGTCCGGGACGCCTTCCGGGTCCATGCAGACCTTTTTGTCCCAACACTGTTATACGGTAGCGAGAGCTGGGTATGTAAGAAGGAGAATGAAAGTAGGATAAATGCGGTGGAAATGCGAGCTCTGGGGAAGATGTGCGGAGTGAAGCTGACCGACCGTATTTGCAACAGCGTAGTAAGAAAGCGAGTAGGTATGAAAGATAATATCGGTGTAAAGATGAGAAAGGGTATGCTCCGTTGGTTCGGGCATATAGAAAGATTGTCAGAAGAAAGAATGACAAAACAGATATACAATGTGAAAGTAGAAGGATGTAGGTACCGGGAAAGACGTAGACTATCTTCATCATTATCATCATCATCTCAGCCTATACTTGTCCACTGCTGAACATAGGCCTCCCCAATAGCTTTCCAGCGTAACCGGACCGATGCCACCTGCATCCAACGACTTCCTGCGATTTTCACAAGATCGTCGGTCCATCTAGCAGGCGCTACGCTACGCTTGCCAATACGTGGACTATCTTACCACGACCAAATATACTGAGTCTTATCTGAAGGACAAGTCAAAAGTCTCCGTAACCGCCGAGCGTGTATAAGACGAACTATGAGAGTGGAGGAAGCCAGAGGGGTATGTAAGGAACGAACCTGTTGGAACTCTGTACTCTCTGCCTACCCTGCAAGGGATCTGGCGTGATGATATAGATAAAGAAGAGACCTTTGCTCAAGAGTGAGACAGTAAAACTCTGTTAAAAATATAAGATAACTACTCACTTAATTACATTTTCACACAAATTAAAGATTTTTACATCCGTTAATCCTTGTCGAAAAGAACTTCATGTTTTTAAGTTACTTTTAATATACTTTTCTTTATTAAGAAAATTGTACTGCAGCCCACATTCGAATAATAACCTGACTCTTCAAATATTTTTACTGCTATCACTTTTATTTATTTGGACAAGTTCCATTCAAAATATAAGAAAAATGATCTGCGTTTTAAAATCTTAAAGGAAAACTAAGAAACAAAGGGCTCTTAAAGCTAGTGGCGTGTAATCAAGCCTCTTTTGTACAATGTACTCGCGCTTTTTAATTTCACAACCACGACTGCATCAAGGAGATTTCTCAGATGTTTTCTAAGGTTTTTGTTATTTTCTAGAGGTTATAACTTAAGGTAAAATGAACTGTGTTCGATGAATTAGGCTGATTTGTTTTATTTATAACGTTATAAATTTGTCAGTGGTTACATTATCATATAAGGAATTCTTGTGTAAAATTTCATGCTTCCAGACTCACCTATTTAAGCTGTATAATGTCTCCCAGCCAATGCAGTGTTTGTAATCACATTCATTGTGAAAGCTCATTCAAGACCATAAAAACTTTTTTGTTACAAAATATTTGACACATAAGTATGCACTCTGGTTTCATATATCAGCATAGTTTCAGTTCCATAATATTTTTGGTTCATGTTAAACGCTTTAGTATTAATGAATAGTCGAGAAAGTAACAGAGACTCTACCACTACTTCGGAATGTTATTCCTGTGGAAAATTAAAGACGGCTGGCAAGGTCCAGCTGTAAAGAGCTTGAGTCGCCCCACTCACTGGCTTGAGTAATCGCGGGTTCGATTTCCGCACGGAACAAATCATTTTGTGACACACAAATATTTGTTTTGGTCTGGGTGTTTGTGCATGTGAATTTGATTTTTGTAATCGCACTCACGATCCAGGAACAAAAGTAGTACGATAGATAAGATAAAAGTACTTATAAAAGAAAAGTTTTATACTTTATTTTGTGAACATTATTATTTGTGGGAAATAACGTAGACAGTAGGGCGAGCAAGACTGGTCTATCTGTGTAGATCTTATTAAACTAAAGCAATCGTACTTTTCATGTGAATGGCTACTCGTTCCTTTCATTTATGGCAAAAGAAAAAAAAATATCTATATCATCATGCCAGATCTCTTGCGGGGTAAACAGAGAGTACAGAGTTCCAACAAGTTCGTTCCTTACAAACCTCTCTGCTTTCCTCCATTCTCCCTCAAAAAGATTAATAATGCTAAATAAAATGAGAGAAGATAGAAAAAGCTAAGCTATCCAAACATTTTTATCTTTTATCTAATCTTCTTATCAACCTATGGGTAACTTACTTATAAAGTCACGTTTAATAGAAGTATTGAAATTATGTTCACTAAGACTAGTCATGTCAAGTAGAATTTTACTATAAAATCTATCATAGTATCTCATGAAAAATTTTAGACAGTCGAAACTGTGATCAATCTTACGAATTACTTAATGTCTTATGTTATAGCAATGTCTGTTACCGAGATGGTTAGAGTAATTTCAATGTTTTTGAAAAGATAATTAGACATGTCATAATGTATTCATAAATATTAATATGTTGGTTGTCTGAAAGAGATTGCTGTTAGTAATAAGGCCGCCAATTGTACTACCATTTTATACATGTATATTTTATTTTCTTTGTTTGTTGTTCTCTGCTTATGTTGGTATACAATAAATTGTACTCTATCTATTTATCTACGAGCCGTGTTTCGACACTGGACCGTCATAACATTGAAAACCTCTCAAGAAGTCGCGTGTACAACCTTTAAGAAAAATATTTTTTTGTTTGACGAAAATAGTTCACATCATATTAAACTAAACACAACAAGTTTATTTTAATTTAAAACTAATAAAACTACCAAGCGTGTAATTGTACCATAAAATTAACACTTAAGTTTGATTTACTAACACATATTTATCAGCCACTCAAGTATTGTTTATAAAACACAATATTTTTAAAGAAGTTAAGAACTTTCACCAAAATGTACATGCCTACTTGACAACAATCACAATAAGTGAAGGTTTATCGCCGCCAACGTCCCCTCGCATATCTCAGACAATACCTACTTGCGTACGTTGTTGGCAAACAAAGAGATGCATTAGCAAATCATACGAATACGTACAAGAAAAGTAGACATAAATCCCATCTCCCCTGAATGCTCATCTAACCGAGCTATATTATTACCTGATACATTTTCCCTCAAATAGAAAACACCCTTTAATTTTACTCACACAACACCACCTCCCCTACCTTTAAAATCCTAAACACCGAGCGTCTACACTCGAATATCAGCCACATTCGTAAAGAGTAAGGCACATATTCAAATGTAGTTTTTTCGGAAATAAGTCTTGGTTAATAAAAGCAAACGGTATTGCTTTAGGGATCCAATGCAGACCATATAATGTCGTCTCTCTTTTATTCTCTTTTCGAATTATAGGGATACGGATAGTCTTTTAAGCCGCAGTGTTGTTTGTGAACTGTCGATGTTTTTAATTATGTAAGGCGAATTAACTAGAAATTGTAAGTGGGAATTTATCAATCGTTCGGTAGCGTAGACGTGACATATCGCTTAAGTAATTTAAGGTATCAACATGAGAATTAATTTAAGACTTATTTGTGAAAATTCATTAAGATTATCGCTTAAGTTACCGAGTATTTTTTTCTTATCCTAAACAAAATCCACGAATCGATGGATATTTTATACTAAGAGCTTTGCTCATTATTCGTGTGATACACATGTCTCTAGCAGTAGCTTTTATCAGCTTCACTTACAAAACAATTAATCCAGTTTACACGTATACCTATCATAAATACAATAAATATTTCACAAAATTATCTATCTATGAAAGTGGATGAAGCCAAAGAGATCTGTTACCCTGCAAGAGATCTGGCGTGATGATAAAGATAGATAGATAGGTAAAAAACTACTTATTATGACCTACTTACAAAAACAGCGCGTTGAACTCTTTCACAGGGAACCCGGTTTCGTCTCGTAAGGGCCACTAAAATGCTAATTATGTTTTAAAATATTCATAAAATATCAATAATATTATTATAATTATCACAACAAACATCTCAAGTTTAGAAATCACCTGTTACAAAAAAAGACATAGAAATACTTCCTAGAAGGAACAAATAATATGGAATTTAAACAAAGAATCAATCTATGTATTTTAATTGTTTAAAAATATTCTACTAATGGCTTTTTGGTCACAATACTAAAAACTTGAATGAATACAAAGGAATAAAATACTTGAAAGGATACATAGGAATGTTGTCTTTAAATCGATTTAGAAAGTCTTAGGCACTTTTAAATTTCCTACTTAGGCATAATGAACGAAGACAAAGGCGGCAGGTAGCGGGTGTCGGGGCCGCGAGGGGCGGTGGGGGCGGGGGCAGGCGACGGACGCATATGCACCACCATACGTACAACGATATGCATCACTGCAGTCGCAGAGCTGCATTCCTGGTGCTGGCGAACGTGATAATAATGAGGATAAGCCCATTTGAACCTTATTCAAATTTTATTTGTTAACTACCTTTTGATCTAGTAACGAATCACGGTGAACTAAGTGTAATTTTTCGATGGAAACACTTTTATTATTAATCCAGAACTAGGCATTGTGCCTAGTATTATAGCGATAGGCTCGCCAAATATTCAATTAGGGCATTATATTATCGGCAAAAAACTGTTTGGTATCTATATTCTGTACCGCGTATATTCCACGCCTATGCGTAATGATTTTACAATTTAAATATCTTAGTTTTATTGCTTGCATTATAAAACGGTACCGCTTTTGGGTTAATCACGTAACTTCATAGACGACTACTCTAGGCTCCGTCTTGTCGAGCACTCCTACCCGCCCAGATGTGAAAGATGTCAAGATATGAACCAATTCAAAATGTCATGTCCACTTCGTGTTAACATCTATCTCCAGCCGAAAGACGTCCACTACAGGACCAAGGTCTCCTTAACGCCTAGCCACAACGACCGGCATTACGCTGTATTAACATAAAAACCAATGACAAAATTACCATCCTACCTCGCACAGAGATGAGCTAAATGTAATCAGATTAATGATCACCTACCCCTGCTTGGAGAATATAGGCATGGCGGCGTATTTACGATTACAATAACATTTTGTAATCTTCAACGATTACGATCACTTTTAAGCTTGAATAATGATTGAATATTACAAAAATTCAATTGTAATAATTAATCTGATTACATTTTGCCTATCCCTGCCTTGCACCTCGGCAAATGTTAAAAACTTCCTGATCTGTGAGAGATGGGCAAAAAGTGTTACAAATAGGACAGGAGACGTATCTTTACGAGAAAGTAGTCGATGACGTCGACGAAAACTAAGAAGATGATTAAAAATCTTACGAGAATCAGCAATCTTCAATTGCCGCAGGAACCGCAACCTGTAGCATTCTGAACGAATATTACGTTCATTAAACTTGACGTTTCATATTTTACCTACTTGTCAAAACTATACAACACATTACTTTAAGGTTTTATAAATTCCGTCGTCACCAAAAAGCCTGTACCTACACACTGCTAAGTGTATGCTTCTTGTCTATCACGCTACTTAATCAGCTCCTATCCTAGTCTATGTCATCTTTTGTCATTTGCCTCATCTAGCTGATGGGTTAACTTCCCTTATGGGTTTACTCCTGGTCTCCTTATGGGTTTATTTTCCGTTGTGGGCCAACGGTCTGTCATGACCTTGCTCCACCTGCCATCATAAATATTTAATAATATTATCAGCTGGCTGGCTGTAACTGGTGTAATGATATAGATAGAGAGATAGAATAATATTATCAGCTCATACTGTCCCACTGCCAGGCAATGGCTGGATTGACATTCCAGATTACATAATATCTGACATAAAATTTTATATAATTGAACAAGTTGGTAAACAGTTTTAGTAATTTTTTGACATGATGTGTGTCAATAAAAAATGAGTAATAATGATGATAAATTATAATTTTATATTTTAAACGGAATGATAAAAATGAATCAATTGCTTAACTTATACTTACAATTTTATATTTTGCATATCTAAAGGCAGTTTATGGCGTCACGTAATAATAAAATATAACAAGCTGTACTTCTACCCATTTTCTGAAATGAATGATTTGATTTGATTGGCCTTCACTTTACAAATCGAGGTAAAAGAGATTAGGTCATCCACTACACTCACTAGTGGATTGGTGGACGCACGTTTTTTGCCACCTGCTCTTGGAAGTTACTAAGCTGCCTATAAGACTTCCAACTTGGCTCAACGACTACCAGCAGCAACAGCTAAGTTTACCTTCCGAAGCATGGAGTCGCTCAAATATGAAAACACCTATCTCAGACCGACCGAGCCGAACAATGTTAATCTTGGTTATGGCTAAGAATAATCTACACTATATCTATACTAACATTATAAAGAGGAAAGAGTTGTATTTTTGTATGTTTGTAACGAATAAACTCAAACACTACTGGCCTGATTTCAAAAATACTTTCACCATTAGAAAGCTACCTTATCCAGAAGTAAGATAAGCTAAATAACATAGACCTGGTAGGTGGTGCAGTTGTCGACCGGGTACGAAGTCTTGGGAAACTGCTAGTTATAATATTATAAAGAGGAAAGATTTGTATGTTTGTAACGAATAAATTCAAACACTACTGGACCGTTTTCAATTTTTTTTTTCACCAATAGAGAGATAAGATAATATCCAGAAGTAACATAAGCTATAGACTCGGTAGGTGGCGCCGTTGCCGACCGTGTACGAAGTCGCAGGAAACTGCTAGTAAGAGGTTGCACAACGCTTCGAGCGCCCCACTCGGAGACTTCGCGAGACTGAACTAAAATCGAATATTTTTCCATAGGAATATCCACAAGTTGATTTCGCCGTGAGCATCAGTTCAACTCCTCTTAGTTATAGTCCGGTCGCTCTCTAATTTACTTGGCCGCCGTCCGCGGAGGCGATACCACACAATAACACCGCACCGTACACTTTAAACGCACACTTATGACCTTTTATGTAAAGTAATATCACCGCGATGTGTATCTGGAGAGGTAAGTAGGGATATTTTACGGGTAGGTTCAATGATTCATGCTTGGTTGAAACTTTAGTAAAGTATTATTAGAAGAAAAATATACCTAATATACCTGTACTCTCTGCCTACCCCGCGAGGGAGCTGGCGTGATGATATAGATAGATAGATAGACAGAAAAATATACCTTTCTTTATTAAGGACTAGTCAGCGATTGACCCTTTTCTCACCTGTAGGAAAGTGATGGGGGCTAAAGATGTGGTTCGCTAACCGAACTCGCCGGCGAGGTCGAAGAAACACTTGCCCGACGGCCGGTGCTGAGCACCACGGCGAGACACCTAGTATACGCCCTTCCCCATAACGACTGCCCAAGCCGAGGCCGTTCCTCCTTGGGGCGCCTATGAGCTAGTTGCCCCCTTGCCCTTCTGGCTCGAGCATAGTAGTTGCACGCTCGCCCTCTTGTCCAATGAAGCTGTAAAGACCCACACACACCCACTTATTAATAGCCTATTTATTCTGAAATAGGCTGAGCAGACGGAAGTTAGACCGAGTCCAAAATTTATATAATCAGGCTAGACTCGCCTCCTCGCAAGGCAACTCCGGGCAATATGCCGGAATACGACTGGTTCGCTTGGCGTCATGGCATTGAAGGAAGGGTGGTGAACATTACCTTAATTATATATGTGGTGACAAAGTACCTTCATAACCTTTCATAACTATATCCCCGATGGTCTGCTTCTAAATTTTACAATATCTACTATAAGTAGAGGAAAGTCATCATTGAACCCTAACAGCTTAATTATGAGAAGTAAAGAAGAGAACAATTATTCTTATGGATCTAGTAATTGGTTCTAGTAAATTTTATTTTACTAAGCAAAGTTGTCACTAACTCAATGAACTTTAACACATCGTATCGTTATAATTGCAGGTCATATGTTTGATAATAAGGACACAACAGTTGAAGGGCACCTCGGCTTTGACAATTATGACTGTTTGAAATGTTATAACCGAGTCGTTTATATTTAAACTGCACTAATATACAAAGCCCTTTGCTGAAAGGTTGGACTTAAGAGACCAACAATGTAGCATGATACTACTAATACTATAAATGTTAAAGTTTGTTTGATTAGATGTTTGGATGTTTGTTCATCATGCAAAAAAAGTTGGACGGATATCGATGAAATTTGGCACACAGATAGTTTGTTACCTGGATTACACACAGGATACTTTTTATCCCAGAAAATGTAGGGTTCCTGTCTAAAGTCAACGCGGACTAAGTCGCGGGCAGAAACTAGTATATAATAATATATCATATACAGTTTTCACTACCCGCCAACTTTAGTGTTCAACAGTAACCTCCATTAAATATTTAGTTTTTTTGGAATTAAAAAACCACTTGACTGCCTCGTTGGTCTGGTGGAAAAGCGCATCGCTTTGTGATCACGAGGTCCTGGGTTCAATTCCTAGGTCAGACGAATGTAGTTTTTCTAACGAAAAATTCCCAGTATAAGTCCGAAGTCTGGAATTGTGCCCGGTATATGGCAATAGGCTCGCCCCCTATTACATGGGACCTAACATCGGCGGCGAAACGTGGGTGTACTCAGTACACCTCTGCCACCCCCTCTGGGGAATATAGGCGTGACAGTGTTTTTTTTAAAAACCACCATCACGCATATTTTCCCCAAGCTGAGGTTGCCAAGGTGTAATGTGTATACCCACTTTTCGCCGACGAAGTTGTACCCAATGTAGTAGGGGCGAGCCTATTGCTATAATACCGAGCACAATGGTAGCCTGCGGACTGATAAATTTCACTTCTGACCTAGCATTAGAACATCGTGGCTATGGGCATCTTTCGCCACTAGACCAACCAGGCCGTCTTTTTGGAATAATACGATTAAACAGTGTCCACTGTTATATATACAAAAATCCAATTTATTCGCCAGGTCGTCAGTCAGAAAGACATATCGCGACCCACTCCAAATTGTGATTAAACCAACCTAATACACACAATTACAGGTCACGCGTCTACTGACACCAGTGTTTTATCCAAAACGGAAAGATTATAACCCGTTATAAACGGTAAAACATAAAAGTAAACCTAATCTATGCGGTTATAAGGTTTAAAATATAACGAGGTGATATTGACGAAACATCACGATACGCTTGTGTGCCCTCGTGAAAGCTACACATTTCATTTATAATATTAGGTACAATACGAGACGTCATATTGTATACACATCTACTACTGTACTCATAAATGTTTCATGTGTGTGAGAGTACCGTGTGGTAAAACATCGTAATTTAATCTGTATGTTCATTGGGGTAGAGTTTAATTCAGCTTGTTAGTCAAGGTGTATTAAGGCAATGAGTGTATGCTCGTGAATATGTGTGCACCGCAACGGCTCAAATGGTGTACCAAAGAATGCGGAGCGTAAATTACTATGTTTAGGGAGTTGTCAGTTTGACAATTTGCTTTCAAGGATTCATGCCGCTTGTTGAGATTAATAAAGGATTAAAAGGTCAAGTTATTGACTCATATTCGATTAAGTACTGATTACTCATTTAAATATTAAGAATGTACTATAATTAATTTGTGTGATAGATTATTTCATTGTTATTATCTACTAAAAATACACGTCATAATACGCATTGTTATACCTAATTATAAATCAATAAGAAAACATTCATATTTTATAAGTACATATACAAATTTAAACAGTTCATTTAAAGGACAGTTCAATAGTATAATAAAATAATAAACTTAAATAAATCATAAAAGCGATAAAGTCAACCGACAAACGTATCAATTACTAAATTGAATTAAGCGCTATAAAGCGCGCGACCGCGCGCGGCCACAATAAGCGATCACAGCGCATCACATTAGCTACTGACAGCTTGCGTACGTGTGTATACCACGCTCGTTACGTTTACGTGACGCTCACACACTAAAACAATCTTACGTGCACCCAGAAAACAACCTAAAACACTCCTTACTACCATCGCAATAAGTACCTTAATGCCTTCAGCGACAAACTTCGTATTTCATAGCTTGTGCCTGCCACCACACCGGGTACGCGGGTGGCGAAGTCCGGCAACGTTGCGCCCAAATTATTGTGACATTTATTTCATGGGACTCACAAAACGGAACCACTAGCGACATCTAGCCGCGCCCGCGGAACTAAACACTCGGCGTTCAGAAAGAGACGGATGTACTTGACAATATCACTTTCACGGTCTCGTACTTAAAGCTAAGCGGTTTGCTGTACTGTTTGTTTGTGTCTGTAAACAGCGGCCCGCCGAGGTGTATCGCGCATGAATGAAATGGATGACTGTGCAAGAGGGACAGGGCGCTGCAGTTTATTGTGGTGTGAACGGGATAGGGTGGAAGCGCGAAGCGTGCAGAATACATCGTTTATCAGATTACATGCGAAGTATCGCGAGCGTGGCGATGTTTTGACACGCGATAATCACAAGATAATGCGGCCGATCTCGGCGGCGTTTAGGTTTATATTGGCTTTTTATAGCGGCGAGTCTGTAGTGGCGGGAAATATTAAGATTGAATATTGGCGACTGATGTCGAAATGTGACGCGTGTTGTCAGGTGACGCTATATGCGGCGAGCGTCTTCCTGCCTTGTTGATGTCGGCACCTAGTTACGGCTTTAATTTATGTTACCTGACTCATAACATTTTATTATTTTTACATAATTAAACAAGCCAGAGAGGTATGTAAGGAAAGAACCTATTGGAACTCTGTACTCTCTGTCTACCCCACAAAGGATCTGGCGTGATGATATAGATATATTTATATATATATATATATATATATATATATATATAGATAATTAAACAAAACAGATCTCATCTTGAGATCTCTTTTGTTTAATCAATCAATTACAAAGTTTCATATACCAATTCTACCAAGGATAATACTTCCTTAGTACACACACTACTACTTTTTATCGTGCCGTCCTTAAAATGCATAGTTTTATTGTTTTTCTTAAGATTAGGTATAATATAGTAATTATCTAATCTATATGTCTTTATTACATTGTCTTTTAGATCAAATAAACATCAAAGTTATTAATCCGAATAGGTATCTACTTAAAGTTTGAATAAAAATAAATAAACAATTATTACTTTGGCATTAATTCGTAATAATCGTACTTTTCAACAAAAACGAAGCAAGATGGAACCCGTGTAGTGTAAAACTCAGCAATTAGTTTGTCGAAAGTGCATAGCTTTCGCAGAAAATCCTAGCTTCCGGACTTGGGGCTGCCTGCCAACAGAATGCAGTGTGGAAACTTGGTAACAGTTTAACTTATCAAAATGAGAGGGAGGGAAACTAAACGGCGTTACAGAGACTACTATCGCCATCTCTTAACGAGTAGCGGAAGATAAAAAAAATAATTTTATTTTACAATAGGTTATTTTATTGTTAAAATTTTATAGATTGTATGTACTAACCGCTTTTTCAATTCGCACAATTTTTCCGTATAGATTGCTTCAAATAATAAAATAGATTGTAAGGGTTACAGTCATAAACAGCTTAAGTTGAGTAAATACGAAAATAATGTATACCATAATAATTTCCAAGGTAACTAAAAACCGTGATACTGAAGTGTATAGACATCAGAAACAGAAATAGTAGACAAGGTGTATGCATTCTAAATTCCATGACCAAGCGTTATTTTTGGAGTAGCGATGTTTATCTTATGGCAAACGGCTTTAGCGCCGTGTGTTATTTCAGTATCCGATTCGCTTTCTTTTATTTTAGTAATCTTATATGACTAAATGTTTCTTAATTGACATTTAATCGAATTAAAAATGTATAAACAAGTGCACGCTGTGGTAAAAAAACGTTGATTATTATTACAACACATACATTTTAATTGGTAATGTTTGGTTAACATTATACCTAATGGCTGAGTAATCATAATATAATTTAGGAGACTGGCGATTTAAACGGTTTCTTTTATTAATAAAAAAGTAGTCTAATTCCAACACTTGTAACGCCATCTATTAGAACAGAAACGAATTTATACACAAATTGAAGGTGTGTAGTTTAACAAAAGGTAAAGTATATTATTTTAATATTACTATCATCACATAATTTTGAAAAATACTACAAATTCTTTGCTTATTTTATACAGGTACAGATTGTCACACACCTCGCTCAAATATTGTGGTACGTACAAAGAAACTTTCGCAAAGGTCTTATGATAGTAGGTGAAGATCTACATAATGGTAGAATATTACAAATACAATCAATCACATGTTCTGTGATGTGACAATATGGACGTTGGAGCATTTGAGCATATGTGTGATGTGTATTATATTATTATTAGTATAATCTTCTTAGCGTAATACAATATAATAGTAATAAACAGTAATAAGAAACGTAAAGGAGGAACTACATGCTGCAAGAGCTCCAGTTTTGAGTGAACTAATGGCCAGTTGGTGCTTTGGAGGTAGAGACGACCTATCTTATCTTCGAAGCACGTCGATGAGTAGCGGCGTAGTTGCTGCAGACGCAGAAACCTCAACAGCGCAAATTAAACACTCTTTTTTGAGTCGCTTGCTTAAACAGCTTAAAGCTGAAACCTTAATGACATGATTCCCCTTGCCATATGTCAATAATGTTGAATTGGAGAATAAACCCAATTAAACTAGTCACAAAAAAATATAACATCAAACCATCAGCACTGCCACAAGTTTATTAAAAAAAATTAAGAAGTTCATCTGCTATCGCCAAATTCACGCTCAACCATTTTATACCTCAACTTCCACAGAATATCGTAATTTTTAAAGACTTGTCTCTTTTTTGAATAGAACAATCTACTAATATATAATCCATATCTGGATGTAAATCTAGCAAGGCTTAACAATAAATCTAAGATACTGGGTGCGTAGTACTATAGCATGACGCAGATCGAGTTCTTAGCTTCATCCCTATTCCGAATTCATCTACAAATAACAAAAACAAAGTAACAAAAGATATTTTATGAAGAAAACTAATTCTTCTTTCAATGACGTTCAACAGGAAATTAAATAAAGTTTTAGAAAAAACTTTTAAACCGTTCACATCATCACAATTAAATTGTCACGGTGACTTCAACACGACTCAAAGCGGCGCGTCGGCGTGAGTGTAAATCTTCCGTTGATTTACGTTCAAACACGCGGGTACTTTAATTTACAACTAGTCGGTTTTAGCCCACTTTCATACGTTATAAATACCAAGCAATTGAATAGCTCTGTGGGTGTTATTTTATTGTACAAGTTTGGTTATTTAACACCAGTGTCAAAATACTTTGATACTAGTGACAAAGTTACGTTGATCACCTTTTAAACATCACTTTTAAGTCCATATAGGTATTTTGTTTGTTGGAATCCTATGTTTCGGACAAATATATTGTTTCTTTAAATATTACGTGTACTATATTATTTAAACGGGATGTCGTACGTTGCATAAAATGTATTAATAGTGTATCGGTAAAGTACCCTTACAAATTAGTACCACTACTCAATGACTCATAAAAAATCTAACCTACTTATTTAATAACTTGAAATTTTGTGTACAGGCAAAGACGTCATTGGGCACCAAAATTATGGCTTAATTTTAAAGTTTTTTTGGTGTGTGTGTGTGTGAATGATGTACGCTGTTGGCCGCGAGGCCTTTACAGCTTCACCGGACTAAAAGGCGAGCGTGCAACCACTACGCTCTAGCCAGCCAGAAGGGCAAGAGGCGACATACTCGAGGGCGCCTCGAAGAGGCGCCCTCGGTTGGGACAGTCGCTGTAGGGGGACGGGTGCACTACTAAGTGCACAGGTCAACCGCCGGCTATGGGAGGGGATCTACTACTACGTCGTCGTCGCCCGTATTCTGAGCGGAAAGAAGGGATGACAAAGCATCGGGGGGGTCGGTGAGAACATGTCGCGGCCGGCGGTGGCGGCAGGGGTCGGGGGGGAGATCGTAGTCGGCGGTGGCTACGATTATCGGATTCGCATGGGTAGATGCGTTCGCGAAGTGACGTGTTGACGCCTTTTTAATAAAGGCGCGAATAGGTTCGAGACCTAGATCGGAGTGGAGGTCGACGTTCCGTACGAACCAGGGGGCTCCTACGGCTTTACGGAGGAAGCGGTTTTGAACCACTTGGAGTTTATCGATGTGAGAGGGGGCCGAATGCCCGAACACAACACACGCATAAGTCATGATGGGTCGAACGCAAGTTTTGTAAAGTGTCACCTTATTTCTAAGGGACATTTTACTCCGCTTGCAGATTAACGAATGGAGACGACCGAGCACAAATGATGCTCGGTGACGGACCCGCTTGATGTGCGGGCCGAAGGACATGGTACTGTTTAGGGTGACCCCTAGATATTTGACCTCTTTGACCCAGGGAATGGGTCGGTCGAACATGGTCACTTGGCCGAGATTACTTCTAGGGCGGCGCAGGGAGTGGCGCGGGGTGGCACCTCTGGAGAAGAACACCGCAGCGCTCTTGGCCGGGTTCACCTCAATACGCCACTTCCTGAACCAATTCCCTAGGGAATTGGCGGATGCCTGAAGGTGTCTTGTAATGAAACCCTTATTCCTATGCGAGACGTAGAGAGCGGTATCATCCGCGAATAGGGCTAGATGCGCCTTACTCGAACGAGGAATGTCGTTCGTGTAAAGGCTAAACAGGAGCGGAGAGAGAACTGAGCCCTGTGGGACTCCAGCACTGATGGAGTGGGAAGTGGAGCGCGTCATTTCGACGCGATAACGGAAGGCGCGATTCGACAAGAAATCTCGTAAGATGAGCACGAGTCTGTCCGGCACACCCAATCGGTAGAGCTTGTAGATCAAGCCGTTGTGCCAGACTTTGTCGAATGCCTTCGCGACATCCAGGAAGAGGGCGCCCGTGTAGATGGGTCTTCCGGGTCTATTGAGACCGGAGAGAATGTGCTCCGTGATGCGGTGCACCTGGTGGACACAAGAGTGTTTGGCTCGAAAGCCGAACTGCTCGTCGATAAGGATACCCCTGGACGTTACGAAGTCTTTGAGCCTCGCCAGAAGGAGGCGCTCGTATATCTTGGCCAGGGAGTTGAGGAGACTGATAGGGCGGTAGCTCGCGGGGAGATTGCGAGGTTTGCCGGGCTTGGGAATGCCTATGACGTCCGCCTCCTTCCACTTAGCGGGGAAGGTGCAGTTCGTCATGGCGGCGTTCAAAATGGCCACTAAGAGGCAGATGAGTTGGGCGGGCAGGCATTTCAGAACGCGATTCGAAATGCCGTCAGGGCCGGGGGCTTTTTTAGTTTTAAGACCCATAATCAGATCTTCGACCTCCGTTTGCGTGATAGGAGGCAAGGAATCGACGGGGGGGAGGGATGCTCTGCGCTCGACTTCCCTGTCGACCGCGTCGACGTGGGACTGGTCGACGGACTGAGAGCTGGGGGTGTACTGGCTCTCGAGGGAGTCGGCGAGAAGCTCGGCCTTTTCGTCGTCGTCGAAGGCTGGGGGTGCTGCGCCTGAAGGGCGGGACAGCGGGGGCATGTCAGTCGTGGAGTCGGATTTGAGGATACGCGCCAGCTGCCAGTAGGCCAGATGCGACGGCGCGATGCCCTCTAGGAGGACACCCCACCGTTCCTCCCGGACCTCCGCGACACGACGCTTTACCTCTCGTTGTAAAGCGCGCATCCGGGCCCGATTGGCTTCGGTGGGGTAGGAGTCGTACGCTCGGATAGAAGCATTCTTGGAACGAATGAGATCCCTAACATCGTCCGGCAGTCGAAAGCGGTTGAGGTAGAGATCTTTCGCCTCGACTTGCTTAGACGATCGACTGACAGCCGATCGGATGTGCTCGGTGAAGGCATCTACGGCCTGATCGGTAACCTGAGGGGACGGGATGGAGTCCGAGCTGAGAGGCAGGGGTGGAAGGTTGGCATCCGCCAAGGCCGTGCTTAGCGCATGCCAATCCACCACCGTCTTTTTGGGTCGCTGAGGGGCGGAAGGGGGGGAACCGAGTCTCATGACTACAGGTCGATGGTCAGAGTCGAGTTCCTGGACTACTTCCAAGGAGTGCAGCCGTAGGGTGACACCCTTCAAAAGCGCCATGTCCAGGACGTCGGGTCGGTGATTGAGATTATTAGGATAGTGGGTAGGGTGCATAGGTGCGATGACGTCAAAGTCGAGAACGTCGACCAGGGCGTCAAGGCTCCTACCGTTAGGGGAAGTGGTGAGACCGTTCCAGGCCATGTGTTTACTGTTGAAGTCGCCCGCCAGAATGACGGCGCTTCCCAGATTGAGGAGTGCTTCAAAGTCACTCCTGAGAACGGATTTAGTGGGGGAAAGGTATACGGAGGCGATCACGATGGGCTGGTGCCCCGTGAGAGAGACGCGACAGACCGAGGCTTCGATGTTGGTGAGCGCGGGGGGATCGAGAGGGATGCAGTGAAGGGACCTCCTGTAGTAGATGAGAGTACCGCCGATAGTTCGCGGTGTGCCCCTTGGTGCCGCAGAGGACGCAGCTGGGGGGCTCGGCCGCCGTCTCCTTCGAGCGGGCGCACTGGGACGTCGCGTGGTCCCCGATGCACTTAACGCATTGAGGGCGCGCGTGACAGTTACGGGCAGAGTGCCCGTACAGCTGGCAGTTGTGGCACTGCCCGGGTGTGCCACGTTTGTGGGGGGCCTCCACGGAGAGGCCAGAAATGTGGCACACGGCCTTCAGGTCGAAGACCCTACGGCCGGACTCGGTGCGGTCGAGGACGACCAGCACCATGTCGTACGCCTCCTTGGAGCGCCCATTGACCATTCTGTGCACCTGGCGCACGGGAAGGTCCTGGGACTGGAGGTCGGCCTTGATGACGCCGGTGTCCAGCTCCCTAGGGACACCGCGGATTACCACCCTGAGCTCCCTTTCCTCCTCCAGGGTGTAGGTGTGATATGCGATCTTGTTAGATCGCAGGAAAGCGGATAGCCGTCGGTGGTCGTCCGAAGACGCCACCTTGACGGCTATGCCTTGCGCGGTGGAACGCGCGTGCGTATAGTTGATTTGACGATTGTAAATCGCCTTGGATATGCGCTCCCAGGCGCTCTTGTCCTGAATGACAAGCGGCGGGGGAGTGATGTTCGGACGTGCGGGGCGCGCGAGGGGGGAGGCCCTCGCGGCCGCGTTGGGAGACGGAGACGGCCGGGGGCCGGAGGGGCCGGGAGAAACGGAAACGTTTCCGGCCCATTTTGGGCGGCGGCGAGTCGCGCGGTTTGCGCGCCCGCTTCCCATTTGCGATGGGAACTAAGTCGTCCTCCGACGAGAGCGACGGGGACGGGGACCGGGCGGGGGCGGCGCGTCGCGCGGACGCGCGCTCGACCTCCATGTCCGAGTCTGAAAGAGGCTCGGACCCGCATGGCGAGACGGGGCGGTCGGCGGGGGTCTGGGGCGGCGCAACTAAATCAGTTCGCGGCGCGGCGAACGGAGTCGCGGGGCGCGCAGAAGGCGCGGGGTGCGCGGGGCCGGGGGCCGACGCGCGCGCGGGCTACGCGTCGGGCGAGGCGGGCGAGTACGTCGCCCTGAATTCCCGGACTATGTCCGGGCAATGTAGGACGATGTACTTGGTGAGGTCCCGGACGAACTCCGGAGGGAAGTCTTCCGCCATTTCCAGAGGGGAAATGGCAGGGTGAGTAAACTAAAAAAGGGCCCTAAGACCCGGGCGTGAACGATGCCCTGATCCCCCCACCGGGTAGTAATTATATTAAACTACCAAGTATGAAACCAGGTACATATTATGCCCTTTTATTATTTTGTTATTTTCCGATAATGAACATGAAGAATGAATATGTTTGGTGGAGGGAGCATTCTCCTTGAGGGGAGATACATCCAAGCCTGCGATGACAGTTACTACCATCACCATGTACTTAAATAATCGTATGTATATTATTGTGTAAACCAGGTCAGACCCGGTCGGTTGTTCAATGCTGCTAAAACTTCTTCCAATTTCATCCCGGGTCCCGTAAATATTGCACTTGTATCTGATATTACTTAAGATTCGTTATTTACATGATATATATACATAATGAAACATGGTAAACAATGATTCTCGCTATAAACTCCCACACATTCCCAAAAAATATTCAGTGAGAGAATTGAGATAAAAACGTAGTAACGCTGAATAGGCGAGTCCGCCGACCTAGATCTTTACTTCGTTAGTATTTTTCAATATTCCCCAGTGATTTATGATAGGCATAAAATCTACCAGATGCGGATCACGAATACCACATATTGGGAGTACGCGGCTAATGCTTGGGTGGTCTAACTATGAACCTTTATGATACAACAGCGTTGCGTTCCCTATCGTTAATATATTTTTATTGTGAAAACCATCTGTTCGAGTTACGAAGTAATCTTGTATAGCTGAAGAAAATCAGGCTTCAACAAAGGTAGAAACTTGAGTAACACATAGTGAATTAATAATAGATGCTATTTGAAATTTTGTAGAATACTCTAATTATCGAAAGGCGAGAGATCGTTCGGAGCTGATTAATTGATAGCGTTAATTAAAGGTAAAAAAATGAGTACTTAAATAAAAAACTGCAGGGGTTTTATCTACTCGTATTAAAATAATCGTTATATTCAGGATGTCTACTTCATATTTAGCTTTGCAAAGGTACAATATTTTATCTACTTAAATATTCGACCTGTAACCATGTTTTTGGTTGACCTCGCGTTCATATTTTTCGTGTACATACCAAAATACGTTAACAGATACAACTTCGGGGGTCGGCCCGCGCAGTGGGGGAATTGAAAAATTGTAAAACACACCTCAGGCATTGTGGTGTGAATAAATTATAAGCGCGCTCAAGTTTTCCTGACCATTATTACTCGACCGCTTTTGTCTGCTCCATCTCTGTGGAAATCACTTGATACTGTGAGACATCGTGAATTTACGTGAGGTCAAGATATACTGGTCTTCGAGCGACCCACTTACGCCTGGTACTCAGATATTGTTGTACCAGATCTCTAGTAGGTTAGTGGAACCCTGGTTCTAGGATTATTAACTTCGCTTAATGGAAATACACTCCGGGTAAATGCGTATAATATGGATCTAGTTTGCGGGTGTTATGTTGTTTTTCCTAGATATACTACGTTAATGGAGACTGAATATCATGCTTGTTGAAATTAGGACACCAGTCATATATATGAGTTAGTTTTGGCAGATTGTAAAAGGGCAATTTATATTGGCTTAACATGGTTCCAATGGAGTTTTCACAAAATATTTTTATTAAAGTCAT
Source organism: Phalera bucephala (assembly GCA_905147815.2). Lineage (NCBI taxonomy): Eukaryota > Metazoa > Arthropoda > Insecta > Lepidoptera > Notodontidae > Phalera > Phalera bucephala. The sequence continues at coordinate 17,236,625 of LR990612.1, forward strand.
TTTGTCGTTGCTTGACTGCCTTGCTTGTCTATGTGGTAACAAGGTCAAATTGTGTTTTCCTATCAAAAAATCTAAATTAAATGAGTCTGATGATCTGATTAAATGAAACTGAATACCGTCGTGCCTATATTCCCCAAGCGGGGGTGGTAGAGGTGTATTGTGTACACCCACATTTCGCCAACGATGTTAGGTCCCATGTAATAAGGGGGCGAGCCTTTTGCCATATACTCCGGCCTCATACTGGGAAATTTTCGTTAGAAAAACTTCAATTGTCCCACCAAGGACCTCGTGATCACCAAGTGATGCGCTTTGCCACAAGACCAACGAGGCAGTCTGAAATTGAGACTGATATTATAGTTAACGGCTCGTCCACTTTCGAACCTAATCTCGTCGACGGTCTGTAAGCAGTACACCTCTGCCACCCCTGCTTAGTAAATGTAAGCATTACGGTGAAACTTCTTGAATACAAGGTTATTTTTTAAAACTTTCGCGTTCCTTTATTCCTTCACCAAAAGATGTCATCATCAGCCCGTGTCAGTCCACTGCTGGACGTAAGCCTCTCCCATGGCACGCCACTGAGCTCGATCTTCAGCTCTCCTTCTCCAATCCCTGTCCGCTGCCTTACGAATATCGTCGCCCCACCTAGCTACAGGGCGCCCTACACTACGTTTGCCGGCACGCAGTCTCCACTCAAGAACCAGTCTGCCCCAACGGCCATCGGTTCTGCGGTATATATAACCTGCCCAATGCCACTTCAGCTTGCTAATTTGCTGAGCTATGTCGGTAACCATGGTTCTCTGACGAAACTTCGTACCGGAAGATATACGAATAAAATAATTCTGACATCGCTTTTTTCATACAATAGACCCCGACTAAGCAGCCTTAAGGTAGGATAATATACATCTTATCTAACCACAAAAATACTAACGCTATTGAGTACGTAAAAACATCCAAACTTACGCAGGGATTTGTAATCTTAACGAATTATACCAGCGATAAAAAAGGAAAAAGGGTCAAAATATCGATAATAGGAAAAAAGAATTCGTGAAATAAAATTCAGAAAAATTTCGTATGAATGGGATTGGTTTGGACTAAAACCAGTGGCTATAGGCATAACGTTCACTTTTTAATACCGATATTATATGCTGCCGATGATAGCTAATAAGACGAAAAAAAAAACAATATTTCAATTGTTTCACATATTCTTATTTATTTTACATAAACACATTTAAAGTAGATGATTTGAATGAAAACCATGATCATTAGTGACTATATTTGTTTTGAATTTAACTATAATAAGAGTGAATTCTCCCTTAATGTAAACCAAGAGAATCGTATCTCTTTTATTTGCTACAGCGGCTTTAGTTGACCTAGAAAATAATTATATAGCATGAGATTCTATTACTAGACCTATTTATTCCTCAGTTATATATCTGACACCTGCCTCTATAATTTTTTTTGCATATCCTACCATAGGACCAGGTTAAGTGAATATTAGACATCAAATAAAACTATTTTCCAAATATGCAAAAGATCGGTAAAAACTCGAGTATAGGAACACATAGCTCACCTAACACGCCGCCGCTCAAAGAAGTCTGCATTGTGTAAACATGTCCTTGACCGCACCCGTCTCAACATCAGATTTGATAGACCTCAAATCCTCGTGAAAAAGCACCGATTCCTACCAAGCACCCAGCTATTTTTATAGGACTATAAAAATGGCTGGGTGCTTCTATCTACGTGGGATCCGGTAATTAATGTAAATAAATCCAAAACCACGCATAACACTGCAAGACCTCAAGATACCGTGAGTTTATTTTGCGTAGATCAGCCCAACAAAAATAACTCAAAATTTAAGGGCACCCTGGAACAACGATGCCTTTTGGACATCTAACACCTCAGTCCTTCCCGAGACTTAAAAATTAAAAATAAATCTCGATAAAATCCGGTAAATAGTTTTATTTCGTAGGAGCATGACTCTTCTCATAATTGTTTTTTTTTTACAAAAAACGTAGCCCCACACTAGAGATTTATTCCTGTGTCGTGGGTGCGTTTACAAACTGAAAGTTCACAGACACAAATACCCTGACCGAAATAAATAATTGTGGATCACACAAAGATTTGTCCCGTGCGGGAATCGAACCCGCGACTATTAGACACAGTGGGCGGAACGGCTAAATCGTCCGTCCGAAATAATGATTATATCTATATTGTGATAGCTTCCGGGGTAGGTGAAGAGTATAGACTTCCAAAAGGTTCTTTCTTACAGACCTCTTTGGCTTTCTCCATTCTAAAAGTTAATCTTATAATTTGCACAATGTGATTTGGGGCACAGAACATAATAATTTAGTTACGTTATAACAACAGTTATATATCCGCATAGCTCTCGCGGGCCTAACCCTTAAATAGGACAAAGTTGGTGATCCCTTCACCCTTCTATCGCCCCTCGCCATCCCCTGAAGTAGAATTTCTAAGATGTGCCCATTTCTATGAAATATTTAACATAACGGCAACTACACTTACATATATCAAAACTCTATTCTGAAATGGACTTCGGGTAGACACTTACTGCTATTATATTCTTAAGTTTTTATTTATTTGTATCAAAGTATGAAACAATTCCATTACTTATATACCAATATTGTTAATTAACTCCGTGTATATGATAGTTAAAACTACCCAGATCATATACAGCGCTGTTCCTTCCGACGTAACGAAAAATAGATAGGTACAGCTTATTTGAATATAGATTAACCAATTATAACGTCAGCAATAGGCTAAATTCCTATTACATAATTAGTTGGAGGTAATTTTGTTGCAGTAGCTAAGTAGGTCGGTACAGTCAATTTACCAAATTGACTCTTAATTTCGTATTATAAAAAGTGATTTCTTTTAAGTCCACCAAGTTTATTGTATGATAGATGACTAGAGATTTACAAATACTTATAAATAACTGTAAACCAGCCTATTCTTTCCCACTGCTGAAGAAGAGTCGTCGTACTCGATAACATAAACCCAGCTGCTAGTAACGCTATGATTCCGTAGTGTTCTTAGCAATTATCAAACAAAACAAAAACAACGTCGGGCCTGGTTAGTCTGAGACGAGTGACCGTTTGTGGCTTTTTATCTGCGAGAGTCTCCATGCCTGAGGAGACATGGAAGCTTGTCTGTCCCGGCTGCCACTGGTCGTTAAGTCAAGTTTGAAGCTTTATACGAAATACTAAATTTAAACACACCGTCACGCCTCACGTTCTAAAGTATCGGTCCGGAATCTGGAATTGGGCCTGCTATGTGGCAATAGTGTGGCCTCGTATTATATGGGACTTAACACCTTCGGCAAAAGTGGATGTACACAGTACACCTCTGCCACCCCCACTAAATTTAAATTTCCTACGAATTTTATTACAAAATTCATATATTTATTTTATTTTTATTTCTTAGGGAAAACAAAAAATTGCATAATACAGCTTAAACTAAACATCAGAATGCAAACCAATATAATAATTATGCAACCAACACCGTAGTCTACACATTAAATGTCATGGTACAGAGAAAACATATTTAATTTAACACTGAGTACACTCGAAATTTTGAGTTGAAACTCAATTACCATAAGAAATGAAATTAAAAGAGAAACAAAAGCACGACGGGAACAAAATATTATTAACAAAAAAACTATTCTTAAGAAGTACAGTAACATGCATTTGAACTAACTTTACTATACTAACATTTCTAAACAGATTGGCTATATAAATGTTTATTAAATTTTGATAGTTGCTAAATTATCAAGTAAGCCTTTTTTGAATCACGTTAGTGTTAATGAAAATAAGTCAAGGTCTGTCAAATTATCGGTAAAACAACCTTCATAATAGGTAAAACAACCTAAATCAGAAAATCTAATCGAACACGAACAGTGAATAGCGAAACAAACCATCGCATTAAACTTTCAAGGAGTTTACCTACAATGTTACCTACGTGGCAGCCGAAATTGGGTCCGAAATTACTCGACACTAGAATTATAGCGTCTCTAACTAATATACGTTTATCCGGAAGTGGCCCGGGCGGCGGAATTCATAGCATATGGGCGGTGTTATTCATTTTAAGGCGATACTGTTACTGTTGTTGCCACCCGACAATAGATGGCGTGGTACTCAATAAATGGAGAGCGCAATATCGTTTCGCTTTGACATGACTTAGTTGGAATTAAACTGTAGCTATCTTAATAATAATACGAGTATATTCATTAATATTATATTAATACCGAATGAACAGTATCAGATGGCATGTTGTTTCCGGGTAGTAGCAAAGCGCAAATCCTATCCGTAACAGTTCACAAAAACCATTTAAAGGAATAATTTAACGTATTCATTAAATTAATACCTATCTACAAAACAATCTGTTATGATGATAAACCCATTACTTTTCAATGCGCTGTTTATGATCACCCTTTTGAAACATGATCTTTTGGAATATTCATAATACTAGAATTTTCTCTCTAATAGACAAGTAAATATAATTTCTATGCTAAGGAAAGATGGGAAATGAAGTACACTTTCGTAGCTTATGTTGTCATGGGTGTAACTGGAATTGCCCTCAGACTAATATTACCTTTAAATAAAGCATGCATACACTTATTAAATATCTTAGATACAGAAACATATTACAAACTAAGGCCTCTCTTAACACTCGAACCAAAACCTTTCATGCCATCATAATTTTTATACTTATCCAGATAACTATTGTGGACCAAAAATATCGGCAACGTATCTAGTTAAGGTAGCGAAGGGAAGCTTCCAGTTATTTAAAGGGCACTTAACCTCTTTGTTTATGACAAGAGCTAATTCCGTATTGAGACAACGCGGTCGGAATTGGGATGTTTAAAACAAACACGTTGGGACGTTTGGGAGGAAATTTTAATTATTTTAATGTTAAATTCAACAAGCACGGGATACCGGAACTGTTATGTTTGGAATTTTTCTGTTTATATAACAGATAAACATAGCTACCTTTGATAAATCTTAATTATAACAATAGCCTCTGAAATGACTATCTAAACATTCAAACGTATCATTTCTTGGGCTGCAGCTTTTTTACAGAATTCCCATATAACTTCTTCAAAGACACTTACCTTATGAAAATAATTACAAACTTTACTGGTAATATAAATTATAATCATCTACCCTACCCTTCATCGTTACCATTCTATTCTATTTCAGGTTTTTGAAGACCAATCGAATTAAAATATTATATTAAATTAATTAAATAAACTTTTCTATGATATTCACTGCCTACCCCACAAGGGTCCCGGCATGATGATATAGCAATATATTTGGGCAATATATTTTTTTTTTCAATTAACCTTCCTCCCCGATAGCCCAAAATCAAACATCGCCGTTTTCTCTGAGCATAATTTTTACAGGTACTGGTAACAACAAAACCCAATGATGCATGTTTTGGGAATAAATACAGCACTGTGGAATGACCGACTTCCGACTGACGTCATCTGGATCAACAGGTCTGCGTCAGCGATCAGCTTCTTAGAGATTTTTTGACCAAAAACCGACATGACATAAATGAAATCCGTAAACAAATAATTTATTAATTATTTGTAAATACAAATGTAAGTAAACAATTATGACATCCCTATCTATCTTTTTCATCACGCCAGATCTCTTGCGGAGTAGGCAGATAGTAGAGTTCCTACAGGTTCTTTCCTTACAGACCTCTCTTAGCAAAACATAATATGCTTATTCAATTTTTAAAAAATGCAAGTAAGCATAAATGCTTACTTCATATTAATGGATTTCCATACACGTATTCAATTTATCCAGTACTTATTTCAGTCAAATCTAGCTTATTTTCGTAGCTCAATGAAATCTTGAATTCTTATTGAATTACACTCTTTATTAATTTGACTTTTCGTAACATGCACGTTTGTGCCAATTTTTGTATTGAATTAATCATATAATTAATAATGACATACGGTCATATAATTTTTAAATACATTTCACAAAATTATCGGTTGCTATTTACCTACCAGACATCTATACCAATGCAAATATAGAACGAGAAAGATAATAAATTAAAGAAAACGACGACATCAGAAGGTCAATTGTCACAAACCGCTAACTCATCCAATACGATTTTCAAATCAATTAACAACAGAACAACGTATACAAACAAGACGCAGAAGAAATAGAGTGGGTGACGTCACCGGCGCGGCGGTGGCGGCGCGCGCTGCCCGTCTCACACCCTCGCGTCATCTCTAATCGAAAATACCGTTCGGTAACAACTACTCTTTATTTATATCCCCGTCAGTGTCTGGAAATGTATGGAGCGGGGCAAATTACAGTTTGTCTATGTATATACGTATCAGGACTCAATTTTAATGTTGTTGTTTCTGGAAAGTTTTGGATTTATTACCTAGTTATCGTATGTATTTTTAAATAGATGTGACATCAATGCTTGTAAATCTTAATTTAAAAGAACAAGAATGCCTTTTTACCGGTTTTAATATAAATGTAGACTAAAATGCACACTTCATTCGACACGCGAAATCGCAGCAAATCGCCGTGACAAAGCCAAAGGTAATCTCAAAAAATTTGCAATAATTCGAATTCTTTGGTTAATCTATGTCCGAGATGCTTAGCACTAGACAGAGAATTACTAACATCTCACTATATTTCTTTTCAAGTATTTTATGTAAAATACTGAAGAAGTCATCGCTATTAAAAGTTAGTATTAACTCCTACATGTAACAATATTAAACCGGAACTTTTGGACTTTAATAGGTACGAACTAATAACTCTTTTTGAATTGCAGACGGTATCATTCGAAATGATCACGTAGGAGATCATAGGAGAAAATTTCACAAATAGTAATATGTTACCTTAGACATAACTTTACCACCCATCTCAGAATCTACTCCATATAAGATTTTAATAAAACCTTTTGATCAGTAACACTTATAAATCACAAACATCCTAATTATGCCGATAATAAATGTGTCCACGCCACCAACTTTCGCTGCACCTACACAGAAATTACGATCAAACCTGACCAGATTCTAAGAAAGAGAAATGTTAACTATAGCTTATAGTTGTGTGCTCCGCTGTACGACATAAAAATCTTTATTTCCTTGAACGTAATCTTTCAAATAAACGAACTATGAAAGAGAAGGAAGCCCTCTGGCTTCCTTCCACGCTCAGACCTCTCTGGGTCAGTAAGGAAAGAACCTATTGAAATTCTGTACTCTCTGCCTACCCCGCAAGGGATCTAGCACAATGATATAGATATATGATAGGTACATAATAATCTATTAAAATCACTTAAGTGTAATGGTCTTGTTAATCCTAGATTCATAACATCATATTATTTATATTATATATCTTTGAAAATACCGTATGTGCATACACACACATACGCATACCTTTGACAAAAGTTGAATTGCACGGTAAAAACAAAAGACATCTTCTTTTTCAGCCGAAAAAGGCTCGTTACAGAAGAAAAGACTCCCTAACGACCACCACACAAGATACTAGTAGGCGTTAACTCTACTGCATCAAATACTCTATCTTAGCCCAGTTCTAAATTTCAAATGGTTGCTAACAATAAACACTTCTTTTTCCAAAAAATAAAACATAACACTTGTGATAACTATTTTGTTTATCTATATCATTATGATCAAATCACATGCTTCAAAATATTAGTCAATTGTGGAAAAAAAAACTTTGCACGGGCACTATGGTCGAACGCTGATTTTGCAAATGAGTCATCCGAGGCACTATGGAATTGAGCAAAAACCCTCATAGTTAATGCGGTCTCTGCATCTAAAGCACCGACTACAACACACAGGCGGCAGCATTAGATGACTGATGACACCTTCCACCTAGTTGAGGAACGCCGTAAGATGAAAGCAGCCGGAGCGAATGTTAAACATCTAAACAGAAAGCCTGCCCAAATCCAGACAAAATGTAGACAAGACCACAATGTATACTTGCGTAATATCTGTGAGGAAATTGAAGCTCATGCAGGTAGACATGAGTCTAGAGATCTGCATCATAAAATTCGTCTAATCACAAAGACGCTGCCGTCTAAAACTTGGGCTATTGAGGGATCTGATGGACAATTAGTCACCGAATTGGATCAAATCTCTAAGGTGTGGTGGTGTTACTGCCAATCTCTGCTTGAAGACCCACAGTCACAAATATTTACAACTACGGACCTAAGAGTGATGAATTAGAGCCAGACATCCTCAAATCAGAAAACAGAGCCCCTATCAAACACCTAAAGAATGGAGAAGCAAACCAACAGGTAGAGATACAATCCCAATCGAAACCATAAAGGCAATAGGAGAACGCGGCGTACACATATTTCACACCATATGTAATAAAATATGCTTTACTGGTAAATGGCTGACTGACTAGACTCACACGGTTTTCACTCCTCTACACAAAAAGGGATCAACAGAAAAATGTAACTATCGTCTCATTGCTCTGATTAACCACGTTAGCAAAATATTGCTATATATTTTGAACGAACGACTGAAGTCATATTTGTCGAAAGAGATTGCGCCCAAACAAGCTGGATTTGTGAGGGGGAAGTGAAACCGTGAACAGATTCGCACGAAAGTTCCATAATCCAAGAACTCGGCATCAAACAGCGTCTATCAGCAGTAGTACAGTCTCGCATACACAAGTTTTTCAGCCATGTCTCGAGGCGTAACAGCTACTCCATAGATCGTCTGGTTCTGCAGGCGAAAGTACAAGGAACGGTCTAGGTCACGTGAACGTGGGAGGTCACCAATGCGGTGGACAGACCAAATTAAGTCCGTAGTGGGAGATGCTTTGATCGAGTGCACCAGAATCTCAAATGATCGAACTAAGTGGGGAGATATCGTAAGGCGAGCTACATCAGCCTCCAGTGACTAAACCTCACCGTGACCACGACCACTCTGTCAAGAGTGAAGCGAATAAGAAGATATCATTATGTCAAATCCCTTGTGAAGTAGATAACTTGCAATAACCTTTCATTTTATTCAATTTAATTAAAAAGTGTAATGTATATTTCAATTAATCGTCTTTATATACAGATCCACCAATTTGCTGTCGTCGCCGTCTATGTATGCAAATCGTCTGCTTAAACCATATTCGCAACGGGGTCCCGCCCGCTTTTATAACAATTAAAATATGCAAATGGGAAATATTACCCACTACTTTTCATTCCGGTTCGATGGAGTAGGAATCAATGGGGATGCAAAATACACCCTCCCCTGCTATGATGACGGTGTCAAAAATGTAGAGTGTACCGCTTTGGGGCGACGGGCGATACACTGTTTGTTTACATTAACACTTACATATGCACGTGTATTAAATACTGCTGTGATTGGTGTTTCTATATTCGGAAACTTATATCTCACTAGTATGATAGACTTTTTAATGACATGTATTATTTAAGCATCGATAGGAATTGTTTCGAGTACAATTTTTCAAGAACTTTGACTAAAATTTTACTGTAAAGCTTCCGAGGCTAAGGATAAGGCAGTTTGTTGGCAGTTTCAGAGGTCCAAGAGCATAATTTGTCACTACATAGACTAGATTGTGCATTATTTATAACAAAAAAATTGTAGATGTGGACATTTGCATTAAAAACTCTTATATATTTAAAAAGGCTCTTAAAGCCAAAATTTGATTTTAAATTTTCTAATCAGTTAAATTTATTAACAATGAAATATCAGCCATGATTGTATAAAAATCGCGTCATTACTTCCGTAACCATTTTCCTTTTATGTGGTAACATGAGGATAACGTGTGGGTTGCACGTTTAATTAATATTTTCTGTATTAATACTGTATACTAACACATTGCTGTGCAACCATTTGTAATCCCTACGTAATAAATAAATACACCTGTTGTTTAAAAAGGATATTTATCAGTTTCTGATCTTGTACGAGGTTCTGAAGTTACTTACAGGATTACGTGTGTTTAAGTCAGAAGCCCAATAAGAATCAGTTCAATAATCAATAAATAAGATCATTTTTACCTACCGAGCTTCTAGCCATAAAGCAAACATAACTCTACTATTCCATTAATTGAAGGTCACAGGAACAATTCTATTTTTAATTACTCATAAAAGTTATTAATCAGAGTACCCGTGTCATTGACTGTACCGGATCGAACGGATAACCGTGTCACTGAATAAAGTAATTTTAGGCTGGCCTTACATAGTGGGCCGGGTTGCCAGACAACAACTAAACGCCCAAATTACACAGATTGCGAACCGTTGGGGTCTGTGACTAAGGATGTGTAGTCGAATGGATATGTTTCCGGATACGTATCTGGGGTTAATGCATTTGAAGCAATTAAACACTTCTAAAAATAAGTTGAGAACAAAGAGATGCAGTTGGACATGGATGAATGAATCAAACACGTTGCACATCACCTTTGGAAAAAAATTGTTTTTTGTCCACAGTACAGATAACTATTTCTAAGAAGAAACCAGGCTGAAGCAGATCGATAAGTCAGAGAAGAATATAGTTAACGCTTTTCATTCGTTTTTCTTTTATTCGTTCGATGTACATCCAGTCTATTCTCTAATGTTGACGCTGTTCATCTCTAGTGTTGCCATATAAATTAATAATATGTAAATTTCCACACCCGACGAACACTGGAAGCGGTTGCTGAGCCACCGCTTACACGCCACTCCTGTCCGACATGTCGTATACATTAATTTGAGTAAGCTTCGCTTTTTATTGAGTCTCTTAGTAAACAACGTAGGAATTACTTCCAGGAGCAAATTTTGGCAAAATAATCGCGCTAACGCTGACGTAATTAAAAACAACAATAAAATACTGTGGGTCTGCGGTACTCTAAAATATCACCAAAGTTAAGCGTTCAGCTCAGCTATTACGTAGATGGTGATCGTTGAATGAGATTGCGTGATAGAGCCCAACTATTTCCTTACTCCTTCATATATAAGAGGTCTACCAACGTTGAGACAGTAAAGCCCAATCGTATTATTTTTATTTAGTGAAAAACAGCAGGTTATCAATAAACGCTATAAATCTCGATTCCTACATAAATAACGTAATAATAAAAATAAAATCACCTTTTCACCTCAAGAAAAAAGCGCCAATACAAGCGTTTTATTCGCTAAAATGTCTATAAAACTTCGGCAAAGTTCCAAAACTAGAATGTTTATTTGAATAACCGTTTAATCTATGCTCGGTAGGTGACTGGTGACGGCGGCCCCGAGGCGATCAATTACTGCGAATCAACTGTGAATCAACTTTCATGTGCCACCCTTGGTGTAGTTATTGCGCACTTGGACGAGAAGCGGCACACTCACCCTACGCGAATATTAACGTGTTTACTTATGAAATCATTTTATTAACATTTATGGACGAAGAGGTGACTATCCAAAATCCCAAATTCATCACCTGGTGAAAGACGTCCATTCTTCTATTCCGTACTTCGTGCGCTACTGCAGAACAAAGGTCTCCACATAGACCGATCCTCCTAAAACGGCCGACCTTTTTACCCTCGATCGAAACTTGTCGTGATGGTCACTTTAAAACGGCCTAAAAGCAGTGATAGGCTAGTGGTTAGACCTCTGGACTGCAAAGTCCACCTCTGTCTTTTCGAAAGCATATGCGTATTAAGAATTAATTATCTATCTATCTATCTATCTATAACCTCACGCCAGATCCCTTGCGGGGTAGGCAGAGAGTACAGAGTTCCAACAGGTTCCAAGAATTAAAATAACCAAACCTACGCCGGTGGTTGCGCCTTCTCCGCCAGCCCACGCCGTCGCGGACTTTATTATGCTGGATAAGAGGTATGGCGCGGTATGCGTTAACAAGATTCGCGAGCTGGCCCAAAGGCTCTGCGCCGCTACTAGCTGGGAGGAGCAATTCACCCTGCTTATGACGTACATGGACGTTCACGACGCCATGGCCTCCCTTAAAACCCATCGCCCCTACAATCCATAATGGATTTAAGACCTTCCCACCTTAAGCCCCATAGCCTATCCCTGGCGTGCTTTATCGCCGACGGCCTACGCTCCCAACGTGACCAAGTTGGTGATTTCCTCCGGGATCATCAACTGGATATCCTTCTGGTGCAGGAAACCTTCCTCAAGCCCGCCCATCGCGATCCCCCCCCCCCCTTTCTTTCAGCTCGGACTTCATCCTGTCCCCTCAAGACACCGATCAAGCTGTAATTGCCTTCACCGTCCATATCCAGCTGTCAGTGGGTCGTCAAAGCAAGTCGAAGCGGAGGATCTCAAGCGCTTTAGACTGCCAGACGATGTTAGAGAACTTATTCGGGCTAAAAATGCCTTAGTCCAAACGTACGACTCCTACACCACCGAAGTCAACCGGGCTCGGATGCGAGCCTTACAACGTGATGTAAAGCGTCGTGTCGCGGAGGTCCGGGATAATCGCTGGAGTGACTTCTTAGAAGGACTAACGCCATCGCATCTGACATGCTCCCGCTGACCCGCCCCTCAGACGCAACACCAGCCTTCGATGACGACGAAAAGACCGAGCTTCTTGCCGACACCCTCGAGAGCCAGTGCTCTCCCAGCTCTCTTCCCGTTGACTCGGCTCATGTCGATTCGATCGACAGGAAAATCGAGCGCAGGGCGTCCCTCCCCCCCACCAATTCCTTACCCCCTATTACTATACTATTATATACCGAAAAAAGCACCCGGCATTTCTAATCGCGTATTCAAATGCTTACCCGCATAACTCATCTGCCTCTTAGTGGCCATCCTTAATGCCGCCATGACGAACTGCACCTTCCCCACTCAGTGAAAGGAGGCCGACGTAATAGGCATTCCTAAGCCCGGTAAATCTCGTGATCGTCCCACGAGTTACCGCACCATCAGTCTCCTCAACTCCCTGCCAAAGATCTACGAGCGCCTGCTCCTGGCACGGCTCAAAGACTTTGTATCGTCCAAGGGTATTCTCATCAATGAGCAGTTTGGTTTTCGAGCCAAATACTCTTGCGTCCATCAAGTGGACCGCATCACGAAGCACATCCTCACTGGCCTCAAGAAACCCAAACCCGTCTACACGGGTGCCCTTTTTTTCGATGTCGCGAAGGCGACAAAGTCTGGCACAACGGCTTAATCTACAAGCTTTACCAAATGGGTGTGCCGGATAGACTCGTGCTCATCTTACGATCCTTCCTGTCGAATCGGTGTCCCACAAGCCTCAGCTCTCTCCCCCGTCCTATTCAGCCTTTACACAAACGATATTCCTCGTTCGAGTAAGGTGCATCTAACCCTAATGGCGGATGATACCGCTCTCTATGTCTCGCATAGGAATAAGGGTTTCATTACCAGAAACCTTTAGGCACCCGCCAATACCCTAGGGGATTGGATCAGGAAGTGGCGTATTGAGGTGAACCCGGACAAGAGCGCTGCAGTGTTCTTCTCCACAGGTGCCACCCTGCGCCGCTCCCAGCGCCACCCCAGAAGTAATTTCGGTCAACTGACCATGTTCGACCTCCCTATTCCCTGGGTCAAATAGGTCAAATATCTAGGGGTCACCCTAAACAAGACCATGACCTTCGGACCACACATCAAGCGAGTCCAAAACCGAGCAGCCTTTGTCCTCGGTCGTCTTTACCCGATGATCTGCAAGCGGAGTAAAATGTCCCTTAGGAATAAGGTGACACTTTACAAAACTTGTATACGACCCCTCATGACGTACGCTTGTGAGGTGTTCGGGCACGCCGCACGCTCCCACATCGATACACTCCAAACGGTTCATTCCCGTTTCCTCCGCAAAGCCGTCGGAGCCCCGTGGTTCATACGGAATGTCCATCTCCATTCCGATCTCGGTCTCGAACCTATTCGCGCCTTTATTAAAAAGGCGCGAACCCGATCTTTTGCGAACTCGTCCAAGCATAGTAATCCGCTAATCGTAGCCGCCGCCGACTACGAACTTAACTCCCCTCCTATCAATCGCTATCGCCGTCCGCGACATGTTCTCACCGACCCTCCCGATGCCCTTACATCCCTTCTTTCGGATACAGATACCGCACGCATCAGACCCCGACCTCGCCGGCGAGGTCGAAGAATCCCTTGCCCGCCGGCCGGTGCAGAGCACCACGGCGAGACACCTAGTATACGCCCTCCCCCATAGCGACTGCCCAAGCCGAGGCCGTTCCTCCTTGAGGCGCCCTTGAGCTAGTTGCCCCCTTGCCCTTCTAGCTCGAGCGTAATGGTTGCACGCTCGCCCTCTTGTCCGGTGAAGCTGTGAAGGCCCCGCGGCCAACCAACAGCGTAGATTATTCACACACACACGCTTAAGAGTTTCTGGAAGGTGTGTGAAGTTCGCCAACCCGCCAGCAGCGGCAAGCCAGCGTGGGACAGTTACTTTACAGGGCATATATATATATATATATATATATATATATATATATGACACGGTATATTTGGTCATGGTAAGATAGTCTAGGTCTTCCCCGGTACCTACATCCCTCCACTTTCGCATTGTATATCTGTTTTGCCATTCTTTCTTCTGACATTCTTTCTATATGCCCGAACCAACGGAGAAACAACCATCCGCAGAAATGACGCTCTAAAATCCATTTCACGGTAAACCTACCTACCCCCTCTTTGCAAAAAAAGATTCTCATAAAATGTCACAAGGAGCAAAATCAAATTAACACAAAAGAACATAATGTAGGATTAACCTAACAAATTCTATAAACAAACAGGGCCCGTTCCAATTTGGCAGGAGACAACGCTTAATTACGCTCGCCTGATACCGACAGGAAAGGGTAAGCAGTTATTATAAATAATTTAATAAATAGGACGCCCACACCGCTAGGGACCGACGATGATTAAACGAGCAATCTATTAAATAAACACTTTAATATTAGATGTTCAATTTGCCATATTCGTATTCATAACAGCGTAGTAAGAAAGCGTGTAGGTATGAAAGATAGTGTCGGATGAGAAATACTCTGATGGTTCAGATATATAGAAATAATGTTAGAAGAAAGACTGACAAAAAAGATGGACAGTGCGAAAGTGGAAGGATGTAAATACCGAGGAAGATTTAGGCCCGTATTACAAAAGGTAAATCAGTCGTGAATCTAGGTTAGTAGCTAGTACCAAAACGTTAGTTTTAAAATTACGTTCTGTAATACAGGCTCTAAATCTATCTTATCATGCATTGCAGCATAGTTATATTGTGGTCATATTAGAGGCATATTAGAGAATATTGAGTTTTTACGTTTATTTTAGTTTATTTTGTGGCTATATTGACAGACATTTCAATTAGTCTGTGGCATCATGGGTCAGGCGACAAGTTTTTTTAAAATCCTCGATATGATCCGACAAGGATTTTTGGCTTTTAGATAACATTGACAAGAGGGCGTTGGTTTGAAATTAGTGTTACCATTTAGTAAAACTTTCCTATTTATAAGGAGATATTCCAACAAGTGGCTCCACACGGTTAGGTACTAATTAAAAAAAGAACTTGGTTAAATTTTATAACAAACGGCAACTCTGCGACTATCATGAAGTGATATTTCACTTGATGACAGCGTTAGTTACGATTTTGACCACGTGCCAAAAGATCCTTGTCGCACTGTATTTTTGTCTTATATAGAAAGAGTTAACGTATTCACAGTCCTAAAACATGTCGTATAAATCTAAGACAAAATAAGTGTTATAATTCTATTTACCTTCATAAGACAAAACATCACGTAGTAATCATATTTTCCACCTCCTCCCTATTGCTTTCCTCTGCACTCTAAGCGCAACGCTGAAACACAATGGAAGTGTTTTAAGATGTGTCGGGTGGGTTCACAGATTGATACGCGGTACCGAGGTCAGTACTCCGAGGGTTCGGATACAATATGTCTGGGGTAGCGACCACGTGTCGAAGGGCCATAATCCCATGGAAAAATATAGTGCGTGTCGTGCGATTGAATTGAAAAAGTGAGATACAACTTTTGCAATCTACAATGCTACATAGATATACCTAGATATTTTTCAAATTCAACTTTTTATAATACAAATATACACTATTAGTTGTCACAGTTTAAATGTATTAAGTTCATATCGCCTTTGCCATATTCTCAAAAAATCGAACCACGGTGATCACTAATCCTTAATTGAATTTTGATTTGATTCAAAATTCCAAAAATTACTAATATTAATCTATCGGGTCTTATCTGAAGGACAAGTCAGGCGTCTCCGTAACCAGCGAGCGTGTATGAGACGAACTACGAGAGTACAGGAAGCCAGAGAGGTATGTAAGCAAAGAACCTGTTGGAACTCTGTGTTCTCTGCCTACCCCGTAAGGGATCTGGCGTGATGATATAGATAGAATAATATTAATTTCATGAGTTTAAAAAAACTTTAGTTAAAATGGCTATATATTCCAGATTAATGGCGAGTTCTGAAGAATTTTAATGATCTAAATATTTTACTAATTTTATTCTGACGACATTCAAAAATACGTATGTATGCATGTTATTAGGCATGCCTATAGAAGTAAATGCCCTGGCTCATCGAGGTTCGATTGCAACCATTAATTACCGATATTAATATGCATAATTCACGTTTGACGCTCACGTGTAACTAGTGTTACCATACCACAGGATTTTCCGGTACTGTCCTGAATCTTATGTGTGTGTGTGTGTGTGTGTGTGTGTGTGTGTGTGTGTGTGGGTGATCAACGCTGTTGGCCGCAGGGGTTTTACAGCTTCATCGGACAAGAGGGCAAGCGTGCAACCACGAAGGTAGAAGGACAAGGGAGCACCTAGCTCAAGGGCGCCTCAATGAGAAACAGCCTCGGCTTGGGCAGTCGCTATGGAGGAGGGCATATTCTAGGTGTCTCGCCGTGGTGCTCTACATCGACCGGCGGGCAAGGGATTCTATGACCTCGCTTGCGAGGTCGGTGTCTGATCCTGTGTGCGGTATCTGTATTAGAAACAAGGGAAATAAGGGAATCGGGAGGGTCGGTGAGAGTATAAAAACAGTAATACTCTATATCACCACGTCAGATCCCTTGCGGGGTAGGCAGAGAGTACAGAGTTCCAACAGGTTCTTTCCTTACATACCTCTCTGGCTTCCTCCACTCCCATAGTTCGTCTCATAGACGCTCGCCGGTTACGAAAACTCTTGACTTGTCCTTCAGATAAGGCTTGGTCTATTTACAGATATACAATGCGAAAGTGGAAGGATGTAGGTACCGGGGAAGACCTAGACTATCTTACCATGACCAAATAGTAATACTAAATATTAATAAATATTGTTTGTCCATATTGTCACCTTAGGCATTATTAGGTGCCGACATGGCAACCACAATAAATCCACATGCAAAATTAGAGAAAATGTTATCGATCTACATAATATTTGAGCTTATGTATGTATCCTCTTATGTGTCGACGGGAGTGATGGATGTTCCAGTATTCATACTGGGGACTGGTCCATCTAGAGGCCTTTAGGCACTTACTCTTTAGAAATAACATCATTAGTCTCATATCTCAATTGAACGGCATCACACTGGAGCTAGATGTTAACTATTTAATTGTAACATAAACATTGTACTGAAAAACGACAAGCCCGCTGAGTTTCTCGCTGATCTGATATTCTTAGTGAAGGCCGCGTTCCGATCCGGTGTAAGCTTAGTAGTTAGATTATATAAAAAAATGTAAACTGACAATTTGTAAGTGCCCCTGCAGGGTTTATACAAAACTAATTATTTGACTTTATATACTAACTTAATAAGTTCTACTTAGCTGTGTGTCGACAAAGTTTGATGATTACTATTCAACGTTCAAACACGTTCAAATCATTTTCAAAAACTCCCATATTTACTTCTCTTTTCTAACACAGTAGAATACAACTGAAGCAACTAATTGGAGAATACACAGGCCTATGGCACAAAAGAACATCTACACAGGATGAACCTCTACAGCAACGTGGTATGCAGGAACTGAGGTACAGAGACTGAAACCATGAAGCGTTCTCTGCCACTGCGACGCTCTGGCGGCGCGGCGAATGAAGCTACTGGAATCTACAACCTGGTACAGGGAGTATTTGGTCCTTCAGGTACGTAAGAGCATCAGGGCAAGGACAGCACAAAAGATCCCATCGGGTCGAAGTGGGCTTTAGGTCTCCTCGGTCCTAAAAGCCAACAACAAGATAAGATACTTCTCTATTACGTCATAATAAAGCGTTGTGACTAACTCGCTTGTGGACAAGAGCTCTCAATAGTTCATTAACTTTTAAACAAACTTACGCCTATATCCAAATACATTACTGCTACCAATTTATCTACATATAGTTCTATCTAATCTGGTTGAATTGAAATATGCTGTATCTTTACAGAATTAAATATACTGGAACGGCTCATTTAAGGCCGAGTTTTCAATCATCAGATGAACGGTTGCCCATCAAATAAATTACAAGTATAAGCTGACTGGAAATATGAGTCAAACAATTGAACTATTTCATTGTTACAATTGTAATGTTTCATTTGCTTGTGTTCTATATTTTATCCTATAAATAACGTTTATATAATCTGGCGTAATTCTATACCGTCAACTCTTTCACCATGTATAATTCCATAATTAAAAAAAATATAGATACTTACACACACAACTACAACTTATTTTAAACATCAGATTATGCACATTTTAATAATAGTAATATTAGTTTTTTTTAAAGTGAAACTTTTATTAGATCGTCTCAAACTTTTTGGCCTGTGTGTTGCATGTCGCGTGACGGATGGCCGCGGAGTAAGGATAAAGTGAAAGGCGCTCGCCAGAGCAGCCAAGGCCAATATGTTTCACTTTTACCGTGGTTTCATAAAACCACACAAGGATTTTTACTTTTACCACAGTATATTTATACATCCTACTTCCTTACGGATTCTATCCTTCAGAGACACTCCAAGCATAGCCCTTTCCATAGCTCGTTGAGTGACTTCAAATTTATGGACCAGTCCAATCGTGAGTGTCCACGTTTCGGCTCCATAAGTCATACCGGGCAGAACGCACTGATTGAAGACTTTTGTCTTTAGGCTTTGTGGAATAGGCGATGTAAATACTCGACGTAATTTCCCAAATGCCGCCCAACCTAGACGTATTCTTCTGTTGACCTCTTTCTCGAAGTTGTTTTTTCCCAATTGCAGAGTTTGCCCTAGGTAAACATATTCTTGAACAACCTCGAAAATAGTGCCGTGTATTGCAACAGGTTCCATTACTACATGTCGGTTAACATTACCTTGGTCTTGTCCAATTTCATGCAGAGACCTATGTGTTCGGAAGAATCGGATAGGCTGGTCAGCATCTGTTGTAAATCCTGCAACGTTTCGGCTATAATGACGCTGTCGTCTGCAAATCTCAAGTGTGAGATATGACTGCCATTTAGGTTTATGCCATGACTTTCCCAGTCCAGCATCTTAAACATATCCTCCAATGCATTTGTGAACAATTTGGGGAAAATAACGTCCCCTTGTCTCACACCTCGATGCATTGAGATAGGGTTGGTCTGCTGGTTTTGTATCTGGATGGCCATGGTCGCGGCGTTATAGAGACTTATTATATAACACTAAGATGCCAGTCGACTTGGCATCGTTGCAAGGATTCCAGAACTGACAAGGTCTCCATCGAGTCAAAGGCCTTTTCATAGTCCACAAATACTAAGCACAGGGGCCGATTACACTCTTCGGTCTTGTGTATAATCTGCCGTATAGTATGGATGTGGTCTATGGCTCTATCATCATCATCATCATTTCAGCCTATACTTGTCCACTGCTGAACATAGGCCTCCCCAATCGCTTTCCAGCGTAACCGGTCCGATGCCACCTGCATCCAACGATTTCCTGCGATTTTCACAAGATCGTCGGTCCATCTGGCAGGCGGTCGTCCTACGCTGCGCTTGCCAATACGTGGTCTCCACTCTAGAATCTTTCTGCCCCAACACCCGTCCGATCTTCGCGCTATGTGGCCAGCCCATTGCCACTTCAGCATGCTAATCCTGAGGGCTATGTCGGTGACCTTGGTTCTTCTACGAATCTCCTCATTCCTGATTCGATCACGTAGAGAAACGCCGAGCATAGCTCTTTCCATAGCTCGCTGAGCAACTTTGAGCTTTTTTATGAGACCTATTGTAAGAGACCACGTCTCTGATCCATATGTCATCACTGGTAACACACATTGACTAAAAACTTTAGTCTTTAGGCACTGAGGTATTTTGGATGAGAAGATGTTGCGCAGTTTCCCGAACGCTGCCCAGCCGAGTTGGATTCGTCGATTGACCTCTCTCTCAAAGTTGGACCTACCTAACCGGAGTGCCTGTCCCAGGTAAATGTATTCGTCGACAACTTCAAGAGTAGAGTTCCCAACGGTGAGTGCGGTGGGTACGACATGAACATTAAACATTATTTTTGTTTTGTCCATATTCATTTTAAGACCCACTTGTTGGGATACTCTATTGAGGTCACCGAGCATTCGTCCTAGATCTTCCAGCGACTCCGCCATGACCACAATGTCGTCGGCAAATCGAAGTGAACATCGTGAGTGATGTATTCGCCATTGATGTTGATGCCAAGTCCTTGCCATTCCAAGAGCTTGAAGGCGTCCTCTAAGGTGGCCGTAAACAGTTTCGGAGAAATGACGTCTCCCTGTCTTACTCCTCTTTTTATGGGGATCACCTTCGTGCACTGCCCCTGTACTCGGACTGACATGGTGGCGTTATTATACAAGCACTTTAACACTTCGATGTACCTATAGTCAATGCGGCATCGCTGGAGAGATCTAAGAACCGCCCAAGTCTCGATCGAATCAAAGGCTTTCTCATAGTCCACAAACGCCAAGCATAGTGGCCGATTATACTCCTCAGTCTTCTGTATAACCTGCCGCAGCGTATGTATGTGGTCTATGGTACTAAAACCTTTCCGGAAACCGGCTTGTTCGGGAGGCTGGAAGTCATCAAGCCTTCGTTCGAGACGATTCGTAATGACTCTCGAAAAGAACTTATAAACATGGCTCAGCAGTGTGATGGGCCAATAGTTCTTCATTAAAGAATTATCACCTTTCTTGAAAAACAGCACCACCACACCCCTGTTCCATGCTTCCGGCGATTTCCCTTCAAGCAAGACGGAATTAAATAGCCTCTGAAGGACTTTAAGTACCGGCGATCCGCCCGCCTTCAGAAGTTCTGCAGTAATTCCGTCTTCACCCGGCGCTTTGTTGTTTTTTAGTTGTTTGAGAGCTATCCTAATTTCGCACAGGCTGATGTCCGGGATATCTTCAGTGCAGTGTCGGGTTAGCTTGGCTCTTGGGTCTTTTACCAAGTCAACAACAGGTTTAGCTACTGAGGTATATAACTGTCCATAGAACCTCTCTATCTCCCTGAGCACCTCTGACCTATTTGACGTTACGTTTCCGTCCTCCATCTTCAGCTTCGTCAACTGGCTCTGCCCAATAAACGCGTCTCTTGCGAACACTTTAGAGCCCTTGTTCTGCTCTATGGTCTCCTCAATACGCCTTGCATTGAAGGACCGTAAGTCGTGTCGCAAGGACTTCAATATCTGTCCATTAAGCTGCCTATAGGACTTAGCAGCATCGGAGGTTTGGAGCGTCATGGAACGTCGCTCAGCCATGAGGTTTCGGGTGTAGTCAGATAGTTTTTAAGGCCTATTTTTACGGTGGGTCTTAAAATACTTGGTCCCGACCGTATGAACAGTCTCTACCAGCCTGTTGTTGATTTCGTCCACTGATGCGCTGCTGTCTAGCAATTCGAAGCGGTTTGACAATTCGAGCTATGGCTCTATACCCTCTTCGAAACCCGGCCTGTTCCGGGGGTTAAAATTCTTCGAAACTTTGCGCAAGACGATTCGTGACAACTCTTGAAAACAGCTTATAAATGTAACTCAGGAGTGAAATAGGGCGGTAGTTCTTCATTTGGGTCGTATCACCCTTTTTGATGAACAATAGGATCACGCTCCTACCCTAAGCTTTTGGAGTTCTCCCGTTAAAGAGGACAGACTTAAAGATATTTTAGAGCTCCTTCAACACCGGTTTACATCCTGCTTTTAACAGTTCAGGTGTAAATCCGTCCTCTCCAGGGGCTTTTTCATTCCTTAGCTGCTCAAGAGCCATCACGATTTCGTCTAGGCTGATTTCAGGCAGGTCCTCCGTGAAGTGGCGGCTTAATGTAGCTCAAGCATCCTCATTTCCGGGATCAGGACGAGATGTATGCGAGGCGTATAATCTGCTGTAGAAGTCTTCTAATTGCAAAAGCATCTCTGGCTCAAGTGACGACGTCCCCTCTGGCTTTGGACAACTTCGTCAGATGACTCCTCCCCAAAGACTGGACGAACACTTTCGACCCCTGATTTTGCTTGATTGCTTTTTCAATAGAGCGTGTATTAGCGCATCAGAGGTCATGTCTTACCAGTTTGCTCATTCTTTTGTTGTGTGCTAGTTGCTCTGATGAAGGTTTGGGTGAGTTTTCACGTCGTTCCTTAATAAGCCGCAGTGTCTCCTCCGAAAGCTTCGTTTTCTTACTTATACGTCGCATTTCACAGAATCTCGTACCTTCCTCCCTGAGGACTTTAACCACATTTGTAAGGGCCTGGTCTACGTCATTTATGGTTCCCATGGTAACGAATCGGTTCTCCAGATTTGACTGGAACGCTTCAGATGCTATTACGGGTTGGAGGAGGTTGGGCCGGAGCCTGGCCTTCATCAAGTCAGTGATTGCTTCCAGTATTAAACCTGTTGATCACTGAGACATCTCTGAATATGTGCTTCTTGTCCGTTATGATGAAGTCAATCTCATTTTTAGTCCTAGTGTAGGGGCTTTGCCAAAGGATATTATACTAATTATTATTTTTTAAACACCGTCACGCCTATATTCCCCAAGTGGTGGTGGCAGAGGTGTACTGAGTACACCCACGTTTCGCCGACGGTGTTAGGTCCCATGTAATAGGGGGCGAGCCATATACCGGGCACAATTCCAGACTCCGGAACCATAATGGGAAGTTTTCGTTAGAAAAACTACACTTGTCCGACCTAGGATTTGAACCCAGGACCTCATGATCACAAAGCGATGCGCTTTGCCACTAGACCAACGAGGCAGTCTATTATTTTTTAAATATTAAACATGCCTTTACACAAATTGACCTGAAGTTCACAAGAATATGATGTTAAGTGTAGCATGTCTTGCCTAGCGAGCTTTCGTTGATTTTAAATATTATTTTCGAACGATGTCGACAGGGTCGTAAATTGGTCATGCTCACTAAATTGTATTTGCTAGTGGCGGCTTTGTGGAGTGGGTCACTCTCTTCCCTCTAATATAGTCGAGGAGAATGATGGCTGCTTCTCAAGTCATACTCGGTGCTGCTGGTGGGGACTGGTCCGTCCTTGTATCCTTTGCCTGATTAAACATGAACCGTAGTAATGTTACATTTTGTCTTGTTCGGCATCACACTGTAGCTATAACCAATTATTTTGTACGTACTCTTTTTTTTCTCTTACTATTATTATTATGCTTTTTATTATATACCTTTACAGTCTCTATTTTGTAAATAAGAGGACTATGTAGACACTGTCTGATACCATAAATCTAAGCATACTTATGTTTAATCTATACATAAGCACATCTATTAACATATACAAAAAGAATTGTAAAACTCTCATTTTTAAAAAGAGTAACCGTGAAATTTCTTTACCTTCTTCTCCTTGAAATGACTTTTCGAACGGATGGTAGAGTCTTAAGTCATCAATAATTTTCTCTTTTTGACTATTTATAAGCGCTTTTTGTACTACATAAATAAAAATCTTTTGATTTTGAAATCCGTAACCTTCACTCGTAAATAATCCGATAATACAAATCTAGTACAAATATGTACTTGCTCTTTGAATTAATAACTGTACCTTTAAGACTAAAACAATAAATGAGCTAACTATTATGACTAGATACTTTTAGTTAGTTTTTTTTAAATAAATAAAAAAAACACGGTGGCACTTCCATACTACAATATGTATCATAGTTTTATCCGTTCCGTCGACAGACGGGGGCCAATCGAATTATGTTCCCATTATTATTTGGGGACGCTTTGCAGCGTCATAACAGGGGTGACATGTGTAGTCAAATCTACGAACAGTTTGCGTATTAATTAGGAAACCAATCTGTAGTATTAGTTAGGGCTACGTATTTGAGTATATCTGTGCCTAAAATATACGGTTGATTTTATCTATAACGTGACTTCGTTCGCGTAATTTCAGGCATGTTTAGGCATTTTATATACGACTAACAGTTTCCCGCGACTTTGTACCCGGTGGACAACAGCACCACCTACCGGGTCTATGTTATATAGCCTATGTTACTTCTGGATAAGGTAGCTTTCTAATGGTGAAAGTAGTTTTTAAGTTTATCTTTCCTCCTTATAATATTAAAGTACAGATGTCACTTTTTATATACGATGTCACATAATTATTTATATATTTCAGGCAGCAGAAATTACGAACAATTTACAGGCCCATATAATAAATACCTTACATACTATCATATATATGATATAATATGTTTATCTTCGGCGACATGTTGCACTTTACAGGGGCGTCTTGCAGTCTCCCATGAAATCAGGATAAAAGCAGTCAAAATGCTCTGCAGAAAATGTGCCGACCTTTTGATTTTCCGGGATAAATACTATACAATATGAGGTCTCCGCATGCAAAGTTTTATCAAAATCCACCTGGTAGTTTTTGTGTGATGATGGTTCATACCCATGGACAGACAAACAAAGAGAAACGAAAGCCAAAATTCTAGGACTGGTAGAAGCCAGTCCTATCCAGGCCAGGGGTATCGATAGTTCGATACCTCTGGGTTGTTATTTCTAAAAAATATTCCATGGACAGACTCGACTACAATAGAGTTTTATTATACGTATAGATCACGGACGGACAGCTTGGTCCAGTAGTTCCACCCTCTGGATCTAGTAGTCGCGGCTTCGATCTCGGGACGGGACAAATCTTTGTATGCCCCACAGATATTTGTTTCGGTCTGGGTGTTTGTGTATGTAGATTTTGTGTTTCTAAACGCACCCACGATACAGGAATATTATCTAGTGTGGCGCTACGTTTTTGTAATGAAAGTAAGAAATATTAATATAATAATAAACCAGCGGGTACTTCGTGGCCCGAAATAGGAAAAGATCGACAGCTGTGGAATTGTAAAGGGGAGGCATTTGCTCAGGAATGGGACACCCAAACAGGGTAGGAAAAAAAAACAGCGTACACTGCCCCTCTACTAGTAAATACCTTCTCTCCAAAATGGAAGTGAGATAAGGCCTTTACCTATAAGAGAGTGTTGAGAGAGGTGAGAGATTAGGTTGTATTCCACCGCGCGGTTCCAGTGCGGGTTGGTGGATGCAGGGCCTCAACTCTGCTATTTTTACTTAATTTGTCATTATTACAGGCTGCAATAACCATTCAATTAATATTGTGCCAAAAGTTGGTACTTTATATATAATAAAATAAATAGTATTATTAAATAATAACGATTTGATTGCATGAAACAATATATTAGCCCTGTTAAGAAACTATAAAAGAGCCCTGTTAAGAAACTATATAATAAGAAACTATAAATATATTAGCCCTGTTAAGAAACTGTCCCACCGTTGGGCACGGACCGCCTCTTAAACTGAAAGGGTTTAGGCCATAGTCTACTACGCTGGCCCGGTGCGGGTTGGCGAACTTCACACACAGGCATGCAGGTTTACTCACGATGTTTTCCTTCACCGTTAAAGCAAGTAAAATTATTTTTTAATTCGCACATGCTTTCTAAAAGACGGAGGAGCGTGCCTGGGTTTGAACGGTCCTACGGTCTAACCACTAGGCTATCACTGCTCTTCCCTTGCTTGCTTTTGCTTGCATGAAAAAGACGATCATTGCATACAAGTTGGCAAAAATACCGTTAAATAATTACAGAGTACCAATAAACAAGCAATAAAAATTATCAGTGTTTACCAGATTACCAAATAACGACAATTATTTCATATGGTATGCCTATGGAAACCCATAGTGACTCCATTTAGTTATAGGACCAATCAACAACTTTAATGTTAATGAACCACATATTATTTAAAATAGCAATTACAGAATTAGGCCTCAGGTTTGTAGTCATCTGCTGATGAAACTTTTCAAGCGGCCTATAAAGCTTACAATTCTTAACGACAACCACACTAAGTAGTAACCGGAACCAACGGGAACGGATTATTCCGAAGCACGGAGACGCTGGAAAATCAAAATGCCACAAACGGTCACCTACCTCCGGATGACCTAGTCAAATGCTGCTTAACCTTGGTAATCACTACGGATACCGCGGTCCAACAGCGTTACAAGCGCGTCATTTAATCTGTTGGAAACATTAAATAGTCGCTTTTACTAAATAAATTATCTACTAAAATTTACTTTTCAATATTTATGTTTTTTATTAAAGGTGTCTGGCTACAGAGAATTCTCTTGCAAAAAAGGCGTCACTAGAAACGGGCGCATTTTTATTAAATACCATCACAAAGTTCATTTAGGGCCTTACTTTATTACTCTTTTACAAAATCCTACTAAATACCAATAATTAGGTGACCAGACCATAGCTTTCTGGTTTCATATTCTTTAAAACTTTGCGTAAGCAAGATTGCCCCAGAGTCATGAACGTATAAAAAGGCGGACAGAATCTCGCTAAACAAAAAGTGAAGCTCTGCAATGGCGGCGGCGCAACTATGTGTGAGTGAATGAAAGGACTACCATGTGTAACAAAATTTACCCATTTTTATGGGGATACTACACAACCTAATCTGATTCCAATTTCAAGGAACCTATTTAGCATCCAAGTTAACGATTACAGTATCTCGAATTGTATCCAATCTCGGTCAAATATTGATGCAATTGTCTTTATGATAAATATGGATGTATCGAAACATCGATGTATATCGACGATTTGCAATTTGAGAGAATGATATATCGTTTTCAACGTCAGTTTTACATTGCACATCGCAAAAATAGAAAACGATTTAATTTGTGTGGATTTAGGATCGAAAAATCGATTAGTAATAATCGTTTTTTTATTTTTTTACTCTTGATTATTAATGTTTTTTTTGTATTAATCAATTTATTAATGAAATAAAATAGAAGGAGAGAATGTAATAGATAGAGACGAGCTGGAATAGAAGACATGCTATTCTATTCCCACTGAAAGTTTTTTTGATAACAGATAACATTTCACGCAAATCCAAAATCCATATACTTGGTAAAGATGTGTCAAACTTATTATTTTACATTTTTGATCACGAAATTCATAATATATTTGGCGATTAAAAAGTGTACTTCTATTCACTTACATGGAATAAAAAAGCATTGAAAAAAAAGTTTATTTTATTTAAAATTAAAGTTGATTATGATGCAATAAGTGTTGTTAAATTGTTTTAATTGAAATTGAGCAAAGGGAAATCCTACTTCCTAACTTACTTCTACAAGAAACAAAAGATCGATTTTTGTAAAAATAAATCGATTTTAATAAAGTCGCTTTTTGAACAATGTAAAAAAATCAATTACCAAAAAATCGCTTTTTTTCTCCCTCCTGTCACATCCCTAGTGATGCATACATTTATTAATGTTATGCAGCCACTTTTATACATAGTATACACTTTCCAATTCCTAGCTCCTTAATAGGTACATACAGTCCGCCGAAAAAATCCTTGTCTATTTAAGTTCCATTTAAACACCTAAATTCAGTTAAAAATGTTGCGTAATGGCGGCCGATAGACTTACTATGGTGTGAATGCGTGCGTTTCAGCTCGTACGTGTACACGAACTGACTTACTATTGAGCTTCACTTTTTGTTTAACGCGATTCCGTCCGCTTTTTTTATACGTCCATGCCCAGAATTTACAAAACCAACTTTGCAAAGATTTGACGTTTACGTTTACTGTAAACATTTAATTGTTGCTTTAAAATTATTTTATTTTAGTCTGACAAGCTTTGCTTTTTCAAAATATACTAACAAGGCTAGCACTGGTGGCAAAACTTTTCTTGGGCGGGACCAAATTTCGTAGGCGAGGTCGAGTGATACGTCAACACAATAGAATTCTTGAAGCGCGTTTTCTCGTACCATAAAATTTTGACACGGCGCACCATTCCAGCCCGTAACGCAGACGCAACGCGTAACGCAAAACGGTTATCTTACGCCTAAGGCAACAAAATCCATAGCATATGTCTTTTCGCACAGCCTCTGCCAGCCTCGCCTTGTTTCATTTCTCTACTTCGTAATCCTTAGCTAAGACTTAGTTTACATTTTTTTATTTACCAATTACCCAAGTATCATAAATCAGCGCACTAAAAAGGACAGACATGTAGGACGCCCTCATTTAGATTAGTCAATTGAGCAGCGCATAGCGGCAAGTCAGTTTACTGAAGTAATGAAGAAGTAGCACCCGCATCGCGTGCCTCCGAACCGAAGCCGACGTCAATAAAAACAAATATATCACTAAACAATCCACCGGGAAAACACCCTCCACCCACCACATATCGCCGTAAATAGGTTATATAATTACATATCACGCTTCATTGTCGTGATAAATACTTTCTCACAGTTATCATTTACCAAATCTACGCTACTGTCCATTTTAGATAATGGTGCGAGAGGGATCGAGCATACGAGGACGCGCAATGTAAGAATGGCGCAGATATAAAATAACATATATTATTATAGTGTCCACAAGCCAAGCGGATATTGATTATCTGCCACAGTTGAGAGCCACCGAGCCCCCCGCCCGCTGTTCGCCACCAAGCACCCACTAAACTTATGTTCACGACGGCTGGAGTAAATTTTCCACCCTAAAGCGGTTTGCAAATGGTGTATTTTCCTTCTCGCCCTATTGTGAACGTAACTCGTTTTTGCAATGTGTGCGATATTCAATATTTGATCTCTGTCTAACCGCCTGCACGGCGTGTGACTGCAATATCCCCGTCTCCTTCGAGCACATTCCATAATCATTTTCGATGCATTCCCTTGCCATGATTTTCCAACGACACTCCGAATACGATTTTGCCATTTTATTCGAACAGCATTCGCTTACAGGGATTAAACGAAGTTACTTTTTAATGTTTAAATACAATATTTTATATTATTATGTTTTACAGTTATCGAGAGCATATACACGTAGACAAACTAATATTTTCCACTGAAAATAAATGACAAATAATTTTAAATACAATACCTATTCTTGATAGGTAACATCAATTATTTACACTTAAAACTAAGGTTTTGATAAAAGAAAGTTTTGTTAACAACTGTACTTTATTATATCTTCAAAAGATGTACTTAAGTATTCCTATCAAATTAATATTTGCAACACTTGTAAAACAAAAAAAACGTAGAACATCGTATCAATAAAATACGATCAAAATCAATATTTATTATTCGTATCAAGTTCATGAAATAAGTCTCCAGGGATTCACCTCTAACTTAAAAGCGTGACATGTCTAGACACAACTAGTGAACAAATTCTGTACTACAAAACTTTTCGTGGAGCAAGGGACTCACTACATTCATCTTGACACACTTGTGTGTGTAAGTGTAACCTGTGAAAAATTGCTTTTCTCTATGTGTGCGGCGCACACAGGCGCAGCACACGATGGGTGTGAGGGGGAGTTTCTTGAATGTGTGCGGAGGGAGACGGGCGGTAAAGGGGTCCGAGTCGTGAACTAAATAGCTTAGTGTTAACACATATTGACATCAAATTCACCGCATGTTATCATTTATTCAGGTAGCAATACACTCATTGTGCTTTTATTTAAGGTTTTGGAACAATTTCGCGTGGAACCAGCCCCCTAGTGGGCATGACGTTTAACACCCGAAGCGTGTTAACGATTAATTATTTTTGTAGCATTGTTTGACTTACGTTGACTTTGTTTTCGAGTTATTACGAATTTTAATTGGCTGCTGAAAGCTCCCGACTCTTTTATTATTCTTTGTACGTATCTTTAGCTCGCTGAAACGTTTCAAGCGTTTAAAAGCCTTTGTGAGAATTAAAGTTGCAGAAAAATATACCATCTTGTGCCTTGATATTTTTATATTTTCTGTTGTAAAAAACTTCATTAATTATCCAGAGTTATTAGTTGTAAGATACTGCTAAATTACTTGATGACAGCTTGGTCTAGTAGATTACACACTGTGGGCCATATTACTTAGTGGATCGAGTTGTTGCCGGTTCGATCTCTACACGGGACAAATCTTTGTGTGATTCACAATACTTTTTAAGCCATATTGTTTATGTATGGGTACTTTATGTATGTAAACATACCTACCCCCGACACAGGAATAATTTCGAGTGCAGGATGTTTTTTTATTAAATAAATAATAGGTATTAATTATCACAAAACAATAATACACCAATGTCTATGTCTTGTCACGTCTTAATGTAACTTGTGATTTCTTAATGATGAAAAAACACCTTATATTTGTGATTTTATAGTATACAGTAACTAGACTCCATCACGAGTATTAGAATGTTTATAAAATATCAAAATTTAAACCTACGGATATCAAACTAGCAGCCAACAAGCGCTTCATGCATGCTTCACGCATAAACCACTTAAACAACTGCGTCTCCTGTTCTGTTTACTCCTATTACTGCTTATGTTAAAATCTAAATTCTTTTCCCCCAAAGGTTGTTTCACGTTACCTAGCGGACACAAACTTACATATCTATAATATGAGAAACCAAACATTCGCTATATGGGAACTTGAATCAAATAGTTATCGATGCTTCATAAGTGCTAGCTTAATGAGGATTTGTATAAACGAGCTGTCCTTATAAAAAACTTTACAATCTCCTCACCTAAAATAAATATCATTATCAGTGTAAAGCAGTCCACTACTAGGAACTGGATTTACCTCTTGCACACTACCGAATACGATCCTCCGCTTTTTGTAGCCAATTCCTCCCAGCTGCCTTGCGAAGATCGTCGCACCACTTATCCTGAGCTCTTTTTGAGCATGTTTGCCAATCCATGGTCCGAAGTTTAGAACTCAGTTACCCCAACGGCTGCCGGATCTTCGACTAATGCACCAGACTACAACCACTTAAGCTTGCTATTCCAGTAGATTATATTGATATATTTGGTTCTATTTCAGATTATCTCGTTCCACTTTTAATTCTTAAAAAAAAACTCTTCTATTGAATAACTTCTTTTTTTAATCATCATCACCCTTAATCAGCCTGTATCTACCTACTGCTGAGTGTAGGCCTCTCCTTCCCGTTCCGGTCCTGTGCTAGCCTATTCCATAATTTTCCAGCTACCTTCACGATGTCATCACTCCATCTGGCTGATGGTCTGCCTCTAGGCCTGCGTCCCTTTTGGGCCACCATTCTGTCACGGTCTTGGTCCACCTGCTGTCATCCCGCCTCATCACGTAACCTGCCCATCTCCACTTTAACCTTTTGCCAACATCTTCAACTTTCGTCCACCTTTTTTAAATAAACTTTAATTTTATTTAATAGGGCTGAGCACTGATTTCAGACTTCCATCTGTAAGCTTGCTGAAGTGAACACCAACTATGGTATAGGATATTTGAAATGTTTTTCCAACGCCTAACCCAACTTAGGTCTTTTACTTTAAGTTTACCACAAAACCAGGGTAGAAATTTACTACTATATTTACATAGTGCAGCAAATGATACAGAAGACCGAAGAGTAAAACCAGATCGTGTACTTAGCATTTGTGGATTTGAAAAATGCCTTTATTGTAAAATAACATAAAGGTTATATGTGTAAATGCTTACTAATGCTGAGAATCTTACGGCATCTTGGAGTGTACATTCATTAATTGACACCTAATAATTTTGACATAAAAAAAATCTATAGATTTGTTAATTCACCAACTTTCATCACGATACAAAATATTTTTCTAAATATCACCTATGTCTCCAACTGAACTCACCAATTGAATGTTTTCAAACAAAGTAGAGTCTAAAATGAAAACCTGGTATAACCAAAAATATGTATATATATGAACAATGAAACTCTCGACTAAATCGAGGCCCCCCTATATTCAAAACAAAGTGCCAAATAACCTGGGCCCTTATACGCTATGGCCAATTGAACACATAACGCGGCGCGTTACGATAACTTCGTAAAATGATCGTTCAATGGTACTCCAGTGACATAGAGAATACCATTACAAGCCCATATCCCGAAGTTATCGTCACGCGCTGAGTTTAATCAGACCGAATAAGGATCCTTCTTTGTTCAACATTACAATGCAGAAAGTAGGTATCGCATGTGGATTAACCCTTAGCGTCGCGACGAGACCGAACGATATGCCGACTGCATCCATACTGTTTGCGATAGTACACCTTCCATTATTCAAACCGATTGGCGACATAGCTTGCAATTGCAAAGCACTGCTTGATTTAACCTTTGAAGCTAGTTCTTTGCAATAATCTAAAGCTTTTTGAGGTGTACTAACGCCAGTTGACGTAAAAACTCAAATTGAAACTGACTATAAGAGCGGAGGGAGCCAGATAGGTCTACATGGAAAGAACTTGTTGGAACTTTGCACACTTAGCCAAGGGGTTTAGCACGATGAGATAGGTAGACAAATAGATAAAAACAGACAAAAGTAACCTTCACATTATGACACTTAGAACATAAATCGTCGTCTTTGCTAACGTTGGTTGACGTTACTGCAATGCGTTGTAGCTTTAACAATATCGTTGGGACCAACTCTAACCAGAGACAATACAGCTCCTATACAAATGGACCGCTCAATCTTATAAACTCTACAATATTTTTTTATGACCTACTTCATGCTATATTTTTTTTACTTTGAACATTATCGACGTATTTCTGCTTGTATTTAGTGCGTAATCATCTGGTCTGTCGGAGCTAACGGTAGCATAGATAGATAGATTTCGCGAACGCATCCAATTACAGAAATCCGCTAATCGTAGCCGCCGCCGACTACGAACCTAACTCCCCTCCTATCAGCCGCTACCGCCGTCCGCGGCATGTTCTCACCGACCCTCCCGATGTCCTTACATCCCTTTTGCATATACAGATACCACATACAGATTGAGACACCGACCTCGCCGGCGAGGGTGAAGAATCCCTTGCCCGCCTGCCGATGCAAAGCACCACGGCGAGACACCTAGTATCAGCCCTCCCCCATAGCAACAGCCCAAGCCGAGAACATTCCTCCTTGAGGCGCCCTTGAGCTAGTTGCCCCCTTGCCCCTCTGGCTCGAGCGTAGTGGTTGCACGCTCGCCCTCTTGTCCGGTGAAGCTGTCAAGGCCCCGCGGCCAACAGCGTAGATCACACACAACACAGACTTATGATTACAAAACAATGAAGGTTATTTACACGTGGTATCACGTAATAAAGAAATTCATAACATAATCTTTATAAAATTGGTTGTTGGCGTGTGATCGTGATTCTTCGCCTCCTAAAGTGCTTGACCGATGTTAACGATTTTTCTGTACTTATGGGGTCACCTATATGGTTCCTAGTAAGCAGTAATAGCCTAATGGTTAGACCGTTGGATTGCAAAATCAGAGGGGTTCAAACCCAGGCACGCACCTCTGCCTTTACGAAAACATGTGCGTATTAAAAATTAACTATCACTTGCTTTAGCGGTTAGGGAAAACATCGTGAGAAAACCTGCATGCCTAAGAGTTTCTCGAAGGCGTGTGAAGTTCGCCAACCCGCACTGGGCCAGCGTGGTAGACTATGGCCTAAACCCTCTCAGTTTGAGAGGAGGCCCGTGCCCAACGGTGCGACATTTTCTTAACAGGGCTAATATTATTATATGGTTCCTAGCTATAGTTGGACCCAGTAGGTGGCGCTGTTGTTAACCGGGTGCAAAGCTACAGTAAATTGTTAGTCACCATCATCATCAGCCGAAAACAGATCACTGCAGGACAAATGCCTCCGCCAAAGATCGCCCCGACAACCGGTTTTTACCTGTGACCTTCACGAGGTCATCGGTTTACCTTGTAGGAGCAAACAGCTACTAAAAAAAATATAATATTAGCCTTGTTAAGAAACTGCAACCCAAAATTTACCACGCTGGCCCAGTGAGGGTTGGCGAACTTTACACACCTTCGAGAAACCCTTAGGCATGCAGGTTTCCTTACGTTGTTTTCCACGATGGGTTTAAATCATAGATCGGACAAATGTAGTTTTTCTTTTGAAAAGTTCCCAGTATCAGTCCGGAGTATGACAAAAGGCTTGCCCCCTATTACATGGGACCTGACATCGTCGGCGAGCGATGGGTGTACACAGTACAACTCTACCACCCCCACTTGGGAATATAAGCGTGCCGATATTTTAAAGTGAAACTTTTATTAGATCGTTACAAACTTTTTGGTCTGTGTGTTGCACGTCGCGTGACACGCCCGACCGTCACGCGACATGCCCGACCGTCACGCGACATGCAACGCGCTCGCCAGAGCAGCCAAGGCCAATATGTTTCACTTTTACCGTGGTTTCATAAAACCACACAAGGATTTTTATTAAAGGGAAACTTTTATTTGCTTTTGGTAAACAACGACACAGCTAGTGAGTCCTAAACTGATCGACGAAGAAAAAGTAAAGAATAGTGCAAAAATGAATGACGATGAATTAATTTTACGCCGTAAAAAACAGAACGCCGACAGAGCACGTGCTTATAGAAAAAGGAAAAAAGATCTTGGTGAGTAAAAGTAGTTTTTATATCAAATTTATTACAATTGTTAGAACTTTTTGCTGGTGCATATTGTTGTTTATTTACTTATTTCAATTTTGAGTGCTTGAATTTATTCCCTGATTAAAAATATTAATTGAAAAGTATTGAAATCAAGTCGGTCCATGAAAACTGTATATCTGTATAGACATGAAAAAGAATTGAAATTATTGAAAAAAATTAAAATTTCATTATTTTCAATACTTTTCAATGAGTATTTGTAATCGGGGTTATTTAGTTTATTTCGTATGAATATTAAATTAAGTATTTTTTTATTTATATTCGGTCCATTCAATATATTTAATTTCATTCAACAGATGCCATGCCCAGTACTAGTACCGTTCAAAGTGGAGAGCCTGTATCTGAAAATATTATTACAGCAAAACTTTTACATCAAAAGCAACTAAATACGGAACGATGCCGCAGATATCGTCAAAAATGCAAGAGGCTAAAATCGGGTGCCAATTTTAACCGAGGCACTAGTGAAAGCAATACAAGTACAAGTCGAGAATTAATTTCTAATCCAGAGGAATTTCAAAACTCGTCAGATCACCCTCAACAATTTTTCAGCCATGAATCTTCGCCGCAGCCTCTTGAAAATACAACTGGCAATGCAAACACCACTACTCCTGCGGGTGTAGAAGAAAAAGTAAAGAATTGTGCAAAAATGAATGACGATGAATTAATTTTACGCCGTAAAAAACAGAACGCCGACAGAGCACGTGCTTATAGAAAAAGGAAAAAAGATCTTGGTGAGTAAACGTAGTTTTTATATCAAATTTATTACAATTGTTAGAACTTTTTGCTGCTGCATGTTGTTGTTTATTTACTTATTTCAATTTTGAGTGCTTGAATTTATTCCCTGATTAAAAATATTAATTGAAAAGTATTGAAATCAAGTCGGTCCATGAAAACTGTATATCTGTATAGACATGAAAAAAAATTGAAATTATTGAAAAAAATTAAAATTTCATTATTTTCAATACTTTTCAATGAGTATTTGTAATCGGGGTTATTCAGTTTATTTCGTATGAATATTAAATTAAGTATTTTTTTATTTATATTCGGTCCATTCAATATATTTAATTTCATCCAACAGATGCCATGCCCAGTACTAGTACCGTTCAAAGTGGAGAGCCTGTATCTGAAAATATTGTTACAGCAAAACTTTTACATCAAAAGCAACTAAATACGGAACGATGCCGCAGATATCGTCAAAAATGCAAGAGGCTAAAATCGGGTGCCAATTTTAACCGAGGCACTAGTGAAAGCAATACAAGTACAAGTCGAGAATTAATTTCTAATCCAGAGGAATTTCAAAACTCGTCAGATCACCCTCAACAATTTTTCAGCCATGAATCTTCGCCGCAGCCTCTTGAAAATACAACTGGCAATGCAAACACCACTACTCCTGCGAGTGTAGAAGAAAAAGTAAAGAATAGTGCAAAAATGAATGACGATGAATTAATTTTACGCCGTAAAAAACAGAACGCCGACAGAGCACGTGCTTATAGAAAAAGGAAAAAAGATCTTGGTGAGTAAACGTAGTTTATATATCAAATTTATTACAATTGTTAGAACTTTTTGCTGGTGCATGTTGTTGTTTATTTACTTATTTCAATTTTGAGTGCTTGAATTTATTCCCGGATTAAAAATATTAATTGAAAAGTATTGAAATCAAGTCGGTCCATGAAAACTGTATATCTGTATAGACATGAAAAAGAATTGAAATTATTAAAAAAAAATTAAAATTTCATTATTTTCAATACTTTTCAATGAGTATTTGTAATCGAGGTTATTTAATTTATTTCGTATGAATATTAAATTAAGTATTTTTTTATTTATATTCTTTCCATTCAATATATTTAATTTCATCCAACAGATGCCATGCCCAGTACTAGTACCGTTCAAAGTGGAGAGCCTGTATCTGAAAATATTGTTACAGCAAAACTTTTACATCAAAAGCAACTAAATACGGAACGATGCCGCAGATATCGTCAAAAATGCAAGAGGCTAAAATCGGGTGCCAATTTTAACCGAGGCACTAGTGAAAGCAATACAAGTACAAGTCCAGAATTAATTTCTAATTCAAATAAATATTCCCAATTTCCATTGTGTGAGTAGGCAGAAACATAGTACTTCTCGATATGGTGGAGTAGCTATACTAAAAAACAATGATAATTCATTGAGGGTTCATTCAGAAATGCAAGCATACATCAATAACATGAGTGTAAGTCTAGCAACTGCTTCCGAATCTGTTGTGGGAGATTTTTGTGCAGCTATTTGTCAACTTGATGAGAACAGAAAACTCGTAATTGCGTCAATATATATTAAAGTAAATCAAAAAATACAAGATGTAATGGATTTTCTAGGTTTTCATCTAGCTCCATTTGCTACGTCATCGGCACAAATCTTCCGGTCTCGAGAAATATATTCACGGATGCCTGTTATTTTGTCTGGTGATTTTAATACAGACTTCAAGAAAGAAGAATCTGCTCTACTCATAGAATGCTTGAGAGAAGTATTTAATCTTGAAATGATAAATGATAGAAATATACCCACCACGAGATATGGCACAACGATCGATGCAGTTTTTACTAGATACATTGAAAAAATCGAATGTAAGTCACTGTTCACGTATTTTAGTTACCATAAAATATTGGTTACATTTATAAACTGTGAAACTCATGATGAAGATGAAATTGATAATAGAATGATCGAAAATAATTGAAAAACGAATCAAAATGACTCAACGATAATAAAATATTGTTTACAGTTTTTTATTTAATATGTGTATATAATCTAAATAATTGTTAAGTATTATGTATGTCGTACTCTAAGGCACAGAGTTCAATAAAAACATTAGTTGGAGATATAGTCTACTTTTATCATTTCCCATTATCATTCCAATTTTCCAAGTGTAAAATTAAGATTGATAAAGCGATTTTTATACCCTTAATGGAATATTATTCCAAAAGTTTTTAGTTAAATGTCTATAATGTGAAAAAAAGTTTTTCTTTTACCGTGGTTTCATAAAACCACACAAGTTTTCTTTTCTTTCTTTGTATCTTATCTTTCATTTTGCTTACTGGTGAAATTAAGGCCTGAATCCAGACCTGAATGAACGCGATAGCTGCTACTGTAATCAGCACGGATACTTGTGATTGAAGATCCGCTCCCACTAATAGAATAAACAAGGAATGGTGAGTTGACGGCCGCAACGGGGTCTTAATGAACTTGTAATAAAATTATTGGCCACACACAGGGCAGCTCAGGCAACGCCCCAGCGACGACGAGTTAACCTGCCTAGTGATGCTCATGAACGGTGTATCGATATCTATAAATAATAATTTTCAAAACTCACCATACAACATAATTTATGTTTAATAATTTGTATATCCTCCGGTTAGGTAGGTCCAACTTTGAGAGAGAGGTCAATCGACGAATCCAACTCGGCTGGGCAGCGTTCGGGAAACTGCGCAACATCTTCTCATCCAAAATACCTCAGTGCCTAAAGACTAAAGTTTTTAGTCAATGTGTGTTACCAGTGATGATATATGGATCAGAGACGTAGTCTCTTACTATAGGTTTCATAAAAAAGCTCAGAGTTGCTCAGCGAGCTATGGAGAGAGCTATGCTCGGCGTTTCTCTACGCGATCGAATCAGGAATGAGGAGATTCGTAGAAGAACCAAGGTCACCGACATAGCCGTTAAGATTAGCAAGCTGAAGTGGCAATGGGCGGGCCACATAGCGCGTAGATCGGACGGGCGTTGGGGCAGAAAGATTCTAGAGTGGAGACCACGTATTGGCAAGCGCAGCGTGGGACGACCGCCTGCCAGATGGACCGACGATCTTGTGAAAATCGCAGGAAGTCGTTGGATGCAGGTGGCATCGGACCGGTTACGCTGGAAAGCGATTGGGGAGGCCTATGTTCAGCAGTGGACAAGTATAGGCTGAGATGATGATGATATCCTCCGTGACTCAACTGCTTGGTATTACCAATCGTGCTATCGGCATCGGAAATGCTCCGCTCTCGTCGAAACTTCTTCTTTAAATACTTACTACTTTTATATTACAATACGTATTAACACGACGGCAAGTGTATGATTAGCCTCATAGCGACCAGAGTTGAGCATGAATAAATATAAACGTTAGCGTAGTCCAAATTTTTCACACAAAAACATTTATATACTAAACAATAAATATAGCATGCTCTCTGAATAACGTCACGTTAACGTCAATTTGTTCATATTAACCCCTCTGAACATATTTAGAAATTGATATACCTGAATTTTTGGTGTTTACTTTACCACAGTCTTCCACAGCTACGTACTGTTAAACATTAAAACTTTATAAGATAAACTTCAGGGATCTATGCCGTGACGATGATATGACTTCATGTCCTACCCAATCCCAATTCAGCTTTGCCGGTGTCGTGGTCGACCAAGACAAAGATGACGTGACGACTTGGAAACTTTTGCGGAAAAGACATGGATACTACTGGCCCAGGATCAATCTATCTGGAGTCGTCGAGAGGAGGCCTTTGCGACACAGGATAGGCTATTAAAAAAAACTTCACAATACAAATAAGATTTAAAGTAAGTACTATTCCAAATTATAACCATACAATTTAAAAGGCCATTCTTTAAAAACGTAACTTAAACCGTAAACATAAACCATTAGACACGACCATCCAATCCGCAACACGATAGACGGGATGGGAGAAATAACTACGCTATTACTTGTTTATATCGACATCGATAAACAGGGAGTACTCCACTCAGAGCCAGTAGTATCTAGAAGCGAGCTACAATAAAATGTACCGAGCTAGCTACAAGCCTGAGCAGTTACTCGGGTTTGCCCCCACCCTCCCTCCACGACCCACCCCCGCCATATGCGCAGTTAAACCTCACACATGCACAACACACACAAACACGCCACCTGTGAATCCTGTGACCACACATTTGTGTACGAATAGTGACGTATGCATCCGCCGGTTTATCGATAGATGCTAATAGAGTCCACCTATTGGCGGATTTTTGGTGGGTAATTGATACGGAGTGAGAGGATTTTTTGTGAAGTAAAAAAATGGTAAAAGTATTGATTTTATCTTATTTAAAGGGTATTCATTTGTATAATAAACACGTGATCCTTTTTCTATGTTTCAAAATCCGTACAACACGCGTTATTGCGCCCAAACCCTTAAAAAACCTCCTCCCAGATGTAAATGAATATGACTATTTTCTTTAATTTACACCAATTGCAATTCAAATATACATTCAATACACGTGTGATTAGTTTTCCAAATAGCCATCAGGATTTCCCGTAGTTCGAAAACCCATCTAAAATACACTAGCGCTACCCAACTCTAAAGTTACTGACATAACTGGGAACAATTAACAACAAAATTAATGTTCCTGACACTAAACCACTTCACTCTTGTGTTCGTAATTCGTGCTAAGAATTCCGGATTTCAACCACCTTTGTGCTATCAGGAAGGTTTTGCTAAATGTAAAGAAAATAATGAAGCGTATATCTAAGATTAAGAGAAGTTTAAGGCTAGAAATTGACGGCTCAAGGTATTAAACTAAACATGCTCTTTGGGGGTAAGTTTTTTGCTCTAGAGATTTATGTATTAGTTTATATAATATCAGCCTATACTGCCCACTGCAAGGCAAAGGCCTTCTCTCACAAATCGAGGTGAGAGAGATTAGGCCATACTTCACCACGCGGACCCAGTGCGGATTGGTGGAGGCAGGCCACCTGCTGTTGGAACTTATCGAGCCGTCTTTAAGGCTTCCAACTCGGCTTAACGACTACCACATTAAGTGGTAGCCGGGACCAACGGCTTAACGTGCCTTCCGAAGCATGGAGACGCTCGAATATGAAACTGCCACAAACGGTTAGCCATCTTAGGCCGACCGAGTCGAACGCTGCTTAACCTTGGTGACCGGTAAGAACACCGCGGTCGCACAGCGATACGAGCGCGTATTAGTTTAATACTATAAAATAGGAAAGGAAATCAGATTCTTATAATTTTCCTTATCTCTCTCACCACTACATTTATTATCAGGTCAGATCCCGTTCCCTGCAAGGGATCTGGCATGATGATACGTATGCAGAGCCTACAAAGTTCCAACAAGATTTACTCTATCAAGTACATTTACCTAAGGTCTGGAAAAAATATGATAAAAAAATAAGTACTAGGAAGGTTAGGAATAATGAATCAATATCTCCAACAATCATTCGTAACCACAATCGAAAGCGTATTAAGCAACAACATTTTGACACAGCCATTCCTATATCTAATCAAGGTTCATGACAAATCGATACAAGATAACACAAAGTTTACGAGCACCTACGCCTTTTCTTATTAGGATTGAATAAATGTCAATAACTCCCAAGAAATAGCGACAATTTATTGACCACTTATTACGGCAAAATAAAAGATCGACCCTTTATTTTATTTTCTATTAGATGTGGGTGACATACAGAAGCTAACGACTTCAATATAGGTTATATAGGCACCTTACTTTCTAATCGCCGTTTGCAAAACACGTTCTCTACACCAACTAGAAGGCTAATCATAACAGATTGATGTTAGTTTAACGCTTTCGAGTTCCTTTATAATGCTTCTTACACGACTCCCAATTTATAAATCAAATTAAAGGGACAGCACGCTTTCTCGACGATCTTAGGGTAACGTCAATCTGTCTATGCTACGCCCTCAGTTCACCAGAATTTACACAATTATTAAGATTATCCTCGCCCACTTTAATACGAGTTAAAAACATTGACTATTAAATCGTAAATAAATATAATAATATAGAGAAAAAGATTAGATATGACTACAATGTACCCTTACTGAAACAATTCTCTACAAAAAAAAAAACAAATCAAAGGCCACTTAATTCTTGTAATATAATTATGATCGGCGTTAGATCCTTTACTGAAATTATGAAGCCACTTCAGACATATTATGTAGGCCGAAACACAGTTTACTTTCAAATAATTAAAAAAAATATATGTAATTCCATGATACCAATAACACCTAACTTAATAGAAAATAAAAATATTTATCGCCATCGCCGTACACACCTACACTATTTTATTTTAACTTGTAATTTCGTATGTCTGGGCTACTCTATTACCCAAGAATTTTACCCTAATCCAATTGCTTAGAAAAACCTCAATACACCTCTTAATGTCCAACGCTTTTCTATCTTGCTCACAGCCACTTCAGCTTGGAATACCAACACGATCAGTCGGCTATTTTGGATCTATGGCAGATTTCCATTATTCTACAACTTGACGTGAATTCGCCTCTTATATTCCAAATATCTCTATCAAGTACTCTCTATCAACTGTTCATGAGTTCCTGGGTTCAAATTCTAGGTGGGAAATGTAGCTTTTCTACCGAAAAATTCCCAGCATCAGCCCGGAATTTGGAATTGTGCCCGGTATACGGCAGTTAGCTCGCCCCTATTACATGTGACCTAACATCATCGGTGAAAAAGAGTGTACAAAGTACACCTTTGGCACCCCCGCTTGGGCAATATAGGCGAGGCGGTGTTTATTTTTTTTTATCTCTATCGTCTAAATATCTTTCCTATAGTATTATCACTATTTTAATCAATATACTGACTTTAATACTCGACAAATAATGCACAATAATATCGGTTGCAGGGCGCGTTCTTTCTGTCTCGGAGTACGAAGGGTACACCCACCCCTAGCAGACGGTTCGCCGGTCGCCGGACGGATTACAAGGAGCCAAAAAACTGTTTTGATATGACATTTTTCTTTCAAGTCAAAGTTATCGAACATACGCTCGAAATAGTTTCGTTTTCTATTAGCTTGAACAAATGAAAAAATTGAAATTGACTTCAGGTCCTGGAAGCTTGACATTTTATAACCAAAATAAAATCGATTCCGGAAAAATAACAACTAAATGCTTGCTAATTGGATAGACCCTTAGGTAAGTTAGTTGATGTTATTAAGATTAATCAATAATAAGTTTTATTTATATATAAAATTATGCACAAACATTTTAGTAAATATTTTTGGAATAAGAAGCCTTTAACTACCAGTACCGTCTGCGTGTGACTTTACTTATCAAATGGCTTTTAAGACACTAAAACCTTTGACTGAAATCATTAACAGTTGCTTATTTATAACTAGATAGTCATCCAAAATTATTGTAGGATTAGAAAGATAGATAGATAACTATTTATTGTGCACCAATTACATAGATATCAAAATACAAAAAAGAACTTAAAGTTACATAAAGGGCGGCCTTATCGCTAAAAAGCAATCTCTTCCAGGCAACCTTGAGATGGAGAAAACGATTAGGTTGTGGAATAAACGGGGTGC
Source organism: Phalera bucephala (assembly GCA_905147815.2). NCBI lineage: Eukaryota > Metazoa > Arthropoda > Insecta > Lepidoptera > Notodontidae > Phalera > Phalera bucephala. The sequence goes on from LR990612.1 coordinate 17,279,762, forward strand.
ACTTATTACATAGAAGTTTTAACTTATAGCAATAAATACTTAAATATAATATAAAAATGCAAACATACTACAAAAATTTTACCACACATACACATAATTAACTATCACGATACGACGGCAGGACCCGGTGAACAAGTAGATAAGTGATACTTCCTCACCTGGCCCTTGAAGCACTCTAGCGACGATGCACGCCGTATACTGATAGGTATAGTATTCCACAGTCGTACCGCCTGGACAGTTAAGACTTATCAGAATCAGAATCAGAATATTTTTTATTCATGTAAACCATTACAGTATGAATCGTCAGAAAAGTAACAAAGACTCTACCGCCACTTCGGAATGTCATTCCTGTGGAGAAGAAGGGCAAGAAACTCCACGGTTACTCTTTTAAAATAAGTAATTACAAACTTTTTCATCTACTTTCTGTTGTGGGGTATGGGAGAACAATGTAGGTTGGTCATCAGGTGAGTCTAAGTTAAAAAAGCGAATAATACTATTTATGAGAATGGCTACATGGTTCCCTCATTTACAAAAAAAGTACATATTGTGTTAAATTAATAGAAGGAAGAGAGGTAATGTTAACTAACAACAGTTGAATAGGTTGTTATGACTCAAGTGGAGCTGGAATAGCATCTATCCAAGCATTTTTATCTTTTAAATAATCTTCTATTGAATAATAAGCTTGCTTACAAAGTGTTCGTTTTACACAAGCTTTGAACTTATTTTCACTAAGTTTAGTGACGTCAATGGGAATTTTGTTATAAAATCTAACACAGTGCCCCATGAAAGACGTGTGAATTTTTGACAGACGAAACTGCGGTTGGTCTAATTTATTTCTATGTCGTGTGTTATAGCAATGTCTATCACCTAGCTGATTAAAAAGATCTAAATTTTTTCTAGTATACATAATGTTATCATAGAAGCTGCTATTGTGAAGGGGCATTCTTAGGCTAAGATTTTCTGAGGACCTGAGGCATTGGTTGCCGGTGCTTTTCAGGTACTCAAAACGTTCTTTAAGGTAGGGAGGGGAAGAAGATTAAAATAATATATTGTAAAGAAGGGAAAGAATATGCGCGTTCCAGCGAAGTCGTATGTGTAACCACTTGAGTCTTGTACGAAATTCGGATACATGGTCATATTTGCGCAAGCCAAATATGAACCTAATTGCGAAGTTTTGAAGCCGCTCAAGTTTATCTAGCTGGTTCGGCATAATCTAGAATAGGAATGAGGAGAGATTGTGCCAGAGACCTAAGTGGCAGTGGGTAGGAAATTGCGAAGTCTTCGCAAAGAGGCTGCTGTAGCAAATGTTTTACAACTAATAGCTTCTAGTTGTGGACCCCATGTCAGACAACGGTCTAGCAAAATCCCAAGATTTTTCACGGATTCGCTATAGGGAATTATAGTGCCATCGAAGAATATTTGTGGGAGCGTTAACTAATTAATTCTATTGTTCATTCGAGAGCTGCCTATAATGATAACTGGCGTTTTGGCGGGATTCACTGTCAATCCGTAAGATTTGGTCCATTTTGTTATTTGGCATAGATCTTTGTTTGTGTTCAATGACTTTACTAAGATTTGAGAGTGAGGCCTGGGAGTAAATTTGCAGGTCGTCTGGGTAAAGGTGGTAGGAAGAAGTAAATATCTGGAAATTGAGTTAATAAAAATAGTAAAAAGAAGAGGAGATAAAACGCCGCCCTGAGGTACGGTATTATTTTTCATGAAGTAGCCATCGCATTATTCAACTCTTCATATGAGTAGAGTTAACATAATTTGTATGCGGCTTCTCGACAGTGGTCAGGTTTGCCGAAGAGCCGCGTAGAACACGCGTCTGTATGCGACTAAATCTTGTTCAGTACTAAAATGTTCAACTGTTTACATATTATGTTAACTGTGATATAGGTAACTTAAAATTAAATGTAGGAATATTGTTTCACGTTATATCAAAAGGTAGTAGTACAATTTTCTTTAATTAATTGTTTTTTTTATGATTCCAGCTTTGCCATATATATTGTGTAAAGAAAATATATTTTTCTAAAGTCATTAACAAATAAAACTATATAAATAATTTTACACGTGTTTCTAAATAATTTGCCGCCTCCACTTATTCATATGAACGTGTATGATAGCTGTTCGCGAGACTGCAAGTGGTCATCTCAAGGTGACATTATAATAATACAAGATGTTATTCACGTAGAGGTGAATTTATATATTCATTCAACGATATAAGATCATTTAGAGTTCAGTCACTCCAAATTGTGATATAAGCTTTTTTAAGACTTTTTTTGACTGTGATCATTTTATGTCTGAAGTCATCTTCAATTTCTATCCATACCTACACGACTTTCTTTAGCATGTGTAACCACAGGCAACTGGTGTTATATGGTAAACACATCGGTGTGATAAAATGGTGTGACCACGAGTCCGCAGTGGATGGACATGATAACCCTGAGCGCTTAGCATAGATTGACGATAGGATAACGCTATAGAGTTGATATGCCATCCTTTTCACACACCGCATTGACTAAATAAAGATGAACGTGATAGTACGATATCCCAAAAATTAAATGAACGTCAATCTGTTTTGTGGCTGACCACCAGGAAGAAACCAGGAGAGCGTTATCAACTAAGATAAACCTAAGTTTAGGTTTAGCATCTTGATTGGATAATAAAGATTAGGTCATCTTATCTTATCTTGTCATTGGCTTATCGGACCGAGGAGACCTCAGGCACACTTCGACCCGTTGGGATCTTTTGTGCTGTCCTTGCCCTAACGCTCTTACGTACCTGTAGAATCGAATACTCCCTGTACCAGGCTGTAGATTCCAGCAGGGGGGAAGAGCCGAAATTCCTCTGGGTTTGGATAGGCCACTCCCAGTAGCTTCATTCGCCGCGCCGCCAGAGCGTCGCAGTGGCATAGGACGTGCTTCATGGTTTCAGTTTCTGTCCCACAGTTCCTGCATGCCACGTCGCTGCAGAGGTTCATCTTATGTAGATGTTCTTTTGTGCCATAGTGGCCAGTATAAGCTCCGATTAGTTGCCTTAATTGTAGTCTGCTATGTTTTAACAGTCTCTCGCTGTCGCTGTCACACCATGTGGAAACGAAATCCTAGGAGTGTCTCAGCCCTGTTTTAGTTTCCCATTCTCTCCCGTGTTGTTCTTGGGCATATTTGAACAGCGCTGCTCTGTAGGCACCATCTGGTTCTGGACCAACAAATTTCTCCATTGCTCTCTTTTTGGCTAAGTCATCCGCACGCTCATTGCCATCAACCCCCGTGTGCCCAGGGACCCAGACTAATCTAATCGTGTTGCGTGTACTCCACATCTGTCAAGAAGGTATGCGCACTCCACGGCCAGTGCCGAGTTTAGCTCATAGGAGCTGATGGCTTTGAGGGCAGCCTGACTGTCACTACAAATGTAGATTCTCTTGCCTGTAATTCGTCTGTACAATATCTCTTTTGCACAAACATTTATAGCATAGGTCTCTGCTTGAAATATTGATGCAAATCTACCCATGCTTTGGCTTAGATTGTATCCTTCTATATATACACCGGCTCCTGTTCCAGACTTGGTTTTGGATCCATCCGTATACCATATCATTTGTTCTTTACCTTGCTTGTTTAGACCACTTTTCCATTGTTCCCTGGTAGGGATGTGGGTGGTAGGATTAGGTCATACTAATGGATTTAATACTAAAAACAAGGATAAATCTCGAAAAAATATCATGGAACCAATCTAGTTAGCACATCGTATTCCACTCCCAAAAATCCATAAGTGCTATCTATAATCTAACCGACAGGTATTTTTCCTTGTCGAATTCCTTAGTACTACCACAAATCCTGCCCCCTTTCATCGTGATATCCAACCATCATTTCATTTTGCATCACCGGCTGTGAAAGATGAAAGAAGTTCAAGCGTTCTTGAGGCCATGGCTTTTGGGGGAGGAGGCAAGGGGTAAGGGGCATCATCGCCGGGTCCCATCCCGGAAAAATACCTCGAAACTGAGCGGGTGGGGCGGGACCGCTTAATGATCAAAACGCCTTCAATATTGCGAATGCACGAGTCTTATCATTATAATTTATTCACAGCAAGAAGACTTCCGCTGTTAAACCATAATTTAGACACGAAAATTTTTGACTGCCTCGCTAGTCTAGTAGCGAATATTGATAATGAAATCTATAAAACAATTTCCCCCTATTACATGGGAGGACCCATCCCAACATCGTAAGTGGAAAGTGGCACACATTTCACACCTCTGACACTCCTGCTTGAGGAGTATATGCGAAACAGTGTTTTTTTTTAAATTTTTGAGACGTATATTTCTATATTCAAATATTTCGTAGGGATTGGTACCCCTATGTTATATTGACACATAAGGCAATAAATCCATAACCAGCAGCAATCATCGATAACAATTTTATTGATCAAAAACACGTACTCTGGCTAATCATAGGTAAGACTTGTCAACTAATTACACCAATTACTCTCACAGACGAAAACAGTAATACGTAAGAATGTATCTATGTATTTATTTTTACATATTGTTGAATGAGAGGACTAAAATTATTAATACGAAATTATGAGTCACACCTCTGAAAATTAAGAAAACAATTAAAGAACTAGTGGGAACTCTGCGCGAATCTTGTAACGGATATTCACACTTAGAAAGTGACCTAAAGTTGTTTACCGAAATCGAATGACACACTATACTCTAGATATTTTCCATTAAAAAAGTTTTTTTGTATAAATCAAGGAGACTTAACAATATGCTCGTCGAATAGACAAAGACGCAATATGACTTAAACCGAATCGCCCTTTACTTTGTCCATATCATCATCATCATCATCAGCCGAAAGACGTCCACTGCAGGACAAAGGCCTCACCCAAAGATCGCCATAACGACCGGCTTTGTGCTGTACGTATCCAGCTTTTACCTGCGACCTTCACCAGGTCATCGCTCCACCTTGTGGGCGTCTCCACTCTACGTCTTCCGGTACGAGGTCGCCACTCGAGAACATTTCTGTCCCACCGGCCGTCAGTTCGACGAGCGATAGGTTGATAATATTTACTGACAGTATCTACAATATGAAGTTCAGAACATCAACATAAACTTTCAAAAATTGCATGTATCTCGCATACAAGATAACAATCAAATTTAGTTCGTAACTGAAAAACAATAAAGATAAAAATTGAATAGAGGTGTCCGATCAAGCCACGTTTGACGGTGGCACAAAGTTAACGTCAATAAATCAGAGGGCGTAGCACGAAAAGATTGACGTTAGTGTGACGCTACCGAGTAAACTTGCTGTCACGTTCATGTTAATTTAATACATTGTAGTGTAACAAGGACGTTATATCAACTCACAAGCGTCACGTTACCGCCATTCTGTTCGTGCTAAGTTCTCAGTCGTATATGGCGCACACACTCAGGGCACGAGGTTTTGCTCTAATAAAGGCTTGCTCCAGTCTATAGGTAGCCGTTTTGTCTACAGCACCTCATCGGTCGAAACTTTCCTTTCCACAGTCAAACTGAGATCAAGCCCGGAATCTTGGAGTATCTGCTTAGAGAGTTCCTACGTCAGTCAGTAATCACTTCCGTGTGACAATAATAAATATTGTCTCATTAAAAGCGAAAAGAAATTTAGTCTTTCTAATATCTTCGGAATATTTATAATAGGTTAAAATATTGTATTTAAAATTTGTACAATTTCAAAGTAATATGCATCCAACTCTGAATTTTGAAATAGGAAAATCAAATTTAGCATTACATAAAGTCAACCTGTTGGAACTCTTTTCCTACCCCGCAAGGAATCTGGCCTGATGATATAGATAAATAGAATATTGTTGGCATGTTGCAAATTAATTTGTTATTTTTTATGCTTTTACTAATACGCAACATATCTTGTATCTATACAAACTATACATGACAACAAGACAAACATATGCACATGTTTCTCACTTACATTACCATTAGAATAGTATGCAACAGAAATCACAAATAGATCAACATAATATATTCCAAAAAAAACAGCTTTAGCATAATGTAATTTCCCAACAAATTCTAAATTACACTGAATTATTCTATCCTCATAAACAATGCACGCCAAGAGAACAGCCAGGCGTCTTAATTAAAGTTGCTCTATATACTTACGTACTCAATCTCACTTGTGGAAGTTAAGGAAAGGTTAAGGCGCCCCGCTACCCGCCCCCGCCCCGCTGGGCGGCCGCCCACTCACCACCACTCGACATTCCCGAATTTTCCCAAAGTATCGCTTAATGCAAGTTTATTATCTACCATCGTTAATTAATTCTCTATTTTTTTTTGCTTAAGCGTGCTTTTTAATTTGTTTATCTGGATTAATTTGCAAAGGGTTTCATTTTTTTGTTGAACTTTGTTTTGTACTGTACCCGTGTAGCAAATGGTCATCCATTTTCAGTATTTCGTTTTCACCAATGCCAAAGACAGTTATTAACAGAACTTTACTGTCATATGCCATCTCGTACTTGTTATAATATCTGGAAGTCCGCAATGGGCCTACGTGGCTAGACCAATAAATCGGTGATGGATTTTTGCGGATTACCGAAAAATATTTTATAAAAGTACGTGACCTTTTACACCATAATTATTATTTCCATTCGGATTAAAAAAATATATTCGTGGATCTTTATTAAATTAGTATGTTAGTATAACCAAATACGTAATATAACGTTCTATACCGAATTTATTTATTCACTCGCCTAAACCATTAAGCTAAACATTTGTCCATTAGTGTTTATTACATAATATTCGATTGTACCTCGCCCTCTACCCCAGCCAAAAATCGTGGCTTAATCCATAAGCCAAGCGTATTAGAGAAAAAAATATATATTTATTCATAAAAAAACTTGCATTCACTTTGGCAACTTAAAACAAAACATAAGTTAGAGGTTATAAAATATAATCGAAAACTTCTAATTGTAAAGGAATAAGTAAAATATGAATTAAAAAATTATACATATAAAGGTATATATAAAATATAATTAAACACAATTGTAGTAAATTGGATACGCGTACTCTATTTATGTTATGCGACTGAATTACTTAGATATACACAGGAGTCGTAATGAAATAAAAAAAAATCACCATTATATCTTACAATTTGTAACATTTTTGGGTTGGTTTATGTTTCAATTATAAACATTGTTGATTAAATCATAGATGGAACTAGATGCGTATCACAAAGCCGGTCGTCGGTCTTGAATACTTTTAGCTAACGACGATTTAATCAATGAATTCGATGGAATATAGGCCTCTTTATCCTCACACAAAGTGCTGGTTAGCTACTTCTCGATTAGCGTTACTTGGCGATTAAACTGGCTAGTTAAACCATCGGATATCGGCTACTCAGAGTTAGCGTAATTCGTATATAGACTTACTCGCAACTTTAATTGTCGGTTAGTCTACTTCAGATTTTACTCGATGAAATGTTTAACCGCTTTCGCTATATCTTATGCCATGATCCCTCCTCGTCATCGACCCCTATTAATAACGGCCGTCGATCCTAATTATTAAGCGACATCTATCGGCGTCTGCAATCTACCCAATTTGTATACAAAACCGCTTAGCGAGAACACCTCGTTCTCGTAGGTAATAGGCGTCAATTTGAGATTTTCGTAGATCTCTACCACTCTTTAAAAGTGGTAGTTCTACCAAAATCTCTATGTATTTCTGTTATTAAGAATTAATAATATGTAAATAGGTATATGACGTGATTATATAAGTAGATAAGTAGAATAATATGTGACCACAGAAAAAGGGTATTTATTTAGAATGAATAATCATCTTTACAGCGGGTAATGAAAGGCATATGATATACAATTAATAAGTATTTTAGAAAAACTCTTCTTACGTCTACTGAAGAAAATAAGCAAAAAAGTATTTATTTATTAAATATTATATATTCTAATATACTTTGTGACAAACCTGTTAACTTCATCGAGCTGTCAAAGAATAAGATTGATCAACAAACGCATACCCTGATAAGATGATGAAAACAAGACGGACTTACTAAGGTGTAATTCATCAATTCACGTTACGTATATAACGTAAGGCGGCGATTTCGTGAAATCTTCGTGAAATCGTCGTTTAATAGTACTCCCGTGGCATAAAGAGCACTAATACACAATCATTTTACAAAGTTATCGTAACGCGTCACGTTTGCTGATAGCGAATAAAGGTTTCGCCACATAGCTGACGCAGCGCAACGGGAGCGCGTCGGTGGCGCGGCTTGGGGAGTTGTAATGTGCTGAAATGTACGGGAGACGCCACACAGCACAGCCCTGCTTGACGCGACGGTAAACGTCACAACCGAACGCAGCCGGACGCTTCCGTCGCGCTGCCGTCGTTAGCTATTTGACCAAACCTTCAGGGTACCCCACCAATTATAACAAATAGTAACAAAAAAATCAGCTCAATAGAAATTAAACGAGCAATTCACCAAGAGGGTTTCAAAATGTAAATATCAAAATCCTTTCGGTTATCCCAAACACAAGTCACAAGTAATGAAATTAATCGGAAGGAGGGCCGATATCAACATTATTAATGCAAAACTCTCTCATACCAGCGGGCGGCTCGCCCCCCACCGCCTGGCCCTCGCCTCTCACCCTCTTCCATCTCCTAAGAAAGAGGACAATCCTAAAAACCTTTATGTAGAAGACTTCGGATAAAAGAATGATATTAATTCTGCTGTTAGAATATGTATTTTGTTTAATTACGCCTCGTTGGCGAATAATGCGCGTAGCGATCACAAAGTCCTGGGTTCGGACAAAAATGCAATTTTTCGATAGAAAAAATTCCAGGAACAATACCAAATGCAATAAGTTCGCCGGCTACATAAGACCTAACATCATCAGTGGAAAGTGGGTGTACTCAGTACACCTGTGCCAACCCCTCTTGGGGGGGACGTACAGAACATATCGGATATTAGGTTCCGCAGAACTGTATCGGTCGTCAAAACTTCAACATGCACATCCCTAGTAAATAGTGAGCAAATCACTGACAGGATCGTATAACCATCGATATAATATTCCATCTATCTATATAATCACCAGATTCCTTACGTACAGGCAGAGAGTACAGAGTTCCAACAGGTATTTTCCTTACAGACCTCTCTAGCTTTCACCACATCGATATGATTTGTACTAGATTAAAAAGTCCGAAAATGGCTCGATAAATAAGAGCACACGTATACGTGTGGTCTTATTTCGAATCAGTTCGATCCAACAATGGCCAACGCAAGGACACGTTAAAATGCTACCGTTTGCTAAAGCTCACATGATAAAATGACCTGAAATCATTAATATTTTGAAACTAATTTCTACAGATGCTACGAGTAACTAAGTACCTATATCCAAACGCGACTGTTTTTTAGCTGTCATTCTGTTCGTGACCCGAAATGTACTACGAATTATGTATCGATGTTCATCCCGGTTGAATTAATGAATACCGAATTATTATGCATGCTTAGAACCTCCGAAGTCGTGGTCTACTAAAAAGCTGACTAGTTAACTCTTATTATAGTTTGTAGAATGGAATGACTTGCTCAACTGAGAGCTTAACACAAACAGATTGACTTTAGCGGAACGTTGCCAAAAAGCGTGCTGTCACGATCAGCCTAATTTTGAATTTGTAGAGTGAAAAGGATAGCCTATCAACTCGGTAATGTTACGCTAACTTCAATATGTTCGTGCTAAGACCTCTGTTAACACAGTCTAAGAAGATTTCAAACGAAGTCATACCCTGTTGTAAAAAGTGTTGTTGGACTATCATTGAGACCGCCTCCTTTTCGTCTAAACCCATTCTTTTCTTGAAGTGAGAAATTCATCCATAGGTGTTAGTGATTTAACTCCTTTATTTATTTACTCAGTCTTAACTGCTGGGCTTGGATAGACCATGTTTGGTTTTCATAAATATGAGGACAGGAGGGTATGTCCTACAACTCTCATTCGTGTGAGAGTGTTTTCTTCTTGTACGTGGTCAGAAACGTTTAGGATGGGTTGTTTCTATACCACGCTAGGGAATAAGAAATTACATAATAAGATGGAATGCAATTACATGCAAACATATTTAATTGCCATAATGTCAAATCAACTAAAACTTAAACATTAAGATTAACAAACCGTGACAAAAGTTTACTCTACTCCTGTTGCGTGTTCGACAAAATCCATTCTTACGTTACCTTCTTTTCTGTCTGTTTGTAACTTCATCCTCTTATTCCGTTACAGTAGAGTTGTTTATTGCAAACAAATTGATTTCCAAACGGTAAAATATGAAATTGTTCTTTGGCAGACGCGTTAATGTTATAATGCGGGTAGTTGCAAAAATGAGAAACCTTATGGCAATGTGTTACGGTTGGTTTTATTCAAGTTTGTATTTTTTTCAAGTGGAAACAGGTGTGGGTTTCCAAACTGGGGGCTGGTCGCCCGCACCCCCTGCCCCAAACTCCACATGTTATTTACGTGTGAACACAACGCCGTGGAGGGTTCAATTTATCTGACCTACTCGGCCTCCCACTAATATTACGCTCTGAATTGCTTGTACCCTTTTCGTGGTCAATTTTTTTTTATTTTATTGGTACGCTAATAGGAAACTAAGTTAACCACACTTACAAGTTTTTTAAGCATACCTATTATACTCACTGAGAACTTTCAACTCTTCACTAAAAAGAACTTATCGAAACTAACCCGAAACTTAGTAAAAAATCTTAAATATAGTACAAATAAAGTGCAATATTTTTTCACAAACAATGATACGCGACACCGTAGTTCATCTTGACCTATCCCAAACAGAAATTTAGTAACGTTCATAAATCAATAAGCTGATAACAACCCGCTAAATATTTTATTATAGTAACAAAGAAATAACCTCAGTAGAAAAATGAATGTATAAGTAAGTATATCGAGTTGACATCGAAAGTGTAGGGGGGCAACCTCGACACCTCACGGTAGAGCGGCCAAGTGGCGGGGCAGATTCATGATTACAGCCCTTTGAGGGGACGCGGCCCGAACAGTATGATGGACTGGAAATATTCCATAATATCTAAGCGTCGTTATAATGCCTTAGCAGAATATTTTTCTTGGGCAGAAAGCCGATATTCCCCCAAGAGTTACGACATTTCAATTTGCCAAGGCGGGCGGAAAATGGAATTACGATTGAAGCGAGAACGCCCGAATGTCGACGAGGGCCTCCCGCTCCGAGCCGACCGTGCCCGAGTTCGGCCGAAACAAAACGAGCATCCGACGCGGCCGCGCCGCACCAAGCCTGTGTATTGATTAGATGCGGGACGCCCGATGCCATATAAATTAGGCCGCACAGAAAAACAGATTATAAGTGTTTACATTAAATAACATATTCTTAAAGTTAAATTTTGATAAGAAAAATAATCTACTGATTTCTTAACCTTGTTTTAGTGAAGTAGCCAATAATCATAAGTAAATCTAATACTATCAAAACGTTAACGTTCGGTTACTATGTATAAAGAAAAGCGCGGTAAAAAAGAACAACAATATAGCTTGATAACGCAATAAGATAGATATGACACTTTACCTCGGTAAATAAATACACTGAATTTATAAGCTCATTACGAACAAGTGTCAGTTTAAAAGGACAATAATAATTGTTTCATTTCCAGCCGTAATTAATATAAAAGCGATGCTATTTGACGCAAGCCGCCATCGAGGGTGAAATAATGTAGACGAATAAATATACATTACATTATTAACGAATGTTGGCCCCGTTACTCGCTCTCTTTGTTCGTTTCACGATTTTCCGTGAGAATTAATTGAAAATAAGTTTTCCTCATTGCGGTTTCAAGGTTCAAAATAATTTGTTGGGCGGAACATTTTGTTCCCGGCGATCGAGCTCAGGGAGCGGTGGTAATATCGACTTTATTTTATAGGCTACTGAGTAGACAGTCTCCTATCATGAGTGCGATGGCACGTTTCATGATTTGTGAGTTTATAGCAACGGTGAAGTGTCGGTGGTTAATGGTGGCAGCGCGTGGCGCTCGCCAGCCGCCATATTGAAAAAGTTTGGCGCGAAAAAAAGGCGGTAAAAATACAAAACGATGACGACAATGGGACGTGGAATCTTTGAAATGATTGCGTTTCTATCGTATGCCTGCATGCGAGGCATTGATTTTAGGATTTTTCATCTGAGTTATACAAGTAACTTTCTCTACAACAAAGATTTTATAAAAATCTAAAGGAAACGGAATGTTGCTTTTTAACAATATTTATGTTATCGTTACCTATACAAATATACCTTTACGAGGAAATATCAAGGAGCCTGTCACACCCCGAACATCTTTTCGGAAATTCACCTCTGAATCCCTCGTTCGGGAGATTTAGATGGAATACCGCCCTCCACTCCCCAGGGTGACCCAAAGGAAAACCCGTTGTTTCTCAGAGAACTTCCACGCAAGTCAACGTTTTCTCTACTTAGCAACAAGCGCAGGTATCCCGAAAAACATCTTTATTGTAACAAGGTAAGATTGAGTTCCGTTTGTATATTGTTGGTATATAAGGCCGTTTGGATAATATTGTTTATTGGCACCTTTTCAGGTACTTAGGGTCGGATCGCCGCGTAGGGTTCGCCGAAGATTCGGCCGCGCATATTCGTCAACAGGACCCATACTACGTGATTTCATGTAAGTACATAATCTTTACATAATATATCTTATGTTAAAATTTTCTGGAATTTTATCAAAATAATTAAAAATAGATTTTCAATACCTTTCGCCATACAGTATTCTAACATGAATGAATTTTTAATAACTATTACATACATGTAACACTTAAAAAAAATTAAAAAAAATGCTGGGCATGTACATAATACTACGCATGTAAATAATGCACGTCAGTCAGTAACAATTTACTTTATTAAATCAGGCTATACTGTCCCTTTATTGGCAAAGACCTTCATTGGATTCTGGTTCTGGATTAGATCATACTCCAATAACAATAATCCAGAGGCCGCGTAGTAGTCGTAATTGCACGCCGAGCGGTGAAGCCAAAAAATCAACAAACGTCCCGCACTCACCACACTTCCCACCCGCATAATGTCGCTAGTTAAAAATGATTAATTTACCACTTTTTGGGCTAAATGTTCAGTAAAAGATTATAAAATCATTATTGTTTATTTCTAGCGGTAACATGTATCTTTGTACATATTAACGAAAGAAATAGATGTAATTAAGTATGTTCTTAAAATAAAACACGATTACATTAGCAGTAAGTTTATAATGTTTATTTTTTATATGTTAATTTTTTTTTTTTATTTGTGTCGTTCCCTGCCTCATCGGTCTGTTGAAGAATACTCCTAAAGTACGTTACAATTACGAGGTTCTGGAATCGATTCTTAGGACGGAAAAAGTGTAATAGTAATTTTAATACCCTTTACCTTTCGCTGAACCCTTTTTTTTAAATATTGCCTAAAATATGGGTGTACCTCTGCCACCGCCACGTGGCGAAATATGTTTTTAGTATTTAACATCGTAGGCAAAATGTAGGCCTATGATTCATCCGGCATATCATTATACTACTATAAATAAAATTATATCCCAGCTTTAACTATCTTACTGCGCTATACATATAAAAGAGCCATTCCATACAGGTCTTAGTAATTAAAAGTGGGAAAAGTACTTTCATCATCGTAACTAAGTAGTTAAATCATTATGTATTAAGTAACTAAATTAATAATATTTAGTACTATAACAACTAAGGTCCATAGTTAATAAAAGTAGGAAAAAATTACACGGCGGTATTGGCAACATAGACAAAATGGACGCATCATTTTCGGTGACAATCATGAACGAAACATTTAATTCAATATTTAAATAATACGATATCAGATTTCGCCAGTTACACATGAAATGTAATCCCATCCTGTTTCTTTTTGAGCTTGACAGAATTGTTACAGGTAGGAACGCCGCAAGACGCCATAATTCATTTTAATTTGATTCGCGTAGAACTCATTATTTCGCACGACGGTCGCCCAGTGACCACTCGCTTAAACGTGTGACTACCTGCTTTGCAGGTACTAATTGATGCTTCAACTCGATGCGCGCCCGCGGCTTCTAGATTATTCTTATTCTATGACTCCACCATGCGAATTCAGTGTGTATTTTTAGCAGATTTGTGGTTATCTGCTGTTAAAACTTATCAATCTACTGCTAATGACATTGAATAGATAGATCATGACCAGGTATGGCACATAGAAATGCAGAAAATACATAATGTAACGTGTGTGTAGTGGATGAAGAGAAAAAGATGCCTCCGATTCGAAGCATGTGGCATGAGCAGTCTGAACTGCCACTAGTGGAAGATCCTACTTCCTACTAATATTACGAGTATAAATGTGAACGTTTGTATGTTTAGATGCTTGGATGTTTGTTGCACCATCACGCAAAAACGGCTGAACGGATTTGAATGAAATTTGGCACACAAATAGTTTATTACCTAGATTAACACATTGTATACTTTCTATTCCTGTCTAAAGCCAACGCGGACGAAGTCGCGAGCAGAAACTAGTATAGGAAAAAGTTTTTTACTATGTTTTAACTATAGGTCAGTTATTGTATGACTGTTGACTATAGGTCAGTTCAACGCACACTAAAGAATCGAGACATAAAAATCAATATCTCGAGCCAATAGTAGGGGTCAAGTCGATTGCGTTCTGAAGGAACTTGTATAATGTAATAAGTTACCAAAATAAGTGTAAGAACACACTGACAACTGACTTGACTGTTAATCTATTGTGATGTAGTCAACTTCAGATATGTTAAAAATAAAAAATAAAAAAATGGTTTATTGGTATCTTATACATTTCAGGTTTATGTACAATTGAGGCAGCCCCAGTAAGTAATATGAATACTTGTGTTTGGGTTATCTCGCACTTCCCTTATACATATACTTATGCATTAAGAAAACAAAAAAATTATTATTATATATATAGGCTCACATGCAATTTTAGTTCTAGTAAGTGTAGGTACCGCGTGTGTTGTGTGTTTCTGTGTGTGCATGTGTGTGTGGGTGTTTGTGTTTGTGAGGTGTTTCGCGCATTGGTAACTCTTGTCATTTAGCTGATTCTAACTAAGATGTTTTCAACATCTTCGTATGTTAGCGTTTTTATCCACTCTATTACAGTTCTTTTGCACTCATATAACTTCATTGGGTAAATTTTCAGTTTTTCATTTAGTTTGTTATATATAAATGCAGATTGCGTATTATACTGACGTCTGGCGAAGACAGTTCTGACATTTACGGAATGGACAACAGTATGTTTCCGCCTTCTATTCAGATATTCCATATTAAAAGGTAGAGTCTTGTGAAGATTTAAGGTTATGTATAGAAAATATAATTTTCTAACCGTTAATAAATTACTACTTCTATAGAGGTCATCTGTAGACAATCTGTATGGTTTGAAACACATGACCTTAATGAGCGATCGCTGGGCCCTTTCAAGATCAAGGAATTTGGTTTTTGCTGCGTCGCCCCACACAGGTATATAGTATGTTATAATAGTCTGCACCAAGGCAGTATATATTCTGTTTAATAGTTGGGCTGACATCACATGGCGAAATGTTTTAAACATCCTAATAAATTTCCTAGTACGACTCAATAATTTCAATGTGAGAATGCCATGACAATCGCTGGTCTAGCATTACACCCAGATATTTTATGGTACTGACCTGTTTTATAGTTGGGCATTTACAACTATAGTTTAAAGGCTCAGCAGTGTTATCACACCCATGGATTCTCAACTCAAAGTCCGTTCCTGGTTGGGTTCTTTGATTTGGAGTAAATCAGATAAAGTTCGTTTTAGTTATATTCAGAGTTAACAAATTTGCATTGAGCCAGCTAGCTATTTCAACCAGGCCTTTGATAGCAGCAGCTTGTACCTCCTTCCAAGAAACTCCGGAATAAACAACCGCAGTGTCATCCCCATAAGAGAAAATCCGCCCACCGTTACTTCGCGGATTGCACAAATCATTTATATAAACAAGAAAAAGTGTTGGGCCTAGGACACTTCCGTGCGGGACTCCGTACATTATGTTTTCCTCGTTACTATATAAATTATTGATTTTAACCTTATTTGGTCCTATTCTGGAGATAACTTTTAAAAAGACAAAGAGGAGTTCCTCGAATACACATATTTTCAAGTCTTTGCAGAAGAATGGGGACGGAAACCGTATCAAAGGCTTTTCTAAGGTCCAAAAACACCACTAGACATTTATCACCCTTGTCTACCTTTGATACAGTCTCCGAGGTCAAAGCGGTAATAGCGTCTTGAGTGGAAAATCCTTTTCTAAATTCATATTGAGATTTGGATAAAATGTTATATTTATTAAGATAGCTAATAAGTCTAATGTTAAGTAATTTTTCTAAATTTTTTGAAGTGGTTGGTAAAACTGATATCGGTCTGCAATTATTGACATCACTTGCATCCCCTCCCTTGTATATAGGAGTAATTTTGTATAAGGATTTTTTAAAAGCCTGAGGTAAATACGTTTTTCAAAGCATGCATTTGCTAGCTGGCAGATTATGAGTACGATAGCCACCTTTAGGAATTTCGTGGGTATATCATCACAGCCTGGTGCGCTACCAGAATCGAAAGCCATGAGTATGCCATCCACTTCCTGAGGATCAGTCTCCAATAGTACGAACGAGGTAGATGATGGGTGAGAATGAGAAGCTGAATTTCGTAGAGTAGCCTAAGTTGGAATGCCTTTCGCTAATATTTTACCTATTTCAACAAAAAATTGGTTTACGCGATTTAACGAGTCGAGGGGGTAAGGTGTAATATTAAGAAGATTTAAGATTGATTGCTTAGGGTTTTTGAATCGAGTAATTTCGTTAATTTTTAACCAATGTTAGATCTCAATAAGGAGATATTATTCTAAAGGATATTTAAATCTTAATTTTGAAAGGCATGTGTACTATTATCACTTTTGCTACATTTCTATCAGTAGTCATGGATATTTAAAACACGTTACACATATCGTAATGAATACACCTAACAGTGATCTCAATTAACTTAGTGGGTAATGTAGACTGAGTGTATTATTGTAGTAAGAAGCCGCATAATCTGCCTTTTATTTCACAGTTGTGAAACTTTAATGAACCTACAACAAACACAGAATCCACTCACCAATCACTTAGGCCGTCAAAGACCATATTTGTGAAATTTAAATTTATATTGTATTTCGAAATATTTTTAATTTTCCGAATATCTGACCACTCCCGTGAACATAGAGGTGTAATAATTACATAATTATGTATAATCACATAATTTTGACAGTCATACATGTCTATACATTCACCCAAAACCAGATTGGCATTATATTTTGTGTAATGAATGGTACAGCACTATTCCGAATTCGCGCCAAAATTTTAGACAGCGTTCACAATCAGCGCCATCTGTGTGTCGACGCCGGAGTTACATCTAATGGGCGGGTAGCCCGGCGCTATAGCGTCGATGAGTTGAACCACTGAATTTACTTTGTCTGTATTATCCAACAAAGATTAGTCACAGAGTAATTGGAGAACAGAGGTGTATTTTTTAAAAGTTTTATTGTTGTACTTCTTCGAGATGTAAATAATATAGTAAAAACACCGTCACACCTAAGCGGAGGCGGCAGACATGTACTATGTACACCCATATTTCGCCGACGATGTTAGGTCCCAACTTAATAGCAAAGGAGTTTATTGCCATGTACCAGACACAATTCCAGACTCCGAATCGACATAGACGATTTTTAAATGTAAAAACCACACTTTATCTGACTTACGATTTAAAGTCTCGCACCCGTTCGCCCCGTATAGCCTAACTGAACCCATTCAATACTTAAAAGTTAAGATGGTCCCGCTAGCCCCTCCTGTAGTCTGTGCGAACAGTTTTGTTTTCCTATAGTTTGCGAAAATTATTAAAGCCATCAACTCAAAATAAATTGTAGTCACAGTAAAATAAAATTCAGTTTACAATATACATTTATTTTGAAAAATAATATTTTTAATTAACAAGGCGCGAACGGGTACTTCACAAATATTAAAAATAAGTTCGCCCCGTACTGAGGGGCGAACGGGTACCGTAAAACGGGGCTAAAGACGTTTTTAAATTACAGGGGGCGAAAACAGGGAGCAGACGGGTACGAGACCCGATTTGAATCCAGGTCCTCGTACCCGCTTCTCGCATTATACGCTACTAGACCATCGAGGCAATCACAGACCTAAACAACTTCGGCTTGGTTGTAAAATGTAATAATAAAAAAAAAACCTCCTTATAATTTTTATGAACTCCGGACTTCATAAAAGTAAATTAATCTACATGTAATGGAATACACAAAAAAATGCGGATTACGAACTGATATAACGTCGCGAGCAGCGAATAACCGGCGATATTACGTCTGAAAAAATCCATGTGGATGTTGGTCGTTATAAAAATGTAGGATCTAGGGAAAAGATCATCCTTATTCAAAGAGGGTGGCAGGGTGGTGACCCCTTCTGATTTATGGTAACATGTCGCGAGGCAGTTATGGGCGTATGCCACACTCGCGTTTTTGTCATTAATTGATTTTAATTTTATTTGTTTTCTTTGTTGCATATTAGCAAGTTTCGATTTGCTGTTTAGATATAAGAAAGTTCTAGAAAACTATATCCCAACGTATTATATCTGATGAAATGCTTAAACTGATATCTAAAATAATATTTTATATAAGTCTAATGTATAGTATAAGTTAGCACTATTAAATAGTCATACTATAAAGTTTTTAAAAATGTACACTTGTAGATTTCTCGCTACAAGCGACATCTGTTGTCGAATAGGCAGAAAATGTTTATACTGCTTGACCATAATAAATTAAAATGTATGTATTTAGATATTCTAGAATTTTATTATGAAATACTTATTTGTTAGGCAGCAATATGTTTTTTTATGAACAACATTTTAAAGTAAAAAAGTTATAACTATGTAATGACGAAAAAGAAGCGCCATCTTTTGTCTAAAAGCGACATCTTGATATGAGGTAGGTAGGATTTCTCTAACTTTTTATATTAGTTTTATATGATGTTACTAGATGGGTCTTATGTACTAAACCGAGTTTCATAAAAATGTTGTATAAATGCGCTTTTATTTAAAGAAATTGGTAACTTAAAAAGTACAAACTTAAGGGCCTGGGTCGTGGTCTGGTGGCGTGTAAAGCGCACAGCGATCACTAATGGGTTTGGAACCAGGTCGGCCAAAGTGTAGTTTTTCTATCAAAAAATTCCCATGGAATTGTGCCCAGTATATTGGCATTACGCTCGCCCCTTATTACATTCGGACCACCTTACACCGTCGGCGATAAGTAGGTGTTCACAGACCTATGTCTGCCATCCCCGCTTGGGGAGTATAGGCGTGACGATGCTTATTTTTTTTTGCGCACTATTTAACAAACAGTTTTAAAAGTTAGTTGACGTGAATCATAATAAATTTGGGTACTTCAATGGCAATATCCTTTACTATGGTTACGACAATCTATCCAGGCATGTAAGAATACCACGCTAGTCTGCAGTGCACTCGCGATAGCCGCCATTTCGTGCTGACGTCACATTTATATAATACCTAATTACCTGCCGCCTTTTGAAAGCCTCGTAAACCGGCACAGTAAAAGAACAGAGACCGTGCCACCCAGTGAAATATGTTGCAGCCATTATGATGAACGAAACGCATCTAAAGAATGTACGTGCGTGTGATTTAACTTAGCCGGATTGAAGTGGGCGCTACGCAACACAGATGCGTGATTTACGCGTAGTACCATGTAATCACAGCTTTTATTTAACTTGCAATGTTCGTATGTCTGTCTGTCCGACCGTCGGTCTGTCTTTCCGGTTTAAATCTTATGATCTTAAAAAATATAATAATAATATTAGCCCTGTTAAGAAACTGTCCCACTGCTGGGCACGGGCCTCCTCACAAACTGAGAGGGTTTAGGCCATAGTCCACCACGCTGGCCCAGTGCGGGTTGGCGAACTTCACACACCTTCGAGAAACTCTTAGGCATGCAGGTTTCCTCACGATGTTTTCCTTCACCGTTAAAGCAAGTGATAATTAATTTTAAATACGCACATGCTTTCGAAAAGTCAGAGGTGCGTGCCTGGGTTTGAACCCGAGACCTCTGACTCTGCAGTCCAACGGTCTAACCACTAGGCTATCACTGCACCTGTGATCTTAAGCTCGGTGACAATGCAATAATATGGTACCATGGAGCTGGTCTGATGATGGATTCGGAAGATGGCCAATGGAACCACCCAACTACACAATATAACCCTCCCGTGTTTGGGCTCGTTAGGTTTGTTTTGACAAGTACTTTCGACCCGGATGGTGTCCAGGGTCTGATGATGGAGCCGGAAAGAAGCCATCGAAACTCCAAAACTAAGCAAAATATATCTTCGTCGTGTTTGGCTATAAAAGCTTGTTTTTAAAAACGTAAATTACAATTAGGATCTGTTATTACTCCTTATCGAACGAAATAGGGTAATTGAACTTTAATAGTTAGGTAAAATGTTTTTATATTAACTCTTTTCTTAGAGACTATGCATGCGCGACTATTTGGAGAAGTTAACTTCAATCCGGGCAAGTAAAATCGCGGGTGGATACTGTACAGTCAGCGACGATCACTTAAGATTCAGATTAGTAAAACAGTTCATTTTACGAACGTTGATAAATGTTCTTAAAATAAAACTATTAGCAACATATTCAAATACACAGTGTAATTTAAGTCGTCCTGGAGCGGAAGTCTAGGTGATGAATCCAATGCGGATAAAATTACACCGTGTATATTTAGACCAAGAAAAATTATGGAATTTGTATGAGAGTGAAGGAAGCCAAAGATGTATGTAAGGAAAGAACCTTTTGGAACTCTGTACTCTCTGCCTACCCCGCAAGGGATATGGCGTGATGATATAGAAAAAAATATGGATTTGATGCAAAACCCAGCTTACCCAGCTATTTGAGAAAACTGAGAATACTTTTTTTTTTAATCGTGTAAATCCTGTGTCGTGGGTGCGTTTACAAACATGAACATTCACATACACAAATACCCAGACCGAAACAAATAATTGTGGATCACACAAAGATTTGTTCCGTGCGGGAATCGAACCCGCGACTATTAGACACAGTGGGCGGAGCGACTTAAGCTCTTAACCACTGCGCTAAATCGTCCGTCATACTAAGCGCCATATGCTGCTGACCGTACCTATATTGTACGTAGTGACACGGCCTCGACCTCAACAGGCCAACGACCGCAATACTCACGCGTTCCAGTCTGGGGCCTTATTCGCTATGACCAATTAAACACTTAACGCGACACGTTACGGTTACTTCGTGAAATGGTCGTTTAATGTATTCCATTGGCAAACAGGATAGCATTACACACTTATATCACGAAGCAATTGTAACGTGCCGCGAGGTCATAAAGAATAAGGACCCTGAGATGGTTGAGACTGTGAACTAAACACAAATTGCACTAGAATAACTAGCGGAAAAGCTCCGCTTTTAGACACCTACCGTACCGTGGAATGAATTTTATTGATTCTTTCATCATATTCTTAAAAGATCAAGGTATAAGATATAAATCGTGAACTCATTAGATTTAAAACTATCAAGACTTTCAAACAATCAACAAGGAATCTGTTCATCACGCTACTTGGGAAAGGAAAGGTTTTATGGAAAGTCAAAACTGAGCCTCTTAATTAAAGGGGTCCCTTATATGTTTAGGTGTTCCCCAAAAAGAAAATGCCGCGAAGTGTCAACTAAGTGACATTATCGAAAAGCGCCCCAGAACCAACAAACATTTGACCCATGCCATCATTGTTTATCTATTTTATTAAAATAATGGTAAATATCCGTATCTAACGGACAATTTGCAATCTAAAACGAATATTACAAAGCATTGTAAGTAGAATATCTTACCACGACCAAATAAACCGAGTCTTATCTGATGGAAAAGTCAAGAGTCTCCGTAACCGGGGAGCGTGTATGAGACGAACTATAAGAGTCGAGGAAGCCAGAGAGGTATGTAAGGAAAGAACCTGTTGGAACTCTGTACTCACTGCCTACCCCGCGAGGGATCTGGCGTGATGATATAGACTTAGCTTAAGATCTAAATAACCAAAAAATATATATAGATAGATAGATAGATATTGTAAGTATTTATATCGAAGTCGCCGACATCTTTACTGAACGTCAACACACACAATATAACCGCATAATATGTATTAATGGCTACTGAATTATAACCTCAAAATCTAATACTTTTTGTGCAATATTGCGATTCCCCCGCTTGTCCGTTTAATAATAAATGCCTTAAGAAAATTTATGGGTGACTTTAAAGTAAACTAGTACTTTTTCATTGCTGTTGGTTCTGGGGCAAATCATGTATGGGCGTAGAACAATGTCCTTTTGGGGTTGTTAGTGAAAGCGGGCATCTTATCTTCTTATCTTATCTTATATTGGCTTACCGGACCGAGGATACCTCTGGCGCACTTCGAACCATGGGATCTTTTGTGCTCGCCTTGCCCTTATGCTCTTACGTACCTGAAGTGTCTAGTACTCCCTGTATTAAGTTGTAAATTCCAGCAGGGGGAGAGAGCCGTAGTTCTTCTGGGTTTGGATAGGCCAATCCCAGCAGTCCCATTCGCCGCGCAGCCAGAGCGTCGCAGTGACAGAGGACGTGTTTCATGGTTTCAGCTTCTGTGCCACAGCTCCTGCATACCACGTCGCCGCATAGGTTCATCTTGTGTAGATGTTCTTTCGTGCCATAGTGGCCTGTAAATGCTCCAGTTATTTGCCTTAATTGTAGTCTACTATATTTTAGTAGTCTCTTGCTGTCACTTTCACACCATGCGAAAAGAAATTCCTTTGAGTGTCGAAGCCCTGTGTGTGTTTCCCATTCTTTCTTGTGTTGTTCTTGGGCATATTTGAAGAGTGCGCCTCTATAAGCACCGTCTGGTATGCCTATGAACTGTTCTGGACCAACGGGTTTTTCCATTGCTCCCTTCCTGGCTAAGTCATCCGCACGCTCATTGCCATCAACTCCCGTGTGCCCAGGGACTCAGACTAACCTGACCGTGTTGCGCGCTCCACATCTGTCAAGAAGGTATGCGCACTCCGCAGCCAGTGCTGAGTTTAGCTCATAGGAGCCGACGGCCATAAAACGAATACTAACAGCAAAATCTTTTCCAATAATAATACCAGCCCGCACTGTCCCACTCCTGGCAAAGGCCTTCCCTCACAAATCAAGGTGAGAGAGATTAGGTCGTACTGCACAATACGGACCCAGAGTGGTTCGGCGGAGACAAATTTGTGGCCACCTGCTATTAGAAGTTATCGAGCCGCTTATAAGGCTTCCAACTTGGCTTAACGACTACCACATTAAGTGGTAACCGGGACCAACGCTTTACCGTGCCTTCCGAAGCACGGAGACACTTAAATATAAAAATTCCACAAACGGTCACTCATCTCTGACTGACTGGGCCGAACGCTCCTTCACCTTGGTGAGCTACCTACCTACGTTAAGAACACCGCGGTCGCACAGCGCTACGAGTACATCTCAGCTTATTTTGCAATACCTTCTCATTAATATAGAATAGTGATTGATACCGATAGATGTCAGTAGATCGTGAATGTTCAATAGATTACCTAAGTATTTAAGTGAGTAACTCAGGAATAACCGCAAAGCAACAGCAACAACGACAGTAACAATGATTCTACAATAATTAACTTCATACAATCACTTTAAAAGGTCAATAAAAATCGTAAATTGTAGAGCACTGAGGCACATTGAACCTCTAAACCTGCGATATGGTCAAGGTATCACTATCTACTTAATATGTCAATGTGGGCAAAATATAATAACTCTCGATAATGAATGAAGGCTAGGTGGTTGCCATTTCCTGAGAATATTATTTTTAGCAGATGCATTGTGATTGGTTGAAAGTGGTTTTCATAGTATTTCCGGAAAAGCCTAAATTCTGTGAAGCTGTGCGTGCTGCTTCACCTAATAATATTAAAAATATTAAAGTATGGATGTTTAAATGTTTGTTACTCATTCGCGAAAAAACGGCTAAATGGATTTGAATGAAATTTGACACATATATAGGTCTCATTTTGGTAGAAAACTGAGATTCACTTTGCAAAAATGTGATAAATTACTCATGATCCTTTGTCTCAACTTTGTTTCGACTAATTACTGACGGTGGACTGGATATGGCCAGTGAAAGTATTGGCCTTGTTAGCCTAGTTAGTATCCCGAGGGGACGAGATAGAGTCGGAGCCATCGGGAAGGTGTGGTCGACATCCAAGTAATTATTAGCGCTTATTAATCTACATACTACAATTTTACTGGCCAGTTTTACCGACGAGGAAGAAGAGTCGCAAGGTCGGCGGTAAGAGTCTAGAACGTGGATCACTTCAAAGGATCCCAACCATATCGCTCTAGGCTCTAGGCTACTTATCACGAGTGATATAATCAGGACCAATCGAGGTCGGGTAATCGCTAGGTAACAATTACTATTTGAATAAGGTCAAATAAAAGCAACTTTTGAAAAAAGGGCAAAGGACTTCAAAAGGAAAAAAATAATTTTAAGTCTGTGCCGGTTGGTGCACTCGGTTACTCGGTGCAGACTTCAAATTACTTTTTGCTTTTTAAAGTTGCCCTTTTCTTAAATAGTTATTTATTTTACAATTTGAAGTAATGAGTGAATTAATTATAAATATTTATATAGTTACTAATATTATATTATTCTACTTAGTTTTATAGTAATGTATCAATCTACAGGATTGATATAATACTCATAATAACTAAATTAACACATTCATGCTGTTTGCCATCAAGGAGTCCCGAGGTGTATCTTCAAAGTCCAAGATCCTAAACCAATAAAATTAAAATGAGACCCCTCCGAATCTATACTGAACCCAATGCAAACAGAATCATCAAAATCGGTTTATGAGCAAAGAAGTTGGAAAAAACACAGACGAATTATTAACCTCCTCCTTTTTTGAAGTCGGTTAATATTCCACTAAGTTCTATAGTAAGGTACCTATAGGATTGACGTAATACCCATAATATCTCAAACTACACATTCGTATTGTTTATCGTTAAGGAGTTCCCTGGTGTATCTTCGAAGTCCAAGGCCCAATTTCGATGAATTTAAAATGAGACCTCCTTGGATCTATACTGAACCCAATGCAAACAGAATCATGAAAATCGGTCCACGATTGACGGAAATATCGGTGAAAATACATAAAAAAGCATACATACAGATGAACATAGAATCTCCTCCTTTTTGAAGTCGTTTAAAAACTAGTGATTATAAGGAATAAATATAATTTAGGATGGGGGGGGGGGGGGGCGTATACTAGGTGTCTCGCCGTGGTGTTCTGCACCGGCCCGCGGGCAAGGGATTCTTAGACCTCGCCTTCGGTGTCTGATCCTGTGTGCGGTATCTGTATCCGAAAGAAGGGATGTAAGGGCATCGAGAGGGTCGGTGAGAACATGCCGCGGACGGCGGTAGCGGCTGATAGGAGAGAAGTTTCATAGGTTCATAGACGGCGGCGGCTACGATTAGCGGATTTCTATGATTGGACGCGTTCGCGAAATATTGGGTTGTCGCCTTTTTAATAGGTTCAAGACCGAGATCGGAATGGAATATCATATCCGAATACCGTAGCTAGGTTGAAAAATCCGAACAACGAAGGTATCTACCGGCCAGCTGACGTGCCGCATCGCCCCTCAATGTCATTTTGCGCTTGGTATAGATGTTTTAATACACTAAATTAGTATTGACATGGAGATGTTACTTATTGAAGTATTCTTTTTTTCATTAGTTTTAGTACCAGTGAACAGTTGACATTGGGTACATCACCTGGGCTTTCGCTCAAGGACGACTAAAATGACACCGTCTTTAATAACTCACGCCACTGGTCTAATATACTGATCTTCCTAGTAAATCAAATACGGCGGGATGCAGGTAAATGTACTGGACAATTAGATCTACTTACCAACTTTCTATGCCACGGCGGGTCTCGTCGAACGTTGAGCGGCGACCAATGCGCGTCGAGTCGATTGCGCGCGCCGCCGAGGTGCGCACGCGATTTTAAACAATACATTTTTAAAATTCCAATTCACCGTGCATTCTATTCTATACTTTTATAATTTTCTATTTTTAATTTGACGTGATATAACAATGTAAGTAAATTATTTTTGTTTTAATTGCTGAAGTTGGTAGTGAATTCTATAGTTAAAGCAGTAATTGTGTAACAACTTTTAGGTGATTATCTTAAAACCTACCAATATTTATAAGAAAAAATATACGTTATAAAATGTAATGATTTCCTACCTATTATTTTTAAATAGTATCCACATGTAAGTACACAAAGCGCCATGAATTAATATTAATAACTTTTAATGATTTGTCGTGCATTTACATAACGGTTAGCTATTGTTAAAATTTTTACCTTTGGGAATATGAGTAAAATGAGTCTTCATGAGACAGAATAGTAACTCTAAAAATAACCGTCACGCCTTTATTCCCCAAGCGGGAGTGGCTGAGGTGTATGGCAATGCTAGGAGCGGATAATTTCAATATAATTCAGAAATAAAAACCACTCTTTGTGCGAATTATTTGAATCTAAGAACCCATGATTTCCACCGATTCTGTGCGCCACTAGTCCAGAGGTAGTAAACAGTAACTAACCTATACCTATACATTTTTTTTTTTTTTTTTAAAAACGTAGCCCCACACTAGGATTTATTCCTGTGTCGTGGGTGCGTTTACAAACATGAAAATTCACACACAAATACCCAGACCTGAACAAATAATTGTGGATCACACAAAGATTTGTCCCGTGCGGGAATCGAACCCGCGACTATTAAACACAGTAGGTGGAGCGACCTAAGCTCTTAACCACTGCGCTAAATCGTCCGTCAAACTAACGATTACCATTTTCAGGAATTTTAAACAGGTATATGACTTGCAACACCAAAGTGCATACACAGAATATATAAATTATTTTTGTTGTAACCAAAACACAGTGTATGATTAATTCAAGTCACCAAAGATCGCCGCAAAATTTAAACACTTAGCTATAAGTTTGAATACTCGTTGGTGTAGTGGCAAAGCACATCGCTTTGTGATCATGAGGTCCTGGGTTAAAATCCTAGGTCGGACAAGTGTAGTTTTTCTAGCGTAAACTTTCCAGTACGAGTCCGGAGTCCGGAATTGTGTCCGGTATATGGCAATAGCCTCGCCCCCTATTACATGGGACCTAACATCGTCAGCGAAACGTGGGTGTACTCAGTACACCTCTGCCACCCCCGCTTGGGAAATATACGCGTCACGGTGTTTTTTTTCTTCCTATCAGTTTTCTGCCTTTTTTAATTTGACTAAATAGTGTTCAGTTACAGTTACACGTTGTATACAACGTGTAACATAAATAACGCAAGGTCAGAAAGTAGTTTGTTCTACATTGGCAACTTAATCCATATCAACTATTTTTAAAGTATGTTGCATTTTTTTTAATTATTAATATTTGCTGTTACTCGTTCAGTTCGCTGTATTAAACAAAACTTAATCATTATTAAAAAATGCTGCTATTTTGAATGCATTTCGTATCATATAACTCATTTTGCAAAAAAAGAACAGGTTTCGTGGTAGCAAAGAGATTCAGAAAATGGTATAAAACTATTTTAAATTAGAAGTTTGATTTTCGCATTGAATTCGTAAGGCAATTATCTAATTGGGGTATCTGAGTCTGAATCTTGCGTTATATATGTTACACCTTGTATAACTTTACATCGCATAACATTGCAACGAAGTTAGGCACTATAGTCGCACTATAGTGCCTAACTTCTTTTAAAAATGCCGTAGGCATTAAGTCCGTATCTGTACCTTTAGTGCACGAAGTATAAAAAATAAATAAAATAAATAAATATAGTTGTTGTCATAAAAATCTGAAATAAAAGATCGATAGAATGGTGATAGGTAAATTATGACTGAAATTTGTCAGTGAAATGGGAATGTACTATGTACTGAGGTACTATCGTAGGATTGGTAACTGTACCAACTATAAAATTTAGAATTTTTTATACAGTACAATAAAAAACTCTATTTACGGCTCTCAATTTTTTGTAAAGTTTACTAGTGGTCATGAAGAGACCAAATAACTCTTTCTTTTAACAAATAAAAAAAAAGTACTATTTTTATAAGTGTGTTTACTCTTTATTAAGGTATCCGCTGTAAATTCAGATACGCTTTCGCGGTTCCATTCCGGATAAATTATAGTACCTACATGGAAATCAATACGAACTTTTCTTTTCGTAGTAAGTATATACTAAGTCTCAAGTGACACCTTTTGCAACCTGCAAGTTTTACTCGGAATTATTTAGAAAGTTCATTGAATGCAGAGCGGCGATTCGCTGTTAGGT
This sequence comes from Phalera bucephala, assembly GCA_905147815.2. NCBI lineage: Eukaryota > Metazoa > Arthropoda > Insecta > Lepidoptera > Notodontidae > Phalera > Phalera bucephala. The sequence goes on from LR990612.1 coordinate 17,308,261, forward strand.
TCCCGTGATTTCACTTCGCACGACCCCGGTTCACGGTCCATTTGCGGAAAATCTGTACATCCGAAACTAGAACTAGGTTTTTTGTGTTCAAATTCAATTTAAAATGCATTTAGATCAACAACAAAAATAGATTAGATATAAAATAAATGTGCAAGCGATTTGGACAACTGAGAATGTTAAGTGACTTAAATTGCTGATCCTAAAAGCTGGAAGTAGCATGGAAAGAGCAGCAGCTGCAGGTAGTGGATTGTATACTGTGTAACTTTAGTTGGCATGGAGCGACAGCCCAGGTGATGTATGTTCACTGGTAATAAAAAATTGAATAAAAGAACCCACACCGTCGCGCCTTTATTCTATATATATTCCCCAGAGGGGGTGGCAGAGGTGTACTGAGTACACCCACGTTTCGCCGACGATGTTAGGTCCCATGTAATAGGGGGCGAGCCTATTGCCATATACCGGGCACAATTCCAGACTCCGGACTCATAATGGGAATTTTTCGTTAGAAAAACTACATTTGTCCGACCTAGGATTTGAACCCAGGACCTCGTGATCGCAAAGCGGTGCGCTTTGCCACCAGACCAACGAGGCAATAAAATAACTTTTCTATAAGTAACATCTTTCTACTGACCTATCCGAATATAAGGGAGTAAGGGTGACAATCCGGAACATCTAAGGTATCTACTGACCACCTGACGAACCGTGGAGGCGCCGCCCCTCAACGTCAATTTGCGCTTGGTATAGATGGATAGAGTACTCTTTATGGTACACCAGCAAAAATACAGCGGAGAAATACTGTATGTATGTATTATTTAAAGATAAAGGTACAATTGGCGGTCTTAGCTAATAGCAATCTCTTCCAGACTACTAGTACGTTGAAAGAAGCGATACAGGAGTTTTAATGGATTAAATTAGTATTGTTATGGAGATTTTACTTATTAAATTGTATTTCTTTCTTTGATTTTTTGCATTGAATAGAATGCATTGGATACACCACCTGGGCTTTCGCTCCAGAAAGACTAAAATAACACCGTGTAAACGTAAGAAAATTATACAAAATTCTTTAATACGGGCCCAATGTACAATATATATTATATTTTATATTGTTACGACTTCAATACACCCCGATATCTCGTAAACCCCATATCGGGGAATGTTAATTTAAAATGCATTACATACACTTAGGTCCCCAAGCGATCTGCCTAGAAAGACCTAGAATCCGCGCTTAAGTGCTGAAACGTCTAGAAGGTTCCAACCCTTTAATTATAGCCGGCGCGCGGTCGCGTTATACACGTACCTATTCGTTCCCGTATAAGTAGGTATGTAATAATAATACCGCTTTGTGGGCCGCGTCGGCTATTGTTCGATGTACTTAGAGGGTCCGCGTCCGTTCCAAAACTTTTATACCAGTATAAAAGGAACACAGAGCGCGGGGAGGCACACAGTCTCTTCTCGGAAGCGATAGTGATCAAATCGAAGAACAAGCGATCTAAGTGGAATACACCGACGACTTTAGAATCGTTATACGGATACGAGTGACTCAGCGACTTGGAAGCAGTATTTGGGTACTAACAAGAGTAGTACAAGTGTGTGATTGGTTCGCGTGTGTACTTTCATTCGACGTACTATTTTGTGTGTACAGCGTCCGTTTAATTACCCCGCAAACGTAACATTATGTTTAGCCGTTTTGTTTCACACATATAAAACAAAAATATCACTAACCGGATCTTAATTTATTTTAGGCGCCAGCATTTGTGTGTATGAATGACCTACGCTGTTGGCCGCGTGGCCTTTACAGCTTCTCCGGATAAGATGGGCCCCAGCAGTAACCGAACATAAACATGTTGTTGTTGGTCCCGCCCTTCAGGCGCACCCCCAGCCTTCGACGACGACGAAAAGGCCGAGCTTCTCGCCGACTCCCTCGAGAGCCAGTGCACCCCCAGCTCTCAGTCCGTCGACCAGTCCCACGTCGACGTGGTCGACAGGGAAGTCGAGCGCAGGGCATCCCTCCCCCCTGCCGATTCCTTACCTCCTATCACCCAAACGGCGGTCGAAGATCACATTATGGGTCTTAAAACTAAAAAAGCCCCCGGCTCTGACGGCATTTGGAATCGCGTTCTCGCGCGGCCCCCTCTCACATCGATAAACTCCAACTGGTTCAAAACCGCTTCCTCCGTAAAGCCGTAGGAGCCCCCTGGTTCGTACGGAATGTCGATCTCCACTCCGATCTAGGTCTCGAACCTATTCGCGCCTATATTAAAAAGGCGACAACACGACACTTCGCGAACGCATCTACCCATGCGAATCCGTTAATCGTAGCCGCCGCCGACTACTATCTCCCCCCCGACCCCTGCCGCCACCGCCGGCCGCAACATGTTCTCACCGACCCCCCCCCCCGATGCTTTGTCATCCCTTCTTTCCGCTCAGAATACGGGCGACGACGATGACGTAGTCGTGGATCCCCTGCCATAGCCGGCGGTTGACCGGTGCACTTAGTAGTGCACCCGTTCCCCTACAGCGACTGTCCCAACCGAGGGTGCCTCTACAAGGCGCCCTCGAGTATGTCGCCCCTTGCCCTTCTGGCTGGCTAGAGCGTAGTGGTTGCACGCTCGCCTTTAAGTCCGGTGAAGCTGTAAAGGCCTCGCGGCCAACAGCGTACATCACTCACACACACACACACACAATGTTGTTGTTGACAGTATAACAAATAAATATATTATGTGAGTGCGGATAATAGATAATAGTGCAGTAGGCGCGGTTTAACTTGGCCGAATTAAAGTTAGCTTTTTCGGTTGCGCACGGATAGTCACTAAAAAGAGTCATTATCAAATCATTTTTACTACTAACGTTCAATTACCCTATTTTCCCTATAAGGACACTAATAGCATGGTACTGGGCGTATGACACGCATATGTGTTCTATAGCGCTAACTTTAATCCGGCCAAGTTAAATCGCGCGAACTGACCTCTGGCAAAATAATCACAAAAAGGTAGGTATATTCGAACGTATCCTAAGGTATCTCTCTAAGTGGCCTCAGGGTCACCTCCCCGATCTCGAGTCAATGACTGCTCTCACTTAAATAAGCTCAGCCCAGTTTAAACAAAACTCATTAAAAGTGCTCTTTAATAGAAGTAAATAAGGCGTTTCCTCACAAAAATCCGTTTACAAGGGTTTAGATATATTGGTATTTGTACCTTATTTGTTTTTCAATCTCCATGCAAATGATTTCAAGTAAACAACGTTATTATTTAATTAAATACCGTAATGAAGAGATACTTTAGTAATGTAACATATTTTTTATCCTATTACCGTATTTTATTTAACATTATTACAGCTAAAAATAATGGCAGTTTTCTATAGTCCCGGTTACTACACTATTCTATTTTTTTTCACTGGCGTTTTAATTATTTTTTGTTTTCTTCTAGTTTTTCTATTTTTTATTATTATTTCACTATCATAATTTCTGAAATTTTCATTGTTTTCCTTCATTTTTATTTTATCTGTGTGAGCCTGTAATTAGCAACATTGCTATTTCTTTGTTACAACATATTATTTTCGTTATGAGTCTGTAAGCTTACCAAAAATAACAAAATAAAATAATTCGCAACAACCGTACAGAATACTAAAAAAAAAATATTTTTATTTGCAAAAAAAAAAATATATATATAAAAAATATTAGTTTGATTACGTATCTTAGGTAGCGAAAATTAGTTTGTATAATAAAAGAGGTGAAACGTAAACAAGACAAATAGTGATGAAAGCGATATTGCGTTGTGTTTGCTGAACCTAACAGCTATAATGCAACTAAAATCCATTTCGACCGAACGACACCGAATCGACGATAGACAAACACTAGAAATAGCACGTAGATTACATCGATCCTAGTTGGAAATCTAGGGACTATATCATCACTTCTGTACCCTTGCAGTATAGGGGCAGGGTACAGACTTCCAACAACTTCTTTCCTTACAGACCTAATAAATGATTTTATATCTAAGGTTACAGGGTATTGAGTAGGTCGGCACAAATACATCAAGTAATTGTTTCATTATGAGCGATTAGCTACAATATAAATAACTGCCTGCCTTTTAAGAAGTGATATGAACGTGCAAATAATAAGTAAGTATCATTATATTGTACATTAAGAATGGACATTAGCAATAGTGGTAGCGCAAAAGAGTACCTCGTAATATCGAAGTGAACTTACCACTAAAATAGCGTATTTGTAATTAAGTAAAGATTGCAAAACAAATTAAGTAAATAACTAAAGATTTCTTGCAAAAGGTTGAATTGTGATGGTCAGAGGTAATCATGATGCTGATCATATATCAACTAGTTAGTATTAACTAGCTTAGAATTGTCGAAGGACGAAAATATCGTGCACTTAGCAATTAGGTAGAATCAAAATCAGAATATTTTTTATTCATGTAAACATCGATATATCATAACAAGATACACACTCCTGTTCAAAAGTTACACTAAAAAAACGTCCCCAATTCCACGTAAGTAGGTATGATTATGAAATAATTAATAAGAAAAAAAATAAAACACTACGATTTATTCCTGTGTCGTGGCGTTTACAAACATGAAAATTCACATACACAAATACTCAAACCGATAGAAATAATTGTGGAGATTTGTCCTATGCGAGACTCCCACCCGCGACTTTTAGACAAAGTGGACGGAGCGGCTTAACCACTGAGTTAAATTACTTGGAAAAGCAATTTTTTTAACCTATTAAAAACTTTCGCTGTCCTCCTCCTTATGAAAGTGATTCGAACAAACCACAGTAAACGCGCTAGGTTTATAATATTCGTCCCCTCTCATTCCTGCTACAATAGTCCTCCATTATTCTCTTTGGATCTCATATCGCGAAAAACACTTAAAAAATATGTAATATAATAAAATAAAGCAACGTAATGACGACTCCATGTTTTTATTCTAGCGACCTTGATCATTCCGTTCCGCACTCAAGAGAGAAAGAGACTATTGCGGATTGCATACGATGTTATAAATGAACAAAATAATTTAAAAAACATCATTGCAATAAAGACGACACAGTATAGAATATCATCAGTCTGAACTAATACTTACTGAAAATAAGACACCCCAATCATTTTTTGTTACTTTATTACTATATAATTTTTACAGTTGTTTCTTTGCATAGCACGGCATGTTCGTCGTACGGTAAACAAGCGACTAAAAGCGGAACAAGGCTAGTTTTTTAGTACCGCCCACTTTTGTCTCCCTTTAAGTGGTGCCATTATTACATTCGATCATTTTTATAGATCGATGCATGTAAACCATTATAGCATTTATGAATCGTGAGAAAAGTAACAAAGACTCTAGGAAGGACTCTTTACCTAAGTAACGAATATCGGTATGTCACACCCAGCTTATAATAATATATACTAACTTATATGTACAATTTTAATTAAATCTTAACAAGCGAAAGAGACTGAGGTATATACATACTACATATACATACAAGTCATTAGAAACTACTAAAGTTTGATAGAAACGGTTTTATAATTGCCTACAATTTTTGGCATAGATATATGCCCATGTTGCTAACGGTGGAAAAAACGTTACAAAAACCTCTTTGAGAAACTGAAATATTTTAGATAAACATGTGAATTCGTGACCGAAGAATAACGACGGGCTCGCCTTCTATAACCTTGGGATCATTAATAGGCACCCCCAGTAAACGTAAGAGTGGGTGAGACATAAAAAATATTCAATGAGACTAAGTACTTCTTTATCATTGCAATATGTGGGCCCTCTAGTAAGTTGGCCGTCTTAAACGTTTTTGGCAAAATTAAACGATGGGTTCAAAATATTAAATATTCCTAATATCTCTGATTATCCTTTCGTTTACACGGTTGTAAAATAATAATAATCAGTAGCAACATCCTACAGCAGTCCACCGCCAGTCACAAGCCGCTCCAATCAAATCGACGTGTACTAATCCGTTAAAAATTCTTAAACCGTGCCTACTTACTACTGTACTAATATTAGCCAAATTTGCTGTTGATCAGCAAATATCCGACAAGATGAGGCAATATTGTCACATACAAACATATCCTACTGTTTGTTTAACATCGGTGGATGTAAATCAAGAGAACTTCGTTTCGCAAGCCACCTTAGCTTGATCAACTCGACTTACTTAGGCTGTTGCCACATGCTCCCTGTGCAATATAACTTGAGTTGTCTAGCTCCTTATGTGTTTAAACTACGTGAACTAGGCCTACCTTACCACATTATAAAATATTAAATGCTACCTATGGTGTATATAGTCCCAATGGATTCTCTTCATACACATTTCTCGTTTCCTCTATTTTCTTATTGCTTTGCACTCTCCTGAATATGGGATAACCACTTGCGACTAACACTACTCACACTAATAAAAATGGAAATTTCGAGAACATAGTCCTAAAGTAATGTTAGTCAAAAGCGTTAGTCAAAGCCATGACAAACAGAAGCGAAAGCGGTGATGTTTGTTTTTCTTGCTACTCCTAGCAGTACTCCACCTGCTTCTAAAATTTCGTTTTATGTCCGTCATTAGAGATCACGAGTAGTTACAAACTAGTTACCCACATATATGTTTAAAGTGCGTGAACTAGCCATACATTGCCACATTATAAGCCTATGGTAATGATGTATAGAGTCCCAAAAGATTCTCTCCGTACACATTCCTCGTCTTCTCCGATTTCAAATTGTTCTGTTTGCCTTTTTCTCCCCTGAGCCTTGGATGACTTGACCTTGCGATCACTACTGCTCACACTCATAAAAATGGAAATTTCGACAACATGGTCTTTAAGCAATGTCTCAATCTACTGTGTAAGTCAAAACCGTGTCAAATAGAAGCGAAAGTGACGTTGTTTACTTTTCTTGCTACTCTCAGAGTGAACCGGTTTTAAGAAATTTTAATGTCCGTCATTAGAGGTCGCGACCATATAAAACATTTTTTAATTGCTTTTCACATTAAATGCATTGTTAAATATCTTAATATCTTAAGATATTATTTGTTTGCCTATGAAACTACATGACTAAAATATATTTTTCTGACATTGAGTCAGAGCTGGGTGAACAAGAATTTAGTAAGTGATTGTAGTTTCCTAGTAACAATGACTAAATATATAAAGAATTGGATTTGATAGACTTGTTTCCCATGCTGCTTCAGCCCGGCCTTCAATGGTGTAAGCCTGTCTGACACCGAAATTAGTATAGATATAGGGAAGAACAAACTCACGTAAGCTAGTCAGCTATTGAATACCTCAATATTACCCATCATAACAATAGGAGGTCAGTTCCCGATGCTAAATGTTTGAGTTCTTTTCTGACTATTCATAAATAGGTATCAACTATAATGGTTTACATGAATAAAAATTATTCTGATTCCGCTCCAGCCTAGCCTACAAAGGTTAAAATGGATCTGACGTCGAATTGAGGATAGAGAGAAGGAATAACCTGGTAATAACAAAATCACGTAAAATAAAACTACATATATTTCGGCTTATATAGCGGTTTATTTTTGATTTTTAATTTCCCGACGGGAGACGTTTCAAGGACGTTGACACGCGCCGACGTTTCACGTGAAAGTTGCTAAGGACTTCCTTTGCAGCAACCATGGTCACAGGAAGTACTGAGGTCTTAGTCGTCTAAAAGGCATAGTTGTTTCGGGGTGAAAACTTCTAAATTATTTTTGTTGGTCTGATCTACGCAGAATGAGATCACGGTGTCTTGAGGTTATGCAGTATTATGCTTGGTTTTAACACTAAACGGCGATAAAATCCGAAAAATAGTTTTATTTCTTGTGTTATATTCGCGTAAATCTAGGAACTGCCTCGTTGGTCTACTGGCAAAGCGCATGGCTTTGTGATCACGAGGTCCTGGGTTCAAATACTAGGTCGGACAAGTGTAGTTTTTTAACGAAAACTTCCCAGTTTGAGTCCGGAGTCTGGAATTGTGCCCGATAAATGGCAATAGGCTCGCCCCCTATTCATTGAGACCTAACACCGTCGGCGAAACGTGGGTATACTCAGTACACCTCTGCCACCCCCGCTTGGGGAATATAAGCGTGACGTGACGGACTAAGAACTCAAATTGAAATCACGAAGCTAAAATCTGCTAGAAAAAGTCGCCTATCACTTCTAAGCGATTATGTACTCGTATTACCTCAGTGCTAAGAGGTCAGCTGTCCAGGATCGCTACTGCTTGACTACGTATAAAGAGATATGTGCAATTTTGTACGTATGTTTAGTTAATGATAACTTGCACAGGATGTCCAATAGGTCAAATATCAGCTGTCTCCTTGCAGATATAAATTCAATGATGACTGAGATAATACATTACTTCTGTAGACATTGTCTTTGTTCTGTGAAATGTTTAGGTTAGTGTAACAAATCTATACTCCTGCAAAAATTCGTTCATGATGTTTGTAAACAATTTTCTCATTCTATATTACGTATAAACGTTTGTACTGACTTTTAAAAATTGGAGGATAGGTTTATCTTAAAACAAACTAAGAAGTTTAAATATACGTCCTTAAGGGTTGTAGAGTTAATTGCTTTTAAAATTACACATTTAAAAATTTACACATTGGGTGTTTCGATGGATTGGAACCACAGACATACCCATCTAATTAGCTCATATATTTTACCCCATCTTGCAATAATTTTAAATGACGATTGTAAACTTAATACTATTTATAGCAGTCAGTAGCTTCATCTATTGCCTCGGTCAAATTAAAAAAATAACTGCGTGCGAAGCCAAGGACTGAAGCCAGTTTAGTTATGAAACTTACCTCCAGGCAGAGGCGGCGTAAGGCGTGGGCGACGTGGGCCATCGCCTACGGCCTCGCAGTCGGGAGGGGCTCGCGCCTTGAAGAAGGCAACGAAAAAATAATAATTCGTCATAAAACCAGAACTATAATATTGACATACCAAATTTTAAATTACTACTTTTATTGATTAATTGTGGTTTAATATTTACGTATGTACACTTTACTTTTATACTAAATTTGATATGAGATCATTAACTAATAAAAATTAAGCGGTTTCAAAATGGTTTTTTTTCTATCTATATCATCACGCCAGATCCCTTATGTGGTAGGCAGAGAGTACAGAGTTCCAACAGGCTCTTTCCTTACATACCTCTCTGGCTTCCTCTACTCTCATGATTCGTCTCATATACGCTCGCCGGTTACGGAGATTCCTGACTTGTCCTTCAGATAAGACCCGGTCTATTTGGTCATGGTAAGATAGTCTAGGTCTTCCCCGGTACCTACATACTTCCACTTTCGCGTTGTATATCAGTTTTGTCATTCTTTCTTCGGACATTCTTTTTATATGCCCGAACCAACGGAGCATACCCTTTCTCATCTTTACACCGATATTCTCTTTCATACCTATTTGCTTTCTTACTACGCTATTGCGAATACGGTCGGTCAGCTTCACTCCGCACATTTTCCGCAGAGCTCGCATTTCCACCGCATTTATCATACTTTCATTCTCCTTCTTACATACCCAGCTCTCGCTGCCATATAACAGCGTTGGGACAAGCACTCCATTATGTATGGCCAGCTGCGCTTTTCGGCTTAAGTGCCGGCTCCCAAGTAGCTTTCCCATCGCGCCATTCACTCTGTTCCCTGCACTCACTCTTCTCTCTATGTCAGCGGTGTATTTTCCATCCTTACTGAATGCGCATCCAAAATATACAAACTCATTCACTTGCCCCAGCACATCGTTCCCAACCACAATCCTTGCATTCGTTCTGGTTTCTTCCCGTTCAAAAACCATAATTTTGGTTTTCTTCACATTCAAATGTAAGCCATTTTTCATGTAGTCGTCTTTCATAACTGTGACTAGTGATCAGTGGCTGTTGGCGCTATCAAAACCGCGTCATCTGCATATAATAGATGATTTACCACTAGATCACTCATTTGTACACCCCTTCATTCATCGCTTTCAGTCTTTGAAGACTTTTATCCAAATATATTGTAAACAGTCTAGCGGACAACACGCAACCCTGCTTGACGCCGATTTCAACGTCAAACCAGGGTGACATGTTACCACCCACCCGTACGCATGCCTTGCAGTCCACATAGGTGGACTGGACGGCCCGCAGCAGAGTGCCATTTATACCATACTCAGGCAAAATGTCCCAAAGTCTCTTTCGCACAACTCTATCAAACGCCTTCTCCAGATCCACAAAACCGCAGAAAACCTTCCGGCCCACTGCCAAATGCTTCTCTACGATGTTGCGAAAGAGAAAACTTGATCCGAACATCCTCTTCCGGACCTGAAACCCCCTTGTGCCTCGCACAACATTCCATCGGACTTCTCGCGCATTCTCCTTTCAACAATTTTACCATACACCTTGGCTGCCAATCTGATCAAACTAATGGCTCTGTAATTGGCGCAGTCTATTGTGAACCCTTGCCTTTGTACAAGGGTACAATGACTGCGCGGCACCAGTCTGTAGGGACCCTACCGGTCCTCCAGCAAAGAATTGCAAGGACCCGAAAGGCGTCCCGGACGGAAGTTCCACCATATTTTTTATTTTTTTTTATTTCATGAAATTCGTCGTCGTGCACCACTCGAGGGCCTCGCGAAATATAATTTGCCCACATCAAATTTAGCTCTTGCCCCGCCACTGCCTCCAGGTGATTGAAATGGAATAAACTGTTGTTATTATAAAATTAAATTTATACACTTATGAACATATAGCTTTTTTGTTTAAATACCTACTTTTTTGCATCCATTCACCCGAATCCTACTCGCAAAAAAATGTTGCCAGCCTTTTATTTAACTTGCAATGTTCGTATGTCTGCCTGTCGGTCTGTGGGTCAGTCTGTCTTTCCGGTTCAAATCTTGTGATCCTTTTTTCAAGCAGTTGCAGGTATCCGATTAAGCAGAAATTTGGCATACTTATGTAAAGTCGGTGACAATGCACTATATAGCTGTTCTGATAAGGCCACCTTTAACTCCAGAGTCGAAAGGTGGCCTTAGGAACTTGTCAACCATACAACGTAACCCCTACGTGTTTAAGCTTGTTAGATTGGTATTGACAAGTACTACCTATACAACCAGATGGTGTTCAGGATCTGATGATGAAGCCCAAAGGTGGCCAGTGGAACCACCCAACTACTCAATATAACCCGCCGTGTTTGGGCTTGTTGGATTTGTCGTGTGTGTGTGTGTGTGTGAATGATGTACGCTGTTGGCCGGGAGGCCTTTACAGCTTCACCGGACTTAAAGGCGAGCGTGCAACCATTACGAAGGATTTGTCTTGCCAAGTACTTTAGACCCGAATGGTGTCCAAGGTCTGATGGCGGAGCCGGAAGGAAGCTAAAGCAACTCCTCAATAAAGCAAGATATCTCCGTTGTCTTTTTGCTATAAAAGCTTGTTTTTAAAAGGTCTTTTTAAATTAAAATTATTCCACAACAACCCAGAATGCATTTAATATTTTTATTATTATTGTCCAATAATTAAATTTTATTTATGTCCGTGGTATTAAACATGTCCTCGCTTAAATATTTCCTTTGTTTAATTGTATTTTATAAATAAGTAATAACAATTACAATACTTGAATTGAGAATATTTACGACTGTCGATGCAATTATGCAATGAACAGTATTGCATAAATTGTACAACCAATTGTTGTTATATGTAATTTATGATTTTTTTTCTAATGAAGAAACAGCTAAGTTTAATTTTTTTTTTGTTTCTTGCAGTTTCGCAAGGGATGCTGTACAATTTTTTCCTCCTGACCTTTTAAAAATACACGCCTTCAACAAATAGATAAAATATTCATGATTTTTATAACTCATGTTAAAGCAATTTATTTATATTTATATTATATTCCCGATTGACAAAATCAGTTTCGGTTTTATTTTATTATAATATATAACATTTATCAAAAAAGCTACCTATATCTTCTAACGTGATTGAAGCTTACTTAATGTGAAGATAAAATAAATTTATTGTACAATGTTGTATTATCATATTACCCGAAACATATGATTGTATATTATAATAATTATAATCATCACGTATTAAGACAAAGAAATCAAGATCTACTGCTACTGGAGACAATTTCATTTGAATGTCCAATGCAATTTAATATATAATGCAATAAATAAGCCGATTCTAAATTAAATATAAGCCAGAGAATCTATCTATAACATCACGCCAGACCCTTTTCGGGGTAGGCCGAGAGTACAGAGTTCCAACAGGTTCTTTCCTTACATACTTCTCTGGCTTCCTCCACTCTCATAGTTTGTCTCATACACGCTCGCCGGTTACGGAGACACTTGACTTGTCCTTCAGAGAATATCTTTTTTTATTTAATGAAACAAAACATGTATATCAGAAACCGGTCTTTTAAATAGGTAAATTTTCAAAAAACTAACGTTAATTCACCGAGAGAAAGTTTAAAGGGATTGGATTGAATTGAATGACTATTATACACGAACGATATCGGTTGTCAGTTGACCTTTGGCCATCCCAATGGACGGTACTTTATCATAGTTCTATTAAATATACTATTAACTGATAAATATTCTATCGACAAAACTAACGTGAACACATCCAGTGTTTATCAGCACGTACTTGCATTCGCTACAAAATGATATCTTCAATTTTTTACTTATGCACTTCGTGTTTTAATGCTTCTGTTAATTTTTTTACGCGAATTGTTTTAATTATTTTAAGTGCGTGCGTGTACCATTCTTTTGTTTTAATTGAAGTGTTTTTGAATAGTTACAATATGGTGTATCCTCCTTATTTCGCCAAACCGTTGAATAGTGTACAGGGTGTGGTGGCAGATACCGTGGATTTCGTTGTAAGGATACTCGCTATAAAGGTAAAACATAAAAAAACGAACTCGTTGCAAATGTTCTTTTTAAAAAAGAAAAACGTTGTCCAATACTGGGATTTATTCCTGTGTCGTGGGTGCGTTTACAATCACGAAAATTCACATTCACAAAATTCAGGTGTTTTATAAACGCTTCAGAAAAAACGGAGTGTATATCAAAATGTTGAGCATGCTACAAGCAATTTTTGAAGGAACTCTAAAAACGTGTGGTAAATAAAAATCTATCTATCTATATGTTTGTGAATAATCTACGCTGTTGGCCGCGGAGCCTTTACAGCTTCACCGGACAAGACTATCTATATCATCACGCCAGATCCCTTGCGGGGGAGGCAGAGAGTACAAAGTTCTAACAGGTATATAGTAAATATCTAATAATGTTTCGTGAAGAGTCAGAGTAAACATATAGTTACGCTATAGCGACTTGAATTGAAATTGAAACACAAATGTGTTTACCCGTAGGTACTGGTTTAACTGCAATTTATACTTTAAGCTGGAACAAGACTATTTAGAATACAAAAGTTAACCATTGCATTATAACCAATGGAAAAGTACATAGTACAATTATGTATATACTTGAGGTTGACACGAAAATCTGATAATTATACACAGTCTGAAAGATATGCTCAATTAGTCTAACGTTTGGAATAACCCCCTCAAAATATCTCCTGAATGGCTGGGCTCATATTGTTCTATCATTAATGTGGCATCCAAATACAGGCAACCCGGAAATTCATCCAAAAAAGTAAGGACTCCTATGTTTACATCAGATTATCATCCCATAAAGACTTACATATTAAAATAAAATTATATACCCCTCATATTTTTCCTGTCGTCCTCGTTTATTCATTCATTATTGGTAGCCTTAAAGAGTTGCTCAACGATATTCGGAAGACTGAATTTTGAAATATTCCGCAAAATCAAAATTATCTTACTAAGCCCATTGACTAAACTGGATTCTCGTTTTTTTCCAAAGTATATTTTTTCTGTGTTTTCACAACTCCAACTGTTTAGTGTGATAAACCAGACCAAGAGACACCATCAGAATATCTCTACAAACGTGGTTGAAGGCACGAAAGAACTCCAAATGAATTTCACTGACCTTAATCATGAACTTCAGAATTTATATGGCGTTCACGACTCGACATTATAAAATACTAATGAGTTTTAAATATATTTATTTATAATTTATTTATACGAATGGCCTGTTTTGTTCCAGGAATACCCACAAATATTATATTTAATATTTTTTAGTAACAAAACAGGTCACTCGTATAAATAATTTGAAAAAACAAAAGAGTAGTTATGTCTTCATCATCATCAGCTAAAAAACGTCCACTGCAGAGGCCAATGCTCAAAGATTGTCTTGATGTCTATGTGTTGTACGCATCCAGCTTCTACTCGGGACCTTCACTAGGTTATCGGTCTTTTTGTGAAAACCTGCCCAATTCACGTTCTCCGACGTGGTCGCCACTTGAGAAACTTTTTGCCTCTATGACCGTCAGTTCTATAAGGCAGAGAAGGAAACTCCAAGCACAGCTGTCTCCCAATTGCCTTCTTACAAGACCCATCGTGTGTAAACATGTATCTATGTCGAAAATCAAAACTGGCAACATACATTGGTTTTAGATTTAACACATTAGTTTAGCACATTGAGACACTGTTATATTTGGACTGGCATAATGCGTAGCTTTCGCAACGCTGCCCAACCGAGCTGGATTGAGGTTCTGATCTAGTGTTGTAAAAACGCTCGAGTCGGCGCTTAAAACGCTCGCGTTTTCTACGTGTTTCAACGCTCGTGAGCGTCGACTCAGCGCTAAACGCTTGGCTTCAGCGCTCATTTTTACAACACTATTCTGATCTCTTCTTAGACCAAGGTACCTAGTCGGACAGTTTCAGGCAACAGTTTCAGGAGCTGATATTATTTTCCTCCTGTCCATGTTCATTTTAAAATCTACTTTATGAAAGAATACTAAGCCCTTCGAGCATAGTGCCGAGGTCTTCCGGAGTGTCAGCCATGACCACAGCAATATTACTGTCCAATTAAGAGATAAGAGATGAACTCGCCGTTAATATTGATTCGCTTAAAACACAGGTTTTACCTAGTTTAAGAGGCAGAGTTTGCAAATTATTGTGTACAGAATTCTGCAGCACTGTCTCAGTTTTACTTTTCTACCTCGTATATCACTATAACTAAAACCCCTGTATTAGTTATAAGAAATCTGTAACTTTGCGAAATAAATAAATTTATTATTATTATTATGTATATATTTATTCAGTATAATTTCTTATAAAATATATATAAAAATATAAAATACAAATATTCTTATATATATTGTATAAAAAAAATGTGCTCCACCGACAGCAAGGTTTACGACCCATGCTACCGGCGGTCAGGGCTCCAAAGAGAGGAACCTCCTCACAATGCGTGCCGTGTCCAACATTACTGCCTTCTGTATCAGGCCCTTCACCCACCTGCCTAGCGAGAGCTTCTCAAGGTGTTTATCGAAGCTCTTCGCTATAAGGCCGTTGACTGAAACGACCATCGGAATAATGATAGTTGAATCAACATTCCACATGGCGGTAACCTCATGGGCCAGGTCCAAATATTTTGATAATTTTTCTTTTTCGGCCTTTACAAGGTTCTCATCATGCGGAATGGTGACATCAACTAGCATTACACGACGCATCGATCGATCTATTATCACGATATCAGGTTTATTGGCTACAATAGTCCTATCCGTGATAACAGATCGATCCCAGTAGAGCGTGATATGACCACTTTCGAGAACTGGAAGAGGCTGGTACTGGTAGTACGGTACTTCAGAGTCCACAAGGCCATATTTAAGAGCAAGTTGCTGATGGATAATCCTAGCCACTTGGTTGTGTCTGTGCAAGTACTCTCCGTTACCAAGACGAGAACAACCGGAAACTACATGTCTAATAGACTCACCGGGACGGTGGCATGCCCGACAAATGTCAACCGTGCCGTCCTTTAGGATGTGCTTCCGGTAGTTGTTCGTCATGATAACTTCGTCCATAATTGCAAAGACAAAGCCTTCAGTTTCCCCAAAAAGGTTGCTGAAGCGTAGCCAGGTCACGGAAGCGAGCTGGTCCACATCAGGCCCTGTAAGAGCCCGATAGAACCGTCCGTGTAGCTCCTTGCCCTTCCATATGGCTGTGCGGTCCGAAGTACTTAATACCTGGGGCCTTCGCCAGTTCCCGTTTGCCAAGGAAAGCGGAGTTAGGCCTCTATCGATTGCGGCAACATCTCGATACATCACCACGGATACACTCAAAAAGTACTGTCTGAGATTGCACACCTCGTGGTTGTGTAGTGTCTTAGCGTTTAAAAACCCACGACCACCGCACTTCCGCGGGATGTACAACCTCATAACAGACGACCGCGGGTGATGCATACGATACGCTGTCAGCAATCGACGGACCTTTCTATCCAGGGCATCCAGTTCAGACTGAGTCCACCTTAGTATGCCAAAAGAGTATGTAAGAACAGGCATGACCCAACCATTGAAAGCTCGGACCCTATTTCCACCTGATAGAAGGCTTTTTAACACTTTTATCAGGCGGGCAAAGAACCGATCCCTCAATGATTGTTTCATATCCTGTTCCGCTATACTTAAGGCTTGTGACATACCAAGATACTTGTAGGAATCCATTTCAGAGAGAGACCTGAGGGATATATCTTCAGAGAGCTGTAGATTAAAAGAATCTTCAACTCTCCCTCTTTGTACATGGATGACCGCACACTTGTCTACTCCAAACTCCATTCCGATGTCGTTGCTAAAATTGCCGGTTATTTTGAGCAACTCCATCAGGTCTGTTTTCTTCGAAGCGTACAACTTGAGGTCATCCATGTACAGTAGATGAGATATAGGCTCACTCTCCCTCCGCAAATGGTAACCTAGCTTTGAATCCTTAAGTATAGCACTTAATGGATTCAAAGCTAAGCAGAACCACAACGGACTCAAACTGTCGCCCTGAAAGATACCCCTGCTTATCTTTATCAAGTCCGACGAACCAGAAAGGCCACCACATCCTGGGTGACGAAGAACTGTGGTCCACTGCCTCATACACGAACCGAGGAAAGAGCATAGCGCCGGGTGTACTCTGTACAGCTCTAGCACCCTCCCCAGCCATGTATGAGGCACCGAATCATAGGCCTTCTTATAGTCAATCCAGGCCATGGAGACATTCTTTCTGGATCGTCGTACCTGTTGGCAAATGGCAATATCAATGAGGAGCAAATCCTTTGTACCCCGGGACCCCCCCTTACAGCCATTCTGAGTAGGCGATAGAATATGCTGTGCCTTAAGGTGATTATTGATTTTTATTCTCAGAATGGATGTAAGGAGTTTATAGACCGTAGGTAGACATGTAATCGGTCTATAATTTTTAGGTTCCGAAGTACTGCCAGATTTGTGAATCAAGTGAGTGACACCCGATGTCATAAAACTAGACTTATTATTATTATTCCTCGTTTTTTCCAGTCCAGAAGCCACGCATTTCTTACACACATCCACAGACATAAAATACCAAAATTTTGCGCACTCATCATAATAGACAAAAAACATTGTATTCATTTCTAAATTAACTTTAGAAGAAGTAAACTGACAAAAAAATAATTTGGTGAACGGGCCGACAGTACCTGTCAGATGGCAGAAAATGGAAATTCACAAGTATGGCAAATATATCGGGAAGTTTTTTTAGACTTCCATAGCCACCTGTCCCATAGAAAAGTCCACCTGCATTAAACACGTTGTAACACACACAATGTATGTCATGCCCGCAATTGCGAGAGATGTAACTACATAATTATAAAGGATATACAAGGTGAATATAGGCGTGACGGTCTTTATATGCAAGGGTCATAGGCAAATGAGTATTTGTACTTCTAAAAGAATATAATTTTTCCATCCCTGTTTATCTCACAACCCGAGTCACATCTTATTTGAGGATGAATAAGAGTATTATAATGAATTATCATCATATTTATATAATCAGACCTTGTATACCTAGTTATTAATAAACACCCGTTTAAAACTTTGAACGATGTCGTATCCGTGTACTAGGTAACCCTGAATATCATTGTTATCTAATTATTTTATCAACAGGATACCTATGTTTTTATTTTTATAACAAATTGCCCTAACCTGGTCATCATCATAAGTGCATAAAGTTAAGAGTACGTTAGAAGGTTCATATCTATCTAAATATGAGCAAATACCACCCAAAGTCCCGGACAGTTAATTTTCCTTTATTACAACAGCGCTCAAATTATTTCACATTTTTCAGAGTAATCTATAACTAGATCACGGTAAACTGAACTAAAATAAGCGAAATTAATATGCAATTAACTTCCACGCCTGTTATTTCCGAAGCTTTAGGTAAAGGTACATAGTACACAAATATATCAACGAGATATCTATGTATTAGGACAATAGGACAGCTGGTACACTTGTCGCCATCCTTACGGCTGATTATGTCATATCTCATTAGATATTTCATACCTATTCATCTTTATAAACATTTCCTAACAATGTTATCCTTCATTATTTAACACAATATTCACACAAACATTTATACGGGATATAAAACACCATGAACCTTGAAATTTCACCTATGCCTTAAACATTTTTATAGGCTACATTTTTCATGTCAAGTGGTGTATTACTGCTTACACTTGCAGTGATAGCCTCACGCACGCAAGTCTGTCTTTTCAAAAACATGTTCCTATTAAAAATTAACTATCGCATGCTATTACGGTGAAGGAAAACATCGTGAAGAAACCTGCATGTCTGAGAGTTTCTCAAAGGTGTCTGAAGTTCGCCAACCCGCACTGGGCCAGCGTGGTGGACTATGCCTAGCCCTCTCAGTTTGTGAAGAGTCCAGTACCCAACAGTGGGACAGTTTCTTAACAGGGCTAATATTATTATTATTAAGTGGTGTATACCTACAACCATAGAACTGTACTGGAATTATTCTACTGACATAATATATGTTTAACGTATTAGTAGAATGAGACATGAGGATATTACCAGTATTAGTCTATATGGTAATCAGCACGCCCCCTATCATATGTGACCTACCATCGTCGGCGAAAAGTTGGTGTACACAGTAAACCTCTGCTACCCCGCTCTTGGGGAATATAGAAGTGACGGTGTAGTAAAACAAGACATGAGGATACTTGGGTCTGTAGGTACTATTAGTAGTCAATATCATATGAAGGAATAAAAAAAAAACTTTTGTTTTTAGACAATAATGATGAACGCTTTCATGAGGAGATTCCTGAGATTCCTGGTGTCGCTTCTAGCGATCATCGTATTCCCGCTGACATACTTAATAAATATAAAGAGGAAGAGGAAATGCCCACCGCCGACGAACCCTTTACTCTTCAAATCAGCGACATCACTAGCTCAGATGATAAGGAATAGACAGGTAAGGGGCTTATTTATCGTCGACTAAATAAAATTCTGAAGGCAACCAGAATCTCTTTCCTAAAAGATTAACAGCTCGATTGGCGCAACGGTCGTCAGAATAGACTGTAAGCTCTTCTTTGTGTGCCTGTCCAATTAATGAATTGAATTAATGAATAATTTTATTTCTCACTAATCGTATAAAAAAATACAAGTACTATAAAAATTTAAACCAAATCGTTTCGAATCTTACGAGATGTATAATTTTCTGCATATATCTAACAACTACCTAAATCCCCATTAACACATGGACGTAACGTAAAAATATGCTAATAGCTGTAATCGGTTACATTTAAATACAATATTTTATGAGGTTATTGGATATCAGGCCAAATACAATGTCGTTCACCTTTCATTTATTATAATGTACATTTAAAAAAAAAATCGCTATCAATAATTTTACATTAAGATCCTCTTCGTACTACTGACGTCGCAGAAAGACTTAAAATGATCGAATAAATGGTACAATAAAAATCACTAGTCAATGAAAAAAGAAAGGGCCCAAGCCTTGAAGCGATAAGTGTAAACTTTTTTACACCGAAACCGTCTGTAAAGAGATATTCGGAATTGTATAAATCACACCGAACTGGACAATTTTGAGAATCAATGTATTAACAAAAACAGAAAATATCTACAGATAAGGCCTTTTTAACTTTTCTGTTGCAATATTAACTAAATCCGACTACGTAATAATATAAACGCGAGTGTTCGTGTATGGATGTTTGAACGTTTATTACTCTTTCACGGAATAAAACTGAAACTATTATATAGCTACGTCAGAATAACACAGGCTAAAATTTATACAGTTATTGCAAAATAAACGCGGGTAATAGCTAGTAATGAATAAAACATTAGTGACGCCTAAGTACCTAATCTTGTTTATCATTGAATTCGTGATGTAATTATATGATGCAGTAATCCGCATTATTGGTCTCGCTGGTTTGCATTATTGTCGAATATTAAACTTGAAATACTATGTGATTCTTTTGGTCCGCTCAAACAAAATAAAGTGCTTGGCGTTATTGCCTAATAAATCATTGCGAAATTAATTAACACGTTGCGTGCACGCACACGTTCGTGTTTTTAATACTATGATGAAGGCAAAACGGAAATAATTATATTCGCTAGAACACAGATAGCGTGGTTCCGTTACCTAACATGGAAGTAAAAAAAATCGTTTTGTAATAAACTTAACTGGAACGATCAAGTAATGTTAACCTATCTATGTAATGTCTCGACATGTTAAACAACTGTTCAAATTGTAAGGTCCGGTGGTGAACGTTAAATTACGTATTCTGATGCGTCCTGCCCTTCAGAATACGTAATTCAACGTTCACAATTTTTTAAGTCTCTTTTTTAAGTCTTTAGCAACACTCTCTTATAAGTAGGTAATTGCTTGATCAGTTTTCTATGCTTTTTAGAGACGGATAGAAGAGAAGGATCTTAAATCCAGTTAGCTCCATTCTTCATAAAAATACTTTTGTAATCGTTCTTACAGACAACTAAATTCTACTCCGTGCACACGGCACATAAATGATAGGCACGCTCTAACAGTGAAGTAAAGACTGTGGCGTAATGCCTAGTTTACACGAAGCCAGTATTTCAAGGATAGAAGGCTGTGATAGTATGATGTCGCTTACTATCAAGTCAATGCGTACTATATAGTAAACTTTAGGCAGGCTGACCTCGTTTTGAAACTAAAGTTTACACTTGTCACTTTTTTAAATTCACGTTTTCAGCATCCTTAAAGCCTATATTGACGAATACCGAGTATAGTAAATGGAAACGAAACATTTCTCATTCCTGTTACAAAACCAAATATTGAGACACTTTCTATTTAAAAATCCCTATAACATTTGGGTCCTATTAATTGTCAGTTGCGCCGTACGCTATTAGACTGATGAGGCAATCCATGATCAACATATCACTAAATAATACACATTATTATGACGATCGTTATTCCATGTGATGTAGTCACTGTCACTCACAAGGGATCTACGTAAAAGGAGGTGATGTAACAGGGCCCTTATTCGCTATGACTAATTAAAAATGGAACGTTATGATAACTTCGTGAAATAATCGGTTAGTGGTACTCCAACAGCATACCATTTCAAGATCATTTAAAGTTATCGTAACGCGTTTGGTTATAGCGGATAAAAGCCCAGGCTATTTTTACGATGTACACAAGAAGTCGGGATAGTGCTATTTCACTATCCTAAGTACTAAGTACCTATGACCTCAAGCAACAAGCGAAAAACTTTATTTTATAACATTCAGTATCAAACCTTTTTCAGATCACGTCAGAAGAAATTGTAGAAGCGTACATAGAGAGATGCAAAGAGGTGAATCCGTATTTAAACGCGATCGTTGAGCCCCGGTACGATGTAGCATTACGGGAAGCCAGGGGCATCGACAAGATGATCGCGTCCACCGATAGAACGCCTGAAGAACTGGCCAGGGAGTACCCGTTGTTAGGCGTTCCTATGACTGTGAAAGAAAGTATAGCTGTGGAAGGTACGCAAGCTTTTTTACGACTATAGTTCATTATTTAAATTGAAGATATTATAGCATGTCTTATTCGTCACTTTACTCAAAGTCACTCCACGCAGTGTTGTGGCCTGTGGTTGTGGCACAAAGTCTAGGTATTAGGGTTTCCATTACGGATTGGCGGATTCCCGAAAATTCCTCACGATGTTTCCTATCAACCAGACAGCGAGGCCTGATATTTTCGTATCAACCATGCAGGTACGATATTATCTAATCAACCGTATATAATATAATATGCATGTAACGGTAATATGCATGTACATTCCGTCACATACTGTAAGAATATGACGGAATGTAGGTACGTAAAGGTTTCGTAAAACCAAGTGCTCTTTTGGCCCATAAAAATAAATTATTTGTAGTGTCCGACCGAACACGAAAGCCAAAGACGAAGGTTTACTAGAAGATTGACTAAATATTTAAAAAGTAACATTGACTGTATTAACGAACTTGTTTTGCATTTGATTATTTACTGACAATGGTAGCCGGCCGGCGCACCGCAATGTGACCCCTGCCCCCCCTCGCATCACCTCTTTCGCCGAGCTCTCGCACATTCGGAAGGCGTAAATCGTAATAGATCGTTCAATTTCGGTGCTCACTAGAGACCTTCCGCTTGGCCGAAGGTTCGGTCGGACACTTATGATAGGTAACTTCTAGCGCGAAATTATAGTTACCATTTCATTTCTCGTAAAGTTGAATGTTTTGCAATACTGCTATGAATAACATGGAAATTTCAGGCATGAGTAACGACTGCGGCACCGTCTACTCATGTAGAAATCCGGCGAAGAAAGACGCGGCCATCATCAGATTGGCCAGGGCTGCTGGAGCCATACCCATAGCGGTGACCAGCACGCCGCAGCTGTGCATGAACTGGGAGACGTACAACAATGTCATAGGGGTTACGATGAACCCTTATGATCAAAAAAGGACAACAGGTGGATCTTCTGGTGGCGAAGTATGTTTACCTATCTATCTATCTATAACATCACGCCAGATCCCTTGCGGGGTAAGCAGAGAGTACAGAGTTCCAACAGGTTCTTTCCTTACATACCTCTCTGGCTTCCTCGAATCTCATAGTTCGTCTCATACACGGTCGCTGGTTACGGAGACTCTTGACTTTTCCTTCAAATAAGACTCGGTTTATTTGGTCGTGGTAAGATAGTTAGGTCTTCCCCGGTACCTGCATCCTTTCACTTTCACATTACCCCATTGTATAATTAAAATCATATCTGCAGATATTTTAATCTAGAAAGAAACAAAAGGTATTTCCATGGTAAAAATAGATATTTGTCAGCACCCATTGATAAAAGTAGCTAATACAGCGACATGCAGCCTTAAATTAATAAAGCTAAATTAATTATAAGATTTGAGTTAAGATTTCGGCTGGCTGTAAACTCAAAGCACGAATTTTAGAAAATAAAAGAGAGTAAACCAAATGTTTTACCCTAAAAATATTCGATTGTCAATACTCTGGATCTAATTTAAGTCTAAGTAGATGAAATAGTGTGATTATTAGAATAATTCAGTAGAAAATATATTAAGATTAGGTAGTGAATTGCAATTGTCACGAATTATGTAATAAAATCACTGGACTGTGCAGTGTTATTTTTGTTAGGCAATTCGTGTTGCAATGAACCTAGCGTGACGATATAAACAGACAACATTCGTCATAATTTCGTCTTAGCCTCCAATGGGAAGGTTATTTACGCAAAGTATATAAGTTGATGTTGTTGTTAATTATTTGTCAATTATCTATCTATCTATCTATAACCTCACGCCAGATCCCTTGCGGGGTAGGCAGAGAGTACAGAGTTCCAACAGGTTCTTTCCTTACATACCTCTCTGGCTTCCTCGACTCTCATAGTTCGTCTCATACACGCTCGCCGGTTACGGAGACTCTTGACTTTTCCATCAGATAAGACTCGGTTTATTTGGTCGTGGTAAGATAGTCTAGGTCTTCCCCGGTACCTGCATCCCTCCACTTTCACATTGTATATCTGTTTTGTCATTCTTTCCTCTGGCATTCTTTCTATATGCCCGAACCAACGGAGCATGCCCTTTCTCATCTTTACACCGATACTATCTTTCATACCTACTCGCTGTCTTATTATGCTGTTGCTAATGCGGTCGGTCAGCTTCACTCCGCACATCTTCCGCAGAGCTCGCATTTCTACCGCATTTATCCTACTTTCATTCTCCTTCTTACATACCCAGCTCTCGCTACCATATAACAGCGTTGGGACAAGAACTCCGTTATGTATGGCCAGCTGCGCCTTATGGCTTAAGTGCCGGCTCCCGAGTAGCTTTCCCATCACACCATTCACTCTATTCCCTGCACTCACTCTTCTCTCTATGTCAGCGGTGTATTTCCCATCCTTACTGAAGGCGCATCCAAGATATACAAACTCATTCACTTGCTCCAGCACATCGTTACCAACCACAATACTTACATTCGTTCTGGTTTCTTCCCTTTCAAAAACCTTTTGTCAATTATAGTCCTCTTTTCTTTAATTATGTAGAAAATGCTTATAGCGAACGGCCCTTTGATGTCAAAATGTGAGCTGGCATGGCTGAACATTAGCTGTTGTATACAAGCAGAAGTTGTTCAATGACCAACTCATGTTCATTTAGGTAAAAATTTGTGGCGTTTTTGTGGTTTTACTAATATATGTGCCCATGTAAAGTGACTATAACATTATGTTGGTGTTAGTCTGTAAGTAGAATAATTAATGATTGTTAAACTCAGAACAGTATAATTAAAATATATGGATATAATAAAAATTTGGATGAATTCTACTAAATTATCCTCTAATAATTTTTTGACAATCATTTGAAAGGTTGTTGCCCAAATCACCTGCTTGGTAAGCAAGTTGACGATCGCATTAAACACTTTTTTTAAATAATGCTGTCCCTTATGACGTTATTTGGGGAGGCTTTTGTCTTGCATTTGACCTCTTTCAGCTGATTATAATGAATGCTTGAAATAAATCATTTAATTTCAGTCAGCGTTAATCTCGGCAGCAGGATCTATTATCGGCGTAGGCTCCGACATTGCTGGTTCACTCAGACTGCCGACAATGTTCACGGGTATCTTCGGACATAAGCCCACTCCGAGACTGCTTTCTACAGAAGGTATAGATTTTCATTCTCCTAAACCTTTTTAATGGATTGGGTTAGTCTGTTATAACCTTCCTCAGTCTTTTTAGGATGATGGTGAAGCTTCAATGATATATATGATATTATGATCATGGATCACCTAATCACCGAAATTGTAATAAAAAAACACTAGTAAAAGAACTACTTGCGCAGCGGCATTTATCTCGCATCACTTACGGAACTCGATCAAGACTCGCAAGGTCGCAAGGTGGCCGCGTACTGCGTGCGGGCATTTCACATTTTATTTGCAAAATTAAGGATGGTGTTGTGAAATGTTCGCGATAAAAAAAAAAACGTGTGAGCCATAATCGACGCACGCGCTGAATCTGCTATGTAATGAGCACCTGCATCATGTTAACGACTTTTCAAACTTACCTAAAGCAACGAATGTGCTCATTATAATGAATAGGTATACCTGTATTAATATAATACCGACCCTACTATTCAAAGTAGGTTTTTAAATATGTGCAGTGGCACGCATGATCAGACACCGACCTCGCCGGCGAGGCCGAAGAATCCCTTGCCCGCTGACCGATGCCGAGCATCACGGCAAGGCACATAGTACCTATAATGCCCATCCCCATAGTATCAGCTCAAACCGAGGCCGTTCTTCCTGGAGGCGAACTTGAGCTAGTTGTCCCCTTGCCCTTCCGGGTGAAACAACGTTGTTGCATGAGGTCCCTCTTGCCCGATGAAGCTGGAAAAAGTCCGTGGAACAACAGCGTAGATCATTTACACACATATAAAAGTATTTGCACTGTTCATTTTTTGGAACACCGATATCCATTCCATCATTCTCACCAAGGTAGGGAGGTACTATGATCGAAAGAATTTGTGTATACTTTTGCGAAACAAATAATATTCATATGATTAGCATGTTGTTAGAGCATTCAATAATTTATTGATACTCCAATGTAATGTTATTTTATCACGGAGTACGAAATTGAAGTATTTTATCCATACGCTCACTGATGATATCTTTATAAACTGGAACTCATACTCAAATCGTTTATTTTGCATAAACCCTGTGGGTGTATTTACAAATTGTATTATTATCATATATATATATATATATATATATATATATATATATATATATATATATATATATATATATATATATATATATATATATATATATATATATATATATCATACTGCCTCGTTGGTCTGGTGGCAAAGCGCATCGCTTTGCGATCACGAGGTCCTGGGTTCAAATCCTAGGTCGGACAAATGTAGTTTTTCTAACGAAAAATTCCCAGTATGAGTCCGGAGTCTGGAATGGTGCCCGGTATATGGCAATAGGCTCGCCCCCTATTACATGGGACTTAACATCGTCGGCGAAACGTGGGTGTACTCAGTACACCTCTGCCACCCCCTCTGGGGAATATAGGCGTGACGGTGTTTTTTTTTTTTTTTATATATATATATATATTTGAAATTTACTAATCTAGTTCTTGACGTGCTCAGTGATAGATGATCAAAGGACATCGTCGAAAATGGCCCCAAAACGAACAAACATGTTCAATAATGATCGATTTGATTATTGCTAGTTTATTTTTACATAACGATTTTCAAATGTATTGTTGGCTACTAAATTATAACCTCAAAATCTTAAACTTTTTGGCAATAATGCAATTCCCCCGCTTGTCCGTTTAATAATAAATGCATGAAGATAATTTGCAGGTAACTTGAAATCATACATGCATTTTTTCATTGCTGTTGGTTCTGGGGCAAATCATGTATGGACGCAGAACAATGTCCTTTAAGAACGAATAGAAAGTTTTTAACTTTTCGCAGTTTACTATTTATAATTGAAAATGACTCTTAGGATGTAGGTGTAATTCCTGTTAAATAAACTACCCAAGATTGGAAAATGAAGTAAAATTGATTATTTTGATGAGACTCTAATACTAGAAAACATTTTAGGTCACGTCCCAGACTGCTTAGATCCAGATTTCGAAGAGTACTTCACACTTGGCCCCATCGCAAGATACGCAGAAGACTTGACGCTACTTTTGAAAACTTTGAAACAGCCTGGTGGACCTGAAATACCTTTTGATAAGCCGGTAGGTACAAACATTAAGTTTAGAAAGCTTGGTAGACGCAAAAAAGTAAATTGGTAATGGTGTGATTCTTTGTTTTTACTTAACAAAAGGTTATTATCAAGATGTTTTAAGAAAGGCATTATGTCACATTGAGTTTAGCCCTTCATAAGTGTCTATTCAGACTATCTGCCATTAAGACGGCAAGCTGGCTACAAAATTGGTTCAGTTTTTATAACTGCATCGAACGAAATTGTCAACCATCTGCATTCTCTACCTTTATGATGCAATCCTAAAGCGGATTTGAGGATCGGACCGCGCAGTCGGGCGCCAGTTACGATGCAATTATAACAACTGCACCGGAACCACATCAAAACTGAAATTCTGCACCTAGTTTTCAGCCTAAATGTAGATGGTCTGAATAGACAGTAGGCAAATATCTGATCATACCAAGAATTTTTTTTACTTCTTTTGAATTAAGCAGCCTCTCCTTAATACGATAGTTAATACAATCCACAAGCCTAGTCTGGATTGACGGATATCTTTCTATTCATAACGAACACATAAGTTTAATCACAATAATTATGTTCTAATATGAACTGATGCAACATTTGTGAAAGTGATTTTGATTAATTATTCTCTTCAAATTTTTTTCCAGGTGGATGTATCAAAACTGAAATATTATTACATGGAAGGCGACGGCAGTAATGTGTCGGATCCAATAGGCCCCGATGTAATAAAAGCAATGGAGAAAGCCAGAGACCACATTCAGAAAACTTATAACATTGAAGTGAAACCGGTTAGTATATATACATATATATATGAGCATGTTTTAGAAATCTCGCCTAGAAAGTGAACATTTGATTTGATTTGAAACACTTTATTTGAATAGATAATAATGACTTGACCATCACCTCAAGCGAATATAATATGCTATTATTGAAAATAGGAAACTAGTGCAAATGAGAATGGAATTAGATGTAATTTTGGGGAAGATCATTTTTAGAGCTAACAATGTACAGGTTTATGAAGGACGGGAGTACCTATAGAAAGTTTTTTAATGGTTCTGTAAGCTTCTTCTTCCTTTCATTCACTAGCATCAAATTTCATCTTTAATCAACAGATTACCGGTCCAAATGTATGGTCAATTAGTCTGTATGTAGGCCACTCAACTCACTGAAATCAAAACACTGCACGCAAAAAATATTTGGGGCACCCAAAGATATTTTTTAAGCCTAGGTGTTTGTGCACGTGAAATTGGTGTCTTTTGAAGTACTTAAAACAGAAATAATAACCTACAAGCGTGCTACTTTATAAAAAAAATAGTTGTTATTTCTTTTGTTCCACAGCTACAAATAAAGAACATGGAACACATGTGGGAAGTCAGCATCAGAATCTTACTTAGCATAAAGCACATTCGCAACATATTCACGGATCCAGAAAAACGTGACCAATGGGTATCCGTTTGGCCCGAAGTCCTGAAGAAACTACTGGGTCTATCAAACAACAACTTCCTCTGCGTGTGTTACGGTCCGGCCGTCAAGTTTCTCGATGCGCTGCCAAAAAGTTACTACAAAAAGCTGCTTTCTATTTTTGATGAATTGAAGGCAGAGTTTGAAGTGAGTGCAAACTTTATTACCACATAGATTATGAACTTTGGGAAGAGTCTATAATAAACTCATACTAATAATACACCGTCACGCCTATATTCCCCAAGGGGGTGGCAGAGGTAGTGTTGTAAAAATGAGCGCTGAAGTCGAGTGTTTAGAGCTGAGTCGACGCTCACGAACGTTAAAACACGTAGAAGACGCGAGCATTTTAAGCGCCGACTCGAGCGGTTTTACAACACTAGGCAGAGGTGTACTGAGTACACCCACTTTTCGCCGACGATGTTAGGTCCCATGTAATAGGGGGCGAGCCTAAACCGGGCACTAATACAGACTCCGGACTCATACTGAGAAGTTTTCGTTAGACAAACTTCATTTGTCCGACCTAGGCATTTGATTTGCCACTAGACCAACGAGGCAGTCAAACTCATGCTAATAATTATCTACTGTATGGAGCATTTGTAATGTTCTTCTTTCTTTTATTGCTCTACAGGACGTATAAGAATTGTAAGATGACCCTTGTATACATTAGGGGACAAATCTCCCGCGACACTTGTCGCTTAAGATGTTGTCCGACATCGAGCCACGTCGACATCGGGTCCCGCGACCTATGCCGTCCACATTTGTTTAGTCGTTTGTAACATGTCTTAAACTCAAATTCAATTTTTTTTTGTATGCAACCTGCGGGGTACGTACAAATTGCCAAATTACATTTACATTAAGTACTAATCTACCACCGGATACAAACGTGGCCTCCACTGAGAAGATCCGGCTAAGAAACTCAGCGGGCTTGTTTTATTTATTTAGTTCTCTTTCTCTTTTTTCCGTCGTCCTAAGAGGTTTAATTAATCATTCCAAGATCATAATATCACTATGATATTTCGTTCATATTGTTTTGCAACACAAGTCTAGACTAGACTTATCGGGTGACGTTGCCGACGTTGTTCACCTTCCCGCGACATCACAAGCGACATAAGTCGCGAAACATTTATCCCTAAATGAATACAAAGCTGAAGGCCTTTTGGAACTTGTCATGCTAATGTACCTATATCGTTATTAAAATTTGTGAGGTAGTGAGAAAATGTTATATTAAATGGTTACATATTATCCTTTTCAGAAAGTCTTATCTGACGACGCAGTATTACTATACCCAACGTTCCCGTCTCCAGCGCACTTACACTATAGAATCTACTACAAATTTCTAAACTGCGGCTACTTAACGATGTTCAATGCTCTGGGACTACCAGTAACTTCCTGCCCGATTGGACTCACGACGAAAGGTTTACCAGTAGGCATCCAGATCGCAGCCAACAAGTGCAATGATCACTTAACAATAGCTGTTGCCAAAGAGTTTGAGAAGGCTTTTGGCGGCTGGACACCTCCAAACAAACATCTCGTAGGAACAATAAAAAGCGCGTAGTATATTTCGACGTCCCATAGAACACAGTTACATATGCCAAACCAAATAAATGGCATTTGCAACTTTTGTGCCCGTCGATAAGGTTATTTATGCCAAATGTAAATACTGGATTATATGACTTTGTTCATTGGACACGTCGGATTACTAAGGTGATTTTGATGGTTTATTGTTAAGATATTTGGACTTTGCGGTAACATCAACGTAAGTGTGAATTAGTGGATAACGTTACGTTTTAATGCGTAGACGCTGGTGGAGTAAGAACACGAATATCTTAGATATTATTTATGGGCTTATTACGGAGACGGATAGGTAATTAATCCCTGACGGATAGGTAATTGATACCAAAGCAGTTTAGGGATATTGTAAAAATAAAAAAACACCACACACATATGTATTAAGAGACAAAAACTTAGACCTTTAAAGATACCCAATTTAAATTAGTTGAAATAACTAGATTTGCAGTGATTATAACATTAAAACTTTCAAAAAATACCTACACTTTCCTAACTCTACATGCGTATTATAATAGAATCGCTCGAATAACAGCATCAACTTTAGGCCGAGAGTTTAGGTATATTTGGCTTCATCGTTAACACGCATAGGTAACTGGAAAGACAATGCTAAAAACCTCACTTTATAATAAAAAAGGTAAAGGAAATGTTCTCCATTTAATTATAAATATAGTGTTTAAATGCTTAGGTACTTAATCCTGAGTAAAAGAAATTGGCTTGTTTCAATACTGGCTTTACATTAAAGCTAGTTAGGAATGGTGTATCTGATATTTATAGATTTGAATTAAATATACTATAGGTGTACCAATATTAAGTATACCTAGATACATGTTATCAATTCGTTTTAATTGCCTGTCCTTTCCAACTCTCCCTCGCATTAATTAATATTAAACAACCGACTGCTTGGTCCAGTGGTCCAGTGGTGGAAGAGCTTGAGTCGCTCCGCCCACTAGATTGAGTAGTCGCCAATTCGATCGCGATTCGAGTCCCGCACGGGACGAATCTTTGTGTGACCTACAAATATTTTCTTCGGTCTGGGTTCGTATATTTAAAAGAAAATAATAATAATAAATAAATAAATTATTATTATTTTATTATTAAGGATTAAAGCTACTATATTATCAATACCTACTGTATTTAAGTAAGCTAAGGATTCACTTCACTAAAAATGTACGTCATTCAGAGGATGAAATTATAATAATCCACGATTATTTCAAATTCAATTCAAAATGAATGCCTATAATCATATTCAACCAGTGCATCATTATTCACTAATAGAGCTGAAATTTGGGCAAGTGCTTAAGGAATCTTACAGAAACTAGATTATTGCACAAAGGGAGATGGAAAAAAGTGAAAGAAGCACTCCGAGACTCCCAAGAATACCGGTATTATATGAATCATAAACCGGTATTTTGATACCCTATTTTGATCCGGTATTTGAAAGGTATTAGTAAAAATCGGTATAGAACTTCTAGTGATAACGATTGTGGGATTGTGGTTGGTAACGATGTGCTGGAGCAAGGGAATGAGTTTTTATATCTTGGATGCGCCTTCAGTAAGGATGAGAAATACACCGCTAACATAGAGAGAAGAGTGAGTGCAGGGACAAAGTGAAAGCTACTTGGGACCCGGCACTTAAGCCAAATGGCGCAGCTGGCCATATATAACGGATTGCTTATCCTAACGCTGCTATATGGCAGCGAGAGCTGGGTATGTACGAAGGAGAATAAAAGTAGGATAAATGCGGTGGAAATGCGAGCTCTGCGGAAGATGTGCGGAGTAAAGCTGACCGACCGTATTCGCAACAGCGTAGTAAGAAAGCGATTAGGTATGAAAGATAATATCGGTGTAAAGATCAGAAAGGTTATGCTCCGTTGGTTCGGGCATATAGAAAGAATGTCCGAAGAAATAATGAAAAAACAGATATACAATACAAAAGTGGAAGGATGTAGGTACAGGGGAAGACCTAGACTATCTTACCATGACCAAATAGATCGAGTCTTATCTGAAGGACAAGTCAAGAGTCTCCGTAACCGGCGAGTGTGTATGAAACGAACTATGAGAGTGCGGGAAGCCAGAGAGCTATGTAAGGAAAGAACCTGTTGGAACTCTGTACTCTCTGCCTACCCCGCAAGGGATCTGGCGTGATGATATAGATAGATAGTAATAACTAACCAAATAACTAAAAGTATAGTGTATTTATCTTGTATTTATGAACTTTTTTATCATTGATGTACTTACGTACTACTTCTGGGTAATGACAAATCTAAATTATTTATACTTGTACCAATCTATTGTGAATTGCAGCTTGACATCTACCTTCTAATAGGGGAATTGAAATACTTAACAACTGCCTCAAAAAGGTCAAGTTACTTGTATTTGTGCATATCGATTATAAGAAATATTAATAAGCATAATTAAATACAGGTATATTTCAACAGAGAGTGGCTGGCAAATGGTGGAATAGATGAGCACATGACCAGAACGAATGGCGTGATAGAGGAGAGGCTAACACTCAGCAATAGGTAGATACAGGCTAATTTATGATGCTGAAGATATTTCAATTTAAAAGTATTTTAGATAAATAATAATCAAAGTAAACCTAGACTATCTTACCATGACCAAATAGACCGTGTCTTATATGAAGGGCAAGTCAAGAGTCTTCGTAACCGGCGAGCGTGTATGAGACGAACTATGAGAGTGGAGGAAGCCAGAGAGGTCTGTAAGGAAAGAACCTGTTGGAACTCTGTACTCTCTGCCTTCCCTGCGAGGGAGCTGGCGTGATGATATAGATAGAATAATTAAAGTACTTACCTACTTCTCATAGGTTTAGCGTACCTACCCACACGCTACTCTCAAGGTTAATCTGTATGTCAAGGACAAGCACGCGACATTGTGCTGTCTCTCGGTATTATGTTCAACTTTTATGGATTCCCTGTGCACTTTTCTATTCATGCTAAAAATTTGTTTAATTACACCGTGATTGCTTATAAATAAGATAAAAAAACTTAGTAAAATAGAGAGAGAATTATATAAGAATTATATCTTATCAGTGGAGGCCATGTTCCGGCTCGGTAAAAAACATAGATTCCCAACAAAGTACTCTGTGATACCCAATTCGTAAGAACCAAGACAGGACATTTGACGCAGAAGTGAAGAGGAAATAACTATCTCATAATCATGGTTTTTAATGGGAGTGAAATCGGTATGTATCGTTACTACTATTATTTACCTACTTATATAGTTAGGTAGATTAAATATTATATTTACTGATAGATATTTAGAACTAATAAAAAATGGAATCGTACAGAAAAAAAATCCAGTCCCCCAATTACATGGGACCTAACATCGTCGGCGAAAAGTGGGTTTACATAGTACATCTTTCCCATTCCCGCTTGCGAAATATTGTCATAACGGTGTTGTTTTTTTTAAAATTAATATTTCTCAAATAGTTCTTTTACCTCACATCATATTTTTATTAACATGTCAACAATTGATGTCAAATATCTCTCAAATAAAATGTACATGTAAGTCGTACATGTTTATTAGTGCAAAACGGTATCTAAAACTCTAAGAATATATTGTCAATATTTTATGCATTAATTGAAAGCAGTAGCATAAAACGTACCCAGGAAAAAATATAGGTAGGTAGGTAAAAATATAGGTATGCTCTGAAAGGAAATTGTAAAAAATAACCCTGGCGGCAACCGCTTACTTACGTACTTTTTAAATAATATTTAATTAATCACAGGTGGAACAGGAAACGATATAATAACAATTGTTTAAAATTTCTTCTTCTTCAAGTTATGGCTTCGCACTAATTGTAAGTGTATTTTGCCAGTGTCCAGTGAGATATATATAATCGTATTTGTTTAAATTAATTCGACTCCCCGATGAATTTGATGACAACGATGAAAATGAAATTAATGAAGCACCCCACCCTGGATAGTAAAGCCGTGGATACTTTACATACCAATTGCAACAGCCGTTTTAAGGGAAGTCGAAAAGGCACGTTTTATCACTTTGATACAATTACCTTCACTCATGCACATATAAGAACACATAATGGTTAATATTCCACCAAAATTCCACATTATTAGTCAAAATAACACAAGTTTTGAAAATTAAAACAAATTGACAACATCATTCTGCGACTTCCCGCCAAAATTCCGTTTAAAATTTTTTTGAATAACAACAGACGATATTCCGTTACACGTTTATCGATATTAAATCGATTCAATTCTTGTCAAATCTTTTCAAACGCAACACGTCACATTCTATGGGCTAAAGCATAGACATTATTTTTTTTTATTTTGTCCATGGCACTTAGCTTTTAATCTTTTAAGAATAGAAATAAAATAATTAAATAAGTACTTTATTCAAAAATAAGTGTTAAAAATAAAATAAATTTATTAAAGACAGATTAAAATTTAACAATTATTGGATCAAAAATAAAATAATGACAATAATTCTGACAGATTCTGTCAACCAGTTTGATGAATGAAAATTAGATCCGAGTTTCATTTCCGATTATTTTATATAATTTCATGCGAACAAACCAAGATTTTATTCAATTATAAAATTTTGTTGCGTTCCATTCGATTTTAGTCTATAATTTTTTATTTGCTAATACACGAACAACGCACGCGCAGAACACCCATCGCCCAAAATCTCCCAGCGCCATATTGAGAGAGGCAGACGTTGTATGACTTGAGTGATTAATCGTGGTTAGTGCAATAATTTGAAGTGGAATATTTGATCGTGCCCTATGGATATACATTCGGGTACGTAATTAATTAAAAAGTGTGTTTATAAAGCGTTCATTCTGGCCCCGTAAGCGTTAACAAGTCACATCGTAACCTAGACATAGGCCGTTCTAGTTATCAGTAGATTACCTAGGTATCATCAATCCGCTGTTTGCTCACAGTTTTAATCTTATTAATACACACGTGTGGGGAATAGCCATAGGTTTCTTGAATCTAGTTACATTAACAAGATTATGCGATCGCTTCGCAAGGTTCCACGCTCGTATATAAACGGATTTCGATGTGTTTATGTCGGCAGTTGACAGAAGCGTTTATGTATATGACCGATCATAAGTCACCACACCCAGTGACCGGATTGTCGGTTTTAGTATTTGATAGTTTTTAGTTCGAATGATTGTTCGCGCGTCGTCGCGTCGGTTCGTGTTGTGATATTAGTGTCGTGTGATAGCGTGATGCGCGGAGTGTAATATTAATGTAATTTCTAGGAGTGGTGTGCCTCGGTTGAAAGGCCTGCCGAAAGGACAGGGCTCCGCACGCGAGGACGGATTGCGGCCCTCCGCTCTGAGAAATCATGGAGTGCTGTATGTCAGAAGAAGCCAAAGAACAAAAAAGAATCAATCAAGAGATAGAGCGGCAACTCCGGAAGGACAAACGCGATGCCAGGAGAGAACTCAAACTGCTTCTGCTCGGTGAGTCAATATTTTGACTGTAAAAGTGGTATTCAATGTTTTATAACCCTGTAATGTTATACTCCCTGTATAACTTACCGTGACATGTTGACATAAATAATTTATAGTAAACAGTGACCTTGAATAGTTTGCAAATAACCAATTTTTATGATTGACTGTAGTACCTATTTTTATCATCATGCATGTTCTATATTTTAATGAAGTACAGCAGACTGCATTACCTTACTCTTTTCAGGAGGTAAGTCTTTCTGCTTTATATTATTCTAAG
The DNA here is from genome assembly GCA_905147815.2 of Phalera bucephala. Classification (NCBI taxonomy): domain Eukaryota; kingdom Metazoa; phylum Arthropoda; class Insecta; order Lepidoptera; family Notodontidae; genus Phalera; species Phalera bucephala. The sequence goes on from LR990612.1 coordinate 17,344,138, forward strand.
ATGTTCTTAATTAGGTAATTAAATATCTATATCATCACTTCAGAGAGCACAGAGTTCCAACAGGTTCTTTCCTTACATACCTCTCTGGCTTCCTCCACTCTCATAGTTCGTCCCATACACACTAGATGGTTATGGAGACTCTTGACTTGTCCTTTAGATAAGACTAGGTGTATTTGGTCATCGTAAGATAGTTTAGGTCTTCTCCGGTACCTGCATCCTTCCACTTTCCCATAGTATATCTGTTTTGTTTGTCATTGCGTTTCTATAATTAAATATCCATTTAATAACTGAATATTATCGGTTTTCTCAAGATGGTTTATCTAATTTGTACATAGCAACTATGTATAATAACCATTATAATAATAATAAATATTAATATCAGCCTATACTGTCCCACTACTGGGCAAAGGCCTTCTCTTACAAATGGAGGACTCCACCATATGAACTCAGTGTTTTCGTGGAGGCAGGTTTGTGGCCACCTGCTGTCGGAACTTATTAAGCGGCCTATAAAATTTCCAACTTGATTTAACAACTACCATGAGCTGTCCGACGCATAATGATGCTCGAATATGAAAATACCACAAATGCTCACCCATCTCAGGCCTTGAGGCCACCTTGGTGATCGATAAGAATACTGGGGTCTCACACTGCTACGATCACCGTATACTAATTATAATCCTAATGTGTACTAAATAGAATATACCAAACGGCTTAAATTATACAAGTTTTAATTATGCTGAATTTCGAGAAGTCACATGATTGGAATATTATGGGCCTACTCATGAATAATATTCTAAACTCAGTATCAGGTTAGTTTTAAAATTCAGAAGAATATTATTATTATAATTTTTATCTGTATCATTAGCCAGCTCCCACTAACAGGTTCATCTTTAATTTCATCAATGCTATTAAGTATTTGTAAATATTGTTTTCCTGTTATGTTATAATAAAAAGTTAATCAACACTAGCACAATTAGCACAGTTTCTCTGAAGATGGAATAAAACTATTTTACGGATTTTATCGCAGTTTATTTTTGATTTTTAGTTCCCGACGTTTCGAGTGCTTTGCAGCACCCATGGTCACGGGAGGGGAAAATAGTTTTATTTCATGTGTAATATTCACGTAAATCTAAGAACCCAGTATGTTCTCTGAAGATGTTTGAAGGCATAGATAGAGTACTCCTAATTGCACACCAGTGACATTACCATTATTTACACACAGGCATATTTTGTTACTATTCTATTGTCAACCTATATGTTGATCTGTAAAATCCATTATTGGCAATTTTAGAAGGATGATGGAAATATTTTTATATTTTCTCTTTAAATCTTTTTTCTGTTGATATAGATTACTTGATATTTTTAAGCAAAATATAAACATTACTAATAATAATAATATTAGCCCTGTTAAGAAAGTGTCTCACCGTTGGGCACGGGCCTCCTCTCAAACTGAGGGGGCTTAGGCCATAGTCCACCATGCTGGCCCAGTGCGGGTTGGCGAACTTCACACACCTTCAAGAAACTCTTAGGCATGCAGGTTTCCTCACGATGTTTTCCTTCACCGTTAAATCAAGTGATTGTTAATTTGGAAAACTCCGTCGAGTCTTCTTATCGCCCATACCCAAATGCCTAAAAACGAAAGTTTTTAATCGAATCAAGCCGAAACGTGGCCATTCACTGTGCAGCTTGTCCACCAGTTCAAGGTCGCTCAGCGAGCTATGGAAAGAGCTATGCTCGGAGTTTCTCTTTCGGAGCTTACCGACATAGCTCAGCGAATTAGCAAGCTGAAGTGGCAGTGGGCAGGTCACATATGCCGCAGAACCGATGGCCGTTGGGGCAGACTAGTTCTTGAGTGTAGGCCGCGTGTCGGCCAACGTAGTGTAGGCCGCCCTGTAGCTAGGTGGGGCGACGATATTCGTAAGGCAGCGGGCAGGGATTGGAGAAGGAGAGCTGAAGATCGAGCTCAGTGGCGTGCCATGGGAGAGGCCTACGTCCAGCAGTGGACTGACATGGGCTGATGATGTATGGTCTAACCACTAGGCTATCACAGCTAAACAAATAAACATTACTCTTAAATCTAAAAAAGGGGCTTTAAGCAGTGAAACATATTATTGTGTGTGTGTGTGTGAATGATCTACGCTGTTGGCCACGTAGCCTTTACAGCTTTACCAGACAAGCGGGTGAGCGTGCAACCACTACGCTTGATCCTAGTCTTACAGTGTAAGTATGAAGTTTTGAGCCTTAGGTACTACTATAAGCAGAGCCATAAAAGTTAATATATAATATTAAAAATGAATTTTGTGGTTAAAATATAAATATTGCATGATTTCAATAATTAAACTATTATTTGATAATGTTTCTGGAATTTAATTATCAACAGTCACTTTATTTAAAAAATATATATTGGGTATGCTTTTATTATAAGTCATATTTATTAATAATGAACTAGGGGACATTATTGTTTATTACTAAAGCAGGGATATGAAACATTAGGTCATGTACTTATTTTAGCTGTATATAATGTGGAATAATGTTTTTAATAAGGAAGAGTAAATTGATTATTGTTTATTTAACATTATATTAACACTTAACCTACTAACTGATATAGATATCTACACAGTTACCTATAGTTCCAGTAATTAGAATAATTTCCTAATTATTTGATGGTTCATTTTCGTCTTCAAATAAAAGTGAGATTTTAAAAAACTTAATTCTAAACTAAAAGTTTAATTCGAGTATTGATCTCATTGTCTTTTTTTTTTCGGGTGGAAATGCCTGCCGCATACTGCCACACCAGAGTAGGCTTGGTGTGGCAGTTATGTGGGGCTCGCACCCACTAAAACCCCCCCCGGTGTCCTTCACTTGGCCGAGTGCTCTGTCGCAGGAGTCGCCTCGTGGGCATTTCGTCTGCGACGGGGCGGGCCTCGGTCTGTGTCTATGACGCAGACCACGTTTGTGTGTGTGTCTCCGTATAAAGCGCGCTTCACACGGCGCCTTCTCTTCTTGGGCCTGCGGCTGGTCGGACGTCATGGAGCCCCCCCCCCCCCCCCCCCCGACGCCTGCAGGCCAATCTTCAAGGCGGGCGGAGGTCATTACCGGATCTCTCGGTCTCATTGTCTGGATTGACTTTGAACAAGGAATATAAACAATGTTATATTGCAAAAGTTAAGTGTGAAGAAATGTAAAGTTACATGTGCTAAACATAATAAATGGCATTTGCAACTTTCCTGCCTGACAATAAGGTTATTTATGCCAAATATAAATATTGGATTATAGGTCTTTGTGCCTTGGACACGTCAAGGGTAAAGTGAGAACTAAGCATTACTTCTCACGTTTCCCGTCATTGCTTTAGATCCTTTATTCTCATTACACAGAAACATCACTTCAAAGGAATGTAGATCCATATACTTACAATGTGATCATCATAGTAAAAATATTGTTTCGGCACGTTAAAATATACTAGCAGACCTCAGAACTGGTTAAGACCTTGGATTTCAAAGATGACATTTTTGGAATTCATGTCTGATTAATGTGTATGTTATATATGGTTGGCCTTGTTAATCTCGAAAGTTACCAAACCAATTTTAATATCGATTTAACTGATTGGATAGGCATTATATTTATCATGGCAGGTAAATAGGAACAATAAACAGCACTTCCTGTTGTGAAGGTTTATTGGGATTGGTTGTTTACAATACATGAAAACTACTAAGGCTTTTTTTTTTCTAAACATTTTGTGTAATATGACAGGTAGTATGACATATGGTAGGAAATTACAAAAAAAGGTACTTTGGCAGTACGCATACTTGGTAATTATAGAAAGGAATTTACTTTCACATATAATATAGCTATATGATATAATATAGCTATTCACTAAGTCACGTTGGTTAGGTTTTGTTCCATGAAAATCAGTTTAGTAATTAAAATTAAAATCTATTTTATGCTCTTTCGGAATCGAGGTTCTGTTATGGTAACCAGCTGAAGGTTGTGTCGGCACAGAGGACCCTCATAGAGGAAGAAATCTTAGAATACGTTGTTAGTCTGTTTCACCAACAAGCAAGCGAGAGGCATCTCTCTCGTCCCTGATAATTTCCCATTCCAATTGAAATGCTTTCTATTAGTTGTGAACCTCTGTTTTCCAATGACTATAAACTAAACTCAGAGATATGCTCCAGGTAGCCAGGTGGCGTCGATATGAGGATAGGATGCTTCCTGCAGTGTATCACTTGCTTCCAGGTTATTCGCTCTGAAGGTATTGTGCGCATTGTGTAGGTTTAGTATGGCCATATGATGAGAGTAGTCATTTGAAGAAAATCATCATCTTAAGAAATCATGTCCAAGGAACAAAGTCCTATAATTCAGTATTTATAATTTGCATAAATACCTTTATCGACGGGCACTAAGTTGCAAATGCCATTTATTTTGTTTGGCATAATTATGTAACTGTTCTATGGGACCGTCGAAATATTCATTTTAGGAATGTCAGTTAGTCATATTTCGATATTTTCTTTTAATTATCTTTAAAAAGAACGTAGCACCACACTAGGAAGTTTTCCCGTGTCGTAGTTGCGTTTACCAACATGTAATTCGAATACACATACACCCAGACCGAAACAAATATTTGCGGGTCACTCAAAGATTTGTCCCGTGCGGGAATCGAATCCGCGGTTACTCTATCCAGTGGACGGAGCGGCTTAAGCTCTTAACCACTAAACCAAACCGTGTATGAGAAAATAGTAATTTTAAGAATCAGAATAGTAATTTTGATAAAGTATTAATTTTGATTGAATGAATTTAATGTTGAATGAATTTTAAAGAAGTCCGATGGAATGTTGTGCGAGGCACAAGGGGGTTTCAGGTCCGGAAGAGGATGTTCGGATTAAGTCTTCTCCCTCCGCAACATCGTAGAGAAGCATCTGGCAGTGGGGCGGAAGGGGTTTCTGCGGTTTTGTAGATCTGGATAAGGCATTTGACAGAGTTGTGCGAAAGAGACTTTGGGACATTTTGCCAGAGTATGGTATTGATGGCACTCTGTTGCGAGCCGTCCAGTCCACTTATGTGGACTGCAAGGCATGCGTACGGGTGGGTGGTAACAGGTCACCCTGGTTTGACGTTAAAATCGGCGTCAAACAGGGTTGCGTGTTGTCCGCTAGACTGTTTATAATATATCTGGATAAAAGTCTTCAAAGACTGAAAGCGATGAATGAAGGTGTACAAATGGGTGACTTAGTGATAAACCAACTACCAGATGACGCGGTTTTAATAGCGCCAACAGCCACTGATCTGCAAACACTAGTCACAGTTATGAAAGACGACTGCATGATCAATGGCTTACACTTGAATGTGAAGAAAACCAAGATTATGGTTTTTGAAAGGGAAGAAACCAGAACGAATGTAAGGATTGTGGTTGGTAACGATGTGCTGGAGCAAGTGAATGAGTTTGTATATCTTGGATGCGCCTTCAGTAAGGATGGGAAATACACCGCTGACATAGAGAGAAGAGTGAGTGCAGGGAACAGAGTGAATGGTGCGATGGGAAAGCTACTTGGGAGCCGGCACTTAAGCCATAAGGCGCAGCTGGCCATACATAACGGAGTTCTTGTCCCAACGCTGTTATATGCTAGCGAGAGCTGGGTATGTAAGAAGGAGAATGAAAGTAGGTTAAATGCGGTAGAAATGCGAGCTCTGCGGAAGATGTGCGGAGTGAAGCTGACCGACCGCATTAGCAACAGCGTAGTAAGAAAGCGAGTAGGTGTGAAAGATAGTATCGGTGGAAAGATGAGAAAGGGCATGCTCCGTTCATCATCTCAGCCTATACTTGTCCACTGCTGAACATAGGCCTCCCCAATCGCTTTCCAGCGTAACCGGTCCGATGCCACCTGCAACCAACGACTTCCTGCGATTTTCACAAGATCGTCGGTCCAACTGGCAGGTGGTCGTCCCACGCTGCGCTTGCCAATACGTGGTCTCCACTCTAGAATCTTTCTGCCCCAACGCCCGTCCGATCTTCGCGCTATGTGGCCCGCCCATTGCCACTTCAGCTTGCTAATCTTAACGGCTATGTCGGTGACCTTGGTTCTTCTACGAATCTCTTCATTCCTGATTCGATCACGTAGAGAAACGCCGAGCATAGCTCTCTCCATAGCTCGCTGAGCAACTCTGAGCTTTTTTATGAGACCTATTGTAAGAGACCACGTCTCTGATCCATATATCATCACTGGTAACACACATTGACTAAAAACTTTAGTCTTTAGGCACTGAGGTATTTTGGATGAGAAGATGTTGCGCAGTTTCCCGAACGCTGCCCAGCCGAGTTGGATTCGTCGATTGACCTCTCTCTCAAAGTTGGACCTACCTAACCGGACTACCTGTCCCAGGTAAATGTATTCGTCGACAACTTCAAGAGTAGAGTTCCCAACGGTGAGTGCGGTGGGTACGACATGGACGTTACACATTATTTTCGTTTTGTCCATGTTCATTTTAAGACCCACTTGTTGAGATACTCTGTTAAGGTCGCCGAGCATTCGTCCTAGATCTTCCAGCGACTCCGCCATGACCACAATGTCGTCGGCAAATCGAAGGTGAGTGATGTATTCGCCATTGATGTTGATGCCAAGTCCTCGCCATTCCAAGAGCTTGAAGGCGTCCTCTATGGTGGTCGTAAACAGTTTCGGAGAAATGACGTCTCCCTGTCTTACTCCTCTTTTTATGGAGATCGCCTTCGTGCACTGCCCTTGTACTCGGACTGACATGGTGGCGTTATTATACAAGCACTTCAACACTTCGATGTACCGATAGTCAATGCGGCATCGCTGGAGAGATCTAAGAACCGCCCAAGTCTCGATCGAATCGAAGGCTTTCTCATAGTCCACAAACGCCAAGCATAGTGGCCGATTATACTCCTCGGTCTTCTGTATAATCTGCCGCAGCGTATGTATGTGGTCTATGGTACTAAAGCCTTTCCGGAAACCGGCTTGTTCGGGAGGCTGGAAATCATCAAGCCTGCGTTCGAGACGATTCGTGATGACTCTCGAAAACAACTTGTAAACATGGCTCAGCAGTGTGATGGGCCTATAGTTCTTTAATAAAGTGTTATCACCTTTCTTGAAAAAGAGTACCACCACACCCCTGTTCCATGCTTCCGGCGTTTTTCCTTCTAGCAAGACGGAATTAAACAGCCTCTGAAGGACTTTAAGTACCGGCGATCCACCCGCTTTCAGAAGCTCTGCGGTAATTCCGTCTTCACCCGGCGCTTTGTTGTTTTTAAGTTGGTTGAGAGCCATCCTAATCTCGTACAGGCTGATGTCCGGGATATCTTCAGTGTAGTGTCGGGTTAGCTTGGCTCTTGGGTCTTTTACCAAGTCAACAATAGGTTCAGCTACTGAGGTATACAACTGTCCATAGAACCTCTCTATCTCCCTGAGCACCTCTGACCTATTCGACGTTACGTTTCCGTCCTCCGTCTTCAGCTTCGTCAACTGGCTTTGCCCAATCGACGCGGCTCTTGCGAACACTTTGGAGCCCTTGTTCTGCTTTACGGTCTCCTCAATACGTCTTGTGTTGAAGGACCGTAGATCGTGTCGCAAGGACTTCAATATCTGTCCATTGAGCTGCCTATAGGACTTAGCATCATCGGAGGTTTGGAGTCTCATGGTACGTCGCTCAGCCATAAGGTTTCGGGTGTAGTCGGATAGCTTTTGAGGCCTATTTTTACGGTGGGGCTTAAAATGCTTAGACCCGACCGTATGGACAGTCTCTACCAACCTATTGTTGATTTCGTCCACTGATGCGCTGCTGTCTAGCAATTCGAAGCGGTTTGACAATTCGAGTTGAAAGTTCTCGGGGTTTTGGATATGTGTATTAGAAGGTCGGAGCGTAGACTTCATCAGACGCGATCTTTCCATTTTGACATTAATATTTAATGTGCCTCTGACCATTCGGTGATCACTGCCGGTTTTTACCCTGTGAATCACGGAGACATCATTAAATATTTGTCGCTTGGTGCTCATGATGAAGTCTATCTCATTTTTTGTGAAACCATCAGGGCTCATCCAGGTCCATTTCCTATGAGACGGCTTCTGGAAGAAAGAGTTCATCATAAAGAGTCCCTCCTTCTCCAGAAATTCGGCCAGCCTCTGACCCCTGGGATTACGCTGCCCATATCCAAATTGCCCCACTCTCAGCTCATCATCGCCCCGTTTGCCCAGTCGCGCATTGAAGTCACCCATAATTACTGTAAAGTGTGCTTTGGAAGTATGTATGGCTCTACTAATGTCCTCATACATAACTTCGACCTCATCATCTGAGTATGCCGAGGTCGGTGCGTAGACCTGTATGACCTTCAGCGAATATCTTTTGGATATTCTGAGTATCAGGTACGCTACCCTGCTCGACACACTAGTGATGGACACAACGTTGTTTATGAGTGACTTGTGGACGATAAATCCGACACCACCTTGGGACTGCTGTTCGCCCTCCCGGTAGTAAAACAAGTTGCCGGATTTTAAGGTTATCGTGTCCTCGCCCTCTCTTCGGACCTCCGATAAACCAACAATACTCCACCGCAACTTGTTTAACTCTTCTTCCAGCTCAACTAGCTTCTCATCTGTCCTCAATGTGCGTGCGTTGTATGTCACCAGGGCCAATTTTCGGTTTTGGTGGTAGCCGAATCTCTGCCGGAGATTCTTAGCACCCCTTGTCCTGTCGTTACCATGGCTGCTACCGTGGCCAGGACGAACAGGACCGCCGGGGACTAGGGGCCTGGTTTTCTTGCTTTCTTCCATATTGGTTGGGGGTGTTTGCCATACTCGCCACGCTTGTCAGGCGGGTTGGCGAGCGCAGTTTTTGGTTGTAAAAGTGTTAAGGGAACGCTGCTGCCCATTCCCTAGTTTTCCCTTAGTCGCCTTGTACGACACCCGATGGGATGAGATGGGTTGGTCCTATTCTAAGCCGGGAACCACGCGGCATGCTCCGTTGGTTCGGGCATATAGAAAGAATGCTAGAAGAAAGAATGGCAAAACAGAAATACAATGTGAAAGTGGAAGGATGCAGGTACCGGGGAAGACCCAGACTATCTTACCACAACCAAATAAACCGAGTCTTATTTGAAGGAAAAGTCAAGAGTCTCCGTAACCGGCGAGCGTGTATGAGACGAACTATGAGAGTGGAGGAAGCCAGAGAGGTATGTAAGCAAAGAACCTGTTGGAACTCTGTACTCTCTGCCTACCCCGCAAGGGATCGGGCGTGAGGTTATAGATAGATAGATAGATATTATTTTAGAAAAAAAGTAATAATTATCACTTGATTTAACGGTGACATTTAACGGTAAACATCGTGAGGAAACCTGCATGCCTAAGAGATTCTCGAAGGTGTGTGAAGTTCGCCAACCCGCACTGGGCCAGCGTGGTGGTCTAAGGCCTAAACCCTCTTAGTTTGAGCGGAGGCCCGTGCCTAACGGTGGGACAGTTTGTTAACAGGGCTCATATTATTATTATTAATTTTAAGAAACTAGTAATTTTTAGCCTAACCTTTTTTATCCTGCTCCTCACTGCTCACAACAAATCAAGTTAAAACATTATTGAAAGGAAAATTCTGTAAAATATAGGATGCTGAGGGATAAACAACACAACACAATTTTATTAACATTATTCTGAATTAGTGACTTCTGTTTTGTGGGATGTTTTTTTTTAAATATACTTGCCCAGCAGGAAACAATACAAAGTTAAATTTCTTAATTTACCTAACGTAAAATATACTGTAATTATCAGAATCGAAAATCATTTATTTATTAAAATTATTCTTAGTTAATTTCTTAATTCAGGCGTCATAAATCAGTGAATTGATGTTCTCGAGACCTTCGCATTTAAGTGGCTTATTAGCGATCTAAAATGCCATAATATATTTATTTGATCACAATCTATTTGGTGGAATGGGTGATACAGCTTGTCATAGGTCAAGTGAGAATAGAAAGTAGTCATGTATTAATATTATAGCTAATATTATAAACTACCTCGTTGGTCTAGTGGCAAAGTGCATCGAATTGCGATCACGAGGTCCTGGGTTCAAATCCTAGGTCGGACAAATGTAGTTTTTCTAACGAAAATTTCCTAGTATGAGTCCGGAGTCTAGAATTGTGCCCGGTATATGGCAATAGGCTCGCCCCCTGTTACATGGGACCACATCGTCGGCAAAAACTGGGTGTACTCAGTACACCTCTGCCACCCCCGCTTGGGGAATATAGGCGTGACGGTGTATATATTATAAAGAGGAAAGATCTGTTTGTTTGTATTCGATAAACTCTGGAAATACTGAACCGATTTTAATATATCTATAGAAAGTTACGTTATCCAGAAGTAACATATGCGCCTTGTATGTGGCCCCTTTGTCGACCAGCTGCGAAGCCGCAGAAAACTGCTAGTTCTAAATAAAGTATGGCCATTCTACTCTCCCGACCGAAGATCTTGTGAAGATCGCAGGAAGTCTTTGGATGCAGATCGCATGGGACCGGTTGCGCTGGAAAGCGATTGGGGAGGCATATGTTCAGCAGTGCACGAGTATAGGTTGAGATGATGACTATACTCTTCCATACGCTGTGGGAAAAATCTAGCTAAAAATTAAAAAGCTAATGCCCAAAAAGTTAATGGTGCGTATGGCAAAGGTGGGCAAACATCGCCACGGTATGGACCCCTGAGGACGGTCACAGACGCCGTGGTCGCCCGAGACGAAGATGGCGTGACGACTTGGACACTTACGCGGGAAAGACATGGATATTACAGGCCCAGGATCGATTTGTGTGGGAACGTAAAGGGGAGGCCTTTGCCCAGCAGTGGGATACAGAATAGACTATAAAAAAAAATGCCCAAATGTCGTTGACCACTGCCTTGGGACGTGATGCTATGCAATTGTTTGTATTAAAATAATATACCTATACTTGACTGTTATCACGTTTTACGAAATTCCGGTTCCAAAGAACGTTGAGATGTTATTTATCCAAAAGTGCTCCATCTAGATAAGAAATCACAATTGTTATCTAGAATACCGTTTCGTCACATTTAAAAGATATTGTTATACATTTTTGCGGCGGAATCCATTTTTGTGAACATTTTCTTCCACTTACACATACTGTTACTGTGACTAGATTTGTTACCGGAATTGTAGAAAATTGCCACTCCTTCCGGAAAACACACAGACGTAAAAGGCGAAATTGAGCAAAAACTACTTCACATAGGATATGGGAACTTCATAGGGTTGCCTTCCGTTCGTGTTCCACGGACTTATTGTGATATACAAGGCGTCTGGACGGCAATTAAAAAGAAGCTTTCGAAAACTATTAATCATTAATAAATTGAAATAATTCTATTACAATTTAAATATTTTTTTTCAATTATTAGCTTAAGTAGAGTGACGAACGATGAGAGTGGAGGAAGCCAGAGAGGTATGTAAGGAAAGAACCTGTTGGAACTCTGTACTCACTGCCTACCCCGCGAGGGATCTGGCGTGATGATATAGACTTAGCTTAAGATCTAAATAACCAAAAAAAACATTACTCATTCCAGTTACGCTCTTGTTCTAAATACTTGGCGAACGCAAAGCATGCATAACTATACATGCATAACGGATAAGCACATTGAAGTAGCAATGTGCGAAATACATTTATAGCAGGACCGATAACCGCTTGGGTTGACTTACTGCCGTTTGTAAACCTTAGTGGGAAGGCCCATACCACGCTTTCTAGTGGCAGCATGGTATGGGGAGTCCCCCACTATATTATTACTCCTTTTGTCTACCGGATAAGTAGTGGATCCCCAACAAAAACTGCCCCAGAAAATCGGCGGCAATTCACAAAACTGAAGCTAATAACACATACTATAAACTGTTCCAAACTTTATGTACCTTTCGTGTCTATTACCTCTATAACGGCTCCCGCTAACTATATACATAATAATAGACAACACAAAATTCTAGCTTCCATAAAATCACGTAGGTCTGGCCGGCTAAGATCTTACTCTAATACTATAGATTGTGACTACCGCTGATACTAGCTTATATGCGTTGTGGGAAAATTTGGCTGGTGTAGTTCCAAAAATGCCCGTTTCTCCTGAAGGCTAAAGAAAATTGTTATTCCAATCTCGCCGGCGTGTTCAAAACATTCCTTCCTCGCCGGCCGGTGCAGAGGACCACGGCGAGACACTTAGTATCTCCCATAGCGACAGCCCAAACCGTTCCTCCTTGAGGCGCCCTTGAGCTAGTTGCTCCCTTGCCCTTCTGGCTAGAGCGTAGTTCTTGCACGCTCTTGATCTGTGAAGCTGCAAAAGCCCCTTGGCTAACAGCGTAGATTATTCACATACACCCACACACACACACATAAAACATAAAATTCGCCCAAATATTTCCGGTTCTTGTGACAGAGAAAGCGCTTGGGCATAACTTTTCTCTTAAGTTCTGCTACACATTAGGGGGTTACCTGTCGAAATTAGCAAATGAGCAATAAAATAACGTTAATCTAATATTTTCCATCAGGTACTGGCGAGTCAGGCAAGTCGACATTCATCAAGCAGATGAGAATTATTCACGGCTCCGGCTACAGCGACGATGACAAGCGCGGATTCATAAAGCTCGTTTACCAGAACATCTTTATGGCGATGCAGAGTATGATACGGGCTATGGAATTACTCTCAATACAATATGGAAATCCGTCCAATGTAGTAAGTAGCATTATTTCAAATTTAATAGCCAAAGTTTTTGGTCTACCGACCAAAAAAGTGCTTATAAATATTCTAACCCCTTCGGAATGTTATTCCTATAGAGAAGGATAAGAAACTCCGTGGTTACTCTTAAAAATGACCGGTTTATAATTTTTTCTATATAGTGTGATTCATGGGGCATGGGCGAACAATGCAGAAGAAGCTAGATTGGGTTCAGTAAAAACTCTTTTTTTACTAAAAATAAAACCGACTTCAAAAAGCAAAAAATAAATATTTGAAGTCGGTTACTTGGCACCGACTTAAAATATTTATTTTTTGCTTTTTGAAGTTGGTTTTTATTAAGATTTTTATTTTACAATTTTAAGTGACAAGTGAATTATTTACTTATATTTATATACCTATATTATATTATTTTGCTGAGTTGTACAGCAAGGTACCTACAGGATTGATATAATAACCATAATAACGGAATCTATACATTCCTGCTGTTCGCCGTTAAGAAGTCCCCTGATAAATCTTCAAAGTCCAAAGTTCAATACCGATTTCATCAAAATGGGTGGTCCCATCCCCCTCGAAACTATACTAAACCCCACGCTAAAAGAATCGTCAAAATCAGTTCATAAATAAAGATGTTATAAAAAACACAGACAAATTGTCAGTCTCATCCTTTTTAGAAGTCGGTTAAAAATTAGACAAACATAAGTACTCAAATACAAATTGAGTATATTATTTTCTACTAATTTACTTATTGTATATGTTGTTAAACCGTCTGTAGATGGGTGTTGAGATAAGTTATAGAGTAGTATCTACTATCCTTCTTAATGTATTAAATTCAATATCAGTGAAATTGAAAAGAAAAGTCGTGTAAATGCTTTTAATGCTGAAGTAGACTAATTTGTACGTTACTATATCTAACTCATAGTGTTCTAACGCTGGACAAGGGCCTTCGCCTATCGCTACAGACGATATATTTGACGGGCGATTTAGCGCAGTGGTTAAGAGCTTAAGCCGCTCCCTTCACTGTGTCTAATAGTCGCGGGTTCGATTTCCGCACGGGACAAATCTTTGTGTGATCCACAATTATTTGTTCCGGTCTGGGTATTTGTGTATGTGAATTTTCATGTTTGTAAACCCCCACACGACACAGGAATTAAACTTAGTGTGGGGCTAAGTTTAAAAAAAAAAATATTAACTTAAGTTATTCACAAGAATACAACAACAATTTATTTTATTCTCATTACAAGTTCTTAATGGATCAATAAATGCTGCAAATATTGTAAACATTTCAAGAAACTAACATTTATCCTGATGATAAATTACAAAAGGAAATATTTACAATGAAATAAATTATTCACCCACTCCTGATGCGTATAGAACAAAACTGGACGTAGTGACGATTTGGGAGACGCCTTTATTCTGCAGTAGAGTTCTTTCGGCTGATAATGATAATTATTCAATCATTCGGGCGGCCTTCCTCTTAAATCACTGTACATTGGTGAAAACCATATGTAAATCCGTTCGTTAGTTATTTAGTTTATCGCGTTCAGAGAGACAGACGCGGCGGGGGGACTGTGTTTTGTAATAAGTAGTGATATTATTAAGCCAAATTCATTGCGGGGTAACAGGTTCTTTTCTGACAGACTGCTCTAGCTTCCTCCACTTTCATAGTTCGTCTCATACACGCCGGTTATGGAGATGCTTGACTTGCCCGTCAAATATATTGTATTTTTTATCTATTATTATATTTATTATCTATTTGTTGATGGTAAGATAGTCTAGGTCTTCCCCAGTACCTGCATCCTTCTTTCGCGTTGTATAAAATTGTACTAAATTTGTATTGCAAAAATTCCAGGAAAGGTCGGAGTTGATATCAGCTATCGACTTTGAGAGTGTAACAACATTTGAGAGCCCGTACGTCGAAGCAATCAAGGCTCTGTGGGCTGACTCCGGAATACAGGAGTGCTACGATCGCAGGCGAGAATACCAACTCACTGACTCAGCCAAATAGTAAGTTAAAGAAAATGTATGTTCTCCCTATGTTCTCCCAAAATATGATCTGCGAGAATTGCAGCGCGTCTTAAAAGTATGGCAGATTCCGATTTTGCTGCAAATGTTAGTTTAGAGTTCGGTTAAATCTTACCTATTTCTGAAGTATATCTTTTAGCTGTAATCAAACTTAAAACTTTAAGAAAGAACTTGCTTTATTTTTATTAGATACTGCATCAAAATAAAACTGTTAAGTGGACTATGAATAGGCGTATGTTTCCTTTCACGAAGGTGTTCCCATTATTATTGAATTGAATATCTGATTGAGTAATTGTTCTATCAACCCTGACGTAACAATAATATTGCAGAGGGAACTCATGTATAGGTAATTATCTGTCTAAAATAAATATTATAACACGAGCGAGCGACTCACTGACTCACCACCGTATCAGCTAATCCCGGTTGCAGGAAACTCGAAATATTATAATTGTCAGTAAGAGCTAACAAAACTGTGGAGCATAGGTGGTTCTGTGTAGCATGAGGTCATGATCCAAAGTAGTGTATTAAAATCAATAAGCTGAGTGGTAATGAACGTTTACTATGCTATTTGTTTGATTTGTACATTGTTATTTTTGTATCGTAAATGAATTTGAATCAAATTGTAAATATAGCCCCGAATAACAACAATATCAATAATTTAGTCACTCTATCTTAAATATATTTATGTTGCCGACATGACTGCTAATGGGTGGTATATTGTTGTTGTTTAATAAAACAAAGGAGAAAAAATAAACTTTAGTTGGACAAAGCACAATAAGACACAGTACCGAACAATAATGAAAGAAATGTCTTGTCATGTCTTAGCCGGCAGAGCCAAATAGGAAGCCAGATCACCGTAATATCGTCACAATTGGGTAGAAATAAGCAAAACATGTCAATCTCATTCGACGTGTCATTCGGAATGAAATTCTAATGTGTAGCAATAAGTTTCAAATTATCATTGCAATATTTTTATAATTGACATTTTATTGCTAATCTCTAAGGAGCTTGGGTTCGCAGTCAACCTGAACATTCCCGCCACTTAAGGCGTTCCTTGCCGACGAATTCATCTAGAGCGTAAGCTGCTTCTTTCACTGGAGCAGCCTCGGGTTCGATCCCCGATCGAGATAAATCAGCATGTTCGAATCTAACATTTGTGTCGGTCAGAGAGTTTGCGCAAAAATCATATTTAATCGCAAATGCACGTACGACACACTAATACATTCCTAATAAAATACTATTTTTCCCCAATAAAATAAATCACTCATCCGCCCCAAAGCTACTGCAAGCGTAGGCAAACGCATGCGGATAACTTCAATCGAAAATATTTTCATAAATACTTTCATAAACATGTTCAAATACTTACCATATTGAGAAAGAATTTTCTATAGCTACTTGCAGGAGATTGACCGCGTGGCGGCACCAAATTACTTACCAACCGAACAGGACATCCTCCGCGTGAGAGTTCCCACAACGGGTATTATAGAATACCCATTTGACTTGGAGGAAATACGATTTAGGTAAAACCATAACGATGTAAGGATGTGCATGCTTAGCTTAAAGGTGCATGGTACGACCGGGGATACATCTGTCTTGTCCTCTATCTTTTCTGTCTTCAAACTGTTTGCATGTCTGCAATACTAGCTGTTAGTGCATGATTTTCAGCTATTTAAGTGATTTGGAAAGAATCGAAAAGGCTGATTACCTGCCAACCGAACAGGATATCTTGCGAGCTCGACAGCCGACAACCGGCATACTTGAATATCCTTTCGATCTTGACGGAATCATATTTAGGTATGTTCAAAACCACATGCAGTTTTTACGCGATTGAGTTTTGAATAACGCTAGTATTAAACCCAGTATATTTTCCTCCTTAGATTTTCCCACACTAATGCTAGAAAAAAACCGTTCAAATATACCTAAATATACCATTATCGTCCGAAGTTTACCCCTATGACGTCAAGGTGTGGTTTTGATATACTAAACATGAAAGAATTGCTTTATAAATATGCTTCTAATACGCTATACTTGCTGCTTCTATCACCACCATTCGACTAAATTTATCTTAATTTACAAGACATTGTCATTGATATTAGTTGTAGTAGTTAATTGTTATTTAACTTTTGCACGCATAAGATTTTGATTATATTTTGCTATGCTGTTGCGACATATTGATACAATATTCATACCTTAACTACTGCAAAGCTATGTTCCTATTACCTGTGGTAAGTCTGCGGAATAAGACTCATATTGCCGTGTAAGGTTATCTGAACAGGCGAAACGAATACAGGGCCCTTATTCGCTCTGACTAAATGCGGCGCCATCTTTGTGAAATGATTTTGTAATGCCAACTGGAGTAACACCAAGTGTGACCTTTGGAGTCATCAAAAGCGAGGTGCAACCTTTGGAGAGATGGAGTGTCCCTTCGAAATCCTTTTGTACCACCTGCTGAAAGTCTTCCGCCTGGTCATAAATTACCGTCTGGAAGTCTTTAAATAGACTTCGGACTCAGATCGGCCGGTTCATGACATGTTCAGATGGACATTTACAAACAAAACCAATCTAAAGTGTTGTGCGGTGTTACCCAAATGATGGCCCACTTTACATCGTGCTCTGCAAGCCGCGGCAGGTTTGATGAATGCCACCGACAATGCGGTCGAAGTGGCTGCGTTCTGGGACGCTTCCATATAGATTCGACATGTCTGCCGTCGAAACGATAAGAAGAACATAATAATAAATAATAATAATAGCCCTGTTAAGAAACTGTCCCACTGTTTAGGCCATAATCCACCCGCTGGCCCAGTGCGGGTTAGCCCACGCTGGCCCAGTGCAGGAGTATATACATGATCATTTTACGAAGTTATTAAAGCTATACGAAGGCATGAAGGTCGGCTTGATTAAGAGCAGACAGTGGTTAAGAGCTTCACTCGTTTCGCCCACTGGATCGAGTAGTCGCGAGTTCGATCGGGACAAATCTTTGTGTGACCCATAAATATTTGTGTAGTTCTGGATATTTGTGCATGTAAATTGCATATTTGTAAACGCACCCACGACAAGAATAATTCCTAATGTGGGGCTACGTTTAAAAAAAGTTATCGCGGCAAGTTACGTGTTTTAATTCTTCATAGCGAATAAGGACCCTGTCTGCTGCGTGCAATGAATTTGTTGTAACTAAACGCATAATAATGAGCACGATACAATTATATAATCCCACCATACTAATTAAATACCGATATTAATCTGTGGCAACAACAGCTGCTAATAAGCCACATTAGATTTTACGCTTTGTGTTCTTTATACAAGTGACCAGTTTTCTAATTCTCGTATTTAATTGACACTGTGACGGAATCTTGACTGAATTGAGATTTAATTATGAAATGGTTCACATTTGGTATTCTTTTTCACTTAAGTATCGATCCGATTTCAGTATCATCTCAGTCCAATTTCGATATTATGTCAAGTTGTTTAATTTAAAATACATTGTTGATTATGTGTTGAACATATGTTAATCTAGGCTGCCACAGTTTAAATAAAAAAATATCTAACTGAAATCTTCAATTTGACGTTTGTTTTGTGTATTTGTTGTTCATGTCAGTTTAAAATTTTATCGGAATACCGTTTATATTTTGTTCAACTTTCGATCCGATCTCAACTCCGGTCGATTTCGATATTTTACGAGAATACCATTTCTGAGGTTTATGACATTGAGATTAGATCGAGACTGCATTTTGAGCACTTTTAATTACGAGAATTGACCAACAGATTTTGTGCTTACTCTAAATAATTTGCTAGATTTGGCTATGGTCATAAAACGACATTACACATTTTGTAAAATATTTCAGTTATTTTGGACTTGTGTCGACAACGTCGGTATTTATTAGGTTAGAAATGTTCAACTTAGTGGCCTGTTGCATAACTGTCTATGTTTGTAAGACAGTGTGAATATAATCCTTTTTTGTTATTCCATAAACTTCACTATCTACTTGATTTTACTATTTTTAATTTGGAAAACGCTACGTTATAACAGTTCTCGCGCCCTCAAGGATCAATGATAGTTTGTGGAATTACCGAATAGTATACATATTACCTATATTGCTTTTAGTATTGCTCATTTTCACTTAGTTTTCAGTTAAGAATTTATTTTTTCATATTTTATAATACATTTGTTTCTCACAGGATGGTGGACGTTGGGGGCCAAAGATCCGAGCGAAGGAAGTGGATCCACTGTTTTGAAAACGTCACATCTATCATATTCTTAGTAGCTCTTAGTGAATATGATCAAATTTTATTCGAATCTGAAAATGAGGTGCGTAGCCAATTGCATTGATATAAATTTATCATTCGCTTATCTAGTATATGATTGATATTCCAGTTCACAGAAAAAAAACTTAATGTACTGGTATGATTGTACTAGTAGTATCTTAGATTAAGTCGAGTAGATTAGACAGTATCAAAGACTTAGGGCTATCTTCTGAAAATTCAATGCTATACTCGAAATTACTTTTTATATAGAATGTGTCTTTAGTTCTATGTTTTGACGATCTTGCCACTTATTACTGAATACACAAGTGACTATCTAAAACGTAAAAACATTCAAGGATTATCTTTTGAGTTTCAAAGACTTCATTTTCAAATTTATAGTATTTAACGATTGGTCACATTCAATTCAAACAACAGATCATGCACCCTCCAAAATTATTCACACAGAAACGCTTTTTAAGCCTTTGACGTGGGGCCACCTGCTTGGTCGATGTTAAATAGTGAACACCGAGCCATTGATTAGTCGATCTCAACATCCATGGCAAAAATCACTGGCGCCAGTGACTCCAATCTGCGTAAAAAATATATATTATAGACATTTTATTGCGTCCATAAATATGTAGACTAAAATTAAAATACCAACAATCGTAACGATATTCCCAGAATGGAGTTTAAGCTTATACATAAAAGGTGGATATTTTTTCTCCAAGTTCCTACTTTTAGCATATAAAGAAAGTACAACATATCTGGCATATAAAAGTGCATTTATGATATAACTGGTTTAAGTATATCCGCGGCCGCCGCTGTTAACTTTCCTGTAAAATCTAGAAATAGTTTGGATATTTTAATTGAAAGCATCAATATATTATTTGTACTAAATTATGGATCACGAATAAAATATCAGCTTAAAAACGGCCGCGTTTGAATCCATATACTTACGGATCTATACCTACTCGTAGCTAGCAACTATAGGAATTTAATTTTAAATTATTAATGACCTCAGATCTTTTTGATAGTTTTAGCAAAATGCAGCATTTGACGCGTCCTATTAATTCGAAATAAGACCACACCCATGGTCTTGATATCATTTTTCAGTCCGATATATAATATGTCGATGATAGAAACTATCTAATGAATTTCTCACAACTTATTTGGTATACCTTTACAGAACCGAATGGAAGAGTCAAAGGCATTGTTCAAGACTATCATCACGTACCCCTGGTTCCAACACTCGTCGGTGATCCTGTTCCTCAACAAAAAGGACTTGCTCGAAGAGAAGATTATGTATTCGCATCTGGTCGACTACTTCCCAGAATACGACGGTACGTACTAACAAATGCATTTTTGTCATTTATAGTACTTGTGGCGTTGCGGCAAGGCGGTATCTTGATGATGACCAAAGTTGATCAATGGCGGGTCAGTCTGTCTGAAGTGGGTGACTTGGCATTTCAATTTTCAGACGCTCCGGCATTTCGAAAGGAATGTTATGCCGGTAGTCTCGGTTTCCACTTCACATGATACTCGGTAGTGTCTTACAGCAGAAGGTGGCCATAAACCTGCCTCCAAGATTTCGCATTGGGTCTGCACAGTGGAGAGCCGGAAAGTGGAGTATTGTATTTGATATGTGGCTGAAGGTCTCTGGCTAACAGTTAGGCTGATTAATTTGTTATATTATAATTCTAGGATACTGAGCCACTTTGATTTTCGCGTAAAATTACTATGGTTTGAAACTACAATTATTGCTGAAATTTTTGGCATATTGGTTTAGTGTGAAGAAAACTCAAGATACAACCTATATCTATTCTGCAACAGATAGAATGAAAATAAGTTTCTAATGATGTTATACTTACTACTTTTAACTATAAAAACCCTGTAACAAATAAATTATTATTTCAGCGCGCTTGTATTTTACTATTTTTTTACAACAAACTTGGTTAGGGAACATGGTCACTAAAATACCACATATAAAAATATTTATTCAATAACTAGGTCCAAAATGTGATCCCATACCAGCGCGCGAGTACATACTTCAGAAATACTTGAAAGAGAATCCAGATCCCGAGAGATCTTGCTACTCGCATTTTACGACGGCTACAGGTTGAAAATACAATATCTTGAGATTGTACAAAATAAATTCTAGCTACGGTATATGCTAGTTGTGTGAAGGTTATAATCACGGAAGAAAAGACTAGAGGAAGTGCCATACAGACACCACACGGCAAACATTAATGCACGCTAAATGCCCATACCTTAGCCGAGCGTAGTCGCGTTTGCTTACCCGCTAACAAGCGAGGTTTTCACATAAACCAGAGCTGGGCAAAAGTTAATTGTGAAAATAATTTAATTGCAATTTTAATATTTCAGACTATATCGTGGTTTATTTTTAGTTTTTAATTTCTCGAAATTTCGACTGCTGTGCAGCACCCATAGTCACGGCAAACTCGGCCCCTTTTGACGTCCAAAAGTCTTGTTATCCCCGGGTACCATAGGGGGAAGGTTTATAAATTAGTTTATTTGAAATTATATATAGATTGGTTGATCATTCAATTCAAAACTCAATTAAATAATTCCCAACACTAACAAACAAAATGGAATTATGCCGATTGCACTATATAAGGCTGATAAAACTTACTTACTTGCAGCGTATTATTCAGTTTGTAATAGTGTAAAATTGTCTTCACCCGTTCCCGTACTGGTGGTAGCTTAAAGGCACTTCCTTCGTTTTTGTTTTTCCGTGATTATAAAGCTAGAATGTAGAATATGCTAGAAAATAAACATTTTTAATAGTAAAAGTGTGACTTAAGTAGTAAAGCTAGATGTGTGTGTGTTGCTAACGAGCAGGTCCGCAGCGCGACGCAAACACAGCGCGTGAGTTCATTCTGCGGATGTTCGTCGACCTCAATCCGGACGCAGAGAAAATCATCTACTCCCATTTCACCTGCGCGACAGGTAAGTCACACAAACTTCGCGACTTCGCACCCACTTGACAACAGCAACACCTATCAACTATAGCGAAGAATCATTCAGGTGAACACACAAGTACCATGAACGTCATCAAATCGGTCAAACCGTTCAGAAGGAGAATAATTACTAACACATGCACACCGGAAAGTACAATAGAAATCATCAAAATCGGTCAAACCGTTTAGGAGAAAAATTACGAACATACGCACACCGCATTTTTATGTAATATTTAATGAAGCAGTGATAGTCTAATGATTAGACCGTTGGACTGCAAAGTCAGGGCAGGGGTCTCGGGTTCAAACCCAGGCACTCACCTCTGTCTTTTCGAAAGCATGTGGCGTATTAAAAATTAACTATCACTTGCTTCAACAGTGAAGGAAAACATCGTAAGGAAACCTGCATGCCTAAGAGTTTCTCGAAGGTGTATGAAGTTTGCCAACCCGTAGTGGGCCAGCGTGGTGGACTATGGCCTAAACCCTCTCAGTTTGAGAGAAGGCCCGTGCCCAATGGTGGGAAAATTTCTTAACAGGGCTGATATTATATAATATACGACCCGCTTCACTAACCGTCCGTTGAATTTTCTACGAGGCGTAAGTTTTAACGACGGATGTTAACTTTGATAGTTCACTGACATTAACATTTTTTATATGAATACCCTAATTTTTCATCTCTATAGAATTTGTTTACGAAACGTCCCTGGGAAGGCTTTCAGTTAGTAATATGAATAATTTTTTTATAGAAACAGTTTACGCCTCCTAGAAAATGTTACTGTTCGTTACTCAAACGACTCGTGTTATAGATGTAGGAACTGGGCATTAGACGCGTGTATACTGTGAGATTGTTTGCCCATGAGATTTGGCAATAAAACATCTATCAACCTGATAATACAATACGTATGTGCGTTGATTAGGTTTCTATAAGTCATCCACATATATTTCGGTTTGTTACACAGTCAAGGTTATATTATAATATAAAATTTAAGACAAACATTTTAACTCCAAATCAAATTTAATTTCAAAGTTACTGCACTTGATTCATTATAAACATAAACAATGATATGTAATTAAAGCTCAAAAATTGTGACGGTCGTGTTTTGACATAGAATATTTTTTTGAAATATTAAGTTATGGATGCCGGTGTCTGTCTATTCAAGGGTGTTCCACTACAACGTAAAAACCACTGGGCGGGTTTTAAGAAACTTTACTCTGGAAAACCTTTATAACGTTGGTTAAGATTATATCCCTGTAATTGAAGGGTTTCTATCTATCTATCTATAACATCACGCCAGATCCCTTGCGGGGTAGGCAGAGAGTGCAGAGTTCCAACAGGTTCTTTCCTTACATACCTCTCTGGCTTCCTCGACTCTCATAGTTCGTCTCATACACGCTCGCCGGTTACGGAGACTCTTGACTTTTCCTTCAGATAAGACTCGGTTTATTTGGTCGTGGTAAGATAGTCTAGGTCTTCCCCGGAACCTGCATCCTTCCTCTTTCACATTGTATATGGAGGGTTTCCCTGTAAAAAACACTTTTTGGCGTGCAGAAAATATACAGTATGTTGATAAATACATCAATATTTTTTCTTCGAAAAGGGCGTGTCCGTAATGCCTAAAAAAGGTCTGGTCCATGAAATCTATAATATAAAGCGACTTTCCAATTTCTGTTAAGCGCAAAATAATCAACATTGTGTATTCTGCCTCTCCTTACAAACATTTAGCCATTGACCGTATCTCAAAAATCCAAGCGCAACATTGGACTCAACAAAGTGTGGTCTACTGTTTGTGTATTTTACCTATCATCGAAGTATCGGCTCCCTGTTATAAATACCATACACGCATTCGTCCCGCTCTGTAGTCATCAGCGAAGCGACAATTAAATCAGGGAAAGGAGGTACGTGGCCCGTGGGGGGCACATTACATGAGTCATGATTATTATTCACATATGCTAATGATGTAATTTGCAGGTTCCCTGCTTGGGAACGTGATAAAATAACGTATTATTTTATCACGTTCCCAAGGAGGAATCCATTGTAATACTATTTGAGTCTGCTGAGATGAAATTGGGCGGGATATATTTTTGGAGATGCCTAGTCATGTATTGGGTAAGAGACACGATCACTTCAGTGTAATTATTACATAAATAAGTCACAGAAACAAGACATTTTATTTTATCAGTTTTATTTCAGTTGGATTTAGGGTAAGACATGTTTGTATGCATATATTATTACTATGAGTGTTTGTTCAGTTAATGTTTTCATATTATGCAATAAATAATATTATGTTTAGCTATGCGTTGCTGTATTAGAACTATATTTAAGTATGCTTGTGTTTATGTGCTTGTCTATTATGTATATAGTTACATAATACTAAAATTGTAGTCTTAATTGATTTTAAAAATAATTCATTTTTTTTTTGGTTTTGCTCGTTAAAGTGTTGAAAATTTGTGTAGTATACACCTAGCGAACTAAGCTGTATAAATTGGCACTACCTAGGTCTTGATAATATCGAATACACTTAAATAGTATTCGACTTAGTCCAGTGGTAGCTTAAGCCGCCCCGCCCACTGGGTCGAGTAGTCGCAGGTTCGGTCCCGCACGGGCCAAATCTTTGTGTGTTCCACAAATATTTGTTTCGGTCTGGATGTTTGTGTATGTGGATTTCGTGTTTGTAAACGCAAACGATAAAGGAATAATTGCTAGCGTGAGTCTACAATAAAAAAAAAAAATGTATATAGGATAAGGATAAGGCCAAAGAGTAAGAGATATTGATCAAGGAACGAGAAGCAAATAATGCCTTACATGAGACCAGAACCCATAGCCTCCTTACGCCGATCCCACTTACGTGGCATATAAATATTTGCCTAACTTTGATAAAGTAACTATGCCTGCTTCGTATTACGTAGTATTATTATTTTATTTATTTTGTTATTTTTGCATGCTGCCTTGGATATTTTTAAAGACACTGAAAACATCAAACTTGTGTTCTGCGCCGTAAAGGATACCATAATGCAATCTGCTCTAAAGGAATTCAATTTGGCATGAGTCCGCTTCCTGTTGTCCGCTTGTATTATGTATAGTTTTAAATATTAAACATTTATTTTTCATAATATTATGCATGTTTTATTGTTTCCTTTTTGCTTATAATTTAAATATTCAACACATTCCTGAAAGCATGTTAGATTGATTAAAATTATCACTGTTGAAATTTTAATTTCTCTAATTAGATTTAAACAAAGTGTTCATATAATACAAAGAATCTGAGACATTGTAAATAGAGTGGGCAAATTATCTTGGAATTACAAGGCACTACATTTTTGAAACATTAAGTACTTTACGTGAACACATGGTTAGGAAGAATTATTGGTCTTAGTATATTCTCATTTTGGTTGAGAAGTGATTATTCAATAGAGCTACTGTTCAAATTAACTACTCATTGAAAATCCTTATAACAAGGGGGACAAAAGCGACGCTACGGTTGAAAGGCTTAGCTTGTTTCCAGATTTCCATAATTTTATTACCACCACTTCCATGATTTTTATTTCAGTATACTATTTAATTCCTACGATATCCAAGAAATATACAGTACATTTAATATCAATAGTGCTTTTAAAATTATGCTTGGATTGTCGCGGGAAAAAAAATATTATTTGATATTTATACACATATGTTACCGGAAATGCATACAATCCGTCATTATGCGGTGGAGGCATTTGCTGACTTTTTTGCAACTGTTTTCTTAATGGATGTACGAACCTTAATGCAAAAAAACATTATTGAAAATTGCCGTGATGGTTCTTACAGTAGCAATTACATCAATATACAAGAATTCTCTAATGATGATGTCATATTTGGTATAGATAGTTTAAAGCTAAGCAGCTCCATAGGTCCCGATAATCTTCCGCCAATCGTTTTCAAGCAAGCAAAAAGCGCCTATGTTATCCTTGCGTCACATTTTTAATCTACCCTAAACAGGAGTTTAACCCCCAACGTGGAAGATGCCCATTGTAACCCCTATACCTAAAACTGGAACTCAGACCGATGTTGTAGACCCTATTGCTATACTTTCAACGCCTGGCAATGTATTTGAAGCTGTTTTGCATAAGCTTATTTACGCTCAAGTTGAAAAGTTTTTATGCAATGAATAACATGGATTCCGTACAAAGCGTTCAGTTAACACCAATCTTCTCTTTTTAGTGAATAATATTTCTATCAGTCATGACCAAGGAGGCCAAATGGAGCCGTTCGATAAAGTCAACAATGACATATTGCTGGAAAAGCTGTGTGTTTTAGGGTTTGCTCCTAGCCTACTTAGTATTTTCGCTGACTACCTTCGTTATCGTCAGCGGTTTGTCAGGCTCGACCTATAGGAGTCTTATCACACGCGTTCTAGAGTTAGTCAGGTGGTCAATACTTGGTCCTCAGCTATTTAACTTATAACTGTTGTCCGTCATGCAAAATGTCTATTATACGCCGACGACCTAAAACTATATATTGAAATAAAATCTGTAGAGGACTGCTTGATGCTTCAGCGTGACATTGATTTAATAAACGAGTTAGTCCAGTCATTATAGTAAGTTCACCTCGGAATTCGAGATACCCAGCTGTAAGTCTGTAAATACTTGTATATTGACACCCTAAAAGTTGTCTCAAAACCTACATATGGTAGGGTGTACGCAACTATAAAATTTCAAGGTCAAAGGTCACAAAAAGGTTTTTTTGCGCCTTTTTTGTAAGTATCTCATTTCCTATGGGTTTTTTGCTATTTGTATTATTATCAATATTGTAGAATACAAAATTCTCTACAAATTTTGTTTAGAATTTTTTTTTATACGGTGAACCGTTTTCGAGATAGAGGGCGGAGAGCGCGCGGTCACAGGCTCACTTCAGGTCAACCGGTGCCTCCGGTCGAAAACGCGCCATATGTAGTTGATGAACTATCGATAAATCAATGATTATAAATATTTGTCAATTTTTATTAACTATTATATTATATTTTATCATTTAACACGTACACACGTACACACTTGCGTACACCCTGCCATATGTAGGTTTTGAGACAACTTTTAGGGTATCAATATACAAGTATTTACAGACTTACAGCTGGGTATCTCGAATTCCGAGATTCTTACCTAATTTAAGCTTAAATGACTGGACTAAGTGGAGCATCAAGAACAAAATAGGGTTTCATACAAATAAATGTTGTGATATCGTTTGGCCGAATGCGGCAGCAAATTGAATTTTGCTATAAGTTTAGGGGACAATAATATAGCCAGATCTACAACGAACTATTAAAGATTTAAGTGTTGTATTTGATCGAAAATTGACTTTTCACGTCAAGTAAACGTACTTGTCCGGGAATCTTACCGGCGACTTGACTTTGTGCTGAGAAATTCTCGAGACTTGCAACCATGGGGTCATTAAGCTTCTTTACAGTACTTAAGTTAGTACTAAGCTGGAAGCCAGCGCATGGGTGTGGCATCCATACGAGAGTTCATATACGTTACATGTAGAAATGATTCAGAAACCGTTCCTCAGGCATTTATGTAAACGCATTTTTGGCAGCTATCCTAGCTACATATAAATGTATCCTACCAAGTTCTTGTTTTGGTGTCTAGGATATAATTCTTTGCGAGTAAGAAGAAGCATGGACCAAATTGTCACCTCAATGAAAATTCTTCGGGGCAAAATTGATGCCTCTAACCTGCATAATGAGTTGTGTCGACTCTGCGCTCCTAATAACTATTGCGGAACAGGAAGAATAGATTGCTTTCAGTTCCAACATGTAGAACAATAGCGCGTGCTCGTTCGCGAATCCCTCGCACCCTCGTTGCACTGAACGCTCTCCTTGACGGAGGTCCTGGTTGCGATGTGTTTGCGGATGCATGGAGTGATATTTTGTCTGAGGTATTGTGAGGGCCTGGAATTAATGAGCTTGTTTATTGCACTTCTGTACTTTTAATTATTATTTTTGTATATATATTTACCTTTATACTAACGTAAATGGTGTACCTGCAGTGTTAGTATGTAAATAAATAAATAAGCTACGCTATGTATAAACTGCCTCAAATCGCCAGGAATGTATGAAATAAATTTTATTATACACATTTCCTAGGAATGCTACACATTCTCTAAACAGCAACTGGAAATGTGTTAAATTCAGGATGTCGGTAGATTATAAGCAGGGTACAGGAGTGTCGGATGGTGTCCTAATCAATTTGTTATTTAACATAGTTTCTATTACAAACTTTCGATATCCCAGATGTCTTTTTTATTAATTGTCAAAAATCTTTTTTCACCTGGGGAAAATCCAACATATTACTTCCGCTCGTCTTGGAGGAGCACGCATACTCCTCGTATGCGGACTCTTACTGACGTCAACCCTGTAGAAGGGCTCCGGAATTCTCACGTTGAACGCACCAGTTCCTCTATTTACGCTTTAAAGAGCTCGCCTCAGGGTGAGCCGGAGGGAGTAATTAGATATGCTTCCCCCTTGCACCGACTCGGTGCTCACTGTGGCGTGGACCACCCTACACGTTCCTTAATAGATATTAATACTGAGGGGATATTCTCGCCAGCGGGTACGTTGTTATAGACTTGTTATCCAACGTTCAAAGCGCTGGTTAATAACCTAAGCCTTCAGGCCCCCAGTCCTATGGGACTGGAAGGCGTAGGTGGGCTTTACCTGACGTAACGGTGACGTTTTTTCTCATTACCTCTGAGCAGGATCGTCTTTCTCTCTCGGTCACGCACGGCTGCCACTCTAGTCTGCAGGAGCATAGTAAATACTTATGCTTGCAGAAAGAGGTCCAGTCCGATCAGGTCGACCTAGAGAACCCAGATGATCTGGGTCATCTGGGCTCTTGGGCAGAATCTCAGTTCCCACCACAATAGTAATAATTCTCGGTTTTGGTCCAATTTTGTTTAGATGATTATCGTTAGTGCAATATAACCCATTATACTTTTTTATTATTTACTTAGCTAAGTTTCTACGTGACTAATGCACTTTATCATGATTTAATACATTTCCTAGTACCGTTTTGGAATTGTGTACAGTGCCTAGGGAATATATACCTTTCCTAGGAAATGTATGAATGAATAAACCTTTGAAATTTTATTTTACACATTTTCTTAGGCTCGGTATTGTATAGGAATTGTATAAAATTTCTAAATTTCATACATTTCCGGTAACACATATAATATTATCGTGGAAGTAGGGGAAAACTAATAATATGAAATGAAAGAATATTTTTCGAAAATAATGGAAACAACGACCCAAAATCTGAAAAGACATGCAATAGCTTAGTCTCTTACTTCTATTAGCCTTTCAACGGCGAGTCGCTTATCCGCGTTTATCTTTGAAGCGTCAATGTAAATTAAGTAAATTGCCACTGATTTCCATTTTCTGCCTGTTTTCTTTCAAAAAGTAGTAGAATAGAAATAAGGGAAAAGTTTTCACACAATATCATGCAGGCTTACATTCAGAGATGATACTCTTTATTCAAAATAAGGGCTAATATTATAATATTCCATGAGACATGAGACATTCCCCATAAAATACATTTTAACATCAATAGAATTTTAGTTACGAAATAATTAAAATACAAAATAATCTATCTATAACATCACGCCAGATCCCTTGCGGGGTAGGCAGAAAGTACAGAGTTCCAACAGGTTCTTTCCTTACATACCTCTCTGGCTTTCTCGACTCTCATAGTTCGTCTCATACACGCTCGCCGGTTACGGAGACTTGACTTTCCTTCAGATAAGACTCGGTTTATTTGGTCGTGGTAAGATAGTCTAGGTCTTCCCCGGTACCTGCATCCTTCCACTTTCACATTGTGTATCTGTTTGTCATTTTTTCTATATGCCCGAACCAACGGAACATGCCCTTTCTCATTTTTACACCGATGCTATCTTTCATACCTACTCGCTTTCTTACTACGCTGTTGCTAATGCGGTCAGTCAGCTTCACTCCGCACATCTTCCACAGAGCTCGCATTTGTACAGCATTTATCCTACTTTCATGCTCCTTCTTACATACCCAGCTCTCGCTACCATATAAAAGCGTTGGGACAAGAACTCCGTTATGTATGGCCAGCTGCGCCTTATGGCTTAAGTGCCGGCTCCCAAGTAGCTTTCCCATCACACCATTCACTCTGTTCCCTGCACTCACTCTATCTCTATGTCAGCGGTGTATTTCCCATCCTTACTGAAGTAGCATCCAAGATGTACAAACTCATTCACTTGTTCCAGCACATCGTTACCAACCACAATCTTTACATTAGTTCTGGTTTCTTCCCTTTCAAAACCATAATCTTGGTTTTCTTTACATTCAAGTGTAAGTCATTGTTCATGCAGTCGTCTTTCATAGCTTCAAAATACATACCAAAATTTGACTATACGTCGCTTTAATTGTTATAGTTGGTTTTCACATATCCACGGACAAATTGACGTTTATAGTGATGTCAGAATTAAGAACCTCTAAATAGTCTTGTACCACAATTTATTCTTTTGTCAATAATATACATCATAAAAAAACTGCACACTGAATAAACTTCAATCTTTACCTCTCGTCTAAAGTTAAAAATCAATAATATTAGTAACTACACTAGTCGTCCTAAGCTGGTAACATTTTTTTTGTTTTGAGATTTGCACCTGTCATGCGGACCGTGGATTTGTGAACACGAGCTTACTCATTTTTAAGTGCTTAAATCAGAAGCCGGCCCTGAGTCAAATATCACATGAATTGTCCATCATATAGCCTATATCAGCTTGTAAGGTCATGGGCGGAACACTATGGATGGTTATGAGACGAGCAATGAAAGTGTGAAATAAATTTTCACATAAAGTTTACACAACAAATAACTTATTGGAATCCGATCAATGTTCAGGGTCCTTATTCGCTATAATCAAACAAAATATAAGGGCTCGTTCGTTTAGAGCTGGGATTCCCAAAGTGGTCGACATCGACCCCTTGGGGTCGATATCGATCGTTCTTATTTGAAACTTTCAAGATACTGTATAAGTTGTGTTACGTGTACCATCTTGTTATAAGAATGACTAATATTTTGGTAGGAAGTATCATTGTTATACTTTACTCACTTAACCCTCCGCAAAGTTTTAAATTGGTAAGTACTTTGTATCAATAGGAAACAAGTAGAGATAGGATTTTTAAAGTAATTTGGCTGTGGGGGTCTGACGTATCAGCTCATTTTGGAAAAGGGGTCTTTTGCCCAAAGTAGTTTGGGAGTCCCTT
Source organism: Phalera bucephala (assembly GCA_905147815.2). NCBI lineage: Eukaryota > Metazoa > Arthropoda > Insecta > Lepidoptera > Notodontidae > Phalera > Phalera bucephala. The sequence goes on from LR990612.1 coordinate 17,375,344, forward strand.
GTTTAGAGTATCTAGCGTAAAGTGCTACTACTACTGCAAGGTAATAATCCATACGTTTATAAATGTAAACGTAACTCCGTTTGGTTTGCGTTTTCGTTTTACCGCAGATAAAGTCGCCGCTAACACCTAGTATGCGATAAAATGCCTCTTTTAATCTGCGATTTCAGTGCAGTAATTTTGAAATCAAAGTAACTTTGCAAGTAAAAAGGTATTATTTTCGAGTGGGCGCTCTTGAATACATTTAACTAAAAGAAAAAAAGGCTAGGTTGCGACAGATTGCTTTTATGATAGAAAATGTTACAGTGTACATTTTATTTACAGATACTGAGAACATCCGGTTCGTGTTCGCCGCGGTGAAAGACACGATCCTACAATCCAACCTTAAGGAGTACAACCTCGTCTAAGCGAACCTAACATGGTCCCTGACACAAATCTGTGATTGTGTATAACACATAATTTAAACATCATCACTTCACGACAGAATGTGTATGTAAATTCACGAACTGAGATCGGATGGACGAACTTATTTCACCTTAAAATGTTTAATGAGAAAGTAAGGATAGATTGTAAGTCATTTAACCCAAACCTAGCAAGAGTGGGAGTGCGGCGACGCCGCGCTCGCCAGACATCGTTCCCGGTCTGCCTCGGGACTAGCTCGGGACTTCGGGATCCGGCTCCGGGAGTCCGCGATCTGGCTCCGGAAGTCCGCGATCCGGCTCCGGCAGTCCGCGAGCCGGCCCCGGGAGCCCGGAATCCGGCTCTTCGGGAGTCCGGGTTCCTCACGGGCCGCTTCACGACGCGTCAGGTTTTTTGACATGTTTTTTTATGATGAAGTTATTCACAATTTATGTATGTGTCTGTATCGGTGAATATTAAATTGTGCATTTTAAAAGTTATGGTGAGTCTTGGCCTCGCCATGAGCTGCTTTTAGTCATTGTTTTAGGGTTTTTGTAAAGTTTGTTGCCATAATATCTTTCTACATTAGTATACAATTTATGTCCAGACGGATGGATTTGAACAAACTAGTCCAATGAACTTACGCGTGTCTCGTATCATCCTCGTGGGTCGAGAGGACTCCTACTGACGTATCGAGCGGGACGCTTCCGTGTTACTATTACGTATTTATTTTAGTTATGTCTCGTAGAGGTCGCGACCGACCGGGTGGAGCGCCGGCCGTCTCTCTACCTACTGATAAATTCAATAGACGTAATGTAATAATATCGTACCCTATTTTCTGTTAAATTGGAAGATTATAACTTTATTACTGTATTTAAATATTTCGTTACTTTTGTACATTGGATTTTTGTTACTTGAATATATGTTATTATTTAAGCTGTTTATATTTAAATATGGTGTTTTTCTACACGAATTGACTTCACGCAAAATGTTTTTACGTTAACTGTAGGCTTTGTGTACGCTGTGGTCTGGTGTATTTGGTTTCTTCCTAACGTTATCCGTGTATGAGAATTCCATTCAGCTAGCCGTATGTCAAATATAGGAAGTTACTACGTTAGTTGTTTAAGGACATTTTTGATGCATTTGATATAAACTTTTTTTACTAGAAACCCATGGGATACAATAAAGCGAAATGTGAATTGTAAAAACCGAAACCGATGTTTTTTGCACGAAAGCTTTTACCACATGAATGTAATATATTGTACATTTGGGTCTAAATGTGCTGAGTGAATTGAGCTGACAGTTCAGTGCCAAGTTTTGCTATTGGCATACTATTTTTAACGCAATGTAAAGCACAAAATATACAAACATTTGTACGATCGTTTTCCATATTTTAGAGTATATTATTATACCATGCTTAATTGAGAGTGTTGCTTCGTGTTATTATTTAGTTTTTTAACTTATAATAAGAAACCAAGTTTCTGTTTTGAATTATATATAATTATTGTATCATTTGTTGTCGTGTCTTTCGTTTCAATGACTTGTCGAGTTTCAATACGGACCGCTGAGCACAAACAACGTGACACTGTCAATAGCAAAACTATATGCTTTAATTAAGATACAGCTGTCTGAAATGCTCAAAATAATGTGAAGTTGAAACTTAGCGCACAATATTGGAATCTTTCTTATTGATGTTACCCACTGAAGTGCATTCTCTGTGTATGCCCTGTACATAGAAACTATTTCTTTTGTGCAATTGTACAGCAATATTGTGGATTAGTTCGGGGCCCGACGCTGCGAAGGTACTGGCTGCGGTGGCAACTGGGAACATCCTCTAGTTGATACTAGACCTAGTTTTCATCACCGCTTAGAGGCGGTGTTGTGCCGAGGCTCGCCTAGTTATACCCGAGTACCCGTGTACATAATTACAAATTTAATATTCCGTTTGTTAGATTCGTTGCCGAATCTTCCGACGACCAAAACTTTATAACGCTCTTATGAAACAATAATAATAGTTACGAACTCGTACTGTTACTCGTCTACATTGACATTCAACTGACGAGCTTGTAATATATTTAATTGCAGTAGTTTTAAAAGTGAACAAAGCACAATGAGTAACGCATTGGTGATTAAGTTAGCGACGAGGCGAGCCGCGCAGCCGGTGCCAGAGCTGCCACTTCGTATCTTCCTTACGAAAAACGGACTGAATATCGTGTACTGGTGTGGTTCTTACCTATTTGTTTCCTACGGTTGGGCGATAACTACACAAATATTGCTAAAACTATATTATAGTCTAACGTTGCTTTACCTTTTGCGTGAGATTGTGAGAATTTTTAGCTTAAGTTCCGACTGAAGATGGATGCCTGAATGAAATATTGTAAATTATAATTTCTCATAAAATATAATTTTTTTCAGCTATAACACTAGTTTTATTTATGTTATTGTCACCCGTTAAATTTGTAATGCCTTCATAGAATATTAAAGTATATTTTAGTCATAGATGAAACAAGAAATAAGAATGGTCTACTCGCTGAAATTTTCAAATCACTTCCACACGTCCGTTTTGTAATTGAACTATTTATTATTTTTCTTGATCTACAAAGATTACCAACGTTTCTAAAGAGTACATATCGCTGACTGTACCAACATTCACGAACACTCGATTAAACCCCCTTTCGGAGCAATATTGGGATTACTTAAAATGAGTAGCTTCAAACCAGATACGCAGAATGTTCAGCCAATCTTCAATATGTAGGTTAAAATCGAAACCTTTCTATCTACTACACGATTCAGAACATATGAAAATTAATATTATCAGGTGGTTTAAAATCCAAATGTGGTAACCCCATTTACATTTCGTTATGCGTTGCATGCACTGCATCGCGTGTATATCATTCTGTTCTGGTTATATATACCATATGCAACAAAACATGGTTTGACTTACTCGATATGATATAAATAAACAGTATGAAATGATGACGTTTGTCTGTAGTTTAGTAATGTTGGTATTGTTCATTTAATCAGTCATTATCATCCCACCTTCTCTCCTACCAAGAGGCAGGCCTTTGCCTAAATGCACTGCTTCCATTCGGTTTTATTTTCGGCTTTTGAAAACTAGTATTTTAACAAAGTGTACAGCTCATCAAACCGTCTCCGTGTGGATCTGCCTATCCTACATCTGGGCAAAGGCTTCTTCTCCACAAAAATCGATCCACTGTGTTTCTTGCAAAAGTGTCCAATAATTGCTTTGTAAAAATATATACTTGTCTAGTGCTTAGAGCACGGGCTGCTCCTGTCACTGGATCCAATAGTCGCGTGTTCGATACCCGCACGGGACAAATCTGCGTGAACCACACATGTTTCAGACGGGATTGTGTTATCGCACCCGTGACATTAATCATTCCTAGCCTTTTTCTTAAAAAGAGATAGCCTTTCGGGCTATCTTTTTTTTAGTTGTTAATTTATATTATTTTTTTATTTTATAGAAAATAAAGATTATGAATTCCACCAAAGAATTCAGAACACTACTACGATTTGTTAATAAACTAGTCTATTCTGCCCCACGGCTGGCATTCTGTGTGCCACTGGAGTACGCGCCCCGTTAAATCCTTTAATTTTTTGTAGCGAAGGCCTCTCGTAAGTCTACCTGAGATGAGTCATTTTTAAATATAATTTACTCAATATCTATACATATAGTAAAACTGTAAGCGAGCTAAATCTGTACATAGAATATTTTTTTGAATATTATTTTTTGTTGTACGTCTGTTTGTCTCTTTGTGTTTCAATCATGCATAAACTACTACCGAACGGATTTTAGTGAAATTGGTATGGTAACTTTTTATCCCGGAAAAATTAAGCAATCCGAGATAATCGCGGGATAAACCATAGAACTTTATTATTATTAGTCGCAAGCTGCAATATTACGTTATGATGTGTGATTTTGCCTACACATGGATTCCTCCATAAACTGACAAATAGAATCGGGTTCGTCTCCTCATGAAGAAACTTATTTAGTTGGTAATAGCACGCGCCCGAAATTATTTATACACATTTAAATACTCATATATGGTTTCTTGCATGAACTGATGATGCTGTCAAGTTTGTCTTTTCGGGAGTGAACGCTTTAACGATGAATGACCCGGACACGAAACATAGGATATTCGTTTGTTTAAGGAGAAAAATACACGATTCTTACTGGATAGTTTTCGTTTTTCTATACTATCATGCCTGAATGGATTTTAAAGATACTTAAAATCCGTTCAGGCATGATAGTAGTCAGGCGTGGCTAGTCAATCACAGACTAGCGAATACTAGACAGTGGAGTACAGCAATGCCAAGCCTTTTAACACACCAAGCTAGCACTAATTAGGGAGCTAGATGATATGAGGGGCATGAGATGTGACAAGATCTTGACCACGCACGTGTTCCACACACGATTTAGCACCCACGTTTTTTCCAGGGATCAATGGAAAAGCGGTCTAAAAAAGCAAGGCAAGGAACACATTATATGGTATACTGACGGATCCAAAACCAAGTCTGGAACAGGAGCCGATATTTATACAGAAGGATACAGTCTAAGTCAGAGCGTGGGCAGATATGCGTCGATATTCCAAGCACAAACCTATGCGATTAATCTTTGTGCAAAAGAGATATTGGACAATCAAATTACAGCCAAGAACATTACATATGTAGTGACAGTCAGGCTGCCCTCAATGCCATCGGCTCCTTTAAGCTTAACTAGGCAATGGCCGTAGAGTGTACGTACCTTCTTGACAGATGTGGAGGTCAGATTGGTCTAGGTCCCTGGGCACACGGGGGGTCGATAGCAATGAGCGTGCGGATGGCTTAGCCAGTAAGGAATCGATGGAAAACTCAACGGTTCTGAACCGTTCATAGGCATACTTGATGGCGCCTACAGAGGCGTGCTCTTCTAATGTGCCGAAGAACAACAGGATAGAAACACAGGGCTCAGACACTCCAAGGAATTTGTCTCCACATGGAATGACAGCGATAGCAAAAGACTACTAAGACACAGTAGACTTTAACTCATGCAATTAATTGAAGCATATACATGGCATCATTATGGCACAAAAGAACATCTAAACAAGATGAACCTATCAAGCGACGTGGTATGCTGTAACTGCGGTACAGAAACGCACTAGCGGTGCGGCGAATGAAGCTACTGGGAGCGGCCTATCCAACTCCAAAAGGATTGCAGCTTTTTCCCCCTGCTGGAATCTACAAGTTAGTACAGGGAGTATGTGGATCTTCAGGTACGTAAGAGCATCAGGGCAAGGACAGTACAAAAGATCCCATCGGTTCGAAGTGCGCTTGAGGACTCCTCAGTCCGCTAAGCCAACAATAAGTTAACATGGAGGTTTCTTAGGTCAGTACAGGATCTGTGCCATCCTGGAAAGGCCTGTCTACCTATGTCAAATTACAAAATAAACGCGTGCGTAGCCGCGGGTAACAGCTAGTAGTAATTAACAACCATGAAGATTTCTTGTTTCTCGTAATTAAGCGGTGGCTAACAGCACAGTACAATATTTCTGTATTCAGTATTTAGTAAGTATAAACGAGCTCAATATCGAGAGAGAGCTTTATAACGTCGGTCCTAGGTAGGTATGGTAGAACTACTATTGTCATATAATTATTCATATATATATGATGCCTTGACGCGTATAGTATATTACTTATAATACAATACATTTTCACCACCATCCATTATCGTGTCTGTACATTCTAAAAAAAGTATAATAAATATTTCACATACCCATTACGTGATTTTCATCAATTACCGCACATACAATGGCGATATGATTCGTCAACTTTGATTACATTGACATGACAAAGCGTGGTCGAAAGCAATTATGGACACTGCTGCCGGCGCCCAACATGGCGACAGACCAGTTTAGTATCAAGTTATTTCAGAATGTCGACGATGACGTTGAGTTAGCCGAAATGGCGGCGAAAATCGCCACGTGGAACTTTCAATTTCATTATGCGACATTAATATTCTTTAATTCAACTTTATGGTACGGTTTAGAAGTGTTTCTACGTACGTTTAACAATAATCTAATTCTCAACGATGGTGCATTTAAGCCAATATTCGCAGACAAAGTGCATCAGTATGTGTTATTTGGAATGGAAGTTACAGCTATAGAACTAGCTCTGAATCTCATGCAAGAACATGGAATGGACAATACAGGAAAATTTATTATTATTTGTCAATCGAATAAACAGAAGGAATGCGATGAAGCAGATGCCGTAGAACTATTTTCGGAACGTAGAATCGTGAATGTTGTTTTCATCAAAATAGAAAATGCTCGTGCGACCGGATATACATATTTTCCGATATCCCGCAATAACTGCAACAATTTAAAGCCCGTGAGATTAAATATTTCACATTGCAGTAACAATGCTGAAGCAAATTGTAGAGATTTATACACTTTAAAGATGAAAAATCTATATACATGTCCCTTAATTGTGTCCACATTTCTACAGACTCCTTACATGAACATAACAGATGGGATACCTAGGGGTGCGGATGGTGATCTAGTGCCGATTATAGCAGACGCTTTAAATACAAAGCTTGTTATGATGTTGCCCCACCGCGGCGAAGGGTGGGGGTGGCGCCATGACAACGGGACATGGATGGGCTCCCTCGCTGACATACACGACGATTTGGCGAACATTTCTATAACTTCAGCAGCATTGACGTTAGCTAGAACATCGGACTTTCAAATTTCTAACAGTTACTTTATTGTGTCTGTCGGGTGGGTCACTCATCCGGCAAATCTTCAACCTGTAGCTTTCAAATTGTTGTATCCTTTCAAAAGAGGGGCGCAAATAGCTCTTATAACTAGTTTCGTGTTAGTCGTGCTGTGTGCTCTTCTTCTAAGAACCAATATGTGGACGATACTATGCCGCAAGATTCATGTAGTTCAGTCTACAAAGAGCTTGGTTTTCTACTCTTGGATGATATGCATGGGCCAGGGAATATCAAAATTCCCTTCAAAAGCTGCTCTATTACAAATAACATTACTTTGGATATTTTACTGTTTTATTATTAGAACTGCGTATCAAGTGTATCTAATTAGTTCTCTGAAAGGAAAATTTTACGAAAGTCAATTCGATACGTTGGAAGACGCGATTCTGGCTGACTATCCATTTGGTGGTGGTCCTGCTTTAAAAGAGTACTATATTGATTATCCAAATGTGTACGACAACTGGATAAACGTAAAAGCCTCTGAGATTTTACCCCTTTTTAAAAACATATCACAAGGTATGAAATTCGCACTCGCAATGAATTTAGACACAGCTAAGGTCTATTTAGAAGAATTTAGAATCAATGTTCATATATTGCCGCAAAAGGTTGTTTTGAGTCCAACATCGATATTTTTCAAAAAGTTCTCTCCTATGCTAGAGCCTTTAAATGTTGTCTTGGGTCAGTTATCAGCGGCGGGGTTTCCTCAGAAGTTTCACAAAATGTACACCACTGTCACACACTCGACTCAAGACAATTATGATGAAAAAGAAACGATTAACATACGCCATTTAACTGCATGTTACAGTATATTAATTATTGGATGGATCGTTTCTGTAATATTTTTCTTTATAGAAATTTATTTCGGAAAAATATATAATCATGACAGCTATTCAAGTCAGTAGGTTTCTATTCCGTACTTCGTGAGGTATATCTATTTAAAGACAAACCCTACTTTCACTGTCTTCATCTATCTATCAGTTCATAATAAATAACGTAATATGATCCTTCTGGTGCAGGAAACCTTCCTCAAGCCCGCCCATCGCGATTCTAGTATCGCAAACTACAACCTCGTGCGTAATGACAGAATCGGCTCCCGTGGAGGTGGTACTCTCATTTACTTCAGGAGGTCCCTGCACTGTATTCCTCTTGACCGCCCTGCGCTCACCAACATCGAAGCCTCGGTCTGTCGTATTTCCCTCACTGAGCATCAACCCATTGTGATCGCCTCCGTCTATCTTCCTCCCACTAAACTTGTGCTGAGGATTGATTTCGAAGCACTCATTCATCTGGCGTCATTTTGGCGGGCGACTTCAGTTGCAAGCAAGTGGCTTGGAATTGCCTCACCACTTCCCCTAACGGTAGGAGCCTTGACGCCCTGGTCGACCAACTCGACTTTGACGTCATCGCGCCTATGCACCCCACTTACTATCCGGACAACATCGACTACCGTCCTGATGTCCTGGACATGGCGCTTCTGAAGGGTGTAACTTTATGGTTCCGCTCCTTGGAGATAGTCCATGAGCTGAACTCTGACCACAGACCTGTATTCATGAGACTCGGTCCTCCGTCCACCCCTCAGCCGCTCAAGAAGACGGTTGTGGATTGGCATGCGCTGAGTACAGCCTTAGCGAATGCCGGCCCCCCTTCCTGTCAGCTCTGACTCCACTCCGTCCCCTCAGGACACTGATCAGGCTGTAAATGCCTTCACCGCCCATATCCAATCAGCTGTCAGTCGGTCGTCAAAGCAAGTCGAGGCGGAGGATCTCAACCGCTTTAGACTGGCAGACGATGTTAGAGAACTTATTCGGGCTAAAACGCCTTAGTCCGAGCGTACGACTCCTACCCCATCGAAGCTAACCGGGCCCGGATGCGCGCCTTACAACGTGATGTAAAGCGTCGTGTCGCGGAGGTCCGGGATGATCGCAGGAGTAACTTCTTAGAGGGCCTCACGCCATCGTATCTGGCCTACTGGAAGCTGGCGCGTGCCCTTAAATCCGACTCCATGTCTGTCATGCCCCCGTTGAACCGCCCCTCAGGCGCAACCCCAGCCTTCGATGACGAATAAAAGGCCGAGCTTCTCGCCGACACCCTCGAGAGCCAGTGCAGTCCCAGCCCTCTTCCTGTTGACCCGGCTCATGTCGATTCGATCGACCGAGAAGTCGAACGCAGAGCGTCCCTCCCCCCTACCATCCTTGCCCCCTATTACCCAGACCGAGGTCGACGACCCGATTCAAGATCTTAAACCGAAAAAGGCCCCCGGCTCTGACGGCATTTCTAATCGCGTACTTAAATGCTTACCAGGCGGGTACTGTTCAGGCAGGTGACTGCCTCTTAGTGGCCATACTTAATGCCGCCATGACGAACTGCACCTTCCCCACTATGTGGAAGGAGGCCGACGTCATAGGCATCCGTAAGCCCGTGACACTTCGTGACTGTCCCACGAGTTACCGGCCATCAGTCTCCTCACCTCCCTGGCAAAGATTTACGTTCCTGGCACCGCTCAAAGTCTTTGTAGCATCCAGGGATACTCGTATGCTCATCAATGAGCAGTTTGGTTTTCGAGCCAAACACTCTTGCATCCATCAAGTGCACCGCATGACGGACATCCTTACTGGCCTCAACAACCCCAAACCCGTCTACATGGATGCCCTTTTCTTCGATGTCGTGAAGGCGTTCGACAAAGTCTGGCACAACGGCTTGATCTACAAGCTTTACCAAATGGGTGTGCCAGACAGACTCGTGCTCATCTTACGAGACTTTCTGTCGAATCGCGCCTTTCGGTATCGCGTCGAAATGATGCGCTCTACCCGCCACTCTATACAAGCTGGTGTCCCACAAGGCTCAGCTCTCTCCCCCCTCCTATTCAGCATTTACCCGAACGATATTCCTCGTTCGAGTAAGGTACATCTAGCTCTATTCGCGGATGATACCGCTCTCTATGTCTCGCATAGGAATATGGGTTTCATTGCCAGAAACCTTCAGGTAGCCGCCCACACCCTAGGGAATTGGTTCAGGAAATGGCGTATTGAGGTGTATCCGGACAAGAGGGCTGCAGTATTCTCCAGAGGTGCCACCCCGCGCCCCTCCCTGCGCCACCCCAGAAGTAATCTCGGTCAAGTGACCATGTTCGACCTACCTATTCCCTGGGTCAATCAGGTCAAATATCCAGGGGTTACCCTAAACAATACCATGACCTTCGGACCGCACATCAAGCGAGTCCGTAACCGAGCAGCCTTGTTGCTCGGTCGTCTTTACCCGATAATCTGCAAGCGGAGTAAAATGTCCCTTAGGAATAAGGTGACACTTTACAAAACTTGTATACGGCCCATCATGACGTACGCTTGTGAGGTGTTCGGGCACGCCGCCCGCTCTCACATCGATTGACTCAAACGGTTTAATCGCGTTTGCTCCCTAAAGCCGTCGGAGCCCCGTCGTTCATACGGAATGTAGATCTCTATTCCGATCTCGGTCTCGAACCTATTCGCGCCTTTATTAAAAAGGCGACAACCCGATATTTCGCGAACGCGTCCAATCATATAAATCCGCTAATCGTAGCCGCCGCCAACTACGAACCTAATCACCCGCTACCGCCGTCCGCGGCATCATTGACCCTCCCGATTCCCCGGTGCAGAGCACCACGACGAGACACCTAGTATACGCCCTCCCCCATAGCGACTGCCCAAGCCGAGGCCGTTTCTCCTTGAGGCGCCCTTGATTTTTCACACACACACACACACACACGCCTAAGAGTTTCTGGAAGCTTTGTGAAGTTCGCCAACCTGTACTACACACACACGCACGCACGCACGCACGCACGCACGCACACACACACACACACACGCACACACAAAAACGTAATATGAATATTCTGAACATACTAGGCAGGTATTTTTATATATGCTTAGGTTATTATACTTAACTATAGGTCCTTAATGGACTGAGTATTTACAAATTATTTACGTCATCACCGGAAGCTTTTAGGCATTCCATAAAAAATGAATTGTGATCAGACAACTTAATAGATATTAATTATTGTCCAATAATAGCCGCCCATGTAACGTTGTAAGCATGACTTGATATCAATATTGATAAGATCGCCACGTCGACGCGTCGTCGCCAGTGATTAGACTCTAAAGCTTTCAATCGGACGACATGGCGATCGAGATATCACACTTCGATTTATCATCGGACGCAGTTATAGACAATAAATTAAGCGAAACGGCAGCAAAAATCGCCAGCAACAACTTTGACATTCAGTATGCAGCTTTGTTGTGTTTCAATATTACGTTATGGAGCATTGCTGAAGCCTTCTTACATTTTTTGAAGTTTACTGTTATAATTAATAAGGGTGACTTAAATCCTGTGCTTGCCAACAATACTAGGCAATTTGTTCTATTCGGAACGGATTTAACAAATATAGAAGATAATCTAGTTATAGTAAGAGAGCATGAAATAGAAAACACTGGAAAATTTATCATTATTTGTCACTCCAAGAAATTAAAAGAATGCCAGGAGACTGAAGCTATGAAGATGTTTTGGAAATATAAAATCGTCAATGTAATTTTTATCAAAACAGATAATGGTAAAACAACATGTTTCACATATTTTCCGGTAACAAAAGATAATTGTAACAATGTAGAACCCATAATAATTAACAGGTCTATATTTCACAGCGACCGAACCGCAACATATAAAGATATTTATAAAATGAAATTGAACAATTTATATTTGTGCCCTATAATTGTTTCTACTTTTTTGCAAGCTCCATTTATGTATATAAACGGGAGGCAACCTAGTGGTTCTGATGGCAATCTTCTAAGAATTATTGGCGAAGGTTTAAATGCCACATTTAAAATTATGACTCCCCATCGAGGTGAAGGTTGGGGTTTCCGAAAAAATAACGGTACATGGATGGGTTCACTCGCTGATGTCTACGAAGGCTTAGCTAACATGTCTATGACATCAGCAGCAATAACGCAAACAAGATTCTCGGACTTTCAAATTTCAATATGTTACTTCTCCGTGACTGTTGGTTGGGTTGCTCACCCAGCAATGACCAAACCCGTAGAATTAAAATTATTGTATCCCTTCCAAATCACCACTAAGATCGCACTGGCAGTCAGTTTTTTCTTGGTCATATTATGCGCCTTGGTCGTAAGAACCAATGTTTGGACGTCCTCGTGCCGAATTATACAAGAGCCTACTAAAAGTTTAGTATTCTATTCGTGGCTGATATGCATGGGACAACCAATAGCAAAATTCCCTTCGAAGCCTGCGCTGCTCCAAATGACTTTGCTCTGGATATTATATTGTTTTCTTATTAGAACGGCGTACCAAGTTTATCTAATAAGTTCTCTAAAGGGCACATTTTATGAAGAACAATTTGAAACAATAGAAGAGGCGATCTTGGCTAATTATCCATTCGGTGGCAATGCTGCGTTGAGAGATTACTATATTGATTATCCAGAAGTTTATGATAATTGGATTAATATAGATGCCTCCGATATTTTACCCACAGCTAGAAACATATCGAATGGAATGAAATTTGTACTCGCTATGAATTTAGACACAGCTAAGGTATTTATTAAACACCATAAGATTAACTTACATATATTGCGACAGAACGTTATTAACAGTCCAACTGCTATATTCTTTAAAAAATATTCTCCTCTGGTGGATCGTATCAATATCATCCTACAACGACTGTCATCATCAGGGTTCCCTGATGCTCTCCATAGAAACTATACACATTTAAACGCTGTTAAGATTGAGGATGAAAATGAAAAAATGAATATGCAGCATTATACTGGCTGTTACATGTTACTTTTATTGGGCTGGATCGTTTCAACAATTTTTTTCTCTTTGGAGATCTACATTGGGAAAATATATAAACATCCACCTGAGATTCGTTTATATAAATTAGCCAAGTAGGTAAATAAGCGTTAAAATTTGTAGGTATTTCATAATGGTAGAGATTTTAATACCATGACCAATCACGTTTTTTATCCAACTTATGATCGGAAATGCATTAAAATAATTATTTAGTATGTCACGGAAAGAAGCAATCAGTTCATTGATGCATTTCAATGTCTTTTGTTCGAATTAATTACTGTTATTGTTATTGTTCATCACAAACAATTATTTGGATATTTATTATATGAGTTATAAAATGAACAACCAGACCGAATCATTACTGAAAGAAGAATTGATATCAAAGCTCGGGAATTTGGGCGCCAAGATAGCCTTACATAATTTCGCATGGCGAAACGTAACACTCATATTTTACACCTCAGTACAAGCAATAGGCCTGAAGGCTTTCTTATTGAACTACAACCAATCAGTTGTTGTGAAAATGAGAAGATTTATTCTTTGGAATCGCGTACGTACTGGCCAATTCGTGATTTTGGAGAGGAATCATCTGAAATAACTAGTATGATGAGTTGGCTTGTCAAATCTAAATTCGACAGTAGCGGAAAGTTTCCACGAATGTGATGAACAAAAAATTATTAAAACCTTAGCAAAACTTTACGTCGTAAATGTGATTATATTGAAATTGACGAAAAAGAGCGATGAACCTCTGGCATATAAATATCGGTTTGTCGTGCCTGGGAAATGTGTAAACAACGAACCCGTTAAAATTTAATTCATCAATAACTGCAGTAATGAAGTCTGTTTTAAAAACGCTTACAGTGAAAAATTTTATTATTTCTACGAATGTCGCCTAGTCATATCAACCATAGAACAACCTCCTTTTATGTTTCTTCACAATGGTACTAAACAACCTTCAGGCATAGACGAGGAAATCATGACATTGGTTGCAAACATGTTGAACGCGACACTGATTTTGAAAAGACCTGTTGTCGGTTCTGGTGTCGGTCATTACGTCAGCAGCAACTGGACTGGATCGCGTGGTGACTTGTACAATCGCCGTATCCACGCTTCTGCCTGCTCAATTCCTTTAACGACCGATATATATGGCAATTTTCAAATATCTTTTACTTATAATTCCATGGATATCATATCGGCGAGCAAACTCCTTCCATCCAAACCGTCCTGGGAAAAACTTTTGAAACCGTTAAGTAATCAACTTAGAATCATATTGCTGATCATGTTTCTTGGTATTGTTTTATAGATCTGTTTAGAAGAACTAATATCTGGAGAGAAGTCAGATAAGTTTATAAGATCGGGACGCCGAAGTATAATTTACTGTTTTATTTGTAGATTATTTTTCTATGTATGCCGTTAGTTCAAATGTCAAAGAAGAGATTTTTTCCAATTATGATGTATATGTACTTGATTATGGTTTTGTTTTCTTATGAGGAGCGCTTACCAAGATACTCTTATTGATTCTTTAAAACAAAAATTCTATCTAGACAGATTTGCGTCTTTTGAAGACGATGTTAAAAGCGGCTATAAGTTTGGTGGATCACGATCATACGAACACTGGATAAATTTAAATGTACCGGAAGCATTCCCTACTCTAGACAGCATGTTAAATGGATCATCAAGCTTAGTTATAGCTTCACCCAAGGAAATAGTACATCGTTTTTGAGTACAAAGGCAAGAAGAGTTTGCAAGTTATTTCGAAGAAAATAGTGAACAGTCCAACCGTAGTGTATTTTTAAAAAAAATCGCCTTTTACGAGACCAGTTGGTTGAGCTTTGCGAGTAGCCGTAGAGAGTGGTTTCGTAAACCGAGTGTGTCGAAAATATTTGACACACGACAAAATGTTGTTTCAATGTGATGAAGCCAAAAGTGTTAGCATGGTCCATTTTGTTGGATGTTTTGGGCTTTTGATGTTGGAGTGGTTTATATGCGCAATATATTTTGCTGTTGAAGTAATATGTGGGAATCTTGATAATGAATTATAATTATGTTTATTATATTAAAAAAAATAGTAAGCCATCGCCTTTTGTTAGATACCTTCTTGAAAACATTTGTATTGCTTGTACATTTTACACATGGTTAGAAATTAGAATAAAACCTTCGTTATATATTAATACATACGCATTATTATAGTGGTATCCGCATATATAATATAAATATTCGTAAACTCTAGAGCCTACCTTGCCTGCACTTCTTTGTTTTTTTAATGTTGTAGACAATTCAATAAAAACTTATTACACTGAATATGACGTTTTAATTATTACAGTTCCACAAGGATCTTTTGGCCCGTGGCCAAAATTGGAACTAACGCTGTCATCAGGTAAAATCAGCCCTGTATCTATGACTTTTTCGAACCGGGGCAGAAACTTGATAGTGGCGCCCCTCTCTCCAGCGTTTGAAATGAATTAATGGCTGGCATTTTTCGTGAATGGGACAATGAGAACCCTTTAATAAATTTGTACTCTTTATTATCTATTACACCGGTATACAGCATTTTTGCGCACGGGTTATACATTTGTTTTTTTATTGCTTTTACACCTAGAAATAAGAATAAGACCAAAAATAGTTCTGAACTTGCTTTTATGTGTAAAGAATGGAAAAATTCAAATCAATAAAAATACATAAAAAATGGGCATAGAGATAATTTATTAAAAGATACCAAACATCAATTTATGATTCGTTCTTACAATAGAAGTTTTAAAATAGAGTCTAAATGTTTAAAAATGAACAGTTTTACTTTTCCTGTCATGTTCAGTAGAACTTTCTCTTATTAACCCCCAAATATAATCCCCCATCATGCTTTCAGTATACTGGCCTTGGTAACGTTTCTCAAATTCCATTGTATCTTGATAGAAGCGTTCCCGTTGTTCTTGCGAATAAGCTCACATATTATCTTTAAATTTATCCAAATGAGAATGTAACATGTGCATCTTTAGAGACATTCTACATCCGATGATGGAAAAATTCGTAATCATATCCGTGATCAGCTCATCATAATTTTCAGCTCGATGGCTTCCAAAAAACCATTAACTACTGCCTTAAAACTGATCCAGGCCTTTTTCTCCTCATTGCTAATACTCCGGGAAAATATCACAATCCATATTTTTTTTATTTGGGGGCTACAAAGATTCCAGCTTTAATTTTCGCCTCTGAAAGCTTTTCCCACTTCGTACGCAGTACGTACAGGCCAATGTTTTTGGCGGTAGAGCGGCATCATTTCTACTAACCCACAGGCAAAGATAACAGGAGTATTTAGTATATCCACCTTGCATTCCAGTCAAAAAAACACACCATCTTGAAGTCTCCAATAACTTCCCACTTGTATTCTATATATTTAATTGCAGTTAATAGCATTTTAATATTGTCATAATTTTCTTTGAGATGTACGGAATGTGCCAGTGGTATAGATGGAAATTTGTTCCCATTGCGTAGTAGAACAGCTTTTAGACTTTTTGTTGAGCTGTCAATAAAAAGGCGCTATTCAGTTGTATGACACGGAATATCAATTTCTTCAAATAAACCTTTCACGTCATGACAAAAAAGTCCATCTTCCTTATTTTTTGATGGGATATTCGAACATCAGAATTAAGTAAATTCCATTGTTTTAACCGCGATGCTAATAACTCTGCTTTACTTTTCGGTAGATTTAAGTGTCTTATTAAGTCATTGAGATCTTCAGAATTGATGAGGTATTGTATTATTGGTTCAGATTCAAGAACGAATTTGATCAGATGAACTCCGTGATTGATGGCTGCCTTGAGAGAGTAATTGAACACAGGCAGAGCGGGTACATAATTTTTTTCTGTATGTGGTGTTGGAGCGGGTACCGATGGTAGATCAGGATAAGATGTTTTCTTTGAATTTTTACCTCTTGTGTGTAAATGATCTACGGTGTTGGCCGCGGGACCTTTACAGCTACACCGGAAAAGTAAATTTTTACCTTTGAGTGAATACACAATGCAAAAATAACAGTCTGTGTGATGATCACTGGGTTCCCTCCAAGTTCTTGGCACTGCAAACTTCAGTGCTCTTTTTTCACCTCGGTACCAACCTACAATAAAACGTAACGTATAATACTCGTAACCTAATTAATGTTATTATAAAATAGTTAATACAATAAAAAAGAGAAAATAAACTCACCGCCCAGAATGTATCTGCAAGAGTTACATGGCACATGTGGAGCCCATTTTTGTCTTGATTTTTAACAGAAGTGAGCTTGATATGCCTCGCAAATCATTAAATTTGTCCTTAAATCATACTTTTCCTCTCTTACTTTAATAAGTGCGCCGCAAATGTAGCAAAACGAGTCAGCATCTCGTTTACAACTTCTTGATGCCATTTGATACAGGTTGATACAGCGAAAAAATATGAAACACGTTATTCCGCTGTAATATGCAAACACATACTGTCGTCCACAACGAGCGACGCAAGAAACACTACCCCTGCCCTCTTACCTCTCTTTCGATAGCGATACCGCGCAAAGACCGACATTAATTGGGCGCGAAAATCAAAAATGGTCAAATCGCTATAACTTCTTAAAAAGCAGATATTTTCGGTCTGTAATCGCACTTTTATATATATATATATATATATATATATATTTTTATTTTTTTTATTTGCTTTATATCATAATTTATTAAGTAAAACCCATGCGCAAAACAATTTTTTTTTTGTTGGCCGGTGTTACCTAATAACTTTCATTTGTGTGACATGAAATTATATACCCGGGAAAAAATAGAATAGATCTACGTTCAGTAGATCTGTGCACATCTGAATTTTGGCGTTGAATGATGCACATATTATTGTTTTAGATCAACGTAGAAGTACGTAAATCAAACAAAAATATCTAGGTTATAGGAAGTTGAAGATGTACGTACGTATGCTAGGCGCTTTGTGGAGCAAGTGTTTTATTTTTAATCACATTATATTATGATTTTGGTGCCGCCCGGGACGGGTGCCCCCCCCCCCCCCCTAGATCCGGGGCTGGGTAAAATGTCACTTCATGACAGTCGCAAAGTTGCCGTTTACTATGAAATTTAACCAAGTTTTTTTTTAATTATTAATCGTGCGGACCCATCTGTTGCAATATCTCCTCGTAAGTAGAAAAAAAAATATTAACGTCATCCACGGGCCAATAGATCCTTGTCGCACTGGACCTATTCAGCAAAGAAAAAATAAATTAAGTCAATATGTCTTACCAATACTTATTAAGCCTATTTGAAATCGTAGATATCTCGTATTATATTTTACTAGTTATCTGCCGAGCGATACAATATTGGTGATGATAATTGGAGCTGTCTTTGTCCTGCAATGGAC
Organism: Phalera bucephala; assembly: GCA_905147815.2. Taxonomy (NCBI): domain Eukaryota; kingdom Metazoa; phylum Arthropoda; class Insecta; order Lepidoptera; family Notodontidae; genus Phalera; species Phalera bucephala. Next base: position 17,393,711 of record LR990612.1, read on the forward strand.
GTCTGCAGATAGTACTGGTTATAAATGGCGCTTATAAGAGGAGATCGCATGTTTGTAGTTTTATATGAACAATTCACCAAAAAGCGTTGGCAGCCAAGCAGTCATATTATATATTCTGTATTCACTTCGGTGATTAACTATGACTCATACCCTAAATCCAGAGCAATCCGGATGTGACTGATAGTAATTGTTGCCAGTCGATTGAATTTTTGTACGTAAGTACTAAGAATATATTATTTTAGTAGATTGATATGTTGCCGTTGGAAGGAAAACTAACATGATTCTGTTTTTCCATGTGGTTCCATAACCCGTGTAGGTATAACCCCGTAGCACTAAATACATTAAAAATATGGATTTTTGGAATATGATAGTGTTGAGAACGTTTGATAACTAGTGTTCAACGATACACAATTAAAATGGAACCTACACATACATGCCTGATACAGTGTCGATTATTTGGTTACAATTTACAGATTATAAGAATACTAAAGTTCGCATTAGAGACTCTTAGCCAGCTTTCGCACAAGCGCTTTTTCAACGCGTTGTGCAGAAGCCCTTACATCGATTTAAAAAAAAATGTATTGTTTACCGCTTCTTTCATTACAGCTCTTTAAAAACGTTGAAAAACGCCCGTGCGAAAAAGGAGTTGTAGCATACAATATTTATACTTACTCGCCAGAAATAAAAATATGAAGCCAGATATTTTTCGCCTCGTAAAAATAAAGCATTTTGGCTTAGTTTCACGGGATGCATTGCGTGTCGAAAGTGATCTCATTAGTACTAACATATCAAAGTTAATATCTCTGTGTAAACATAACAAAAATATCTGGTTTATCTGAAGCACCTACTAATAAATGTTCCTTATACGAAGCTACGTATTTGCTTCGTGGTTCCTTTCCTTACTTCTTTCCTCCGTACTATCCCATAAAATCGGAGCTTAAATTCTGTCTAACTTATATTTTATTATAAACTTTCCCCTCAAGCAGAGTATTGCAGAACTCTCTAAGTATTGATGATGTATTTATCCTATTATTATTTTTCTGTTAACACGCTATGCGTGTTCACCCACACTATATATGCACAAATGGTTAAATTGCTAGTTCTTCTATTTCACTAATGTCTGTTGAGGTAAGCTTACCTGTGTGTAAACTTTTAAAACTCAATTTTAAATTCAATAAATACAGTTTTGTGAGCTTAGTCACTGAAAATTGTGGACTTGTTTTGTAATTACAGTGGTTATAATCTTCATCATTTTGTATCTTTTTATTGGTGGTTTCAACACTCAGGCCCCCTTATAAAGAAACTTAAGTATCACGTAGGTACGTAAATAGAACATACAGTGATTATCAACAGAATACATATTATTATTTATTTATATATTAGTAAAACATTCTAGACACACCAGTAAATATTATACGCACCTATAAAATTACAAGAACACACCTGGCGGATCGTTGGCATTAAGTATGTTAATTCAAAGTTTATGAAAAAATCTTAGCAGACCGTTAATTGTGTTTTCTTCATAAAAATATTATATATGTAACGCTAATACATAAAGGCTACGTATCCTTTTTAGTCTTTATCTACCCTACATCCGGCCGAACCATTTTAGGAACGTAACCGACCCGGCAAATACTAAAAAAGGTCCTTTAAATGGATTTCTTTGATGGACCTTCCGGTCCAGAAATTCGTTCAAATTATGAAACAATAAGGTTATTCTTTCATAATTATACCTTTAACACCTCACTATGTCTTAAAAATAAAAAATATTGCAGAGACATGAAAATAAGTGTATTAGGTATATAATGCTGTAGCGATTTTCACCTCCTAAAGTTTTTCTTATATTACAAGCAAAGTATTTTAAGAAGAAACTTTAGGTAAAAAACAACAGTTTTTAGTGTTGCTCAATGCAAGACCAAGACGAGACTGACCCTGATCTTGGTCTCGCATCAGTCACCTGGTCTTTGTCTTGAGCAAGAGTTTCCCAAGAGCATTGCATTGACCTAATGATTCTTACAAAAAGTGATAATGAGTGTCGATTGAGATTTATAAAAGGTACATTTAGCAACAAAATAAAGAACAATCTCATTCGTTTGTTTATTTTATTTTAGGTTTATAAGGATTAATTAGGTAGGTACATACTTCTACGAACCTACCTACTATATCGAATAATTAGCTTACCTTGATCTCTCTCAATTCTTATAAGATATGGGTCGAAAAGTTTGTTATGGGTCGAAATTATATGTTGTGAATGGATCTTAACGCTAGGATCTGCGAGCAACTTGGTAGGTACCACTGGCTACTCGCAGACCAAGAGTTTCAGTGTGAAACTGAAATCGATATAGAGTGGTGGAAAAGACCTTTGTCCGGACCAATAAAATGAGATACCAAGGTTAAATAAGAAAAGGTATTCACGGAACTTCGAAACCGCAAGAGTCTCGCGGAATCAGTCTTGGTCTTGCTAATGACTTGCAGGGTCGGTCTTGGTCTTGGTCTTGGTCTAGCCAAAATTAGGTGGTCTTGGTCATACAAAAATTCAAGACCAAGACTTTGGGCAACACTAGTGGAAGTACATTACAATCGAATGATGATGCCTTAGTAGTAAAGGATTTAATAACTGGAGCATAGAATGCGTAGTACTAGTAACTTTAATACTGTAATAGTACAAAACCTCATTCTATCTATCTATATCATCACGCCGGATCCCTTGTGAGGTAGGCGGAAAGTCCAGTACCTCATTTAATTTATTATATAATATATCCAATAGAAGCATTGAATACCTACTGTCTCATTGGTCTCGTGACACATAGTGCGAGTGGCGATCATGAGGTCCCAAGTTGTAATCCTAGTTCGAATAAGTTTTGCTTTTCCTATCGAAAAATTCTCGTTGGCATATGTGAGTGCAGAGTGTACACAGTACCTGCCACCCCCGCTTGGGGAATATAGTCGTGAGGTTTTTTTATTTTTTAAATTGAATACGGAAGGAAAGAACTTTTTGGAACTCTGCCCACCCCGCAAGGGGTCTGGCATAATTATATAGCTAGAAATATGAAAAGAAACCCCTCGTTCGCACGGCAGCTTTATCAACGCCTAGTGCTGAAAAGCTGTAAGCGCTTTAAAAAAAATACTGTTATAGTTATTCTATTTCACGATGAAGGTTTGGCCTTTGTTGTAGTAGTGACATGTACAGACAGGCGCGTGTGTGTATATGTAAACTGAAGGAGCGTTAGCAAAGAAATCTTAAACGCATTTTAAATTAAGTTTTAAGATATTTTTTGTATGCTTTTTTAATAAATAATGATTATTTAGCTCTTAAAATGATATTTTTTTATGTAAAGGTAATTAAATATAATAAGTTACTAGAAACACTTAGTCATACATTTTTATTTAGAAAAAAGTACAAACCAAAAAACAAAGTTGTTATAATTAGCTATGTATATTTAATCACTGCCAGATACATAATATTCGGATTCTGATTCGCTGTCATCGGAATCATTTTGCAGATCAATCACAAACTCAAAATCCAGGTCTACATATTTCAAGTATTCCTTTTCAATTTCAATATGACTACAGGTTTTATGCCATTTTTCGCTGGTAACTTTGTTCATGCTTTCATTGATAAGTTTTTCGGTATAGATCATATTTTGCTCAATATTCTTTGAAGCGATATAATTTTTTACAATTCCCCTCATATTTTCAATCGCATATAATTCTGGATGGCTTTTCTACGTTTAGTTGCCTTGCTGACGGTACTTTGTGCTGACATTTTGCGCGGACATAAAACACTAGTGACTCTGACCGCGTCGCGATCGTGACAGAGCTCCCGAGGTTACGCACACTAACTCAATGTGCATGTGAACGGTTAAACACAACCAAGATCAAACCTTCATCGTGAAATAGAATATCTGTAACAGTTTGTTTCTTCTTCTTTTTCTTTAAGTTATGGCTTCACATTAATTTTAAGTGTATTTTGCCAGTGTCCAGTGAGATACATAATCGTGTTTGTTTAAATTAATTCAACTCCCCGATGAATTTGATAACAACGATGATAATGAAATTGATTAAGTACCCCCCTGGATAGTAAAGCGATGGATACTTTACATACCAATTGCGACGGCTGTTTTTAGGGAAATCGCAAAGACCCGTTTTATCACTTTGTTTTAATTACCTTCACTCATGCACATATAAGAACACATAGTGGTAGTACACCAACATTACACATTATTAGTCGAAATAACACAAGTTTTGGAAATTAAGACAAATTGACAACATCACTCTCTGACTTCCCGACAAAACTGACCGTTTGTTTCACTCCAGCGCTGAATTAACGCGTTGAAAAAGCGCTCGGGCGATCGTAGGGTAACATGTAACAATACAGGTTGTTCAGTATGTAGGTAGGTCCATCAATGCTTGTCGTGGTGCCAACTTGGAGCTAATTAATCACGCTCCACCTACTGAACTACATCAGCCTTGTCAGCCTGGCTGAAAAAGATTAGGGATAATCAATATGCGCTAAGAAGGTAAGTACCTACCTTATTTAGTTAGCTTGCTAATAAATATATGTGATTATTATTATTACTAACAATAATAACATCTATTACAAATACCATGACATCTATCCTTATATTTATCATCACGCCAGATCCCTTGCTAGGTAGGCAGAGAGTACAGAGTTCCAACAGGTTCTTTCCTTACATGCCTCTCTGGCTTCCTCCACTCTCATAGTTCGTGTCATACACGCTCGCCGGTTACGTTACCATAACATATTTTATAATAACCTTTGCTGGAATCTTTTAAAATACTTGGACGGCTTGGTCCAGTCGTGAGGAGCTTGAATCGCTCCGCCCACTGGATTGAGTAGTCGCGGGTTCAATTCCCGCACGAGACAAATCTTTGCGTGACCCACATATATTTGTTTTGGTCTAGTGATTTGTTCATGTGAATATCATGTTTGTAAACGCACCCACGAGATGGAAATAATACCTAGCGTGGGGCTACGTTTTTTAAGACTTTAAAACGGAAAGCATCTCCATCTGGGTAATGAAGGTGTTTTATGGAATTCACACCCCAAAGACCCTTTAGGTAGAACTTTGCTTATGAAAAAGTTTTGTTACTCATCCATCATAAGTCACACCGCGTCCCAATTCCAAGTCCTAAAAATGTAAACAATTCCTAACAGGACTCTCATTATCTATCTATATAATCACGCCAGCTCCCTCGCGGGGTAGGCAGATAGTACAGAGTTCCAATAGTTTATTTCCTTACAGACCTCTTTGGCTTCCACCACTCTCATAGTTCGTCTCATACACGGTCGCCGGTTACGGAGACTCTTGACTTGCCCTTCAGATAAGACACGGTCTATTTCGTCATGGTAAGATAGTCTATAATATTAACATTACTTAAATACAATAACAACAAAAAGACGCTAAGTTAATAAATACAGAAAATAAAATCTTATCCAAAATACTAATAAAAGTAGGGTTAGCAAGTACATATTTAAAAATTGACGCGAAACTATAATGAAGGTGCTAATACCGGATCTGGTAAGCGGTCTGATAAGTAAAATTCCTTAACTTGTTCTTGAAAGCGTTCTAAAGTCGACGCGCACCGTATAATGACAGGCAAAGCATTCCAAAGTCTGACTGCCTGGAAGAATACTACTGTACTATATTATTATAGAATTTTCATGTTTGTTAACCCACCCACGACCTAGGAAGAAATCCGAGAGGGACTACGTTTAAAAAAAATGACGAAGTTATCATAACACGCCGCGTTTGGTCATAGCGAACAAGAGACCAGCAATAAGTCGCATAAAACTACAACAAAAATAAATATGCTATCTTAATCTCATTCCCGAAATGAAAAAGGTAAAAAAAAACAATGCAATCACAAAGGAAGCTAGATATAGTTCTTAGAAAACTATCGTTCTCGCAGCGAAAACTCACAGAATAAAACACAATTCGGTCTCGGAAACTTCAATCGTTTCACGAAGATGCCACAGAGTATTGAAGGAATTTAGACTAAAAGTTTGGCAAAATAGCCGATGGAGCGCGACGGAAGCGCTTTGATAGTTCGGTTGTGACGTTTGCCGTCGCGCCGACCGGGGCTGCACTATGTGGCGTCTCCGGTACATTTCGGTAAATTACAACTCCCCAAGCCGCGCCACCGTCGCGCTGCGTCGGCTATGTGGCGAATCCTTAAGACTTCTCTAAACGGAGTATTGCTAACAGAAGTAACCTCAGTTACGGACTACGTGTGGGTGATACCAGGCAAAGGGAGTATAATCCCTACGCCAGTGTTCATTTTTTTGGAAATGTGTTCAAAAGCTGTTAATGGGTGCGTACTCGGGCGTATGCGTACTAGGTACAATTTATCTTCCCTGTATACACATATTATATATATTATTCCTACATATTATGGGTAGTCACGCAATGGGCGCCTGCAGATGGACATCGACGTCGGTGCAGGCCTAGGAAACGTTGGCGCTATGGATACTTTTTATAAAGATTGGCCAGAGATGGCCAATCACAGATCCACGTGGAAGATTATGGGGAGACCTTTTCCCAGGAGTGGGACAAAAAAGGTTAACAAAAAAATGGGTAGATCAATTTTATCCTTTTTTCGCGCGCGCAACGCTCTATCTAGACTAAAAATTTATTTAAGGTATGGACACAGTGAGGTTACTTTATCGTAGAGGAAAAATACTAGCGCATGCGCCGTAATCCTAATCAACTTGGTCCACAGTCTGAAACAGGGTACATATTCAGTAGGAGGCTGAAATTCAATGAGCTACGCCGTTTTCTCTCGCAACTGGCGTGACGAAAACTTTACGTTACCTTTGAGTAGTTACCTATCGCACGTGTTAAAACGAGGACTTGATTTCAGAAGTTTTGGAGTGATTTGACAAAGTGTTGTAGGTACTTTAAGAAAAATGAATGTGTTGAAATTGGTTGTAACAGCGATATTATTTAACACGGTTTATGCTAAAGGTAAGTTAAAAAAATAATTTATTTATAGATCATGAAATAAAACTATTTTTTTCGGATTTCATCGCGGTTTATTTTGATTTTTAAGTTCCCGACGTTTCGAGTGCTTTGCAGCACCCATGGTCACGGGAAGGACTGAGGTGTTAGACGTCTAAAAGGCATAGTTGTTCGGGGGTACCCTCAAACTTCTTAATTATTTTTGTTTTTGTTGGTCCGATCTACGCAGAATGAGCTCACGATGTCTTGAGGTCTTGCAGTGTTATGCTTGGTTTTAGATTTGATTATATTAATTACTGGATCCCAAGACGATGGAAGCACCCAGCCATCTTCTCTATTGAAATTAGGATGTTTTTTAATTTCAATAGCCTCGCGAACCATCCTTGGTAGGAATCGGTGTTCTTTCACGAGGATTTGTGGTCTATCAAATCTGATGTTATGGCGGGTGCGGTCAAGGACATGTTCACAGACTGCAGACTTCTTTGAGCGACGGTGTTTTAGGTCAGCTATGTGTTCTTTAACCCGAGTTTTTACTGGTATTTTTGTTTGTCCTATGTAAGAGAGACCACATTCACAATCAAGCTTGTATACTCCTGCATCTTGAAGAGAACCGCGATAAAATCCGAAAAAAATAGTTTTATTTCATGTGTAGTATTCGCGTAAATCTAAGAACTCAGTATATTTATATCTCGCTATTCATTGATTTATTTTGTTACTAAATAAGGTAACGTACCTAATAGAAATGCGAATGGCGATGGGGGCCGCCACCCATCACGCCGGGCCCGAACTGGCGAGTCGTGGGGTGCAGAGTGCCGAAAGAACCTGTTGAAACTCTGTACTCTCTGCCTACCCCGCAAGGGATCTGGCGTGAGGTTATAGATAGAAATGACTTTCTGAACGGGTGGTAGAGTCTTAAGTAATCGATATTTTTTTCCTTTTGACTATTCATAAGTGCCTTTTGATCTACATGAATAAAAAAAATTGATTTTGATTTTGAATAATAAATTTCCTAGCGATGTGAAAATCTTAGCCGATTATAACATAAACGAATCCGTACTACGTATAAAAATAATATAATTATTATAGAATACAATTTGATCATTCACGCGGTCCTGAGTTCAAATCCTAGGTCGGACATTTGTAGTTTTCCAACGAAAAAATCCCTGTATCAGTCCGGAGTCTGGAATCGTGGCCGGTGTGTGGCAGTAGGTTCGCCCCCTATTACATGGGACCTAACATCGTCGGCGAAAAGTGGATGTACACAGTACGTCTCTGCCACCCCCACTTGGGGTATAAAGGCGTGACGGTGTGTGTAGAATACAATTTGCTTTGTAAACATAGGTAGGGTGCAATCAACTTGAATAACCTCAAATTGACAAACTTTTTACAATTCAAATTGGTTATGGTGTTTTTCTCTAAATAGTCCTATTTAATGTTAACACTAAATTTAAAGTTACATAAGTTCATAAAGTCATTTTCCACAATAGTTTTACAATTTTAAAAAACCTACAAGTTCTCATAACATTATATGTCGGTTCGTAGCTCGCTACGGCGTAGCAATCGTAGCAATGACGTCATTGATACAAAAAGAAATTACCAGTAACAGTGCTGAAAATACTTCTGAACTAAAGTTACCCATTAACTGCTTTAACCACATCATATACCACTCTCAAACTGCCTTTCTTGAGTTGTGCCTCTCTTACTGTTTTTGGAAGACTGATTAAAGCTCGGTTAGAAGGTGGGTGCTATTTTTTTTACATTTCACTGGGACTGCCTTATTAGTCTAGTTATGTTCAAATCCTGAGTTGGTCAAAGCGTAGATATTAAAAATTTCAACACATGTCCGGAGTCTGGAATTGAGCCCGGATTTGTACCAAACATCATTGGTTAAAATAGGTGTGCACAGTACTCTGCCACTCCCGCTTGAAGAATATAGCAATGACTTAGTTTTCCTATAATAAATAAAATAAAAATGACCATTATTTTGGTTATTTCTAAGTATCCGTAAGTAGTGCAACTATACAATTAATTTAAGCCTGTAATTGAGCTTTACCAATACCTGTGCTATGTTAAAATAATTTAGCGCAGTGGTCAAGAGCTTAAGCCGCTCCGCCTAATGTGTGTAATAGTCGCGGGTTCGATTCCCGCACGGGACAAATCTTTGTGTGACCCAAAATTATATCCGGTCCGGGTTATAGTGAAATTTTGGGTGTACAAAGCACACCCTCACTAAAATGCGGGTTCACACAATACACCTCGGTCACCCTCGCGTATATACTATAGACACGGCCCAGCTGTTTATAATAATTACTGTAGAGTGTGTGCCATGTTTAACTACTTACTCCGTAAGGTATAAACCTAGTAATATGAATGTTTTGGAATGAATTTCATATTTCGCACATAGAGGGGGTATTCAAAAATTTAAAGGCGCTACTTTCAGCGTATAGCCTAGTTGATTCCGACATTAAACATTCCCGTTAGTGCATTATTCAAGACTTACTGCGGGGAAACTACATTGAATTTACCTCCGTATAATATGTTTTATGTGGTTAAAACCACTTAGCGCTTGAATTGCTTGAAACGTCATTGGAACTGTACAACTGCTATTTACCGCTTCACTACGATTTTTTTTCCTATAGTTAATAATTTAATAATATCAGCTTATATTGTCCCACAGAGATGGGCAAAACGTAATCAGATTAATGATTACAATTGCATTATGAAAAATTCAATCCGTAACACTATACTGCGTTCCAGAACTGGCATTTTAGACGTGGGCTACAAGACTCCCAAGCTCAAGTGGGGATGGGCGGGTCATTTGAGCAGAATGAGCCCAGATAGGTGGGCAAAAATCACTACCGAATGGCGACCAGATGGACACCGACGCCGGAGAAGACCTAGAAAAAGATGGCGCGACGACCTTGACGCCTATGAGAGGAGATGGTCTGATATGTCCAAGGATCGGGTTAAGTGGAGAATCATGGGAGAGACCTTTGCCCAGCAGTAGGACGAAATAGGTTAATAAAAAAAAATATTCAATCATGATTCAAGATTAAAAGTGTATCGTAAACGTTGAAGATTACAAAATGTATTTGTAATCGGTAATCATTAATACACCATCACACCGATATTCCTCAATCGGGGGTGGTTAATCATTATTCTGATTACATTTAGCCCATCTTTGCTATCCCACTACCGGGCAGAGGACTTCTCTTATCAATGGAGGTGAGAGAGATTAGGTCATACTCCGCCACGGGGACACAGTGCGGATTGATGGAAGCACCGACCCACCTGGATACCTGCTGTTGGAACTTATCAAGCCTATAAGGCTTCCAACTTGGTTTAAAGACTACCACATTACGTGGTAACTGGCACCAACGGGTTAACGCGCCTTCCGAAGCACGAAGACGCTCGAATATGAAAACCAACTGTTAGGTATACCTAACTAACATATATGTTAACGATGGTATTGGGAGTCAGTACAGTCACGTGCGGCAGCTATAATATATATAAAGATATATTACATCCCGGGAAGTATATGTTTATATTGTCTTAAGGTATCGCAGCAGGTTATGTAAATAATGTGCCTACTCGTATATACAAATTTCCTGTGCTTTTCCTTTTACCACTACAATCACAAAAGATACGAAATATATCAAGATGTCTTTTAGGTATACATTTATATTATATTTTATACCCGCATCTTTCCTTATGATACAAAATGTAGAAATATATAATATTGTTGCTATGTATGTGTAGGGACTTGTGACAAGATGTGCTTATATATATCATCCCATAATATAGATGCTTTTTCAATTTTTACATATATTGTAGGTGGTCCGTGTCTGACAGGCTAAAGCATAGTACACACTCGGAGTGAGGGTAATAAGGACTAACGTAATTATAGAGATAAAAGTGCATTGCCAAAGGATGCAAAAAGTGAACAAAACGAAGGTTATCTAACGTAATTTTAGTTATAAGTGGGCGTTTAGAACATATGTAGATATTGTTCCAATCGTCTCTAGATTCCCTTTCGGGGATATAGTCGTATTCACATGTGTGACTCTGAAACTCTGAAATGTATGTATGTACATAGCAAGAAAAAATATACTTATTTATTATTCAACAACTACTAATTTCTATTCTATTTACCTAACGTTTAGTGGTTTATAATGTTGATATTAGTTTTATCGTGGGCGGAGTGCCCACGATTTTCAACATTACCCTGTGAAGTTCACCATAGTTTTGCACGGTAAGTTTCACTAAAACCATCAATTACTTTCCCGCACCAGCAGTAACTATTTAAAGTTAATAGTTTGAAACATGCAATCAAGAAAGTTTGCTGACCTATTTTTAGAAAGATGTGAATGAAGTATTTCGAAATTGTGACCGTTATGGTAAAGGTAGAGACAGATTGGTTCAACGTGTGCAACGCATTTTGACATCTGGATGATAGGTGAATGATAAATCTTTAAGGCCCACTTGCAAGAAGCAGGATCAGCGTTGACTAACTTGAGGTTGTAACGTTAAATTGACTTCAACTTAACGTTATAGTTATTTATTTATTCTTCATGCACTTTTATGTACATGCCTGAGGCATTTTCTGCCAGTCTACCTTAGGGTGGTGTAGAGACAAGTGTGGCAGGTGCGAAATTACACGAGTTGGAGAGGGTAAGGAAAAAAAAAATTAATAGCAACTAATTAACTGTATATAATACTTAATATATAAAATTATATATAACGATAATATACATATATACATATTTATATATATATACCACAAATATATACATATATAAACTGAGAACTGTGCGACATAACAACGTAAAGCAACTAACATTGAGGGGGATTCAACCTTTTGTGTAGATAGTCCTGCAGACTTTTTTTAAAAGTGGGACGATTAGTGGCCATCCTGAGTTCCAGAGGCAAAGCATTCAAGTTACAAGCTTAAGTAAGTCAGTAGCTAGCACTAACTCTGGTTGTGCAAGTGGGCCTAAATGTGTAATGAAGCGTCAATCAAAATAGCAGAAGACGTAACCTAAGCTCCTCATCTCAACTGAATGAAAGGAAAGTTTCCTACAGTACGACTGTTTGTGCCACGCAATTGTGTTACGGAAGATTAACGGAGTCGAGCTATAGAAACAAACCACTCATGCATTGACAGTCATGAGTGCTATAGGAATAGTACGAAAAATCAAATACTTTGACATACATTTTTAACCGTACATACTCAACGTCTATTTACTGTCTGACAAGGATCTTTTGACCCGCGACCAAAATTGGGACTACCGCTGTCATCAAGTTAAATGACACTTTACATGCCGTTTGCTATAAAATTTACACAAGTTCGTTTTTTAATTAGTAGAAATATCTTAAACACCTTCACGCCTACATTTCCCAAGCACGGGTGGCAGAGGTGTACTGAGTATACCCACGTATCGCTGGCGATGTTAGACCCATGCAATAGGGGGCGAGCCTATTGCCATATGTCGGGTACAATTCCAGACTCCGGACTCGTACTGAGAATTTTTCGTGAGAAAAACTACATTTGTCCGACCTAGGATTATCGGATATCTTTATATATATATATATTACTTTTTGTCTTGGTTGGTGCGACTTGAATAAATTCGTTGAGCAAGCGCGTCAACTCTCTAGAGTTAGTTATCCATAAGCCAAAAGATTCTTGTCGCCCTTTATGTGATCGATGTGTCCAGATATCATCCAAAACAAAAACAATGTAGAAGAAGCACACCTCCGACATAACCTTACTTCGCCGACCTTAACGATTACGCCAACAACGTTGACAGGTATAAAACATCCATAAACCCAAACCCCTAATCTCAACTCACTAACTTTCATAAGGAACACTGACTTTCATAAGTGTCCGAGATCCAACTCATATACCTATAATCATCCGCTGGAAAACTAATCGAAACCAAAATACGGCACGTTTTCGCTTTTGGACTTGGTTGAGCTGTGAATGAGAATCATCTATTATCCAGATGTCAAAATCTGTTGCATACGTTGTGTGCGTAGTGCAATGAATACAGACAATCATCCAAAACATATCTATATTAATATTTTAAAGAGGAAGGATTGGATTATTTTTCATGGATAATCTCTGAAACTACTGAATGGATTTAAATATTTTTTTCACCATTAGAAAGCTACATTATCAAGAAGTAACGGTATATAGGCGCTGTTGTCGAACAAGTGCGCCGCGGATAAAATATTTAAATAAATTATTTATTAAATGAAAAACTTTAATCTAGTAGATAGAGACGAATCATCGTCAGTTTCTATGTAATGGGACTTTTGGAATATGCAATTTGCATACATCTATCTATCTATCTATATCATCACGCCAGATCCCTTACGGGGTAGGCAGAGAGTACAGAGTTCCAACAGGTTCTTTCCTTACATACCTCTCTGGCTTCCTCTACTCTCATAGTTCGTCTCATACACGCTCTCCGCTTACGGAGACTCCTGACTTGTTCTTCAGATAACACCCGGTCTATTTGGTCATGGTAAGATAGTCTAGGTCTTCCCCGGCACCTACATCCTTCCACTTTCGCATTCTATTTCAGTTTTGTCATTGTTTCTTCGGACATTCTTTCTATATGCCCGAACCAACGGAGCATATCCATTCTCATCTTTACACCGATCTTTTATACCTATTCGCTTTCTTACTACGCTGTTGCGAATACGGTTGGTCAGCTTCACTCCGCACATCTTCCGCAGAGCTCGCATTTCCACCACATTTATCCTACTTTCATTCTCCTTCTTACATACCCAGCTCTCGCTGCCATATAACAGCGTTGGGGCAAACACTCCATTATGTATGGCCAGCTGCGCCTTTTGGCTTAAGTGCCGGCTCCAAGGTAACTTTCCCATCGCGCCATTCACTCTGTTCCCTGCACTCACTCTTCTCTCCATGTCAGCGGTGTATTTCCCATCCTTACTGAATGCGCATCCAAGATATACAAACTCATTCACTTACGCACATCGTTACCAACCACAATCCTTGCATTCCATATAATTGTAAAACTAAACCGATAAGATATAACCTGATCATGTATCGTGTATAATAATCTATATTAAATACTTACCCCTTCACTATATAAAATCGGATTTCATTATAACTTACTCTTTAGTGACGACGACCAACCGAGCGTCCTTGTATTTTGTAAGTGTATACCTAAGTACTCAGATAAATTTTATTCTAAAAATTCGAATTCAATAGAGAGGCTTAAACTTGCTTACCAATCGAACCTTCGCCATTTCAATAATACTTATCATTTAAATATTTCAATAAAAGATCAAATCAAACTACCTATCTCGTTCCAATCTGTAATTTTAACTAAGGGTCCTCCATTTCTCCGTGCAGTCACTCGAGTCCTGAGCATTCGAGAATTTCTCTCCAAACGTACAATCTTCAGTTGTACAATATAGATTGTACAACTGAAGATTTTAATTGAATTTTTCGTCTCAAACATCTGTTGATTTATTATACACATTTTATTATGCATGGAATTTATATTATGAAATTTCGGGTGACATTAATTATCCAGCATTAAATATTTTCTTTTTAATTCTTTGTGGGGCAATGGACGTCTTTTGGTTGGTGATGATGATGATAAAATATTTGGCTAACCAGTGAAACTTTGTAGAATGTTCGACCTGAAATTGCGTATATCCGTTGCTATATCCAAAATTAAATTCTGAATAGCAAAAGAAAACTTGACAATAAATCTTTCATGTCTGATAGAAAGAACAGAAATCAATCAAGCTATTTTGCTTATCTATTTAAGCAAGAAATATAGTGAGATCAAAACGACTACTAGTAAATTACTACTCAGTAGTAAACATACTATAGCTAGTATATTGTGTGCTCAGTTTAAGAGCTTTGATACTAGCACCCATAAAATGTTTTCTGGGAATATGACTGAATATAGTATTTGTGTGTGTGAATTTTCATGTTTGTAAACGCACCCACAACACAGGATTTAACCCTAGTGTGGGGCAATTTAAAAAAAAGAAAAAAAAAATAATAATAATATAAGCGGAATGAAATTTTAACCACCTAAGAATATAAACTGCCTACTAAAAACCTTGCTAAGTATCAATTTATTAGAAGATGTTGGTGCTTTAAATGTTAATGTTGTAGACGACTCTCGACGAGCTTTTCGATAATAACATTCAATATAAGGAAAAAAGAAATTTGTTTGGAATATCGTTTTATTTTCATGCGTTATATGAACTATAAGCGGCTTATGGCATCACGTAAAATACGACATCACGTAATTTTAGTCTCGAATATCGGCGGTGAAACAATTTAATAGGTACTATCCATTCTTACATCGTCTATGGTATATTTAAACGTCTTTGAATAATAAAGAATGTTTAAAAACATATTTGTTTGCAAAAACCGCTGCACGTATTTTGACTAACTTTCACATTCGGATAAGTGATCTTACTTAAAAAGTGAAATATGTTTGATTCGAATCAGTTAGGCAGAATCCGAGATACAGTTGCACAATAGCTTTCCAATACAGCTTGTGATTTGCTTTGACCAGTAATGAAAACTGGTGACATTGTGTAGTTTCGGGATTGTATTCTCAATCCAACGCAGGCGGAACCACGGATAAAGACTAATAACGATATAATCATTATGTTTAAAGGAGACCTTTTGTTAGAGAAACCTTGAATTCCCGGTCTGGGGGGCGAGACCCATAATGCCATTCTTTCATCTTTATCGTGGCAAAATAATTGAATACTAGTAGTCGCCCATAGGTCGATTTTAGACCTACTCTTTCATCGTTTGCTGGTTATGTTTGACATTCAGTAAGACTATAGACAAATAATATTAAAGACAAACATCAATTTGACGTGTATTGTGTCAAATACATGGTAGTGTGTGTAATGTTTTTTCATTGATTTATTGTATGTTTTATGCATAATTTAAAAAAAATATTATCATTCTGCACTCCTTCTCTATATAAACTATAGGTGTGGGAAATTTCATACTCCTCCGTCCGCGCAATTTTCGTAAAAATGTGTACAAAGTTTTTGCTTCACGTATTAAAGTATAGATTATAGCTTACTTAAATTGCGTATTTTTATTTATTGGAGTACTTAAACTTACTGACTTCAGTACAAGACGTGTATTAATTACTGTTGAACTTAACTAAGTACGGATCAATTAAATCGTTTAGTTTACTAAAGAATTCCTAGACTATTTTAGACACTAATCATTAATTTACTCAGCCAATTGATATGCTTTAAAATTGATTACAGCTGTTTAAGAAATTCCAATTACAGTATTGAAATCTAATATCGCTTAGTTTGGTAAAATGGAGCGGCAAATGCGACTCTACGATAGTAATTAAGTGTAAGTTAAGCTATGTTTAGTAATAAACGAGAATACGTGGTGTAATCAATTATTTATACAAATGCGGACTAAAATACAGGAACGTACCGTATACTTAAACCAATCTTTAGGTAAGCTTTAAGCTTCGTTTAAGTTTCGTTGTGCTTTTTTTAAATCCCAAAACACGGTTAAGTTTCGTTTTGTTGTTGTTAAAGCATAAACCACGGTTTAAGTTTCGTTTTCTCGTCGTTAAAGCCTAAAACATGGTTTAAGTATTGTTTTGTAGTTGTTTTTTTGTTGTTTAGAAATGCGTTATGAAGTCGGATAAAAAGAAGATTTAGGGAAAGATAGCCTATGCTCACCAATAGGAAAAATGAGGTACAGCAGATTATTAAAGGAAATATGAAACTACGTAGTTCACAAAGCAGTTGGAAAATTAAGATTTTTGTATGTTTGTCACTATTAAGTGATTGCACTTTTAAATGGCTAAACAGATAAAAAAAAAGAATAAAAAAACTACTCTTTGGAATTTATCTCAGTTATTTCGATTGCAGTTCGATCTTTTAACTCTCGGCGGTGGCGGAGGTGTACTGTGTTCACCGACATTGCCGACGATGTTAAGTCCCAATGTGAAAGGGGACGAGCTTACTATGATTATACCGGACACAGACTCAGATTTCTGACCGTTATTAGATATTTTACGACGGAAACACGAGAATTTATCCGACCCGACTCCAGGACCTCTTGATCACCAGTCGCTCCATACATCACTACCCCAACGAGGTTTGTAAGGGTAGCTTAAAGATTTAAAAATATTGTAGACTATCTCTGATATTTCTGATGTTTTTCAGATGACCCAAAGTTTTTGGGTACGGAGTCTAACGTGACCGTGGTGTTTGGCAGAGACGCTGTACTCGTTTGTAAAGTGGAAAACTTGCAGAATTATAAGGTAAATAATCTTAAATTACATAAATTTACCTCATATTATGACGAGTGCCTGTTGCTTTTAGTTCTGTTCCGATTTACCGGGAACACCTTGAGAGTTTTCAAAGACGAGTATAAAGCAGACATTTTTAAAAGTGGTTAAAAAATAAGGATAATATCAGTCCGATAAAAAAATGCGCCGTTGGTCTAGCGGCAAAGCGCATTGCTTGGTGATCACGCAGTCCTGGGTTCAAATCCTAGGTCGGACAAATGAAGTTTTTCTAACGAAAATCTTCCCAGTATGAGTCCGGAGTCTGGCAATAGGCTCGCCTCTTATTACATGGGACCTGACATCATCGGCGAAAAGTGAGTGTACTCAGTACACCCCGCCACCATCGCTTGGGTAATATCGGCGCGACGGTGTGTATTTTTATTTTATTTATAAAAAGATATGATATCTTGATTAGTCATATTGGGACTGAAAAATCTATGAAATAAGTATTTTTAACGTTTATTTAAATGAACGTCTAAAACGATTTAACTAAATGTCTTAATTTGTTCTACACTACTTACTTTTGCGTTCCTATACTATTTTTGACACATTTGTTTTGAGAATTGTAATATGTTAAATGTTATGTATTCATGTTATAGTAGCGTTTATAATATCAGCGAACTGTTTGTGCGATAATTCTTTGATTGTTTGGCACCGAGATTCAACACACGCGGTGCACCACTCATCAGCCCATGAAGTCGCTTGGCTATGTCGTCTGGATCGCCTGCCAAATACAGCCTTTTTAATTTAATGATATACTATAATATATTATAGTATCTCTGCTGATAATGTTTTCATATGTTTTATCGCCGATATTTGATGTCGGTCATTAATTTAAGCTATATACGATACAATTAGAATACAGAACACATACAATAAAGCTAATTCTATAATGGAGTATTGTACTGGTCACTTCTGTACTAATTGGGAAAACTTGCTCATGAAACTAAATGTATATATAAAAAAACATATAAACATGTAGATAAAACAAACAACATAGTTAGCCGTTCACTTGATGGGCAAGACTTACCAAAAAAAGTCACTGAACAGTGACGATCGGTAAAATATCTTATAAAAAGCGTGTTAAAAATTGAGGCTTCACACTTGAAATCACTCTTGTGTCGTGACTGTGTTTACAAACATAAAGGTCATCAATACACAGACCCCTCGACTCAAGTGTTTGGATCACGCAAAGGGTATGTCCAATACGGAAATCGAACCCGTCTTCTGGATCCAATAAATGAATGGCAGACGCTTTGGCCACTACACCAAGCCATCATCAACTCCTCCCTTTTTATTTCTCGTTTGTTTGCTGTGTGCCAACAGCTTTTATATCGCTATTCTCAAACACTACCTGGGCAACTAAATAACTGCCTCCAAGTTTTCCAATCCAATTTTCTTAGTTAATCTTTGGTAAATCGTCTAAGATTCTTAGAAAATTTACCATGCGCACGAATGCCGTCAATTTGTCGAACATACTCCCCCAATACCGACCATTACTTAATAATGAATCGAATCACCCACCTTTGATGTTCACTTTCACATATTACACCTTAGAGACTCGCAGTCCTTATTCGCCACCAATTACACTCGTGACGAGGTGCGTTACGATAACTTCGTGGAATGATTATTTAATGTTACTAAATTAGGGTTACTTAACACTAAAACTTCGACGTTAAAGGGCGCTAGTAATCGTGCTGTCACGCTTATCTTTATTTAGTAAAGGATATTGTCGAAAATCGCCCCAGAACCAACAAACATTTGATCCGTGTCATCATTATTTATCTATTTTATTAAAATAATGGCAAATATCCGTATCTAACGGACAATTTGCAATCTAAAACGAATATTTCAAAGTATTGTAAGTACTTATATCGAAGTCGCTGACATTTTTACTGAATGTGAACACACACAATATAACCTCATACGTATTAATGGCTACTGAATTATAACCTCAAAATCTATTACTTTTTGTGCAATATTGCAATTCCCCTGCTTGTAAGTTTAATAATAAATGCCTTAAGGGAATTTATTGGTGATTTGAAATCATACAAGTATTTTTTCATTGCTGTTGGTTCTGGGGCAAATCATGTATGGGCGCAGAACAATGTCCTTTGTGTTACAAGGACTGCATAGCGCTAGCATCAATCTTTTCGTGCTAAGCTCTCAGAATACCATTACACGATCATTTCACGAAGATATCGTAACGCACCCAGGGAATAAGGGCCCAGTTTGGTTTGCTTCCCTATTAGTTAGGTTAATAGTCTCCATTATTCATTTCCCGTTGAAATGCGTTTCCATTCACTAAGCAACGCCTACCCATAGAAAAGGTTTCGCACTGTGTGCACGGGACCCCGTAAATATTAGGCGAAATGTCGGCACCGCATTTGTCCTTCGCAAGAGCAATTATGAAGGTAAAGTTACACCATTTAGGACAACAGACTGTTGTGAAATATGTCACCGTTCTAGCGTTCATTATGAGAAATAACTTGCGGGTTTCTGTGTAATTTTTCATTAGTTTAATGAACGTTTGTTTAGGTGATACGAAGCAGCTTCCATAGGAAAGTACAAATTAAGTGTAACTAGGATTAAATAGAAATACTATCTTGCTGAATACCTACCTAGTCAGTTTGAAACATTAATTTTGTGTAAACAATAAAGAAAGGTACTCAAATGTTTAATGTCCAATCTTGAATATCTCAATTTGAATTCACGCTTTAATTCAACAGGATACATTAAAGCTTATTAATCACATATTTTACAAATAAAAAAAATGAAAATACGGTGTTACTAAATATACTTACATCACAAAAAGGGGAGATTGTATTATTTTCTGTAAAAGCTGTACACTCCTGTAATGACAGTTCACACTGTCCTAAACTGTTACAATATTTATACTGTGATGTCTGTGATTCTGTCGATGGTGTGTCTTTATCCTAAATAAATAAAGGGGAGAAATAATTACGCTCAAATAATTTAAATTTTTGATTCCTTTAAAATATTAGGGATGTCAGAAAACTACTGGATAAATAAAACATTAGAATTAAATTGCAATGAGAGTCGAGGAAGCCAGAGAGGTATGTAAGGAAAGAACCTGTTGGAACTCTGTACTCTCTGCCTACCCCGCAAGGGATCTGGCGTGAGGTTATAGATAGATAGATAGAATTAAATTGCAATGGATGTACCTACTTATGAAGCTCCGCCTCATAAGAAAGCTCAAGATCACCCAAACGATGATAGAGAGAGCTATCCTCGGAGTCACCCTGCGAGATGGAATCCGAATCAAGGAGATCCGCAGGAGGACCAAAGTCACTGGCATAGCACTCAGAATTGCTAAATTTACGTGGCAGTGGGTGGGGCACGTCGCTCGTAGAGCCGATGGCTGTTGGTTCAGAAAGGTTCTCGAGTGGCGACCAACTACCGGAAGACGAGGAGGGGGCAGGCCCCCTACAAGATGGACCGACCTGGTGAAGGTCGCGGGTAGAAGTTGGATGCATACAGCACAAAGCCGGCGGTTGTGGCAGTCTTTAGGGGAGTTCTTTGCCCTACAGTGGACGTCTTTTGACTAAAGATAATATGTACCTACTTACTATGAGTTTTACAATCTACAAGTCATATTCACCTTCTTAAGTCACAAAATTACCTTAAAATATTAAAGGTAGGTATCAGCAGCTGTTAAGTGTTTTCTTACGACTTCAATGAATAATTCAAATCTAATTTGCACTGCATGTACCTATTCCATCATGCAAATTTGAAGTTTTTATTGAATATTTATGTATTTTCAATTTCAATTGGCAATATATTTAAGGTAATCAGTTTTTGTTCTTAATAACGACATGCTCTTTTATATTTAATGTATTTTGTATATTTGGTTATAAAATTGGAAAAGGGTTGTATTTATACGTACGTATAATATATTCATAAAACATAATTGGGCAATGGGCATATTATGTCGATACCTTTAAACATAAAACAATGTTTACAAGAAGAAAGAAAAAAACGCTTCTGACGGGACCATCATATAAAATATAGAAATAGGTACCTTATTTACACACACCGTCACGCCTATATTCCCCAAACGGGGGTGACAGAGGTATACTGAGTACACCCACGTTTCGCCGATGATGTTAGTTCCCATGTAATAGGGGACGAGCCTATTGCCATATACCGGGCACAATTCCAGACTCTGGACTCATACTGGGAATTTTTCGTTAGAAAAACTACATTTGTTAAACCTAGGATTTGAACCCAGGACCTCGTAATCACAAAGCGATGTGCTTTGCCACCAGATCAACGAGGCAGTCACCTCGACGTCAACGAGGCAGGTACCTTATTTATTTATCAATTTTACTGATATCAATCAATCAACCTATCGCAGTCCACTGCTGGGCATAGGCCTCTCCTAACACGCGCCACTGCTCACGGTCCTCCGCCTTCCGCATCCAGTCTGTCCCAGCGACATTTTGGAGGTCGTCGGTCCATCTAGCTGGGGGCCGTCCTACCTTACCAAGTCGCGGTATCCACTCTAAGACACGCATGCTCCATCGGCCGTCGGTCCTTCTGCAGATGTGACCAGCCCATTGCCACTTTAGCTTACTGAGTCTGAAAGCCATGTCGGTAACTTTGGTTCTTTGTCGGATTACCTCGTTACGAATTTTATCCTTCAAAGAGACGCCGAGCATAGCTCGCGACTTTGAATTTGTGGACTAGTCCCACTGTGAGTGGCCACGTCTCCACTCTCGGCCCCGAAGTCATAAGCCGGATTTTACTGATAAGATTGTAATAAACATAAACTAATAGATTTGCACTTACATAATGTTAAAATATTTAAATTTGAATAAAATAGTACGGTATGTTACAGGAAACAGGAGTAAAGAGAGGTTAACCAAGGGTTAAACTTGTCTAGGTTTTTTTTTTCAATTATCCCTCTTCTGGGGAAGGCAAAGGTATCTAGCCGATACAGCCTAGCCATTAGTAGTATTCTTTATAGTTACGATGAATTGATGAGAACGATGATAATGAAACTGATGATTACCCCACCCTGGATGGTAAAGCGATGGATACTTTACATACCAATTGCGACGGCCGTTTTGGGGAAAAATCGAAAAGGCACGTTTTATCACTTTGTTACAATTACGTTCACTTTTGCACATATAAAAACAGATAATGGTTAATATTCCACCAACAATACACATTATTAGTCGAAATAACACAAGTTTTGGAAATTAAAACAAATTGACAACATCGCTCTTCGACTTCCCGCCAAAAAAACCCTCTTTTCTAGTTTTATTTCAACGTCCCCTAATGTCAAATCATAACTTTTTAAATGCACTAAGGTTAAGGCCGGTGTTCCTGCGGGCAAAGTCTAGTATTGTATTAAAATTACATTTGAGAGTATAACAAGCCTTTTACTGATATAAGTTCGTTTTATTACGGTTTTATCGTTACTGTAGTTAATGCGCAGACTGAACATTACAATCCTTTTGAGATCACGTTTTTCTTTTTAAATATTACCATATTATTTATATGACCTAAAATATTGTATTTTGTTCTGAAGGATATATGAAATATTTTCTTTTGGAAATAAGAATCGGACCGGAAGTCATGTATTTATTTTAATCCATTTATTATTTAGCCCTACAAAAACGACCGATTAGTATTTAACGTTATTCACGTATGAAAGCCCACAATACGCAAGGATCAAAATACCCGAACAAAGGCACTTGTTCAGCGAAAATTGCTTCCTTTGCGTTGAGCACCAGCATGTTTTATGGCTGTGGAGCAATTCATATTTTGCAGACTCTGGGACCTCGCCGCAGCCCGCTGCGGCGTGAAAATGTGATAAGTGTTTCGCCATTACTCGTATTTTAACTGTTCCCTTTCTTTATATTCGTAAATGCGCGTAAACCTTGCTGAGTTCTTATGGGAGGCGTAGTATATATATATGAATTTAACTACCAACTCAAAAGTTGTCGATTAGTATAACATAATCTTATATATCATGTAATTAACTAAAAAAACAGTAATTCTCAATGATATCAATAATGCTTTTGATATACAGGTTGCCTGGTTACGTGTGGACACCCAAACAATCCTCACGATAGGACCCCACGTGATCACGAAGAACCACCGCGTAGGGGTCTCCAGGACTGACCAGTCATGGTCGCTGACCCTCCGGGACGCCCGGCCCTCAGACGGCGGCAGGTACATGTGCCAGATCAACACGGAGCCTATGATCACACAGACCCACCATTTATATGTTTTCGGTAAGTTTTCCAACTTAATTTAATATAGAAAATAATAAAAGTACGGCCAGCCAAAAGTGATAAAAAGTTCCTAAGTGTTTCTATTCATACACGTAAGAAAAAAAAAGATAGTCCCTCGTTTTGTTTCTCAGTCCATGACGCCATTTATTCCAATTCCCAATAACCGTGCGGCCGTCATACGGCCATTTTTATTATCAGTATGTTATTTATTAGTCTTCCCTACTACTTAAGTATTTAATTGGGAGATATTCTCGCAATTTTGGAGAAACGCTAATCTTATCAAATACTTGGGCAAATCTTGAATAAGTATATATCTTATATAAATATGGAAGTAGTGACAGTATCAGACATTAAACAGACAGACGCATCTGATAAAACAAAAGAATAAATGACATTATTTAATCATTGAAACTTACCTGGGATCTTAAGATCTGTGCAAAACTGCATAAAAGAAATATTATGTTTTGTTGAGTTTTGATACTGCGACATATGGCCTTACCTTAATGAGGAAACAGAGCGAAAACAATAGCAATGGGCTATTATCATCATTTAGAGGCGACGTTTATATTCCTTGGCGCTATTAATAAACGTAGGTATGCGTGAAACCGACCCCTAAATCCGTTTTCCTCCAACCATAGCATGGACTCAACAGCTCTTTTTACTGCTTATTCAGCTACTCTTTGCCAACTTCAAATAATCTTTCCTTTTGTTAGGTGTAGTTGGGATAGTACCTGTTTGAAATTTATACGTACTGTATGTTCTTGGTCTAGCGTCGTACCTATTTTATGATTCGAATCCTAGTTCGAACAATGTTCTTTCGAACAAAGCGACTTCTGCTAATAAACATGAATGGTCACTTTATTGCCACTGGGAAGTGACGATGAGGGAAGAGTATGAGAGGGCGAGTAACTACTTTACACGACTAAGGCCCACTTGCAACAACCCGGGTAAGCGTTACCTACTGACTAACGCGGGGTTATAACGTTAGGTTAAAGGCAATTTAACGTTATAACCTCGAGTTAGTCAATAGGTAACGCTAACCCTGGTTGTGTAAGTGGGTCTAAGAAGATCACACTTCCCGCGTGGTACAGTCGACATTAAGCCAAATATGAATATTTAATCACCATTGTCACCGGCATGGCTCTCAGAATCCCCAAACATAAGCGGCAGTAGAGACATATTGCTCGTAGAACTAATCGGCGTTCGGGAAGAAAAATTCTCTAGTGGCGACTAGTTCTGGTACTGTAAGACGTGGAGTGGGCAGACTCCCACAAGGTGAACCGATGACCTGGTGAAGGTCGCAGGTACAAGCTGGGCGCGTACGGCTTAAAGCCGAGCAGGACTGGTTCTACAATCGACGTCTTCCTGCGCATGATAGTTCTGACGATGATGATCATTAATATTTCTTGGGAGTAATGAGGCAACCTACGTATGCTGTACATATACACCTATAGATCTCGTTGACCAGTGTTAATCTAATGGCTGGTGTGGCAACATACATGTATTACCTTCTTAGTGCCTCCGGACATCAAGGATTCTGGCAGCAGCGGCGAAGTGATCATCCGGGAGGGAGACAACGTGTCCCTACACTGTGCAGCTTCGGGTACTCCGCCACCCACCATACTGTGGAGGAGAGAGGACTCTGCGCCCATGAGGGTGGGGTTATTGAATGGTGAGAACTCATTTCTTCAACTACGTGAAACATGTTGTCAATTATTTCTTTTATATATATTTCTGCAGATGCTCGTAGATCATAAAAACGGACTTAAGACGTGAAAGCTTTTTAAAAATTTGCTGTTATTGTTATCGTTTAATGCCGGACATTATAAATATTTTTACGTGTTTAGCACCTTTTCTTTTGGCCTTCTATATTATGTAGATGGGTTCAACTTTGCATAATTAAAATATTTCCAAACCTGTGCAGCAGCTGCTAAGTGCGTTCCCATGCAAAGCAATCTCTTTTATCTGCTTTGCGAAAAGAAAATAGGTATTCATACTTAACCGGATAAAATAAAAAGTTCATAATTCCCATTATCCTTATCCGCAGTTCAGATATTCTTAGCTAACATTATGTTAACATTGTGCACGACCGTAACATTGTTCCGGCCGAGACTAAAACTTTTGCACGCAACTTGAAGCGCAATACAACTTAGACATTGCTTCTTATACAATTTCATAGTTTCTTGTTGTAATTTATATCATTCGTGTTAAACAATAGTAAAGAGAATGAAACTGTTCCTCATATTAAATATCTATAACATAGTTTTTGAATTGAAACTAATGCATTACGTATAACAGCATAACAAATGCGTCTACTACCAACTGTATCATCACGCTAGATCCCTTACGGGGTAGGTAGAGAGTACAGAGTCCCAACAGGTTCTTTCCTCACATACCTCTCTGGCTTCCTCCACTTTCATAGTTTGCCTCATACACGCTCGCCGGTTACTGTACGGTACCACAATCACGATCCCTAAAATATGGCTGTTTCATAAAAACAGCACAAAGGTCACAATATAATTAAGCGAATAAACATATTATCGTAACGAGCTTCTTGAGTTGACTTGATATATCATTGAGTAAGTTTTTAAACACTTTCTAAATTAGCTTGATATTACAGTAAGCAAATGGAACGGAGTATGGCTGAACATGACAACAGTTTCCCGAGACATGAATGGAGCATTCTTGTGCATAGCAACCAATGGCGTGCCTCCTTCCGTCAGCAAAAGGATACTTCTCCACGTGCTATGTAAGTCTATGTCAGCTAAATCCGTAACGACAGAGGTCCCAACACGTCAATGCAATCTTTCACTTGGTCCACGGAATATCGAATGAGGATGTTTCCATTCACGAAAGGAATCTAGTTTCAGGTAAAATATGTAGTTTCGGATACGTGTGGATTGCGCATTGGTAAAGGCAAAGTATTCCAGTATTTTACCCAATGGAACACATTATCGTTCAAGACCGTAGTCTATATGGAAATGAGTTAGTATTAGTATTACATTGGCTAGGAATTTCCAATGTCAAGCTATGTTTATTAAGAAGGCGGTGCTGTCAACTAGCCGTTCAAAGTGTCAAACTTCACCGCTTAAGATTGTTTGGAAAAAGGTAACAACAAATCATGATCAGCATTTTGCTTATAACAAAGCTAAATTATTCTTTCATTTACATAAAATAATAAATCATGACCCTTGGCTCTGGAATTATAACAAATTCCAATTATAGGTAAAGCAAAGTTTAACTGCCTTACGCCTGTGAATTCAAATAATCTATTATAATTGATGCAAATTACTCTTCGGCCCTAAAAATGTTGACCTCAATCTGTGGACCGGTTTCAACCGTAACATTTAATTCTAACTAAAATTAAATTGGGTCCACCCAACCACTCCGTGTGCCACGAAACTTCTCTTAATCAAAATCTGGCGATCACTAAAGGATGGCCAAAATAGAAATTAACTTAATTCACTGGTTCACTAATCAAAGCGGTATGCCTATTCTCAACTATGAAAATCTGTTTAGGTATTTCAATCAAATTTTGACGAGTTACGTGAAGTTGGGATTTCTAAACTTTGCTATAAGCTGGCAGTGCGCACTGCGTATACACGCATGGGTCCATTGTTTCTTGTTTCATTACGAAGTCCTTATCTCTGCCTCACGCAACTTAATTGGTGAAATTATGATATTGCTTTGGATAAGTTGTTTTTGATGTATAATTTCATCGTAGGCGTCTTAGTCCTCGTGGAGACGTTGAGTTATGTAATATTAATTAAGTACATTATTAAAACAATTCTGGTTACCTGACAAGGTCTCACCAAATTATTGTCACTTAACTAACAGTTTCAGGTAGCAATGACGGTGCAGTTTCAATTCCCAGTTTCACTATTGGCATATTAAAGGTGGAGACAAGGGAAATAGTCTCACTATAATAATATCACTATATAAGTATATACCCTTCACATCTTAATACATGTTTCTACATATAATCTACACAAAAATACCCATCAAATATAATAATACAGTAAGTGCGTAGAGTTACGTAAATTAATCCGATTCACGTAAGTTTATCGGTGCGTGCGGACCGTAATGACGGGCCACCGACTCACTTCTTGCTACTCATTTCGTTTCGCCGGGCTTATTAGAGGACCTTATAAACCAACTTAACTGCTTAATCAGTAGGTAGTGGAAAGTAGGATGGAATTACTCTACAATTTTGTGATTCCAGGTTTTATTAAACCGTAGTTACGAGAGGAGGAAAAATTAGACTAGTTTCGAAAGGAAATTTGCATACCAACCAAACTACCAGTAGTAAAATTTGACGGGAAAACGTTTTGATTTTTGGAGGAGAGGTGGTGGTGCGTCTAATATTTTTTCAAGCCAATCAACTATCAAGTTCAAAAGGAAAGTTTTAAAGGTCTACAGTCAGCAACATTATATGACCTTACTGGCCAGGGAAACATATAAAACGTGCCATCTATAATGATATTCAATTCGAATCCTATCTAGCGGGTAGAAACCTCTCTCTTTCGCCGTTCCCTCGACCTTTTGCTGTTTCAAACTTTTTACTAATTCCACATAATGAACAATCCATAATCTTCAAAGTACAAAATTTAAAGTAAGTATATCAAAGCTTAAGAGGGCAAGAGGGATGAAACTTTTCCCCTGCAGTGGGTGAAATAAGCTGGAAGTGATTCCTAATCTTTCTTCTTAGGCAAACCATCCGCAAGAATGATGCAGAAGATGTTAGGTGGCTATATAGGAGAGCCTGTACTTCTCCAGTGCAGAATCGAAGCCTATCCAACCCCCGTCGTATACTGGACTCACACAGGAGGGATGAAACTTTACAACGGTGAGTCTGTTTATTTTACAGCAAGTATTATCTTGTGAAATAACTCGCGGCTTTGTTATTTTGTTTTCTGAAATAATATAAGGCTTATAGATCTGATGAGGTGAGGTTATAATAACATTGATTGTTATTATAATAGAAGTAGAGATTGGTTATCGTGGCTATATTTGGGAATCATTTGACCTTCAGTGGACGTCTTTCGGCTAATGATAATAACTATAGTTTCTTCTTCTTCTTTAAATTATGGCTTCACGCTATGTTTAAGTGTATTTTGCCAATGTCCAGTGAGAAACATAATCGTGTTTCCAATTAATTCAACTCCCCGATGAACTTGATCATAATGAAATTGATGAAGTACCCCACCCTGGATAGTAAAGCGTTGGATACTGTACATACCAATAGGGAATATGCGTGTATTTTTTTATATTTTTATGCGATAGATTACATCAATATATAAGTGCAAAAAAATTTAAGCGTCAAAAACAAAATGTAAAGGGGAAAAAAAAATGTTGAAGATAGCAAACAGATGAGAGCATTTTAAACGCCCGCCATTTTGGCGCGCTTGGCGTGACGTCAAAGTCTATAATAACAATCAATTAGTGAACAGCTGTAGAAGTATTTTATTCTGTAATTTATTTTTATTTTGTATTTTGCGACTATTAGACAATGGAACAACACTGTGTTGTGCCTAGGTGTAAAAATACAGTAAGAAATGCACCCGATAGGTGCGGACATTAGGAGAAAGTGGTGTAAAATCAGAAAAAGAGACATGGTATCTCCATCAACTTGTTAATATTGTTGCGAAGATCACTTCACTCGTAAGAATTAACTTAAATAATTTAAACTAAAATTTTGTCTTCGTGTAAATCGACAACAAAAAATAAGAATAAAACTAACTCAATAGCAAACATCTAACAAATATGCGCTTGTTGACATTTGTATTGTAGACTTTGACGTCATATTCGATCTGACCAATAGCGTCGCGTTCCCGTTACTTTGAATTTCCCACTCATTTTTTGTACTTTCAATAATTATTTTCTTAATAAAAAAGTATTGTTATTAAAAAAATATTCGTATAGACATTATTATAATGCGATAAAGTTTGTAAAAAAAAATATTTGACCCTTATTTGAATTACAGGCATATTCCCTATTGCGACGGCCGTTTTGAGGGAAATCGAAAAGGCACGTTTTATCACTTTGGTTCAATTACCTTCACTCATGCACATATGAGAGTACATAATGGTTATTATTTCACCAACATTACACATTATTATTCGAAATATCACTAGTTTTGGAAATTAAAACAAATTGACGACATAACTCAACTATAGTTTATTCCAATCAAACTTCAAAACTTTTTAAAGAAAGCATTACGATTGTTAGATCGAAGGAAGAAGCAGTTGAAGGCGACAGTATTTCCGAAAATATCAAAATGAAAATGCTATTAGCAAGAAATCGACTTTTTTATGTAGATCGAAAAAAGTTTTAAAGTTTGATCGGTATCGACTATAGAGATGAAGTTAATGTTAGTTTTCCATTACCTGCGTTTGATTATAACTCTGACCGTATACGTACTTCCTTTTTTTTCGGTTACTGCATATTGAAAATGTAAAGGAACTACAACGCATACTCGAGACGCAGATATAGAAATGTGAACTTCCTGTCCTTATAAATAATCACACATCAGATATTCTGTGAAGAATCGTAGGTAGGAAATAAGATATCAGGCAAGCAACACTGTCCACATTCTGCTAAGCACGAACAGACTGACATTAGCGTAACGCTTTCGAGTTGATATACCATTCTTTTTACACTGCAAATTTACTAAATAACAATTAACGCGAACATACGCTGTCTCAAGAAAGTTGATAGGTATAAAGTCAAATAGTTCGTGCTCAAGCCGAATTAGGCCTTTGATATCATATAGGTTTTCTAAAACTCTTCGTCATGAACTATTAAGAAGTCAATTTGTACAGGTTCCAAACACCAAATGACTGTGAGGTCTCAAGGTTATAAGCATATGGCTATCCTCAAAGTTTGCAACATGTCGCGGGAAGACATTGGCGCATACTACTGCTACGCGGAAAATTCTATGGGCACCGTCCGGGATGAAACCACGCTCTACAGTAAGTATCCAAACATCTCTATTGCAGGTAAAGAAAACTGACATTTATGTGTATGAGTTAACGCTCCCTATTGAATCACACGAAATGGCAGTTCAAGTAGTATTGTGACAACACATATACATAGTTCCTGATATTACCGCCTACAAACCTACTTAAATACTACCTAAACCTACGAAAAACCTGAAGGAACCGACCCTGACCGTGTGCAATGGCGCGTGTTAGGAGAGGCCTATGTCCAGCAGTGGACTGCGATAGGCTGATTGATTGATGATTGATTGAAGGAACACCTGAAAAATCGAAATTGGTAATTTTGTATGGGAATTACCATTTGGATTATTTTCAATAGATGGCGTTTTTTGTGGAGAGTTAGTTAGAATCAAATCAGTGTAGATACCTTTTTCTTACCTTGAGCATTCAATACATTCGAGGCTTTATGGTTCAATACATTCTAAAAAACAACATACGTTAAATAACATTGTGATAGCCTTTGTGATAAATTTGTTAAACTAACTTTTGTATCGAAGGGATAATTGGGTATTCATTTACGCTAATTAATTTATAAATTCTTGTTGAATAACTTTAGGACTCACGTACTGGAAAATTTGATTAGAATATTTAATGTGTCCGCCAGCGAACGTTCTTCTTCTGATTTTATTCAAGCCATTTTAGTGTAACTGTTCCGATCTTAGTGCATTGATTGAATTACAAGTGTGGGTTACAAAACTCACTCTCTCTATGGAGATACTAGCTCCGTTGGCTGAGTATGAATCTTGGCCGCCGAAACGAGATTTTGCCACTTCTCAGGTTTTTTTACGGTTTTCTTTTGTCATTTTTGTATGAGTAATGTACACAACGCAAGGAACAAGAATCTATGTTGTGAATGACTGAAAGTTTTACGCTATAACAACATCTTATGGCAAAGGAAATTGAACGTGGTATTTTACAATAGTTCTCATAAAAAAGCTCAGAGTTGCTCAGCAAGCTATAGAAAGAGCTATGCTCGGCGATTCTCTGCGTGACCGAATCAGGAATGAGGAGATTCGTGGAAGAACCAAGGTCACCGACATAGCCCATAGGATTAGCAAGCTGAAGTGGCAATGGGCGGGCCACATAACGCGTAGGTCGGACGGTCATTGGGGCAGAAAGATTCTAAAATGGAGACTACTTATTGGCAAGCATAGCGTGGGACGATCGCCTGACAGATGGTCCGACGATCTTGTGAAGATCGCAGGAAGTCGTTTGATGTAGGTGGCATCGGACCAGTTACGCTGGAAAGCGATTGGGGAGCCCTATGTTCAGCAGATGATCATGTACCTAACTAATAGTTTTTTGTGCATTGACGTATGCTTTTGTGCAAATGCCAAAATAATGGCAACCTTAACTCTTAGCTCGCGCGAGATTTAAGAATTTCTCACTAAATCCGTAGGATTCGAATTGAAGCGCCCGGTGGTTCTAAACGACGCTTATAGTTAATTCTCATTTCTGAAATAAGCCATTTCTAGTAGGATGCTATATACTATGTAGGTGTATATATCAGGAGTTTATTGTATTGTACGCCTCGAATACGAAAATGGAAAGATGTGGGTTCCGGGGACTCTTACCATGACCAAATAGACCATGTCTTATCCGAAGGGTAACTCAAGAGTCTACGTAACCGGTAAGCGTGTATGAGACAAACTATGAGAGTGGAGGAAGCCAGAGAGGTCCGTAAGGAAAGAACCTATTGGAAGTCTGTACTCTCTGCCTACCCCAAAACGGACCCGGCATGATGATATAGATAAATAATCATCAAAGCTTTCTAGAAAACGTAATTAATATTTCATATATCTCTAGTACGCCGCGTAAATACCGTTGATGTTGGGATCCCATTCTCAAAGTAAGCACTATAAATATTTTTATTACCATTATAACAGCTACAATTCCGTTTTATTGCAGCTCTAGCCACCACCACGACGACTACGGAAGTTACGACCGCGGTGGAAACGTCCACTGCACTTCCAACGTGTAAGTATTACGACGTTATGTGCAATTTATTTTGAGATAATCATACTTAAAAATGTAATATTACTAAGTGTTAGTTTTACAAGAAATCCACGAGAAGAATGAAGAAGTAAAATAATAAAGATAGTGGTTTTTTTGTCCTACTGCGTAAATGACGACACCATGTAGTCGTTCTCTGAACAGTTCTGTTGATTTAACTTAGGCCCACCTTGATACCGTACGTAACCCGAGTGACCAGCCTACATTCTCCCGTAACCCACAACAAAATGTAAATGTAAAATGTAAAAACAATTGCAAAAGCGCAGATATTATTCCTATTGATGTTATAGCCGATAGCAGACTTAAATGAATTTTGTATTTAAAATCCACTCATTTCCACTAGCTTCATAGAACCTAAGACACTTCGCGCCTGAAGCCTAAGATGTACAATATATGCAACTCAAAATGCATGTCCCCACTTTGAAATTGGACAAATGATTAAAGTACAGTGTATCTCAGATCTTTAGAAACAATCTGTGTCTACAACTCATATTACCCCTTCTTAATCAATACTCCCAATTTAATTTCTTCTTATAAAATATATCAGCATCAACTGTCACTGGAGCGAAAAAACCACCATCGCCAGAGCCTTATTTGCACTATCACCGGAACCTTTACTAAATCTTTTTAATTACTTTTACGAAACCTTTAATAAATCTTCCTGCACTTCGAATGTCTCTACCATTCCAAAAAAGAGGTTTGACCTTTGAAAATATTTATTCAGAGGTCAAGGTTACATCACCTAAAAGTATAGTACAAATGTTGAACGTTTTTTACATTGATGTAACTGATGAATATATTTTTCAGTATAATTTTTAAATTCACAATAATTTATTGAAAGAATTATGTGAATTACGTTTGTAATTTTGTTTTTACTTGGGAGTTAATATTTATATAATAAATTATTGTTATTTTTTGCGTATTAATCGTATGGTAAGTACAATATTTTTAAGAGTTATGTTGCTGAAAGTCTAATTTGTTCTTTTCTGTGGAAGTCGGTCACTTCGGTAACCATGAAAAATAAAAGTACTGTAATTCTGTCAGATATCAAAAACGATCTAGTTTTAAATTGTCATTTTAATATTTTTTGACTGCCTCGATGGTCTAGTGGCAAAGTTCATCGCTTTGTGATCACGAGGTCCTGGGTTCAAATCCTAGTTCGGTCGGTCTAATGTAGTTTTTCTAACGAAAACTTTTCAGTAGGAGTCAGGAGTCTGGAGTTGTGCCCGGTATATGGCAATAGGCTCGCCCCCTACAACTGCCACCCCCGCTTGGGGAATATAGGCGTGACGGTGTTTTTTTTTTATATTTTGATCATTGCCTAATAAATGAGACTAATTTCGGAAAAATAGGAGAACTTATTATTATGCAAAAAACCACTCCGCTCACTGAATCGAGTACTTACATAATTCCGGATTGATTCCCGCACAGGATTAACCTTTCTATTTGGTAGATTCTTTGTAGCACCTATATACCAGGATATGCAATGGCGTCTATCGATGAGACCGAAGTTTGATCCTTAGGCTGTCGAGTTTCCGTGCCGTAGTAAATAGTATAGCGTCGTTTAAGATGGCGAACCAGCAGTGAAAACTAGATCTACAGAGATTCATATGAACACTGCACTATTAACTAACCACATTATCATAGCGAAAAAATAATGTGTTAAAAGCAAAGAGTTACCTTATATGCTTGGTTTGATTTGTAACTACCAAGTAATTGCCACGTTCCAGTTCATATCCCAATGCTCTGTGATTCAAATATAAATAATCCTATTAGCACTCTGTTCCTAATCCGCTGTGAAACAGGTAGTAACTAAGATTTGTTTAATTTCCTTTTTGTTCTCCTATTTAGATGCAGAATTAGAAGTAAAAAACCACGATGAAGACAAACGTTTCGAGGAAGATAGCTTCGTGGTTGTACTTAGCCAACATCAAATGCAGAACTTAGGTAAGATACAAGACATATACAGTATGACTCGAATCAAATATTAATTTTTATGTATTATGTTAAAAAATCTTACTCTACAAAAATTATATTTTGTTCTGGCCAAGTGACTTTTCATTCAAAAATTTTTTTCCCGGAAAATTTTCCGCGTTAACAACTCTGTTTCAAGAACTGAGAGCTGAGCACTAAAAGATTTGATTTGCGGTCCTGTTACACTGCAAATTTACTTCATAAACATGAACGTGAGAGCACCATTACTCGCTAGCGTCACGCTAATGTCAAAGTTGTGGCTATATATTTTCAAACGATATAATAAGCAAGGAAAGGATTGAACATGAGTACACGGTACACCGTTATATAATCTAAAAACCTCTTGTTCACTTCAAACAACTTATTTGCAAGACATTAATAATATACCGGCATAATATAACGTTATTACGTAAACATGAATTCCGGCTTAAGTCTACGTTATAAAGGTCAAATTGATTTATTACTATGAAAACTTACCCTACCTGTCCTGCCGAGAAAAATTACCGTTCTATTTTGTCCTTGTAAGTATATTAGTGTTGGATTACGTAATTTTGCGTGCTATCTACTTTTTAATACTCTATATTATAATCTAATCTTAGAATTTTTTAATACGTTTTTTATTATACAAGGTGCAGCATAATTAACGCAAGACCTGAAAATGGTTTGTTCTAAATCGGCAACTGAATCGATTCCATCTATGTTTAAAGTTAGTTATTTTTAAGTTAATTAATTAATAAATTTTATGGTTAATTTGGGTACCAAAGAGCTTAAAGAAATGGTAGAAAGCTCCTTAAAATTGCACGTTTGATATTCGTAAAGCAATAATCTAATTGGGGTGTCTGAGGTCTTGTGTTATTTATGTTACACCTTGTATTCATTTGTTGATAAATTCGCAAGGCATAAGATAATCTTTAATCCAAGTTGAAAGTCTTATAGGCTTAATAATTTTTTAACAGCTGGTGGCTAGTAACCTGCCTCCAGCAATCCCTATTGGGTATGAATGGTGGGATAAAAATTAAATATCACCTATCCTCTCTCATTTCCATTAGAGAGAGCATTTATCTAGCAATGAGACAGTAAAAGCTAACTTATTAATAATAATTTTTTACTATTTTATTTAAACACTTTCCATGGATATATTGGATATGCTTACAACATTTATATTTCAGCAAATTTATCAAGTGTGATTATTTATTTTATTATCTTAGGAAAACATACAGTGTAATATTGACATAGATAAAATTAATAACGAATTATATAGCAAAAACACCATTTACATGTTTCCACATGTGAATTGCTTTAAAGCTTAAGAAAAAAATATTACAAAGAAATAAAAAAAAAAAAATTAGATCGTTTTCTTATGACAAGAAACCGTACTAGCGAGAGAACCAAACCAAGAATCAGTCAGAGATTATTTAAACTGAATATACGTGTATGTATAGAAATAATAAATAAATTGGAAAACAATCACAGGAAAAGCAGTAACGGGCCCTAAATGAAGTAGAAAATTCATGCTAAAGGTTCAGGGTTCAAAATGCGACACAAAACAGAATTCTTGAAGACTATACTTCATAAGTAATTCATATGTAATATTAAGTACTTTTTCAGATCTATCGCCCAGTACGTGACCAGAAGACAGCCCGGACCACTGGCCGATGTGGTCTTCGGCGCCCCGAAAAGAACTCTTTCATTGTATATGTTTAGTATCAGCTGCCATCCTGCTACATCAAACAATATAAAAAAAAATGCTTTGTGCTGTGGAGAATAAATACAATCTTACTTGATCTAGTCTTTTACAGAACAAGATTTCACCAAATACAGATTTATATGAGTTTTTATATTTACAATAATACTACACTGTCACGCCTATATTCCCCAAGTGGGGGTGGCAGAGGTGTACACTGTGTACACCTACTTTTCGTCGTCATCAGGGTACTACAGATTAAAAAAATACTATATTTTTAGGCTACATCGTTACGGATAGTGACTATGAGTGGTGTAAAGCACACGAAACGGCGGAAACATACAGTTTAAAATTAATTGCGATTAAAGTTGAAAAAATAGTTTTGTATTTTATGTATCTATTGTACACCACACATGGTCTTTCTAGGTTCACTGAACGCGATGGCGAGTGCAAAAAAGGAGTGATGGTAATATAGAGTGGATGGCATAGTGACGGTTGAGAAGGTTTTTTTTGAAACGTAGCCCCACACTAGGATTTATTCCTGTGTCGTGGGTGCGTTTACGTACATGAAATTTCACATATACAAATACCCAGACCGAAACGAATAATTGTGGATCACACAAAGATTTGTCCCGTGCGGGAATCAATAAATTGGATTACTTAAGTTACTATTTACGCCCATTAATCGTTTTCGAGATTAAAACAATTATCCCAATTTAATAGTGGCGTACGCCATAGATCACATTAGAAAATTATATCAAGTGATAACATAAAGTGAAAGGTACTCTGTACCTCCATGCACCTCTCTATCTTTACTTAAAGAAATAATAATAGTAACATTTTTCTGCTCTCTGACTGCCTCGTTGTTCTAGTGGCAAAGCGTATCGCTTGGTGATCATGAGGTCCTGGGTTCAAATCCTAGGTCGGACGACGGAGTCTGGAATTGTACCCGGTATATGGCAATAGGCTCTCCCACTATTACATGGGACCTAACATCGTCGGCGAAAAGTGGGTTTACTCAGTACACCTCCTTTTTGTGTGTGTGAATGATCTACGCTGTTGGCCGCGGGGCCCTTACAACTTGCAGTACACCTCTGCCAGCCCCGTTTGGAGAATATAGACGCGACGGTGTTTTTTTTAACTTTTTTTTTATAATTTTCTTTTCAATTAAGTTTGATTTTATTTCGTTTACAAGATTTGCTTAATCATATAGCAATGAAAAATACTTACCAAACTGAAATTTATAGAATGATGCACATATTTAAAAACCACTCTCTTTTAATTCGCTTGAATGATGTTAAATATTATTGTACAGTGTAAATAGAAGTATGTATTTATGATAAATAGTATTAGAATGTTCTTATCATGTAATTTCATTGGTGTATATTATTAAATTTACGAACAGCTTACGTAATTAGGAGAATAAGTGTGTGTGTGTGTGTGCGTGTGTGTGTGAATGATGTACGCTGTTGGCCGCGAGGCCTTTACAGCTTCACCAGACTTAAAGGCGAGCGTGCAACCACTACGCTCTAGCCAGCCAGAAGGGCAAGAGGCGACATACTCAAGGGCTCGAAGGGGCGCCCTCGGTTGGGACAGTCGCTGTAGGGGGACGGGTGCACTACTAAGTGCACCGGTCAACCGCCGGCTATGGGAGGGGATCTACTACTACGTCGTCGTCGTCGCCCGTATTCTGAGCGGAAAGAAGGGATGACAAAGCATCGGGGGGGTCGGTGAAAACATGTCGCGGCCGGCGGTGGCGGCAGGGGTCGGGGGGGAGATCGTAGTCGGCGGTGGCTACGATTAACGGATTCGCATGGGTAGATGCGTTCGCGAAGTGACGTGTAGACGCCTTTTTAATAAAGGCGCGAATAGGTTCGAGACCTAGATCGGAGTGGAGGTCGACGTTCCGTACAAACCAGGGGGCTCCTACGGCTTTACGGAGGAAGCGGTTTTGAACCACTTGGAGTTTATCGATGTGAGAGGGGGCCGAATGCCCGAACACAACACACGCATAAGTCATGATGGGTCGAGCGCAAGTTTTGTAAAGTGTCACCTTATTTCTAAGGGATATTTTACTCCGCTTGCAGATTAAAGAATGGAGACGACCGAGCACAAATGATGCTCGGTGACGGACCCGCTTGATGTGCGGGCTGAAGGACATGGTACTGTTTAGGGTGACCCCTAGATATTTGACCTCTTTGACCCAGGGAATGGGTCGGTCGAACATGGTCACTTGGCCGAGATTACTTCTAGGGCGGCGCAGGGAGTGGCGCGGGGTGGCACCTCTGGAGAAGAACACCGCAGCGCTCTTGTCCGGGTTCACCTCAATACGCCACTTCCTGAACAAATTCCCTAGGGAATTGGCGGATGCCTGAAGGTTTCTGGTAATGAAACCCTTATTCCTATGCGAGACATAGAGAGCGGTATCATCCGCGAATAGGGCTAGATGCGCCTTACTCGAACGAGGAATGTCGTTCGTGTAAAGGCTAAACAGGAGCGGAGAGAGAACTGAGCCCTGTGGGACTCCAGCACTGATGGAGTGGGAAGTGGAGCGCGTCATTTCGACGCGATAACGGAAGGCGCGATTCGACAAGAAGTCTCGTAAGATGAGCACGAGTCTGTCCGGCACACCCAATTGGTAGAGCTTGTAGATCAAGCCGTTATGCCAGACTTTGTCGAATGCCTTCGCGACATCTAGGAAGAGGGCGCCCGTGTAGATGGGTTTGGGTCTATTGAGATCGGAGAGGATGTGCTCCGTGATGCCGTGCACTTGGTGGACGCAAGAGTGTTTGGCTCGAAAGCCGAACTGCTCGTCGATAAGGATACCCCTGGACGTTACGAAGTCTTTGAGCCTCGCCAGAAGTAGGCGCTCGTATATCTTGGCCAGGGAGTTGAGGAGACTGATAGGGTGGTAGCTCGCGGGGAGATTGCGAGGTTTGCCTGGCCTGGGAATGCCTATGACGTCCGCCTCCTTCCACTTAGCGGGGAAGGTGCAGTTCGCCATGGCGGCGTTCAATATGGCCACTAAAAGGCAGATGAGTTGGGCGGGCAGGCATTTCAGAACGCGATTCGAAATGCCGTCAGTGCTTTTTTAGTTTTGAGACCCATAATTAGAACTTCGACCTCCGTTTGGGCGATAGGAGGTAAGGAGTCGACGGGGGGGAGGGATGCCCTGCGCCCGACTTCCCTGTCGACCGCGTCGACGTGGGACTGGTCGACGGACTGAGAGCTGGGGGCGCACTGGCTCTCGAGGGAGTCGGCGAGAAGCTCGGCCTTTTCGTCGTCGTCGAAGGCTGGGGGTGCGCCTGAAGGGCGGGACAGCGGGGGCATGTCAGTCGTGGAGTCGGATTTGAGGCTACGCGCCAGCTGCCAGTAGGCCAGATGCGATGGCGCGATGCCCTCTAGGAAGTCACCCCACCGTTCCTCCCGGACCTCCGCGACACGACGCTTTACCTCTCGTTGTAAAGCGCGCATCCGGGCCCGATTGGCTTCGGTGGGGTAGGAGTCGTACGCTTGGATAGAAGCATTCTTGGAACGAATGAGATCCCTAACATCGTCCGGCAGTCAAAAGCGGTTGAGGTAGAGATCTTCCGCCTCGACTTGCTTGGACGATCGACTGACAGCCGATTGGATGTGTTCGGTGAAGGCATCTACGGCCTGATCGGTGTCCTGAGGGGACGGGATGGAGTCCGAGCTGAGAGGGAGGGGGGGAGGGTCGGCATCCGCCAAGGCCGTGCTTAGCGCATGCCAATCTACCACCGTCTTTTTGGGTCGCTGAGGGGCGGAAGGGGAGAACCGAGTCTCATGACTACAGGTCGATGGTCAGAGTCGAGTTCCTGGACTACTTCCAAGGAGTGCAGCCGTAGGGTGACACCCTTCAGAAGCGCCATGTCCAGGACGTCGGGTCGGTGGTTGGGATTGATAGGATAGTGGGTAGGGTGCATAGGTGCGATGACGTCAAAGTCGAGAACGTCGACCAGGGCGTCAAGGCTCCTACCGTTAGGGGAAGTGGTGAGACCGTTCCAGGCCACGTGCTTACTGTTGAAGTCGCCCGCCAGAATGACGGCGCTTCCCAGATTAAGGAGTGCTTCAAAGTCACTCCTGAGAACGGATTTAGTGGGGGAAAGGTATACGGAGGCGATCACGATGGGCTGGTGCCCCGTGAGAGAGATGCGACAGACCGAGGCTTCGATGTTGGTGAGCGCGGGGGGATCGAGAGGGATGCAGTGAAGGGACCTCCTGTAGTAAATGAGAGTACCGCCCCCGCGGGAGCCGATTCTGTCATTACGCACGAGGTTATAGTTTGCGATCCTAGGATCGCGTTGTGCGGGCTTAAGGAAGGTTTCCTGCACATGGAGGATATCAAGTTGCTGATCTCGGAGGAAATCAGCAACCTGATCTCGCTGGGAGCGAAGCCCATCGGCGTTAAAGAACGCCAGGGATAGGTTGTGGGGCTTATGGTGGGGAGGTCGTAGATCCATTATTGGGTGCGGGGGGGTTGGGTTCTAAGGGACGCCAGGACGTCATAGACGTCCCTGTATTCCGCGGCCAGGAGAACCTGGTCCGCCAAGTTGGTGGCGGCGCGGAGTTGGAGGGCGAGTTCGCGGACTCTGGAGAATAGTGCGGGGCTTATCACTGCCGAGACGCTCATAATGAGGTTGACGTCCTGACTTACGTTAGTGGGCGGAGGGGGACAAGCCGCCGCCAGCGGGATCGCCGGCGCGCGCTTTGGAGGGTGGGCAGGGCCCACTGACGGGTGGGAGGCCGCGGTGTAGGGCAGCGGCTTCACCCACACGTTGGCGCCAAGAGACGGCCTGAGCGGCGGGGGAGGGGGGGTCAGCTTCTGTGGCGCGGGAGCGCGGGGAGCTGTGGTCGCTGGCGCTGAAGGCACCGGACGGGGGTGCGCTGAGGGCGCGGGAGAAGAATAAGTCTATCGCCACAGTTTGTATAATAAAGTGATGAGCGTTCAGTGCGTGTGTTCAGAGCGTAACACACTTTGAGTGCTGCCGCGAAGCCGCGTAGAGCGCGTGTGTTAAGTTTCTTAGCTTTTTCCATATGTTAACTGTGCCATCGCAGTCTTAATGTTACATGAGTAAATATCCAATTGAGCCAAAACTTCGTCGGGTAGGGTATCTTCATATGCTTTACCATAGTACACTTCTAAAAGAGCACGCCTCCCGACTATTCAATTTGTTTACAGTTGCTTTGAGACTATTATAATAACTCTTAAATGGCATGAAACTATTACGTAAGCAATAATAGTAATATATTTTATGAGTATCTACCTATTTAACCTACCTATCATCATAGCCTAATAATTATTTTATTTTCTATTCATAAATTAAATTATTACTGCAAAATTATATGTTTACTCAAATTATTATAGATGCGTTAATTTAATTAAAATGTGTTGCTACAATTGTAACGATTTTCAGTTTAATAAACAAACGTTAATTTAGAATTAAATCAGTCTATAATAAATAAATTGTTGTTCATAAGTCAATTAGAAATGTAGAGTTTGTAAATAAGAAATTTCAATAATAAAGGAATAAGGAAACGTAAACTTTTGTTTCATTTTTTATCGCCTGCATTCCAAAGTTGAATTACTATACAATAATCATAATCTGACCACGACCATTAATTTCAACATAACATCACGTATGTTATTTGTCCATGGAGGGTTAAAGATATATGGCAATATAACAAAACAAAAATGTTAGCAAAAACTTACTTCTATTGAACTTTTATGAACAATATATCATTAACACGGAAACAATAATATTATCGCCGCATTTAATTTGTGCTTTTAAACCAATGTAATTCGAGAAAAGGTACTACTGAGGAATTCCAATCGGAATACGGAATACACATACAGGGTACCTACAGGGGTGATACAACTACTATATTCCGTGATACTCTATTGTACCGATAAATACAGAAATCAAATACCAGACGCTATTAGGATTATCTCAATTTTAGTTAAGACAGGACCTATTCAAGGGAGATTATAATAATGATAAATTTAGATTGTGAAACGTAAAATTCTTTAATAATATTAATAAACCATTTATTTCAAAAGATCAGATTAACGCTTCATAGTACCATCCATAGTAGTAAAATTATTTAATACTGAAATCAACTAAAATAAAGGAAAAATGAAATATAATCAGTGAATATAATTAACATGAAAATTGTATTATGGCGCATTGGATTTGAATATGACTGAGGAAGAGAGGCTGGCGAAGAACTTCGAGAACAACACTAACCTCTTTTGGAGCAAGGTGCGTGAGGCTCGAGGTGATTCGTCAGGCTCGAGAATGGAAAGGATAAAATCTAAAGATGGAGAGATGGAGAGACTTTGGGACATTTTACCAGAGTATGGTATAAACGGCACTTTATTGCGAGCCCTCCAGTCCACCTATGTGGACAGCAAGGCATGTATTTCTGCAAGAATGTCACCATTTAGATTTTATCTTTTCCATTCTGGAGCATGACGAATCACCTCAAACCTTTCTCACCTTGCTCCAAAAGAGTTTGGTGTTGTTCTCGAAGTTCTTCGTCAGCCTGTCCTTCTCAATCACACTAGCTCTTTCACGTTTTTCTTTCAGTAAAGTTTTTGTGGCATTCTTGCATTGCCGGTATATTTCTTTCTTCATCTCTGTCATACTGTCATTCAGATTCAAAGAAGAAACATAGTCCTGCCACGCTTTCTTCTTAATTTCTACAGAGCTTTTTAACTCTGCGTCCCACCATACATTCCCTTTCGCTGTGCTATGCTTCTTTGAGCAGCCACATACTTCTTTCGCTGATTCTACCAAACTCTCTTTCAGGCAATTCCAGCAATCATCTGTTTGAGTCCGAAGAACCTGCTGTCAAAAGCTTGTCCCGGACTCTGTCTTCATACGTTCTCCTCACGCACTCATCTTGCAACTTTTCAACCTTGATTCTTTCAAGGCCTCCGAAGGGGATACACTCTCGCCAGTGCCTCCACTTCCTGAACAAACCACTAAACCGCGCAATTACGAGATAGTGGTCCGATTCAAGAGTGGGGCCTCTATACGC
Source organism: Phalera bucephala (assembly GCA_905147815.2). Classification (NCBI taxonomy): domain Eukaryota; kingdom Metazoa; phylum Arthropoda; class Insecta; order Lepidoptera; family Notodontidae; genus Phalera; species Phalera bucephala. The sequence continues at coordinate 17,437,037 of LR990612.1, forward strand.
ATGCGTATCTTGAAGTTGACTTCGGAGACGGTCATCTACCAGGATCAAACCTATCATGCTTTTCTGTTCGTTTCTTCTCCACGTATACATATGAATATCCTTGTGTTGGAATATCGTATTAGACACAAGGAGACCTCTTTCCAAACATACATCTACAATAAGCTTACCTGCATCATTCACTCTCTTATCACCATAAAGACCCAGAGCAGCGTCGCAAGTTTGCCGCCTGGTTCCTGGTCCTGGGGTGTCAACGAGCTTACGGGAGCGTAGGCTCCAACCAAAAATACTCTAGTGACACCCAGTTTTAAACGGATCCAGAGAAGTCTCACATCATGCAGGCCATAATCTCTCACTCCAGAAGCCAGGCGACGGGCCAACAAGACACCCACCCCCATGCTGGCACGTTCGCTTTGTGGCACTCCAGACCACAGAACCATCATGCCGTCAGGGTGATCACAGGTTTCACTGCCCCTTCGCTTAGTCTCTGTTACACACAGAGCATCCAGGCGTCTCTCTTTCATTACATAAATCACCTCATGCATTTTATCTTCCATACCACCTCTTACATTCCAGGTGCCTATTCGGCACTCTGCACCCCACGACTCGCCAGTTCGGACCCGGCGTGATGGGTAGCGGCCCCCATCGCCGCTTCTGCCTGTGTTCGTACCGACGGGGACGGGCCGGTACGCGTCGCCTCGGGGGGACGGGCCGGTACGCGTCGCCTCGGGGGGACGCCCTAGCCCCACTGCGGTACTTCCTCTGTCCAAGATTGCAGCCATAATGGCTGGCAGGGATCGCGACGAGCACGCTCTTGGACAAGACCCCCTTCCAAGATCCTTACAATTACAAAAGTATCAAAACGTACCACTAAAACCTACAAGGTTTATCTGGGTACCGTTGAGCCGTTATTTTTTACCTAAAATGTTCTATAGGAAGTGCTATTTTCTCTCGGATTCAATCAAGCGAATTGCCCGCGCCACACATTGGAATGACCGTGTCTTTGTATTTCGTGCATTTCATAACATAACGCAACACTGTATTTCTGATAGTACTCCGGCCGAATGACAATGTTCAATTCCCACTCGTAATAAGTCGTAAATTTGTAAAAACTTCTTGGATTTGATGATTTGGCTTGAAACATTTTGGATTTGATTTCTACAATGTCTGTAGGTTCTCAGAAAGTTTATTTAAATTCAATTTGCTTAAAAATGTTCATTACATTACAATGTTTAAATAGCTCGCTATCGTTGTTTTTATGCATATCATTTATATGTTGGGGTACGATCATTTTGAATATTTTTATCTGTAAATTATCAATATCATTCAGGTAGGTTTTGTACTTAGCCCATAACCGACAGCCGAATCCGTTAGAGACATGTAAAGTAACCTAAGTATTTTATATGATAGCTGATATCTTAATACACTAAATTTGCGTAAGACGGATCTTAATTTATTACATACGTGATCTTTGTGTGGACCCCAGGAGAATCGGCTGTCAATGACTAGACCAATGTGTATGTTTGTTAACCACTTCTAAAGTTGAACATTGACAGTTACCTGCCGACTCATGCAGGCAGCGATGTTCATGGGCCATGACTGATGGATTAGTAGACGTTTTGTTATGTGATGAGTGAATGTGCACAATTTTTGTTTTTTGTGCATTTATAACTAGACCCACGTCATGTGCCCATTTGTACAATTGATCGAAGTCTAGCTGTAACAATGAACTTCTTTAACATGCTTATGAGCTACTACTACCAAGCATGTATCGTTCGCGATTCCTCACGAATTACGTTACACATAGCATTGACATACAATAAGTACTCGGTCGGTCCGATTATTGACCCTTGTGCCGTTCCCTTAGAGGTTATTTATTCCTATTTCATGCAGATGACGGTTTTAATACCGCCAACAGCCACTGATCTGCAAACACTAGTCACAGTTATGAAAGACGACTGCATGAACAATGGCTTACATTTAAATGTAAAGAAAACTAATATTATGGTTTTTGAAGGGGAGAAACCAGAACGAATCTAAGGATTGTGGTTGGTAACGATGTGCTGGTGTAAGTCAATGAGTTTGTATATCTTGGATGCGCCTTCAGTAAGGATGGGAAATACACCGCTGACATAGAGAGAAGAGTGGGTGCAGGGAATGGAGTGACTGCGTGCGATAGGAAAGCTGCTTGGAAGCCATCACTTAAGCCAAAAGGCGCAGCTGGCTATACATAACGGAGAGCTTGTCCTAACGCTATTATATGGTAGTGAGAGCTGGGTAAAAAGGAGAATAAAAGCAGGATAACTGCCGCCTTAACATTGTCTGCATAAGTATATATATATATATATATGGGCTGCCTCAATTATACATAAACCTACAATGTATGAGATACCAATAAACCATTTTTAACTGCGGTCGAAATGCGAACTCTGCGGAAGATGTGCGGAGTGAAGCTGACCGACCGTATTCGCAACAGCGTAGTAAGAAAGCGAGTACGTATGAAAGATAGTATCGGTGTAAAGATGAGAAAGGGTATGCTTCGTTGGTTCGGGCATATAGAAAGAATATCGGAAGAAAGCATAACAAAACAGATATATAATGCGAAATTGGAGGAATATAGGTACCGAGCAAGACCAAGACTATCTTACCTTGACCAAATAGACCGTGTCTTATCTGAAGGGTATGTCAAGAGCCTCCGTAAGCGGCGAGCGTGTATGAGACGAATAATAAGCGTGGAGGAAGCCAGAGAGGTATGTAAGGAAAGAAACTGTTGGAACTCTGTACTCTCTGGGATTGGCGTGATGATATAGAATAGAATAGAATAAGATATGAATAATAATTGGACATAATTAATCGACGGACTTCCATTTAATTGGTATGTAGCATATCAGTTAAAATTAAATAGAATACACACGCCAGTAAAAGTTTAACTCAATAACTTCAATAAGTAGGTACTTATATAAAGAAATTGTATAATATTATATTTTTAAAGTTTACCTATATTTAGTTGAACTAAAATTTCCAATCCAAAAATTAACAGATAATCCGACTGTCGAGCAGTTAGGTTATCTGAACTTAAAAAAATATATAGAAGGAATGAATACATTTACAAATGATATATCTCAGAAACTAAAGCTTTGAGACTTTTGAGACTCTCGGGTGGAGGAAATAACCTGATACCCCGGTTAATTCCTAGTATTACGGGGCTCGAGTCGGAAGATATGATTTAATAAAATACGCTTTCGAATTTACGTTTCTATTAATGTAACCAGAAAGGTTCATAGACTTAAAAGCTTCTTATCAATTTTAAGTGGTGAAAGAGATGAAAGGGTTGAAAAGTTTTGTAATTACATAGATACATACCTAGCTCCACTCTAGGATTTATTCCTGTGTCGTGGGTGCGTTTACAAACATGAAAATTCACATGTATAAATACCCAGACTGAAACATATAATTGTGGGTCACTCAAAGATTTATCCCGTGCGGGCATCGAACCCGCGACTATTCAAGCCAGGGGGCTAAGCGGCTTAAGCTCTTAACCACTGCACTTAATCGTCCGTATACTATTTTCACCTCTCCCTTCCCCATCGGGGAAAAGTGAGTGTCAGAGAATTTCTCTTGTATACCTCCTTAAATAAAGCATATTTATCTACGAAACAATCTACCCAAATATATTTGAGAAATAATTTCTCAAGAAAATTACCCATAATAGAATAGTGTTGCTGCTACTTTTCAAAATATTACATTTTAAATTATACGAACCAAACGAATAACCATAATGGTGTAACCATAAAAGTAACGAGGACTGCAAATATGGGGGTAGAGACGCCCCGTCTGCTACATTTAAATACAAAACATTTGGGGAGTGGAGTCGGCGCCGATATTGCGTTGTATAACCCACTCCATGGATTCAATATCTTCGCTGAACAACGATATTTGATGCAGTAAAAAAAGCTATGAGCTTTTATCGACTTATAAAGGCAGCATGCTACGTTATAATAGAAACTGGCGATTAAATATCTCTTTGTATACACATTACACATATTTTCTTTAAAGATTCTGTAAGTGAAAAGATCTTGAAAAATCTAGTTATTTATGTAAGTCCATAGGACAATGAGAACAAGGATGAAATTAAAGTTAAAGACTAAGTTACTAGTTAGTAAGTGTTTTACGGTACCTCCTTTTCAGGAGAATTATGAGGTAAGAAAGACTAAAAATTCTTCGCTATTGTGATAATTATATCCAATGCTTTGTTATATTCGGGGACAAAAAGATATACCAAAGGACACTTATTCACTCATTTATTTTGTCAAAAATGAATGACGCGCTCTTCTGAATGGGGCTCGATAGCTCGTTGGGCGGCGCATTCAAATTGTTGTCATTTATATCTGAGAGCTTAGCACGAAAAGTTTGACGTGAGCGGGACATTAGCGAATAATATGCCATCCTTGTCACACTACTAATTTATAAAATAAACATTAAGAGACAGCACAAGACAGCACGTTTACTCGAGTACACGTTTACCTTTTCGCGATAAGCCCTCTGTAACCGGAAATGTGTATAAATTAAAATTTACATTTTCTAGGAATTGTGTGACATAGCAAGCTGGTTAAGGAAATGTGTATAAATGATGATTGTTTGATATATTATTTTGCTTTTTAAAAGCTAACCAGACCTACTCTTTCAGTAGTATATCCATCACAAAACTCGACCTCTTTCTTCCCTTTATCAGCTAAATCTGCCATGTCATGGTGAACATATTAAATACTCCTAGAGATTCCACTGACTGCCTCGTTGGTCTAGTGGCTAGGTCGGACAATATATCCGGCAAAAAAATTACCAGTATTAGTCCGGAGTTAGGCATTGCGCCTGATACAATTGCACTAAGATCGTCCCATATTACATGGGGCCCAACATCGTCGAAAGTAGGTGTGCGTACTCAGAACACTTCTGTCACCCCCACCTGGGGAATATAGCCATGACGAAACACCGTCATGGTTATATTCCCCAGGTGAAAAAATTGTTTCTATTGCTTTTCATTAGCATAACCCGACCCTACTTACATTACCAGTATCGTAGCATTTATCACAAAACTCAACTTTCCCTCTAAACAAAAAATAAATCCGTGAAAATATAGAAATCTCTTAGAGATATTTCTTAGATTTACGCGAATATTACACATGAAATAAAACTATTTCTCGGATTTTATCGCGGTTTATTTTTTATATTTAATTCTAGTCGTGTCTAGTGCTGCTCAGCGCCCATGGTCACGGAAGGACTGAGGTGTTAGACGTCCAAAAGGCATAGTTGTTCCGGGGTACCCTCAAACGTCTTAATTATTTTTTGTTGGTTCGATCTACGCAGAAAGAGCTCACGGTGTCTTGAGGTCTTGCAGTGTTTTACTTGGTTTTCGATTTAATTATATAAATTACTGGATCCCAACTCGATGGAAGAACTCCGAAACGTCGGGAACTTAAAAATCAATAATAAACCGGAAATCCGAAAAAATAGTTTTATTTCTCTCCTAATGATTCTATATAATAACTTTTTAATACATTTCCGATGTTTTCTCTTTATATAACAACGCTTTTTTAATATTCATAACGCTTATTTTTAATATTCATAACGTAACAATGGGTAAGTTTGTATAGGTCCATGTTTTCATACTTTTAATCCTCGCCATCCCACGTATTTATTTCAAATCAGAAATGGAATAGGTACTCTTGCTTACGATTATTCGCATTGAAATCTGTATTTTAAATGCCTACTTACGGATTTCAATTTGGTTTTTCCCTCTTTATGTTTTTAAATGTTCTATTATGATTAAAATTACAGTTTTAGATTTTGGTATCTATTAAACTTACATTAGGGTTTATTTGTAGACTCAGACTGAAAAAAGTACCTATAGTCTATAACAATCAACTATAATAATTTTTATACAAACCATCAGTGTTTTTAGATGTTTTAGTTGTGACTGCAATCTAAAACAAGTGTAAAATGACGGTGACAGTATTTCCGAAGATATCGAAATGAAAATGCTACCACCGGATCGGAACGCGGCCTCCACTAAGAAAATCCGGCGAGAAACTTAGCGGGCTAGTTTTTTTAATTTATTTTTTGACCTTTCTAATAACCATTTTTATTTCATTTTCAAAATTGTATTATACATCTTTTAATAATGTTGCTGATTGAGGAGCTGCTCAAACCCAATCTGTTTTATCGTTAAGATAATCCATAGTATGTGAGAAATTACATAGTCTAGTTTTGATCGCCTTTTTAAACTTATTGATAGGCATATTTCGTATATCTATGGGTAATTTGTTGTAGAAAGAAGCGTATACAACGCCCCATGAAAGAATTACTAATTCTGTGGAGACGAGTAGAATGAAAAAAAGATCATCTTTGTTCCGTGTATTCACATGATATTCATCATTTCAAATACACGAATAACCAGTCCTAAACAAATATTGGTGAGTCACGCAAAGATTTGTTCCGTGAGGGAATCGAACCCACGACTACTCGATCCAGGAAGCGGAACGGCCTACGCTCTTAACCACTGGACCAAGCCGACGTCATTTACATGCATACGAAGTGGATACTGTAAAATACGAGTGTCATTGTTTACAGATTCCCTTTTTTAAACTCCAACGCAAAAAAAGATGTGTTATAAGTTTAACTGGAATATATGTGTGTCATCGTAGCTCTTAAACGGATGAATACTAATTTTGATTTAGGTATTTTTTGTTTGATCGACAGCGTTCTTAGCTGTGATTCATTCAAGTTTTTCGTATTACGTCTTTGATGTTCAACAAAGCTGGAGTGTTTCTAGGAGGTCTCTGGCAGTAAATGCGGATGACGTTTGCGATGCATGGCTCGAGGTCTGCTTGTAGCGAGGCCAGCTCGCGATCAGGGCGCTTTAATGCTCGATCTACGACCAATTGATCTCATTAGTCTCATTAGGCCCACTGTAAACAGAAGGTAGGTAAATGGAATTTCTTCTTTTCTTTTTAAATAACGTAGGTTTTACGGCGTTTCGGCGAGGCCGGTCCGCTTGTAGCGGTGAGTTAAGCGGCATACACTCAAGCCGTCATTAACTGTGGTTTATTTAAAGAAAATTATGAGATATAATATAATTTTCAAATAGAAATATCCCAAAAGGTTCAGAGGGTTTGGGTTATGTTTGTGGCACACTTCTTAAAAAGAAGTTAATTAATCTTCGTAAAATTTCAAAAACTGACGTTTTCCTTTAAGGGAAATATCTATATAAAATCACTTACAATATTAAAAGAGACACGGGAAAATATCAGGACGCTTGCTTCCTGTAAAACGTTTTTTCAATACAAACATTTTTTTCGAATTTATTTTGATAAGAAGGTGTAATCACAACCGGTATCCCAAGCGATGCTGTTAAAATCTTTTAGGCATACGTTCCAAAATAAATATAATACACACACGTAAAAATCCAAAACAAGAAATAATAAATAGTCACTGTTTCACGCAAATAGTACTGAACGGAAATTTAATGAAATTTTAAAGATATTACAAAAGAACATATTAGAAGACTCACGATGATGATTCACGAGCTACAAAATTATCACAAACAGCATAGTGGAGCTAAAAGCAAAGTAGGAAGAATAAGAAGGCGATGTCTATGTAACATAGGAATCGTAATAATAAGCCACTTAAAGTCGAATAGCTATGTGAACTTGTCGCCACACATGTCCAGAAAAATTGAAAATTATCACAAAATCTTTAGGGCTGCGTGGACCAATTTATATGGTACAGTGGCTTAAGTTGGTACGAAATTCCAAAACTTATAACTGTACTTATAAGGTACAGCAATAATGTAAGCGTAAGTGAGTCTGTGTATATTTTTTTAAACTGTGCATGCATGGCAAAGCGACGACAGTGGTTTCGAATGAAATCGTTCGCAATTTGAGATCTAGTGTTTTATTATGACATATTGAATTAAGATTGAATATTCGCACTAACTTTATTTGTCGTTAATTCATTCATCCCCTTAACTATTAATGTACACAAACATTCATGAACTTTCATAATTTCATCATGTAAATGTTATTTTAGGAAATTAGTATAGCGCATTGAAAAGTACTTTTTAACATTTTTTAATTCTTAGGATTTTGTTAACATTTTTACTTTCATAATAATTGAATCTTTAAGTCATTATATTTTTGACCTAAAATTAATAGTTATCAACTGATTAAGTAGAATTTTAAACTCATAGTAGCTACAGTTAAACAAAAAAAAAATGTTTTTCGGATTTTATCGCGGTTTATTTTTGATTTTTAAGTTCCCGACGTTTCGAGCACTTTGCCGCACCCATGGTCACCGGAGGGACGAAGGTGTTAGACGGCCAAAAGGCATAGTTTGATAAAATCCGAAAAATAGTTTTATTTCATGTGTAATATTCGCGTAAATCTAAGAACTCAGTATAAAAAACGTTATATTCCTATATTGAGCAAAATAACAATCATTACACAAACAGCTAATAAATAAATAATAAGATACTGTTGGATTTTATATAGCCTTTTTTTCTTATATATCTGTATTATATATACCAATATGTTTTTAACCGAGGTTATATGTTCGTCTCTATGTATACTTTGTTTTTCTTTTTTTTATGTATGTTCGCCGATATTCCCGTCAATTGTGGACCGATTTTTGCATTGATTTCAGCATAGCTTTAAGGTGGCCTCATTTTAATTTCATCGATATTGGACCTTGGACTTTGAAGATACACCACGGTACTCCTTGACGATAAACAGCACGAATGTGTAAATTCGGTTATTATGAGTATTATGTCAATCCTTTAGGTACCTTACTATATAACTAAGTAGAATAATATAATATAGGTATATAAATATTTATATTCACTCATCAGTTCAAATAGTAAAATAAAAATTAAAATAAGAAGGAAACCGACTTCAAAAAGTAAAAATTAAATATTTGAAGTCGGTGCCAAGTTACCAACTGCACCAGCCGGCACTGACTTCAAATATATATTTTCCGATTTTTTTTTAAGTTTTTTATCTTTATACCTTTTCTAAATACTTTTTTCCTAACACAAGCAAACTTTTGGTAAAACAGGATATTCCTAAACATTCTATGTAAAGAAGTCGGTTAACTAATTATTATGTACGTACGTATACTGTACATACATACAACATATTACACACAAACACAATTTTTTGGAGAATAGTAGAGATAAGATTTAATAACTTTCAGATCTTTGTACAGTACATACCTATTAGTATTTTTTTTTAAACGTAGCCCCACACTAGGATTTATTCCTGTGTCGTGGGTGCGTTTACAAACATGAAAATTTACATACACAAATACCCAGACCGGAACAAATAATTGTGGATCACACAAGGATTTGTCCCGTGCGGGACTCGAACCCACGACTATTAGACGCAGTGGGCAGAGCGGCTTAAGCTCTTAACCACTGCGCTAAATGTGTGATTTGTAAAATATTTTGTCTATACATTCCGAATTCCGAAAATTCTAATGAATATTGGTCTCAGTTTTCCTCGCTACATTAACCCGCATTCTCTATATCCGTGTATTTCCCCGCGTACATTTCACGTCAAAAATTGCGTTACAAAAGCTTTCAAAGACAAAAGCTTTTTCAAACGGCGTATAGTGAGCGTGGAGGTTTTAATTTGGTTTTAAACCTACACGAGTTATTCAAAAGCCCATGCCTACCATCGCCCCTTTCTCGATTCAAAAAAGAAAAATGAGGTTTTAGGCTATTTCGTTCCATTAAGTTTCGGACCACGGTCTGTGTAACAAAGGACATTGTTACATAATATGTCTGTCTCTCACGCAGGAACGTCATTCACACCTCTGGAAAGCTTCTCAAACGTCTGGAACGCTTGCCAAGTGGCATATATCTATACTCTTACGATCATTTTAGAGAATGGTACATAGTTCGCCTGTCCAGATGAAATGCTGAAAATGTAAAAACATTGAAATCTATTTAATCCCGCCAGGTAAAAGAGCTATTATATGTTCATAACAGAGTCATCGGTGAAAATGAGTGTTGGATGGACATGAAACTGAACATTGAACATATTACAAAAGGATTATAATGAGAGTAGAAATTATGTTATTTATTTTTTGAATGATACATGGTGGTCTTACAAAACGTCGCTCGAAATTACCACTTATTAAAAAAAAAAATTAGCTACGTACGTTGCTAGGTTCTGAGACACATTACTTACTTAATCTCAGTTTCGAATACTCTTCATCTTTGAAAGAGCTCATACTTCGAGATCTATCAAAAAGGCAAAAGCTGATAAACTCTTCATTTATATGCGGTCCGTACGTGAGATAAACAAGGAGTAAATTAATTTCCTCCGAGCCGGGACCCAGGCACAAATAGCGACCTATCATCTGCATTTCGCGAATAAGGAAATATTATATTTTTAAGAAAAGTATTAAGGAAAGTAACTTTTTTTTTATTAATCTCGTGTATTTTTATGGTAAAGGAAAATTTCTGAATCAAAATATTTTTTATTCATGTAAACCATTAAAGTATTTATTTATGAAATGTAACAAATACTCTACTACAACTTCGGAATACTATTCCTGTGAGGAGAAAGCAAAGAAACTTTAAGGTCACACACTAAAAATATCTTTAAATGCCTAACCATTCATCTTTTCCTAATCTTTTAGACTTTAAAGACCACTTCGCCTCCTCCATCGACTGACGTTGACCACCCTGCTTCGGCTGATGATGATAATCATGAATTCTTCAGGAAAAGATATATATAAACTAAATTTCTAGTTGTTGTATATTTTGAAAATGTTGATAGCTATTTCATTTGTAACTGTACTGCTTCTTCCGTTTGCCTTTTTTCTAGTATCTCGTGTAAAAATATATTTTTGACATACAACATATCACAGGGTTACAAGCCCTGTGATATGTTATACAAGGTGTAACATAATAAACGCAAGACCTCAGACACGCCGATTGAAGAATTGCTTCATAAATCCAAAACAAAAACCAAATTTCTAAATTTAAAGGTTTTTACCCTTTTTTTAAGCACTTTTATACCCAGATCAACTATGAAACATGTACGTGTATGTGTGTGTTTTGAGAAAGATATTTTAGGAATGCATTTGAACTCTCCTTATTGCTATGAATCAAGAATAAATTTAGTTTTTATAGCGCACTGTAGGAGTAAAAGCATTTTTTGCACATATATAAAAAAATTAACATACATTAATAATTGTTGGAATCAATTCAGTTACCGATTTAGAAAAAACTACTTTCAGGTCTTGCGTTTATTATGTTACACCTTGTTTATAAAAATAAAATATATTATTACTCTATCTATATCATCACGCCAGACCCCTTGCGGGGTAGAGACTATGTAACACATATTAAGACACAGAAATACACAACAAACTACTTATTAAGGTGTAAAAAGTTTCACATCTTACCTTTACAGAAGCGCAGGCAGATTGCAGATGTGACTTTCCTCTCCAAATTAGCGAACGGTACTATCGACTGTCCGGAGTTACTAGGTAATCTAGGGCTTGTAACACGACCTAGGATCTTAAGGAACCCTAGCTTACTCCACACGCCGCTAGTCAGGACTACGTATAGACAAAATTCTTTCATGATACGGGCGTGTAGGACCTTCAATGTTATCGCTGCTGAAATGGACTTAGATTTGTTCAATACCAGTGCTTCTCAAATTAGAAACTTATTGGCTAGAGCATTCTTTTCTTAACTCTAGATCATATGTTTTATACCAGGTTGACTAACACTTGCGGTCTATCATAAGATGCGGGAGCGAATTTATGTTAATTGTCATAAGTGTTACACTGGATGCCGACTGTACTATTTTTCTCTTATTCTTTTGCTATCTGTGGAAATTTGTAAATGGCTTTCATTTGTTTAAATTTTATATTTTGTAGTATGTTATGCTAGCTGTAAGTTTCCCAAATATAATAAAATAAATAAAATAAAATAAAATAAATATCAAACAAACTTAAATAATAAGTCGAACTTTTCACATCAGTCGACACAGGGGCACAAAGCGCTATAGCGATATATATAATATATTCAACCGCTAACTGGCCCAATGGTCAATCAGAAGGCGCATTTTTTGTCCTCTACCTGCACATAATATGACATAATAAATCTCCCGTGGTGTCCGCATTCAGGGACATTAGCATTTTTCAAAACTTCCGCTAATATACGGCACCGTTTGCCCGCGGCATGCGCCCGGCGCCGCGACTCCCGCCCAATACTTTATGCTCCAAAAGTGAACATTTCAACTTTCTCTCACTTACGTAATATTTAACGATTTCTAAATAGGTGCTTGAATTTTATGACCGCGTGTAGATCTAGGCCTAAACTATAACATTTTATACGTTTTTCAAACTTTCGAGTGTGTTTTCCATGTGTGTCGCAGAGGTCGTAGAGGGTAAATGGTATGGCTCGTAAAATTTACAGCTACAGTATTCTCACCCAAGTTACTACACTTGCTAACGCTAATAGAAAACGAAAAAACTTATGGGAATGATATTATTGCAAGGAAAAGTCACGCGGTGTAAATGCGATGTCGATTGTGGAAAGAGAATAAATAAAGCGTTTCCCTTCAAGTTAGAAGAATTCTTCAAATTAGTAGTAGTAGTATTAGTATGAGGCGCTCGTAGCTTTGTGCGACCGCGGTGTTCTTACCGATCAACAAGGTTAAGCAGCGTTCGACTCGGTCGGCCCGAGATGGGTGACCTTTTGTGGCATTTTCATATTCGAGCGTCTCCATGCTTCGGAAGGCACGTGAAGCCGTTGGTCCCGGCTACCACATAATGTGGTAGTCGTTAAGCCGAGTTGGAAGCTTTAAAAGGCGGCTTAATAAGTTCCAACAGCAGGTGGCCACAAACCTGCCTCCGCCAATCCGCACTGGGTCCGCGTGGTGGAGTATGAACTGATCTCTCTCACCGCGATTTGTGCCTTGCTTGAGCCACCAGAGAAGGCTTTTGTCCAGCAGTGGTCAGTATAGGCTGTTATTATTATTATTATAGTATCTAACATAACATAACTCGAGACTAATTGACTAAGGCCCACTTGCATGAACCAGGGTTAGCGTTACCTATTGATTAACCTCGAGTTAGTCAATAACCCTGGTTTATGCAAGTGGGTCTGAGTAATATAGAAAAGAAACCACATAATTTCATAGTACATTTTAGGTGACGAGCTTTATCGATCTATATATTTCTTCTATCTATCTATATCATCACGCCAGCTCCCTCGCGGGGTAGGCAGAGAGTACAGAGTTCCAACAGGTTCTTTCCTTACATACCTCTTTGGCTTCCTCCACTCTCATAGTTCGTCTCATACACACTCGCCGGTTACGGAGACTCTTGACTTGCCCTTCAGCTAAGACACGGTCTATTTGGTCATGGTAAGATAGTCTAGGTCTTCCCCGGCACCTACATCCTTCCACTTTCGCATTGTATATCTGTTTTGTCATTCTTTCTTCTGGCATTCTTTCTATATGCCCGAACCAACGGAGCATACCCTTCTTCATCTTTACACCGATACTATCTTTCATACCTACTCGCTTTCTTACTACGCTGTTGCGAGTACGATCGGTCAGCGTGACTCCGCACATCTTCCGCAGAGATCGCATTTCGACCGCATTTATCCTGCTTTCGTTCTCCTTATTACATACCCAACTCTCACTGCCATATAAGAGCGTTGGGACAAGCACTCCGTTATGCATGGCCAGCTGCGCCTTTTGGCTTAAGTGGCGGCTCCCAAGTAGCCTTCCCATCGCACCATTCACTCTATTACCTGCATTCACTCTTCTCTCTATATCAGCGGTGTATTTCCCATCCCTACTGAAGGCGCATCCAAGATATAAAAACTCATTCACTTGCTCCAGCACATCGTTACCAACCACAATCCTTGCATTCGTTCTGGTTTCTTCCCGTTCAAAAACCACAATTTTGGTTTTCTTCACATTCAAATGTAAGCCATTGTTCATGCAGTCGTCTCTCATAACTGTGACTAGTGTTTGCAGATCAGTGGCTGTTGGCGCTATCAAAACCGCGTCATCTGCATACAATAGGTGGTTTATCACTAGATCACCCATTTTTACCCCTTCAGTCATCGCATTCAGTCTTTGAAGACTTTTATCCAGATACACTTTAAACAGTCTAGCGGACAACACGCAACCCTGCTTGACGCCGATTTTAACGTCAAACCAAGGTGACATGTTACCACCCACCCGTACGCATGCCTTGCTGTCCACGTAGGTGGACTGGACGGCTCGCAACAGGGTGCCGTTTATACCATACTCTGGCAAAATGTCCCAAAGTCTCTTTCGCACGACTCTATCAAACGCCTTCTCCAGGTCCACAAAACCGCAGAAAACCTTCCGGCCTACTGCCAGATGCTTTTCTACGATGTTGCGGAGGGAGAAAACTTGATCCGAACATCCTCTTCCAGACCTGAAACCTCCCTGTGTCACAACACTCCATCGGACTTCTCGCGCATTCTCCGTTCAATAATTTTACCATACACCTTAGCTGCCTTGCTGATCAAACTGATGGCCCTGTAATTGGCGCAGTCATATTGTGAGCCCTTGCCTTTATACAAGGGTACTTTGACTGCGCGGCGCCAATCTGTAGGGACTCTACCGGTCTTCCAGCAAAGATTTGCAAGGACCCAAAAAGCGTCCCGGACGCAAGTTCGACCATATTTAATCATCTCGGCAGATATCATGTCTATTCCCGCAGCTTTACCATTTTTCATACTTCGTCTCGCCCATTCAACTTCTTCCATAGTGATGTCCTCTGTGGATTCTGGTGCCCAAACTCGCCTCTGGGCTCGTCTGTGGCACCAGCATCCGGGGCGTTCTCATACATTTCTCCAAAGTATTCACTTCACCGGTTTAGCACAGCTTGTGTGTCTGCAATCCTTAGATTTTATCTTTTCCATTCTGGAGCCTGACGAATCACCTCGAGCCTTTCTCACTTTGCTCCAAAAGAGTTTGGTGTTATTCTTGAAGTTCTTCGTCAGCCTCTCCTCCTCAATCACACTAGCTCTTTCACGCTTTTCTTTCACTAAGGTTTTGGTGGCATTCTTGCATTGGCGTGATGATATAGATAGATAGAGATAGATTAAATCAAACAGGGTATTTTTGTATATAAATTATAAAATGCGATCGATCCACCTAATACAAATTCGTATAATTTTAGGTAATCAAACAACATTACTTTCAAAATCGTTGTACATCTCATTACAATGAAAATTAACATCACATAAAGGAACACATGAACACACTTGATTAATCGTGTGTCAATTATCTGTTATCAAATGTGGAAATATAATCGTATTTAAGGTAAACTTGTACCATACACGTTACACAATCTATTACCCAAGCCGCGCGTCTCGTTCGCAGTAAATCCAACTACCAACAACTGAATACGCTTGAGCGACTCCAAAATTTTTGCACACGATTCATATTTGGTATACGCAAATATGATCATATCCCTGTTTTTCGCGCAAAGCTCAAGTGGCTACCTATTCGACTTCGCTGGAACGCTCACATATTCTCACTTTTATACAGTATTCTGTTTAATCCAACAACTCCTCCTTATCTCAAAAAACGATTTGAGTTCATCCACGAAACACATCCAAGGTTCTTAATCTTAAGGTCATCTGAAAACCTGAAACTGAACACAACGACGCATTCCATAATTTTTTTTAAATAAGTTCTTTACATTTCAAGCTGTACGTTTGTGGAATGCATTGCCTGTGTCTATTAGACGAGCAAAGAAGCAATCTTCTTTTAAAACTATGGTCAAACATCATTTTCTCTCTTCTTGTCTGTCATAATCATTCTATTGTGTTTTGCCTATTAGTATGTATTGGTATGTATGTAATGTAAATAATTCAATGACAGTGTACGCCACCAACTGCCCTATTTCTCTCTTCAGCTCTCTAGGTATGTTGATTGTCTGGAAGAGATTGCTGTTAGTAATAAGACCGCCAATTGTATTACCATTTTATACATATATATTTAATTTTCTTTGTCTGTTATTCTGCGCTTATGTTGGTGTACAATAAAGAGTACTCTATCTATTTATCTATCTACCACAGCATACAACAGAAAGATTCTGTTATTTACATAAACTACCTGTTTCCTAGGAAGTTAACTCATGTATCGACGACGAAGTAACGGGACCGGGATCCAAAACCAAGTCTGGAACAGGAGCCGGTGTATATACAGAAATCTAAGCCAAAGCATGAGTAGATTTGCGTCAATATCCAAGCTGAGACCTATGTGATAAATGTTTGTGCAAAAGAGATATTGGACAGGCGAATTACAGGCGAATGACAGTCAGGCTGCCCTCAAAGCCGTCAGCTCCTATGAGCTAAACTCGGCACTGGCCGCGGAGTGCGCATACCTTCTTGACAGATGTGGAGCGCGCAACACGATCAGATTAGTCTGGGTCCCTGGGCACACGGGGGTTGATGGCAATGAGCGTGCGGATGACTTAACCAAAAAGGGAGCAATGGAGAAATTTGTTGGTCCAGAACCATTCATAGGCATACCAGATGGTGCCTACAGAGGAGCGCTCTTCAAATATGCCCAAGAACAACACGGGAAAGAATGGGAAACTAAAATAGGGCTGAGACACTCCAAGGAATTCCTTTCCACATGGTCTGCTAAAACTTCTGCTCTCTAAAACTCTATGTGCTAAAACATAGTAGACTACAATTAAGGCAACTAATCGGAGCTTATACTGGCCACTATGGCACAAAAGAACATCTACACAAGATGAACCTCTGCAGCGACGTGGCATGCAGGAACTGTGGGACACGAACTGAAACCATGAAGCACGCCCTATGCCACTGCGACGCTCTGGCGGCGCGGCAAATGAAGCTACTGGGAGTGGCCTATCCAAACCCAGAGGAATTTCGGTTCTTTGCCCCTGCTGGAATCTACAGCCTAGTACAGGGAGTATTTGATTTTACAGGTACGTAAAAGCGCTAGGGCAAGGACAGCACAAAAGATCCCAGCGGGTCGAAGTGCGCCTGAGGTCTCCTCGGTCCGATAAGCCAATGACAAGATAAGATAAGAAAACGGGACCTAAGTGCATGTTCCACGAATATGATGGCGCGAATCGTTTAGTTCTAAAT
This sequence comes from Phalera bucephala, assembly GCA_905147815.2. NCBI lineage: Eukaryota > Metazoa > Arthropoda > Insecta > Lepidoptera > Notodontidae > Phalera > Phalera bucephala. The sequence goes on from LR990612.1 coordinate 17,454,225, forward strand.
ACTATCAAATAACAAAGTCATGTTTTATAAAAATATAATTTGGAGAATTTTATCACTTTACTGTCAATATGTAAGAACCTCACGGGGTAGAGCGTTACAGACAGGACTGCCATCCATTCGCGATTCTCCTGATTTGTCCCAATTTAGACGGCGTCTAAGGGTCTTCGGGAGGGATTTAAAAATTGCGTCCGAATTTCGTCGCAGACTCTGCGTGCTTGGAGTGCTCGATAATTCAAAACAACTATTTGATAAGACAATGAAAAAAACGTTGCGGATACAGATCCGGGTAAACAGGGTTCAACGTTTAAGCATGCATAGGCATTTATGCACAGGCATAAAACCAAACCGGATATTTATCCAAATGTCCATTTAACATTCTTTGTCCGGTGCATTATAGCAGTCCTAATAATAGACCTCTCACCTCATCCATTCTTATAGTTCATCTCGTACACACTAATCGGTATTCGGGATAAATAAAACATGTTTTTAATCGTTGTTTTATATTAAATTAATTTATTAGGAACTGTACACTTATATTAGACATTATAAATAATAATACTCTTCTATTTAATTAACTAATGCAAGGAGCTATAGGTAATCGTCACATATCGCTATTTCGATAATAGTAGAGCAATCTCTATATATTTCGCTTATTTATATTTGATTCATTACATGTTACTTAAAACAACTACTTGATCTCAATTTATCTAATAGTTCGAAATTGCAAACTCGCTATGTCCGTTCATTGAAAATATTTGATTTTGGTGGTTAGAGATAACTCTAACCGCCAAATAATAGGTAGAAGTGTGGAATCGTGTCCGGTACAATGGCAATAGGCGCGCTCCCTATTACATTTTAACCTACATCGTCGACAAAATGAGTGACTACAGTAAACCTATGCCCCCTCCGCTGTTCCATAGGCGGAGACATATCTAACTCACATCGTCATGTCTATATTCAAGCGGAGATGGTAGAGGTACTCTATGCACACACCGTAGTGTTGTGATCCTATTTTAATACACGATTTTTTTATCGAACTCTACATACACCCTTTAAGATAACAGACAATTGACCAGCCAAATTACAATATCACAGTTACGCTCGCGATGTGACATACATAGCGGCACAACTATATATTTAACATATATTAACTATGTGCCAGCGCATCAGAAAGGTGACAAGGCCCACGAGTGCGAGAGAACGCGCTCTACAACTGCAGAAAAGTTACGGTGACGAATTACCTAAATTCTGTGATTTTCCCGCACAGTCAACAACGAAAGTCTTTACAACTCAGCACCTTAATTGACCATAAATCACTAATTACAGCAAGTTTTAAAACATTGAAATTTACTACTTTAATACATTTTAAATTAACGTGAATATAACACATTAAGTTACAACTGTCGTATTTCATCACAATTTTGAATGTCAAGCCGCGATAACATACATGCTATCATGTAATTAAATTACTTATGCTTGATATAACGTAAAAGGTTTTATAAAATCTTTGCAGTTTTATATTTATTATTTAGGAAGAGTAATTTCGCATTCGCACTAGTAGTGGTGCAATGGAATAATACAAAATGGCCAACAGTACATTTTGTAAAAACGCCTAAACGCGCGGTAAAACCGCGCGTTCAAAAAGCGCTCGTGCGAAGGCAGGCTAAGTGCTTAGAATAAATTTATTTATATTGTAAGGCTACGTGATGGAAATAGCAATAGAGCCGGCACTAAAAAAAAACGAAATTGCAGGCCGCGGACATTGTTTAGTTACTTTTGTAGTTGTATGATGAACAGTAGCTTTTTATTTTACATTAGTCAGTTATTAATGTGTAGTAATAATTAATGTTTGGGTATTATTTGGGCTTAATTATGTACAACTATATCGGTTGCTGACTGGACATGCCTATAACTTAACATTGACTTATTATATACTATGTACTATAAAAGTTACTTCAAACAAAATTGACGCGCAACTTGCTGACCGCGGGTTAACGGTAATTTTTGTGTTGTCATAGATAATAAAATCTTTTAGAGTTGTCTAAACCTATGGTTTAAACAGTATCTCAGTGCACATAAAAGCATTTTTTGAAATACCTATAACAGCACTCGAGCGTGCTACGTTGCGGTAAGCACCTGGCACGAAGTGAGCTAGAGTATATACACTCTAAGGCGTGCCAAAAACATCTAGTTGAGCTGTCTTCTCTAGTTTGTTGTAGTAGTAGTCCTCCTTATTGTTTTCGATGGCAGAGGCCCTAACATTAAAATACACTTTTTTAATTCTATTTGACTACCCGGTTGCAACTAGACCACTAAAATTGACCTCGATTATAGTTAGAGCTTAGGTGTAGTTTCCTGAATATGTCGCTTCTGTTTAAGTGTTTACTCTGAGTACGTCGTACATAATAAGTCAATTTAACTCACACAATTAATCAAATATATCTGGGTTCTCTATTAGAAGCTTGGCGTCGTTGGGGCAGTACATGATAATATCGGCGACGGTGCACGGCCGCAAGCAGCACTCATTGGCCACCTGCCTTCGCACGCGCCGCCAGGTGTGTGCGTCTACTAACCGTTTCTCGTGCGTCGCCTTTTGCAATTCTTTTGGTGCCAATTTTTCTGTTGACAAATATTTTTTTCTTATTGGTATATTTCATTGACACCCAGCATATCATGGACTAACGTTGCCACTTGAAAAAGAGAACGCGAGAAGTAGGAGTGAGTAAGGATATAAGACAACTAAGCAGTGGCCTTCAGTGCCTGAACCTCCAATTATTTTACGCCAAATGACCACGCGTGGTCCACGCGTCACGTGGTGCACTTGTAATTTCCAAGATAAGGTACATGATATATAAAAGCTCATATATCAATACATTACTCTGTGATGAATTATTTGAAGTGTCGATTTTTTCAATTCAATTTTTTTTTAATTTGAATAGTTTCTATTAAATGAGAACAAACAGATTCAAATTTCGTAGCCATTTTTCATGTTTTTTTTTGATAGACAACGGCGTTAGCGCCTTCACGGCCGTAAATTGCCCAAAGTATGGAAGGAGTGAAATTAATCCTTCAAGTTGTCCTCAATTAAGCGTGTCACGAGAGAATAAACATCGGTTGGAGGTTCCTGAACCCTATACTATAGAAGAAGGCCACCGCGGGGAATTTTAGAGTGGAGAGAGCGATCAGCTAGTCACCTAGTTCCTTAAAAATTTTTGCAAATAAAAGGATTAAAAAGCTCACCCATCATTAAAGATGTATCCCTCTTTACAATTTTGTATGTATTATTACAGAAATTGTATATGATTGTTGAAAGCCACCCGCTACAGCTTAGCACTTTGTCGTGTATGCTGTACACTCTGTCCCCGCAGACCAAGCTGTTGTTACTGTATAGGATCATAAGGATGTAGACCTGGAAAGAACATATAAACCACATTAATTATAAACCAACACTTAAGGCTTCGCCACATAGCCGACGCAGCGCGACGGGAGCGCGACGGTGGCGCCGCTTAGGGAGGTGTAATGAACTGAAATGTACGGGAGACGCCACATAGCGCAGCCCCGCTCGGCGCAGCGGCTAACGTCACAACCATTTCTGTCGCGCTTCCGTCGCGCACAGTCGGCTTTATGACCAAACCTTATAAATAGAAGAATATCTAATAGATGAACAACGCCATCATTGACGGATGATTTGGCGCAGTGGTTAAGACCTTAAGCCGCTCCGCCCACTGGGTTGAATAGTCGCGGGTTCGATTCCTGCACGAGACAAATCTTTGTGTGACCCAGAATTACTTGTTTCGGTCTGGGTATTTGTATATTTGAAAAAATATGTTTGTAAACGCAGTTTTTTAAAAAAATAATACAAAAAAATATTTTGCGTGAAATATTAGGCTTTTTTATTTTATTTATCTTCATGATTTGACTTAAAAGAAAGAAATTGATTTCTTTTAAGCATAACTATAATCTTGCCCCTCCGATATTAAGTAGTAATATTATAAATGTGAAACAAAACAAAACGCCTAGAAATAAGTGCCAAGAAAAACCGAAAAAATATAGATACGAAAAATTTAAAAAGACTTTTACTTACAACAATCTACTTTTTATCGGGCATTTATTGGAGATTTCAACTCAAGATATAAATTGTTATTTTTGTTGTAACAAATTAAGATTTAAGCTCGATATATGTATATTCATGTATATATCCTATTCCATACGATTATATCCCAAATAAAGTGATCAGAAAAATTTAAAAAGTCCATATTTCCGCAATATTCTCCTGAACAGATCACATTATAGGAAGTTAAACGATTGATACAAAGAAGTGGAACAAAATCAATATGTTTAATTCCAAAAATTAAATTAGATTATATTACCTACCTCCACAAAATTGTGTATATCAAACCCCACCTCATGTACAATGAACTATCTTAAACACGAGTGGATAATCGTTTAATCCAACAAGACTTCAATTTACATTTTGCGTAGCTTTCGCGCGTTCTAAGCTAAACTCCATATTAAACTTACAACAAGAACACTTAGCACATACCGAACAACTATATTTGTTTAAGATAAACTTAACACTATTAAGATACGGAGATTTTGATGTTAAATTCAGCTGAAGCTTAAAATGATAGCTTAAGATTCACGGCAAACTAGAGCGCGCGCAAATTTATACTACACGAACTCATGAAACTTTACAGATTATTAATTATCAGAGCACAATTAAAATAAATAAACAACGTACAGAGTATCGTAGGTACATCCTGATTCGAAGTTGTGGTGATCACTAAGCACAGTAACACTTGCTTGGCCCGCCGCACAGTTACCTGATGAATGGGACTATCAGGAGAGTGCGCGTCTAAAAATAACCATCGATGGTCCATAGTACGGCATTACTTAAAACTTGTTTACATCGATAGGACCGTTTACAAAACATTGTCATGGCAATAAGATAATGAGATTCTTCTAAACAACACGTGATTTATTAGTCCGTTTTAAATGGGATTACGACTCGATTAGAATGGGAAAAAAAAATTGTGCCCACTTTTTTGGTTCATTAATAATTGAGTTGGATATTAATAGTGGTAGGTTACACGCATAAAGAATGCAGTGCCAAAAAGCGTAGACTTTCACTTAATTGCTCTAGGCTCACAACCAGTTTCACACATACACACACTTATACATCGATACATTCACAGAAAATTGGTGATATACATTTTATCTAGCAATCAGATGTGGAGTTTCTATTTGAAATTTCGTTAATACACGATCTTGTTTATATTTTTTATAATGAATAATTGTAACAAAATGACGCCTTATTTATATTGTTCCATATCAGTAACTTTCTTTTCAATAACAATAATAGTTATAATTCCGTAAACATTTAATGTTGAACATACCTAACGTGCGCGCGGGTCAAACACCGCGGTTGAGTTACACCTTTGTGAGGAAAACTATATAATACGAGCAAACTTGATCGTATTCCGAAAGTATATTGATAATCTCTTATGAACTATAACTTTTAACCTATGATATTTGTGCTAGCAAATATTGCGCATATTATATACCTATGTCTTATTGATCGCAAAATATTAATAAAAACATTTTATAATAAAATGTATGTAAATGAGAACTGAAATATTAATTGCGCCAGTAAAATTGAAACTAGCAATATCACCGAACCCGTTTCCCATTTGAAATCGAAAATAATATTAGAATTATAGACTCCTCGTTGGTCTGGTGGCAAAGCGCATCGCTTTGTGATCACAAGGTCCTAGGTCGGACAAATGTAGTTTTTCTAACGAAAAATTCCCAGTATGAGTCCGGAGTCTGGAATTGTGCCCGGTATTTGGCAATAGTCTCGCCCCCTATTACATGGGACCTAACATCGTCGGCGAAACGTGGGTGTACTCAGTACACCTCTGCCACCCCCTCTAGAGAATATAGGCGTGACGGTGTAATATTTCTTAATGAATATCCAAAAGCTTTATCTGATTTCGTTATGAGTGAGTAAGTAAAATTAGGTATATTAGATATACAAATGATATATATAGGTCAAGGCAGCTCATATTAGGTTTAACTATGAAACAAAAAACACAGAACATCATTTCTTAAGCCTTCAAATCCTGGAAATATTATAAATGTGAAATTTTGTACTCAATCACGCAACAACGGCTAAACTGATTTGTATGAAATTTGGGATTTGTATTTAATTACCACATTATTATTAGCACAAAGGATTAACACATAGGATACTTTTATCCCACAAAAATGTAAGGTCTAACGTCCAAGTGGAAGAAATCGCTGGCAGAAACTAGTTTCAAATGAAAACACAAGTGTCATATTTAGTTTGTTCTTAAGTCTATGACACACTATCTATGAACGTGGTCCGTGCACATAGCAACAAAGCTGATATCTGATAGATAGGTGCCAGGAAGTCATCAGTACACGACAGACTAAAAATAACGACCCACAGCCAGAGGTCGTTGTTTACTCACTTCTTTCTATATATGCATAACCACATATGGTCGTATATCGACCGATAGTATTATGTATGTCCCATATAGTAACAGGGATGCTAGATTCAGTTATATTCAAAGTTATATTATTACTTTTTAATTCTTAAAGATAAAAATATTATCAGTAATCACTTTAAGAAATCAGTCAGTATTGGTTGTCCGGAAGAAATTGCTTTTAGCAATAGACCGCTAATTGTACATGGGCACCTGTATTTTATTAGTATTGTATAATCTACACAAAACGTACATAGACAGATTTTAATCTGGATTTACTTTAGAAAGTACGGGTAAAATTAAATTCTAGATGCCGAGACCTAACTTTTTTTAATTATCTAGTTTTTGTTCATTAAATCCTAGAAATGGTACGTTGTATCAAACTTTCGCGCTTAATAACAAAACTTTCCTCTTTACCAAGTTTATCTCAAAATAACAATTAAAATTTATTCTTCTCGGCAAGAATGTGAGAAAAATGACTAATATACAATGGACGGACAACAACAAGGTATTTATTAATCATTAGTAAATTGACTTAACCTTAATTTGTTGTTATTGTCGCGAGGTAGTTGATAACGCGCGAGACATCCCTAGAGAACGGCGCCTGATAAACGTTCGTGAAACACAAACAAGTCGCAACCGTGTATTACGACACTACGAGACGACCACTGGTACAGCTTCACGGTGAACTTCCTTCAATTTGACAGAGAGTTCGGTCCAGTGGTTATGAGATTAAACCGCTCTGCGAGTTCCATCCAGTACGGAACAACTAGGGTACGGCCAAACCAATGCGTTCAGCCGCGTCCGCGGTGGCGTCCCCGGCGACGATCACGGTGGCGATCATTATCTTCCTATGGAAGCGCCTGTAGACGCCGCCCAGATAGCGGGTGCAGGACGTGTGACCCACAACTTTTTCTTCCGGTCTAGGTGTTTTTGTGGGCGAGATATTAATATTTGTAAACGCACACACGACACAGGAATACTTAAATAAACAAAAAAATCTAGAACGACGTGTGAGACACACTCGTGTAATTTCCAGACACGTGGCATATCCGATCAAAACATAACAATATTATATCGGCATTAGCGCCAAAACAAAATATTGGCCGTAAGTACTGTATTAATCAACCTTTTTTTATCACACACCGTCTAGGCGGTTCACACTAAGCGGGGTTAGCAGAGTTGTTATGTTACACACAGTCATCCTAGGTCGCAATGTAGTTGAGGGCGAGCCTATTGCCAAAACAGGCACAATTCTAGCCTCCGGACTGATACTTGAAATATACTTCGACCTGGTGATAATCGTTGATTTGTATGTTGATTTTAAAAACGTAGCCTTACTGGAATGTATTCGTGTGTCGTGGGTGCATTTACAAACATGAAATCCACATACACAAATACCCAGACCGAAATAAATATTTGTGAGTCACACAAATATATGTCCCGTGCGGAAATCGAACCCGCGACTCTTCGATCCAGTGGGTTAACTACTGCACCAAATCGTCCGTCTGTCCGCCACAGAGCTACTCCGCATTCCACCGCGCTGCAGTCATACCCAGTAAAGATTTAATTTGATTTTGATTTGATTGGATTAGACCCTGTGGCACTCGAAGACACGGAAAATTCAAAAAATCCAGGTTAGAATATAATATTTGCTACGATTAACTAAACACTTGACGCGGCGACTTACAATAACTCCGTCAGATGATCGTTTAATGTACTCCAGTGATATACAGCATTTGCCATTTAGCTAGGCCCTCTGGCCAGTCTCGTGCATGCGTTACGTATGAAATCGCCTTATTACATGTGTAAAGTTTCCACATGTGTGCCGCGGTCGCAAGATGATAGATAAACAGTAAATTAAGGATCAATTGACACACTTATACAATTTAAATTGTTATTTTGATCGCCACCCATCTGCCGTGACCCTTATATCGCTGTATCGTACCGATAAATAATGTGTTGACTCATTTGCGGAACGTACCTACTTGTTTTTGATAATAGCTGTACTTTTTATAAAGTTATAGAATATATTTAGAATCAAAAACCATCTAAAACTTTTTATTCGTGAAAAAGGATTTATGAATAATCAAGGAAGGAAGTGAAGTGATTCTTAAAAGTCTACCATCCGATTAAAGTGGTATTCCTATGGAGAAAGGTAAGAAGCTCCACGGTTATTCTTTTAAAAATAAGAATTTTACTAAAAGAAATACGATTATCTATATTATATAATAAGACATATACAAAATAATATGTCCTACTAAAAATACATATGATATCGTTTTAAAGGACATCTTACCATAAAATTCCACACACGAACGCACTCACGCACATAATCGTAACAATTATTACGATTTTTGTGGTGCAACATAATTTAACAAATGGAAGAGATCATTGACTTAAGCTATACGACATTATATAGGTATGTATTGACATACTTAGATAGGTATTGACTTATTGTACCATTATACATGTATTTATGTCCGAGTTACTTGTTTATGGTTCCAGTAGTAAATAGAAAGGAATATAAAGAAAGATATACAATACATAGCTGCAATGTGATGCATTACAACTGCCGCATTAATGAACTTAATACAATATAAATGAATGCAAGGATTATGGCTGGTAACTACATGCTGGAGCAACTGAATGAGTTTGTATATTTTGGATGGGCCTTCAGTAGCGATGGGAATACACCGCTGACATAGAGAGAAGAAGTGCAGGGAATATAGTTAAGCCAATAACCGCAGCTGGCAATACATAACGGAGTACTTGTCCCAACGCATACGCAACGTTATATGGCATTGAGAGCTGGGTATGTAAGAAGGAAAAAGAAAGAAGGATAAATGCGGTCAAAATGCGAGTTCTGAGAAAGATGTGCAAAGTCAAACTGACCGACCGTATTCACACCAACGTAGTAAGAAAGCGTGTAGGTATGAAAGACAGTATCGGTGTAAAGATGAGAAAGGGTATGCTCCATTGGTACAGGCATATAGAGAGAATGTTGGAATAAAGAATGACAAAACAGATATACACTACGAAAGTAGAAGGGTGTGGATACCGGGAAAGACCTAGAATATCTTACCATGACCAAATAGACCGTGTCTTATCTGAAGGACAAGGCAAGAGTCTCTGTAACCGGCGAGCGTGTATGAGACGAACTATGAGAGCGGAGGAAGAAGAATGAAGGAAACTATTGGACCCTGTACACTCTGCCTACCCTGCAAGAGATCTGGCGTGATAGATACAATATAAATATTTCGCCTTGACACGAAGGGTCTACAGTGGCATAACCTTGTCTTTTATGAAGATAAGTTCGCGAACTTCGAAATTTAAAAGTGAATAATATAAGCCAAATCATGTAAATCTCATTCGACGTAACATTTGAAATAAAACTCTAATATGTAGCAATACATTTCAAAGTAACTCTGCATTAGGTATATGAGTGACTGATGCATTATTGCTTAGCTCTGCCCGAAGAATCTAAAGAATAGTAAACGCTATAGTAAAATAGAACCACTCCAATTTCTTGTAGAAGTCGTAAACAGTAACTTAGTACTTATAATAATAATAACATTGTACTCACTCTTAAGTAAAATATCATTTCACATCTGTGAAACAATTTGACAAAACAATAGCTCCTGTATATGGACGATATTGAGGAAATGTAAGATACGTGTAGTTCCGATAATTACAAATTTGTAACCACATTTAAAATTACAATGTCGTTTTATCAGAGACACACTGTCTATGGTAATTTTGGTAAGGTAAATATTATGTCTAAATTTTAATTGTTTAAATGATAAGCAAATGACGGATGCGGCTGACCTTTGTAAATAAATATTTTTAAAATGAAAGTTGTTTGTTTGTAAAGTAACAAAAACAGTCCATTAAGTAAATTTACTAATAGTTATTAATTTAGATTTGTGATCGTAATTTTCGTGACATGGGATTATTTCGATGTTATTTTTCTAAATTATTTAACCTGGACGGTTACTTATCTTAGCGCCCAAAGGAAATAGAAAACGGAAAGGTATTAGACGATAGCAAAAGACAGCACGTGGAATTTTAGGAAAAGGAAGTAAGATATCTTATATATTTATTCTAGGTATTTAATCCAAAACATATTATACATATAACATAATAGTTTGATGCAATTAAAGACCAGCTGCATACTAGTTATCATGCAATGTTAGTTTACTTAATATTGGTCAACCTAAATGTTCAAACACAATTACAGGTAAGATCCAAGTCCCATGTCTCATGATCTGTACAATCCAGTGATAAATGCGAGCCGTCATGTAGACGCTCTCGTCTCATGTTGTCTTGTCCGATTAAGCAGAGCGATTTCGGGAACCCGGCTCCCAAATTTACATATGAGACGTACATATTACTAGGATTGCCGGATTAACCACGTAGCAAGAGCAGCAATTGCTACGGGACCCGCGCAAAAGGGAGCTCCGCGAATCCAAACCCGCCCACCTCCTCCTGAGCGTAATTTTTGAGTGAAACTTATTAAGACGTGAACTACAAAGCCCATAAATATCGATTTCGGTTGCGATCGGTGCAGCAACTAAAAAGTTTAAAATGGCGGCAATTTTTTTAAATTATAATAAAAGACATATTGTAAAACCACAGGGGCCTTCAATTATCGATTTTCGTAGCGATCGGTGCAGTAAATAAAAAATTCAAAATGGCAGAACGTTCTTTTTAAATACTAATAATAAATACATATTGTGAAACAACGGGACCCACAAATATCAGCAGCATAATTCTGGTAGCAGTAATTAAAAAGTCTAAAAAAACATTGAAAATCTATAGGAGTCCTCAAATATCAAAGAAAGCAATCCAGCCAATAACAAAAAAGTACAAAATGGCGGCCATTTTTTAAAGTTCTTATACTCGATACCTACATAGAAAACTAACACGAGCCCTCAGATATATCTATTTTAGTAGTAATTGGTCGAGTAATTAATAATTTTAAAATGGCCATTTTATATTAAAATATGTCGGCCTAATACTAATAAAACAACAGGACAAAATATTACAATGTAAAATAAAGTACTAAGACTTGTTGATCACAGCATAAACGTGCACTGTCCATGTACACCCGCGAAAGTTCAACGGAGTTCATACAGAGCGCCGAGCGACACGTCCACTCCCTGGAAGGCCTAGGAACGGACCGATTTGAAACGACTCGTGCGCCGCGATTTAGTTGTAAAAAAAAAATATATAAAAATAAACAAGCAAATCCAAATGAATTTTTAAGTGTAGGTTTTAAAGGAGATGTTTTCTATTACAGCACGTGAGTGTTATAAAATAATCAGTGAGTTATATTGATAAAATCGATCGCTGTATAAACGATCATATCACATGATGTTGCAATTTAATTTTAAATCAAAAAATACTTTGTACCAACTTTTTTTTCTAAGGATCTTAGCGTATTGTTATTTTTTTGTTTATTATATTTTTTAGTGATGCTAAAAATTTTAGCTTCGAAATTGACTTTGTACCTAAAATTATAGAAACCTTTACTCAGTTATCGTAATATAATTCACATATACTCTATTAGTCGAAAAATGTTCAATAGTTAGTCTATTTAGACGACAACATTTCCTAAAGTTCTTTATCCTTAACACGGTAGTAAAATGGATGAATATTAACAGGTTTGAAAAGTATGGTTTTTGTGTTAAACGGCGGAATTAAACCCAGAGCAGATCAAGGGCCCCTCGATAGAATTTGCTACGAGCCCCGCGCTTGCTTAATCCGGCACTTATTACTAGCACCAAGCGAACAGGCAGCATCGGATCAGATAAACTTAGCCATATATACCTTAAGCCATATTGAATGAAACCGGTCTTGACAAGAAAACCTGAATCCTTTTAGTGCGGGCCTAAAGATGGTAAATGGAAGCACGAATTGGAATTTAGGAGGAACTAAAAACGTTTATTTGGTTACTGTTTAAAAATTGATTCATTGGAAAGAACAACAATTTAAGGTTTGAGCACTTGGTAACCTCGGCGGTAACCATTTCAGTTCACAAAAAATCAACAATAGCTGATTTAGAATAAACCTCCTAAATAGTAGGTCTCCTAAGAATCCTAGAAAAAGCTATAGCTAACTTTGTAATTATTTCAAGGGAGATATCTTCAATTTGAGAACCGTTGCAAGTTTCGCTGATGCACATATTACATTATCTGACGGCCATTGGTGAAAATATCTCAGGATTAATCGTCAGGCTTAAAGTGATAAATGATTATGCCACACGTACAATATTGAAATGTTATTGAAGAACGAATCGCACTAGACGAAATGCACGTTAGGAACTCAGAGTGTCTCATTTCAGATACAAATGAATACCACCAACGGACTGCTAAAAGGAGTAAAGAACAGTTTGAATTTTGATCTCGATCACCGCAAAATCTTGGCGACACATTCAATTATATTACTTTATTCACGTGATTCCAAAATTTACACGTGGCTTCAAACAGAATGTACTGAAATTATAGATACATCATATTTCCCTGAACGCTGGAAAATTACGGGAGTAATTCCCATACCAAAAAGTGAAGGGGGTTCTGACGTAAGTGGATTCAGACCTGTAGCTATTTTGTCGACACCGGCTAAAGTCTTTGAGGGAGCGGTACAGCAGAGTGTCCAATCGCAGGTGTCGGCGCAGTTGTCTGATGCGCAATACGGGTTCCGACAGGCGCGCAGCACCACCAGCAACTCGGCGCGATGAGCTACATAGTACCACACGTGGACGCGGGAACGCAAGTTGACGCCGCCTACTTTGACTACAAAAAAGCTTTCGACTTAGTCGATAACGATATATTGTTGTCAAGGTTGGCGACAGTAGGTTGCACTACACAGCTCTTGAATTTTTTTGTTAGCTACATGAGGGACCGGATGCAGTATGTGGAATACGCTGGATATCGCTCTGACACCTATTTCACTAGAACTGGAGTAGGACAAGGTAGTAACTTAGGGCCCTTGGAATTTATCATTATGATAAACGATCTACCGCAAGTTGTCAGGGAAGCCCAGTGCTTACTGTTCGCCGATGACCTCAAATTGATCTTAGCAATTAAAGACAAGAGTGATTGCGAACGCTTGCAAGAGAACATAAACAGAGTCGCAGAGTGGAGTAGGAAAAATAAATTGCAATTTAATATCAGCAAATGTTCTATAATATCTTTTAGTAGATCGCGAGCTCCACTTCATTACAAGTATGCAATTGACTCCTCAGTAATGAACCGGACAGAAGTATTCAAAGATCTGGGTGTACATCTGAATGCAAAATTAAGGTTCAGGGATCATATCACCAACGTTTGCAAAAAGGCTTTCAGAACTTTAGGCTTTGTTTTACGACAATCTCAGAGCTTCACAAATCTGAGAGCAATAGCGGTCCTGTACAACGCGCTCATTCGGAGTCAGCTGGAGTGCAATGCCGTCGTATGGGCTCCACATGAAGAGAAATATAGGCAAATGATGGAGCGCATACAAAATAAACTTGCTAGATACTTGTACCTCAAGCTATATGGAGTGTATCCTTTCTACCCTCTGATGTATCCAACCTTGTTCGTTTTGGGCATGGTTGGATACGATAAATTAGAAACAAGAAGGGAATTGGCTCTCGCATATTATTTAATAAGGGTGCTGAGAGGCATCCTCTGCAATCCCAGCATACTGCTTTGGTTAGGCCTGTGCGTGCCCGACGGGTACGCGGCGCGGCGGCGGCGGCCGCGGCTGCTGGCGGTGCCGCGTGCCAGGACCTGCTTGCTAGCCAACTCGCCTCTGACGCGTGCTTTGCACACACTAAATAAAGTTGCCGAGAGAATTGACTTATTTATCTGTTCCATGAGCGAATTTCAGAAAGCAACTTTATATGTCTTATCTTATAATATAATTTAATATATAATTCAAAAATAATTAAATATAATGTACAATATTAAATAATAAATAAGTTAATGTTTCTAATAAAATGGGCGAACTAATGTAATGAATGTATTGTAATGTATTTAAATAAGTTGACTACACTATCGTATTAGGAAAAAGCCTGTAAAGATAGTTGTTGTAATTTGAGAATAAATGAGAAAAAAATAGTATTATTACAATTTTGAGTTTTTTTTCAGGACTTTATATACTTCAGGATTCGTAATCTTGAGTTCTGCATTAAAACCAAAAATTAAAAGTAGTTTCGCGCAGATCTATGAAATCAATATGAAAAGTTCATATTATTATTTATGTCGTGTGTGTGTGTGTAAGTGATGTACGCTGTTGGCCGCGAGGCCTTTACAGCTTCACCGGACTTAATATTTATTTATGTCGCGATTCTATTGTACAAGTGCTTGCATGCAGACATGTTCAAAACCACTGACCTTCCCAATGTCTTCATTCTACCTGCAATTGCGTACAAATATCGACACCAGGTCGGACACCGACCTCGCCGACAAAATCCAAGGATCCCTTCCCCGCGGATCAGTTCAAAGACAACACAAATATATAGCTATAGCTTATATCCTCCCCATATCGACTGCTCAAACCAAGGCCTTTGCCTTTTAACCGTCCAGCTGGAGCACAATTCTCGCACACTCGCTCTCTAGTCCCTTGAAGCTGTACACGTACGTACGTACACGCTAGAAAGATATACGTTCACCATTACCTGCATATAACCTGCAGCTTGCATACAGATTTACGTTTCCACTATTCAGTCTGCATCCATTTTGTTATTCTGCATTCAAGGCACTTGCATAATGAAAACATAGCCGATTCAACATATCATAAATAATAATTTAAAAAAATAAAAGCAAGCTTATATAGTAAAACCACCTCAAAGATACCTTAAAGTAAGTAAATAAAGTAAAAATTTCCACAACAACGCTTGTTCGCGACTAATCGTAATTGTTCGCGAATAATCATAATTATCTAATGTGTAAAATGTACCATAGATTAAGTTGTCAGAAATAAAGTAAATCGCTGGGCTCAGTATAGCCCTCACTAGTTGTGACCCCAAAGAATAGGACATAAGCAAGGGCCGAAACGGCCTCGCTCTCAGTTGCGTCTCAGTCATCGCGTAGCCAGCTCAGAAGTCCAACTAGTGGAGGTCCAACTGGGACCCAGCGTGCTGAAATTATTGATGTTCTCATATGTTAAGAATAGTGGCGAGATACCCAAGATCGAGGCAGGCAAAGTAGGTGCTACGATGAAAGAAGTGATCGGCCTACATTTTTTTTTTGTTGTTTAAAAAACGTAGCCCCACACTAGGATTTATTCCTGTGTCGTGGGTGCGTTTACAAACATAAAAATTAACAAACACAAATACCCAGACCGGAACAAATAATTGTGGATCACACAAAGATTTGTCCCGTGCGGGAATCGAACCCGCGATTATTAGACACAGTGGGCGGAGCAGTTTAAGCTCTTAACCACTGCGCTAAATCGTCCGTCAACATTACCCGCTAGTTGTGCCCCCCAAGGAAACTACCTAAGCAATAGTTGTTACCGGCAATAGCCAGTGTGGTTCAGTCAAAGGTGGACCACATTGTCTGGTCCTTCGAGCCGGATAAGCAAGATGGTAGTGAAGCCAGGGTACAGCGAAACCTACTGAAGATACGTCGAGATCAGCTCCGTTCAAGGGAAATAGAGCGATGGCAACAGCACCGCCGGGGACAAGTTCGGATAGAGCACCGCAAGCGGCAACCAAGGAGATAGGGAAGACACCCCCAATGCCGCCGGTGTTGAGAGCGATGAAGGGGATAATAGAAGCGGAGATAACGGGAGAAACGTCTACAACGCAATCCGCAGACAACACTGGAACAGCGGTTACAACTACTGGGACGAGCATTGAGCAAACGGGTCAGGAGCGTACGCTGTAGCCTCCGTCGGCACCTCGCTCAAGAAAACGAAGATCGACGGCATCAAAGAGTCGGCAACGAGAGCTGCTTAAGGTGAAAGAAGAGCTTTTGAGGAAAGAACTTGAACTCGCAGCAGCCGGAGTCGCGATCTTAAAATGTAGTGAGAGCGAGTCCGATGGAGAGGACAGTGTGGCCACCGAGCGAGAACACAGAACGAAGACCTGGGTTAACGTCCAGCACAGCACACTCGCTCTGACAATGGAACCGCACCAACAAAACAGTGCCCAGTAGATCAAGTACCCTAACAATCAGCAGTGACGCAAGAACACCCAGTGCCAGTGCCAGAGCCAGTGTCAATGTCAGTGCCAGTACTAGTGCCAGAGTCAGTGTCCGTGCCAGTGAAGACCGCAGGCATCGCAAGAGCTACGGGACCGACTGCCAATGTCAGTGCCGTGCCCCGAACCAGAGTACACGGGCGACGCCCTATGCCCAGGTATGAGCGTGATTCCATTAAAGACTTAGCTGAAGCTATAACTATGGCCACTCGATCAGCGATGCCCGCCATAGCGGCGGCGCCATACCCATATGTAAACTTCCTATTTTTGGAGGAGCCGCTCATGATTGGCTACCTTTCAAGACAGAAGAGACAGCTGGGTTACTGTCAGAGATAGAAAACTTAACGCGCCTTCGAAGGAGCGTAAGAGGGGCGGCCAGAGAGACAATGCAATGTTTTGTTTGTGGGAAATACATCACCTAGTGAAGTAATGTCACTGTTAGCGTCCAGATTCCGCAGGCAAGACGCCATAGTTATAGCAGAGTTAGAGAAACTGAGCGCTCTATCACGACTCACTGAACACGCAAGAGATTTATGTGTATTTACGACGAGAATAGCTAACGCTGTGGCAACCATTAGGGCACTGGATAAGATTGAATATTTGTACAACCCTGAAGCGGAAGCAGCGTCACAGATAAGATGCCGTATGCCCTCAGATGCCGATTTTATGATTTCGCTTCTGAGCAACCGGCGGGAGAACCAGGGCTCGTCAAGTTAACCAGATTTCTACAGCAGTCAGCTGATCAATGCGGAACGTTCGCGCCGCCAGAGGCCATACCGGCGGGAGATCGTCAAGAGATATATCCAGCTGCCGGCACCTTTAAACGGAAAACGTACAGGATAGAGGTGAGATATGAGCCGTCTTCAAGCAACGCCTGTCACGCACATTTAGAAGACATAAGGGTAAGTTAACGTACGAGAAGGGAACACCTACCGTGCTTATTGGCCGGGATAACTGGCATTTACTGATAACTCACGCAATCCGTCGAGGAATGGCCCACCAACCTATTGCATCGCTGACAGATCTAGGTTAGGTGTTACACGGAGTCAAACAGCTGCGAGGTCAACGCAGAAAAGAGACCCACAGGGTGAGTCATTTAATGTCGTACACAGATGACTATAACATGGAGCAACTGATGAGAGAGCACTTCGAGTTGGGGTCGCTTTGTGTCGTGCCCAAACGTTCGCACACAGAGGATGAGATGTGAACACTGACAACACTGGAGAAGCACACGGTGAAAACACCGGCGGGAGGATACGAAACAGGGCTACTGTGGCGTAACGACAACGTCACTGCACCCCCCAGCCGGGTGTCCGCCGTTCATCGTCTGTTGCAAGTCGAGAAAATATTGGATCGGACCTTGCGCTAAAAACCAAGTACGGAGCGCAGATCGATACTCTCCTAGAGAAAGGATACTCCGAAACAGCGCAACCAGTACGCGGCAACGATAAGGTATGGTACTTACCACATTTCGGAGTCACTCATCCAGAGAAACCGAGCAAGCTCCCTATAGTTCAAGACGCCGTCGCCGAAGTCAAAGGAGTAAGTCTGAACCGTATGCTGCTAGCTGGACCGGACTTACTGCAATCGCTCCCGGGAGTATTGATGCGATTCCGCCAAGGGAGAATAGCGATCACCGCAGACATTGGAGAGATGTTTATGAGAATATAAATAAGACCTGAGGACCGAGATATGCATTGTTTCGTGTGGCGGGGCGACAGGCGCAGCGGAAATCCAACTGAATACAGATTGCGCAGTGTCATATTCGGCGCCACGTCATCCGCTTGCACGGCGATATTTGTGAAAGATAAGAACGCGAGTGATCCCAAGGAACAATACCCGCAGGCCGCGCGAGCTATAATCGATAACCACTACATGGATGACTATATGCGACTAGTGCAGAGGTTTACGCCGCCGCTGTTTACTGGCGTTTCGAGAACAGCAACGAGGTAAGAACCTCTTTGATCCTAGACAAGGCCCGAGTCGCGCCCGCACATATGACAATGACGATACCACGACTCGAGCTTCGAGCAGCCGTGCTAGGTTGTAGATTAGCGCAGGCGGCAGAGAAAGAATATTCCATAAGACCGACGAGGAGGACCTATTGAACAGACTCTAGGACGGTGCACGCCTGGCTACGAAACGGCCCAAGAGCATACAAACTTTCGTAGCACATCGTGTCGCAGAAATCTACGAGCATACTAAGACAACGGAGTGGCGTTGGGTGCCTACTACCGACAATGTCGCTGACGACGCTACGAGAGGGGCACCAGTCGATTTCGACACCTTACACAGATCCTGGAAATCCTTCAAGCAGGGAGGGAGAACGACCGCAGGGAGAACGACGAGAGCGACGGCGGTGGTGACTGCTACGCGCTCCTTCATTCCATTAGAGGCACGACATTTGCACCGGGCCGAACGGCTTTGGGTGCAAGCGCTCCAGCAGGTCGCCTTTCCCGAGGTGATCAACGCCGTTAGACAGGGGCGATCTGCGCCGTCCACTAGCCGTCTGTATCAACTGGCCGTGGAGTTAGACGACGACAACGTCCTCCGGCTGCGCTCACGCGTAGTGGCCGCCGAGGGGATCACTCAGGCGCAGAGAGCGCCTCCCATCTTAGACGGAGAGCACCAGTGGACGAAACTCTACATCGGCTGGATGCACGAGCAAGTGCACCATGGCGGTTTCAAGGCCACAGCGACATGCGACAGCACTACTGGGTGCTACGCCTCCGTTACGCCGTCCGCAGGGTCGTGAAGCGATGTCAACACTGCAGACTGCGCCGGGCCACACCTGCGCAACCTTCAACGGGTAACCATCCTCCTTCACGGTTAGCCTATCACCGCCGACCATTCACTTTTACAGGACTCGACTACTTTGGCCCGCTCACTGTAACGGTGGGCCGAGGTATTCAGAGTGCAGTCTTTATACTGCCAGAGCTCGGTAGGGCAGCCTCGTCGACCGATGAAACGCCGGAGTGCCATCACAGCAAAGTCGGTAGTTAGGCTCCCCGCGAGCTATATGTGTATTGCGAGCGTCGTCAGGCACGTGAAGAGCACGCCGTACCTCTTCTGAGTACCTCGGCCCACCGTTACAGTGAGCGGGCCAAAGTAGTCGAGTCCTGTGAAAGTGAATGGTCGGCGGTGATGGGCTAACCGTGAAGGAGGATGGTTACCCGTTGAAGGCTGCGCAGGTGTGGCCCGGCGCAGTCTGCAGTGTTGACATTGCTTCACGACGCTGCGGACGGCGTAACGGAGGCGTAGCAACCAGTAGTGCTGTCGCACCTCAGTCGCTGTGACCTTGAAACCGCCATGGTGCACTTGCTCGTGCACCCAGCCGATGTAGAGTTTCGTCCACCGGTGTTCTCCGTCCAAGATGGGAGGCGGTCTCTGCGCCTGAGTGATCCCCTCGCAGATAGGATGTCTAATTGTGAATGCCATGATGGGGTATCATCAACTTGAGTGCCGAGATATCTGATAATGTTGGTTTTCTAAAGTTGTAGACATTCGCATGTTACTGAGTGGATGTTGTTACAAACTGTGTGCTTTGAGAGTAAAGTTTGTATAATTTGTGTGGTTTTATTTATAGAAAACGTTAGATACTTCGTTTTATTAACATTTAATGTGAGAAGGTTTTTATTTAACCACAGGGATGCCTGTTGAAGGTGTCGCAGCTTGCTTAGTTAAACAGCTCCTATGGCCACTTTTTGGCTTCATCATCGAACCGTAACCCTATCAGGGTATATATTACTTTTCAAAAGAAATCCAACAAGCCTAAAATCGAATGGGCATGGAAAAAATAGATCAAAACGTTTGAAGCGGTAAGACAGCTAACATACGAACAAAGTAAATTAAATAAAGCTTGTAAGAATACATGTCAAGACTTACTCACACCTATACAGTTCCACACACTAAGGGCGTATCGAGTGCATACGTACCCACCTACTTATCTTTCTTCAAAACAATATTGAGGTTTATGGGTCAGTAAGGCGTCCAGTGGCGACTATTTCTGGTGCACAGTTATTGTTTACTTACAATATTATTACACAGAATCATGTTATATATTTAGTTTGTAAAACAACTAACGCTGGTATCCATTGAGGTCAAAATACTGTCCTTATTTAAACGGAAAATTAATAGGTTTGTGATATTTGTGTTTCATTCGGACCGAAATCTTATAATTTATGTTGAAATAAATGTCCGTCGTAAAATAACCTTATAAAATAATAATTTCTATGCAAAGTGTGACTTTATAGAAACCTTAAACGGAAAAAATTGTTGTGTTCTTAGATTTACGCGAATATTACACATGAAATTACACCATGTCCTTCCCATAACCAAGGGCGCTGCAAAGTTCTTGAAACGTCGGGAACATATAAATAAAAGGCGATAAAATCCGAAAATTACTTTAAATTAAACTAATCTTAAACGGAACATCATTTATTACATCGATTACCTCAAGTGTCTGCAAACGATTTAATAAATACATATATGGTAATAACTAACGAAACGGATTTAGATGCTTAGTGTCAACTTAAATAAGATTATACGGCATGACTGGTTAAAGTATGAATACCAACCAACTTCCAAATACCAAGAATTAGAATAATAATCGAATGCTGAACTAGTCAATACTAAAGTATTCGATTTTATGTAAAACTAAGTATAAATGCGACGGTCCTATATTAGTAGCGCAGAGTTAGAAAAATTATACAGCTACAATTTCTTTTAACGCTTACAACACCTACTATAATTTGCATATTATTTGATAAAATGGAATACTGTATACTACATACATTTACCAATCATGCTGTAAAATATTAGTTTACGCAAAATTCCATTTAACCTTATTTTCAGAATACATAACAAACTATACTAATCCTATGTTCTAAGACTTCGAACAAAACACCACAATTCACGGAATTGTGGTATTTTGAACGAAACAAAAGCACGTCCGTACGTACTGGACGTACGTGTACGTGAGTTTTATCATATTTACTCAAGGTTCCAAAATAACAACAGTGTATTCATAACATACCTATTTTGACAATACCTACTATATGACCAATCATCCTTCCAGCTGACACTCATTCGTTTTGAAAATTAGGCAATTAAACCTCTTGAATACCCTGATATGGTTTACTCCACTTTAATCACTGTGTGATCAAAGACAACTAACTATTAGTGTCCAATGATCACCGAGTCCATGAAGAAGGCAGATTCATTATTACTTTACACCGTCACGGCTATATTTCCCAAGCGGGGATAGCAGAGGTGTACTGTGTACACCCAGTTTTCACCGACGATGTTAGGTCCCATATAATAGGGGGCGAGCCTATTGCCATATACCGGACACAATTCCAGACTGATAATAGCAACTTTTTGATAGAAAATCTACATTAGTCCGACTTAGTAGTTGAGCCCTGGGCCTCGTGATTGCAACGCGCATTATTTGTCACAAGACCAACGAGACAGTATTATTACTTTAATTAACTTCCATTTTGTTTACTTGTTTCCATTATACGACATCTTTAGACTTTCATTTTCATCCCCAGGTTTAAACATGTCAGTTCTTTTCACTGCGACCTTCACTGCTGTTTTCGGCGCAAAATTAGAATTTATTATATTGAGCAAAATAAATCTAAAAAGAATTTGATAAGATTAGTGGCATAAAACGATTTTGTAATACAGATTTCAACTTATTTATCCCTCGCTCCAAATTTACGTTTATCGTATCTCACTAAAATTAAGTTGAATATTTTTATTTTGAGTAGGATCACGCCATTTAGATATCTGTAGGTATACACGGTGTAACTTTAGTCGTCCTGAAGCGAAAGCCCAGGTGATGTATCCAATGCCTACTGTTCATTGGTAACATTTCCATAACAATACTAATTTAATGCATTAAAAACACCTATACCAAACATAAAATGTCATTGAGGGGCGGCGCTGCTCGTCGGCTGGCCGGTAGAAACCAATGGTTTCCGGATTTTCACCCTAGCCTGTTCGGATAGGGCAGTAGATAGATGCTTCTTATTGTGCATGTGGGTGTGTTCTTTTTGCCAGAGTAACTATTTTATCGCGCGATAAAATCCGTAAAATAGTTTAATTTCATGTGTAATATTCGCGTAAATCTAAGAACTCAATATGTGTTCTATCTATATCTATATAGTACAGAGTTCCAACAGGTTCTTTCCTTACATACCTCTCTGGCTAACTCCACTCTCATAGTTCGTCTCATACACACTTGCCGGTTACGGAGACTCTTGACTTGCCCTTCAGATAAGACACGGTCTATTTGGTCATGGTAAGATAGTCTAGGTCTTCCCCGGCACCTACATCCTTCCACTTTCGCATTGTATATCTGTTTTGTCATTCTTTCTTCTGGCATTCTTTCTATATGCCCGAACCAACGGAGCATACCCTTTCTCATCTTTACACCGATACTATCTTTCATCATACTCGCTTTCTTACTACGCTGTTGCGAATACGGTCGGTCAGCGTGACTCCGCACATCTTCCGCATAGATCGCATTTCGACCGCATTTATCCTGCTTTCGTTCTCCTTCTTACATACGCAACTCTCACTGCCATATAACAGCGTTGGGACAAGGACTCCGTTATGCATGGCCAGCTGCGCCTTTTGGCTTAAGTGCCGGCTCCCAAGTAGCCTTCCCATCGCACCATTCACTCTATTACCTGCATTCACTCTTCTCTCTATATCAGCGGTGTATTTCCAATCCTTACTGAAGACGCATCCAAGATATACAAACTCATTCACTTGCTCCAGCACATCGTTACCAACCACAATCCTTGCATTCGTTCTGGTTTCTTCCCGTTCAAA
The DNA here is from genome assembly GCA_905147815.2 of Phalera bucephala. NCBI lineage: Eukaryota > Metazoa > Arthropoda > Insecta > Lepidoptera > Notodontidae > Phalera > Phalera bucephala. Next base: position 17,477,766 of record LR990612.1, read on the forward strand.
AACCACAATTTTGGTTTTCTTCACATTCAAATGTAAGCCATTGTTCATGCAGTCGTCTCTCATAACTGTGACTAGTGTTTGCAGATCAGTGGCTGTTGGCGCTATCAAAACCGCGTCATCTGCAAACAATAGGTGGTTTATCACTAGATCACCCATTTTTACCCCTTCAGTCATTGCATTCAGTCTTTGAAGACTTTTATCCAGATACACTATAAACAGTCTAGCGGACAACACGCAACCATGCTTGACGCCGATTTTAACGTCAAACCAAGGTGACATGTTACCACCCACCCGTACGCATGCCTTGCTGTCCACGTAGGTGGACTGGACGGCTCGCAACAGGATGCCGTTTATACCATACTCTGGCAAAATGTCCCAAAGTCTCTTTCGCACGACTCTATCAAACCCCTTCTCCAGGTCCACAAAACCGCAGAAAACCTTCCTACTGCCAGATGCTTTTCTACGATGTTGCGGAGGGAGAAAACTTGATCCGAACATCCTCTTCCAGACTTGAAATATGTGTTCTTTTTATTATTTATTTTATTGCCAATCATATCAATACGCTCAGTAAGCTAAACCGACGGCCGATGGAGCAAGCGTGTCCTATAGTGGAGACTGTGACTTGGTAAGCGTAAGGTAGGACGGCCCCCAGCTAGATGGACCGACGACCTCAAAAAGGTCGCTGGGACAGACTGGATGCGGAAAGCGGAGGACCGTGTGCAATGGCGCGTGTTAGGAGAGGCCTATGTCCAGCAGTGGACTGCGATAGGCTGATTGATTGATTGATGGATTGATATCAATACTGGCTTTCGCTCCAAGACCTCAAAAATTACACCGTATATATAACAAGTCAATAATATGAATATAAAGTTATTTCAGCCAAGACTTTGACGTGTTACCCATTTCGACAGTTTGATGGTATGGTGGTGATATGGTAACAATACAAGACTGGATACCGGCCAAATTTTATAGTCCACCAAAAAATATTTATTATTGGTCATAAAAAATACTAATACGCCTATATTTCCCAAGTGGGAGTAACAGGAATTCTGTGTACAAACACTTCGTCGAAGACATTAAGTGCCAATGAAATAGGGGATGAACCTACTGCCATTATACCACATTTTTCTATAGAAAAACACACACTTTGTCCAACTTGAGATTTGAACCCAGGACTTCATGATCGCCACTCGCACTATGCGCCACTAGACCAACGAGGCAGTCAGGGGTCAATTTCCGTTCCGAGAATTTCTAAATAAACCTCACATACTGTCCCAGAAGGATTTTATGACCCGCGGTCAAAATCGGAACTAACGCTGTCATTAAGTAAATTGTAATGTAAAAATTTGCTTTCACGGTCAAGGAAAACACCGTGAGGAAACCTGCATGCCTAAGAGTTTCTCGAAGGTGTGTGAAGTTTGCCAACCCGCACTGGCAGGTCACATATGCCGCAGAACCGATGGCCGTTGGGGCAGACTGGTTTTTGAGCGGAGACCGCGTGTCGGCAAACGTAGTGTAGGGCGCCCTGTAGCTAGCTGGGGAGATGATATTCGTAAGGCAGCGGGCAGGGATTGGAGAAGGAGAGCTGAAGATCGAGCTCAGTGGTGTGCCATGGGAGAGGCCTACGTCCAGCAGTGGACTGACACGGGCTGATGATGATGATGATGACTGGCCAAGCGCGGTGGACTATGGCTATACCTTCTCAGTTTGAGAAGAGACCCGTACCCAACGGGACAGTTTCTTAACAGGGCTAATATTATTTATATTATTAGGAAAATTTTACTAAATCATAACCCTAATCTCACATCAACGCCAAAATATCTTTGTATATACAAGTATATTTATGCACTAGCTGTTACCCGCGCCCGCGTGGATTTAACAATATTTTTTTTCTAAAATAAAAGTAGCCTAAATTACTTCATATAACAACAGCTATCTGCCAGTGAAAGTCCCGTCAAAATCAGTTCAGCCCTTTCGGAGATTAGCCGGAACAAACAGACAGACAAAAATTGTTATTTTGTTTTATAAGTACCGTATAGTATGCCATTAGTAAATGTTCATACAAAATCTAGTGAAGTAAAGTTTCATCAACATCCGTGTTGATAAAACTTTACGGTTACATAACTTATAATTTATAGGTCAGAATAACATAAACTATAATTTATAATGATATTACAAAATGTTTTAAGACACAAGGTCCGCAAATTCCTCTGCGTTAATTTTACAGGAACCTATTTCCAGGATAAAAAATATCCTATGTGTTAATTCAGATAATAAACTATCTGTCTGCCAAATTTCATACAAATCTTTACAGCCGTCTTTGCGTGATTGTGTTACAAACATACAAACTTTCTTACTTATAATTTAAATGGGAGAAATTACGCAATCATTAAAATAGTTTTGATAAAACAATGGCATATAAAATAGCGTAGTACAGGAATACCTAGCCTTAGAATATATGTTATGTAGATGGAAATTAAAATTCATCCAACACACTCACGTCACACATTTGCATATTTAAATGCCTGGAGCTTATAATATAAGCATCCACTGAGCTTCAGTTCAGGTATAACTCGGTCTGACTCGTGAAAACTCGTTGCAATGTACTTGGGTAATAGAAATTATAATGTAAGAGTTACTAGGTACTATATACTAGAGAAGATAACTCAAACAATTTTTTGAAGCAAAAGGTAGAGTTCGTACACTCTAGTTCCCTTTGTTCCTTACAACGTAAGACCTTCGAGTGCTAGGTTTTATTTAAAACAGATGCGTTCCAGTGCCCTGAGATCCTGAGATACTGTTTAAACCAGGCATTTCAAACATACGGCCCACTGAGCATTTTTTGCAGCAGAGCTGGCTCAGTAGTTTGTCTTCTTTAAGATCAGGTTTTACGGCACACCTAGTCTACAGTCTTCATGATTTTGGGCCACCAGTGACTTTCAAGTTTGACTTGGCTGTTTTAAACGTGGTTTAAACCATTCCAGAAAAAAAACGAATTTATTATCTAATGAAAACATAAACATCCTCGTTAACCCCGCAGCATGGATATATTACGGACAAGGACTCTTAAATGACAAGGATACACTTAGAGCCCTATGTCTCTTTTTAAGTAGCGTGACCAAACATTGGTACGATAATGGACTGGTTCACATATAGTTAACGTATGATTCTCGGGCATTGTTTATTGCCGTTATTCTTTCTTTCTACGCATATGCCACATCTTAAATGAGTAGTAGTCAAGGTTTTTGATCAAATTGCCCATTTTCTTGCTGACTGTAAATTTTTTACAGAATCTGTAAATTCAGCTCCAAATATCGAAAAATTAAGGATAGTCTCCTAGGGCCCTTTTTCTGTATCTACAACGTTTGAGATAACTGCCCTTACTGTCCCATCTTAATTCACGAGAAACCATAACATAAATAGATATAGTCCGTATTAGTTCTACCTTATGGTCACCGTACTGTATCGTAATGGGTGCGAGCGTGACACCGGGCTCCAGGTTATTACTTTCACTCATCATGGTTTCTCGAGTTGTATAAATCATAGAAAATTCAATGTTGTGTCTGTGAGTAAGAGTTTAATTTTCTTTAGCAATATTTTGACAGTACTCAATCCATTGCGCATCCAAGTTGCGCGCCATTTTTGCTTGACATTACATCTCTAGTACGTGCATAATACCTCAAAGTGTAAAAGAATAATATTAGGACCGAAAATGAATTTTCAAATTTTTATTTTCAAAACGTGTCGTGGGTACCTTTACAAACATTAAATTCACACAAACAAATACCCAGATCCAAACAAATTTCTGAGTCACTCAAAGATTTTTCCCGTGTGGGTTCGAACCCGCGACTATTCGATCCAGTGGGCGAAGCGGCTTAAGCTCTTAACCACTGCACCAAAACGTCCGTCAAATAAAAAAATAGGGAAGATATTTGAAAACGGAAAGTCAAAAAGTAAATAAAGACAGGCTGCGTAATAAACTTATCGACATAGACTTTGCCTGTCTCATACTTTGCACTCATAACTGTTATTTTGTTTGCAAAAGGAGACACGAATCAGATAACATAATTTATGTTAATGCCAGCCATATTATGGCGTTTTTGATTACATAAAACGTTGAACCGCATAATGGCGTATGATGTGCGTAGCGAACACGAGATCCTGGGTCCGTCTACTAGATCGGACAAAGTGTAGTTTCTCTATCGGAAAAATCCCAATATTATTCCAGAGTCTGGGATTGTGCCTGGTAAAATGGCAATAGGCCCTATTACATGGGACCTAACATTGTCGGCAAAAAGTCTGTACACAGTAAAGCTCTACCACTCCTAATTGGGGAATATAGGCGTTACGGTGTTTATTAAATTTTGAAATGTTATAAGTGCTTAATATACCTACTTATCGACAAAGACAAGTGCAAAAGGAGACAACAATAAAAAAATATGGTTTTTCTTTCAATACATAAGCTGTGGAGTGTAAATGCCTGTTTTTGTTGCCAAACCACGTACCACCAAGTACACTGTATGTATTCACCAATGTCTCCTAACCACTGTAAGGTGCATTGCACATAGACAATTAAGCAGTGCTTACCTGGTGCTATACATGCAAACGAAATCACACTAGTTTCAATGATTACTACATAAATAAAATAATATCTTACTTAAGTATAGTAATGAATAACGTGTACGGTCAGCTACGTAAGTAGCTGAACATTCGCAGTTTTTCAAATCAGTAATACTCTTTACTTTATAGACGTTGGTAAACATTATCAAAGCCAAATTTTGAGCATCATATTCAAATATATTAGCAAGATGCAAAACAAAACTGTGCGAGCGATTTGAAAAACTGAGAATGTAACATTTAGTATATTATACTGCGGTAGGTCCTGCTTAATCCGTATTTCCATACGAATATTATAAATTCGAAAGAAACTCGGTCTGTATGTCTGTCTATCTGCCTGTCTGTTTGTCTGTTACCCCTGTGTCTGGTACTCAAACCGCTAAACAGATCTTGAGCAACTTTGGCAACGACATAGATTTTATCCAGGGAAACGACATAGGACTGCCTCGTTGGTCTAGTGGCAAAGCGCATCGCTTTGTGATCAGGGTTCAAATCCTAGGTCGGATAAATGTAGTTTTTCTAACGATAAATTCCCAGTATGAGTCCGGAGGATGAGAAATATTATATTATGCAGGTAGGTACTTTGGTTGGAATGAAACAACGTCTCACTGTCACGGCATATATTCGCAGACTGGCGCTTGCGACACAATTTGACATAACTATTATATACGTACAAATATTAACAATACATAACACCTCCCTTCTTAAAACTACAATTCTTAAATCTATCAACAAAATACATTAAGTGCATTCAAATCGGACAACTGGCTTTCGTGTTCGCTTTGGGTATTCTCTATGTTGTGGTGACGAACACGGTGATTGCCTAGGAGTTTGATAAAGCTCAACCTCTCTAGCACTATCACTATTTATTAATTGCCCTGACTTCTGGTCTCCAGAAACACTTACACCTATCTCATTCTCCTCCCACTTAATTTGACTGTCCTTAGCGGGTGCCATGGAGCTCTCATTCCCTATCGCTTCATTTTTTTTCAAATCGGGCCCGCTTACGGATACACGGGATCTGCGACGTAACTGATCAATATGTCTTTTAGTTACTTGACCGTTATCCCTTGCTACCATATACCTACGAGCACTGTCTACCTCTGAAATGGAACCTTTTACCCATTTTTCCGAAGAACCGTATTCTCGCATCCAGACAGGGTCACCCACGTTCAGGTTACGCGAAGCCCCGCCAGAGTAATCGATTTGTCTCTGTTGTGCATCCTGCACCTTGGCATACACTGACCGATCAGTCCGTAACAAATCCAGCCTGGAGCGTAATGCTCGCTTTTGTAGCAGCATGGCGGGGGTCTCGCCCGTGGTGCTGTGCAACGTATTCCTATACGCCAGAAGAAATGTTTGTAAAGCTGCATCAACATCGACGCGATCTCTAACCGCCTTTTTAATGGCACGCTTACAAATATTTACGGCATTTTCCGCTGCTCCGTTTGATGACGGATGATAGGCAGGTGAAAAATACTGTCTGATCCCATTATTAACAAGAAAATTCTTAAATTCTATGCTAGTAAAAGGGGGTCCTTGATCTGATACAAGCTGTTCTGGTAAACCAAATCTGGCAAAAGTCGATCTTAAAACTTTAATAACACTCGATGCGTTAGTACGAGGCATTTCAAATATCTCTAACCATTTCGAAGACGAGTCAATAAGCACCAAGAATGTCATACCTCGATAAGGGCCCAGAAAATCAATATGAAGTCTAGTCCATGGTCGGTCGTGATAATATGGCCAAGGTTGTATGGGGGCCCGTGGGGGCGCCTTTGCTTCACCCGCACATGTTTCACAATTTTTACATGTTTCTTCTATATCATTATCGATGTTGGGCCACCATACATAGCTCCTGGCTAACCCTTTCGTTTTTACAATACCCATGTGACTACTGTGTAATTGATTCAAAATTTGCCTTCGTAATTCACACGGAATGACCATACGGTAACCCCACATTATGCACCCACATTCTATGTACAATTCATTTCGGCGAGCAAAAAATGGCTTAATATCCTCATTGTTAGGACACTGCGAAGGCCACCCCGCTTGTATATACAACATTACCCTGCTGAGTACCTTGTCCTGACATGTCACTTTCTTAACATCATTACTAGTAATAGGTAAAAATTTCTCCACAAAGTTAACATAAGTAGTCTCTGTTTTTACCCTACCAGGACTGCCCCGTTTGCATGGAAGGCGTGATAACGCATCTGCGCAGTTTTTATGAGACGCGATATATTCAATATCGTAATTGTAACCCGATAGCTGTACTGCCCAACGCTGTAATCGCGAGGCGGCCATCACTGGAATACCTACTTTGTTCCCGAAAATATGTGTCAGGGGCTTATGATCCGTCCTTAGTAAAAACTTGCGACCATACAGGTACTGATGGAATTTACGCACCCCGAAAATAATTCCCAAAGCCTCTCTGTCTATCTGTGAATACGCTCGTTCGGTCGGCGTGAGCGATCGTGACGCATATGCTACCGGGCGTTCGCCGCGCGCAGTCATGTGCGATAGCACCGCGCCGACCCCCACACTACTCGCATCTGTAGTCAAAACCAGAGGTAATGCCGGGTCGTAATGGATTAGTACCTCACTATCTGCCAAAAGCCGCTTCACTCTTACGAACGCGCTTTGACAATCCGCACTCCAAATATATTTAACACCGGACTTAAGAAGGTTATATAATGGCGCGAGAACTGTGCTTATGTTCTTAATAAATTTTGCATAGTACATCACTAAACCTATAAACGCTCGTAACTCTGAAACAGTCGTAGGTGCGGGCGTCTCCAACGCCGCCTTAACCTTGTCGGGGCACGTATGCACTCCGTCTTTACTAACAATATGACCTAAATAGCTAACGGACTTTGAAAACAACACACATTTTTCCTTTTTAACTTTGAGGCCATAGTTTTGTAATCGTTGGAAAACCTTATGCAAATTATTAATATGATCAGTTTTTGTTGAGCCTGTAACAATAATGTCATCCAAGAATACGCCGACGTGCGACATATCTGCAAACAATTGTTCCAGGCGTCGTTGGAAAATGCCCGGACTAGACGCTAAACCATACACTAATCTATTATACATATATAAACCCTTGTGTGTGTTGATCACTGTATATTTCCTCGTATCATCGAGTTCAAACTGGGCATAGGCTTGAGACAAATCAATTTTACTATAGTATTCTCCTCCCCGCAAGCGAAATAGTAATTCTTCAACCCTAGGCAATGGATAACGATCAATTTCTATAACTTTATTTAAGGTTAGTTTGTAGTCCGCACAGATCCGAATGCTACCGTCTTTCTTTACCACGGGTACGATCGGCGTCGCCCAGTCGGAGCGCTCGACCGGGGTGAGAACTCCATCGCGCACCAGCTGGTCCAGCGCGCGCTCCACCGGCTCGCGCAGCGCATATGCCAGCGGGCGCGCGCGCATGAATACGGGCTGCGCACCCGCACGCACGTGTATGCTCACCGCGCCGCCGGTGAAGCGCCCGAGACCCTCCGCGAACACATCACAATATTTGGAACTGAAAGCGGATACATCGAAATCATTATTTTCTAACATACTACTGTTATGCACATCATAGTTAACTTCGGGTAGCTGAATTTTTAACGCGGCTATCCATTGTCGGCCTAAAAGAATAGTTTTTCCTTGTTCGATAACGAGTAATTCCAGAAATTCACTTTTATTTTTATATCGAACTAGGGGTCGTATTACACCCAATGGTTTTACAGTTTCACCCGTGTAATATCTCAATATTAATTTACAAGGCTGCAGGGGAAGGTCAGAAAATAACCTATCGTAACAATCTCGACTAATACACGACACTGCACTACCGGTATCACATTCCATGCGTAAATCTTTATTTTGTATGTTTAACGTTATGTAGATAGGTTTACAATTTGATATGGATAATCGACAAATATCAACATGAAATACCTCGTCACTGTCCTCGTCCTCCTTGTTGTTTACAATCTGTGCTTCTACCTGATATTGCCCCACTAGATTGGGGCACATGCGCCGTAAGTGACCCTGTCGATTGCAAACCCTACACGCGTAGCGCACGAACTTGCACGTCGCCGCGTCGTGGTTGGCGCCACACACCCGGCACCGCCCCTGTGGTTCCGCTCGGTCCGCCGGCGCCGGCGCCGCCGTGCCGCGCGGGCCCGCGCGCCCATCGAGCACGCTCCACCGCCCCGCGCCTCGCCGGCCGCCGCGCTCCGCCACGCCCACCGTTTGCCTTCTCGCCGTGCTATGCTGGTACGCCACCGTGATTGTACTCGCTGCATCGCCCGACCTTTGTCCTTCTACGATAGCGGCGTCTTTTTCTGCCGACTCCATGCTTGCAGCTAACTTGTAAGCCGTTGCAAATTCTAATTTAGGTTCTGCGAATAGCCGTTGTCTAATACTCTCACTCGCTATTCCACACACCACCTGGTCTCTTAAACTTTCTTCAAGCCAACTTCCAAATTCACAGGTTTTAGACATTTTTTTAAGTACCGCCACGTACTCGGATACAGTTTCACCCTCCTTTTGTTTTCGCTGTCTGAATTTATACCTCTCGGCGAGCTCGCTAGGCTTGGGTTGTAAATGTTTTTCCATAATCTCCGCCAACTGTTCAAACGTCTTCATTTTTGGTTTACTTGGTGTACACAGGTTAACCAACAACTCGTAACCTTCGGCTCCCATAACGGTTATTAAAGTTGGCACGTGTAAGTCCTCTGGAATTTTGTTGACCAGAAAGTATTGTTCTAATCTTTCGATGTACAACTTCCAATCATCTGTATGTACGTTAAATTCTGCTATTTTCCCAATAGACATCGTGGATCGTGCCGTAATTACACGCGTAGTGTTCCTTCACGTCGCCACTGAGAAATATTATATTATGCAGGTAGGTACTTTGGTTGGAATGAAACAACGTCTCACTGTCACGGCATATATTCGCAGACTGGCGCTTGCGACACAATTTGACATAACTATTATATACGTACAAATATTAACAATACATAACAGAGGAGTCTGGAGTTGTGCCCGGTATATGGCAACAGACTCGCCCCCTATTACATGGGACCTAACATCGTCGGCAAAAAGCGGGAGTACAATACACCTCTGCCACCCCCGCTTGGAGAATATAGGCGTGACGGTGTGTGTGAAGCACATAGGCTACCTATTGTCTCAAAAAAAAACTTAGGGTCCGCCTGAAAATAACGCGAATGAAGTTGCGTATTCAGCTAGTTGCCTATATGCAATGCACGCCACTTCTGAGTCAAAGATATCTCAAAATATTCTTAAACGTTCGTGCAAACAAATTTATTTTTAAGAGTTAAATGGGTATATAAGGAAGATGATCTTGATAAATCCATTCATTCACGAGGCTCTATTAGCATAAGCTTAATTATATTTTTAAGTAAATCAAGCCTTTTCAGTTTAAGAGGGGTATTTTGGCGCACTCCATTTTAAGTATTCAGGTATTCATCTAGATGATCTCTTAAACTCGGGTTGAGCCCTTAAATCTTAGTTTATGTTGTAGAATCGTAATGGTTTGAATAGAACAAAAGTGTTTACTTAGAACTAAATCAGTGCGTGATTGTGGCTGGATTATTGAGAGAAAAGTTTTAAGCCAATCCAGTACTGCTCTGCTTTAAGATAACAGATTTTTATCGAAGGACTCCAGGTATTTAAGACACTTACCTATTTCAGAGGCAATCAAAAAATAGATCTTTCGAGCAATATGTGCTACATATCTTTCAACCAATACGTGTTACATATTCCTCAATAAGTGTTTCATATATTTCGAACAATATGTGTTACATATTTTTCAACCCATACGTGTTACATATTCCTTACACTCAAACTCAAATAATTTATTTTGTATAAGCCCTGCGGGGGCGCTTACAAATAGTCAACTTACATTTTTTTTTAAATCTAATTTAACTACCTATCTACCACCGGATCGGAACGCGGCCTCCACTGAGAAGATCCGGCGAAGAAACTCAGCGGGCTTGTCTTTTTTATTTACTTCTCGTTCTCTATTTTCTTTCCTTTTTTTTAAATCATATTGTGTGGATACAATGTTTAGGTTACAATTAAATAGTTTATGACCTAGCTCCAGTGTGATTGAGATATGAATCTAATGATGTTATCCGTAAAGAGCGTCTAAAGGATTCCTGATGGACCAGTCCCCACAAGCAGCACCCGTTCACGAGTATGACTGCTGGAACAGCCATCACTTCTTATCATCTATCACATCGTAACCATATTGGAGGGAAGGGAGTAACCCGCGCCAGACAGCCACCGCAAGCAAAGACATTATAGTGAGCATGACCAAACCAGAACGACCAAAGACGGTAGCCACATTGTGTCTACAAAGCAACAATATCACAAGCTCGTCAGGCAGAACACGCTACGCTTTAACATTGCCATAATTATAAGAGAACAATACATAGCATTACTATCAATAACATGGCACTTCAATCCCACGCGGTCTTGTCTTCTATCTCGGATTACAGATTTTGTAATAAACTTTCTTACATAATTTCGTTTTAATTATGGTTTTAAATTTATTAATTGGTAAATCTCGAATATCGTAGGGAAGTTTGTTATAAAAGCGTATACACTGGCCCATGAACGAATTGCTAATTCTGTGGAGACGCGTGACATGTACAGCAAGATTATTTTTACTCCGAGTATTTACAGTGTGGATATCACTCAATTTTTCAAATTTGTCAATATATTTTCTCATATATAACAAATTTTCATATATGAATTGTGAAATAACGGTTAGAATGTTTATTTCCCTAAACTTATCTTTGAGACATTCTTAAGGAGCTAGATTGTAAATGGCTCTAATAGCCCTTTTCTGCAATATGAATATGGTATTAAGGTCTGCAGAGCACCCCCAAAGCAAGATTCCATAGGACATAATACTATGGAAATAACTGAAATAAACGATTCTAGCCGTTTCAACATCGGTTAGGAGTCTAATTCTTTTAACCGCATAAGCTGCCGAGCTTAACTTTACAGATAGTTTTTGAATATGTTCTCCCTATTGTAATTTGGCATTTATGGTAATACCTAAAAACGAAGTTGATTCAACTAGATCCAACTCGACTCCATTTAGTGGCACATTAGCTCCTACCTGCCTTACGTTAGGCGTCGAAAATTTAATGCACTTAGTCTTCTTATCATTGAGTAGGAGATTATTACTATTAAACCAATGCACAACTCTGGTGATTGCGTTGTTCATATCGTCATAATTTTGCAATTGTCTTTTAATTTTAAAAAGAGAGATGTATCACCTGCGAACAAAACAATTTTGTGTTTGTCCCCTATATATATATATATATATATATATATATATATATATATATATATATATATATATATATATATATATATATATATAATGAATGCAATTATTATGTCTTTTTTTAATTAAAGGTCCACGGGGTTCACGTTATTTTCTACTAAGTATTTATTGTATCATTTACTGCTGCTGTTAGTTTTAGAGCATAGTCTTTATTTTATAGGTATTGACAGAAATCAGTATACGCATTTTTTGTTTCAGAAAAAAGGTTGGATTTTATTCACATTTAATTAGGTACATTATTCTTCTATAACTTTTTAGTGCATTGTTACTGCGTAGCTAATTACTAACAACCTCGTTATAAATATTCGTATATCGTAATTAATACTCAGAAATAAAACATGAACTTCGATACAGATTGTATTGCACCTACCTTTTTCCGTGTCAAATATATTAGCAAAATACAATTTATAAAAGAAATCATTCAGGTTTTCTTCGTGCGAAAACTACTACTAAATCTGACTTCGACATATCCCGTGCCATCGCATTTGTAAAGTATGATTTAAATCTGGTATATGGTTCGCAAATGAAATCAAAAGTAGGTATATTTGTATGGGAAATCAACTCCGGACTTCAACAACTTCCGGACGAATCTTATTAAATAAATCTACCTACATATTTTAAGACGTAAAACAAATAGACCTTTTCTATTTTAATATGTATGAATAGAATAACTTTTAAATGTTACTCTGAAGAAAAATAAACTTGGAGGTTATCAAAGGGTTTGTCGCAAAAAACAAGAAGAAAATGTTGGAAAGAAATCACAAACAGAAATGTTGTTCGCCGCGGCGCGTACCTCGTATAATTTGAAATAAGCAAAACCCGCTGAAAGAAAGGCTCAGGTAGAAAAAAATCACTTTATATAAAAGGATCGACCCTAAGCTTTCTTTTGCCCTCAAATATGGTTATTGGATCATGATTATATGATTACCTTCATTCTTTCTTATTTATCCTTTTACAGGAAAGGTAAAACTAAGAAAGAATTGGTACGTAAGCGGTACAACTTGATGTTCACGATTCGAACTCTTTAGTTACAATCGTAAAAATGTCTATCTAAATAAATTTGAAAGTAATTAGAATTCTAGTAATCATTATCAAAACTTGTTTTATAACCTTGCAGAAAAGAAAAAAATAAACAACATTAAAATTACAGAGACCGCGGCTGCGCACGCTTTGTAATGGGAAAAAGAAAAACGCGGTTTTTACGTTTTTCTGTGCATATTTTCCATTTTTTCTCCTCATAAGAACCTTCCTCGGCCTTCAACGAATATTTAAAAAAAAATCTGCCGAATCGGTCCAACCGTTCTCGGGTTTTGCGCTTAGCAACACATTTAGGCATTCATTTATATTGACTATACTAAATAAATTGAATAATATATGACATATCGAGGTACTTTCAGCGTCATAACTATAGTTTACAGGTCAGGTCTGGAAGAGGATGTTCGGATTAAGATTTTCCCTCCGCAACATCGTAGAGAAGCATCTGGCAGTGGGCCGGAAGGTTTTCTGCGATTTTGTGGATCTGGAGAAGGCGTTTGATAGAGTCGTGCGAAAGAGACTTTTGGACATCTTACAAGAGTATGGTATAAACGGCACTCTGTTGCGACCCGTCAGTCCACCTATGTGGACAGCAAGGCATGCGTACGGGTGGGTGGTAACATGTCACCCTGGTTTGATGTTAAAATCGGCGTCAAGAAGGGTAGCGTGTCGTCGAGAAAACAGAACCAAAATTATGGTTTTTGAATGGAAAGAAACCAGAACTAATGCTGGGGCAAGTGAATGAGTTTGTACATCTTGGATGCGCCTTCAGTAAGGATGGGAAATACACATACATAGAGATGGTGCGATGGGAAAGCTACTTGGGAACCGACACTTAAGCCAAAAGGCGCAGCTTGCCATGCATAACGGAGTGCTTGTCCCAACGCTGTTATATGGCAGTTTGAGTTGGGTATGTAAGAAGGAGAATAAAAACAGAATAAATTCGGTCGAAATGCGAGCTCTGCGGAAGATATGCGGAGTCAAGCTGACTAACCCAAATATGGTCAGTCAGCTTGAGTCCGCACATATCCAGTCATGATAAGATAGTCTAGGTCTTTCCCGGTACCTACATCCTTCCACTTTTGCATTCTGTTTTGACATTCCTTCAATAACATTCGTATTATTATACCTTCTATGGACATTCCTTTGTCCTCAATAAAAATACGGCAATCGTGTTCTAACGTAAAAACACACTTAGAAGAGATTGCTTAAAATAATATTATCCCGACATCAGCCATCAAGAAAATATGCCAATGAAAATATTCTTACAGGAAAATATCAGATTGATAATTACTTACACCTATCCAGTAATCCACTAGTACATAAGTATATGAAATCAAATAATTTCGTATAAACCCTTCCTAGGGTTTATACGAAATTATTTGATTTCTATGTGATGTCTATATGATGAAATCCTACTAATCTTAGTAATATTATAAATGTGAAAGTTTGTATGTTTAGATGTTTGTTACTCAATTACGTAAAAATGGCTGAACGGATTTCGATGAAATTTGGCACACAGATAGTTTATTACCTGGATTAACACATAAGACTAACTTTTATCCTGGAAAATGTAAGGTTCCTGTCCAAAGTCAACGCGTACGAAGTCGCAGGCAGAAACTAGTACGAAATAATTTAGTGACTTACAAACTGCCAATGTTTCATTGTGTCATCAGATCGGAATACGGCCTCCATTAAGAAGATCCGGCAAGGCGGCTCAGCAGATTTGTTTTTCTTTGTTTATATCTCTTTGCAGTGTAGCAGTGATAGCCTAGTGGTTAGACCGTTGGACTGCAATGTCAGAGGTCTCGGGTTCAAACCCAGGCACGCACCTCTGTCTTTTCAAAAGCATGTGCGTATTAAAAATTAATTATCACTTGCTTTAACGGTGAAGGAAAACATCGTGAGGAAACCTGCATGCCTAAGAGTTTTTCAAAGGTGTGTAAAGTTCGCCAACCCGCACTGGGCCAGCGCGGTGGACTATGGCCTAAGCCCTCTCAGTTTGAGAGGAGGCCCGTGCCCTACGGGGGGACAGTTTCTTAACAGGGCTAATATTATTATATTATTATATCTCTTTGTATTCTTTTCTATCGTATTATGCGTAGATACAATGATTAGGTTACAAATTATAAGTTCTCTAGCTCCAGAGTGATGCCACATATCCGAGATATGAGACCAATGTTTATAGATATTTTAAAGAGAAGTGTATAGGATTCCGGATGCCCCAGTTCTCACAAGCAGAACCCATTAACGAGTATAACTATTAAAAATTAGAAGTTATCGATCTAATTCCAGAGTAGTATGCCCTAGATATTAGTGTGTTGTGTGTTAATAGATATTCTTTAAAGAGAACGGATGGGCCAGTCCCCAGAAGCAGCAACCATTTTGACTCTGATAAAAAAAGTCTGAGCAATATATATTATGTATTATTGGAAGGAAAAAATATTATTGGAAGGAATCCACGGTGTCCGCTGCACTCCAAATTTCTCCCGCCAAATATAGCAATTGTTTGAACACGTACAAGGATAACGAACATTACACCTCTGAACCTCTTACTTATATTGCTTGTAACAACCTCTTCATCTCTTTTCACTGCGAGTCACGTTCAGGCTTAAATGAGAGAAAATCTAATCTTTTTCCACCCTCTGTAGTGATTGGGTTCGTACATAACCTCGAACTGTTTGGGCTCATTTGATTTGTCTCGACGTGTACTATCCAGGGCCGATGCGTATAATCATGGAGCCGGGAGGCCATAGAAACTCCTTATCTAAGCTAGGTATCTCCGTTGTGTTTTACTATAAAAACTTCTTTTTAAAAAGATCTTTTGAAATTAAAATTATTCTGCCCCCTATAGTGATTGTGATCTTATATAACCCTGTGGTATTTGGGCTCGTTTGATTTGTCTTGACAAGTACTGTTTACCCGGGTACTACGGATACTATCCAGGGTCTGATGATAGAGCCGGAAGGAATATATATATATATATATATATACAAGCTGTAACATAATAAACGCAAGAACTGAAAGTAGTTTGTTCTAAATCGATAACTGAAATGATTCCTACTATTTTTAATGTATCCCACATTTTTTTTTTTAATTTTGATTTGCAAAAAAATTCATTTACTCCTTCAGTGCGCTATAAAAAACTAAATTTATTCTTTATTCATAGCAAAAAGGAGATTACAAATGCATTCCTAACCCGTATCTTTCAAAATGCACACATGCACGTACAAGTTTCATTGGTAATTGGGGTATAAAAGTGGTGAAAAAAGGGGTAAAAACCTTTAAATTTGGAAATTTGGTTTTCGTTTTGAATTTATGAAGCAATTTTCTAATTGGGGTGTCTGAGGTCTTGCGTTTATTATCTTATATATATATATATATATATATATATATATATATATATATATATATATATATATATATATATATATATATATATATATATTTGCTATAAATGCTCGTTTTTTAAAAAGATCTTTTTAAATTAATATTATTCTGCTCTCTGTATTGATTAAGATCGTACGTATTTGAGCTCGTTTTGTCTGAACGAGTACTATAAATCCGGATGGTATTTAGGGGTCTGATGATCGAGCTGGGAGGAGGCCATAGGAAATAAACTAAGCAAGATATCTCCGATTTATTTTTCTATTAAACGTTGTTTTTAAAAAGATATTTTTAAATTAATTTTGTCTACCTTTTGTAGTGATTGGGGTCGATGTATAAAGTATCTCCCGGATGGACGTCGCTACGATACAATTTGACTGCGTAGCTTTTTACAAAGCTGGATTACATCTCGTTTGCATAATCAGAGTCTATTCCGCCGAAATCATGAGTTTAAATTGTAGGTATTATATTTACAAGTTTACAGCGAGGGAATTATTGTCCTGTATACGTGAAAATATAATTCAAATAATTAAATGTGTATAATTTTTATAATATTGCTTTACTTACTAAAGGTAAACTTCATCATAATCATCAGCTTTCTACAACCCACTGCAGGTCATAAGCCTCCTCCCTCTTGTGCCATGGTAAGGTAAAGGTAAACTTAATAAATAAAAAATAAACACCGTCACGCCTATATTCCAAAGCGGGGGTGGCAGAGGTGTACTGAGTCCACCTACTTTTCGCCGACGATGTTATCTCCCATGTAATAAGGGGTGAGCCTATTGCCATATACGGGCACAATTCAAGACACCGGACTGTTACTGGGAATTTTTCTTTAGAAAATCTAAATTTGTCCGACCTAGGATTTGCACCCAGGACCTCGAGATCACAAAGTGGTAACTTAGCAATAAAAATTAATAAAATAATACAATGTATTTCTTTTAGGTTCATATTTACTCTCCAATTATATAGTGTATCGTTTTCAATGTTTAAAATCTTATTAAAACTGACTAATTAATTATGTACACTACTGTATGTTGTTTCGATTATGTAGTAGGTACTTACTTTTTCTAAACCCTACAAATACTTACTTGTATCACTAACATACATCTACATATTATGAGAGTGGAGGAAGCCAGAGAGGTATGTAAGGAAAGAACCTGTTGGAACTCTGTACTCTCTGCCTACCCCTTAAGGGATCTGGCGTAATGATATAGGTACATATTATAAAATATAGTCCCTCCGCCGCGTCTGTCTGTCTGTCTGAATGCGATAAACTCAATATTTACCATACATATTTTCTTACAAGTTTCACCAATGGACGGAGGGTTCGAGGGGAAGGTTTATGTGTATAATTAATGTTGTAAAACGCTCGAGTTGACGCTGAAAACGCTCACGTGTTTCAACGTTCGTAAACGTCGACTCAGCGCTAAACTCTCGACTTCAGCGCTCATTTTTACAACACTACGTATTCACTATGTGCGAAGCCCGGACGGGTCGCTAGTAAATAATAATTATGTTAAATTGATTAACAAAATCTTAACAATCGTAAAGATTGTATGATGAATAATTAAACATGTACAAATACATGTTCAATCAAAAAGAAAAATCCCCTTAACAACACTTAACAATCCACCTAATTAACAAATACAAATCAATAGAACAAGAATAATAATACATCTTTTTCAAGATATCTATTTTATTCAATAGAGAGAAGTAGCTAAACAGTTTCATAATAAATAAATTTGCTGTGATTTGACTTTCCTTTTAGAAAAGCCTCATATCTGTTTACAAAATCTGTTTACAATTCTTTGTTAAAACTGGCGCAATCACCCGACTTCACAAAAATGATCTTTAATGAAGTTAGAAACTTTAATGAAACGACTAAAAATACATCATTTATATATATTTCTGTGTTATGTTGATTTAAAAACAAACTTTTAAAATAACACTCCAGGATTTTTTTATTGGAAAAAGCTTTATTGGGTACCAAATTTACAGTACCATACAAGTGTCCACAGAAATTATCTTTAATAAATATTGATATAGGTAAATATGTATACACGTTGTAATTTTATTCGTCCTGGAGTGGAATTCCAGGTGGTGTATCCAATGCACTCTGTTCAATGACAAAAAAATTAAAAAAAAGATACTTCAATAAGAAAAATCTCCATAAGAATACTAATTTAATGCATTAAAACACCTTAACCAAGCGCAAAATTACATTGAGGGGCGGTGCCGGCGCGGGTCGTCAGCTAGTCGGTAGATACCTTAGATGTTCCAGATTTTCACCCTATGATATTCGAATAGGTCAGTAGGTAGATGTTACTTATTAAAGTATTCTTTTATTAATTTTTTATTACCAGTAAACATTAGGCATTGGATACATCACCTAAGCTTTCGCTCCAGGACGACTAAAAATATACCGTGTATACGAGTATATATTTCTGGGTTATGTTTATTTAAAAACAAACTATTAATATAATAAATAATATTAAAAAAAACGACTTCATACCGCTTAACAAGATCCGTCCGTCCAGGAATTTTTATTGGAAAATTCTTTATCGGATACCAAATTTACAAAACCATACAAGTGTCCACAGTACCCACAAAAAAGGGGGAGCAATTTAAAATACGTTTGTAAGTGTTGACTACAATTCCCCAAAATTCGGATCTATGCCGTAGACAAGCTGCTCTAAGATATCCATGGCTCTGAAAATAATTGTGTCATACAAAGGAAAAAAAATAGAACCTTTTCATAACGAACCAATTTCTGCAAATAGTTTTCAATCCTGATCTAGATTCCGAGATAAAGCCGAAGAGAACTAATATATCTAGAGTACGTTTCATCCGATTCGCATGAAAAAGTTTAATCCAAATCGATCGATGGAACTGAGAACAAAGAGACTTGCTCAACTTATTAAAGGGGCCGAGGAAGGTCACACCCAAATAATATTCAAATACCACAGGATAGCGGGTTGATAAGTTATAGTAGCTTAGCTGGGATTTGCATAAATTCAGGTGGCATCTGCAAGTACAATTCGGGTGTGATCTCTGCGCTGGGAATGGAAACTTTAGAAGTGGTCTCCCCCGCGTCGGGCTTAACTTCCAAACCTCCCAGCTGTCAGGGAAAGTAACGATTAATTATTTCCACACGGCCAGCATAGTTCCGGACAGCTGTATCCAGGTTCTCCCATTACTAGAAAATGAGCGCACCCGTAAGCATACATTTTGTTCCACGTTCCGGCTCTGAATTCGTGAGAAAATATTAGTCTACAATGTTTAAATGAAAACCGCGTTTGTTCTGAACTTTGTCTGTAACTGCAAAGTTAATGCAATATATTTAGTTCATATCTAGGAATTGCATAAATTACAATGAAATTCAAATTTATTACGCTTTTAGACTCGCCTTTTTGAATAAATATAATACGAGCTGGTTTCATTTCTTACTTAATTTTTTTTTTTTTGCTTCTATAGTTACAAAGTTTGTGCAAATTAATGGTTTTTTTGAGACTCGTATACATCAAAACACCGATCGATCTTCTGAAAATTGCAGGAAGTCGGTTACGCTGTATTATTTACAGACAGGGATATCACCCAATTTTCACCTATCCATATCTACAAAACCTGCCAGAGGAAAGGTAATAACACGCCCATTGCTTATAAAGATTTGACATTACAATATACAAACGCATACTTTAAATTCGAACTTTATTTTTCATTTGGATATTATTATGAAAGCATAATAATATGTAAAAAATAAACAGTGCCACGTCTGTATCTTTCAAATCGGGTGGTAACGGTGTACTGTGTACACCCCATATCGTCAATGATGCTGGGGTCACTCCAAGACCAACGAGGCAATATCAGTCGACTTACGCAAATTGTAATATTTTTTACTCTGTAAGCTCTGGTCTTTTGATCTTCCCTCTGATATTCATTCATTATTATTTCATTTATATGAACATTCATTTTCGTAAAGGTTCGATCGCTTTGTTGGAGTGGACGTAGAAATAGTAGAGATAAAATAAGTTGAGAGACACACACGGGTAAGTAATAAAACGGGTAAGTAGTGATTATTTGCTTTTTGAAAGTAATATATCTATATTACATAATAGTTTAAGTAATGTATCTATATCTAATAGTTTAAGTAATGTATCTCTATCAGTAATATATCTAAATCTATATTACATCCCTGAAAGAACTGTAGCATTCTGTAGATACAGAACGCTTTAGCTCTTTCATGGATGCCATTAGCATTCTCTTTAGAAAAAAAACAATAATTTGAATGTTTATCGTTTTATATGAAAATTTGCTTGAACTAAATTATAATTAAAGTCTAGTAAGGTATAAATATCTATCTATCTATCTATCTATAACCTCACGCCAGATCCCTTGCGGGGTAGGCAGAGAGTACAGAGTTCCAACAGGTTCTTTCCTTACATACCTCTCTGGCTTCCTCGACTCTCATAGTTTGTCTCATACACGCTCGCCGGTTACGGAGACTCTTGACTTTTCCATCAGATAAGACTCGGTTTATTTGGTCGTGGTAAGATAGTCTAGGTCTTCCCCGGCCCGGCCGGTCGCATCCTTCCACTTTCACATTGTATATCTGTTTTGTCATTCTTTCCTCTGGCATTCTTTCTATATGCCCGAACCAACGGAGCATGCCCTTTCTCATCTTTACACCGATACTATCTTTCATACCTACTCGCTGTCTTACTATGCTGTTGCTAATGCGGTCGGTCAGCTTCACTCCGCACATCTTCCGCAGAGCTCGCATTTCTACCGCATTTATCCTACTTTCATTCTCCTTCTTACATACCCAGCTCTCGCTACCATATAACAGCGTTGGGACAAGAACTCCGTTATGTATGGCCAGCTGCGCCTTATGGCTTAAGTGCCGGCTCCCGAGTAGCTTTCCCATCGCACCATTCACTCTGTTCCCTGCACTCACTCTTCTCTCTATTTCAGCGGTGTATTTCCCATCCTTACTGAAGGCGCATCCAAGATATACAAACTCATTCATTTGCTCCAGCACATCGTTACCAACCACAATCCTCGGTATAAATATCCTTTCTTGATTTTCTAATTTTTCATTACCTAAATGGTTAATATTGATTCGTCGTCATTATCTGCTAAAAACATCCAATGCAGTACATAGTCCTCCCCAAACATGGCCACGATGAGTGGCTTTGGCCTGTACCTACGCTTTATTTTAGTTATTTTACGGTGTACATGTATTGCGCAAGGTTACCCTGACAGTATTTCCCAGTCAGCGCATCGCTACACCTTAATTTTATAAAAATTAAGTTTAGTACGCAATCAACCATCGCATAATCATCGCGCGCTCGTTACCATTTTTCAAAGTTCACGTGTAACCATCGCGTGTGCGTCACCATTTCATTCATTTTACCAGTTTATTAGTGTACCAGTGAATCAAACAGTTATTTGTCCTCTAATTACTGATCTTATTTTACCACTTATCAACGCATTTTGAGTAAATGTTGTTAAAATATTATATGTTCATAGTTCAATTTCATTGGCTTGTTCATATTGTCCTGCTGATTCAACATACCTATTATCTTGCATTAAATGCCTCAGCTCAAAGCTGTAGGGAATGCAGATAGAATAAAACAACAACTGGAAACATATGACGGACGATTTAGCGCAGTGGTTAAGAGCTTGAGCTGCTCCGCCCACTGTGTCGAATAGTCGCGGGTTCGATTCCCGCACGGGACAAATCTTTGTGTGATCCACAATTATTTGTTCTGGTCTGGGTATTTGTTTGTGAATTTTCATGTTTGTAAACGCACCCACGACACAGGAATAAATCCTAGTGTGGGGCTACGTTTTTTTCAAAAAAAAAAAAAATATTAAAAATCATAATGCATCTGTAACCGTATCCGTTATCGTAAATATCAGTGCATACTATTGTATAATATATAGATATATCATCACACCGCTTCTTACAAAAACAATAAAGAGACGGAAGAACGGAACAGGAAGTCATCCCAACGAAGCCAATTGAAATTGGCTTCGTGATCTAATGTACATAAATTGGCTCGTATTAAATTGAACCGTATCTATTATTGTGAGCGAAATTGTTAAATACTTTCGCATTATTAATTTAAGCAATTCAGGAGTATATTTAGGTATATTACCAATTATCTTATCTACGAAGCACTATCAAAATTGTATAAGTGGGTTTGAATTATGTAGATGGAGTTAATATTTTCAAAAATCGCCAGTCTGGTAAGCGGTATCAGTTTTAGATATTAGTGAAAAAAAATCGAATAGGGAGTAATCAGTATTCTCTTCTGGTGATAATGTACTTACGAATATAATAAATGTTATTATTTACTCTATTAGTTTTAAAAATAATAAATTCAAGTTGAAAATTTCTTGCTCGAAATGACTTTATTGATAACCAAAATACGTCATTTTAAAATGTGTCTAAAATCTGTGTAAATAATTTATGTGCACTAAATTGGGTTGAACCTACAAGTGAGGGCGCCACCTGCGCTCGGAATCATCTTCCACTTGCTTTGGGTCTGGGCAGCTAATTGTGCCCGCCCGCCGCCCGATATATTTCCACTTCAAAATATTTGTGTTTCTACTTAATTTTGTATAAAAATATTTTGGCTCTAAAATAGTATATACTGTCTTAATTACTTTTAAAGATTTTATAATTACGGAATATTAATACTATATAAATCTGTTCGATTGTTACTTTTTTACCCCTAAACTGTTGAAATTGATGAAATTTGCCAAGGAGTTAGATAAAATCCTGGGGAAGGATAAAAGTTACCATTTGCCTTAAAAAAACATACACGCGAACTCGCGAACTGCTAGGCTTGAAACATAGATATTTTTCGCACTATTTTACTTTATTTTCGAGTTAAAAATCTAACCCTAACGCCTACATAAATTTCAAAGCAAACTTATAGGTATTACGTACACCTACATAATATTAGTTGTTATATTAGCTGGCAATTTATTTAAGTAGAAAGTGTAGAAACTCTTATCACACGTCATTAGGTAGATTACATTGCTAAGTCAAATAAGCCACCTGCGACAAACTTCAAGGGTGGCGTATACGTGCACGCTCACTTTTTAGAGTTCCGGACTTCAAAAGGAAAAACAAACTTCTTAGCCTGCGATCGCTCGGACGCTTCTTCAACGCGCATTTATAAAGCGTTATAAGTGCGTTTAGCGTTAGCCATTTGTTTTATCCAGCGTTTTATTATCGCGCGTTTTCGATTTTTTCACTATTTCTACACGAAATTTTGAACACTCGTTAATACTTCAAACCGTACCGATCTGGCCGGAGGAGTTAGAAAAACTTTTTACACTTGTTTTTGATACAAGTATCTCGTAGATCGAAACACTTACACTTGGACGTCGTCGTTGCGGTTGGCCTAAAAAGCGGTGGCGAGATGACCTCTATGCATATAAGCCTTAATGGCCATCATTGACCAAGAAGAGGAGTGTACAGAAGCAGGAGGGGAAACCTTTACCCAGCAGTGGGACACATTAGAGGCTCTTTAGTCAACTGATTCCGTTCCAAACTGCTCTCATGGGATCAGTTAACTATTTCATTAATTGAAAAAAAATCCAACTAGTTCAAAAACTTTATCATTACATGTTTAGCTTAATAATAAGCTTCTCTGTTACTCCGATAAACGTCTGGGACATACACCCAAAAATTCGCCATGTCGACCCGGAAACCACATTGCGCATTTCGACTCACACTTAACCGGTTTTTGTTCTGTGTATTTCGTATTTGCGAAGCGTAATCTTAAATTATCCGCTTAGGAACGTGACGACTTTACTTGAATAGGAGCCCACTCATGTAATGCTTCCTTTTAGATTCAGAACAATAGAATAGAATTTCTTCCGATTTATCCACGAATATGTACAATTTAATAGGGTCATCTTTTTAGTATACAAATGGATGTGTTAAAAAATATTATATTATATATTTTGCACATAGAAATATGACCATTGTGGTTTTCGGACAAACATTTGAAGTGGTAACTATGAAACAGCACAAAGTATTTGTACTAAACTTGTTTCCAGGCGCTGAAAGATGGCCTAATAAATATAAGTCAAAAACAATCCAGATAAATTCACCGTCACGCTTATATTCCCCACGCGGGGGTGGCAGAGGTGTACTGATTACACCCACTTTTCACCGTCGATGTTAGGTCCCATGTAATAGGGGGGAGCCTATTGCCTTATACCTGGCACAATTCCAGACTCCGGACTCATTTGGGAATTTTTCGAAATTGTAAAACTACATTTTTCCGACCGACGAGAACCCAGGACCTCGTGATCACAAAGCGATGTGCTTTGCCACTAGAGCAACGAGGCGAATCCAGATAAAGTCGTATGTTTCTCAAATTTATACATCTTATGCCCGTTTTCTTCGGACAAATGGGCAAATTCGGTTTAAATGTTATTCAGTTTCTGTTACAATTTACAACAAACAGCTGTAAATATTAGTCAAAATATATCATTTGTGATTTAAAGACAGAAAGAGAGAATTATCTTAGTCAATTATATTCACCCAAGTTTTTTTTTAAATAGGTTATCGATTTTTATTTTTTCACATTCAACTTGTTAATTTATGTTTCTTGTAAAATAAAAATAAGCTAATTTAGCAAGTAATAAATTTAACTTTCATAAGAATAGTGTAGCAGATTACTATAAGCAGGGATAGCCTAGTGGTTAGACCGTTGGACTGCAAAGTCAGAGGTCTCGGGTTCAAACCCAGGCACGCACCTCTGTCTTTTCGAAAGCATGTGTGTATTTAAAATTAATTATCACTTGCTTTAACGGTGAAAGAAAACATCGTGAGGAAACCTGCATGCCTGAGAGTTTCTCGAAAGTGTGAAGTTCGCCAACCCGCACTGGGACAGCGTGGTGGACTATGGCCTAAACCCTCTCAGTTGGAGAGGAGGCCCGTGCCCAGCAGTGGGAAAGTTTCTTAACAGGGCTAATATTATTATTATTATTATATAAGAATAGTGTGGGTTTGTTTTTCTCGCCTGACTTAGTAGTACTGTGCCACCTTTTTTTTTATCGAGGGGAAATGCCTAACGCATACCCCCGGGCCGAGGGCAGGGCCCGGGTGGTTATGTGGGGCTTGCACCCACTAAAACCCCTCGGCGTCCCACTGCCCATTTGCCGGGCCACAGGAATCGTCACCAGCATGACCTCTGTGGCACCGGCGGGCTCGGTCCGTGTGCGGACCTCGACACTCGGCCTTTCGGAGGCTGCGCGGACGCAGCGCTTTTACGGCGCGGGTCTGCGTGTGCTAGGGCGCCGGGGTGCCCTCCCCGACGCCTGCAGGCCGCGATCACGGTGGGCGAAGGTCGTTTCGGGCGTAGTCCCTACGCCTTCACCCAACGCGCCGTCTACGAGTGGGATTGGAGGACGTCTCCTCCCTCACCCGCTCTGCCTCCTCCTTAGCGGACATGACGGCCTCGCAAAAGGCCGTCATTGCCACCCAGGCGCTCTCGCTCCCAACCATGGATGATATCACGGTCGGGAACGACAGCGCCTGCCCCCCTGCACCGAGCGCTCCGGCGAGCCGGCGCCGCCCATCATCCCATGCCGGGCACACCAGCAACGTGTGCGCCGCCGTGTCTTCTGGGGCCGCACAATGATGGCAGCGCTCCGCCTCCTCACGACCGATCCGCCACAGATACCGCCCGAAGCAACCATGCCCGGACAGTACCTGCGTCAGAAGGACGCCGTGTCGCCGCCCCAGCCACTCCCAGAAGACTGGCAGCAGCGCAGCGATGACGGCGTGACCGGCAGTGGGGTGGGCGAGCTTGCTCCGCCAGCCCTCCAGCGCAGCTCGGTGCAGCACCGTCCGCCTCGCTCTCGGGGCGCAGGGATCCAAGGTATTGGTAGGATCCCTACGCCAGGCATATAGCTCGGAGAGCGCCTGTACCTCCAGCTCCCACGGAGGCGTTCCGGTGAGGAGCGTCGCCGCCTCAAATCCGATGGTGTGGTACCCTCGGATGACCCTGACGGCCATGACTCGCTGCGCGCGGTGCAGCAGCACCACGTTTCGGGCCGTCAGAGCACCCGCCCAGATTGGGGACACATACACGGCCTGGGACCGTACCACCCCCGCATATAGCCTCCTCGCCGAGGCCTCTGGCCCGCCCAAGTTCGGCAGGAGTCTCGACAGCGCTCCAGCCGTCGCAATCAACTTGGGCACTAGGGCGACAAGATGGGGCCTAAAAGTCAAGCGCCCGTCCAGAATGAGGCCCAGGTAGCGTATTTGGGTCTGGACGTTGATGCGCTGTCCTCCGACAATGATGTGAGCGTCAGGGCGAGGCCGGTTTCTGGGGCCGTGAAAAAACATGGCCTCGGTCTTCTTGAGGGCCACCTCTAGGCCGAGCCGCCGTATGCGCCCCACCACCTGTGCCACCCCAGCGGTGGCCAACAACGCCGCCTCCCTGTGGCTCCGGGCCCTTGCAGTGACAAGAGTATCGTCCGCGTAGCACGTTACCATCAGACCTGGTAGCAACGCGCCACGCAGGACCCAATCGTAGGCGATGTTCCACAGGTGCGGTCCGAGGACAGACCCCTGTGGAACCCCGCGCCCCACGTTACGCTCCTGCCACCGCGACGGCCCGGGGTAAACTACCGGTGCCGTCGTCCAGGCCTGGACCTCGGCCGCCTCTGTTGCGGCCTCTGCGTCTAGGCGCGCCAACGCCCATCTCGGCCCGCCCCCAGAGTACTGTGCCACCTGCTACATCTTATTTTGTGCAACTATGTTATGCTATGATATGCTGTCCCAACCGAGGGCGCCCTCGAGTATGTCGCCTCTTGCCCTTCTGGCTCGAGCGTAGTGGTTGCACGCTCGCCCTTAAGTCCGGTGAAGCTGTAAAGGCCTCTCGGCCAGCAGCGTACATCACTCACACACACACACACACACGCTTTAAAAACGGGTAAAAATCTTTAAATTTGAAAATTTGGTTTTCGTTTTGAATTTATGAAGCAATTCTCTAATCGGTCTTGCGTTTATTATGTTACACCTTGTATACGTGTCAATAAATGTTTCAAAAATATGTTTCGTAGAACATCAATTTGTTTCGATTTCTTATTGAATGTTGAATAAACCGTTAATAATAAAACTATGTTCTATATACGTTACGTATATATTTTAGTGTTTCTTATATTATACAATAATTAAATTTGCTTTGGATTTGCATCGTACACACAAATAATAAAATAAATATCTAAGTAGGTAGATATTTCAGAATAAGCAATATGACTAAATATTAATATTAGTCTAATAATATTAACGAAATATTAATGAAATTAAGAAATGCGCTGGTAAAATGGAAATTCCCTTTTGGGAAAGGGAAACAAAATTAAGTTCACTCTTTTTTATCACAGACTTCACTCTCGAACATCATAGGAATATTTTTCGCTTGATATTTGTTGACCAAATTTTAAAATAATCGACAGTCTATCGTTTATCGTTGGTCTTATATTTAAAATTTAAATAGACTTGAATTAGACGTATTTTACCAAAGACAAGTGTTCATAGTACCCCACCCTGGATAGCAAAGCGGTGGATACTTTACATACAAATTGCGACGGCTATTTTGAGGAAAGTCAAAAAGGCACGTTTTATCACTTTGTTACAATTACCTTCACTCATGCACATACGACTTCCCGACAAAACTCAAAATACCATTTACTACTTTATGAAGCAAAATCGGGCAGCATTATTAAACTATGTTTCTTCTTCTTCTTCTCAAGTTATGGCTTCACACTAATTATAAGTGTATTTCGCCAGTGTCCAGTGAGATATATAATCGTGTTTGTTTAAATTAATTCGACTCCCCGATGAATTTGATGACAACGATGATAATGAAATTAATGAAATACCCCATCCTGGATAGTAAAGCGGTGGATACTTTACATACCAATTGCAACGGCCGTTTTGAGGGAAGTCGAAAAGGCACGTTTTATCCCTTTGTTACAATTACCTTCACTCATGCACATACTAGGCATGCCTTTTAAGTTCTGTCGTTTCCATATTTCCCGGCAATTTTGAATTTGGAACTGTTCTATATTCGAATGTGTTTAAATTTTGAATCTCAAAACAGTTGAAAGTATTAGGATTAATGCTATTGTTTAGTCACAGCGTCGATTGGAATCTGTCAGGTTACGTACGAAAATGAATCTTTCTAAAGAAACTGTTCGTGCAATAATTTTCTACAACTTTAGAAGAGGCCTGACACGGCTTCAGCGTTTTGAAGAGCTAACATCTGTATTCAGTGATGGAGCCCCATGTCTGCGGACTGTCGAACGCTGGTATTTAGAATTCCAGCGTGGACATACTAGTGTTAGTGACAAATCTCGCGAAGAACGCCCAAAATCCGCCTTCACTGAAGATAACATCATTGCTGTGAGACAACTAATTTTCGAAGATCGTCATGTGACGTATCGAGAGATAGAGGCTCCATTAGGCATCTCAGGGACAACCATTCAGAAGATCTTGCATGAAGCGCTTGGTGTGAGAAAGCTAGTTTGCCGTTGGATACCGCATCTGCTTTCCGGCGATCACAAGGCGGCCCGCATCAGATGGTGTAAGAAAACTCTGCAAAGGTTCAACCGAGGAGAGTCAAATCACGTCTACGACATCATCAGTGGTGACCAATCTTGGATCTATCCCTACGATCCTGATTCCAAACAACAATCTACAATCTGGGTCTTTCAAGACGAGCCAAAGCCGACTAAAGTTGTTCGTTCTTGAAGCACTTCAAAGAAGCTGGTGGCCACGTTCGCTGGAAAAACCGGCCATGTTGCGACTATTGCACTTGAAGATCGTAGAACGGTTAACGCAGAGTGGTATACCACAGTTTGTTTACCACAAGTCATCACCGAAGTTCGAAAATCTAACTCAAAGTGACGCATCGTCCTGCACCACGACAACGCAAGCTCACACAGCGCTCGTCAAACGATTGAGTATTTGAAGCAGGAAAAAGTAGAAATTCTTGACCATCCTCCATACAGTCCTGACCTAAGCCCTAACGATTTCTTTACATTTCCTAAAATTGAGAAAAGTCTTCGTGGTCAAAGGTTCCAGTCCGGTGAAGAAGCAGTCGACGCTTTCAAGTCAGCCATTTTGAACACCCCCACTTTAGAGTGGAATAAATGTTATAAATGCTTCCTTACTGGGCTGGAAGCGAAAGAAAAACTTAGAATGCCCCAGTAGCCATACTTTTGCTTGGCTGGTGGTAAGAGTCCACCAAAGGTAGTAACGTCATCCGATCAACGACCAGAAAAGGAAAATTTGAAACAAACCCTATACCAACCCGTCTGGCCAGCGTGGTATAGTAAGCCAAAAACCTCTTAACATGTTAAGACACCAAACGCAAAGGCCCCCAGTTCCCGGTAGTCCCGCTGTCCACGGTAGCGGTCGCGGTAACAGCGGGGCAGGGGGTGCGAAGTATCTCCGGGCTACGACACAAGGCTACCAAAAACACTTGACCCTGGCTACGTACAATGTACGCTCTCTACGGCTGGGCCAACACCTCACTGAACTCGAGGTAGAACTAGGTCGCATAAACTGGCACATATTGGGGTTATCCGAAGTCCGAAGACAGGGCGAGGACACGATAACCCTTGAGTCAGGCCACCTGTTCTACTTTCGGGAAGGTGATCGGCCCTCTCAGGGCGGTGTCGGTTTCCTGGTCAACAAAGCTCTCACTAACAACGTTGTGGAAGTCAGCAGTGTGTCGACACGGGTAGCGTACCTCATAATTAAAATCACCAACAGGTACACCCTGAAGGTGGTACAGGTATATGCACCGACCTCGACATACTGCGACGACATAGCCGAAGCCATGTATGAAGACATAGCCAAGGCATTACATGGCACCACCAAGGCTCACTACAACGTTGTTATGGGGGACTTCAATGCCAAAGTGGGAGTACAAGAACGCGGCGAAACGATAATCGGACCCCACGGCGTAGGGCGCCGAAACCACAGGGGGCAGATGCTAGTCAACTTTCTGGAGTCGCAGGGGCTCTTCTTGATGAATTCGTTCTTTAAGAAGAAGCTTCTTAGAAAGTGGACATGGCGAAGCCCCGACACTGTGACGAGGAACGAGATAGACTTCATCATGACTGACAGGAAGTCTATATTTAGAGACGTCTCCGTGATCAACAGGTTTAACACCGGCAGCGATCACCGACTTGTCCGAGGCGCTCTAAATATAAACTTCAAGGCCGAAAGACGTCGCATGATGAGGTCTACTCTCAGACCAACTGCGCCTCAAATAGCTTTAGGGTCCGAAAAGTTCCAACTGGAGCTTCAAAATCGTTTCGACCTGCTGGAAACCGAAGGCAATGTTGACGAGAAAACCGACACAGTGGTCAAAACGCTACAGGATGTGTCTCAAAGGGTGTTTCCCGGCAAAAGCGGTAACAGAGAGTCTAAACTCTCGCTCGAGACTCTCGAACTTATGAGGCAGAGACGGGAAATGTCATCCACGCAGGCGTCTTCGCCGGATGGGAGGAACCTCAACCGGAAGATCCGGAAGCTGGTGCGACGTGACCTCCGATGTTCCAACACCCGCACCATCGCGGCTGCGATTGAACAGAACAGAGGCACCAAAGTCTTCGCTCGCCAGCTAGGTAGATCCCATCTGACGAAACTTAATACAGCGGATGGCAAAACCGTGACCTCCAAGTTCGAGATACTCGAGGAAATTGAGAGTTTCTACAAAGACCTGTACGCATCACGGATGGCTAAACCCTCGAGACCCAGCGCTGACGACCACAGAGCCCCACTAGCACGCCACGATACGGAAGACATCCCTGATGTCAACCAGGACGAGGTCAGAGTGGCTCTCGAGCAGCTCAAAAATAACAAGTCGCCAGGCGATGACGGAATCACCACTGAGCTCCTAAAAGCAGGCGGGACTCCAATCCTGAAAAAGCTAGCGAGTCTCTTTAATTCCGTCTTCCACCAGGGCTTAACACCTCAAGCGTGGAGCGGGAGTGCGGTGGTTCTGTTCTTCAAAAAAGGTGACAAAACCTTGCTGAAGAACTACAGACCCATCTCACTCCTGAGCCACGTCTACAAGTTGTTCTCGAGAGTACTCACAAACCGCCTCGCCAGAAGACTTGACGAGTTCCAGCCACCGGAACAAGCCGGGTTTCGAAAAGGCTACAGCACCGTAGACCACATCCATACTGTTCGGCAGATTGTACAGAAGACCGAAGAGTACAATCAGCCGCTGTGTATGGCTTTCGTGGACTACGAGAAAGCCTTCGACTCCATCGAAACCTGGGCGGTTTTGGATGCTCTGCAGCGATGTGGCATCGATTGGCGCTATATCGAGGTGTTGAGATGTCTGTATGATACCGCCACAATGACCGTCCAGCTCCAGGACCAAAAGACCAACCCGATCGAGCTGCATCGAGGGGTAAGAGAGGGGGATGTAATATCACCCAAGCTCTTCACCAATGCACTCGAAGACGTCTTCAAGACGCTGGACTGGACTGGGCGGGGCATTAACATCAACGGCGAATACATCTCACACCTTCGGTTTGCCGATGTTATCGTCATCGTGGCAGAGTCACTGGAACAGTTAAGCGAAATGCTGCATAGCCTAAATGGAGCCTCTCGAGGTGTCGGTCTCGGCATGAACTTGGATAAAACCAAGATCATGTTTAATGAGCATGTCACGCCGGGACCGATCTACGTCGATGGTTCGATGCTCGAAGTTGTTCGGGAGTATGTCTACCTTGGACAAGTTGTCCAATTTGGTAGGAACAACTTCGAGAAAGAAATCAACCGCAGGGTCCAATTGGGTTGGGCAGCATTTGACAAACTACGTCACGTTTTCGCTTCGCCTATACCGCAATGCCTGAAGACTAAAGTCTTTAACCAATGCGTTCTACCTGTTATGACTTACGGGGCCGAAACGTGGACACTCACAGTGGGACTAGTCCACAAATTCAAAGTCGCACAGCGGGCTATGGAGCGAGCTATGCTCGGCGTCTCTTTAAAGGATAAAATTCGTAACGAGGTAATCCGACAAAGAACCAAAGTTACCGACATAGCTCGCAGACTCAGTAAGCTAAAGTGGCAATGGGCTGGTCACATCTGCAGAAGGACCGACGGCCGATGGAGCAAGCGTGTCCTAGAGTGGAGACCGCGACTTGGTAAGCGTAAGGTAGGACGGCCCCCAGCTAGATGGACCGACGACCTCAAAAAGGTCGCTGGGACAGACTGGATGCGGAAGGCGGAGGACCGTGTGCAATGGCGCGTGTTAGGAGAGGCCTATGTCCAGCAGTGGACTACGATAGGCTGATTGATTGATTGATTGAAATGTGGTTTAACATAACTGGTTTGAGCGAATGGAAAAGTGTATTAAGCTACGTGGTGAATACTTTGAAAAACAATAAAAAGTACTTTAAGGTTCTAGTTGTGTTTTTTTCTTCAAACGACAAAACTTAAAAGGCATGCCTCGTATAAGAACAAATAATGGTTAATATTCCACCAACATTACACATTATTAGTCGAAATAACACAAGTTTTAGAAATTAAAACAAATTGACAACATCACTCTTCGACTTCCCGCCAAAAACCCCAACTATGTTTTTAAATATTGAAGCTACTATTTTTTAAATATCAAGCTTTATGCTTAGATTACATCGGGTTCTCACCAGAAATTAATATTTTTTCGGATCATTTCAGCAGATTTATATACTTTTTTGAAATGAAATAATAAATATGCATTTATTAGCATTTTATTGTTTCGTTCCACATTTCAAAATATTTTACCATCCTATCCAGCCGTCTCCTTTGAATGTAAATGAGTTCGTTAATAAAATTAGATTAAACTTATACCTTACGATCGTAGAGTCGACCGTAGAAAACAGTAACTTGTTCGTTAATAAGGGCAACCATTTTCCTTTTTTTATAAAACTTTGCGTTACATGTTTTAAAAATCTAAATAGAATTACTAATTAAAAAGGCAAAGTTAATCGGTAGGTTAGGCGTTGTAGTAGATAGTCGGACGTAAAATTAATACCAGATCACTTATGTCTTACAATAATAAGACATATTCTCATCGCCCATATCACAAACCCTAAAAACGAAAGCTTTTAATTTATGCGTCCTACCTGCAATGACATACGGAGCCGAAACGTAGCTGTGCGGCTTGACAACCAAATCAAGGTTGCACAGAGAGCTACGGAGAGAGCTATGCTCGGAGTTTCTCTTAGGAATCAAATCCGGAAAATTCGTCAGAAAAGCAAGGTTACACAGAAGCAAATTAGCAAGTTGAAGTGGCAGTAGGCAGGTCACATATGCCGCAGAACCAATGGCCGTTGGGGCAGACTGGTTCTTGAGAGGAGACCGCGTGTCGGCACGCGTAGTGTAGTGCGCCCTGTAGCTAGGTCGGGCGACGATATTTGTAAGGCAGCGCGCAGGGTTTGGCGAAGAAGAGCTGAAGATCGATCTCAGTGGCGTGCCATAGGAGACGCCTTTGTCCAGTAGTGGGCTAACACGGGCTGATGATGGTGATAAACAATAAGATATATTGCTCTACTTTAGGGGACATGGGAAATGGTAAGGAAAATCATGTAAGTAAATTACAAATGGCAGTTGGGACAGAAGGGTTCTCGAGTAACGACCACGTACCGGAAGACATGGAGTGAGCAGGTCACCCACAAGATGGCATAATCACCCGGTGGTGATGCGTGGTGGTCGCAAGTAAAAGTTAGTTGTTTACTGTTCTACGCACTTACACACACATTATTTTATTAATACAGAGGATTAATATGTGTCCCGCGCGGGAATCAAACCCGCGACTATTAGACACAGTGGGCGGAGCGGCTTAAGCTCTTAACCACTGTGCTAAATCCTTCTTATATTAAAAATGTGAAAGTTTGTTTGTTTAGATATTCGGATGTTTGTTACTCAATCACGCAAAAACTTGAACTGAACGGATTTGAATGTAATTTGGCACACAGATAGTTTATTACCTAGATTCAAACATAGGATACTTACTGAGTTGTTAGATTTACGCGTATATTACACATGAAAAAAAAATATTTTTTTGGATTTTATCGCGGTTTATTTTATTTCACATAGGATACTTTTTAATGTGGAAAAATGTAAGGTTCCTGACTAAAGTCAACGCGGACAGTCGCGGGCAGAAACATAAATAGTTTACGTGTACCTATGTAAAACTACGAGTATCTCATTTTACAAACTTATACATTTACAAATGGAAGAACAATACAGAGTCAATTAAAAAGACTTGGTGTTTCAGTTATCTGTCCACCACATTGCTAATTTAAATGCATTTTTATTGTATTACTTGGGATTAATTTTGTTAAGAAATTAACTTTCTACTAGGCCTATCAGTAGTAATACGGGAAAGTATAATTGCCTGTGTAACTACTGGTAGTAATACGGGAAACAAACGGGTAAAAAAATCTTGTCCGTATTACTACTGGTAGTACCACGGGTAAAATGAGCTTCCTTTACTACTGGGCCTGTCGGTAGTACTACGGGCAAGAATTATTGCCCGTGTTACTACTGGTAGTACCACGGGCAACAAACGATAATACCCCTCAAGAAAAAGTAGAAGGTATAAATATCATTTTTTTTTTGGAGGAGGTGTTCCTTACAGACTATTCATAAATACTTCAATGTTTTATTTATTTATTTTATTTTATTTATTCTTTATGCACATATGTATGTACAAAGGCGGACTTAATGCCTGAGGCATTTTCTCCCAGTCTACCTTAGGGTGGTGTGGAAACATGTGTGGTAGGTGCGAAAATACGTGGCTAAAAATTGTAAGAAAAAAAAATATAAAATAAATTAATAATAATACTATATATAAAACTAATATATAATGTTATACATAATAACATATAAACATATATATATATATATACATATACATAATGACGTGAAACTATCATTGAGAGGATTCTGCCAACATTTCGAGTAGGTACTCGTGTAGTTTTTTTTTAAAAGAGAGACGGTTCGTTACCTGATCCTCCTCCTCCTGAGTTCCTGAGGCAATGCATTCCAACGAAAGATAGATTGGACGAAGAAGGAGGAGTGAATAAAATCAGAACGATGACGATGACGATTACATGAATACAAAATATTCTAATCCTGATAAAAATAGATACTGTGTTTTTTTATAATTTATTAACACTCCTAATAAGTTGGCGGCCGAAAGGAACTTAACACTAGGTACATCCATAAAAATCTTAACGAACGTTTAAATTTCACACACATTTATATTAACCGTGTTGTTTATCCGCAACTTGTTTCCCAAACCCATTATTTGGGAAACAATCATAACAAGACAAAACTGCGGTGTTTCACTTGCGAATGGGACTGTCAACGTAATCCAGACAAACGAGTTCTATAAACGGAATCTATTCAGTGGTTTTACCACGAGTATCTAAATTCGACTCTCGATACCGACCCCGTTAATTATTCGTATGCAAGAAGTACATATAATAATATCAGCCTATACTGCCGAGGTGAGAGAGATTAGAGAGAGATTGGTGGAGACAGGTTTGTGGCCGCCTGCTGGTGGAACTTATCAAGCCGCCTTTAAGGCTTCCAACCCAGCTTAACGACTACCACATTAAGTGGTAACCGGGACCAACGGCTTAACGTGCCTTCCGAAGCACGGAGACGCTCGAATATGAAAATGCCACAAACTGTCACCCATCTCAGGCCGACCGAGTCGAAAGCTGCTTAACCTTAGTGATCGGTAAGAACACCGCGGATATTATGATATACACAAAAGGTACAGCGACACTACCGAGCGTATCGAGGAACTTAGATTTCACCCGTACATGGCTTTTTAAAAAGCTACATTTTATTGTTTTTATTTATTTTCTTATTTAGATATTTTATTGTTTGTACCTTATGGTTATGTTATACCATTATATAATTTTGCCACATTCGATTCCCATGTCATCCACGATTTGGAAATCAAATGTGGAGCTTGAGAAAACATTTTAATTCCAGTTGTAAATCGACTCAAAATTCCTTATAGCAAATTTTAGTAATATTTCGATTGAGCACTTATATACATAAATACTAACGTATCGTTGTGTGCGTTATAACTCCGCTGCTGTGAGTCGGTTATCTTAATAAGCTGAGATGGTAAATACAAATTTCTGATTTCTTTCTTTAAAAAAACGTAGGCCCATACTAGAAATTATTGCGCCGTAAGTGCGTTGACAGCCATCAAATCACACACAAGAACATCCAGACCGAATCTGTGGAGGGTCCGAACCCACGACTATTCAATCCAGAGAGCGACCACACTTTTAACAAACACTTTATCAAATGAGTTTCGATGCGCAGAAAACGTGCGTTAAAACAAGAATAACCAGAGGTAGAGCTACTGGCCGCTAAACCACAGCCTTCATCAGGCCTGGAGGCCAAGCTTGCCTCTGACATCGATATAATTACAGAACACATTTTTAATTAAAACTTTCACACGATGGTATTTATAGAAGCCATTTCGGAAAATTGTTTCACTTTACCAACTTACTTCAGCAATGAAACGGTTGTTGGAGGTAACTTTTTACATTGAAAATGAAAAAAAAATCACGTCTATTGGCGATTTTATGCGCGATAAATACATTTTTCCGCTAGAGCGTGCTTAAATATAATACGCACGCTGAAATCGGATTGGCAGCTGCATATGATTTTATTTTGTTTGTAGTGTTTTAATATATACTAGTAGTCGCCCATTGGTCGAAATTCGACCTACTCTTTCATCGTTTGCTGGTTATGTTTGACATTCAGTAAGACTATAGACAAATAATATTAAAGACAAAAAATATTAATCTATTTTCAATTTGACTACAGACTTAAGAAGAATAAACAAAAGAGTATATATGCGTGTGTGTGTCAAATACGTGGTAGTGTGTGTAATGTTTTTTTATTGATTTAATGTATTACTTATGCATAATTTTAAAAAATATTAGCATTCTGCACTCCTTCTCTATATAAACTATAAGTGTGGGAAATTTCATACTTTTTACGAAAATTGCGCGGACGGAGGGTCCGCGCAATTTTCGTAAAAAGGGGTACAAAGTTTTTGCTTCACGTATTAATATAATGATTTTGCATTTCCCTGTGTGGTCACCATGTACATAAAAATAACGCCGCTCCTTTGGGTGAATTGATCAATAAGGTGGCAAAGATATTTCGCATTTTAAAAACACAGTATAAGTACAGGTCTAAGTTGGATGCGTACAGCACAAAGCCGGTCGTTGTGGCGGTCTTTAGGGGAGGCCTTTGTCCTGCAGTGGACGTCTTTCGGCTGAACAAGAAGTACAGGTCTTAGGTGTACATTAGATGATAATGAACTATCATTTAAACTAAGTAAATCTTCTGTACCCACATACTTTAAAGAACTTTTAATAAAGTTAGACGATTAAAAATATCTAGATACTAAACATTTTAATATTCTGATCGGCGCCTTGATCATCGCAGCGCTTTCGATATTAGACCTAAGGTATTTCATCATCTCAGCCTATACTTGTCCACTGCTGAACATAGGCCTCCCCAATCGCTTTCCAGCGTAACCATGCCACCTGCATCCAACATCTTCCTGCAATTTTCACAAGATCGTCGGTCCATCTGGCAGGTGGTCGTCCCACGCTGCGCTTGCAAATACGTGGTCTCCACTCTAGAAGCTTTCTGCCCCAACGCCCGTCCGATCTTCGCGCTATGTGGCCCGCCCATTGCCACTTCAGCTTGCTAAGGTATTTAATGGCGTACAATTGGAGAGGTCTCTGCTAGATGCTCATGATGAAGACAATGATATTATCCAATGAACAAAGTAGTCGCGAGTTCGATTCCCGCACAGGTCAAGTCTTTGTGTGACCGACAATTGTTTGTTTAGGTCTGAGTGTTTGTGCATGTGAATTTCTTGTTTGTAAACACACCCGTGATACAGATATAAGTCCTAGTATAGGGGTACGTTTTAAAAAATATATATAATTACTCTTCTTCACCATTCCTTATCACCGGGTGTCGGCGTTATGTAGCTTATCCATTGTAAGACATATTAGTGATTAGGCATTATTTTAACATCTGGATTTAGTCTTTACTTACAACCCGCTGTAAATCTAGCTTATGGTTGATATCCATAATAATATATTCTTTATAATCCTATCCCATTGATACATATGCCTATGGTACAATTAAACTCAAATCCCGTCTTGAAAGCATGAGCGGTTAAACCAAATAAATTTCCATCCCGTCCCCTCAGGTTCCATCCCGTCCCCTCAGGACACCGATCAGGCCGTAGTCCATCCCGTCCCCTCAGGACACCGATCAGGCCGTAGATGCCTTCACCGAGCACATCCGATCGGCTGTCAGTCGATCGTCCAAGCAAGTCGAGGCGGAAGATCTCTACCTCAACCGCTTTCGACTGCCGGACGATGTTAGGGATCTCATTCGTTCCAAGAATGCTTCCATCCGAGCGTACGACTCCTACCCCACCGAAGCCAATCGGGCCCGGATGCGCGCTTTACAACGAGAGGTAAAGCGTCGTGTCGCGGAGGTCCGGGAGGAACGGTGGGGTGTCCTCCTAGAGGGCATCGCGCCGTCGCATCTGGCCTACTGGCAGCTGGCGCGTAGCCTCAAATCCGACTCCACGACTGACATGCCCCCGCTGTCCCGCCTTTCAGGCGCAGTACCCCCAGCCTTCGACGACGACGAAAAGGCCGAGCTTCTCGCCGACTCCCTCGAGAGCCAGTGCGCCCCCAGCTCTCAGTCCGTCGACCAGTCCCACGTCGACGCGGTCGACAGGGAAGTCGAGCGCAGGGCATCCCTCCCCCCCGTCGATTCCTTGCCTCCTATCACGCAAACGGAGGTCGAAGATCTGATTATGGGTCTTAAATCTAAAAAAGCCCCCGGCCCTGACGGCATTTCGAATCGCGTTCTGAAATGCCTGCCCGCCCAACTCATCTGCCTCTTGGTGGCCATTTTGAACGCCGCCATGACGAACTGCACCTTCCCCGCTAAGTGGAAGGAGGCGGACGTCATTGGCATTCCCAAGCCCGGCAAACCTCGCAATCTCCCCGCGAGCTACCGCCCTATCAGTCTCCTCAACTCCCTGGCCAAGATATACGAGCGCCTACTTCTGGCGAGGCTCAAAGACTTCGTAACGTCCAGGGGTATCCTTATCGACGAGCAGTTTGGCTTTCGAGCCAAACACTCTTGCGTCCACCAAGTGCACCGCATCACGGAGCACAACCGCTCCGGTCTCAATAGACCCAAACCCATCTACACGGGCGCCCTCTTCCTAGATGTCGCGAAGGCATTCGACAAAGTCTGGCACAACGGCTTGATCTACAAGCTCTACCAATTGGGTGTGCCGGACAGACTCGTGCTCATCTTACGAGACTTCTTGTCGAATCGCGCCTTCCGTTATCGCGTCGAAATGACGCGCTCCACTTCCCACTCCATCAGTGCTGGAGTCCCACAGGGCTCAGTTCTCTCTCCGCTCCTGTTTAGCCTTTACACGAACGACATTCCTCGTTCGAGTAAGGCGCATCTAGCCCTATTCGCGGATGATACCGCTCTCTACGTCTCGCATAGGAATAAGGGTTTTATTACCAGACACCTTCAGGCATCCGCCAATTCCCTAGGGAATTGGTTCAGAAAGTGGCGTATTGAGGTGAACCCGGACAAGAGCGCTGCGGTGTTCTTCTCCAGAGGTGCCACCCCGCGCCACTCCCTGCGCCGCCCTAGAAGTAATCTCGGCCAAGTGACCATGTTCGACCGACCCATTCCCTGGGTCAAAGAGGTCAAATATCTAGGGGTCACCCTAAACAGTACCATGTCCTTCGGCCCGCACATCAAGCGGGTCCGTCACCGAGCATCATTTGTGCTCGGTCGTCTCCATTCGTTAATCTGCAAGCGGAGTAAAATGTCCCTTAGAAATAAGGTGACACTTTACAAAACTTGCGTTCGACCCATCATGACTTATGCGTGTGTTGTGTTCGGGCATTCGGCCCCCTCTCACATCGATAAACTCCAAGTGGTTCAAAACCGCTTCCTCCGTAAAACCGTAGGAGCCCCCTGGTTCGTACGGAACGTCGACCTCCACTCCGATCTAGGTCTCGAACCTATTCGCGCCTTTATTAAAAAGGCGTCAACACGTCACTTCGCGAACGCATCTACCCATGCGAATCCGTTAATCGTAGCCACCGCCGACTACGATCTCCCTCCCGACCCCTGCCGCCACCGCCGGCCGCGACATGTTCTCACCGACCCCCCCGATGCCTTGTCATCCCTTCTTTCCGCTCAGAATACGGGCGACGACGACGTAGACGTAGTAGTAGATCCCCTCCCATAGCCGGCGGTTGACCGGTGCGCTTAGTAGTGCACCCGTCCCCCTACAGCGACTGTCCCAACCGAGTATGTCGCCTCTTGCCCTTCTGGCTGGCTGGAGCGTAGTGGTTGCACGCTCGCCGTTAAAATCCGGTGAAGCTGTAGAGGCCTCGAGGCCAACAGCGTAGATCATTCACACACACACACACACACACCAAATAAATTTTAGCGTCCTAATCCTAGTAAGTAGAGATACCAGTTGAAGCCAAAGTCACTCCTCTTCCATCGAATACTAACATTTTATAGTGCAAAGTCATATGACACCATCATTAATCTTGTAGATGAGAAATTTCAAAACTCATGGATAGAAAATAAATTTTCATCTCCCATTTGTCAGTGCCTAGAATCTACAAAAATATGTAAAAAAAATGTAGCTAGGTAGGTACATACTATATAACAAGTTTTAGGGATACGTATTTCAAAACAATTTGACCTACTGCTAACATTTATAAAACTTTTACGAAAATCGTAATGACTAAATCAGATAAATATTTTTTTGGAAAATCTGACGGTGCGGTATTCGTTTTTTTTTGTTTTAGAGACCGTTTAATCTACTATTCATTTATTGTAATGGGGTAGCAAAAATCATAATGATTCCGTATAATGTTATGATTAAGTTATATAGTATTTTCTTAAGTTAGGTACCTACTTACACCTTACGATAGTAATGTGGGCAAAATTCCACAATACTCATATAAGATCCACAATTATTTGTTCTGGTCTGGGTATTTGTGTATGTGAATTTTCATGTTTGTAAACGCACCCACGACACAGGAATTAATCCTAGTGTGGGGCAACGTTTAAAAAAAAAATATATATATATATATTTGCAATGTATATTTGTTGAACCTTATCTGAACTGAACTGAGCAATTATAAACATTTCTTAAGTAGAAGCTCTAATGCCCGACTATCGCACTGATATCATGATGTGGTGTTTTTCTAATTTACACAAAATTGGAAGCGTGGGTATATTTATATGAACACGCATTTTTTTTTATCCGTTCCTTTTAAGGGCATTACACACTAGGTTAAAAATTTATATTATAGTTACAAATCTTGTACTTGAAAAATATCTTAATTAAACATATTTCCCCCTCAGGATTACAATTTCTTGCTTACAATAATTCATAAACGAACACAAGGAAAGTTAACCTACCAGAGCCCTTATTCGCTATGACCACACGCGACGCGTCGCGGTAACAATAATCGTGTAATATAGTATTTTTCACATAGGGTGGGTAGTGGCAGTTCTAATTGCCAAACAAATTATACTTTATTCAATGGCAATAAGAGGCATGACCCGTTTCGATTTGACGTTTCTAGTTATGTGGTGATGACAAAATTGAATGAAATAGAATCGATTGAATATCGTATCGAGATAATTTATC
This sequence comes from Phalera bucephala, assembly GCA_905147815.2. Classification (NCBI taxonomy): domain Eukaryota; kingdom Metazoa; phylum Arthropoda; class Insecta; order Lepidoptera; family Notodontidae; genus Phalera; species Phalera bucephala. The sequence goes on from LR990612.1 coordinate 17,520,036, forward strand.
AAGCAGGAGGAATCCATTTTAATAACAATTTACCGAACAAAAAGGGAAAAAAACAATAATTTTATTATTTATTTACGAATTAAGCGATTCATCAGAAAAATCATCTATGTAGTCGCCTAATATGTCGCACACGTGAATTATTATTTAAACACCGTCACGTCTATATTCCCCAGAGGGGGTGGCAGAGGTGTATTGAGTACACCCACGATTCGCCGACGATGTTAGGTCCCATGAAATAGGGGGCGAGCCTATTGCCATATACCGGGCACAATTCCAGACTCCGGACTCATACTGGGAATTTTTCGTTAGAAAAACTACATTTGTCCGACCTAGGATTTGAACCCAGGACCTCGTGATCGCAAAGCGATGCGCTTTGCCACCAGACCAACGAAGCAATTATTATTTAAAAATCTATGAAACTGTCTATTTTAATGTGTCAAGATGACACAGTCACATTCTTTAATGATTTCTTGACTATGAGCATATCATGTCTTTCAGTTGGACACACAAAATAATGTTCGTACAGAAATCGGCAATCGATTTTGTACATATTTAAAAACAATTGATCAATTATAACGATTTCAATGTGTCAGTCTCTAAAACGCAAACCGTTCCAATTTACATAATAAAGTAATAGAGCGGCTTTTTGGCGGGAAATTGAAGAGTCAATTGTTAATTTGTTTTAATTTCCAAAACTTGTGTTATTTCGAATTATAATGTGTAATGTTAGTGGAATATTAACCATTATGTATTTCTATATGTGCATGAGTAAAGGTAATTGTAACAAAGTGATAAAACGTGACTTTTCGATTTCCCTCAAAACGGCTTTCGCAATTGGTATGTAAAATATCCATCACTTTACTATCCAGGGTGGGACACTTCATCAATTTCATTATCATCTTTGTCATCAAATTCATTGGGGAGTTGAATTAATTTAGAAATAAATATTCGTAAACTTTGTACAATGGCATATTGTAATCGCAATTGCCAAGAAAAAAAAAGTAATATCGTTTTAAGTTATTTTAAATAATTACGCTAATTTACAAACAGTATATGATTTCAATGCAAATTAAAATAGATTTTTCGTTTAGCTTTATATCCTTTTTATTTTTCTGGATTTCTTATTTTAAATATTCTTTAATACAATATGCGTGAAACGGGATTAGATCAAACGGCACCGTACTCATCGTGAAGAAGACTATAGAGTACCATTACTTTACTCTATGGAGTACCATTTAACGATCATTACACGAAGTTATCGTAACTCGCCGCGTTGTATGTTTAAATGGTTATAGCGAATAAGAGCTTAGCTGTGGGTATGCTTCAATTGATGTAAACTTATACATAGTTGGCATTATTCAATGATTTTTATAAATTTTAATTGTAGGACCAATCAATTGAAATTTCAGTTGCCATTAAATTAATCCTCCAAAGGTACTTCAGCATAACAACAACTTTTGAACGTCAAATATCTCAGTCACTCCCTTTTGTGTGTGTGTGAATGATCTACGTTGTACGTCTGTTGGCCGCGGGGCCTTTACAGCTTCACCGGACAAGAAGGCGAGTGTGCAACCTACGCTCAAGCCAAAAGGGCAAGGGGGCAACTAGCTCAAGGGCGCCTCAAGGAGGAACGTCCTCGACTTGGGCAGTCGCTGTGGAGGAGGGCGTAAACTCGGTGTCTCGCCGTGATGCTCTGCACCGGCCGGTGGGCAAGGGATCTTAGACCTCGCTGGCGAGGTCGGTGTCTGATCCTGTGTGCAGTATTTGTATCCGAAAGAAGGGATGTAGGGGCATCGGGAGGACCGGAGAGAACATGCCGCGTACGGCGGTAGCAACTGATAGGAGGGGAGTTAGGTTGGTAGTTGGCTGCGGCTACGATTAGCGGATTTCTATGATTGGACGCGTTCGCGAAATATCGGGTTGTTGCCTTTTTAATAAAGGCGCGCATAGGTTCGAGTCTGAGATCGGAATGGCTCAGTCACTCTCGTGATCAGGGGTACTGTAGAGCGCTCAAAACGTCGAGAACTTAAAAACCAAAAATAAACCGCGATAAAATCCGAAATATTTTAATTGTAATTAATTTTTGCCCAACTCTGATAGTGGGATGTAATATACTCTAATATAATGACCTCTATTAGACTTAATTATAGTCTCGTCTCTTGAACATGTCAAATGTGGCCGATATAGTGCTGATGCCTTCTCTTATCATGATTTGATATTTCTACCTTATGAGATCCGTTCCCCTAAATCTAAACCAAAGACTTTTCTGCAGCGCAATTTTGGTGCAATGAACCTCGATCATCTCAAGATACAGACAAAGTCAGCTGGTCTGCGGTTGAGCAGGAGGAAACAGTTGACAGCAAAATTGTGGTGTTCAATACACTACTACCTTTTGATACACATGCTCCGGTCCGTAAAATTAAAATGAGGCATCTTCCTGCTCCTTGTATTACCGAAGACATCAAGGTTCTCATAGAAAAGAAAAATCGAGGTTAGTCGAGATACAAGGTTGATTCCAGGGATAAATACCGGGACAAATATCATCGGGCTACAAACACAGAGGCATCATATCCATCGCTCTGTGATCCCGCCAAAGTCTGGAGGTTTCTTCGGACCTTAGGAGTGGATAAATCTCCCCAAGATGCTCCCTTAAATGACATCGACATAGAGCAACTTAATCAGCATTTCTCTAAGTCGTCAGCTTTAGATGATACTATTAGAGCTAACACGCTTTATCTACTTAATGCACAGATGGCCACTGATTATCCTTCATTTTCATCCACAACGGTTTCTGAACGTGATGTTAAAAATAGTATTCTTTCCATTACTTCAAATGCCGTCGGAAGTGACAGTATTAGTCGTAATATGATTATACCTATTCTTGACTCTTCATGCACTATTATTACTCATATCCTAAATTCTTCTATAACAACTGGCGTTTTTCCGAACTGCTGGAAGGACGCCCGAGTGACTCCCTTGCCAAAAAAGGTTAAACCTGAATCCTCTTCAGACTACCGTCCAATCTCTATTCTCCCTTTCCTATCAAAAATTCTGGAACGACTCATTCAGAATCAGTTTAGTCGGTTCTTGAATGCTCATAATATCCTTGACCCTTATCATTCTGGTTTTCGCCCTGGTCATAGTACGACTACTGAATTAGTAAACATCTCTGACGACATTCGGCTTGGAATGGAAAAGCAACAGCTAACTGTTCTTACTCTTCTTGATTTCAGCAATGCGTTTAACACAGTTGATCATGATATCCTGATTGCTATGTTGCGTTCCCTTAATGTTTCTCCTTTAGCGATCGACTGGTTCCGCAGCTATCTGTCTGGGCGTCGGCAACGTATTCGCATAGACGATACTTTTTCCTTTTGTTTTAAAGTTTCCTCCGGCGTACCGCAAGGGGGTGTGCTTTCTCCACTGCTTTTTGCAGTCTTTATCAACTCAATCACCAGTGAATTAACGTCATCTTATCATCTTTATGCTGACGACTTACAAATATACTCGCAGGCTGATTTTGCTCATCTCTAGACTGACATCCAGATTATAAATTGCGACCTTAATCGTATTAATCTTTGGAGTAAGTCACATGGCCTAGCAGTTAATCCGAGCAAAACTCAAGTCATAGTATTAGGCAGCCCTAGGTATATCTCTAGAATCAACTTTGATCGACTTCCTGCGATTACTTTCGACGGGGTCTATATTCCATATTGCAACAAGGTAAAAAATCTTGGTGTTATCTTTAACAACACTTTGTCGTGGAGACCACAGGTTGCTGAGGTTAGCAGAAAGACTTTTGCAGTAAGAGCCTCATTTCTTGCCAGTCAGTACTAAAATTGCGCTTGCCCAATCCCTTCTTTTGCCCAATCTTGACTACGCTGATTCTTGCTACCTTAACTTGTCAGTGAAGCTACTTATTAAACTCGAAAGACTTCAAAATTTTTGTATTCGATTTATCTTCGGCTTACGTAAATATGACCACGTATCTGAATTCCGTTCTCAACTAAAGTGGCTCCTTGTCCATCATCGTAGGAATATACATATACTTTCACTACTCTACCTTGTCTTATTTAACCTGTGCACGCCAATGTATCTTAAGCAACGTTTCTCCTTTCTCGCTGCTACACAGTCACGTGACCTTCGTTCCTCTGCGACACTTCGCCTTACAATCTCACCTTCCACCCATCGCCCTACCCATTCTTCTAACTTCTTTCCTAATTCCTTCACCGTTCAAAGTATTCGTCTTTGGAACTCCTTACCTGAGTCCATAAGACGTGCTAAGTCCCGGGAGATATTTAAACGGGATCTTAAAGCACATTTCCTGCAAATTTCACACCTCTAGTAAGTTTTCTTTTATTGTTTTGTTTTTTACCTTTGCTCGTATCTTATTTGTTTGTTCTTACTTCTTACTTATTCTGTTATTCATTTATATAATAGGTTATTTTTATTTTAGTTTATTTAATATCTTATTTATTGTTGCCCCTAACCCATTTCTAAGTAAAACCTTTAAACATCTCTGTCCTCTATCTTAAGGTTGTCTGGAAGAAATCGCTTTAAGCGATAAGGCCGCCTTACTGTGCCTTCATAACCATGTTCGTTTTTATTTCTTTGTGTCATAATATTTTATGTGCAATAAAGTATATTATTATTATAGAGAGTTTGTTGTTTTTCTCCCATTTTACAGGGGGTTTTCTATCATGCGGGCCTGAGCCAAGCGTGACAGATTAAATAATAAAAGTAGAAGATGATATGGATGATGACGTTAAGAATTTTCGGGTGATGCGACAAGTATTTAGAATGGTGGCCGTCTGTAGTAAATATGATGTGGATTCTGGTGTGCCTAATAAATTAAGGCTTTGTAAAAGACTTTTTGGAATTATACCTGTTGATGATATTATTATTGACGGACGATTTAGCACAGTGGTTAAGAGCTTGAGCCGCTCCGCCCACTGTGTCTAATAGTCGCGGGTTCGATTCCCGCACGGGACAAATGTTTGTGTGATCCACAATTATTTGTTCCGGTCTGGGTATTTGTGTATATGAAATTTCATGTTTGTAAAAACACCCACGATTCAGGAATAAATCCTAGTGTGGGGCTACGTTTTTAAAAAAAGATAAAGATAAAGAAGATATGGACTGTATTTGCTTTCCACTGTGGTTTCAATTCTTTTGCAAGGTCTTAGTATTTTGTGAGTTTTTCGGATATTGTGGATTGAATGTTATGAGTGTTTGGGTTGGCTATGTCAATAGGACGTACTGTATTACTGCTTTTTATATGAACTGTTATCTGGTCTATTATAATAAATCGTTTTATCTGTGATGATGGTTCGATCCCAGTAGATTTTGACGTCTTTGTTCTCGAGTACCAGATTGGGTTTGTATTTGTAGTACGGTTCCTTTTTATTTATAAATTGGTGTTGGTGCGCTAATTGTTGGTGTATTAATGCTGCCACTTGGTAATGCCGGTGCTTGTAGCCAGTTTGAACAAGGGATTTGCAAGCTCCCGGTGATGTGTTGTATTGTTTCGGAGGCGGAGCTACAATGTCTACATAAATCTGTCGGTAGATTAGTGTCTTTGATGATGTACTTTTTATAATTTCTCGTGGCAATAATTTGGTCTTGTATAACAAGCATGAAACCTTCTGTCTTCGAAAACAGTTCCCCTCTTTTGAGCCATTCGTTCGACTTATCTTTGTCAACATGACTATGATTCAGATCGGTTCGGTGTCTCCCATGAAGAGATTAGCCATCTTACTATTTTACACCGTTTGTCTGTTAGTTTTTCATTGGGTTGTGTCCGTCTATCTTGGAGGCTAAGCGGTGTGTGTTTATTATCTATCTCTGATACATGCTTGTGAAGGGACGATGGATTTGATTTAGAATGAAAGTAATTTCGAATTGTGGTTATTTGTTTATTGTGAAGATTTTGTATATCTATCAGACCTCTTCCTCCCTCATAACGTGGTAGTGTTAGCCTCTCTATGGATGATTTCGGGTGATGTTTTCGGTGTTTTGTCATACTTGTATTTATTACAGTTTATGATTCCAAATGAGTATATAAGTATTGGTATGGCGTAAGTATTAAGGGTTTTGACTGTGTTTTTAAAAGTTTAAATGTGTCTTTAAAATTTGATCTACGCGGTTTTTAAAGTTTTGAGTGATTTCTTGTTTTGTTTTCTTTTGTTGGATTTTCCTAGACTGTTTGAAACCTAAATATTTATATACACTGTACTCATCCATTGGTTCTATTTCTTCACCACAATTTAATACATAGCCGTTTTTCTCAATTTTGCCATTGTTAACAGACAGAATTTTACATTTAACTACCCCGAACTGCATTATCATCAGAAAATTGTAAAAACTCATTTATATTGTCAGAAAAAATTTTGATATCATCCATGTAGAAAAGATGATTATTTTTATAATGTATACCCATTGCTAGTTGATTCAGTTGAAAGTTAAATATTTACATTCTATGAAACGATTTTCCGTTAACTCAATCAAATCAATTACGAGTCAAATCAATCATGTTCGGAGACGTTAAAAAAAACGTCAAGAGTCGTAATATATAATTTATATATGTTGGAATAGACATGGAAGATGTAAATCATTTGTGGAGTAGAACGGCATGACCAGCCATTTTCTGCAACACTGAAATCAGACAAGGTTAAATGTAAATAAGTATCACACCGCTAGTCATTCTAATGTGTGACGTAAGCCAGCGATAAGAATATATCGCAACAATACTGTAGATCTTTGATAACTTATCACCGTACCTTATTTTTAATGTCAAAAATAGTCAACCCACAGTAGTGCAAGCGCGTTGACTTCTACTGATTTCTACTGTTTTTTTTATCATGTAAATATGATTGGATAAGTGTTAAAATGCGGTATTGGATGTTATTCTGTGGATTGCTTGTGTCAGTGAGTGCTCAACTCAGTAGGGAAGAAAATGGTAATTTAGTTTTCGTCTAATTTAGGTTGTAATTATACGTTATGATCAGGGAAGTTATCTATTTTTATTTTGGCATTTACAATAAATATTATTTCGAAAGAGTAGTGAAATAATAAGCGATTTTAATTAAGTAAAAAACAATGAAACGTAGCCTCTACCTAACAACATGGAGACAATTCCAATTCTTTCAAATTTAAGTAAAATGTAGAATTTGATGGCTGGCTATACTATTATTACTACTGCTATGATATTAACAATACATAGTATAGTTAATATCACTATAAATAGTAGAGTCGATATGTACTTTCGTAACAAAATGTAAATTTGACTTTAGAAACATTATCAGATTACTTGGTTTTAAGATTTGATTTCAACATCTATGAATCAATTTGCACAAACGATAGATAAGTATGTAAATACCAAAACAAATTCCACTAGTTTATTATTGATCAAATCTTTATAACAAGAATTGTAACTTCCAATTGCGTTCTTGCAAAAGAATGTTAATTTAGATAGCTACTAACCAATAAAGTTTATATTGTAATAAACTCGTTTTGTCGCTTGCGATGTTCTTCCTATACCCAATTTCATAATTGCAATTAACGTTTATTTCAGATATATGTGTACAAATAAATTGCGTGGGTAGAGAGTATGAGTGTATAGACGGAAAATGCTACTGCGCAGACGGCTTCGTGCCGAGTCACTTTCAAAGCCGCTGTATCCGATGTCCAGGTGAGAATTGCCTCATTTTGAATCTAGGACCCTACATTGAGTCGTTTACTCTAAATAAATAAACAACATCTCATTATATATTTAGAAAGTGGTCACACACTTGTGCGTTAACGATTAATGTCAACGCCTACATCCAAATGAAGCGTTAAAAATAACAAGAGACCACATCTCAATTAACGCATCAAAATGTTGACTATATCTGCATACGTGGAGCAGAGCATCAGAATAATTCCTGTGACGTGGGTGCATTTTAACCCCCGATGCAAATAGAGGCGAGTTATAAATTTTACGTCTGTATCTGTGAGCCTGTCTGTGGCATCGTAGCTCTTAACCGGATGAACCAATTTTATCTTAGTTTTTTTGTTTGAAACTTGATCGATCTTAGCTACGATACATTTGTGTCGAGGATTTTTAAATTTATAATTTAAGGTTTACTGGTTACAAATATGAATTTTACGTGCAGGATGTTTCAGTGGATACGTACTTAATTAGTATGAAGTGGAAACATTAGAATATAAAATAATTATGTTATCGGACACATTCCAGCCTTATTTATTTTCATATCTACTACCTACTCAGTTATCAAACCCTCGCAAAAATTGATGTCATTACTGGCCTCTGTAGATAAAAATCTGACTTCAGAATCAATGCCAAAATTTGGTTTAGATATTTAGGTAGACCTATATCTGTTTCCTTATTATCACCTCTGATTTTTCGTGTATTCAGCAAAGATTGATAATAAAATGCAAATAATTCTATCTGCTACTACCTCGATTTAAATTACAAAAAGTATAGGTATATAAATACATTTTTCTATAAAGTCAATGACCGTGTTAGTCCTAAGGACAACCGACAATAGATATAAACAACTACTTATAATGATTACAACACAATGTAAATAATCTTTAATAATAAAAAGGTATTACGTATTGTACATAGGTACCTACTTATTTGAAGTTCATTTTATCTTTACTGATATTACTTAAATACTATTTCGGCGTTACAATTGATGTTTGATTAATTTATGATAATGATCATACCCTAAATATATAGATATCATTTAATATTATGTGCAACAATATTTCATGACAAAACCTCAGGAAATAAAAAACTTACGCGATTTAAAGTAATTTTTTTAATTCTTTCTGTAATATGAAATCTGCTCGAGTGGGATCTATCACAAACTACCAAAAATAGAAATGTAATGTTATCGATTTAATCGGGCGTGATAATAAATAAACTATTTATATGTAGGTAGATAAATCAAATCTTTCGCTACCCAAAACTTGTGGTCTCATTGATAATAATGACGTACGAAATATATAAAATATTATAACTTACCTACTTTTTACCGAGGTAATAGTGGCGTTTTACCTGAAATGAAACGCTTATTAAACTACTTACCTCACTGGAAACTTTATATTGGAGATGACATTCGTGTAACGGATGGAAATAAAATGCAGCAGAACTTCGTTCTACCCTTTTACTTGGTACTCAAAAAGCATCACAAACGACTTTGCTAAAGCTTATATCCCCACTACTTTGGCAGTGGTATTTTGGCGGGGCGTCGTGGGATGTGTCAACATGGCGGCTCGGCTTGGCTGATAGCGATTGACTGGAGAATCGACTATCGTGTGGTATCCGATCCAGTGGTAATTGTAAAAAATGTAATAATTTTTGACGTTTGTAAGCGCTCTTGTTGGCCTATACAAATAAAATGTATTGACTTTGACTTTGACGTGGCGAAGCTTGGCGTGACGTAGCGTAGCTTGGCTTTGACTTTACGTGGCGTGGCGTAGCTTAGCTTGTCGTGGCAAGTCACTTGGCGTTACATGCGTTTCCGTCTATTTTTACCAGTTTTCATACTTGTTTCCCTTATATTTCCCATCTAGTCCGATGAAGCTGTAAAGGCCCGCGGCCAACAGCGTAGATCATTCACACTCACAAACAATCATTGGGTCAATATCACCAGGCAGGGATAGAAGTTACAGCTTCCAGTGAGGTGAATAGTTTAATACCAGTTTTATTTCAGGTAAAATGCCGCTATTAAACCACTTGACCGTCACTGGAAGCTTTAATGTGATTTTTATTGTTACCGATAATCTAACTTAAGAAACATAAAACGATGCACCAACACCTGGTGTCGCTGTGGACCGGAAACGTAAGGGAAAAAGTACTAAAACTGGTAAAAAATGACGGAAACGGATATGCCATCTCCAATATAAAGCTTCCAGTGACGGTTAAGTGGCCTTATAGCATAGATAGACGTATTTTATACTTGTTGATAGACGTATTTAAAACTTGCAAAACATGCGTTATGTTATTGTATATTATTGATAGGACCTTTGCAGAATTGCGCATATGTTATATTCATTATCATTGTCCGATAGCCATTTATTTCCTAAATTCTCATTTAACTTGCCATAAGTTTATTTATTTATTTATTCTTTATGCACTTATGTACATAGGCGGACTTAATGCCAGAGGCATTTTCTGCCAGTCTACCTTGAGGTGATGTGGAAACAGCTGTAGTAGGTGCGAAAAATTATGAGTTATAAAAAAGGAGAGAAAAAAATAATTACTAAAAACACAATTACAATTAAAAAAAAAGGAAATTAAAATATTTAAAAACACAACTAATTACATACATACAACAAAAGCAGTTGTATATAAATAACATATAATACATACAGGTATAATACATACATATACATACACATATAACTATACTATATATGAAACAGACAGTATGACATAACGACATGAAACAACTAGCGTTTAGAAGAATCCACCAACATTTTGGTCAACAGATAGTCCTGCAGTGTTTTTTTAAATGAGAAACGATTGGTAGCCATCCTGAGATCCTGAGGTAATGCATTCCACAGAAGGATTGATTGGACAATGAAAGAAGAGTGGATGAAGTCGGTACGGTGAGAGGGACACTGAAGAAGACAATTATTAGAAGAGCGAAGATGTTTATTATGATTGGAGCATAGGTATTGAAATCGGGAAGTAAGATAAGCAGGCGCTACAAAAGAATGAAGGATAGAAAACAATGTTGTCAGTGCCCTTAGGGCTCTGCGTTGACGAATAGGCAACCACTTTAAATGTGAACGATGCTCCGACACATGATCATATTTGCGCATATTGAATACAAATCGAATGCAGTTATTAAGTAGGCGGTCTAGTTTATCGAGTTGATCTGCATTCAGGTCGAAGTAGCACACATCACCATAGTCGATAATAGGAAAGATCAAGGACTGCACAAGCATTGCTTTGGTATTAGAAGGGAGCAAGTTTTTTAATTTATACAGGTATCGCAACGTTCCAGTGACTCTTTGACCAACCGACGTAACTTGGGTCTGCCAGCTAAGCGTAGTGTCGATGTGTAAACCGAGATCTTTGACGCTTGGACTTAGAGGAATAACTGTACCATTGAACTCAAGCGGAGGTAGAGAACCAATGTTTAGTTTGTTAATCAGTCTGGAGCTCCCCACAAGAATTGCTTGGCATTTTGCTGGATTCACTGCGACACTGAATCTGTCGGACCAATTTTTAATTGCCCCCAGATCGCGGTTTAATTTGTCGATAAGGTCAGAAATTCGATCAGCACTATCTTGTGAGTATAATTGCAAGTCGTCGGCATATAGATGATACGCACACTGAAGTTCATAGGTTATCAAGTCGATGAAAATGGAAAATAGAAGAGGAGAGGGTATACCGCCTTGGGGAACGCCAGAGTCGAGGTAACGCCATGCTGACAACGCTTCATCACTCAAAACTGACTGCTGACGTTCCCGAAGATAAGAGGAAAACCAATCCAGCGACTCTTGAGAGCACAGACGATAGGAGAGAATGGGCAAAAGGATATCGTGATTAACGGTATTAAAGGCATTGGAAAAATCGACCAATACAAGGACGGTGACTTTGGTATCTTCCATGCCTGCTTGAATATCATCAATCACTTTAAGGAGGGCAGAAACGGTACTATGGCCAGGCCTAAAACCAGATTGAAGAGGATTAATTAAATTATTAGAGTAAATAAAATGAGATAATTGTTTATGAGCGCAGGCCTCAAGCACTTTTGAAAGAAAAGGAAGAATGGAGATTGGACGGAAGTGGCTGGGATGGCAGGGATTAGGAATTTTGGCCAGGGGGCGGACAAAAGCTTTTCGCCAAAGAGTTGGGAAAATACCGGACTCCAAGGAGAAATTAACGAGGTGGGTGATTACTGGAAGGAGATAGTTCAGAATAGTTATGATCATAAATCGACATATTTTGTCACAGCCAATAGCCCTGGATTTAATAGACATTATGATCTTCTTAACCTCACAAGAGTCTGAACTGACTGGAGAAAAGTAAAAAGGATTAATGTTCGGCCGCCTAAGGCCACAGAGCGGGTGGTCGCTTCAACCTCACTTTTTTTACAGGGGCATGGGTATCGTAAAGCTGAATTACCGTTTCGTTAAAGATGCATATTTTGTCATCCATGGTCTCGGCTTCTATTAGGGGTGTCCAGTTGAGTTTGGATGCATCTTCGGTTAATTTATCGATATCCATTCGAGCAAAGCAACGTTTATGCAGAATTTTGGGACGAGGTTTGGGAGCTTTTAAGATATAGGAAAGGAAGATAAGATCATGGTGAGAAAAACCAGGGGCATCGTGCTGACCATGTGAGGAAACGAGGGAAGGATTTGAGGTGAGTATGAGGTCGAGCCAGGTATCATCACCTTTGATATTGTGGTGTGTAGCGTGGAGAGGCAGAAAGTGCAAGCTGGCCGACTCAATGAAGTGTAGCAGTTTACAGGAACGAGGGGAATGCTGAGTGTAGGTATCTTCCATGGCACTCCATTCCCTTCGGTCTTGCGTTTTTCTCATCCAATCCTTTCCGGCTACCTTCGTCAGGTCATCAGTCCATCTTGCGGGTTGTCTTCCTACATTTCGATGGCCGGTTCGCGGTCTCCACTTAAGCACCCTTTTGCCCCATCTGTTGTCCGATCTCCGGCATATGTGTCCTGCCCATCTCCACTCTCTTTCCGTTATCACTTGGGCTATGTTGGTAAGTTTTTTTCTTTCCCGGATTATGATGATATGGACCCGGTCTCTTAGCGATATACCTAATATAGCTCGTCCATAGCTCTTTGGCTCACACGTAGTTTATTCAAGTTGTATTTAGTGAGCGTCCAGGTTTCGGCTCCATATACCATAACGGGCAGGACACACTGTTCGAAGGTGCGACGTTTAAGATTCATGGATATGTTTCCCTTAAATATGTCGGACAATTCTCCAAAAGCGCCCTATCCCAATCGCACACGGCGTAGGATTTCAGTTTCTTGCCTGTTCTTATTGAAGCTAAGGTTTTGTCCTAAGTAGATGTACTCATCAACCCGCTCTATTTTCTGTCTACGTATGAGGATGATCTACAGGGGTATTATTGCACATTATTTTGGTCTGGTCTTTATTATACTAAACCTCTCATATACTAAATTAAATAGCTGTTCATTTAGAAAGGCAAAAAGCTGAACACGAATATAATAGAAATCCTATCTTATAATAATCATCCTGAGAAAAAGTTTTGTCCTTTTTCTTAAATAGAAACACACATATTACTTACCTACAAAAGTTATTAAACAAACCACATGCCAGGTAAACCAGTAAATCCTATTTGCATAAACGTTTGTTACATGTGTTTACGGAATGTAGATGCGTTTGGTGTAAAACCGTTAATTAGCGTTAAAACTCCGTCCGTATTTCAGGATTAGGTGAGAAGTGTTTCGGTCCGTGTTGCGATAGACACGGGAATGGTACCCTCCAATGCTGGCAGGGTGTTTGCCAGCCGTGCTATGATGAAGACGGAAAATGGATATGCAGGTTGGCATTATGATTTCAATACAAATACAGAACCGACTGCACAGACAGACCGACCTTACGTACTTGAATTCGGCGTCATCTTAAGCCACATTTGACCATAAAAGCCGAAGTTTTCTATCAGCCGCCGAAAACGGATGAATTGCGTTCGTGTAGCGAGAAATTTGGTTCAGTCAGCAACGTATGCTGGCTGGCAACCGAGCGACAAGAATAAAATAAGTTGTATAAGCACATAATCATTTGTATTTCTGCAGAGTAATTTTAATAAAGGGCGTTGTCCTTAAAAACCTTATGATTCGGCCCCGACTAAAAATCAAGACTCAAGACGAATAATCAGCTTCGGTCAAAATCTTACCTTCAGTCAGAAACTAATTGTATGCCTTATATTAATTAACGCCTTACACACATTATTCGCCACACACACCGCATCAACTCAGCTTTTGGCCGATCATGAGTAGCCGAGTCAGAAAACCTTAGTACTAACAGCTTTTTATCCAAAAATTAAACTGTTCAGTTGGTGTACGACCGCCTACAGCAGAATCCCTAAAAGTTCAAACTAATATCGCCTGAAATTTACTTATTGTCTCTTTTCTGTAAACTACTAAAGCTGGCAGTTCTTCTCTCTCTTCACATCTAATTTACGCTACAATCTACGTATTTCAAATAAAACAGAATACCTTTTCACTTTCGATTCAGACTTTTGCTATCTCTTGGTTTGCTCCGTAGGTCTAGTACAGTACATGTCATTGCTGAAGACATTACATTTTAGCTCTGCTGCGCTGAATGCGCAGTCGGAATGCCAAATCGGCGCCCCATAAACGATGATGAGTACATTAGATTCGACTAACTTATTTCAACAATCCCTAAGGTTAAATAGCAATCGGTACAAGGCACCCTCTGTTAGACGGAGTACGGAATTCCGTATTTGGTGGGCCGTCCCCTCTTCCGCGGTAGCCGGTAGAACCATAGCGCCTGTCTTGTGAGACGCTATTTGAAGGTCCGACTCACGTTGCTATGAAACGGCAAAATGTGGATTTACACAATATCATCTGTTGTCCTAGCAGTCTCTTTTGATTTTTAATTTATTTTCTTCCAACTATGCTTCCATTTCATGCGGTATTACATTTCAGGGATTCCCTGGAACAAATTCTTCTAATTTCCAGCACGCAGGTGGTGATGGGCGCAATTCTCGTACTCGGGATACTAGCCAGCTTTGTGTTGCTCTACAAGCTATACACCTCTACTAGTTTAAGGTAGGTGATCTTTATTATTCTCATGACTATAGGTACATATACTAATCCTAAATGTGAACAGAGAGTAGGCTCTCCGAACTCTACATCTCCAGTCAGTCTTAACGACTTCCTCAGATAAAAGGGTCCTCGTGTACTACCAAGCCTCTTATGCCAATTCAATAGAATAATGCTACTTTTATAGATGTCTTTAAAGGCAACATACCTAAGAATAGACAATAAATAGGTTCCCTTTTATAACATTTGCTCTCTTAACAACATTTTGGTGAAATAGCATTGGGGATATGGATATGGGGGTATCTATGCCTAATATGTGGCACATATATACCCACTCATGCTTAATATTACGCAACCCATTTATCTATAGGCAGGTATGGCGCAGTAAGATCCCTGGTGATATATTTAATCATTAGTTTCTGCCCGCGACTTGGTCCACGTTGAAATTAGACAGGAACCTAAAATTTACTGCTATAAAAAGGGAATCCGCTATAATCCAGACAATAAACTAACTGTGTACTAAAGGACATTGTTCTGCACCCATACATCATTTGCCCCAGAACCAACAGCAATGAAAAAATACTTGTATGATTTCAAATCACCCATAAATTCTCTGAAGGCATTTATTATTAAACGGACAAGCGGGGGAATTGCAATATTGCACAAAAAGTATTAGTTTTTGAGGTTATAATTCAGTAGCCATTAAAACATGTGAGGTTATATTGTGTGTTGACATTCAGTAAAGATGTCGACAACTTCGATCTAAGTACTTACAATACTTTCGTTTTATAAGGATATTTACCATTATTTTAATAAAATAGATAAATAATGATGGCATGGGTCAAATGTTTGTTGGTTCTGGGGCAATTTTCGACAGTGTCCTTTCATCCAAATCTGTTTAACTGTTTTTGCGTCATTGAGTAACAAACATTCAAACTCACATTTATAATATTAGTAGGATAGTAGGATTTGCCGGATGATAGTTATACTAAAGCGTTTCATAACTATTTCACTGGGGATAAAAATCATGATCACGGTCACGCCTATATTCTCAAACGGGGGTGGCAAAAGTCTACTGTATACACTCACTAGGGTTATAATATAGCTATAATCCTAAACTAGAATAAAACCCACTTTTCACCAACGTTAAACCCCTCTGTTATAGGGGATCAGTTCCAGACTCCAGGCTACTTCTTAAAATTCTTCGATAGAAAATCCCCAAGAACACTTACCGTATATAAAATCTTTCGGCTGATGCTGATGATATGTGGTATACCATCATCCACCGGCTTTGTGTTGTACCTATTCAGGTTTTACCTGCGACCTCCACCAGGTCATCGGTCCACGTTATAAAAGGCCTGCCCACTCCACGTCTTCCGGTACGAGGACCATACATTATATATCTAAACCTAAATCTATTCATATTTGCAGACCGCTGGGCGGCAGATCTAATGGAGATGGTCGACTATCAGTCGGGAGCTTGCAGCTGTACATAGATGAAAGATTACAAGATGCACCACCAAGGTAAACTAACTGTTCCATTAAATTAATGTAGTATACTAAGTTTGCATTAACCATATACTTACACACCCACACACTCACACCGTCACGCCTATATTCCTCAAGCTTCCCCGCTTGAGGAATGCTTGGTGGCTGAGGTTTATTGCATACACCCACTTTTCGCCGACGCTGTTAGGTTCCATGTAATAAGAAGCGAGCCAATTGACATATACCGGGCACAATTCCAGACTCCGGACCGATACTGGGAGTTTTTCGATAAAAAAAATACATTTGTCCAACCTAGGATTTGACCAGGACCTCGTGATCGCAAAGTACATTATTAGCCACTAGACCAACGGGGCAGGCATTAAATATATACTGACAATTGCATATTTTATGCTATAAGGTTGTGTTTACGGACGCTTTGAGTTTAGAAGACACCTACAAGTTTAGGAGTTGGGAGATAATTGATTGTCGTACGTACAACCATATAAAAATATAGTTGGTAATTCTACTAACAGTTATTAAAAGTACCTACCCAAGTCTACACTTACAAAGACTTAATAATTTCAAACGCGGTTGACCACTAATCCAACCATTGTTTATTAATTTTATTACACTAAAGGCTTCATTCGCCACCCTTGAATAAAGTCTAAAGTAAAGTAAAGTAGACTAATCGACAATTAAAGTTGCAAGTCAATGTACGAATTTGAGTAGCTCTATCCGACGGTTAAACTAGCCAGTTTTAATCGCCGAGTAACTCTTAATTGAGAAATAACTAACCACCACTTGTACTCGAGGGGGGTGAAAGATCCCCCAATACGTACAGTATATGGGTCATTCCATGTCAAATCGACAAATTTTTTACCTGACCCCCTTTGATTTCGCTGAAAATTTTCTATCTTTTTCTACCCCCCGAAAGTTGTTTTTCAGAATTTTTTCAAATTTTTTTTCCCGACTCAAAAAAAGTTATGAATTTTTGAAAAAAACCGCTCTTTTATTTTTAAATTGCCAGAACTTTCTCGAAGTCCGACCGTTTTTTTTTTTGTTTTTTGCTCTAAAAATACTTCAACTAATTCTGCAATGATCCCCGTTAATCAAAAGATGTGACGACAATCGCTTCTAATTTTTTTTCTTGATTATAAAAAAATTGTTGTTGAATTTTTGCTGATTTTATATAACTTTGTTATGAATTTTTTTTTTTCTCGTGAAACCTCAAAAGTTGAAAAATAAAATTTTATTGGAGAATTTCAAGTGATTACCGTCCAAGAAATTGTTATTTTTTCTAAAAAAAATTTTTTTTTCTCTCATTGACGTTATTTTTTACTCTTATGGACCTTTTTTTTGGTACTGAAATATGACAACTTCACAAAATACAATGAGTTTAAAAGTTACCTCCAGTTGGTACAATGTGATAATTTAAGAGCTATCGATTGTCGGTAAAAAAGATATCATCTACATTTCATTTAAATAATATGGAGGTTATGTTTTCAGAATAATTACATTGTCGTGGTGTTCATCGTGTCACGTAGACTTACTATTGCTAAATAAAGTACCCATTATTTATCATAAAGTGTTTATATTTTGTTAACGAGTGATTACAATGCCGAAGTTTTTTGATCGATGTTGCAATCCATTTAATTTGGAGAAGCATAGAAAAAAAATATCCCTGCGAAATTTACCGGAGCATTTAGCAATTCGATACAATTTGTCGACTGATGAGCGAATATGTAGTTCATGTTATAAAAAAATGCTTCAGCCCTCTGTTGAAAATACTTCTGATGAAAGTGATGATAATCAAAACAATGATTATTTTGAAATTGATCAAAATATTATCAGCGGATCTATAGAAGTTTACGATTCCGAACGCAATAATCTGACAGGTATTTTCTAAACTTTCATACGTCTCGGTATTCAACTATTAACGTTAATTTTTTATAGTTTTTATTCGTTCTTTTTTCTAGAGCCAACGACAAGTTATGGAGAATCACTTGTTAAACAAAGTAGTTCGTCGTTATCGGAACTGAGTCTGGAGATAACTCGTCCGACCATAAATGATGCCCTACTGTTGTTAAACCAATCCCCATTGCTTACGAGAAGACAGAATGATGATACGTATTTGAACAATAAAATCACTCGTGTTGCTTATAATTTGAGAAAGGCATTAGGAGTACAAAATGCAGTGGAATTTCAATGCAGCGATACAAATAAGAGACGGTGAATTTATTTAAGAGTATGAAAAGTCCTTTTTTTAACTTTTTAAAAAAAAATAACAATTTCTTGGACGATAATCACTTGAAATTCTCCAATAAAATTTTATTTTTCAACTTTTAGGTTTCACGAGGAAATAAAAAAAATTTCATAACAAAGTTATATAAAATCAGCAAAAATTCAACAACAATTTTTTTATAATCAAGAAAAAAAATTAGAAGCGATTGTCGTCACATCTTTTGATTAACGGGGATCATTGCAGAATTAGTTGAAGTATTTTTAGGGTAAAAAAAAAAAAAACGGTCGGACTTTGAGAAAATTACGGTTTTTTCAAAAAAACTAAAATATTTCATATATCTGGGATTCTGAAAATTTTTTCATATATTTTTCGAAAACTACATTTCAAAACAAAAATTTTGAGAAAAAAAAGTTCCCAAACGGTCAATTTTTGAAAAAGTTCTGGCAATTTAAAAATAAAAGAACGGTTTTTTTTCAAAAATTCATAACTTTTTTTGAGTAGGGAAAAAAAATTTGAAAAAATTATGAAAAATAACTTTCGGGGGGTAGAAAAAGATAGAAAATTTTCAGCGAAATCAAAGGGGGTCAGGTAAAAAATTTGTCGATTTGACATGGAATGACCCATATGTATTAGTTATCCCCCACAATGTTACACCTACTTAATCTTATGACTTTATTTCTTTAAACGATATCAAACGCCCGTAAAACATTATAACATGGATTTACGATAAGTCAAGGTATAAAAATATTGCGTGTACTATTGATATACACATTTGGTCCGACATTTAACCCTTCGTCCGAGGGGGCCACTAGAAACAACCGTTCCCTAACCGTAGATTGAATAATAATTACTGGCGGACCGCATTAGACGCTCAGGGTCCTTATTCGCTTTGACCATACGTGACGCGTTACGATAACTTCGTGAAATGATCGTAGAATCATATTCTGTATACCAGTGTTAGGCATTATTCAATTATTTCTTTTTAATTATAGGACTAATCAATTAAAAGGACATTGTTCTGCGTCCATACATGATTTGCCCTGAGAACCGCAATGAAAAAATGCGTGTATGATTTCAAGTCACCTGCAAATTATCTTCATGCATTTATTATACGCACAAGCGCGGAATTGCATTATTGCAAAAAGTATTTGATTTTGAGGTTATATTTAGTAGCGAACAAAACATTTGTAAAATCGTTATGTAAAAATACACTAGCAATAATCAAATCGATCATTATTGAATATAATCGATTAATTATAACCAATTGATAGGATTTACATCTCCAACCGTAATTCGTTAACAACGTTGACATTCGGAAAAGACGTTGGCGACTTTGATTTAAGTACTTACAGTACTTTGAATTATTCGTTTTAAATTGCAAATTGTCTTTTAGATATGGATGTTAGAAACAACTTTAATAAAACACATAAATCATTATGGTATAGGTCACATGTTTGTTGGTGCTGGGGCCATTTTTGACGATGTCCTTTCAATTGCAATTAAATTAATCCCCCAATTTACTCCGGCATAATATTTACTTTTGCACGTCAAGTGCCTCAGTCCCTCTCGTGACCATGGGTAATGTAGAGCACTCGTAACATCGCAAACTTAAACACCAAAAATAAGCCGCGATAAAATCAGAGAAACTTTAATTGTAATTCAGTTTTTTCACAAATAATTTTTGCCCAACTCTGCTGTATACCACTGGAGTACCAGTAAACAATCATTCCACGAAGTTATCGTAACATGCCGCGTTACGTGTTTACTTAATAATATAAGCCCTGTTACGAAACTGTCCCACCGTTGGGCACGGGCCTCCTCTCAAACTGTGAGGGTTTAGGCCATAGTCCACCACGCTGGCCCAGTGCGGGTTGGCGAACTTCACACACCCTCGAGAAACTCTTATGATGTTTTTCTTTACCGTTAAAGCAAGTGATAATTTTTTTAAACGCACATGCTTTAGTTAAGGTAGAGGTGCGTTCCTGGGTTTGAACCCGAGACCTCTGACTTTGCAGTCCAACTGTCTAACCAGTAGGCTATCACTGCTTTTTAGTTGGTCGTGTTTACTTGGTCAATGCGAATAAAGGCTCTGGGATTAGCGGAATACAAACAAAGATAAAAATAGTGGCGCCGGATACACGCGCGCATCGTATCAGCGTGTCAGTGCCAAGGATAATGTATGGGTTGATAGTTATACCTACATAGTGGTATTCTACGGATATCTATATTAAATAAAATAAAATATCATCAGGCCAGATCCCTTGCGGGGTAGGCAGAGTACAGAGTTTGAACAGGTTGTTTCCATACAGACCTCTGGCTTCCACCACTCCATAGTTCGTCTCAAACACGGATATACCCAATAATATTATTTATTTATATCGAAAGCATGTGCGTATTAAAAATTAATTATCACTTGCGTTAACGGTGAAGAGAAACATCGTGAGGAAACCTGCATGCCTAAGAGTTTCTCGAAGGTGTGTGAAGTTCGCCAACCCGCACTAGGCCAGCGTGGTGGACTATGGCGTAAGCCCTCTCAGTTTGAGAGGAGGCCCGTGCCCAACGGTAAGGTAGTTTCTTAACAGGGCTAATATTATTATTATTTATGTATATCGGACGTTCGCTAGGGGAATACAGGCATAACGGTGTTTATTTATTTATGTATATTTATGTATTTCGAAAACCGACGACATTTATATTATAAAACTTAAATATATGAATAGTGTGACTTTGATATCAGTGAAACTTCCATCGTATAACTCTGCCCCAAGACACACCACCGATGCAGGAACCGTTTATTTTTCTGTTCTTCTCGTATCTGATTTCTAGCGACTGAAATATTTACTGATGAGTTCTGTGTTAATGAAACAGTACCTACCTAAGACATCTCTACAATCTTAAAAGAAAATGGCCAACATGTGCAGAATAAGAATTAAAAACATGACCCATTGTTAGAGTAGTTACATCCAAAACAAAAAGAATATTTACTACTTATGTAGGGTGAATAATATTTTGTAAGAATAAATGCGTTTATAAAATCCAGTACGCCACCTTTATACTACATA
The DNA here is from genome assembly GCA_905147815.2 of Phalera bucephala. Taxonomy (NCBI): domain Eukaryota; kingdom Metazoa; phylum Arthropoda; class Insecta; order Lepidoptera; family Notodontidae; genus Phalera; species Phalera bucephala. The sequence continues at coordinate 17,541,633 of LR990612.1, forward strand.
TAACCACAGTATAAATATATCTACAACAACGAATTGTCAGTCAGACTGTCTCGTTGGTCTAGTGGCAAATAATGCTCTTTGCGATCACCAGGTCCTGGGTTCAAATTCCAGGTAGAGAAAATGTAGATTTTCTATCGAAAAATTCGCAGTATCAGTCCGGAGTCTGGAATTGTGCCCGGTATGTGGCAATAGGCTCGTCTCCTATCACATGTGACTTAATCTCGTCGGCGAAAAGTGAATGTACACCTCTGACACCCTTGATTGGGGGATATAGGCGTGATGATGATTGTCAATCATAAGTTATCTAACTAGAGTTGTTTATATCAAGTTTTTGGGCACACCGCCACACTGGTTCCTTGACCCTCCTGATAGAAAGGTTTTCTGGTTATGAGCAAGTGATGGGATGGCTTGGAGTTCATTAAAATTATGTTTTTGGTTTTAGATACTCAAGGACACCGGCAGCGGATTCTGCTATATATCCAGCAATATCATATTTAAATGCGGGCTTTGTAAGTATACAATATAATTGTCAAAAAATAATTAACATAATCAGTGTGTAAATGCATCAACAGTATTAGCACATAGTAGTGATAATACTGTTGAAACATTCACACACTTTAGCCTTGACTACAAGCAGGAATGATTTATGAAGTACTAGCAACCCGCCCCGGCTTCGCACGGGTGAATTATGCACATAAACCTTCCTTATGAATTACTCGGTCCATTGGTAAAAACCGTCTGAAAATCCGTTTGGTAGTTATGCGTTTATCGCGTTCAGACAGACAGACAGACGCGGCTGGGGGACTTTGTTTTAAAATATGTAGTGAATTGAATATACATATATGTATTAACACCCTGGAGAAGAAGATTTGAACATTAACTATTGTCTTTTTTCAAGATTACGGCATCATTAAGGCATAATTGAATGACTTAAAAACTACGACAGTGCAATCTGTATCAAAATCGATTGGCAAAACTGGAGATTGCTTGTCTGATGCGATTGTTACTTTTCAAAATAAATTTTAGCTACTTAGGTTTTCTTATTATTACTTGTTTTGGTTGTAATCTGTTTATGCTCTTCATCGTCATCTAACCTAACCTAACCTAACCTAAACAAGGCCACCGTTGAACGTAAGCCTTCCCAATCGCTCTCCAGCGCAACCGGTCCGATGCCACCTGAATCCAACGACTTCCTGCGATCTTCACAAAATCGTCAGTCCACCTGGTAGGCTGCGCTCCTACTCTACGCTTCCTAATCCGTTTATGTACCTATTTAATATATAAATGAAGAGCGAGAAGTCATAACAGCCACCTTCACGATATAAAGAGGTACTTCATCTTCATGTACGGATTACGCAACCGAAATCTAGTATATTACTAATAGTTTTTCTTTCTTTTATTTCAGATTCACGACAGCAGCGTACCACCACCGCCATACACTGCAGAGGACAAAAATGATGAAAACCAGAATACTGCAGTGCACATTTGAAAATCGTGATTTTCAATTCCCAGCCTTACAATTTAATGAGTATTAATTTGTGTGTACATATTACTTATATATCGAGCTATTTATAATTATACATTTTTAAAAGTATTAGAATTATAATATTTTTATTATATTTCCTTTGTTTTCATTTATTATTGTTAGTGCAACAATATATAATTATATATTGTTTTACTGATTGCTTTAACATAATATAACGTCGTTGTCAAATGAATATCTGCAATGTCCATTTTTTAGAAATATCGACAATTTGACTATTATGACTAGTTTACTAACCAAATTTTCGTATAAAACGGCTGTTATGTGAGTCTTATAAGTATCTGCAATGTATACGCTTCTACAACAAATTACCCATAGATATCCGAAACATGCATATCAATAAATTTAAAAATGTAATCAAAACTAGACTGTGTAAGAAAGGATATTACAAAATTTCGGATTATCTTGACGATAAAACAGATTGGGTTTGAGCAGCTCCTCAATCAGCAAAATACAAAAATGCAGTATAATACAAATTAAAAAAAAAATGTATATCAAAAAAGCCAAACAAATTAAGTAAAAAGACTATCCCGCTGAGTTTCTCGGCGGATTTTCTCAGTGGAAGTCGCGTTCCGATCCGGTGGTAGATGTAAAAAATGTAATAATTATGACGTTTGTAAGTGCTTATGTATTGGCCTAAACAAATAAATGCTTTTTGACTTTGACTTTGACTTAAGCATTATACGGCGAACAGTGGTCGCTAAAAAAATATGCTTAAAAAATCTGCTTCATATAAAATTTTACAAGAGAATGTTCTTATTCAATATCTCAAAGCTATACTTTTTGCACATAGCATAGCAGATATTCATTTGACAACGACGCCAAGTGATACACTAAAAAAATATGATTTTCATACATTTCAAAGGTCACCTTTTGAGGCGAATGTATAGGGAACTGCAGTATGATACAAGAAAATATAACAAGGGGCTAACCAACTATTTTATGAGATATATAGTTTTAACCCTAAGGGTTTATCTTCAAGATTTATCTACAACAGAAGACTATGGTGTCCAATATGTTTAAGGATAATTTGTTTACCTATTTATTTATATTTCTGTTTTCCATCAATGCCATCCATGTATAAGCATATGTTCTGCTTTCCCCCATTCCAATGGAAATATAATACGTGTCAAAGAACTGTTATACCATAACTTCATGTTTGGGAAACTTCATACAATAAAAATTTCTGAATTGTAGAATTGGTACTAAATTAAAAAAATTGTTTGGTTAGAAAAAATCTATTCAAAAAAGTATGACAAATAGCCTGAGAGTCAACGGATTAACATAACCAAGATCCAGTTTAGTTTGTAAGTGTAGTAAGTGCCGCCACCACATCACCTCTGTGTTCTCGTAATGTCCTCTCAGCTAATGTTCTGGATATTTCCATTTCTTTTACCTGAAAATTTTAATCAAACAAGCGTTACTATTGTTTTTTTTTTTTTAAGAACGTTGCCCCACACTAGGATTAATTCCTGTGTCGTGGGTGCGTTTACAAACATGAAAATTCACATACACAAATACCCAGACCGGAACAAATAATTGTGGATCACACAAAGATTTGTCCCGTGCGGGAATCGAACCCGCGACTATTAGACACAGTGGGCGGGGCGGGCTAAGCCCTTAACCACTGCGCTAAATCGTCCGTCAATTTTATTTTTAGATATCACTTAAATTCTATAAATTAAAATGAACAATGTTAGTTCCTGTTTTTTAAAAAAGAATTTACCCCCTTACTAGGAATAATACATGAGCTATGGGTGTATTTAAAAATATGAAATATAAATACCTCACCTAGACTGAAACATAATATTTGAGAGTAAGGGTCACACAGATTCCTCAGAAAATCTTGGGCCCCGTCCGAAACTCAGATGGAAGTTGGAGAGTCCGCAACAACGCCGAAATCGAAGAACTAATATAATCACATGCTGGCCCTAATATCATAGGAGACCTATGGCCCTATGACCCTGGGACGACCAATCGGCCACCGACCGGTTGGTCGTCCCAGGTATCAATGGAAGGCCATGGTTGAAGCGAATCTGCGTAAGCTCCAAGCCGAAGACTGGCAGGGAAAAGCGCAGAACCAGAATGTAGCGGAATCTCGTTTCGGAGGCCAAGACTCACTTTGCGTCACTGAGCCAACAGAATAAGTAAGGGTCACACAGTTGTCCTGTGCGGGGATCAAACCCATGACCACTAGATCCAGGGTGCAAAGCATCCTACACTCTAAACCACTAGACGGAGCCATCATCAAATGTTACCTATTAAAAGTATGGTAAGTCCTAACACCAAAATATTTTTGTCTCTTTTTTGTTGTTTTGCAACCACTATGCTCAAGCCAGAAACATAGGAAGCATCCATCTTTCCTTTGTTGCTCTTTTTAAGAGTATAATTTCATCACTCTTAACATGATTATCTATGGACGCATTGTATAGGTAATTTCATAAAATTTGTTTTTCATTTTGTCATAGTACGACCAAAGTGTGAAGGCTCTAGAGATGAGTCGTATTTATGAGAACAAATCCAAAGAACAGGTATTTTACGAGAATAGGCGGCACCTATTCAATAAAAACTATAAACTAATGTTTAGCCGTTTAGCGCGCTCACTCACACCTGTTCCCGCGCTCTCTCTCACTCATATGCTTATCGCTTTGCTATCCCGCTTACGTGTGGTTGTGGTGGCTTATTAGGGTGGAAGCAGCGAAACAGCGCTATACAACGCGTATTGATATAAAACAAATGTAAATATCATGAATTGAAATCTTTTAAATACACCATCTTGCGAACGCTAAACTTTTGCGGAAGATTTAATATCGTAAGACTCAAAACTTCATACATTCGTAAGTTAACAGTCCTAAGCCTGTAAAAAGTATGAAGGGAAGATACCAATTCATCACTAATATAGCATTATGTGATAAAATAGAAAACGAGTATTAGTTTATTCAACCAATTACGTGCAGAAATATCTAATCTAATAAAAAAAAAATTCTTGATTCCATTTTGAAACTTCCATTTTCTTAAAAGTGTTATTATGACTGTACCCGTTCTTAACTAACAAAACAATTTAATACGAGGCATGCCTTTTAAGTTTTATCGTTTGAAGAAAAAAACACAACTAGAACCTTATAGTACTTCTTATTGTTTTTCAAAGTATTCACCACGTAGCTTAATACACTTTTCCATTCGCTCAAACCAGTTATTATAACATTTATTCCACTCTAAAGTGGAGGTGTTCAAAATGGCTGACTTGAAAGCGTCGACTGCTTCTTCACCGGACTGGAACCTTTGACCACGAAGACTTTTCTTAATTTTAGGAAATGTAAAGAAATCGTTAAGGCTTAGATCAGGACTGTATGGAGGATGGTCAAGAATTTCTCCTTTTTCCTGCTTCAAATACTCAATCGTTTGACGAGCGCTGTGTGAGCTTGCGTTGTCGTGGTGCAGGATGATGCGTCGCTTTGAGTTAGATTTTCGAAGTTCGGCGATGACTTGTGGTAATCAAACTGTGGTATACCACTCTGCGTTAACCGTTCTACGATCTTCAAGTGCAATAGTCGCAACATGGCCGGTTTTTCCAACGAACGTGGCCACCATCTTCTTTGAAATGCTTCGAGAACGAACAACTTTAGTCGGCTTTGGCTCGTCTTGAAAGACCCAGATTGTAGATTGTTGTTTGGAATCAGGATCGTAGGCATAGATCCAAGATTCGTCACCACTGATGATGTCGTAGACGTGATTTGACTCTCCTCGGTTGAACCTTTGCAGAGTTTTCTTACACCATCTGACGCGGGCCGCCTTGTGATCGTCGGAAAGCAGATGCGGTATCCAACGGCAAACTAGCTTTCTCACACCAAGCGCTTCATGCAAGATCTTCTGAATGGTTGTCCCTGCGATGCCTAATAGAGCCTCTATCTCTCGATACGTCACATGACGATCTTCGAGAATTAGTTATCTCACAGCAATGATGTTATCTTCAGTAAAGGCGGATTTTGGGCGTCCTTCGCCAGATTTGTCACTAACACTAGTATGTCCACGCTGGAATTCAAATATCAGCGTTCGACAGTCCGCAGACATGGGGCTTCATCACTGAACACAGATGTTAGTTAGCTCTTCAAAACACTGAAACTTCCTTAGAAAGATTCGTTTTCGTACATAACCTGACAGATTCCAATCGACGCTGTGACTAAACAATAGCATTAATCCTAATACTTTCAACTGTTTTGAGATTCAAAATTTAAACACATTAGAATATAGAACAGTTCCAAATTCAAAATTGCCGGGAAATATGGAAACGACAGAACTTAAAAGGCATGCCTCGTATTCAATTAATTCAAATATTGATCGTTCTATATCAGGATTTGATATAGAATAGGCGGATTGAGATCACTAATTAATGGTATGTGTATGAGATCATTGAGATTAGGTGGATTAGGTGGAATAGGTATTTGGATTAGGTATTTGATTTTATGCAGACTAGGAACAGGTGTATTTAATATCTGATTTACCTAATACGACCCATCTCTAGAAGGCACCATACTGAAATTATGGTATTAATAATTTCTTTTTTCTATGTTTAAAAAGCCTCAAGCAGAAACCATTACAAAATATTATTTGTTGACTACACAATGATCAATTCCTATGGTAAGTGAAACCAGTGTGTAATGCAGTCTAAGCTCAAATGCAATCAAATATTTCCATTTTTTCCTGCATTTTAAACAAACAGATAAATACTTAGAAAAAAATAAACACAGTCACATGTATATTCTACAAGTGGGGTTGCGAGAAGTGTATGAACCAAAAATATTGTGGATGATGTTAGGTCCCAATGCAACATAGGGCCCATCCAGTTTACTGGGTATAATTCCAGATTCTGGACTGTTACTGAGAATTTTTCGATAACAAAATCACCCTATGTGTAACTTAGTATTTAAACCCATTGTGATTGCTACCAGACTATATACAATGAATCCACAAGCCTTATCATCAATATCAGCTTTCTACAACCCACTGCAAGTTATAAGCCTCCTCTCTCTTGTGGCATTCACCACGATCCTGTGCTAATCTACCCCAAGTTGTTCCTCCAACTCTCATTACCATTAACATTTTCCTACTCACAATTAATTCTATATCATCTTTTTTAACAGATACTTTCTGGAGTTCCTTTTCTTTTTCAAGGCGTTCTGCAGCTTCTTTATTTCTCCTATCACCAATCAAGGATAGTGCCTGGAATTAGTAAATAAAAAAATAGAATTAGTTCAGTTGTATAAAAAAAAAAAAATCTGTTTTAATGGCTTTTGGTGACCATTACCTAAATATTAAACCATTACTTAAGTCTACTATATTATGATACCTATTCTATACTATTAAATGTAAGTGGCTTTTGTCACGTTGAGAATAAATTCTTTAAGGAAATGTGTGTTGTCAAGACACAAGATGTTGTTTAACAGAGACCTTGTAGTGTTTAGAGAATAATCAATCAGTCATTAAAAACTCTGTTAACTTCCTCGGTTCTTCAAATACTATGTACACTTGAGGCCTTCGGGTCATGTTGACCCGATTTCAAAAATATGAAGTAATTGTTTTAAATTAAATACAAAAACTAATTATTTCTAAGACACATTTATTAAATAAAACTAAGGAAACATTAAACGACTATATATACATATATATATATATTTATATATAAGCCTTTTTACACTTCAGATCTACCCACAAGTACTACAACTATTACCGGTACCTTTGCGGATGACACGGCTATTCTAGCCATTGACAGTCAGCCTGACATTGCAGCAAAAATGTTACAAAACGGCTTAGACAGCGTAGCTGCCTGGATGAAGAAGTGGCGGATCAAGGCTAATGAAAGTAAATCGGTTAATGTCACGTTTACACTAAGAAGAGAATCTTGTCCACCAGTCACGCTAAACAACAAGGCAGTGCCACAAGCTGATCATGTGCGATATCTGGGCCTCCATATGGACAAACGTTTAACCTGGCAGAAGCATATTTTCACTAAAAGAAAACAGCTTAGTCTACAACTCAGAAAACTTTACTGGCTCATTTGTAGAAAATCTCAGCTTTCACTGGATAACAAAATCCTGCTCTACAAGACTACTCTTAAACCGATCTGGACCTATGGTATACAACTATGGGGAACGGCTTCTCACTCCAACATTGAAATAATCCAAAGATTTCAAAACAAAACACTATGGATACTGACAAATGCCCCATGGTTTGTGACTAACGAACAACTACACAAAGATCTCAAAATGCCTACAATCAGAGAGGAAATAGCTAGATACACCAAGTCCTACAAAGACAGAATTGCAAACCACCCTAATGTACTGGCTCAAAAACTCTTAGACAACAGACAGGGTTTACGTAGACTAAAGCGCAAAATTCCCCAAGATGTGCTTCAGTGAAGGCACATGATTAGTTAAAGATAGGAAGTGGCACTGGTCGCATTCCTGATCACGTCTCCATAACCCCAACAAACCCACGGCTTAATGTTCCATGGCGGTGACAGATTGCTGTGAAAATCAGACAAAAAAAAAAAAAAAATATATAAGCCATTTCAAACACCAGCGGAACACGTCAAGTCCCAACAACAAATGAATCAAAAAAAGTAACCCTCTGTAAATAATGTAATCTAACAGCATACAAATGTACATAAACAATTTTTCTCAAACTACCTTCAACAAAAACAACACACTAAGTGATTAAGATATAACTAACATTTATAAATTGTAACTATATTCTTAGAATGCAACAAAGCATTATTGTTTGCAGAACACAGGCTTTCCTGACGGAGGATCTTTTTCATACTCAGGTATTATTGACCCGAGGAACCTCAGACGGAAAAAACTTAATTTTCTTACGATAAGAGAATTCTATATATATATAGTGAAAGCATAATTAATAATTATCATGAAGTCGTAATAAATTATATTTATAATTACGACTTTTATTGCCAGTTAAATTTCAGTTTCGGGTCAATATGACCCGAAGAACTGAGGAAGGTTAATTAGATAAACATTCAAGGACATTGTTTGGAAGAAATGGCATTAGGTAGTAGTTTCCGACAATAATAATATAATCGAAAACGTACTCATATTATTTTCAACAAGTATTCCTATTTTACATACAACCTTCAAGACACACATGGCATATTTAGGTACCTACGATGGCTGTAGTCTTAGGGTACAATATTAGAACAGAATAAAAATATAGTATACAACTTACGCCGGATATGTCCTGAGAAGATATTTCTTTCTCTTCAGCATAATCAGTGACTTTTTCTAAGTCCGCTACACCACTGTCGTGTTTAGCAGTCTTTTTCTGGGTCTTATCTTTGTCGTGCTGAATATCGTCAGTGTCTCCGTTTATTTCTTCGTCAGCCATATTCCTGCTTGTTATTTATTATTTATCTTAACCTCGTTTTTAGTTATTTTAGAGGACTACTTTACTCTTTGGAGGAGATTTCTCATTGATCATTTTTTAAACATCGATCTCATTGTAAATTTATTTATGAGGTTATTTTTACGTTTCGTTCAAAAATCCATAGACTATTTTATGATGCCTAGGAACTTTATCTTGTACAAATCCCACCTTTATGTGTGCGTGTAAAATTTTAAATTAATCTAAACCACTAAATCGATTCAGTAGATCGATCCGATTCGATCGATTCGCGATTCAATCATAAAAAAGTGGTAATCGAAAATATGACCTAAGTAGACTGTGGAAATCAGGGATGTTGTCTTTTTAATCTATCTATCTATCTATCTATAACCTCACGCCAGATCCCTTGCGGGGTAGGCATAATAATCTCTAAATTGAACGTATCAAGAAATTATAAAAAGGAATCCAGAAAAAAAACTCATTCAATCGGTAAATTAATAAGAATCGACTTCGAATCAGTGTTCCATTTAATCGAGACTCGATCTTCCGCGGTCGATTCGAATTGATCCTAAGATCGAAATGAATCGACATGCCGATAAGAATTTCTAGTCGATTATGGATTTATTAGGGATTAGCATTATGTGCGGAAATAAGTGATATTTGTGACATATTAGACTGAAAATCAAAAATAACATAACTTGTTTCTATTCTCAAACTATATTATGTTCTGAGAATTTAAAAGGTGTGATTTGGACAAAAGATAAGGTTTTGTCACGCGGGATCAATTTATATACATGGAAGAGCTTTAATTAATTGAGAATCTTGTTTTATGCTCTATATGGCTAAGAGATTTTGGAAAATATATTTTACTCATTTTTACTTTACTTAAACAGGGACCTTTACGAACTATTTAACACATGGCTCTTTTAAAGCTTTTCTTTCAAGTATTATTAGGTGCCATGTAGTGTTGCGGTGATAGTGATAGTCTATCGATGGTATCGTGACCTCGGAAACTATTCATAAAATCGATTGTTTTATCAATTACATCAACACGTGGCAATTAAATCAATATTATCGATAGTATTGATAGTACAAAATGAGCAGCACTATTGATAAAAGGTGATACTATCGACAGTATTATGTACAATACTGTCGATACTATCGATAGTGTTACGAATACATGTACCATGCAACATTGTTGATGTAAAACTATCGACAGTATTGCTAGCATTAGATACTATTATACTATCGATAGTCAGTAATTCTTTGATACTATTGCTCCTTTTTTAAGCAATATAGGTTATTTGATCATTCAAATTCTGCCTTTTAAGGAATGATTAGGAAAGTTTTTTATTCGTTTTGTAGAGTCCCTCTGTTATTAAAATCCACGTTCCACTTAGTTTAGTACTCAAATATTCTGATATTTACATTATGATGGATATCGTCAAGCAGAGGCAATCCCAGAAATGGTAATTTTTCGAAAAAAATTATAACTCACGTCTTGTTTGTAAACTATGTCAACAAACCTATAAAAATAGCAATAAAACATGTAACATGAAGACCATATGATAAGAAAACATCTCGAACAACTATTATCGGCATCTAATTTAACAGTAAACAATTATGAAGGACAAATGTGCATCAATGAGGAAGTGACTCAATATTCGAAATCTCCATATTACAATGAAAATGCATCAAGAAAGAAATATTTAGATACATTATTTATGCAAATGATAGTTAGAGATACGCAACCATTGTGTTTATCCGACCATGAAGGTTTCAAGAAATTCGTAAAATCATTAGATTCCAGATATGAGTTACCATCGCGACATGAAATCTCCAGTAAGTTAATGCCTTGTACGTTTCGCATAACAGTTATCTTCGGCGTTAGGTTGGTACGACTGAATTTGGTGCTGCCAATGATAAAAGCATATACCCCGATTCAACTAAAAATACGTTAAAAATAGCATACAAACTTATCTAACAATGCAAGTTGGCTCCAGAAATAGTTATCTATATCATCACGCCAGATACCTTGCAGGATAGGCACAGAGTACAAAGTTCAACAGAATATTTGTTTGATAGAATTTAATTGCCACGTGTAAGAACAATTGGTAGTCCTATCGATATTGTGACTGATTTACAAAGTCAACTATCGATGGTCCCGCAACACTAATTTAAAGCAATGTAGGTTAGTTTATCTTTTTAATTCTGCCTTTAGGGATTACAAAATTATATGTTTATTTTTTCTTTTTTTTATGGTGAGGTTATCATCATCATCAGCCCGTGTCAGTCCACTGCTGGACGTAGGCCTCTCCCATGGCACGCCACTGAGCTCGATCTTCAGCTCTCCTTCTCCAATCCCTGCCCGCTGCCTTACGAATACCGTCGCCCCACCTAGCTACAGGGCGCCCTACACTACGTGGTGAGGTTATGCTATCAGTAAATTACCGATCCTCCCGAAGCATTTCCTCAATTGGCTCGATTCGACTCAGTGAAACTTCCGTCTTTCCATGAATCCATTTCCCACCGGCCGATGCAGCGCTTCCAACGAGACACTTAGTATATGCCCACAGCAAAAACTTTAGCCAAAGCCGTTCGTCCGTGAAACGCCCTTAAGTTAACTTTTTCCTTCTGGCTGGAGTGTATTTGTTACACGCTCGCCCTTTTGCCCAGTAAAGCTGTAAAGGCTTCCTGGCCAAGAGTGTAGAACATTCGTACACACACACACACACACACACACGCACGCAAGCACACACACACACACACTTGCAAGCACACACACACGCAAACACATACCCACACACACATACCCACCCACACACACACACACACGCGCGCGCAAACACAAACCAACACACACCCACACACACACACACAAACACACAATAGCTAAATTAAGTCACGAGATGGAAATTCGTGAATACTGCTCGATTATATAAATTTAACAAATTAATATTAGTGCTGAAGCACAAAATACTTTACTGATAGTATTAATCCAAATTCTGTTTTCCATGACCAATTTACTCTTTACAATCCTCGTTTCCCTGTTTTTAAATGTGGCTGAATACGCTAACTGCGTAAAGCCATATCAAAAAAATTAATCTGTTCTGCTTTTATTTATTTTATTAAATAGGTACATAAACAGATTACAACCAATAATAATAAATAAAAAATTAATTATCTTAATTTAGTTCTGGGAAGTAACCCTTAATAATGTACACAAAAAGAAAAACATGCCATCATTAACTTAGAGTAATCTAGACTAATATTACAAAGAGGAAAGTTTTAACTTTATACAATATAATTGATATAAGAAAGAAACCTTAATTCAACTAAACACCTAAAAGTAAAAATATAAATATAAACATGAGAACCAAGACAAGGAGGGTGAGTTTCAATTAATTGTACTTGATTTAATTTGAGATTTAACGCTACGCATGAATCTAATGTAAGTTGATCCAAAGATGTCATGATCGATTTTGCGTTTGGCGGTGACTTCATTGTAAGACCGACACGAACGTACAATAGGGTTATAGTAAGAGGTGTTTGTTCCTGTAAACTTGGAGCGAAAATGTATGTGGGTCGCGTGAGCTATAATGAGTATTTAAATGGAGCAATGAGAGTAAATGAGGCTTTAAGTTATTGCAGCGTCCAGTGAGATGCATAATCGTGTTTGTTTAAATTAATTCAACTCCCTGATGAACTTGAAGACAACGATGATAATGAAATTGATGGAGTATCCCCCTCCCCATCTTTAGTAGTTACTAATTAGTAGTCATCATTCGAATATAAAAATTAGTATATTACTAATGTTCAAGTCAAATCAGAAAATTAGTAGTTGTAGATGATTCGAATAGTCGGATTATTCGCAGTCGCTTATCTTTACCACGAATATCTTTTTCTGCTTCTTAAAGTTATGGCTTCACACTATTTTAAGTGCATTTTGCCAGTGTCCAATGAGTAGTATAATCGTGTTTCTTAGATTAATTCAATTCCCCGATGAACTTGATGACAACGATGATAATGAAATTGATGAATGTACTCCACCCTGGATAATAAAGCGATGGATACTTTACATACCAATTGCGACGGCCGCTTTGAGAGAAATCGAAAAGGCAAGTTTTATCATTTTGTTACAATTACCTTCACTCATGCACATATAAGAATACATAATGGTTAATATTCCACCAACAGTACACATTATAATTCTAAATAACACAAGTTTCTGAAATTAAAACAAATTGACGACATCACTCTTCGATTTCCCGCCAAAACTTCAGCACGGAATAGCAATGGGCGAATGTTACTAAAAACAATCGAATCATTCGATTGTTCCGTTTATTCGTTGTATTCGAATGAAAAACTAAAACATTCGATTGTTGTTATCAAAAGCATATGGCGTGCGCACGCGCACTTTGCGGCAGCGTCGTTATTACTTAACTAACAGGCAATTGAACGGCAGCATAGTTCCACTTCTACTGCAATAGACGAATAAATCGACGCACCGGCAACGTTGATTAACAATCGACGGTGCGTCGATTTATTCGTTCATGTTCGATTTTTTAGTAGTACATTTTTGATAGTAGTAGTAGTAGTAGTGATGGTGTAGTAATCTTTTTAAAACTGAAGATGTTTTTGAGTTTCGTTATGTGTATTAAAATTACTTAAAAACATACAATAAAATGCCAAAAAAAAACATTTCGATGCCAAGCGTCAGAATAATATTTAGGAGTTTATAATAATAACTACGTTACATTTATTTTTATTATTTTTATTAAAATCGACATATTGAAATTACTTGTTTACTTGCTCTTAACCTACGTTCGCATGAGCGGTTTTTCAATGTGCGTTTGTAAAACGCTAGAATGAAAGAAAAGGCAGACAGTACAATTTTTTGAATGGGCTGTACAGCGGCTTCATAACCGCGTGTTAAAAAAGCGTCATTGGGAACACCCGCTTACCCTACGTTCGCACGCGCGCTTTTTCAACGCGCTTTAGTATAGCGGTGGAATGAAGTGAAGCTAGCAGTACATTTTTAAAGCGCTTCAACACCGGGCGTTGAAAAAGCGTCCGTACAAACGAGGTGTCTCTCTGTTATCCAGGAACTTAATTATCTAAATTGCAATAAATCAGTCGTTTTGAAGGTCAGCAAAATTGTTTTTTTTTTATTTGTACACAAAATAAAAATAAAGTAACTTCTTTATTTCTTTCTTCGTTTTAACTATTAAAGAATCATTTTAAAACAATGAAATATTTTGTATAAATAACATATGTTTGGTCTTATGTACAAGTGCACATTACAATACAACCAAACATTTTCATACCTACATAGACTTAACCAACATATTTGTGAATAAAATATCTTTAATAAATAATGTTTAGAGAAAAAAAAGAATTGTAAATAAAAACAACAAAAACAAACACTCTGTTCAAGTTATAATAGGCAATTTAAACAATAATAAAAAATAAGTAAGGTATGTTTTGTAAACAAAGATGTGTCCGTGTTCTTGTTTTAAAAACGTCCAGTTTTTGACGACAAGTTGTTACGTCTTTGTTTAGTTAAGTAGGTACTCCGCTTAACACAAACACAACACAAAGAAATAAAGTAGTTATTTTGTTACAGTTTTCTTTCTTCTTATTGAACCTTAAACGATCACTCTTAAATAAGAGTACAGCATTTTTTTCTTTTTTCCTGCAACAGTCTTATTTATTGCACACATGCACAGTATCTACGTAACCTGTAGTTTTGTGTATAATTTAATCATCATTTCAACGTTTATATGTAAATAATTTATCTTTAAAATAGTAGATTTAAGACAGCGAGTAGGTATGAAAGATAGTATCGGTGTAAAGATGAGAAAGGGCATGCTCCGTTGGTTCGGACATATAGAAAGAATGCCAGAGGAAAGAATGACAAAACAGATATACAATGTGAAAGTGGAAGGATGCAGGTACCGGGGAAGACCTAGACTATCTTACCACGACCAAATAAACCGAGTCTTATCTGATGGAAAAGTCAAGAGTCTCCGTAACCGGCGTGTATAAGACAAACTATGAGAATCGAGGAAGCCAGAGAGGTATGTAAGGAAAGAACCTATTGGAACTCTGTACTCTCTGCCTACCCCGCAAGGGATCTGGCGTGAGGTTATAGATAGATAGATAGATAGATTTAAAATATAATAAAAAAATGTTTAAAAAAATATAGAAATTGTGAATAAAAAACAAAACAATCGTTTATATTAATAAAAACCTATAACAAATATCAATAAAAAGTAAAGTATATTACATATCTCCAATTGAACAAAAAATATTGTTAATTGTTAGTTATAAACAAAGATCCATATTTTTATTTAAAAATATAATCTCGTCCAGTTTTTTTGACGATAATCTGTTTCGTCTTTGGTTAGCTAAATATCCTGCCTTTGAAAATACTCTTTCGGAAGGTACGGAGGTAGCCGGTATGCATAGATATTTTAAGGCTATTTGGCTTAAAATAGGAAATGTATTACTATGTGTTTTCCAAAAAGTAAATGGGTCCTTTTTTCTATGAA
Organism: Phalera bucephala; assembly: GCA_905147815.2. Classification (NCBI taxonomy): domain Eukaryota; kingdom Metazoa; phylum Arthropoda; class Insecta; order Lepidoptera; family Notodontidae; genus Phalera; species Phalera bucephala. The sequence continues at coordinate 17,557,122 of LR990612.1, forward strand.
TTAGGGGCATCTCTAAGTACTGTTTTACTGTTAACGTAGCTGATGTTAGAGGCGTCGTAGATGAGGTTTCTCTTAGTACTTTATTGTCAAACAGTGACCAGGGATCATCGCCTTCGCATTTCCAGTAAAATATTGCTGAATTGTTTCCACTGTAGAAGAATATTTATCACATCGAGACTGGCCGACTGGTTGTTAATTTGATTCGCCAGCTGTTCTGTGAGCCACTTTTGGGTGTTTGTGGCGTTAACTGCCAATCCAAATGCGGTCTTCTTAAATCTGGGGTCTAATATTGTACTTACAGCTATTGATTTATGAGATTCTAACCCTCCCAATCTTCTTCCTATAACATCATTGAGGCTGGTTTATAACTCAATTTCAATATCAGTTTTTGGGCGCTTTTGACGGAGTAAATGTTGCAATCCTCTTATTAATGGTATTACTCTGGAGAAAGTGAGGTACTCTTCACCTGACAACTCTTCCGTTATTTTATGGATTGGTCTCAAAATTGGGATTATGTCATCAATTATTGCCCACTCGTTTGCATCAAGATTATCAGAAGCATTTATTAAAGAGATAAGTGCCGCGGATAGGAGAATTCTTATTTGTGAAAATCTTTCTATCATTAATAAAATAGAATTCCACCGCGTCGGCATATCTTTTTTTAGTTTTAAAACTGGTAATTGCATTTGTTCCTGATTTTTTTGTAACTTATATGACGCTATGTTACTATGTTTAAAATGAGTGTGTAAAGCACGACATTTAATAAGAACGCCGTTCAGGTTATTGCAACTGGATATAGATTCTTGGACGGTAAGATTCAGAGTATGGGCAACACAGGGGTGATGACATTTTCTTAAATGCTCTGTAACTGCTTTTTTCATATTACTTGCAGTGTCTGTGACGACCACAGATATTTTGCCTAAGGCGCCAGGGTATTTGGACATAATTTTAAGAATCGCTTCGCCAATATTTTGAGCAGTGTGATTTACCGTCACCTCTTTCGTACCGATCACACAACTTTTCAGTTCGTAATCCTTAGAAAAATGCCCTGTAATCGTTATATAAGATTTATTGCTGTCAGAGGTCCATAAATCTGTGGTAATAGACAAATGTGGTGTATTCGCTATCATATTTTTTAAATAGCTAAAAACTAATTGATGTTCTTGTGGCAATAATTTGTCGGCTATTTTCTTGCGGCTTGGTAAATTATAATTGGGTTGAAGTAATTTTACAAAATTATTAAAACCTGTATTTTCTACGATAGATAGTGGTTGATAATCAGCCACGATCATTTTAATCAAACTTCGGTCAAATGAATGGCAATCAATTTCTTTTTGAGTTGCCGCATACAAGCGCATTTGCCTTTGTTTTTTGGGCGGTGGAGGCGCGGCCCGCGCATCTGGTGCCTTAGCGTTTTCTGGTAATAATGTGTCTACATTTTCTTTAGGTCGAATCTCATTTTCAAATTCACATAATTGTAAAGGATGTTTCCTTTTCAGATGATCTTTTAGGTTAGTTGTATTTTTATGATACCAAGAGTACGTTCCACTTGGTATAAACGTCGAAATTTTCGCCATTTCAGTTCCACATGGCGCCCGCGATCGATGTGATCGCATCGATGACGTCATAGATGACGTCATGGATTTCGCTCATAAGACGCTCACGGTGACCCACCTCAAGAGGTGGGTCGCGGTTGGCGCTGTCAATGTGCTGTCAGTGTCAAAATAGGCGGTAAATATTAAACTTTGAAAAATAATTATAGAATTTTTATCTTAAGTTTAACAAGGCTATTCTTATAAATTATAGGTATCAAACATAAATAATTTAACTTGAAAAACCGCGAAATGAGCTGTAAAAGGGTGAAACGAAATGTATAGAAGAAACGCAATTGTGTAAAAATTACTCGACACGGGTAGATAATCATCGGAGGATAATAATACGAACTTTAGGGACACACGATGTTTCAGTAAGCAACAAGTAAATCGAGGTACCTCATTAAATAATATTACGTTAGCAGCAGTATTTAGTATAGGTATTTAATACTACATTCCCAGTAGGGAATGTGTAATAGTAACTACACCTTACGTTATTAAAATTGGCACAAAAATATAGTTGTATTATTTATAAATGTCTTGTACTCTCTGCCTATCTTGCAAGGGATCTGGCATGATAATATAGTAGATAGGTTGTACTTAAAATATTTTTTTACACTTGTATTCTCAGATATATGAACATACATAGAAACTATAAAATATCATGATATTAGTTCACATGATATTAGTTAAATAGGTAAACATTATTTAATGTGATATTCAATGTATAATATATCTATATATATAATAAATCAAAATATATGCAATAACTTACAAGTGTTTGGCCTTACAATGATAGTTTTTTTGCCTATTTACCTGTACTTTTTATTGTTTTTATGCTCAATTTTCTTTGTATGTTTCTACCAATAAATGTGTGGTGTCTATCCATTCAGCAAACTAACTCATAATCCTGATATTGATTGGCATTCAATTAGTTATTTCAGCAAATACTTACAAACATGTAAAACATACTATCACAACTGTTACCCCAGAGGAGAGGGTCAGAGACCTAGAAAGATAGATGAGGAAATAGTATTTATTTAATAATTACTGAATTAATAAACAAACTCATTCTGATTTCAGAGTTTACCTATTATAACAACCGTTACTTACATCTATTTAAGAAAAAGATTGAATAAAAAGGGAGAGATGTACCTTAGAATAACAATAATAGATGTACAAAATAAAAAGTCATGAAAAGGCAATGTGAATAAAAAATCTGGAAGTATACAGGTATCGAAGAAGCTAACAAATGAACATTATCTTTGTAATTTCACGATTTTCTCATAGTATTTAAGTTTATAAGTAATAAATAAAAAAATAAACACCGTCACGCCTTTATTCTCCAAGCAGGGGTGGCAGAGGTGTACTGTGTACACCTACTTATTGCCGACGATGTTAGATGCCATATAATAGGGAGCGAGCTTATTGCCATATACCAGGCACTATTCCAGACTCCGGACTCATACTGGGAAGTTTTTGTTAGAAAGACTACAATTGTCCGACCTAGGATTTGTACCCAGGACCTCGTTATCTCAAAGCGATGTGTTTCGCCACTAGACCAACGAGGTAGTCAGTAAGTAATACTTTATTATTTGTATTATGTTAATCAAATTAGCTAATGCATAAATGACCACGACCATTACATTGCAAGGGATCGTCAGAGATATTTAGAATGGAAACACTACTATTGTAAACATGCACTTTTCACCAATATAAACGCGAACAACCAAAAAATTAAGTGGTGATTTTATTTCAAGCTATTTTTAACTGCTATACATTTGCAAGATATAGGAGTGGTCTGTTTTACTATCATGTGTCTGCAGTCCTGACTAGCACCACACAAGGTTTTATAGGGGCATTATATGTGCTATTTATTTACCTATATAGTTACATTTTAAAATTACTGTATATTATTATAATTACCTTCCATACATCTCAGTATTTACCTATTCATATTCGATATAGTTTTAAGTTAAAACATTAAAACAATATTGTTAAAAATTTTCTTTATTGTAAACTTACAATCAATTGCATTTTTTTGTTATAATGTTATATAATTACATCATAGCAATGTGGTTTCTATTGTATTCCATAGTAAGCTTTATTCTTTACAATTTGTACCAATTATAATAAGGATGGTAGGCACCTACTACACACATTCAGAGCAGGATATTCATTGAGCCATTGTTTATAGCGGAGGCTTGTCCTTCACTTTTGTAATTTAATAATACTTATCGAACTTCTTGATTTCGTAATAACAAATTCACAATTCTTGATTCGAACTGGAGAAACAGGTTGCTAGAATGAATTATTATAATTACAATTGATTAAATGTAATGACTACTTCCTTTTATTGTAATTTAGATTCACTGAAATTATAATCATATATGAAATACCTTATAGGTATTTTACAATAGACCGTTTTTTTATGAATATATATGTTAATTTACTACTGTAACAAAAAAATATACTTAGAAGAACAATATTCTAAAATCCCGCCCTTTGTATTTGACAAATCGATCACTATGGTCCCATGGTACGTTCCACTTGCGTTAACGATTGCGGCGCTGACAACCTTGTGGAACGGCAATTGTCACAATTGGGAGCGTGGTCGGCGTGGGCTACAAGTGGAACGCACCCCAAGCTAAAGTTGCGCGACTGCGAATAATCCGTCTATTCGAATCATCTACAACTACTAATTTTCTGATTCGACTTGAACATTAGTAATATACTAATTTTTATATTCGAATGCCGACTACTAATTAGTAACTACTAATGGCGATTCGGTTAGATTATCTGCGACTCTCCGACCGATTATGAATGAATTATTCGAATGATTCGCCGCTTCTCGCGCCATTTCCGCGCCAAAACAAATTACGTGTGCGAATGAGTAGTAACAACTAAACTAAATAATAACGCTTCTGCTGGTTTGTGTTTAAAAGTGCGTTTTAATAAAGTTTCTAGTATAGAATTTAATTATAATACGCGCGCGGTAATCAAGTGCTGGAATGAAACAAACGGCTAATAGTAAATTTTTTAAAAGCGCTTACAGTGCTTCAGCACAAAAAGCGCCCCTAGCGGACGTTGGGGTAAGGTGCAGGCCGAATGATGCTAAGTTATTTTCCTTTGTACTCTGTGGTGCGACCGACAGGTAAATTCATTATTCGTTCGCCGGACTTTATTCATTATTCGTTCATTCGGCCAGCAAGTCGAATGGGAGGCAGTTAGTAACTAATTTTCGTGAATCATTCGAATAATTCGAATGTTTTATAAAGTCGAATGAATCGAATGAAATCATTCGCAGTCGCGCATCGCTACCCCAAGCACTATGGTTACATAACTTACATTTGGTTTTGTCGCGGCCGCCTTCTGTAATTTTTTCAAAAAACTTCCATACTATTGATATTCTAGGAGCCATTCTTAATATTTACCTATCTAATCTCAAACGATACTAAAGCGCGCGATTATTTACATTGGCGCGTAAACTTTACCTTCAATCGACCGAGATCTACTACTAACAATCGAAACCGCGCGCTTCCGTAGCTTACCTGCGTGCTCTGCGCAGACCGCACTGCGCAATGCGTCATCGATTTTTTATTCGTTGTTCGATTTTCAGTCGATAGTTTTTTGGTAAAGACGAATAAATCGACAATCGAATGTATGTAACTACAATTGTCGATTCATTCGATAGTTTTTTTTGTAACAATCTTCTTCTTCTTCTTCAAGTTATGGCTTCACACTAATTATAAGTGTATTTTGCCAGTGTCCAGTGAGATATATAATCGTGTTTGTTTAAATTAATTCGACTCCCCGATGAATTTGATGACAACGATGATAATGAAATTAATGAAGTACCCCACCCTGGATAGTAAAGCGGTGGATACTTTACATACCAATTGCGACGGCCGTTTTGAGGGAAGTCGAAAAGGCACGTTTTATCACTTTGTTACAATTACCTTCTCTCATGCACAAATAAGAACACATAATGGTTAATATTCCACCAAGATTACACATTTTTAGTCGAAATAACACAAGTTATGGAAATTAAAACAAATTGACAACATCACTCTACGACTTCCCGCCATAAAAAACACGAGTATCTTCTTCTTCTTTAAGTTGTGGTTTCACACTAATTTTAAGTGTATTTTGCCAGTGTCCAGTGAGATATATAATTGTGTTGATGACAACGATGATAATGAAACTAATGAAATACCTCACCCTGGATAGTAAAGCGGTAGATACTTTACATACCAATTGCGACGGCCGTTTTGAGCGAAGTCAAAAAGGCACGTTCCATCACTTTGATACAATTACCTTCACTCATGCACATAAAGGAATACTTGCTTGCCCAAATAAATAATAATCGTTCGGAAATATAATTCGAAAACTATCTCATTGTTTATCTTTATATTATTATACCTATAATTATAGAATTTGTTTAAGCGTAAATTATTATTTAATATAAGTATTAGAAATATGAAAAACAAAAAAAAAACATGAATTTAATTGGCTTTTTGTCAGCACCATTAATGTCATGACATCTCTTGACACCTACTTGACACACAGAATATTGACAGTTTGTGGCGTGCGATATCCGTTCTTTTGCAGTATATCTACTTCTTTTGTTTTTAGAATCCTTTTTTTGGTAAATTAATAATAATAACATTAATTAATTTTCTTCGTAGTCTTGAAATTTGTGTATGGTGCTACTTGGATTGTGGAGAACACGGCGAACTTGGTAAGTGGGTAAATTTAGATTTCGCGAATTGTCAAAGTAATAATGGTATTCCGCCCTTGATGTTTAATTTTTATTACATTTTTCTATAATTTTCTAAGCTAACTTGGTAGCAATTTAGGCAAATTAATATAGTTTAAAATTATATCAAACACCATTGTATAATATTTCCATGTGACGTCAAGGCAATATGGAGATTTCTGCTCGAGATATCGCATGTGAGAATCGCCAACTGCTTCCTTTCTACTGCTAACTTGTATGTTTTCCTGAACGCGACGTAAAAAGTGTTTGGGATTTTCTAAAACAATTTAGTGGTAAATAAAAAGTACCTGATTATGAATTACAGCTAGTAATTGTGTGGTTAGTGACCTTGTATTATGGTATGGCTTCAAATTTTTCAAGTTCCCCTCACTCACCATGTGGCATTACAGTTGCTAGTCTATAGATATTATGTTAAATCTTATGTCCATAACTTTTATATACTTGATAACACAATGTTTCGACCACACTGTGTTTACTGTAATATAATCTCTATAGCTTTTGGAAGAAGCTGTAAGGAAACTCATTTTTAAAAAGAGTTACCATGGAGTTTCTTGCCTTTCTCTACGTGAATGACTTTCCGAACGGGTGGTAGTCTTAAGTGATAAATAATTTTCTAATTTTACTATTCATAAGTGCCTTTTGGTCTACATCAATAAAACAACTTTTGATATTGAAATAAAAAAAGTAAAGTCAGATGATTTTTAAATATTTGGAAGTGTATTTTTTTGCATAATCAAAAATAATCAAAATCAAATGATTAATCTATGATTTTTACTCTAAAACCAAAATTATAAATATAATTGCAAATAACAATAAATAATGGAACTTTATTATGTTCTCCTCACAAAAAAAAAAACTACTGAAATAAAGATGGCAGCTTGTAAAAGGCAATTTTAAATGCTTTCAATAAAACTCATATTAACAGTACTTCAATGTTATTACAGCACAGGTATTGTGGCAATAACATTTTTACTTACTTTTAGATAGGGGGATATTGAGTAACAGAACAAGATTTTGTCACTATAAAATTAACATTATTATAACAATACTTGCATGTTTCCTAGTTATCCATCTAGGTACCACCCGGGACATATATCCTCAAAGCAGGGGTGGGAGAGGTGTATTGTGTATTCCTATACATAAACACACTGTCACGCCTATATTCCCCATGTGGGAGTGGCAGAGGTGTACTGAGTACACCTACTTTTCGCTGACGATGTTAAGTCTCATGTAATAGGGGGCGAGCCTATTGCCAATTACCGGGCACAATTCCAGACTCAGGACTCATACTGGGAAGTTTTCGTTAAAAAGACTTCATTTGTCTGACCTAGGACATGAAGCCATACCAACGAGGCTGTCCTATACATTTATTGATAAAGTTAGGTCCCAATATAATAGGGGGTCAGCCTATTGTCATTACATCAGGCACATAACCAGACTAGACTTCCACTGAGCATCAAACTTTGTCCTACCTAACATTCAAACTCAATAATTTGTACCAACATTATGAGTCAATAGACTAATGAGACTTACTTTGTTAATAGTATGCAAAATACCAAGAAACCGTAGAGACAATTTAGTGAATGCCTTTAGGGTATACATTCTTCTACTAGCAGATGGAGGGGCATTCATAAGATGATATCCCATCCACCAAAACAATAAAAAATTAACTTTAACTGTATGAAACTAGAAATTGTTTTTTGTTTTCTGGTTTTGTGTGAGTGTTGGTCAGAATCAGAATCCTTTATTTGTTTGGTTCCATTGTATTTAACATTCTAATCACTATATACCAACTTGACAACATAATATTGTAGTACAATCTTGAGTCTTTACATATTTTCATTTAAGCATGGAGCTTCTAATGTTACATATTACAATGTACAATATTTCCAGTTAATTTTAATTTATAGGCGCAAGAAAATACTACGAATTGAATTTTTTTTTTAACTAATTGCTAAATGTGTCACTAGATGGCGCTAGGTGCCCAATAGGTTTAGATGTGTACTCTCTATTTATAACATAGGTCTAAATCAGCTTACAATGTTTATTTGCATTAATATGTGAACATAATTTTATACTTACACATCACATATTTTATTTATTCGCAAATTTTTGTTAAATAATGGAAATTAATGATGTCTTCTGAGACAGATTGTTCATAACAAACTTATTATGCTTGGATTTAATGAGTCTGCAGTATTTTCGAATAGATATCCTATACAACACAAGAAAAAAAAATAAAAAGTTCTCAACCTAAAGTATAAAAAATCTACACTAATATAATAAAGAGGAAAGATTTGTATGTTTGTAACGAATAAACTCAAAACTACTGGACCGATTTTAATTATTCTTTCACCATTAGAAAGCTACATTATCGAGAAGTAACATAGGCTCTAAAACATAGACCCGGTAGGTGGCGCTGTTGTCGACCGGGTACTCGCGGGAAACTGCTAGTATTCTATAAAATAAGAAGCTGTTGGAATGTGTGCCCGTCACCCATATAATCCTTACCATTTCTCAAAAATGGTGGTGACAGGCAGACAGAGAGACATACTAACAGTGGCTAGTTCATCAACTCGTCCCACAAAGAGCTCGTCCCATTAGAACAAGTTGAATTCAAAAAATGCTTATTTCATTCTATAACCCCTCCTATTACTTCAAATACTACTAAAAATATTTGGGTTCTGGATTCTCAGCCTCTGTTCTGTAGCCTGACTCGCACCCAACAATTTCAGTCATTTTTCATGTCATTTGACTATTATTTTGAGGATACCTAGGAATTAGGGGACGTAATATTGCTCAAGCTGAGATATGTCAATTTGGTTCAATTGTTAAGGAATTTTTAAATTAAATTTATATCTGTACATTTTATATATATATATATATATATATATATATATATATATATATATATATATATATATATATATATATATATATATATATTATTTCCATTCTCTCTTGTTTTCTTTCCAATTAAAATTATTTTCTTTCTTTTTTCTGACTGACTGCCAATTTACAGAAAATGTATCCCCTCCTCAACAAAATAAAATCACTTCCCTTTAATTTCCCCTTAATTTGGCAATCAAATGGACCTCACACGCACCAGTGAGAGTCACATCTCGTTCCACAACTTTCTTCCTCTTGGGACCAACGGGAATGCATTGCGCGCAATGCATGCAATTCACACAAAAAAAAGTCATAATCTTTTCTTGCTAGATCTCGTAAGAGTTACGTACGTATGTAGACCATCTAGAAATCGACGAAATCTCCTGCTCTAACTGCTTAGACCTAACGTATCGGACGACGTGAATGAGATTATACAGGGCGAATTTTTGAGATGGAGCAGTAAGGGCAGCTAGCTCAACCGTCGTAGATATAGGAAAACGGTCTAAGGAGAGGATCCTTAACTTTGTGCGACATTTTGATCTGCATTACAGATTTTGCAAAAAATGTACAGAAAATGGGCAATTTATCGGAAAACGCAAAAAACGATTTCCTACAAAATGTATGGAAAAAGGTTTTTGCAATTTCTGACCTTTGTAGTTTTTCATCTTGAATTGGTCCAATAGAACTTTTTAATCAGTATAAGTAACAGGATTGATTGACACCAAAAAAAGATTTTGTGTAAATTGCCCATTTTATTGCCGAGTGTAATTTTTTTTTTAAATCTGTAAAGACATCATTTTGTTCCAAATATTGCTAAAAATCAAGGATAAATTTCTATCTATAATAATACTAGAAACAAAATAATTTAACGTTACGTCTTCAAATAAAGCATTCCTACTTTAATTTACAAAGTATCTTGCAACTGACCTGACACACCTATCTAGCTGCAAGATGGCCTCATCTCAAAACTAGGATGATTTGTAATAGATACACATTTTTCTCGGTGTAAAAACCTAAATAGGAAACGGTAGCTGTAAATTTGAGTTTCGTAAAAAGAATAACATGAATGTTGATTTACGTTAACTGGGGCGGTGATTGGTAACGGTCAGCGTCAGAGATACACTAAAGAATGAATTATAAAATCGCCCTAAATGCTGCCTTTGCATCTTTTATTCTCACGAGAATGGTCTGCTCCGCCTGTTTACTATGCACTGCGTTTTAAATAGTTATTTACATTTCGTAGAAATGAATGAATTGTCACTGAACTTATCAACCTCTATTTCCTTCGTCTATTTAAACCAGAGGGTTCCCAGACATTTTTCTCATAGACCACTTTCAAAATTTAGCTGGTTCCGGTGGACCCCCTGCAGCTACATTTGGCAAACACTAACATCGATTCACTTTACTTTAGTTTTCTTTTCGAAATTCCGGAAACAAATGAGTAACGTTTATCCTTGGCATTCGTTTTTATATTGGTGAAAAATCAAACAAGTTCATGCAAGATTGCAAGCACACACACACCACAAGTCGTATTTCGTCCCTTTGCACGTCTGAACAAGCGTTGCGGACGGCGGCGGCGGCGGCAGAGCAACGCTTTGCAAGTCTCGACACGTTGTACTGAATATGAAATATGCAAGTTTTTACAAGTACCAGTTGCTGAGATTCTTAAAATATTATCTGCCTACATTGACAGGTGAAGTCAAGCCAACATTTTAGTTCTTTCGAAAGCAAATAAATTTTCGTGGACCCCCAACGAACGCTTACGAATTGTGAACCCCCATTTCTTTGTCACGCCAACAAGGATCCCCGTCGAGTCTCCCGTGGACCACTTTGGGAACTAAGGATTTAGACCATTATGTCTCAAACTATAAAATCAATGAAATTGTAAAGTTTTCGGAAACCTAGAGATTACACTTGAGCTATATTGAACAAACTAAAGTAACTTGTTGTGTGTGTGTGTGTGTGTGTGTGTGTGTGTGTGTGTGTGTGTGTGTGTGTGTGTGTGTGTGTGGCCGCGGGGCCTTCATAGCTTTACCGGACAAGAGGGCGAGCGTGCAACTACTACGCTAGAAACTAAAGCAACTTGAAACGACCAAACGATAAAGTCATTTTCACATCTATTTCACTTTGGGAACGAAGGATTTAAACCATTATACTGTGTCCTTCGTTCTCGATATAAACTATATTAGCAGCTCGCTCGAGTCGCTTGGCAACCGCGCGTCATTCAGAGAATTAAAAAGTCAACGCCGCCTCTATGGTATCTGTGGACATAACCTCTGCAAGCATTCTTTTGAAAGCGCGGCAGCCGACGCTTTGTAATAAAGTTTTTGGTCGATAATTAATTTAATAATGTTGTTATGGCACTGATATTATATAACAAAAAGGTTGTAATATACTCAAGTGACCTTGTGAAATAAATTTAAAACATCGTATAGGCAAATTTAGAAAAGTTTACGTCCTGGCAAAGAAGGACATTCTAAAAAGATCAACCGATAGTTGTTTATTTGTGGTGTTTTTCAGCTTAACTTGTTTATTTATATAATATCTAATATTAGGAGACGTGAGTTTCGTCATATTAAAATTTGGGAAAGCTTCGTCGTCCGAAAAGTAAACTTATGAAGGCTATGTTCCTATTCGTGTACAAACAGTTTAACACGAAATATACCTGAAAACGATTATTAACCGTCTATAAATTGGCAATGTTATACCTCCAATAAGAGAAATTAGGGGGACGTTCATCAATTATGATGATTGTTCAGGATCGATGGCATTTTAAGGACACGGGTGATGTACGAGATACATCGACGTGGTCCGCAAGACTTGACGATAATTCAAGGACACGAGTGGTGTACGAGATACATCGGCGTGATCCGCAAGACTTGGGGCCCATACGAGATATGTGCTGAAGGTCATACTACTCATAGTTTTCATCCATGAGGTGTTCCTGTGCAGTTCACATTTCTACAATGGTAAGAATCAAAAATGTTACCTAAAATACATACCTTAAACATGCCTAAAACAGTAAATACAAAGACTATTGCTATAAACTATAAGCAATTTGTCATATTATATCTCCAAAAGGAGACTTACTGAAAGGGTAATTAAAGTGACATTGTTTATGTATAACAATACATTATTAATAACAAAAGTCACTCCTTTGCAGAAACATAGTGTTTTTATTGATTTCATTATTAGACATACTTGTATAATAATACTGAAATAGCCCAAACTGGAGCTTATTACACAAAGAATTGTGCAAAATTATGCGTACTTGTATTACAAAAGTTAAATCCAGCAATACTTATTCCTGAACAGGGTTTATAACCAAATAAGCCAAAGTAATATACTAATGGCAATGCCTGTTGTAACTGACAAGCAACAGGACTGTAGATACATTCCAAATATAATATCTTATCCTACCGATGCTGCGGCAGGCAGGTTGTGGGATAATTTGTGTTATGCACAAAGATACTTAAAAGATAATATAAAATACCTGGTCTATCCAGTTAACATAGAACTAATAATTATCTATCAATATTATCAACCTAGACTCCTTGCAGGGTAGCCAGAAAAGATTAATCCTAACAACACAGTCATGAAACCTTTATTGAGATAAGAACCTTTAAGGTCAGCAGTATATATTTTGCATAAAAGGAGTGTTAATATAGTGGATTATCAATATGGAATTATTAACTAGCTAGTCATAGCCAGTAGTTAAAATTTCATAGAACAACCACCGTTGTAACCAATATAGACCAACAATCCTCATCCTGGGTGTGAAAATATTAAGTCACACTGTACCTATCAGTTCACCAAAAACAACATCACGTTGGACATTGGAAATCTCCTACCAAAGAAAGTGAGGTACAAAAAGCATTATAGGCATTTTACACAAGGACTTGGTTTTTAAGTTGCTGAAAAATTCAGAAAAACAATCAGGAATACAACATGGGTTTTACAAAGAAACCATAATATTGGAGGCTAAAGGTATTCACTGACTGTGGTATGTATCTATGACACTAATAATACCTTCAACGACAAACATAATTTTATTGGTTTTGTGCAATTACTTGCACTTCAGACAAGTGAATCTTGTCCTACATATGTTTAACATTATGTATAGAAACATTATTATTAGAAACACTATTGTTTAATAATTTGAAATATAATTTATAGCCATTTTTATTAAAAAAAAAAAAAAAAAACACTTAATGCTATTACGCTAGACCTTACAGTCATAATAAATATACTAATAGAAAATTTATTAGTACCTATTCAGTTTTCTATCATGTAAGGAGTTCAATGGTTTTGGGTTCTTGATTATTTCCTGCATCAATTATAGTGTACTTAATAATATTAGGAATTTGAGGCACACACAATGGAAAGCTATACATCAATTCATCATTTGGAGAATTAGATGTTTTTACTGTATTTTTGTTTGATCATATGATAATCAATAAATAATATGTAATTAAATAAGATTATTCAAGAAATTAATAACTATAAAAAATAGTTTTGTAATTAGTTTGGAATGTGTACAGTTATTTTGAACACCAGTGATGTTTTCTGGTATAGTTATGATAACACAAGCACAAACTGCTACCATTAAAGTAACAAATTGGTTTTAGAGCACTATATATGTTGTAATTTATTTAAAGGTGTTTCAGTAAAAAATATTGGATTGAGATATACAAAAATTTGCAATTTTGGTATTGTTATATTTAAATTATTACATCCACATGTTACATGTATCTTATAAATAGGTATCTATATATAAAAAGAAAATAAAGTCATGCAAATGACTTGATAATAATATCCATTTGAATAGAAGAATAATCAGAAGTATGTTCTTATCACAGGGATGATAAATATTATGTAGTATCAGCAATAATCTAAGTCCTAAGGAACTTGATATTATTTATTTATTATTAATGGGGGATACATAATAATAAGTTGAGTAACACTCAATTCTCACGGTTGGACATCTAGAACTAACTAGAAAGTTACCCATTGCAATTTTTGTTTTTACTTATAAATACAGTCACATACAAAGAAACAAAGGAAGTGTGGTATGAAATGAAAATTTCATGGTATGAAATAATTCAGTTATGAATAGGATTCCCAATATGATACAGTTGTAACCCATGGTTCGGTTTAGTCGACTGTAACTTATTCGCTTCTTAAGTTATTACTAAATTAGGAGTGTATTTTTTAGTATTTTTAGTATCAGTAATGTAATTGGTTCAGGAGTGCTCCAATCGTATTGCCAAAACGAACGTTCGCGGGCGTTATTGCGCAAGAGCGAATCGTTAAGTAATACATAAATTAAATATGTAATGATAGCAAAAACATTCTTATAATCACCAAGTTAGTTCGTAGCCTTCGTTTGGTACCGTACTCAAAAGGAGATCATTTGACACAAAAAAAAAAAAAAAAAATGGAAATAGGTTTCCCTGTTATATTTTGTTTAACAGACTTTGTTTTCAGGTCTAGTACACAGTAAGGGTTTCTAGCTATCTATCTATCTCTATCCATATTATGACGCCAGATCTCTTGCGGGGTGGGCAGAGAGTGCAAGGTTCCGACGGGTTCTTTCCTTGCATGCCGGCCTGGCTTTCTTCGCTCTCATAGTTCGTCTCATAATGGTTGTCAATGATACAAGAATTATTATAAAGGATTTAATTTTATATAAACAAAACTCTAGATGGGCAATTCCTCAACTCTTGTTATATAGAAGATATCTATAGAAGAAAGATCTCTATAGAAGACAACAGATAGAGACTGCACTGATATCTGATAAGTAATGATTGATTAATATTACCCGGTATTAATGAATTTTGGACAACAGGTGTGGTATAAAGGTATATAACAGGTGCTTTAAAGGTTTTGTTGGGATGGATCTACACTACATAACATAATATGTTATAGAATTTGATTATATAAATTTATTTTAAATAAGTTAGACAGACTGGTTGTAAGAAACAATATATGTGTATATATTTGTTGTGTTTGTGTTGTATGGCAAAACAAAGAACGGGAATGTGTTATAGTACAAATATACTAATGATATGTTATTTTTAGAAGTCACGCTCAAAAAAAAATAAAAACCTTTATGTGGTATACTTCAACTTTACCCTTATAGCTCTAAACAGCTGCTAATATAGTTTATATCGAGAACGAAGGACACAGTATAATAAGTGATCAAACGAACTTACCTGAAGTGAAGTTCGATCATTATTATACGAAGTCCTTCGTTCGAAGATATAAGTACCCAACCCGCCCTGCCCGTTGGTAAAGTTGAAATGTACTACTTCTAAAAGGAATGCTTGCAGAGGTTATGTCCACAGATACCATAGAGGCGGCGTTGACTTTTTAATTCTCTGAATGACGCGCGGTTGCCAAGCGACTCGAGAGAGCTGCTAATATAGTTTATATCTTCGAACGAAGGACTTCGTATAATAATGATCGAACTTCACTTCAGGTAAGTTCGTTTGATCACTTATTATGTCTCAAACTATAAAATCAATGAAACTGTAAAGTTTTCGGAAACCTAGAGATTACACTTGAGCTATATTGAACAAACTAAAGTAACTTGTTGTGTGTGTGTGTGTGTGTGGCCGCGGGGCCTTCACAGCTTTACCGGACAAGAGGGCGAGCGTGCAACTACTACGCTCGAAACTAAAGCAACTTGAAACGACCAAACGATAAAGTAATTTTCGCATCTATTTCAGTAAGCAGATACTGGAAAAGTATTGTGTGTGCTTACTTAAATAATTCATAAAAATCAGAATAGAATCAGATAATCATTCAATTAAAGTGCCGAAGTACCCTGAATAATGTTAATACAAAATCCCATACCGATGTTGCGTTCCGCCTACCTACATAATCTTCTGTAACCTTGTTAACGTAAACCGAATCCGTGGACTGATCAGACGACCAGTCGACTCCGGAATAACGAGGTCGATCAGACCTTGTGCGGTGTACGTACAAGGACTCCCGTCCGCGCTCGAAGGATATTTCCGGGATCCGAAGGCCTTGAATAACTTTTGTATCAAGGACTCGGGAGGCTTCGAATGATAAATGAAATTATTCTTGTTTCTAGGTCGGCTTAGTCTGTGACCTTGAATATAGAATATTTGTGTCAAACAAACCCATTATTTATGTCCCATTTACTCAACCGGCTCCTACTGTTATGGTATAGGTATAAAACTGTACTTGAATTAAAGTTACTGGTAAATAAAAATATGAACCTGTTTTTGGTTACTTTGACAATCATTCCCCTCAAAAGTCAAAAGGTAGTCAGAGTAATTGGAATATAACTGACCAGAAACTCAAATTATCTCTAATACGTAATAAAGGTAATAAAAACAAATAAAAGCCACTTGATCGATGTTACAAATTGCTTACTCCATCAATCGCATTTTACGACATCGAATGGACAATTTGTGCCGTTATTACCAACTCTATTTCTCTCTCTCTCTCTGCCTATTAAAATAGTTTATTTTTTAAGAACCTGTTTTACTGTCCCACTCCTGAGCAAAGGCCTTCCCTTTATATCTCCACAACTGTAGATCCATTTCGATTGTGGGCGACAAAGCACCCGCAAAGGTGTCCAAATCGTCGCGTCGCCTTTTTCTAGGTCTCCTAGTTTATTTCTAAAAAATACTTATCAAAATATTCATATACTTGTTCATATGGCTTACGGTTGTATGCCTATCAAACCGTTAACTTGATCTTAATTGGTTGGTAATATTAGGATGATATTAAAATCGTAATATCTTGACTAAATTTTCAAAAGCCGTGTAGCGTTTCGTTTGACGTAATTCTAATAAAATATTGATTCAGTATCATTTCGTGATATAGATGACCCTGAATGGCAACGTACGTGTGAGATAACAACGTTAAAATAATACTTCCCTGTTGATTTTACTGATACTTCTATAAACCATTAGGCACTTAGGACTTTATATCAATTGAGTTATTCGAACTGTGAACAATTTCGCATAGTGTACACATTGATAAATGCGTTATCATATTTGTTATCGCGTTTGTCATCGCTTTACCTCGATCTAATTCAGTACAACGGTAGTAGTATCTAATAGGTGTTTTTAGTTTTTGAGAGCATCGGTTGCGGTTAACTGTCCGACATCGTTTAACTGTAAATGGTTGGCCACGCAATGGATCCTTTGAACCTGAAAACCTACAATGGTGTTCGACCGCATGATTATGTGGGTAGTAAGGCAGATGTCTGTTTTGTGGTATCTTTTATGACAACGGAGGACCATACATCTTTACATTACACATGTCTTGAAAGTAAAATGGGTTTCCCTTATGTGTCACAGTTAATAGGGTATCGAGTTATGGTCGGTAGAATATACACAACTTTACTGTAGATTTCGCAAAAGTATTTGTCTACAGGAGTGAAATCCATACCAGTATTATAAATCATGTGAAAGTAACTTGGTCTCTCAGTTTTTTGATTTTTGGCAAGCAGATAAGTAGATTGCATTCTGGGAGAAGTCGGTTTTTGTTTAAAAAAAATGCAGACGAAGTCGCGGGTAACAGCTATTTAGTGAGTATTAATTTAATATTTATGTTAGCAGAGACAATACGTGCTCCGTGGGGTTTTCGACATTTTGTTTTCCTATCAGAACCAAGCATCCTATCGGGGATAATGATCTAGCGATCTGTGTATAAACAGAAACACCTGGAGACTATCTGAAAATCTGCGCTGGGTGTAATCCTATTACCTTATACACACACAAGTTAACGTTGCTCATAGTAGCTCATGTTTTTCCTGTTTTTGTTGTTATATGGGATGTTGTGCTGTGTCAAATAAATGTTGTTGTTTTTTTTAATTTAATATGGCTTAAATTATTATACTGCGTTGTTAGTTATGGCGCTTGTACACGATGCAGGATACTGGTGTCACTTCAGGCAACGTATAAACGATTTTATTGGTATTGTATAACGCGCGACTTCAGCCAGTGCTTATGCATTCTCAAGAAATTTTTACCCTCGCGGCTTACCCGCTGTAGTC
Source organism: Phalera bucephala (assembly GCA_905147815.2). Lineage (NCBI taxonomy): Eukaryota > Metazoa > Arthropoda > Insecta > Lepidoptera > Notodontidae > Phalera > Phalera bucephala. The sequence goes on from LR990612.1 coordinate 17,575,423, forward strand.
CGCACATTTACTAGCACTATGTACGATCACCTTTATATGTAGTTTTTTGAAATAAATAAATAATCCCACCGGATTATTATTTACCACATGACATACTGACCGCAGTCAGTGCGACAGTAAAATTATATTATAAACTAGCTGTACCCGCAACTTCGTTCGCGTTATTTTTTGGCGTGTATTTTACACTCCTAAGTTTTTTTTTTAGACAACAGATAGTCTATGTATGTCCTTCCCCTGGATAAAATCTATTTACTTTCCGAATTTATAGATATAGATAGATAGATAGATGTATAGAAGATAGATAGAAGACGAATAGATAGAAGACGAACGAAACGCCGAACAAAGACAGAAAGACAGACAGACTGACAGACAGACAATAATTACAAAAAAAAATGTTTTGACCTCTATATCGGTAAGGAAGCGTACCTCAACTAAAATTTTGAAAAAATATTCAATGTACAGATTCGGCTCGGTTACAGTTTTATTATATGTATAAAAGATTAATTAATGGAATATTATAAATTATTCCATTAATTTTAATCTAATCCTTGCAAATATGAAAACAATGTGTTTTTGTATTTAATATAACAATTGTAATAATAGTTTGAACTTCAGCTTTATTTAAACCTTTAAACATGCGTAAAGACCTTGCGATAATTTATATGTGCGGAAAATTTATAGCTTTTGTACTAACATACCCTCAGCAAAGCATTATGTCATCATAATTGCTCAGTTTATAAAATAAACTCTGTATCCTGTGTGAATGTTGTGAATACCTAGATATCAAAGATACTACCAGTATTTGAACTTTCAAAGTGATGGATACTCTAAGCATATTTTACATTGCAAAGTAAAATATGCTTTAATCTTATGTGTATCAGGTTGCAAGTGTATTGTTGATAGGTGGTACGTACGAGGGGGTCAGTATTCCGCGGTTAACTCGTCCGCCGGGAGGGCGTCGACCTCACATTGCACGGACCTGGACGCTCGCATTGTCCCATCAACTCACGTCGTCTATAGCAATTACATCTTCTATACATACGTGTATGAATCACAGATATCCGTATATCATAAACGAAACGGTCGTTGCAATTGTTATTAAATAATCTCCATCAAAATGCACTTTTTAACTTCAAAGCTTAGAATAAATTTAATATCTTTGATTACTGTCACAAGTCTAAGTTAATTGAAAATTTTCTCTCATTGAAGTCGCACGTAATTTTAATGTATACCTATGCTTGGTTTTCTTTAGTATTTTTACTATCAGTAACAGTATAAAATTAGTAATACTTAATTGTTGCCCCAGAACATTTTGAAACCACATATAATAACGCTTAGAGGCACCATAACATTTTCCAACTTAGATTTTATTATATTTAAATATATATGTAATCCGTTGGGTCTACGAACTTTTATGGCCTATTAATTCTAACCAAGGTGCATAACACAAATTACGCAACGTGTGCCCGTTATGGAGTTCTAAATAATGCCATACAAATAACGAGTCAATAACCAGGCAGTGCGAGCGGGACGGCGCACTCGTACAAAGATAGGCGTAATAATTAAACATTAGTTAATTCGGTTATGTATAAAGTGAATCATGAGGAGTGGTGTACACGTAGTGCAAATCAGGTTATCGATTGGCAGTGTTAGCGACATAGGCCGGGCGTCGACCCTCGCAGCCCGGGCGCACCGCTGCACGAACCATCCCACTTGCGTTGGGGCACATCGTGACCCTGCACCGACCACTCAAGTCTGGAACTACAGAAAATATCACTACACTTCCACTTCAATACATGTGCCCTTTACAATCTTTCCAGATGTTGTTTAAAAAAGAACATTAAAGATTAGTCAGGGAGGTTACCGTAATATTATCATAATGCCACCGACAAATGATATGTTATGGTTTTTGCGCTGTCGGATAACTATAAGTAAATATCGCAACACTATAAAAATAAATGTAATAGTATCTAAATATTGACGGGTAAATACTTCGTTTATTTCAATATGTATTTCTTAAACACGTCGTACCTCACTACGCAATAGGTTTCTCTGAAGTGTTGCACACACAGTAGGTCTAAAACCTCGTTATCTCAGTTAGAATTTTATTAATGGTAAATGAACTCCTAAGTTTCAAGCTTTATTTAAATTTTGAATAGGTTATCAATATTTAAATACCTTAACTTAACTAAATTATAAAAAGCATTCAAAAGTACTGGTATGTCCCTAATCCCGAATTTATATATTGCCGATGCGCGCGGAACGCGACGGCAACTCAGTCATGTAAAGTCGTCACTAACGGTGTCATTTCCTTCCCTAACGTTAACTGCCTGGGACTCAATTTTTTAGCGCGTAGTGTCTTCTTTTTCCTCGTTTGCTCAGTCAGTCATCTCACCTTCGTTTCGCCAGAGATATCGTGGTCATAGCTCTACAGCTATGACCACTGGGGCTACCCCCGGGAAAACTTCCGCTCCATGCTTGACGGCCTCAGTGAAGTCTCAACAAGTGGGTCTTAAAATGATCATGGACAAAATGAAAATCATGTCAAACTGTAATATTATCTACTCCGGTGATGGTTAGAGATTCTACACTCGAGAGTTGTAGATGATTATGTATACCTCGGACAAACAGTCCAACTTCGAAAATGAGGTCAATCATGATATCCAGCACGCTAGGCAGCTTTCGGGAAGTTACGTAACATCTTGTCTCAAATACAATGGTATCTCATAAAAAGGATTTGACCAGTGTGTGTTGGCCGTTGGAGCATAAATGTTCTCAAGTGGCGACCATGGAAGACCAAAGTAAACTAACCATGACCCGGTAAAAGTTAAGGGTAAAAGGTGGTAGCCTCTCGCTCTTATCTTGGTGATAGATCGGTATTACCAATTTAGAATTATGAGGAATCAATTTTTTTTTATGAGGAAGCAATTTTTTTATAGAGAAGATTAAAAATAATTATCTTAAGAAATATATAAAATACAGAAATTTGAGGAAGACACATTAGAAAAGCACGGAAAAGCTAACATAAAAATTCGTTAGGAGATACTTTTATGAAAAAGGAATCTTTTTTATGAAAGAAAAAATGATGTGGCGCGATTTCATTAACACAAAGAGAAATACAAATCGGTAATTGGCTACCTGATTTCAATATTGTTTTAGTAATTGTTCGTTCCTATTCATCGATACTATTTCTACATTTTGATTGCAGACTGTATACCTACCATCCCTCATGTTTTCTTATAAATGCCTTATGATCATATATAAAGTAAACCAATGGATCTCTTAATGACGTAAGTAACATCTCGATATAGAATCATGTTTTTTTAAATAGCCTATTCCGTATTCCACTGCTGGACAAAGGCCTCCCCTTTAAGTTCCCACACAAATCGATCCTGGGCCTGTAATAATCATGTCTTTCCCGCATAAGTGTCCAAGTCGAAGAAGAAGAATATAATTAAATTTAAAAATATCCTGCTACTCCATTATTCAGCGAGAGACCTAGAAATCTGTTATCTAATAAAGTTTGACGGAGCGGGGCCTCAAAATACAACTAGAGGTCGGAAGGGAGGGGGCTGGGTCACGAATTTTACGGGCACGGGTGCTCTCGACCCCAACTCTGTTGTAAGTATGCCACCGATGTATGTAGGTTAACATCGGACGCGCTCAATACGCCACCACTGCCGCCGATGTCGACCACCTAACCTAGATCAGGGTGTGGAGAGATCGCTTATGAAATCTGGCGCACGCTGACTGCATAAATGAAATGTCACTTTATATGCCTGTTTGAATCAATTTGATACGCCTTTAAAACCTTTTATAATACAGAACCCGGAAACTGAATTTAATGATCATCGTAATAACTTATGTCATTTAAATGTGTTTACTGTGCCATAAAAATCTAGATGCAATATCAGCATCCAGAAAACCTTGTCATTATAAAATGCGTACCAGTCTGTCTTATTGTCTTGTTTGTCACGTTACATATAAATGTAACATAAGCACGAACTCAACTTCCTTGAAATTTGCGAATTTCTGTTTCTTCCGGAGTACGTATGAGACAAGAGTAGGTGTGTATTATTTAAAAAAATGCCTGTACTTTTTCACATTTAAATTCAAGTGTTGAAAATGTGATAAGAAATGTGTCTCATATAATGTGTCAATATACATTTTAATTAAGGATCTATTGCTATTATTGTAATGGTCTCACTAATAGAAAACTCAAATTTAATTTATTTTGAAAAACCTTGCTTAAAAATTGTCAAATTATATTTTTTTTATCTAATCTAACTACTAATCTACCACCGGATCGAAACGCAGCCTCCACTGAGAAGATCTAGTGAAAAAACTCAGCGGGCTTGTCTTTTTTATTGAATTCACTTTTTTTCCTTTCTGTATTATTTTTTCAATAAAAATTTGTGGATTGTACCCATGTTGTTGTTTAGTGTGTTGATGGTTTAGGTTACAATTTAAAAGTTTATGTTCTGCAGTGTGATGCCTTCCGACTGAGATATGAGACTAATGATGTTATTACTAGGAAGTAACGGTCTAAAGGATTCCAGAAGGGCCAGTCCCCACAAGCAGCACCCGTTAATGAGTATGGCTACTGGAACATCCATCAATCCCCTCGACCATATTAGAGGGAAGGGAGTGACTCGCTCCAGACAGCCACAATTACATTATAGTAAGCATGACCAAACCAGAATCCAAAGACTGTAGTCAGATTGTGTCTACAAAGCAGCAATATCCCCCCCATCTAGAGAACTATCTGAGTATGTGACTTTTATTCATTGTAGTTATTTTATAATTTTGTTTGTATTTCGTTTCGTCGGTTTCTGTATATGATTCTATACGTATGTAGTATTACATGCTTACCTACGCCTGCATGATGCAAATGCACATGTTAATAATTATGTAATTGAAACACTTTCATATTATTTGAAATTCGTTTTTGTATTGATTTGAACACCTACAAAAAATGCTGTAACTGCATTTTATGTCCTACTAACTTTAATTGTATTTGAGGTATTTTAACACGTAGCTGATCTACTTTTTTTCGCAACGACAAGAAAAATGTGTACGTTATCATGTCCATCAATACGTTAGATAAATCTAAAACGTGCTTGTATGCTGTACGTTCACGAAAAACGCTCTTTTAAGCCCACACCTCAGAGCTGGCGAAATTATGTCACATTCTCTATGTAGCGGTTAATGTAATACGAATTGCAAAAGGCTTAGCGCGCCGTGGTTACTATTATTTATATTGAATGACTGATTAGTGACTAGAAACAAATTTGATTTTATAGTTGCTTGCCGACCTAACGCTTTTATATCAATGCCAATTTATGAGATTTAAAAATGGCGCTATAAATTTCTAATGTTACAATTGTCAATTGAGTAATTATTGCAACTGCTACCAAAGAAGCTTATCTTAACAAAAAAAAGACAACGCTATTCTCCAACAGGGGCAGCGGCTAGAGGAGTTCTGTTAGCGCCGACAATATAAAATGCCCAATTTTTTTTGGTCTGGGTATCTGCGTATGTGAATTTTCATGATGTAAACGCACCCACAACATAGGAATAAATCCTATAGTGGGGCTACGTTTTTATTTAAAAGTATAATAATTTTAATTAAAAGACCTTTTTAAAACACGACGAAAATATCTTGCTTAGTTGAGGAGTTCCTATGACTTAGACACCATCCAGGTATAAAGTACTCGTCAAGACAAATCCAACGAGCCCATACACGGCTGGGTTATATTGAGTAGTTGGATGGTTCAATTACCCTTCTTTCGGCTTCATCATCGGACCCTAAACACTATACGGTTGTAAAGTACTTGTCAATACCAATCTAACAAGCCTAAACACGAGCGGGTTACGTTGAATAATTCACATGTTGCTATGGCTACCTCCCGACTCCATAATCAAACCAGCTCCGTGGTTCCATATTATAGCATTGTCACCGAACTTACGTATGTATGCCTAAGTATGTACTTGAAAAATCGATCACAAGATTTGAACCGGAAAAACAAACAGACAGACATACGAAAATTGCAAGTTCAATAAAAGCTTCTAAAAAATAAGGTCCCAATGAGATGGGCGGTAAGCGTATTGTCATTGTATAAATCCCAATTCAACACTCAAGGTGGATGCTAAGTATCTTTCTATAGAAAAACACGTATATCAACCTTACATAGAATGCAAATACAAGATCAATGAAGCGTCTTCCGCCATCATCAGTTTTCAGTCATTCATTTCTTACTTTAGGCAATAATTCCCCTCCCTGTAACATTACTTGTAAGTTACATAACATGTAATTACTTTTTTTTTAAATAGCACAATTTGAAAGTTACTTGTCACGATCATCGATCACGGTCTAAGAGAAATTCTATTCAAACTTTCGATCATGCGATTTTGACAAAAAAAATCTAGACACGAAAGTTTTTACACGGTTGATTTTATTTATACTTTTAGAACTCCGTTTATATTATAATTTAAATAGTTTACGTAATTACCACGACTATAACGAAAGCGGTTCTGTTAAATTATGTATTATTTGAGTCACAAATGTCACTATTAGTTTTTAAAGTATGATTACTTTATTTATTAAATTAGAATGTGCTACTGTACTGGGATTCTGTTTGCGTTTTGCTCAATTCCATTTAAGCATCTTCCAATTAATGTTATGATTGTTTAATGAAGTCAAAGGGTTCTTAATATATTTAAATGCATAACCGTAATTAGTCAATGTATGTAGAATCAATTTCTTGTTAGAAACGCTGGACCAGAATGCGCGTAAGTGTTCGGGCCGAGTTGCAGCTGGTTCGCTTCTGTCTCGATACGGCCAATTGTGCGCGCCGATTTCAAAACGAAAGTACCGCGCATCTAGGACGGTGAACGTATTTCTTGCTGAGATCTCTTGCAATTTACCAGGCAGTGGTAGGCACTTTGTCAGAGAATGCGGCATGGCCAGATTGTTAGATATTCATAACTTGCAACATATTACAACTAATCCAACCATTAGAAACTGCAAAACTAGCCAGTTTCTAATGTAGTACATTTGTTTATTAAATGCGTGAGCTTTGCGATGGTCCAGTTGATAGCAAACTATAGAAATAACCGAGAACGTTTCTAAATTACAGAAACTTGTTAGGTTTGTTTATACCCTGAACGTATCCATTTATTTATAAAATTCAAGAACTTTTATTGTTTTAGGACATACAGGAATGTTTAATTGGGGGTCTTTAGATCTTATATTAGTTCTAATATTATAGATTTCTATGAGGAAGTTTGTATTTATATCAAAATTTCGAGAGTAAAATTATGTTATATAGTGCGGGATACGTAGGTGATTTTAGAAGGGTGTTACGAAAGGCGAATGGGGCGTGAAATCGTCAGATCGGTTGACTACACCGCAATGAGCGGTGCGCGACCGCTCGCGGTTATATCACACGAGATATCGTAACTTTTGCTCGTTACTTTTGTTCACCGTCCTAGTAGAAAGTACGAGCCTCGCTCAATTGTTACTATTTATCATCATCGCTACTTTAAGCTGAAAGACATTTAAATTTAATTTTATCAACTTGTGTATCTTTGAATGTTTCAAATCCTTTTTTGTGAATCCTACACTACAAAATTGAATTGAAAAATCTAATTGTACCTATAATATTTGCTAGTTGATTCAACATCCTTCCGCTTATTTCGCAGATTTAATATTTTTCATTTGACAATTTTGCAAAAGAGCAATTAAAGAACAAACTTGCCATAAACTACGTTTGTAAGGAAACAGGACGCGTTTGGTATATATATACTTTAGATTAATATCTCAGAGTAAGTCGGGTGAAAACTTATGTGTATTATTTTTAATTAATATTCAATCGGATAAACATTTCATCAACAGATAAATAATTGGAATAACTTAGAAGATTTTAAATTCCAAATTTATATAAGTCACTATTCAAAGCAAATTTAATCGTGGACGCTTTAATATTACAAAAATGTTCCATATTAAATTTAATAAATTTTTCCTTAACTTTCAAAAAATATATGCTGCCATAAAAAAAAAGCTATAATGATCATGGCAAGGGATAGTGATGAAAATAAATTCACAGTAACAAATATGTAATATACGAAAATTATTCAAAAAAATATTAAAAGGTTCGCATAGGTTGCAACGTCCAAATAAAGGCCTCTATTTATTCCACTCATAGGATTCATTATTGACAAGCACATAGCATCTTACGCCGATGAGTTAATGAGTCTTTGTGATATACGGGTGTATCTAGACGTGCGTTCTCTCAACCTACTTCTTGAATGCCGTCGCTGCGTAAACAGAATTCGACTCTATTTTAGAGTATATAAAGATTAAAACATAATTCATTCAATAGCGTTCTCAATCCTACAATTAGGAACTGCTTTTGCCGTGCCATCGTATTGTAAGCTTTAAGATTGTGGGAAAAGGCGTAGATTAAGGTGTACCCGTATGTTTGAACACTACATGTTCCATTCAACCATGAACTCCTTTGAGGAGCGTCCCGCGTTGAGACCTCAATTTTTTAAACTCTCTCACTTATTGGTCAATCAGCGTGACATTTGTATGGTAATACTATTAAGTTACAATACATTATCCATTGCAAAAATACCTTCACCCTTGTGGGTAATAAGATATTAAATAATATTTACACAAGGGCTTGAGTTTAATTTAATACGGATGATGAGAGAGCTGGATTACGGGGGAAAAAAAACAAACATTTCATTAAAATAATTTCAATCTACTAATTAGAGTACTTTAGTTTATTGTCATCAATTGATCTTGAATAATCATTATTTTCAATTACTATTATCACTAACATATTACACTGAGACACGCATCCGTCGTCCGGCGGTCTGTAAAAGCAAACAGTGTCAAGGCGGCTTATATTGATTTCAAGCTTGTAATGAGTACAAATGGCTACACAATTGATTTTATTATTATATGTCACACGTTTTATTAAGTGAAGAAAAAATGCTTTCAATCCATTGTGCTAAATAAAAACATACCTACATACATTCTCTAATACTTTTCAAATCTCCCTATTTTCATGTTTCATAATTATGTTTCGTTTCATTTCAGGTATATTTAAAGAGAACTCGAAGCACCACAAAAGTGTAAGTTGGGAAAATTTTCTATAAATAAAATTAACAAGTCGAGTCGGCACTCCGCGCGACTAGTTCAAAGTTAGTGCGTTTATGTTTAACGAAGAGGTTCATGTGTATAAGTGGTTGTGCAAGCGCAGTGTGACGCCGATTGCTCAATCAGATGCATTTTGTTTGGTGTGTGAGAGTCGCATTTCCCAATAGCTAGATGTGGAGAGAAGTGGAGTGCGCGGCTCGGGCGGCGCCACGACGGTTTCCCAATAGAAAGTCCTCCGGTGCAGGAAGCGCAGCGCTGCACCGCACGTGCACTCGCCCGCCCTGCGGTGCCGGGTGGGGCGCCGGCCGATGCACTTTCATGCTGGTGACGTCACACCTTACCTTTCGTCAGCGTCACACCGCAGCCCGTAAGAGCTGTTACGCAATGGACGCACGCCTCTCAACTTTCCAATTTCGACAACGCGCTATTGTGTAGCGCTTTCAAATTTTACTATACCTTCGCCCGCTTGCTGGCGCTTTCTTGCATTTCTCTCTCTTTTTGATCACGACTGAAAAATGTTCAGAACTCGGTGCGCGGGCGAGATGCACTTTCACTGTTGTGTTCCGCCTAGTCTATATAAAGATCATATTATTTATTTTCCTAATAGATTTTACTTCACGGTGGCAATGTGGTGGCAACTTGTATGTGGACTGTCACTTAGCGTGGATGAAATTGATTATTTTAAATAATGCAGTCATGGAAAATCCTTTACAATGACTTTAAATGGATCCTTTGTAGAAACAGTCGTATCTCATCAATAGTAATGTTATTTTAGTAACAGTAATCAACAATGGTGGCGTTTGTCATCCTCTTACACAGATAAAAATTAGAAGGACCGTACATTTTCCAAGAAATAGAGTTGACTGTAACTTTGACAGTTTAATAAACATAAACAGAATATTGAATTTCTAAATAAGCTTAAAAGGTATTGGAGATAATATTCTAAGATTGTTGCTGAGTTGTTTTGTGAGCTTTTCACTGGAAACGCGAAATTCGAGTTGAGACTGAGCTTTGGCAGTACTCTGTCCTAACCTTTACCTGAAATTTATACATACAAAAATAACAAGTAAATCAAAAGCATTAACTAAAAAGTTCCTAAAGGGAGAGCAGACGCCTTACTGCATCCTAAAACACCCCAAGTAATCCCCTGTCTTGCAAATCTGTGACCAATACTATACTATCGATATGCGAATCTATGAAAACACTATTTCGATATGAGAAGTATTTGACATCGTTCATGAACCAAGTCTCTGTGAAATGTTTGTTTCTCAATGGCCTCCTTTCGTTTTAATGTAGGTTGCATTCAATTTCTCTGGATTCTAAAATGAATAGTGTCAGTATGAATAAAGTAATTGGACTGGTTGAAAGATATTAATTGAATTCTGATTTTCAATGGACTTTGTTTATTCATCTCACTGAATTCACTTATATCTTATGGCTGTGCATTGCATGGTTAGTTAGAGTTGTATTGTGACAGTTATATCTTTAGTAAAACACTGTCACGCCTATATTCCCCAAGCGGGGGTGGCAGAGGTGTAATGAGTACACCTACGTTTCGCCGACGATGTTAGGTCCCATGTAATAGGGAGCGAGCCTATCGCCATATACCGGGCACACTTGCCGACTCCGGACTCATACTGGGAAGATTTTCGTTAGAAAAACCACGTTTGTCCTACCTAGGATTCGAACCCAGGACCTCGTAATCACAAAGCGATGCGCTTTGCCACTAGACCAACGAGGCAGTCATATCTTTAGTATTTATCTGATAATTTAACACATAGTCTGTTGAAATTCAGTCTGGAAACTATTTCTTGTTTTTTTAAAAAGCTAAGTGACGTACACGATAGTTGTTGTCCCACCCACACTACATAGTCGTGCAAATAGTGAAATCGGAATCCCTTACTTAATAATCTATTAGTAATTCAGCTTTGTGATCCAAGTGAAAGCACTGAAAAATTGAAATTGTGAAAGATTACAGTTTCCTTTAGGCATTCGTATAAAGTCTTGATTTTTTTTTAAGAAATCGCTCGTTATTTTTTCTTTGTCCTGGGTGCGTTTACAAGTATGGTTTTCCATGAAAATTACAAATTTCATGGGATTCAAAGATTTGTTCAGAATGTGGATCGAATCAGTCATTTAGTGAACCAGTGATACTTGCGGCGTTCGCTCAAATTACTAGACCGTCATGAAAAACGTCCAATCGTTACCCTTTTTTTTGGAATAAGCGCCATAGAAACGAAAGGTCAACTCGCATTGTAAATGAGAAAGTTAATCGTGGAAAGTGCGAGCGAGCGGATCTGTGGCACCTGGTGCAGTTTCTAAAAAAAATATAATGTGCCTGCAGCCTTTCGCCCCACAGCCAGTGGCCCCTGTATGTTGCTCGGCCGCCTAATGCTCACAGAGTTTGATTCCCTGCTGGGTTCGGTTCCACTAACTCCGTTATTTGTTTTCCTTCACTCGTTCCGTTTTGCCGTTGTGTGGTTAGTACCGCATGTGTGTTTTATGTCGCAAATGAATTACCGACCTTGAAGACAAACCCAACGAGAACGCACAAAGAAATACTAGAAATAAATCGGATTTCGTCAAAATCTGATTACGTTAATAAGCTAAGGTAGCTTGACATCTTTACAATATATATTTTAACTTTGCGACACTTATATTTGATTATTAATATACAAGGTGTAACATAATAAATGCAAGATCTCAGACACCCCAATTAGAGAATTGCTTCATAAAATCAAAACAAAACCAAATTTCCAAATTTAAAGGTTTTTACCTTTTTTTAAGCACTTTTATACCCCAATTAACAATGAAACTTGTACGTGTATGTGTGCGTTTTGATAAATACGTTTTAGGAATGCACTTGACATCTCCTTATTACTATGAATCAAGAATAAATTTAGTTTTATAAATTTAAAATAAATTTAGTGATTGTTGGAATCAATTCAGTTACCGATTTAGAACAAACTACTTTCAGGTCTTGCGTTTATTATGTTACACCTTGTATACATAGGTATATAATATATACATAGTATACTATATACTTAGGCATCGGCAGTTCCCTCTGTTCTTCCATTATACGGATCATTCCATTATTCGACGGACGATTTAGCGCAGTGGTTAAGAGCTTGAGCTGATCCGCCCACTGTGTCGAATAGTCGCGGGTTCGATTCCCGCACGGGACAAATCTTTGTGTGATCCACAATTATTTGTTCCGGTCTGGGTATTTGTTTGTGAATTTTCATGTTTGTAAACGCACCCACGACACAGGAATAAATCCTAGTGTGGGGGCTACGTTTTTAAAAAAAAAGAGAAAAAAAAAAGAAAAGGGATCAGCATAATTCGAACATTCTAATAAAATACCTAGACGAAAACAAATATTTGTGGGTCACACAAAGATTTGTCCCGGGCGGGAATCGAACCCGCGTGGCCGTTAAGCCGGCTTAAGCTCTTAACCACTGCGCCAAATCGTCCGTACAATAATAAGTTTTGAAGGCCTGTAATAAGTTTTGTTAAATCTATATACCTAAGAAGTTTTTAAAATCCAAGTATGTACTACTCTGGACTTAAATTTCAAAAACTTATATTTATGCATGTTTCATACCTTTTAATTAATTACATTGTGTTATAATATTTCTTATTTCAATGTCGTTATTCCACTCTGCCTACTTATTTCAATAATTTTAGTAGAAGTACATAATACCGAATCGATTCAAGTTAAACAAAGGAGCAAAGAATCTGAGCAGGTAAGGTGGGTTGTGGAATCCGAGGCCGGGGGCTTTTTCCCCTCGGGAGGTTAACTCTGAAGGCCCGCGCCAAGGTCGACGGGTGTTTGAGACGCCTTTGAGGGCAAGATGACTCGATGACTTTGACGAACCCTTGCGGTCATATTATTTATAATATTCTGTCGGGGCAGCCAATGCACGCGTTATGACTGCAACTAACCTCTTGGCCTGACCAACCGACTTCCCCGATGACGCAGTCTTTGTTAATACAAATTATTATGTTTGCTAACAATATCAGCTTGTTTGTTTGGCGATGTGGCAATGAAATAGTAAAATAAAATGAATAATATTTCCAACTGCGTGAGAAGTGTCTGATATGTTGCACGACCATGTAACCATTTAGGATCCCTAGCGAAAAGTGCATACAATATAATCTTTAAATCGAATTCCAGGTAGAGATGAACCTAAACATTATTTAACAAATCCTTCCTCTTAAAACGTATCCTTTGATTTGGGTATCCTATTCACCTTAAAATTTTAATGAAAGTATAGAAGAGACAACCACATGGACTTCTTTAATTTTAAGTTGTTTGGTCATGGATTGGACAATTGAGATTTTGGCGTTTTATATTTACTCATTACAATTACTCAAGTCTTAGTCGGTACTCAACTGATGTAAACACTGATATAGCACTTTGTTGCTAAAGATTTTTAAATCGATATCAATTTTCATTCGAATGTACTGCATGTCTGTCTGAGCTGCGTCGGGTAGGGTGGCTCAAGGCTCTACACGGGGGCAACAACTTCTCCCTTCGTGCACTGAACTAAGCTGCAACTGTAACTGAATATTTTAGGCTTTAAGTATACATTACCGAGGAGCTGTAGAAATATAAATGAACTATTGATTTTATATCATTTTCCCCTCGTGACTATCATCGTAACAAACCTTCGTCCTAAATAAATCTTATCTCCATATTTGTTATCCATTCGCGAGGTCTTTGTCTTGCAGTGGACATCTCTTTGATGATACGATGAAGTCTTTGTATTAAAAAAAATGCGAGTATGTAAAAAATTCTCATTAATTCAAAAAAAATTTGCTCTCATGTTGAATAGCTCTTTTAGGCAGTTGCTCAGAAAATTCTATGAACTGCTACGTAAACATGGATAGTATAGATAGTTAGACAGATATCTAAGATGTTTCATATGTAAGTTTCTATATTGTTTGACTCTTTATAACCCTCGTTGTGATAAATTAGAACCTTATCTATATATTAATACGTGAAGCAAAAACTTTGTACACATTTTTACGAAAATTGCGCGGACGGAGGAGTATGAAATTTCCCACACTTATAGTTTATATAGAGAAGGAGTGCAGAATGCTAATATTTTTTTTTTAAATTATGCATAAAACACATTGAATCAATGAAAAAAACATTACACACACTACCATGTATTTGACACAATACACGTCAAATTGATGTTTATCTTTAATATTATTTGTCTATAGTCTTACTGAATGTCAAACATAACCAGCAAACGATGAACGTGTAGGTCGAATATCGACCTTTAGGCGACCACTAGTATAACTTAAAACTCGTAAAAAGCACAGTATAAAAAGGTATCTCTATTGCATCAAATTAGGCACTACTTTTCTAGTATGAACGGTGTGTCTTGAATTAGTCAAAATCGTTTTTAACATATGAACGGAGTGGAGCTTTCACCAGTACAATGGAGCCGGAGCGGAGAAAGGGTCCATGGTGCGCAGCTGTCCCGCGGGCGCCGGGTGTCGGGCGCTCCGCCCTCGCTGACCCCGCGCGTCCGCTCTGCTCTTGGCGAGCGGCGAGAGAAGCGCTCACATTCACATTACGAGTCGGCTCTCCGAACGGCACTTCACACTCGGGTGTTGTAGTCGCGCCAGTCGGCCGTCAATCGTCGAGCGTACCGAACGCCCGTCACGTCTCCGCGCGCAACCCAGCAGCCATGTGGTGAAGTGAAACTGTCAAACGTGATACACTTTCGCATACCGGTGTTGTTCGGTTTCAGTGGACTATTGCACTTTTTATCGCTTGACTTGTGGTTATTTGTGTTATCGAAGTGGTGCAACTATTTTGGAAAATTGGATTATACGAACGTATAATGGCCTTAGCCAGGTGAGCTATTTTGGTTGTTGGAGTCAACGCGGAACTAGTTTATTTTATCATGTTCATCGAAGGACTTTCCGACGGTTGGGTTGTTATTTGATTTAGAACACTTGAGACAGGTACGATGTTCAATTTCAGTGTGGTCTGGTAGATGTATTTCATTGCTCTTAATATCCATGTTATTATATTCCTCTATTATTAGTCTTCCTGTATCTATCACAATGGTGTGTTGATTTCGTTCAGTAATATCTCTACAATGGGCGAAAGTTGCTTTGCCCCGCACGCGCATTTAACTTTCCTTGTTGTGTAAGCTGAACGTCAAACGACAGGTAGAGGGAGCAACTTAGAAATCGAGTCACTTTTACTGCAACCATTATCATTAGCTATAATGAACATTTTCTAAATGGTTTACTAATTATTATTTTTAAACTTGCTGCATATCATTTCCCAGCGACAATAAGCGCGCTTAGCTGATGTTGTTCCGATGTTTTCCCTTATTCCTTCGCACCCTTGTTCGTTACGGTAACCCCAAGCATTTCAACCCCACTGTTGCTTGCTTTGTGACGGCGTTTTATTTTATCTAAATTTAACTTATAAAGAAACGTTTCTGTTCTAATATTCTGAGTAATATCCGCATTTAAGCTATTCACCTACGTAGATGTTTGCTGTTTTAAAAATATATTATTAACAACTACAATAAAGGCTGCCTTATTTGTTTTCATTTAGTTAATGGCGAAGCATTAAGTTATTCAAATAATGTTTACTTTCGCAAGTGGTTGTTGAAGCAGAAGACTTAATATTATAATTTAAATGTTTATAATTTTTGTCATCAGAAATTATTGTATCACACAAAAGCGAGATTTGTTTAAAAAATAACAAGTTTGTCTGTATAATGGAGACAGTATGTACCATACGTGGGGTTGGGTTTGTTTCTTTCCTTTAGCAGGTAGCCAACGAGCCGAGGCCGGAAAGTGCTCACCTTCCGCTGTTCCAATAGTCTTTTTTTCATATTCGTCTTTTTTGTGGAGCCAAATTTAACATTCTGGCTTTTCTTGGGATCACAAATGAAATCAATCACAATAGGTTGCCTACTAATACTTACATAAATACTTGCAGAAAGAGTATAAACAGCATTTATTTATTTAAAATTACGATGTTCTGACTTTAGTATACACTTAATCTCAAATTTTAACGGACAATTAGAAGATGTATACGGAAATAGATACGTGTATTTTGCAACGAATTAAAACCTACAACAGTATATTCCTATACTTTATTCCAAAACGATATCTACCTAGAGATCCCGTAATCCTACACTTTCGTTAGAAACCAGCTCAGATATTCGTCATAGGAAATTCCGGGAGTAAATGCCAAGAAACAATAATGACGTGAATCTGGATACGCATTGCTACGATAATATAATTTTTATTCCTATTGTTAGTCTACCCTAAAGAACGCTACTGACGTCTATACAATGTTGTACATCAGTGTAAGCAGAAAATAAAGATTTGTGGAGATGCCTCCTCCTTAGGGGTCGACGACCTTCCTTCGCGCAAAATGCACGAAGGCCATGCAAGTGTGGGTTGTGCTCTCATCCCGACCCTCTTTGCTCTTATTTGTAACGAACGCGGCGATTTTCTCCCACCCTGGATATATTTATAACCAACAATGCACTCGAATATGGAATAAGTTTTGTTAGTTGAAACGATGATTCATCTTCTATCACTTTTACCACACATAGGTAGTCAGTCATAGTCACGTATCAACCCTTAATATCTGCGGGAAAACTAACCAGTACGTGATGGAGGTAAATGTTAAATTAAGTAAAATACCTTTTGTTATTTAGTTTTCTCCTAGTGGTTTAGGCAAAAGTCTACATAGTAAACGCACAAGGAGCAATGGTAGAGTGCACACTTTACCTTATCTACAAAATAACCTAACCATAAAATGACGTAACTTATTGCTGACGTAACCTTTTACAATGTGATTGCAAAAAAGCAATATAGATAAAGGATGATTTGGACGTAGTAGTACTAAGTAAATTCAAACCACAAAACACCAAAAACAATAACTTCTAGGTATTTTATACAAGAATGAGTGTTTTCACTGTTAGAGCATTGTGCATTAGATCTTTGAATTCAACAACAGCTGTTATAGTTTGAATTTGAATAATTAAATTCATTGAAAATTTGCTACATATACTCGTACATAGCAAAATTTAGGTGGAAGAATCTTTATTCAAAATACAACTTCCAAATGAAACGTTCTAACATGAGCGTATGCATTATCTAAATCATATTAAATAGATGCTATTGTTTCACATTTTGTTCTAAGACATACCTTTACAATCTAGTATGATTGTTTGAATAAGTTGGGCGAGGTTATTTCGCAAGAATGTATCAATTTAGTCGAGGGCCGGTGAGCGTTCAAAGCGAAAGATTGTGGCCTGGCCCGCTTGCGGTGCTCCTGTTTCGTTGACAACGGAATGCGATAACTAAGTGGGTTTTGGCGGCACAGACGTCGTATTTTGGTTACGATAATACCCGGTTAAATAGAACTGTCCGTTAGGCGAATTGAAATGGTGTTACGGTTAAATTGTGAAATGTAAATGTGAAAAAATGTACTCATTGTGTAGATATAGATAAGTTCTGGCTTTAATACAAGCAGTTATGGCGCGCTGATAATAATTATGCTCCTTATATCATATAATGTAGGTACGTACCCAATTGTAATTGTGCTGTATTATTATCCACATAAGCCAAATATTAGTGTTGTTAAATTTACATTTATCTTGGGAAACAGGTAATAAAGATACTGCATGCATTTTAAATTTAAACAAATTGAAGAGTCCTATTATCAATAAATAAATCAGCCTTTACTAGGAAAAGACTTATACTATAAAAAAGATAATTACTACGTAAGTTAATAGTTTCCAATTTAACAAATTCTTATATAATCTTCTAAATGAATCTCTACGAACTCCTCATGTAAGCTGTTCTATTTCTTTAAATTACTTATTAATACCTATTAAACGATAAACCACCACGACTGACTGAAACACAGCACAGTACGTATGTAATAAATCTATTGTTTCTTGACTTTTACAAGTCTTGCATAACCTATTATTTCTATATTACCGTTTCAGATGAAACTTACCTAACCTCACCTATTTTTATACCTCCTATTATGTCTCTCACAAAAACATCTAACTAAATTATCTCAATGTTATTTAAGAAATTTAATTTTTATAGTGGAAACCATTAATTTCATAATACCAAATATATGAATAAACATAGTAATTTTGTGTAATTTAGTTAGTATTAGACTTTGAGGCAACCGAACGGAAAAATATTTAATTTTTGTTTTTTTTTTACTAAAGTAGTGCATACGGTACATAGAGTCTCCTTAACCGGCGAACGTGTATGAGACGAACTATGAGAGTGGAGGAAGCCAAAGAGGCATGTAAGGAAAGAACCTATTGGAACTCTGTACTCTCTGCCTACCTCGCAAGGGATCTGGCGTGATGATATAGATAGATAGTACATACCATTGTACAGAGCGTACAATGGTATGTACTATCTATCTATATCATCACGCCAACATAATTTCAGAGCGCTTATATAATTAAACAACTCTAAACTGTAAAATAAAATGAGCTAGTGACGCCACGCCTAGTTATATAATAATATTGATTTAGATAGCAAATTTATTGATACAGACATTACAAATGTATATTATTACCTCTTCCTTATTATCGTAGCTGTATGTTATACAAGGCCAAGGCTATGAAACGTGTAATACTGAATCTTGTTTGAGAAACTAAATTCCTTACTTTTTCGTTAGTTTATACCAACGCCGTATTATTTTTACCAAAACACACCTTATACTTTCAAAATTTTTTATAGGTATCAAGGTCAATGTCGCGTATAAACTTTAAATTCTGTTTTTCAATAATATTATCCAGGTGTATCATCTTTTTAGTTTTCCTTTGTTTGCCTAGTTAGTCTTTGTTCGTTGATTCAATTTTTATTTTAACATAAATAGGTACAAACCTGACACATACTAACTCCGTGAATGTTGCAGTAATCCTATTGGTTTGAATATGAATTCTAAATCATTGTCATCATCATCATCATCCAAAAGAGGTTTTACTGCAGGACAAAAGTCGCCCCAAAGATCGCCACTCCAAATAATAACACTAAATGCTGGCACCCAAAACCTGTTGTTACACTGACGTATTTCTCTTTCGCTTTAGAGAACGGTCGCAATTTGTTTTGTAGCCATCTCTTTAGTGAAACCTCATAATTTGAATATCGCGTCTTTGTCAATGGAAAGTACGTCTCCGCGTCTTTCTTCGGTACCGTGCGTGGCATCTTCTCTTTGTGCGATGATCTCGATTAGTTTCACCAACGCTAAACCGTTTACTACCTGTTCATTGGTTTCTTTTACTACCTGTTCATTGGATTTACTTATCATTGATTCGCAAATTCATATAACTATGTTTTTATATACATACACGTTGGTTTATGGACGGAAATAAATAAGGTGTCAAACTTTGTTTTTGCCAATTTTAGGCATGAGTATTATTAGCAACGTTTGTGTCCTTATAGCGACCGGAAATATCTTTATCCTGACTACGAAAGTAATGTAGTTAAGAATTGCTTAGGTATCTAACTAGGTTATCTGCAATATTGATGTTGCTTATAACAGTATAAAAAGTACATATGCTTACATTTATGTTATAACATGCTCCGATCATCAATGAGACGGAGGTGAGCGTTGTCGCAATGTTGCTACAACACTCACTGTTGTCATTACAGTGCTGAAAGTGGCCAATGAAACTGTGACCAGACCCGGTCACGTCACGTATGTACGTTCTCTTAATTCGCGTGCACACTTAACGTTCTAGCTATTAATTCAAGAGGTTTATTTGTTTAATGAATATGTGCAGTATTAATAATAATAACGATTTCTATAAAAATAAATTTAGTTAGATCAACCGATCAATCCGATAATCTCTAATGTTCATTGCTATTCACTATGTCATTCGTAGTCAATTTGGAGCACAGTAGCAAAGCGTTAATTTGCCGAGAGAGCAATTCGGAACGGGGACATCGCGCGTACTCCAATACTTTGTCGGAGAATCAAGCGCGTTGACCCATTTTGTGCGTTACGCGGCATGGTGCGTGCAGGAATCGATGATAAAGCAGCCAAATCCCGAGGCCTTCGCAGCGCTCCACTGATGAGTTCGGATCTGTGTCAGGGTCCTCCCCGCGCGGCGCGGTCCCTACGCCTTTTCGCCTCTCTGCCCCCAATAGCAGGGGGCTGCCTCAGTTGACCTGTAAAACTTAAGTGTTTGTGTTTCACCTTCCTAGTCGAGTTTGTGATTGAGAACCACCCATTGTCGCCTGATTTATTTAACTGAATACATTTTAGTTGTTGCAACCAAAGTACAAATCGTTTAACGGTCCAACATAGTTACGTCCAAAAACAAATATTATACAATGCATTATTACCTACCGTATGTTATTAATACGTTAGTATTATTTAACTATTAATTATTTTCAGTAGCTTAAGGCACCTCACATAGAGGTCACTAATTTTGGGGCGATGCATACATACTTGACCAAGTTTTTATTATTCATAAATCTTCCATAACACTTGGTTTCGACTATTAGATCCACAGATACTAGCTACGATATTGGAAAAGACAATTTTATTTGCTTAATATTACTGCGCTTTATTTTGCAACTAGATATCGAATATTAGTGGTGTCTATTACATGACAACCAACTGATGACGAGATGTAACAACAAATAAAAGATGTTAATAAAACCAACGCGAGGATATTTTTTTACTTAAGGTAAGATAACAAAAAATAACCGATTCGCAATACTAAGGACTATTTCCTACGTTGGAATGAAATTTATATGGATACTTAATAGAAATGAGCTTCAGGTTTGTTGTGGAGTGTTGATCGGCCTTTGCAGCGGCGTCACCTTCGCACCAGCCGACAGCGGCAGCGCGCGTTGGCATTGTCGCCTCGACGTTAATAGGAAGCAACGCGACCGCAGATCGCTATTGGGCTTAAGGCCATTTTCAATGCACCATCTTTTACCTTGTGCCCCTTGCTAAGCTGTCTGACCCGAAACCAACATCGGACGCTCTAGTGCGCGAAGAGCATTGTATAAGTCTTGTTTTATTAAATTTTTTAGTATATTGCGGTTCTGATGATTGTCTAGATTAATATTGTTTTTTATGTCCAATGCTTTCTTTGAGTATTCGCCTCTGACACGTTCAGACTAATTATACTGGCCAAAATTCCATGTCCTACAAAAACAGTCGTATAATACACACGTAGCGTAGGCCTTGCTCAATTTTTTCAAATGCCGCTCTTCCACCATGTAGGTCAAATGCATTACGATGTCAAATTTGACCCGGTTTTTTCTGCTGAGAAGAAGGCTTTTGTATGTTGCGAGCTGGTAGTATTATGATATAATATTTTTAAATATCTAAGATATTTTGATTCTTTAACTGGCAATTTCGAATAAAAGCAATGGTAGTAAGATTTATTATTAATGGTTCTTACATTGATTATTGTTTTCACCTGAGTTAATCTAGCATATGTTTGAAGAATTGTTAAGATGTAGAAAAGTAGAACAGGGGCATCTAATTCAAGGTTACGGACGGAACTGAACAAATTTATTTTAGACGTTCAAATTTAGCGTTAACTTTAAGCTACCTTGGAATACATAATTATCCCATATGGCATACGTGTAATAAATAATGACCAAAATCAACAAATTTTTATTACAGTTAAATACGTCGGTATGTGATCATAGAGCGTCTTTTATAGTTATTTATTTAATGTATATTAAGTTACGTAGTACTTTATATTTTATTGTCACTTGGAACATGTTAACACCTGGTTTTATTAAAAACAAGTTTCCTCGTAATCACCTATGTATACAAAACTAATTATCCAGTGTACATCCTGATAAACCGAAGCCTAAAATCATAACCTATGTTTTATAGATTTTTTTGTTCAAGTCTATTGGCGGACGATTTCTATCGTTTTGTCTAGTATTTCTTAATAAACACACGGTTCGCATACGAAGACTGAAAGTGTACGTCCGCCTGG
Source organism: Phalera bucephala (assembly GCA_905147815.2). NCBI lineage: Eukaryota > Metazoa > Arthropoda > Insecta > Lepidoptera > Notodontidae > Phalera > Phalera bucephala. The sequence continues at coordinate 17,597,599 of LR990612.1, forward strand.
TTGTGTACGCGGCCTCAACCGAGTTTTGTCGATGCTTTCTCGAGCGGCGAACCGGGTCGCGTTCTCGATGCCGGTGCTGAGCTGGCTGGTACCAACTGCTAGCTTCTCGACGAGCTTGACATACGCACACTATTACTCGCGAACTCGCTGCCTTTATACACCTACACCCATCTGAGACGTATCGTGTCAGGGCTAGTAAATAATCTTAATAACCGTGTCGAGCGAGAGCGCAATGAGAATGACTACTTACTGTAGATAGCTTATTCTCACGAAGAAGTTAACAAATGACGAAAAGGAGGGCACAGCAGGGTTACATTTGCATATTTTAAGGTTAAAGGTAAAAATAGACTATTTACCTGTAGGTGTAGATCGAATAACTTATATATTTATCGTAGGTGTATATTGGTGCCTCTTTTGTATTTAAATAAGTAAGTTGTATAAGTTACGTGTAATAAATTATTAGATTATTCAAAACAATTTACAGTGACCCCGCTGGTGTAATAACAACTATTTGCCAAACAAAGCGCAAGGTTTTATAGTTTAAGTGTTCCGGGTCGGAGTATGGGTAGATGTGCCGACCTTGGCTTCTATAGCTCAAACTCCTACTGAAATATTATAGCAGGCGTTCATTTAATTTTGTTGATAGACGAGTTATATGTCCATCAAACTGTCAAGGTCCAGGCCGTATATCAACCAAAGAGTTGGTCAGTTTTTGTTTCAACGTTATTTCACCTAGCAGCGCATTCCTAACACTGTGTACCTATTTTAATATTAACATGACATCAAATAAATGTTATATCCATTAAAATAGGTGTCTAAGTGACCGTCAAAATTGTTCGACAGAATTAAAGGCAATCGACAGTGACGACCCTCGTAAATGTAGGAAGTGGGGTCACAATTTATATTAGGCTGAAGTCAAGGTCTTGCCAATCATTTTGGCCATCTAGTAATTCAAAGGACAATAAAAGTTGAGGCCGAGCTAGTTCGGAGTGGTTTAGTGTCTTTTACTAATACTGAGAGGACTTTACCTCAAGTAACTAGTGCATAACACAACGAAGCCATTGCAATACATATAAATAAACAATTGTACTGGTTTGATACCTATTTGTAATTGCATATTCATGGTAAAACAATGTAGAACATGCTGCAGTAGGGCCGAGGTGGCACAGTTTCTTGTTTGAGTTATAAATCATTCTGTCCTAGTTAGATTATCGTCTGCATGCGGCGTTACACAGCCATCAATGTCTTTGCTTTCCAATAGCTATGTTGCCAAATGCTTATGGTGTCCGGAGGGGCGGGGCGTGTTGCGCGGGCGAGTCGGTTTCGGTCTCCACGTTCGCCCACCTTCACGTGCGTATGTATTGCGTTATTACATAATCGCCTCGCGTAAACTCTTGCTCACATCACTTTACTCTTTGTATTTAAAACATGTTAAGTGCAGTCGTAATAATTTCAAAATAATCCCTCAAGAACGGATACATACACGTTTTGTTTGCATTTGCATCTGGACGGTTTGATCTCAAGCGTACGATTTCAGTTGATATTAATTGATTTAGATCTATTCAACAGAATTTTGTTCTTAATAGGATTGACATTGTAATTATCCGGTGATATTACAGCGAGGCGTGGGCGGGTTTATAATGTAACGGTAGTAGTTAACCGCTCCAGCTGCCGGTGCGTTCAGTTTGTGAATTGGCCGTCCGTCCTCGTCCTCGCTCGTAGCTTCCGCGTCGCAGCTTATCCTCGGCCGCAGTGCCCATGATAATCTTTTGTATTGCGAGCCTTGATCCTAGCCCGCCACTGCCAACGTCTATTTAATACTATAACAATATTGTAATTTCCTTTCTAGGTATAATCAGCAAACCGCGCGCTCCTCTTCGTTGAAGTACGTACCTAGTATTTTTAATTTATTTATTAACCAGTTCAGTGAAAGTAAAAATTAACAATGCCTTTGTGTTGGTAATCTTACTTGCAAAAATAAAATCTGCACGTAAAAATAATTACAAGTGTATGCAAAATAGTTGTATTAGTAAGTACTTCAGTAAGAGCAGTTGCTATATCATTCTGTTGCCATGTGAATATGTTTGCTAATAACGTGTTGATTTTATCGAACCACGTGCAAGCAGGTAGGCGTGAGTCCGTCTACGTCACAACACCGGCCTATGAAGGTCGTGACGTAACGACGTAGTCTCACCATTATTCAGTTTGCCGATCCATCGCTCGATTCCTCACGAGGCCAGCCGTTCTATTACTCGGCAGCAGAGGTTATGCGCGCTTTTATAATTCTGTATCGTTTCCTTAACTTCAAGATCGCCGACGAACGTCACCGAGCCCCGGCTTTAAGAGTCTAACAATAATCTGATTTACAACCAGGAAGCGTAAAGGCGCTGCGTGGTTACAAACATGAATACGCAGCCTTAACATTTTGTCGGTTAGACCTTACAGTTTCATTGCGTTTCGATGTAAATCATACTGAGTTTGGGTTTAATATTATTTAAATTCAAACATGACTTTATCTTGAAGCATTCCGCAGCAGATAAGTTTCGTAATGTATGTGAGTAAGAAGCTCTTGTTAATACAATACTGGATTCATGCCAAGTCTTCACTGACGCTGCCGTCTAGAAAAGATCCGGATTGTAAAATAAACATTAAAAATGTATAAAGTCAAAATAGTGTACGTTTCAAGTTTACTATTGCTACCTAACTGCTATCACTATTTCGTTTTGTTAGATACTTACCTAATTCTAGAAGAGTAAAAAATCTTCTTTGTACCAGTATTGCACAGTCAAATATTGATTGAACATTACCAAAACCACGGTTGTCGTTTCTGTGCGTATCTAGAATTATTAGAAAACCCTTGTTTTTTAACCGTAGGAACTATTTACGTAATAGTGTTTGACTTTCAATGATTATTTTATCTTTCAATGTCACAGCGATAACATTTTATTGCTAAAATATTATATTGTGTGGTTATACCTAAACGTACATTTGTAGCTATTAGCTTAGTATTCTAAGTATTTCACTGTGTAACCATTATCTTACATATATCTTCTCTTCCTTATGATAAACGGGTAGGTAATTAGTGTGTTGCATTACAAATGGATACTTTACTAAACTACGTAATATGCATTGGATCTGCATTTAATGAAGTTATTTTTCTGCTTGCTTTCAAATTCGTAGAATAATTAATTATATATAGGTACACATTTATACCGCTTAACGAAATCATCAATATCATTTCGTGTGCCGCATAGTTTGGGATGGACCGTCTTTTTCTATTATACTTATTATTTTAGTTCAAAAAGCTATCAATTTATGTTAAGAAATAAAATTAATCAGTTATTTATAAATGAAACCAAATAAGTAAAATCAAATATTTTCGCTTCTTTTTGCGACCGGCTGCCTACCAGAGGGTAACTCTTCTCGGGGTTAAATATTTAGCCAACTAAATAGGGCTGTGGATACCAAAATTACCATCATTTTGAAGTACGCTGATCTGCTTCCGGCAACACCCAGCCCAAGTGAGCCCTCCTCCAATGTTACACCAGGGTCGCTATATAGAATTCCGTCGCCTCTTACGACCCGCTGTTAGTCTAACTTCTGGTGGCGAAATAATATTCTTGCTTCGTCCTCACATAGGTAACTAGACTGTAATAGAGGAGCCCAAAGTGCTGATAGTAACCCTACTCACTGAAGTTGTTTAGATATTTTCCTTGCGATACGTGGAATATAATAGTTTAATGAAGGCACAGTGGAGGACTAAGTGGAATCCGCACACCCACACAAGAATGGCCGTCATGTGGCAGCGTCACGTATTGTGTAGCGCCGCGCCGCGGTCACCTTGCGCGTCCTCAGACATCTCGGACAAATAAAGGTGGTGCCATTTAGTTCCGCGTTCGCGTGCACGTTCCAACTACGGAATATCGTATTTACGTAATACTGCTGTACTATTACCATCGTTAACCATACTTAACAGCTTACTTGTATAACCATTTTTTTCAATTATTTTATGAGCATGATCGTACGAGCATACCGGTGTGATTATAGCTCTTTTTATCGTAACAAAAATATGCGAATGTTATTGTCCCCGAGTTAACTGCGTCAACTTTAATCGAATCTGTTAACAGAATTACAATATTGCATTATAAGCACAGTGCAACAAGCAAGCAACAAAGGACATTGATAAATTATAAGCATGACCGCGGTAGTTCTACGCTAGCACTTTGTATTATGAGTCGTATGCTATTATCGATAGGGACCACTTTTAAATTGAAGGTTCTTGCTCTCAATGTTTCCAGGCCCTCTCCAGTACCTCCGGCTACCTCGCTATCGATGTCGTCTCATCGGTATAAGTTGTCCGTCTCTTTCATGTCCACCCACCCTTTCTGTAGTCATCGATAGAGACAGCACTATGAAGCAGTATTTTATGAGCTTATACTGAGCTGAGCAGTATGCACTTTCATAACTCATTTGTGTTCACTTCCGTTTAGAGAGGCTTCAGTTGATTTTCCGCTACTGGATTTGTAGCGAGTTATATAAGTTTTCACGTGCCATTTACTGTTTAATAAAGGTTTTGAATACCTATTAGCTACTCATTCTGAGAGAATAAGTCATGACATTTAGTAGGTACCTAATTACCATTTTTATATTTACAACGGACTTTAAGAGGAAGACTGCTGCCGTAACGTTAAACACATCATGTGTTCTGTTCACACACACATCCACCATATCGGTTCGTGACTTACCTATTTACACATATCATAAGGCAGCTATTTTTGCACATCTACATTCAATTAAATATCCTCCTGTTTTGATTCGCAAATCGTTTTCTAATGTTTTGGCAACAACAAGTAAAGCATATGAATGTATGACGTCGTCGCTACGACATTTGGATGACGAAAACTCAGTTAATACCTCCATTGAAAAAGTAAAAAAGAAAAATAGCAATTGTACCAGAACCGGCCACTTACCGAAGTGGGTGCCTTGTAGCTACAGTTTTCATGCATCTTTATTTTCATATAATAATTTTTACAAATACCTTTTTGAAAATAAGCCTTTATAGCGAAAACACAACGAAGACATCTTGCTTAGTTGAGGAGTTCCTATGGCTTCCTACCGGATTTATCATCGGACCCTAAACATTATCTGGTTGTATAGTGCTTTTCAACACCAATCATAACAAGCCCAAACATGAGGAGGTTACGTTGTATAGTTCACATGTTCCTATATCTAAATTCCGACTCCATCATCAGACCATATGCATGATACGATATTATTGCATTGTCACCGACTTTACATACGTATTCCAAATTTCAGTTCAATCGGATACCCGCAACTGCTTGAAAATGGATCACAAGATTTGAACCGGAAAGACAGACAGACATACGAACATTGCAAGTTAAATAAAAGCTTGTAAACTTAGAAACAAATTAATAATGTTGGTGCCTGCGACTATAAGTATGTACGTAAATGCAATAGAATTGTATTTCGCAATGGTTCTTTTATAAATTTATATTGCAAAGGAAATAAGGCATCGTTCGATACATGAATAATTAAAGCAAATAACATAAATAAAACGTGTTATTGTTTGCTTCGCTGACATCAATTAGAATAATACTTATTAGTATAATGACTTTACAATAAAGAATTGTAGATTAACTAGTTATTAACTAGTCTTGTAATCTTGAGTCATTAACTACAGATTATTTATGAATACAAGCTATGAATGGAAGGAGTTAAGATATCGACTATGTAAAACAGGAGTTCGTTGAAGAGCTCCATCAATATCAGAGAAAATAAAAAGTGTGTCATAGATTTGTCACAGAGTACCTAATTAGCAATGTTCACAATGAACGCAGTGCTACCGCAAAGATTTTAACTCCAACTACAGTATCGAATTAGATCGGGTGGTGTCACAGATTTCTGTATACATATATGTTTGTGCGTAAGTGCACACTAAGACCTAAAAATGTGGTATGATAGGAAGACATTTTATTACCGAAGTGGTTCTCATGGCACAGGAATAATTTACCGTTTTCCGAACGAGACGATGCCCTTTATACATTTAACTAGCAGAGTTGATTGTTATACACTCATGGTGGCGAAAATGGCTTATTAGTAAATTGCTATAGAAATTATTTTGCATGGAAGTCAGAATAAAATATTTTGTAGTTTCCCCCCAGCAACAAAAAGCGCCAGTAGCGGCAGTTCTTACGAGGATCTGGTGGAGGTGGGATGTTTGTTAGAGGATGTTTGAAGAAAAGCAAAGAAAAATTATCATGTAGGCGGCTGATCGTAAAAAAATGCCAACTCCCAATGTCTTGCAATGGGGGTAACTCACTACAGCAGATACCGATGAGTGTGAAGGGATACACTTAATAAAATATCTACTTGTGTGGGTTTATTAGTATGGAACCATGAGATCTTTGCGATTTTATTTATTTTAGAATATTTGCAAAGCATGGTAACCTCGACATCAGTATTTGTTGCGTCATCACCGGACATGATACAATAGACGTACTATTATTAAAATGTCTACACCACAGGACAGAACATCGTTTACTCGCATTGTGTATAAGATGTGGTGACCTCGTATACACTTAAACGGTCTTCGGTAGAATGGTGTAAGGTGATATAGTAAGAAAAAAATTGCAAAAGTAACTATCTATTCGGTCGACCCTTCCTACTTATTTTTTAAACATTAATAAAGGTTTTATTGATATTTTGAGGTCATTACTTTCAAGTCTTAATTGCTACTAACTCTTGTCTAAATTCTTGTATGACTTGTTTACATCTCTACATACATGTATTAAACTAAATGCGTGTATTTTTAAGAACCTATGAGTAACACAAATATTTAGTTTCACTTTAAATCAGTCGACTGATTCATACTGCAAATACTGTTTCATTTTAACCGTAACAATGTATGTAATACAAAACCAATGATGAAAAAGTGCAATAACAAGGGCGTTATCCTAGTACTATTCGTTCACGGTAAACAAATCGTCCTTCAGATCCCAGTCGAAGACCCTATAATGTCGGGTCGTCCTCAGGGCGTCTGAGTCACAACAACGCAGTCATCGTTAAGAGGGCATTGCTCACTTGGTTACTCCCCCCTTGGCTCGCCCGCTGCACCAAAGAACCACCGTTTGAAAAAATAAACTCAGCCATACGCGTATCAGGACATTCATTGTTCCATCCTCCTTATTCCGATTCCATTGTCTCACCATGTGTCCATCGTTATTATTATTGATTGCGAATTTATGGCTCGGCAGCCTTATTGTCAACCTTTCAGAGTACCTATTCATATTAATAGAATTTAATTAAACCGATTGAAATAATATTCTTATGTTTTGCGTCACTCAAAAACCACATAATTGAATCATTTCGACGCACGTATAAACATGAAAGTAACTTTTTAAGTTGCAATGACATTTATGTTAGCTAGATACTGTAGCTAGATACGTTACCTACACAAAAACACTACAAATACTATAAAGGACACGGTTGATATATTTTACACATTACAATTTATATATTTCGTTTACAAATCTTTGTGTGTACATATTCAACAGCAGTCGTTCAGTCGTTTCTTTGGTTAAGGCTGATAACGTTAAGAACCTTGTTGCCAAAGAATAAGTCAGTCGACAAAATGTGACAGCGCTGCTCCGTTTTATAGCACCTACTTACGGGTTGAGATTTACCAACCGCACCCGATGATGTAGTGAAACGACGCAGAGAGGGCTTAAATATAGAAGAGGATGCGAGCAGGTCGGGTGACATCTATAATAAGACCACGGGAGACCGATGATACGTACTACAACGTAGATTTCTCAACATTTCACGGGTTGTTGACTTCACAATATCATATCAAAAGCTTTAGTACAAAAGTATTGAAATCAAACATTTGGCTGCGACAATAGTAGTTTGTCGAATAATAAAATATTTTTACGTAGGTAGAACAATTTCAATGAAGGTGGTTATTTTGATTCGAAATACGCACAAGCTGTTTATTGCGACAAATTGCCTTAAATTTGTTTTCAATTATAATTTATTTATCCTACTTCCTTTGGCAATAATATTAATAAAAGCATTAGTCTGTCACCATGAATGATAATAACTGGGTATATTCCAGATGTATAATCCAATAAAAATGCACTAATTATTGTAAAGAATAATAAAAAGTACTATGGTAGAGTCTACTGCAGTAGAATCTAATCATTTTTATAAAAGAAAACTTCTGTTTTGAAACTTTTATACCTGTTTCTCACTCAACCCAAAAAAAAAAGATGTTTAACTAATGAATCGGTCTTGACAAAGTGCTATCGTTTACAATACATACTAGGGTTTTTGTTAAAGAGAGCGAGATGGTTTACCCGGTGGGTGGTCTACCGCAAGGGCCATCCGGCCGCACCGCAACCTCTACACATCAATATGTAACAAATTGACATGAGATCCTTCTCGTTTTACTCTAAACACGTCTCACGAATACCGTTGTGTAATTATGATACATGATTATGTAGGCCAAAAGTAATAGATGAGTTGATATGATGATTCACCTATTGTTAATCGTCATAGGAGCGGTTTACTGAAGCTGAATGTAGGTCGGTCGGGCCGCTCCATTTGCTACAGTGGCAAATTGTTGATCGACCTCGGACGGATCGTTGCGCGTACGATATCTTATCTACTGCCCAGCAAAACCGACTTGAAAAATTTGTACACCTATTTAAAATATCCGTTTTACATCTCGTTTAGTTTATTTAATACATGTATCATATAAATCATAAGATCATTCCAATCAAAAATAAATAATATTGTATATTGAATGTAGGTAAGACATTACGGAGAGTAGTATGAATGTTTTGACATAGGTATTAAACAAATTTAATTAGACATAAGATGACAGAAATATAAAATCTTTTTAATAGCTGCAGTTAAAAAAAGAAAACTAGGCGGATAATTATGATGCGTCAAAAATATAACTTTTCAACGTCCCATCACTAGTCAAGCTCGCGTCTCCGCAGACAGTTTCTGGGTCGTGTCGATTAATTCACTTAGCCTACTTTAATTTAGTGCTGTGACACTTTTATTTTAGTTAAACATACGGCTACTTTATTTCAGTTCTCGAATGCAGCTCAGGATACCACCATCTCACTTCTGGATTTACTGGTTTGATTCTCGATCATATTAGTTTCACCTCCCATTATTCTCAGTTTATTTGTGGGTCAACCATTTTGATTTATGAAACATAAACTAACTTAATCTGTTTCTCTATATTCTATGTAGTTCAGCCATAACATAATAAAGTTCCTCAGGTATTTAGTTCATTCTGTTATCAAAAATCCTACCATTCATTCTTTACAACAAATTTCACGTCTACGGATACTTTAGACGGTGATACTGGGGAACACCACTTGGACCTGCAGAATGTGTGATTGTCAACATGGAACACGTGTTTGAGAATAAGAGAACAGCTTATCGCAAGCAATAAAACATACCACGTGAACTGTTAAAAGATTTCCTCGTCCTAATGAAAATCCGGAGCTAACCACATAAGTAGCGGTTGACTGGAGCGATACCATTCTACCTTCACAAAAAGCGACCGCACGCGGACTGTGAACGGATGCAGTGCGGTGATGAAACTGACACAGATTCTAACGCGTATTTGGTAATCGAAATACAGTTCGTGAAAGTCTCGCAGGACGGCCATATCTCGCGCATTGTACATGTCCCACTTCGAGTTACTCTCGACATTTTGACGGCACCAAAACCCAAAAGCCTAATGATACTAAGTGTGTAACTCTTCTTTCGCCGAGTCGTCATTGTTCACAAACAACCGTCCTCGGTACACACGCACTGGTACCTAAATGTTCAAAACGTGTATATATTGTGTTCGCGTCCCAGATTTGGGAAGCGAAACTGCGAACGTTGATTGGCGTATTACGACGTTGCTACATTTTCGCCTTGCATTCAATTCCATGAGAAGTTGCAGGTATTGCTTATCGGCCACTAGGTCATTCGTTTGCGTATCGCATTTATTAGGTTTGACTATCTACTCATGTGCGTCGAAAGCAATAAATTGATTTTTATCGAAGTTAGAATTCATTACTCAAGCTTACTTTAGTTTCCGATTAGTAAGTAGTCATTGTTACTATATGGTTTAAGGCTGAATGAATAGCCGAATAAGTTCTGGATTTACGTAAAGTAATGTTTCCTTAATCGTGATTACAGTTAGTTACGTAAGCATAATATGACGCAAAGAATTGAAACATATTGAATAACGGCTTGTTTTTAAACAGTTTGAGGTAAAACAGCTTTTTTAAATTACAGTAAAAAGTGATTTTAATACAATCAATCACCGGATTTTGTGGTTTAAAAGCACTGTGTACTTTGTGTTTCTCGTGACGGCATGTTTTCAATTTTAAGTAAATGTGTGAAGTGCATTTGCGTGCTTAGCAATTGCTTATAGCGATATTAATAGTAATTGTTATAACTGCCCTTTCGGTTGTTGGCTTTATTTGTAGCTCATTTTTGTGTTATGCACATGGCCTTAGCACATGCATAGCAATGGACTGTTAACCTACAATACATCTCCTACAATGATCTGTCAAACTTTGCTTATAAAAATAAAAAGAAAACATTATAATATGTGTATGCAAATGAATATTATATTTAACAACAATAAAAAATGAATTGATGACATCATTGTCATGTGTCCTTTATGGCTTTTTTGTATTATAGATTTCCATCTCATTATAATTTACTATTTAGTCGGGATTGTCAGTTATATTGGATAGATTTATTCGTGGTAGGATGATAATAATACACCTCACTTTCGCGATGCTTTCGCGCCGAATATTTTTCGAATTGAACAGAGAAAGTCGGTTGTTACCTACTCTACCGCGTCACTAAACGAGTACCTAGTCGTTAATCATTGTATACAACAACAAACAGAGATGTGCTGATTTTGATAATGGTTGTGAAATGAGCTTCGTATTTATCTAATTAATAAAGTTTGCTACAGTGAACTTTCTATTATCTGGTGTTCATTAATAACCAAAACTAAAATGAGTCCCGTCATCTAAATGGTTTAATTTTCTATTAGAATTTTATTAGTGCAACCAATTTCTATAGGTGAGATATCGTCACAATGGTTGTGCCCTCCAGTGGTGTTAAGTTATAATGTAATACTTTCATTGTGTAAAATCAAATGGTCCTCAATTTTGCTCATATCTCTCACACATGTTAAATATTTAATTGTGTATAGTAATTATACTTTTTTTTCAATGCAATACTTTTAAGTTGTCGCTCGTCATGGATTTACTTCACAATTTTCGAGATATTTCTGTATTGATGATTGTTAATTGTCAAGATAGGGTTGTGACGTTTAGTCACACAACCCGGCTGATAAAGTATCTGAGTTACATTATTTTCGAAACTTCTTTATATAGAATTTAAAGAAATCTATTGGCAACAGAGGGTTGACTGTTCTGTATTGTTTTGATTTCAAGGGGTACTCGAAATATTTAAAGTAGTATCACAGCAAACATATGTCAACAGTCATCAGTCAGAACATCTTATGGCTAGGGGGGCGAGAAGCTGAGAAGCCGTGTAGAGCTTGCGTCTGTATGTGATTATGATTCGGACCGCTAGTACTAAGATGCTCAACTGTTTAGTTTACATAATATATTACCTGTGGCATAACCATAGAATGTAGTGGCAAAAGTTAGTATTTTTCAGCATATCCAAACTGCGAAATCTTCCAAAATTTGTAACTCTACTTATAAGGTATTACAATTCATCGGAAAGTGTTTTCGCAGCAATAATGTGAGTCTGTGTCTATTTTTTTCTGCGTGTATGGCAAAGCAACGGTAGTGGTTTCGAACGAAATCATGCGCAATTTCACTTATAGTATTTTATTATTATGATTTCTGTGGGTATTTGCTAAGCAGTATGTATAAGATGTGTGGTGTTGTTGCAGGCTCGGGTCGGGCAGCGAGTGCGGCGGTGGAGGGACGGGCGGCGGCGCGCCCGCTCCACAGTCGGCGCGCGTCTCCTCAAACGGCGCCGGCGGGATGGCGGTGAGCCGCGTGCCCAGCCCCTTGCATGACGGGAACACGCCCGTCGCAGAGAACTGGTGCTTCACACAGGTATTACACACTATTTACCATCAGCTGCTGACTGTTAAGAGAGTAGTCAGTAAAGGCTTGGTCCAGTCCCAGTGATTAAGAGCTTAAGCTGCTCCTTCACATAGGTACTACATACTATTTACCATCAACTGTTAACGGATAAGACAGTTGTCGATAAAGGCTTGACAAAGTGGTTAAGAGCTTAAGCCCCTCCGTCCACTGGATCGAATAGTTGCAGGTTTTTGTGACCAACAAACAATTGTTACTGTTTGGTTTCACTGACTTCACAGGAATAATTCCTAATAAGTAGCTACGTTTAAAAAAAACGGTCAGAAATACTTAAGTCTCTCTATCGAGACTAATGGCCGATTGGATGTCTTTAAATAGACTTCGGACCCAGGTCGGCCAAAGCAAGGAAAACATGATTAGGTGAGGATTCACAGAGAGTACTAATCTGGGGTGTTTGTGCGGTGTAACGCAAACGATGTCCCACCTTATATCATGCTCTGCGTGCCCTAACACCTGCACGCAGCAGGATTTGATGTCTGCTACCGACAATGCAATCGGTGTGGCCACCTTCTGGGCCGCATCCATATAATTATAATCATGTTTGCCGTCGAAACGCTAAGAAGAAGAATGGCCGATTTCTTTAAAGTACATATATTTATGGTACCATATTCATCAATCTCCACTTAATGAGTTTGACATAGAATTTTTACTACTTCATACCTAGGTATAGAGCGACGTGCGTGCGCGTGTGGGTATAGGCTGTAAATGTCATACGGCATGCGTGAGCGCAAAAGCTCGGTTCCCACTCAAGTAGCCTTTGGTTCCAGAATACTTATGTCCAGCTAAGAGTCTATAAGTATTTTAGTTTATTTGTTTCGTCACAATTTGTAATCGCAATGGATTCGTCATTTGTATCCATCATTAGTATAATGGAGGTATTTAATAATGTTAGAAATGCATAAAAAAAATTGTCACCAACTAATCTGGATGACTAATGATATGGACGTACTTTATTTTTTCTTATCGCAGTTACTGCGATTCTTGTCGGGAAATGGGCTTCATCATTTGAATAGACCGTTTTAATGAAACACGGTCGTTTAGAGTGTATAAATACAATTGCAAAGTCACAATGAAAGTATACCAAGATACATAAGCAAGAGCGGTCATAAAGCTACGCCGTGCACGTCGTAAATAACAAGCCATCTGATGTAGAGCTACGAATATACGCGATAATAATTGTTTACCGAGGTCGTTATCGATGAACTTGAAATTGTTGCGCACACATGCAGATTGTGTTAACATGTAATGTACATATTTAAATAAACTAGGAAGCGCTATACATACTTGTTCGATGCTCTATACTCTAGCCGTAGAGGTGACTCGTGCGTCACGTTGCGAAGCTACCCAACGGCGGTCTCTACCCGCGGTATGCGGTCATCGGTACCTACGCAACAACGTGACCATCGGCGCTTAAGCGATATTGAAAACTGTCTCTGATAAAATTCCATAATTCTACTACATTTGAAGTGAAACATTTTTACCTTGCCAGCGCTACATTTGTGCGTGTTACGTAATATTTGCCATCTTAGGCGTCACTGAAAGAGTATAAGTAACGGCGGAACTGCTACGATAAGATCTCTCGTTAATGTTTCTGTATGTACCTTCAGTTCATGTCCATTTCTTATAAATACTATTTTCACAGTTCAGGTAATTGGAACGACCGTTGAACGACATAGACGCCTCGATCCGGTATTGCTTTTTTTGATGCTTTTTGCCCAAAAAATCTATTTAGTTCGCAATAACGGTATTTTTTGCACATTGACACGCTACGATACGTATATTTATTAAGGTCTTCCCATAGTTTAGTCGTTATGAAAATGTCGAAGATAGTACTTTATGTGTTCACCATAGATAAAATATAATCTATAGATAGTCATAGCGTACTGGTTGCTTGTTAGCCCTGATAGCTAAAAATACAACGCCAAAAATCTATATCGAAAAAGCACAAAACAATAATCTTAAATACCGACAACTTAGAATACTTAATAAATGACGTTTGCCAGTCTAGATCTATTTGTAGCCTGGCCACGCAGGTTAATGCGCAGGCTTGGACTGTTGTGCAAGCTTTGTTAGACATTACAAATTATATTTATGGTGTTCACCGTTACTTAACCGAGTATAAAATTATATTTTCGTAACGTAAAGGCTATGTACGTAGTTTTAATCGGTGTTATGAACAGAACAATGATCCATCGGAGGTGAGGTGTGAAGCACAGAACACAGCTGCGCACGTGTCGTTGTCGTCTTCTTTACACGTGCCTAGTGATAACCATGCGCTTCATTACTTAGAAACGCGTCAATAACGTACTTCGTATGTTATCGCCTCAATTAATACTCTCTTTGAACTAAACTCTCTCAGCCAATAAAAATAGACATTAAAAACTAGTTTAGCTCGTTTTGTACTTCATAAAAGGTGCTGTAATTTTATAATACTCTAGTTCACGTTCAATGCCAATGATTTTATTATCTCAATTATTTTACATCCAGAATATTAGAAAACGCTATTATATTAAAGTCGGTCTGTCTCCATTCTACGTCGGTACAATATTGTTACCTAAACATAACAACAGAGTGTATCGATCGCCTCGAACTTGAACTGGAATGGGGCTATAAATCTGAACGAGTCACAAGTCTACAAATAAGGCTTTTATGCGCGGTAGATTTTGCAAACGGATATTATCTCTGTGCCCGCGAATGTGCGGGGATGATGCGGGCGGCCTTGGTTCGGGTCGGCGACCGGCCGAAGACCCCAGCAGCACCGCAAGTCAAGCAACGGTCGAGGGCAACGACCAGCGGCGCCCAGGTTGCGCCCGCGACGCCGCTACGCCTATTCCTCACCAGTGCCCAAGTGACCACCCTGACGCCCGACTAGGGCCCCTGACTCTATGGCAAACACGTTCTAATGTATCACTGATATGACGTAGTACTCATTATAATGAATATTAATTACCGCTTGTTATAATATGAATCCATAACAACAAAGACCTCTCGAGAACACACAACAATAATTATAGAAATAACAATATTCCGCCTACCTGAGGTAAAAAAACAATCGAACCCTGAATGTTACTCTGTCCTAAATATTACAGACGACATCCTGACCTTGAATCATAAATGGAATAATGGTTGTTTTGGATTCCGTTCAGTAAATTTTATTTGCCATAAATAAGTCGTTAAACGCGTGTCAAGCCCGACAGTTTTCCATGGGCCCTGTCAACGAGGCAATTAGAAACAAAGCACGAAGACTTATAACGACCTGAATAGTTTCGAATCCGTCCCGTAGAAGAATTATTGTTCGGGAGACGTCGCGCAACCGCTCGCCTGGGGCACCTCGTGGATGCGCTTTGCTCACCGATTTATACATTTCCATTATTTATAAAGCTCAGTGCATCTGCCTTATGAATGTCACCACTAGTTGTTTTTGTATCCTTACAGTTCAGTACACTCAAACATATTTGCCATTAAACATATTCACATTTTGACTTGCAATGAAATCACTAATAATGAATTCATTTGTATTGTTTCAGGTCAAAGTGGTTAAGTTCAGTTACATGTGGACAATAAACAATTTTAGTTTCTGTAGAGAAGAAATGGGTGAAGTGTTAAAATCATCGACTTTTTCAGCAGGTGCTAGTGACAAGTTAAAGTGGTGTCTCCGCGTAAATCCTAAAGGACTCGATGAAGAGAGCAAAGACTATTTATCGTTATACTTATTATTAGTGTCGTGTAATAAATCTGAAGTGCGGGCGAAGTTCAAGTTCTCAATATTAAACGCGAAACGGGAAGAGACCAAAGCGATGGAGTCACAGCGCGCGTACAGATTCGTACAAGGCAAGGATTGGGGATTCAAAAAATTCATTAGGAGGTGAGTTTGCACTACGTGTTAATCGTACGGTAATCTTTGTCTCTCTCATGTATAAAATATTCATTCGTTTTCTGGCGCGATAACATTGCCGCGTGAATGCGTGATGAGCATGATTGCATGCATGATTTGATGCATTTATCTAGAATAATATTTATTTAAGCAACAAAAATGCTTGATTTAAAATTCACGCGCTACTTTCTTAGTCCTCTATGCATTTCAATTCGATTCGAACTTTGACTTTGATTTAACAGAGGTGGGAGCGGCCCCCATTTAACGGTGTAATATAATTTTATTCCCCATCGTTGATAATGCGTGGGTTTCTTCTATGAGGGCTATAAACGCCACATTACGCTGGCCCCCGACGATATACGCGTAATCTTTGTAGCAACAGCTGTAACATTGGATGCTTTGTTTTACCCAGAGCTCCAATATTCTTGGTCGTGAAATAAATCAACCCCTTTGTAAGTCACGCAGTAGATGAATTCTTCATTGTAAAATATTTTTAAATTGCTTTTACCAGCTTTAAAACACGATATGGCGTGTAGAATAATTATTTTAGATTTAAAAGTATACACATGAATATTACTAAAGAGACTTTAATTGATAATCAGTGTATTTTAAATTGGTACATCGGAATAAAATCATTATTTTTTAAATATCTATTTATACAGAACATTATGAATCAAGTTTTTGATACGATTGTCCGGAAATTGTTTTAGGTCAAGGTACTAATGACAATCATAATTCTACTAAACCGTGTTAAAATTTTTTGATAAAAGCATTTACCAACCAATATATTACTCCAGCATTATGTGGGCAGGTAAGTCATACATATTAAAGAGAACGACCGCTGCTGACGGCTGGCTTCGGGCTAAATCTAAAGTTATAGCAATGCGAATTCTACTTAAGTTTGCCTGTCGTTTATATAAAGTGGATTAAAGAATATTTGTATCCTTTATTGCTATTATTACTATGTACCACACGGAAATTCGCACTGGTCCTGGCACTTTATTGATAAGAAGCTTTATTCGACGGGATAATACGCATAAAATAGACATGTACTATGCATATTGCATAGTGTGTGTGTTGCTTATGAAGTGATTTATATACATGATACAGGCGGGAAGTTGTCAATTCTAGCCGATAACGTTAATAATACCGATGCAATAAGTCGCTCATTGCTCATCATAGGATACTTTCACACGTGCTCAATGATAACAACGATGACAGGATCGTGTTGCCAGCTAACTGACCAACAAACCAATTCGTTGTTGGCATAACTGAAAATTATTATTACCAGTTGAAAAAGAACATTACAGAACAATGACTCGCTTACATGCCTTGTGTTTTTTTAATTTAACAAAAGAGAAACAATTAAATCTTTTTTTTCTTCTGACATTAATACAATATGAGCAGGACAGCCCAGAAGTGGGAATTTATAAACCGTTTCGATATTTGTGCTTGAAATGTGGGGTCATGGATTTTTCCATTCATAAAATGAAGATTCTTTTATCTCCGACATACTCCAAATAGTGAAACCATCGAATTTATAGGATCTTACTATTTGCGGAGTAAGAATGTTGCACACATGAAGATGTCAAAAAATATCTTATTCGTTTTCAGAGATTTCTTATTGGATGAAGCAAATGGTCTCTTACCCGAAGATAAATTGACGATATTCTGCGAGGTGTCAGTGGTGGCGGACAGTATCAACATCAGCGGGCAAAGCAACGTGGTACAGTTCAAAGTGCCTGAGTGCCGGCTTTCGGACGATTTAGGAGCGCTTTTCGACAACGAGAGGTTTTCCGACGTCACGTTAGCGGTGGGAGGCAGGGAGTTTCAGGCGCATAAAGCAATATTAGCAGGTATTTATTTTGTCAAGCTAGATTTACGCATATCGACATACTTATATACACACTGAATACTTCAACCTCGTTGGTCTAGTGGCTTGTAGTGCTAGTTGTGATCACGATGTCTCTAAGTCCAAATCCTAGGTCAGACAAAATTTGCACTTTCTGTAGAAAAATTTTTAGTCGTAGTCCTGAATCTGGAATTATGTATTGGCTATAGACTCGCATTCTATTACATTGGGATCGAACATAGTCAATTCAATGCAATGTGTTCTATTTTCTAGATAGGATACCTAGAACGTAAAATTATTTTAATTTCTAATTTCAAGCTTAATTTCACAAGAGTTGGTGAAAATTAATATAAGTATAATCATTTGTGGACTAGATTTATCTTGTCCCTAATCTCAATATTTCATTAACATTATTTTAACTCTTAGATGCGTAGGAACAGCAGAAAGCCGGTCTTTAGAGGAAGCATTTGTCCTGCAGTGGATGTCTTTCGACTGAAGATAGATAAATAGATAGATTCTAAACATTTTGTTCTATGATTTATTTATTACAATATGGCCCGGTCTATTTGGTCATAGTAAGATAGTTTAGGTCTTCCCCGGTAGGTACCTACATTCTTCCATTTTCGCATTGTATATCTGTTTTGTCATTCTTTTATTCTGACATACTTTCTATTTGCCCGAACCAATGAAGCATACCGTTTCTCATCTTTACGCCGACACTGTCTTTCATACTTAATCGTTTTCTTACTACGCTGTTGCGAATACGGTCGGTCAGCTTCCCTCCGCACATCTTCCGCAGGGCTCGCATTTCCACCGCATTTATCCTACTGTTGGAACTCTGTACCCTCTGCCTACCCCACAAGGGATCTGGAAGACCTACAGCAAATCAAAACATAATAGCATCGGAACAGAAGACTGAGAGCCAATAACTAGTCTTCACTTATAGAAATATTTTAGTATTACGTAAGCAAATAAGTACTAATCTTACAAAATCGTAATTAAAATATAGAAAAGAAAACGAAAACAGAATAGAGGTAACATATAAATTTAACTGTGTAGTCTGTATATTATATTTATTCAAAGAAGTTATAACCCATTGGTTTCTGCCCGCGACTTTGTCCGCGTTGAGTTAAGACAGGAACTTTGAGTTTTCCAGGGTATAAAGTATCCTATGTGCTAATCCAGGTAAAAGAGTACCTGTGTGCCAAATTTCAAGCAAATCCGTTCAGCCGTTTTTGCGTGATTGAGTAACAAATATCTGAACATAAAACTTTCACATTTATAATATTATTAATAGGATAACGATGATTCTTCGAACAACATTGTCATTTAATCGTAAAAATAACGCACGGATTAGTTCTATTATTTTCCCTGCTTAGTCATTTGCACCATAATATTCATAATAAGTAAATAACAATAACACAAAATATTTCCTGTACTTTCCGTCTTACATTAGTCACTCCATCGGTCACAAATAAACTAAATGTTGTTTTTATGGGTCATTTTATTAGTGTTAGTGTATCCAGACCACATGATTAGTGTGTTACTTTACAAATTAAACAGCATGTAGGTTAGCCACGATAACACGGACAAGCTGTGGCGACGGTATAATAATCGTTTTTCCTTGATTTTGCAAAATTGAACGCAATAACGCACTCTGACGTAATATTTTGATTATTACAATGGTTAGAGGCACTGGGTATGGTAACATTATAAATTATGTATGATGATACCTTTGCGGGTACTTCGTGGCCCGAAACAGCAGATCGACAGCTTTGGATGTATAAAGGAGAGGCCTTTGAGGAGTGGAACAGTCAAACATGCTAGATAAAAAAGATAGCCTATAGGAATGATCGAAAACACATGATTTATGTTACTAAAGCTTCAGTCCAGTTAAATAGCGCCGCTCTTTTGAATATGAGACATTTTAGTGCTAAAATGTAAGCAGCATTTTAATTCCATTTCCCTATATTTTACTAATATTAATGTTCAATGCGTGTGCGTATTTTAAATTAATTATCACTTGCTTTAACGGTGAAAGAAAACATCGTGAGGAAACCTGCATGCCTAAGAGTTTCTCGAAGGTGTATGAAGTTCGCCAACCCGCACTGGGCCAGCGTGGTGGACTATGGCCTAAGCCCTCTCAGTTCGAGAGGAGGCCCGTGCCCAACGGTGGAACAGTTTCTTAACAGGGCTAATATTATTATTATAATGTTCAATGGAAATGTGACTGTGCATTTTAGGTTATATTATTTATAAAAATACGTTTGCCTATTTAAAGGGGTCCGATACGAAACCATAATTGAAACAATTTTTGTCTGTTTGGCTGTTTCTACGGGCATCACACAAAAACACTGAACTGATGTTAACAAAACCACCATATTTGGATAGCTCTTTCTCAACGTACGTTAAGTAAGATTTCAATTATCCTACTTAATAACTTGTGGTAGACCCTAGAAACATTCAGAACAACAAAACATTTTTTCGACGAAAATGCATGAGGAGATGTATGACCGTAGATGAAGCGAAAGAGGTGTAACAGACTTTTAAAACAACAGTTTCTACCTACCCAAGTAGGACGAAGGCGTGAGTATATGTATGTATGTATTCATTATATGTACTTATTATTTTCTAGCGCGGAGTCCAGTCTTTGCGGCAATGTTTGAACACGAGATGGAGGAGAGGAAACGAAATCGAGTGGACATCACAGACGTGGACCACGAGGTTCTACGAGAAATGCTCCGCTTTATTTACACTGGCCGGGCGCCCAATCTAGATAAAATGGCCGACGATCTATTAGCAGCCGCTGATAAGGTACCTACAACCCACTGTTACTGAGTTTATTGATCTAACTATTCCTCGTTATTTAATTTTGAGGTACTTATCTCCCGGGAATACAATTCTGCCCACTTTAATTTATGACATCTTAACATCGAGCC
This sequence comes from Phalera bucephala, assembly GCA_905147815.2. Classification (NCBI taxonomy): domain Eukaryota; kingdom Metazoa; phylum Arthropoda; class Insecta; order Lepidoptera; family Notodontidae; genus Phalera; species Phalera bucephala. The sequence goes on from LR990612.1 coordinate 17,618,461, forward strand.
GAGCCAGGGGATTACGTTCCATGGCGCACATTGGAAGAGGCCTATGGACTAACTTAGACTGGTGATGATGATGAACATTGAAACATTAATAAAATTTGTCTTAATTTTATCTAAGTTACACACTAATAATTGAATAAGCTGTTGTAATGAACATCTTAAAGAGTACAAAGCACAGTTTTTTAAGTTATAATATATCGCACCCCATGGTTTTTACTCTAAGCCAGCGTTTGTACGTGCGCTTTTTTACGCGTTGTGTTGAAGTGTTTACAGCGCTTTTCTAAAAAATGTACTGAGAGCCATTTTTTTCATTCCGCGCTTTACTAAAGCGCGTTGAAAAAGAGCTCGTGCGAACGATTCATATTATTATTGTTCCTGTGATTCGCCGTAGTTTTTAATTATGTCATTCCGCCCTCATATTCGTGAAGCACGGGAAATCCGAAGTATCACAGTACTATTTTTATGAATAGCCGGGATTCCCAGTATGCTAAACAACAGTTTGATATTTTGGAAAATTCCACATATGTGACCGGACATTGATAATGGTCGTTATCAGTCGTTATAATATAAATATGGATTACGTAAAATATCCAGTAGAAAAGTATTATAGGTCACATTCGATCAAAATATTAGTAGGAATAATACATACTTTAACGTTTAATTGAAACCTGTTAAAGATAAGCAATAGTAGCGATATGTCAAATGATCGCTTTACAAGGAATTCAAGGTAATCTTTACTTAAATCATAAGCGGTGATTATCTTATTATCTTATAAGGTAAAAAACTGGTCGTAATAAGTTAGAACAATAGCAAAAAATTCACTCACATTATAGCTCATATAGCTTGACAAAAGCAATAAAGATTTTAGAAGATTAGCAACCCGAGTAATACAATGAAAGCATTAAAAAAGATGAAACCTATTTAATATATATTTTTTTTATTATTAGTCGGTCTTATTAATGTAAGGGCATACCAGGACGCTGCTTCTTCTCTTTAGTAAAAAAAACCACACACTTATACGGATTTTGATAAAGCACTATTTTAAAAAAAAGGATTTTTGAAATGGCATGAAAGAGTCAAACTATGAGAGTGGAGAAAGCCAGAGTGGTCTGTAAGAACTCTGTACTCTCTGCCTACCCTGCAAGGGATCTGGCGTGATGATATAGATAAATAAACATGAAAGGGATACTGATTCTGTTAGACATCTGATTGACACTAGCAAAGAAAATGATATCACTTTCGTTAAGTTGTTCTATTTGTTTTCCAGTACGCGTTGGAGCGGTTAAAAGTGATGTGCGAAGAGGCGTTGTGTCTAAGCCTGTCGGTGGAAACGGCGGCCGACACACTCATCCTAGCCGACCTGCACTCCGCCGACCAGCTCAAGGCGCAAACCATAGACTTCATTAACACGTCAGTTCTTTCTTATTGATTTTTAAGAAAACTTAGTCCCACGCAACCCGCTGAACTCTTCCGAGAAGCCGCGTATAGCGCGCGTCTGTATGAGTGACAGCAAATATAAAGGCTAAGCAACTGTGTACGGTTTCTTCCAATTAGGCCCTGACGTCATGGGGCGTGGTTTGCGTCACTCTTTCATTTTCAGCTTGATGGCAAATACAAAAGTGGACGGGGTGTAAAGTCCTCTTCATTCACAGTGACACGCTAGATTGTAAAGGATAATCTAATAATGCTATCTCCTCTCTATATTTACCTCGTGGCTAGTACTAGGATGCTCAACTGTTTAAATATGTTAATTGTGCTATAATATTTTTTAAATAACATGGGTAGTGACAGTTCTAAGTGCCAAACGAAATTAATATTTATTTCAATGGTATTAAGGCATAACACCATAAGTATAGAAAAGGTCATGCCTCTTATTGCCATTGAATAAAGTATAATTTTCTTTGACATACAACTCTGTCACAGTTTCCATCCTTCATGAAAAATAATATAGTGCCCCTTATTGGCGATAGCTTCATGAAATGACATGATCATTTCAACGGAATTCTTCATGCTACTGGAGTACTATTAAACGATAATTTCACGAGGTGCGTTAAATGTTTGATTGGTCATAGCGAATAAAGGCCTATAGTATTTTTCACATAGGATGGGTAGTGACAGTTCTAATTGCCAAACGACATTAATATTTAATTCAATGGTGTTAAGGCATAAAACCATAAGTATAGAAACGGGTCATGCATCTTACTACCATTGAATAAAGTATAATTTCGTTTAGCAATTAGAAATGTCACTACCCACCCTATGTGAAAAATACTGTAATTATTATTCCTGCCCGTTACGAACCTGAAATTCACATACACAAATACTGAAACAACTATTTGTGAGTCACACAAGTCCCATGCAGAGAACCGCGACTGCTCGATCAAGTGTGCGAAGAGGCTTGGGTTCTTAATCACTGGACTAAACCGTCCGTCTGTTATTATTATTACAAGCCTCGGCGAAGGCCTCACCTCCCTTCCTCCTCCGGTTTAGTGTTGATACCAGTCCTTATGATAGGATTACAATCCGATCCATTGTTCAGTGTCATTTCCCGAATAAAAAAGTTGCACCGTCCGACCTAAGATTCGAATCAAGGACCTCGCGATCGCCACACGCATTACAAGGTAGCAAAAAAACGATTGAAATACTCCTAGCTACGTTGTTAGTTGGATACTAGTTTTCCCATGCCCCCCGGCCAGTGCAGAGCACCACGGCGAGACACCCTAGTATATGCTCTCCCCTATAGCGATTAACCAAGCCGAAGCCGTTTCTCCTTGAGGCACCCTTGAGCTAGTTACCCCCTTGCCCTTCTGGCTCGAGCGTAGGGGTTGCACGCTCGTAATTCACAGACAAAGGATGCTAATTTTTCAACAACTGACCGCAACGATTCACCTTCGTATTGAGTTATTCGAAATATGGAAATAGCTTCCGCAAAATTAATTAAAGTCGGAGTGGTCACGTGCGGACGCACGTTACACAGCGCCTGACCTCCGCACGCGGCCCCGCACGTCACAAGGTGACGTCGCCAGCTCGGACACGTAGACCTTCGAAACGCTCTGAAAATTATCTGGGCTCTTGGGTGACGTCACTACAATTATCTGAACACATTGGGATGCGTTCTATGTATATTTTATGTACTAAAGCATATCTCAGGCGATGCATCGAGATAATTCTTCATAAAATAACATATAGTAATGATAACCGTTGTATGTTCATTATAATAGAAAATAATTAGTAAGGGTACTTGGAAGATAATAATTGACGAGACTAATTTGTCTTCTATACACCTCACAACCTAGTAATGTAGGTAGAAAAAAAAATGTAATTCTGTATTTCAAAGGGGAACAATAGAGTTTCTTATCCTTCTCTTCCGCAGAAATGATGTTCCGAAGTGGCGGTAGTCTTTTGTTACTTTCTTGGTGACTCAAATACTACAATGGTTTACATGAATAAAAGATATTTATAATTCTTTAGTCAAACCGCACATTGATTACCTAATAGAAATCTGGGGGACCGCTGCTAAAAGTAATCTAAGTGTATTACAAAAAGCCCAAAATAAACTAGTAAAAATTTTATTTAACTATGGTTATCGAAAATCGCCACAAAAAGTATATGATGACACAAAAATATTGAACATTACACAAACATACATCTACTATACATGCATACTAATACGCAAAATATTAAATAATGAAATTCATACTACATTAGCTTTTTCCAAAAAACAGCAAGAACACAAAATGAAATTACGAAGAGCAAGTTACCTCGTTCTACGCCCACCCAGAACAAACTATGGAAAAAAGAATATTAAATTTGAAGGTGTTAATATTTACAATAAGCTGCCGAAAGATATAAAAGACGCCAAGAGTATGACTAGTTTCAAAAAACTATTAAAATTACATGTTACAAATGCGTGTAACTAAACAGAGACATGCATTTGTGCCTAATACCTGTCACCGTTCAACTGATACACATATACATAAACAACTATACATAATAAATAAATAAATAAAACATACATATAAAAAAAAATTACACTTAATACAAATATAACCATTTAACCTCTCAACTAAACAAGTTAATAAATATTCTTTCCAAATCTATTCTAAAATTCCTTTAATTGCAAACCACATTCAATGCCACATCTAGTCTAACTTTACATCCGTGTTTGTTGTGTTCATTTTGTACCGTAACATCTTCGACTACCCACTTTTGATTTATAAAAATATTTTAACGAAAACATATTTTCTGTACGCTAACCTTAAGTTTATTTTTGTTAAGTTTTAATTTCTCTGTAATTGAATTAGAGTTATTCTTAAAGAGAAATAAAGATTCTTAAACCTGATATTCTGTAACTAAGCAAAGAAAAAAAAATGCATGCATCGAGAGCGAGCAAGAAGGCGAGCGTGTAAACCATACTCTAGCAAAAAAATAGTTTTAATTTAATAAGACCTTTTAAAAAACAAGCTTTTATAGCATAACCCGCACAAAAACATGTTGCTTAGTTGAGTAGTTCCTATGGCTTCTTTCCGGCTTCATCATCAGACCCTGGATACCATCCGGGTCTAAAGTTCTCGTCAAGGCAAATCCAACGAGCCCAAACATGGCGAGGTGATATTGAGTAGTTGGGTAGTTCCATTGGCCACCTTTCGGCTTCATCATCACACCCTGAACACTATCTGGTTGTATAATACTTGTACGCCAAATTTTAGCTCAAACGAAAAAAGATACCCTCAAGTGTTTGAAAAATAGATCACAAGATTTGAACCGGGTAGACAGACAGACAGAATATTGCAAGTAAATAAAAGCTTGTAAAAATTGCGCACAAGTGCTGGTGTTTACAACGTCACGCTTATATTCCCCAAGCGGGGATAGCAGAGGTGATAGGTGGAGGTTTCGCCGACGGTGTTAGGCCCCATGTAATAGGGGGACGAGCCTATAGCCATATACCGGGCACAATTCCAGACTCCGGATTCATACTGGGCAGTTTTCGATAGAAAAATTACATTTCGCACCTACAGAACGGTATAGACTTAACTTAAAAAATCTAAGAAATCGAATCACGGGCAGGCAAAGGGCTATTAAAAGGTCCCCTCTATCTGGTGAATATTTGTTTTATGTTAGTATTAAGAAATACGATACTTTGGTCTCTTTCACTTTCCCTCCCTCTGCCGGCGCTGCTCGGTTCTGAAGAGACGCGATTAGCTTCCCAAAAACTATATATTTTGAGATAAGTCACTACTGTTCTGAAGGCGGTGGAAGGCGATTTATTCGACCTCGTGATCACAAAGCGATGCGCTTTGCCACCAGACCAACGAGGCAGTGACTTTTTTGACTTTTTTTTCTTTATTTCTTTGCGACTAGATTAGACAGTCGGTGCTTACGTGTCTCGTTTATATTGCAGGAGTCACGCGACGGACGTGATGGACACGGCGGGCTGGAAGAACATGATCTCGTCGCATCCGCACCTCATCGCGGAGGCCTTCCGCGCGCTCGCCACGCAGCAGCAGCAGATCCCGCCCATCGGGCCGCCGCGCAAGCGCGTCAAGCAGGCCTAGTGCGCGCCGCCGCCCACGCACATACCAAAGACACGCCGCCCCGCGGCACTCGTCACTTCCACTGCAGCGGCCGGCGCCCGCCACGCCGCCGCCGACCTGGCCCCGCACGGCACCGAGCGCGGCTTGAACCTGTGCGTCTCGCCCGCACGAAACGCGTCCGCATTGCGTCATCTTTGAGCGACCCCCAGTGGCAAACCTTCCTACCCTGTGGCAGAGTTGGGCAAAATTAATAGTGATTTTTTTTTTATTTATTTAAAAAATGTAGCCCCACTAGGATTTTTTGGGTACAATTCAAGGTATAGCTTAACTTGTCATGACCTGGAAAAAACATTAGACCGCTTTATCCGGGAAAGACTAATGACTTTTTATACGATTATTAAACAATGTACATAGTTTAATATTTTATTTAAAACGAAGCCCCACACTAGGATTTATTCATGTGTCATGGGTGCTTGCACAAACATCAAAAATTCACATACACCAATACCTAGACCGGACCAAATAATTGTGGATCACACAAAGAGTTGTCCGTGGGCGGAGCGGCTTAAGCTCTTAACCACTGCGCTAAATCGTCGCGTCACAAGTTGCAATTAAAATATTTCGTATTGCAGTTCCAAAGTGCTCGACATTTTGTGTGCTTCACAGCACCCATGATAATAGAAGAGACTGAGGCGTTTGACGTCCAAAAGTCATTGTTATTCCGAAGTATCTCAGGAGGATTAATTTAATTGCAAATGAAATTTCAATTGATGATCCTACATTTGAAAAATGCCCAACACTGCCCTGAGGTCACGAATAAACGCGCACGAGTGCGGTAGTGTTCCTCAATAGATTACTCTTATGGCTCGTTTTAATCAACGGACGAAACAATCGTGCATGTAATTATGTTAACTCGAGACGTTCGTCGCGAGTTACATCCGTTAATTTACAATTCAACTCATGCTTACTTGTAAACGTAGAAAAGTGTGCGCATGATTCAAAGAACGGTGCCGCCTACGTTTGAAATGTGTGTGTGTGTTAAGATGCATATAACTGGTACAGACTTGCAACAGCCTTGCTAGTCTGATCGTGACGTGTGGTGCGGTTGTATAAGCACCTTCTGCGCGGAGCCAGTCGGCGGTGACGCGGTGCTCTGGCCGAGTCGCCTGTCCCCGCCTGCTCACAGACGCCCGTTATTTTTATTCTACGACAATGCTGCATACCATAATATTACTATTAGAATATTCACGGTGTACCGTAGATTGAGATTCGGAGCTAGAGTGGCCGGTGGATGTGTTCGTATGATTAGTTCTGGATCTACGGATTCAGCTTCGTTTTACTATGATTGATCTCAAGACGATATTCGATCCTAATGTTTTTTTGTCTCTTGCGGTCGTTTAGTGTACCGCTTTTTAATGATTACTTTTAATGTGTACGTTACGGAGGAACGATGGACGCTTTTTGCGCGTTGTTGTAGTTTTGGATGTAGGCTTCGAGTTAAATATTTTATGTATGTCGTTTATGTGAACATTCTCTCGCAGCTGTGTTTGGTGTAAATTATTACTGTGTATTACATATGAAGCTCATGTCTAAATGAAACTATCCATGTCATATATAAATTTTATCATTATAATTATTGATTGTAACATTCATTGGCTAACATAATGGCATTAATCGTAAATATTAGTGATTGTACAGAACACACAATGAATTGTATGAAATGATTATATGCCACTTTGCGAATATTTATATTGTAAAATCTCGGTGTTTCGTGTTCCCATAGAAATTACAAAAAATTAATGTTAGAAGTTTTAAAGTAGGCCTTTTGAACATATTTTGAAGTAGCGTGGTAATGGAATGCAATAAATTTGTGTAAAGTTATGTATGTGACAGAGTTTTGTACAATATTATCAAACAATACAATTATTTAATCAAAGTGTAATCATCTCAGCATCGCTGAGCTGAGTTCCCGGCCGGCCTGGTAGTCTTGTATGAAGCTCTGCGACACGTAGACGCTGTAGGGGGACTCGAGTGATTGTATAAGTCTATTGAAATTGTTTGGTATTGTATATAGATGAGCTACGATCCCACCATTAAAATATTTCTAAGTACTAACCCTAAGTGGTGTCACAAGTGACACCATTATTTTTTTTATTGTATCTATAGGGTGTTATTCCAATGACATATTGTGATTTTTCTATCATATTTCCATAGGTTTAAATACACGTACGCTTTTGTTTTGTTTTCATAATATGTAGATCACCGGTATAATTTAAATTTTAAATGTATTGTTGGTTTCGCTTCATCGATTGTACATTGCGTGAAACGTTCGAGTCGACGTCATAGGTTGCCCTTCATTTTTGCTCACTACATTACCTTCTAAAATATTCTAAATTACAATTCAATAATCAATTTATTTATTAGTATTATTTTTATTTTCATTTTCAATGTCAACTTAGCAGATTTTTGTAAGAAAATCAATTTCTTTTAACATTATAAAAAGATGGACCCTACCTACCATTTATAAGAAATACCTATTCTAATAATTACTAAATAGTAATATTTAATATACCGTGGCCAATAAATAATAATATTTAATACCATTTTATACCCACTTCCCACTTACTACAGCTGATTGCTGTAATCATGTAATTGAATATTACAAAATGTCAAAAATAACTGTGATTTTCGAAATTGTCAATAAGTTGAGCAAATAAATGAAATGATGATAATTTTTGCCTTTTTTTGTATTTGTTATTACATTCCTATTACAGCAAATTATGTAGAACTTTTCATTTATTGTTACGTTTGTGGGGTAATTATATGCCGAATAACGTACGAAGTACTTTATTAGGCGCTGTACACATAAAACAGTACGTTGTATGCAAATACACACGCGAACTAATCACACACTAGTACTACTCTCGTTAGTACCGCTAAGTCACTCGTAGTATCCGTATATCGTTGCTAAAGTCGCCGGATCACTATCGCTTCCGAGAAGAGACTGAGTCCGTCCCGTGTGTGTGTGAATGATGTACGCTGTTGGCCGCGAGGCCTTTACAGCTTCACTGGACTTAAAGGCGAGCGTGCAACCACTACGCTCTAGCCAGCCAGAAGGGCAAGAGGCGACATACCGAGGGCGCCTCTTCGAGGCGCCCTCGGTTGGGACAGTCGCTGTAGGGGGACGGGTGCACTACTAAGCGCACCGGTCAACCGCCGGCTATGGGAGGGGATCTACTACTACGTCGTCGTCGTCGCCCGTATTCTGAGCGGAAAGAAGGGATGACAAAGCATCAGGGGGGGTCGGTGAGAACATGTCGCGGCCGGCGGTGGCGGCAGGGGTCGGGGGGGAGATCGTATTCGGCGGTGGCTACGATTAACGGATTCGCATGGGTAGATGCGTTCGCGAAGTGACGTGTTGACGCCTTTTTAATAAAGGCGCGAATAGGTTCGAGACCTAGATCGGAGTGGAGGTCGACGTTTCGTACGAACCATGGGGCTCCTACGGCTTTACGGAGGAAGCGGTTTTGAACCGCTTGAAGTATGTCGATGTGAGAGGGGGCCGAATGCCCGAACACAACACACGCATAAGTCATGATGGGACGAACGCAAGTTTTGTAAAGCGTCACCTTATTCCTAAGGGACATTTTACTCCGCTTGCAGATTAACGGATGGAGACGACCGAGCACGAAGGATGCTCGGTGACGGACCCGCTTGATGTGCGGGCCGAAAGACATGGTACTGTTCAGGGTGACCCCTAAATATTTGACCTGTTTGACCCAGGGAATGGGTCGGTCGAACATGGTCACTTGACCTCGGTTCCTTCCGGGGTGGCGCAGAGAGCGGCGCGAAGTTGCACCTCTGGAGAAGAGCACCGCCGCGCTCTTGTCCGGGTTCACCTCGATTCGCCACTTCCTGAACCAATCCCCTAGGGTATTGGCGGCGGTCTGGAGTTTTTTCGTGATGAAGGCCTTGTTTCTATTGGAATAATAAAGAGCGGTGTCATCCGCGAATAAAGCTAGTTTAACATCACTCGAACGAGGAATGTCGTTCGTGTAAAGGCTAAACAGGAGCGGAGAGAGAACTGAGCCCTGTGGGACTCCAGCACTGATGGAGTGGGAAGCGGAGCGCGTCATTTCGACGCGATAACGAAAAGCGCGATTCGACAAGAAGTCTCGTAAGATGAGCACGAGTCTGTCCGGCACACCCAATTGGTAGAGCTTGTAGATCAAGCCGTTGTGCCAGACTTTGTCGAATGCCTTCGCGGCATCCAGGAAGAGGGCGCCCGTGTAGATGGGTCTTCCGGGTCTATTGAGACCGGAGAGAATGTGCTCCGTGATGCGGTGCACTTGGTGGACACAAGAGTGTTTGGCTCGAAAGCCGAACTGTTCGTCGATAAGGATACCCCTGGACGTTACGTAGTCTTTGACCCTCGCCAGAAGGAGGCGCTTGTAAATCTTGGCCAGGGAGTTGAGGAGACTGATAGGGCGTAGCTCGCGGGGAGATTGCGAGGTTTGCCGGGCTTGGGAATGCCTATGACGTCCGCCTCCTTCCACTTAGCGGGGAAGGTGCAGTTCGTCATGGCGGCGTTCAATATGGCCACTAAGAGGCAGATGAGTTGGGCGGGCAGGCATTTCAGAACGCGATTCGAAAAGCCGTCAGGGCCGGGGGCTTTTTTAGATTTAAGACCCATAATCAGATCTTCGACCTCCGTTTGCGTGATAGGAGGCAAGGAATCGACGGGGGGAGGGATGCCCTGCGCTCGACTTCCCTGTCGACTTGGGACTGGTCGACGGACTGAGAGGTGGGGGCGCACTGGCTCTCTAGGGAGTCGGCGAGAATCTCGGCCTTTTCGTCGTCGTCGAAGGCTGGGGGTGCTGCGCCTGAAGGGCGGGACAGCGGGGGCATGTCAGTCGTGGAGTCGGATTTGAGGCTACGCGCCAGCTGCCAGTAGGCCAGATGCGACGGCGCGATGCCCTCTAGGAAGTCACCCCACCGTTCCTCCCGGACCTCCGCGACACGACGCTTTACCTCTCGTTGTAAAGCGCGCATCCGGGCCCGATTGGCTTCGGTGGGGTAGGAGTCGTACGCTCGGATAGAAGTATTCTTGGAACGAATGAGATCCCTAACATCGTCCGGCAGTCGAAAGCGGTTGAGGTAGAGATCTTCCGCCTCGAACTGCTTGGACGATCGACTGACAGCCGATCGGATGTGCTCGGTGAAGGCATCTACGGCCTGATCGGTGTCCTGAGGGGACGGGATGGAGTCCGAGCTGAGAGGGAGGGGGGGAGGGTCGGCATCCGCCAAGGCCGTGCTTAGCGCATGCCAATCCACCATCGTCTTTTTGGGTCGCTGAGGGGCGGAAGGGGGGGAACCGAGTCTCATGACTACAGGTCGATGGTCAGAGTCGAGTTCCTGGACTACTTCCAAGGAGTGCAGCCGTAGGGTGACACCCTTCAGAAGCGCCATGTCCAGGACGTCGGGTCGGTGGTTGGGATTGATAGGATAGTGGGTAGGGTGCATAGGTGCGATGACGTCAAAGTCGAGAACGTCGACCAGGGCGTCAAGGCTCCTACCGTTAGGGGAAGTGGTGAGACCGTTCCAGGCCACGTGCTTACTGTTGAAGTCGCCCGCCAGAATGACGGCGCTTCCCAGATTGAGGAGTGCTTCAAAGTCACTCCTGAGAACGGATTTAGTGGGGGAAAGGTATACGGAGGCGATCACGATGGGCTGGTGCCCCGTGAGAGAGACGCGACAGACCGAGGCTTCGATGTTGGTGAGCGCGGGGGGATCGAGAGAGATGCAGTGAAGGGACCACCTGTAGTAAATGAGAGTACCGCCTCCGCGGGAGCCAATTCTGTCATTACGCACGAGGTTATAGTTTGCGATTCTAGGATCGCGTTGTGCGGGCTTGAGGAAGGTTTCCTGCACGAGGAGGATATCAAGTTGGTGATCTCGGAGGAAATCAGCAACCTGCTCTCGCTGGGAGCGAAGGCCATCGGCGTTAAAGAACGCCAGGGATAGGTTGTGGGCCTTATGGCGGGGAGGTCGTAGATCCATTATTGGGTGCGGGGGGGTTGGGTTCTGATGGACGCCAGGACGTCATAGACGTCCCTGTATTCCGCGGCCAGGAGAACCTGGTCCGCCAAGTTGGTGGCGGCGCGGAGTTGAAGGGCGAGTTCGCGGACTCTGGGGAATAGTGCGGGGCTTATCACCGCCGAGACGCTCATAATGAGGTCGACGTCCTGACTGACGGTAGTGGGCGGAGGGGGACAAGCCGCCACCGGCGGGATCGCCAGCGGCTTCACCCACGCGTTGGCGCCAAGGGACAGCCTGAGCGGCGGGGGAGGGGGGGTCAGCTTCAGTGGCGCGGGAGCGCAGCCGCGATAGTTCGCGGTGTGCCCCTTGGTGCCGCAGAGGACGCAGCTGGGGGGCTCGGCCGCCGTCTCCTTCGAACGGGCGCACTGGGACGTCGCGTGGTCCCCGATGCACTTAACGCATCGAGGGCGCGCGTGACAGTTACGGGCAGAGTGCCCGTATAGCTGGCAGTTGTGGCACTGCCCGGGCGTGCCACGTTTGTGGGGGGCCTCCACGGAGAGGCCAGATATGTGGCACACGGCCTTCAGGTCGAAGACCCTACGGCCGGACTCGGTGCGGTCGAGGACGACCAGCACCATGTCGTACGCCTCCTTGGAGCGCCCATTGACCATTCTGTGCACCTGGCGCACAGGAAGGTCCTGGGACTGGAGGTCGGCCTTGATGAAGGCGGTGTCCAGCTCCCTAGGGACACCGCGGATTACCACCCTGAGCTCCCTTTCCTCTTCCAGGGTGTAGGTGTGATATGCGATCTTGTTCGATCGCAGGAAAGCGGATAGCCGTCGGTGGTCGTCCGAAGACGCCACCTTGACGGCTATGCCTTGCGCGGTGGAACGCGCGTGCGTATAATTAATTTGGCGATTATAAATCGCCTTGGAGATGCACTCCCAGGCGCTCTTGTCCTGAATGACAAGCGGCGGGGGAGTGATGTTCGGACGTGCGGGGCGCGCGTTGGGAGACGGAGACGGCCGGGGGCCGGAGGGGCCGGGAGAAACGGACACGGTTCCGGCCTTCTGAATTTTAGGAGGCGGCGAGTCGCGCGGTTTGTGCGCCCGCTTCCCATTTGCAATGGGAACGAAGTCGTCCTCCGACGAGAGCGACGGGGACGGGGACCGGGCGGGGTCGGCGCGTCGCGCGGACGCGCGCTCGTCCTCCATATCCGAGTCCGAGAGAGGCTCGGACCCGCATGGCGAGACGGGGCGGTCGGCGGGGTCTGGGGCGGCGCAACTAAATCAGTTCGCGGCGTGGCGAACGGAGTCGCGGGGCGCGCAGAAGACGCGGGGTGCGCGGGGGCGGGGGCCGACGCGCGCGCGGGCGACGCGTCGGGCGAGGCGGGCGAGTACGTCGCCCTGAATTCCCGGACTATGTCCGGGCAATGCAGGACGATGTACCTAGTTAGGTCCCGGACAAACTCTGGAGGGAAGTCTTCAGCCATTTCCAGAGGGGAAATGGCAGGGCGAGTGGACTAAAATAGGGCCCTAAGACCCGGGCGTGAACGATGCCCTGATCCCCCCACCGGGTGGTGGCGGGGGGGGGTGGCACTACCGGGGAGACGCGGTGTGCCCCTTCGCCTTAAGGGCGAACGAGGGGCACCAAACCCTAACTGCTCCGGGGCGAAGAGAACCGCCGCACGGAGAATAGCATAGCGGGATGGGTTAAGGTAGGGTCCTGGCGCAGACCCCCCCCCTGCATCAACATCAGCAGGGGGGCCTTCGGGGTTGCGGACGCAAGGGGCGGGGGCCCTGAGCGTCCTTCACGAGCAACCCCGAGGAGGACGGTGGCGTGGTGTGGCCCACGTCACCGTGAGCACCGCGTCGGTGCGGGAGGGAGCATGTCATCAAGTCTGCCTCCGATGGCGGGCTCTTCGGAGCGAGGCACAAGAGGGGCACCGGTGCGTTCCATACGGAGATCCCGGAGCCCTTCCAAAGTGCTGATGTCGGCCACCCTGGGGTTTTTAGTCGGTAGGAATCCGACACGCCCCGCGAGCTTCCCCCGAGGCTCGCGGAAGTCCTATGCAGGATTTTCCCCAGGAAAAAAGAAAAAAAAAAAAAAAAAAGGGCATCCTGGCGCAATCAAGAGCCCTGACTAGGGAAGCCCCCAAGGCCAGAGCTCAAGCCCTTCCGAGATGGCCGCCCTCTGAAGGAGGGAGGCGAGCGCTCGGGTCCCGCTCAAGCCCGGCTTACGACACCGCTAGGCGTTCACCGGACTTACCACGATCGGACAAAAGACGTGGATTTACAATACGACACTATTATGTAATCGAATTTAAAACCCGTTGAGAAAAAACCGCGGGAGGGCAGCCGCGCCGTTAACCGACGCGGCTGCCTAGCAACCCACGTAATTGGTCACACCGGGCGATACGCGAACCGTACTTACACGAGACGCAAAAGCATACGCACAGCGAATGCAATTACGTAAACACGCAAGCACAAAACACGTAAGCACAGCCGCGACAAACCACGTAGGTCTCGGAAAACGACCGTTACGAAAAACGCGGGAAGGCCGACCGCCGTCAGAACGGCGTGTCTACCTATCGGCTCGCCTAGTTGCTACGCGCGAGCCAGACGCAGAGAAATAATGACGCAAGCCCGTATATATGTACGTATACACCTATATCGAGCCAACGAGATCACCACTCCACGCAAGCGCAGGCGTTTCCAACAGAGCAAGTCGAATATCTAATACGTACGTGAAAATACGAAAATAGCGAGCGGGCGGGCAGCGCAGCGACACGACCGAACGCGCGCAAGGCACAGCCAGAACTAAAAAAAAAGAGTCCGTCCCTGCGCTCTGTGTTCCTTTTATACGCGTATGAAAGTTGTAGAACGGATGCGAACCCTCTAAGTACATCGATAGAAGTACATCGAACAATAGCCGGCGCGGCCCACAAAGCGGTATTATTATTACAAATCTATTTTTACGTGAACAAATAGGTACTTGTATACCGCGACCGCGCGCCGGCGATAATTAAAGGGGAGGAACCTTCTAGACGTTTCGGCATGTAAGCGCGGATTCTAGATCTTTCTAAACAGATCTCTAGGGGACCTAAGTGTAAATAATGCATTTTCACATTAACATTCCCGATGAGGGGTTTACGAGACATCGGGGTGTATTGAAGTCGTAACAATATCATAGATTTAGTATTTAGTACCTGGATCATATTACCTTAGAGCTTGAGTCGCGCGATCCTACGCGCGAGTTTTCTAGTTCGAGTTTTATGGTCACCGTACTGCATCGTAATGGGTGCGAGCGAGATACCGGGCCCCAGACTATAGCTCTCACTCATCATGGTTTCTCAAGTTGTTTAAATTAAAGAAAATTCAGTGTTGTATTTGTAAGTGAGGGTTTAATTTTCTTTAGCAATATTTTGACAGTACTCAATCCGTTTTGGGCATTGATTTAATACAAAGGATTGAGCACTCTACGAAAAAAACGTGATGACAAGGATACTCACTAAGAGCCCTACGTCTCTTTCTAAGTAGGGTGACCAAACATTGGTACGAGTATGGACTTGTTGACATATAACGAACGTATAATTCTCGGACACTGTTTATCGCAGTAATTCTTTCTTTCCACGCATATGTCACATCTTCAATGACCTACTCTTATATCTTTACTAAAACATATTATTGCTTCTGTCGCGGACGACTATGAAAGCAAAGATAAATCCACCTTTCACCGTTACCAGCATTGAGACGGCCATCCAGAAAATATAGTGGAGGTTTGTAAACGTCAATTTGTTACTATTTGCCATTAACTTTTTACGCTAGTTGTACGGCTACTAAATGAAAAAGTATATATATGGGTTATTAATAAAAACATTTAATATAAAAAGAAATAACTAAAACAATATCTATTCTACGTTACTCCTTGTACGTTACTGAAAACTTTACCTCTTAATAGTAATCTTTTTAGTACTGCCATATTTGCAGATTTGATTTAATTTTTTTTATGAGACCGCGTTAGCGTTCAATAAAATCCCGTATTAGAGATCTGCCTACCTATGTCAAATTATAAACTAACAGCTTGTATTTTTATATATGTATTGACGCGGAATGGTCATAATATTATACCATAGCAATACCAATGAAATTAAAATGAGATCATCTCGTAGCTATACGAAAGTCAATGCAAAAAGAAACATCAGAATTGGTATAATTGGTAATTCATAAATTAAGAACTTATGTTATTTCTGAACATAAATAGGATTTATACAGGATAGAATTTTGAGAGGGGGCAGTAAGGGCAGCTACCTCAACCATTGTAGCATTAGGAAATCGGTCTTACGGCCAACTTCCAACTCAAGGATAGATGTGCTTACTACGGATAGAATTTTGACATATTTTGTAAGAAAAATCTGTCAAAATTCTACTGACAGTAACCAAATCTATCCTTGAGTTGAATATTGAAACCGGCCATTAGAAAACTATCCTATCTATGGTAAAAAATTCTTGCGATTTCTGATTTTTCCAGTATTCCAATCTCAGTTGATCCAGTAGAAGTTTTTGATCCTTGTAAGAAACAGGATCGATTGGCAACAAAAAAGTTTTTGAGTGGATTGCCCTATTTCTTGCTGTCTGTACATTTTTTTTAATCTAAAGTTAGCTCCAAATGTCGCATAAATAAAGGATAGTCTCCTGAGGCCGTTTTTCTGTAGCTACAACGGTTGAGATAGCTGCCCTTACTGTCCTATCTAAAAATCCATCCTGTATATAAAAACGAATTGAGAATCGTGTCTGCTTAGAACTCGGTTATAAATGGTTTACAGCGTATTTAAACTACATCATAAATAGGTATAGTCCGTATTAGTTTTACCTTATGGTCACCGTACTGCATCGTAATGGGTACGAACGAGACACCGGGCTCCGGGTTACAGCTCTCAATCATCATGGTTTCTCGAGTTGTTTAAATCATAGAAAATTCAGTGTTGTGTCTGTCAGTAAGAGTTTAATTTTCTTTGGCAATTTTTGACAGTACTCAATCCTTTGTTTTGTATCCATGGTTTAGGGTTATAAATTCATGGTGATCATCAATCAGATAAAGTGCGTTTTATATACCCCTACTCTTTGGCGTTAGGTTGGTACTGCTGATTTTGGTATTGTCGCTGTATATACCGCGAATAAAAGAGAAATACGTTAAAAACACAAAAAAAACATATCGATCACACTAATCCATTCAAGATGACTATATAAATAGTTATGATCACGCCAGATATTTTCCAGAATAATACAGGGATTTCAAGTAAAATCAATAACATTCTGTTCAATTATCGATAATGTATAAAAATTGCGATCAATTATTTGTTTCCCATCTCTGTTGTTTTTCGAATTGTCAACTGTCAGAGCTCATCTTTTAATAACCGGACAATTTTGAAATAAATATTATTTGGTTTGTTTTACTACTTTAGTTTATATTTGAAACAAGACACCGGTTAAATAATAAGTATTTTCAACCATCCAACATTGACGACTTGAGTGGATGACATAAAAAGATTTACAAAAAAATATAGCGAGCACACCGCGATCAGAGTTATGGACAGTAGCGCCTTGAAACTGCAGTTTTCTGCCGATCAAACCAACTTAGGTAAGTAATATGCCTTGTTTTAGTGGCGAATAATGCGCGTAGCGACCACGAGGTCCGGGGTTTGAATGCTAGGTCAGACAGAAGACAATTTTTTTTTCATAAAATTTCTGTAATTGGAATAGTATATTTATGCTGCTTTATCAAGATAATTTTTTTTCATAAAATTATGTACTATAATTAAAATAGTATATTTATGCTGCTTTATCTAGATCAGTGGTTTTTAACCTGTGGGTACAATTTTTTTCATAAAATTTCCTAGTATCAGTTCGAAGTCTGGCATTGACGTTATTTATAGGCTCGTCCTTTATTATATTGGGACATCATCGGCGAAAAGTGGGTGTAAATAGTGCACCTCTGTGTGACTGTGTTTTAATATTAAATAATAATATTTGCTATGTATGTCTTCTGGCTGATATACTTCAGCAGCAGAAGGATTAAGATGCCAGGTAGGAAATTCATATCTCATAAAATACTTCGCTTGCAATGTTAAATTTCTTTAAAAGAAAAAACAAGCATTGTCTAGTTAAACTAGTTTGCCTAGCCCTAAGTTCTCAGCTAACAAAATGTCTTCTTTTTCATCTATTAATAAATGGCCCCACACTTTAACAGTGTATTTCGCCAATGTCAAGTAATAATAAAATATAACAGTGAATTATAAAAATTGAATGGCCACAGGTTAGTATTCATAGTCAGTATTTAAACATATTTCCATAGAAGGTTAAAAATCCATAAATAGCATTTGAGGTATATTTTATTTTTATTTATTTATTATTATATTAAGGTAAAGGAAACATACAGTATGAAAAAATATAGAAGTTAATTAGGTATACACAAATTATAACACATTATCCTTATAAGAACACTGGTAATTTTATAACACAACTACATTCAGTACTTTGATGCACATTTGTGAATAATTACCTATATACACTTCAGTATCTTGAATTATTTCTAATTTCTTTTTCATTAGGTAAACCTTTTACAGAATTTAATCAATTTTTATTAAAAAATCCCAACAACTTTCAGACAGTAGCCAAGAAAATGTTGAAACACCATCAAGGAGGACAACTAGAGTAAGGACAAGACCAAAGAAGTATGGTGATTATTTACAACTAACTCCAACTAAAAAAGCTTACAAGGACATCACAAGTTCTGAGGAAGAGAATGTTGAAGATGCAGAAGGATCTTGTCCTCAGAAACCTACAGGTCTGTTGAAAAAAGAAATGTCTTACAGATTCATAGATAAAAATATAGTACCCATCGAAGTTAAACTAAATATTTATTTATTTGTATAGCTATAGACCAACAACAAAGCATTTACAAATTTATTACATTCTTTTTAATAACTATCAGTTCAAAATGTGGCCACCACTGAGAAGATCTAATAAGAAATCAGTGTGGGCTAGTCTTTTAACTTAATTTTCTTTATTTGACTCTCTTTTCTAAATGTTTAATGTTTTTCTTTCACAAAATTGTGTTTTACAGCATATTTTGAATTGATGTTCTAATCAGTTTTATCTTCAAGATATCAGCAGTTTTGTAATACTATTTATTACTAATCCTTAACTGAATTGTTTTTTAGACCCAAATTAAAAAGCAGTGACTCTATAATGCTTTTCTACATGTCCAAGTTTTTATAATAGACAATTTTTTCGTTGTATTTGAACATATACTTTTTGGTGCAGTTAAGAGCTTAAGCCGCTCCTCTCATTGAGTCGCATAGTCGCGAGTATGATTCACGCATGGGACAAATCTTTGTGTGACCCACAACATTATTTGTTTCAGTCTGGGTATTTGTGTATGTGGATTTTCATGTTAGTAAATGCGCCCACAACATAGGACTAAATCCTAATGTGGTATGTTTTCTAATAAACAAAAATGAACAAAATTATTGAAAATACATTAATAATAACTCTTATTTCTATTACTTCAGATAATGACAAATCTGAAGTATCTTCAACTTATTGTCAATCAGCTGAAACAAGTCTACTGCAGGACAAAGGATTCTTCCTCTCCTATTAGCCGCTACCGCCGTCCGCGGCATGTTCTCACCGCCACTCCCGATGCCCTTACGTCTCTTCTTTCGGATACAAACACTGCACACAGGATCAGACATCGACCTCGCCGGCCTCGAAGAATCCCTTGCCCGCCGGTCGGTGCAGAGTACCATGGCGAGACACCTAGTATACGCCCTCCCCCATAGCGACTGCCCAAGCCGAGGCCGTTCCTCCTTGAGGCGCCCTTGTGCTAGTTGCCCCCTTGCCCTTCTGGTTTGAGCGTAGTGGTTGCACGCTCGCCTTCTTGCCCGGTGAAGCTGTAAAGGCCCCGCGGCCAGCAACGTAGATCATTTACACACACAAATGCTGTACACTTTTTATCATTAACCTATGATCTTCACTACTTCTTTCTATGTTATCACGCCAGTTCCCTTGCAGGGTAAGAATCTGTGGATTTCTGTACTCTATGCTTACGCTTAAGCAAAAAGGTCTGTGAGGAAAGCCTTACAGACCTTTTTAGCTTCCTCCACTCCTACTTTTTAATAATATTACATATGTATTTATTATTTTCAGCACTATTTAGCAACGATGATGTGGAAGGGCAAGACATATTCAAGTTTAAATCTCGTCACACTAAACATGACCTTCAAAATAAAGTTAAAGCAGCTATTAGCAGTTCACCAAAAACAGACACACCTCTTAAAACACCTCGGAAACCTCTGAAATCTGTCATTAATAGTACATTAACGAAAGAATCGCAAGCAACACCGAAACAAGTTAAGGATATTATAAAGAAGAGTAAGTATCTATTTCTGTGATTTGTTGTAGTTTCATAAAGTTACTTTATGGTAAGTCTTGTAGTTATTATACTTGTCAGTTAAGATGAGATTAAGAAATTCTGATGAATGGACACATTGATGATGCATATTGACAACATGAAAATGGTAGCAGAGGTTGACACTTTTGATATTTTTACAAAAAATTTAAGCTATTTTTTAGTCTGGTCCCTATGTTCCTAGGGCTTAAAATGAGAAAGTATTCTTTGTGCACATTAATATAACTAAGCATTTCTTAATATTAACAATGTGTAAAATGATATATTTCAAATTGTCACAAAGTGAAGTGAACTGATTGTACAATTTTTTTTACCTTTTACACGATCAACAGGAATAAATTTAAAATGGTAAAAATTGATATAATTAAACATGTATCAGTAATTGTACACTAATATTGTTCGATAGATAAACACATTTTTAAATAGAGTTTTACATGTTAAATACTTTTATCGTTCGACACTAAACCAAAATGAAGTGTGTGATGATTGATATAAATAAACATTAATTTACACAAAAAGTATGGGAATAACCATGATGGACGATTTAGTGCAGTGGTTTAGAGCTTAGCCACTGTGTCTAATAGTCGCGGGTTCGATTACCGCACGGGACAAATCTTTGTGTGACACATAATTATGTGTTTCGGTGTGGGTATTTGTGTATGTCAATAACATGTTTGTAAACGCACCCACGACACAGGAATAAAAGAGTGTGTGGCTACGTTTTGGAAAAAAAATAAAATTGTGTCAAATAATGTAAGTGTGTATTTTAGTTTAGCTAGTTAATATTATGAAATCTACTTAAAATAATTTTTTGAGGCCTTAAGTAGAATAATTTTTCAGTAATTGTCTATCTATGACCGTAAATGTAACACTCAATTAAGTGCTGTAACAAAAGTGAGAGGATTTTTTAAAACTTGAAAGTAGTCGGTCTGTACTCTCTGCCTACCCCGCGAGGGAGCTGGCGTGATGATATAGATAGATAGATTGAAAGTAGTTTTTTCAAAACTATCATTATCGACTTGTATCACCATTCACTGAAGGTACAGTTATCGTCTGGGATATAAGATCGAAATGTATTAACGCGGCGCTTGTTGACATTACTGAAATTTTGACTGAATCTTTAGAATTTATTTCGAAAGTGGTCTTGAGAGTTTCGATCGAAGTTGTTCTAGTCTAGAATTAAAAGCTAGGCCTTCGTAATCACTACCGGTGCTATGCCCCACTAGCTAGAAAAGACAGCAAAATATAGTATTCTAATAAAAATCATTCAGGAATGCAGAACTCAGTATCATATTTTCAAATTATACATTATATTTCAGGAATTATTCGTGAAGTGGAGAGTGATAGTGCTGACAGTGATTTTTCAGGTAGTAGTAGTGATTTTGTTCCCGAAGAGAGTGATAATGAGGTAATGGATCTATTTAGTATTTGCAATTGAATACTGAAAATTAGCACTCTGTGTAAAGTTCTTAAGTAAGCTTATTGTTTATCAGACAGATCCATCATCTCCTGAAAGGTCTTCTGAGGAGGAGGAACAACCAAAGAAAGCAGTTGGAAAAGCAATGAAAACCAGGGAACTAAAAATGAAAGGAAAGGATTCAGAATATTTTGTTACACCAGACAATTATTTTATTATGCATTCTAGCAAAAAGGTAATAATGGTCATATCGATGATTTAATTTTCTTTAGAAAATTAACTTTTATTTAATGGCAATACATAATTCTTTACAGATAGCAACATCAGACCATACACTATCAAGACTTAAGAACTTGAATATCCATGAAAATGAAATGGAAGCTATTGAATTGTCAACTGAACATAAGAACAGAATAATGGATCTCAATCAACATTATAAGCAGATTTTTAACAGATGGCTCTATATTTTAAGTGAAAACTTCAACATTGTCCTTTATGGTGTTGGCTCCAAAAGATCAGTGCTGCAACAATTTCAGAAACTGAAACTCCAGGAATTTCCATGTATTGTAGTGAACGGATTCTTCCCAAGTCTTACGATGAAAAGCATTTTAGAAACAATTGTTATTGATCTTTTAGAAAATAATAGTGTACCTTCGAATGTCAGTGATGTTGTGAATTTAATTGATTCTCAGTTGTCTGAAAATGGTGTGCACCTGTTCCTTATAATACACAATATAGATGGAACAATGCTGCGGAATGCCAAATCACAATCTATGCTAGCTAGTGTCTCGCAAATTAAGAATGTCCATACAATCGCAACCATTGATCATATTAACGCACCACTTTGTGAGTAAACAATGTTATTATAATTATAACACCGTTAGGCCTATATTCCCCAAGCGGGGGTGGAAGAGGTGCCAGCACACCTCTGCTGAAAAAAGTGGCGAAAAGTGAGTGTACAGTAGTACATCCACTTTTCGCCGACGATGTTAGGTCCCATGTAAAGGGAGGCGAGCCTATTGCCATATACCGGGTACAGTTACAGACTCCAGACTCATACTGGTAATTTTTCGTTAGAAAAACTATATTTGTCCGACCTCGCGTTTGAACCCAGGACCTCGTGATCACAAAGCAATGTGCTTTGCCACTAGACCGATTATAATATCTTAACTATTTTTGTCTTAGACTTTTAATAGTGTCCTGGGTACACAGGTGTTCAGTCGAAATGTGATGGATTAAAGGGGTTTTTCACTTGGATCATTTGAAATGTTAATAAAAAAGCATGACTCAAAACCATATTAGATTTTGTAAGATCATGCTAAGTCTGTGGGGTAGGCAGAGAGTACAGAATTCCAACAGGCTCTTTTCTTACAGACCTCTCTGGCTTCTTCGTATCTCTGCCTTCCCCCGCAAAGGATCTGACATGATGATATAGATAGATAGATGCTACATAAAATGAAATACATGATCTCCTCTTTATAGGTATCTCGGAAAATTACAGGAATTCTTAGAATTGATGTAAAAAAAATCATGTGTTGTTTGTTTCCATTTGTTTCAGTGTGGGATCACACGAAGCTGAGTAAGTTTAGGTTCACTTGGTGGGATATCACGACATTCATGCCCTACGCCGAGGAGACATCGTTTGAGAATTCCTTGCTGACACATCGCAGTGGTGCGCTTCAGCTCTCTTCCCTCAAGAGCGTTTATCAGTCACTTACTACTAACGCCAAAGGCATATTTAAAATTATCATTGAGTACCAGCTGGAAAATCAAAAACAAAGCCATTATCAAGGTAATTACATTTTTCTTATGTGACTACTGGGCCTCTTTTAGTGAGGAGGTATGTAGTGTCACGTCTACGTCCTGTAGGTTTTAAGAAACCTACAGTAAACGAATAAGTAAAAATTGTCTAAGCAGCTTATGACGTGGTCTGGCCTTTTTTGTAAATTTTTTGATCGCCAACATCTCTTGCTACCCTTTATTCGTCTACGGACATCAAATAAACGCCACTCTGTCGATGCCTTAGTCTAGTAGCGACAGCGTAGGGCCTTCCCCTCAGTAGGTCGAATTTGATCCTTGCAAAGTACAAATCTTTTGTGTGACCTGTACATTTTATTTCGATCTGGGTATTAGTACACGTGAAACTTGTCTCTCACTACAAGAATAACAAGCGTGCGATATTTTTTTTAAAGTGATGAGCTGTTATCTAAATTCAAACAATTTATTTTGTATAAGCCTTGCGGGAGAGCTTACAAATAGTCAATTTATATGTTTTTTTAAAATCTAATTTAACTAGTAATCTACCACTGGATCGGAACGCGGCCTGCAATGAGAAGATCCGGCGAAGAAAGTATCTTTTTCTTTTCTTTTTAATTATATTGTGTAGATACAATGTTTAGGTTACAATTAAATAGTATACGATCGAGCCCCAGTAGCATGAATCTAATGATGTTATCTGTAAAGAGTTTCCAAAGGATTCCAGATGGGCCAGTCCCCACAAGCAGCACCCGTTCACGAGTATGACTGCAGGAACAGCCATTACGCCCCTCGACCATATCGGAGGGAAGGGTGACATTATAGTGAGCATGACCTAACCAAAAGACGGTAGCCAGATTTTGATTTAGCTGCATGACTGAAATATTGCTAACCATTTCTGCTGTACTTGTTCCGATTATGTCTGCCAACCCCTAGGTGATTGAATTGTAGTTTTTTTTTTATTTGTTGATCTATTTCATTCAATGTTGTATGCAAAAATTAATACATACTAATATTATAAATTCGAAAGTAACTCTGTTAGCTTTTCGCGCTCAAACTTCTGAACAGATTTTGATAAAATTAACTTAAAAACCTAAGAAATCGAGTTACGGTCATATAGGGCCATTAAAAAGTAGTCTCTATCTGATGAATATTTAAACAGCGACGTTTTTATTGTAGAATTAAGAAATAAGTTACTTGGGCCTTTCACTTTCCCTCCCTCTCTCTGCCCGCGCTGCTCGGTTCTGAAGGGATGCGTTTAGTTTCCTAAAAACTTGATTTTTCGAGATAAGTCACTACTGTTCTGAAGGTGCGATAAGCTAACTTTTGTCTTAAAACAAACTTAAGGGGTTAACATGCTTGATTACGCGAACGAAATTGCGGGTTCAGCTAGATTTACAAAAAAAAAAATTCGTAAATTGTAATAAAAAAGTGTATTGGTTATTTCTGTATGTGCGCTGCTGAAAAAACTCTTCAGCAACTACCTCTCGCATGCATATATATTCATTGTGAAATTATACCATCGTATGAAAGTGACGCTGCGCGCCAATATTTTATAAGATGTCCAGTTTTTACTAAAACAGGTTCGATAATTTCTGAAACCAAAAAAATTAATAGTAGGATGAAACCCGTCGAAAAAGGAAGAGAATATAACAAAAATGAAAGGAAAATAATTTACGGGCGATCGAGGTCGGGAAGTGGAAGGGGGTGAGTTTTTAAGGGTAAAAAACGGTTTATCTCGATTTCCGGCAAAACTACAAGTCCTATGGAAAAAAATTGAATAACAAAGTTGTAGGTAATAAAAAGATCTACAACTTTTGTATTTACACTTTTTTCACATAACCTCAAAATTTATGTGAAAAATTCTAATAACCAAGTTTTTGGTTTTTTCCTCCTCAGATTTTTCCTTTCATTTTCGTTATATTCTCTTCCTTTTTCAACGGGTTTCATCCTACTATTATTTTTTTCACTTTTTACTATTTTCAAAGCCTTCAGCCCTGGTCTATACGTGTCACATTCTGTCTTATAAAATTAAATGTGTATGTGCTTTTTCAGGTCTGCTGTTTAAAGATTTGTATTCGAAGTGTCGAGAACAGTTTTTGGTAAGCTCTGATCTCGCTCTAAGAGCTCAACTCACAGAGTTTTTGGATCACAAACTCGTGAAAATGAAGCGAACGTACGAAGGCAGCGAGAACTTGGTAATACCTATTGATAACACATTGTTACAACAATTTTTAGATGAGAATGAGAGCTGACACCCATACCTTTGTTTATACGTTAAGATTGCCTTAATCGTATTAAAAGTAAAAATGATTTGATGTTTTATTTTGCGCACAAACAATTCAGAGGATGGTAATGAAACATGTAATAAGGTTTAGCTTTTATTTTACAATCCCAGAAATAAAGTCTTAATAGGATTATATAATATATATCAACAGGCCAAAGTTGTAAATTACTTAAACTTAATGACTTACACAATATAATAAAATTATTAACTAAAATTATCTTCAACATATCTGGCACGTTCACCATGATGCATCAACCAAACATTTCATTGATATTTTATTAGTGCATAAATTGCTCTTTAAGATTTAAAAAGATCGTAGAAAAATACTCTCTGAACTCATGAGACGTCAAAGATTTGATCTAATTAATCGGATTACGATATTTTTACTACGCCCATTGGAATTTTATTTTAAAGATTGTACTGAACATCTTGTTATCATTAGTGAGATTACGAAATAGTTTGCGTTATTATTGCAACGATATTGTTTTATGGACAGCATATTTTTTTATGTAGTTAAGGTAAACACGATTCGTCCGTCGTACATGCCAGCGCAGATTGTACGCGAAACGCTCGAGTCGGTGCTTATAACGCTCGCGATTCCTAGGTGTTTTAACGCTTATGAGCGTCGACTCGGCGCTAAACGCTCGACTTCAGTGCTCATTTTTACAACACTTATATGCACGCACAGATCGGAAAGACGAACTAACATATAAAATCTCCATTAAAAATAAATTTAAGAGCAATAATAAAATATAAGGGTTCCTATGAGGGTGTAGTGCAGTTGTAAAAATATTTGATATCCCCCTCTTGTACTTTTATAGAAAACTTGTGAATGTCGATGAATAATTCACATCATCATTATAATTATTAGTAAATAATTCTCTACACGAAAATTGACACCAATGTCAGTTATTTTTTATTTAATTTTTAGTATGTTTTTATCAGTCTAATTTGGTCATCAATAAACAGGCGGCGCCCATCTCAGAATTGAAATTGCAATGGATTCCAAGGGCATGAAATAGTTATGTTTCACAATATATTCATGTTCCTTTAACTTACAGCTAGTTAATACAATTTATCGAAACTGTAGGTCGAATGAGAGCTATTTTAATCCTATAATCATGCACTTCCGTTTCAATGATTAGACTAAAATTAAGCATGTCAATAGAATAAAAAATGATTATTACATAAACAATTTAATTGAAACATTAACTGTCGGACAACAAACTACAGATTTCACACAATAGACATCAACATTAATCAATGATAGAAAACATTTCATTTTGAATGGCACGCAGACCGAGGGCGCGAAAACACTAGAGTAAAGCGGTCGAGCCTAGCCTCATCGGGTGACGTATCGATCTCACGAATGACAACTAGTACTACGGGATGACTGCATATTCCGTGATTGTGATCAGGTTTATTGTCCGATGCATCGGAGCGCTGTACACTTACAAACTAGTAAGATAACTCCGCTTAAGGCAACACTCAATTCTCGTCGTCATCCTCATGTTTTCGCTTTTTACCCCGAGTGCTCTCTACTTGCTCGCCATCCGCGTTCTCCTCGCCATCTGTGCAATAAATAGCCATTACGTTACAACATATATTGTAAAGCGTCAATAAATATTAGCATAGAAAAATAATAACTCCTTTGTTTAGCAACAGGTGGTTTTACGAAATGTTTAAACATGTGAAGTGTTCAAGTATTCTGTATCTGAATATACAACCATGATCTATTAAGATGTAATTTGTATATTTATTTATCCTAGTAAAACAAACCCTAAGGTTTAGAACTACACATACTGACTGCCGATTATGTAATTGTGTGGTTAGTGTCGGCTAAAATAACTCAGGTCAGACATCAGAAGCTCCCATAAAGTAGTGATACAACATGTGCCAAATGGAAAATATCGCGAGGAAACCTGTATGTCTGAAATCCTAAATAAATTCAAGTAATGACATAAAACTATTTTTCGGATTTTAGCGCGGTTTATTTTTGCTTTTAAGTCTCGACGACGACGAAGAAACCAAGCATAACACTGCGAGACCCAAGAAACCGTGAGCTCATTCTGCGTAGATCGGATCAACAAAACTAATTAAGAAGTTTGAGGGTACCCCGGAACAACTATGCCTTTTGGACGTCTAACACCTCAGTCGTTCCCGTGACCATGGGTGCTGCAAAGCATTCGAAAAGTCGGAAACTTAAAATAAAAAATAAACAGCGCTAAAATCCGAAAAATAGTTTTATTTCATGTGTAATATTCGCGTAAATCTAAGAACTCAGTAAATTCAAGTAATGTTAAAATGGGATCACTTCCTTGACACATTGGGTCCAAGAATACTTAAGTGGAATGTGAGCATACTATTTACGTCCACGGAATTTATTCCGTCGTAGTAGTCTTCTTTGTTGTGTTTACCTCCGTGGGAAAAATGGATATACATTCAACATCATAAGAAAGACATTTATTGGGGAACAAACGACTCCCCAAAGATCGAAACGACGACGCGACCTACACTAAGCCATCGGTCTACCTTGTGTAGGGCCTGCCCACTTCGTCTGGAACGTGGTCACTGCTCGAGAACTTATAGTTACATGGGTGTTATAAAGGTTCTCTTTATTATGGTGTGTATAGCACTCGTAGCGCAGTGCGACCGTGATGTTCTTACAGATCACCAAGGTTAAGCGTTCGACATGGCCGGTCTGAGATTTGTGATTGTTTCTAGCATTTTCATATTCGAGCGTCTCCATGCTTCGGAAAGCACATTAGGGTCCTGGTTACAGCTTCATATGGTAGTCGCTAAGCCATGTTGGAAGCCCAACAGGCGGCTTGATAAGTTCCAACAGCAGGCCGCAAACCTGCCTCCACCAATCTGCACTGGGTGGAGTATGACCTAATCTCTCACACCGATTGTGGGAGAAAACCTTTGACCAGCAATGGAACAGTATATGCTGATATTAATGTAGCACTCACCTCGCAACTTGGTGTTGTGATCTCCATCAACATCATTCTCCACTTCACCATCTTCTTCGTCTACATCTTCCTCTTCCTCGACATCACTGCCTTCGTATAAGGAACTAGCAGAGCTCTCCTCTTCTGCGCAAATATTATTCCAATTTATTATACACATACAGTCAAATTAGAAGTTGCATGCTAAATGATTTTTATAGTTACTAACGATATGCTTTTGGAAAAGGAATTTTAATTACGTAACTTAAAAAATTTGGGTAAATTTCGGTCATCAACAAACGTTGAAGCATCCTTACAGATTTGTTCACTCTTTGAAGGGCAGACTCAGCTTATTTAAAAACTTACAGCCAGTTTCAATATTTTACTCAAGGATAATTTGCCTACTACAGATAGAATTTTGACATATTTTGTATGGACAATCTAACTAAATTCTACTAACAGTCAGCATATCTTATCTTTGAGTTAAATATTGAAACTGAAGAGAAATACATGCTAATTATATTTTTTTTTATTTACCAAGATTATCATTGTAGACTGCACTCAGTGACACATCCTCATCATCGTCCTCGTCATCATCAACATCTGTACCTAAAAAGTAATTTTAAAATTCATTAGCAAAAAAAATATCTCAAATATACATACAACTTTAAATATCATAGCCAGCACAAGAAAAAACCAATTCTAACATTATAAATACAGATTATGGACGAAAACGGTACATAAGCATCACCTGATAATATTATAATGATGCTTACTCTTTAAAAGGTAACCCATGTGGAATAGCAGACCATAAACTGTGTACAATGTCATTGGTAGAGAGGTTCTGTCTTCTACCGGCCGTTCTGATATATTATCATCTATCACCAACATACTCAAATCTATATCCACATCTGTAATGTAGTATTTGACTGTTATTTAGTCCCCAAAATATATAATAAGTCACATTTTTACGTTTATCTTCTTTCTTTTCAAATAACTTTAAACAATTGAAGGTTTTATAGACAGTAAGTAGTGAAACAATGCATAGTTTAGCTGGAAGATTAAAACACTCGGCTGGAGAACGGAATATCTAGCGAATCATTGCGCATTTTAAATGTCTCACTTAAAACTGGAGCCCCGATGTGTATTAGGTGCATTTACCAATTGAGAGGCTAATGTCAAATCACGATTAAAGTTTCAAAATGCTCTGTTTGTTTATTTTTATCATATTATATAGTATTTGAACTAAAGAAAGCTTTAATTTTCAGATAACTAGGTGAAGGTACAATAGCTAAATACTAAAATAATTTAATAATATTTTTAAGTCTTTGCTGCTGATCAAATGCTTCCCCTTTATGTCTCCGCACAAATCAATCCTGGGCCAGTTGTATCCAAGCTTTCTGAGTGCAGTCATGTGCAAGTAACATTGGTGTCCATGTGACATGGATGCTAATAATTACTAAAGAATTACTAACCATCCTCTTCGCTATCATTGTTTCCATTCATTTCATCCTCTTCTTCTGCAGAGCTATCATCAGCTTCTCTATCCTCTTTGTCAAATCTGAAAATGATTTTTTTTTTAACAAACATATTTTCAGATTATACAAGGTGTAATAAATATAATTAATGCAAGACCTGAAAGAAGATTGTTCTAAATCAGTAACCTGAATTGATTCTAACTATTTTTAATGTATCTTACATTATTTTTAATTTGCAAAAATGATGTTCAGTATGCTATACGAAACTAAATTTATTTTAGATTCAGAGCATAACAGAGATTTCAAATGCATTTCTAAAACGCATTTCTCAATATACACCACATACAAGTTTATTTGGTATACCCCAAGGTATACAAAAAAAAGGTAAAAATCTTTAAATTTGGTTTTCCCATTAAATTTGTGAATCAATTATCTAATTGAGGTGTCTGAGGTCTTGCGTTAGATCTTGTATACAAACAAAACTACTACAAGTTAACAAGGATCTAAAAGGGAATAACGGCAAAAAGCAACAGTAGCAAGAAGACTGTGTGTATTATTGATGCCACTAAAAAACTTTGTTATGAAGAAATGCTTACCCATCTAAATACTTTAATGAAGGGTGTAAGGCAAACACCTTGCTCCTATAATCTTCAATGCTGGTGACTTCATTGTTAAACAAATCAAGATTCTTTAAGTTCTCAAACTCCTCCAAAGGTTTCAGTGTCTCTAAATCTTTAATTTTGTTTCCTGATAAGTTGAGATGTGTCAGTTTTTTGCAGCAATTAAGGAAATTGAGCCCATTAGATATTCTGTTATCAGAGAGTTCTAGTTTCCTAAGCTTGGGCAGTGTTGGGAAACCTTTAAGAGTAGTGAGGCCCACATTGTTGAGGCTGAGAATTTCAAGGTTGGTATATTCATCTGTGAGACCAACTATATTGGTACTTCTACAATTGTCCAGGTTTAATTCTTTGACCTGTGGAATAAATATTTAATTTTATAAATATTATATATGTCTAGATTAATACCTACATAAATTACAACTGTTGTCTTTATGTAATTATATCATAATCAGTACAGGCTACAGTTTGTGTAAAAAGCGCCATCTACATTTATTTGTAAGCACTTAAATATATAAGTATTAGGTAGGTAAAGATACAAATACACACAATACACATGGTGTTGGACCAAGTATCGTTTTCAAGTAGATAATTAACGATACCTTTAATTTTATTTAAAGTTTATTAATTCATACCTACAAGTTTTTAAAAGAGACTTTCTAATTTAACCTATAGCTATCCTATAATGTGATGTTTATAACATTTTGCGCATCCATTGTATTAGATTGGGATTGTTCGATTGCGGGCATGTTCGCCGGTACCTAACTATGCAGGTACATACATAAATATACCTACAGGACTTATAAATTGTTGCGATAAGTTATCAATATCTAGTCTAAAATGAGAGCCCATGATAATTCCTATCTATATTTATTACTTCTATCAGACTTTAAAGAAGACTAATTTCGAGAATTATGACATATTCAGTATTGTAACTGGCTTGTTCAGTATTTATTCAATGAGAGTCAAGCCAACCAAAACGTCAAAATGGTGTTAGTTGTCAAAGACACAGGCGTAGTTCGTAAAATCTAACAGATGAGTGATTATTTTGGAGAAATATAAACAGAATCATGAAAGGGATGTGTTAGCATAATCGTTTGCATCACGCTATGTAATTGCGGTGTTTTAGTTGCGGATAGAAATAAGATTGTTTTTACTTTGCAATGGCGGATGACACGAATCATCGCGACGCAATAAAAATGGCCGCTGTATATCGGTAAGGCGTGCGTCAATAATATGCTGCAGTTGAAAGTGTAAATAGGACAAAATATAAAGTTTATAAATGTACGACATAGTATTCATCTTAAATATGATTGTATTAGATCAAATCACGCATTTTTTTCTAGGAGCTATATCTACTTAGGTGAAAGGGCGCGAAATTATATCATCTAGCTATAGCAAAGTTTACTTTGCGCAGTATGGGCTGATATGCAGTGTTCAGAAGTTATAAATTTATAATGTATATGTAGGTGTTAATGTAATCTAAAGATCTCTAGATATTAGGACATGAAATACACTACAAATTCGTAAAAAGACCTAAAGGTATATACATCTACATACTGACATTGACAACCTTATAATCAATGAGTATTTTCTAACGTACAAGTTTTGCGATAAATGATCTATTTATGAAACGAAGGAAATAAAAGGCACATAAGTCGATTAGCATAGATTTGACTCCAAATTGTAAATATATTGTAGTTTTTATGGATACATAACACGTACGACATCCATAAGTTTCGACACTTAACCTCAATATATGAATATTTACAACAAAAACGTTTCATCTGCTTGTATATTCTAAATGTGCAAGTTTGTAGCTTACTGGAAAATGTGCATAGGCTTAGGAAATAACAGCCTGTGCAAATACTTCATTAGAATGTATAATAATTACGTGCACATGAATGAAACGTAACAATCGGTAATGGCTAATTTCTATACACAATAATGCCACATCTTTATTTAGGAATGGGATTCGCAATCCCCATAAGCATTACGAGAGAGAGACCGAAAATCATCTTAATTTATTGATAATAATCATAATTTTTGTGTATAACATTAAGTACTTGATGAAATACGTATCGACAAAACATCGCAATATATCAAAGAATAGACTCCATTTACCTGTGAAGGATTCCTTCCTCTTAGTTCTAAGGCGACCCTTTTTTCCATCTTCACGGCTTTGTGGATTTACACTTTAAAAACACTTTATTCGCGTTTATAATAATTCTCAAGGAACCTAAATCACTAAGCTTGGGTTTCAAAACAGAAGGAAACTATAGATACACGAGTGACGTTCAGGTAGCGGCGCCGTCTGGTGGCGAAATATGGCGACCGGATATGACACAGTTGAGCAATTTATTATGTTTTGCAATCTTGCTGTGTATCAAAATTTATGTGAAGTTGTTTCAACCTAATCCTAAATTAATCAAATAATATTTTAGCAAAAATAAAATAATATAAACCCTCTAATACAGCAGTTATCTTATTTATATATTTGTTATAAACTTGTGATGTTGGTATAATCGTGCGATTGCCAGCTTGTTGGACAAAAGGCGGCATTTATAAATTGTGTTGTGATGTGCTGCCGGTACAGCGTGCTTATTATGTATATATTTTGTGATATATTTCTATGTACATAATTAATTAATAGGGAATTATTGATTATTTTCTTAAATAAATAAATCTAATATTTTAAATGCTGTTTATTTTTTATTGATAAGTCAAATAAGTGGAAATGCGATGATATTAATTCTGAAGCTGTTAATTTTATCAATGGGGTGGATCAGTAAAACTCATGGAAGAGAGTTAATTTTTTTTGTTGATAATGCATATCTGTCAGGTGCTCCTTACTTGTGCTTTATGCTTGGGGAAGGTGAGTGTGTTGTATATATATTTCTGAGCTGTAGCAATACCCAAGACTAAGATTTTTCTTCATCTAAGAGATAATAGCAGGGATAGCCTAGTGGTTAGACCGTTGGACTGCAAAGTCAGAGGTCTCGGGTTCAAACCCAGGTACGCATCTCTGTCTTCAAAAGCATGTGCGTATTAAAAATTAACTATCACTTGCTTTAACAGTGAAGCAAACATCGTGTGGCAATCTGCATGCCTAAGAGTTCCTCGAAGGTGTGTGAAGTTCGCCAACCTGCTCTGGGCCAGCGTGGTGGACTATGGCCTAAACCCTATCTGTTTGAGAGGAGGCTTGGGCACGGGTAGTACAGTTTCTTAACAGGGCTAATATAATTATTATTATAAGAGAATACATTACTTACCTACCATTAACATAAACCATTTTTATTACTATTAAGTAAAGGTACCTAAGCACCTATAGGTCTTATGGCGCGTGGTGTGGCTACGGATCACTAGGTTCTAGGCTTAAATCCTAGGCTGGATAGTGTTGTTGGGGGTTTTCTATCGTAAAATTCTCAGTGGGACTCTGATCCAAAATATTTCCCGGTATAGACGCAATAGGTTCGCCCTATTGCATTGGGATCTAAATAGGATTGCCGCCATTTTTTTAGCCTTAAGGAAAAATCGTTTAAAAACCGGGATTTTATTTTTTTTATCTGTGACAAAAATATTATCAATAAATTTAAGTTCAATTTAATTTTATTCAAACTTAAAACTATATTTTGTAACAGACGTTACTGCTTGCCACTTATTTGTTTGTGATTTGACATATTTTAATAAAAAGAGAAATTTTAATATGTATTATTTAACGAAATAATACATATTAAAATTTCTCTTTTTATGCCAGAGGAAAGAATGACAAAACAGATATACAATGTGAAAGTGGAAGGATGCAGGTACCGGGGAAGACCTAGACTATCTTACCACGACCAAATAAACCAAGTCTTATCTGATGGAAAAGTCAAGAGTCTCCGTAACCGGCGAGCGTGTATGAGACGAACTATGAGAGTCGAGGAAGCCAGAGAGGTATGTAAGGAAAGAACCTGTTGGAACTCTGTACTCTCTGCCTACCCCGCAAGGGATCTGCCGTGAGATTATAGATAGATAGATTATTTAACGAAATACGGGACATGCCTGTTCCTGCGGGACATTTAAATTTATTGAAAAGATACGAAAAGGATAAGAAAAGGACGATTATAAATAATACTAGACCTAACCTTACATCGCCTACGAATTGCTTGCCGCGGACGGCTTGGGGAATATAGCTGTCAAGGTGTTTATTTTTATTTATTTTCACACTGTCGCATCTGTATTCCCAACTTAAAACTACTTTTCGCCGACGATGTTAGGTCCCATTGGCGAGAAAAAGCGGTCGTACGAACTTAAGGTTAGTCCTAATCTTAGAATATAATAATATAAGCCCTGTTAATAAACTGTCCCACCGTTGGGCACGGACCTCCTCTCAAACTTAGAGGGTTTAGACCATAGTCCACCACGCTGGCCCAGTGCGGGTTGGTGAACTTCACACACCTTCGAGAAACTCTCAGGCATGCAGGTTGCCTAACGATGTTTTCTTTCACCGTTAAAGCAAGTGGTAGTTAATTTTTAATACGCACATGCTTTCGAAAAGACAGAGGTGCGCGTGCCTGTGTTCAAACTCGAGACCTCTGACTTTCAGTCCAACGGTCTAACCACTAGGCGATCACTGCTTGACTAATCTTAGAATAAAGATTTTTTTTATTCTAATAAACATTGCAAACTAGTCCTAATGAAATAATATAATATTTTCATCCAAGCGTGTGTAATATTGGTAATTGAGTCCCCGTTTTTTTTAGGGTTCCGTACCTCTACTTTGTTGTCCGTCTGTCTATCTGTCTTTTCTCAGGAATAGGTATAAAATTGAAAGGTATGTCAAATATTAAGGTCTACGGTCCCTGTGGTGTAAGAAATCGAAACTTCTAATGCAAAAGACATGGTCATTAAAACACACTCAACACAACCTTTATAGGGTACGTCCCGTATCACAGTACAAGTAAAGGTAAAAAAAAATTAAATCACATAAAATCTGTATTTTTAATTTATAGACTCTTATGTATCAAAGTCCCCTGGCCTTGAGTCTATTAACCAATGTACACACTGCCCACTTCCGTGCGAAGTGAGGGAAGGTTAGTCGTATAAACGCGCCACTTACGCATTACTCCCCTCTCACACTATCCCTGCCCGACGCTCCCTTCTTGACGGTTTTTTGAGTCAAAATACTGACAGACCTCGCCCACTCAGTGTGGCAGGCTTAGAAATCTTTTTTCAAGTATGGGGAAAAAATAATTTTGGAAATAAATTACCTTTTATTAATTTCATTTTTTTTATATTATTCTTCGTTCGTACTCTTACCTCCCGACGCATTGTGACTTAGCAAGTGTTTCGGTAGGGTCCTCACGATACAGGCTATGCCTAGTGTGGGGACCAATAGTACTAGATTAATGTATCTAGATTTGTATTCTCAAACATACCTACACATTTATTAACTATTGTAATATTAGTCATAAGAGCATGTTTGTATTTTTGAGAAAGAAATAAAGTTATTATTATTATTAATTTAAAGACATATATAAAATACAAATAAAAATTTGAGGGTGGCGCATTTGAAAAAAACAGAGGAATGCTATTTTAAAATTGCCTTGGGGATATCTTTATGAAAACAATATAATTTCGGGGAAAAGAAAATCTGATGTCGGGAGTTTCATGCAAACATAAGAAAAACACAGAGTAATTCTTAAAGGGCGAAGGGAGTATGTGGACAGTCTACGCTGCTGCGGTACTGCTCCTTACTATCGGCAGGAAGTTGCGGCAGTAGCAGTGCATAAACCAGGTATATGACATAGAGTCAAGGCTTCAGTCGGAATGTATAGCGGGAGAATGTAAATTTGCTCACTTCTCTGTTCATGGGGCGATCTATGGTATTTTGATTTGGATTAATTAATAGCCGGTTTTAATATTCAACGCAAGTATAGATTTGCTTACTGTCAGTAGAATTTTGACAAATTTTCCATTCAAAATATGTCAAAATTCTATCCGTACCTAGTAGGCAAATTTATCCTTGAGTTGAATATTGAAAGTAGTAGAGAAGACGGTCTAATGTTAATTTGATGTGGTAGCAGATGTTGATTTGATGTAGTACATAATAATGATTAATGGCTCATTTTCAGACAAATTAGCATTATACAACCACATACCGCCGACGATGCTAGGTTCAAAGTAATAGGTGGCAAGCTTTTGCTAAATACCGGGTACAGTTACAAACTCCGTGCCATCGGGTTGCTCCCAGACTTCCAAAACAGATTGTTTCCGAAAAAAATATTCTTTCATACATTAGTTCCCGCGACTTCCATGACAGTGTATTTTCTTTCCCACGAGATCCATGAATAAGTTTTTAAATATGGTCAGCTAGAAAAAATGTTTTTATGAAACAGTCATCAATGAGGATAAACAATCGTCAAGAAGGAAAATTTTTGATTACCTATGAGGTTTATCTGCAAGCTACATTAAATATAACAAGTAGCAAGCCAAAACAAAATAACGATAATAATTGATAAAGTAATAATCCACAGTTACTACTAGCAATTACCATAGGCATTAAAAATGGCTACTTAATCCAAATATACCCTGTAATTTCCATCCAGTTATCTACAACGTCCTTACCCTGCTCATGTTGTACTTTATATTTCTTGGATGTTGTGGGAGTCTGGGAATAGCCCGTACCATCTCTCCAAATTCTGACTGAGCATTTTTCTATCGTAGGATTCGGAACCAGCACCTAGTAATCGCCATCCGACTAGATCAACGAGGCAGTCAGATTTAATTATGGATTTTTAGTTCTTAGGTACGTCAGGCTATATTATTTTTTTTACTAGCATTAATAGCATAAATTCGTGGTAGGGAAGATTATGCGGGTCCGCAAGTCTTCGACTCTGTGTAACAAAAACTGTAGTTCAATGTCATTAGAAAGGACCAACAAGGTTTAGCGTCCCTTTAATGCAAAGATTCTGTGTGTATGTGAGAATGATCTACGCTGTTGGCTGCGGGGCCTTTACAGCTTTACCAGACAAGAGGGCGAGCGTGTAATTACTACGCTCGAGCCAGAAGGGCAAGAGGCAACTAGCTCAAGGGTTCCTCAAGGAGGAACGGATTCGGTTTGGACGTTCGCTATGGGGGAGGCATATACTAGGTGTCTCACTCTCAAACACTCGTTCTTATTATTTAGTATAACAACGGGCAGACTTGGTCCAATAGTTAAGAGCTTGAGTCGTTCCGCCCACTGGATTAAGTAGCCGCGGGTTCGATTCCCACACGGGACAAATCTTTGTGTAACCTAAAAATATTTGCTTCGGCCTGGATGTTTATGCATGTGAATTTCATATTTGTAAACGCACCCATGATACGGGAATAACTCCTAGTGTGGGGCTACATTAAAAGAAACTGTTGTTTATGATGGTAGTAATGTATTCCTGCGAGGTTATTAGTGTTTTACATGCGGCGGTGGCAGTGGTTTGCTGTATACATCTACTTATCATCGACAATGTTAGGTTCTAATGAAACAGGGGGCAAGCCTTTGAAAAATCTTCCTTATAAGAATTCTCCATCGTGAGCAGTCCTCATAGTGCGCTTAAAACTTGCCATAGCCTACTCTTGGCACAATTATAATATTCCGAAAGAACATTTACACTTTATCCGATATAGGATTCGAATCAAAGATCACGTAATCGCCACTAGCATTCTGCTCCACTAGACTAATGAGGCAGTCTCTACCTACAGCTGTATATTTTCTATAGTAGCTTATCTTTGTGAGTGACCACAGATCCTCTTCTATAAGCCGTCTCCCTTCCTTATCCTCTTGTTTTCGTATACAGATACAGGATCCACACACAGGATCAGTCACCAACCTGGCCGGCGAGGTTAAAGAATTCCTTGCTCACCGGCCTATGTAGAGCTCTACGGCGGGACACCTAGTATATGCCCTCCCCCATAGCGACAGCCCAAGCTTTGTTCGTATCTTCTTAAGGTGCCGTTGAGCTAGTTGCCCCCCTTTCTCTTCCTGCTAGAGCGAAGTTGTTGCACGCTTGCCTTCTAACCCGGTAAAGCTGTAAAGGTTCCTACTAATTTATATTTTATCTCTATGGGTTCCTCGGCCAGCAGCGTAGAATATTTACACCCACACAAAAAGAGTGACCACACAAGCGGCTGTAAAAGATTATTTTAATTAAAATAGGGGTTGCAAAGGTGTACTTTGCCCATCGAAATTTCTCTAACAAGCCTAATGCCACTATACAGGACACTATTTCAGATTCCAGACTACCACTGAAAAATGTTTCGATAGAAAAAACTCAATTCAAACAACACCTCCTTCCTCCCTAGGATTCGAATCCAGGACTTCAAGAGTTCCAGCTTCACTATGCACCAGTCGAGCAAAAGGCAGTTATAGTATAGTAATAATTATAAGTAACACGTTATCAAACAGTTAGCTATGATTAAATTATGGCAAAAGGCTACCTAGGAGTACCTACTCAAAATGTTGGCGGAACCCTCTCAATTTTAGTTCAATATGTCGCACAGTCACAGTATTTTATTTATTGTAGGATTCTTGGATATGTATATGTATGTATGTATGTATGTATGTATGTATGTATGTATATATATATATATATATATATATATATATATATATATATATATATATATATATATATATATATATATATATATATATGTATATATTTATGTATTGTATTATTGATTTTTTAATTTCTTTTAGATTTATTTTCTTACATTATTTTTTAGCTTCGTATATTTTCGCACCTACCACACATGTTTGTTTCTACACCACCCTAAGGTAGACTGGGAGAAAATGCCTCAGGCATTAAGTCCGTCTATCTACATATGTGCATGAAGAATAAATAAATAAATAAAAGGCTTATATGGCCTTTTCTGGGATAATAGTAAAGTTGCTGACGTTAGTTACACTGTGGAGTTTTTTATTTATTTTTAGGAATCACAATATGTAATACACCTTAAATTATAATACATTAACTTATACATATTAATTAGGTTTCCACTATTAATAAGTACATTTAAAAAGGTTAAAAAATAACAACAGGTATAACTAAAATTCCAGTGAATGCAAATAAAGTATTAAACTATAAAAAAACAAATACAACTGAAATTAAAATAAAATCTAATAATAAAAGTAACATATTCCAATGACTACTTAGCTACATTCTTTTTTGTTTTTTAATAAGTTTTTAAAGCATATCCAAATTAGAGTAATCTTTGTTATTATTCCTACACACACGGTACAAAAAAGTGTTACTTGTGAATTTAGATTTGCAAGAAGGTATAATAAAAGGGAATTTATTACGCGATAAAATTCGTGGACATCTAAATAATATATTGCTAATCGAAAATGGTGAGTCTACGAAATTATTAATAATTTTAAATAAAAATATTTGGTCTCTCTCTGACCGGCGAACAGACAAGGAAGGGATATTAGAAATAATGTTTTCAGCATAACCGTGCCTATAACGTAGATGCCATCGGCATAAAAGCTATATTATTTATAAATGAGGAAGAATGACAAAACAGATATACAATGTGAAAGTGGAAGGATGCAGGTACCGGGGAAGACCTAGACTATTTTACCACTACCAAATAAACCGAGTCTTATCTGAAGGAAAAGTCAAGAGTCTCCGTAACCGGCGAGCGTGTATGAGACGAACTATGAGAGTCGAGGAAGCCAGAGAGGTATGTTATTGTTTTTTTTTTGTTTTTTAAAAAAAAAACGTAGCCCCACACTAGGATTTATTCCTGTGTCGTGGGTGCGTTTACAAACATGAAAATTCACATACACAAATACCCAGAGCGGAACAAATAATTGTGGATCACACAAAGAAATAGTCGAACCCGCGACTATTAGACGCAGTGGGCAGAGCGGCTTAAGCTCTTAACCACTGCGCAAAATCGTCCGTCAAAATGTAAGGAAAGAACCTGTTGGAACTCTGTACTCTCTGCCTACTCCGCAAGGGATCTGGCGTGATGTTATAGATAGATAGATACACTAAACAATAGGGGTCCCAGGTGAGACCCTTGAGGTACATCGGAAGTAATAGGAACAAAAAAGAACAGTATCCCTTAATCATTACCGCCTGACTTTGCTCGCTCAGATACGATTCAAGCCAACGTAAAAGGTATATCTACAGATTCAAGTTTCTTAATTAGTAAAAAATGATCTTTTTTTTCTGGGGGTCTGTCCAAGAGCGTGCTCGTCGCGACCCCTGCCAGTCATTATGGCTGCAATCTTGGACCGAAGACGTACCGCAGTGCGGGCTAGGGCGTCCCCCCGAGGCGACGCGTACCGGCCCGCCCCCGTCGGTACGAATATAGGTGGAAGCGGCGATGGGGGCCGCCACCCATCACGCCGGGCCCGAACTGGCGAGTCGTGGGGTGCAGAGTGCCGAATAGGCACTTGGAATGTAAGAGGTGGTATGGAAGATAAGATGCATGAGGTGATTGATGTAATGAAAGAGAGACGCCTGGATGCTCTGTGTGTAACAGAGACTAAGCGGAGGGGCAGTGAAACCTGTGATCTGCCTGATGGAACGATGGCTCTGTGGTCTGGTGTACCGCAGAGCAGTCGTGCCAGCATGGGGGTGGGTATCTTGCTGTCCCGTCGCCTGGCCTCTGGAGTGAGAGATTATGGCCTGTGCGATGCGAGACTTCTCTGGGTCCGTTTAAAACTGGGTGTCACTAGAGTATTTTTGGTCGCAGCGTATGCTCCCGTAAGCTCGTCGACACCCCAGGACCTTGAGAAGTTTTGGGATAATGTCAGGGAAGTTCTGGATTTGGCTGAGGCTAACGAAAAGGTGATTCTGTGTGGCGATCTGAACGGATGGGTAGGAACCAGGCGGCAAACTTGCGACGCTGCTCTGGGTCCTTATGGTGATAAGAGAGTGAATGATGCAGGTAAGCTCATTGTAGATGTTTGTTTGGAAAGGGGTCTCCTTGTGTCTAATACGATATTCCAGCATAAGGACATACATATGTATACGTGGAGAAGGAATGAACAAAAAAGCATGATAGATCTGATCCTGGTTGATAACCGTCTCCGAAGCAAACTACAAGATACGCGTGCGTATAGAGGCCCCACTCTGGAATCAGACCACTATCTCGTAGTTGCGCGGTTTAGTGGTCTGTTCAGGAAGTGGAGGCACTGGCGAGAGCGTATCCCCTTCGGAGACCTTGAAAGATTAAAGGTTGAAAAGTTGCAAGATGAGAGCGTGAGGAGAATGTATGAAGACAGAGTCCGGGACAAGCTTTTGACAGCAGGCTCTTCGGACTCAAATGTAGATGAATGCTGGAATAGCCTGAAAGAGAGTTTGGTGGAATCCGCGAAAGAAGTATGTGGTTGCTCAAAGAAGCATATTACAGCAAAAGGTGATGCATGGTGGGATGCGGAGTTGCAAAGTTCCGTAGAAAGTAAGAAGAAAGCGTGGCAGGACTATGTATCTTCTTTGAACCTGAATGCCAGTATGACAGAGATGAAGAAAGAAATATACCGGCAATGCAAGAATGCCACTAAAACTTTAGTGAAAGAAAAGCGTGAAAGAGCCAGTATGATTGAGGAGGAGAGGCTGGCGAAGAACTTCGAGAACAACACCAAACTCTTTTGGAGCAAGGTGAGAAAGGCTCGAGGTGATTCGTCAGGCTCCAGAATGGAAAGGATAAAATCTAAAGATGGTGACATTCTTGCAGACACACAAGCTGTGCTAAACCGGTGGAGTGAATATTTTGGAGAAATGTATGGAGATGACCCGGATGCTGATGCCGCAGACGTGCCTAAAGGCGAGATTGCGGCACCAGAATCAACGGAGGACATCACTATGGAAGAAGTTGAATGGGCGATAGGAAGTATGAAAAACGGTAAAGCTGCGGGAGTAGACATGATATCTGCCGAGATGATCAAATATGGTGGAACTTGCGTCCGGGACGCTTTCCGGGCCCTTGCAAACCTTTGCTGGAGGACCGGTAGAGTCCCTACAGATTGGCGCCGCGCAGTCATAGTACCCTTGTATAAAGGCAAGGGTTCACAATATGACTGCGCCAATTACAGAGCCATCAGTTTGATCAGCTTGGCAGCCAAGGTGTACGGTAAAATTATTGAACGGAGAATGCGCGTGAAGTCCGATGGAATGTTGTGCGAGGCACAAGGGGGTTTCAGGTCTGGAAGAGGATGTTCGGATCAAGTCTTCTCACTCCGCAACATCGTAGAGAAGCATCTGGCAGTGGGGCGGAAGGTTTTCTGCGGTTTTGTAGATCTGGAGAAGGCATTTGACAGAGTTGTGCGAAAGAGACTTTGGGACATTTTGCCAGAGTATGGTATAGATGGCACTCTGTTGCGAGCCGTCCAGTCCACTTATGTGGACTGCAAGGCATGCGTACGGGTGGGTGGTAACAGGTCACCCTGGTTTGACGTTAAAATCGGCGTCAAGCAGGGTTGCGTGTTGTCCGCTAGACTGTTTATAATATATCTGGACAAAAGTCTTCAAAGACTGAAAGCGATGAATGAAGGTGTACAAATGGGTGACTTAGTGGTAAACCATCTACTTTATGCAGATGACGCGGTTTTAATAGCGCCAACAGCCACTGATCTGCAAACACTAGTCACAGTTATGAAAGACGACTGCATGATCAATGGCTTACACTTGAATGTGAAGAAAACCAAGATTATGGTTTTTGAAAGGGAAGAAACCAGAACGAATGTAAGGATTGTGGTTGGTAACGATGTGCTGGAGCAAGTGAATGAGTTTGTATATCTTGGATGCGCCTTCAGTAAGGATGGGAAATACACCGCTGACATAGAGAGAAGAGCGAGTGCAGGGAACAGAGTGAATGGTGCGATGGGAAAGCTACTCGGGAGCCGGCACTTAAGCCATAAGGCGCAGCTGGCCATACATAACGGAGTTCTTGTCCCAACGCTGTTATATGGTAGCGAGAGCTGGGTATGTAAGAAGGAGAATGAAAGTAGGATTAATGCGGTAGAAATGCGAGCTCTGCGGAAGATGTGCGGAGTGAAGCTGACCGACCGCATTAGCAACAGCATAGTAAGACAGCGAGTAGGTATGAAAGATAGTATCGGTGTAAAGATGAGAAAGGGCATGCTCCGTTGGTTCGGGCATATAGAAAGAATGCCAGAGGAAAGAATGACAAAACAGATATACAATGTGAAAGTGGAAGGATGCAGGTACCGGGGAAGACCTAGACTATCTTACCACGACCAAATAAACCGAGTCTTATCTGATGGAAAAGTCAAGAGTCTCCGTAACCGGCGAGCGTGTATGAGACGAACTATGAGAGTCGAGGAAGCCAGAGAGGTATGTAAGGAAAGAACCTGTTGGAACTCTGTACTCTCTGCCTACCCCGCAAGGGATCTGGCGTGAGGTTATAGATAGATAGATAGATAGATTTTTTTTCAAATGCCCAAGGCATTTGAAAAAAATTCATGGATTTTATTTATTTTTTATTTTATTTTATCAAAATTCTATTTTGCGCTTTTGTCCGCAGCCGCTTAGAGTATGTCTCGCAGGTTTGGAAAATATACAAAAAAAAGTTCCTAAGATACCTCCAATTCCGATCTAAACAAAAATTCGATAATTATCTTATTCGTTGCAAAAAATTCCATATCCTACCCCTGTATGAGCGTAGGAGAATTGCAGACTTATTCTTCCTTTTCAAATAGTTCAATGGGTCGGTGGACTGTCCCAAACTCCTAGCCAAGATTGGGCTGCGTGCGCCAACCTCATTTCTTAGAAATCCAAAACTGTTAAATGTACCTATGGCTAAAAGTTCATACCGCCAAAATTCTTATGTAATACGAACGTGTAATACGTTTAAGGTTGCGCCGCGAGAAGTCGATATTGATCTATTTATCACTAGTGTTTCAACACTTAAGAAAGCATCATGTGAACACTTTTTTACTAAAGTTTAACTTAGATCAGTATAAGTCAGTGGTCTTCATTGCCCTACAAAATATCGTAACTCCACCTCATCCAACGCGCTAATTGTTGTTACATGTACTCAATGATAATATCTCGGTTTTAATAGATGTTATGAAAGTGCTCAGACTGTAAGACAGATCCAT
Organism: Phalera bucephala; assembly: GCA_905147815.2. Classification (NCBI taxonomy): domain Eukaryota; kingdom Metazoa; phylum Arthropoda; class Insecta; order Lepidoptera; family Notodontidae; genus Phalera; species Phalera bucephala. The sequence goes on from LR990612.1 coordinate 17,663,103, forward strand.
CCGTGCATAATACAGGTTTTGTGAGTCGCGATTGTATGTATTGTATGGCTGTTGGCGGTCTATTGATTTTAACTGCCCTGTACTTATTGGGCTTTCTCTTTTCAAGGTATTGTCTTTAAACGTTTAATCCCTTGATCTCTGTGTCTTTTGTTTTGCTGTCTCAACTTCCCTTGTAAACTCTATTACTAATTTGTGAAAACGTGTAATTGGCCTTCTTTTTATGTGATTTTACTTGTATCTGTTTACTAGCTGTAAGTGTTCTTGAGAAATAAAATAAAAAATAAATAAAATCCATGATCTGCCTACTATTGTGGGATACATGTATTGTTTGTTCCTCAGGTGTTATAGGAATCAGAAAAAAAGGGCGCTAGTTCATGAACAGGTTTATATTTAACAGATGGTTTAACAGTCGTCCTTAAGAGCGCAAGTAGAGTAAATAAAAAAAATCAAATTTAAAAAAATGGTAATCGTAGGAGGAGGAGGACGTTTAGTCTTTGAAACTTTATGGTCCCGACCATAAAGTTCCAAAGACAAACATGGTTGCGTTCGAAACATGCACGGATATATTACAATGGATTGAAAACTCTGCGAAAAAAACGTGATGACAAGGATATTCACTTAGAGCCATACGTCTCTTTCTAAGTAGGGTCACCAAACATTGGTACGATTATGCGTAGTACGGTTGACATATAATTAACGTATAATCCTTCGGCACTGTTTATTGCCGAAATTCTTTCTTTAGATGCATATGCCACATCTTAAATGAGTAGTAGACAAAGTTTTTGATTAAATTGCTAATTTTCTTGCTGTCAGTATATTTTTTTTCAGAATTTGTAAATTCAGCTCCAAATATCGCAAAAATTAAGGACGATCTCCTAGGGCCGTTTTTCTGTATCTACAACGTTTGAGAAAGCTGCCCTTACTGTCCCATCTTAATCCATTCTGTATCTACAGACGAATCCTTGTTCGTTGTAAACTCGGTAATAAATAGTTTACAGCGTATTTAAAACATATCATAAATAGGTCCGTATGAACTATTCACCTTATGGTGACCGTACTGCATCGTAATGGGTGCGAGCGTGACACCGGGCTCCAGGTTATTGATCTCACTCATAATGGTTTCTCGAGTTGTTTAAATCATAGAAAATTCAATGTTGTGTCTGTGAGTAAGAGTTTAATTTTCTTTAACAATATTTTGACAGTACTACAATGGTACCTGAACCATTGTTGTACTGTCAAACTTTATTTTACCTGTAGTACAATAAAGATCCAACAGGTATGTACGGAAAGAACTTTTTAGAAATCTACCCCTTTCTTCCCTTTAAGGGATCTGGTGTGATGGTATAGACAGATAGATCAAAAGTGTATGTATCGTATCGTACACTTAATCATATTTAAGGTATAAAATTATTTCATAAATCGTCGAAGTTTTGAAACTTTGTCGTTTACAGATTTGTCATCTATATGATAACCATTCCATCATTATTCTTTGCTGTCAATTATGATTGACGCTTGATCGATGCTTAGATTGCTCTTGATTGCTCTACAACAACTCTACAATAAAAATAAGAACAAAGAATTTTGCATTTGCAATAGAAATAATTTAATCAGAGTTTAATAGAAAATGTTACGAAGAAGAAAAGGTCACTATATCACGGTGTTACGCAATACTTTATGTGTTGGCATTATCGTCCTAGTTGTTATCATTTACCAAGTTAACCAAAATCATAAAAGTGAAGTTATTAATAAAATTCCAAGGGAGGCTTTAAAATATATGGTTTTTAAACAGGAAAATAAAATAAAAAATATTCCTACAAAAATAATTGAGCAATTAATAGCAGAACATAATTCGCTAGAGCCTATTTTTAACATCGACATCTATGGGTCTGTAAAAGATGACACAACTATATTAGTTATATTCACAGCTGATTTGTCTATAAATTTAAAGTACCTCCTGGTTTCCTTGAGTCAAGTGTGGGGAATAGAAAATGTGTTGATTATATTTTCACATTTGTATTATGATGAGAACATCAACGGTCTAATACAAACTGTAGATTTTGCTAGAGTTTTACAAATTTATTACCCTTATTCGGTACAAATATATCCTAATCAGTTTCCAGGCTATAATTCGAAAGATTGTAGACATAATATGGATATAAAGTCTGCTGAAGCTGCCAATTGCACGAGCGCTTTCTCACCAGATATCCACGGGCGGTATAGAGAACCGCTACAAGCTCAGGAGAAACATTACTGGTGGTGGACAATGAACAAAGTTTTTGACAATCTCACTGTGACTACAGATCATAGCGGAAAAATTATATTTTTAGACAAAGATTTATTCTTAATAAAGGATTTTATTTACATGCTGTTGCATATGGAGAAGGTTTGTAAATATTTAGCTCAGTGCGATTTTTTATCCGTGGAGACATCTTCATTCTCAAGATTTTATGAAAACAAAACTTGGGAAGTCGAGTTGAGCACTTGGGATCCCAAGTACCATTCGAGTGTTTTGGCGTTCGATTCGTCGGTGTGGAACAGTATCATATCCCATTACGACCTCTTTTGTTCTATTGACGATTATTCCTGGTCCCAGTCCTTGTACTATCTTTCTTTACACCGTACCGATGGGAACAGATTTAAAGTCATGACTAGCACTTTCCCCAGAGCATTTAAGACAAATTATTGCGGTTTGTACGGAAAAATATTAGATTGTGATATAGTCGAAACCGTCTATCAAGTAACGAATATGCAAATACGAAATGAAAATTATTTATTTCCTGTATATCTGGAGCTTTATGTTCACATTGAATTGGATTATGATGATCTTGTAATATTTGATTACGTGGGAAGCAACGGTGGTTGGAATGATCCGCGGGACAAGAAAATGTGTAGTAACATGACAACAAATAAAATTGAAAAAGTTATTATGGATATGAAAAACCAGTTTCGAAATTATGAAGGTGACGATTAGGTAAATTAAAAGTGTTAACCACTTAAGTATTTGTTATTTCGAATAAAGCAACTTTTTACTATTTTTAAAAGCTTTTATTTAACTTGCAATGTTCGTATGTCTGTCTGTCTTTCCGGTTCAAATCTTGTGATCGATTTTTTTAAGCACTGGCGGGTATCCGATTGAGCTGAAATATGTATGTAAGTTAGGTGACAATGCAATAATATGGTACCATGTAGCGGCCTAATGATGGAGTTAGAAGGTGGTTATGGGAACATGAGATATATACGACATAACCCCCTCGTGTTTAGGCTTGTTAGATTGCTACTGACAAGTACTATACACCCAGATGGTGTTTAGGTTCTGATGATTAAGCCAAAAGATAGGCAATAGAACCACACAACTGCTTATATATATAATATAACTCCGCCGTGTTTGGGTTCATTGGATTTGTCTTGACGAGTACTTTTGACCCGGATAGTGTCCAGGGTCTTATGATGGAGCCAGAAAGAAGCCATATGAATTCCTCAACTAAGCAAGATATCTACGTTGTGTTTTTGCTATAAAACTTGTTTTTAAAAAGGTCCTTTTAAATTAAATTTATTGTATTATCCCGCGAAATTACGTGCATAAGTATTGAGATAGGTACAACGTTTTTAAAAGGTTTTTTTTATTTACGTATTGATTTAAATCTTTGAAGCGCGATATTAATCCTGTGCTGAAACTGTATTTAAAGAGGATAATGTGTTGCTTAAAATATTCACTACTGTTTCGGTTAACATGTATATCAATAGGAATATGAAACAAAAAATTATCACATTCTTTTGATTAGTGTCATATTTACGAACTTTGCGCCCGGGATATAAAACCTGACAAACTATTGTTGTCCATTTTTCTTCTTATCTTTTTGACAGCAAACTATAGTTACTGGATGCGGCCAAGAACGCGGCCATAGTGACTGCATAGTTAGAAGCAGACATCAAGTCTTGCTGCATGCAGGTGTTGAGGGTAAGTAATAAGTCTCCCCGTGAGACGTATCTTACAATCAGCAAAAAACCATTCTGATCGCTCTTTTTCCTTTCACCACAATGGCATATACCACCGGGTCATGTTTATTAGTTCGTTACTATACCTACAGGTTCACCAAATCGGCCGCCCTCTTTTTTACATTTTAAGAAAATTTCCCCTATATTTCAATATAACTAACCAATGTAAACTAAGATAAGTGGATATGTAACCATCATAGCAATATTTTTCCAACTTTTTGCTAGCCCATCATAGACGACTTTAGTTGTACCTAGATAATGTTACAATTAAGTTGGAGACAAAGGAGAGCATGTTAAGGATGGCGCGTGGCGCTTGGCGGGCCGGCGGCATCATCGGGCGGGGCGCGCGGGACAGGGGTAGAGCCTCTGAACCTGCGCGCGCAGGCTCGCCCGGCCGCGAGCAACAGTCTGCTCGCGTGAGCCGCAGCTCGCGACTCGCACTCACCACGCTGCATTATCATGACCCATGGTAAGCACCAACAAACACCATAATCCTCGCGGCACATTCCTAGCAGCGAGGACATCCACCAACCACTCGGCAACCGCGGAAAATCCAACCGCCGACACACTTTTCAGTGATGATTCCACTTATGTTTTCATTATTTATTTACGCTGCCACGATACGGAATGGACTTATTTCAAATAATTAAAACAATATTGCGTTTTGTGCAGTAGTTCAATTCTAAATGTGAGAACGTGAAATTACTTATCAGAAATTAAAATTCGGTTTGAATTCGTTGAGACCGATTCGCTGCGGGCACCTAATGTACATTAGCGTTTAAAGAATTCAAAACACAAAAGCTTTAGTTAGATCGTACGTAAAAATATACGCTTAGTTTATAAAAATCGCGATACAATTTCTCATTATCGGTGTGATAAATTCATGGAGAAAACTATGTGGAAATCGGAGAAATGTGTGCAAGAAATAAGTTGGGAGAAAATAACTGGTGAGTAATGTAATTATAATACGAATAAGGTACCTATTTTATTAAATTATTTGGTTCAAGATCGCTCTTTTATTTTGTTATTCGTTATTTATTTTCTTCTGTCAACTCACACTGCTATGTGATATTTTGGATGATATTAAAGAGATCAATGGATTAAAATTTATTTGACTATGTCTAAGCTGCATGTTGAAGCAAATTGCGTGGGTTGTTTTAGGTCGTTTTATTGAGTGGACCTTGAAATGCCCTCAAAGGGCATTTCAAAGTCTAGCATAACTTCTATCATAGATCGTTAATAAAATAAATTATATGATACGATCATACACCAGGGCACCAACTGAACTTTTAAAACTCATTAGGCGTTGTTGGACATCCAACCTTGTTGGCCTTAGTATCTCCAGGCATGTGAAAATCAGTCTAAACATGAGATAGATCTTTAGAATTCAATGTAATCTTTGGACTTCGATACTGGTATTATAATGTGAATATAAAAAACCTGAGTCTATTTAGCAACTTTTCCTCATCAACCAGTATGTTTCACGGTTAATACATACATACCCTCACGCCTTTATCCCTCTGGGGTACGCAGAGACTACAGTTTACCACATACTACGATTCTGACACACCTCTTTCGCTTCATCTACGTTCATATGTCCCTTGATGCATTTCCGTCGATTAAGAGTGTTACGCACTTGACCCTTTTCAAAGAGACTATTAATTTGGTCTCGTAAGATATCTCAGTTAACTAAGTTTAAAGTCTAGTAGTTTAATTACATGCATACATTTGGAACGTTGTATTTGTGTCAGTAGCAAGCAAAACTGATATTATGTGTAGGTATAACTTCAGAATTACTGCCATGATGTGCAGAATCAAAGACCTTTAAAACACTGTAATTTAGTACAATAATCATAAACAGTTAGGCGCTCGTAGCGCTGTGTAACCGCAGTGTTCGCAGCAATCACCAAAGTTAAGTAGCGTTTGGCTTGATCGGTCTGAGATGGGTGACCATTTGTGGCATTTTCATATTCAAGCGTCTCTGTGCTTCAGAAGGTATGTTAAGCCGTTGGTCTCGGTTATCACTTCATGTGGAAGTCGTTAACCCAAGTTGGAAGCCAAATAGGTGGCTTGATAAGTTCCAACACCAGGTACACACAAACCTGCCTCCACCAATCCGCACTGTAGTAGGACGGTATAGGCTGACATTATTTTTATTAATCATAAAAAGTATATATATGGTGAAAAAGTTAAATATTTCAGAATCCATTCCATATTATAGTAATGGGAAGATTTAATGTCATATAACTAATCTCATTTTGTTGCCGGGATAATAAAATAGCACCATCACTTACTCCTTTTACCTCGGGATTTATATAAATGTAGAAAAAGAGTGAACTAGGACTTTCCCCTTCTCTCCAGGGTCCGTTTTGCCTTTCTTTAAAAACAATAGTGATCCTGCAGGTACACGGGTCCACTTTATTGCGCTTCCCCTAGAATCGATGACGATAAAAGTTGATAATTTAGCAATACAATATTCATCTGAAATATATGCTGATTGGTGTCTGTTATGCCTCCAGAGAGCTTAACACGAAAACTTTGACTTTAGCGTGACGCTGGCCAGTAATTAATTGTCACGTTCATGGCAATTCGTCAGAGTCATACAAAGTCAATCTTATTTCCGTGCTACGCTCTCAGAGGGCTGCCAGCTGAGGAGCGATGTACTTTGCTATTAAAGCACAAATTGGTGTTACTAATATCAAAATACTGTGATGTTTTTTTATGCGATATTTTAAAGATTTCATAAAAGGCTAAGTTGAGTAAAAAATAAAAAGGTTTGATGAATCTAAAAGAAATGAAGTAGCACTAATAGTCCCTTATAAATTTTTTCTTAAGTGGTCCGTTCTGTTCTACATTTCCATACCTATCTACAAACGTATTTCATTACAGTATTTATCACCAATCAAGCAGCCTACGTACACATCGAAAACTAGTTTCATGACAAGTGATTTCATTAGGTACCGAGAATAGCAATATTAAAGTAATTGCCTACAGAAATCTAACCCGAAACGTACATTTTAATAGGCTCCCGAAGCGGGGCAACCTAATATTATTCCGTACCTACCTACACTCTATTTAATTTACGAAAGCGTTTATTATTTCATTCACCCCTAAAACTTTGCCGTTTATCCAAATTTTACATTAACGCTGACTTCGTTTTGCTTTTACCAACAGTTTTCTATCGTCTGCTTGAAACTGGTTGGTCTGGATCTTAATATTTGAGTGTATCACGTTGGTTGCATTAACTTTATCGTCACCATACGCTTGCAGTTTTAACAGCGTTCAATAGTCATTTTTACGCATTTTTTTATCTATAGTTTTCTATCGTTCGCTCGAAACTGATTGTCCGCGCTCTTGATATGTGAGCGTATCATGCTATTTGTAATATTTATTAAGCTGTTATTGTCACCATACGATGGTACTTTTGACAGCTTACAATAGTAATTATTTACGGTTCTTTTTTATTTATAGTTTTCTATCGTTCGGTCGAAACTGATTGTCCGCGCTCTTGATATGTGAGCGTATCATGCTATTTGTAATATTTATTAAGCTGTTATTGTCACCATACGATGGTACTTTTGACAGCTTACAATAGTAATTATTTACGGTTCTTTTTTATTTATAGTTTTCTATCGTTCGGTCGAAACTGATTGTCCGCGCTCTTGATATGTGAGCGTATCATACTAGTTGTAATATTTATTAAGCTGTTATTGTCACCATACGATGGTACTTTTGACAGCTTACAATAGTAATTATTTACGGATTTTTTTATCTATAGTTGTCCATCGTTCGCTCGAAACTGATTGTCCGCGCTCTTGATATGTGAGCGTATCATACTAGTTGTAATATTTATTAAGCTGTTATTGTCACCATACGATGGTACTTTTGACAGCTTACAATAGTAATTATTTACGGATTTTTTTATCTATAGTTTTCCATCGTTCGCTCGAAACTGATTGTCCGCGCTCTTGATATGTGAGCGTATCATACTAGTTGTAATATTTATTAAGCTGTTATTGTCACCATACGATGGTACTTTTGACAGCTTACAATAGTAATTATTTACGGATTTTTTTATCTATAGTTTTCCATCGTTCGCTCGAAACTGATTGTCCGCTCTCTTGATATGTTAGCGAATCACGTTAGTTGTACCTATTATTTATTAAAATTTACTATCATCGTACGATTGCACTTTTCAACAGCTTACATTAGTTATGATTCATGAGCGTGCAAATGACCAAAGTGAGTATATGTGTCAATGAAAAGTAATAATTTATTGTTATTAAAACTATTTAATTTTTCGACGACATCAGAAAACTAGATAAAAAGATATAAACGTCTCTATAGGGAGAATACTTGTCCTCTACAGAAAAAGTCTTTTATATATTATATACTGTTCTGTGACAAAGGGTAATAGTATGGTAATAGTCAACTGCTACCTTTTTTCTTCTACCTCAATCTATACCATCACGCTAGTTCCCTTGCGGGGTAGGCAGACAGTACAGAGTTTCAACAGGTTCTTTTCTTACATAACTATCTGGCTTCCTCCACTCTAATAGTTCGCCTCATACACGGTCGCCCGTTACGGAAACTCTATATAGAAATATATATATATATATATATTATATGCACCAACGGAGCATACCTTTTCTCATCTTTACACCGAAAATATCTTTAATTCCTACTCGCTTTGTTACTACGCTATTGCGAATAGGGTCCTCCCCCCCGCGCCACTCCCTGCGCCGCCCTAGAAGTAATCTCGGCCAAGTGACCATGTTCGACCGACCCATTCCCTGGGTCACAGAGGTCAAATATCTAGGGGTCACCCTAAACAATACCATGTCCTTCGGCCCGCACATCAAGCGGGTCCGTCACCGAGCATCATTTGTGCTCGGTCGTCTCCATCCGTTAATCTGCAAGCGGAGTAAAATGTCCCTTAGAAATAAGGTGACGCTTTACAAAACTTGCGTTCGACCCATCATGACTTATGCGTGTGTTGTGTTCGGGCATTCGGCCCCCTCTCACATCGATAAACTCCAAGTGGTTCAAAACCGCTTCCTCCGTAAAGCCGTAGGAGCCCCCTGGTTCGTACGGAACGTAGACCTCCACTCCGATTTAGGTCTCGAACCTATTCGCGCCTTTATTAAAAAGGCGTCAACACGTCACTTCGCGAACGCATCTACCCATGCGAATCCGTTAATCGTAGCCACCGCCGACTACGATCTCCCCCCCGACCCCTGCCGCCACCGCCGGCCGCAACATGTTCTCACCGACCCCCCCGATGCTTTGTCATCCCTTCTTTCCGCTCAGAATACGGGCGACGACGACGACGTAGTAGTAGATCCCCTCCCATAGCCGGCGGTTGACCGGTGCACTTAGTAGTGCACCCGTCCCCCTACAGCGACTGTCCCAACCGAGGGCGCCTCTTCGAGGCGAACGGGAAGAAACCAGAACAAATGCCGAGCCTCTTCGAGGCGCCCTCAAGTATGTCGCCTCTTGCCGTTCTGGCTGGCTAGAGCGTAGTGGTTGCACGCTCGCCTTTAAGTCCGGTTAAGCTGTAAAGGCCTCGCGGCCAACAGCGTACATCATTCACACACACACACACACACGCGAATAGGGTCAGTCAGCTTCACTCCGCACAGCTCGCATTTTCACCGCATTTATCCTACTTTCATTCTCCTTCTTACATACCCAGCTCTCGCTACCATATAACAGCGTTGGGAACTCCGTTATGTATGACCAGCTGCGCCTATTGGCTTAAGTGCCGGCTCCCAAGTAGCTTTCCCATCGCACCATTTACTGTGTTCCCCGCGCTCACTCTTCTCTCTATAACGTGCTCTACCCCCCACCCCATACAAGCTGGTGTCCCACAAGGCTCAGCTCTCTCCCCCCTCCTTTTCAGCCTTTACACGAACGATATTCCTCGTTCGAGTAAGGTGCGTCTAGCCTTATTCGCGGATGGTACCGCTTTCTATGTCTCGCATAGGAATAAAGGTTTCGGTTCTGTTCGGTTTCTGGTTCGTAAACCAGAAACATTCAGGCAGCTGCCAATACCCTAGGGGATTGGTTCAGCGAGTGGCGAATTGAGGTGAATCCGGACAAGAGCGCTGCGGTGTTCTTCTCCAGAGGTGCCACCCCGCGCACCTTCCTGCGCCACCCCAAAAGTAATCTCGGTCAAGTGATCATGTTCGACCTACCTATTCCCTGGGTCAAACAGGTCAAATATCAAGGAGTCACCCTAAATAATACCATGACCTTCGGAGCGCACATCAAGCGAGTCCGTAACCGAGCAGCCTTTGTGCTCGGTCGTCTTTACCCGATGATTTGCAAACGGAGTAAAATGTCCCTTAGGAATAAGGTGACACTTAACAATACTTGTATACGGCCCGTCATGACGTACGGTTGTGAGGTGTTCGGGCACGCCGCCCGCTCTCACATCGATAGACTTCAAACGGCTCAATCATCTTGTTTCCTCCGCAAAGCCGTCGGAGCCCCGTGGTTCATATGGAATGTCGATCATCATTCCGATCTCGGTCTCGAACCTATTTGCGCCTTCATTAAAAAGGCGACAACCCGATATTTTGCGAACGCGCCCAATCATAGTATTCCGCTAATCGTAACCGCCGCCGACTACGAACCTAATTCCCCTCCTATCAGCCGCTACCGCCGTTCGCGGCATGTTCTCACCGACCTTCCCGATGCCCTTACATCCCTTCTTTCGGATACAGATACTGCACACAGGATCAGACACCGACCTTGCCAGCGAGGTCGAAGAATCCTTTGCCTGCCGGCTGGTGCAGAGCACCACGGCGAGACACCTAGTATACGCCCTCACCCATAGCGACTGCCCAAGCCGAGGCCGTTCCTCCTTGAGGTGCCCTTGACCTAGTTGCCCCTTTTTGCCCTTCTGGCTCGAGCGTAGTGGTTGCACACTCGCCCTCTTGTCCGGTGAAGCTGTAAAGGCCCTGCGGCCAACAGCGTAGATCATTCACACACACACACACACACACACAACTCTTATCTCTATGTTATTCCTATCCTTACTGAAGGCGCATCCAAGATATACAACTTATTCACTTGCTCCAGTACATCGTTACCAACCACAATCCTTGCATTCGTTCTGGTTTCTTTCCGTTCAAAAACCATAATCTTGGTTTTCTTTACATTCAAATGTAAGCCATTGTTCATGCAGTCGTCTTTCATAACTGTGACTGTGTTTGGAGATCAGTGGCTGTTGGCGCTATTAAAACCGTATCATCTGCATATACTCGTAGTAGATGGTTGACCACTAGATCACCCACTTTTACACCTTCATTCATCGCTTTGAGTCTTTGAAGACTTTTATCCAATTTTATTATAAACAGACTGCCTCGTTGGTCTAGTGGCAAAGCGCATCGCTTTGTGATCACGAGGTCCTGGGTTCAAATCCTAGGTCAAACAAGTGTAGTTTTTCTAAACGAAAACTTCCCAGTACGAGTCCGGAGTCTGGAATTGTGCCCGGTATATGGCAATAGGTTCGCCCCTTATTACATGAGACCTAACATCGTAAGCGAAACGTGGGTGTACTCAGTACACCTCTGGCGCCCCCGCTTGGGGAATATAGGCGTGACGGTGTTTTTTTTTTTTATTATAAACAGTCTAGCGGACAACACGCAACCCTGCTTGACGCCGATTTCAACGTCAAACCAGGGTGACATGCACCACCCACCCGTACGTATGCCTTGCTGTCCACGTAGGTGGACTGGACGGCCCGCAACAGATCTAACTTTTTCTGAAATGTTAAAGTATGTTAGTTCAATAGTCTATATCATTGTCTTCAACAAATTAATTACCTATGTATCTTTGATTTTTCGAATCTCTGAATAATTTAAAAAGCGAAGATTTTATTGTTAGCATATATATAGCGAAGCATTCCGTGTAACGTATGTATGTGCGTTACACAAGGTTACAAGGAACATAGTAGGAATGTTTATATAAGCTTCAAGCCAAGTACTACATCGTTAGTAGCAGTTCATTCAATCATTCTATATATAACAAAAGTTCCAAGTTCGCTTTCAGCATTGCAACAACAAAGTGTAACAATGAAAAGTGTAACGTATGTGATCGACCCGACTTGGTACTGACCATTGTGTAGTTTTGGCATGACGTGTTTATCACGTACATATGTATGTATATGCGTGAAATACGATGTTTACATTACACACTACCGTAACTTTTGGATAATGCTTCAGCATTTACAAAGTGTAAATCGTTTTTTAATTATTTATAAGTACCGACGTAGCTAGGTGGATAAATATATATAAAACTTCGATATACTAAGAATCCAAAAAAGGTATTTTCGCATAGAATAGAATAGAATACTCTTTATTGTGCACACCAAATACATTATAACAAAACAAAGTAGTTGTTGTAAAATAACAAGCACAATTGGCGGTCTTATTGCTAATAGCAATTTCTTCCAGACAACCAAGTCGAAAGAAATACAACAAAAATAAAGGGCAGTTGGTGGCGTACATTTATTCGAATAAAGTAACTATACATATACAAAATATGACATACATATATAGTAAGAAATATATTAAATTTATACATAGTGCAATAGAAATAAACGTAACGTATAAATAAGGATAGGTAAATACAAAAGGTTAGAAGTTATGACGGCGTCTCACTATTGACAACAGAGAGGAAGTGGTTCTTAACCATCATTTTAAAAGTAGCAAATGTCTGTGCACGTCTAATTGACTCAGGTAATGCATTCCACAAGCGGACAGCTTGAACTGAAAAAGATTTATCATAGAAATTTGTGGAATGCATCGGTGTTTTTAGTCTGAGATTTCGTGATCGAGATCGTATAGTCGTGATATTAAAATAGAAGCTCTGTCCTTTATGAATTATAAGGTTATGGTTTCAAAAATGCAAGAAAGCTATGTAATATTTCTGTGTTACTAAGGAAAAATGTAAATGTGTAATTCTTTTTTCCGATTTTTGCCAAAACCTTCGGTCGAAGCTGAAGCCGAAGCCGGAGTTTTAATAACCAAAGAGAATATAATTACTACGTTATAAGAGGCGGGACTTCATACTTGAGCACGAAATTGCAAATTGTATGGAACGTACATTCAAAGTATTAAAAAAAAAACACCGTCACGCCTTTATTCCCCAGAGGGGGTGGCAGAGGTGTACTGAGTACACCCACATTTTGCCGACGATGTTAGGTCCCATGTAATAGGGGGCGAGCCTTTTGCCATATACCGGGCACAATTCCAGACTCTGGACTCATAATGGGAATTTTTCGTTAGAAAAAATTATTTTGTCCGACCTAGGATTTGAACCCAGGACCTCGTGATCACAAAGCGATGCGCTTTGCCACCAGACCAACGAGGCAGTCAAAGTACTACCACCATGATAAGATTAAATATTATTGCTGCCAACATAAAATTGTTATATACTGCCAACCTAATTAAACAATACTGCCAACATAAAATAAAGAATAGGGATGTATCCTTGGCGTAAAATGTAATAGATCTAACGATATCGATATGTAAATTTTTTAGGGTTCCGTAGCTTAGCAGGTTCAGCAGCTACCTGCCTATTGCCGCTTAAAAATAAATAAAAATCAGAAAAATGATTTTACGTAATCACACTGAATTTCTAACGATGTGAATATACAGAAAGAAGAAAGTTACCATATTAACTACCATACAAAAATTTAACATATTTTAATTAATTTATTTCATTCATACAGCTTTTTTATAGATTTATACACCAAGTCTTCACATTTTACATACCGCCACTCATTGCTTACATCTGTAAAAAAAGATTGCGTGTCAAAAAAATAGAAAAACGCATTGTAGGTACTAGAAGCTTTAGTATCAATAATTTATGTTATTAACATTAAGAATGAAAGGTATCGATAACATGACTGTATATCACTATTGTTTTTAATGTTTTTATTTATCTGAACTATAATGCCTGTAAATGAATGTAAAATATAGTATTATAACAGAAACATACTTACCAATCTTTCCGATCCAGTGGAAAATTAGCCATAAATATTATTTTCTGGTCACCTACCCGACTTATTTTTACTTGGCATATTTCAAATTTAATTTTACTCATTTTGAAATATGAAATGCTTAAGAGAAAACAACGCTATTATATTTAGTAATACACCTTCTAAAGGGATATTAAATTAACAATAGTAATATTATATTTATAATAGATACAATACTTCAATTTGTCAACTCGAAATGACAATTTGAATTGACATGTCACATTAAATATGGCAGAACAGTATAATGCACCTAAATTGAAAAGCAGATAGGTATATAGTACGTATTGCGGATACACGGCTTTCGCTTTCAACGAGTTTAAAAAGACAGCAAATCCAATATAAATCTTTATTTCTACAAGACTTTCGCCAGCCTGGTCTATTAGCAATGGGGCAAGAGGTCGAACGTATCGCGGAACGGCTAACCTCACTGCATTCCATGAGACTTAATCTCGCCACTATTGTGCGCATCCTAAGATATTTAGGAAGACCAGTGTACCGGACAAGACCCCAGTGTTATTTCAAGATTTCCTTTATGTTCGGCCACCATGTGTACGACTATGAAAATGAAGATACATCCACCTTTCACCGGTATAAAGCATTGAAACATAATATTTATTTACCCAAAAACATTTGTTGGTCGTAAATCTATATATTAATACGTGAAGCAAAAACTTTGTACACCTTTTTGCGAAAATTGCGCGGACGGAGGAGTATGAAATTTCCCACACTTGTAGTTTATATAGAGAAGGAGTGCAGAATGCTAATATTGTTTTAAAATTATGCATAAAACATACATTAAATCAATGAAAAAACATTACACACACTACCATGTATTTGACACAAACACGTCAAATTGATCATTGTCTTTAATATTATTTGTCAGTAAAACTATATATTGAATGTCAAACATAACCAGCAAACGATGAAAGAGTAAGTCGAATATCGACCTATGGGCGACCACTAGTCATAATAGATCGTTCAATTTTGGTGCGTGCTGGAAGCCTACAGCTTCGGCCAAAACTTCGGCCCATTTTGGCCGAAGCGGAAGGATTTGCCGAAGTTGGCATTTTTGGCTGAAGTTGGCCGAAGCCGAAGCCGAAGCTTCGGTCGGACACTATAGTGTTTTGCACATAGGATGGGTAGTGAAAGTTCTAATTGCCAAACGAAAATATACTTTATTCAATTGCAATAAGAGGCATGACCCGTTTCTATACTTATGTATTTATGTCTTAATACCATTAATTAGATTTTAATTTTTTTTTGTCAATTAGAACCATGTGATAAATACTATACCACCGAAATATTTAAAGTTAACTAATTTGTTTATTGAATTAAATAATTAGGTGGTGAATCCTAAATTTAAATGTGCTAATATTGCTATCACTGTCAATCAACTTCTCAAGATATGACTGTTGAGTTAGAGCTAAAGAGTTAAACGTATGTATATTTTCCCCATAACCTAAGTTTTAAAACTCGTCGTAACATAAAATAGTAACTTCCAAAATTGTCTAGTATCTTTACTTCTTTTCGGTATAATGTATAATCTGCATCATATCTCAATGATTGTTGGAAAAACCTTGAGAATAAAATTTAGAGAAGTACCTGTAAATACTATATACCGTACCTATCATATCATCATCATCAGCATCCCAAATTAGTCCACTGCTGGATAGGCCTCTTCCAATGTGCGCTACAGCCCGATCCTCGGCTTTATGAATCCAATTCCTGCCGACTATCCGACGTATGTCGTCACCAGCGTTAGCAACTTGAAGTGGACTGACTATCGTACCAGGGGCGTAAAATTATCGTACATGGATCGAAATTATCGTATTTTTTAGGATAATGTCTATTATAGATAAATAAATCATATAAATTGTAATATTGATATGCATGCAAGTACTCTATAGTTTATCTTTTTTAAACCACCGCTGTCAAATCAACAGAACACTGAAACCCAAATGTTTTACACGTGGTACAGACCTGAACTGATTCCCTTTCCACTTTAAGTTCAATAAACGCGCCAAGCTTAAAATGCAAGCACTCAGACAAAATTTCACTGTTCCCATGCAAGTAGGGTATGAAACACGCCAAAATTTTGTATTTATAAAGAAGAAATGGATATGAATGGGTAGTGTATATTGGACAAAATAAAATCATGCTACTGTGATTTAGACTATCAGCGCATGAGTGGAATAATATAAATTCTCAAATTTTGCATCATGATAGAAATTATCGTACAATCTGCGTACGATAATAATATGCTATCGTACATCGTACGTAGGCACAAAATTATCGTATGTGTACGATAATTATCGTACGGTTCCGAACGCTGGTCGTCACTCCATCTCGCGGAGGGGGCATCCTACACTGCGTTAGCAGGTTCGTGGTCTCTACTCCAAAACCCGCCTATAATATAGTACTTATAATAAAAAAATACCAGGTAGACACATCAGCAAAAGCATGGAAAGGCTTGTAAAAAATTGGTATGGGGATATTTGTATGAAAAACGTGTTATTTTTTTTATTTTCTTTGGAAAACAGTACAGTAAGAGCATATTTTACCTAATAACATTTTAGTTCAGAGTAATACACATTTCATTAATCAACTTTGTTTTCACATATATGAGAGATATTTCGGGTATAAAGTAGTCTGGTTATATTACTATGAAGAAGGTATCATTTCGGGTGTAAGGTAATCTGATGTAGGGATTTCATAGACATAAAGAGTAATGGAACGTCGCCTCGTTCGAAGCCGAAGTGTAAATGAAGCGGCAATGAAAACAGGCGACTGCAGTGGAGGACTGCTGTTATGGGATTGCACTAGAGGGGGAAATGGCGTTAGTGACATACTGTAAATCTGATATCAGGTTATGTCCTATTTTTAGTTAGACATTCTGGTAGATATATAGTTTTCAGTGTTTATTGTATACTTGCATAATCATTTCCGTGCCTTCTATAAAAGATAATTAAAAAGATCTTTTTAATAGGAAATAACCTGTTGGAAATCTGTACTCTCTGTCTACCCCGCAAGGGATCTGGCGTGATGATATAGAGAGATAGATTAAAAGTAAGCATTGGATACATTACCTTTGCTTTCGCTCTACGATAGTTAAAATTACCCCGTGTATATAAATAGCCTTCGTGGAAATATATAAGATATTACACAAATTGGGTATAATATAAAATACGCATGAACTGACCCTAAAATCTCCTATAGATAGACCTTTTTGAAACAAGCGTTTGTTGCAAAATATACAAAGTATCTGGGTTTAGACAAATCCAACGAGCCCAAACACGACGAGGCTATGTTGAGTAGTTCCGTTTGCCACCTTCCGCTCCATCATCAGACCCAGATATCATCCGAGTGCACAGTACTTGTCAAGACAAATTCAACGAGCCCAAACACGGTGGGTTGTGTTGAGTGGTTGAATGGTTCCATTGGCCACCTTTCGTTTTTATTATCAGACTGAACACCATAAAATTGTATGCTACTGGTCAATACCACTCTAACAAACCTAAACGCTAGAGGGTTATGTAGTGTAGTTGAGATGTTCTTTTGGCCACCTTCCGACACCAATATCAGATCAGCTCCACGGTACCATATTATTGCATTGTCATCGAATATACATGCGTATGCCAAAATTTAGCTCGATCGGATACCTGAGAGTGCTTGAAAAATGGATCATAAGATTTGAACCGGAACTACAGACAGATAGACATACGAACAGTGCAAGTTAAATAAAATCTTGTAAAAATATATTTTGTTATTCAAGTAAACCTGTACTACAATAAAAACATTGTTTTATGGTAATAAATATTTCAATCCTGCTGCTATCAGAACCAAATTTTGCTATTTTCCAACAGTTTTAAAAAGAAACTATAGCAATGAACTGTTTATCACTTTTACGTAATTTTGAATTCGAATCTATACAGCTGTTAATACTCACTTTTGTAAACTGAATATTCGTTTTATTATCGAGCAGTCCCCGAAGATAGACTATCTAGAAGAGTGATTGACCGATCCGTATCGGAAGGTGCTGATGAGCTATAGGTATACGTTGTGCGGATAAGCTATCAGATTGAAGGTATCCTCGAGGGATGCCAACGCTGCGAATGACGTCGTTACCCGCTATCTTAAGCCTGAGTGAGGACCTTAGCTTCGTATAAAAATAACTAATATAAAGTAAAACAAAATTGACTTTTTTTATGTACATTTTACGTCCAACTCGTAAAATTATAAGAACGTTAATTCGGCCGCGCTCTCTAGTAGCTGTAAAACGAATTTCTTCTGCATTTAACTTTTTTTTCTCATTGGTCTAGTGGCATATAATGCGTTTAGCGATGAAAATTACATTATTACCGACATAGTATTCGAACCCAGGTGGGTTATTACCGACATAGAATTCGAACCCAGGAGGTTTCGAATGCACAGTACTTGTCAAGAAAAATGTAATTTTTCGAAAAAATATTCCGGTATCGGTCCGGAGTCTGGCATTGTGCCCAGTATATTGGCAATAGACTCACTCCCTTTTATATGGGACCTAACATTGTAGGCGAAAAGTGGGTGTAAACTCACTTGGGGGATATAAGCGTGTCGGTGTTTATTATATTTGAGCTTATTTTTATTTTCATAAAATTATCATTAACTCGCTCCTGCGCTCTCTATGTCACTGTAAAATTATTTCTTAAACCGTGTTTTTTTCTTCTTTTTCCTTGATTCTGCGATAAAGCTTCTGCGATAAAAAATAGTAATGGACTAAGTTAGGCCATTTTCTCAGCTTTGTATCCGGTATCATGGGACCTATTATTGCTGTATGATAAAAGTTCAGCAGAATAAGTTAGCGAACTACCTATCTGGCGTGAAATCAATCGGAATTTTTTTATGATATCGACAACCTTCACTTAGAAACCGCTAGAAAGTTAGACTATTTATTTGAGTTAACAATCTTAAGATAGTTATTATATTAATAGAGATGATATTAATTATGTAAGTTACTGTTAACAGTACTGAATAGCTTAAAGGCGACTCGCGATTTTCAACGCATGTTTAGGTTTTTAATAGAGACAAAATAATTTACTTGCTGGCTTAGAATAAATAAAATTTTATATTCTAAACTTAACTAAAGCAGAAACGATTTTATCAAGATTATTATAATATATAAACGAAAAGCAAAGCAAAAAAGTCGGAATAATTACAATGAACAGAACTGAAAATTGTTAATCTAAATATTATTGCTGAATAAAACCCCTATTTTAAACACAGGATTTTACAAGGAAGCTTCCCAACCTTAGCTGTTTACAAATATTTGAAGTACTCAAAACGGTTTGCTAGACTCGGAACTAGGCGTAACGTACCCGTAAAAACCGACAAGTGTTGAGAATTTTAAAACCAAATTTACGAGTCACTGTCTCCTGCGAACGTTTAAAATTCATAACCACGGTCGATTGTACGCTCGTATTTTTTTTGGCGGCGAGATTCATATTCACGGATAATTTACATTAACATCTGCAGAGCTAGTAGGGGCAGCCAGACTTTTCCCACGTGGGTCAAAATTTGCCTTGTCCTCAAGTCAAAATAGTCTTTTCTATACTTCATAAAAATACGATTCCTGATCTTGTGTCAAATTTTTGTCAAGGCACGCCATGCAGGGCATTGCAGGGTCGCAAGGTCGACGAAATCCGTGACATACCCATGTCTCATTGTTTTGCCTATGCTAGTTCTGCTGGTACCCACTAATGTAGAGATAGGCGGAGAGGAAAGATGTAGAGCGGCGTAGCAGGCAGGGCGTGCATATCAAGTTGGAGAAGCGATAATAATAATAACAATTTAATGAATCCGTCTACACTGTCCTACTCCTGGGCTAATGAAGGCGAAAGACGAAGGGTCGATTGTAGCCTCGTATTTTTTGGCGATGAGATTTGATATTCACGGATAATTTACATTTAGATATGCGTGGGTCAAAATATGGGCCCGTGGTTCAAGCCTTGTTCTCAAGACAAAATAGCCTTGTCTATACCTCATAACAATACGATTTTTGAACTCGTGTCAAATTTCACGCCATAATCAAGGCACGCCATGTAGGGTCGCCAGCTCGACGAAATTCGTGACATATATCTTGTTGTTTCGCCTGTGCTAGTCCTGCAGGTACCCACTAATGTAGAGATAGGCGGAGAGGAAAGATGTAGAGCGGCGTAGCAGGAAGGGTGGGCCCACCAAATTGGAGAGGCGATAATAATAACGACAATTTAACGAATCGGTCTCTACGAAAGAGATTAGGTTATACTCCACGATGCGAACCCAGTGCTGTTTAGTGCAGGCACTTGTTGGTGGAACTTATTAAGTCGTCTATAATGTTTCCAACTTGGCTTAACGTACCTACCTAAGCATATAGTGTTCGAAAATGGATATGCCACAATCGGTCGCCCATCTTTGGCCTACCTAAGCGAACGCTGCTTAACCTTGGTGATTGTTAAAAACACCGCGGTCGTAGACCGCTGGCCGCACGAAATCAACGATCTATCCGATGTTGGGCAAGCATGATAGTTTCCCTTTTAATACCAATAATATGCCAATAATAATGTTTTAAGGCCCTCAAGAACAATCCTTATGCTGATGCTTTCACATTTATCTAAAACAAAGCAACAAAACTTTAATTTCAGTATTAAATTAAAAGTAAATGAGGAAGCCAGAGAGGTGTGTAAGAAAAGAACCTGTTGGAATTTGTACTTTCTGTCCACCCCGCGAGGGATCTGGCGTAATGCATCTATATGATAGGTAGATTAAAAGTGAAAGTAAGCAATGGAGACATTACCTGGGCTTTCGTTCTACGACAGCTAAAAGTACTCCGTGTATATAAATAACCTTCGTGGAAGTATATAAGATATTACACAAATTAGTTATAATATAAAATACGCATGAACTGACCCTAAAATCTCCTATTCTTTTACAAATGTCTTTTGTATAACTTCTATATCGATAAATCTTTGCCTGCTTGTAACTCCGCCAAACACCATCGAAAGGATATTGCAAATTAGTTAACCAGCACCACCACATATTGTATAGTTCATTTTAAACAGGATATTTTGCAAAAGACATTGTCGAAAGTTGCTCCAGAACCAACAAACATTTGACCCATGCCATCTTTATTTATCTATTTTACTAAAATAATGGCAAATATCTGTATGTAACGGACAATTTGCAATCTAAAACGAATATTTCAAAGTATTGTAAGTACTTATATCGAAGTCGCCGACATTTTCTGAATGTCAACACACACAATGTAACCTCATATGTACTAATGCCTACTGAATTATAAACTCAAAATTTAATACTTTTTGTAAAATATTGCGATTTCCCCGCTTGTCCGTTTAATAATAAATGCCTTAAGAGATTTATGAGTAAATTGAAATCATACAAGTATTTTTTCATTGCTGTTGGTTTTGGGGAAAATCATGTATGGGCGCAGAACAATGTTCTTTACTTCGCAAAAAAAGTTATACAAATTAAACCTAACCTCGGAGCGTAAAAGTACAATTTTATTGAAGTTTTCTGTGTTGCCAGGTGAGGGACAAAAGTTAGTTCTGATTTAATAATTTTTTACTCTTTTTGGTCGTACTGTAACTCATCTGAGCTCCATTGAGTTCGCACCAAAGGAAAATTAAACATCTCTTCTTATTTGTGCTTGGAGTACATATAATGGAGTTAAGACCACATTAATTAACAAAATTATTTATTTACTAATCATCTCATGCTCTCCACCATTATTCACTTGTATGGATACCGGCACATACCGGGTCTAATGGTCTTAGTTGACAGTGATTTCTTTTAATTTATAACTCTAGAATCTTATAAAATAAGTTCCAAAGTTCATAGTTATTTGTAATAATTAAACGATATCCAAATTATTTTTTGTGGGAGCTGCCAGCCAGTAACCTTTACCTTTGACCACATTATATTAATTGGAATAGTACGACTATACTAGTAAATAGCACTACACCTTTTTGAAAATATTATAAAGGCACTAAGTGCTACTAAAGTGGTAGAGACCATTTAACAACGATCAAAGCAGCTTGTGATCATCAAATGTTGACGCCCGAGAATACTTAGTGTTTTAAAGATACTCCTCCACCAGAAATTAACAATGTGATTGTATTATACAATGTGTAACATAATAAACGCAAGACCTGAAAGTAGGTTGATTGAAACCGGAAATTTAATTGATTCCAACAATTTTTAATGTATTTTACATTTTTTTTTAATTTGCAAAATATGTTTTTACTCCTACAGTGCGCTATAAAAAACTAAATTGATTCTTGATTCATAGCAATAAGGAGATTTTAAAGGCATTCCCAATACGTATTTCTCAGAACGCACACGTACGTTGACAAAGATACTTGTACGTGTATCGTACAAGTTTCTTTGTCAATTGGGGTATGAAAGTGCTTAAAAAAGCGTAAAAACCTTTAAATTTGGAAATTTGGTCTTCGTTTTAAATTTATGAAGTAATTTTTTAATCGGGGTGTCTGAGGTCTTGCGTTATCTACGTTACACCTTGTATAAACCATGGAAAATAAAAAATCACGATGAATTAACGTTGAATTTATACATATTATACAGCTCCTTGTAGAAAGCTATAAAAAATGATTGCTTAAAATTCTCATCGGTCGGTTAAGATGTCTTCGAGTGAAATTGGTTTTAAGAGTTGGGTTGGGATGTGACCCCGATGTCTTGGCTGTCCCATTTCGTCCGTTCTAACCTCGAGCTGTCTTCGTGTTAGGTAACAAACAATGTACTCTGTGTACAAACATATTAATATATAGAACAAAAAAAAAGTGAATAAGTTTTTCCTTTGTTTTGATTATAGTTTTTGTTTCGCAGTCTCAGACATTCATGGATACTTTTTTATTATTTTCTTATAAAAACAACACCACGATATGATTTATTCCTGTATGATAAGTGCGTTTACAGACGTGTAAGTCACATATACAAACATCCAGACAAAAACAAATATTTGTGGGTCACATATACAAGGTGTAACATAATAAACGCAAAACCTATAAGTAGTTTGTTTTTAATCGATAGCTGAATTGATTCAAACATTTTTTATTGCATTATACTTTTTTTAAATTTGCAAAAAATGTTGTTACTCCGTTAGTGCGCTGTAATGAACTAAATTTAGTCTCGATTCTCATCAATACGGAGATTTTAAATGCATTTATAAAACGTTTTCCTCAATACACACACATACACGTATAAGTTTCATTGTTAATTGGGGTATAAAAGGGGGTAAAAAAATTTTGGAAATTTGGTTTTAATATTGAATTTGTGAAGCAATTATCTAATCGGGGTGTCTGAGGTCTTGAGTTATTATACAGCTTGTATATTTAATTTGACCAGCGCGGGGTTCGAACCCGCGACTTATAGATCCAGTGAGCGGAGCGGCCTATGCTCGAAACCTAAGCCCAAGCTGTAGTCATATGTAACAAAATATTATGAAAATATGATAGGTATTTAGTCGTCTCATTCACCGGGATCACATTGTGTAATGGAATGGAATATATCCAAAGGAAAAACTAAGTGAAAAATATCTTGACCTAAGCATAAATCCCATTTACCGACAGACTAGACTTATGAGATATTATCTATAATATTCTTATGACGTGTGTATACGACCTAACGACAAAAACTTGTATTATGAAACCAATTTCAATCTTGTTTTCTGTTTGGACGTGAGTAGCATAAATTGATAACCGTGAGCGTAACACTATCGAGAAAGAATGCTGTCACGTTCATGTTTATTAAGTAAATTAGGAGTGTGAAAAGGATACAATATCAGCTCGGTAACGCAACAATAATGTGAATCTGTTCGTGCTGAGCGTTCTGATTACGTTACGATTCTTACCATTAATCACTTTCGATAGGCGCTTCATAAAGATTTGTCAGAGCATTCGCTTATAGAAACATTTCCGGGTTTTATGACCTATAAATAAACATTAGTGGCTGTAGACATTGCTTTTGTTATTTTGTAGGGAACGTAATATTTCTTAGCGAACGAAGTATGCAATAATGTGGCTTTTAGGCCAATTAAGGTTATCTGGGTAAAGATTATTTTACAGCGATGAAGTAAGTTACACATAATATGTGACAATAGGTAAATTTTCCATTATATAAGTGCGTAACTAAAACTTGTCACAGCGGCTACGTCCACAAAGTTCTAGCTAGAACTGGGGTTTTTAGGAATCGACTCTGATATAGGGATTCTGATCCTTGTGTGCTTGTGTGTGAATGATCTTCGCTGTTGGCCGCGGGGCCTTTCAAGCTTCACCACACGAGGGCGAGCGTGCAAACACTATGCATCAGCCAGAAGAGCAAGGTGGCAACCAGCTCAAGGGCGCCTCAAGGCCCGGCCTCGCCTTGGGCTGTCGCTATGGGGGAGGGTGTACACTAAGTGTCACGCCGTGGTGCTCTGCATCGGTCGGCGGGTAAGGAATTCTTCGACCTGACCGGCCAGGTCGGTGTCTGATTCTGTGTGAGGTACCTGTTTCCGAAAGAAGGAAAGTAAGGGCATCGGGAGGGACGGTGAGAATAAGTCTGGACGGCGATAGCGGCTGATAGGATTAGGAGGTTCGAATGGTTGGACACGTTCGCGAAATTGCTTATCGTCTTCTTTTTAATATAGGTGGATTTTTGTCCCTGGTGCATCCCTGGTTTCGGCAGATGACTACATAATAAAACGATCGAGGGGGATGGCCTGAGTAAGCTCCATGCTCCATGCCGTGAGAGCGTGGTGAAAGTGACTCTGATTTCGTTTAGGTCCCGCAGCCCCTTTACCGGCTTTTCATAATTGTGGTTAAGGACCCTCATAGATCTACTGAAGACTTCCCCCCTTGACAACCACAATACAAACAGTAATGTTATTAGTATGAACTTTTGATCAAAATTATTTTCCAATAAGAGAGGAGCTTTTCTAATAAAATAGATATAGAGGAATTTTGTAAAAAAAATAATGATAAACAGAAAGGCCAATCCAAGTCTAGTAGTTCTCGCCGGATCTTCTTAGTGTGAGGCCGCCTTACGATCCGGTGATAGATATAAAAATTTTAATAATTTTAACTTTTGTAAGCGGCCTTTACAAATAAACCATTTTTGAGTTTGTCTTTGATGTTTAAATTTAATTTAAATCAAAGACGAAAATATCGGAACTACCTCAGTAGAATATACTGTATGTAGGTAAAAAATAATAAAACTAAACACCGTCACGCCTATATTTCCCAAGCTGAGGTGGCAGAGGTGTATCTGTACACACACTTTTTGCGATGTTTGATCCCAATGTATCGTGGGTGTGTTTACAAACATAGAAATTCACATAAACACCCCGACCGAAAAAAAATTTAGATTAGAGATGGAGTTATCTTTCATCGTAGTCGCGTATTCCTAAGGTTTTTTACTTGCTCAGTACCTCATCTGCCAATAAAAATATTAAAATAGGAACAGACATTTTATTTATACAAAAAGGTAGATATCAGTTCTAAACCATACTAAGTACTTCAGTTAACTACTACGGCATATTGTACAAAAAAATGTACTTACCATAACAAATCAAACTTATTATTCATACATCCTAGTATTTACAATGCCCACAGAAAATAACATTTCCGTAAAATATACAATAAAGTGCAAAGGAAATAACATTTTAACCCTAAAACTGAAAAAAAAAACGTAAATGAATGTTACTAATTTCGTGGTTGAATAGAAAGCCCGAAGTTATTGTGGTACGGGCTCAAATCTACAATATTTTATCTCGGTTTCTGTTTTTTCGACTGTGATGGATCGTTGGTGGATTAACTTTCAACGCCATTATTGTTTCAGTGGATACAGGATTTTGTTTATACTGGCAAGATTAAGTAGCTATTTGACGTCTGATCGGAAGGCAGTCAAGGGAGAAAATTGCTCACTTTGTCGTAGAAAGGAGAATATAAAATATCATTCTTTTTGTAGCAAAAATAAATTCCTGTAGCTTAAGGCACCGATAAGAAAAATGTTATCACAATTTTGTTCATACTATGTGAACAATTTTCTTTGAGCTTATGTGCACAGGTATAATATAATTCTCGATTCCGCATTTGCGTGGAGTAAGGACTCAGCCGGCAACTACTAACTACAGTTCGAATAAAATTCATACATAATATGCAGAATATTGTATTGAATATTATTCACAAAGAGTAGTAATTATAAAGATATCGAGAAAGCGCGGTATCATGTATATCTGTTTTTAGTTAATTTGTTCTATGAAAAACTCGAAAGCGTAGCTCACGTCAATGTCTTCATGCTAAGCCCTCAGGAATGTTCATGAAATAATTCTATAGAACGACCTAAACCTGTCAATTCTCGGGTCGTATTTCCGCGAATTTCAAATGTAACGAAAAAACGGCAATGCGGCGCTTACACCAAGTCATCGCGTTCGTTTGAAACTACACGTGTTGCAATTGCCTTTTGATAGAGTTTACGATAACAACAAAGGGCAAAGGGTTCCACTCGAACCGGGCATTAATAGGCTTCATTTCCACTCTCCATTTGATTCCTCAACTTTTGTATTTTGCTCTACAGGCGCGATTACATTAGGTTCGTGACTTAAATTAAATATTTTTACAAGTATACTGCGTATTTCGCACATTCCAAGTATGTGTGCAAAACATAAAAAATTTAGTTATTTTAAAAAAAATACTTTAACTTCTCTAGTGACTAGTCTCTTGACTGTCGTTCGTTTTTTAATTAAAACTAAACGAATGATTCACTAGTCTGCACATTTTCTTACAAATCGTTACTCATGACCCGGAATATTACACTTTGAAAACGTTCACATTTTATTTTACATACATACACTCACGCCTTTATTCCTCGGTAGGTAGAGACTCCAGTTTGCCACGTACTACTATTCTGACACACCTCTTCTGCTTCATCTGCGTTCATACATGTCTTCATGCATTTCTGTCGATTAAGAGTGCTACGAACTTGACCCTTTTCAAAGAGACCATTAATTTGGTCGTGATTTTATTGACAAAAATATTCCAAACAAGCTTATGTAAGTAGTAAGGGATAAGCGGGGACGGAAACCGGTTTTAATGCTTCGTACACCTTAAGATACCTTTTAATTCACCCATCGACAAGACAGAGAAGAAGACCTAGCGACTCCATCCTAACAAAGATATATAAATTCGATCCTAAATATCGATCTATAAATTATTTTATCCTAAAAATGACAAATATACCTATGTCCATTTTTTATACACAACTTTTTTTAGAAAATTATTCTCTGTATCGTTAACATGATCTATTCTTTGATCTACTATTAAATTTGTTCCGTGTATTAAAAAGCTAACACCGGCTGGATATTATTATGTAAATATGGACTCAATGGATCGTAAGAGAGTCAGTTCCGTACGATTCACTGCTTTGGTTCACTGATTCTAGAGGTTCTTGGCGGAGTATCAAGTAGCTACGAAATATTGCCATTTCCTATATTTTATTATTATAGAATGAGGTATATGTGATGTGATACTCAAAGAACTGGACATAAGACGGATCGATGCTGTCTCGTTTTGCCTAATTTGGCTGTCAAATCATACAAATAAGAAATCAATCAAAAAGATCTGTAATCCGTTTGAATGGCTTAGGATATAAATATAATAGGAGGAACTAGCTGATTGATTGACTGACTTGCATATAATTATATAAATCCGGAGCCAAAAGCGCTGGATCTAGTACCTTTAAATTTTGCAAATTGATTTTCTTATAATAATAAAATAATAATATTAGCCCCGTTAAGAAACTGTCCCACTGTTGGGCACGGGCCTCCTCTCAAACTGAGAGGGTTTAGGCCATAGTCCACCACGCTGGCCCAGTGCGGGTTGGCGAACTTCACACACCTTCGAGAAACTCTTAGGCATGCAGGTTTTCTCACGATGTTTTCCTTCACCGTTTTATATTATTAAGTTGTGGCTAACAGTAGTGGAATATTGGGATGATTCAGTTCACCTAATTTAGTTTGTTTACAATCTCCATGTAGGTACTTCGGGTACCTACATGGAGATTGTTTTGGTTGTGACGGTTATTTAACATCACGCCAGAATTATTGCAAGGTAGGCAGAGAGTACACACAGGTTCTTTCCTTAGATATCTCTCTCGCCTTCTCCACTCTCATAGTTCGTCTAATACACAATCGCTGGTTACAAAGACTACAAAAACATTATTACGATTTTTATGGAAAATCTAGCCTATCGTACTATGACCAACAGTGTCTTATATAGATAAGATACGGTTGGTCATGGTACGATAAGTTAGGTCTTTCCTGGTCCTTTCTTGCATCAATATCGACGGAATAGGGCCTCGAGCGTTCTTTACGATCGACGCCGTGGAGGAACACCGCGAAAGTGCAGAGAAGCGGGTCCACAAGCTCTCCTACGACCGAGTTCATCGTAACGGAGATCCCAAAGCCCCTCCAAAGTGTTGATTTTGGCCATTCCGGAGATCGTTCGATAGGAATCACGCCTATGCAAGCTTCCCCCCGAGGCTCGCGAAAGTCATATGCACAATTTTCCCCTGGTAAAGAAAAAGGTCTTCCCGGTACATCTTTCTCTCTTCTCTATATTTCCTATCCTTACTAGTTTACGTAAACATGATTAAATTAGGTACCCACTAATTTCGCTACGCTGTTTAGTGAAACGATTAACAAGGAGGTCGTTAATTTACTCCGCGGTAAGTACCAGCTAGTAACTCGGGACAGAATATTGTCGGCCGAGGTTTATTGAGATCCTAATTGATACTAATTAGGTTATATGCTCATCCGTTGGGTTATCTGGTACCTCTTTTGATTAATAGAACAGTGTACCTAGTGCATCGTGTTCTAGCAAAGTTAGAATTTAGGGATCTTAGGTGATATAGACAGATAGAAGAAAGAATGTCGGAAGGAAGAATTAAAAAACAGAGACACAATGCAAAATTCGTAGGATGTAGGCCGGGGAAGATCTAGACTATCTTACCCAGGCATCTTAACCAGGCCCAACAGACCGTGTATTTTCTGAAGGGCAAGTTAAAACTCTTCGCAACCGACGAGTGTTTGTAAGACGAACTATGAAAGTGGACGCAACCAGAGAGGAGAACAGAAACTGTTGGAACACTGTACTCTCTGCCTACTCTACAAGGGATCTGGCATGGTGATGAATGTGTTCTATGCGTGAATACCTGCCCCCTTCAAAGTTTTGAAAGTAAAGTTGTTTTCCGTGTTTAAATGTTGGATAAGTTACTCTATCAAATTGAGACCAAAATAACTATGCCAAACGTGGGTCATCAAATCGTATAAGATTTTTTTCTACGTAACTAAATTTGCTATTCCTGTTATTTTTTTTCAAGAAATGTTTATAGCCAAACGATATGAATACATAGTCAGTCTACCCGGTTCTTACAAACATCTCTCCATTTTCCTGTTGCGTATCTCAAGCGCCGATTGATGATAAGAAAACGGTAACTCCGCTTGTGTTATCTACATCGGGTGTTCCTATCCTCATTACCTATTCCGTATATCTACCAACGTAGGTATTATATACAAAAACGGCTCCATTTCGGTGGTTGTTATTTTCTTGTTGCAAATAAAAATAGGTTTATAACGTATATAATTTGAAGCTCAACAAGTTATTTAAGGTTAAAAGAATATCGTGATAGCGGCCTCACCATTAATTATTAATGACTTTCGGTTTAGATTTTTTTTGTATTGAAAATGTCTGTGAAAAGTAGGATAAATGCGGTCGAAATGCGGTCTCTGCGGAATATGTGCGGAGTCACGCTGACCAACCGTATTCGCAACAGCGTATTAAGGAAGCGAGTAGGTATGAAAGATAGTATCGGTGTAAAGATGAGAAAGGGTATGCTCCGTTGGTTCGGGCATATAGAAAGAATGTCAGAAGAAAGAATGACAAAACAGATATACAATGCGAAAGTGGAAGGATGTAGGTACCGGGGAAGACCTAGACTATCTTACTATGACCAAATAGACCGTGTCTTATCAGAAGGAAAAGTCAAGAGTCTCCGCAACCGGCGTGTGTGTATGAGACGAACTATGACAGTGGAAGAAGCCAGAGAGGTATGTAAGGAAAGGACCTGTTAGAAATCTGTATTCTCTGCCTACCCCGCGATCCCTCGCGTGATGGTATAGATAGATAGAGATAGAAAATGTCTGTCTATTCATCTACCTATATTATCACGCCAGATCTCTTGCGATGTAGACAAAAGCTACATAGTTCCAACAGGTTCTTTCTTTATAGACTTCTTTATCTTCCACCACTCTTATAGCTCATCTCATACACGCTCGCCTGTTACGGAGACTCTTGACTTGCCCTTCTGACAAGACACAGTACATTTAAGATAGTCTAGGTCATTCCCAGTATCTATATCCTTCCACTTTCGCATTGTATACCTACCTGTGTGAAAGGAAATGTGTTAATGTTTATGTCGATTTTAAGCCTTAGATAGACATATAAGAAGTCGCCAAAAGAAAAAACCGAAGGCTTGGTCCAGTGGTGAAGTTCGAGTCGCTCCGCCCACTGGATTGAGTAGTCGCGGGTTTGATAAAGTTTTTGTGTGACCCACAAATATTTGATTCGGTCTGGATGTCTATGTATGTGAATTTTATTTATGTAAACGTACTCATGACACAGGAATAATTTTTAGTGTGGGGCTACATTTTAAAAAAAACAGTGGAGATATAATATGTAAAGTATTTTCTGTAGCTCCATTACTTTAGTGTTGCAACTTACCCTCAATCTACTGTTTAGTGGTAGTCACACACGTAGCACCCAAGCATGAATTGTGTGAATGAGTTTTATGTGACCTATAAATATTCGTTTCGTCTGGATATTTATGTGAAATTCATATATTGTTTACTGGGGCGTATTATATGGTATTTAAAACTATAAAACACGATAATCTACGACCACAATCTGAATAGGTATACCATGATAAACTATAATGTCAACTATTTCTGATGACAATTGAATGAATCAATAGTTAACGGTACAGAACCTGGCTAATAACTTGATTTAGTACTGTTACAGATAATGTACGCTGTTCAAAAATTAGCATTTCGCATATGAATTATTTGAAACAATTCTGCTACACGTCTGCTGTTTTTGTAGAAATTTCACACTCGGACGTCCCAGGAGCAAACCTTCCTTCTTATTTCATATTAAAATGATTTACTGCTGTATTTTTGCATACATTTTTTTTTGTTTACAAACGTATATACTTGCCGCGTGGTTCCCGGCTTAGGTTGCCGCGTGGTTCCCGGCTTAGAATAGGACCAACCCATCTCATCCCATCGGGTGTCGTACAAGGCGACTAAGGGAAAACTAGGGAATGGGCAGCAGCGTTCCCTTAGCACTTCGACGACCAATAACTGCGCTCGCCAACCCGCCTGCCAAGCGTGGCGAGTATGGCAAACACCCCCAATTATGGACGAATGTAAGAAAACCAGGCCCCTAGTCCCCGGCGGTCCTGTTCGTCATGGCCACGGTAGCAGCCATGGTAACGACAGGACAAGGGGTGCTAAGAATCTCCGGCAGAGATTCGGCTACCACCAACACCGAAATTTGGCCCTGGTGACATACAACGCACGCACGTTAAGGACAGATGAGAAGCTTGTTGAGCTGGAAGAAGAGATAAACAAGTTGCGGTGGAATATTGTTGGTTTATCGGAGGTCCGAAGAAAGGGCGAGGACACGATAACCTTAAAATCCGGCAACTTGTTTTACTACCGGGAGGGCGAACAGCAGTCCCAAGGTGGTGTCGGATTTATCGTCCACAAGTCACTCATAGACAACGTTGTGTCCATCACTAGTGTGTCGAGCAGGGTAGCGTACCTGATACTCAGAATATCCAAAAGATATTCGCTGAAGGTCATACAGGTCTACGCACCGACCTCGGCATACTCAGATGATGACGTCGAAGTAATGTATGAGGACATTAGTAGAGCCATACATACTTCCAAAGCACACTTTACAGTGGTTATGGGTGACTTCAATGCGCGGCTGGGCAAACGGGGCGATGATGAATTGAGAGTGGGGCAATTTGGATATGGGCAACGCAACCCCAGGGGTCAGAGGCTGGCCGAATATCTGGAGAAGGAGGGACTCTTTATGATGAACTCTTTCTTCCGGAAGCCGCCTCATAGGAAATGGACCTGGATGAGCCCTGATGGTTCCACAAAAAATGAGATAGACTTCATCATGAGCACCAAGCGACAAATATTTAATGATGTCTCCGTGATTCACAGGGTAAAAACCGGCAGTGATCACCGAATGGTCAGAGGCACATTAAATATTAATGTCAAAATGGAAAGATCGCGTCTGATGAAGTCTACGCTCCGACCTTCTAATGCACATATCCAAAACCCCGAGAACTTTCAACTCGAATTGTCAAACCGCTTCGAATTGCTAGACAGCAGCGCATCAGTGGACGAAATCAACAATAGGTTGGTAGAGACTGTCCATACGGTCGGGTCCAAGCATTTTAAGCCCCACCGTAAAAATAGGCCTCAAAAGCTATCTGACTACACCCGAAAGCTTATGGCTGAGCGACGCACTATGACACTCCAAACCTCCGATGATGCTAAGTCCTATAGGCAGCTCAATGGACAGATATTGAAGTCCTTGCGACACGATTTACGGTCCTTCAATACAAGACGTATTGAGGAGACCATAGAGCAGAACAAGGGCTCCAAAGTGTTTGCAAGAGACGCGTCTATTGGGCAAAGCCAGTTGACGAAGCTGAAGACGGAGGACGGAAACGTAACGTCGAATAGGTCAGAGGTGCTCAGGGAGATAGAGAGGTTCTATGGGCAGTTGTATACCTCAGTAGCTGAACCTGTTGTTGACTTGGTAAAAGACCCAAGAGCCAAGCTAACCCGACACTACACTGAAGATATCCCGGACATCAGCCTGTACGAGATTGGGATGGCTCTCAAACACCTTAAAAACAACAAAGCGCCGGGTGAAGACGGAATTACCGCAGAGCTTCTGAAAGCGGGCGGATCGCCGGTACTTAAAGTCCTTCAGAGGCTGTTTGATTCCGTCTTGCTCGAAGGAAAAACGCCGGAAGCGTGGAACAGGGGTGTGGTGGTACTCTTTTTCAAGAAAGGTGATAACACTTTACTGAAGAATTATAGGCCCATCACACTGCTGAGCCATGTTTATAAGTTGTTTTCGAGAGTCATCACGAATCGTCTCGAACGCAGGCTTGATGACTTCCAGCCTCCCGAACAAGCCGGTTTCCGGAAAGGCTTTAGTACCATAGACCACATACATACGCTGCGGCAGATTATACAGAAGACCGAGGAGTATAATCGGCCACTATGCTTGGCGTTTGTGGACTATGAGAAAGCCTTCGATTCGATAGAGACTTGGGCGGTTCTTAGATCTCTCCAGCGATGCCGCATTGACTATCGGTACATCGAAGTGTTGAAGTGCTTGTATAATAACGCCACCATGTCAGTCCGAGTACAGGGGCAGTGCACGAAGGCGATCCCCATAAAAAGAGGAGTAAGGCAGGGAGACGTCATTTCTCCGAAACTGTTTACGGCCACCTTAGAGGACGCCTTCAAGCTCTTGGAATGGCAAGGACTTGGCATCAACATCAATGGCGAATACATCACTCACCTTCGATTTGCCGACGACATTGTGGTCGTGGCGGAGTCGCTGGAAGATCTAGGACGAATGCTCGGTGACCTCAACAGAGTATCTCAACAAGTGGGTCTTAAAATGAACATGGACAAAACGAAAATAATGTCTAAAGTCCATGGCGTACCCACCGCACTCACCGTTGGGAACTCTACTCTTGAAGTTGTCGACGAATACATTTACCTGGGACAGGTAGTCCGGTTAGGTAGGTCCAACTTTGAGAGAGAGGTCAATCGACGAATCCAACTCGGCTGGGCAGCGTTCGGGAAACTGCGCAACATCTTCTCATCCAAAATACCTCAGTGCCTTAAGACTAAAGTTTTTAGTCAATGTGTGTTACCAGTGATGATATATGGATCAGAGACGTGGTCTCTTACAATGGGTCTCATAAAAAAGCTCAGAGTTGCTCAGCGAGCTATGGAGAGAGCTATGCTCGGCGTTTCTCTAAGCGATCGAATCAGGAATGAGGAGATTCGTAGAAGAACCAAGGTCACCGACATAGCCGTTAAGATTAGCAAGCTGAAGTGGCAATGGGCGGGCCACATAGCGCGTAGATCGGACGGGCGTTGGGGCAGAAAGATTCTAGAGTGGAGACCACGTATTGGCAAGCGCAGCGTGGGACGACCGCCTGCCAGATGGACCGACGATCTTGTGAAAATCGCAGGAAGTCGTTGGATGCAGGTGGCATCGGACCGGTTACGCTGGAAAGCGATTGGGGAGGCCTATGTTCAGCAGTGGACAAGTATAGGCTGAGATGATGATGATGATGATGATGATGATGATGATGATACTTTAAGTAAAAGATTACATTTTATGTTTTGATCTATCATTATTCTGTGGTTGAAATATGTAGATCATGCCTACTGAACTGGGTGATTAGGCTTTGTTAGATTTGATTTAAAATATTTTATTTCGAATTTTTGTTATATTTACTACAGTGACTTCTAATATAGAGCAATATCTGTTTAAACAAACTGTGTAATAAAAACGTAAAAACAAATTAGGCAAGCAAGCGCTTGCCTAATTTGTTGCCTTGCTTGCTTTATCTTAGGAAATTCTAATTAGGAAATTCTTAATAAAGTGGATCTTTGGATCGATTTTACTGCCAATATTAATATATTAGCAGAAAGATCCAATACGCTATGGATTGAATAGTTTAATAGGTTCTTCTATTTACAGTTACTACGCACATATATGTTTGTTCCTCTGTGTATTCTTTCTATTTATTCCGTCTGAATCCATCTTCTTTGAAATTCTTTCGTATTTAGTTTTGGATTTTGGACTTCCGCTATTGATTAATTCTCTACTTTCAGCAACTTCAGTATTTTCCACGTAAGACTCTCACCTCTTTTATAACATACACTTTATCTTCTCATTGCAATACGGACATTATGAAGAAAAATAATTTCAAGAAAAATATCAGATTCTACTAGACTTCAAACACCCTCTACATATTTGATGAAGTTGCCTACATCAAATGTTTTATTATATATAAGACTACGTATGGTCCGGCTTTTTTACAGTTAGATGTATGTAGGTACCGGGAAAGACTTAGATTATCTTATCACGACCAAATAGACCGAGTCTTATCTGAAGGGCAAGTCAAGAGTCTCCGTAACCGGCGAGCATGTACGAGGCGAACTATGAGAGTGGAGGAAGCCAGAGAGGTATTGTAAGGAAAGAACCTGTTGGAACTCTGTACTTTCTGTTACCCCGCAAGGAATTTGGCGTGATCATTTAGATAGATAGAGATAGATGTATGTAGGTGATTTCCATTTTATTATATATATACAAAACTAGGTATAATCCGGTATTTTAACAGTTAAATGTAGGTGTTTTCCATATAGATCTGTAAACATACACAATTTCGTCCGAATCTTTGTGCTGTTATAGCCTACTAATATTATAAATGTCGAAGTTTGTATGATTGAATGTTTAGATGTTTTGATATTTGTTACTCAATCACGCAAAAACGGTAGAATGGATTTAGATAAAATATGGCACATAGATATTTTATTATCTGGATTAACAAATACTTCACTTTTTATCCCGAAAAATTGTTAAATTTCTAAAGTCAACGAGAGCGAAGTCGCGGGCAGAAGCTAGTTGTTTAATAACAAAAAGCCAAGCGTTCACTTTCACACATATAACATTAATCAAATTATTAATTTTTACACTTGACGTCGATTGTATCAATTTACTATAGGAAAACTGTACAGCCTCCCTGGTGAATAAATTACAAATTTAAACTGGGGGGACTGTCCCTCCCGTGACCATGGGTGCTGCAAAGTACTCGAAACGTCGGGAACTTAAAAATCAAAAATAAACCGCGATAAAATCCGAAAAATAGTTTTATTTCATGTGTAATATTCGCGTAAATCTAAGAACTCAGTAGACAAATTTAAATGTCTAAATTGTGATCGGTTGACTGATTTAATTTTGGTAGGTTATTAGGGTGAAGGAAATTGAATTCTAATAATTCTTGTTCTATTGACTAAAGTAAATTTAATTTTAAAAATAATAGTTAACAACTGGTGTATCTGCGCCATAAAAATAATTTATTACAAAGTTACAAGCCCCTATATAAGTGACACGTAACTTAAACTTAATCAAAATCGGCATTAAGTGGCACTACTCACTACAGTCGGTTGGCTGATATTTAAAATTTGATGTGAAACAGCTCTGAAAAATAAACTTAAACTAAATATTTTACGCGACGCGCCGGGTCTGCACCAGGAACTTTTATTCGCCACGATAAAACGTGATGAGTTACGATAACTTCGTAAAATTATCATGTGTGTGTTCTGTATGTGGGTGTTCTGTATGCCTCTGGAGTACGGAATAAACGATCAGTTCACGATAGACTTATGTCGATCTTTACTGATACCGAACGAAAACTACAAGATTCGAACCACTTGAAATACAATACAGAAAAAAATGTCTCATTTGTATTGATTGATTGATCAGAATCTCGATCTTACATTCACCAGTCAGTATACAAAGGCGCCTATCTTACAGAACAAAGAAATCTCGGCACTGTTTTAGATACAAATGATCAAATCTTAACAGTGAGATACTTTTGCCATGTCTATTTCACGAAGTTATCGTAACAAGCTGTGTTACGTGTTTCATTGGTCTTAAAAAATAAGGGTCCAGTTAAGAGACATCTTTCTGAGTAATACACTGCTCCAGCCCGGCATTATGCGCTAGTCTCTTTAACATCCACACGCCGATGAAAAGTTGCTTCTTTGTTCTGCATCTGTGTTGAAATTTTTGTTTTTTACCTGCCTAGAGATGTCGAACAAAGTATATATTTTATGTACCTAAGACTGGATACGTCACATACGACCCGTATTTTAGTATAAACGACTATCTATCGATAGCGATGTGAAAGTCTTGTCACGTCATGTTAGGATGAATGTAAACAGTCTTCGACCGTGATATACAGTGGTAGACCGTATCTTATCTGAAGGGCAAGTCAAGAGTCTCCGTAACCGGCGAGTGTGTATGAGACGAACTATGAGAGTGGAGGAAGCCAGAGAGGTATGTAAGGAAAGAACCTGTTGGAACTCTGTACTCTCTGCCTACCCCGCGAGGGAGCTGTCGTGATGATAAAGATAGATAGATAGATAGATAAACAGTCTCTATACCGTTATTTTTTTAAGAATTTTATTGTACAGCAATAGACTCATTGTAGACATTTTATCATTGATTCCAAATTGATCCAATGTTTTTCGAAATCGACCCGTACAAGTCATTCGATTAAATAAAATTGAAATTTTGAATGCAAGTTCTGGATTCGAGTGAATTTAATCAAATCAATGAGCGCCTACTTAGAATGGGAATTCATTAATTCAGGTATTTTAATGTCATAAAGAAACATCCGACAAAGAACCAAAGTTACCGACATAGCTCGCAGACTCAGTAAGCTAAAGTGGCAAGGACCGACGGCCGATGGAGCAAGCGTGTCCTAGAGTGGAGACCGCGACTTGGTAAGCGTAAGGTAGGACGGCCCCCAGCTAGATGGACCGACGACCTCAAAAAGGTCGCTGGGACAGACTGGATGTGGAAGGCGGAGGACCGTGTGCAATGGCGCGTGTTAGGAGAGGCCTATGTCCAGCAGTGGACTACGATAGGCTGATTGATTGATTGAAAGAAACATGAAAGACTGAAGACGAATAATCTGTACTTACCATCCTACTAATATTATAAATGTGAAAGTTTGTGTGTTTAGATGTTTGGATGTTTGTTACTCAATCACGCAAAAGCGGTTGAATGGATTTGGTTGAAATTTGGCACACAGATAGTTTATTATCTGGATTGTGTTAATAGGATTTTTATCCCGGAAAAATGTAAGGTCTAAAGTCAATGCAGACAAACTCGCGGGCAGAAACTAGTTAGTAAGAAAACGATTTCATAAATATGTATCGACCCTAAAGCTTTTCTTTCATTTGGGTTAATGGTGTCACACGGTTAGCCACCTATCACATTTTATTTTTAAATAAGTATGTAAAGTATACGCATGGCATCACGATCGTGCCACATTAAGGGTTGACAGGTACATATAGAAATTCATCTTAATTGTCAGAAATGGCAGTGGGTTGTGTGTGTGAATGATGTACGCTGTTGGCCGCGAGGCCTTTACAGCTTCACCAGACTTAAAGGCGAGCGTGCAACCATTACGCTCTAGCCAGCCAGAAGGGCAAGAGGCGACATACTCGAGGGCGCCCTCGGTTGGAACAGTCGCTGTAGGGGGACGGGTGCACTACTAAGTGCACCGGTCAACCGCCGGCTATGGGAGGGGATCTACTACTACGTCGTTGTCGTCGCCCGTATTCTGAGCGGAAAGAAGGGATGACAAAGCATCGGGGGGGTCGGTGAGAACATGTCGCGGCCGGCGGTGGCGGCAGGGGTCGGGGGGGAGATCGTAGTCGGCGGTGGCTACGATTAACGGATTCGCATGGATAGATGCGTTCGCGAAGTGACGTGTTGACGCCTTTTTAATAAAGGCGCGAATAGGTTCGAGACCTAGATCGGTTCATATAGCACTCAAGTTGCAATAAAAATGTCGAAGAACTAATTTTGTAAATACTAAAAGTTCAAATGGATTTTGTAGTTTCCTTTAGGATAAAACACCGACACAACTGTATTCCCTAAGCGAGGATGGCAGAGGTGTACTGTGTACACCCACTTTTCGCCGACGATGTTAGATCCCATGATCCCATGTAATAGGGTGCGACCCTCTTGTGATTCTACCGGGAACAATGCCAGACTCCGCACTGCTACTGAAATTTTTTCTATAGAACTAAATATAGAAATCTTGAATTATAGTTAGTAAAATATAGATTTTCGAAAACCCAGTGATGCCCTTCGGGTTATCATCGTTTATTCCAATATAATATGAGGTAAAAATTGAGTTTCGTGAACTGCGTTTCAGTAATCCGATACTGCGTTAGCTTTTCGATATCGTGTTAGTTTTGTTAATAACAATGGCTAGATTTGTATTATATTTTCAAAGCAATCCTTAACTGAACCACTCCCGGGTTCGTGATGGACGGTTAAATTATGTTTGCTCTGGGAATGTGGAATGGTAATTGAATAGTGTAATCCTTTTTTTTATTTTCTAGTATCTAATTGATGTATGTATCTGGCCGAGATTGACGGGTTTACCCAGACCAAGGCTAATACAAGATATTTATGATACAGTGTTGTGTATTGTACATAGGTAATTAAGCAGTGCTTTTCTCATTACTATATACTGAATGTAGGTATACGTTATCAACTATTAAACTTAGTAAGTATGATGATTGATATTATGCTATTTATGTACTAATATTTAAAGGTAGTATAATTGAAATCTTATGGGATAGGCATTGCTTAATTCCCTATATGCAATACATTACACTGTAATGATAAGACTAGTCACGGTCCACGACTTCGTCTGCGTATGTTTCTGTATAATTTGTAGCCCATATGTTATTTGATGTATAAGCTTTATTACTGCAAAGATTTATCAAAATCCAATTTGGTAGTTATTGCGTGAAAGAGTAAAAGATATACATCCTTACAGACAAACTTTCGTGTTTAAAATTATAAACACGAAAATTTGATATTTTAAATTTAAATACTATCCTACTAATATTATTTGGATAGTAAATATAAAATATATTTTAATGCTAAACATGATAAAGAAACATAACTCCGCCGAAATATATATACAGTGTACTCTTTTAACGACCCTTAAGGGACATTTTTCTACTAAAGCGTTATACGGAGGGTAGAAGGAAAAATAACAAAATCATCACAATAGGTAATTAAATGACATTATATACATAAAGCTTTTCTTTTACTGGCCATCTTGACAGTTTCAAAGTTGGTTTACGACTGATAATACAATAGGTGCCAAGTGTGTTTAGTAACTGACATCACTAATATTGCGGATGTTTACGACCTAAAGTGCTTTTCTTAGAAATTTTGGCACCTTAAAGATTTAGTCAGAACCTTTTGTAAGCTGATTATATAAACAATTACACTATTAAATACTTCTATAAATATATGATGGCGTCTAAATATTAACATATTTTTTCGTAATAAGAATTTGTATTGCGCTATGGAGAATGTATAAAACCAACCAAATTGACCTAATTTCTATTGAAGAAGAAGTTTTGCGTTATAACGATTTACGTTATAAAGAGTTTACACTGTATTTAAACCCTAGGTAACTACACTTAAAAATATTTTTACGGCACTAGTATTTTTGCTACCAGTTATGTTAGTTCTCTGTTACAGAATTTTAATAAATTTGCCTCACATAAGTCACAGAGTCACAGTTCCGAGTGTTGGCAGTATTTATTGGTGACACACATATAATTCTTTGGTGACACTCTTGGTACAACACCGCCCACTACAAATAAACTACCAACACATCGTGTCCAAAATTCCGCGGTGTTTTTGATAGAGTTCAATTTGTTAGCCTTATGTTCCAACTTATAAATGAAACTTCACAGTAATATAACTTGTATATCACAATCACACATTAGTATTTAATGATACATACGCAGACAAGGTCGCGGGCGGCCACTAGTCTTATAATAAATATCTCATGCTTAAACCAAAACCAAGATTATGGTTTTTGAACGGGAAGAAACCAGAACGAATGCAAGGATTGTGGTTGGTAACGATTTGCTGGAGCAAGTGAATGAGTTTGTATATCTTGGATGCGCATTCAGTAAGGATGGAAAATACACCGCTGACATAGAGAGAAGAGTGAGTGCAGGGAACAGAGTGAATGGTGCGGTGGGAAAGCTACTTGGAAGCCGGCACTTAAGCCAAAAGGCGCAGCTGGCCATACATAACGGAGTGCTTGTCCCAACACTGTTATATGGCAGCAAGAGCTGGGTATGTAAGAAGGAGAATGAAAGTAGGATAAATGCGGTGGAAATGCGAGCTCTGCGGATGATGTGCGGAGTGAAGCTGACCGACCGCATTCGCAACAGCGTAGTAAGAAAGCGAGTAGGCATGAAATATAGTATCGGTGTAAAGATGAGAAAGGGTATGCTCCGTTGGTTCGGGCATATACAAAGAATGTCAGAAGAAAGAATGACAAAACAGATATACATGGCGAAAGTGGAAGGATGTAGGTACCGGGGAAGACCTAGACTATCTTACCATGACCAAATAGACCGAGTCTTATCTGAAGGACAAGTCAAGAGTCTCCATAACCGAGCGTGTATGAGACGAACTATGAGAGTGGAGGAAGCCAGAGAGGTATGTAAGGAAAGAACCTGTTGGAACTCTGTACTCTCTGCCTACTAGCGTATCGTTATACGAAATGTATTTCGCTTTGATGTATTTGTGTAATCAAGTTTATAATCGTTGACGCACACATATTTATTTAGTTATAAACTTATGATGTGGGGTTGGTTTCTTCTGATATAATGAAATAGAACAAAATAAAAGTGCTAATTAAAATTCCTCTTTTAAAACATTCGTTTTGAATTGTAGAGACTAGTCGTTAGGTAACTAATCTTTAGGTAAGGTGTGAGAGTGACGGAATGCCTCGTTGGTCTAGGCTCAACTAGTGCAAACGATGATTACGAGGTCCTGCGTTCAAATACCAGATCCGACAAACTGGTTGTTCTATTGGAAAATCGAAAAATTCTGAATAGCAGTCTAGAGTCTAGATTGTGTTCAGTTTAATGGCAAGTTTCTATCTATACATCATCACGCCAGATCTCTTGCAGGGTAGGCAGAGAGTACGGTCAGCAACATAAGTAGTTTACCCATTCTCGGTTTTTCAAATCGCTTGCACACTTTTGTTTTGCATTGAGTCTACTATTTTTGTTCATCTAAACATATTTGAATGTTGCTAATAATTTGGTTTTGGGAAAGTTCGCCAACATTTGTAAAATAAAGAGTATTATTGATTTGAAAACTTTCACTGTTAACAGTGTATGAGCTGGCTGTAAAGAGTTGCAACAGGGATTTGCTTAAGTATCTCTGGCTTCCTCCGCCGGTTACGGAGACTTTCGACTTGCCCTTTAAAGATTTAGATTAAAGATTATTTCAATATAAGCACAGAAAATTTAAATAATATACGGTATATTTGGTCATGGTAAGATAGTCTAGGTCTTCTCTGGTTTACATTTCCTATAGTGTCGCTTTCTATTGCATTAATTCTATTTTATATTTTATTTTATTGAGGAACAGCAAACAGTTATACACTAGGTTTTACAATATTCCATAATACTATATTACAAAACAATATATTAAATAAGTGTGTAACCCGCTATCCACAGATTACTAATTGTCCGCAGAATAGCTTATTCTCAAAATGACAACTTGTACACACCTCTGCCTCCTTTGTTTGAGGAATATCGACGTCAAGGTTCAGCTATTTAAAAGGTTCACATCGGTCTCGCTTCCTATTGCATATCCTCACATAGTTGGCCATATGAAGGGATTAGGCGCAGAATAGCTCATTTTCAAAATGGATATTTGTACACGGTACAGCTATGCCGCCTTTGTTGGAGAATAAAGATGTCACGGTGATTATATTTAAAAGCTTCACAATAGTCTCGCTTACTATTACATATCCTAACATCGTTGGCTATATGCGGAATTTCGGCGCAGAATGGCTAATACTCAAAATGGAAAGTTGTATAAAGTATACCTATGCCACCTTTGCTTTCGGAATAAAGACGCGACGGCGTTTATATTGAACCCCTCATTCACACAAGCGCTTTTTCAGCATCGATTAGCAGTAGATATTTTTAAAAGCGCTTATAGCGCTTCATCACTGCGCGTTGAAATAGTGCCCGTGCGAACGCTGGCTAAGAGCTACATCGCTAGAGTTGCAAGTGCAGCAATCTCAGCAATATTTATTGGCGAAAAGGCATAGTGGGATATATCGTGCGGTGTTCGGTCTCCGTGTTTCCGGCAACGGTGGCCGAGTTTCGAGCGGAGCGGAAAATATCTCGGGGGATTCCGAGGCCATTGTCAGTGGCGTCCTCCCAAGCTATCAATTTGTATTGGAAATTATCGGATATTAATTTACCTTATGAGACTTATCAGTTTCATGTTTGATATTTGGAGGTGGATAGGTTTTTGTCGTTGAAATTAAGCCTAAGAAATTATTTTTGTATACTTATTAAATTTCTTTAATACATATTAGTGCCTGTTTGGTTTATCTATACTAATATTTTTTCACCATTAGAAAGCCACATTATCTAGAAGTAACATAGGCTACAATAAAGTACCTATTGCCATTATTTTATCTACTGAGCAAAATGTCAGACTCCGGACTGATATACGATATTTTTTAACGAAAAATTAAATTTGTTCACATCATCTCAGCCTATACTTGTCCACTGCTCAATTAAGCTTTTCCAGTCGCTCTGCAACCAACGACTTCCTACGATCTTCATAAGATCGTCGGTCCATCTGGCAGGCGGCCGTCCTACGCTGCGCTTACAAAACTCTCTCTCGTCTCGTCTCTAGAATATTTCTGCCCCAACGCCCGTCTGTTCTTCGCGCTATGTGGCCCGCCCCCCTTGCCACTTCAGCTTGCTAATCCTAAGGGCTATGTCGGTGATCTTGGTTCTTCTACGTATCTTCTCATTCCTGATTTGATCACGTGGAGAAATGCCGAGCATAGCTCTTTCCATAGTTCGCTGAGCAACTCTGGGCTTTTTTATGAGACCTCTTACAAGTTTGTGTACATTTTGTCCCACTACTTCTTTATTCCGTATTTTGTCCGACCTAGGAATCCTCTTAGACAAAAAATACCTCGTGATCGTTACGCGCGTTATTCACCACTAGACTAACAAGGTAGTCATTGAGTAAACTTTACATTTCTATTAGAAGTATGAAGACTACATAAATTGATACAAATGTCACTGAAATATATTTCGTGCAGGATAAAGCCTCGGCTGAGAGTTACATTTAAGCTTTTTTCTCATTTAAATAAATACAGCGACGTTTGGTATCATTTTCAATGGAATCGGCCGTGCGGTGTGCAGCCTCATGTTCACTCGGCGTGTTTCCGGCAAGTGTGGCCGAGTTTCGAGCCGGATCAGGGCGCTTATTTGCTACGACCAAACGCGGCGCGTTACGATGACTTAGTGAAATTATCGTGGAATGGTATTCTGTATGACACTGAAGGATCATTTCACGAAGTTATCGTTAAGAGCTTTTTAATGGGTATCAGTGAATAAAGGCCGGGAGGCGGGGGCATTATCACGTACGTATAAGCATAGCACGCTGTTGTCGATATTAGCTTTAGTATTACTTAATATTAAATCACATCATACGTAAGCATACAACTATCCTACTTTGTTGAATTTCCATGCGTACAAGCGTTTTTGCCATACCTATTACTGGGATCAAACATGAAACTCAAAATAGGCACTGTTATTTTAACTGGGCTTATCCTAGTTGTGATTACCTTTTCTATGTATGGATGATCCGCTAACTTTTGTGTCTCCCACTTTGCAAAGGCGGGAAGTGGAATTTTATTATTTCCTACTACTCCTTTTTTTGCTTTCTAATTAAATTCGTTGCGAGTTCCAAGATAATTACAGGACTCCCCGGGACACCTCAGGGTTCAAACCTTGGTGTCATCTAAGGAGATTTAGGATGCTGGCTTATAGGAGT
The DNA here is from genome assembly GCA_905147815.2 of Phalera bucephala. Classification (NCBI taxonomy): domain Eukaryota; kingdom Metazoa; phylum Arthropoda; class Insecta; order Lepidoptera; family Notodontidae; genus Phalera; species Phalera bucephala. The sequence continues at coordinate 17,708,028 of LR990612.1, forward strand.
TACAATGGTGTAAATGTGTGGTGGGCTTAGTAGTACAAACATAACATAACGTAACAGTAATCATCTCATTGAATGTTCGCTTTGTAATTATAAAGTAGGCCAGAGCTAGAAACTTCTGACTTTTTCAATCATCAGTCTCAAGTTGTCATCAAATTTTACGAGCTCTAAACACACTGTCACATGAATCTGAAATTATAGCTTTAATATTATTGAAAGTTAATTGTTTTACAGCGTATATTTTGGCCTTGTTATCTTGAAGTTCATGGTGCGATTATCGCTGATATCTTTATTTTTTTTTCTATATCTTTGTTTAATTAGCACTCTGATCGTGAAATTAATATTGCAAAGAAACCTCCATATGAACAATTTGTAGGTCTCAAACATCCTCAATAGGTTTGTTTTGTATATTTGTGCAAATATCATGTAGATATTTCACAGTTGAAAAAATATTTCTACGGTCAGCACTCAAATAGATTAGTGATTTGTTACATATACCCTGATAGTTGACACAGCTAGGCTGATGAATAAATAAACCGGGTTATTGACCATATTTGGCTATTCGTGTATGGTTCGTGATAAATGGGCGCCGTAAGATTCCTTCGGCTCTCTTTCTCTAGACTATTATAATTGTCAAGTAGTTGATATTCAGCCTTTTATACTTCATCAGCAGCCGAAGACGTCCACTGCAGGGTAAATGCTTCTCCCAAAGATCGCTTTGAAGAGTGGCTTTGTGCTGTATGGAATGTAGCTTTTACCTGTAACTTTCATCAGGTCATCGGTCCACCTTATGGGGATCTGTTCACCTCATATCTTCCGGTACGTGGTCGTCAGTCGACAACATTTTGCTCTAGCGGTTTAGCTCCATCAGTTCTGTGAATGATGTTTCCCACCAACTGCCACACGTTTAGCAATTCTCTATTATACTTTCATAAAATAACCATAAACAAAACCATATTCTCTATGGATTAGACAAACTCGTTCAGAACTATGAATATTCCAAACGTCAAAAATGATCATATCGTAACCAGTAAAATAGTTTGTTGCCATCATGAAAAGCTGATGATGAATAGCTTTATGGTTGGTATGTCATTGTCTTCTTTGCCCGCCCCTTCGTTTATAAGTGAGAATCTTTATTTATGTCGCTATACCGTTTTATCAGAAAACTAGCTTTTTTAAACTTAAGCAAATGTTCCATCCCAGCCCCGTCCATAACTTACTGTCTCTGTCTGTTTTTAATGAAACGACTCAAAAAATGCCGTCCCACTTCATCCCGTTTAAAGCCCGGTACATGTGTAGCCTTTTATCAGTCCAGCTGTCTGCCTCGGTTGACGTCATTAAGAGGCTTTTGTTATTGCCTGAATCTCCAAGCATTCCTTTAAGTCAAGATGAGTAAACACAAATACAATTAAAGTGGACAATTTGTGGATGTCAAAGAATATAAATTAATTTTGAAGTTTGTTAAATGAAAAGAGAAAGAGTTATTGGGATTTAGTACACTAGTTACTATGAGTTACAAAGCTCACCCTTGGTATGGAATTGTTTTTCATTTTGTATGCAAAATATATACAGTATTCCTAGCAAATACTCGATGAACAAAAAAAAATACATTATGATTGGCTGAATACTGTAAATTTCGAAGTGTATAAATTTGTGTAAATTAGGTCAAAATTGAGTATATTCCCCACGACTTGGGTTAAGTTGGGTTATTTAATCTAACTTAGATTAAGCAAATTTTAGTAAGATTGCGCGTGCGTAAAATGTGACCGTACTGTCATAGTTATATCCACCCCTAAGAAAGTTTTCTTTCCCTCTGTCTGTTTTACACATTATTTGCTTGTTTGTACTTTGAACTAACCGTTAATAAACTTTTGTGTGAGTCCTTTATATAAGTCTCAAGACGGAAATAACTATGTTTCAACAGAACAGACGCCAGACGGTTGCCTATTATCAATCCGTCTTTACTGTACCCTTGTATATAAATCTGCCATTAATTAGCTTGAAAACTCGGGAATAACTTAGCATATATTTTATGAGAGTAAACATTCTGTAATATTGTATTTAATCAGACTAGAATCGAAAATCGGAAGTCAGTTTACAAGAAATTGACTCTGGGATTCGAGCAGACGTGGCTGAGTGCTGTCTGACTACTTTACGGAGATAAATGATGGTGTGATTTGTAGGTTAATAATCCATTGTTAGGTTACAGTTTGCTGTGATAGCAAAGAATATTGCTCACTTAGCCGATACTTCCCTATTGTGTAAACTAGTGGGTATAACCATTGAAATTCATCGATGAGTATAACTTAAGATTTGAAAATCTGTTATTTTGATTCCCAATTGGTTTTCTAGTTTTACAATATTTTTGTTTGTAAATGTTATTGATGTCATAAGCAGTAAGTACATATGCAGGTGCGCCAAGCATCTGTCTCTTGATTTTCCTACGTTCACGTGAGCGCTTTTTTAATGCGGCTACATTTTTTTGAAAAGCGCTTACAACACTTGAGCACAACGCGTTGTAAAAGCATTCGTATTTAAACAATTTAAATGCCTGTAATTAGAGAAATTAGATATTAGTTAAAAAAATCTATCTATATTATCACGCCAGATCCCTTGCGAGGTAGACAGAGAGTACAGAGTTCCAACAGGTTCTTTCCTTACATACCTCTAAAAAAACTCAATTCGTAGAAAATTGGCCTTTGGGGCAGCCTGGTTCTTCAGTGGACCGCGTGTCGGCAAACGTAGTGTAGGACGCCCTGTAGCTAGGTGGGGCGACGATATTCGTTAGTCAGCGGGCAGGGATTGGAGGAGGAGAGCTGAAGATCGAGCTCAGATGCCATGGGAGCGGCCTACGTCCAGCAGTGGACTGACACGGGCTGATGATGATGGTAGAAAATTGAATAACTTCATCCATTAAAGTAGCTTGCACTCATTTGAGCCAATGCATTAGCATTGGTTCAAATGACTGTATTGATTCAATGCATGTATTGACATGCCTACGCAACTTTGTCGTTGTTTGTAATAATATCGAGGATATATTACATAATCGGTCTGAGGAAAACCTATCGCTTGAGAATCTTCTATAAATGTTACTCCGTAATTTGTTCCCGATATACCTACTACATTATAACTGGACCACTTAGTTTGTTTATCGTCCTTCACCAAACAATGGTGTTGTTTGTGTAAAGACCACAAATTTGGGGATTCTTTATGGCAAAGTTATAGTCTTATTGGAAGTCTGTTGTAAGTATTTCTGACTCAGGCTATTCGCTTCGTCTGGAAAAAGATGTTTGTGATGAAAACTTTTGTAATAAAATATTCATGGTTATCTTTATTTTATGGGTAATGGTTATGAGGTAAAGTTACTGTAAAGTAATATAAGCTGATATATAACGATTCGCAAATGTATTGATTGATACATAATAATGAGTTAACACACTGTAGCTTGTCACTACACTGTCAATGAATAAGTATTTACTTGACAAAATTTTCTTAGTATGATTTTGTTTGATTGATGTAATGTTATTTTAATTTACTTCAGCGCATTCTTTAACTATTTGACTATTTTGTAGATTTTGAACATAATAGTATTTGCATATCTCAGGCCGAATATGGTAGTCTAGACTAGACTCTTATTGTATTTGATACTCTCTACTCTGATTCCAATGTTATTTAGATATCATGTTGTGCAACTATTTAATAACGCCTTGGTCTAATGATTTATAGTGATTAGAGCCTATTTTGCTCCGTTTACTGGATCATTTTTGTAAGCGCGCCTGCGACTCGGTGATATTTCCAACTGTGGGGCTACGTTTTCTTTGAAAAAATCTTACTGACTAATGTTGTGGAAGTTGGAGATACAACTATTCTAAAGAGTGTTGTTGACTTTTATTTTTAAAATGATAATACCTACTACCCGGGTCACACAAAAGCAAAATGTTGTGGTAACAATCTCTTAAATCTGTCAAGTTTCTAACGAGTTTGCGGTACGTCAAGTTAACACGCTTATTGTAATAACGTTTCATAAAATTTCCTCTGTATAAAGTTGGTAAAGAATTTGTAAAGAACTCTGTGTAACTTAATTCAAGATTCATGGGAGCTATGGGCTAGTTTGTAACTTAGAAGTTTGACTTACCAAATTGCTTCCATGGTTTCTTACCTTTGCCATAGCCCTTGGTGACTTTTATTCAAAACATTAATTTTGTGTTTAATCTTTATATCTAAATCCCATGAGCGTGTGTTCGTCATTCTTCTCCTCCTAAATGGCTTATGGGATATCCTGGATTGTTCTTAGGTTTAGTTAAATCGGGTAGGTGGCGTTTTTGATCCGCTACGTAAATATAATAAAAAACGCGTGCGGAGCCGTGGAAATCTTTTAGTAATATAATAAATCACCTGTATTGTCTCACTGTTGGACAGAGGCTCTCACAAATGGCGGTGAGAGAGTTTTAAGTTATACTCCACCACGCGGATCCATCGTGAATTGCTCGAGGCAAGTTTGTGGCTATAAGCTGTTGCAAATTAAAAGTTCGCCTATAAAGCTAATTTGGCGTAACGACAATCGCATGCAGTGGTAACCGGGACCAACGGCTTAGCGTTTCTTCTATAAAGGAGATGTTCGAACATGGAACAGCCACAAACGCGCTTACTAATAGCGCTACGAATGCCTTATTTATTTAACAAAATGTAATTGAAGTTTTAGAATAAAGTGGGAGATATTCATCAATAACAAAACCCATACACCACAATATCTACGGTAAAACAATGTTGGTTGTAAATGCTTCTAACACGACTAAATGATGTCTGAATTATTGAGATTAATAGCCGATAGTAGAGTTATAATTTCAAAATTAATCAACGCTTAGGTCACGCCTCTATACTTAATTTTTCATGGAAATGGTGAAGTCGTTTACCCTTGTGACGGCCATAAATAAATATTTAAAATGATTTCTATCCGTAATATGTGCATGATCGCCTACTTGGGATCATTTTATCTCTATTTTATTTATCTTCGTGTTTCATAAATCGTGATAACTTCGATGTAGGTATGTAAATGATCAACATCAACCGAAAGATGTCCACTGCTGGATAATGGCTAATGGTTTGGTATAACTGACGATGGAGCGTTACGGGAGCGCAACGGAAGCGCTCGGCTACGTTCGGTTGTGACGTTTGCCATCGCGCTGAGTGGGGCTGCGCTGTGTGGCATCTCCCGTACATTTCAGTACATTACAAGTCCCCAAGCCGCGCCACCGTCGCGCTCCCGTCGCGCTGCGTCGGCTATGTGGCGAAACCTTAAAGGTCTCTACGTTAGATAGCCACGCCGACTAAATTTGTGCTGGACACATCCTACTTTTACCCACTACCTACATAGGTAGTCATAGGTATACCTTGTGGAAGCGTGTCAACTTCACATATATATATATATATATATATATATATATATATATATATCCTATTAAAAGCCTCTTCTTCCTCATATAATAATAATAATATTAGCCCTGTTAAGAAACTGTCCCACCGTTGGGCATCAGCCTCCTCACAGACTGAGAGGGTTTAGGTCATAGTCCACCACGCTGGCCCAGTGCGGGTTGGCGAACTTCACACACCTTCGAGAAACTCTTAGGCATGCAGGTTTTCTCTCGTTGTTTTCCTTCACCGTTAAGTAAGTGATAGTTAATTTTTAATACATTGGGTTTGAACGCGGAACCTTTTACTTTGGTGTCCAACGGTCTAACTACAAGGGTATCACTGCATTTTTTTTATATACTATTCAATTATTCGGTCGAACGATGCCTTTAACAAAGTATTATCTATTGATATTTTACATTATACGTTCCCCAAAACAAATAAGATTGAATAGAGATTGCTGTGTTGTGTTCCAATATCGGAATGAGTGGGCAACTAAATTTAATGATCCGAGATACCGGACCATTGGTACCAGGAATCGATAGAAGCTTTGTTGTTGCAAGTCGTTCTGGTTTGCTGATAGAATATTCCAGCATTCCCGATAAGATTTTTTTCCGAGAAGCATCGTAAAAGTTTGTGATACAAAATATGTAGGTAGGTATATGGTTTGGGTCTGATTTGAGCTTTTAAGCACTCAGCTCCTTTGTAAAGTTTCCTTTTTAATTTATTTATGAATGGGAAATGAATATCTCTCGCGCCCGTTGTTAGTTGCTATACAGAGGTATAGAATATTTTAGGTGTAGAATCTTTTAGGATGGACATAACAGAACGTTCTACCTAAAAATGTGATGTTGGAAACATTTTGCCTACAAATTTCTAATAGAGTATTTTTTTATTAATAACAAGAAACAGGAACATCTGTTTGGGTAGGAAAACAGCGTAGCGTAGCGTAACTTAAGGGCTCCCCTCCACTCCTAACCAACTCGACTATCTCGGCTCCGAGTTAAGCAGCTATGTATGTACACACTAGGTAGTATGTATGTCTTATTATTATTTTACTGCAAGTTACTCCAAAATATAGTGGCTGAGAATATTGTAAACCTTATGGAAACTAATAAAACTCGATAGCTGAATATTTAGGTACAAAATATACCCTAGCACCGTCGCGCCTATATTCACACACTTTTCGCCGACGATGTTAGGTCCCATATAATAGGGGGCCAGCCTAGTGCCATATACCGGGCACAATTCTAGACTCCGGACTCATACTGGGAAGTTTTCGTTAGAAAAACTACATTTGTCCGACCTTGTGACCTCGTGATCACCAAGCGATGCGCTTTGCCACTAGACCAACGAGGCGGTCAAAATACCCTAAATAGCAGTTTATCTTTTCGTTGTATTATTTTTTGTTATCAACGTGGTGCTGTGACAATGTATAGTACATATGTTTTAATAAATATCAATCAACACAGAATAACGATAATTTCTTAAAAGAAGCGGACAAGAAGTACCAGAATATTATCCTAAACGAACGGGTTTCTACAAAATAATCTTAGGCTCGCAAAATAGGTGACACACTTACTGTAAAAAAGGGGACATCTTAGTTTGTGGAAAGATTGCCTCCTGGTCTAAAGCCCAAGGGTTCTCGGCAAGCGACTTTTGTTACTTCAAAATCAATATGCGATTGTCACTTGCTATCGATTAAGGGAAACATCATGAGTACACACTCATGAAGGAGAGAAAAAACAAAGAATAGTATGTACTAGTGGTCGCCCATTGGTCGAAATTCGACCATAATTAATTTAAATTATAAGTTTAAACATTATTAAGGTTCTATTGTCAAAGACTATACTTCTATAATCACAGATTTCGCCAAGGCTACACTGTTAATTTGCCTATTTTTTTTCAAACAAATTATATGAAATTAAAATTGAAAGAAAAACAAAAAAATTATTAAAATAAAGAATACCTACTTTTTAATTTTTTTTACTGTATAAAAAACCATGCAATAAAGAAAATGCTGTCCAATGAACTTGAACAATTTAATTAAAGATACAAAACTTCTCTGAAACTATGTTTTTTGTAAAAACTCTTTCATCGTTTCCTAGTTATGTTTGACATTCAGTAAGACTATAGACAAATAATATAAAAGACAAACACTATTAATCTTAATCTATTCTCAATTTGAAGTGTATTGTGTCTAGTACATGGAAGTGTGTGTAATGTTTTTTTTATTGATTATATGAATTTTTTATGCATAATTTTTAAAAAATATTTGCATTCTGCACCCCTCCTCTATATAAACTATAAGTGTGGGAAATTTCATACTCCTCCGTCCGCGCAATTTTCGTAAAAAGGGGTACAAATTTTTTGCGTCACGTATTAATATAATGATAAATAATGTTGTTATCGGAAAATGGCACATGGTTCATCTGTTGTCATATTAGGAAATATATTTTCTGGGGAAATCTAATACTACTAATATTATGAATTTGAAAGTTTGTATGTTTAGATGATTGTTACTCAATCACGCAAAAACAGCTAAACAGATTTGTATAAAATTCGGCACACAGATTGTTTAAGCGCTCGTAGCGCTGTGCGACCGCGGTGTTCTTACCTATTACCAAGGTTAAGCAGTGTTCGACTCGGGCGGCCCGAGATGGGTGACCGTTTGTGGCATTTTCATATTCGTGCGTCTCCGTGCTTCGGAAGGCACGTTAAGCCGTTGGTCCCAGCTACCACTTAATGTGGTAGTCGTTAAGCCGAGTTGGAAGCCTTAAAGGCGGCTTGATAAGTTCCAACAGCAGATGGCCACGAACCTGCCTCCACCAATCCCCACTGGGTCCGCGTGGTGGAGTATGACCTAATCTCTCTCACCTCGATTGATTTTTTTGATTGATTGATGTGAGAGATGGCCTTTGTCCAGCAGTGATATTACTCGTATTAGATTGTTTATTACCTGGTTAAACACATATGATAGTTTTTATTCGAAAAAATGTAAGTTTCCTGCCTTAAGTCAACGCGGACGAAGTCACAGGCAGCAACTAGTTGTAAATAAATACTTTTCTTTCCAGGCCTTCGAGGGGAATCAGGCGTGTATGGTTTATATCTACCTATATAATTACACCATGGCCTTGCAGGGTAGGTTAGACAGAGAGTAAAGAGTACCAATATGTAATCCAAGTAGCTTTAAAAAGTATATAAGAGAATGCTGCAATTATATTACTCATCTTTTACCTCCTGCTACTTCACTAACTCATTACTATTTATAATTTGTAATAATAATCGACAATAGATTACTAGCTGTAGTGCTCAACAATTACACATCACGATGGGTGGGTCTCCGTCCGTAGCGGTGTACCTCAAGGTTCATTACTAGGTCTGTTACTATTTGTCATCTATGTGAACGACATCGGTCTATACCTGCAATGATCAAAAATATTATGCTTTGCCAATGACATGAAAATTTACGGTCCTATATCATCAATCGTCGATACGGTAGCACTACAGTCAGATCTGTATCTACTAGAGGAAAATCGTGGGATTAAAAAATTAGACCTTAATCCCTCTAAGTAAAAAAAAGAACCATCCTAGGCCGTAACTATATCATTGAAGGCCATAGTTTACCAAAGTGCAATACCATTCGTGATTAAGAGGTACGCCACGATACCAAATTATCATTTAAGTTGACGCAATTGTCAAAAAAGTGTCTAAATCAAATGATCATAATGCGAATCTCAAAATATTTCACTGAGGCTAAAACATACAATTACGCTTTATTAAATACGAGTAGCATAGGTAAATAAAGCGTTTTTGTATGCATTCATCAAAAGATTCCGCACAGATCTGAAAATTATCTTCTGTTGTGTAAAAAAATCCATCTGTTGCCATTCATAAATCGTCGTGAGATTACGGATTATATTTTCCTATTAAACATTCTCAATAATAAAATCGATAGTCCTCATTTCCTACCCAAAATCTTTTTAATATTCCCAGTAATTTCCTTCCCGTTTTAATCCATCTCTACGTATTCCAAATGCGAGTACAAACTATAGGCAAAATAGTTACATTGTGCGCGCAAGCAGAAACTTTAATAAATTATGTAAGCAATTTTACCTCGATCCCTTTGCAATTAGTGTAGCATCAGCGAGGAGGTGTTAGAGCCACACTATTTTCAATTACATATTTTCTTTAGAATGTTAATAATTCCTTTTGAACGTAGTCATATAACTACTTAATGCCAAATTGCCTCACACATTAGATATGTATTAAGAGACTTGTCATTGCCTTTCCATTACCTATAAAAGCTATGTTATGTATTTTTTTTATATGCTCTAAGTATTTCATGCACCTAAATAAATTCTGTGAGTTACGTTTCGAACTGAGAATCTTTTGTACTATTTGTAGTACATCAGACTTTAGTAACAGTATCATCCGATAGATATTCATATAAATTGGCTGAAGGTATGTACATAGTTAGGTCCTACCAATATTTAACGTCAAATTTGGAACCGTTATGCAATCTAGTTTGTTTCAGTATTTCCGACTATAGCTCAAACATGCATAGATTAATTCCTATCAGCTGGTTTTCCTCTCGCATACTTTTCAACATTAAACGGAACGTATAACTTATTCATGAAATTATACAGCCAGTGAAAGTTTCAGATAATACAACTGATATTTAATTAAAGTTTACGCAGTCGGAAGTTATTCGTATTAAAAAGATCGTTCAATTTTCAAAGATACGGCTCACCCTATCTCCTTCTATCGCTAGTGTGTTAGTTCTAACGTTACACATATCGTTACATCATGGTTATACGTGTATTACTACACATTGTGATAAGTGTCGCCTTATTCAAACAACCTTGTTATTGGTTTAAACATTCAAAATATAGATGTAGGTAGAGGTTTATATCAGTTTTTTAAGAAAGTAATTGCAAGAAGGTACGTTATATTGATTTTAATGACATTTTAATTATTTTTTTTAATTGAATTCCTTGCTTTGTGTTAGTTTCTAGTCTATGCTGTTTTACTGCTGAACAGGAGTTCCTTTGATTAGTTTTGCTCAAAGAATTCGAAAAAATAACAAATCTTAGGTCTCGTTCGGCTATATGTCGTTAGTAAGCTTATAATAATACTAGACTATGTAAATAGTCCTATTTACCATATTTTAAAAGGTCATACACATTTAAACGTGGAAAGGGGTACTACAATCTACAGTTATAAGATTGGATTGTTATCCTCACAGCCCAGCGTCGGCTTACAGACTCTAGTGCCCGAGAGTAGATCCTACCTAAGCCTTCTGGAGTCGTTTTAATGGAAACTTAAGCTCTCTAATTACTCAGGATCTATTTCCACAGTTAGCAGCTACAATGTTGTTAATTAGTTCACTAACTAGATCACCTTTGAAGCAGATGATGTTGCGTAATACTGTTGTACATGATTTCAATATTTGTGATTTAGGTATGACTAGGATTTTAACTGATATAGTAATTTAGAATGTTTTAGTTATTAGATGTAGAATAGAGGCACCGGTTCTTGAAGTGAAAGTTGAAAGGAAAATGACTCATGTGTCAGTAAAATTTTCTTTAAATGTAATGGTGTTGGTTAGAATATTTCTGCTGTCTGAACCGGTTGATGACAATAATCAATGACGTCTTGGTTTCGTAGATTACTGGATAGAATTACCGTGGGTTCAAATTTTGTATGGAATAAATCTGCGTGTGACCCCCATTATTAACTCATTATTATTTTTATTTACCTGGGCATTGGTACATACGGTTACATTGCATTTTAAACACCTATATCATTGTACATATATCAATATTATAATGAAACACATAAGCTGGCGGTGCATTTTTATACAAAATTATATTTAATATTAATTATGGTCTGTATTAAAACAAATGTAGCACGGTAGCACTATATAATAAGAGATAAAGTCGGTTAACATCCCTCTAGTACAAGCTCGGGTTCCCTCCGGTCGGTAATTAACTATTTACGTGGTCATCACAAGATTACCTATTATGTTTAGTTTATATTAACACTAGTCGTTTAGGGTAACGGCAAGAAAATATACATTTACGTTTTAATTCCTGATCCTTTTGTTTTAATTTACGTAAATACGAGTAAGTATCCGGGGTACGTAATCAAGATTTTAATTAGATTTTCTTGCATAGTTTTTTAAGGCTGAGCACGCGATTGTTATTTTGTAATTATACTTTTTATTATTTACTAAGCTTCAGAATTAATTTCCTTACAAAGTTTGTTACAAAACCATACTAAATAGGAATGTACTTGGATATAAATGATGCTTGATATATTGTACATAGTGAGTGGTTTTTTCAATAAATAAATAAAAAAGCCATTAACAACATTTGATACAATATTCTTCAATACCAGACTGTACGCAATACTGTGGCTAACGAGCGGGGACCCGGTGCAAGACAACAATAATACGAGCGCCGCGAGGAAGACATCAATCAAAGACAGGCATTGTTGCGGCGGCTATCAATACTGCATACGTAGCTCGCTCTCCGCAACATTAACTAGTCATTTGATGAGCTGTCCAGAAAAATATGTCAGATATTCGATAGGGAATTTGGCTAATTAATGAAATAGATATCTGATTTGCTGCCCAACAAAATATCTGGCCATTTCTTTGGCAAAGGAAATGAAATAGGCAAGTGCTTTTCAGTGGCTGTCATTTTGAGTAGGTTGTAAAATGGGCCGCTATTTAATAGCGGAAGATTCCATAAAATCTTTATTCATTAGCATTTCTCACCCCTCTGTAATTAATATAGCTGTATAACTATGTAATAGTCGGTTTAAGTAATATTAATTCGCTAATATAACGCGTCGTAACCCAAGATCGATTTTGTCATGGTGAGGTGTTTCTCATTGCACGAACAAAATATCTTGGCCATTCCTTTGGCGAAGGAAATGAAATACGCAAGTATTTTTCAGTGGGTGTCATTTTGAGTAGGTTGTAAAATGGGCCGCTTTTTATTTAAGGATTTATTATAACTGTATAACTACGTAATAGTCGGTTTTAGTAATTTTAATTCGCTAATATAACTCGTCGTAACCCAAGAGCGATTTAGTCATGGTGAGGTGGTCGTTATTTCACGAACTTATCATAATGCGCCCCGTTACTTATTTATGATAGCGAATAAAGGCCTTGTACCATCCTTGTTCGTGATACTGTGGCTAACGAGCGGGGAGCCGGTGCAAGACAACAATAATACGAGCGCCGCGAGGAAGACATCAATCAAAGACAGGCATGGTTGCGACGGATATCAATACTGTACTGGAATACAATATCGTACGTATCACGCTCTCCGCAACATTAACTAGACATTTGATGAGCTGTCCCGGAAAATATATCTGATATTCAATAGATTATTTGGCTAAGGAAATGAAAAAGGCATTCGGTAAACTGCCCAGCAAAATGAAAAAAGGTTGAAGAAGATGGAGCGGAAGATTATGGGGGAGACCTTTGCCCAGTGGTGGGACATTTGATTAACGAAAAAAGCTGCCGAGGAAAATTTGTCAGATATTCAATAGGTATTCTGGCTAAGGAAATGAAATAGGCATTTGATGAGCTGTCCAAGAAAATATGTTGGATTTTCAATAGGTTATACGGCTAAGAAAATTTAATATCTATTTGATGTGCTGCCCAGAACATATTTTGGCCATTCAATAGGTAATTTTGGCGAAGGAAATGTAAAATATATAGGCAAGTGTTGGTCAGTGGCTGTCATTCTGAATAGGTTGTAAAACGGTCCGCGTGACCGCTGTTTCATAAGTTCCATTAGTTCTTTTGTCACTGACATTTTTTGCCCCACTGCAATTGATTTTGTTTTATACGTATTTGTCGGTTCTAGAATTTTTAAATACACTGTCGCGCTTATATTCCCCAAGCAGGGGTGTCATAAGTGTACTGTGTACGTGTTTACATAGTTATAGTCATGCTAAGATATTTATCATATACTCGTTGGTCTAGTAGCGAATAGAGTCCTAATGTGACGAATACATGGGACCTAACATCGTTGGCGAAAATTGGGTGTACACAGTACACCTCTGCCACCCCGCTTGAAAAATATAGGCGTGACGGTGTTTATTTCTTTTCATGTAATTCAAGAATACTTACTTTACTTTCAAAGAAAAATGTAGTACTAAAACTAATAATTAGTTTATACCTATAATATGTTGCCTGATGTTGCTTAAAACTTACACTTCACTTCTTCTTAAGGAGACAACCTGGCACAAGACGACAATAAAACGAGCGAAAAACAAAAAAAAGCGAGCGAATGAAACCATTGTTGCAATAACTTCATCAAGTACTGAATACATAGGTACATAACTCCGCTCGAACTAACATTAACCCGTCGTTTGATGGGCTTGCAAATATATCAATGTTGCCTGATGTTGCTTAAAACTTACACTTCACTTCTTAAAGAGACAACCTGGCACAAGACGACAATAAAACGAGCGAAAAACAAAAAAAAGCGAGCGAATGAAACCATTGTTGCAATAACTTCATCCAGTACTGAATACATAGGTACATAACTCCGCTTGAACTAACATTAACCCGTCGTTTGATGGGCTTGCAAATATATCAATGTTGCCTGATGGTGCTTAAAACTTACACTTCACTTCTTCTTAAGGAGACAACCTGGCACAAGACGACAATAAAACGAGCGAAAAATAAAAAAAAGGCGAGCGAATGAAACCATTGTTGCAATAACTTCATCCAATACTGAATACATAGGCACATAACTCCGCTCGAACTAACATTAACCCGCCGTTTGATGGGCTTTCCGAATATATCAATGGACTACCAAGCATAATAAGTTCACCATTAAAAAGGCTATTTTGGGTTAGGTAGTAAAATGAAAAGCTGTATGTTAGGGGAACTTTTCTTTCTATCAAAGCAATTTGAATATTATACATCTTTTTGTATGGATTCGTGTATCATTTACCAACAAAAGAGTCTGCTAAATTGCTTGCGTCTCCTTTCTAAAACTCTTCACGAACCTCTTTTAGGTCTGAAACTTGAACAGTTTAGTAAACTTTATGTACCATGAATGCTTGGTCCATAGCTAATTACATGTCTTTCTTTCCATAATAACCGGCTTGACTAACAAAGTATCGCCAAAAAACTGTCATATTTTACAAATACGTTCTATTTTTTAATTTGGGTGGGCATAACTATCTTGTTAGCAGGAACGGATTAACCATGTCGGGGCCCTTATAGGGCAGTAAGGCCTAGTAGGGCAATGCACACCTCGGGTTACGCTTTTAAAATATATTTTTTTAAATACATTAAAATATATGTTTAACATAAAATTAAAATGTAAAACCCTTCTTAAAATACATTTACTTACCACAACCCAATTTCATTTATAATTCGCGGTTTTTAACTATACCATGACCATGCCATTATCCTATCTAATAAAAAAAACTTATACTTATTTTTCATGAAATCGGTTTTTTTGATACAATATTGTGTTTAATAGCTCTTCTAACTTTTTCACATACAAAATCGTTCAAAACTTCTTGATAGTTTTTCCAATATATAATTTTCAGTCGCCATTATCGCCAATGAATTTGAGTATATTGCCAATGAGTTGCGTGAATGAATGCAAAGGCTTTAAAGCGCGTTGCATTAATAATTACGAGTATAAAAAGGTAAGTAGAACTGTAACCCGAATAATAAACAAAAACATACATACCGAGACTGCTAATTATAACCTTTATAATTAATATAAATTCACTCGAAGAAACATTTCCAATATTTTTAAGGGCTCCTAGCCGACCTGCGGGACCACTAAAAGAAACTCAAACTCAAATAATTTATTTGTATCAACTCTGCTTACAAATTGTCAAATTACAAATGTTTTTTTTTTCAAATCCAACTACTAATCTACCACCGGATCGGAACGCGGCCTTCACTGAGAATATCCGGCGAAGAAACTCAGCATGCTTGTCTTTTTTATTTAATTGTCTTTCTCTTTTTTCCTTGTCCTTCCTTTTTTTTCATTAAAATTGTGTGGGTACAATATTTAGGTTACAATTAGGATGTCTGCAATCTAGCTTCAGTGTGATGCCTTCCAACCGAGATATGAGACTAACGATGTTATTTCTAGGAAGTAAAGGTCTAAAGGATTCCAGATGGACCTGTCCCCATAAGCAGGACCTGTTAACGAGTATGACTACTGGAACAGCCATCACTCTTCTCGACCATATCGAAGGGAAGGGAGTGGCCTTCTCTAGACAGCCACCGCAGGCAAAGACATTATAATGACCACGACCGAACCAGAACCCCAGAGACGGTAGTCAGATTATGTTTACATAGAAGCAATACTTCAAGCTCGCCAGGCACAACACGCTACGTTTTAACGTTGTTATAATTTTAGGAGAAAAATAAATAACATCACCGATATTAATATGGCTCTTTAATCCCACGCGGTTTTAACTTCTAGGTAATCCGGAATTTGTAATAGGCTTTCATAACATAATTGAGCCTTAATTCTGGTTTTAATTAATTAATTGGTAAATCTCGAATATAAACTAGGCATTTGTCTACACTGCCTCATGGATAATCCGGCCCTGTCTGGTAGTCTATGATGTTTCTACTACGATTACGCTTTTGCACATTATAACTCGCCTAATGATGTGTTCCATTGGCTGCAGATGTCACCTGGACTACTTTGAGCTGTCCGCACTTAGTCTCTGCCCGCTTTGATCAGAGGGCTTTTAACAAACAAATGGACGTTAGCATAAAGCATGATCCAGGCCTTCCTATTTTTTTACCTAGGGAAAATCTTGCATAGGACTTCTGCAAGCCTCGGGGGAAGCTCGCGGGTCATGTCGGATTCTTACAGATTAAAAAGCCCAGGGTGGCCGACATCAGCACTTTTGAGGGGCTCCGAGATCTCCGTATGGAACGCACCGGTGCCCCTCTTGTGCCGAAGAGCCTGCCATCGACGGGGGACTTAATAACACGCTCCCCCCTGCACCTGGGGTTCCTGGTACCACGAGTTAGCCCATATTATTAAGCCCCGGGCTGTTGGGCTAGAGAGCCTGGGCGGGCTGCGCCTCCGCTATCCTAACTCCGCCAATGCGTAACATAATCGTCCTTATTTATTATTTTTGCAATCTTTATTATTTTTATTACAAATCGGGCATGCTACCGTCCTTGCCTTAAGCCCGAAGTTGGAAGGTGTTAGTTAGAGAACGCTTCCTCAATAGGATGTTCTACAAAATAAGGACGTATATACCATCTTTTCGTACTAAGCCCTTAGTTTTCAAAGAGTTTTGTAACCGAATTCAAAAAGGAGGAGCTTTTATGTTCGTCTGTATGTATGTTTTTTTATGTATGTTCACCGATTTTGATTCTTTTTGCATTGTGATCAAAATAGCTCCAAAGTGGTTCCATTTTAATTTCATTGCTATTGAACCTTAGCTTTAAAGATACTCCTTAACGACAAACAATATGCATGTGTAGATGGAGATATTATGGGTGTTACGTCAATCCTTACTATAGAACTAAGTAGAATATTAACCGGCTTCAAAAAATGACGAAGTTCATAATTCGTCTGAGTTTTTTTATAACTTTTTGCTTATAAACCGATTTTGATGATTCTTTTTGGATTGGGTTCAGCATAGCTCCGAGGTGGTCCCATTTTAATTTTATCGGTAATGGACCTTGAACTTTAAAGATACACCACGAGAACACTATCTAAATTCAGTTATTATGAGTATTATATCAATTCTGTAGGTACTTTACTGTAGAACTAAGTAAAATAATATAATATAGGTATATAAATGTGGAGACGTGGTCTCTTACAATAGTTCTCATAAAAAACTCAGAGTTGTTTAGCGAGCTATGGAAAGAGCTATGCTCGACGTTTCTCTACGTGATCGAATCAGGAATGAGGCGATTCGTAGAAGAACCAAGGTCACCATCATAGCCCTCAGGATAAGCAAGCTGAAGAAGCAATGGGCGGGTCACATAGCCCGATGTTCGGATAGGACTTGGGGCAGAAAGATTCCAAAGTGGAGACCATGTATTGGCAAGTGCAGCGTAGGACGACCGCATGCCAGGTGGACCGACGATCTTTTGAAAATTGCAGGAAGTCGTTGGATGCAGGTGGCATCGGACTGATTATGCTGGAAAGCGATTGGGGAGGCCTATGTTCAGCAGTGGACACGTATAGGCTGAGATCATGCTGATGATGATGATATAAATGTTAATGACAAAACAGATATACAATGCGAAAGCGGAAGGATGTAGGTACCGGGGAAGACCCAGACTATCTTACCATGACCAAATAGAGAGGTATGTAAGGAAAGAACCTATTGGAACCAAGTACTCTCTGCCTACCCCGCAAGAGATCTGGCGTGATGATATAGAATGAAATAGATAAATGTTAATAATTAATTCAATCATCACTTAAAATTAAAAAAAAAAGGAAGACCGACTTAAATGAGAAAAAAACTAAATATTTGAAGTCGGTGCCATGTTACCGACTGCACCAACTGGCACCGACTGCAAATATTTATTTTTTGCATTTTGAAGTCAGGTTTGCATTTGTTTTAAAAGTTATTTTACTAATAACTTAACTTTCGTAAAGCGGAAATCTAAGCTTAGTCCAGCGATTAAGTTATAAGTGGTAGTCGAGTTTCCCCACGCCCACACATCTCAGTTCACAAGACTTAATAAATCATCCCTTAACTCGCTTCAACCATCAAGTTCCGTGACGGCAGTTATAATTAATAGCAATAATAGGTATACGAGCAGCAAGGACCCAAACTTTACATACGTAATTAGGTGTACACTACACCATGTGCGAAGGCACAATGTAGTCCTTTGTTCTCATCAATTTAATGGTTAATTTACCGGAATTACTCCGGAACTTTTGCCACCAGTGGCATACTGGAAGCACGAAATCTTTAATAAAGTTCCTCTTGCCTAATTAGCTCCGTTCTGCTTTATTCCGACACTCATATTTGGGAAAATGATGCTTGAGATAATACGTTGAGATGGTGGGTTATAATGTTGGTTAAAACTGTAAAATTTTAGTTATAAATCTTATTACTTTAATAGCACTGATTGCCCAAAATTGTAGTTGTTGCGTAAAGCATAGCAATATCTATATCTTCACGCCAGATCCCTTACGGGGTAGGCATAGAGTGCAGAGTTCCAACAGGTTCTCTTTTTACATACCTCTCTAGCTTCCTCTAGTCTCATAGTTCGTCTCATACACGCTCGCTGGTTACGGAGACTCCTGACTTGTCCTTTAGATAAGACCCGGTATAGCAATAATACCCGGACCCATAGAAATAAATCTAACATTAATATAATATCTGCAATCTGGCGTCGAATATATAGATTATATTCGACGGACGATTTGGTGCCTTGGTTAAAAGCTTAAGCCACCCCGCTCACTTAACTTTGTGTGATCCACAAATATTTGTTTCGGTCTGGGTATTTGTTTATGTGAATTTTCATGTTTGTAAACCTATACACGATACACGAATAAATCGTAATGTAAGGCTAAGATTTTTTTTTAAGAAGGAACATGAATGTTAGATATAATATCGGTGCACATTCTGTCACCTATTTTCCTTCCTCAGTACCGTTATTATCAGCCGAAAGCCGTCCACTGTGTCAGGGCTACGGTAACAAAATGCATGACATATGCCTTGTCTTCCTTCCCCAAAGATCTTAACCAAGACATCCGTATACCTCGACAGTATTACCAAGTCTCTGCATTGCAACTGATATAATGATCAAATGAAAGTCCATTTTAGATTTTTGTCACATTAAACAGGTTTCCATAAAATGCACGTACCGTACTCATCTCTTTTAAATTTACCTGAAGCTTTAGTATTCAGTCCCTATGTTGCTGTTGCACGTGGCCCGTTATAGTAACTGTTTTACCGTTAAGGTAAGTGGAGGTCTGAGCTGTGTATTTACGGAACTAGAATAACTCTCAGTTTCGTAAAGTAGATGTAACGGGCCAGTCAATAGTCATCACAACATTTTTTTCGTCTAACAGCAAAATACTTTCCTAGGATCTTCAATTTACACGGTCCGTGGCTCTTTTGTACCATTTTCCTTATTAGGTGCCAATGTTATTGCGCTACCTTTTATCGTTTATTCCAGCGTCGGTGTCATAGATTAAGCCTTGATTAGTGGGCAGACACTAAAAAAAAAAAATCTAAAAAAACCCTATTATAAACAAGCTTTTATAGCAAAATACATCAATGATGTCTTGCTTGGTTGAAGAGATCCTATGGCTTTCTTCCGGCTTCATCGTCAGATTATAGACACAATGCGGGTCTAAAGTACTGGTCAAGACAAATCCACCGAGCCCAAACACGGTGGGGTTATATTAAGTTGTTTGGGTGGTTCCATTGGCCACCTTTTGGCTTTATCAGACCCTGAATACCATTTGGTTGCATAGTACTTGCCGTTACCCATCCAACAAGCCCAAACACAAGGGGGTTGCGTTGTATAGTTCACATGTTCCTATGGCCACCTTCCGACTTCATCGTCAGACCAGATCCAAGGTACTATATTATTGCATTGTCACCAACTTAAATCGGATATCCGCAAGTGCAATCTCTATACTCAGGATGCTTACGCTTGCGTTAACTAATAGAAGATCTGACGAGTTTTAGGGCTAGTACATTGGGGTTGAATAAACTCTTAACAGTAAGACTTTTTTGGAAGTATGTGACTTAATTCTTTTAAAAAGTGGCATGTTTACAGTAGCGAATAATCTATTTAAATAAAGATAAAAAAGAGCTTGAGAAATGGATCACAAGATTTGAACCGGAAAGACAGACCGACATACGAAGATTGCAAGTTAAATAAAAGCTTGTAATATATCACCGGTTTGGCTTTATTCCCCGGGTGGTGGAGGTGTACTATGTGCACCCACGATTCGCCGACTATGTAAGGTCCAAATGTGGTTCCAAGTTTTAGAGGGTATCGTCCGGAAAGACGGGTGTTTTAAGTTTTTCGATAGAACACTGCCGACCCGGGGTTCAAACTCCGGACTTCATGATCGCCAGCTGCATTATACGGTATTAGACTAAGATGACATTTTTTTTTTAATTCGAAACACCTGATGTGTGTTAAAAATTCTCTACAACAAATTACGACGGTTAGCTCATAATCCAGTATGGCGTTATATTATATTAAATGACTTCCAATAACTTACGTATATTATTAGGTAAGTCGCTGGAATGTTGTTCACGAATATTTCGATCACCACCTCTGAGATATGGTAAGTATATAAAATGTAATTCTTTTACCTACTTCATGCTATCAACAATTTCAGTTTACTGTTATAGCATAAAGTAGCAATAATAAAATATTTTTACCGCCAACACTTCCAGAGAAGTCCAATTCCTATACACCGAATGTATCGTACGATTCATATAAAGGTAATGACACAGTAAACATATTTCGAAACAGTAGAGTATCTTAGTAAAAGCCGAGTCGAGTAAGTCCGAATAAGAATTACGTGTGTGTGTGAATGATGTACGCTGTTGGCCGCGAGGCCTTTACAGCTTCACCGGACTTAAAGGCGAGCGTGCAACCACTACGCTCTAGCCAGCCAGAAGGGCAAGAGGCGACATACTCGAGGGCGCCTCGAAGAGGCGCCCTCGGTTGGGACAGTCGCTGTAGGGGGACGGGTGCACTACTAAGTGCACCGGTCAACTGCCGGCTATGGGAGGGGATCTACTACTACGTCGTCGTCGTCGCCCGTATTCTGAGCGGAAAGAAGGGATGACAAAGCATCGGGGGGGTCGGTGAGAACATGTCATGGCCGTCGGTGGCGGCAGGGGTCGGGGGGGAGATCGTAGTCGGCGGTGACTACGATTAACGGATTCGCATGGGTAGATGCGTTCGCGAAGTGATGTGTTGACGCCTTTTTAATAAAGGCGCGAATAGGTTCGAGACCTAGATCGGAGTGGAGGAATAAGAATTACACACACGCACCTTCTTCGCGACTTTTCGATCTAGTCCGGTGAAGCTGTAAAGGCCCCGCGGCCAACAGCGTAGATCATTCCCTCACACGCGAATTTGCGGCAGGCTAGATTACCCGTTGAGATCCGCTAGCACTTAGATGCTCTACTGTTCATATATATTTACTGTGGTAATCTCAAAGCGCTATCCCTCAATATATTTCTTTCTCTTTTATTTGGGCTAGCGTGCATTCGGCAGGGCGCAACACAAATAAATTACCACTGCCAAACGATAATCGAATTTCGATCCAGAAAATACTTATCAATGATGGAATTATCAATTTAAATAATATATGCATTTAGTTTGTAGAGAACATATTTTTTCGTATCGCTATTGGAAACTGTTGTTTGGGTATTTTCATTTTCAGCTTATCATTATTTTATACCCGACAGTATCGCTGGCCAGATATATTGATACAACTCAGATTTTTTTAAATTTAAATACGAACTCTAATTAAAAAAATAAAATATTTGTTTTCTTTTTTGCATGCTTACACACACACACACATTGCCATACCCATCTAAGTATATGGCTAAGTCAAGACCAGCAACGGTGACGCAAGTCTTTTAAATGCAAAACTACATGCTTAACTGGTTACAGTTATATTAAATGAAACGCGAGCTTGAAATAAAGCTATTTTTTCGGATTTTATTATGATTCATTTTAGCTTTTTAAGTTCCCGTTTCGAGTGCTTTATAGTACCTATGTTTACGGAAGGGACCACAGTGTCCGAAAAAAGTTTTGTTACATGTGTAATTTTAGCGTAAAACTAAAAACTCAGTACATGTAATGCTTATAAAACATTAGCAGTTACAATCTCTACAATCGTAATCATAAATAATTTGTTCACCGAGTCGACAGTGAATCGTGATTCTATTTGATGAATGAGCGCACAACAAAATGAGGTTGTACTTAATGCCTTTAACAGTGCTGATGTCATCAAAACATTCCGAAAACTTGGCTCGCAATTTTCCACATAAAAGAAACAAGCACGTCATCGTGGTACACCCACGCACATACACTTTCGACCTATATCATCAACCAGAGGGCTTAGCACGAAAAGATTGACGTTAGCGTGACGCTAGTAGAGTTGATAAACCATGGTTGTCAGGCTTCAAATTTACTAAACAAACATGATCCGGACAGCACGCTTACTCGCTGGCGTTATATTAACGTCAATCTATTTGAGCTAGGCTTTCATTTCTATAGTGGCATTCAAAATTTTTGTTCAATACGCCATATCGTCAGATTTCCGGATGTGTGTAAACGATAACGTATAGCCAACGAGAGGAGATAATTGTAAATAAACAATTGAGTCGTCCTTCACCATTCTTCACCAATTAAGAGATAAATTACATTTTGTATTCAGCAAAAATAACAATCGGTAATAGAAATTATGTACACAAATATTTTTAATGTGATTCATGTAATTCATTCTTAGTTTGAATTCATTCTCATATTGAAGAAATCTGTGATTGAATTTAAATAAAATACGCAAATGTGGACCATTGCGAGAATAGCTGAGAGGATGCATTTCATCGGATAGTCAATTAGGTTAGTCGAAGTCATACCGTCGTAAAGAGGCCACAGCCTGTTTACGACTTAGTTTATCTGAAGTTTCTGTATATTTACGCTTTAAAGCTTTCTCTCACCACAAATAAGTAGTTTCTAGTCCACAGCAATTGTCTGAGAATTGCCTGAAAGTGTATGGCCATATTAGTATGACCATGAGGTCACGTACGCTTAGGTCCATATTGGTGGGCTTGGCTCTAGCTGGATTACCTTTGTTCAAGACGTAAAAAACTATACGGGTATGGTCTATTTCGGTCTAACACCGGTGGGACACTATGACCATGAGGTCACGTACTCTGCGGCCCATAGCGGAGGACTTAGCTCGACCTGGATAAAATTTTGTCAAGACTTAAAAACCGTTCGGGTATGATCTCTGAATTTGGTTAAAATTCGATGGGAAACTGTTAGGCTGCGGGGTCCTTTTAACACTTTGTTTCACAACTTCCTGTCGCTATAAAAAAATACTCAGTTCTTTTACAGTGTCGCGTGTGTACTAGGATTTCCGGCGCTGGTGTAATATCGCTTCTAAGTCGACCTGCACCCGTCCGTTCGAATTGACCTAAATAAACACTAGTTGGCAGTTCAAATAATGTAGTTATCTACTGTTGTAGACAGCAGTTGTCATCTAGTCTAGGAATTTTGCATTGCTTTTTAATCGTAACCTTAAAACCGTATTGAAATTAGAACAGTCACTTAAGTTAGGACTGCTTGTATTACGGGGCTCTTTAAACTCATGCGTTATCTTGTGTAATTTCGTTTGTAGCAGTTATGGCAGATATAATAGGGAATTTCCGCTATCATATTTTTCAATTACTTTGTAGGAGAAAATTTGCAAGGGTTTACCTCGTCACTTCCAAAAATCAGAGCATATGCCTACAAGATATATAAAAATAAAAGTGACGCTTTTCTATAACTGTTGCCCTGTAGTCATTAAAATCACGTACCACAAACGTATGGCTATGACCAACTTAAGTCGGTTTAAGGATGCTATACCTATACTCCTAGAAAATATTGCTACTTGCTAACGGCAGGAAAAAAAAATTGTGAAAATAAGCACCTAAATTTCCGACGCAATAATAATTATATATACTTCAAGAATGTTTCAAATAATACAGATAGGCTTTGATTAGAACCAAAATATCTCAGTGAAGTATGGATATTGTATGTATGGGTAATGTGTGTATATATATACCTCTGTCAACTTTTTTAGGGTAACATTACAAATACGGTAGCAATCAGCAATTATCGACGATAAATTAGAAATATTCGTGGACACCGAACCAAATGGCTTAGCACGAAAATTTAGAGGTCAGCGTAGCTACGCTAGAGGGTAATCGTGCTGCCATGTTCATGATTGAGTAAATATTCATATAGTTCATTTAGTGAATATGGAGTGAGTGTAACAACGATGGCATATTAACTCGCTAGCGTCACGTTAACGTCAATCGTTTCGTGCTAAGCTCACTGTATTGATTCTAAATTATCGTGATATCTATACCTTAGCATGATAACGTTTACTTTTAATTACAGGCCTTTGTAGTCTCGGAATGGAAACCATTAAGGGCTGTTAAAACGATACAGTGATATATTAACCGAAATAAACGCCATCATATTGTTACTAATCGATTTTACTACTAGTGAGGTTATTCAGGTTTTGAAGCGTAGGCTATATTATGTAAATGATAATTTTCTTTGCAATCGATTAACCCTTGCTTTATACCTTTATTGATTTTGTTCAGTTTAGTTAAATTTGTATGACTAAATATTTAAGGAAACTTTTTTGAAGACCAATCTTATTAAATATTTTTTTATGCAGTTTTATTTCATTAACTGAAACCCTGAGTGGTTTTAGTTAATCCCAGTATTTTGACTGAAATTCTACGTATGAAATAAGAACTTACTTCGTACTTTCTGGACGTTAGTACATCTTTTTAAATTAAATTAATATACGCTGGAACACAGACAAATTTCCCAGACGTGTTTTCTAGTCAGGTACCTAACGTTTACCCCATTACCCGCCGCGTGTAGAATAAGCGACACTAAAATTCAACGAGGTGTGCGGCACATTGCAGGAATGGCACATATAATATAATATCTGTGCACACTGATTTCCATGCAAATTAATTTCACGCCTTAGAGCTGAGCATTAAAAGATTAACGTTAGCGTGGCGCTAGCGAGTTGATACGCCATCCTTGTTACACTACAAACATACTAAATAAACATGAACGTGACAGCACGATCACTCACAATCGTCACACCGCGCTGGCGCGTATTAAATTGAAGCAACAATTACTACTTCTAATGCGAGTAGTCACCCATTCACGCGAGTAGTCAATCTGTGACCGTCGCGTGTCGGGCAAAATAGCGTGCTCTGCGCATGTCAAATCAAATTGAGTTACGCCGTCTTGTGTCATTGCTGCCTGTAAAAATGCTGTTGAGCTCAAAAAGAAACATAATATTACCACATTGCATACCTAACTAGCGCATACAGGTGCTAGTATTAAATACTATTAATTTAGTAAAATTCTACATCATGATTTTAATATTTAGCTACGATGAAAATATATTTTCCCTACATTAAATTACTATAAGCCTGAATAGTTCATCTACTCTATTGTCCTTAACATTTATCCCAAAAAGTGGTAATCTTTCCATGCTACCAGCATTACGCGGGTGAGAAGTGCGGTGAGTGCGGGACGTTCGTTGAATTATCGGCTTCACCACGCGTCGTGCAGTGAGTGGACGCGGCTTCTGGATTATATTTATTATAATCGTCACGTTAACGTCAAAGTTCTCGTGCTATGATCTGTTTTACGTTACGATATTTACATGACCATTAAACGATCTTTTCACAACATTATCGTAATGACCGCGTTCCGTGTTTAATTAGTCACAGGGAATAGACGAATGTAAAGCATTCGTAGTAGGAGTTCGTACTACGAAGATCAGCACAGCTTGTTAAACTTTGAGATTTTTACGTCTCGACTTTCCTCTATCTTGAAAAGTCGTACCGGGGAAAATAGTAGTGCTCCGCGACTTTTCTGGAAGTAGAAATGAACATCTTTTAATTTTGAAGAAGTTGCGAATTCTTGCCAAGTATAAAATTTTTAAGTATGAGATTTGAAGTAGTTTTTAAACATTTACAATAAAGAAGAGTATATGTAGAGTTAATATTTTACAAAGGAGAAAAAAAACAAAAGCTAGTATATAAAGCTAGTAATACAAAAGCTAGTATTTACAATGGACCCAAAGGCTCCGCACCACTACCAGTTGCTAGGGTACCCAGGACATTGGCAGCATTGCCTCGTTGTATCGCCAAACTGATGTGCTGGCCCAAGTAGCTGCCGGTGTTCTGGTCACCGGTACGCTCCACCAGACGTTTCGAAATTTCCCTAAAAATCTGGGGGCCCCACGGACCCAATGTTTCTACTCCAAACGACTCACACATGTACCCTGAGCCAAGAGTGACATACTTGCGGCGTTTGAGGCATTCCGCGCGTAGAGCAGCCCTGCCAGCTTCAACCAATATCTCCGTAAATTGGGACGGTGCGAGAGTATCGACGCAAGTAGCGTCCCATATCAACGGCCGTCCCATCTTTCAGGGAATAAGGGTCACGCCATCGGGCCTTTTACCGTTATCTCGAAAGAGGCCAGTCCGTTCTAGCATGGCCCCCATATTGACGCTAGCAAGAGCCCGACGGATGACTGCGTTGAGGCTGGAATGACTTGCAATCCGACCCGCACTTCTGTGGCACGAGAGTCCGTGGTGGCCGAATCGATCGACGCTAACACCACACTGACAAGGGTGCGGAACAATACAGGTGATCCTCAAACGGAGACTCAGAGCGATCCGGAATGAAGCGGGATCGAACAAGGTCCCGAGATTGATAGGGGCAGGTGCCTGTAGCCAGAGACCTGACTCCCATTCAGAGACAGCGAGGATACGGGCCCGATTCGTGGAACTTAGGAACGTTTTAATCAAATATTTACGTATAAGTTCGTAGATCGGACGACCCCGATTTAGGTATTAATATGGTGGTATCATTTATGATATAATCTCTCTATCTATCACTACTCTATCTATCATCACGCCAGATTATTTGCGTGGTAGGCAGAGAGTATAGAGCCAACAGGTGATATAATAAAATTGCATAATGTAAAGAAACAATGACTGTTGCAAAGATACTACCAATTTAAACAAATAAAAATATAATTTCAAGCTGAAAAGACAAAGGATAACATATTATTTAGTTTGATATTTTTAATCCTACTCTAAATCTAATCGTTACATAGGTACTTGATGTTCTCATTTTACGAGGATGGCTGAATGTTAAAAGCGTATATTTAGGGTATGCGTTATTTTGGAGATACTTTTGTAGAAAATTTTACTATCTCTCGGTAGTTACATTATGGTGATTACGTTCATCTTGGAACCAATATGCGCTGGTTCGATAACTGGCCAAAGCACAGTTATTAAACTATGCTGCGATATTAGATTATTGTATGTGCTAGAAGCACAATATCCATTTTCACTAATTTCCATACAAATATGTTCTGCGTTCTGGTGGCTTGGTGTTTGCAGATAACGGTAGCGTCTTGAAATTACATTCAATTTCCTAGCAACTTTTTCATTATTTTTATGTCGTCACAAAATTCAATTCAGTACCCATATTTTACCGGCAAGTAACGATCTTCAGTAGTTCAAGCTGTGATGATATTACCTCCTCTGTGAGTTCACGTATGCGACATGGCCCGCCTAATCCCATCTTAAATTTTGCAAAATTCAGCTGACATTTTGATTCCCGCACAGCTTATGTCCAACATCAACGACCAGTACTGTCTTCTAGTCTTTTACTAAAGTGTAATAGATTTTATCAGACCTTTTACTACATTTATTTCAAAATTCATGTTTACAGCAGAAGTACCTATCAGGTATTTCCGACGCAAAGAGGTTATCAGCTGCAAGCGACTACAGATCTAGAATCAGTTCAGTTATCACAAGCGGATGTTTCACTGTCTAGTCTGTTCGTTAATTTTTATGCAAACGAAAATCTCGCGAGGTCTGTTCTGTAAATTGCCAAGTGTTTGCTATCATATGAAACCGCAACTGTTTTGGGCGCTTTGTGGTAAAACTCGTTGCGGCACGTGTAGAAAGCAGCTTTCCGTGTGCATTTTCCAATATGTGTGCTTCTGTTGTTAAAAGTGCCGCATTGCTACGCAGTGCTGTTTACTACCAACGTACACCTTTATGTACATACTGGTAAATTGGTTTTAATATTTCAAAAGTTTCAACCATTAATTGGTACGAGTGGTTGCTGTTTTCATGTTATTTAACTTTTTGCTTATAAAATGAATAGCCTTCAACCAATCAGTTATAATAGCAATAAACTTTATTTGACCCTGTTATATGTAGTTTGATATTACTTCCATTATTAATAGGTAAATACATGTAGTACTTAAATCCTAAATGAGAACATTTGTCAGTAAAATTTGGCGTGTGTGTGTGTGAATGATCTACGCTGTTGGCCGCGGGGCCTTAACAGCTTCACTGGACAAGAGGGCGAGCGTGCGGTTGGACGCTCGAGCCAGAGGGGCAAGGGGGCAACTAGCTCAAGGGCGCCTCAAGGAGGAACAGCCTCGGCTTGGGTAGTCGGTATTGGGGAGGGCGTATACTAGGTGTCTCGCCGTGGTGCTCTGCACCGGCCGGCGGGCAAGGGATTCTTTGACCTCGCCGGCCAGGTCGGTGTCTGATCCCGTGTGCGGTATCTGTATGCGAAAGAAGGGATGTAAGGGCATCGGGAGGGTCGGTGAGAACATGCCGCAGACAGCGGTAGCGGCTGATAAGAGATGAGTAAAATTTGGTGTCACATGCAGGTGGCCTTAGCTAATCGTTGAGAGGATAATAATTCAAATATCGACTATTTTCACCAATGCTAGTTCAAAACGTGACTTTGCTTTTAAAAAATATTGGTACTATGTTATCGATTTTTCGTTAGGCATTTTTAATTAAGATTCTTGTAAAGAAATTTTAATTACTGCTTTGTTACAAATTTGAACTTTCTTTTGCTAATTAAAAGCTATAAGATTCTTTAGCGTAATCTGATAAATGTCACGAGAACTTTGGTTGTAATAGTCGTTACATTTTATTTAACAAATGTTTCATCATACTTTCAGAGGTTACATCATATATTAAATACATAATATGGTATACATTGAGAAAACGATTTTTTTGTAAGAAAAGAAACAAACTAGTTACATTCTTTTTATGATTTCTAGCGATTGCATGAAAAAAATGATGTTAGCATAACGCTATTAAATTGATAAGGTATCCTTTCCATTCTACAACTATACAAAATACCGGTGAATGTAACAGCACGCTTTCTTAATTTAATCTCTCGTAGTCAATGATAATCAAATTCATATTAAACCTTACAATACTCTAATACCACATAGCTACATGAAACGAATAATCCGATTGACTTCGCATGCATAAGGTCATTGATATAAAATCAATATCAACTGGATAATTCAAGGCTTTGCAGCAAACTAACTATTCCAGCGGAGCCGTATCTGCTACTGAAACAAATGAAATAACTTTTAAATGCATTAATTCAGTCTCTATTCAAGTTAATTAAACGTCTACACAGAGTTAAGAATCTATTCGTTAGATGAACCTTCAATTTAATGCTAAGAAAGAGATTGCTTTTGTTATAGTGTACTCGTATAGCAAAATGCTAACATTTGTATGAATATTTTCGGAATACTATTTAAAAGGTTTTAGTGTTTCGGTCATGGGTGTTTATTGCGACCACGTGGACGAAATCCAATAGGCGGAATGACCTACTTAACTACTAGACTAACGTCCGCCAGCTTTTTTAAATAATTTGGTAGGGTTCTGATTGGTATGTGGTATGGTATGTCAGTTTATGGTGAATAAGGAGATCAGTAATGAGAGAGAATTATTTACTGGTACACCAATTAACTGCTAAATGTATGAAATGGTGACGCACACGCTATGAACTATCAAAAATGGTAATGAGCGCGCGATGGTCGATTGCGCACTATAGTTATATAAAATTAAGGTGTTACGATTCCTCTACTGGGAAATGCTGACGGCACAACCTTGTACACCATATAAAGGACATTGTCAAAAATTGCCCCAGAATCAACAAAAAATTGACACGTGCCATCATTATTTATCCATTTTATTAAAATAATGGCAAATATCCGTATCTAACGGACAATTTGCAATCTAAAACGAATATTTTAAAGTATTGTAAGTACTTAAATCGAAGTCGCCGACATCTTTACTGAATGTCAACACTCAATATAACCTCATATGTATTAATGGCTATTGAGTTATAACCTCAAAATCTAATACTTTTTGTCCAATATTGCGATTCCCCCACTTGTCCGTTTAATAATAAATGCCTTAAGAGAATTTATGGATGATTGGAAATCATACTAGTATTTTTTCATTGCTGTTGGTTCTGGGGCAAATCATGTATGGGCGTAGATAGTTAACAAATTGATGACAGAAATAATGAAATAAAATGCTCTATATATATTTGAACCAAGAGTCATCAGAGATAACAGGCGTTATCATGATCATTGTCACCCGAAAGACGTTTACTGTTTTCTAGAAAAACGTCTCCTCCAAAATCGCCACGAGAACCAATTCTGCTGTACCTATTCAGCTTTTCGTCATGATCTTCACCAGGTCAAAGGTCTGCCCACTCCACTGTTGATAACAGACTTGAGAGCTCTTAATTTACTTTATGAAATTTGTATTGAAAAGTATTGATCTCAGATCCAAATTTTCAACTAGTTAAATTTGGTTAAACGACGAATACCATTGGATACCGTCTAAAATAAATTGTTTTTGAATGGACTAACTAATAAATTACAATTTTAAAGTGTCAACCATTAGCACAGATTATTAAACTAAAGTCGTCACTCTATTCAAACATAAAGTAAGTGAAGTGTGGGGAAAGACGCCTATTTTAAATTGGTTTTAAGATTCAGTTATATGATTTTTAATTGATTCATAATTTTTAAATTAAATACTATATTGTTCATGAATACAATACAATACGATGTATTTCAATGACACATATAATTGATATCATTAAAACAGACACTAGGAATTGATTGAATTGTATATATTTTATTTTATATTTTTAAATTTAATTAAATAATTCAAGAATGGCTAATACAATTAATATCTATCTATCTATATCATCACGCCAGTTCCCTTGCAGGGTAGGCAGAGAGTCAGAGTTCCAACGTTCCTTACAGACCTCTCTTGATACAATTATTTAGTTTTCTAAATTGTTACTTTAAGCTCTTAGATTATTCCTAATGATATTTACATGCCTTAAGGCAGAATATGGCGTACGATCAATGTCATTTTAACATCTAATGTAACCCATTTTACTTAAATAAACTTATATAATTTAATCTTAGCTTCTCACAAGGAATTATTCCTGTGTCGTAGTTGCGTTTACAAATATGAAACTCGCATGCACAAACAACCAGACCATAAAAAAATATTTGTGGTTCATACGAATATTTGTACTGGCAACGAACCCGCGGCTCGTCGATCCAGTGGGTGGAGCAGCTGAAGCTCATAAACACTAGACCTAGCCGTCCGTTGAATTGATGTTAAGCATGATACTGCAAAATACAGGCGCGCAGTGGTAACCGGTAATTTGCTGTTTATGCATGAATGCCCTATGACCACAAGTCAACTGAAGTAAATTAATTCGACAAGACAAAATACCTAATACTCTCAGAAGTAAACGAACCGAAGTACTTAATACCAAACACAATACCCAATAACTTAAGAAACATAGAGTACACTTGTAAGTATCGCTTGCCTAAGTTTGAAAATGCCTATGGCAAAAGAAAACTGTATTACACTGTACCATCACTTATAAATAACTTACCAGATCATCTATAGAAGTCATACTCAAATTCCTACATACGTAAAAGTACAAGTTACAAAATAACTCAATAATGTAATGTACCTATTCAAACTGAGTGTTATATCTGTATGTAAAACTTCACCAGCTAACCTCGACTCCTCCTCACAGATAAACCTTAAAAGGTTTCCGTGTTGGAATCACGAAATGTAAATAGTTGATTAAGTATATTGAACAATAAACAAATAAAAAAATAGATTTATTCAGATGTCGTATAAAAGTTCCACACTTTGTGTCGCTACTAACAATTTATATTTCGTCGAGTGGTCGCGTAGCCAAAGAGATCTGCAGTAAATCTAAAGGTTGAAATTGCATCAAAAATATATAAAACAGAACACATATGCGGTCATCCTAATGACATGAGAGATTGTTCTTATTTTATTTACAGAAGATCAAGATTCTACCACCCGTATTTATAAACGTGGCTTAGTAGTTACTTTTACTCAAGTATTTACTTAGTACATCATTTTTATTCTTTAGTTAAGAAACTGTGAAAAGTAATAAATGTCAAAAATTAGTTATCAAGCCAAGTTTAGAATTTTAAATACATGACGTTCGCATGACCTACCTGGCTAAGTAAACTCTTAAGATTAAGTAGTTAAATGTCTACGTACGAGTGGTAATTTCGGTAACTAACAACAACACACGGAATGACTGATAGCCGGTGTCTATATTTAAGTACTAAATACATTTGAGATTACTAAATAGATATAAGGGGGGATAAATTCTGCTGGTAGTAGGTAAATCAAAACAAAATCAAATTATTTATCAAAATACTGTAGTTGAATTAAAAGGAAATGATCAATCATAAGAAACGAGGCGTTTTTGTACACAAAGTTGGCATATCTACGACCTACATAATACATATAAAATTGCAGCTCGATGCGGTTAAACTTACCACTTTGCCGCACTGCTCTCATATGTACCACTTTACCGCGGACATAAAAGCATAATATTCATATTATTGCGTATAGTTGGGTCGTTAAAGCGGACTAGTTCGCA
This sequence comes from Phalera bucephala, assembly GCA_905147815.2. Classification (NCBI taxonomy): domain Eukaryota; kingdom Metazoa; phylum Arthropoda; class Insecta; order Lepidoptera; family Notodontidae; genus Phalera; species Phalera bucephala. The sequence goes on from LR990612.1 coordinate 17,741,044, forward strand.
GGAGAAATGGAAATGATCTAGTCAATTCAACTGTGTGGGTGAATATTTTAATACGTCTACAGTTTCGATGGCGGTAGCTGATTTGATAACGAAATTTAATAAAGTTGTGTAGAATCTTATTGTTTTTCATTTTACCCATTATATATATATTGCTATGTATGTTATTTCCTTTGCGGCTTCGCTCTAAAATACCTCAGCAATATGCCTACTTTTAAGAAGACAACAGGTACTGAGTTCTTAGATTTACGCGAATATTACACATGAAATAAAACTATTTTTTCGGATTTTATCGCGGTTTATTTTTGATTTTTAAGTGAGATTCAACATGTCAAGCAAGTCCTGCACGACAATAAGCTTCGAGTCCCACGCCAACGTCACAGTGACCGAGTGAAACCAGCTACAGTTGAGCGTCTCCCTGCTGTACTACCTTACTTAAGAGGAGTCACAGACAAGATTGGCTACATCTTGAAGCGTGCTCCAATTAAAACATTTTATAAGCCGCCGAAGAAGATCAGTCAGTTTTTACCATCTGTCAAGTGTCACATCCCTCTACAAGATGCAGGAGTATACAAGCTTGATTTTGAATGTGGTCTCTCTTACATAGGACAAACAAAAATACCAGTAAACACTCGGGTTAAAGAACACATAGCTGACTTAAAACACCGTCGCTCAAAGGAGTCTGCAGTCTGTGGACATGTCCTTGACCGCACCCGCCATAACATCAGATTTGATAGACCACAAATCCTCGTGAAAAAACACCGATTCCTACCAAGGATGGTTCGCGAGGCTATTGAAATTAAAAAACATCCTAATTTCAATAGAGAAGATGGCTGGGTGCTTCCATCGACATCCGGTAATTAATATAATCAAATCCAAAACCAAGCATAACACTGCAAGACCTCAAGACACCGTGAGCTCATTCTGCGTAGATCGGACCAACAAAAATAATTAAGAAGTTTGAGGGTACCCCGGAACAACTATGCCTTTTGGACGTCTAACACCTCAGTCCTTCCCGTGACCATGGGTGCTGCAAAGCACACGAAACGTCGGGAACTTAAAAATCAAAAATAAACCGCGATAAAATCCCAAAAAATAATTTTATTTTAAGACTACAGGTGTAAGTTTTTCAACCTATGTCACGATATATTTCCGGTTCTACCTAACTCATCTATATATTATATATCAAACTTAACGCACTAATTTTAAGACTACAAACAGCATTTCAAATTCCAAAATGGGTTCAGAGGTTTTTGTGCGATGCTCTTCTAAACGAAAAAACAAATATTTTTTTAAAGATACTTTCATTTACTTCTTTGGTTATTTGGATATATTATAGTTAATTTTATAGTAGTGTAGTAATAAAAGTGCAAGAAATTTTTAGAGTGCAACAACATCTTATAAGCATAGACTAAACAACATAACAACCCTAGTTTTTATATGTTACTAGTGATTGCAGTACGGTTCACAATTGATTTGTCCGGTGATGCTGTAAAGGCCTCGCGGCCAACAGCGTAGATCATTCACACACACACAAGGTTCACAATTGATTAGATAAGTATCATAACTTAACAAATTAGGACTATAGGAATGTTGTTGATATTCTACATGTTTCTTGCAGGTGCAGAGAGGCGCTCGGTAGCGTCGGGTGCGAGGCGATGATCGGCCACGCGGGCCGGCCGCGCGCTCACCATGCGACAGCCGTCGACCGACGTGAGTGTTGCTGTAGATTTTAATATTAATATATCAGTCTATACTAATTGCTGGGCAAAGACCCTTCACAATTCGATGTGAGAGAGTGTAGGTCATTCTCCACCATATGGCTCCAATACAGATTGACGGAGACAGGCAAACTTATCACTGTTGGCTAAAAGACCGCATTAAGTGGACCAACGGCTAAGCGTGCCTTCTAAGGCATGAAGAAGCTCGAGTATGAAATGCACAACATTCCATCCATTTGAAACCATCCAGCCGGAATTTACCAGTTTAGAATAAACGAGAAACTCCAAACTAGTATTCAAATATTTTCCAATATAAATCAGAACCATTTATTTTAAAACCAAACCACCACCAAATTTAAAAAAAAGCTTGAGCTTAGACTAGCTTCTTTCTAAGTTGTGATCTTTAGCAATAAATCCAATTTAGTTGGAGCATCTCCTAGTTTCGTTTAAATAAATAAAAATATACTTCATCCGGTAGTTGACCGGTCTATTACGATTTCTTCTTGATTCCATTGTACCTAAAGCAGAACACAGGCTAGTTCTTGTAATTCATGGAACGTTTTTCGAAGCAAAATCAAGCTGTTGCGTCCATCCTTAAAGAACTTTTGTTCTAAGTGAGAATCATGACGAGACACCTTTGTGCATAGTAATAAAACCTGCTTCAGTACACAGACTTTCTCAGCTGCAAGTAACACCCACATACCACTAGTGACACCCACGCATTTTATAAATAGCGCTGACGAATAAAAGGTTAGAAATGAGAGCAGATAAATGTATAGAAATAGCAGCAGGGAAAAGGATAGGAAGAGGAGCGAATCAAATAATAAGTACTATACTTAGCAGACACAGTGGTCGAACTGTAGTTAATTCTCTGATTCTATCGGCAATATAATGTAGAAATGAAAAATGATATGAAAAATTAAAATGGTGACGATAGCTGCGTTATTCATATTACTTGGGTGTCGCCAATAGACGTAGGTGTTACTCGCAGCTAAGTAAGTCAGTGACGCAAGTTTTGATAATATTGCTTTCGCGATAGAAAAACCATATTTTTTATATTAAAAACGTAGCTCCACGCAAGGAATTATTCCTGTGTCGTGGGTGCTTTACAAACATGATATTCGCAAAACAAACACCCAGACCGAAACAAATATTTGAAGATCACTCAAAAATTTGTCCCGGGAGGAGATCGCACCCGCGACTACTGAACCCAGTGGGCGGAGTGGCTTAAGCTCTTAACCACTGGACTAAGTCGTCTGTCCATTGTTGACGGAAAAGTTAAATAAAAAAGTGATTTTTATTTCCAGACGGTCGACAAAGCAGTATGGACGGAGGAGAGCGGTGCGGCGCGGCTGGAGGCGGTGCTAGTCGCGCTGGTGGAGCGCAAGGCGCGCGCGTTGCACGCGGAGCAGGCGCGCCGACGCGCGCGCACGCACCCGCTGCTGCTGCTGCTGCGCAACCACCTACCCGACGGTCAGTGTCACAGAAATTGGAATAATAAAACCTTAGACTTATACCCGTGTTTATAAACACGTCTAAGTGCTTACTGTTACTCAATTATTCACTTATTTCACTGTCAAAAGTTAGTCATACACAGGGTGTATCGGGAATAACGAAAGAATCAGACACCCTAATTAGATAATTGCTTCATGAATTCAAGACAAAAACAAAATTTTCAAATTTAAAGTATTTTATCCTTTTTTAAGCACTTTTATACCCAAATTAACAATGAAACTTGTATTGTAAGTTGTAGAGATTCATTTGAAATCCCCCTAATCAAGAATAAATTTAATTACTTATAGCGCACTGAAGGGGTAAAAGCATTTTCTGCAAATTAAAAAAAAATGTAATAATAAAACAATAAGTATAAAATAACAAGTAATAATAAGTTTTTCTAACGAAAACTTCCCAGTACGAGTCCGGAGTCTGGAATTGTGCCCGGTATTTGGCAATAGGTTCGCCAAATACCGGGCGGGTTCGGTTCTATAATCGTCGGCGAAACGTGGGTGTATTCAGTACACCTCTGCCACCCCCCTTGGCGAATATAGGCGCGACGGTGTTTTTTTTTAAATGTTAGGTTTCTTTTGAAAAAAGATAATATACAGTTACCGATTTAAAACAAACTAAATCTCTAAATCGGCATCTGAATCGATCCCAATTATTTTTGTGTAATTTTTTTGTAATTATCAAAAAATGCTGTTACACGTTCAGTCCGCTGTATTAAACAACATGTGATCATTATTTTAATTGAATACGACTATTTCAAATGCATTGCGTGGTTAATTTGGGTAATAAAACCCAAAAGCTTAAAAAATGGTAGACAACTTCTTAAAATTGGAAGTTTGATTTTCGTATTGGATTTTTAAAGCAATAATTTAATTTGGTTGTTTGAGGACTTGCGTTATTTATGTTACACCTATATATACAAATTTCTAAATTAAAAGTTTTTTACCCTTTTTTGAGTATTTTCTACCCTAATTTACAATGAAACTTATATGTGAATGTGTGCATATTGAGTAATTCGTTTAAGAAATTCATTTTAAATCTCCGTGTTGCTTTGAATAAAGAATAAAATTAGTTTCCTATAGCGCATTGAGAGAATAAAATTAGTTTCTTATAGCGCATACATTAAAAATAGATGGAATTAATTCAGTTAGCGATTTAGAACAAACTACATTCAGGTCCTGCGTTAATTATGTTACAGCTTGTATATATAGACTTTTAAACACATGACATTACTGGACTAAGTAAACTCTTAAGACTAAATCATTAAATGTCTATAGATAAGGGTGTTCGACTTGTTTAAATGGAGCATTGGTAACAAAAATTTTATATGTAATAAATAGTTAATGAGGAGGCTTTGGCTGAAAACCAGCGCTGGGGGACTCTGTTCCCCTCCAGCACATGCTGAGCCAATTGCCTTTCGGCACAGCTCACACCGAGGCGATTATTTATATTGTAGCTTAATTTAATTTTTTTGAAAAAATATTTTTCATTTCAAAAATGGCGCCTAAAAGCGGCCTTAGTGTTCGATGGCAGTATTCGATTTGTTGATAATTTGTTCAAAAGCTGTCAATGTATGCGTGCGCGTGCGTGTCTTTACTACAATTTATCTAGCTAATATACAAGCTGTAACATAATAAACGCAAGACCTGAAAGTAGTTAAAGTATTTTATCTTTTATTATATTTTTAGTAGTTTGTTCTAAATCGGTAACTGAATTGATTCCAATTATTTTTAATGTATCTTTTTTTTTTTAATTCGCAAATAAAACTAAATTTATTGTTGATTCAAAGCAACACGGAGATTGAAAATGCATTTCTAAAACGTATTTCTCAAAATGCACACATATACGAAAAAGTTTCATCGTTAATTGGAGTATAAAAGTGCTTAAAAAGGGGTAAAAAGGTTAAATTTAAATTTGTAAAACTGGTTTTCGTATTGAATTTGTGATTTACACGGGTCAACATGAAATTTGACTTTGATTGCAAAGCATTAAATTTCGGTAGTTTAGGTCGTAATAAGACGGAAAAAAAATATATGGCATGAAAAACTTTGCTTTTGTGCTTAGAAGACTGATTGAGCGAAATTTTTAAATCTCGGATTTTAATTTTTGATTGAAAATAAAACTATTGAAATAAAAATGTTTATTATTTTTATTAAGTTTTACTATCAAATTAGCTTACAGAAAAGTGGAAAATAACTTAAAAGTGCACACTTTTACTTTTTCTTTTATGTTCATAGCTACTTTCTCTCAATAAACCCCAAATATAGTCGCCCATCATGTTTTCATTGTATTGGCCTTGATAGCGTTGTTCAAAATTCATGATGTCCTGATGGAAACGTTCTCCTTGCTCTTCGGAATAGGCTCCCATATTGTTTTTAAATTTATCCAAATGAGCATGCAGCATATGTACTTTTAATGACATCCTGCAGCCCATGGCCTTAAAATTTGTAAGCATATCCTCAACCAACTTTTCGTAGTTTTCAGCTTTATTATTTCCTAAAAATCCAGAAACTACTGCTTTAAAACTGTTCCAACTTGCTTTTTGAGTACGATTCAGCAACGTTGGAAATTTTTCATCGGCGAAAATCTGTCTTATTTGCGGACCAACAAAAACCCCAGCTTTAACCTTTGCTTCCGATAACTTCGGGAAAATTTTTTTTAAGTATCCAAAAGCTTCTGAAGTTTCATCCAGTTTTTTAACAAATTGTTTCATCAACCCTAACTTAATGTGCAAAGGCGGCATTAACACTTTTTCCGCTTCAACAATCGGCTCAAATTTGACGTTCTGTTTTCCGACACACAATTCTGTTCTTACAGGCCATGACCGTTGAATATAGTGTTTAGAATCCGCTCTGCTAACCCACAAGCACAAATAACACGGATACTTTGTATATCCACCCTGTAGCCCCATTAAAAATCCCACCATTTTAAAATCTCCAATCAGCTCCCAGTTATACTCACGATACTTTACAGATTCAAGCAAAATTTTGACACTTTCATAATTTTCTTTAAGATGTACTGAGTGAGCAATTGGAAGAGACGGAAATTTATTTCCGTTGTGCAATAGAACTGCTTTTAAACTTTTTGTAGAGCTGTCAATGAATAAACGCCATTCGCTAGGGACACAGGGTATGCCAATTGCTTCAAACATACCTTTAATGTCATTACAAAAACAAAGTCCATCTTCCTTCGTGAAAAACGTTGCAAACATTTCATGCCTAGTCCGCTGATCCGTGATCTTAACATCATCAAGCAAATTCCACTGTTTTAACCGAGAGCCTAGAAGCTCTGCTTTATTTTTTGGCAAATTTTTAATCTCTAATTAGATCGTTAAAATCTTCTGAAGTAATGAGATAGTGTTTTGGTTGTTCAGGTGTAGGCAAAAACTCCTTATCGGAATTACTTTTATAAGAACTACAAGATGAGCTACTTTTCTGCGATAATTTTTTTGGTGGCTCAGGTACTGGTCGTGTCAGGTCGTGAGCAATTGGAGCAGAAGAAGATTCGAGGTCAGGATATTCAATAGATTTTGCATTTTTACCTCTACGTCTTTTACTCGGATTCACCATACAAAAGTAGCAGTCAGTAATATGGTCTTTTGGTTCTCGCCAAATCCTTGGTATTGCAAATTTCATAGACCTTTTCTCACCTCGATACCAACCTAAAAATATAAAAATAAAAATTAATATGTCTCTTATTTTGGATTCATCGCTTAATTAAATAAAAATTGCTTACCTTCCAAACACCTTTTACAATAACTACAAGCAACATGTGGAGCCCATGGCTTATCTTGATTCCGTACAGGACAGTCAAAATATGCTTCATAGGCTTCACAGAGAACGTGAGATGTCTTTAGTTCATATTTCACGTCTCGAACTTTAATAAATTGACCACATATAAAACAAAATGCATCAGCATCGTATTTGCACTTTCGTGACGACATTTTAAGTTATTCTGGGCTTGTAAATAACACCTGATGGTTGTTTATCACTCGGGTGCCATCTAGCGGCACAGTGTAAACGTTAATACCCCACTCTCACCGCGCGGTCTTTTTAAAAATATTAAAATCAATTAAAATTTATGGAAAATTGAAAAATGAGTATTATTATTATAACTATCACAAAAGCAAACTTTATACCGAAAAAAGGTATTTTCTTTTCGTTTTTGTGCATAACTAACTGGAAAATAATAGTATAAACTTTAGGACAAAGAACGAAAATTTTTGTGTAAAGTTGTGAATCGGGGTGTCTGAGCTCTTGCGTTATTTACGATGCATCTTGTATATATTTTATGCCGTTTTCACGAGCACGATGCCCTATCTAGAAAAGTAATTCATGTAAGAATAAAACACCAGAAGTGAAATAGCAAAACGTTATCGCTCGAAACCAATTTCGCAATTATACATGCACAGTTTGAAAAAAATCAACAGACAAACAAAAAGATACGGACTCACATACACCCACATTATTGCTATATAACAGTTTGTGATGAATTGTAATAACTTATAAATACAGTGCAGTACAAGACTTTCTGCAGTTGGATATATCGGCGCTTAGGTTTTTGGGATGGCCGTTCTAATGCTGGTAACGGTGAAAGGTGGATTTATCTTTGTTTTCATATTCATCCGCATGGTGGCCGAACATAAAGTAAATCTTGAAATAATACTGGGGTCTCGTCCGGTACACTGATCTTCTTTGATATGCAAACATGCGCACAATCGTTGGAGATTAAATCACATGGAATGCAGTGAGGTTAGCTACTCCGCGATACGTCCGACCGCTTGTCTCGTTGCCAATCGAATAACAACGCAGCGCCGTCCACCATCTTACATCGACTATCTGTCATCGTCATCTGACAGATGTCATGTGTCATCGCTTCACAACTAAACACGCTCGAGCATTAATTGAAGGCATTGTGTATGTCTATAACGAGATTAAAAGGGTACTAAAAATAACTCCTCGTCATTCCATAAACTGTGATTTTCAAATAATAGGATACGACATATACATTATTAACACATTTTTAGTACTTAAGCATTTTATGATTTTTCTCACATGTTTATCGACAAGTTCACGCGGTTATACGTCTTTTAGTGTTTTATTATGAGTATTTTTACAGTCAGTATCAGTAGTTATCACATATTTCATGTACGTGTGTACGTATGCTTGGCAAAGATGGCCACGGGATGGATCTAGATAGAGCTAGCTATCTAAATAAATACTTATGAATACTCCTTACCTATTTATTTTGTTTTAAAACTTGTTGGAATGAGGATTCTAACCTCATATAAATAATGCATTAGTTTCCATTTGAATATAAAAAATATTAATTTTAACATTCCTATAAATATTGCTGTCTTAGTCAATCTTACTGTACACGTATCAAAACTGAATGAAAAAGATAATAGGAAGATGTACCTATAATAAAATTGGAAGGTAGGTCTCTTAGTCGGCATTTTTAACGTCATTCTTCTTTCGGTTACAAACATCTCAATGTCTTAATGACTACAAGTGCTCAAACTGTTTAGTATGTTTTTGAGTGATTTTAAAGTCACATTAAATAGATTACCTGACCAACCGCATTAGCAACAGCATAGTAAGACAGCGAGTAGGTATGAAAGATAGTATCGGTGTAAAGATGAGAAAGGGCATGCTCCGTTGGTTCGGGCATATAGAAAGAATGCCAGAGGGAAGAATGACAAAACAGATATACAATGTAAAAGTGGAAGGATGCAGGTACCGGGGAAGACATAGACTATCTTACCAAGACCAAATAAACCGAGTCTTATCTGATGGAAAAGTCAAGAGTCTCCGTAACCGGCGAGCGTGTATGAGACGAACTATGAGAGTCGAGGAAGCCAGAGAGGTATGTAAGGAAAGAACCTGTTGGAACTCTGTACTTTCTGCCTACCCCGCAAGGGATCTGGCGTGAGATTATAGATAGATAGATAGATTAAATATATTGATGGTATGTATATAATGTGACTTTAAAATTACACAAAAAGCTATCCTAACTACAACCTGAATCCGAAAACGCCGTCACGCCTATATTCCCTAAGCGGGAGTGGCAGCAATGTACCGAGTACACTCCACTTTTCGCCGACGATGTTAGGTCCCTTGTGCCTATTGCCATACATAGAGCACAATTCCAGACTGTGTGTGTGAGCCTATTGCCATACATAGAGCACAATTCCAGACTCCGGACTCATGACTGGGAAGTTTCCCTTAGAAAAACTTCATTTGTCCGACCTAGAATTTAAACCCAGGCCACGTGATCACTAAACGATGCGCTTTGCCACTAGACCAACAAGGCAGTTCATTAATAGCACTAATAGGGGGTAATGTTTTTGCCGTAACTCTCACTTGTTCGATGTTTTATAATTTTTACTCCATTGCCGATTACGGTATTAAGAGTAGATCTTCAAAGTATTGTTTAAGGTCTTCATAATAATGTTGTGTTACAGAGGAAGCGTCGATTATGGGCAGTCCTGGCGAGGAGTTGCCCTCGCACTGGTGCGAGCATGAGATTGCCCGGCATAAACACAGGAAGCTTAAACTGCGCACCCATCACAGGTGACTACCGTTCTCTAACTCTCAGGCATTTGATATACAAATACCTTAGTCGTCCTGGAGCGAAAGTCCAGGTGATGAATCCAATGCCTACTCTTCATTGGTACAAAATAAAATAAAAAGAACACAACAATAAGTAACATCTTCATAATAACACTAATTTAGTGCATTAAAAACACCTATATCCGGCGAAAAATTACATTGAGATTCAAACTCAAACCCTAATAATTTATTTTGTATAAGCCCTGCGAGGGCGCTTACAAATAGTTAACCGCCATTTTTTTTTAATCTTATTTAACTACTAATCTACTACGGAACACTGCCTCCACTGAGAAGATCCGGCGAAGAAACTCAGCGGGCTTGTCTTTTTTTATTTAATTCTCTTTCTCTTTTTTCCTTACTATTTCTTTTATTCATATCGGTGTGGATACAATGTTTAAGGTTACAATTAAATGTATTGACGGCGTGGCTCGTTAGCTGGTCGGTAGATAAATTCGGTGTTCTGGATTTTCTTCTATGATATTCAGATAGGTCAGTAGGCAGATGTTACTTTTCGAAGTGTTCTTTTTATTCTTTTTTTTTGTTAACAGTGAACAGTAGGCACTGGATACATCACATGTGCCTTCGTTTTAGGACTACTGAAACGATTTACACCGTATATAAATGCCTAAGTCTATTTATTACTCTCTTGGCAGGGTAGTAATCCATATTTATTTAGCCCTTTCCACGGTAGTGTGTCGAGACTACGCACTACGCTCGAACTAGTGTTCCACCTAGTTCGAGCGTAGTGGTTGCACGCTCACACTCTTGTCCGGCGAAGTATTTTCAACAGCGTAGATCATTCATACACACACATACACACACGCACACACGCACATACACACCCACACACCCACCCACACACACAAAAGAAGTGGACATATTATTTTAGGGTTTCATATCTCCCGTTAAAAGGGAAGCCGTATCTTTGTTGTCTGTCTGTTTAACGACTATTTCCCAACCGAGGGCGCCTCTTCAAGGCGCCCTCGAGTATGTCGCCCCTTGCCCTTCTGGCTCGAGCGTAGTGGTTGCACGCTCGCCCTTAAGTCCGGTGAAGCTGTAAAGGCCTCGCGGCCAACAGCGTGCATCACTTACACACACACACACACACACGACTATTTAGTTTGATTTGAATTGAGTTAATGTCTACGGTCTTTTGACGGTGTGAAAAATTGGGCCTTCTAAGCTTCTAAGTCAATACAATCAAAAGATACAGGTATTTAAACACACTCGTCCAAACTTATATAGTTATTTCCATTAACCAAGAATCATACATTTTGACAAGGTTCGCAGTACAAGTAAAGGAAAAAAAGTTATTTTGTAGTTTTATTATACTTCCGACGATCCGATCCGATTTAAAACAGTGACATCTAGTGCGGCTTGTACGAAACTACGAGTTCGAGAGTCCTACCAACGCTTTCTCTTTAAAAATGGAGCCCAAATCAGTCATCAAAAAATGCGTTATGTACTTTACAATATTAGTAGATTTTTTTGTTTTATTTTATTTGATGGGTAAGTCTAGAGTCTCCATAAACTTTGTGTATTAGACCAACTATGAGAGCGAAAGAACCGAAAGACATATTAGGAAAGAACTTGTTGTATCTCTGTACTCTCTGCCTACCTCATAAAAGATCGTCCGTTAATTACGTGAGGCTCGAAAGGGGGGGAGGAGGTTCGGTAAAAATCACAAAATATCACAAGATTGTAATGAGATATCGCGTATATTTATTTTTTCGATGAAACGCGCGATCGACGAACCGAAATACGATGCGTGACCTCTTAGGCTTGAAATTTTTTAAGATACTTTGTAATTTAAAACCTAACCACGTATCACCACGTTCTGCTTACTACCAGTTTACATTCTCGTGTTGGTTAGTTGATGGCTATTTACCTACTTACTGCCCGCGATGGGGCTGAATGTAATCTCCTCTTTACTGTGAGGAAGAGACGTAGATAAACGCAGTTTATAGCTGCGTCTCTTACTCACGAAGTTAGCTTTGTCACGGGGTTTTGATTATTTCCGCAACCGACATATTAAACTGGGCCCCAAGTCTGCTATTTTTACGTGATTTTTAATTATGACATGCTATAACATTCGTTCAATTACAATTATACTAGAAGTCGGTAATCTACTTAATTCCTTATGGTCTTATTAACAAATGCCGAAAAATGTTTTAAGTGGTACGCCTATGGAAAACCATAAGGACACCATTAAATTAATAGATTATCAAAACTGTCAAAACCAACGATTATGAAGTAAATGAACGACAATTTTATTAAAATTGCAATAGCAGACTTGGTGCCCTGATATCTAACTTAAATGGTTTGTTACTGAAAAGTATTAAATTAGATCGATTCTGAAAAGTTACTTCGATGCTTTTCAGTAACAAAACATTTAAGTTTAATATGGTTTGTAAGAAAAGAGCCTGTTGGATCTCTGTACTCCCTGCCTTCTCCACAAGGGGTTATTATATTTTTTTAATTAAAAGGCAGCCCCACGCTATTAAATATTCTTGAATAGTGGATGCGCTTACAATCATGAAATTCACGCGGAGCGGCTTAAGCTCTAAAGGTTTCGCCACATAGCCGTCGCAGCGCGATGGGAGCGCGACGGTGGCGCGGCTTGTGGAGTTGTAATGCACTGAAATGTACGGGAGACGCCACACAGCGAAGCCCCGCTCGGCGCGACGGCAAACGTCACAACCGAACTAGCCGAGCGCTTATGTCACGCTTCCCTCGCGCTCCGTCGGCTATTTGACCAAACCTTTAACCATTGCACCAAGGCGTCTATCAAAATGATTATTTAGTTCGCCTAATAAAATTGAAAATGTCGATTACTGCATTATATATTACGAGGGCGGAATGTGGATAAGGTGATATTTACAGTGTTATTTTTTCCTTTGCGTAGTCCTGAGCAGTTGGAGTTGGAGCGGCGCCGGCGGCGGCGTCGACGCCATCATCATGCGCAAGCACAGAAGCCGCGGAAACATCGCACACTGCTCGTCTCCGCCATTGATGAGCAGGCTAAAGTCATACACGTAAGATCAATGCTTAGAGTAGATACAGTTCCACAATGATCATTTGGCGCGCGGCCAAAATCGGAACTAACGATACCATAAAGTGAAATGCCACTTCATGATAATCACAAAGTAGCTGTTTGCTATGAAATTTACCCAAGTTAAAATATTTCCCGGGAGGTAAAATTTTGCTAAATGATAACCTTAATTTCACAGCAACGCTCCCTCTCAATATCATCCACGGGCCAAAAGATCCTTTTCGCACTATACATGTACATATGGAAGTCTTTGGCTAATAAAAAAGGTAACTAATAAAAGCAGAGGTGCTAGAAATAAGTACATACATATCGCCGATGGCATTAGGTTCCTGTGTTATAGGAGGCCAGCCTATGGCTTTTATACCGGGCACAATTTTAGACACCCGACACTGACTGAGAATATTGGATAGAAAATTTAAACACATTGGTCTACCTAGTGTTTAACTATTCTATCCAAACCTTGGATACCAAAACTAGGATTCGAACCCAGGATCTCGTACCACTAGACACCCGAATTGGATGGGAAAAGCAAGAGGAAAGAAAGGTGCAATCAAATAGGATTTTATTTGATAGCTTTTTATTTGATGTGGGATGACGATTAACACATTCATATTGTAATCTTTAATAACGTGTCCTCGTCATTTATACGTATGTTATCTCTAACTGTCCGCGTTAATTCTTATTAGCGGAATTTAGATCGTACTCGATTGTGTCCGGTAATTTTTTACATGCTTGATTTTCTGCAGTGTGTAATTAACGACCATTAGCATTTTCTGATAAAATGATGTGAAATAAAATGTACTTATAAGATCGTTATCTTCAAATTTATATTTAGACTTGCGAACTTTATAAACTGTGTATAGCATTTATGAAATAATATATTAATATTAAAATTGTTCATGTGAAAACCCCTTCGATAGCTCAGTTGCTGGTCCTGAGTTTTCTATCGGTTAGATTTGGGAGTCCAGGCACCGCAATCCCCAAATACAAGGTGAACCACTCACCTTGACTCGTCTCCCGAAGGTAGCTCCGCCGTGCACGGCTGCCTGGTTGTTTCAATCCTTTTATATTGATGTCTTTAGCATACCACCTTATTGTCCGAAATCTCACAAATTGTTTTGCACCAATAAACCGACGAATAATGTAGTAATTTAAATATTTCCGGTAATCGATCAACACCCTTGCACCCGAATTCAATGTTGTAGTTTTCCAACTACCCTCATATTCCGAGTCGCAGTTTTTGCGGTCCACCCACATAATTGGTGAATCACAATGCCCGAACATCCCCCCGCCTAACCAAGACCCGTCTTGGTTCCTAATTATCTATGGGTAACCTACACAATTTAGAAATGGGCCTCATCAGGACACCGTTTTGAGTTTTCACTTCTGCAACCCGTACAACCCCGTCTTTACCTGGTAAAAGTTTGACTAACCGTCCGCGTTTCCAATGTAAAGGAGCTAAATTATCTTCTTTAATCAAAACCAAGTCATTGAGTTTAGGAGGTTCCGTCTGTGAGGTCCATTTGGACCGCTGTTGAAGAGTGTGTAGGTATTCATTTTTCCACCGAGACCAAAAGTGTTGAGACATCTTTTGAATTTGTTGAAACCGAGACAGCCGGTGCACACTGACATCGGTGTAAGGGTATTCAGGGAGAGCCACCAGTGGTTGTCCAATCAAAAGGTGCCCCGGAGTTAATACATCCAGATCCGCCGGATCCGTGCTAAGCGGATATAACGGGCGAGAGTTCATGACGGCCTCCACCTTGGTGAAGAACGTGGTGAGCCCTTCGAACGTTAAACGTGCTTCGCCGAGCACACGCTTGACGTGTGTTTTTGCAGATTTAACCGCCGCCTCAAATAAACCGCCGTGGTTTGGACTCGAGGGCGCATTAAATAGCCATTTAATGTGATTTTTCGTCAAGTTCCGTTCAATTTCAGATTGGTTGTCCCGCAAGAAAACATACAATTCTTTTAAATATTTATCCGTGCCCGTATAATTTGTGCCACAATCCGACCGCACTAGTGAGGGTAGTCCTCGACGAGAAATAAATCGCGTAAACGCCGCTATAAAGGCTTCAACCGATAGTTGACTGACTACTTCCAAATGAACACATTTAGTACTTAAACATACAAATGCACAAAAAACATTTTTCTATCTTCGCGTTCCGTAGCGAGCTAGATTTAATATAAAATGGTCCGGCAAAGTCCGTACCGACTCCGAGAAACGGACGAACACCCTGTACACGATCTGCGGGCAGATCCGCCATGAAGGGTTGGACAGGTCGCGCCCGGGACCGGTAGCACTGTACGCATTTAAAGGTGATATGACGCGTCACGCGTCGAGCCGAAACAATCCAATAGGTCCGAGATAAAATGGCCGAAAGTGTATTTGCACCGACGTGACAAAATATTTTATGATAATGAGTTACCAATAGTTCCGTGAAGCGACCTTTGCCCGGTAGTAAAACAGGATGCCGCGCAGCGTACGGCAGCTCCGACGCACCTATTCTGCCGCCGACACGAAGCAACTGATCGTTATCAATGAATAAATTCAACCGCCGAAGTGAGCCCTTAATTGATTTCTTTGACTGAAGGGCCGAAATTTCTTCGTGAAAATATGTATTTTGTACAATTCGTATTAAATGTATGGTCGCGTTTCTACGTTCCGCAACTGAGAGATTACCGCCGAGTTTACATGTATTTTTACAATTATTAGCGAACCGTAGTGTGTACGCCGTTACATTTATTAATTTATCGTACGAACTGTACTGATCCAATAAATCGAATTCTGAATCGACGGTATTAAGGTTAACAACTTTAGCTTTCATGCCCGGTAACATGTCCGCCGGAAAGTCCGAGCACTCGCCGGGCCACCGGGCCGGGGGGTCCCGCAACCAGCGCGGCCCCCACCACAGCGGGTGCTGCAGCAGCTCGTCGGCTGTCGCGCCGCGCGACGCCACGTCCGCGCAGTTCATCTCGCCGGGGACATGTCTCCATAAAATATCTACTTTAGATGAAATAATTTGAGATACCCGATTTCCTTCAAACACTTGTAATTTATGTGGTGATGTTTTTAGCCACGCCAATACAATGGTACTATCACACCAACACACGACATCATCAATCGCAATGTCACTCTGCAGGGAGGGGACTATGTGGTTGATAAGCGTAGTCAATAGGGTCGCACCACTCAGCTCTAACTTAGGGATGGTCCGCTTTGTGTTTAATGGTGCCACCCGAGACTTAGCCATAAGCAACCGCATAAAGACATTACCGGCCTCATCCACCGACCGCAAATATACGACCGCAGAAAATCCTACCGATGATCCGTCACAAAACCCATGAACCGAATAACTGCTATTTTTATCCGGTTTCAGACATCTAGGTATTGTAATCTTTTGTAGATTAGGCAAATCCGAAACGATATCGCGCCACGCTCGCACTATATCCTGCGGCGCGGGAGCGTCCCAGTCTACCTTCCGTGAATTATCACCAGTGCTAAGCAATCGTTGTAGTAATAATTTAATTTTGAAAACAACCGGACACACCCATCCGAGAGGGTCGTAAAGGCGAGCCGTCAATGATAAAATACTGCGCCGAGTGACAGTAGTGTCCGTTGGTAGATTCAACTTATACGAAAAACTGTCTGACCTTGGGTTCCACTGTATACCTAAAACCTTCATAAATTCCGATCCGTCTGTATCCATGTTAAATGACTGAGCCGTCTCCAAATGATCCGCCGGCAAGTCGTCCAACAGTTCCGGTGCGTTCGACGACCACTTCCTGAGCTCGTAGCCCGCCGTGTGCATGAGCGCCACGAGCTCGTCCTTCAGATGCCGCGCGTCGCGCAGCGTGTCCGCGCCGCCGTTCAGATCGTCCACGTAACTGTTGTGACGCAGCAGCCGGGCCGCCCGCGGGAACCGGTGCTCCTCGTCACTCGCCAACTGATGTAAACACCGTATAGCGACGAATGGACTGGACTTTAACCCGTATGTGTTTGTGGTCAGCTCATAAACTACCAACGGTTCATCAGTACCGAAATTCACCTTTTCACCATTTAAAATTTGACCTAATATGTCACATCCGAAAATTATGTCAACATTTGACATATTAAATGAACCGTCATCCGAAAATTTTATATGAGCAATTTGTTTACTAAACCTACGCGCTAAATATGAAGTTGGTTTCTTCAAAACCACCGCCGTAACCGATAACAAATAACTCGAATTTACCGGTTTAAAATAAAATTTAACAACATGACAACATTCATTGTTATTAAATCCGCCGACGCCTGTTAACGGTGTTTGGTTGTAATGTCGCCTTAAACCCAAACTTGCTACCAAATCACTCTTAATTATAGTGACTTGACTACCCAGGTCTAGCAGGCCTCTGGATTTGATAAAATCCCCCCGATTGGATTTTACTTCTACAATGACCGTGGGTAAGATGACATTATCCGCTAGCCGAGGTACCGAGGCGACATTACACGACTGTAATTGCTATTCCTGTGGCACACGCGGCACCACAGGACTCGACTGCCGCCCACCCCAATCAGTCCGCTCCCGGCGGTGTCGGGTCTCCCAGTCCCGCTGTTCCCGTGGGTCCGAATCACGCCCGTAACCATCCTTTAACTCGCGTACCCGGTCCATAGATCCCGCGGAACTATCACCACGCCGTGGATAACGCGAGTCTCGAACCGACGACCTAGGAGACGCGTGCCGTGACCGCCGCGACTGAGTAATAGGTGAGCGCCGCCGACCACCCGTCGCTCTATCGCATTGCGCCGTAACAAATGCGCGCCGTGTATACGGCTCGCCGTCCGCCGGTGAGTCAGAGCGCGCAATGGACGTTGTACAAATTAGTTTGTTATGTCCGATATTTCCGCACCGACTGCATGGTACCTTGCGGGTACACGATGCCGCCAAATGAGTACCGAAGCACCGAAAGCATAAGAATTGTCTTTTAACCCAATCCTTACGTTTAGACCTGGACATGTCAGCAAATTTATAACAGCTGTCTATACCGTGCCCCGACCTCTGACAATAGCCACAGTCTTTAATACGGCCGTAGTTGTTCGCCCGTTCCCGCTGGTCCTGTGCTGGTGGTTCCGTCACAATATTATGCACCCTGCGCTCGGGCCTGTTGTGAGTGCGATCCGCGTAATAAGAAACCGGTTCCGCAGTGGCCGTGTCTATAAGTCTACATTCATGTTGTAGGAATTCTATGAGCTGATCAAAAGTGGGTAAACTTATATTATTGCCACCGTGTTTTTGCTCAAACCGTGTTCTGACGTCAATTGGTAATTTTTGTAGACTTACATGCAATAAAATGTAGCTCCACTCGTTAATTGGAAAACCTAAATTAGCTAATGCCCGCGAAGATTCCAATAACGGGTTCAATATTTTAGTTCGAAGCCCAGCACACTTATTCAACACCGGCAAATGTAAAATCCGCGCAATCAGTGAATCCGCCAACAATCTTTTATTTTCATACCGGCCTTTTAGGATATCCAATGCCGTGTCTAACGACCCGTCCACCATCGGCAGATGTTTAATAAGTGCTTTAGGCTCCTTTTCCACGTGCGAAATAAGATAATGAAATTTTTCCGTTTTAGTGATATCTTTCCGTGTTAAAACCAATGATGTAAACAGACTAATGAAGCTACACCATGAAAAAACGTCCCCGTCAAACGTACTAGGCACAATCCGCGGTAGCCGCGGCGTTGACGCGCCCTCCGTGGGCATGTGGGTGCCGTCAAGGTTCGGATAGGCCGCCGAGACCGCATCCAACTGGTTGTATAACTCCGTGGCCTCTTTGTATTTTACCTCATATCTACCGATTATTTCTTCATCTTCTGAAGAAGTATTGGTCAGTATGCCCTCGTATGACTCCGTTAAAACATTGAAATAGTCATGCAGTTTTTTGAACCGAGCTGATAAAACACCCGAACTACAAGTTTTACTATTTACTAATTTTGACGAATCTACAAACCAGTCGTATTTAATTTTAAATTTGCTTTCAAAAGATTTTGCCATCTTTGGAAAACAATAGAACCTCTAAACACAATGCCTATTACAATTTAAATAATTATTTCTATGCCAAAAGTAGGTACCCCGTTTGTAACCGTTATAAATAAATGAAACCCCTATCTAACCAACTAATTTACGAAAACCCAATCCGGCTCGGGGACCAAAATTATGTTCATGTGAAAACCCCTTCGATAGCTCAGTTGCTGGTCCTGAGTTTTCTATCGGTTAGATTTGGGAGTCCAGGCACCGCAATCCCCAAATACAAGGTGAACCACTCACCTTGACTCGTCTCCCGAAGGTAGCTCCGCCGTGCACGGCTGCCTGGTTGTTTCAATCCTTTTATATTGATGTCTTTAGCATACCACCTTATTGTCCGAAATCTCACAAATTGTTTTGCACAAATAAACCGACGAATAATGTAGTAATTTAAATATTTCCGGTAATCGATCAACACCCTTGCACCCGAATTCAATGTTGTAGTTTTCCAACTACCCTCATATTCCGAGTCGCAGTTTTTGCGGTCCACCCACATAATTGGTGAATCACAATGCCCGAACAAAAATGCACCCTGTAGTTTAAAAGAAGACTACAAAGTCCTGAAATGTTATTCCCATATTTTGTTTGCAGTTTTTTTTTTAATAGAGCACCATGTGTTCCTGGGATGGTTCGGGGGAATAAAATGCTTTGTAGCTTCAGTACAATTTCTTTGGTAGCTTTTAATACCGAACCCAAACCTTGCCGTAGAGAGGGCACGGATTACCTTACGGTTAAAATAGATGGCGTTGATATATACAGTCAGTTTCTCTTTGTTGTTTCCACATTTTTCCGCGGTTGTGTTCTGGGGTTTAATTAGTGATTCAACCCAACGCCATCTTGTGACAACAAAAAGTAATAAGCTTGCTCGTTTAATAGTTCTGTTGTAGGTTTTACCTATAACTATTTCAAGTAGCCTAAGCAATAGTTCAAGCGGCCAGTTCTACTAACAATTTAAAAATAAAATAGCATTTTATAAAAACCGAATACCAAGCACCACATATTGATGTTAGCTGAACGCTATCGAATTGATGTAGGTATCATACTTTTTACAGACAGATTCAGTACAAACGGATTAACATCTGTTTATGTTAATCTCTCAGACCTAGGCGACGTAGGTTGTTAAACGAAGGTTGTTTTACCAGGTCCTGGATCCAGACGAGCTTCCCCGGCGCGCTCGCTACACGATCATGGTGACGGCGTGCTTGCTTCTTTTCCTATGTCTCCTGCTGGTTGGAGTCACGCTGCGAATGGCGCCGCTCATTGATGATATGGGTAAGTACCATTTAAGGTATCACGGAAGATTATCTTCAAAATATTCCTGGGTTTTTGTGAGAAAGGGTCTGCAAGAAACGTTTAGAGTTTGTGAGCAATGCTGTGGTCTCTTAAATTCAACGATTTTAGATATTCTGCAATATTATACGCGTAAAATCGTGGGTCCACTTAGCAAGGCGTGTGTTGTATGCGAAGCGCATGTCTCGTAAATACCTTCATATTCACGTCGTGGTGAGCGCAACGCAAATGTGTGAAAGCGCGCCATGGTGCAACCTTAAAAAAATCCTGTAAGCGCTTCAATACATTGCGTGTGGATGCGTGTTACATGTTATCTTTGTGATTCAATTGACTTGAGTAGGTAAAGGTTATGCAGTATGAATTGATCAGCAGAGCCAGCACGGGCGGCAAGATTTTTTTCACGCGGGACAAAATATTGTCGGTCCGTGATTCAAGTCTTGTACAGAAGTCAAAATAGTCTTGTCTATACGTATATCTATAATAATTATATTATAATTTGGTCAATACAATACAATTCTTGAAACGAGATTTCTCGTGTCAAACTTGTGTCATGGCACGCTATGATAGCATGCAAAACAAAACTGTTATGTATATACCATATCGTTTTATCGTGCTACCTGTGCTAGGCCTGCGGCACTTTTATCAGGCATGCATCAAGAGGCGTGCGTTGTAATACATGCCTTCCAAAGCGCAGTTACGGCTTAAGCACGCAGAATCAACTAGTTTATTGATATTGCCAATATGGCAAAGTTGAAAATTCTTTGGATAACAGAAAATAATATTTTTACGCTAGATTATTTTTACAGTACTAGTAACAGTCCCTGCCGTTGATTTTATGAGAAAATGGGGATAATGTTCACGTTATACATAGTCATTATGACACATATCCTTTGCAGTTACAGAAATTTTCCGTGTGACCGTGTTGTCCTACCGTTTAGTCCTACCTACCGATCAGGCCACATGAGTTTTTCTTTCTTATTGGTCCGATTCATCGGACCAAGAGGAATCACATTTTTTATAGTTCGGTCGATCGATTGTAGGAACAAATATTCAAGATTAGGTTCCTCAGACCAAGAGTAAATGTGTCTGTTTAAAATCAGACCGAGAAAGTATAATAAGTTCTGAAAATAAAAATCGCTTTCAATACCCAAAAAATCCATATTACAAGTTTATTTTACGAAAAAAATGATATTTTATTCAAACTAAAGAACTGAAGAATTTGATGAGTTTTTTTTAAATGCTGATAGGACTTCACGTCGTCGTCACTAGGGCTAACCAATTTGATGACGCAGTCACAGGGAAAATTTTGTCAATAATATTTGTGGATAGCATGAGAAATGGTCATTTGAATGGATGTTTTAGTAATTAGTTCATAATAGCAATCTACACAATAGCTTAAGGTAAGTATATGTTTGCGCGGAGTTGATTTTTTCCAATCCGGCTGCATCAATTCCGGATGGTGGAACCGCTGTACTTCAGGTAAGTGGATATTGCAAAAACAAAAATGTTGACTTATCTCATAAGGTATTAGAAGTAAACTAGATCTGGGCGCGTACCATAATCCGTTAACAAGACGATTTTATTCTTACTTTCTTATTAAAAAGAGAGAGTGGATATATTCAGTTTATAGTATTGCTAAGGGGGTTGTGGTAACTCCCAGATGGGTTGTCTGTAATACAGTCTCGTTGTCATCAAGAGAGTCGAATTTTAGTTAGTAGGTAAGTACTGGTATCTAGCGACAACTGGAAAACAATGTGTTATACATGGCTACTGGCAACAGTGGTTTTTCCTATTTCCTGTAATGACAAAACTAGTGGCGACAACTGAGAATAAACTGATGTGCAGGATATTGCATATAAAAAAATCATGTTTTCCAATAAAAAAAGCGTAGACCCACACTATTTCTGACGTGGGCGCGTTTATAAACAGAAATGCAGACTGAAACCAATATTTGTAAAATACACGAAAATGTATGCCGTGCAGGAATTTAACCTACGACTGCTCGATCCAATGACCACAACAACTTACGGTCTAATCACTACCGACTACTGTAGTACAATTCCCAGGTAAAATGAGGGGTGAGAGAGATTAAGTCATACTCCACCACGGAGACCCAGTGAAGATTGGTAGAGGCAGGTTTGTGTTGTGTGTGTGTGTGTGTGTGTGAATGATGTACGCTGTTGGCCGCGAGGCCTTTACAGCTTCACCGGACTAAAAGGCGAGCGTGCAACCACTACGCTCTAGCCAGCCAGAAGGGCAAGAGGCGACATACTCGAGGGCGCCTCGAAGAGGCGCCCTCGGTTGGGACAGTCGCTGTAGGGGGACGGGTGCACTACTAAGTGCACCGGTCAACCGCCGGCTATGGGAGGGGATTTACTACTACGTCGTCGTCGTCGCCCGTATTCTGAGCGGAAAGAAGGGATGACAAAGCATCGGGGGGGTCGGTGAGAACATGTCGCGGCCGGCGGTGGCGGCAGGGGTCGGGGGGGAGATCGTAGTCGGCGGTGGCTACGATTAACGGATTCGCATGGGTAGATGCGTTCGCGAAGTGACGTGTTGACGCCTTTTTAATAAAGGCGCGAATAGGTTCGAGACCTAGATCGGAGTGGAGGTCGACGTTCCGTACGAACCAGGGGGCTCCTACGGCTTTACGGAGGAAGCGGTTTTGAACCACTTGGAGTTTATCGATGTGAGAGGGGGCCGAATGCCCGAACACAACACACGCATAAGTCATGATGGGTCGAACGCAAGTTTTGTAAAGTGTCACCTTATTTCTAAGGGACATTTTACTCCGCTTGCAGATTAACGAATGGAGACGACCGAGCACAAATGATGCTCGGTGACGGACCCGCTTGATGTGCGGGCCGAAGGACATGGTACTGTTTAGGGTGACCCCTAGATATTTGACCTCTTTGACCCAGGGAATGGGTCGGTCGAACATGGTCACTTGGCCGAGATTACTTCTAGGGCGGCGCAGGGAGTGGCGCGGGGTGGCACCCCTGGAGAAGAACACCGCAGCGCTCTTGTCCGGGTTCACCTCAATACGCCACTTCCTGAACCAATTCCCTAGGGAGTTGGCGGATGCCTGAAGGTGTCTGGTAATGAAACCCTTATTCCTATGCGAGACGTAGAGAGCGGTATCATCCGCGAATAGGGCTAGATGCGCCTTACTCGAACGAGGAATGTCGTTCGTGTAAAGGCTAAACAGGAGCGGAGAGAGAACTGAGCCCTGTGGGACTCCAGCACTGATGGAGTGGGAAGTGGAGCGCGTCATTTCGACGCGATAACGGAAGGCGCGATTCGACAAGAAGTCTCGTAAGATGAGCACGAGTCTGTCCGGCACACCCAATTGGTAGAGCTTGTAGATCAAGCCGTTGTGCCAGACTTTGTCGAATGCCTTCGCGACATCTAGGAAGAGGGCGCCCGTGTAGATTGGTTTGGGTCTATTGAGACCGGAGAGAATGTGCTCCGTGATGCGGTGCACTTGGTGGACGCAAGAGTGTTTGGCTCGAAAGCCAAACTGCTCGTCGATAAGGATACCCCTGGACGTTACGAAGTCCTTGAGCCTCGCCAGAAGGAGGCGTTCGTATATCTTGGCCAGGGAGTTGAGGAGACTGATAGGGCGGTAGCTCGCGGGGAGTTTGCGAGGTTTGCCGGGCTTGGGAATGCCAATGACGTCCGCCTCCTTCCACTTAGCGGGGAAGGTGCAGTTCGTCATGGCGGCGTTCAAGATGGCCACCAAGAGGCAGATGAGTTGGGCGGGCAGGCATTTCAGAACGCGATTCGAAATACCGTCAGGGCCGGGGGCTTTTTTAGATTTAAGACCCATAATCACATCTTCGACCTCCGTTTGCGTGATAGGAGGCAAGGAATCGACGGGGGGGAGGGATGCCCTGCGCTCGACTTCCCTGTCTACCGCGTCGACGTGGGACTGGTCGACGGACTGAGAGCTGGGGGCGCACTGGCTCTCGAGGGAGTCGGCGAGAAGCTCGGCCTTTTCGTCGTCGTCGAAGGCTGGGGGCGCTGCGCCTGAAGGGCGGGACAGCGGGGGCATGTCAGTCGTGGAGTCGGATTTGAGGCTACGCGCCAGCTGCCAGTAGGCCAGATGCGACGGCGCGATGCCCTCTAGGAGGACACCCCACCGTTCCTCCCGGACCTCCGCGACACGACGCTTTACCTCTCGTTGTAAAGCGCGCATCCGGGCCCGATTGGCTTCGGTGGGGTAGGAGTCGTACGCTCGGATGGAAGCATTCTTGGAACGAATGAGATCCCTAACATCGTCCGGCAGTCGAAAGCGGTTGAGGTAGAGATCTTCCGCCTCGACTTGCTTGGACGATCGACTGACAGCCGATCGGATGTGCTCGGTGAAGGCATCTACGGCCTGATCGGTGTCCTGAGGGGACGGGATGGAGTCCGAGCTGAGAGGCAGGGGGGGAGGGTCGGCATCCGCCAAGGCCGTGCTTAGCGCATGCCAATCCACCACCGTCTTTTTGGGTCGCTAAGGGGCGGAAGGGGGGGAACCGAGTCTCATGACTACAGGTCGATGGTCAGAGTCGAGTTCCTGGACTACTTCCAAGGAGTGCAGCCGTAGGGTGACACCCTTCAGAAGCGCCATGTCCAGGACGTCGGGTCGGTGATTGGGATTGTTAGGATAGTGGGTAGGGTGCATGGGTGCGATGACGTCAAAGTCGAGAACGTCGACCAGGGCGTCAAGGCTCCTACCGTTAGGGGAAGTGGGGAGACCGTTCCAGGCCACGTGTTTGCTGTTGAAGTCGCCCGCCAGAATGACGGCGCTTCCCAGATTGAGGAGTGCTTAAAAGTCACTCCTGAGAACGGATTTAGTGGGGGAAAGGTAAACGGAGGCGATCACGATGGGCTGGTGCCCCGTGAGAGAGACGCGACAGACCGAGGCTTCGATGTTGGTGAGCGCGGGGGGATCGAGAGGGATGCAGTGCAGGGACCTCCTGTAGTAAATGAGAGTACCGCCTCCGCGGGAGCCGATTCTGTCATTGCGCACGAGGTTGTAGTTTGCGATCCTAGGATCGCGTTGTGCGGGCTTCAGGAAGGTTTCCTGCACGAGGAGGATATCAAGTTGGTGATCTCGGAGGAAATCAGCAACCTGGTCTCGCTGGGAGCGAAGGCCATCGGCGTTAAAGAACGCCAGGGATAGGTTGTGGGGCTTTAGGCGGGGAGATCGTAGATCCATTATTGGGTGCGGGGGGGTTGGGTTTTGAGGGACGCCAGGACGTCATAGACGTCCCTGTATTCCGCGGCCAGGAGAACCTGGTCCGCCAAGTTGGTGGCGGCGCGGAGACGAAGGGCGAGTTCGCGGACTCTGGGGAACAGTGCGGGGCTTATAACCGCCGAGACGCTCATTATCAGGTCGACGTCCTGACTGACGTTAGTGGGCGGAGGGGGACAAGCCGCCACCGGCGGGATCGCCGGTGCGCGCTTCGGGGGGCGGGCGGGGCCCACTGACGCAGGGTGGGAGGCCGCGGTGTAGGGCAGCGGCTTCACCCACGCGTTGGCGCCGAGGGACGGCCTGAGCGGCGGGGGAGGGGGGGCCAGCTTCCGTGTCGCGGGAGCGCGGGGAGCCGTGGTCGCTGGCGCAGAAGGCACCGGACGAGGGTGCGCTGAGGGCGCGGGGGGGTGTTGCGCTGAGGGCGCAGAGGGGGGGGCAACCGCGCGGGGGCGGCGGCGGCCGCCGCGCCTCGCCCGGCCGCGCTTCCCCTTCGGGGCCTTGGGGCAACCGCGATAGTTCGCGGTGTGCCCCTTGGTGCCGCAGAGGACGCAGCTGGGGGGCTCGGCCGCCGTCTCCTTCGAGCGGGCGCACTGGGACGTCGCGTGTCCCCGATGCACTTAACGCATCGAGGGCGCGCGTGACAGTTTCGGGCAGAGTGCCCGTACAGTTGGCAATTGTGGCACTGCCCGGGCGTGCCACGTTTGTGGGGGGCCTCCACGGAGAGGCCAGATATATGGCACACGGCCTTCAGGTCGAAGACCCTACGGCCGGACTCGGTGCGGTCGAGGACGACCAGCACCATGTCGTACGCCTCCTTGGAGCGCCCATTGACCATTCTGTGCACCTGGCGCACAGGAAGGTCCTTGGACTGGAGGTCGGCCTTGATGACGGCGGTGTCCAGCTCCCTCGGGACACCGCGGATTACCACCCTGAGCTCCCTTTCCTCCTCCAGGGTGTATGTGTGATAAGCGATCTTGTTGGATCGCAGGAACGCGGATAGCCGTCGGTGGTCGTCCGAAGACGCCACCTTGACGGCTATGCCTTGCGCGGTGGAACGCGCGTGCGTGTAGTTTATCTGGCGATTATATATCGCCTTGGAGATGCGCTCCCAGGCGCTCTTGTCCTGAATGACAAGCGGCGGGGGAGTGATGTTCGGACGTGCGGGGCGCGCGAGGGGGGAGGCCCTCGCGGCCGCGTCGGGAGACGGAGACGGCTGGGAGCCGGAGGGGCCGGGAGAAACGGAAACGTTTCCGGCCTTCTGGATTTTGGGTGGCGGCGAGTCGCGCGGTTTGCGCGCCCGCTTCCCATTCGCGATGGGAACGAAGTCGTCCTCCGACGAGAGCGACGGGGACGGGGACCGGGCGGGGGCGGCGCGTCGCGCGGTCGCGCGCTCGACCTCCATGTCCGAGTCCGAGAGAGGCTCGGACCCGCATGGCGAGACGGGGCGGTCGGCGGGGGTCTGGGGCGGCGCGACTAAGTCAGTTCGCGGCGCGGCGAACGGAGTCGCGGGGCGCGCAGAAGGCGCGGGGTGCGCGGGGCCGGGGGCCGACGCGCGCGCGGGCGACGCGTTGGGCGAGGCGGGCGAGTACGTCGCCCTGAATTCCCGGACTATGTCCGGGCAGCGTAGGACGATGTACTTCGTGAGCTCCCGGACGAACTCCGGAGGGAAGTCTTCCGCCATTTCCAGAGGGGAAATGGCAGGGCGAGTGAACTAAAAAAAAATAAAAAAGGGCCCTAAGACCCGGGCGTGAACGTTGCCCTGATCCCCCCACCGGGCAGCGGCGGGGGGGTGGCACTACCGGGGAAGGTTTGTGTTGCTGTTGGAACTTATCTATAAGGTTTCCAACTCGGCCTAATGACTACCATATTACGTGGCAGCAGGAATCAACGGCTTAACGTGCCTTCCGGCTCGCATATGAAAATTCCAGAAACGGTCATCCATCTCCGGCCGACCGAGGTCGCACAGTGCTATGAGCGCCTTACAGATATTTACAGTATACAAATTTGAAATGCTCAGTTTATAAACAAAATCAGGCAGTCCATTATTTTGAAAAGAATATTTAGTAGCCAGATGCAACTTTTACGAGCACTCAGAGCAATTAAGTTCTTTAAAGCAAAATCGTGGATCGTAGCCCGTAGCTTGTTGCCGGTGTGTTCGCCCAACCTCCATAGTCCTGCAATGAGAAAAATAAATACAGACAAATTATGAACCTCTACCTTATTCAGTTGGTTAATAATGAAGTTAGACAGAAAATGCAAAATACAAACTTTGACTACGATATTTGGTACGGTAGTTAAGAACTTAAGCTGCTCCGCTCACTAGGTCTGATAGTCGTGGCTTCGCTCCCCGCACGGGAAAAACTTTTGAGTGTCGACTGTTTGTTTTGGTTTGAGTGTTTTGGTTTGAGTGTTTTTGTATGTGAATTTCTTGTTTTTGTACGAGAATAACGTTAACTCTGTACTCTCTGCCTACCCCGCAAGGGATCTAGCGTGAGGTTATAGTTAGATAGATAGAAGTACGTCAAATGTGGGGCAACGTTTTAAAAAACAAGATACAAATATAAAATGTTTAGTTTATATTCAAAACCAGGCAGTCCATTTTATTCCATTACTTCAAAAGGATTTTTAGTAGCCAGATGCAATTTTTTCGTGCGCTCGTAGCAATTAAGTTATTTAAAGCAACATCGTATTTCGTAGCACGAAGCCAGCGTAGTGCGGACGACCTCCGTGATTCGTAGTCATGCTACGAGAAAATCACGGACATTACCGTAGCTCCGAACCGCGGTAATACAAGTTCTTATAGGCTTAGCGAAGATTGCTTTTGCTTTCTTATGAGCCTCTAATTTTGATATAAAACTTTTCAATTAACTTAGCCAAAGGCCTTCGTGGACATTCATCCATCTATCTAGATTGAAATGAATGATTATTAAAGCCCCCTTCGAAACCTTTTGTTATTCTTTCTTTTGTGGGCACAAGAACAATGTGAGATAATATCTTGACAAGTCAAAGATAATGAATTAGAAGATGTTTTTAGATTAAGATTTTAATTTTGCGACTTGGAGTATGCTGATAAGAATTTTAGGTATAAATTTAGTACTTTTTTAGGTTATTTGTCGAGTTAGCTTTTTATAAAGAACACGGTGAGCGATGAGATCTTCATAAGACCTCGTTCAGAATATAATAGAAAATTTAATAAACAACTACCCAGTTGTTTATGAAAAACTCCGTCATGCCTATATTCCCTACTGGGGTTGGCAGAGGAGTACTGTGTATATACATATGATACACATTTCACCGAGTATGCTAAGGCCTAATGTGTAGGGGTGAGTTTTTTGAGAGTTGGACACAATTTCAGACCCCGGAATACTGAGAATGGTACTTTTTTCGGCCTAGGATTTGACCCCAGGACCTCGTGATTCCCGCACGAGACTAATGAACAATGAGAAGTAGGGTAATCTATCTATCTATATCATCACGCCTGATCCCTTGCGCGGTAGGCAGAGAGTACAGACTTCCAACAGGTTCTTTCCTTACATACCTCTCCGGCTTTCTCCACTCTCATAGTTCGTCTCATACACGCTCGCCGGTTACGGGGACTCTTGACTTGTCCTTCCGATAAGTCTCGGTCTATTTGGTCGTGGTAAGATAATCTAGGCCTTCCCCGGCACCTACATCCTTCCACTTTCGCATTGTATATCTGTAAGTAGGATAATGGTTTACTTAATACTGTTCTATTTCTAATTTACGTATGAGAAATGAGAATATGTATCTAGATGCATCGTAATATCCCAATGACGACATGTGATGGATTAGTCATCATATTACAGGCACGATATTTAGGATTCCACATGTTTTTCTCTAATAAGTAAAACTTAGTAGGTGAGCAAGGTAATAAGCACATTATA
This sequence comes from Phalera bucephala, assembly GCA_905147815.2. NCBI lineage: Eukaryota > Metazoa > Arthropoda > Insecta > Lepidoptera > Notodontidae > Phalera > Phalera bucephala. The sequence continues at coordinate 17,770,433 of LR990612.1, forward strand.
TAAGGTCATACCAGTTTAAATATTCGATAATAGGCTAATCACAATGTTATTAAATTCAATAATATTTTGACGCATATTTAAACCCTTGTAAAAATAGCGCTATGATCATTCTTAAAAGAAGTTTTATCGCTATCCAGGGAACTTAAACAACAGTAGAGTTTGATTGAGAAAATTCACACACACTTTAAACGAATGGTTAAATTAAGTTTTTACACGACTGGCATAAGCTGAGTATTCCTTTCGTCTATCTTATTCAAATAAATAAGAAATCAACTCACGTATGTGTGTTTAAACTTTTGCTAATGATATTACTGACTTCCGATTGCATTTAAAATTGAATTCGGCAATACCTACATCAAATGTTTGAAAATCAGCCTCTGAATTTATGAAGTTACTTTTTAATCGTATGCAAACGAATTCGGAAATGTACATCATATGTTAGAAACTCGTACTTAGTACCTACTAAGGGGCTATCCATGAATTACGTTATACGAATTTCATTATTTTTGGGGTCCTCTCCCATCCTTGTCACAGATGGCCAAATTTTCTTGAACCCCTTCCCCCGGTGTTACGTCACATATTCAACAATGGTAAATGTCGACATTATTCAATTAAACCAGGATCTCCAAAATTATTTATATATTTCTTAAGATTTCCGAGAGATATGAAGTTTAAAAATGTTAGTACTTTAGATTTAAACATGTGACGTCTTGAAACTTCTATCTATCTATCTATAACCTCACGCCAGATCCCTTGCGGGGTAGGCAGAGAGTACAGAGTTCCAACCGGTTCTTTCCTTACATACCTCTCTGGCTTCCTCGACTCTCATAGTTTGTCTCATACACGCTCGCCGGTTACGGAGACTCTTGACTTTTCCATCAGATAAGACTCGGTTTATTTGGTCGTGGTAAGATAGTCTAGGTCTTCCCCGGTACCTGCATCCTTCCACTTTCACATTGTATATCTGTTTTGTCATTCTTTCCTCTGGCATTCTTTCTATATGCCCGAACCAACGGAGCATGCCCTTTCTCATCTTTACACCGATACTATCTTTCATACCTACTCGCTGTCTTACTATGCTGTTGCTAATGCGGTCGGTCAGCTTCACTCCGCACATCTTCCGCAGAGCTCGCATTTCTACCGCATTTATCCTACTTTCATTCTCCTTCTTACATACCCAGCTCTCGCTACCATATAACAGCGTTGGGACAAGAACTCCGTTATGTATGGCCAGCTGCGCCTTATGGCTTAAGTGCCGGCTCCCGAGTAGCCTTCCCATCGCACCATTCACTCTGTTCCCTGCACTCACTCTTCTCTCTATGTCAGCGGTGTATTTCCCATCCTTACTGAAGGCGCATCCAAGATATACAAACTCATTCACTTGCTCCAGCACATCGTTACCAACCACAATCCTTACATTCGTTCTGGTTTCTTCCCTTTCAAAAACCATAATCTTGGTTTTCTTCACATTCAAGTGTAAGCCATTGATCATGCAGTCGTCTTTCATAACTGTGACTAGTGTTTGCAGATCAGTGGCTGTTGGCGCTATTAAAACCGCGTCATCTGCATAAAGTAGATGGTTTACCACTAAGTCACCCATTTGTACACCTTCATTCATCGCTTTCAGTCTTTGAAGTCTTTTGTCCAGATATATTATAAACAGTCTAGCGGACAATACGCAACCCTGCTTGACGCCGATTTTAACGTCAAACCAGGGTGACCTGTTACCACCCACCCGTACGCATGCCTTGCAGTCCACATAAGTGGACTGGACGGCTCGCAACAGAGTGCCATCTATACCATACTCTGGCAAAATGTCCCAGAGTCTCTTGCGCACAACTCTGTCAAATGTCTTCTCCAGATCTACAAAACCGCAGAAAACCTTCCGGCCCACTGCCAGATGCTTCTCTACGATGTTGCGGAGTGAGAAGACTTGATCCGAACATCCTCTTCCAGACCTGAAACCTCCTTGTGCCTCGCACAACATTCCATCGGACTTCACGCGCATTCTAGTCTTGAAACTTACTAGCCCAAGATCAGTATGTCTCACTTTGTTGACTCCCTTCTTCTCCTATGTGTGACTAAAGTATGAGTAGCCCATAAACTACGATTGAATACAATGCAAAAAATCTATCTATCTATCTATATCTATAACCTCACGCCAGATCCCTTGCGGGGTAGGCAGAGAGTACAGAGTTCCAACAGGTTCTTTCCTTACATACCTCTCTGGCTTCCTCGACTCTCATAGTTTGTCTCATACACGCTCGCCGGTTACGGAGACTCTTGACTTTTCCATCAGATAAGACTCGGTTTATTTGGTCGTGGTAAGATAGTCTAGGTCTTCCCCGGTACCTGCATCCTTCCACTTTCACATTGTATATCTGTTTTGTCATTCTTTCCTCTGGCATTCTTTCTATATGCCCGAACCAACGGAGCATGCCCTTTCTCATCTTTACACCGATACTATCTTTCATACCTACTCGCTGTCTTACTATGCTGTTGCTAATGCGGTCGGTCAGCTTTACTCCGCACATCTTCCGCAGAGCTCGCATTTCTACCGCATTTATCCTACTCTCATTCTCCTTCTTACATACCCAGCTCTCGCTACCATATAACAGCGTTGGGACAAGAACTCCGTTATGTATGGCCAGCTGCGCCTTATGGCTTAAGTGCCGGCTCCCGAGTAGCTTTCCCATCGCACCATTCACTCTGTTCCCTGCACTCACTCTTCTCTCTAGGTCAGCGGTGTATTTCCCATCCTTACTGAAGGCGCATCCAAGATATACAAACTCATTCACTTGCTCCAGCACATCGTTACCAACCACAATCCTTACATTCGTTCTGGTTTCTTCCCTTTCAAAAACCATAATCTTGGTTTTCTTCACATTCAAGTGTAAGCCATTGATCATGCAGTCGTCTTTCATAACTGTGACTAGTGTTTGCAGATCAGTGGCTGTTGGCGCTATTAAAATCGCGTCATCTGCATAAAGTAGATGGTTTACCACTAAGTCACCCATTTGTACACCTTCATTCATCGCTTTCAGTCTTTGGAGACTTTTGTCCAGATATATTATAAACAGTCTAGCGGACAATACGCAACCCTGCTTGACGCCGATTTTAACGTCAAACCAGGGTGACCTGTTACCACCCACCCGTACGCATGCCTTGCAGTCCACATAAGTGGACTGGACGGCTCGCAACAGAGTGCCATCTATACCATACTCTGGCAAAATGTCCCAAAGTCTCTTTCGCACAACTCTGTCAAATGCCTTCTCCAGATCTACAAAACCGCAGAAAACCTTCCGGCCCACTGCCAGATGCTTCTCTACGAAGTTGCGGAGTGAGAAGACTTGATCCGAAGATCCTCTTCCAGACCTGAAACCCCCTTGTGCCTCGCACAACATTCCATCGGACTTCACGCGCATTCTCCGTTCAATAATTTTACCGTACACCTTGGCTGCCAAGCTGATCAAACTGATGGCTCTGTAATTGGCGCAGTCATATTGTGAACCCTTGCCTTTATACAAGGGTACTATGACTGCGTGGCGCCAATCTGTAGGGACTCTACCGGTCCTCCAGCAAAGGTTTGCAAGGGCCCGGAAAGCGTCCCGGACGCAAGTTCCACCATATTTGATCATCTCGGCAGATATCATGTCTACTCCCGCAGCTTTACCGTTTTTCATACTTTCTATCGCCCATTCAACTTCTTCCATAGTGATGTCCTCCGTTGATTCTGGTGCCACAGTCTCGCCTTTAGGCACGTCTGCGGCATCAGCATCCGGGTCATCTCCATACATTTCTCCAAAATATTCACTCCACCGGTTTAGCACAGCTTGTGTGTCTGCAAGAATGTCACCATCTTTAGATTTTATCCTTTCCATTCTGGAGCCTGACGAATCACCTCGAGCCTTTCTCACCTTGCTCCAAAAGAGTTTGGTGTTGTTCTCGAAGTTCTTCGCCAGCCTCTCCTCCTCAATCATACTGGCTCTTTCACGCTTTTCTTTCACTAAAGTTTTAGTGGCATTCTTGCATTGCCGGTATATTTCTTTCCTCATCTCTGTCATACTGGCATTCAGGTTCAAAGAAGATACATAGTCCTGCCACGCTTTCTTCTTACTTTCTACGGAGCTTTGCAACTCCGCATCCCACCATGCATCACCTTTTGCTGTAATATGCTTCTTTGAGCAACCACATACTTCTTTCGCGGATTCCACCAAACTCTCTTTCAGGCTATTCCAGCATTCATCTACATTTGAGTCCAAAGAGCATGCTGTCAAAAGCTTGTCCCGGACACTGTCTTCATACATTCTCCTCACGCTCTCATCTTGCAACTTTTCAACCTTTAATCTTTCAAGGTCTCCGAAGGGGATACGCTCTCGCCAGTGCCTCCACTTCCTGAACAGACCACTAAACCGCGCAACTACGAGATAGTGGTCTGATTCCAGAGTGGGGTCTCTATACGCACGCGTATCTTGTAGTTTGCTTCGGAGACGGTTATCAACCAGGATCAGATCTATCATGCTTTTTTGTCCATTCCTTCTCCACGTATACATATGTATGTCCTTGTGCTGGAATATTGTATTAGACACAAGGAGACCCCTTTCCAATCAAACATCTACAATGAGCTTACCTGCATCGTTCACTCTCTTATCACCATAAGGACCCAGAGCAGCGTCGCAAGTTTGCCGCCTGGTTCCTACCCATCCGTTCAGATCGCCACACAGAATCACCTTTTCGTTAGCCTCAGCCAAATCCAGAACTTCCCTGGCATTATCCCAAAACTTCTGAAGGTCCTGGGGTGTCGACGAGCTTACGGGAGCATACGCTGCGACCAAAAATACTCTAGTGACACCCAGTTTCAAACGGACCCAGAGAAGTCTCACATCGCACAGGCTATAATCTCTCACTCCAGAGGCCAGGCGACGGGACAGCAAGATACCCACCCCCATGCTGGCACGACTGCTCTGCGGTACCCCAGACCACAGAGCCATCGTTCCATCAGGAAGATCACAGGTTTCACTGCCCCTCCGCTTAGTCTCTGTTACACACAGAGCATCCAGGCGTCTCTCTTTCATCACATCAATCACCTCATGCATCTTATATTCCATACCACCTCTTACATTCCAAGTACCTATTCGGCACTCTGCACCCCACGACTCGCCAGTTCGGGCCCGGCGTGATGGGTGGCGGCCCCCATCGCCGCTTCCACCTATATTCGTACCGACGGGGGCGGGCCGGTACGCGTCGCCTCGGGGGGACGCCCTAGCCCGCACTGCGGTACGTCTTCGGTCCAAGATTGCAGCCATAATGACTGGCAGGGGTCGCGACGAGCACGCTCTTGGACAGACCCCCAATGCAAAAAATCGTCTTCAAAATATCTAAGTTTGTTCTATTACAAAACATATGAATGATAAGGACTATTTAAAACAACCGGTTTACCCCGAATTCCACTGTATTAAATTTTGCTACCCTCTCCATGATCATTTCTTACCATCCTGCATGACTTTTATAAATTCAAAATTTTCCTTATCATTTCCCTTTATCTGGGCCAGGGTGATATCTATACTAATATTATAAAGAGAAAAGATTTGTACTTTTGTATTTTTGTAACGAATAAACTTAAAAACTACTAGACCAATTTCAAAAATTCTTTCACCATTAGAAAGCTGACCTGGTAGGTGGTGCTGTTGTCGACCGGGTACGAAGTCGCGGGAAACTGCAAGTATTTAATAGTTTGTAAGGCTTGATTTGGTTTGGTTTGGATTAGGCATTGTTTTATGACCTATAATAATAATAGTACCTAACCTAATTGACTAAGGCTTTGGGAGTCATAGATACCGCCATTACAAAGAGTGTCGACCCGTTTCCAACAAACACCTAGCCCGTGAACCCTCCGTGAATGTGGTATTAGAGAACTATCTCCGTTGAACGACTGTTTATTAGCAGTATTTAAAAAAAAGGAGTCCTACACTAGAAATTATTCCTGTGTCGTAGAAGCGTTTACAAACATGAAATTAAGGGACACTCACATTCAGATCCCGTCCCGTTGTCCCGTGCGGGTATAGAACCAAGACTTTTCAACCCAGTGGCGGAGAGGCTTACACTCTAAACTATAAGACCAAATATAATATTGGCCCTATTAAGAAACTGTCCCTCCGTTGGGCACGGGCCTCCTCTCAAACTGAGCGTGGTGGACTTCTTAGTCCACCACGCTGGCCCAGTGCGGGTTGGCGAACTTCACACACCTTCGAGAAACTCTTAGGCATGCAGGTTTCCTCACGATGTTTTCCTTCGCCGTTAAAGCAAGGGGTAGTTAATTTTAATACGCACATGCTTTCGAAAAGTCTGAGGTATGTGCCTGGGTTTGAACTCGGGTCCTCTGACTTTGCAGTCCAACGGTCTGACCACTAGGCTATCACTGCTTATTATTATACATTAGACGAAGCCGTAGTCAAATCAAATATTATCATTTATTTAATAAAATAATAATATTTAAATCAAAATTTATTGCTCTTCTTGTTAACTATGAGTGATAAAGTTTTGTCATAATTAACAAATAGGGAATGATCAGAAGTACCTTACCATGACCAAATAGACCGTGTCTTAGCTGAAGGGCAAGTCAAGAGTCTCCGTAACCGGCGAGTGTGTATGAGACGAACTATGAGATTGGAGGAAGCCAGAGAGGTATGTAAGGAAAGAACCTGTTGGAACTCTGTACTCTCTGCCTACCCCGCGAGGGAGCTAGCGTGATGATATAGATAGATCAGAACGTCGCCCACTATTACACATCTCGTTCTAACACGCGCCCTTATTCGTTACAAATAATTAAGCGCGTAACGCGGCGCGTTATGATATTTCGTATAAAGTTCGTTTAAGGGATTACCTCGAAACAAAAATGTATTTGGTACTCATGCATTTTAAGGAGTATATGGGATAGAGACTTAATATTTAAAAATATGATTTTGACTCTATATTTGAGAAACTAGTAAAAGGAATACACGATTAAACGAGATTTTATCGATAGAACAAACGTCTGAAGTTAACTCTATTGACTTATGTACATTATCTACATTACACTACATACATCTACAGGCATTAAATCTACAGGTACATTTTCTTATACCAACGTAAAACGCTTAAGAACTAGTAAAAAGTTTTTTTAAAAATTGAATATTTGTTACAAAGTTCTTGTGAAGCAGTTATTTTTAAAATTCATATTGTAGTTTTTTAGAAGATGATATAATTTATTTTTGCACATCCGTCCTTTATTTCCGAGCGCGAGCTCAACCTATCCATCTCTGATTATTCTTTTGTGAGGTAATTGCGTCACTTTCACTCTACCGGTAGATTAGTGGTCCATTGATTTATTATCGCGGTAGCTCCTTAGAAGTACTCCAGTGGCATACAGAATAGCATTACATAATAATTTCTCGAAGTTATACACCCGTATCTATCTTTCACTCAAGTATTTACTTAGTACATCATTTTTATATATTGCCATTGAATAAAGTTTAATTTCGTTTGGCAATTAGAACTGTCACTACCCATTATATGTGAAAAATACAAGGTGTAAAATTTTAAAAACATGACGTTACTCGGCTAAGGCCCACTTGCACGAACCAGGGTTAGCGTGACCTTTTGACTAACTCGAGGTTTCAACGTTAAGTTGAAGGCAACTTAGGCCTAAGTAAATTCTTATTGTAAGTAAGTAAATGTCTATAGATACGAGTTATAGTAATGCCTCGCGTTTGGTTATACCGAATAAAGGTCCCGGTGTGTATAGTCACATGGTTTATGGGTGCGTCTGCGAACAAGTTTGGGTGTGTTTGTTTTCACTAATTATGTTCTATTCATTGCCCGCCTCTCGCCCGCTTTAAAGATGCCTGCACGATGCGTTTCAGAAAACAAGATAACTTATATAAGTCAGGCGGAGTGTGTGAGTCAGAATTACAATCCATTATTAATTATGAGAGCTTGTGGTGTAAACACTGTTTACTCGGGTGTGTGATACGTTATTAATGAACTTGACTGGGTAATTAAAACTGAGAGTGCTTTGGATATATCAAATTGTTTAGGTATTTTTTATAATGACTGAGGTTTTATTTTCATGAGAAATTTGTATTTATTTATTTACCAACCCGGAATGCATTATTTACGCCAGTAAAAATAATAAAAAGTTACAGGAATAAACGAAAGAAATAAATAAATATAGTACGTTCATTACTTATAATTAACTCGAGGCAGTACAAATTTTATATAAAGATAGTTCAGAGATCAATAAACTGCCGTTGTTTTTCTTTTCAAAAATGTTTAATAGAATATTTTAGTTTGACTTTATGATAGTGTTGCCCAAAATCAGGGTTTGGTCTTGCGGTCTTGGTTTTGGTCTCGAATTTTATAGACCAAGACCACCTTATTATAGCAAGACCAAAATTTAGACCGACCTTGCACGACTTGAGTAAGACCAAGACTGATTCCGCGAGGCTCTTGTGGTCTCGAAGATTCGTACCTTTTTACAAGCTTTATTTAACTTGCAAAGTTTGTATGTCAGTCTGTCTGTCTATCTTTCCGGTTCAAATCTTGTGATCCATTTTTCAAGGACTTATGTCTTGCCAAATTTTATTTTATACATTTTATACAATTGGTATACGTCTGCAAAGTTGGTGTCAATGCAACAAAATGATACCATGGAGCTGATCTGATGATGGTGTCGAAAGGTGGCCACAGGAATACGTATGTGAACTATACAACGTAATCCCCTCGTTTGTTGGCTTGTCAGATTGGTATTAACAAGTACTATACAACCAGATAGCGTTCAGAATTTGATGATGAAACCGAAAGGTGAGCAATGGAGCCACCCATCTTCTCAATATTGGTGTTTGGGCTGATTAAATTTGTCTTGGCAAATACTTTAGACCCGCATGGTGTCTACGGTCTGATGAACAAGCATAAACAACAGAGGGAAGTATAGGAACTCCTTAACTAAGCAAGATATCTTAGCTGAGTTTTTACTATAAAAGCTTGTGTTTAAAAGGGTCTTTTTAAATATTTTTTTAAAATAATCTTAGTATTTCATCTTATTGGTCCGGACAAAGGTCTTTCCCACCGCTTTATATTAATTTCTGTTCCACACTGAAACTTTTAGTCACGTTAGGATCTGCGAGCAGCTTGGTACCGCGCTACTCGCAGTTTCTAGCGCGACGACCCACACATATCATATAACTTCAACCCATAACAGACATTTCGACTCATATCTTATAAGAATTGAAAGAGATCAAGGTAAGTCAACTTAATTGATACAGTAGGTAGGTTCGTAGAAGTAGGTACCTATCTAACTTAAAATAAATTAAAAGAACGAATGAGCTCTTTATTTTATTGCTACTTGCACCTTTTAAAATCTGAATCAGCACTAATTATAACTTTTGGTAAGTACATATGTATTGATTGATAAGGAGCATTAGGTCAATATCAGGCTCTTGCGAGACATTTTCTCAAGACCAAGACTGAGTGTGCAATACCAATACCAAGACCAAGATCAAGTGACTGAGGCGAGAACAAGACCAAGACCAGGGTCAATCTCGTCGTGGTCTTGCATTAGGGCAACACTATTTTATGATGTTAGAGTTCCGTTTTGTAGGCTTATTCTTGAGCTTTTGCCATGAGTCAGCCTTGAGTCATAATGAGTTTAGTTTATATTTATAGATCTAAAGCATTCCACATCCGACGTAAATGATCTTTAGATAACCTAAAAACTTCTTTCTGAGATGTATTATAAAAATAGTTCACGCGTCCACTGTTTCAACATTACAGTCTAAAAATAAAATACAATACGAGCATATTAAAGTTTTACGAGGGCTTTATAGTGTAACAATATGAAAAGAGAATTATTATGACGTTTACGATGCAAGTATTAGTACAGAGAGCTTAGCAAGAAAAGATTCACGTAAACGTGACTCTAGCGAGTTGATATACCATCCATCGCACTACAAATTTTCTAAATAAATAATAATGGGACGCTTCCTAGCGTAAGGCTAACGTCAAAGTTTTCTTGCTAAGCCCTCGGTGGCGTTGTGTAGTTGATATATAATTGCGATATTGTGAAGAATAGTTGGAAACTTCGGTTAGTGGCTTACAGCGTGTAATCATGCGCCATTCACCGTAACTCTAGGGATTTTACTGGCGTCCTTAGAGCATGCTGCACTCGCCGACAAAAGTAGCAAATGGAAATAAAATATGAAAATATTAATTTCTCGCTGATTAAATTTTGCATTTATATTTGTACATAGTACATCTACACCCAACTGGATGGAAATGTAATAAAAATGCAACAATGAAATAAAATTGTTTTTCGGATTTCCTGATGTTTCGAGTACTTTGCCGATCGCCGAAGGGACAGTCCGAGCAGAAACTTAAAATCAAAATGTAATATACACCACTTACTTTAGGGTTAACCCTAAAAAATAGTTATATTTCATGTGTAATATTCAGATCAGATGATATTTCTTTATTTCTAAATTATACGGGTAAAAATCTGACAACCATTTTAAACAACATCATGGTAAATAGAACATTCTACAAGCTTTTATTAAACTTGGAATGTTCGTATGTCGGTTTGCCTGTCTTTTCTGTTCAAATTTTGTGATCCATTTTCAAGCACTTGCGGGTATCCGATTGAGCTGAAATTTGGCATACGTATGTAAGTTCGGTGACAACAAAATATTGTGGTACCGTGGAGCTGATCTCATGATGGAGTCGGAAGATGGCTATAGGAACATGTGAATTATACAACGTAAGCCCCTGTTTGGGCTTGTTAGATTGGTATTGACAAGTACTACACAACTATATAGTGTTCAGGGTCGGACGATGAAGCCGAAAGATAGCCAATGGAACCATCCAACAACTCAATATAACCCGGCCGTGTTTGGGCTCGTTGGATTTGTCTTGACGAGTACTTTAGAACAAGATGGTGTTCAGGGTCTGATGATAGAGCCAGAAGGAAGCCGTAAGAACTTCTCAATGAAGCAAGATATCGTCGTTGTGTTTTTGCTATAAAATCTTGTTTTAAACACACCGTCATGCCTATATTCCCCAAGCGGGAGTGGCAGAGGTGTACTGAGTACACCCACGTTTCGCCGAGGATGTGCGGTCACATGTAACAGGGGGCGAGCCTATTGCCATATACCGGGCACAATTCCAGACTTCGGACTCGTACTGGGAACTTTTCGTTAGAAAAACTACACTTGTCCAACCTAGGATTTGAACCCAGGACCTCGTGATCACTAAGCGATGCGCTTTGCCACCAGACCAACGAGGCAGTTTAAAAAAGTCTATTTTAAATTTAAATAATTAATAATATATAACCGCGATTTCAGCAAACACAATATACGAGTAGCATTAGAGTATAGAAAAAAAACACATTAACTTTTGAAAATAAGTGGTTGATAGAATTATATACAAAAAGATAGTTTATAATAAGTAAATATAGACGCCTTTGTATTGAGTTCGTTTTAATTACCGTGCCGTTATCCTTATTGTATATTGATTATATTCAGGTTATTTATTAAAGACTTCCATACGAAAAATCAACCTAAACAGAAATCTATTCGGAGCTCAAAGTAATGATATTACTCTTGCCAGGAATTTACGAAATTTGTGTAAATAACTGATATATTAAATTTATCAAGACTCCATGTACAACATTTGCTCTCTATGGAGGTTGCGATAAGTAATTAAACTAAATACTAACACTTTGTTACAGAAACCTCAACATTAACACTTAATTACCTAAAACAGCTTCATTATCACTAATGAGATCATTATTCCAATGTAAAATTTCTCTTAATTATGTGCCATGCAATGATTTAATGATAGATTACTAATTAATGACATCTTGAAAATTTAAAGAAAGTTTCTCCAATTTCAAGTAAGATTAATAGAGAAGCCAGAGAGGTATGTAAGGAAAGAGCCTGTTGGAACTCTGTACTCTCTGCCTACCCCGTAAGGGATCTGCCGTGATGATATAGATTAATAGAAGAAACTAATTCTTGGCGACTTCAAACTAAACGATAGCTGCAGTTTAAATTTAGATCTTCCTCTCACAGAAATAATCTGAATTATTTGTTTTATAATAACTTGTACCTTTGTTCTCGTCTGTATATATACACTTTGTGTCTTCTGGGGCCTACAGCGAGTTAATACGTCTACAAGGCAAAGCTAGTGATTATGCGAAGCTTAGTAGATACGCCATATTACTATTTAATGTTCAGCTGCAATATTTTCCAGAGCTATATAATAAGTGATCAAACGAACTTACCTGAAGTGAAGTTCGATCATTATTATACGAAGTCCTTCGTTCGAAGATATAAACGATATTAGCAGCTCTCTCGAGTCGCTTGGCAACCGCGCGTCATTTAGCCCATTAAAAAGTCAACGCCGCCTCTATGGTATCTGTGGACATAACCTCTGCAAGCATTCCTTTTAGAAGTAGTACATTTCAACTTTACCAACGGGCAGGGCGGGTTGGGTACTTATATCTTCGAACGAAGGACTTCGTATAATAATGATCGAACTTCACTTCAGGTAAGTTCGTTTGATCACTTATTATACTGTGTCCTTCGTTCTCGATATAAACGATATTAGCAGCTGTTTAGAGCTATAAGGGTAAAGTTGAAGTATACCACATAAAGGTTTTTTTTTTTTTTTTTTTTTTGAGCGTGACCTCTAAAAAATAACATATCATTAGTATATTTGTACTATAACACATTCCCGTTCTTTGTTTTGCCATACAACACAAACAACAAATATATACACATATATTGTTTCTTACAACCAGTCTGTCTAACTTATTTAAAATAAATTTATATAATTAAATTCTATAACATATTATGTTATGTAGTGTAGATCCATCCCAACAAAACCTTGAAAGCACCTGTTATATACCTTTATACCACACCTGTTGTCCAAAATTCATTAATACCGGGTAATATTAATCAATCATTACTTATCAGATATCAGTGCAGTCTCTATCTGTTATGTCTTCTATAGAGCTCTTTCTTCTATAGATATCTTCTATATAACAAGAGTTGAGGAATTGCCCATCTAGAGTTTTGTTTATATAAAATTAAATCCTTTATAATAATTCTTGTATCATTGACAACCATTATGAGACGAACTATGAGAGTGAAGAAAGCCAGGCAGGCATGCAAGGAAAGAACCCGTCGGAACCTTGCACTTTCTGCCCACCCCGCAAGAGATCTGGCGTCATAATATGGATAGAGATAGATAGATAGCTAGAAACCTTTACTGTGTACTAGACCTGAAAACAAAGTCTGTTAGTACCCAATCTATAACAATATGATACAAATATAACAGGGAAACCTATTTCCCCAATAATGTGTCTTCCAACTGTTTTTTGTCAAATGATCTCCTTTTGAGTACGGTACCAAACGAAGGCTACGAATTAACTTGGTGATTATAAGAATGGGTTTGCTATCATTACATATTTAATTTATGATTTTTTTTTTTTTTTTTTTTTTAATATCAACTTTCTGCTATATTTAATGTTAGTTATATTTTTAATCTTTAAAGATGTACATATATCAAAATTTAACATTTTTTGTACTAGAGGCCTTTGTACTAATGAACTTATATGGAATTAAGTCCGGTGAAGCTGTAAAGGCCTCGCGGCCATCAGCGTATATCACTCACACACACACCTTATCTGGAGATATTCCTCCCATAAGGCTATGTGCTTTACCTATATAATCTCGCGCCCCCCCCCAATTTTTAGAGTCTGGAACGAAGGGCAGTACTAATGCGTGGTAAACAAACATAACCTACCCCAGTGTTATTACTATACCACTATTATTAATTCAATTTTAATTTTTCGAAACTATCCCGGAATCATTTCCATGTTCTGAGTGTGCGCCGACAAATAAATCCTTGGCTACATAAATATTTATGTATTACTTAACGATTCGTTCCTGCGCAATAACGCCCGCGAACGTTCGTTTTGGCAATACGATTGGACCACTCCTGAACCAATTACATGACTGATACTAAAAATACTAAAAAATACACTCCTAATTTAGTAATAACTTAAGAAGCGAATAAGTTACAGTCGACTAAACCGAACCATGGGTTACAACTGTATCATATTGGGAATCCTATTCATAACTGAATTATTTCATACCATGAAATTTTCATTTCATACCACACTTCCTTTGCTTCTTTGTATGTGACTGTATTTATAAGTAAAACCAAAAATTGCAATGGGTAACTTTCTAGTTAGTTCTAGATGTCCAACCGTGAGAATTGAGTGTTACTCAACTTATTATTATGTATCCCCCATTAATAATAAATAAATAATATCAAGTTCCTTAGGACTTAGATTATTGCTGATACTACATAATATTTATCATACCTGTGATAAGAATATACTTTTGATTATTCTTGTTTAAGATAATCCATACTTTCAAATACTGTAACTCAATATTTCATCCACCGTAGCTTGTCAACATAATATCATTAAATTTTCAAATGGATATTATTATCAAGTCATTTGCATGACTTTATTTTCTTTTTATATATAGATACCTATTTATAAGATACATGTAACATGTGGATGTAATAATTTAAGTATAACAATACCAAAATTGCAAATTTTTGTATGATATCTCAATCCAATATTTTTTACTGAAACACCTTTAAATAAATTACAACATATATAATGCTCTAAAACCAACTTGTTACTTTAATGGTAGCAGTTTGTACTTGTGTTATCATAACTATACCAGAAAACATCACTGGTGTTCAAAATAACTGTACACATTCCAAACTAATTACAAAACTATTTTTTATAGTTATTAATTTCTTGAATAATCTTATTTAATTACATATTATTTATTGATTATCATATGATCAAACAAAAAAACAGTAAAAACATCTAATTCTCCAAATCATGAATTGATGTATAGCTTTCCACAGTGTGTGGCTCAAATTTCTAATATTATTAAGTACACTATAATTGATGCAGGAAATAATCAAGAACCCAAAACCATTGAACTCATTACATGATAGAAAACTGAATAGGTACTAATAAATTTTCTATTAGTATATTTATTATGACTGTAAGGTCTAACCTGTTAGCATTAAGTTTTTATTTTTATTTTTAATAAAAATAGCTATAAATTATATTTCAAATTATTAAACAATAGTGTTTCTAATAATAATGTTTCTATACATAATGTTAAACATATGTAGGACAAGATTCACTTGTCTGAAGTGCAAGTACTTGCACAAAAACCAATAAAATTATGTTTGTCGTTGAAGGCATTATTAGTGTCATAGATACATACCACCGTCAGTGAATACCTTTAGCCTCCAATATTATGGCTTCTTTGTAAAACCCATGTTGTATTCCTGATAGTTTTTCTGAATTTTTCAGCAACTTAAAAACCAAGTCCTTGTGTAAAATGCCTATCATGCTTTTTGTACCTCACTTTCTTTGGTAGGAGATTTCCAATGTCCAACGTGATGTTGTTTTTGGTGAACTGATAGGTACACTGTGACTTAATATTTCCATACCCAGGATGAGAATTGTTGTTCTATATTGGTTACAACAGTGGTCGATTTATGAAATTTTAACTACTGGTTATGACTAGCTAGTTAATAATTCCATATTGATAATCCACTATATTAACACTCCTTTTATGCAAAATATATACTGCTGACCTTAAAGGTTCTTATCTCAATAAAGGTTTCATGACTGTATTGTTAGGATTAATCTTTTCTGGCTACCCTGCAAGGAGTCTAGGTTGATAATATTGATAGATAATTATTAGTTCTATGTTAACTGGATAGACCAGGTATTTTATATTATCTTTTAAGTATCTTTGTGCATAACACAAATTATCCCACAACCTGCCTGCCGCAGCATCGGTAGGATAAGATATTATATTTGGAATGTATCCACAGTCCTGTTGCTTGTCAGTTACAACAGGCATTGCCATTAGTATATTACTTTGGCTTATTTGGTTATAAACCCTGTTCAGGAATAAGTATTGCTGGATTTAACTTTTTTAATACAAGTACTCATAATTTTGCACAATTCTTTGTGTAATAAGCTCCAGTTTGGGCTATTTCAGTATTATTATACAAGTATGTCTAATAATGAAATCAATAAAAACACTATGTTTCTGCAAAGGAGTGACTTTTGTTATTAATAATGTATTGTTATACATAAACAATGTCACTTTAATTACCCTTTCAGTAAGTCTCCTTTTGGAGATATAATATGACAAATTGCTTATAGTTTATAGCAATAGTCTTTGTATTTACTGTTTTAGGCATGTTTAAGGTATGTATTTTAGGTAACATTTTTGATTCTTACCATTATAGAAATGTGAACTGCACAGGAACACCTCATGGATGAAACCTATGAGTAGTATGACCTTCAGCACATATCTCGTATGGGCCCCAAGTCTTGCGGATCACGCCGATGTATCTCGTACACCACTCGTGTCCTTGAATTATCATCAAGTCTTGCGGACCACGTCGATGTATCTCGTACATCACCCGTGTCCTTAAAATGCCATCGATCCTGAACAATCATCATAATTGATGAACTTCCCCCTAATTTCTCTTATTGGAGGTATAACATTGCCAATTTATAGACGGTTAATAATCGTTTTCAGGTATATTTCGTGTTAAACTGTTTGTACACGAATAGGGACGTAGACTCCATAAGTTTACTTTTCGGACGACGAAGCTTTCCCAAATTTTAATATGACGTAACTCACGTCTCCAAATATTAGATATTATATAAATAAACAAGTTAAGCTGAAAACACCACAAATAAACAACTATCGGTTGATCTTTTTAGAATGTACTTCTTTGCCAGGACGTAAACTTTTCTAAATTTGCCTATACGATGTTTTAAATTTATTTCACAAGGTCACTTGAGTATATTACAACCTTTTTGTTATAAAATTTCAGTGCAATAACAAGTTATTAAATTAAATGTCGACCAAAAACTTTATTACAAAGCGTCGGCTGCCGCGCTTTCAAAAGAATGCTTGCAGAGGTTATGTCCACAGATACCATAGAGGCGGCGTTGACTTTTTAATGGGCTAAATGACGCGCGGTTGCCAAGCGACTCGAGAGAGCTGCTAATATCGTTTATATCGAGAACGAAGGACACAGTATAATTTATTCATAGATCTTTGTTACTTTTTACAAGAGCCTTAATATATACACAGTACCTGTAAAAATAACGTTTTAAAATAAATATAATGGTAAGTAATAAATGAATACAATGTGAAAATGGAAGGATGCAGGTACCGTAGAAGATTTTTCTTATACGTGGGGAAATTCTCATAGTCTTCCACCAGACATTGGAGAAGCCGGCGGGGCTTGTCGGACTCCTATCGACTAAAACCCCCGGTGGCCGGCATCAATACTTCGGAGGGGGTCCGGTATCTCCCTTAGGAACACACCGATGCTACACAACGCCACTGTCCTCATCGGAGCCAAGCGTGGGGTTGGGTTAGGGCCCGCGCTCCAGCGTCCTACGACCTGCCGTGTAAGACTTAGACTATCTTACCATGACTTCATAGACCGTGTCTTATCTAAAGAGCGTTAACAGTCTCCGTTACCGGCGGGCGTGTATGAGAAGGACTATGAGTGTGCAGGAAGCCAGAGATGTCGATGTAGAAAGGACCTGTTTGACCTCTGTACTCTCTGCCTACCGCGTGATGATATCGATAGATTGACAGAAATAAATCAATAGCTATCTCTCTCGTTATGCCTAAATAGTTAGAGTAAAACCAGGCAAAACGGTAACAGACTCGCCTCGCATTGCATTATTTGGGATCAAGCAGTGATAGCCTAGTGGTTAGACCATTGGACTGCAAAGTCAAAGGGCTCGAGTTCAAACCCAGGCACGCACCTTTGTCTTTTCGAAAGCGTGTGCGTATTTAAAATTAACTATCACTTGCTTTAACGGTGAAGGAAAACATCGTGAGGAAACTTGCATGCCTAAGAGCTTCTCGAAGGTGTGTGAAGTTCGCCAACTCGCACTGGGCCAGCGTGGTGGACTATGGCCTAAACCCTCTCAGTTCGAGAGGAGGCCCGTGCCCAACGGTGGGGCAGTTTCTTAAGAGGGTTAATATTATAACATCGTCGGCGTTATATTTAACGTATGGCTTGGTCCAGTGGTTAAGAGCTTAAGTCGCTCTGCCCGTTGAATTGAGAAGTCGCGCATTCGATTCCTGCACGGGACAAATCTTTGTGTGACCCACAAATATTTGTTTCGGTCTGGGTATTTGTGCATATGGATTTCATGTTTGTAAACGCATCCACGAAATAGGAATAATTCCTAGAGTAGGGCAATGTTTTTTATAAAAAAAAATATACATGGTACAGTTCTGCCACCTTTACTTGGGGAATAAAGGCGTGACGGAGTTCTTTTTGTATTTTATAGACTTGCTTCTGCTCTAGTTCATTAATGACCGTGTTCTTGACTCACAATGAAGCCGTGTAGACAAGAGGCCATGTCGGTTGTCTTCAGCAGCTGCTGCCTGTCCCGCACATTCAATGCTTTTCAGAGATCGTTCTTAATTAAGTTCTGACATTCGCCGTGACACATCTACAATACGTCGATGACTGTTAACTAAATAGTGGGAATATAATGGAGTTAATAGGGTATGCTTGAGACGAATGTCTGATTTCTGCTTCTATGGAGTGACGATGGACGTAGAATAAAGCCATTTCTTCATGTATGCATAAAGGAATATTGATTCAGTACCTTGTGTATGCTTTGTACTCTCCGCCCATTCCGCAAAAGATTTGGCGTATAGACACATAGATAGAAGTATCTTGTGAAAACAAAAAATACATTCGCCATATATTACATTTATGTAAACGGTTACAATTCCGAAATATGGATGTTGTCATGTACCTAAGTAAATAGAATAAATACTATCAAGCCTACATTCCTCAAGCGGAAGTGGAAGATGTGTTATGTACACCCAAATTAATGGCCGACCATGTTAGGTTACAATCTAATATAGGTGTGCTTATTCATTTTAAAGGGCATATTTTCAGACACTAGACTGTTACTGAGATTTTCAATAGAAAACAACAATAACACACCTTGGGTTTCTCTTCTTCTTGGAGAACTCATGATCATCAGCCGCGTCACATACTAAAAATAAAGTCAATAAATAAACCATAGGTACATCACCGGCGTCAAACAAAGTGACTGTACTAAAAGTCTCTTGGTCTAGAATGGACTATTTCTTACTTACTCTGTACATATTTTCCGCAGCTCCCTTATTCAAAAATATTATTTTATCCAAATTGGCTGAACGCTTTAATCTTGATAAAATGTCTATACTGGTACCTATTTAAACAAAGACTTAAGCGGTTAAATATTTATTTAAATATTCGTCGTTATTCGAATCCATTTATAGCGCCAATAACCAAACATATTTCTACATTAAATCTTCGATTTCATAAAGCGGCTTAACCTAATCCGTCGATGAAACGCCGCTCAAATTGGAAACGTCTACCATCATTTTATCTTGCTCAAGGATATTTCAAATAAAGGGTTTTAACACACCACAGATGTAATCTAGGGAGCAAGTTATGAGATTAATGTTAAACTATACCTTAACGCATAGGTTCAGAGTTCCAAATTCAACAGTCCGCGATTGTGGTTTGACTTTACAAACGATATTTTACCTGCTGGTTTGCCCTTTGTGCCCACACCTATACAAGGAAGTGGATGGCGCGACTTAGATGTTTACCCACTTAGCGAAACAAATACAAAGCGTTTACACAAAAAAATCGTTAAAAAAAAAAACGACTTTAAAATGGAAGAAATCAATATTTGAAGTCGGTACCGGTTAGTGCAATCGGTTACTTGGCACCGACTTCAAATATTTTTTTTCTTGCTTTATGAAGTCGGTATTTTTTCACACACAAATTGTCAACTTCCTCCTTTTTTGAAGTCGGTTAATATTCTGATTAGATCTATGGCAGGGTACCTATAGGATTGATGTAATACCCATAATATCTTAATCTACACATTCGTATCGTTTGTCGTTAAGGAGTTCCCTGGTGTATCTTCCAAGTCCAAGGTCTAATACCGATGAAATTAAAATGAGACCATCTTGGAGCTATACTGAACCCAATGCAAAAAGAATCATCAAAATCGATTCATAATTGGCGGAATGATCGCGTAACATACATACAAAAAAAAACATACATTCGAATTGAGAACCTCCTCGTTTTTAGAAGTAGGTTAAAAAATAGAAGCGATTAAAAAATGTGCAATAGTCGAAGTCTATATCAAATAACGCTTAAGGACCGCATACGTGGCGTCTAATTTTCTGTACATTGATTACCAGATATCAGAAGATTCACACAAAAAATCCAGCAAGAAACAGTTACACGACAGAATAATCCTTCCTGAGTTGGTAGGTCTAGAAGCTGGTAGCCAGGTGCTTGTTCTAGTGAAGATGTTAATGTAAATTTAAATGCCTTTGGATATACCGATGAAATGATACTTCAACGTAAGTTTTATTTTGAGGCCCTCGAAACGCTGTACGACCGCGGTATTCTTAGCTTAAGCAGCGGCTGGCTCGGTCGGTCTGAGATGGGTGATTGATCGGGGCAATTTCATATACGAGCGGCTTTGTGCTTGGGGTGGCACGATAAGCTATTGGTAACGGTTACCACTTAATGTGATAGTGGTTAAGTCAGGTTTTTTACAAGCCCAGTTGGAAGACTTCTGGTGGCTTGATAAGTTCCAACTACAGGAACAAATCTGCCTTCACCAATCCGCACTAGGAAGGGATGGTGGAGTATGACCTAATCTCTCTCACCTCGATATGCGAGCTAGGCCTTTGCCCAGAATTGGGACAGCAGTGACTGATATATTATTATAATCGTTTTTTTATTTAGTAAATTTGTTTTGTGACAAGGATGACATATCAACTCGCTAGCGTCACGCTAACGTCAATCTTTTCGTGTTAACTTGTGTGTTAGAAACACAATGTTAATGCTTAAATGTTCGTGAAAAAAGTGTGATCGAAAAAGAAAAGAGGGCCTGTAGTATGTAGTAAATGGGTGTAATTAAAAGCTCTGTGAACAGACGTTCTTGGATAGATAAAATATTTGGAGCAAGATGGCGCCCACGTAAACCTGCGAGTCACTGTCTCGATAACGTCACTCACACTTAAATCTCGACTCCTCGGCAAGAAAACATTTTTGCGAACAAACGAGATTAACTACAAGGGAACATAACTGAGTGTTTTAATTTTTTTTTGGTTTGTAGATAAAAGAATGAATGGTGTGACGGGAGTGGTTAAGATTTGATTTCACCTCGAAGGTAGCCCTTTATAGAACGAAATAAATAATTTTTTTAGAAGAACGAGTTGAGCCACTTTATTAGCCTTTTAAATAACCGATAGTGGAGAAAAAATAAATTGTTAAAGCCTTTCGTGGGCGTAAGTATCCAATTTTATCCATTATTTTTATATGAAGATCCAATTTTTTAGTGTTAACCAAAATATAAATCTTCGTAGAAAAATATTCATTTCATTTTTATAAAGTAATCCCTAGACGTTAACCAAATTTTTAGCCTTAAATTGAAGTATTAATTAGAATCACTTTAAGCGGCTGATGATCTATGGAGCGAGTATAAATATTTTAATACATATCAGATATTGAGTTTTCAGATTAACATTTCACACATTACACATGAAATAAAACTATTATTTTTGGATTTACGAGGGACTAGTCCATCCTGTGACCATATGTACTGCACAGCACTTAAAATGTCGGAAAGTTAAAAAACTAAAAATAAACCGTTGGAAAATCCTAAAAAGATATATAGACACACATTGCATACCCAATGTGTTTATATCAAGCATAACGCAATTTTCTGGTGGGCTTGCCTCCAAATGCGAGTTTCACGAAACTATTTAACTAAGCCTTATTGATTTGCTGAGCAATATCTTGAAAGATTCTCAACGCTCTATTTGTAAGATTGTGACATGTGATGTTTTTATCAAACTAATAAATAACCAGGGTAGTCTTCTGCTTCGACAAAAAGGACCAGAACCTCATAGAACGGTATCGGTAAAAACGATTTGGCTTATCGTAACAATACGTCCATTGCTCCTTTGAGGGGTAGGATATGCTTATGCACAGAAAAACTATGCAAGTTAGCATTCATGCGTACTGTACGCATCGTACGATCGTACGATCAGATATTCCTGTGAATGATCCCGCCAACACGCATATACTTGCGTAGCGCGTTTAAAATATAGCAGGGGCTTACTATGATATAATGATATTAACAATAAGCCAAATCTTCATCGAAACTGAACAAATCGTAACGCAATCGCAACCAAAACCAGCCTGCTGATTTTCTTGCCAGATCTTTTTAATAAAGACGATACGATTTTGATAATTGTAAATACTTTTGAACTTTACAACTAAATGATCTTGTGTGATGTACTGTAATGTAATGAAAGGTGCAAAAATCTCCTTTCATTGGAAGTATCCAATGATTTTGATGATTTTTGCAAACAAACGACAATAACTATAAGGGAACATAACTTTGGGTTTTCATGTGAGTTATATCCTACAGTCATTCAACAAATAACGTATAAATATTACATGCAAATCACCAAATAACCCACATAATCTACTCCCGTCACACCAGTCTTTCCTTTATCTACAAAACCACAGAAATGAAAACACTCCGTTATATTTTTATATATATTTGTTATTCATTCTTTTAGTCCCAGTAAACAGAAGGCATTGGATACATCACCTGGACTTTCGCTCCAGGACGACTAAAGTTACACCGTTTTCCTATATGTACATTGCAAAGGCTTCACACAAGTGCTTGATTTTATTAGAAGCTTTGTTTAAAAAGATAATAAGACGTAACTAAGTATGTAATTATGAACATTATTTATTTAAAATACCACTTCATACATACGGGTTGAATTAAGAATGTCCTTTTGCCGAGTCGGTTTAAGGTCGCACAAACGTGACACTTTGTTTCGCACGCACTCTTTTGTTCTAATCCTAAGTAAATATTATAACAGTGGTACTCTGTAATCGTAATTACTTTAATTATTCATATAAGGATTTACAATAATCCTCTGCGGCTGGCTGCTCGTTCTGCGTTTATTACGAATATTAAATTCGTAGCGTTAAATGAGGGTTACGAGTGACTTTGTGTACATTATTTATTTGAATTGCGTATTGATGGTTGTGAATTAATTAAAAATATCGTATTGATGTGGTTCACTTGAAAAAAATTGTGTGGGCATTGCGAAGTTATGTGAAGAAGTTAAATTTGTAATGAGGAGGTTAACTTCATCTATGTTTTAGATATTAGGTAATACTCGTAATACTCTAACCCTATTTTAAGTTTAACTTGCCCAGTTTTTGCAAGCTTTTATTTAACTTGCAATGTTCATATGTCTGTCTTTCCGGTTCAAATCTTGTCGTTCATTTTTCAAGCAAGATTGCGGGTATCCGATTAAGCTGAAATTTGGCATAAGTATGTAAGTTCAGTGACAATGCAATAATATGGTACCATGGATCTGGTCTAATGATGAAGTCCGATAATGTGAGCTATAGTGATATACAACGTAACCCCCTCGTGTTCAGGCTTGTTAGATTGATATTGACAAGTACAATACAAGCAGATAGTATTCAGGGTCTGATAATGAAGCCGGAAGGTACCCAATGGAACCACCCAACTACTCTATATAAGCCCGCCGAGTTTGGGCTTGTAGGATTTGTCTGGATGAAACGACTTTAGACCTGGATGGTGTCCAGGGTCTGATGATGGAGCCGGAAGGAAACGTTGAAACTCTTCAAGTAAGCAAGATATCTGCGTTTTGTTTTTGCTACAAAAGTTGGTATTAAAAACGGTCTTTTTTAAAATTAAAATTATTAACCATAAAGAAGGTAGTAAAAATATAGGGGCTCAAATTATTTTGCGGAGACACTTACAAACTACAATATTTCATATTTCGCATGATATAAACAAAGATCTATAGATACGACAAAATGATAAGCCTTCTGGCAAAAATATCGAACGAAATACAGCTGTAGAACGGAGTACAGCTGTATAATACCCTACCAAACGATATAAGAGATTGCAAAGATAGTAAGACGTATAAAAGGACACTTAAAACATACGTACAGACCCTCTGAATAAGTCAAGTAACCTTATCTAACGCTAACACAAAAAAATCATTACCTATTTATGAAAATTGTATCTCATTATTAAAGAACTTAATGTTTTTATGAGAATAAATTCTTTAAACCCAAATAGTATCCCCTATAGAGTAGGCAGAGAGTACAGGATTCCAACAGGTTCTTTCTTCACAGACCTCTCTGGCTTCCTCCACTCTCATAGTTCGTCACATACACGTTTGCCGGTTTCAGAGGTTCTTCACTAGCTTATTTTCAGTTAATACATGGCCTATATTTTATCACGCCTCTAAGACAAAGTTTGATAGAAATAAAACAGATCGTTACTCTGCGGTAAGCCCGCCATTACGAAGCACATCAAAGACAGATTCGTGTTATAAGTTCGTGTACAAACTTTCAAACTATTGTGATCATTTATCATAGCAGTGGGGCCTTATTCGCCATGGCCAAAAGCGGCGCGTTATGATAACTCTATGAAATGATCGCGTAATGGTATATAGAGGAGGGAGGGAGGGAGTTGATATGCTATCCTTGTCACACTATAAAAGTTTACTAGATAAACATGAACGCGACGGCATATTTACTCGCTAGCGTCTCCCTAACGTCAATCTTTTCGTGCTAAGCCCCCAGATTGTTACTGAAAGTCTGTAATATCATTTGTAATATAATTTTGTAGACATAATATGACGGGATTGGACCAGTAGTTAAAAGCTTAACCCGCTTCAGCCACTGGATCTAGTAGTCGGGGGTTCTATCCTCGCACGGGACAAATCTTTGCCATCTCATCATCTTACTGCTGGACATAGGCCTCTCCCATGCCACGCCACTGAGCTCGATCTTCAGCTCTCTTCCTCCAATCCCTGCCCGCTGCCTTACGAAAATCGTTGCCCCACCTAGATACAGGGCGCCCTACACTACGTTTGCCGACACGCGGTCTCCACTCAAGAACCAGTCTGCCCCAACGGCCATCGGTTCTGCGGCATATGTGACCTGCCCTCTGCCACTTCAGCTTGCTAATTCGCTGAGATATGTTGGTAACCTTGGTTCTCTGACGAAATCTTTGTGTGATCTATAAATATTTATTTCGGTTTGGGTGTTTGTGTACATATTTGATTTTCATGTTTGTAAACGCACCCACGACACAGGAATAATTCGAAGTGTGGGGGCTACGTATAAAAAAATGGGATGTATGCCATTGAAGTAAGGTACCTATCATTAAAAGGTAATTTCACATAATTACCGCAACGCACAGCGTTAAGTGTTTGATTGGTCATAGCGAATAAGAGATTTGTTAGAAGCGAGTAGGTCGTCTCATTCTTTTGTCATTAGCGTTGGTTTGCAGTCGCGTCTCGTGCCGCCATTACGTCGCGCGACATGATGTCGCCAAGTGATGCATTGTTCTATACAACTGCACGAACGATAATATGCATTCTGAGAGCTTAGCACGAAGATCAATATTATAATAACGCTATCGAGAAAGCGTTATGTTACGTTCTTCTGTATTTAGTTAAATTGATGTGTAAAAATAATGGTACATCAACTCGAAAAATTCCAGACTCCGGACTCGTACTGGGAAGTTTTCGTTAGAAAAACTACACTTGTCCGACCTAGGATTTGAACCCTCGTGATCACAAAGCGATGCGCTTTGCCACTACATCAACAAGGCAGTCATAAATAAATATAAAAATAATAAAGCATTATGGTTGATGCCGCCATTATCCCGGCGGATATTATTTATTATTTTAAGTTAGGGTATAAGTTATAACCATACCAAATTTCATTGAAATCCGTTAGGTAGCATGAGTGAAACACAAAGGGACAGACAGACACACAATAATATCTCTATATCGATAAGGAAATATACACCAAATTAAAATTTTCAATAAACATATATGTATGTTTTATATATGTATAGATTTTTATGTATAGGTTATTCTGTCTTATAAGAGGAATAAAGTAGTTATAAGTAGATATTGCTGCTGTGTCATTAGCGGGAGTTGTCAGGCACGCGACATCATGTCGCCGCGTCGCGTTACTGGAGATGCACAAATAAAGGGGTTATTTGTCATTTATATTTTTATGAAATTCACAACAAACACCGTATCTGGGAAATCCTATAAGTTTGCATAGGACGTATGAAGTAACTTTCTAAGAGAATGGCGTTAGTATCACTACTAGGGAATTAAAAAATTGTCAGTAAAACGTGTTTACACTTTTGTTTACCCTTACCCCTTCACAGATACTGCTAGAGTATAGTTGTTACACGCTCGTCCTCTTGCTCAGTGAATCTGTAAGGGCTTCTCGGCTAAAAGCGTAGATCATTCATCATTCAAAAAACGGAAAAAACGGTTATTTCAGTTTTTTTTTTGTAATTTTGTTGAAAAGTTCAAACCACGTGACTTGTTGAATTTTATGAAAAGAACGGGTTTTATTGAATAAAACGGTTTAAAACGATGTTTTAAACATTTACTATGCCGTTTGTCGTCGGTGAAATGTGGGTGTACAACGTAAACCTCTGCAATTGCCGTTTGGGGAAACATATTTTTGGACCTAATGTCGTCGGCGAAATGTAGACGTACAAAGTACACCTAACGTGGGTGAAATCATGGGTGAGCATAGTACTCATCTGCCACCGCCGCGTAAGGAAATATTAATAACGATGTTTGTTCGGTATTAAAATATTTTTAGGCCGAACAAACATCGTCGGCGAAATGTGGGCGTACAAAGTATACCTATCGTCGGAGAAATGTGAGTACAAAGTACCTCGCATCGGTCTCACTGTGGCAAATTTTAGCCTAGTATGTAAATGAAAGAAACCATCGTGTTTTTTCTGAAACTTTGGCTTCCTTCAGTTTTATTAGGAAAAAACATGTTTTACTCCGCATCAGCAGTCATTTGCTTTTTCGAATGAAATATGAATAAAACGATGGATTTTGAAAGATATGGTAAAGTTGCAAGTTTTTCAATCTCTAGGAATTTCTACATAAAACTACGTCAGTTCCTAAGTACGCGATCTAGTTGCATACGCTCAAGCTTATTTAGAGCACCGACTAAACCCGGTTTCATGTATAAAACATCAGTTCACGTGTCACGAAAACCTGTTGAAAACTCCCTCAGTGGTAATCAATCTGGAGGTTCCGCCGAGTTAGAGCGTTACGACTTTACTCCCGAAGGGATGGTGAGAAATATTTGGAATAAAGTAAGGATTCCGCATGTTTACCTTTCTTTTTAATAATCATAAACGTTACTATCGTGTTGTATGAGATTAAAAAAAAGACGACTAGTCCTGAAGCATCATATCACTTGCTCATTTCCTTTGAGCCTTATGTCTCCCATTAACTGAGAATTGCTGCGTCAAACATCACTGTAATCGACCGGAGATTAATATTTGTTCAACATACTCTTCTAATTCTCGCGCACTTCTGTTCTATTACCCTATAACAAAACAAAGAAGACTAAAATTGAAATTAAACAAAATTCTGCCTATTTTTCTGAGGGACTCCTTTCCGTGGCCATGGGTGTTGCAAAGCACTCTAAACTTTAAAATAAAAAAAAACGCGATCAAATCCGAACTATAGTTTTATTTAAAGTAAGATCAATTTTTAGAGTCTGCTGTACCCAATTTCATGCACAAATCATTATTTCACGTGCCACGACAACTAGAGGGCTTATCGTGAAAAGATTGGCGTTAGCGTGTCGATATACCGCCTTGTTACACTGAAAATTAACTAATTATACATGAATGAGACAGGATGCTTACTTGGTAGCCTCACGCTCGGTAGCCTTTTTGTGGTAAGCCCTCTGTTCAGAAACCCTTGTGCAATCATCAATCTGGAGTTCCGGGCAAGCTTGTAATTTATACATTACAACTATGGCACGAGGTCGGCCTTCGCTATTGAAGGCTTTTGTATGAAAGGTTCATTTATGTAAGTTGAGGCCGCATATAGGAAAGCTTGCTCTAATAAGGAAACCTATTCTAGTTATTCCATGCACGTCGACAAAGTTTTTCATTAGAAGGGACTAAATGTGCAGTGTTTTTATTTTTAAGTAGGTGTTACCCGCGACTTTAACAGCGTTATTTTTTTTTAGACCAAAGTTAGGCGATACCCTTCCCCAGGACGCAATCTAATTCCTTGACAAATTTTATTAAAATCAGTGTAGCTGTTTAGGCGTGTAAATGTAACAGACAGACAGACTTACTATGGAATTTATAATGTAAGTATGAAAGTATTGATTCAGTGTCTATACAATTTAAATAATTGTTATTTTAATACGCGTTTTAGTTTACTTTTTAAAAAATAGTAAATTTTCTCACCATTAGGAGTCATTCCTGAGTCGAGGGTGCGGTTTCAAACATTATTTTCACATGCACCTATTCGAAACAAATCTGTTTGTCAAATAAAATTATATTTTTTATTCCTTCTGCTATTTTTACACTCTTTATTTGTAAAAGCTTTTATTTAACTTGCAATGTCTGCCTGTCTTTCCGGTTCAAATCTTGTGATCCATTTTTCAAGCACTTACGGTTATCCGATTGAGGTGAAATTTGGCATATGTATGTAAGTGCGGTGACGACGTGACCCCCTCGTGTTTAGGCTTATTAGATTGGTATTGACAAGTACTGTACAACCAGATGGTGTTCAGGGTCTGATGACGAAGTCGAAAGGTCAATGGAACCACCCAACTATTTAATATACACCGCCGAGTTTGGCTTCGTTGAATTTGTCTTAACGGATACTTTGTACCCGGTTGGTGTCCAAGGTCTGATGATGGAGCTGGATGGAAGCCAAAGGGACTCCTTAACTAAGCAAGATATCTTCGGCCTTTTTTTACTGTAAGAATGGTTTATAAAAAGGTATTTTTAAAGTCTTCTTTGTACATGAACTTTCCCTTTAAATTGTTGATGGTTGTGGATGTATACAAAAAGACATAAACAAAATAAATAAATAATTGTTATACTCATCAATCTGCACCTTTGAATGTAATAATTTTTTTTGTACTGAAACGTGTTCTGAGTATAGAAACCCATTTATATTTGAAATAGGCTTCTAAGATGTAGTTAGTTTATGAGTTCTCTAAATAAAAGACAACAATGTCTAAGCCTCTGAAAGGCATTTCCTCAAGAATTATTTAAATTAAGCTCCGCGGTTACAGCTCCGGGTTAACATATACATAATCCATAAACCCGGGGTCAGGAATATCCGCTGGCGTAGATGTTTCAGACATTGTTGTTTTTGCACCTGCACTGAAATTTAAATTAATAGTAAAAAACATTCTTAAAGGCAAGCTTTTACACTGCCAGGTAATGGTGCAATTTCAGACAGCAGTGTATACAAAATTTCGTATCTTTGTTGTTAGTCGTTTAGGAGTTCCTTCGTCTAGAGGCAAACCTGGGTGGAGAATCAGGTCGTGTTTACCATAGACTGCATTTTCATCGGAACTGAACCAACATGCCAATTTTCAACTTCGTGGGATAAAAAGTGGTTGTGTTCTTGACGGACGTTTAGCTCAGTGGTTAAAAGTTTAAGCCGCTTCGCCCACTGTGTCTAATAGTCGCGGGTTCCATTCCCGCACCGGACAAATCTTTGTGTGACCCACAATTATTTGTTTCGGTCTGGGTATTGGTGTATGTGAATTTTCATGTTTATAAATGCACCCACGACAAAGGAATTAATCTTGGTATGGGGCTACGTTTTTAAATGAGGCTGCTTGCAAGATTTGACCTAAACAAACATTGCAACTGAAATAAAAGCCTGTAAAGGAAAATAAAAAGCAAATACGCCCGTATTTACTTTTTATTTTCCTGCACACTAATTTTGAGTCAAAAACGAAAATAGGTCATGGTGTAATGGCTTGAAGTTTTATTGTTTTAGCAATATCAAAATGCAACTCCGTAAATTAATACTTATATAATTAAACCTACTATGTTCTAAGCCCTCTCAGTTAGAGAGGAGGCCTGTGCCCAACGGTGGGACAGTTTAAGAAACTATTAATAACTACAGGTCTAATATTATTTTTTTTATACTTTAACCAACTTTGTTGATATTATATCATGTCAAAAGAATAGGACGTTGGTTTAAAACTGATATAAGAAAAATATTCTTGTGTAATGCCGTCAGATGTGTGGTAACAGTGCAGTGTAGTAAAAAAGCGCCACTAGTGCCTACTGTAACAATGTTAAATCTTTCGGTTGCTGAACATACAATACTGAATTGAATATTAGATTAACATAAATTGTGTTTGTCGCTTATGGCAATCCCGACCGAGTCTTCCATGTTTTTCCCTTGTCCTTTGAGGATAACGGACTCGAGTGATATTTAATTGATTTGAACAAATTTGTAAATTTCTGCCCAACGATGATTGGAGTGCGGTCATATTTGTAGATATTAATACAATTAAACTTTTTAATAGATTTCTCATTCGGCCCAATGGCTTTGAATATATGTAAATATATTCAAAAGCGTGCTTATCCCCATTTAGTCTCGAATGAGGCGCTGCCCGGCATCAGCATGTTTTAATGGAGCCCGCGGGGAGGGGCGCTCTATATCGCGGGTCACGATGTATGGGTATGGGATTGCGGGGCCCTGACTTACTTGTTTTTCTTTTATAATCTCCACCAATCCGCAGTGGGTACGTGTGGTGGAGAACGGATAGTGCTCACAATATCAATTAAGAAGGCTTTTAGTATTCGGAATCGGATCAGCAGAAAAGAGGGACCTTTGCTTAATAGTGCCGTGCAGTGTAGTACTCGCAGACACACTAACAATGCCGTTAACGGGATACGGACTACTAAGAAACAATATTTTACGCGGCACAGGTCTTCATTTCAACAAACCATAATTTTCTTATAATACAGGTATTATATCCTACAAATATCATAAAAGTTTGTATGTTTACATACGCAAATACGGCAAAACAGATTATGGTGAAAGGACATTTTAGAAAATTGCCCGAGAACCAACAAAAATTTGACCCATGCCCATCATTCTTTATCTATTTTATTAAAATAATGGCATGTATCGGTATGTAACGGACAATTTGCAATCTAAAACAAATGTTTTAAAGCATTGTCAGTACTTATATCGAAGTCGCCGACATCTTTACTGAATGTCAACACACAATACAACTAAAAAATTATAACCGCAATGGAATTATAATCTAATCGCAAAATCTAATAGTTTTTGTGTAATATTGCGATTCCCCCGCTTGTCCGTTTAATAATACATGCCTTAAGAGAATTTATGGGTGATTTGAAATAATACAAGTATTTTTTATTGCTATTGGTGCTGGGGCAAATCATGTATGGACGCAGAACAATGTCCTTTGGCTAACAGATTGGTTAACACATACAATTTCTTTATCTTTTTATACTTTATTTTTTATCTTTTGACGGACAATTTAGCGCAGTGGTTAAGAGCTTAAGCCGCTCTGCCCACCGCGTATAATAGTCGCGGGTTCGAGTCCCGCACGGGACAAATCTTTGTGTGATCCTTAATTATTTGTTCCGGTCTGGGTATTTGTGTATGTGAATTTTCATGTTTGTAAACGCACCCACGACACAGCAATAAATACTAGTGTTGAGCTATGTTTAAAAAAAAAAGAAAATAGAAAAAAGAAAAATCTTTTTATCCCAGAAAAATGGTTCCTATTTATTATATTAAAGTCCACGCGGATAAAGCCGCGGGCAGAAACTAGTAGTGTATAAATCAAGGACGTTTTGAACATAGTAAGGTGTCAAGTATTCATGAATTCCAAGATATTATTCGTTTATGCTGTCTTACAGAAATCTTTTCCGTGTTCACTTTGACTTGTAAAATAGTTTCGGAATAGGGTTACGTGTTGTTATCGCAGAATGGGGATGGTGAAAGATATTATTATAAATTCAGATCGTGTTTACGAGACGAGACATAATGGCTTACGGGATTTGCGGCGGCGAGAACTCTATTTCCTTTTAGGTTACTGTGTTACAGAGAACTGACGAATTTCAACGTTCACCACAATATGCCACGGCAATTTCTTGGTTATCTAGTGTATATAAAAGGTGTATCGTAAATAACGCCAGACCTCAGACATCCCGATTAGTTAATTGCTGAACAAATTCAATACGAAAACCAAATTTCCAAATTTAAACATTTTTACCCTTTCCTAAAGCACTTTTATACCCCAATCAACAATGAAACTTGTACGTCTGGGTGCGTATTTTGAAATACGTTTTAGAAATATCTTTGAAATCTCAGTATTGCTCTAAATCAAAAATAAATTTTGTTGTTTTAGCGCGCTGAAGAAGTAATAGCATTTTTGTAGAAAAATAATGTAGGATACATTAAAAATTGTTGGAATCAATTCAGTAACCGACTTAGACCAAACTACTTTCAGGTCTTGCGTTAATTATTTAACACCTTGTTATGATAAAATTACACAAGTATTTAGGTATTAGAAATACTTATGCCTCCGTAACCGGCGTGCATGTATGAGACAAACTATAAGAGAGGAGCCTGAGAGGTATGTAGCGAAAGAACTTGTTGGAACTCTGCACTCTCTATTAACCCCTTAAAGGTTCTGGCGCGATGATAGACATTGATTCCTTTTAGTCCGGTATAGCTGTAACGGCCCCGCGGCCAACAGCGTACATCATTCACACATAATTTCAAAAATAGTTTTTACTATTGCATTTATAACTTATTTTATAAAATTTGTTGGTAGTCCAGTGTATATATTGGCAAAATTATAAGTATTTAGGTATATATAAATAAAGATTCTG
Organism: Phalera bucephala; assembly: GCA_905147815.2. NCBI lineage: Eukaryota > Metazoa > Arthropoda > Insecta > Lepidoptera > Notodontidae > Phalera > Phalera bucephala. The sequence goes on from LR990612.1 coordinate 17,803,443, forward strand.
TATATTCACGGTTAGTCGTAGTTTGTGGCTTATCCACTAGTTTAATTGAAAATGTATTCAAAACCCATCTTTTAATTTTGTTCTTTTTTCTAAATCCTTGAATTACTGAAACATTTAAATTATTAAATGACCTTTAACATTTATAACATGATCGTATAATATACCTGTTTGATTATAACATAGGTTTAAAAGTATAATTTCTTATCAATTATATTTCTTCTATACATATACCTACCCCTGAATGTGCCAATAATAAACACAATAGCTCCGTTAAAGTGACATTTACAGCACACACTGAAAGTTCATTATTGGATAAGTAGTGACATCATCTCGCACGGAAACGAACCCATTTCGACACATGTAAATGTCTTAGCACCAATAATCTACTGCCCACGCAACTGTATCAGAACGTGACATTTGTATTTTTCCCAACAATTTTCCGATTACATTAAGTTGGCAAATTCACAGAGAATTGAAAAGCTTTTAAAGGAAATCGATATCGCATAACGGTCGCGAACCTTCGCTGTTGACACAGAGATTTATATTAGTAAACGGCCGCTTTGTTTTGTGTGTACAGTCAGTATTCAGATATTTTTTAATTTATGTTTCCATAGACTTTTAAAGGCCTACTTCGACTAAGTTAAGTCTGAAGCAGACTAATCAACAATGAAAGTTGTGTGTTTATGTATAAATTTCACCATCTATGAGTAACGCTATTCAATGGTTAAAGAATCCAGTTTTAATTGCCGAGTAACGCTATTCGAGCAGTACTAACCAGCAATTTAGTCGAGGGCGGTGAAAAAGGCCGTTACACTTATTTGGGAGGGTAACCGTGAAGTGTCACCATTTCTTCTATATTCGTACGTGACTGGAATGATTTTGCGATTTATCAAAGAATACTAGTAAAGTACCTTTAGGGATTTGTATGAATTTGAAATTACAGAATTTAGGTTTTCCACTGAGTATGTATGGTTTTGAAAAATAAGGCAATAATTGGACCATCATTTTAATAACTAACTTTATTTTTCAGAGGTGTTCTTTTCTAAATAAAAAAATAAACACCATCACGCCTATATTCCTCAAGCGGATGTAGCAGAGGTGTACTGTGTACACCCACTTTTTGCCAACGATGTTAGGCCCCATTTAACAGGGGGCGAGCCTATTGTCGATTAGATCATTGCTGTTGGAATGCGTTCAGAGATCTTGCACCAAGATTTTATTATTTTCTATCGCCTTTTACCAAGTTAGAGAGACTGTCTACGGAAATGCCAATTTTCTTTCTACCTGTTATTGGGTGTGCCAATTTTGTACCTATCTTCAGTAGTCACTTTTGAATATACTTTTATTTATATCACTCCAGATCCCTTGCGGGGTACCCTACAGGGTACCCTACAGGGTTCCAACAAGTTCTTTCTTATTGTTACGACCCGGTAATACCCCGATATCAAGAAACCCCTTTATCGGGGGATGTCGATTCTAAAACGCATTACTTACTTTTAGGTCCCTACCCTATCGATCCGTCAAGCAAAATTTGGAATCCGCGCTTAAGTGCTGAAACGTCTAGGAGGTTCCTCTCCTTTAATTATCGCCGGCGCACGGTCGCGGTAATCGAATATTTATTTGTTCAAATAGGTATGTAATAATAATACCGCTTTGTGGGGCGTGCCGGCTATTGTTCGATGTACATTTATCGATGTACTTAGAGGGTTCGCGTCCGTTCTAGAACTTTCATAGGAGTATAAAAGGAACACATAGCGCGGGGCCGGACACAGTCTCTTTTCGGAAGCGACATCGATCAAAATGGGGAACAAGCGAATTAAATGGAATACACCGGCGACCTTAGCAACTCGGCAACCTGGAAGCAGTATTTGGGTACTGACGAGAGTAGTACTAGTGTGTGTGTACTTGCATTCGACGTATCGTTTTGTGCGTACAGCGCCTAATATAGTACTTCGCACGATATTCGGCATTTAATTACCCCGTTACATAACATTATAGTAGTTTTCTATATCATTACGCCAGATCCCTTGCGGGGTAGGCAGAGAGTAATGAGTTTTCACTGGTTCATTCTTAATAGTTTTATCAGTAAGTATATATTTCAAACTAAAATATAAAGCAACTTGTTATACCAATCACGCGTAATAGAAATCGTATTTTGACCTTGAAAAAATCGTATTCTGCGCGTATAAACGTATGAAATGCGACGTGGTCTGGAATGTTTACAATGCTTACAAAATCCATTCGTCCAATTTAATATGTAGCAGTTACGAGTGTGACACTCGCAGATGGTTTTAAAACAAACAGTTTTGTCGAGCTCGGCAGTTTTTCACGAGACCGGTGTTTCTAGCACTCCGTTTAATTGGCGAGATATCTCTATACGTATTTTTCTTCAGCACAAAGCAACCTTTGTCGTTATATCCGCCTATAAAGGTTACGGCATAACGTATATCTGATTTAATCGTATTATATTCTTGAAACTGAACTGGCACGTACATTTTTATATTTTAATGAAATGTGATGCATGCTGCCTCTTTGGTCTGGTGGCAAATCGCATCGCTTTGTGATCACGAGGTCTTAGGTTCAAATCCTAGGTCAGAAAAATGTAATTTTTCTAACGAAAGTTCACAGCATGAGTTCGGAGTCTGGAATTGTGCCCGGTATATGGCAATAGACTCGCCCCCTATTACATGGGACCTATCATCGTCGGCGAAACGTGGGTGTACTCTGTACACCTCTGCCACCCCGCTTGGGGAATATAGGAGTGATGGTGCGAAACGTAAATAATAGATACATACATGGAAGGATGTAGGTACCGGGGAAGACCTAGACTATGTTACCATGACCAAATAGACCGTGTCCTATCTGAAGGGCAAGTCAAGAGTCTTCGTAACCGGCCAGCGTGTATGAGACGAACTTTGAGCGTGGAGAAAGCCAGAGAGGATAAGGAAAGAACTTCTTGGAATTTTGTATAATCTGCCTACCCCGCAACATTGTCTAAAAATTATTTTTCATAGAGCAGTTCCGTGAGTGAGTTCCGTTCCGTTTATTGGTTACATTACTAGTCACTTCATATTTGAACGGAAGACCTTAAACTTCAAGCAGCACTCTGTGATTCTCATACGTTTTTTAAAACCTCTCCACATCTGTTTATTTTTCCTTGAGATTTTGTTTTTTTTTCATAAAAATATTTCCAAAACCTTTTTATGTTATTTTTTCTCAACGACGGCAAAGCTAAAAGAAAGGGTTATATTTATAGCGATCTATGTAGGCATGTTTGTATTCACGTACATATGTTCCACCATATTGCCTAAGCTGCTTATCCGATTTTGATGAATGAGATGTCAATCGATTTGTTATTATGTTCCCGATGACATAAGCTATATTTAACATAAACAAAATCAATGTGATGGATGCATGAATTTATAACCCTTATTATATCCTAAAAAAGTGGGGATCTCTGATTTTTACTATCGTGTCGAGTGGGGTCAAATGAAACAAGAGAAAATTCTGAGTTCATAAGTATAGATATAGTACAATATAATATATACCAAGGGCCAGAAAATCAATTTTACAATATTTCAGCGTCTATAGCGCAGTCAGGATACAGTCTTATTAATTTTTTTTGCGCCTCTTTTGATGCGTTATCTTCACATTTTACTTTTATAATTTATATATTTGTTTAAATTTTAGTCCTCAAGTATTTTTTTGAAACATTTTCTATCTGAAAATTGCATAATATAACCTAAACTATCAACACTGACTGATCGAGTACGCACTGAAAGCGCTCAACGTGTTAACATTATCAGTCCTTTGAGTTTCGCTGAATGAACCGGCAACTAAGAGAGCTGGGCAGTTATGGTGAAAGAGGTAAACTAAGTACTTTATACAACTCGTCTTGGTTCTCGCGCAAATAAGCAGAATATAAACCAGGTATAAAGAGATAGGCATAGATGTATATAGTTCTTACATTAACTCTGGTACTTTACTCTGTACTCTCTACCTACCCCGTAAGAGATTTGACATGATGATGTGGATAGATAGATTAACTTTAGTCTGTCCACACATTTAGTAAAAAGATACTTTTTCTGCGATATGTATGATGTAGCAAAACTATGTTTGGTACCGAATTATTGACTCGAGCGATCAGGGAAACTGATAACATAATCACTTCAGGATTTATAACGGATTGAGCTATTTCGGTTCTCCAACAGTACGGTGTGAATGTACTCTAACTGTATTTAATCTTAATCCCAATATTTCCAATCTCTGTTTATACAAGTTTTGGTACCATGCGCTCTGTTTATTTTCTCTTGGTCTTGCGTAGGCGCCGTAGTATCCACTTAAATAACAAAATTTACAGAACTATGATTGGGTAATACGGTCTGTGTTTTATTGTGGCTAAATATATTCTAAAAGGTCCATTTATCATGTAGTTAATATCATGTTGTTGTCTTAAATTCGCAAATTCGTAGTTGTTTGTGTGCAAAAATATCATCTTGTCGACAAAAACAGTAATTTAAATAACGATAACCTTACTTGGAGTATTTTGAGAGAGAGATAGACATTTTGTTTGTTCATAAAAGTAGTGCTCGGAGTAATACGAATTTCGTTAATATAGCGGAATGAAATGCTCAATTCACTTTGTCAGTTTATGAAATAATATAATCAAATTATTTTTTTTCTATTTCGAAAAATGGATTTTCTTGTAACTGGTATCCCACAGGTATCCGAATCTACGTTAGGTGCAGGTATCCTGCAATTGATAACTTATAAGATGACCCACTTTATCTAAAGTCGCACGACATTGCTCTTCTACGATATAATTAAAATAGTAATTATATTGTTAAAGCAATTTGCGCTATCCAAGCTTTAAGGGGCTACCGCGAAAAAGACATATTTTTGTACTCCATGCATTCCAAGAAGTATGTAGATTAAAGACTTAATATAAAGAAATATAATTTTTGCCTGTATATTTTAGAATCTGGTAAGAGGAATACATGATTAAACGGAAGTTTCTCGAAAGAAAAAAAAACTAAAGTCATCTCTATTGCTTTACATTTTCTGATTTCAACGCAAAATGCTTAAAAACTTATTTATAAAATTTACTTTAAAACGTAGCAAATGATTATTGCAAAGTTCTTGTAAAGCAGTATTCTAGTTCAAAGTGTAGTTTTTTAGAAAACAATGAAATTTGTTTAATCACATACGTCGTTTATTTCCGAGCCGCGTTCAGTATATCCGTCCCGTATTATTCTTTTGTAAAGTAATTGCATCCCTGTCACTCTCTTGGTCGATAATTGGACGATCGCGGTAGGCTCTTAAAGCGTGATTTAATAAATTACCGCGCAATGGTTGAAATGCCTTTAGTACTGGCAAACTCTCTTTTAATTTACTATTAACTGGGTACGAATGTACTTGGTCTTTGGACCGTGTAATAGTATGTCGCCTTTAGATTTTTTAAGTGTTCCGTTTTTACCGTTAAAGAAAATGAATAAGACCTAATTGTCTACCTGGGTGTTGTTATCGACGAAGCAGTAGTAACAACATAGTGTATTTTTAAGAAAAAAATAATTTTTGTTTACGAGAAATTATGGTCATGTTTTCATTTATGTAAATCAATGAATTTGATTGGATTGAGACATGGGCTGTGCTAGACAGTCTCTCCTGCGCTGCCAAGTAGACCACCGTTATATCGAACCCACTCCTGTGAAGGAAACACTCGAAGTTGTAGACCGTTATGTATACCTGGGACAAACAGTCCAATTAGGTAGGCCCAACTTCGAGAAAGAGGCCTTAACTCAGCTGGGCAGCGTTCGGGAAGCTACGTAATATCTTTTCGTCTCAAATACCGCGGTGTCTCAAGAAAAAAGTCTTTGACCAGTGTGGGTTTATTGCCAGTGATAACTTATGGCACCGAGAACCAGAATCAGAATATTTTTTATTCATGTAAACCATTACAGTATTTATGAATCGTCAAAAAAGTAACAAAGACTCTACCACCACTTCGGAATGTCATTCCTGTGGAGTAGAAGGGCAAGAAAATCCATGGTTACTCTTTTAAAATAGTATTTTTACATTTTCTTTTTCCATCTACATTTTGTTGTGGGATATGGGAGAACGATGTAGGCTGGTCTATCAGGTAGGTCTAAGTAAAATTATACAAATTATACTATTCATGTGAATGGTTCCCTCATTTACAAAGAAAGAAATGAGAAAAAAAGAAACATTTTACTAAATTAATAGAAGGAAGAGAGGGAATATTAAATAATAATAGCTAAAAAAGGTGTCCATATTCAATCAAGTGGAGCTGGAACAGCCCTTGGTCTGAGACTTGGTAACTCACGATGGGCCTCATAAGAAAGGCTTAAGGTCACCCATAGGGCAATGGAAAGAGCTATGCTCGGAGTTTCTCTGCGAGATCGAACCAGATATGAAGAAATCCGCAGAAGAACTAAAGTCACTGATATAGCTCTTAGAATTTGACGGATGATTTAGCGCAGTGGTTCGATTCCCGCACGGGACAAATCTTTGTGAGAGCCACAATTATTTGTTTTGGTCTGAGTATTTATGTATGTGATTTTTCATGTTTATAAACGTATCTACGTTACAGAGGTAAATCCTAATGTGGGGCTACGTTAAAAAAAGAATTGCCAAACTTAAGTAGCGGTGGGTGGTGTACATCGCTCGTAGAACTGACGGCCGTTGAGGCAGAAAGGTTGTCGAGTGGCTACCTCGTACCGGAAGACGTGGTGTGGGCAGGCCCCCCACAAGGTAGAGCGATGACCTGGTGAAGTTCGCATGTAGAAGCTGGATGCGTATAGCACAAAGCCGGTCGTTGTGGTGATCTTTGGGGAGGCCTTTGTCCTGCAGTGGACGTCTTTCGGCTGATAGTAATGATGAGATCAATGCATATTTTTGAAAAGATATATTCGGAACAATGTTTGTACGCACTAATAATATAAGTACTAAATGGTCGAGTAACGAAAAGTGACGTGCATCTGTATATTATAATCGTTATAAACTTCTTAATACTAATATATATTGCGACACCTGTATGGTACATATTTTACCTTTGTAATCAATGTTATCGAATCCAAAGGAAACGTTATACGCGTGCCAATATACAGATATAATATTTTTCACATACGATGGGTAGTGACAGTTCTAATTGCCAAACGAAGTTAATATTTAATTCAATGGTGTTAAGGCATAAAACCATAAGTATAGAAACGGGTCATGCCTCTTATTGCCATTGAATAAAGTATAATGTCGTTTGGCAATTAGAACTGTCACTACCCATCCTATGTGAGAAATACTATAGTAGGTATCTATATATTAATACGCGAAGCAAAAACTTTGTACACATTTTTACGAAAATTGCGCGGACGGAGGAGTATGAAATTTCCCACGCTTATCGTTTATATAGAGAAGGAGTGCAGAATGCTAATATTTTAAAAAATTATGCATAAAACATACATTAAATCAATGAAAAAAACATTACACACACTATTTGAGACAATACACGTCAAATTGATGTTTGTCTTTAATATTATTTGTCTATGGTCTTACTGAATGTTAAGCATAACCAGCAAACGATGAAAGAGTAGGTCGAATATCGACCTATGGGCGACCACTAGTGTGTTTTAATAGTCATTTTGGTGGAAAGTGTTAATAAAATACTCAATTGAATACTGCTATTATTTAATAAATTTGGCTGACATTGTAATTCTGTGTAGCAAACAGCATTTATTACAATTGCGTAAATACGTTCCGTACGTAAAATAGTTTTGCTTTCAGCTTGTTTAAATGTGTCAATGTGATTGTTTCTCTTGTTAAAAGCCGCTATAAATAATGTTTTATCGATTCTCCAAACCGCAAACCAAATGTTTATTGACATTTACTTTATTATTCCTTGTTTTTTATTGAGTAAACATTAACACGAAACGTTATGCGGTATTTAAAATATAAGAGAACATACTGAAACACTTTTACGCAATAATTATAACATCCTTATTTATTTAAATAAATTTATTTAGTTGATGTCTTTGTCTTGCATTGAATGTCTATCGCCTGATTATAATTAATTCTCTATCCTTATCTATATCATCACGACAAAGCCCTTGTGGCATAGGCAGAGAGTACAAAGTTCCACTAGGTTCTTTAATTACAGACTTACTTACTCTCATAGTTCGTATCATAGATTTATTGCACAATACTACATGATAAACTTCACCCTAATAATTAGTTAATTAAAAAACTTTAAAAAAAGGGAAACCGACTTCAAAAAGAAAAAAAAAATATTTGTATTTGGTGTGGGTTGCTGCAGTCGGCTACTTGGCACCGACTTCAAATATTTTTTTTTTTGTGAAGATGGTTTCCCTTTTTTAAAAAAGATTTTTATTTTACAATTTTAATTGATGAGTGAATTTACTATTGTTATTTATATACCTTCATTATATTATTCTACTTATTTATACAGTAAGGTACCTACAAGATTGATATAAAACTCATAATAACTTAAATTTTCACATTCATGCTGTTTTCCGTATAGGAAAATCTTGGTGTATCTTCAAAGCCAATACCAATAAAATTTAAATTCGACCATCACGTAGCTATGCTGAACCTAATGCAAAAAGAATCATCAAAATCAGTTTATAAGCAAAGAAATTACAAAAAAATACAGACGAATTATGAACGTTCTCCTTCTATGAAGTCGGTTAACATTCTGCTTAGTTCTATCGTAGGGTACCCATAGGATTGACGTAACGACTTGTCTCAATTTGCACATTCCTATTGTTTGTCGTTAAGGAGTTCCCTGGTGTATCGTCAAAGTCCAAGATCTAATACCAATGGAATTAAAATGGGACCACCTTGGAGCTATACTGAACCTAATGCAAAAAGAATGATCAACATCGGTCCACAACAGATGGAAATATCGGTGAACATACATAAAAAAAAGCATAAATACAACTGAACATAGAACCTCCTCCTTTTTGAAGTCGGTTTAAGAGACGTTTATGGTAAACTTTATATTTATATACTAGTCAAAACAAAATAAGGACCCTTAAATTTCGGGCATACGGTGATTTATTGATAGCCAGGTGTACCAATAGAGTAAATCGGCATAAAAATATCAAATCGACGATTTAGCGCAGTGGTTAAGAGCTTGAGCTGCTCCGCCCACTGTGTCGAATAGTCGCGGGTTCGATTCCCGCACGGGACAAATCTTTGTGTGATCCACAATTATTTGTTCCGGTCTGGGTATTTGTTTGTGAATTTTCATGTTTGTAAACGCACCCACGACACAGGAATAAATCCTAGTGTGGGGCTACGTTTTAAAAAAAAAAAAAACTTTTATCGAATACGGCGTAATTAACAAATCACTGCAACAATGTTTTCATTTACAACCCCAAGGTGGTCCTTATTTGGTTTTGACGAGTATATAGCGACCAAATTTGTTCAGTGTTAAAAAAATAAAAGTATACAGAAATATGCAAATAATTTATGAGCAAAATGAAAATACAGTAAACTAAATAACAGTCAGACTGCCTCGTTGGTTTAGTGGCAAAGCGAATCGCTTGGTGATCACGAGGTCCTGGGTTTAAATCCTAGGTTGGATAGATGAAGTTTTTCTAACGAAAACTTCCTAGTGTGAGACCGGAGTCTGGAATTGTGCCCGGTATATGGCAAGAGGCTCGCCCCCTATTACATGGGACCTAACACTGTCAGCGAAAAAGTGGGTGTACGCAGTACAATTCAGTCACTCTCGTTTGGGGAATATAGGCGTGACGCTGTTTATTTTTTTCATAAATAAAAGTAAAAGTAACAATTAAAGCCGCCAAATTTAAATTAATAGAATCAACATACGAACATTAAAGTAAATAAAATTATGTGTAAATTTACATACGTGAAACACACTATGGATGTTGGATAGTGAATAAAACTCTTCTATTTTAGGAGAGATTGTTTTATGTAAAAGAAGAATCGCCTTCACTTACCTGAGTCTTGTGACACTACGATACTCAAAATTAAGTAACTGACTCTAAAACTCAAACTCAAATCGTTTATTTTGCATAAACCCTGCGGGGGTGTTTACAAAGTGTCATATTTACATATTTTTTTTAATTTACTGATCTACCACCGGATCGGAACGCACGCACTGAGAAGATCCAGCGAGAAACTCAGCGGGCTTGTCTTTTTTTGTTCATTCTCCATTAATTTTTTTCATCATTTTTGGTATACATACATTTTTATATTATACAAAATCATTAATGCGATCCAGCGCCAGTGTGAAGCCTTACGACTGAGATATAAGACTATTTTTAAATATATGCTATAATGAAAAGCTAGAGGACCAGTCCAGAAAGCTGGGTGGACCAGTCTCCACAAGCAGCACCTGTTCACGAGTACGACTACTTGAGCAGCCATCACCTCCCTCAACCATATCAGAGGGAAGGAAGTGACCCGCACCAAATAGACACTGCAAGCATAGACTTTTTAGAAAGCATGACCAATCCCAGACCCCAGAGGGCAGTCAGAAAAAGTCTACAAAAGGAGCGATTCCAGCTCGCTTGGCACGACACGCTACGCTTTCACATTTTGTTTACATTCAAGACGTGCCTTATGACCAATAATCGTCAATAAAATAAAGAGACACTCAAGCGAAGAAGGGCAAGAAACTCCACAGCCACTCCTTTAAAACAAAATCTGTTATGTATACACTGTCAATTGTGGGGTGTGGGACACAAGGTACTTTACACTAGGTAGGACTAAAAATGAGAATACATGAAACATTATCATACTCGTAATACAGATTTAGAATATGACTACATACTTTATTAGCATTAGCAGGGACTTAATTGTTAATAGTACTAGTTTAATAGAAGGAAGAGAACATGAAAACAACATTTAGCCAAGGTTGAACGAGTCGTCTGTATTACAGCGGAGCCGGAGCAGCACCTATTCAAGCATTTTTGTCCTTCAAGTATTCCTCAAATGAGTGTAAGCCTGCTTACAAAGTGTCCGTTTAACGCTTTAAATTTAGTTTCACTAAGATTAGTGACTTCAATTGGAAGTTTATTATAAAATTTAAGACAATAGCCCATAAAAGATGTGTGAATTTTGGATAATCGAAACTGTGGTTGATCTAACTTATTTCTATTTCTAGTTTTATAACAGTGCCTATTACCTAGCTGAGTAAACAGATTTAAATTTTTCCTGGTATACATTATATTTTCATAGATATATTGACATGGAACCGACCAAATATTGGTTCCCTTAAACAATTCTCTCAGAGAATCGCGGCTACCTAAATTATAAATGGCTCTAACGGCCCTTTTTTGCAAAATAAAAATGGACTCAATGTCACCCGCCCTACCCTACAGTAATATGCCATAAGACATGATATTATGTAAGTAGCTAAAATAAATTATTCTTGCGGTGGCTACGTCAGTTAGTTGTCTAATTCTTCTCACGGCATAGGCAGCAGAACTAAGCCTAAACAAGTATTATTTTTATAATAGTAGGACCCTATCCATTACATAGTGGTGGTAAATCCTAATTTGTTCCAAACAACCCCCGTAAGGCCGTAAGGTCAAATGAAAGTAAATGAGTTTTTTTAGCACCTCCAAAGTGACCGGTTTATGTTAAAAGAAAGTGACATTTATCCTGATCGAAGTAACTTAGAAAAGTTTCAAGCTAAGTCGCTACGTCTTGATGTTTGTGGTGAGTGAAAAGTCTCTTTATTCCGAACTTAGAACAGGGTTCGTATTCGCTATAACCGTACGCTGTGCGTTTCGATAATTTCAAGGAATGATCGTGGTATGCCACTGAAATACCTACCTATATGGAAGTTATCATAACGCGCTGCGCTGCTTGTATATTAATTAGTCATACCGAATAATGACCCTGGAAAAGAATTTATCTGCGGGTTGTGTTATTATATTCTGATTATTTTTACAAATAGATTCTTACGGTCGAAGTTCATTTAGAATTTTCTTTTCTTATAAAATTAGTGGCGGATATGGATATTATAGGTACATATATATTGATACGGATACTATAATGGGTATGCGCAAATGTCTTGATAGATTTCGGTAAATATAATATCACATCAAGGGGGTAGTATCTAATGCTATTAGTATTATGTACTATTAAAGTAGTAGTATAAATCTGCCAACTTGGAGTATTTCTATAAACAACCAGATTGGAAATCTTGACGATCGGAATCAAAGCACTATCAACTAAAATCTGTATTTACACGAAAACCAATAATATATACGCAAAAGTAAAAAATATGTAGGTACAGCTTAAAAAGGAAAACATATACTTTGTAGAAATAAAAACTTCTTTATATCTATCATCTTTGTAGACACAATCTGACCACCATCTTTGGGGTTCTGGTTTGGTCATGCTCACTATAATGTCTCTGCTTCATCATCATCATTTCAGCCTATACTTGTCCACTGCTGAACATAGGCCTCCCCAATCGCTTTCCAGCGTAACCGGTCCGATGCCACCTGCATCCAACGATTTCCTGCGATCTTCACAAGATCGTCGGTCCATCTGGCAGGCGGTCGTCCTACGCTGTGCTTGCCAATACGTGGTCTCCACTCTAGAATCTTTCTGCCCCAACGCCCGTCCGATCTTCGCGCTATGTGGCCAGCCCATTGCCACTTCAGCATGCTAATCCTGAGGGCTATGTCGGTGACCTTGGTTCTTCTACGAATCTCCTCATTCCTGATTCGATCACGTAGAGAAACGCCGAGCATAGCTCTTTCCATAGCTCGCTGAGCAACTCTGAGCTTTTTTATGAGACCTATTGTAAGAGACCACGTCTCTGATCCATATGTCATCACTGGTAACACACATTGACTAAACACTTTAGTCTTTAGGCACTGAGGTATTTTGGATGAGAAGATGTTGCGCAGTTTCCCGAACGCTGCCCAGCCGAGTTGGATTCGTCGATTGACCTCTCTCTCAAAGTTGGACCTACCTAACCGGACTGCCTGTCCCAGGTAAATGTATTCGTCGACAACTTCAAGAGTAGAGTTCCCAACGGTGAGTGCGGTGGGTACGACATGGACGTTAGACATTATTTTTGTTTTGTCCATATTCATTTTAAGACCCACTTGTTGGGATACTCTATTGAGGTCACCGAGCATTCGTCCTAGATCTTCCAGCGACTCCGCCATGACCACAATGTCGTCGGCAAATCGAAGGTGAGTGATGTATTCGCCATTGATGTTGATGCCAAGTCCTTGCCATTCCAAGAGCTTGAAGGCGTCCTCTAAGGTGGCCGTAAACAGTTTCGGAGAAATGACGTCTCCCTGTCTTACTCCTCTTTTTATGGGGATCACCTTCGTGCACTGCCCCTGTACTCGGACTGACATGGTGGCGTTATTATACAAGCACTTCAACACTTCGATGTACCTATAGTCAATGCGGCATCGCTGGAGAGATCTAAGAACCGCCCAAGTCTCGATCGAATCAAAGGCTTTCTCATAGTCCACAAACGCCAAGCATAGTGGCCGATTATACTCCTCAGTCTTCTGTAAACCCTGCCGCAGCGTATGTATGTGGTCTATGGTACTAAAACCTTTCCGGAAACCGGCTTGTTCGGGAGGCTGGAAGTCATCAAGCCTTCGTTCGAGACGATTCGTAATGACTCTCGAAAACAACTTATAAACATGGCTCAGCAGTGTGATGGGCCTATAGTTCTTCAATAAGGTGTTATCACCTTTCTTGAAAAACAGCACCACCACACCCCTGTTCCATGCTTCCGGCGTTTTCCCTTCAAGCAAGACGGACTTAAATAGCCTCTGAAGGACTTTAAGTACCGGCGATCCGCCCGCCTTCAGAAGTTCTGCAGTAATTCCGTCTTCACCCGGCGCTTTGTTGTTTTTTAGTTGTTTGAGAGCCATCCTAATCTCGCACAGGCTGATGTCCGGGATATCTTCAGTGCAGTGTCGGGTTAGCTTGGCTCTTGGGTCTTTTACCAAGTCAACAACAGGTTTAGCTACTGAGGTATATAACTGTCCATAGAACCTCTCTATCTCCCTGAGCACCTCTGACCTATTTGACGTTACGTTTCCGTCCTCCGTCTTCAGCTTCGTCAACTGGCTCTGCCCAATAGACGCGTCTCTTGCGAACACTTTAGAGCCCTTGTTCTGCTCTATGGTCTCCTCAATACGCCTTGCATTGAAGGACCGTAAGTCGTGTCGCAAGGACTTCAATATCTGTCCATTAAGCTGCCTATAGGACTTAGCATCATCGGAGGTTTGGAGCGTCATGGAACGTCGCTCAGCCATGAGGTTTCGGGTGTAGTCAGATAGTTTTTGAGGCCTATTTTTACGGTGGGTCTTAAAATACTTGGACCCGACCGTATGAACAGTCTCTACCAGCCTGTTGTTGATTTCGTCCACTGATGCGCTGCTGTCTAGCAATTCGAAGCGGTTTGACAATTCGAGTTGAAAGTTCTCGGGGTTTTGGATATATGCATGAGTAGGTCGGAGCGTAGACTTCATCAGACGCGATCTTTCCATTTTGACATTAATATTTAATGTGCCTCTGACCATTCGGTGATCACTGCCGGTTTTTACCCTATGAATCACGGAGACATCATTAAATATTTGTCGCTTGGTGCTCATGATGAAGTCTATCTCATTTTTTGTGGAACCATCAGGGCTCATCCAGGTCCATTTCCTATGAGGCGGCTTCTGGAAGAAAGAGTTCATCATAAAGAGTCCCTCTTTCTCCAGAAATTCGGCCAGCCTCTGACCCCTGGGGTTGCGCTGCCCATATCCAAATTGCCCCACTCTCAACTCATCATCGCCCCGTTTGCCCAGCCGCGCATTGAAGTCACCCATAACCACTGTAAAGTGTGTTTTGGAAGTATGTATGGCTCTACTAATGTCCTCATACATAACTTCGACGTCATCATCTGAGTATGCCGAGGTCGGTGCGTAGACCTGTATGACCTTCAGCGAATATCTTTTGGATATTCTGAGTATCAGGTACGCTACCCTGCTCGACACACTAGTGATGGACACAACGTTGTTTATGAGTGACTTGTGGACGATAAATCCGACACCACCTTGGGACTGCTGTTCGCCCTCCCGGTAGTAAAACAAGTTGCCGGATTTTAAGGTTATCGTGTCCTCGCCCTCTCTTCGGACCTCCGATAAACCAACAATACTCCACCGCAACTTGTTTAACTCTTCTTCCAGCTCAACTAGCTTCTCATCTGTCCTCAATGTGCGTGCGTTGTATGTCACCAGGGCCAATTTTCGGTTTTGGTGGTAGCCGAATCTCTGCCGGAGATTCTTAGCACCCCTTGTCCTGTCGTTCCCATGGCTGCTACCGTGGCCAGGACGAACAGGACCGCCGGGGACTAGGGGCCTGGTTTTTCTACTTTCTTCCATAATTGGGGGTGTTTGCCATACTCGCCACGCTTGGCAGGCGGGTTGGCGAGCGCAGTTATTGGTCGTCGAAGTGTTAAAGGAACGCTGCTGCCCATTCCCTAGTTTTCCCTTAGTCGCCTTGTACGACACCCGATGGGATGAGATGGGTTGGTCCTATTCTAAGCCGGGAACCACGCGCGTCTCTGCTTGCTTGTAGTTAAATTAGATTTAAAAAAATGTAAATTGACTATTTGTAAGAAGGGTTTGTACAAAATATATTATTTGAGTTTGAGATGCAGTTTTTGGCTATATTTACTTTACACGGCATAACACAACATTTATGTTACAAAAAAGGAGATTAAACAAAAAAATGTTAAAGTATTCCTAATTGTTTTTTCCTTAAATTAATAGCAACTTTTGCAACTACGCAGGAGTTAACGAAATGGAATTTCTATTATTTTCTTTTGATCTCGTACCCTTTATAACACTGGTATGTAACGCACATACTTTTAGGCGTACCTCGCCCCGAGCTTCTGTACTGTTTCTTCGAGAAAATAATTTTACTAACAGTGCTAAATAAATACTGAAGAGAAACTTTCACACTTTATACTTAGTTAGGTAATTAATTAGTTGAAGAGTGAACCCATAATCAGTATTCAAATTGTTTAACAAGTCAAATTTTAATATTATGGCCCTCAGCACCTTCGAGTAAAGTCTGAAGTAGACTAATCAACAATTAAGTTGCAAGTAAGTCTATATACTAATTTCACCATTTCTGAGTAGCCCAATGCGATGGTTAACCTATCCCGATTTAACTACCGAGTAACGCAAATTGATAATTAACTAACCAGCACTTTATTCGAGGGTGGTGAAAGAGGCCCTAAACGTTTTGTTTTTTTTTTATTGGCTCTTATTGGCATCAGCGTTTTTAACGCATGTTTTTTTATAAACGATTTTTTAATAAATAATTCCTACTAATAAAGGCCAATGAGAATTAATGAATAAGTTCGTTGACGGACCTTCACATTGGCGAAATATAGTGTAAAGTAGGTACTTTAAAACTTACTACGTACGTACTTATAACCTATGAAACCATTTAGGAGTCCTCGGTAGCTTGCCTTCCATTAGCTCATTTTTAAGTTTTGTTTCTACCATTTCAATATAATAAAGGAACCTTTAAAAGCTTTCAGAGCTCCTTTGACCATTTCCAGTACATGCTAGCTTAATTTATTTTATGGTTAAAGTTAATAGTAAGAAGCTGAGATTTTTGTCGTGTTTTGTCCTTATTTACTAGTGCCCCTACACTTTGGAAACAGTTAATAAACCTACAGTCTTCGGAATATATTTTTGTTGTCGATTTTTTGAGAGTGTCTTTGACAATACGATTAAAACAAAACCATTGTGTTTTGTATTTTGATAGAGTACTTGCAAAATTGATCTGAATATCTATGAATGATATGAATATAAAAATATAATAAAAAGGTATGTCAATCCTATCCTACTCCTACTTCTTCTTCATCTGAGCGTGTTCCCCGTACCAGCCCTGCGGGGGCGCTTACAAATAGTCAATTTACATTTTTATTTAATCTAATTTAACCACTAATGTTCGAGCTTCGTACGACGTGACAGCGGCGCGGAGCGGAGGCGGCACGGCGCTGCACGGTCGGGCGCTTACACCGGTCGAGTCAGTTGGTTAATTCGACGCCCGACGCCATCGGCGGCACTCACGCGCTTATTTTTATAATACATAAACCAGTTATTACTTGATTATAAGTTATTCAAAGTTACAGTCCATGTCTTATATACATTCTACAATATAGATCATTAGATCACAAACAACTAATCTACCACCGAATCGGAACGAGGATTCCACTGAGAAGATCCGGCGAAGAAACTCAGCGGGCTTGTTTTTTTTATTTACTTATCTTTCTCTTTTTTCTTTTCTTTTTTTTCAATCCTATTGTTTAGATACAATGTTTAGGTTATAATTAAATAGTTTACGGTCTAGCTCCAGTGTGATGCGTTACGATCAAGATATAAATCTAATGAAGTTATCTGTAAAGAGCGTCTAAAGGATTCCAGATGGACCAGTCCCCACAAGCAGCACCCGTTCACGAGTATGACTGCTGGAACAGCCATCACTCCCTTCGACCATATTGGAGGGAAGGAAGTGACCCGCGCCAGATAGCCACCGCAAGTAAAGACATTATAGTGAGCATGACCAAACCAGAACCCCAAAGGCGGTAGCCAGATAATTCTCTACAAAGGAGCAATACCCCAAGCTCGTCAGGCAGAACACGCTACGCTTTTACATTGCTGTAATTATAAGAGAACAATACAAAGCATCACTATTAATAACATGACACTTCAATCTCACGCGGACTTGTCTTCTATGTAATCCGAGATTTTGTAATAAGCTTTCTTACATAATTTAGCCTTGATTATGGTTTTAAATTTATTAATTGGTAAATCTCGAATATCGTGTGGAAGTATGTTATAAAAGCGTATACACTGGCCCATGAACGAATTGCTAAATCTGTGGAGACGCGTGACATGTACAGCAAGATTATTTTTACTCCGAGTATTTACAGTGTGGATATCACTGAATTTTTCAAATTTGTCAATATTCTTTCACGTATATAACAAATTTTCATATATGAATTGGGAAATAACGGTTAGAATGTTTATTTTCTTAAACTTATCTGTGAGAGATTGTAAATGACTCTAATAGCCTTTCTCTGCAGTACGAATATGGTATTAAGGTTTGCAGAGCACCCCCAAAGCAAGATTCAATAGGACATAATATTGTGGAAATAACTGAAATAAACGGTTCTAGCCATTTCAACATCGGTTAGGAGCCTAATTCTTTTAACCGTATAACCTGCCTAACATAATTTTTCAGATAGGTTTTGAATATTTTCACCCCATTGTAATATAGCATCTACGGCAATACCTAAAAACAAAGTTGTTTCAACAAGATCGACTCGACTCGACTCCATTTAGCTGTACATTAGCTCCTACCTGCCTCACGTTAGGCGTCGAAAATTTAATGCACTTAGTCTTCTTATCATTGAGTAGGAGATTATTACTATTAAACCAATGCACAATTCTGGTCATTCCGTTGTTCACATCGTCATAATTTTGAAATTGTCTTTTAATTTTAAAAAGAGAGATATAACAAAACAATTTTGTGGTTGTCCCCTACAAAGTAAGGTAAGTCATTAATGTAAATTAAAAACAGGAATGGTCCGAGGATGGAATCCTGTGGAACGCCTAAAGTGACCACAGATCCATCAGATATCTTACCGTTAATATCAACCCTCTGAATTCTCATATTTAGGTAGGATGCCAAGAGATCGAGAGCGCTGTTCCTGATGCCGTAGTGGCTTAATTTCTTCAGGAATATACGCAATCAAACGCCTTAGATAAATAGAATATAGCAAGAGCATCCTGTGACTCTTCCCAGGCATCAAATATGTACTTTAACAATTCTACTCCCGCATCTACTGTTGAACGGTTTCTTGTAAAACCGAATTGGGTGTTATGGAGTAGATTGTTTTTTGAAAAGTGACCTAATAATTGTTTTAAAATTATTTTTTCAAATACTTTACTTAAGGTGGGCAGGACAGAAATAGCCCGAAAGTTGGAAGGGTCAAAAGTACTATTTGATTTAAATAACGGTATTACTCCCTAAACTGCTGCTTCGGAGCCCGGGGTCCGCTTTCTTGCATTTTCTTTTCCACTTCGCGCCGTTTTCGGCATCCTTCGTGGTGAGGCCATTGGCACGCATGTCATTCCTGACGACGTCAAGCCAGCATTTCTTGCATCTACCCCTTCTTCCGGGGTTCGAGAAAAGACATGCCTCCCCTTTCCTATTCCTACTAATATGTCTAATCTGTCTAAGTAGTTTTGCTTGTACATAAGTCCCTTCACTATAACTATAGTACTTACCACTGCAAAAGGCGCAAAAATCTTGTTTGTGGGAGAGAATTGTCTAAAACTGCTCTAACCTTCCGACATTATATGGTCCTAAACTTTATAACCTAGCCAAGAAAAACAATAATATTTATTGTTTACCCCTTTCGCAGTGTAAATACACGATCAAGGCCTGGCTGAAGAAACTATCCTATGATGATACTGAAAAATTACTTATAACGATAAAGTAGATGCTATTACACACTCTATACAGACACAAATACATAAACACACACAGACACATACACACACACGCACACACGCACATACGCACACACGCACACTCACACACTCGCACATGCGCACGCACACGCACACGCACACGCGCACGCTCACACACGCACACACACACACACACACACACACACACACATACACACACATAGGCATACATACACACACGCACGCACGCACGCACACACAGACACTACTTAGAGGAAGGTAGTTAGAGGAAGGTGCACGTATTCTGTCATACAGTTTTCTATAACTAATACAGATACAACCGCACCACAAAGTGGTCGCTCTAGTTCCCTATACTTTAAGTAAATATAATAACTGTGATGTAAAAATGCCTCTATCTTTGAATAAATTTATTATTATTATTTATGTATCTCGCTGAGATTTACGGCCTTTACCCGGACCTTTGAAAGGCTTGCATGGGGACATGGGTCCAACATGTAGAGGCCCTTTGCGAGGACTTAATGTTATGTAAGTCACCTGCTGAGATGACTTGCTAAAAATAAACAAACATAACCAGCGAACTGATCCCGGCAGGTGCAAGGACTATTGTAAAAAGTTGAAAGAAAACAAGGGCTATATAAATGAGATTTTATGGACAAAAACTGGACTATTTCAAGGGGGACGGACACCGGCCATTATTATTATTAATATTATAAATGTGAAAGTTAGTATGTTTAAATGTTTGTTAATCAATCACGCAAAATCTGCTTATCGGATTTGGATAAAATCAGGCACACAGATAATTTATTACCTTTATTAGGATTAACACATGGGAGCCTAAAGTCAATGCAGACGAAGTCGCGGCCAGAAGCTAGTTTTTAATAATATGAAAAAACACTGGGCTATAATCAATTTTGGACAACCTTTTGAATTTACCAGTTTATCGTATGACTTATTACACCCGAATGTTGTTTGTGGCATTTTTATATTCTAACGTCTTCGTGCTTCGGAAAGCACGCTAAGCCGTTAGTCCTGTCAAGCCAAATTGGAAGGCTTATAGGCTGCTTAATAATTTCCGTGCCGGAGTATCGGGACTCCTCTAACCAAATATAACTCTCCCCGGTCCTCACTAGTTCCGAACACTTTCGCGCATTATATCCGGTTTGACATCCTTCTTCTTCCGTAATTTTCTAACGTCGGAACTACGTAGTTTTTCGTATTACATTAATGCTCTATTTCAAAGACAGACCTGGCTTACATATTTATTTTTCTACGTAGCAGATTTTTTTAATAAGTGGGCGAATTTAACTGTGAAATGTATGTTTAAATGCAAATATTGATAATAGGTTTTCATTACAAAAGCAATTTTCGCGATATTTTAACCTTCACAATTTAGAAAGAACGTATTTACTAAACCGTAGTTTCACACTAGAAATTATCCCTGTGACATGAAGGCTTTCTAAAAAATATTAGTATTATATCCACAAATGCCTAGACCAAAACAAAATATGTTTGTGGTTCGCACAAAGATTGGTCCCATGACTCCTTGAGCTAGTGAGTGAATCGGCCACTAATCTAACCCTTCGTTGTCATACCAAAACAATGCAATATATGTATTAAACATTCAACATTTTTCGTATAGGTAGATAAATACTAATACAGAACATTTCGATTCAATCAGAAAATATAGCTTTAAGTAAACACTGACTATTTGTACTAGTCGTCTCGACGATCTAATCATATACTATAAACAATAGCCTATATTTATTCCCAACGTATTCAGTACTCGCGGAGAATGGGAACACGTGATGCCATCGAAATATAATTTAGTGTTATGGTACCACGTACTTATATCTTCAAATATTCTTGTTATAAATGTAGATATACGGATTTAGTGAGTAGTAACATTTTCGGAATAATGTCATTTATAACTGAGATGTAACTATTACTAAACTAGGGTAGCTACTAAAAGGGTAGAACGATATGTTTGGGACAGTAGATATATTCTTAAAAGTTCACATTTTTGAGGTTTCGTCCTCCACATACAAAATCTGGAATTTCGATTCGCATATAAGTACTTATTCAAAAAATTTGAATATTTATGAAATGAAATAAAACTATTTTTTCGGATTTTATCGCGGTTTATTTTGATTCACATAGGACAAACAAAAAGACCAGTAAAAACTCGGGTTAAAGAACACATAGCTGACCTAAAACACCGTCACTCAAAGAAGTCTGCAGTCTGTGAACATGTCCTTGACCGCACCCGCCATAACATCAGATTTGATAGACCACAAATCCTCGTGAAAGAACACCGATTCCTACCAAGGATGGTTCGCGAGGCTATTGAAATTAAAAAACATCCTAATTTCAATAGAGAAGATGGCTGGGTGCTTCTATCGTCTTGGGATCCAGTAATTAATATAATCAAATCTAAAACCAAGCGTAACACTGCAAGACCTCAAGACACCGTGAGCTCATTCTGCGTAGATCGGACCAACAAAAACAAAAATAATTAAGAAGTTTGAGGGTACCCCGGAACAACTATGCCTTTTGGACGTCTAACACCTCAGTCCTTCCCGTGACCATGGGTGCTGCAAAGCACTCGAAACGTCGGGAACTTAAAAATCAAAATAAACCGCGATAAAATCCGAAAAAATAGTTTTATTTCATGTGTAATATTCGCGTAAATCTAAGAACTCAGTATATTTATGAAATGCTCAGCTGATGTTTATTTTTTTTTTTGACTTGAGTCGTGTGAAGGTGTGGTCGTCTTTTAAGGAGCTGAAAAGTAATCCGTATCGGTATTCTGGAAGTGGTATCTCCGGTCTTCTAAATCTTACTATTTACAAAAAAATTACTGTGCATAGAAAGCCCTTTCCGTGAGTCTGACTCGTACTTGATAACGTATGATAAGTTTTGAAACAGCCTACTTGATATAGGTTAATCAATATCATGTTTGATATATTTAAAGAAATTGCGTTTTTGATTTCACCTGCGAACAAAAAGTTGGTTAAGAAACTTACAAGTCATCTGAAGACGGCGAGCAGGTGTTGATCTAAGGAGTTTTGCAATTTACATAATTGAGTTGGGGGCGAGAACTTCCCAATAAGGTATTTATTTAGACAGCCAATTCTTTTTATATTCAATTGTTCCTTAGCAATGAGACTCATTGTGGGTTATCGATTTTATCGAATTATCAAGAAAATGTCCAATTCGGTTTGATGAAAAAATGAATTCTGCTAAGTAATGAGTGATCAAACAAACTTACCTTTAAGTGTCATCATTGTATGAAGACAATGTCCTTCGATAGTCACTAGTGTAGTCTCCTCTTTAACAAAACATTAAAAAAAAATACAGAACAACGCATCGGCAGTTTTTCCCTCTACATGTGCTGTCATCTGTCAAACTCATTCTTTTTTCGTGTGCCGGTGCGTGCAAAGTTTTTTTTATATAAAGTGTTTTAGAGTGAAATTAGGAAGTTATTAATATATCATGCCGAAAAGGAAACACTTAGATAAACATCTTATAAGAAAATTAAGGCGATTAGAACGAAAGATTCGTTGGAGACACAATGTTTCATCAAACGAAGACGGTAAGCAGGTCTACCTACTTGTAAAACCAATTTCACAACACAAAAACCGTCATAAGATCGGTTATAACTTTTGCTCTAGATCGACATGGGGGGTCAATTAATAGCAAGCAATTAAAATGGCCTAAGATCGATACTTGGTTAATACTGTGGGATCATTCAATGACGTTATCGCCTAGGATTACCTTTCAATGAAGTATTGTACGGATTCTACTAGCCTTAAACAAGGAGGGGTGAGACCATTGGTATACTGAGTACCTGGGGGGATATTTATGTGACTACTTTTTATCAAAAGTAAAATCATTTATTTTTGTTTTATCTTAGATGTATCATACAAGGAGAGATTTGAGCTGGATTCTGATTTAGAGCTAGAGCAAAATGTTAACATTGAAATTGAACCTGAACATACTGAGCAAGACCCTCAGTCTCAGAATGAACCTCAATCTCGACGTGATCCCCTGTTTCTATTCTTATACTATACTCTTTTTGAGCAAACTCAAACCATTTATTTTGTATAAGCCCTGCGCGAGCACTTATTAATCGACAGATTTACATTCTTTTTTAACTTACTAATCTATCACCGAATCGAAAAGCGGCCTCCACTGAGAAGATTCTATTCATTTTTTCAATCACTTTCTGAATAGATACAATGTCTGTGGGCTCACCCACGTACTATATGGGACCTAATATCGTCCGCGAAAAGTGGGTGTACACAGTACACTTCTGCCACCCTCGCTTGGGGAATATAGGTGTGATGGTGTTTATTTTGTATTTTATAATATTTTAAAGGAGAGAAAATCTAAATAATTATAGGTAGACCAGTCTCCACGAGCAGCACCCGTTCACGAGTATGCCTACTTGACGCTTTACGAACTATGTTTATAATTACCACTCTGTGTTTTGGTGGTATTGTGGTGAATTTTCCTCTGAAACTGTATTTAGTATGGTGCTGTTGAGTGATCTGAAATTACCGGCTAATATAGGTGCTAGCATACAATGGTTATCGTTGAGATATTACTGCTGGTGATTGGTCGGCGATGACTGATGGAATAAATTTATGCACTTTCTATTCGTACATTATACTGAGTTGACGAATAACCACGACGTCGATGTCCTTGCTAATTTCAAAGTAATTATGTTATAATAACAAGAAGCAGATTGTATAGACGTTTAAAAATGGCATCACTCTCTACTCGTGTATGTTTGTGCTATTAAACAAACATTTATTAATAATTATAAACATCCATATTTTTATCTTGCTAACCCGAGTACAAAAATATTTTTTAAAAGAGAAACAAATAGATATTTTTTTTTTATGCATCGTCTCAAAGTATCGGCCACGCTGTGTTACGAATAGACCAATTTTTTTTTTTTTTTGGTCTAGATTTAATTAATGGACTTAAGGAGGATATTTCCGCTTTTGAGTGTAGTACTTAGGAAGGCAGGTTGCTTCGTTGATTGCATTTACCATTTTGATGTGGTCATCATTAAGCCAAATTGGAAGCTACATAGGTTAATAACTTCCATAAGCAGGTAACCAACAAACAAAAATCAGAGGAGTAAAGGACTAAGTAAGCTGATATAATAAATTAATTAAAAAAAAATATTAAAAGATGGACGATTTAACGCAGTGGTTAAGAGCTTAAACCGCCCACTGTGTCTAATACTCGCGGGTTCGATTCCCGCACGGGACAAATCTTTGTGTAATCTGCAATCATTGTTTCGGTCTAGGTATTTGTGTATGCGAATTTTTACGTTTGCAAACGCACACACGACACCGGAATAAATCCTAGTGAAGGGGTGCGTTTTAATTTAAAAAGAATATAACTTTTAGATTGTTAAGTTACCGAGTAGCAAAATAGCGCCAAGCCTGTGAAATAGCGTCACAATTATTAAAATCGAGCAGATTTTCACAGTGCTGGCCAGTGGAAAGCTTACAAAATATTCTGGGTAAAACGTAGTTATTTGGAATTTACATAGCATTTTGGTTTTTTTTACCAGTTATATAAATATAAGGTCACTGATATGTATGTTCATATTATCCTCTGGTAGGTCAATGATAAACAATAATAATTTCAGCTACATACACCTTATGTGGCAGTGGTAGTATATATCCATCAGAACAAATTTTACTAAGCCATGGTAGCATCAATAGTTTCTATGAAACCGCCTATATTTTATTACTGTTGAGATACGTCATCTGATAGATGATCGTATTGTGGATACTATCGGCTATTTTAAGTTTTATTCTTAATGTTAATGGTTGGAATTGGAGTTGCAATTTCAGTTGTAAACACATTATAGAAAATAATCAAAAATAGGACAATCGTGTGTGTTCGTTGACCGTCGTTTCATCTGCTTTATTAACAAAAGAATGAAGTTGACTACGGAATGGTAGTGCAGTCTGCTGTCGCGCGAGGTCGCCACCGACTATATAGTTACGTAGAAACTCAATTAAAAACCACACAATGTTTTTTTCACTATTTGGTAAAATTGCTGCATTGAATGTTTTAAATGTACAGGTTACGATAGTTATCTGCATAGTGGTTTGCAATTGCATACCTCTGTCCAGACCAATAGGATGTATGGAATAAGCATAGACTGGTAACTGTGAAATGGCGTTCCTTCACAGCCGCAGGGCGTGTATTCCCTAGGCTCAATTCAACTCGTAACGCGGCGCGTTATGACGTCTTCGTAAAGCGAACAGTTAGTGGTACTCCAGTGAAATACGGAATACCATTACGCGATCATATCACGAGGTTATCGAAACAAACCGCGTCTGTTTATAGCGAATAAAGGTCCTGGTCTTGATATTAGTCATCGCGTTTGCAAATCACGGGCATAGCGATTTCATCTACCATATGGAATTTCGTTAGAAAATGAATAGAGTAAAATTTGGCAAATCAATTGAGAATTCTTCTCCACGGGAATGACACATCCAAATAGTCTACCACCACAAAAATAATCAGAAAACAACAAAGAGTAGAGTCAAAAATAATCTATCTATAATGGTTTGCATGGATGATAACCGCTATGAGAATGGAGGAAGCCAGAGAAGTCACAACGGAAAGAACCCGTTGGAACTCTGTAGATACTTTTTGCCTAGCCTGCAAGGCATCCGACCTGATAATATAAATAGGCAGATAGATTAAAAATATTCTGTTTTAAGCTTTCTTTTGTGAAACGGCAACAAGGCATAATACTTAAGATTTATTGTCCAGTAGAAGTATAGTGGCGAGAGTTTGTTTGTTTAGAAATTTCTGGCACATTGCGCAGCCAACTTTCCATTGAAGTTTCTGCATTTAAAAATGTTTGATAATTGCATTTTTTTCACCGGAAAGTTGTTAATGCTATATACTGTTAACAACGTTAAGATAATTTATTGTATGCCGTCATCGATATATTATGCGTACTAGATTTCAGAACACGAACAAAATGACAGCCAAAAAATCTCTATCTTATATATCATCAGGCCAGATCAAAGACCTAGACTCTCTTACCATAACCAAATAGACCGCATGTTATCTGAAGGGCAAGTCAAGAGTCATCGTAACCGGCGAGCGTGTACAAGACGAGTGGAAGAAGCCAGAGAGGTATGTAAGGAAAGAAGCTGTTGGAACTCTGTACTCTCTGCCTAACCCAGTCAAAAAATGGTTTGGATATACTTCCGCATCTATACCTACTCAAAGCTAACAACTGTTGGAATTAGTTTCAAATTATTAATAACCTCAAAACTTTTTAATATGCTAGTTTTATCTGTAGCATTTTAACGTGTCCTCACGTTGGCTAGACCCAGATCGAGCTATTTCGAAATAAGACCACATACTTGTGGGTGGGTGCGTTTTTCACAGAACTTGGGGTAGATTGGCAAAAGACTGCGAAGAATGACACAAAAGAGGCTTACGGTTGTAGAAAGCTGATGATGATGAAGACGACTTGTGCTTTCATTTATCGGGTCGTTTTTAGGACTATCACCTTTAATTAGTATAATTAGAAGAACAGGACTGGGGATATCTGTGATAAAAACAATTACAGACCGATATCACTGGCTACTATACTGGCGAAGGTGCTTGATGGTTTGCTCAGCACACATCTAGATAAACATCTTGAAATTCATGATAACCAATTCGGCTTCAGATCAGGGTTGTCTACAGAAACAGCTATATTGTGTTTAAAGCAAACTGTCAAGTACTACACTGAACGAGATACCCCCGTTTACGCCTGCTTCCTCGATTTGTCGAAGGCGTTTGACTTGGTCTGCTACGACATCCTTCGGCAAAAGCTTGGTAGAACGTCGGTGCCAAAAGAACTTATTCAGATCTTTAAGTATTGGTATCAGAACCAGGTCAACGTCGTAAGATGGTCGAATGAGTTTTCAGAGACCTACAGGTTGGAGTGCGGAGTACGGCAGGGAGGGGTGACATCGCCCAAGCTCTTTAACCTGTTTGTGAACGCTCTGATTGAGGAGCTCAGCAGTGCTCGTGTCGGCTGCTATATTGACGGCATATCCCATAATAATATCAGTTATGCAGACGACATGGTGTTGCTGAGTGCGTCAGTCTGTGGCTTGTCAAAACTGCTTGGCATATGTGAAAAATATGCGCTTAGCCATAGCCTAATATATAACACTAAGAAAAGTGAATGCATGGTCTTTCGGGCCGGAGGGAAATGCCCAGATTATATACCAGCCATCAGACTCAACGGTACCCCACTTAATAGGGTTGAACAATTTAAATATCTTGGGCATATCGTGACCTCAGGCTTGAAGGACGATGCAGATATAGAGAGAGAGCGCAGGGTGTTGTCTATAAGAGCTAACATGATCTCCCGAAGGTTTGCTCGCTGTTCGAGGGGTGTTAAAATTACTCTTTTTAGAGCTTTTTGTACGTCCTTCTACACGAGCTGCCTTTGGGCGTATTACACACAGAGGCAGTACAACGCTCTGCGCATACAATATAATACTGCATTTAGAGTGCTGATGGGACTGTCCCGGTTCTGCAGCGCGTCAGGAATGTTCGCCGAGGCAAGAGTTGATTGCTTTTTCGCCACTATGCGGAAACGGTGCGCATCCCTGGTGCGGAGGGTTCGGGGCAGTTCCAACAGCATCCTTAGGGCCATGGCTGATAGACTCGATTGTCAGTACATGAATCACTGTTGTATGCTTCATGTACAGACTTGATTTGTGTGACTTATTGCGTTTTGTTGTTGTTAATGTTTCTTTACTAACCCTAATATTAAGACTAAATGTTTTACTAACACGTGACCCCAGTTGGTTGAAATAAAGAATTTATTATTATGTATCTCGCTGAGATTCACGGGCTTTACCCGGACCTTTGAAAGGCTTGCATGGGGACATGGGTCCAACACGTAGAGGCCCTTTGCGAGAAGTTAATGTTATGTAAGCCACCTGCTGAGATCACTTGCTGAAAATGAAGAAACATAACCAGCGAACTGACCCCGGCAGGTGCAAGGACTATTGTAAATTATGGAAAGAAAACAAGGGCTATGCAAATGAGGTTTGATGGACAAAAACTGGACTATTTCAAAGGGGACGGACACCGGCCATAATTAGTGATACCTAATTACCCGTGGCCGGCGGTGACTCGCCGCTTACTAGATGGGCCCTCAAACGGTCGTCCTAGGACAACTGAGGGCAACACCGGAGTGAGCGGCTCAGGGGTGTAGAGAGGTGTGCTGCGCTTTCTCCGAAGTTACTCGCGGCGTTATGCCCTTTAACACTTCCACCCCTGGAGTATATCGATGTAGGAACGCATTATCTTCCTACGTCCATATAGCTCTCACGGCTCCTCTCTGGACGGCCAATTAAGGCTAGCCAGAGCCGAGAGTCCTGCGGGCACCCTTCGGTTTCCACTCGACCGACGAAGACACGCCGAGTTGGGGGCCCTGACCGACTCTCTGAAGCACTCGGGTCCGTGGTGTCGTTACTCACCAACAGCTCGCCACAAGCTGCCCTGCGGGCAGCTTGTAGTAGCTGGGTAGTATTATAGCTATTATTATTATTATTATTAATGTATCTTGTTTCCTGCCTCGTTGATCTAGTGGCGTACAATAGGAGTTGCGATCACGAGGTCGTAGGTTCAAATCCTAGGTCAGACAAATGTAGTTGTCTTTTCGAAAAAATCCCAGGATTAGTCCAGAGTCTAGATTGTGCTCGGCTCGCCCCCGATTATATGGGACTCAACATCGTCGGCAAAAAATGGGTGTAGGTACAGTACAACTCCCTCGTTTGGGGAATTATTATAGGCGTGACGATGTTTATTTGTTTAACGAATGATTTAGCGCAGTGGTTAAGAGCTTAAGCCGCTCGATTCGATTCCCGCACGGGACAAATCTATGTCTGGTCTTGTTATTTGTGTATGTAAGTTTTCATGTTTGTAAACGCATCCACGACACAGGAATAAATCCTAGTGAGGGGCTATGTTTTATTTAAAAAGAATTAAAAAAGAATAATTATCTTTTAGGTTGTTAAGTTACCGAGTAGCAAAATAGCGCCAAGCCTGTGAAATAGCGTTACAATCATTAAAATCGAGCAGATTTTCACAGTGCTGGCCAGTGGAAAGCTTACAAATTATTCTGAGTAAAACGTAGTTATTTGGAATTTGCATAGCGTTTTCGTTTCTTTTTTACCAGTTACGTAAATATAAGGTCGCTGATATGTATGTTCATATTATCCTCTGGTAGCTCAATGATAAACACTAATAATTTCAGCCACGTACACTGTATGTTGTTGAAATTATTTTGCGCGCAATACTACAAACCGGTGACATCGAACCGGTTCCGCTGGAACGCGATTGGGGAGGCCTATGTTCAGATGTTCAGCAGTGGACTAGTATACTGAGATGATGATGCCGTATATGTACTATATTACACATTAATATCGTCATCACACCTATGTGTTTAATCTTAATCATGGATAATGCGCAAGTAACTACTACATTATGTACCCATTGCAGGCGCTATGATTAACTCTCATGTTTTTTATAGGGTTACTCCATTATGGTGCTTGTACACTTAGCGAGTAGGTGGTACGGTTAAAGCCCTCGCGCTGGTCATTCGCATCTTGTAATCGACCATGTAAATGAGTGCGGGAGTCTAGGGGGCTAAGCACCAACAGATTGACGTTAACTTAATGTTGTCAAAGTGTGAGGTCACCTTCATGTTTATTTAGTAGATTTGTAGAGTAAAAAGGATGTAACAATTCAGTATCGATACGCTTACGTTAGTCTGTTCGGTTTAAACCCTCGGTACTCATACATGTATTGCAATTTTACTTGCGCGGGTTACTCGAGCCAGTAGACCACGCGTGTAGCCCGCAGATTTACTCGTATCTGAAGCACCATTGGAATCCGAACAGACAAGTCTAATTGTGTTTAGAACAATGCTAGCAATAAACAGCGCTCATTAAATTTAATACCTGCGCAACTAAATGATTCTGTCCAGATATCCGCTAAATTCTATTATTATAATGTAACGTAAGCAATGTGGGTTTTTATTTATACAAAGCTCAGACGGTGATGATTGGATAGACTGGACGTTCTGCGCCCTAGATAAAACGATTAGGTAAATATAATGTACTAGCCGTACCCGCAACTACGTTCGCGTTATTTTCAGGCGTGTATTTAATCCCTATAGCTTTTTTTTTAAACAAGAGGTAACCTATGTCTTTCCTCTAGATAAAATCTATTTCCTTGCCGAATTCGGTTAGAATCTGTTCAGTGGTTTGGGCGTGAGAAGGTAACAAGCAAACAGGAATGGTTCTTAAGTTTAACTTACGATGACACGGAGAACATATTAAAATCTCTCCGGTAGCCAAGCGACCCCGAACTTTGCACATACATACACAGACACAGACACAGACACACACACACACACACGCGCGCGCGCTACCACACACACACACACACACACACACTCGTGCGCATTCATATATTCTCATCAATCTACTCGTATATTGACACCTTAGCTGACACGTCCACACTTCCATATTTTTGTTAATCATAATGTTGGTCTCAAGACAAAGGCTTAAGCCTAGTTTAAAATTCATCAGTAATTATGTGCTGTAAAGCAATTCGTGAATAAAGATTTTTATTAAAATAATAATTATTTATATTATTAGTATACACTGACAACGCGTTTACGCGCAAAGTAAAAAATCATCGAAGTACGATATTTAAAATGTTACACAGTTGCTGTTATAGTTACCGAACATCAATGAGATCTGAATTCATTTCACCTATTCCTAGAATTCCACAAACATTATTTTAGTTTGTAACTCAATGTTTTGTACAACGATTTTACACTAATATAAGTTTTTTATAAACATAACTTGCGTGTTACATGTATGTTATATTAAATCAAATGATACTCCCCTAGGATAGCTTAAATATTGTTAGTATTTTTATACATACGTTTGTTTACAGTACATTATGTAGTATATACAACGAAATGTATGTCTTGTGCGTCATATAGTTCTATCTACGTAACACAGTTCTCTGTAATTGTATATTTTAATTTCCTCCAATGTGTTTTTGTATACATTTATTTATCGAATCCATAGGAAGTTGGGGGTAGGGACACAAATTGCTAAATACAGAAATATAGAATTGGAAAAATAAAAAATACTGTTTATTATACCAGGTGTATCATACTGCCTCACTGGTCTGGTGGCAAAGCGCATCGCTATGTGATCACGAGGTCCTGGGTTCAAATCCTAGGTCGGACAAATATAGTTTTTCTAACGAAAAAATTCCCAGTATGAGTCCGGAGTCTGGAATTGTACCCGGTATATGGCAATAGGCTCGCCCCCTATTACATGGGACCTAACATCGTCGGCGAAACGTGGGTGTACTTAGTACACCTCTGCCACCCTCTCTGGGGAATATAGGCGTGACGGTGTATTATTATTAACGCAAGTCCTCAAACACCCGATTAGATGATTGCTTCACGAATTCAATACGAAAACCAAATTTCTAAATTTTAAATTTGTAACCCCTTTATTACGCACTTTTATACCCCAATTAACAATGAAAATTGTTTGTGTACGTACCTAATAAAATACGTTTTAGAAATGCATTTCAAATATCCGTATTGCTTTTTAATCAAGAATAAATTTAGTTTATTATAGCGTACTACTACTTACTCCCTGTAACAGCATTTTTCGCAAATAAAAGAATATATATATATACATGAAAAATAATTGTAATCAATTTAGTTATCGATTTAGAAACAATCTACTTTCAGGTCTTGCGTTTATTATGTTACACCTTGTATATTTACATAATTATATTACAAATAAAACTAAACACAAATCTAAGTCCTGTCCGCGTGGTATGGTGGCAAGAGCGCTAGCTGCATTCCCTTCCTGAATAGCCATGCTAATTTTCTGAGCGAGAAATGAGTCAGCTCTCTTGTCACCTGTGGTAGCAATTAATCTGGGTGTTATATTTTTTATAACCGTTTTATACTATATACATTTTATTGGAAAAATAAACACAGTCACACCTATATTCCCCAATTCCTTTTTTTCGACGATGTTAGGTCCCATGTGATAGGGGACGAGCCTATTGTCATAACGGGCACAATTTCGAACTCCAGGCTGATACTGGAAATTTCTCGACATTGGCCCAACCTACGATTTGAACCCATAACCTCGTGATCGCAAACCGCATTATTCACCCCTAGACCAACAAGCCGATAAAAAAGAATTGAAATTCTATTAAAATATATAACTGGAAATTTCTATATTTAGCCGTTAGTGTCTTATGGCTAGTTAAAGCCCTCGCTCTGTCGCTTTCATTCTATTACGTAGGGACTACTCCAATTAAAGTCTTAAAATCACCCAGAATTTTATGATAGAACGCATTTTTTTCTATTTGTTTTTACATGAGTTATATAATCCAAAACCTAACACTGCATTATCTCATGACACAGTGAGCTCATTCTGCGTAGATTGTACTAACAAAAATAATTAAGAAGTTTGAAGGTACCCTGTTATAACAAGGACTTTAGAAGTCAAAAATCTCTGTTACTCCTGCAACCATGGGTATTGTAAAGCACTCGAAATGTCGGGAACTTAAAAATCAAAAATAAACAGTGATAGGTCCCAAAAACATTTTTATTTCATGTGTGATATCTGCGTAAACAATATAGGTTGTTACTGATAATATTTTAAACTGCAATGCACGTATCCTCTTATTGCAAATTTCCGATTTATAGGTTCACAAAGGGGTCGGACGCATTCATTATTCATGTTTGAGGATCCCAATAAGTGTCACTGTGTCAACAGCCGTTGTCGTGATTCTCTAAGGGCGAGTGCAGGATCAAGCAAATTCGTGCCTGTTATTACTTACTTCCCCGTCCTTATTAAACATGACCTAAAAACCTCGGGATGTTTTTGAGAGTGCAATTTTGCTGGAAAACTGCCGCCCGATATTAAACAGCTATATTTTTTTTTGTGGAATCTTAATTTACTGATAAACACAGTACTCATACACGTCAAGGGTACAGAATGAAGCATCCGTATCTTATCTAAGGGATGTCCGATAGAATGCCGTCATCATTGTGTTGTGTTGGAGGCATTGTTTGTCTGTTGCGTTTCAATCGACGAGACAGCAGGGGACAGCGTAAACTTGCGCGTTTGCTATGAACGGTAGTGTACGAGTATATGTGTCAATTCTTATATCAAATATGAGGTCTGTTTATAATAATAATAAAATATTTATTTTAAACAAAAGTGATACATTGGGAAAATACTTATAATTTGTTACATAGTCTAGTCATCATTTAGAAAAGGACAAACTCTGGTACCCATGATAAGATTTAATTTGTGGTATGGGTACCAGGGCTCTCTCACAGAATTATGTACTTAGGCAGACTAAGAACCTATTATAAGAATTGTATTGCAATTTTATTGTTTTGTACCTGCTAGCCCAGCTATTTAAATTTATTTATTATTATAAAATCGCTTTACCTGCTTGCTTATTGACTTCGATGAAAAATCAATATAATATAATAATATAAATTATTAAAATCTATCTTAACTCTACAAAAATTAATATTAACATATTATCAAACATCAAACTTGGCGTACGTACTGAAAGTTTAAGATACAATTTTCCGTATAAAATCAGTCTTCAGAATTTAAACAACCAACTTCAGCTTTGATATAGAAACATAGGAACCGTATAAAGTTCTAAACTTGAATATGTTCTCTATTGAAAATTATGTTAAAATTCCAATATGAACAAAGAACTAAATAATAGAGCTTTAAAATACGTTTGAACAGGTAGGACAAATATTGATGAAATGTTATTTAGGTATGCTACATATAAATTTCAGCAGCTCTATAGTAACGGAGAACAATTTTCGCACTACATGTGATGGTATGCGAGCGCGTATAGACGGCATTCTGTACCTATTGAATAGTGTCGATGTTGCAGCCTCGCGACAACTTCTCTATCTGTTTCGTTTCCCGCCTCCGAGACAATTTAACTTGACAACGTGGACTCTACAACAAAGGCCGTTCGCTCTATTTAGCGCTCAGCCTCTACCAATGGCAAGGTACATCGATATTAAACGCTTTTTTAATGCAAAACTTAACCCTATTTTTATTTAAACCAAAGCAAATGTTTAATGCATGAGATTACGGAATTTACAAATGGATTTCTAAGGCACCCGAAATAAGATTTGGCATTTTGAACGCTCGAATAAACATTTATCTGAAGTTAAGCGTTGAAAGAGATGTCCAAACACCCTTAATCGTGCAAATACGAAATCGGCGACATTCATGTGAGACGTTCCGACGTTACCTTGCTACGTGGAGGAATATTTGTAAGCGTTCTTTGTGCGATCGGGGACGAGTGTAAACACGGGTGCGCGGCGCGGCGCGGCGTGGCCACGCGGGGAGGGATCCGGCACTCGGGCGGCCGCCGCCGCGCGCTCCGCCCGCACCATGTCGGTGCGCGTAGACCACCGTGACCGTGACCGATTCTCGCGACACTCTTCCCGCGCTTCCGTCGATCTCGCCTTTCCGGGCAGTTCTACGAGGGAGCACTCGTTTCGGTCGGTGCACTCCGCCCGCGTGCCTCGGGCTGCCAGCGATGACTTGATGGTGCCGGTGCGCACGCTGCGCTCGGCGTCGTGCCGCGTGGCGCCGGGTGCGCCGCACCGCCTGCGCCGCCACCACTCGTCGGCGGCGGAGTGCGAGCGCGCGCGCCGCTCGCGCCGGCACACGCTGGAGCTGCCCAATAGCCGTGGGCCCAGCGTGCGCAGCCGCTCACCCGAGCCCCCGCCGCCGCCGCCCGAGCCCGAAGTGCCGCCCGAGGACGCCAGCAAGGAGGCGCGGAGACGGCGCGTCGTGGCTGCCGTTGCGGCCTCGTTCTTCGCGCTGGCGCTGGCGTCGGTCCTCGTGGTGGTGGTGACGCTGACTCACAGCTCTGTGCTCCGCGCGCACAACCAAACGGCCAAGTACTACACGTTCTCCGTGCCGCCGCACCATCCTCTCAGTGAGCCCCGTTCATGTTGCCCCACCGTCGCCCCTCCCGCTTCGCATGCGACTGTCTCCGACCCTGAGTGCCAGGGGCTGCGAACGTCGCCGCGGCGCCTCGTCTGCTCACCGCCACCACAAGCGGTATATAATATTCAGATATACATATGAACAGTCTATCTGGGGTCTACGCCGACAAAGAGCAACGCGATCCGTCGACCAACCTTCGCATTATTACCTTAAATTGTAATGTACAAACCTCTATGAAAGGATGATAAGGAGTGCGTACGGTTGATTACAATGATATGGAGGAACCATTGATGGTTTTGTGCGGCTTAGCGGGGCCTTTGTCGATTAGGCTCCAGTACATACAGGGCACACATGCTACGCACGTTCGCAACCCCCTTCTGCATGATTAGTTACTGTTTATTATAGATGTCACGTGTATGTGATGGTTGACGTTATTGTTATATTGTCATTAATTACAGGGTCTAATCGAGCTATGAACGACGTGGTTGTATCACTCACTAGTATCACAGATAATGAAAATATTTACTCTTAACAAATCACTACACAAATTTACAATACTTGACCCATATGTTTATAAGATTATACGTAAGGTTAAGGCTTTATCTAACCATTAGGTTTAGTAGTTATTAATAATAAACAATTAAACCAATTGGTTGCTCGTGAAACATAATTGTCGGATGACTCGTTGCTTCCTGAAAATTAACGAGTATGCATTATCACAATGCATTGTTCAAATATAAAGAGATAGGATTGCGGTAAATGAAATTCGATAATATTTCAATTTGTAGGACGCCTGCATTGGAAGCATAATGTGCTTAGTAGATCACCAGATCGAGTCGTCGAAAATCTGGTAAATCGATTGCATTTTTGCAATTATAAGTGCAAATCATTATTTTTATTTATATCACCCAGTTGTTTCTTTAAAGGCTTCTCTTTCATCTATCATTTAAATTGTTGCACCGAGGGTTAGGTATCACTAATGTGACAAATTCGTAAGTAATACATAATACCGCTTTATATATTGAAGTGTTAATGATAACTGAGTGTTAGAGTATTCTAAATGAATCAACAATATTTGAAAGATAAATTTATAAAGACATGTTAGAACATACTTGCTGATTTGATATGTCACCCAAACTGGACAGATAGAGAAGGCCAGCTTCTTAACATTACCTACTTAGACTATAGCATACCTTATTCATATTGTTTTAATGGTGCAACTTATACTTGTATCATTGATAGTCAACATTAACTCTTGTTGCTTAAAGTCTAACTTAAGATATTCAAAAACTACGAAACGAATAATTCTTCTTTTCCCATACTCTTTTTATATCAGGTTACGATGTTTTTTTTCCTTTTAAAAATGTAGCCCCACACTAGGATTTATTCCTGTGTCGTGAGTGCCTTAACAAACATGAAAATTCACATATGCAAATACCCAGACCAAAACAAATAATTGTGGGACACACAAAGATTAGTCCCGTGCGGGAATCGAACCCGCGACTATTCGACCAGGCGGCTTAAGCTCTTAACCA
Source organism: Phalera bucephala (assembly GCA_905147815.2). NCBI lineage: Eukaryota > Metazoa > Arthropoda > Insecta > Lepidoptera > Notodontidae > Phalera > Phalera bucephala. Next base: position 17,840,661 of record LR990612.1, read on the forward strand.
CTGCGCTAAATCGTCCGTCAAATGTAGATAGAAACTATGATAACCATATTATAAAGTTTCTTATCATGTAGGTGTACGGTTAAAAATGTCTAGTCTTTTTAATCCGGTACATTAAGCGTTATTTAATGCTGAGGCTTCCTTCACAGCTCTTTGACAAAAAGTGGTTTTAGCAACCTAAAGCCACTATTTGTCAAAGAGCTGAGAAGAATCCAACCTTCACATATTCTTTCATCATCCATTTTTCGACTGCCTCCAGCCGAAATGACAGGCTTTAGCAGTTTGTGTCATCACTCGATAGTAGATCGCTCGTCTTGATTTTCGAGGATTTCGTCCCCTGTTACATTGAGGCCAAAAATTCAAGCGAAATTTTGGTGCACCATACCGTCGGGGAAAAATAAGTGTGTGTATTATACTGACATTATTATTCAATTTTGCTACATACATATGATAATTTAAATTTATATAGTTTGGAGTATAAATACTAGCAGTATTAGCTATAAAATAATATTTTTTCTCTTTATAGTTTATTCTGTTAACGTTTGGGTTTCCTTGTACAAAGGAAAACCGTTTTGTTCTTATTAAAGATAGAGCTACTTTGTCATATTACACAAGGCGGGCAGGCTGCGAAGATAATGATATACTTTAGTAGCGATTTTAACGAGAAGTCGAGAAAAAATAGTTTAATTATAAGTTCAGTAAAATGTATTAAAAAAAGAAATATTTCGGTGTATGGCTTATAATTTTTTTCTGTAAACAGTTTTGCTATTCTCGTGTTTTCATATTTGCAATAATAATATCAGCCTATATTGCCCACTGCTGGACAAAGGCCTTCTCTCACAAATCGAGCTGATAGAGATTAGGTCATACACCACCACGCGGACCCAGTGCGGATTGATGGAGGCAGGTTTGTGGCCACCTGCTGTTGGAACTTATCAAGCCGCCTTTAAGGCTTCCAGGTCGGCTTAACGACTACCACATTATGTAGTAGCCGGGACAAATGGCTTAGCGTGCCTTCCGAAGCACGGAGACGCTCGAATATGAAAATGCCACAAACGGTCACCCATCTCGGGCCGACCAAGTCGAACGCTGCATAACCTTGGCAATCGCTAAGAACACCGCATTCGCACAGCGCTACGAGCGCCTCTGGTATATTTGCAATATTTCTCGAATATTTACGGTTTTCAGCCGGATTAGTTAGTATTATTTTTTCACAGCCAACACTAACGATTCTCTAATATGTATTTATTGCAAACCTTTTTAGAAACTCGTCTATTGGATATCTAAAGCCAAACTGCACCATTTAAAGTAGATAGTTACGTGGTTCACGAGTTCCGGGTCATAATTTAAGGTCCGAAAATACAGTTTTTTGAGTAGTAGCTCGAAGTCCGGGATTGTGGCGGTATAATAGCAATTAACTTGTCTCCTGTTACATTTGGGACCTAACGTTGACTTCAAAATTTGGGTGTACACCTGTGACACGCCCTCAATTCTTCTTTTTTCTTCCCGTAGATGTTGTGAAAGATGACAAAAGGCGTACAAGCATTTAACACAGGCTTACCCTAAAAATGCGAGGACTTGGATTATTTATCTCTTCCGAATATCTCCGACCACACCCACTGTCATAAGTTTTAATCATAATAAAAGACGGGTATATGCAATGAACTTTCACAAAATTTACCGGTAGAAGGATCCACTATTACTTACAAAAGTCCCCAAAACTTTATTTATCTTGTGTGCAAATATTTTTTCTTTGCTACATGCGTAAACTTTCTAGGAACACCACTGCTGCCACACACTACATCACTCATGCCAAACTTATTATTAGGTAAATAGGCCATCAATTGAGGCGCCAGATATCTCAGTATCTTACATTTTACAAATCAGGTGCTGAATAGATATCCGCGTGGCGATAATCATGGATGTTGTTTATTATGCCCTAGTAATCTGAAAAATCTAAAGTGTATACAATTAATTAATTATGAGTTTTTATAGGTCATCACAACTGCTTGTAGTTATGTAAATTATATACTATTGCTAGATAAAATGGAATGTAGCCGCTTTAACAGAGATATATATACAAGGTGTAACGTAATTTACGCCAGACCTCAAAGTAGTTTCTTCTAAATCGGTAACTGAATTCATTCCAACTATTTTTAATGTATTTTATATAATTTCAAAATATGCAAAAAATTGTGTTACTCCTTCAGTGCGCTTTAACAAATTAAATTTATTATTGATGCAAAGCAATGTGAAGATTTTAAATGCATTTCTAGAATGTATTTCTCAAAATGCACACATACAAGTACAAGTTTTATTGTTAATTCGGGTATAAAAGTGCTTAAAAAAGGCAAAATACTTTAAATTTGCAAAGGACATTGTCGAAAATTGCCCCAGAACCAACAAACATTTGGCCCATGCCATCATTATTTATCTATTTTATTAAAATAATGGCAAATATCCGTATCTAACGGACAATTTGCAATCTAAAACGAATATTTCAAAGTATGTGTATGAAGTCGCCGACATCTTAACTTAATGTCGTACGTATTAATGGCTACTGAATCATAACCTCAAAATTTAATACTTTTTGTGCAATATTGCGATGCCCCTGCTTGTCCGTTTATTAATAAAGGCCTTAAGAGAATTTATGGGTGATTTGAAATCATACAAGTATTTTTTCATTGCTGTTGGTTCTGGGGCAAATCACGTATGGGCGCAGAACAGTCTTTGGTTTTCGTATTGAATTTGTGAAGCAATTAGCTAATCGGGGTGTCTGAGGTCTTGTGTGGATGACGATACACCTTGTATATATAAAAAAGCGTGTTAAAAATGATATGACGAAGAATGTATGTGTAATGTATATGTAATGTTAAAATACGTATGTTGAATATATTTGCTTAGCTTAAAAAAATGGTAAAGCTGCGGGAATAGACATGATATCTGCCGAGATGATTAAATATGGTGGATCTTGCGTCCGGGACGCTTTTTGGGTCCTCGCAAATCTTTGCTGGAAGACCGGTAGAGTCCCTACAGATTGGCGCCGCGCAGTCATAGTACCCTTGTATAAAGGCAAGGGCTCACAATATGACTGCGCCAATTACAGGGCCATCAGTTTGATCAGCTTGGCAGCTAAGGTGTATGGTAAAATTATTGAACGGAGAATGCGCGAGAAGTCCGATGGAGTGTTGTGTGAGGCACAGGGAGGTTTCAGGTCTGGAAGAGGATGTTCGGATCAAGTTTTCTCCCTCCGCAACATCGTAGAAAAGCATCTGGCAGTAGACTGGAAGGTTTTCTGCGGTTTTGTGGACCTGGAGAAGGCGTTTGATAGAGTAGTGCGAAAGAGACTTTGGGACATTTTGTCAGAGTATGGTATAAACGGCACCCTGTTGCGAGCCGTCCAGTCCACCTACGTGGACAGCAAGACATGCGTACGGGTGGGTGGTAACATGTCACCTTGGTTTGACGTTAAAATCGGTGTCAAGCAGGGTTGCGTGTTGTCCGCTAGACTGTTTATAGTGTATCTGGATAAAAGTCTTCAAAGACTGTGTGCGATGACTGAAGGGGTAAAAATGGGTGATCTAGTGATAAACCACCTATTGTATGCAGATGACGCGGTTTTGATAGCGCCAACAGCCACTGATCTGCAAACACTAGTCACAGTTATGAGAGACGACTGCATGAATAATGGCTTACATTTGAATGTGAAGAAAACCAAAATTATGGTTTTTGAACGGGAAGAAACCAGAACGAATGCAAGGATTGTGGTTGGTAACGATGTGCTGGAGCAAGTGAATGAGTTTGTATATCTTGGATGCGCCTTCAGTAAGGATGGGAAATACACCGCTGATATAGAGAGAAGAGTGAATGCAGGTAATAGAGTGAATGGTGCGATGGGAAGGCTACTTGGGAGCCGGCACTTAAGCCAAAAGGCGCAGCTGGCCATGCATAACGGAGTGCTTGTCCCAACGCTGTTATATGGCAGTGAGAGTTGGGTATGTAAGAAGGAGAACGAAAGCAGGATAAATGCGGTCGAAATGCGATCTCTGCGGAAGATGTGCGGAGTCACGCTGACCGACCGTATTCGCAACAGCGTAGTAAGAAAGCGAGTAGGTATGAAAGATAGTATCGGTGTAAAGATGAGAAAGGGTATGCTCCGTTGGTTCGGGCATATAGAAAGGATGCCAGAAGAAAGAATGACAAAACAGATATACAATGCGAAAGTCGATGGATGTAGGTGCCGGGGAAGACCTAGACTGTCTTACCATGACCAAATAGACCGTGTCTTATCTGAAGGGCAAGTCAAGAGTCTCCGTAACCGGCAAGTGTGTATGAGACGAACTATGAGAGTGGAGGAAGCCAGAGAGGTATGTAAGGAAAGAACCTGTTGGAACTCTGTACTCTCTGCCTACCCCGCGAGGGAGCTGGCGTGATGATATAGATAGATAGAGATAGAGACAAGTATTTTTTCATTGCTGTTGGTTCTGGGGCAAATCACGTATGGGCGCAGAACAGTCTTTGGTTTTCGTATTGAATTTGTGAAGCAATTAGCTAATCGGGGTGTCTGAGGTCTTGTGTGGATGACGATACACCTTGTATATATAAAAAAGCGTGTTAAAAATGATATGACGAAGAATGTATGTGTAATGTATATGTAATGTTAAAATACGTATGTTGAATATATTTGCTTAGCTTGTTTTCGATAATATTAAAAAATCAGTATACTTAATTAAACTCTATAACTAACGGTCAGACGAGGCACATCTTAAACCTAGTTTCAAAATGGAGTCTAGATTGGTCTAGAACATGAATGCACAAAAGTTGTTGATGCAACTTAGGTGAGTACTTAGGATTTTGAAAAATCATCGCTTCAAGGGGTTCAAATGACCCATGCAAAATCCGATCGAGCATATGACTAATAAATGCATATTTTTTTAAAGGTAATTTTAACATGTCATATTTCGCCAAATTTTGCATAGACTTATTTTATACCCCAGTGTACCTATAATTTGGATACTATACAATCCCAAGATTGATATGATATCTGATGATGGTGATGAATCGTACGCGTGTTGTGTCTATCTTTTAAGCGAAGAGAACAGTTACATAGCCATCATTTATTAACATGTTTAAATATCTTCTAAGTACATATGAAGCGTGGTGTTATTTAAAAAAAACACACATCGCCACGCCTCTATTACCCAAGAGGGGTTGGCAGAGGTGTACTGTGTACACCCATTTGCGCTGACGCTTCTAGGATCCATATAATAGGGAGTAGCATTATTTTCATATACTGGACACAATTCTAAATTCCGGACGGATACTGGGATTTTTCCATTGAAAAACTACTTTTTCTTCCGACCTATTTGAACCCAGGGCCTCGTGATCGCTACGCGCATTATTCACGAACTATTTTAATTAATAAAAATAACTTTCTTGTTCGTGCGATCGTAAAGTACACGTGTTTATATTACGATAGCCATTACACCCGTGCGTTAACATACGCGTGATTGCGGATGTGGTAATTTTATTAATTTCGTATCCCCTAAACTAATATAGTTTATTGAGACATTATTAATCGGGCGATAACATGTTGACGTTGTGGTAACTAATCTTTTATGTACCTACCTACGAGTATAATAAATAAAACTTATATTTTACAACTAATGTACATAAGGCAACTTGCAACCTAGAAATTACCAAGTCTTCGTGGCTACCTAAAAGAGATAGCTATGAAAAATATGTATATGTCCTATTATTAGAAAATCATTTAATGGAATGCGAGCAGTTATTTTCATTTTAGTAACCTTGTAATCTTGTCATTGATATACTCTATGATTGCTCGAGTGCGTTTAGTTGCGAAGCGATGACAGATGACATCTGTCAGATGGCGAATCACCGATGACAGATAGTCGATGTAAGATGGCGGGCGGCGCTGCGTTGTTAGTCTATTAGCAACGGGGCTAGAGGTCGGACGTATCGCGGAACAGCTATTCTCACTGCATTCCATGTGACTTAATCTCTAACACACAATAGTTAATAATAGCATCCTCGGATATTAAAGAAGATCAGTGGTCCGGACAAGACCCTAGTGTTATTACATGATTCCTTTGATGTTCAGCCATCATGCAGACGACTATGAAACGAAGATAAATCCACGTTTCACCATATATAATAGGATTAGTTAGCTGAAGTGGCAAGGGGGCGGGCCACATAATAGCGCGAAGATCGGACGGCCCTTAGACCGGATAGATTCTAGAGTAGAGACCACGTATTGGCAAGCGCAGACTGGGGTGGCCGCCTGCTAAGTGGATCGACGATCTTGTGGAGATCGTGGGAAGTCTTTGGATGCAGGTGGCTTAGGACCGGTTGCGCTGGAGAGCGATTAAGGGGGCCTATGTTCAGCAGTGGACGGGTATAGGCTGAGATGATGATGATAATGATGATGATGAAAAATATATAATTATCCTATCAAGTAGCTAAAAGAGTATATTTTTAAAGCAGTTATTGCACTAGGCTTAGTGGTTAGACCGTCGGACTGCAAAATCAGAGGTCTCGGGTTCAAAACCACAGACGTACCTCTGTCTTTTCGATAGCATGTGCGTATTAATAATTAATTATCATTTGCTTTAATGATGAGGGAAAACATCTTGAGGAAACCTGCATATCTAAAAGTTTCTCAAAGATTTGTAAAGCTCGTCAACCCGCACTGAGCTAGCGTGGTGGACTATGGCCTAAACCCTCTTAGTTTTAGAGGAGGCCCGTGCCCAACGGTGGGACAGTTTCTTAACAGGGCTAATATTATTATTATTATAAAAGTTATTATTATACATATGTGTAATATAATTAGTTTTCAAATAACTATTCCAGGAAATAGCATATTTTCAAATACGATATTGAACGGTGCGTTTATTTAAACTAGTTGTTACCCTTAGTCTAGGACATCCTCGTTAGTCTAGTACCGACTAATACGCGTTTGCGATCACGGGGACCTGGTTCAAATCCTAGTTCAGAAAAAAATGTAGTTTTTCTATCGACAAATTCCGAGCATCAGTCCGAAGTCTCGAAGTGTGCCTGGTATATGGCAATAGGCTCGCTTCCTTTTACATGAAACCTTACATCATCGGGGAACAGTAGGTGCAAATTTCACTTCTGCCACCCCTGTTTGGGGCATAAACACGTGACGGTGTTTATTTTTTTTAGCTGTTACCCGCAGCTGCACACTGGTTTATTTTGTACTTCAGTTGTTTTTGCTTAAAAGAGTAAAACATACCTACATCCATCCTTACATTTTCGCGTTTATAATATAAGGGTTTAAACGAAAAGCACCCTGTCTAAATTGTTTATATATCGATCTATATCGTCACGCCATCCCTTGCGGGGTAGGAAGAGAGTACAGTGTTCCAACAGATTTGTTCTTTACCTCTGTAGCTTCCTCCACTCTCATAGTTCCATATTGTTTATCTTTGGTTTATTATTTCCTTTCTCTTTAAGAAATGGGTCCCGTAAAGCTAACTGTAAAAATATACTATCAAAATAAGAATTCAATTAAATTTATAATTTAAATACTTAAGTGCTTGATTTGATATAACTTAAATAAACCGAGTCTTATCTGATAGGAAAGTCAAGATTCTCCGTAACCGGCGAGCGTGTATGTGACGAACTATGAGAGTGGAGGAAGCCAGAGAGGTATGTGAGGAAAGAACCTGTTGGAACTCTGCACTCTCTACCTACCCCGCAAGGGATCTGGCGTGATGATATAGATAGATAGATAGAGATTTGATATAGCTACTGGTTTTCACCGAAACCGACAACTTTAATTTGAAATATTGAATAAATTTTGCCCGTATTTTCTTAAGTCATGTCCTCATTACTTAGTAGTCGTCTACGTTATGGATCCTAATAATTTATTTTTTAGGACAGACATGCAGAAAAAAATATAAGAAAGTTTAACCTATGTAGGGTAATAATATTATTGCATCTGTGAAACGAACTATGAGAGTGGAAGAAACCAGAGAGGTCTGCAAGGAAAGAACCTCTTGGAACACTGTACTCTCTGCCTACCTCGAAAAGGGTGTGGTGGCGTGATGATATATACAGACAATTGGTATTTTATTTTATCAGAAAAATAAATTCTTCGTATCATTTTATATAAAGCTCAAAATGGATTGCACCATTAGTTTTCTTTCGTCAACTTTTCAGGATTGTCGCCACTACGCTCATAAAATCTATTATTGACGTGCAAGAGAATTTATACAAAATTAATGAATTTTGCAATGCAATGCAAGCTTGTGTTAACACGTTAAACCGCGAACGGGGATTATGGATTAATTAAATAACGAAATTTTTAGATCGGATAGCTTAGCATGAATATATTGTCGTTAGCGTTACGCTGGCGAGTTCATGCGGTCACTTTCACGTCTATTTAGTGAATTAGTAGTGTAACAAGGATGGCATACCAATTTTTTATACTAAGTCCTCAGTCGAAAGGAAATTTGATTCATCCAATAGTTGGAGTTCCATAAATTCTATTCTGCTCATATTGACGTTTGGGAATTAGACAAAATATAGAACAATGTAGATGTACATTATTATTCTTTCTTTTACATAACGATTAAAACCATATGGGTAAGGGTATGTTCCGTTGGTTCAGGCATATAGAAAGAATGTCAGAAGAAAGAATGACAAAACAGATATACAATGCAAAAGTGGAAGGATGTAGGTACCGGGGAAGACCTAGACTCTCTTACCATGACCAAATAGACCGAGTCTTATCTTAAGGACAAATCAAGAGACTCCGTAACAAGCGAGCGTGTATGAGACGAACTATAAGAGTGGAGGAAGCCAGGGAGGTATGTAAGGAAAGATATCTCTCTCGAACTCTGTACTCTCTGCCAACCGCGCAAGCGATCTGGCGTGATGATAGAGATTATAACCATTGCACCCGTGATTAGGTCACTCTTATTACAAATAAGACTATCATACAAAAGTCTATATATTTACAAGAACAGAGCTTAAAGTACTAATTCTAATCTAGAACCACTCAATTTGAGCAACCCACACTAAAACGCATAAATACTTCCAATTCCCAATACTCGGCGAAAACACTTTGGCTACGTAACTGCACTGGCCTTAGAGTATGCAGCTTCCACAAATCGACCTTAGCGGAATATTTTAGAAAATGTCTGAATCAGCCAAACCAAAATAAGACCAGGTTATATTGCATGACGTCCAATGTACGAGTATTGAAAGGTTCCAATAATAACTGAAGTGTTCCAGTGTGGCGCGATTAAGACTGCTAGCCGGCTCGTCCTATGCCGCGTATAAGCGTTAGCTAAATAGGTATTGTGTGCCTACTACCAGGAATATTCGGTTACAGAGTTAACAGCACTAAAAAAACTTGTCTGTTTTAGATTTCCTATTCTTTTTTTCCAATTATTACGGTCAATATGTCCTATTTAACGTTATAACGGTCAATATATATATTGACCGTTAATATCCATTGGCTATTATTTTTCTTTACCGAACGCTTTTCGTTTACCTAAATACATATTGCATAGGCATGGTAAATACATAGAGAACCATCTATCTATATCATCATGCCAGATCCCTTCCGGGGTAGGCAGAGAGTACAGATTTCCAACAGGTTCTTTCCTTGCATACCTCTCTTGCTTCCTCCACTCTCATAGTTCGTCTCATACACGCTCGCCGGTTACGGAGACTCGACTTGACCTTCAGATAAGACTCGGTCTATTTGGTCATGGAAAGATAGTCTAGGTCTTCCCCGGTACCTACATCCTTCCACTTTTGCATTGTATATCTGTTTTATCATTCTTTCTTCTGACATTCTTTCTTTATGCCCGAACCAACGGAGCATACCCTTACTCATGTTTACACCGATACTATCTTTCATTCCTTATTCTTTCATACATAGAGAACTATTGTAATTAATACTCTTAGTTATATCCTAAAATGGACCCGCAAAGGCGGGCAAACATCGTCACGGTATGGACCCCTGAGGACGGCCACAGACCCCGTGGTCGGCCGAGACGAAGATGGCGTGACGACTTGGACACTTATGCGGTAAAGACTTGGATTTTACAGGCCCAGGATCGATTTGTGTGGAAACGTAAAGGGGAGCTCTTTGCCCAGTAGTGGGATACAGAATAGGCTATAAAATTAAATATATTTAGATATATATATATATATATATATATATATATATATATATATATATATATATATATATATCCTAAAAGGGCAGTAAAATGAAGTTGTTATAGCTAAATATATTTCATTTTATTGAACTGATAGCTTGGTCCAGTGGTAAAGAGCTTAAGCCGCTCCGTCCACTGGATCGAGTAGCCGCGAGTTCGAGCCCCGCACGGGACAAATCTTTGTGTGACCCACAAATGTTTGTTTCGGTTACCTTCCGGCTCCATCGTGAGACCAGCTTAATGAATCATGGCACATGGCATGGCATATTATTATATTGTTACCAAAGTTACATTCGTACGCCAAATTGTAGCTCAATCGGGTGCCAGCAAGTACTTAAAAAATCACAAAAGGACATTGTCGAAAATTGCCCCAGAACCAACAAACATTTGACCCATGCCATCATTATTTATCTATTTTATTAAAATAATGGCAAATCCGTATCTAACAGACACTTTGCAATCTAAAACGAATATTTTAAAGTATTGTAGTAACTACTTATATCGAAGTCACAGATCTTTACAGAATGTAAAAACACAATATAACCTCATATGTATTAATAGCTACTGAATTTCAACCTCAAAATCTAATACTTTTTGTGCAATATTGCGATTCCCCCGCTTGTCCGTTTGATAATAAATGCCTTATGAGAATTTATGGGTGATTTGATATCATACAAGTATTTTGTTATTGCTGTTGGTTCTGGGGAAAATCATGTATGGACGCAGAACAATGTCCTTTGAACCGGACAGACATTCGAACAAAGAAAGTATTCAACTTTCTTAAAGAGCTTCGAAAAAGACTAGCCCGTTAAGTTTGTAACGGTGTAATTTTACGTTTCGCGTAACCACTCGGGTCCTTACTCGCTAAGGCCAATATGCCACATGGAGTACCATTAAACGACCATGTCACGAAGTTCAATTGGTCATAGCGAATAAGGATTCTGTGGAAACTGCGTTACCTCAATTTGTAATGAAGAGCATAAACGTAAATTATTTGGGTTCATCTTAATATTCGTTTTATTATAAGGTGGTGATATAACGTTTGCCCGCACTCTCGTGCCTGGCCATAAAGTGCGCTTACAGTTTCTCGCGACTTTGTATCCGGTCAGCGCCGACAGCGCCACCTACCATGTGTATGTTTTATAGCCTATGTTACTTCTGGATAATGTAGCTTTCTAATGATGAAAGAATCCTTAAAATCGGTCCTGTACTTTTTGAGTTCATTCGTTACAAACATACAAAAATAGAAATCTTTCCTCTTTATAATATTATATTATTTAACATTACAAAATCCTAAATTCTTACCAAGTTGTTGGAATGTTTCAAGAGAGTTCGACATTTTTGCTCTGGGTAAGGAAAATTCTTCTTTTGTTATTTGAACCCATTAGAATAAAAACAATTTAAAACTATGAAGTTGATTCATTTCCATTGTAAGATGGTTATATTTTGGTTCTTGTATACCTAGTCATAATAAGCAGTGATAGCCTAGTGGTTAGACCGTTGGACTGCAAAGTCAAAGGTCTCGGGTTCAAACCCTCGCACGGCACGCACCTCTGTCTTTTCGAAAGCATGTGCGTATTAAAAATAATTATCACTTGCTTTAACGGTGAAGAATAACATCGTGAGGAAACCTGCATGCCTAAGAGTTTCTCGAAGGTGTGTGAAGTTCGCCAACCCGCACTAGGCCAGCGTGGTGGACTATGGCCTAAACCCTCTCAGTCTGAGAGGAGGCCCGTGCCCAACGGTGGGACAGTTTCTTAACAGGGCTAGTATTATTTATAATATTATTATATACCTAGTCATCTTGTGGTTTAAGAACCTTGATAAAAACTTAAAAATCTATCTATCTATCTATATCATCCCGCCAGCTCCCTCGCGGGGTAGGCAGAGAGTACAGAGTTCCAACAGGTTTTTTTCCATACATACGTCTCTGGCTTCCTCCACTCTCATTGTTCGTCTCATACACACTCGCCGGTTACGGACACTCTTGACTTGCCCTTCAGATAAGACGCGATATATTTATTATATATTATATTTATTGTATATTTTCCTATTTTTATATTTTGTCTATTAATAATAATAATTTATTTAATCCAGACAATTTGAGTCCATTACACAAACAAGCCATGTTTGCTGCTATTAGTTTGCGAATTACTAAAAGCCATAAGTTGAAATAATTATTGTTAAAATAATAGCAAGTGATCTCAGCAGGTGGCTTACATAACATTAACTTCTCGCAAAGGGCCTCTACGTGTTGGGCCCATGTCCCCATGCAAGCCTTTTAAGTTTAAGTATAAGTAACAATGTTTTATGCGAATAATGGATGCATACAGCACAAAGTCGGTCGTTGTGGCGATCTTTGGGGGAGGCCTTTGTCCTGCAGTGGACGTCTTTCGGCTGATGATGATGATGATGAACAATGTTTTTCAAAAAGCTTTTAAATGGTTAACTTAGGCGATAGGTAGTTTCATTAATTGAAAAGATAGACCTTATGTTATTGGCCAACTGGTTGGTTTTGTTTAAACAAAATAATTGAGCGCGAATTTACATACTTATTAGCTTCGTTCGTAATGGCTATACTGTCATGGTCAACAAAAATGTGGTCATAATATTACCATTACTTAAAATCGATACGGCCCAACAGAAAGGTAGCATAGAACGTCTCAAAAAGGTAACAAAGAGAAAACGTTTACGATAAATATCATCTCAAAAAATTTCCTTACAGCCAGTAACTGCAAAACCCGGTATTTCTTTTTTGCTCTTTTTTATATATCATAAAGGGAAAGGGTGAACAGAATTTCGGTTTAAAATATCCACCCGACGTGATAGCCGTAGGCATGGGCCCCAAGATTAATTATAACTTATTTCAAGTTGTTTGTGAATATTAAATTGGATCGTATTACATACACTCGTCGTATCTACCGTAATGTTAATAATTGAATTTTATTACGGAAATCTCGGTATGTACCGTTATGCTTCCATTTTTCAAAGGGGATTGGCAATGGTGTACTATAGACACCCATACTTCTATACCTCCAGTGCAAGGTGATACAACTCAAGTTATAACATTTTTGATATTTTTACACATTAAGCATCAGAAAAAAAACTAATTTTCAATTTGACCCCCATCTTCCTAAGGCTTAAAACGTGATAGTTTTTAGGCATATTAATATAACTAAGCTTTTTTAAGCCCTGAAAGTAGTTTGTTCTAAACCGGTAACTGAATTGATTGCAACAATTTTTAATAAATCTGTCATTTTTTCAATATGCAATAAATGCTTTACTCCTTTAGTGCGCTATAATGAACGAAATTTATTTTGGATTCGAAGGTATACTGAGATTTCAAATGCATCCAACGTTTTGTTCAATACGCGCAAATACACGTACAAGTTTCATAGTTAATTGGGGTATAAAAGTGCTTAAAAAGGGGGTAATAAAATTTAAATTGATTTTCGTATTGACTTTGTGAAGCAACTATCTAATTGGGGTATCTGAAGTCTTGCGTTATTTACGATTACTATACACCTTGTATATCCAATTGTCACAAAGTGAACTGAACTGATTGTTCTAATTATTTTTTGCATTACTGATTCAACTTAAATTAATCTCTTTTTTAATTTCTTTTTAAATTATTATAATTAAAATATTTTTAAATTACCACCCTCGGGGTCCTTCACTCTCATAGTTCGCCTCATACAGGCTCGCCGGTTACAGAGACTCTTGACTTCCTTCACATAAGACTCGGTCTATTTGCTCATGGTAAGATAATCTAGATCTTCCCCGGTACCTACATCCTTCCACTTTCGCATTGTATATCTGTTGTCATTCTGACATTCTGTATATACTTTAGTGTGACCTAGAATTAGGTATTCGAATTATTTTAAAATGGGCTTGCTTATATCTACATTGGGTAATATTGTAATAAAAACCTTTGCTGAAATTAAAATTTAGCAGAGCAATCGCGTATATATATAAAGGAACGTAGATATATACCACTATAACGACGATCTAATTTATAACGCACTGATAAAAAGTAAGTATAGCTGATTTATTGCAGTTTTTGTTTGCCCCAATTCAACGCGATTAAAGAAAGTAGTAAAAACTTTAAGAACGGAGATAGGTATAGAGATGAACAAAAATAACTGGGGTTTGCAAAACTTGCACTTAAGTAGCAAATTTTGGAGAGCACGTAAACATTTAATGTTTTTCGGTTACGTACCTGAAGTTGTTTAAGCGTTTTAAGTTAATAGTGGTTCGGTTGAACAGTTTAGTATTGCGGAGTGGACTGACCACCGGATTCAGTCCGAACTTTGTTTACTGAAAAGCACTAACAGGCAAGCCGTGAGGTGCGGAAAGTAGACACTAGTGGGCCACGGCACTCATAGAATCATAGGCGGTTATATATATACGGAATATGGAACTTTTTTAATTTCACGCTTGATTCGTAAACTTCCACGCGAGTGGGGACGGCCGGATGCCAAGAACTCGATGTTGTGTCATGCGGCATGTACACGTTTCTGGTTGAATGATTTACGTCATTTCAATATATTATAAATGTATGTAGCGCGTTTTAGCAACTCCCACGCGATAAGATGATAAATATTATTAGTACAAATCCTCTGCTCTAGTTACTGGACACGGTTTGTGGATAGACACGAGTAAATACATCTAAAGATGCATGTATCATTCACATATCATAGCGGCCTTAGATTATATACCACGCGGCATTCGTTGTGCATTCATAATGCATTACCATGGGTAGGTATGTTTATATGCATGGATATTACTTTTGATATGTAGACTAGCTATCTAATTATCATCGTATGTATGGTGTAGTTAATTTAATGATAGTTTAGTCATACAGGTCATGAGTTATGTTGTCCAATCCTAATCAGCAGCAACATGAACCAGTAGATTTAAATTGCACTCTATATTTTAGCGTCACCATATTCTTATGCCTACTCCACTCTCATTTTTCGTCTTTCACGCTCAGCTTTCAAATAATGTCACAAAAATAATTCATTCCAATTCATCTATCTATCCTCATCCGAATACGTCCACTACAGGATTATGACCTCCCCAAAGACAACGACCGGATTTGTGTTAAAAAATAATCAAATTTATTCGTAAATAGCCTGTAATTGGTCAGTGATATCCTGATTTAGACTGTTGGACTGCAAAGTCAGAAGTCTCGGGTTCAAACACAGCTACGCATCTCTGTCTAAGAAAGCATGTGCGTATTAACAATTAACCATCACTTGCTTTAACAGTGAAGGAAAACATCGCGAGGAAACCTGCATGCCTGAGTTTCTTGAAGGTGTGTAAAGTTCGCCAGCGTGGTAAACTATGGCCTAAAACCTTTCATTTTGAGTGAAGGCCCGTGCCCAACTGTGGGTCAGTTTCTTAACAGGGCTAATATTATAATATTATATTATATTTGTGTAATATATATAAACAGTTTGTTGACGGAACTCCCTGCTGAAAAAAACTCAAAACAAGCCATAACTTAAAACATTCACAGCCTTTAACGTTAATGTTTCTAATTAGTATCTTGGAGTCAGTAAACATTTCAATAACTGTGTCTTTACAATAATCTCAAGATATTTAATTCCATAAACGATTTTCCGTGTAATTGCGAAGTTTAGTCCATAGTTGGTTTGACAAACTTTAGCTTGAAGTTCTCTTGCGATCCTCCTTTCATAACAGACTGTTAGTGATGTACTCATGGTGTGGAGTTGCATTATGAAGAGGATTGTTTATAAATAGTTGATACACGAACATATGGACCACCGTAATATATATATAGTGGTGTGGATTATTGTAACGATTTCCTACATACCTATATCATCACGCCAGATTCTTTCACAGTAGGCAGAGAATGTAGAGTTCCAACGAGTTCCTTCAGACCTCTCTGATTTCCTCCTCTCTCACAGTTCGTCTTGTAAGACACGATATAACGATCGTATTATTTTATATTTAGTTGT
Source organism: Phalera bucephala (assembly GCA_905147815.2). Classification (NCBI taxonomy): domain Eukaryota; kingdom Metazoa; phylum Arthropoda; class Insecta; order Lepidoptera; family Notodontidae; genus Phalera; species Phalera bucephala. The sequence goes on from LR990612.1 coordinate 17,856,859, forward strand.
ATAGAAATAGAACTGATGTCCAGACGGACGATTTAGCGCAATGGTGGCTTAAGCTGCTCCGCGCACTGTGTCTAATAGTCGCGGATTCGATTCCCGCATGGAACAAATCTTTGTGTGATCCACAATTATTTGCTACGGTCTGGGTATTTGTGTATGTGAATTTTCATGTTTGTAAACGCACCCACGATACAGGAACAAAACTTAGGGCGGGGCTACGTTTTAAAAAAAAAATATAACGCCGTTGTTTGAATAAAAAATATTTGCCAAGGGCTTGTCTAACTGGTTATGAGCGTAGGTCGCTCTAATCAGTGGATCAAGTTGTCGCCAGTACGATCTCTGCACGGCGCAAATCTTCGGGTGTTTGTATATGTGAAATTTTGTGTTTGTATACGCACCCCGGACACAGGAATAATTTCTAATTTAAGAGGAGGGGTTTGTTGCTTTTCTAAATAAGATTATTTTAATTCGTCGTTAATTTTAACTCATGTGTATGGATTTGAAAAGTATGTAATGCACAATAACTTTGAATATTATCCTACTAATATTATAAATTTGAAAGGTTTTATGTTTGGATGTTTTTTACTGAATCACGCAAAAACGGCTGAACGGATTTGGATGAAATTTGTCACACAAATGGTTTACCTGGATAGGATAACACATACTATATAGATACTTTTCTCCAAAGTCCATACCACGTTGAATACAGCTAGTGCATATAATATTGGTGTAATTATGTTCGTTGTAAATTAGAAATTAACTATCACTTGCTTTAACAGTGAAGGAGAACATCGTGAGGAAACCTGCATGCCTAAGAGTTTCTCGAAGGTGTGTGAAGTTCTCCAACCCGCACTGGGCCAGCGCGGTGAACTATGGCCTAAACCCACGCTAGCCCACCACGTTGAATACACCGGTTCTCGTAAGGCCCCGCGGCCAACAGCGTAGATCATTCACACACACACACACACACTCACATACGAAGGGATACTTTATATGCCCAAAATGTTAGGGTTCTGTCTAAAGTCAACGCGGACGAAGTCGCGGGCACAAGCTAGTTCTTTATATTTTAATAAAGTCTTATGCCTAAATGCTGTAGTCATAGTAACTTTAATGACGAGAGTAGGTAGTCACCTAATCCCCATAACATAAGCCAACCCCGACCTGTTCAAAATAGCATTGGCCGTTAATTCTCTATTTATTAGGTATTAAACCTAATTGCAAGTAGGTTAGGGGCCTATGTTGACGCTGTGAAACATGTGCAAATATACATATATATAAACACCGTCACGCTTATATTCCCCAGCGGAGGTGGCAGAGGTGTACTGAGTACACCCACGTTTCGCCGACGATGTTAGGTCCCATGTAATAGGGGGCGAGCCTATTGCCATATACCGGGCACATTTCCAACTACGGACTCAAACTGAGAATTTTTCGTTAGAAAAACTACATCTGTCTGACCTAGGATTTCAACCCAGGACCCCGTGATTACAAAGCGATGCGCTTTGCCACCAGACCAACGATTAGACTGGTATATATTTATATATACATATAAAAACTATTCCACTTTCAATTTTGAGCAGGGACTGCAACTCATTGTGGTGCCCTATTTCATATACATTAGAACCGTAATCCACTGGAGTGATCCACGCTCAATGTAACTTAACAGGTTTTAAGCCATTAATTTATGAGAGTGAACGAAACTATTCACAAGGGTTTTCTATTTCACAAGGGAACTTATAGAACACGTTTCAAATAAAAATCGTCTGCCATGATCTGAGTTAAAAACGAATTACATTATTTTCTAAGCTACTAGTATATGGCACACGTATGAGAAGAAAAACTATGCTCAAAAATCATATTGTTATATGAAGATACTTTTTTGATTATTATTATTATGTATCTCGCTGAGATTCACGGGCTTTACCCGGACCTTTGAAAGGCTTGCATGGGAACATGGGTCTAACACGTAGAGGCCCTTTGCGAGAAGTTAATGTTATGTAAGTCACCTGCTGAGATCACTTGCTGAAAATGAAGAAACATAACCAGCGAACTGACCCCGGCAGGTGCAAAGACTATTGTAAGCTATGAAAATAAAACAAGGGCTGTATAAATAAGGTTTGATGGACAAAAACTAGACTATTTCAAAGGGGACGGACACCGGCCATAATTAGTGATCCCTAATTACCCGTGGCCGGCGGTGACTCGCGGCTTACTAGATGGGCCCCCAAACGGTCGTTCTAGGACAACTGAGGGCAACACCGGTGTGAGCGGCTCAGGGGTGTAGAGAGGCGCTTTCTCCGAAGTTCCTCGCGGCGTTATGCCCTTTAACACTTCCACCCCTGGAGTACATCGACGTAGGACCGCATTATCTTCCTACGTCAATATAGCTCTCACGGCTCCTCTCTGGACGGCCCATTAAGGCTAGCCAGAGCCGAGAGTCCTGCGGGCACCTTTCGGTTTCCACTCGACCGACGAAGACACGCCGAGTTGGGGGCCCTGACCGACTCTCTGAAGCAATCGGGCCCGTGGTGTCGATACTCACCAACAGCTCGCCACAAGCTGCCCTGCGGGCTTATTTATTATTATTATGAGCCATTTGTGTCCCACTGTTGGGCAAAGGCCTCCCTCCACTTTTTTCACTTCTCTCTGTTTGTTGCCATGTCAGGTCAGTCTTTCAAAAAGTTATCCAGTTCGTCCCGCCATCTCCGCTTGGGTCTACCGCGTTGTCTTTGAGTATTTTGTGGGAACCAGTCTGTTATTATTTTGGCCCATTGGTTTTCATACGGCAGATATGTCCGGCCCAGTCCCATTTAAGCTTGGCGGCTTTTTGACATGCGTCGCCAATTTACGTTATGGAGCGTAGTGTGGTGTTTCTAACATGGTTGGTAAGTTTAATATTAAGAATACTACGCTCCATAGAACGCTGTCAAACCGCGAGCGCGGACTTCTGATTTTTGGTCAAAGATAAACTCTGTGTGCCGTAGGTGAGGATGGGGATAATGCACATATCCATGAGTCTACACTTAAATTTTAATGGGAGGTCGCCTTTCAAGAGCTCTTTCATCGACCGAAAGCTCCTCCAGGCATTTTCGATACGGCGTGCAATTTCTACTTCTTGCCTTGCCTGAAAAGAAACTATTCAGCCCAAGTACACATACTCATGGACATATTTTATCTCCACATCCTCCAATCTGATTTTTTGTTGGATGCTATTTGTCATGTCTTTAGTCTCTGTTTTTTCTTTAGTCTCAGACATATTTATCTGAAGTCCGACCTCGCGGCTTGCCACACACAACTCGCCAAGCATCTTGTTTAGGTCTGGAGTTGATGAGGAGAAAAGGACAATGTCATCGGCAAAACGCAGATTAGTTAGTCTTTTTCCCCCGACAACAATGCCCTCCTCACTCCAACCAGCTGCCAGCTTTCTAAAGACATCTTCCAAGGCCGCGTTAAAAAGTTTAGGAGACAGCGGGTCTCCCTGTTTTACTCCTTTTTCGATTGGGAAGGACGGCCCTGAGTTGTATATTTTAATTGCAGCTGTACTATATAAATAAATATTTTGTAGCAGGTATGTGGATGGTATGTTCTGCGACTGTACTGATTTGAATAGAGCGTCGTGATAGATACTGTCGAATGCTTTGGAATAGTCTACAAAGTGTAAATAAATTTAATAGAGTGAAGGTGGTCGGTTGTCGATAAGCCCGGGCGAAATCATGCTTGCTCAGCAGGGTTATGGATGTCCAGTTGGTGGGAAATTCTGTTTTCAATTACTTTAATAAATGCTTTGTAGAGGTGTGAAATGAGTCTAATAGGTCGGTAGTTTTCTATATTGGACTTGTCACCTTTCTTGTCACCTTTTTTGCTTGACACATATTTATTTTATAATTTATTAGTGTTTTACTGCTGTGACTGCAGATATTTTCCCTATTCCAAAATTTTCCTGTTTTGGGTGTAGTTGAATATGTCACTAAACAAATATATACCTACATACCAATATAATACATTCCTACTAAAAAACCATTTATGTAAAGATGTACTATCTATTTTCTGACAACAATTCTGTACCGTCTAGTTCTTTTTACCAGCTTTAATTTAGCTTGCACTGTTTGTCTGCCTGTCCGTCTGTCCTTCCGGTTCAAATTTTGTAATCCATTTGTCAAGTACTTGCGTCCTATCCTAGGTCGGAAAAATGTAGTTTTTCTAACGAAAAATTCCCAGTATGAGTCCGGAGACTGGAATTGTGCCCGGTATATGGCAAAATAACATGGGACCTAACATCGTCGGCGAAACGTGGGTGTACTCAGTACACCTCTGCTACCCCCGCTTGGGAAATATAGGTGTGACGGTGTTTAGTTCGGTGACAATTCAATAATATGGTACTATGGAGCTGGTAAAGGACTGTAGCTACACCCTAACAACTTTATATTGATATCGCTAGCAAGGTAAACGTCGTTCAATGGAAATTGCAAGCGTTTCTGAGTTATAGCGTTATAGATCAGTGGGCTATGACGTTTATAGCTTGTGCATGAAGGCTTGGGCAGACCAACGCCCGGCAAGTCAATAGGTGTGGTCAGCACACTGTTCACTGGGCTATACGTACATACTTATGTATTTGACTGGCGCACGTTTTACGCGTTCCAATCACTATTGAATACATCTAAATGAAATCTGTAGCGATTTGATTATAATTATAGCTTAATTAGTTGAACTGTTAGAGTTGTGCCGGTGTCTAGTCCGTGAAATATCACGGACTGGACACCGGACATGAAAGTGTATTAACTTCGTAATGTATACATATTACCTTTGGCATCCTACTTGATGAATGTAGGCGTGATTTTGCTTATTTTTTTATTTTATTTTTAATCACTGTCCAGATAGTAGTGTTATTGAATTATAATCAAATAGGTAAGAGCTAGGCAGTGATAGCCTAGTGGTTAGACCGTTGGACTGCAAAGTCAAAGGTCTCGGGTTCAAACCCAGGCACGCACCTCTGTCTTTTCGAAAGCATGTGCGTATTAAAAATTAATTATCACTTGCTTTAACGGTGAAGGAAAACATCGTGAGGAAACCTGCATGCCTAAGAGTTTCTCGAAGGTGTGTGAAGTTCGACAACTCGCACTGGGCCAGCGTGGTGGACTATGGCCTAAACCTTCTCGGTTTGAGAGGAGGCCCGTGCCCAACAGTGGGACAGTTTCTTAACAGGGCTAATATTATTATATTATAGGTAAGAGCTTTAAGTAATAATCGATACTAATATTATAAAGAGGAAAGATTTGTATTTTAGTATGTATGTAACGAATAAACTAAAAACCTATTTCAAAAATTCTTTCACTATTGGAATGCTACATTAACCCTGAGTAACATAGGCTATATTTATTACTAGAAAAAATTAGGGATCCCTACTAAAACTTCAGTAATGTAACCCAAGGTGTAAAAAATTAGCCATAAAAAGTTTTTCATCGCATGCGCTACGGAAACTATTGATGATAGAACAAAAAATGTTCTATAATATTTAAGAATATATTAGTATCTACAAAAAACTTTGCGATACCATATGTCCAACTATTGTAGTTACGCTATAAAGTAAGTGCACTATAACTACTATTTTACTTATTAAAAGTTGATAGAAATGCCGACCAAAATCAGATCACGTTATCCATACCTTTGTACTAATCCTTATCATAATAAATCATATCGAATTCAAGTCTGTTTCATAACCTGTAGATTACTTTTAGAATTATCCAAATCGGACATTCCATTCAAAAGATATTACGAATTCAAAAATGTCAAAGTAAACAAAACACTAATAGAAATATAAACGCCGCCGCGCCGTAGCCGGTGTGGCCCTACGCAGCGTAGCGGGCAACGCGGCGAAGGAGGGGGGACATCTATGAAATAGGTAGCCGCGCGTTCCTAGGCAGCGGACGCAATATCCACCCGTGCGAAGCCGGGACGGGCCGCTAGTAAGTCATAAAACCATTCTCAGGATCTAAATTTTACTAAAACTCTGTTGAAACTGGATCAGAATCGCCGCCAATCATCAGCGTTTAGCTATTTTCCTGTGTATTTAATAATACCAACCTATACTGTCCCACTGTTGGGCAAAGGCCTTCTCTCACAAATCGAGGAGAGAGAGATAAGGTTATACCACGTGGATCCAGTGCGAATTCATAGATTGACTACCACGTGGGCTGATTATGACAACTTTACGTGGAAGTTTGGAAAATAATTGCGTTCTAAATGATAATCATTTATTGCCATTACAAAGTAGTAGGAGTACTGATTATAAGAAATTGGTAATGAGTATATCACCATGTCAGACCGGTCGAACGATATTAAATTGTTCCTTTGAAGCATAATTCGTCTTCCTATATCCCATCTGTCAATGTCGCAGGTTCCTCGTGTAACAATCATATTACACGATTAAACAAGTAAATGATTATAACAAGAAGGACTTTTGAAGTTAGTTAGATACTTTCCTTTTTATTATCGACAAGGAAACTGACTCGTCGACTAATATTGAAAAGAAAATCCCTGGTTAGGAGAATTAGTTCTTTATTTTTTCCGTAAGCGTATAAGATGAATTAGGTGTGTAAAATCTATTATACAGCAGCATCTTTTATAGGAAATATCTAGCAGCATCGTATCTATTATAGACATAAATATAATTTAGTATTAATTATGTGGGCCGCTTAGAAATAAATAAATTTATTTTTACATTTTTTTTATAAGCTAATAGATATTTAAAATTAAACAAAATTTCTCTAACAACTTTCTGATCTTCTCGTAAAGTGTACGGAAAAATGAACGTGAGAGCATGCTTTTGGACAACGTTACAACAACGTCCAATCCAATGGTGCTAATTCTGCTGTTGTAGCCATATCGGTCACATAGGTGTTCAAACCATTCCGGCACAGTTTACTCTTTGGTCATCTCGACTCTACCTTTTTGCTACCATAGGAACAGTTACTAACTTCTCATATTGCATATGAGAATTGACAAGTAATTTATATATCCGTTATTCTATCTACTAAACCATTTAAATAAACAAATAATTGAGCAAAAAGGAACGTCTCTTAGGTTTCTCAAAGACAATCTGAAAGTATGTCCATAATTGATTAGTGAGAAAGCAAAGCATAATTAGTCTTAATTAGAGGCGGCGAAGTTACAAGTGCCGCAATATTAATTCAGTGCCGCAAAGTATGAACAAATCAAGAGATTTATAGAAAAGAAATGTGACACTACAATTTAATCTGGATAACGATCAAGCGCCATGATAAGGCAGTAAAATGTTATAACATACGTAGGTAGTGCTGTTGAAAGGTACTCGTGTAACCGTAACACAATAACTTTCGGAACTCAGTGATTGAAATTAGGAAATTGAGATTTCCTTAAATTCCAAAATTAATAAGTGTGAATGAGATAAGCTAGATAAGACTAGAGGAGGAAACAGAAGTCAAATAATTGGACTAGTATCTCTCTCACTGTCAAATTAGACAATCCTATATGGATTGACAAATTTGTCACGGCCAGAGAGTTTATGCTTGTAAATTTGTAACTGTAAACGCATCTACGATTAAGAAATAATCCCCTAAATTTGTGTGTGGTACAGTCTTTCCTTAAATAAAAACGCCTGACATCTTAGCTCCAAAATATTGATATTATCGTGACGCTAGGCAAAAAGCGTGTTGTCACTTTCAAATTTATTTAATAAATTGTAGTATAACAAGGATAACATATCAACCCGCTAGTGTCACGCTAACGTCGATATTTACATGCTAAACCCTTTGATATGTATGGTTTACGACAAGAGGTAATTTTCCAAAACATTACCCTTATAATTTTTAGAACCACATATGTAAAAATCACATTCTCGTACATCAAAATACCGGCAAAGTCAATAAGTGTGTTCAGCTCAGACCATGCGACGCGACGCGATCGGCGCAGGACCATCCATCAGTGTCGCCTCGTCCTCTTCAGCCGTGTGGAAATGAAGTGACTGTCAGTGGGATTTTTACACTCGATAAGTAACGTGTATGTGACCTGTACAAAATGATGGATAGTATAAAAATACATAGGTATAATCCAAAATGATAAATATATAAATCAGTCAACAAATAAAATTTAAGGACATATGATCAGTTCGTAATTCATATAAATATTTACCTGTGACTAGTTAAATATTTATTTAAGCTTATATACTGTCTCGATTCCGAGAAAAGGCCTTCTCTCATCTCACATAAAATAAGTGATACTCTACCACGTAGACCCAGTGCGGGTTGAAGGAGGTATGTTTGTGGCCACCTACTGATGGACCTTAAGAAGCCGCCCATTAGGTTTCTGACTCAGCTTAATAACACATGATGTGCTAACTAGGACCAACGGGGTAACGCGATGCTCTTGTGATAAACTAACTGTGCTTTTTACAAAAGGTTTATTTTAATGAAAAGTCTGTTAGAGTTTCGGCAGTGATCTCTACCGGTGAAGAAAAGAATTTCAAATCAGCCAATATACAGGTAGAATTATAATTTACATAAAAATAGTGCATTGCATCGCATTTTGTTTATAGAAATACGCAAACACTTTCCCAGATTTTTACTTTTTCGATTTAGATACCAATACAGATAGCTAATTTGTGCTAGGCAGTTCACACAAATAGTTTAAATGGATAGAATAATACACACGGACGATAAATAAACACCTATCCAAAGCGCAGAATTCTCGTGTTTTAACTAAATTTATGAGTTTTTGAAACCAACTTCAAAACCTTATATCTAGAAAAAATCTTTTACTAATCTATCTATCTATAACCTCACGCCAGATCCCTTGCGGGGTAGGCAGAGAGTACAGAGTTCCAACAGGTTCTTTCCTTACATACCTCTCTGGCTTCCTCGACTCTCATAGTTCGTCTCATACACGCTCGCCGGTTACGGAGACTCTTGACTTTTCCATCAGATAAGACTCGGTTTATTTGGTCGTGGTAAGATAGTCTAGGTCTTCCCCGGTACCTGCATCCTTCCACTTTCACATTGTATATCTGTTTTGTCATTCTTTCCTCTGGCATTCTTTCTATATGCCCGAACCAACGGAGCATGCCCTTTCTCATCTTTACACCGATACTATCTTTCATACCTACTCGCTGTCTTACTATGCTGTTGCTAATGCGGTCGGTCAGCTTCACTCCGCACATCTTCCGCAGAGCTCGCATTTCTACCGCATTTATCCTACTTTCATTCTCCTTCTTACATACCCAGCTCTCGCTACCATATAACAGCGTTGGGACAAGAACTCCGTTATGTATGGCCAGCTGCGCCTTATGGCTTAAGTGCCGGCTCCCAAGTAGCTTTCCCATCGCACCATTCACTCTGTTCCCTGCACTCACTCTTCTCTCTATGTCAGCGGTGTATTTCCCATCCTTACTGAAGGCGCATCCAAGATATACAAACTCATTCACTTGCTCCAGCACATCGTTACCAACCACAATCCTTACATTCGTTCTGGTTTCTTCCCTTTCAAAAACCATAATCTTGGTTTTCTTCACATTCAAGTGTAAGCCATTGATCATACAGTCGTCTTTCATAACTGTGACTAGTGTTTGCAGATCAGTGGCTGTTGGCGCTATTAAAACCGCGTCATCTGCATAAAGTAGATGGTTTACCATGTGATGATGTTTTTTTTTAGTCGGGGACTACTTGCGTGACAGGTACATCCAGTACATCGGACAGGGCGGTACACTGCACCGGAGGGAGGTGTCTTGCGGGGTTCCGCAGGGGTCCGTGTTGGGCCCCCTTCTATGGAACCTCGCCTACGACGCGGTCCTGCGTGTCGATCTCCCCCCCGGCATCAGTGTCGTCTGTTACGCTGACGACACTCTAATAGTGGCCGTGGGGGACACCTTCAAGAGGACTGTTGGGGTCGCCGAGCTTGGGGCAGAGGTCGTCGTCGCCAAGGTCCGCGAGTTGGGCCTGCAGATAGCGCCTCATAAGACCGAGGCGCTATGGTTCCATAAACTGCCTAGGAGCAGGGAACCGCCCGACTCGTGGGTTCGCGTCGGAGATTCGCCAGTCCGGGTGGCGCGGTACCTAAAGTACTTGGGCCTCACCCTGGACAGTCGCTGGGGCTTCGAAGAGCATTTCGAGCGTCTTGTCCCCCGAGTCGAAAGGGTAGTGGGTGCCATGCATAGACTGCTACCCAACCTCGGGGGGCCGTCGGAGGAGGTACGCCGCCTTTACGGGGGGGTCGTGCGATCGGTGGCTCTCTATGGGGCGCCTGTATGGTCACACCGACTGTCGGGCGTCCGGCGCTGCAGGACCAAAATCTATAGCCTGCAGCGCAAGATGGCCATCCGCATCGCACGAGGATACCGGACCGTATCTTTCGAGGCGGCGACCCTCTTGGCACGCTTTCCGCCGCTCGACATCCTGGCGGACATGGACGCGAGGGTCTACGACCGAACTCGCGTCGTCCGCCAAAGCGACGAATGCGTGCCCGCGCTCGAAATCAGACGGCGGGAACGACGACGCGCTCTGGAGGAGTGGCGCGCGAGGCTCAGCCAGGAGCACATCGCGCGCAAGCGCGTCGTCCAAGCCATCCTGCCGACCTTCGAAGCCTGGCAACAGCGGAGGAGTGGGCGAATCTCCTACAGGCTTGCTCAGATAATCACCGGTCACGGCTGTTTCGGTGATTATCTGAGCAAGATCGGACGCGAGGCGACGGCGATCTGTCACCACTGTGGTGGGGACCGGGATTCCGCAGAGCACACGCTTGTCGAGTGCCCAGCGTGGGCCTCCGAGCGGCGGATCCTGGTCGACCGGATTGGACCGGACCTCTCCTTGCCGGCAATAGTAGCGGCTATGCTGGCAGGGGATTCGGCGTGGGGGGCCGTATCCTCCTTCTGCGAGACTGTGATGTCACAGAAGGAGGAGGCCGAGCGGGATCGGGAGAGGGCCGATCCCGCTCGCCGAAGGCGAAGGCGCCGGGGCGGAGGCACAGCCCGCCCAGGCCCCCCAGCCCAATAGCCCGGGGCTCTATAATACGGGCTAACTTGTGTCCCCTGCCGCAAAATCTGGTGGGGGACCCCCCCCTGCATCAACATCCGCAGGGGGGCCTTTGGGGTTGTGGGACGCTGGGGCGGGGGCCATAAGCGTCCTTCACGCGCGACCCCGAGGAGGATGGCGGCGTGGTGTGGCCCACGCCGCCGTGAGCACCGCGACGGTGCAGGGGGGGAAGCAAGCTACAAGTTTCCCCTCCCGAGGCGGGCTCTTCGGAGCGCGGCACAAGGGGGGCACCGGCGTGTTCCACTCGGAGATCCCGGAGCCCCTCTGAAACGTGCCAGTGACGGCCACCGTGGGGTTTTAGTCGGTACGAGTCCGACATGCCCTGCCAGCTTCCCCCGAGGTTGGCGGAAGTCCATGAGGATTTCCCCACGACAAAAAAAAAAAAAAAAAAAAGATGGTTTACCACTAAGTCACCCATTTGTACACCTTCATTCATCGCTTTCAGTCTTTGAAGACTTTTGTCCAGATATATTATAAACAGTCTAGCGGACAACACGCAACCCTGCTTGACGCCGATTTTAACGTCAAACCAGGGTGACCTGTTACCACCCACCCGTACGCATGCCTTGCAGTCCACATAAGTGGACTGGACGGCTCGCAACAGAGTGCCATCTATACCATACTCTGGCAAAATGTCCCAAAGTCTCTTTCGCACAACTCTGTCAAACGCCTTCTCCAGATCAACAAAACCGCAGAAAACCTTCCGGCCCACTGCCAGATGCTTCTCTACGATGTTGCGGAGTGAGAAGACTTGATCCGAACATCCTCTTCCAGACCTGAAACCCCCTTGTGCCTCGCATAACATTCCATCGGACTTCACGCGCATTCTCCGTTCAATAATTTTACCGTACACCTTGGCTGCCAAGCTGATCAAACTGATGGCTCTGTAATTGGCGCAGTCATATTGTGAACCCTTGCCTTTATACAAGGGTACTATGACTGCGCGGCGCCAATCTGTAGGGACTCTACCGGTCCTCCAGCAAAGGTTTGCAAGGGCCCGGAAAGCGTCCCGGACGCAAGTTCCACCATATTTGATCATCTCGGCAGATATCATGTCTACTCCCGCAGCTTTACCGTTTTTCATACTTCCTATCGCCCATTCAACTTCTTCCATAGTGATGTCCTCCGTTGATTCTGGTGCCGCAATCTCGCCTTTAGGCACGTCTGCGGCATCAGCATCCGGGTCATCTCCATACATTTCTCCAAAATATTCACTCCACCGGGTTAGCACAGCTTGTGTGTCTGCAAGAATGTCACCATCTTTAGATTTTATCCTTTCCATTCTGGAGCCTGACGAATCACTTCGAGCCTTTCTCACCTTGCTCCAAAAGAGTTTGGTGTTGTTCTCGAAGTTCTTCGCCAGCCTCTCCTCCTCAATCATACTGGCTCTTTCACGCTTTTCTTTCACTAAAGTTTTAGTGGCATTCTTGCATTGCCGGTATATTTCTTTCCTCATCTCTGTCATACTGGCATTCAGGTTCAAAGAAGATACATAGTCCTGCCACGCTTTCTTCTTACTTTCTACGGAGCTTTGCAACTCCGCATCCCACCATGCATCACCTTTTGCTGTAATATGCTTCTTTGAGCAACCACATACTTCTTTCGGGGATTCCACCAAACTCTCTTTCAGGCTATTCCAGCATTCATCTACATTTGAGTCCGAAGAGCCTGCTGTCAAAAGCTTGTCCCGGACTCTGTCTTCATACATTCTCCTCACGCTCTCATCTTGCAACTTTTCAACCTTTAATCTTTTACTAATAATAATTTAAACAATCTTTGAGGACTTGCTCTGTTCTGTAATCATGGCAATCAGCTTATAGAACACGTATCCACAAGAAGGGCCCACGAACTAAGGTTGTAAATTACAGGCCAATCTTCAAACTCTGTGTCATTGCTAAAATCTTTCAATGAGTGGTATCCTCCTCCTTGCGTCGATATCCTCAATGTTGAGGGTCGTGACCTCAAGGAACAACGATATCGCGGATTATGTTCCGCCAACCAGCTTGGTTCTCAGCCGTGTGTATCGCATCAGAAATTATGGTGCCCAGGGCGGATTGGATCTGATCGGGCCAGCGCGTAGGGCTACGACCTCTTGGTCTCTTTCCTTCTACTTTGCCAGTGACCAGTAGATTTTCGAGATTGTCGCCCTTTTTCCTGGCTATGTGGGCGAAAAACTCGAAAATCCTTCGAGTGCAGATGGTGGAAAGTCTAATGGTGATCTTGAGGTCGGCCAATATGGATGCATTTGTCCTATGCGCGGTCCATGGTACTCGGAGCAGTCTTCTCCAGCACCACATTACAAAAGCATCTATGCGCAAGCGGTCTGCTCTTCTTAGAATCCAGGTCTCGGACCCCTACAGAAATATAAAAAACAGCAATGTGGAGACCAGCCTTTTCTTGGTTTTCATGGAGATGTTTCTGTCCGTCCAGATTTTTCCAAGTTGGGACATTGCGCTCATTGCCATTCCAATTCGCCTTCTTAGGTCCAAGTCGCAGGAGCCATTATTGGTTTTCATAGAACCAAGGTAGATAAAACTATCGACCGCTTCCAGTTTAAGTACATCTGTGAAGTTAATTTGATTGAAACGGTCGATTAACAACACCTTGGTTTTGGCTCTGTTCACTAGTAAACCGTTCACGGTCGCAAGTTTTCACATCTCCTTGTAAAACCTTTCTTGTGAAGCGGGACTATCACGGACTCTGTCCAGTCTTTAGGCCATTTACCCTGTTGCCACACGTGGTTACAAATGCAATGTGGCATATCAATGCCCCCCTCGCCTAAAATTTTAGGATTTCCGCTGTGACAAGATTAGGGCCTGGGGCTTTATTGTTCTTAATCATAGTAATGGCGGAGGGGACTTCACTGCGGAGTATGAGGGGTTCCATATCCAGACTTTTCCACTCGATTGGTGGCGTGGTGGATGTGTGTTGCTGGTCATACAATTTCTCGCAGTATCCACGCCATCGCTCTGCTATATTAACCAGATCGTGTAAAGGAGTGCCTTCCGAATCTTCAACTACCCAGGATTTTGGTCTGAATTGCTTAGTTAGAAGACGGACTTTCTTGAATAAGTCTGCGGTCTGAAAGTTCAAAGAGTACAATTAAATCTCAGTGCAGATGTTTCCAACGAAGTTGTTTTTATCCCTGCGGCACTTCTTGTTTGTGGAGTTCCATAGACGTGAATACTTCCTCCGTACTTCGACATTTTGCAGGTCTTTGGTTTTAAATTCTTTTGTCTTTTAATCAGGTCCCAAGTGTCTTCGCTCAACCATGACTCCTTTTTTCGCACAGTCATTTTGTTGTTACCCGTCTGGGCATGAGTGGTATATGACCAGGTTTATGTCGCACTTATGAACTCGTTTAATCTTACGCAGCATGGTTTCTTAAAGGGGCAGTTAACTGTTTCTAACCTTATATTGCTTAACGACTTTATAACAAAAAATATGGATAATGGAATGCAGGTTGATGTCGTCTACACAGACTACAGCAAAGCCTTTGACCGGATAGATCATAATATTCTTAAAATTAAACTATTAAACAACGGTATAAGGGGAGATCTACTTCGGTGGTTTTCTTCTTATCTTAACAACAGATCATAAGCTGTAGTCGTAAGCAACTACATCTCAAGTTGGGTATGGTTCCCAACGGGGTTCCTTAGGGATCGTTACTGGGTTCATTGCTGTTCATTTTATATAAAAACGACATTGATTCTTGCTTCCAATACTCCAGCTTACTTTCATTTGCTGATGATATGAAAATATTCACTTCTGCATAGTCGCATGACGATTAGAAGCACTTCAATCAGATCTGACGCGATTAGATAATTTTTGTCACGTTAATAAACTAACCCTTAACCCTTTAAAATGCTTAGTGGTTTCCTTCACTAGAAAGCGTTTCCCACTTTCAACATCATATAAACTTAAAAGGGAAACACTACCAAGAAGAGTTATTGTACAGGACCTAGGAGTTCATCACAACACAACATTCTAAACTTTTATTTGACGTGCATGTCGATAAAATAGTCGTAAAAGCATCTAAAGCATTTGGGTTGTTATGCGCATGTCTAGGAACTTAAAAAAAGCTAAAATTCTTTCTTAAGAATTTTTGCTTTTATGATATCTTTATCATACTGCACGTACGTGAGAAGTCAACTTGAGTATGCTTCTCAAATTCGGAACCCCCGTTATAACAGATATATTGATCGTATTGATCTACAAAGAAAATTTATCCGCTGTCTCTGTTATCGCCTAAGACTACCATATAGCACCGAAAATTACATTAAAACATGCGAAAGTTTCCATATCCAGCCTCTTGTAAATCGGCGTAAGTTGACTGACTGTGTTTTTCTGTCAAAAATCATCTGGAAAGGAAATGGATTGTCCCGGCATTCTTAACAAACTCTACTTTATTGTTCCTCAAAAGTCAGTAAGATTCAATCCCCCACTGTCAATTCCTTCTTCATCCTCAAATTACAGGCAGAATTGTTTCATTGTGTGAGCGAGCAGGGACCACAATAAAATATGTAAAGACTTATTGCTCGATCCTTTCACTACAAAAAGCTGTACAGTAGGATTAAAATTGTTTGTTGTGTGCAAAATTAGCGACTGTTAAAACATCTCTCTTAAATTATACTATTGCTATACGTGGAAACCAATAATTGGCTTTGTTTCACCTGTTTATGTTGCTTAATATTTTGTATCTAACCCTTGGTTTTACTTATAATAAATAATAAAGATGAAATTTACATGTCATTGGTTGTCATAAAAGAATAAAAATTATGTAGGAAATCTTATTAAAACAAGCTGAGATGACAAAACTGATATACAATGCGAAAGTGGAAGGATGTAGGTACCGGGGAAGACCTAGACTATCTTACCGTGACCAAATAGACCGTGTTTTATCTGAAGCACAAGTCAGGAGTCTCCGTAACCGGCGAGCGTGTATGAGACGAACTATGAGAGTAGAGGAAGCCAGGGAGGTATGTAAGGAAAGAACCTGTTGGAACTCTGTACTCTCTGCCTACCCCGTAAGGGATCTGGCATGATGATATAGATAGATAGATAGAAAGTTAGCTTAGTTAAGGAGTTCCAATGACTACCGTCCGGCTCCATCGTCAGACCAGCTTCATATTATCGTATTGTCACCGATGTTTTAATCGTATGCCAAATAGCTCAACCGAATGCTTGAAAATTGGATTACAAAAGTTGAAACGAAACCTGTGACCGCGTGGTCCGACTAGTCCGGTTAGTTCGATCGATCGTGATTTTTTATTCCCACAGACATACGAACAAAGTAAGATAAATAAAAACTTATAAAAATACAGAGCGACACTCATTTGGCACCGATAATAGTTTATTGACATGCTGTGCTGCTTGCAACTTCTTGTATAGCAGGTATCTAAAGCTCCCAGAAATATTTAAGTCTTCCACATATCTCTGACAATCTATTCCACAATTTAGTCGTGAAAATATACGTTCGTGTTCTAAACTAACTCACACACATCTATTACAAGAAACCCAAACATATACGATGTTCCCAATGACAGGTCAAAAGTTTCCAAGAATCGATTTGGTACGAGTCAACAATGCCCGCCGGCAATTTTATGAGGCACTTGTTGATAGCGGTACTTAAGCCGGCTTTGGGCCAGCAAATGTACCCATGTCCCTAATGCATGCTAATACCGGGGCTTAGTACCGAGCCTTTTGGGAACAATGCTTCAGAAACTGAACATTGTGCACATGTTCACTTTCACCATAGAGTCTAAACAGAGGTACAGATATTCATACTTAATTCAATTTGTTTATCAGTGCGCTTAATTGATGGTCTAGCTATTATTTCTACATATACTTATATCACTTACCTATAACGTGCGAGAGTTGTGTAGTACTACTTTCTGCCCGCGACTTCGTCTGCGTTAACTATAGACAGAAACCTTAAATTTTTTATGGATAAAAGTCCCATGTGTTAATCCAGATAAACTGTGTGCCAAATTTCATTCAGAACCGTTCAGCCGTTTTTGCGTGATTGAGTAACAAACATCCAAACATACAAACTTTAACATTTATAATATTAGTAGGAAGTAGGATTAAAAAAATTGTTTTGTTGAATTACGTCTACAAATCCCGATCATTCGAATTCCATACACCTGAAACAGCAAATATGATTAACTCAGCAAAAACAAAATATACGACCCAAAAAAATACCATATTAATATTGTTAAAGCTGAAAATAGACAAGGACAAATAAAAACATATTACATACCATGACGTCGCAGTTATAAATCATGTTACTTTATCTCGGAGTCAACTTGTATAACATCAAGCCACCCTCTAATATAATAACAGACGAAAAAAATATTACAAAAACACTTCGTCAAGGTAACGAAAAAGGTTAAGCACTAGAAGATTAAAGATTAGCGGGTTCACTTAAAAAAATGCCTTACTGCGAAAAACATAATGACACTTATTAAACAGCAAGGGCACTTAGTGTTTTATAGGATAAATCCTGATGTATTTTGGCCCGGGGATGTAGTCCAACCAAATTAAATTTGATCACCGTCCTGCTGTGAAACAGTTTACATAATATGTAAAATAGGTACGTTGTACTTGGGAACACAGAGGACAAACACGACTTCAAAGGGTTGTCAGCCGTACGGAAGCGTGGGTATGGTCAGTTGACGAGAAGGGGAGACAACGAAACAACTTCAAATATTTTAAACATGCACTTTGTTGTGTCACTATTGAAGTTTCTTTAACTTCAGTAGTCACTCATACATACCTACTGGCGTAGTAAGTAAATCATAATGATCATCACCGTTAGCTTTCTATAACGTATAAGCCCCCTCCCTATTGCGCCAGACTTGCAAAGGACCGTAAAGAAGCGTACAAATAAAACAATAACTTTAATAAAGACACAGTGAATTAGGAAGCTGAAGTGGCAGTGGGCAGGTCACATATGCCGCAGAACCGATGGCCGTTGGGGCAGACTGGTTCTTGAGTGGAGACCGCGTGTCGGCAAACGGACTGTAGGGCGCCCTGTAGCTAGGTGGGGCGACGATATTCGTAAGGCAGCGGGCAGGGATTGGATAAGGAGAGCTGAAGATCGAGCTCAGTGGCGTGCCATGGGAGAGGCCTTCGTCCAGCAGTGGACTGACACGGGATGATGATGAATAAAGACACTAACAAAACGTCACGTCTTCATTTCTCAAGCAAGGTTGGTGCACACTGTCTTATTGTAGAATAAGTTAGATCCTAATATTATAGAGAAAAAAAAAGAGAGAAAACAGACGATTGAGCGCAGTGGTTAAGAGTTTAAACCGCTCCGCCCACTGTGTCTAATAAACGCGGGTTCGATTCCCGCACAGGACAAATTTTTGTGTGACCCAGAATTATTTGTTTCGGTCTGGGTATTTGTGTATGTCACTTTTCATGTTTGTAAACGTACCCACGACACAGGAATAAATCATAGTGTGGTGGCTCCGTTTGAAAAAAACTGTAATTATGCCTGGTATAAACCGGGTATAATTCTTGTATGCAAACTTTTCGAAACTAGGATCCGAATCCAAGGTTTTGATTATCAGGCGCACCAGCTATCTCTAGCTAGACCATTCAGGCAATAATTTAAAAATGTTAAAGCTAAAATACTTGTATAGCCTCAAAATACAAGTAAAGCAATTCTTGATTCGAACTTTACTCGATTCCTGTACCTATAATGCAAATTTTGTACCGTTTCTAAAAAGTTATCGAAAATGGTCTGATAATTCGCCACAACAACAGTAAAAAATATTTCTATTTACAAATTGGGTTCTATCGAAATAAAGATTACAATAAAAAAGAGTTATACTTATGTACAACAGACTCTATTGAAGTATAAACTGTATAAACATATCGCTGGTTCGCCAGTATCTGTTTCGTATGGCTTTGCAACAAGTGGTATTCCAATCTACGATTCATTCAACTCTGATTACACGCAAACCGTTAACGACATTGAAACTTTTATTAACGTCCTATTTCTGTACGCTAGATCTTTAAATACCATGAGCCGCTTTGTTATTGTAATAAATTAGTCATCATATATTTTTTTAACACATAATTTATTCACGGCTTATCAGAGTTTCCAAGTGCGTTAATTCTCTCGTCAGCAGTATAATGTTCGCAGATTAATTGTTTTATAAAGCGTCTATGTTTACGAATGCGTCCAGCCTCATCTTTATCACGGCGGTCTATCCAAATTAGTTTTTAAGCGAAATTTCAAATGTTAAAACATTCTATTAAGAACCTATTTTTTTTAATAATTATAGTGAAGTTCAGAAATTGACTCCAGCACGGTTCAATACTTATCGCAGTTTAACGCGTAGAATATTTCCCTGAAATGCATTTTAGTTGCGCAGCGAAATTTTTATGAAAAGGCTAACATTATATATTTTTGTTATTTGTTTGTTTGTTTTTAACCCGTAAAGATATTTCTGTTTATTGGAAGCATAGTGAGACTTAACTACATTCAATTTATGGGTGCCCATATTCTACACGACGAAGAATTTGCATAGATTTGGCTCTAGTTCCCCGGAATCCAGAATTAAACGTAACATATTCTTGGGAATTTGGGACGCCCAGGCACATAACTTTTGTCTCTTTGCTGGCGGCTGTACATCAAACGACTTAGCTAGTGGAGTAGTTAGGAGTTTAGTTTGTTAAGTAAAGCCAAACTGGAGATCAGGACACGATCACTAATGAGTTTGAATCCCTTTTAGCAGGTTGCACAGGTTCTATAATAAAAGTGGTATTCCAGTGATGTACCTACTTGCATCTTTACACCGTCACGCTTATATTCCCCAAGCGTGGGTGGCAGAGGTGTACTGAGTACACCCACGTTTCGCCGACGATGTTAGGTCCCATGTAATAGGGGGCGAGCCTATTGCCATATACCGGGCACAATTCCAGACTCCGGACTCAAACTGGGAAGTTTTCGTTAGAAAAACTACATTTGTCCGACCTAGGATTTGAACCCAGGACCTCGTAATCACAAAGCGATGCGCTTTGCCACCAGACCAACGAGGCAGTTTTATTATTATTTTTTGTTTACTGAACTCGTTCTGCATTGTTCTCCCATACCCCATGAACGCAACGTAAACAAAAAGAATTGTAAAACACTCATTTTTAAATGAGTAACCGTGGTGTTTCTTGCCCTTCTTTTCCACAGGAATGACGTTCCGAATAATAGTCTTAAGTAATCACTTACTTTTTCTTTCTTGCCTTTTTTTATGTAATTCTTGGTTTATATGAATAAAAAAACAAACTCGCACTCCGGGAGTGTCGACAGTAGTGAAAACTTGAACAATTACGTGTGTACTTTTTGAATCGTCAGGAAATATTTTTTGAATTTTTTTATATACAGAGGTGTCGGTAGCGGTAACAGTGTCGCGAGATCAATGGTTTTTTCCCATCTCAAAAAATGCCAACGTGTATGCGTATCTATGTACGTGCATACACAATATATGTACATACTTATATACAGAGGTGTCGGTAACAGTAACAGTGTCGGGAGTTCGATTGTTTTTTTCCATCTCAAAAAATGCCCAACGCGCCTAAAGAAGTTATAACTTCAAAAAAAATGATTTTGATCATAGAAAAGGGTAAGGCTCAGATACCCTCAGGCTTCTAGCCTGTAATTAGACATAGTTATGAATATAGATGACGTGTTATAATTTTGATTCAAGAGGTTTATGGTATATTTTAAAAGGTTTAAGTTACGAAGCTAAAATATTTTGTCTTATTCTGAGTCGCCTGGATTATTATTATTAACTTTTGCTATTATTGTCTCTTTCACGAGCCATGGGTACGGTGAAGTTTGGAATAAGATGTTTCTAGAAAGGTGGTGATGATAAAATTGAATAAAATAGAATCGATTTAATATCGTATCGAGAACAAAAAGAAAACAAAATACAATGATTTCACTATTTATTTAAGAATCAAGCGATTGGTCGCGAAAATCGTCTAAAAAACCGCTTTATTTGTCGCTCACGTGAATTATAATTTCAAAATTTATGAAACTAATATTGGCGATGATAATGACATGATGATAATTTCTTGACCATGAGCATACCATGTCTTTCAGTCGGATACATAGAACAATATTCCTATAGAAATCGGCAATCGAAATCGCACATTTTAAAAAATAAAATATATATTAAAACGATTTTATTGTATCAGTCTCTAAATCGCAAACCGTTCCAATTTACATATTTGCGTAATTAAGTTAAAACTACAGGCGTGAAATGGGATTCGATCAAACGATAAACGAACGAAAAAACCCATGGTTCGTGAAAAAGACTAATAAGGAGTCAAAAAGTTTTTTTTAAATTCTTATTTAAACGCAACGGTTCCACAGCGAGCTTTCTCGTATCTTTCAGGTTTCTAAAGCTATCATGTCGAAATTATCAGAATAAGTCGTAAATGGTGTGATGACGTTGATGATTTGGGGGATTGTACACTAAAACTCGTATTTATAAGCCGATAAGCTGAGTATCTGACCAACTTAGTTCTTCTCTGCTCCGGAAAATCCTCGCGAAAAATCTCAGAATATCTCGTGATATAAATGTTGAACCATTTGTGCTTCTTTAATGTCATACGTAACACTTAGCCACGGAGCTACGCCTGGATGTGCGGTAATTTAAAATATGCGGTTAAATGAAGCTTAAAATATATCTAGATTAAAACGCTGGTTTGGCTCCTAACGTTGTGGGAGCCATGTGATAAAAAAGAAATAGAAAGGACATGGGATAACTCTAAGTATGGGATAAAACCAGTGGTATTTCTACTCGCTGATGGTTATAAAGTCTATTAACATCGCCTTGTCACTATGTGTTGGCGGAATAGTTATTAATCAACTTCCAAAAAAGCTCCTTAATTCGGCTGTACTTATTTTTAAGTAGAGACAAATGTACTTACTTTTTAAAAAGTAATATACATAGAGTAGTGATTATAAATAGAATGAAAAATTTATCGCTTCGGGCGGAAACGCGGTGAGTTTTTCTTTGTAGTTGTCGAAGGCGAGACAGCGTTTTTTTAGGTTTTTCTGCTTCAAACTCAGATGTCATGTCATAAGTTTTAATTGAATATCTCTCAATATATATTCTATGTCACGTGAGGTTAAGCTAGACGACATTTTCCCTTTGTAAAGACAAAGAGGCCGTAAAGCGATCATGCCTGTAATTAATTAAAATGCAATTTTAATGCTCATGATTATAGAATTAAAATTCACATAACCAAGAAGCCTGTGGGTAGAAAATGGACGTTTGTTGTACGTGGGTTTGCTCTAAGCCATATGCTTAATTTGATTTTAAACGGTTCGCAAATTCAATAATAGACCTAACGACTAGGTAGGTAATAAATTTAAATTTTAACCAGTTGTTATAATGTTCTAAAGTCGCATTACAATTATTTCATTTACAGAAAAGGATTATTTCATTAACGTTTAAAAGGGACTGGAATTTCGGTAACGTTAAAATGTCACGCCTATATTCCCCAAGCGGAGGCGGCAGAGATGTACTGTGTAGGTACACGCTCTTACCGCATATTATTCCGCATTTTTCTATATTTTTTTTATATCGTAAATTCACATACACAAACACCCACACCGAAACAAATAATTGTAGATCACACAAATATTTGTCCCGTGCGGAAATCAAACTCGCGACTGTTAAACACAGTGGTCGGAACGACTTAAGCTCTTAACCACTGCGCTAAATCGTCCGCCATATTAGATCCTGATGTAATAGCGGGTAAACCTATTGCTATTTTATCAGGCTAAATTCCAGACTCCGGACTGACGTGACATTTTTTCAATGAAAAAACTACACATCTTCACACCTACGATTCGAGGACCTTATGATCACCACATGCACTATAAATCACTAGACCATCGAGAAAAGTATTTTTATGTCGTAAGGATTATATGTTTCTCACGACCTTCAGGGAAAGAGACCCTTTTTGGTGGATAAAGTGGATAAAAATGAAGGACATTTTTCGTAATACTAACGCAATAAGTATGCCGAACCGTCCCATTTCACCAATATCAACTCAAAAAGTCTACGTAATAAGTAATGAACTTATTTCTGTGTACTATCTACTTCTATCTGTCTATCTATATCATAACGCCAGATCCCTTGCGGGGTAGGCAGAAAGTACAAAGTTCCAACAGGTTCTCTCTGGCTTCCTCCACTCTCATAGTTCTCATACACGCTCGTCAGTTATAGAGACTCTTGACTTGTCCTTCAGATAAGATTCGGTCCATTTCGTCGTGGTAAGATAGTCTCGTTTTTCCCCGTACCTACATCCTTCCACTTTCGTATTGTATATCTGTTTTGTCATTCTTTTTTCTGACATTCTTTCTATATGCCCAAACAACGGAGCATGCCCTTTCCCATTTTTACACCTATAGTATCTTTCATACTTAACATACTTGCTTTCTTACTACGCTATTCCTAATTGTACCGAAGCGGTCGGTCTGCTTCACTCTCCACATCTTCTGCAGAGCTCGCATTTCCACCGCATTTATCCTACTTTCATTATCCTTCTTACATACCCAGCTCTCGCTGCCATATAACAGCGTTGGGACAAGCACTCCGTTATATATGGCGCCTTTTGGCTTAAGTGCCGGCTCCCAAGTAGCTTTCCCATTGCACCATTTACTCTGTCCCCTGCACTCAATCTTCTGTCTATGTCTCTATGTTAGAGGTGTATTGGCCATCCTTACTGAAGGCGCATCCAAGATATAGAAACTAATTCACTTGCTCCAGCACATATTATTTTATCATTTCTGTCCCAACTTTAAGATTTATGTATTCCTATAAATAAAATTAAATGTAACGCGTAAAACAGACTTGTAAAAATAAGCACTGCGGAATTTTTCTAATGGTTATCAAAGAGATGCTTGATTTATTTCCGTAATCGAGGAAGCTGAAAATTCCCAAGAATGTAAACCTTTGCTTTGATATCGTAATGACATATAATAAGATATCTTCGCAATTACCCTTTGTGACAGTAGAGTTATTGAATATTCTTAAATTTTCAAATCACTTGCACACTTTTGTCTATAATTTTTTAAATTAAAATAAACGTAGCCCCGCACTAGAAATTAATCCTGTGTCGTGGGTGCTTTTACAAACACGAAATTTACATACACTAACACCCAGAACGAAATAAATATTTATGGGACACACAAAGATTCGCCCCATACGGGGCTCGTACCCGCGAGAATCCAATCCAGTGGGTGGAGAAGCTTAAAAGCATATGCTTAGCTTAAACCGCTCTTGATATCCCTTGTGGTTCTCTCTAATTTTGTTTTTCACGAATTCAAATATTTTTCTTAAAAATGAACCCATGAAATTCACGCGAACATAGTCGCGAGTAATAGCTAGATAATTATTATTACAATTAAATTCGAAAGTAACTCTGTCTGTCTGTCTATCCGACTGTTACTTTTTCACGCCTAAACCGCTGAACAGATTTTGATCAAATTCGGCAAAGACATAGATTTCATCCAGGGGAAGGACCTAGGCTACCTTTTGTCTTAAAAAAGCTTAAAGGTGTAAAATATATCTGAAAGGTGTCTGAAAATAATGAGTAGCGGGTACAGCTAGTGCATAAAATACCGGTGTAATTGTGTTCGTTGTGAATTAGAAATTAACTATCACTTGCTTTAACAGTGAAGGAAAACATCGTGAGGAAACCTGCATGCCTAAGAGTTTCTCGAAGGTGTGTGAAGTTCGCCAACCCGCACTCTCAGTTTGAGGCCCCCTCCTATCAGCCGCTACTGCCGGCCGCGGCATGTTCTCGCCGACCCTCCCGATGCCCTTACATTCCTTCTTCCGGATACAAATACCGCACTCAGGATCAGACAACTTCAACCTCGCCAGTGAGGTCGAAGAATCCCTTGCCCGCCGGCCGGTGCAGAGCACCATGGCGAGACACGTAATATACGTCCTCCACCATAGCAACTGCCCAAGCCGAGGCCGTTCCTCCTTGAAGCGCCCTTGAGCTTGGCTTGAGCCTAGTGGTTGCACGCTCGCTCTCTTGTCCGGTAAAGCTGTAAAGGCCCCGCGGCCAACAGCGTAGATCATTCAGACACACACACACGCACAAAACTCAGTTTGAGAGGAGGCCCGTGCCCAACGGTAAGACAGTTTTTGACAGGGCTAATTATTATTATATTTGTGTTCATAATTCTTCTCCTTAACGGCGTGACCGATTTCAATGTTTTTCTTTGTGCTTCACCTGAATGGGCCTTAGTTATTGTTGGACCCAGTAGGTGGCGCGGCTGTCGGCCTGTCGGTTGTTTCTTATTAAAATAAATAGTAGTAGAGAGTTCGACGACTCGCTACATGAACTGTAACAAAGTAAGCGATTCTGCAGCTTTTTACGATGTATTATATTACTTATGTAAAACTCCACGAGCAGATTTTTTTTCTTTTAGGAATGAGGGACACGTAGCGAGGCTAATTGTGTTGACGGGCCCGTGTACCGTCTGAAATTTTAAGGTATTCCTTTACAATATAAACTGACCTCCTACACGAAATATTATCAGCTTTGTGTTTTAATAAAATGAAGGAAGGTTTTGTAGGAAGAACAATGAAGTTAAAAAAGTAGTCGAGTTAATCTAAAAATCTAAATTAAGTTATTTGTCCACTATGAGAGTGGAGGAAGCCAAAGAGGTGTGAAGGGAAGAAACTGTTGGAACTCTGTACTCTCTGCCTACCCTGCGAGGGATCTGGCGTCCAAAATAATATAACTAGGAAAGTACTGTTTTTTTTGGAATAGAATATAATGTTTTTTCAGATAATTATGTTAATTCTAATTTAAGTATATACGCTATCTGTATTTTTATATCACCTGACACATTTGACGACGGTTAAGAGCGTAAGTCGCTCCGTCCAATGGATCGAGCAGTCGCGGGTTCGATACGCGCACGGGACAAAACTTTGTGTGACACACAAATGTTTGTTTAGGTTTGGAAGTTTGTGTGTGTGAATTTCAGGTTTGTAAACGCACCCACGATACGGGAATAATTCTTAGTGCGGGACTACGAAAAAAATACACCACCCTAAGGTGGACTGGCAGAAAATGCCTCAGGTAAATCTGCCTGTATATGTGCACAGGTACTGTAAGTGCATAAAGAATAAATTGATTGGTATATCAGTTGTACAATACGTGCTGTATTGCCAACCTTGAAACAATTACGAATCGACCAATTCTGGAATTCTCTCTACGTCGAAATAGAAGCCATAAAAGCTAGATACATTGAACTGAGGAGCCTAAAATTAAACCACTGTATGTATCTGAAAACGGTTCAGCAGTTAATTTACAAAGACATTGCGTCTTTGTGAATAACATATCCAACGGTGCCTGTAGCAAACCAATTTCTACTGAATACTATAATAATAATAATATTAGCCCTGTTAAGAAACTGTCCCACTGTTGGGCACGGGCCTCCTCTCAAACTGAGAGGGTTTAGGCCATAGTCCACCACGCTGGCCCAGTGCGGGTTGGCGAACTTCACACACCTTCGAGAAACATTTAGGCATGCAGGTTTCCTCACGATGTTTTCCTTCACCGTTAAAGCAAGTGATAATTAATTTTTAATACGCACATGCTTTCGAAAAGACAGAGGTGCGTGCCTGGGTTTGAACCCGAGAACTTTGACTTTGCAGTCCAACGATCTAACCACTAGGCTTTCACTGCTACTGCTGCTGAATACTAATTAAAAAAAATATCCCCATCATACTTATATATTTTGTACCTTCTTGCCGACTATGTTAGGACCCATTTATTAGGGGAAGAGCTTATTGCCAGGCACAATTTCAGAATCCGGACTGGCACTAAGAAAGTACACTTTGTCCGACCCAGGACCTCGTGATCGCCAAGAGCTTTATACGCCACTAGACCAAGGAGGCAATCTATCATATTAAATATATAAACTTAATACAAAATTTTAGTCAACATTAAAATTTTAATTTCGAGATTCTCATAGAAACACGTCTAATAACGTAGATACTGGGTAATGTTGGAATTTGACGTGTAATTATTCTTGAACCTAATTAGACTAATGGAACAGCGAGAGTACTTCAAAAGGCATAGCAAGAACAGATTGACGTTAGCTTAATGCCATCGAGTTTAATTGTCATCCTTTTCACACTACAGATTTACTAAATAATAATGAACGTGACAGCATGCTTTTAGGGAATCTTACGCTAAGTTCAATTTGTTCGTGGTAAGCACTATGTGGTTTTTGAAATGTGGCGGATTTACCAGCAGGCTGAGTAGGATGGAGCCAAGGGCGGCAAATTTGGCACAATTTTTTTTTATAAGTAGTACATGATTGAGCTTTACTTAGCTTAAAAAATTTACTCAAAGACTATTTCTTGTGTAAACTTCACTAAATCGTAAACTGTAAGAATAATCTAGGAACTGAAACAACGATTCCATAGTTCACAATTATACTAATAACGGGAAAAAGCTAATGTAATGATGACGATAGAGCACTAATCATAAAATTGCAATTTCATTGACAAAGAAAATGTCATTAATATGATCGTGAACAATTGAAGAGCCCACTGGCGGCAAATGTGTAAATCCACTACTGAATATGGTGAGGAAAGATCAGTTGGACAGAAAAAGGTACAACTGAAAACGTACTAAATATAGTTAACGAAACAAGATTACTCTGTACTCTCTGCCTACCCCGCAAAGGAATTTGGCGTGATGATATATCTATATCTTCTTTCTATCTATCTAAATAGAAAGAAGATTACTATAAGAAACGATAGAAAATAGAAGGGAAAAGATGATAGGATACTGTTTTATTCAAAACATCTTAGAAGAAAAAGTAGAAGGAAAGAGAGGAAGAGGAAGGCCGAGCATAAGATACATATAGTGCGACAAGGATCTTATGGCCCATGGATGACATTGACAGGGAGGCGTTGGTGTGAAATTAGGGCTAATATTTAATAAAAATTTCCTGCTTTTAAGTTAATATATTCACAGGCGGGTCTGCACGGTTATTAATAAAAAAGAAACTTCGGTAAATTTCATAGCAAACAGCAACTCTGCGACTGTCCTGAAGTGACAATTTACTTGATTATAGCGTGAAGATCCTTGTGGGACTGTATAACGTACTAGAGAAGCTATGTCAAACAAAAAATGGCGCGCAACTTGATGACCGCGGGGTTAGCGCAGATGTTTGGGTTTTCATAAATAATAAACTATTTTGCTTCTGGAATTGTTTAAACAGTATCCTCGTGCACATAAAGGTATATTTTTGAAATAAAACGTAGCACTGAAGGGGTCACGTTGTGGGAAGTACCAAGAATAAAGATAACTATAGTGTATGCACTGTAATATTTGCTACACTAAAATTACTTAAGGGTGTCTTCTCTTTGTACATGATTAGACGGACGATTTAGCGCTGATTTAGAGCTTAAGCCGCTCCGGCCACTGTGTCTTATGGTCGCGGGTTCGATTCTCGCACGGGACAAATCTTTGTGACACCCACAATTATTTGTTACGGTCTGAGTATTTGTGTATGTGAATTTGAATGTTTGAAAACGCACCCAGGACAGGAGTAAATCCTAGTGTGGGGCTACGTTGTTTAAAATATATATATGAATATATAATAACTCAATGTCTGTTTGTCATTTAACACCACCGAGTACGCAATTGTGCTCCGTGTTTAACATGCTCTTAGATAGGTACATCTTTACTTTACAGGGTTGAACACTTAAACTAGTGTATACCGCTTAGCAATTTAAACGATATAATATACTCGAACACGATGCTTAGTTTCAAATGTTGGTCTAAATCAGGAATTCCCAAAGTGGTCGATATCGGTTTCGCAGGGGTCGACATAAACGACAACTGATTTTGGGGGTCGACGAGGTCTAAAAATGGACCCCTATTAATTAACACAAGTTCTTATTTGAAACTTTCCAGATACTGTTTAAGTTGTGTTACGTGTACCAACTTGTTATAAGAATGACTAATATTTTAGTAGGAAGTATCATTGTTGTACTTTACTTTATTTTGTCTCAATAGGAAAGAAACTAGAGATAGGATTTTTAAAGTAATTTGGCTATGGAGGTCTGAGCTCTTGCCCAAAATAGTTTGGGAATCCCTGGTCTAAATGATAGCAACTTATCAGTTAAATCCTACTTAAATTATAAATGCGATTATAGGATGAATGCATAGACGTTTGTTACTCTTTCACGCAAAAACTACTGAACAAATTTCGATGAACATCATAAAAAAAAAGACCGCCACGCCTATATTTCCTAAGCGGGGGCAGAGGTGTACTGTGTGTAATAGGAGGCTAGTCTACGGACTGATACTGCGAAGTTTTCGATATGAATACTACATTTGTCCGACCTAGGATTTGAACCAAATATTTCGTGATCGCAACACGCACTATTCGCCACTAGACTAACGAAGCAGTAATATAGCGTATACATCAGAATAACACGTAGGTTATAATTTATAAAGATTTTATCAACAAAATAAATGGGCAGCCGTGGTTAATACCTAGTTACAAATATATGACGCATCTACATTCCATTAGGGCTAGGCTAAACTTTTCTCGAACAGGACAAAATTTTGTCGGTCCATGATTCGAGTCTTGTACGCAAGTCAAATTAGTCTTGCCTATACGTCAAACGAGTTGTCATGGCATTCCATACTAGCATGTAAGACAAATCGGTTATTTTACCAACGACAAAATTCATAACATATGTTTTGTCGCGCCGCTTATTCTCGTCCTAATGAAAACAATTACGTATTTGTATATAGTTCCGCGGCTAGAGGAAAGTTTCAATACAAATTTTTGAGGTGTTGGGGCTACGTTTTATAAAAAAAAGATAGGTACCCACAGTGGTAGCGTATTAATCTTATATCTGAACATGCCTTTGCATTAGTAGTTATAATTTTAACGGTAACTCACTTTCAGAATTCTCTCTGACATAAAGCGTTTTAAATTAATAACAGGGATAATCCTACTAGTATTAATGAATAACTATTTCTGTATTTATGAGCTATTTCATTAATTTTAAACGCTCTTCTGTACTCATTTAGGGTATTATTGCAGGGCCTATAGTATAGTTCCACTTAAAGAGTTTAGTAATTAGTTAAAAAAAACTATGGAAATTAACTCAACCGTCTGTCGGTTATTTAGTTAATATATTCATAGCGGTTGAAGCAATGACAAAACTTGAATAAATAAATCACCTTTTACATAAATTCTCAGCAAAAACTAATGGCAATATATAAATCCCTAAGGGAATGTAAAATACTCAACTATAACTAACACGAATTAATTAATTTGAAGCATCATTTCTGTCCCAAGATTCGAGCATAGGTAGTTACACCTACAAGCCCGAGTGGTCGTCGCTTTGATTCCCACGTGGGATAATTACCACATTATTACATCCCAACCACACGCAATATAATTCCCCTTCTAATTGCTTAAAGATAATGAAAATGAAACTATTATTTTACTTTTAGTATTAAAATACTTAATTTGAACAACAGTAAAGAAAAATGCAACGTTTTAATTAGTATTATTGCTGTTATTTTTAATGTAGTCATTTCAAGATGCTCGTAGATTGTGCAATTACCAAGGTTAACCAGCGTTTGGCTCGGTCAGTCTGAGATGGGTAACCTTTTATCGCATTTTTATATTCGAGCGTCTCCATGATGTGGAAGGCATGCTAAGCCATTACCACTTGATGTGGTAGTCAATAGGCGGCTTAATAAATTTCAACAGCAGGTAGCCACTAACCTGCCTCCACATATCCGCACTGAGTCTACGTGGTGGAGTATGACCTAGTCTCTCTCACCTTCATTTGTAAAAAAAACCTTTGCCCTGCAATGGCACAGTATAGGCTTATTTATTGCATTATAATTTTAATAGTAGTCATTTCATTTTGCAACAGCATAGTAAGAAAGCGGGTAGGGATGCAAGATAGTATCGGTGTAAAGATGAGAAAAGGGTATGCTCCGTTGGTTCGGGTATATAGAAAGAATGTTAGAAGTAAGAATGACAAAACAGATAAACAATGCGAAAGTGGAAGGATATAGGTACCGGGGAAGACCTAGACTATCTTACCACGACCAAATAGACCGAGTCTTATCTGAAGGACAAGTCAAGAGTCTCCATAACCGGCGAGCGTGAATGAGACGAACTATAAAATTAGAGGAAGCCAGAGAGGTAAGTAAGGAAAGAACCTGTTGGAACTCTGTACTGTCTTCCTACCCCGCAAGGGATCTGGTGTGATGATATAGATAGATAGATAGATAATTTCAATTTAAAAATACCTTTTTAAGAACAAGCAATTATAGCAAAAACACAACGACGATATCTTGATTCATTGAGGTGTTCCTATGGCTTCTTTCCGGCTCTATCATCAGACCCTGGACATCATCAGTATCTAAAATACTCGTCACGTGAAATCCAACGTGCCCAAACACGACAGGGTTATATTAGGTAGTTGGGGTGGTTCCATTGGCCACCTTTCAGCTTAATCATCAGACCCTGAACACTATCTGGTTGTATAGCACTTGTCAATACCAATCTAACAAGCCTGAACACGAGGGCGTTACGTTGTATATTTCACATGTTCCTATGGCCACCTTCGGACTCCATCATCAGACCAGCTCAATAGTATTATATCATTGCATTGTCATCGGACATACCTACGCATGCCAAATGTTAGCTCAATCGGATACTTGCAAGTGCTTGTAAAATGGATCACAAGAGTTAAACCGGAAAGACAGACAGAACATTGCAAGTTATATAAAAGCTTGTATTAAAGAGGCCCCCCTCTCAAAGTTGTGGTTGTGTCACCACACACATCATTCTGTGATCCCTAACCGATTTTGGTACTTTCATTTACGAGCGTCGTCGTGCTTGAAAGCATGTTAAGTGATCCCAGCTTTTTACTGTGGTCAAATTTCAACTCAATCGGATACCCTCAATTAAAAAAGCAACACAAGATTTGAACCGGAAAGACAGACAGACATACGAACATTGCAAATTAAATAACAGCTTGTAATAATCAGAATACAACAGTTAGTCTACATCTCTCTGTTTCGAGTAGCACAGAAATGTGAAAAGAGAGTAATTAAAATACTTAATTTTAACAATAGCTAAGAAAGACGCAAAGTTTCAATTAGTATTATTGCTTTTGTTTGAATGTTATAGTTTTGTGTCTGTTTAACTAATTAGATCATGGCTATCTAGCTTTCAGCGACAACACGATTTCCAAACAAAATTGTCAACTATGTGCTCGTTGACAGAAGATAATAGAATCATGATGGATCCCGAAAACTATTAAACTGAATTTTTTTAAAAATTTAATTGGGGCCGCTTGGAGAACACTGTGGTGCGCCGTGGCATCGCAAGAACAATCGTAAAAATTATAGATATTTGCGATGCTTCTTCAAAGTATAGATAACTTTATCTACCCTATCCTAAGATATACAGACAAAAATGTCATTAAGTACGCCTTCGTACATAAGTGCATAAAGAATAAAGTCAATACAAAAAATACTTTTTTGTATAGGTCAATACAACAGTTCTTACAAACGTCAAAATAATTACATTTATTACATCTACCATCGGATCGGAACGCGGCTTACACTGAGAAGATCCGGCGAGAAACTCAGCGGGCTAGTCTTTTAACTTAATTTGCTTGACCTTTCTTATTAAAAATAATCTATCTATCTATATCATCACGCCAGCTTCCTCGCGGTGTAGGCAGAGAGTACAGAGTTCCAACAAAATTAATATATATATACAAATAATATATATTCTTTATATTATTATGCTGAGATTCACGGGCTTTACCCGGACCTTTGTAAGGCTTGCATGGGGGTATGGGTCCAACACGTAGAGGCCCTTTGCGAGAAGTTAACGTTATGTAAGTCACCTGCTGAGATCACTTGCCGAAAATGAAGAAACATAACCAGCGAACTGATCCCGGCAGGTGCAAGGACTATTGTAAACCATGGAAAGAAAACGAGGGCTATATAAATGAGGTTTGATGGACAAAAACTGGACTATTTCAAAGGGGACGGACACCGGCCATAATTAGTGATACCTAATTACCCGTGGCCGACGGTGACTCCGCCGCTTACTAGATGGGCCCCTAAACGGTCGTCCTAGGACAACTGAGGGCAACACCGGTGTGAGCGGCTCAGGGGCGTAGAGAGGTGTGCTGCGCTTTATCCAAAGTTACTCGCGGCGTTATGCCCTTTAACACTTCCACCCCTGGAGTACATCGACGTAGGACCGCATTATCTTCCTACGTCGATATAGCTCTCACGGCTCCTCTTTAGACGGCCAATCAAGGCTAGCCAGAGCCGAGAGTCCTGCGGGCACCCTTCGGTTTCCACTCGACCGACGAAGACACGCCGAGTTGGGGGCCCTTACCGACTCTCTGAAGCAATCGGGTCCGTGGTGTCGTTACTCACCAACAGCTCGCCACAAGCTGCCCTACGGGCATATTATTATTATTATTAATAATATAAATTCAACCAAATACTATAATGTATAAAACCTTATTGCTTTCCATATACTTATAGGTAAGTTACTGAAAGACACATTCGTAAACCATGTTTTACTAATGAAAGATAATTTACGCGAATTCCACACATGGAATACACCCTTTTTTTTGTCATATTTTATCGCGTTTTTTAAGATGTTTATGTTAAGTTGTTTGAAAATCTGTGAGTAAGCAACTGGAATTACAATCATTCATAACGTTACTTAGTATTCACGAAGCTGTACACTAACTTTCCACTAAGCTGTTTTTAATAAATAACGCCAATTAGTTGGGATGCTAATGTTCAGACGTCTGCAAAACGCCAGCGCTGAGTATCAAGTTAAAATGAAAGCAATCAGTGATCGCTTACTTAAGCTTAATTGATTAGAAGTAATTAAAGCTAATGAGATTCGCTTAACAATATAATATAAGATAAAAATCTGCTTTACAATATAATTAACTGTCATGTTGGTCTATGTAACGCTTGAGTTCAAGTTTCCTGATGGTGGGGCCTTTCGAAGCAAGAGCCTAGAGGGGCACCGGTGCGTTCTTAGCGGAGATTCCAGAGCTCCTCCGAAGAGTCAATGTCGGCCATCCTGGGATTTTTAGTCCGTTGGAATCCAAAGTCCCGCTGAAGTTCTATGCAAGATTTTTAACAAATTAATAAACAAGTTAGTGCATGATGCAGCTGACGGTTATGAGGTCTAATAATCATTGTTAAAATATGTGTAATCTTTTCTAGAAACATTTATCAATAAATATATTTATAAACTTCAAGATTTCTGACTGCCTCGTTGGTCTAGTGGCAAAGCGCATCGCTTTGTGATCACGAGGTCCTGGGTTCAAATTCTAGGTCAGACAAGTGTAGTTTTTCTAAGAGAACTTCCCAGCACGAGTCCGGAGTCTAGAATTGTGCCCGGTATATAATAATAGGCTCGCCCCCTATTACATGGGACCTAAAATCGTCGGCGAAACGTAGGTGTACTCAGTACACCTCTGCCACCCCCGCTTGGGGAATATAGGCGTGTCGGTGTGTGTTCAAGAATGTCTGAATTATAAAACCTTAAAATTAATTTGTTCATAGTACAAGCTGTGTGCAACATAATTAAAGTACTGGGCAATTGAACACCTTTATAAACCGTTTTTGCAAGGGTATAACTAAAACAGAATCGCTAGAGGACTTGATAAATGGAAGTTGAAAGAACAACTTCAATTAACTCCACTCTGGTGCCTATCTAAATTTACTTACTCCGAAAGATTTTACAATATATCTTTATATACGGCGTAGACGTGCCTTTGTGTATAGCTTTAACATCTTTTATCCGTATGAAAATGAATGTTTTTTGACAATGTAATATTAATTTCAGTACCTAATGGATTATGTAGATTAGAAGAAACAGTGAGGAGATATGTAGATTATTTAGTAATTATATTCTTCGTGTTTTTTTTTGTGTGTTTGTGTGAATGATTTACGCTGTTGGCCGCGGGCCCTTTACAGCTTCACCGGACAAGAGAGTGAGCGTACAACCACTACGCTCGAGCCAGAAGGGCAAGTGAGAAACTAGCTCAAGGGCGCCTCAAGGAGGAACGGCCTCAGCTTGGGCAGTCGCTATGGGGGAGGGCGTATACTAGGTGTCTCGCCGTGGTGCTCTGCACCGGCCAGCGGGCAAGGGATTCTTCGACCTCGCCGGCGAGGTCGGTGTCTGATCCTGTGTGCGGTATCTGTATCCAAAAGAAGGGATGTAAGGGCATCGGGAGGGTCGGTGAGAACATGCCGCGGACGGCGGTAGCGGTTGATAGGTTCGGTTAGGTAGGTGAGTTGGGTTCGTAGTCGGCGGCGGTTACGATTAGTGGATTACTATGATTGGACGCGTTCGCAAAATATCGGGCTGTCGCCTTTTTAATAAAGGCGCGAATAGGTTCGAGACCGAGATTGGAATGGAGTATTCTTCGTGTCTTACTGGCAATCTTGTAGTAACTAGGCAGGTAGCAAAGCACCTATTAATTATGACTATGAGAGGTGGTCTACTCTAATTACGTGTAATAGTTAAATGCATGTTATTTAATTAATCTTACTGCCTCGTTGGTCTAGTAGCGAATAATGCGCATTGTGATCTCGAGGTCCTGGGTTCTAATCCTAGGTCGGACAAATATAGTTTTTCTGCTGCTGTTTTTCACTGCTGGGCATAGGCCTTCTCTCACAAATCGAGGTGAGAGAGTTTAGGTCATACTGCACCACACGGACCCAGTGCGGATTGGTGAAGGCCGGTTTGTGGCCACCTGCTCTTGAAACTTATCAAGCCGCCTATAAGGATTCCAATTGGGCTTAACAGCTACCAAATCAAGTGATACCCGGGACCAGCGGCTTAACGTGCCTTCCAAACACTTCCGAAGACGATCAAATATGAAAATGCCACAAACTGTCACCCATCTCAGGCCGATTGAGTCGAACGCTGCTTAACCTTGATAATCGGTGAGAAAACTGCTGTCGCACAGCGCTACGAGCGCCTTGATAAAAACATGTATTGACAAAAGTTTGTTTTTTAATACGACACGGCTTGGTCCACACCTTAAGCCGCTTCGCCTACTCATTCAAGTAGTGGCGGATTTGATTCCCATACAGGACAAATCTTTGTGTAACCCATAAGCATTTGTTTTAGTCTGGGTGTTTGTGTATGTAACTTTTGTGTTTTACCCAACCACGATCTAGAAATAATTCCTAGTGTGGATACGTTTTAAGAAATATATTTTGAGAACAGTAGCTACGGTTTTTTTTCATTAATATCAGCACTCTCCTAAATGTCCTTTGTTATAATACTAACTTAAAAATCTATTCATTATATTTACGTACTAATAACTCAAACAGTTTACAACATTCTCAACAATAAGCTTTATTAATATTCCAAGAACTTCTCGCAAAAGTTCCCGAACGGTGAAAGTTTAAAGAATGTTCGGCTTCCTGGTATTCGTTGTACTGGAAAGCTTTCAATCGTGTTTACGCGAGGGACCCAATGATTAATGTTTTGTTTAACTCCTCTTATTATTCTGATGAATACCCCATTACGAGTCTTCAATGAGCCATGTTCAAAAAGTTATAGATTTTGGATGAACACAGCAAAAAGATATTCGATCGATTGAAGTTTAGACGGTTTTGACATTCACATTTTTTTTTAAACATAGCCCCATCATAGCCCACACTCAATTTCTATGCCGTAGGTGCGTTTATAAACATGAAATTCACATACACAAACACCCAGACCGAAACAAACATTTGTGGGTCACACAAAGATTTGTCCCGTGCGGGAATCGAACCCGAGACTACACGATCCAGTGGGTAGAGCGGCTTAAGGTCTTAACCACTGAACCGAGCAGTCCATCTATTTGTTTTATAAAAAAAATCAATATATAATGAAACATTTTACAATTTTGCTCATTATAATACCAGTTCCAGAAAAAAACGAAAACTATTAACTATTCTAAAATAAAATTAGCAATATTCGTGGAAACTCCTTTCCAATTTCCTTTGGTATTTCGAGTGTCCCCAATCATGGGCGATACCCATATAGTTCGATGCCCGTACAAATTGTTATTAAAATAGGAGGGCATGCACAAAAGTGTCGAGCGAAGTAAAATAAAGTGGGTACAAAGTTGGCGTTGCGAATTTGACGGGTCTCTTTTGTGGCCCACTTTACATTTACGTTGCGAGTTCTAAACGAAGTGAAGTGAGTTCTTCTGTTATTTACTCAACATGTTGATGAGCTCCGCTAATTATTCGGCGAAAAGGATGGATTAGAAAATTAGCATTTCATTCATGGTTTACAAACAGTGCTTTTGCATGTTTTACATGCAAAAGTGTCTTTGAGGCGAATTCATTTGCGTGGAATAAAAATAACCGACTGGAAAGACTTTCAGTTGAGACTGAATATCTTCATTACTTCTTAACAAGTAAAAATTCTTGCCATGAAAGATTTAATTTTAGGAACTATTTAAAATTGCGGGCGTTAAATAAAGATCTCTAATTTTACCTTCACTAGGTTCACCTTTCAAATTGTATGCTTTTCTAAAAGATTAGCCAGAGATGGCCAATTACAGATAGTATATATCTATCTATCTATCTATAACCTCTATATCCCTTGCGGGGTAGGCAGAGAGTACAGAGTTCCAACAGGTTCTTTCCTTACATACCTCTCTGGCTTCCTCGACTCTCATAGTTCGTCTCATACACGCTCGCCGGTTACGGAGACTCTTGACTTTTCCATCAGATAAGACTCGGTTTATTTGGTCGTGGAAAGATAGTCTAGGTCTTCCCCGGTACCTGCATCCTTCCACTTTCACATTGTATATCTGTTTTGTCATTCTTTCCTCTGGCATTCTTTCTATATGCCCGAACCAACGGAGCATGCCCTTTCTCATCTTTACACCGATACTATCTTTCATACCTACTCGCTGTCTTACTATGCTGTTGCTAATGCGGTCGGTCAGCTTCGGATAGTATGTATATATATATATATATATATATATATATATATATATAATAAGTGGAAGATTATGGGGTAGACCTTTTCCCAGCAGTGGGACAAAATAGGTAAGCAAAAAAAGTTCCTCGTTGCCTAATTGCCTCATTGGTATCGGCGTTTTAGGCCGTGTCGTACTTTATCTCTCGAAAAATTCTCAACATCAGTCCGCATCTGAAACTGGGTCCGATATTATGGCAATAGGATTGACCTTTTATTAAATTCAAATACACATAGTTAGTCTCATACACACTCGGCGATTACGGTGACTCTTGACTCGCTCTTCTGGAAGACACGGTCTATTTTTTCATGGATAAATAGTATAACACATCCCCGGTACCTACGTCCTTTCACTTTCGCATTGTATATCTATAATATTTTTACGAAGTACTTAACGACAAACAGTAAGACTCAAGAGAAAAAATCTTTTCGTTTTTAATTACTACGAAAGGTAAGCGCTTTAAAGAAAATCTTAAAATGTTTGAAGCGCAATTTCCCCTAGCGATTCCGGTCCCGGCGGAATATTACAATAAAAGAAGCAACAGGATATCAGACATCGTGGCGCCGACCTTTTCACATTCGCCGCTGTTAAACGTTATCGTTGCGTTCCACTCCGCAGTTATTGAAAATAAATACTTCTCCGAAACAATTATTACGAGTATACTGTGTGCTTAACGTTTTATTTATATTTATTTAAATTTTCCGTCTTCAAATAGGCTAACTGCAAATCGAACGAAACTCCAATCTTTAACCACATGTACTTAATTAAATAGTCGTTTGGAACGAATGGACATTTCGCGAACCAGTCCAATCATAGAAATCCGCTACTCCTAGCTGCCGCCGACAACGAATCTAACTCCCCTCCTATCATCCGCTACCGCCGTCCGCCGCATGTTCTCATCGACCCTCCCGATGCCCTTACATTCCTTCTTTCGGATACAGATACCGCACACAGGATCAGACACTGACCTCGCCGGCGAGCTCGAAGAATCCCTTGCCCGCCGGCCGGTGCAGAGCACCACGGCGAGACACCTAGTATACGCCCTCCCCCATAGCGGCTGCCCAAGCCGAGGCCGTTCTTCCTTGAGGCGCCCTTGAGCTAGTTGCCCCCTTGCCCTTCTGGTTTGAGCGTAGTGATTGCACTCTCGCCCTCTTGTCCGGTGAAGCTGTAAAGGCCCCCGTGGCCAATAGCGTAGATCATTCACACACACACACACACAAAATTATTGAAAATAATACTTTTCCGAAACAATTATGATACCGTGTACTTAACGTTTTATTTAAATTTTCCGTCCTCAAATATTTGTAGTGGCCACAAAAAATCCTTTTAATGATCTTTATTCCTATGTAGGTAATGAAATAGACATTAGGAACGAATGGAAACACATATATTTTACCTTTAAATTAGACCTTTGGTTTAGTATAGGAAATGATTAAACGTTACAACGTCTATCTCTATCTATATCATCACGCCAGATCCCTTGTGGGGTAGGCAGAGAGTACAGAGTTCCAACAGGTTCTTCCCTTACATACCTCTCTGGCTTCCTCCACTCTCATAGTTCCTCTCATACACGCTCGACGGTTACGGAGACTCTTGACTTTTCTTTCAGATAAGACTCGGTTTATTTGGTCGTAATAAGATAGTCTAGGTCTTCCCCGGTACCTGCATCCTTCTACTTTCACATTGTATATCTGTTTTGTCATTCTTTCATCTCACATTCTTTCTATATGCCTGAACCAACGGAGCATGCCCTTTCTCATCTTTACACCTGTACTATATTTCATACCTACTCGCTTTCTTACTACGTTGTTGCTAATTCGGTCGGTCAGCTTCACTCCGCACATCTTCCACAGAGCTCGCAGATAAAACGTTAAACACAAATATTGCATAAACTGTATGTACCCACTAACAGTAATATAAAGGTAGATTTAATTTGCTCGCCCATTGTGTTCATTTTCGTCTGTATTACAAACAAAAGTTTTATTCGAATTACAAGCTACTTGCTTTACTTGCAACTCAGTAATTTAGTACCTCAAATCAATTTTTACGATATTTTATTTAACTTGCAACGTTTGTTAGTTGTTTAGGTCAAATCTTATAAGCTAAATTAGAACTACTACGGAGTTGAAATTTGATAATTGTTTTAGTTCATCACAATGCATTTTTATGCTAAACGTGATTTTTATGCTACATACAGGATTACCTCTAGATAAAGAAACTCCACAACGGCCAACGGCATACAGACGAAATTTTATATACTCACTAGCCATGCCCG
Source organism: Phalera bucephala (assembly GCA_905147815.2). Classification (NCBI taxonomy): domain Eukaryota; kingdom Metazoa; phylum Arthropoda; class Insecta; order Lepidoptera; family Notodontidae; genus Phalera; species Phalera bucephala. The sequence goes on from LR990612.1 coordinate 17,897,289, forward strand.
CAACTTCGTTTGCGTGATTTTCAGGCGCGTATTTCACACCCTTATGATTTTTTTAAGACAAACAGTTTCCTGTCCTTCCGAATTTGATCAAAATCTATTAAGTGGGTTGTACGTGAAAAGGTAACATATAAACAAACAGACCGAGTTACATATTGAGTTCTTAGATTTACGCGAATATTACACATAAAATAAAACTATTTTACGGATTTTATCGCGGTTTATTTTTGATTTTTAGTTCCCGACGTTTCGAGTGCTTTGCAGCACCCATGGTCACGGGAGGGACCCTGTCCAATGTCTAATATACTTTAGAATTTATTTTATTAGTATGGATTTAATTCTGATAGGCCTCTTTAAGTTGCACCAATACATGGCTACATAAACTTGTTTTTAAAAATGTTTTTTTTACTGTTAGTTTGTTACATTGGATTCGAATCCAGGACCTCTCCCTATTATATGCTACAAGACCAAAAAGCCAACAAATCTGTTTACGCCTTATGATTGTTGAGTAGTACTTAGAGGAAGATGAAAAGTTTGAAAGATCGAAATCGTTGATATCGATCAAATAGACATCGACCGACATCGATTTCTTATCTGAAGGGCAAGTCAAGCGTCTCCGTAACCGGAGAGCGGGTATATTATGAACTACGAGAGTGGAGAAAGAGCTCTGTATTTGCCTACCTCGAAAGGATTGTAGCATTATCACTCTATTTTCTATTTCTCAATCTTTCTCTATCAGTATTATTATACAGATAGAGAAATCGTTGTGAAAGTCGAGCTAGCAAATAAGACCCATCCAACCACAAAGTAACTGTTTGCACAATGTTAAAGTAGTCTAGTCCACAAACAAAACTGTTGCTTTGATATTTCTCAGATCTCGGATATAAAAACCGCATTCCTTAAAAACATATTAAAGGTAATCGATTAGTAAGTAAAGCCACTGCTTAACCCTTCGATAAGATACGTCTGAAAACTTTCTGAGCTTTCAATAATAAAGTTTTAATTATTGTTTGAGATTAGGTTTTAAGTTCTGGCAATACTTAAATTACCATCAATCTAGTAAAACAGTACTTTAAATTATACAATAATTAAAAAAAAACTCAATCACGCCAGATCGCTTGCGGGGTAGGAGCGATCGCTTGCAGGGTAGGGGGTAGGCGAATACAAAGGATGAAAATGGATGATTGAAAATAGATAGAAATAAACAATCATATTTTATTTTGTGTAAACAAAGTTTACATCTAGTTAGAGATGTTACAATGGCGAATAATGCGTGTGGCGATCACGAAGTCCTGGATTCAAATGTGGTTTTTCTATCGAAAAATTATAGATAGTAATCCGGTGTCTAGGATTATGCTTGGTAAGTTGGCAATGGTCTTGCCTCGTATAACATAAGGACCCGACAGCGAAAAGTAGATACACACAGAATACCTCTCCCACATCCGCTTGGAAACCCCCTGTTTATAGAGAGAGGGTAATAATATTCAGGTCTTTTATTTATTTAGTGGTTTAAAATTGTTATCAAAGATATCCCATCGGACACACAGCTATATTAAATTCTTTATTTTCTTTCTTTTTTTTTTGTTTTAAAAAATAACGTAGCCCCACACTAGGATTTATTCCTGTGTCGTGGGTGCGTTTACAAACATGAAAATTCACATACACAAATACCCAGACCGGAACAAATAATTGTGGATCACACAAAGATTTGTCCCGTGCGGGACTCGAACCCGCGACTATTAGACGCAGTGGGCAGAGCGGCTTAAGCTCTTAACCACTGCGCTAAATCGCACTTTATTTTATAGTTGCTTGGCCCGGCTTTGGTTCACCCCTAACGTTTGTGGCGCTTAGCGTGAATTTATTTCTACAGGTTTAGTGACTAACGCTCGCTATCGAAACCCCACACTCGTTGGACAATACTTCATGTACGAAAACTGAAACAAAAAATACACAGGATTATTGCCTTTGTTGTATATTTGTGTACCATTGTTAATGAGTGTTTTGTATGTGGACGAGATTAAACAAGTCAATTAAGTTTTAGGTGACGTTGGAGTAATAAAATTTAATGTCCAGTGAATTATATATTAATTAATTAATATATAATTCACTTAATTAATATATAATGCGCTAAATCGACGGGCGATTTAGCGCAGTGGTTAAGACCTTAAGCTGCTCCGCCCACTGTGTCGAATAGTCGCGGGTTCGATTCCCGCACGGGACAAATCTTTGTGTGATCCACAATTATTTGTTCCGGTCTGGGTATTTGTTTGTGAATTTTCATGTTTGTAAACGCACCCACGACACAGGAATAAATCCTAGTGCTACGTTTAAAAAAAAAAAAAAAAAAAAATTAATAAATATAATAAAAGCAGAGGTGTTCTGTGTTAATCCACTTTTCGCCAACGATGACAGGTGTCAAAGTGGATATTAAGGGCAATCCCATTGCTATTGTATTGTGTACAAATCCGGGCTCTGGACTACTGACGAGAATTTACCGATAGAAAAAGTACACTTCGTCCGACTCTGGATTAATTATTAATAATAATATTAGCCCTGTTAGGATACTATCCCACCGTTGGGCACGGGCTTCCTCTCAAACTGAGAGGCTTTTCGCCATAGTCCACCACGCTGGCCTAGTGCGGGTTGGTGAACTTCACACATCTTCGAGAAACTCTTAGGCATGCAGATTTCCTCACGATGTTTTCCTTCACCGTTAAAGCTTTAGTTAAGTTAATTGTGTCGTTATGCCAATAATGTTATCTAACATCCAGTCCATTGAGAGTCATCATTGACTCAATTAAGTCAATTGTTCTTCAATGATAATTAACAGTGATTGATCTAACTATCACAGAAACAATTTATCTTAAGCTATCTTGATTTAATGTAAATATTATCTAACAGACACATTACAAGATGATCTTAATAACGTCGACAGATAAGACGAAAGACTTATTTATTTAATAACATGGAATATACACTTTACGTTAGTAAAAAAAAGGAAAATGAACAACGACAAGAATAAAAGAATTACAACCCTATACAATGAATATGGTAATAAACTAACGTATGTTATTTTATTTTATTTTTGTCGGACGATTTGGTGCAGTCCACCCACAATAAAATAGTCGCGGATTCGATTCCCGCACGGGACAAATCTTTATGTGAACCACTTCGATCTGACTGTTTCTGTATGTGGATTTCATGTTCAGTAACATATCCTAGTGTGGGTCGTCTTAAATCAAAAAATTAAATCGATTTAATTTTTTTGATATTTTTTCATTATAGAAAACCAGAGCATCCAATGTATCTATCTATCTATATCATCACGCCAGATCCCTTGCGGGGTAGGCAGAGAGTACAGAGTTCCAATAGGTTCTTTCCTTACATACCTCTCTGGCTTCCTCCACTTGCAATCATCCAATGTAGTAAGATTAAATACAAAGCGAATTGAAAAAAAAAACATAAAAACGAATTATTAAGTTTTTTTTTTAATTATATAATTGATCAAGAACATTTAATAATAATCAGCTGATCGAGATAACTTGTATGGGAATGTAAAAAAATCGCGAAAAAAACCGCGAAGGTGTAGAAGAAAAGCTGTTTAGATTGTATGTATAGGCAACAATTTGTATCATTATTCCCCGATTATGGGTCATACTGTAGATCATTAAAGCATTGTCTCTATTAGTTCCATTGGAATAAAATTTCGATGATATCTGAAAAATAAGGATCCAGTTGTTTGCAGTTAAAAGTTGCAATATCAATTAGAGAAAGGGAGCGAAATTTATGGATTTGTTATTCGCACTGGTTTCAATGGGGAGGATCATTGACCGAGTGGTGAAGTTATCTACTACCAGTTGTGCTATTTATGTATCTATATCATGACGCCAGTTCCCTTGCGGGGTAGGCAGAGAGTACAGAGTTCCAACAGGTTCTTTTCTTACATACCTCGCTGGCTTCCTCCACTCTCATAGTTCGTCTCATACACGCTCGCCGTTTACGGAGACACTTGACTTGCCCTTCAGATAAGACACGGTCTATTTGGTCAAGGTAAGATAGTCTAGGTCCTACATGCTTCCCCCCCCTGCATCAACATCCGCAGGGGGGCCTTTGGGGTTGTGGGACGCTGGGGCGGGGGCCATAAGCGTCCTTCACGCGCGACCCCGAGGAGGATGGCGGCGTGGTCGCCGTGAGCACCGCGACGGTGCAGGGGGGGAAGCAAGCTACAAGTTTCCCCTCCCGAGGCGGGCTCTTCGGAGCGCGGCACAAGGGGGGCACCGGCGTGTTCCACTCGGAGATCCCGGAGCCCCTCTGACACGTGCCAGTGCCGGCCACCGTGGGGTTTTAGTCGGTACGAGTCCGACATGCCCCGCCAGCTTCCCCCGAGGTTGGCGGAAGTCCATGAGGATTTCCCCACGACAAAAAAAAAAAAAAAAAGGTCCTACATGCTTCCACTTTCGCATTGTATATCTGTTTTGTCATTCTTTCTTCTGATATTCTTTCTATAGTATACCCAAATCAACGGAGCATACCCTTACTCATCTTTACTACCAGTAGTGCTATTTACTTGGCAGTATATGCATACAATATTATTGTGATGCGAACATTTACTTGAAATATAGTTTATAATATACATCATAAAAACACATATAATCATTATATTAATACGTGAAGCAAAAACTTTGTACCCCTTTTTACGAAAATTGCGCGGACGAAGGAGTATGAAATTTCCCACACTTATAGTTTATATAGAGAAGGAGTGCAGAATGCTAATATTTTTTTAAAATTATGCATAAAACACACATTTAATCAATAAAAAAAATTACACTCACTACCATGTATTTGACACAATACACGTCAAATTATTTTTCTATAGTCTTACTGTACGAAGAAGTTTTGTATCATTAATTAAATTATCGAAATATGTATGTCAAGTTACAGCAGCCGTTGACAGCATTTTCTTACTCGCATGATTTTTTTGGAAATAAAAAAGGTATTCTTTATTTTAATCATTTTTTTTTTTTTCATTTAATTTGTTAAAAAGAATAGGCAAATTAACAGTGTGCCCTTGGCGAAATCTGTGATTATAGAAGTATAGTCTTTGACAATAGAACCTAAATAACGTTTAAACTTATAATTTAAATTAATTATGGTCGAATTTCGGCCAATGGGCGACCACTAGTACAAATAAATACACAAAATCTAAGTATAAGTCTACTAAATGTACTATACATGTATTTATTTTATTTATACTTAATTGTACAAAGTAACATAAATTAGTAAGTACATTTACAGATATGATGTACAAAGGCGAACTTAACTCAATTTGAGTTGTCTACCAGTTAACCTTGGAGTGCAAAGAGAATATTTAGCGCATACGTGAAGGCAATTAATTAAATATCTCTATCTTATCGTCTTGTTTTTATCAGTACACATTATATAAAATTTAATTTCAACTTACTAATAACAAACACGAAATTTAGATGCTCGACAGTTTATTTCTCAATCTCGCATAAATTAAGCAGATTTTAAATGAAATTTGGTAAAGGCGTATACTATAAGCTAGGATTACAAATAGCATATATGAATTGCGTTCGTAACGCTGTAAGGCCAACTCGTTTTTAGCAATCACTATCAACGTTCCACTTGGTCAATCTGAAATGGGTGACCATTATCAAGTATATTCATGCTGAATCGATAAGCCAAGTTTTAAGTTTTATGGGCATCTTAATAGGTTCAGCAATCTGCCTTCACCAACCCGCACTAAGACCATATGCTGGAGTATGACCTTTCTCACCACAATTTGTGTGAGAAGACCTCTGCCCTGCGGTGGGATAGTATAGAATAATTTATTTTATTAAGTATAAATCTTGTCAAAAATATAGTACGGGCAAAACTAAAAATCAAAAGAGAGCCTCAGTTTAACAGTCATAAAAAGCATGTAATTCTTAGGAAATAACCTCATGGTAATTGAATAACGTAATTGAAATGTTGTGAGATGAAAATTTATGGAAACAAAAGTAATTTAGTTTGAGTTGGTCTCATCTTGCTTACCCTTAGGTCATACCTAACATATAGAGGAAAGGGAGGAACAACACAATACATACGTCACTTTTGGGACTGTTCAATTTTACTTTGCTGTAGACAAGTAATATAATTTATTAAACAAGTTGACAAGTAAAATAATATATTTTATATTGGTTTCTCTCCTTTCTAGCTCCTAAATTTGTTTTTAAGTTTAAGTTTAACACAATCTATCTCCTTTTTATTTACTTAAATCATTGACCTAGTCTATTAAAAATGTCCATTGTCCATGTAAGGAAAGAACCTGTTGGAACTCTGTACTCTCTGCCTACCCCGCAAGGGATCTGGCGTGATGATATAGATCTATCTATCTATCTATCTATAACCTCACGCCAGATCCCTTGCGGGGTAGGCAGAGAGTACAGAGTTCCAACAGGTTCTTTCCTTACATACCTCTCTGGCTTCCTCGACTCTCATAGTTCGTCTCATACACGCTCGCCGGTTACGGAGACTCTTGACTTGTCCTTCAGATAAGACTCGGTCTATTTGGTCATGGTAAGAGAGTCTAGGTCTTCCCCGGTACCTGCAACCTTCCACTTTCACATTGTATATCTGTTTTGTCATTCTTTCCTCTGGCATTCTTTCTATATGCCCGAACCAACGGAGCATGCCCTTTCTCAACCTTACACCGATACTATCTTTCATACCTACTCGCTGTCTTACTATGATGTTGCTAATGCGGTCGGTCAGCTTCACTCCGCACATCTTCCGCAGAGCTCGCATTTCTACCGCATTTATCCTACTTTCATTCTCCTTCTTACATACCCAGCTCTCGCTACCATATAACAGCGTTGGGACAAGAACTCCGTTATGTATGGCCAGCTGCGCCTTATGGCTTAAGTGCCGACTCCCGAGTAGCTTTCCCATCGCACCATTCACTCTGTTCCCTGCACTCACTCTGATATAGATAGATTGTATATATTACGGAAGTGCCTGTGTGGTGTACTGGAACAAGTCACTGAAAATGACACTTATAGAATGCTCTGTCTTTTAATCATACGTAAAAAATTGAACGGAATATATGAAACTGGACAGAGAGGTATAAGCTAGAAAATATAACAATAACAATTAAATCAAAATAAAATAAAAGTAACACGAAACACTCACACTAATTATAAGTCTAAATCTTGTCCGCGTGGTATGGTGGCAAGAGCGCTGGCTGCATTGCCTCCCTGGACAGCTAAGCTAATTTTCTGCGCGCGGAATAAGCCAGCCCTCTTGAGAGTAGAGAGTAGAGGCAATCAATCCAGGTGTTATAGATTTAAAAAACTTGTAGCGCATTTACTCCACGGGCCTACTGTTTCCACTGCAAAACGGCACAGCTAGAATAACATTCAGGCAATATAAATTTGGTTAAACCAATAAACATAGCATAGGAGAAACTCAGGTAAAACTAGTAATGAATTGGTAAACTGGCTAAAAACTTAGGATCTGAATTAGAAACTTGGTATACTAGTATCATGAAAAGATACTCATAAACTGATTTTCATAGTTGTATTTAATTAGTTTTATAGTTGTCTATCAATAACTAATCAACTCGAGTGCCGAGTAAACGTGTTGTAGAAACTTATATTTAATTAGTTACTAGCTAATTGGAAATAAATTGCCCAACCCCTTCGCCATTTTGAATTATTGTTTCATTACAACATTGTAGTAATTTCATTGTTATACATTCTGGTGATGGATAAAATAGAGGGAAAGAGGCCAAGGGGAGGCAGCCCTAAAAGATGGCCGGATCAGGTATCTAAACAACTGGAGATATCAGTCATGACGGCGCTGCATCTGGCAAACGATTGCGTGTACGGAGTGTACGGATTGTGTGTGTGAATGTGAATGCTGTTGACCGCGGGGCCTTTACAACTTCACCGGACAAGAGGGCGTGCGTGCAACCACTACGCTCGAGCCAGAAGGGCGCCAGTAACTGAGTCACGATCCTAAGTAATGAGAGAACGACTGAAGAGAGGGATAGAGACATTATGGTGACCCGTATAATCCCACATATTATTAATATTAATGTTTATACTGTTTCTCACAAATATAACTCTTGCTATGTTCATTTTATTATTATTTTGGAACATTGAAAAATTTAGAAGAATATTTCATCAACCCGCAGGGAGTCGTTTAAGAAGTGCATTCATCGTATTCTAGGCTTAGCTAATTCTTAGCTTGACAAACTCATAAGTCAGAATTTTAGTCAGACAAACTAGTAACTAGTTTTAATTTAATTACATGTATTTGCATATCGCTGGAACGCGTGCTGGTAATCTTGGCGACCCGCCAGGACAATCATATTCTGTTGCTTAGCTTCGTTTTAAACTTTAAGAGGAATTAAACTTAAGACTAGAATATACAATATCTCTATTGTATATTCTACTTATCGCTTTTACTTATCGCTCACTAAATAAAATACTATTTATCTATGTGATCACGCCAGGTACCTTGCGGTGTAGGCAAAGAGGATACAGAGAAATAGAGATAGAGTACTTTAAGAGTGGAGGAAGAGAGAGATCTTTATGTAAAGAACTGATGGACCTTTGTACCCTGTTAAGTGCTCAATATTGGGTATTTGGGACACTTAAATTGCATTTCTCCTATATAATGGCATAGTACCAGGCACCAGTAAGTACCAGATATCGGGCATAACCTGGACTATCTTATGATGAGCAAATACACCGTGTCTTATTTGATAGGCACGTGGATACGCTCCGTAACCACCGCGGAGGTGTAAGAGGTTTGTAGTGAAGGAACCCACAGAACAACGAAGAGGTAATTATTTATTCCGTAAAGGAACCTATTGAAACTCTTTCTCTCCCTCTCTGAGGATCTGGGGAGATGAGATGAAGATAGTACATAGATACATATTCTGATGTGATACAAAGTACATAAGATTATATCTGTATTTATTTTATACAGATCACGAAAAGGGTCATAGGGCCAGCCGAATAGATAGAAATATGTAAAAAAACCGTAAACATTTATTAGGGTTGTAATCACCAACCGATGCGACCGAATGTTTACTTTCATGGTACGGTCATCGCATCTTCGTTTCGATTTAAAGGGATCAAGGGTGATTGATGTATTTCGGTTCTATTTACGTTGTTTTAGGATATGCAAACAATGCATCAAAAAGAATTCGACTTGTATTACGAATACATCTCCTTTCAGGGTTTTGCATGTTTACATGTAACAACCTAATTGCCAATCAATCGGCATATATTAATTTCGATCGAGATTTCGTGACTAACGATTAAGAAGAGAAATTGTCATGTACGCAAAATATATCTAATATGATGTATATTAGATACATAATATACATCTACAGAACCCAACTAAACTATCAACCATGAATTTTAGTTCGTATAAATTTATTTTCACGTAGACCATTATGATATAGCTATTTTGTTATATTATACAGTAGATATATCAATCTAAATATAAACACACGATATAAGGTAGACAAATATTTCATACTCTTCGTATCTTTCTTTATCATCACGCCAGATCCCTTGCGGGGTTCGTAGGGAGATCAGAGTTCCAACAGGTTGTTTCCCTATAGATCTCTCTCGCTTCCTCCACTCTGTTTGTTCATAAGACTTGTTGCAAGCGCCAAGCACTTAGCTTGGTTACCGTTACTCAAGTTATTGTGCGACAAATACAAACAGTAAAGAATATAATATATTTCCTGAAATGTTTATTTTCTACTTATTCATACGCTTAAGTGTAGTAGAATGACGTATGAACATTCAGTGTAAACATTTCACTTCACTGACACACAGATGATGAACTAATTGCTTTTATAAATTAAAAGTAAATTTACCACCAAATAGAGCGATCTTAAGGTCAAGTCAAGAGTCTCTGTGATCGTCGAGCGTGTATGAGACGAACTATAAGAGTGGAGGAAGCCAGAGAGGTTTGTAAGGAAAGAACCTGTTGGAACTCTGTACTCTCTGCCTACCCCGAAAAGGAAGAGGCGAGGTTATATAGATAGATAGATTAGAAACTAAATTACAAGCATTTTTTTTAAAACCACGCTATCACTACGACGTTTGTATAACTAACTAATTATGTCTAAAAATCATAATCTAAACACTATATAAGTTAAATGCGTCATTTCTGTACAACGATTGTTTTCGTTTCATCGATGTAGGCATGTGGTCGACCCGTATAATCGAGCAATAAATAGTTATTGGCATACCTGTCAATGCTTTTACGTACATCTAGGTAAGTACCAGTTCGTCTGCGTTAAACATACATTTGTAACCACATAATGTACTAGGTACCTATCTAGAACATTTGTTTGTAGTAGTGCTTTTTATGTAATAAGAAGAACAATGACATTGATTTATTTTATCTAGTGGATATTTGTTTTTAGCAGACTTACATCAGCTTGTAAATAGCTTAAGTGTATTTGTGTAGTAAAGAACAGCTTGATTTCGTGGGTTTTAACAACTCATTTTATTCATTCTCTGTCATAGGAATTCATTATGAATATGAATGCACTGCACCAAGAATACTTTGGCCAAGTTTTAATGATGCCAAGTGCATAGCTAATAATAATATAGGAATATCTAATAAGAAGCTACTTTTTCGCTAAACTACAGAATGCATTTGAACTTCGGTTAAACATCGACATGCGTGATAATAAGATTATTCACTCACCATTTTGACATAATCCCAACATTTGAATCAACTTTGCATATTTCAAATATATATCCAGACTACAATGCGTAAATCTAGCGCAGATACGTCATGCAATCAGAATAGGTATTCATAAATTCCGATATTTCGAAGCCCGGCGAGTCTGCGAGATGTAATAATGTCTGAAGTAGGCCAAAGCAAAGGCAGAAAAGTTTTGAGGGCCGCCGGTGCATTCAGGTGAAAACTGATTCCCTGCTTATATTACCTGACATTATGGATACGGTTAGCAACAAAAATTTCAAATAATTCTAGGTTGATGGAAGTGAATAAATAAGTTATGACTTTTTTTGGGAATAGCCTGCCACACATTCCTGGCACTGTTACTCCTGTAAGCCAAGATCCACAATGGTCCCCATACATGACATCAAGGGTTGAACCTCGGGGCGTCCTGCGAAGCGTTTTAATTGTCTTAGAACCCGCAACAAATTTGATTAGAAAAAAAAGAAAATAGAGGAAGTATGAAATAAAATAAATTCCGCTTCCCTCCATTTACAACGGGGAATATAGGACACACAAATTAACAGATGAGCTATAGAACAGAAGACCTAGGTTAAGCTCAGTGGTAAGACATTATGAATATAAAGTCTAAATATTATGACTATTAAAAAAAATCTGTCAGTATGCTTATTGCAAATGTTATATTTACTCATTCAATGCACAACTAAGATTTACGTTCTTACGATGCCCCAATAAATAGCAGATTTCACTTGAGTCACCACACCGCAATCATCATCTAACTACACGATAGAGGGAGAATTTTTCTCGAACTATTGACTATTCATAGACCAGAGGGCTTGGTACAAAAAGATTGATATTAGCGTGACGCTCGCGAGTAACTTTCACGTCACGTTCATATTTATTTAATATATTGCAGTATGACAAAGACAGCATATCAACTAGCGCCACGCTATCGATAATCTTTTCGTGCTCTAACCAATGAAATATAATTTATTTATACTACAATAAATATTATATTAGTTTACTTTACAGGTTTCGTTATTAACTGTACGTACCTACTGGCCATTAGGCGGTAACCAATACTACCGCCTGGTAGGTCGACTGTGTACGCATGGCCAAGTCTATAAGGAGTTTAATGGACGCCTGTTTATGGGTTATTTTATTGTTCTCTTGCGTCAAACTGGTTTAAGTGTCGGCCTTAGCAGTTGTCACCAGACGTCCTTTGGGCTATGAAATATCATGATGTGGCGAATTGTTACGATTTATTGAATTTAACTTACATATGTATGTACCTCAACATGGTCGTCTCTGGGAATACCTTTGTACTGCAGTGGATGTCTTTCGGCTTTTCATACATCTAAGCCCGCCACTCATTCCCACCATTGTAACTCCTGTAAGCCGGGATCCACAATAGTCTCCTAGTTTGTACCTTGGGGTGTCCCGAGAAACACTTTAATTGTCTTGGGACCCGCAACAAATTTAATTAGAAAGAAAAACAGGAGGAGTAGGAAAAACAAAAATTCCACTTCCCTCCTTTGCAAAGCGGGAGACACAAAAAATAAAATAATTGGCAGATCAGCCATAGAAAAGGAGACTACAACTAGGATAAGCCCAGTTGTAAAGCACCACGGTCACGAAATATTATTAACAGGGCCTATTTGTGAGCCTTATGTTTGATTCCAGTAATAGGTATGGCAAAAACGCTTGAACGCACGTAAATTATCCCGAGTTTCTACAAGATCCGTGTAGTAGATTACCCCAGATGTATTTCGCAGACTGTTTAACATAATGGTACGCTCATTGTGCCAGAGACTGCACTCCCAAAGAACGTGGTGTGCTGATTGCTTTTCATACATCTATGTAGATTTAGCTTCGATTAATTAAAAGTAGATACATGCTTGCCGCACTAAAACTGGTACCACCAAAAAGCAGGCAAAAGTGGACGCTACTAAAAAAATAACAGGGTTCCGCTTTTTTACAAATACAACTTTAAGTGCTATGAGTAAGGTACAATATGCCCTATTTTATGTTTATATCATTACTTATGTGGATTTGAGGAAGTTTTTAGTGTAACTTTTGAACGGGACTGTGTATTTTGTTATGAAATAGTAATCTCAGCCTATACTGCCCACTGCTGGACAAAGGCCTTCTCTCACAAATAGAGGTGAGAGAGATTAGGCATACTCCACCACGCGGACCCAGTGCGGATTGATGGAGGAAGGTTTGTGGCCACCTGCTGTTGGAACTTATCAAGCCGCCTTTAAGGCTTCCAACTCGGCTTAAAGACTACGACATTAAGTGGTAGCCGGGACCAACGGATTAACGAGCATTCCGAAGCACGGAAACGCTCGAATATGAAAATGCCACAAACGGCCACTCATCTCGGGTTGACCGAGTCGAACGCTGCTTAACCTTGATAATCGGTAAGAACACCGCGATCGCACAGCGCTACGAGCGCCTGTTATGATATATCGAAGACAATTAGGTATTTAGTCAGTCAGATATATACCATTAAAAAATTACACCCTCATGCCTATATTCCCCAAGCGGGAGTGGCATAGATGTAGTGTTTTCACTCACTTTTGGCTGTCGATGTTTATTAATTAATTTTTTTAGGAACACGCCAACAGTACATATACCTACCTCATACACATTGTATGAGGTAGGTATAACATAATAGTACAGTTCCTATATGCATACCTGTAATAGATGCCTATACATGCGTTCAGCAACCACAAATCAACAGAAATAAAGCAGATGTTGATAAAATTAGGACTTATAATAACTAAGTAGGAAAACAGGTGAAATTTTATATGAATAAAAATCAATTACCGAATGTACATAGATGAAGTTCTGAAGTGATGCGCTTACATACGGAAGCATATAATTTCAAAACGGTTGCACGTATTTGGCTTATTCTTTTTTGTTGTGTTTGTAATTGTCAAGACAAAGTTTGTATGAGAAAAAATGTTTAAGGAATCGTACAGAAAAGTGAAAAATTTGGGTTGAAAAATCTCTATATAAAAAGTTAGTGACTGAGTGAGGCAGAAGGCAGTAGAGAGATCATCAAAAATATTCCAATCAAATTATTTATTTACTAAAAACATGGTCAGAATACATAAGGTGTTTGTTACAAAACTATTATACAATTAGTTCAGTATGTTTTGTCACTTAAAGGACATGCAAACATTATTAATCATTATTAATTAAAATACATTCATTAAATTATATATCATTTTCATTTAATTCGTAATATACTTATTAATTACATTTGAAGGAGAATGAAAGTAGGATAAATGCGGTAGAAATGCGAGCTCTGCGGAAGATGTGCGGAGTGAAGCTGACCGACCGCATTAGCAACAGCATAGTAAGACAGCGAGTAGGTATGAAAGATAGTATCGGTGTAAAGATGAGAAAGGGCATGCTCCGTTGGTTCGGGCATATAGAAAGAATGCCAGAGGAAAGAATGACAAAACAGATATACAATATGAAAGTGGAAGGATGCAGGTACCGGGGAAGACCTAGACTATCTTACCACGACCAAATAAACCGAGTCTTATCTGATGGAAAAGTCAAGAGTCTCCGTAACCGGCGAGCGTGTATGAGACGAACTATGAGAGTCGAGGAAGCCAGAGAGGTATGTAAGGAAAGAACCTGTTGGAACTCTGTACTCTCTGCCTACCCCGCAAGGGATCTGGCGTGAGGTTATAGATAGATAGATAGATAGATAGATAGAATTACATTTGTTTTATTTAATGTCATCAGTACCAATCCATTCTTAGACTGAATAAAACATTTTTTCCAATTTTATTGACAGAATGGTCTAATTTTCTTCATTAGTACACCCGTGCGAAGCCGGAGCGGGTAGCTAGTATAGTATAAGTTGAGTAATGTGTGAATTATGCGAATGATTACAGTATCTTATCATGTTAGATCCCGATGTAATTGGGGGGAGCATACTGTTATTATACCAGTCACAATTCTAGATTTCAGATTGAAACTGGAACTTTTTCGACTTGTATTAGCATTTAGCGGTGTCACTTGTCTCCCAATAGGCCCCACACTACACACTGTTCAACAAAGATTTGAACCCAGGACCTCGTTATCGCAACGCAGATTATATCACTACAACAACATGGCGGCATATATCAATAAGATTACTGAATAACCTTAATCTAGGTTTCATCAAAATAATCTCAAACACATTATAAATAATCTCAAACAAGCTTCGCTATACAAAATACGCAAATAAACCGGATCAAGGACTCACTCCCCGTTAGTCGAATTTTTAGAAAAAAATCAGGAATTCTTCCGACATGGCAAGCAGTGACAACCTAGTGGTTAGACCGTTGGACTGCAAAGTCAGAGGTCTCGGGTTCAAACCCAGACACGCACCTCTGTCGCACTAAAAATTAACTATCATTTGCTTGAAAGGTGAAGGAAAAAATCGTGAGAAAACCTGCATGCCCTGAGAGTTTCTAGAAGGTGTGCGAAGTTCGCCAACCCCCACTGGGCCAGCGTGGTGGACTATACTAAACCCTCTCAGTTAGAGAGGAGGCCCGTGTCCGACGGTGGGACAGTATCTTGACAGGGCTAATTTTATATATTATATCTTCCAACATCATCATCATCATCTCAGCCTATACTTGTCCACTCCTGAACATAGGCCTCCCCAATCGCTTTCCAGCGTAACCGGTCCGATGCCACCTGCATCCAACGACTTCCTGCGATTTTCACAAGATCGTCGGTCCATCTGGCAGGCGGTCGTCCCACGCTGCGCTTGCCAATACGTGGTCTCCACTCTAGAATCTTTCTGCCCCAACGCCCGTCCGATCTACGCGCTATGTGGCCCGCCCATTGCCACTTCAGCTTGCTAATCTTAAAGGCTATGTCGGTGACCTTGGTTCTTCTACGAATCTCCTCATTCCTGATTCGATCGCGTAGAGAAACGCCGAGCATAGCTCTCTCCATAGCTCGCTGAGCAACTCTGAGCTTTTTATGAGACCTATTGTAAGAGACCACGTCTCTGATCCATATATCATCACTGGTAACACACATTGACTAAAAACTTTAGTCTTAAGGCACTGAGGTATTTTGGATGAGAAGATGTTGCGCAGTTTCCCGAACGCTGCCCAGCCGAGTTGGATTCGTCGATTGACCTCTCTCTCAAAGTTGGACCTACCTAACCGGATTACCTGTCCCAGGTAAATGTATTCGTCGACAACTTCAAGAGTAGAGTTCCCAACGGTGAGTGCGGTGGGTACGACATGGACGTTAGACATTATTTTCGTTTTGTCCATGTTCATTTTAAGACCCACTTGTTGAGATACTCTGTTGAGGTCACCGAGCATTCGTCCTAGATCTTTCAGCGACTCCGCCACGACCACAATGTCGTCGGCAAATCGAAGGTGAGTGATGTATTCGCCATTGATGTTGATGCCAAGTCCTTGCCATTCCAAGAGCTTGAAGGCGTCCTCTAAGGTGGCCGTAAAGAGTTTCGGAGAAATGACGTCTCCCTGCCTTACTCCTCTTTTTATGGGGATCGCCTTCGTGCACTGCCCCTGTACTCGGACTGACATGGTGGCGTTATTATACAAGCACTTCAACACTTCAATGTACCGATAGTCAATGCGGCATCGCTGGAGAGATCTAAGAACCGCCCAAGTCTCGATCGAATCGAAGGCTTTCTCATAGTCCACAAACGCCAAGCATAGTGGCCGATTATTCTCCTCGGTCTTCTGTATAATCTGCCGCAGCGTATGTATGTGGTCTATGGTACTAAAGCCTTTCCGGAAACCGGCTTGTTCGGGAGGCTGAAAGTCATCAAGCCTGCGTTCGAGACGATTCGTGATGACTCTCGAAAACAACTTATAAACATGGCTCAGCAGTGTGATGGGCCTATAATTCTTCAGTAAAGTGTTATCACCTTTCTTGAAAAAGAGTACCACCACACCCCTGTTCCATGCTTCCGGTGTTTTCTCTTCGAGCAAGACGGAATTAAAGAGCCTCTGAAGGACTTTAAGTACCGGCGTTCCGCCCGCTTTCAGAAGCTCTGCGGTAATTCCGTCTTCGCACGGCGCTTTGTTGTTTTTGAGTTGTTTGAGAGCCATCCTAATCTCGTACAGGCTGATATCTTCAGTGTAGTGTCGGGTTAGCTTGGCTCTTTGGTCTTTTACCAAGTCAACAACAGGTTCAGCTACTGAGGTATACAACTGCCCATAGAACCTCTCTATCTCCCTGAGCACCTCTGACCTATTCGACGTTACGTTTCCGGCCTCCGTCTTCAGCTTCGTCAACTGGCTTTGCCCAATAGACGCGTCTCTTGCAAACACTTTGGAGCCCTTGTTCCGCTCTATGGTCTCCTCAAAACGTCTTGTATTGAAGGACCGTAAATCGTGTCGCAAGGACTTCAATATCTGTCCATTGAGCTGCCTATAGGACTTAGCATCATCGGAGGTTTGGAGTGCCATGGTACGTCGCTCAGCCATAAGGTTTCGGGTGTAGTCAGATAGCTTTTGAGGCCTATTTTTACGGTGGAGCTTAAAATGCTTGGACCCGACCGTATGGACAGTCTCTACCAACCTATTGTTGATTTCGTCCACTGATGCGCTGCTGTCTAGCAATTCGAAGCGGTTTGACAATTCGAGTTGAAAGTTCTCGGGGTTTTGGATATGTGCATTACAAGGTCGGAGCGTAGACTTCATCAGACGCGATCTTTCCATTTTGACATTAATATTTAATGTGCCTCTGACCATTCGGTGATCACTGCCGGTTTTGACCCTGTGAATCACGGAGACATCATTAAATATTTGTCGCTTAGTGCTCATGATGAAGTCTATCTCATTTTATGTGGAACCATCAGGGCTCATCCAAGTCCATTTCCTATGAGGCGGCTTCCGGAAGAAAGAGTTCATCATAAAGAGTCCCTCCTTCTCCAGATATTCGGCCAGCCTCTGACCCCTGGGGTTGCGCTGCCCATATCCAAATTGCCCCACTCTCAATTCATCATCGCCCTGTTTGCCCAGCCGCGCATTGAAGTCACCCATAACCACTGTAAAGTGTGCTTTGGAAGTAAGTATGGCTCTACTAATGTCCTCATACATTACTTCGACGTCATCATCTGAGTATGCCGAGGTCGGTGCGTAGACCTGTATGACCTTCAGCGAATATCTTTTGGATATTCTGAGTATCAGGTACGCTACCCTGCTCGACACACTAGTGATGGACATAACGTTGTCTATGAGTGACTTGTGGACGATAAATCCGACACCACCTTGGGACTGCTGTTCGCCCTCCCGGTAGTAAAACAAGTTGCCGGATTTTAAGGTTATCGTGTCCTCGCCCTTTCTTCGGACCTCCGATAAACCAACAATATTCCACCGCAACTTGTTTATCTCTTCTTCCAGCTCAACAAGCTTCTCATCTGTCCTTAACGTAGGTGCGTTGTATGTCACCAGGGCCAATTTTCGTAGTTGGTGGTAGCCGAATCTCTGCCGGAGATTCTTAGCACCCCCTGTCCTGTCGTTACCATAGCTGCTACCGTGGCCAGGACGAACAGGACCGCCGGGGACTAGGGGCCTGGTTTTATCCTTTTCTTCCATTTTAATAAATTGGGGGGGTTTGCCATACTCGCCACGCTTGGCAGGCGGGTTGGCGAGCGCAGTTTTTGATGGTAGAAGTGTTAAGGGAACGCTGCTGCCCATTCCCTAGTTTTCCCTTAGTCGCCTTGTACGACACCCGATGGGATGAGATGGGTTGGTCCTATTCTAAGCCGGGAACCACGCGGCTTCCAACATACTAGTTCGCTATTTTACCTCCCGGAAATATTCGGGGAAGTTATTTTATACTTAAGTTTGTTTTATACCTGAGCATAATAACGAGAAAATTGTATCACTCGTCTATATAATCACACATATCGTTTTAAAAATATTGTTACTTTTCATAAAAGACGATCATATTTTTCATCTTAATAGAAATAAAATATTCGTTTTAGTAAACACCGTCACGCCTATTGTTAGGTCCCATGTAATAGGGGGCGAGCCTATTGACATATACCGGGCACAATTCCAGACTCCGGACTCATACTTGGAATTTTTCGTTAGAAAAACTACATTTGTCCGACCTAGGATTCGTTTTAGTATTTTTTATACACGATGTAATTTTAATGATTTTGGACCAGGTGATGTTTCCAATGCCTTATTTACTCTAGTACTAACTTATTGAAGTGTTCTTAATTACACGGCATATATTACCTACGTAACAGAAAATAATTTATTGCAAGTATCAAGAAATTTTTAAATCATGCTGCCTGGTTGGGCTGGGTTGGGCGTTGGTTGGGTAGTGGCGAATAATGCGCGTAAAGATCCCGAGGTCTTGAGTTTGAATCCTAGGTTGGACAAAATGTAATTTGAAGAGAGAACAATTATCCTTCGTTAGAATGCACTGCCTCAGTATCTCAGGATGTTAACAAACCGTCTCTCTTTTAAAAAAAACTACACGGTTACCTACTCAAAATGTTGGCAGAATCCTCTCCACGTCATTATATATATATATATATATATATATATATATATATATATATATATATATATATATATATATAGTATTATTTTTATGTATATTATTATGTATATATGTATCTCGCTGAGATTGACGGGCTTTACCCGGACCTTCGAAAGGCTTGCATGGGGACATGGGTCCATGGGTCCAACACGTAGAGGCCCTTTGCGAGAAGTTAATGTTATGTAAGCCACCTGCTGAGATCTATTGCTGAAAATGAAGAAACATAACCAGCGAACTGACCCCGGCAGGTGCAAGGACTATTGTAAATTATGGAAAGAAAACAAGGGCTATGTAAATGAGGTTTGAAGAACAAAAACTGGACTATTTCAAAGGGGACGGACACCGGCCATAATTAGTGATACCTAATTACCCGTGGCCGGCGGTGACTCGCCGCTTACTAGATGCCGCCGCCGCTTATGTATATTATTAGTGTTATATATAGTATTATTTTATTTTATATTTATTTATATACAATGTTTAGCCTTGTATTTTCGCATCTACCACACATGTTTCCACACCTCCCCAAGGTAGACTGGGAGAAAATGCCTCAGGCATTAAGTCCGCCTATGTACATATGTGCATGAATAATAAAATAAATAAATAATAAATAAACAATTTCCAGTATCAATCCAGACTAACTACTGTGCTTGATACAAAATAGTCGGCGAAATGTGCTGTCATTCCCGCTTGGGGAATATAGGGGTAACGGTATTGAATATTAATTTAAATTTGCTAACCATACATTGCTTTCAGGCAATGTACTTGAACAGTTTACGCTCCTCTATTATAAGTGCACTATCGACAAACAGTCCAATACATCTTAGTGCTAAGTGCATTATCAACCGCGCAACACACTCAGTGTCGACACACTTTGAACCTTAAATCCCACATAAGTATCATATAGACACCGTCATATATTCCCCATCGGGGGTGGCAGAAGTATACTGAGTACACCCACGTTACGCCGACGATGTTAGGTCCCATGTAGCGAGCCTATTGCCATATACCGGGCACAATTCCAGAGGCCGGACTCGTACTGGGAAGTTTTCGTTGGAAAAACTACACTTGTCCGACCTAGGATTTGAACCCAGGACCTCGTGATCACAAAGCGATGCGCTTTGCCACTAGACCAACGAGGCAGTCAATATCATATAGCTAGAGAAGTAATACTTCCACACACCAGAACTCATTCGCATCAAAGGTCACTTACACTTAGATAAACTACAAAGTAACCTGGAGCCTTTTGCTAACCTGTAAGTGTAATTATGAAACCTACAAATGAGATATAAAACTCACGATAATTTTCTTAAAAGGTTGGAGACATTCGGAACGGACTTAAAAGTGCACATATTTTTGTTTATATGTTTGATAAATCAACATTCGTGATTGGTAACATAACCACAATAATAATTTAATCTGTCTATCTATATTATCACGCCAGCTCACTAGCGGGGTAGACAGAGAGTACAGAGTTCCAACAGGTTCTTTCCCTACAGACCTCTCTGGCTTCCTCCACTCTCGTAGTTCGTCTCATACACGCTCGCCGGTTACGGATACTCTTGACTTGCCCTTCAGATAAGACACGGTCTTATTGGTCATGGTAAGATAGTCTAGGTCTTCCCCGGTACCTACATCCTTCCACTTTCGCATAATTTAAGAATTTTATTTTAAAAATATGTTTTTATAGCAAAATCAGAACGGTGACCGAAAAGTACTATGGTGGTGGTGTCAAGACAAATCCAACGAGCCCAAACACGACGTGGTTACATAGAGTACTTGTGTGGTTCCATTGGCCACCTTTAGGCTTCATCATCAGTCCCTATTTGGTTGTATAGTACTTCTCAATACCCAATCTAACAAGTCTTAACACGAGAGGGTTACGTTGTATAGTTCACATATTACTATGGCCACCTTACGACTCCATCATCAGTCCAGCTCCATGGTACTATATTATTGCATTGTCATCGGACATACATACGCATGCCAAATTTTAGCTCAATCGGATACCCGCAAGTGCTTGAAAAATGGAGCACAAGAGTTAAACCGGAAAGACATACAGAACATTGCAAGTTAAATAAAAGCTTGTATTAAAGAGGCCCCCCTCTCAAAGCTGTGGTTGTATCACCACACACATCATTCTGTGATGGCTAACCGATTGTGGTACTTTCATTTACGAGCGTCGTCGCGCTTGAAAGCATGTTAAGTCATCCCAGCTTTTTACTGCGTCATGTGTCATATTAGACTGGAGTGAGACTAAAATATCTAAATATTTTACACTGACTACACTCTGACACGGTCATAAAATCTAACATGTTACATGCTATTTGAGGAAATTTTGGTGATAGAGGGACGTTTATAGTAGTGCTCCAAACATATTTGAACCTATCTGGATTAACGGTCGTGGTAATTAGTACGTTAAACAATACATCAAAGCAAAGGCTTTAAATTGGAAAGCCAATACAATAGATTCTACTAAAGACGGTCTCCGTTTATTCACTTATCTTTTTTAAAATGTATGTACCAATGCGTCTTAAAGACTAAACGTTCATAATACCGAACAAGCCATGAGAAATTTATAGGCCCAAACAACATTGAAGGGTATTTCAAAGCACAATTCAGTTCTGAGAAGCAAACTCAATACAAACAAATTACAGTACATACAAAAGTAATACATCTGAGCAGAATATGTCTATCCATTCGCATAATTATCAATCTGTGTCAGAATGCTGACATAATAATAGAAGATTGGAGATTCGCCAGTGCGTCGAGTTGGGAATTCGCCGAATTGTTTACATGCCTAATAATATAAATGGGATACTTAATAATATACTCTCGCAAGCCGGCTTATCTTGGACGTTTATTTGCGGCTTATGGTCGGGCCCTAATCGGGCACAGTCACGTGGTCAAATGTTAACATTGGTGTGTCCTCGTGATAAGTTTAATTAGCAACAGTACGGGAAGAAGGTTTAATTTGTTCTATCTCAATTATATCAACACGTTGTTAATGTTGGGAAATTTATATTCATAATAAGTTCATATTTTCTCTTTTATTTTTAGATCATTGCTTCGGTTTTGACTGCGTTAATCTAGTGGCACATGGTACGGCTGGTAACCCAAAGTCCTGGGTTCAAATCACTGGGTATTATTATGGTTTTCTATAAAAAAAAACCTAATACCATTGTGCTTATAAGCCAAATATACTATGAACTATACAATATACAATTCCAGATCCCGAACCCACCCCCTATTAAACTGAGATTTTAAATCCGCGAAATGTAGGTGTGGTACACAATTTACATAATCTAAACAAATAAAAAAAATTAAGTGTCTGTTTCTAATGTCAAAATAACAGCTTTTTTAAAAAAAAAATATAATTTTTGTCTGTCTGTTTGTTCCAGCTAATCTCTAAAACGGCTAGACCGATTTTGACGGACCTTTCACTGGTACATAGCTAATATTGTAAAGAACAATTTAAGCTAAAAGTAGCTTAATAAATTTTTTTTGTTAAATTCCACGCGGCGAAGTTGCGGGTAGGAGCTAGTACACAATATTATTTTAGATCGATAAAGCAACTAGCCAACGTAACAATTACTCCCCTACCATTTTCATTACTTATATAGCCTGGCAAACACAACACAGAAAAAAAGTCGTTAAAAATATACATAGATATTTCAAATATTCCTGACTACGATCGAAAACGTTCTTAATTTTCAATAGCCGTTTAGAAAGATATTTGGGAATAGGGTGGTATTTATTAATACTTTTTTTGCTACAAAAAATACTAAACCTCTATTCCAGAAATTCAATTGTATGGAGGTCCGATATTCTAGGTCATTGGTTTCAACTTAGCACGGTAGATTTGCTGGACATCGAGCTATTGATTCAATGGCCAACTGATTGATTATCCGTAGACCACTAAAGATTAAGTCAAGGAGCTTTCGTGAGATATTTACTAACAATTTAAGCGTTGGAAGATTGGCTCTTTCGTAACAGCAACTATTTGTAGTAAGGTCAGACGGCATTGATTTTCGAAATTAGCGACTAAGATCTATAGGCAATAACCCTGTATAATAGTTTCCAAGTTTGTGTGTGGGTTTGGTTCTCTTATAAACCTTAAGCTAAGTTTCGAATACAAAAATATTTTGTTAATATACATTTGGACTTTATGTGTAAAAATCAACCACTGGAACTATGTTATCTTCGATGCTAAGGGATCATTAGGTACACGAAATTAATAATATTTCGCTTAAAAAAACAGAATCTGGCATGTTGATGAACATGAATCAAAAATCATAGCTCCATATACAAGGTGTATCGTAAATAACGCAAGACCTCAGACACCCCAAGTAGATATTGTTTCATAAATTCCATACGAAAACCAATCAATTTTCAAATTTAAAGTTTTTACCCTTCTTTAAGTACTTTTATACCTTAATTAACAATGAAACTTGTAGGTGAATGTGTTCGTATTGAGAAATACTTTCAAGAAATGGATTTGAAATCTCCGCATTGCTTTGAATGAAGAATAAAATAAGTTTGTTATAGCGCACTGAAGGACAGCATTTTTTTGCAAATTAGAAAAAAATGTAAGAAACATTAAAAATTGTTGGAATCAATTCAGTTACCGATTTAGAACAAACTAGATTCAGGTCTTGCGTTAATTATGTTACAGCTTGTATGTAATAAATTAGAGCTACAATATCAAAATATAACTTTCAAATGTTTGGTTGGTCAAGTTATTTCTTTGTTTGTTCAACTCTCTAAGTTGGACACTCTAGTTTGTTATTTCTATTTACCATTTCCCGTTGTCGCTTGACGTCTTTGATGTAATAAACTTGAGATCGTAGTCCTTTTTGTGTAGGTTTTACCTTTTCGACATCCAATAATAAAACAAGTCTGATGTATTCTTTGTTGAGTAGACACTCACCTATTGTTTTTTTCTGTTGAAGGTCTGAAATAAACGATAAACAAATTATCCGCTGGCAACGTTAAACGGCTCCAAGGGATTTTGTGCGATTAATACAGTATTTTACACATTCCAACTTGCCTATATTCATATAAATGCTTGTTAAGCTTCCCTTTCAGCAGATAATTGGGCCGTTTCTCACGATGACTATTTAAAGGTACCTTCTGAGACTGTTTTAATAGTTTCCTTTTAAACGATTTTAGATTTGGGGGAACATGTTATCTGTCGAGATCAGATTAACTCTCTCTAGATTTTCAACCCATATCTTATTTAAGACGAGCGTATATACACGTTTACTACATAACTCGTACAGATTTTAATCAGATATGAATGTATAATATCGATATCACATGTTTGGGGCCGGATTAAATTTACAACTTAGGATATATGTGTTCGAAGGCCAACTAATAGGCAAGGCTTCGCCGGGCTATTTTAGTAACTAAATAATGAAGTGTAACATAAGCCGGTCCTATTTCTGAATTAATCTTTTGGAAGTTTTCTTTAATTAAACTCGGTAATAATGCGTGTATTTTACTGAAAAGGTTTTAAGCTACATTTTGCTACTTAATTACTGAATATAATGCAGTAAGGGGTTATAAAGTGATATATTTGAATGTAAATTTTATAACTTTATTAGAAGTAATAAAAAACAGGTGTGCAAGTGCACACACTAAGCAGTTACAGTAGCTGAAATGAAATACTCGAATTTGAAATAGTCTTTGAGTCGTTTGAAATGTCTTTAGTAGGATTACTACTAAATGGCGTGATGATATAGATAGATAGATAGACTACTAGTAAAATATAATTACAATGGATACACAAGGCCAAGCATGGATTACATATATTACATTTATGCATTGTGTTCGACCTGATGGTGATTTGTCTTTACAGTATGGACCTACCAATATTTTCCTATTACACTTCTGAACGTAATAGTTCATGCCATCATACCTAGCTGCATTAACCAAAACTGAAGTCTGCCTGCTGACTTAGCACACACCCCATATTTTTTCAGGTAGCTCACTAACAGGTAGCATAATCTCTCTTCAGAAGTCATACTGACATACGTTCTATAAAGTTCTTTTGTATTTTGTGTTGCAACTCTCACTTAAAACACAATGAATAAATCGCATAATTTCCTCGAATCTCTTGCGTCATATAGCGTTGCAAACAAGTCCATTCCTCGGATCTAACTCCTGACTCCTGTAAACCCATCTATTTAAACAGATGAATAGCCACTCAAAATTAATATAACCAAAAAGCATCGCATTTCATCAGCGGTGATGTGAGAGTTAGAACATTTTTTTCCACAAAGCCATTTGACTCCAAACAAATATATCAATTATCTTATCATCAACCATAAGTTCGAACAAATCGACGGCAGACTACATTTTCTTTCACGATCTCCGGGAATGGACCTCAAAAGAACTCTAATTCCTCATCAATCCAAGTTTTATCTCCTTTACCGCAGAGATCATTAAAACGATAAGTATGGTCTTCAGAAGTATGGCTTCTAAAACGTTCCTCTGCATCGGCTAATAACTGACTCGCATTCATAACATTAGTCATCGTCAGTTAAAATAGCTGGGTCTGGTAAGGAAATAAAAATGGAGTCTACTACCGGTTGATCTTATCACTATCTTCATGATCGCAGTAAACATCGAGTATTTTATTGACAGTGTACTCGCCCATGAACTAATCGAAATCAAATAACTGAAAGTAACCGGCTACTTATTCTACAAGGCATGCCTTTTAAGTTTTGTCGTTTGAAGAAAAAAAACACAACTAGAACCTTACAGTACTTTTTATTGTTTTTCAAAGTATTCACCACGTAGCTTAATACACTTTTCCATTCGCTCAAACCAGTTATTATAATATTTATTCCACTCTAAAGTGGGTGTGTTCAAAATAGCTGACTTGAAAGCGTCGACTGCTTCTTTACCGGACTGGAACCTTTGACCACGAAGACTTTTCTTAATTTTAGGAAATGTAAAGAAATCGTTAGGGCTTAGGTCAGGACTGTATGGAGGATGGTCAAGAATTTCTACTTTTTCCTGCTTCAAATACTCAATCGTTTGACGAGCGCTGTGTGAGCTTGCGTTGTCGTGGTGCAGGATGATGCGTCGCTTTGAGTAAGATTTTCGAAGTTCGGCGATGACTTGTGGTAAACAAACTGTAGTATACCACTCTGCGTTAACCGTTCTACGATCTTCAAGTGCAATAGTCGCAACATGGCCGGTTTTTCCAACGTACGTGGCCACCATCTTCTTTGAAGTGCTTCGAGAACGAACAACTTTAGTCGGCTTTGGCTTGTCTTGAAAGACCCAGATTGTAGATTGTTGTTTGGAATCAGGATCGTCGGCATAGATCCAAGATTCATCAACACTGATGATGTCGTAGACGTGATTTGACTCTCCTCGGTTGAACCTTTGCAGAGTTTTCTTACACCATCTGACGTGGGCCGCCTTGTGATCGTCGGAAAGCAGATGCGGTATCCAACGGCAAACTAGCTTTCTCACATCAAGCGCTTCATGCAAGATCTTCTGAATGGTTGTCCCTGAGATGCCTAATAGAGCCTCTATCTCTTGATATGTCACATGACGATCTTCGAGAATTAGTTGTCTTACAGCAATGATGTTATCTTCAGTGAAGGCGGATTTTGGGCGTCCTTCGCGAGATTTGTCACTAACACTAGGATGTCCACGCTGGAATTCTAAATACCAGCGTTCGACAGTCCGCAGACATGGGGTTTCATCACTGAACACAGATGTTAGCTCTTCAAAACACTGAAGCCGTGTCAGGCCTCTTCTAAAGTTGTAGAAAATTATTGCACGAACATTTTCCTTAGAAAGATTCATTTTCGTACGTAACCTGACAGATTCCAATCGACGCTGTGACTAAACAATAGCATTAATCCTAATACTTTTAACTGTTTTGAGATTCAAAATTTAAACACATTCGAATATAGAACAGTTCCAAATTCAAAATTGCCGGGAAATATGGAAACGACAGAACTTAAAAGGCATGTCATGTATTGCCATGGGTAGTGCTTAGCGTTGCCAAACGGTAACGACAAAATCAAGCTGAAAAAATCCTATAAAATAAACGCTGACCAAAGATTAAGTTATGACTATTCAATTACAACGTAGTGATTATATTCTCTTTGTATGCAATGGCCATTACTTTTTTTTTATTTGTCATAGCTAAATAGTATTTTTATTATTTAGACCAAAGCTATAAAATTTAAATAGCATAGTTAAATATAATATGACTCACTCTTTCCTGGGATCCATTTTTTCATGAATTTTAATAGTCTTAAAAGAATGGAAAAAATGTGCGATATAATCTCAAATTTTACTAAAACAATGACATGTACAGAATGTTTTGACGTTTGACTTACAAAAAGTTTAAACGAAAGCTAAAATGAAATTTTGCCATAATGGTCATTTATTTCACCCCCTGTTTTTCTTGCCACTTGCATACGCTAGGCTTTACTGGGTGGTATAGGATTATCGGCATATACAAGTTATTTTTTTATATGAATCTAGAAATGAGACCCCAGCAAAAATCATACGCTCTGAATACAAATTAAGATTGAAAATAAATAGGAAATGTTAGTTTGCACATCGAACGTTCTCAGTAGGCCTCCTATAAGGCAAATACCTGGTGTTAGTCATGGGTAAAAGCTGGGTACGTACAACACATCACAACGCCGGTCGTTGTAGCCATATTTGGAGAAGGCCTTTATCCGGCAGTGGATATCTTTCAGGTGATAATAACGTCATAGGAAACGTCCACATATTCTTTTAGATCTCTAGGTTTATACGCGTAAATGCCTATATCGTTAACAGACTAAAGACGTCTTTTGCAGGAGGAAGGCCTCCCCGAATGATTGCTACTTTTACCACTTTTCTGCTGAATGCATTCAGCTTCTTTTGCTACCCACACGAGGTCATTGATCCAGGCTTGCGGCAAGCCTGTTCATTCGACAAAATATAGACACTCAAAAGTGCATCTCTCTTTAGATAAAAAGAAAATATAGCGCGCAGCTCAACTTTAAGAACAATTCAAACTGATAGTTTTATCCCGAGAATCTGCAGTTTTATCTGTTAACAGCTTCGTTATCAATTCTCTTGACCTCAACAGAGTATCTAAACAAGTAAGTCTAAAAAAGAACATGGACAAAGCGAAATGATGTTTAATGTCCATGTCGTACCCATCGCAATCACCGTTGGGAACTGTACTCTTGAAGTTGTCGACGAATACACTTACCTAGGACAGGCAGTCCAGTTAGGTGGGTAAATCCAACTCAGCTGGGCAGCGTTCGGGAAACTGCGCAACATCTTCTGATCCAAAATACGTCAGTGGCTTAAGACTAAATTTAGTCAATGTGTGTTGCCAGTGATGAAATACGGATCAGAGATGTGTTCTCTTATAATAGGTCTCATAAAAAGCTTAACTTTGCTCAGCGAGCTATGGAAAGAGCTAGTGATCGAATAAGGAATAAGGAGATTCGTAGAAGAACCAAGTTTACCGATATAGCCCTTAGGAGTAGCAAGCTGAAGTGACAATGGGTGGGCCACATAGCCCGAAGAGCGGATGGACGTTGGGGCGAAAAGATTCCAAAGTGGAGACCACGTTTTGGCAAGCGCAGGATAGGACGACCGCCTGCCAGATGGACCGAGGATCTTGTGAAGGTCGCAGGAAGTCGTTGGATGCAGGTGGCATCGAACCGATTACGCTGAAAAGCGATTAGGGAGGCCTATGTATAGCAGTGTACAAGTATAGGCTAAGATGATGATGATGAATCAATTCATTTCATTGCCACAAATTTATTAAACTATATTTATTTTACTGAGTTAAGCCAGTATGGTTTTAATCCCTGTGACCGCGTGATCTGACTGCTTCAAGATAAAAAAATGGATAGCGCTAAATGAATTTTTGTATCTTACAGATAGATGCTCTATATTTTCAATGTTTTTTTTTCAAAGTTTTTACCTTGGCGTGATGTCTTTTGAAACCTAAGTAAGAACCAGTTACTGATTATTTTTTCATATGGTACAGAATGCCAGCGTTCTCTTATTTTCATTTATCAAAAACGGACGACCCGGAGATGGTAGCCCAAATATAGGAGAATGGAACTGGTGAAAGTAGACCTCTGCCCAGCAGTGAGACACTAATGACTAGATAATAAATAATTATATTTTTGAACTAAACTATGCTAGTGCATATGTTAAATCCATCATTAAGTACAAAGACAAAGCTCTATGTATAGATTTATAAAAGAAACAAAAAAACCCAGTACTTAATTCTTTGATTTTTTTTTAATACGGGTACGGATTTGGAGATTTTTCAAAAAAAATAAGAAACGAAACGTCTTGTGGAGCGTACCGGTGACCAGAACGCTGACAGCTACTTGGGCCAGCACAGCAGTTTGGCGATACAGCGAGTATATACTGCCAGCGTCCTGGGTACCCTACCAACCGGTAGCGGCGCGGAGCCATTGAGCCCATTGTAAATACTAGTTTTTGTATTTAGTTTTTGTTTATTTTTGTTCTTTGTAAATATTAACTGTACATATACTCTTATTTATTGTAAATACCTGAAATAAATAAATCCTATTGATTTTCTCATCAAAAACGAAGTAGGCAAAGCAAATAAACAACATTTCTCTTTGGCCTCAAATATTCCAAGCAAATTTTACCATAAGTGAAAACGTGGTAGCTGTCAATCACTGCTGTCAGCTTTGGAGTTGTGAAGTTAAGTTTAAATAAAACTAACGGATGAACGTCAATAGTAACCATGTTCACGATATAGAGGATCAAAATTAATCTACAGATATACAATGCGAAAGTGGAAGGATGTAGGTGCCGAGGAAGACCTAGACTACCTTACCATGACCAAATAGACCGTGTCTTAGCTGAAGGGCAAGTCAAGAGTCTCCGTAACCGGCGAGTGTGTATGAGACGAACTATGAGAGTGGAGAAAGCCAGAGAGGTATGTAAGGAAAGAACCTGTTGGAACTCTGTACTCTCTGCCTACCCCGCGAGGGAGCTGGCGTGATGATATAGATAGATAGATAGATAGAAAATTAATCTAGATTTTTGTTAAGAAATAAATAAAAGGTTATTCGACCACGCCTTATTTCGGAGAATACCTACTCTTTTTCTAAATAAATATACCTATACATCTAAATTTTCTTTATATAAAAATACCTACACTTTTTCTTTATTGTTCATGTGAACAATGATTGTGGTAACAAGCACTTATCTATTCTATTTCTATTTAGCAATTACTTTAACGAGAGATTGTCCCTTTGATATCCACCTCGGGGTAAAATAAAACATGATTCATAAATACTAAAACATATTTACATGAAGAAGAAGGAAATCCTTTATAACATATAAATATAATAATGCGGTTCCATAAATACGATTTCGTTAATCGGGAACGACTGTCCTCTGTTGGGTCGGAATGCGGGAAGATAATAATGCGGTAATAGCAATATATTCTAATAAAAGTATTTATTTATATTTAGATAATAATGAATAATTTATAAATATATTATTTAAAATCGATTTATATGATTATGATTGAATTAAATATTTGACCAATATTTGGTCTTACCATGACCAAATATACCGTGTCTTATCTGAAGGGCAATTCAAGAGTCTCCGTAACCAGCGAGCGTGTATGAAACAAACTATGCGAGTGGAGGAAGCCAGAGAGGTCTGTAAGGAAAGAACCTGTTGGAACTCTGTACTCTGCCCTGCAAGAGAACTGGCGTGATTAATAATATTAACATTTGAGCTTTATCGAAAAATAGATGAATTCAAAAATGGAATATTAATCTTAAATTTACTTTAACTGCAACATATATTTCTAATAATATTAAATTATACTTAAAACATAGATAGGCTATTTTAAATAATAGATTAAGAAATTTATAACTACAATCTTATTTTCTAAGACACGCTTATCTACTAAGACAACTAAGTCTGAAGATTATACCTACAGCCTTTCAGCTCCCCGGTTAATGAATTACAAATTGTTCTCATCGGATTCCCTAACTAGAAGATTTATGAAGTCAAATACCTATGAAATAAATACTTTAATATAAAAAAGTAAGAACGTTAATTGAATAAATGCTGGAAATGACAGTTTGAATGAGCCCCTAATACTTTTAAGCGCTCCTGTTGTGAAAGTTTTAACAGTGTTATCCCGGCCAAATTAACTCCCTCCTTATTCGCTATTACCGAACGCGGCGCGTTAAGATTAGTGAAATGATCGGGTAATGGATCGATCTTTTGATTATGTCACGAAGATAGACTCACTTGATGACCAACCTACATTATTCTTCCATACCCCACAACGACATATAGATGGGAAAATGTGTATTTTTTTTGGTTTAAACTATCTGTTACCCGTCTTTTTACCCTACTACATGCAACTTTGTCTGCGTGGAATTTAACAAAAAATGATTGTTCAGTTCGGAAATTAAAGCCTATTATAGTTATTTATAGTTATATTATATTAGGTTTCATGAGTTTTATGTTTTTTGCTCGGAACCTTAATTATTTTTCTAAAATAAAGTAACCTAAGTTACTCCAGTTACTCCTTATAACATCAGCTATCTGCCAGTAACATTCCCGTCAAAATCGGTCCAGCCGTTTCGGAGATTAGTCGAAACAAACAGACACCAAAAAAATTAAAATTCTATCTAACTATCTATATCATCACGCCAGATCCCTTGCAGGGTAGGAAGAGAGTACAGAGTTCCAACAGGTTCTTGCCTTACATACCATTTTAAAAATTGTTTTTTTTTTTATTATAAGTACCGTATTAGGGAATTCAATCCGGCTGCATGCAACCGGTTTTCCAATTATTCGACCGGATCCAGTCGGATTGGTGACATCAAGATGATAATTTCAATCAATCAATCAGCCCTGTTAAGAAACTGTCGCACTGCTGGGCACGGGCCTCCTCTCAAACTGAGAGGGTTTATGATAATTTATTTATCGTTAATTTCTTATCAAGACAACTTTATTTACGATGTTTACTTAAGCAACCAACAGTTACCAATTAACTCAATATTATAAATATAGTATTGTGTACCGAACTGGTTAAATTTTAAACTTTATATTAGTAATATTTATTTATTTCATCACTTGCAATAATTATTTAATTTTTACTATTGATCTTAAAATTCGTCTTATTATTTTGCAAATAAGAACAATAAAAATTATCTTGCAACTTAGGTATATTACATTATGTAAGTAATTCATTTTAAATCTTACTAAATCGACTAAGATCACGATAAGTAGGTTATTTAGGTAGGTTATGCACTACTTGTTCCTTAATAATAATGACAGTCATAATTAATGTAAAACGTTTTATTCTTATTCACAGCATAACGAATTTACCTAAGTAGTCATGCAACAGCGCGGGTATTTCTCCAAAAAATGGTAACTGTATCCATTACCGGATCCGGTATATTGGTACCGGATCCGATAGATATTAAATCATGCCGGTTACGCCGGATTACCGAATTCGATTTTCGGGATTGCAATCCCTATATCAAAAAAAAATGGAGCTGGGCTGGCCACATCTGCCGCATGTCTAATACAGCTTGAGCAAAAATAATAATAATGCCAGTCTTCCAGGAATAAGTCCAGCTCGTCCCGCCATCCACAGGCGGGACGAGCTGGACTTATCCCTGGAAGACTGGCATTTAAAAGCCGAAAACAGAACCGAATGGAAGCAGTAGTATGAGGCCTTTGCCCACCAATGGAACGATAGTGGCTGAAGAAAAAATCCCTATACCGTATATACTTCCGTATATACTATGTATTTAATAAAAAAGCTGTTATATTGACATGACATACAGAAACTTCAATTGTATTCACTTGTATAGATGTGTAGAAGAGTAACCGTGGTTATTCTTACCTCTCACTTCTCACTTCGAAATATCATTTCTGTGGATGGCAGAGGCTTTGTTACTTGACTGACGATTGATAAATACTTTAATATTTTACATGAATAAAAAAATTCTGATTCTGTTATCGCAATACGCCATGTTACGTATTTGGTCATAGCGAATAAAGCCCCTGTAGCACATCCGACACTGCGCTCTTTATTTGCTTAGGACGATTAATGTCGCACAGCCACGTCCGTGTGACACTTTGAATATACTCGTAGTTACGGAATGGAATCATGTAGTGTTAGAGAATTAACGCGAGTTTAACAAGGGTTGCAGTAGGAGATTGGATTATTCTAGAAATTAGTTTTGGCCGTCGTTGTAAACATTGTGAGATGGTCTAATTTGTATTGTAAATGTTTCCAAGTATGACTGTATTCCAGCGGCTATGAAATGAGTTAAATATCGATCAAGTACTTCACTCACTTCTGTTTCTACAGTATTGCAAAACGTTATTATTTGTTCTACTACTACTACTACTATATCATCACGCCAGATCCCTTGCGGGGTAGGCAGAGAGTACAGAGTTCCAACAGGTTCTTTCCTTACATACCTCTCTGGCTTCCTCCACTCTCATAGTTCGTCTCATACACGCTCGCCGGTTACGGAGACTCTTGACTTGTCTTTCAGATAAAACACGGTCTATTTGGTCACGGTCGGATAGTTTAGTCTTCCCCGGCACCTACATCCTTCCACTTTCGCAATGTATATCTGTTTTGTCATTCTTTCTTCTGGCATTCTTTCTATATGCCCGAACCAACGGAGCATAAAATTCGTAATATGGTCAGTTATTTTCTGTATTTACTAGCTAGACTTGACAGACGTTGTCTAATCCGAATTCCAGCACTTCCAGTGTTCTCAAACTTTCGAAATTACCGTGTAACTTTTCAAATGTTTCTTTCCCTAAAACCTTTTTCAAGGTTTACAATCATTTATAAAAAATAGCCGATTCGGTCCAGTCCTTCTCAAGTAGTGTGCGTTATTTTAATAATCTTTTGCGATGTAGACAGAGAACACAAAGTTATTTTGCTATCCATAACATCACGCTAGATGCCTTGCGGGGAAAGCAGAGAGTACACTTTATACGTGTGCTTAAAATTTCTTGTATTTTTCTAATATAATGATAACTTTTTTATGATAATGATAAAATTGATAATGATGTACTTATTATTGTGCTATGATAGTGATACCATAAAACACTTAGGGTAGGATTTTTAAAAATATGTTTTTTTTTTGAGTATACAAGGTGTATCGTAATTAAGGCAAGACCTCAGACACCCCGATTAGATAATTACTTCACAAATTCAATACGAAAACC
The DNA here is from genome assembly GCA_905147815.2 of Phalera bucephala. Classification (NCBI taxonomy): domain Eukaryota; kingdom Metazoa; phylum Arthropoda; class Insecta; order Lepidoptera; family Notodontidae; genus Phalera; species Phalera bucephala. The sequence goes on from LR990612.1 coordinate 17,931,849, forward strand.
AAATTTCCAAATTTAAAGTGTTTTACCCCTTTTTATATTAAAGTGCTTACTTTTATACCCTAATTCACAATTAAACTTGTACGTAATTAAATAGATTTGAAATCTCCATATTGCTTTGAATCAATAATAAATTTAGTTTGTTATAGCGCACTGAAGGAGTAACAACATATTTGCAAATTATGAAAAAAATATAAGATACATTAAAAATAGTGAGAATGAATTCAGTTACCAATTTAGAACCAACTACTTTCAGGTGTTGCGTTTATTATGTTACACCTTGTATAAAAAAAATAACCTTAACTTTAAAACTCTTATACATGAAAATCAGTAATACTTTTGCCATATTGTAAGTATCAACTTTCTTAATTATGGTTTTTTACCATAATTTATAAAATTACGAATATACTAAAATGTATGTTATACCATAACAAGTGCCCTATTGGGTTTGGCCTACCTTAATTGGTTACATTATATGTAGAATAACTTCCACTTGGCAATGGATCAATTTTAATCTGATAACATTTTATTAGATCGCAAGCGTTTTAAAAAGTGCATATTCCTAAGATAATAGAACCCACAATGGTTTAAACAGCTTACGACGGAAAAGAGGCGCTCGTAGTGCTTTGCGACCGCGGTGTTCTTACCGATTACCAAGGTTAAGCAGCGTTCGACTCGGTCGGCCTGAGATGGGTGACCGTTTGTGGCATTTTCATATTCGAGCGTCTCCGTGCTTCGGAAGGCACGTTAAGCCGTTAGTCCCGGCTACCACATAATATGGAAGTCGTTAAGCCGACTTGGAAGCCTTAAAGGCGGCTTGATAAGTTCCAACAGCAGGTGGCCACAAACCTGCTTTCGCCAATCCGCATCCGCTCTCTCGAAAGAAGGCCTTTGTCCAGCAGTGGGCAACAAGGCTGATATTATTATACGACGGAAAATGTATTTTGTAAGTTTTCACTGCGATTGAATTCAATTAACCGCGTGCCACAGAGTGTGCTTCAATTTCGCAATAACATTATTGAGTCAATAACATAATAATATCTGTCGATATTTCATTGAATCATATATTAGTTCATCGTGTCATAATCTGCGTAATTATTCCACACGGTCTAACATAATATTCCGATAATGGAATGCGGGATTACACAAGCGAAAGTCATCTATCGTAATGAGGCTTTTGTATTCAGAATACGCTTCCGTTATGATCGGTGAACCGATTTTCAGCTCCCGAGCACCTTTACTATGCAGATTTACTTTACCTAAGTTTTGTTCTAGGGATGAGAGAATATTAGATACTTTCTAACCGTTACGTTAGTGTGTTACAGACATAATATGTTATACCCATCGATGTGTTATTTTTTCTATATAAAAGGTGAGAGTCCGAAAAACAGCTCGAAAAATAAGAGCACACCTATAGATGTGTTCTTATTTCGAATAAGTTCCATAGCCAACATAAGCACACATTAAAAGTTTACTAAAGGTTTGGTCAAATAGCCGACGGAGCGCGACGGGAGCGTGACGGAAGCGCTCGGCTACGTTCGGTCGTGACGTTTGCCGTCGCGCAGAGCGGGGCTGCGCTGTGTGGTGTCTCCCGTACATTTCAGTACATTACAACTCATCAAGCCGCTCCATCGTCGCGCTCCCGTTATGCTCCGTCGGCTATGTGACGAAACCTTTAAGCTACTATAATAAAATGGTCCGAGATCATTCATCATCATCATCTCAGCCCATACTTGTCCACTGTTGAACATAGGCCTCCCCAATCGCTTTCCAGCGTAACCGGTCCGATGCCACCTGCATCCAACGACGATCCGAGATCATTAATAATTAAAAACTAATTTCCACAGTTTCTAGCGACGGGTAGGTATAGGTGCGTAAGTATGTCGAAACGCGACCGTTTTTCGGCTATCATTCTGTTCGTGATTCCCAATCTAATACGAATGATATATCGATGGTTATACCTACTAAACTATCATAACAATATTAAATTTCTTGGCGAGCTTTTTATTAACAAGTTAATTACAGTAACAAGATTTATTGTTGTGTACCACCCTAGAGTAAAACCTCGAATTACTAGTAAATAACGATCCTCTGTACGAACGACCTTAATTATCCTCCTAGTTCCGTTAGCCGACACCTGACCGGTGTACCTACGTAACCATAACATTAGATAACGCTGGACCACCATAGATAGGTAAATTAGGGATGTGACCCCAGTACTTTGCAACCTTAGCTGAGTTACTTCTCTAGATGGAGCATCGCGCTCGCGAAAACGCAAAAAACTTATCTACCCAATAAGATAGGATTAATCTACCTATTAAGGCGGGTAGATAAATTGTAGTACGCACACGCACGCGCACGTACTCTTGGATTACTTTTGAACAAATTCAAAAAATCGAACTCGGACATCACACGCACATAGAGCGTAACTAAAGCCGCTTTTGGCGCCATTTTTGTTAGCAATGCTCAGTCTAGACTAGAGTTAGTCTAAGTTTGCAACAATTTTTATAGTACTAGGGATGTGACTTTCGACAATTTCTATCGTAACCATGGTTAAGCCGGTCGCGTGATTGTTCGCAGTTCGCCAGGAGAACGAGCGCATGATGCACGACGTCCTGCAGGCGGGAGTCTTAAATCGCACCCAGTCGTCGGGGGCATTGCGCTGACGCCGCGCTACTCGCCGCGGCCGCGGATGGACAACATTAGGCCCGCCGCCGCGCCGCCGGAGGAGCCCGCGGACCCTGAGCCGGCGGGGTCGGAGCCGCCCGAGCCGCCGCCGCCGCCCGCCCCCGCCGCGCTGCGCCGCCCGGTGAGCGCCGCCACCGCCGCAGACACCGCCACTGCCACTGCCACCACCGCCACGTGAGCCATATCCGCCACGGCAATCCACGTTCTATTATAGCGCTTTCGGCGCTGCTACGAATTGTGAACGCACAAACTACGCTGTGACACGACGGTATGTGAATTATTTGTAGATAATCTCACCCGCGAGATAAGAATTCCCAAGTGACGAAACGGACGCGTAGGTAGCAAATGTGAAATTGTGGACAGATAGGAAAGAATGAAATGTTATTTGTTGAAACGTATCGGATAGGATGTAAAAGACAGGAAGTCAATAATCCACGATAGTTAATTTGCAATTGTCTTATATGTTTAAGACTACAATTAAAATGGGACAAAAGGAAGAAATATAATTTGCTTTGTCGACTTAAACTCACTCTGTGTGTCTAAACGGAAAATGCGCCAAAAAAGTAATTGGATTCCGGTAAACTGGATTATTAACACAATATACATTATTGATAAAAGCTTCAACATAAATTGGGAACAATCCACTATAAATAAGGTCGAGTTAAATTTCTTTCTTTAGTTTCAAAAATTTAGATTTAATGTTAATGTTTGATGTGTGGAACCAGTGCCATTGTAAGCACAATGAAGTAATCTATCGCCCATATTAAGTAAAAGGTATTATAAATCCTTTAGATACCAGACCCGGTGTATTTAAGTATTATTAATGAGAGTACCTCTAATGAACACTAATGAAAATTAAACTGAACCTATAATTTTATCAGAGAGCACGACATAGTATTATTTAATTAATCACATCACAGTATACACCAACTTGTTAATGAGATACTTTCTATACACATACAAAGATTTCTACTTGAGTGTAATCAAGCTTGAGCACAATAATTTTGAGTTACTTATAAGAATCCCCACTAAATCAAGGAGCTTTCGAACTGCGCTTAAAATCTGTTAAAAATAAGAGCTTTTTGTATAGTAGTTGTTGTAGAGATTATTATTCTTACGGCAAGAATATTCTTGTCAGTAAATAGAGCTGCAATATCGTCGTACGCTCCGATGGTTTTGTCGTAGGTACTTAACCGTCGACTTGGATGCTCTCAATGCGAACGGTTAGATAGATATTATAATATGTATACTTATATGTTAGTGTATGTAGCGGGCCCGCTTCGTGTACATGTAGAGTTCAAACTGCATCATTGTAATGTATGAAAGAGATGCGTGAAAACAAATGTAATAATTTTTCACAGTATTCTTCCTAAAAAGCAAAAATTATAGCTTTAGTGGCTTTATGTGGGTATTGAGTTACTGCTGCAGTGGTGGTAAGGGATGGTTGCAAAGCCGATAAGTAGATATGTAGCTTCGGAAGATAGCGTCACATCAGATTTCTTACTAAATATGGAAAAAAATACCTCCTCTGCTACTAACTTTGGTATCTTAGTGGTAAGAACCTGCGTGGTGGATAACAAGGGTTCAATTTCTATTTAATCAAATTTTCTGTAATAAGTATCACTGATCTGTAATATATTATGCAATCGTCACATACTAAATAAAAAAACAAAAATCGTATCGTAATTGTGAATCTTCGCTCTAAATTACAAAACACTACTTATTCTACATTATTAATAACTTCAACGACTCACTAGGGTGTCAACTTTTACCTCTTTACGTGTAACTACTGAAACATTATCAATTAAATAGACATTGTAAATTTCCACTTATGCGGGAGCTTTGAAAATTAATACACTTGCCAATCAGTTTTGTGACGAATATCAATGATGTAGAGCTTAAAATTGCTCTTTTTAGCTCATTACAATGATACAGGGTGAAGTGCGAGACGGGTCATCGCTACGAGCTCGGTGTTTTCCTGCTACCGACACAGTGTCGCGACTCAACACTTTAGGGCACAACTAGTAGTTAAAAAACTTAACAAATACCACGTGTGTCTGAATAACGTATACCTTTCTATTTATGTAGGCCTTTATACTATAATCTATGTTTTATATTTATATTATTGCAAAAGTTCGAATTTCAAAGGCCCCAAATCGAGCTTCGGATCGGGAAATGCCGATAAATCTTGCATTAATTATACAAATGAGGGTAATATTAATACTCAGTAGTTATCTAATCGTGTAATAAAAATGTATTAGGCGTAATGTATGTACTCAATTAAATAAACTACTTGTAATATAAAACTCTTACCGAATTGCGTGTAAAATGGAATGGTGGTTTCATATTTTAATCTTTCCCTGAGTCATTTTTTCCACAGTATCTAATAAAAACGGTCCGTTATTACCCGATACAGAGAAATATAATCTGGATTTATGTCCCGGCTCTCTGCAATATACGATTTTAGTTTGGATTATTTTATAGCCTTCAGATTTATTAGTTGATGTGTAGCGGTCAAGTCATTTGATTTATAAATAAGAAACAAAGGCTATTTGGTATTCAGATTACAGTCTGATCTATATTTTATTATATAAAAGAATAGTCAAAACAATATAAGAATCGTACAACTATAAAATAATATAATAACATCGTTTAACCTAATATCAAAGAGTGCAGTCATATTCATCTATTTGTTAAATATCATATACGCAAGTTATTCATATTGTTATAAGAAGTATCTTATCAAAGACGAGCACATTAATCCACACTAACTATTTATACTTCTCTAATTTTTTTTCACGTAATCGGGAAATTGTTTATTTGGTGGGGTGACATATAAAAAAGGTCCGATAATATATATTTATGATGACTGTAGACTATCCGAAAATCTATATTTATGATGTCCAATGGACTTTATGCGTTTGTAGGTAGCAGGAAGGCACTCAGTCAAAATCGCTGTTCCATGTTATAATGTTCAATGTGAGCAAGGCGAGCGCCCAATGTACGGCCAAAAAAATCATTTTGCAAGTAGTACAATTTCTTCTAAAAACACACCAGATATTATAACAGCGTTTTATAAACAAACCATAATCGTTTTTTTAATACTAACTATAAACGGCAAAGGTAAAAAGAAGAAAAATGCAAAGAGAATTTAAAGCGTTGGGACATCTCAAGTATGTGTTAAATGTTTTTATCCCAATATAAGTACTGGATATCATTTCGTTACTGTATTCTGTTGATTCAAATGGTTTAAATTAAAATTTGACTAAATCTGTTATAGGCATGGTAAGATTTTGGATAATAACATACCATTCATTTTATAAAAGTTTGTTGGCACCACGTATAAAGGTTTAGATGAAGTTTGTTTTTTGTAATTTTTTTTTGTTTATTATATGTACATCAACAATATACATATTGAATTATAAAAAAAGGTGGTGCTTTTTTTATAAAATTATTCCAATACCTACATATTTGCAATTCTATAAAATATAGAATGTCATAGAAGCAGCTGACATTTTATCAGAGGGGATTTATTGTTTTAAGTAAGACTATGGTGTTAACTATGTTTATATCTGTACCCAAGCATCTTAAATTTGTACGCAGACACATATAATGCCCAGAGAAGACCTTTGCCCAGCAGTGGGGCAGTATAGGCTGATATTATTATATGATCATAGTATTATTATATTACATATAATGTAAGTCCACAGTAGGTCTGCATACATGATTAATATCTCTTTGTCATATTCTAACAAGATACAAAATTCTCAGTAAATCCATTCATTAACACATCGAACCTTCAGAACGGTTTAGACTTAACTCAAAAATTTAAAAAATCGAGTTACGGTCATATATGGCCATTAAACGGTACGCTCTATCTGATGAATATTAAAACAGCGGCGTTTTTGGCAGAATTAAGAAACACGATACTTCGGTCTCTTTCACTTTCCCTCCCGCGCCGCTCGGTTCTGAAGGGACGCGATTACTTTCCCATAAATTTGTTTTTTTTTTGAGATAAGTCATTACTGTTCTAAAGGTGCGATATATGAACATCAACATTGCGAATGATTGAAATTTGGCCATACGTGTAAGGCTATCGCTGCGCAAATAATAGTTACGAATATGTGTATCGACAATTAAATATATGTGTTAGTTTAATTGCGATCCGCAGCCCCCATCCTCGTGTGATAAAATATGCTACGTGTTCAAATGTTACCGTTTGATTATCTCTAAGATGTCGCCACGGCGCAGAAACTGTCAGTGCATTCATTCGGCTATACTAGAGATCAATTCCAAATATTAAACAGGACCTATTAACGTAATTAGTGTTAGAAGGATAATACAAAGAATTTTATAGTTGTTTGTTGTAAATGTCAGTTTTAATTAATCTATTTTACAGAAAAAAATGTTTAATAAAATATCTTTATAAAATATATGTATTGTGTTATTTACTCCGTGTTTTGAATGCCAAAAATTTCCTACGTCATGAAAATAACTCGAAACTAAGCTTATTTTCAATTCAAAACCAGTCATCTATGTGTATTACATTTTTGTAAATCTTTAACAACGCCTAATCTCTTAAGTAAACTTTAGGACTGCTGATTACCGTCCCTGTATTAAGTCATTACTATTTTAATCATTACTTCCATGAAAAATTACATGTAAATTCAATTTTTGAAATGAGATAAAGCACTAATTCTTAATAATAATATTAACTATTCAGCATCAGTAAAGTTCCAAGTTTCATAGTTTGGCCTTCGATCTTTTCTGTAGTATAATCCTCGTAATATGATTAAACGTTAGACAATATTTAAGTGTATTTGCAAATACTAATTAATACCTAAAACCACAACTATCGCCGTACATTGCTACACATTTTGACATATCCAGACCCTCAAACAATCACGAGACCACTATGTTACTGAGTTAAGTTCATTAATAGCTAACTCAGTTATTGTTAACTTCAACCTATTAACCGATTGGCCCCGACTCTGACGAGTGGAAGGTTTAACATGTAGTTGGGGAACACAAGGCCGTGCCTACGTGATGGGTTGAGAAAAGGAGCAAGGTAGAGGTTGATAAGCGACATTCCAGCGCCGACGAACTATGCGACAGGCAATGCCTCGCCGCCACCGTGTTTCACTCATAAACAATTCCTGTTTCAAACTTGATACAGTGCTAAGGGTTTGCGCTTAAATTATTATCTATTATCACACCAGATCCCTTGCTTGGCAGACGTTTCAACAAATTACCTTACAGAACCCTCTGGCTTCCTCCACTCTCATAGTTCGTCTCACACACGCTTACTGCTTACAGAAATTCTTGCCTCATTAATTATTGAATTAGATATCATATATTTTTGATTTTTCTTACTAATAGGTACTATAAGAGCGAAGTTACCAGAGAGGTGTGTAAGGAAAGAACCTATGGTTTTTCAGCAGAATAAAAGTTAATTGAAAACACTTTTTATTGTAGTGAGTAAACATAAAAAACGTAGGTAGTAAGTGAATTTATACGACAAAATTCTAAAAAATCCAAATGTTACTAAACAATAACTATACACATATGAATATAAATTTTATACAGATAACTACGTCAAATTGCGCCTTTATCCAAATCAAAATTCATTAATATAATTTGTGCAAAACACGGATGACAACCCTCAACATTCTAATTAAATATCTACGCAAGTTTGACATGTGATTATTGCTATTATGGAACTATACATTAATAACTATATATTAATGTCAGTGTTTACACAAGTTTCAGTTAAATATGGTGAGAAGATACACATTAATCAGCCCTGAGGTCTTTCATCGCCAAGATGACATTACTTTGAGTCGTGCGATATCTTTTATAACCGTATTTGTCTCCTATGAATACCAAAATATATAATCTAACCAGGTAACACAGAAAAGGTTCTTTAATCTTTATGAACTACGAAAGATAGCATTAAAAACGTATTCGCTCCATCTAAAATTAAAGTCGAGTTGTTTGGTGAGCAAGTGAGCGGGGAAATTTTATTTTTGTGTAATAAAGTACAGGCATTCTTTAGGAAATAATTCATATAGCACGGTGTGGGTTGGTATTATGATAATGCGAGCTCCGTAGCGCTCAGGACGGTACGTGATGGCTATGTCGCTTTACTGTCAAAAAGTCTTTGTACGCGCCACGTACTAGCGGCACACTTTGAAGTACGCAAGACACATACAACTATAATTAAACTTGTCACGTTTAAAATAGAGATGATTTGCGAGGGGCTACGGTTTTTCAAAAGAAATAATAAAAAAATCTCGATAACAATACACTTAATTACGTGATGTTTATATAATTCTTGTCCGGTGAAACTGTAAGGCCCCGCGGCCATCAGCGTAGATCATTCTCACACACACACACACACACACACACACACACACAAAGTTTATATGATTTTGAATCTGTTATAATCAAAATATTATTACAACTACAAAACTGATTAACATCTTAATTAGGAGTAAGATAGAAAAGTGATTAATAAAGTCTTATACGTAAGTATGTACAATATTTCAGGAATATGATATTTAAAATTTTAAATTTAAAACGGTAGAATTCGTCATGTACAAGGTGTATCGTAAATAAAGCAATACCTCAGACAGCCCGATGTGCTTTATAATAATTGCTTCTGAAATTCAATACGAAAACAACATTTCCAATTTTATTTTTTTACCTTTTTTAAGTACTTCTATGCCCCTAATTAACAACGAAACTTGTACGTGTACATCTGCCTATTTAAAATACGTTTCAGAAATGAATTTCATATCTCCGTATTGCTTTGAATCAAGAATACATTTAGTTTGTGATAGCACCTTTAAGGAATAACAGCATTATTTGCAAATTTAAAAAAAAATAAGATACATTAAAAATTGTTGGAATCAATTGAGTTGCCGATTTAGAACACACTCCTTTCAGGTCTTGCGTTAATTGTGTTACAGCTTGTATCTTATAACACATATATAGGTTCACAGAAACTTAAAAACTAATAGTGATCCCTAATTACAAAAAACTGGTCTTGAACTGTAAAAACAACTGCAATAACTGTCAGAAGACCATTACTATAATGCGAAACACATGTTAAACAAAGTCTAACGGCAGAACTCAAATTTAATTAAGCACAAAGTGGATTAAACGCGAAATTAACGTCAGATACAACTCATTGTTTTTGGAACTAATCCACTCGTGAAGAGCCAACATAGTTACACCACTACATATATAGTACCCACGTGTTTTTCATTTAGCGTTAGGCAAGAGAGCACGCTTCTTTTACACGGCCACACAAAGGGGAGAGCTTTGTATACGCTCTGGTCAAATAGCGTAGATTGGGCGGCGTATGGTAAATATTGTATGATACAAGAATAGGCCGAATGATGACACTATGTTACTTTAAAAAACGTAGCCCCATACTAGGAAATATTCCTGTGACGTGTACAGACATGAATTTCGTATTCCCAAACACCCAGACTGAAACATATACATTGCATATAGTCAATTAGGCAGTGCCTACGTCTGTATATAATATACTGAATATATGCACAGATATAGTTATACGTCATTTATTATCATACTTATGTTAGTGTATAAAATTTTAATTAAAAGGTAGAGTACTGTTACGACTTCAGTACACCCCGATATCTCGTAAACCCTTATCGGGAAATGTTAATTTTAAAATGCATTACACACACTTAGGTCTCCAAGCGATCTGTCTAGAAAGATCTAGATCCGCGCTTAAGTGCTGAAACGTCTAGAAGGTTCCACCCTTTTAATTATCGTTGGCGCGCAGTCACGGGATACAAGTATCTATTTGTTCACGCACAAATAGGTATGTAATAATAATACCGCTTTGTGGGCCGCGCCGGCTATTGTTCGATGTACTTCTATCAATGTACTTAGAGGGTTCGCGTCCGTTCTAGAACTTTCATACGAGTATAAAAGGATCACAGAGCGCGAGGACGGACACAGTCTCTTCTCGGAAGCGATAGTGATCAAATCGGAGAACAAGCGATCTAAGTGGAATACACCGGTGATTTTAGCAACGATATACGGATAATTCGAGTGACTCAGCGATTCGGAAGCAGTATTTTGGTACTAACGAGAGTAGTACTACTGTGTGATTAGTTCGCGTGTGTATTTGCATTCGACGTACTGTTTTGTGTGTACAGCGCCTAATAAAATACTTCGCACGTTATTCGGCATTTAATTACCCCGCAAACGTAACAGTACTTTAATTCCTATGAGGAAAAGAGGACATGGCACATTTAATATTTCTTCATATCGATCGTGGCCTCAAACCTATTCGCGCCTTTATTCGCGACAATCCGTTATTTCGCGAACGCGTCTAATCATCGGAACCCCCTAATCGTAGCCGCCGCCAACTACGAATGTAACTCCTTTCTTATCAGCCGTTCACGCCGTCTGCGAAATGTTCTCACCGACCCTCCCGATGCTCTTACATCCTTTCTTCCAGATACAGATACCGCACACCGGATCCCTTGCCCGCCGGCCGGTGCAGAGCACCACGCCAAGACACCTAATATACGCCCTCTCCCTCAGTGGCTGCCCAAGCCGAGGCCGTTACTCATTGAGGCGCCTTTGACATAGTTGCCCCCTTGCCCTTCTGGCTCGAGCGCAGTGGTTGCACGCTCGCCTTCTTATCCGGTGAAGTTGAAAAGGCCAACAGCGTTGATCATTCACACATACACACACACACAATCCTAAGAGGCACTGCTTTTATTTTTTTATTTTTTTTTTAAACGTAGCCCCACACTAGGACTTATTCCAGTGCCGTGGGTGCGTTTACAACCATAAAAATGCACATACACAAATATCCAGGCCGAAACAAATAATTGTGGATCACACAAATATTTATCCCGTGCGGGAATGGAACCCGCGACTATTAGATCCAGTGGGTGAAGCGGCTTAAGCTCTTAACCACTGTGCTAAATCGTCCGTCTTAATTGCTTATATGCAATGCATACCACTGGTAGCACTGAACTTCATGTTGTTTATTGAGTTCTTATATTTACGCGAATTATACACATGAAACAAAACTATGTTTCAGATTTTATCGCGGTATGCTGCAAAGCAGTCGAAACGTCGGGATCTTAAAAATTAAAAATAAACCGCGATAAAATCCGAAAAATAGTTTCATTTTTGCAAAACTATATGGCCCACTACTCACCTTTCAATCTCTAGATCCAGAATTCAAATCCTGTCTTACACCTCGAAGTGCTCCACCACATGCTGGAGGCAGAGGTAAAAAAATTGTTAAAAAAACTGCATGTCAAATGGAACCCAAAACAGGGATAGCTCAGTGAAACTCTTAGATTTGGTCTAGAAAACCATGCCATCGGTTTTCGGGTTAACAATAAAATACTTAAAAACCCTTCAAGCCATTCCTACTATTTCTGACAGTTTTAAACTTTTTCATACTGACAAAACTCGATCGATTAGGTACATTGTATCCCCGAGGATTAACGAAAGGAACGCCCAAAAGAGGTAAATATGAAATCAATATTTACCAGAACAAATGCCTACTAAAAACTTTTAAGTAATGCTCGGACAACCCCAAAAAGATATTACAACTTTTTCTCGATATAAGAATTAAATTATATTTATTGTCGTCATTAAATTCTATTTTTACTACTCACTTAGAACACATTGATGAATTTATTTGGGAAAGATGATAAAATCATAAAAAAGAAAAGAGTATAAGACACAGAAAAAACAAAGCATAAAATTTAGTTTTAAAACAAAACAAAAATGGTGACGGCCTCATTGGTCTAGTGGCGAATAATGCGCGTTCAAATCCTATGTCGGACAAAATGTATCAGTCCGGAGTCTGGAATTGTGTCCGATATTTGGAAGTAGGTTAGCCTCTTATTACATGGGACCTAACATTGTGGCGAACAGTGGATGTACAAGGGATATTTCTGCCACCCCCACTTGGGGAATATAGTTGTGACGGTGTTTATGTTTTAATACGTAGTACTAGAAGTAGTCAATCAGTAAAGATTTGTATATAATAATATCACAGGACACTTAATGTAAATCAATTAATTAATTGAAATTCCAATTGCAATAAAATTAATCCCCCTAAGGTACTCCGGAATAACAATGACTTTTGGACGTCAGACGCTTCAGTTCCTCCCGTGACCCTGGGTGCTGTTGAGCATTCAAAACGTCGGGAATCTAAAAACTAAAAATAACGATATTCGAAATACTTTAATTGCAACTTAATTTGATAATTAATTTTTGCCCAACTCTGCTTTTAGTTGTTGGTCGAAATTGAGTTGTATGAGTCGTAATCAACTTTTGTACAGACATTTTTCTAACTGACTGGCTCTATAACCTGTAGCACGAGTTTTAAAAATACTTTTAAATAAAACTTCCTTTAAAAAACGGACTTAAACAAACTCGATTGCTTGTGATGTATCCTATACCAACAGTTTCGCATAAGTATTGGTGAAGAATTCCATATTAGTCTATTTATCTATCTATATCATCACACCAGATCCCTTGCGGGGTAGGCAGAGAGTACAGAGTTCCAGCAGGTTTTTTCCTTACATACCTCTTTGGCTTCCTCCACTCTCATAGTTCGTCTCATACAAGCTCGCCAGTTACGGAAACTCTTGACTTTTCCTTCAGATAAGACTCGATAACGTAACGTAACTTACTAAAAATAACGATATTCGAAACACTTTAATTACAACTTAATTTCATAATTAATTTTTGTCCAACTCTGCTTTTAGTCGTTGGTCGAAATTGAGTTGTATGAGTCGTAATCAACTTTCGTACAGACATTTTTCCATGCTCTATAACTTGTAGCATGAGTTTAAGAAATACTTTTAAATAAAACTTCCCTTTAAAAAACAGTTCCGCATAAGTATTGGTGAAGAATTATAAGACTAAATACCTTCATCTTTATTTAGTAAATTTGTAGTGTGCAAAGGACGATATATCTACTCGACAGCGTTACTCTAATCTCAAAGTGTTTCTGCTGAGCCCTCAGATTATCTCACTCGAGTGATCATCGGGACTTTATCTCTCTATTCAGTTATTTAGTAGGTAATGGAAGAGCATCACTTTAATTAGGTGTCGTGATAGGCTAAAGGAGATAACAACCACTATATCAGCATTCCGTCAACATGAATATATCGAATTATAAATTGACAGCCCAAAATTCACACTAACCGAAGTATGAAAAGCGAATGTGTTAATTTAATACCGCTTCTCATTGCTCTCCATGCATGCAGCGTGTAATTCATAATAATTAAAATACACCCCTCCACTTCTACCTCTCGTTTTAAGCCCTACCGTGTAACATACATAAATCCGCTTATCTCAGACAAATTTTCATTATAACAGAATGACATACATAGCGTAAATCCATAAAAGTGACAATAAATAGGTAATTTAACGGCAAGCGCCGCGCCGCCGCTAAGGAGGTTTTCTACGAAGGGTGGTTGAGTCTTTAGTTGTGCCTGTCGTGCGTGCTATTTTAGGAAAATAAATACATTTGAATCCCTATTCTCAAGACATTCATGGTAGATTACCGATGCAAATTAAGTTTACATATGAACGACACATCGAAGACGATCACACAAATCAAAAAGCTGCGGCAAGTTTGGCCACAGATTCTTGCTTTTGCTTTACCGGAGAATCAGGATCAGTAAGTATAGGTAAGGAAGTATAGTATCAGGTGTCTTCGAACAACTATAGTTCTCCCTTATGGTTAATTACAGCCATACATATTATTTGTTAACTAACATTACAACGAAGACAAATGACTGTACAGATACAGATTACATGAACATGAAGCTAAATTAATCACTTATTAAAGGGCTAGAGTTGGGAGAGTACAACTTGGCATATTGTGTAATTTTTCTGTCTTGGGCTATTCAGAACTGCTCACTTAGATCCGATGCTACGCTAAATGCTAAACTAAAGAACTACCGGTAGTGATAAGTGTACAATTAATATACTTAGGTCCAGGAGAAGGGATAGCTTACCAGCTTTTCTATATTCCCTGGCTCTCTCGGCCAGTTATAAGTACTAAGGCCTACTGGGCTAAGCACTTGTAACTAGGGAGATAGCCAGGGAAGACAGTAATACAAAATGTTTTGGTACAGAGCCCTTATTGCACGGGAACTACTTTCTAATATCTCACATAACATAAACAAAACAATATATGGACTTATAACAGACCTTAGAATAAATACATGACCTTAAATCTAATGAAAATAAGTCACAAAAGCAACTGTAAACAACGATAGCTTTTGGTTCGAGTTAATTATGGAACTTTCAGTTAAAAGGTAAGATTTATAGAGGTACATAGTTACAAAGTATCGAGTGAAAATGAAAGCAAAAGTTTCAGACGAAATTCAAGCAAGTTTGCGAAGACAAAGACAGATTATGTTTCGTTGAGGGATAATTCGGGATCATATTTGTAAATTTACCTTAATGCTGGGCAATTTATCATCATCTTACGCATGTACCTACATATTTGTAATGTTTATTTTTTGTTAAACAAAATGTACTATTGCCTCGTCTGTTCTTGGTAGAAGTCCATGGTTTGAATCCTAGACAGAACAACGACAGTTGTTATTATGGTCCTTCTAACCACAAAATCTCCATGGAAATTATATTCCTCGTTTATAAGTTTTTATATATTATATGTATGTTAGTCTGTAAGGTACATATTCTATGGGCCTGTAAGTTGAACAAAATAATTTTTTTAAAATTTCAGTTACCTGAAAATAAACGAGTTGTTATTATTATTTAAATACCGATTTCCATCGTTTACATACTTTCACGATCATTACTTTCCAGGAGTCGTTAAAAAAACCTCTTCCTTTACTCTTTACAGATTTGCACAACATACGTAATATACGCCACATTATCCGCGAAAGTTGTTGAAAATTCTTAACTCACTCTTCCAGTATGTTGTCAGTTCGAAAACTTTCTATCTGCACAGACCATAATGCGTCTCAGACATTTCCAAACTAGTTTGCACATAGTAAGCAGTTCTACCTGCGATAAAATGTTGAGGAATCCTTGTCTGTTGTGTACATAAACGTCATAAACTTGAACTTTTAAGTTTAGAGATTATTGATCTAGACTTATGAATGTGATACTGCACTTTCTTTTGGTTTAATAAATAATTCTATACTATCCTACTGCTATGCCTTCCCTCTCAGATACAGATGAGAGGGACTTTCGTGTTACTTGCTATACAGTTTTAGAACATTTAATACTTGCTATGCCAGTCATTATGGCTGCAATTTTGGACCGAAGACGTACCGCAGTGCGGGCTTGGGCGTCCCCCCGAGGCGACGCGTACCGGCCCGCCCCCGTCGGTACGAATATATGTGGAAGCGGCGATGGGGGCCGCCACCCATCACGCCGGGCCCGAACTGGCGAGTCGTGGGGTGCAGAGTGCCGAATAGGCACTTGGAATGTAAGAGGTAGTATGGAAGATAAGATGCATGAGGTGATTGATGAGATGAAAGAGAGACGACTGGATGCTTTGTGTGTAACAGAGGCTAAGCGGAGGGGCAGTGAAACCTGTGATCTTCCTGATGGAACGATGGCTCTGTGGTCTGGGGTACCGCAGAGCAGTCGTGCCAGCATGGGGGTGGGTATCTTGCTGTCCCGTCGCCTGGCCTCTGGAGTGAGAGATTATGGCCTGTGCGATGCGAGACTTCTCTGGGTCCGTTTAAAACTGGGTGTCACTAGAGTATTTTTGGTAGCAGCATATGCTCCTGTAAGCTCGTCGACACCCCAGGACCTTGAGAAGTTTTGGGATAGTGTCAGGGAAGTTCTGGATTTGGCTGAGGCTAACGAAAAGGTGATTTTGTGTGGCGATCTGAACGGATGGGTAGGAACCAGGCGGCTAACTTGCGACGCTGCTCTGGATCCTTATGGTGATAAGAGAGTGAACGATGCAGGTAAGCTTATTGTAGATGTTTGTTTGGAAAGGGGACTCCTTGTGTCTAATACGATATTCCAGCACAAGGACATACATATGTATACGTGGAGAAGGAATGAACAAAAAAGCATGATAGATCTGATCCTGGTTGATAACCGTCTCCGAAGCAAACTACAAGATACGCGTGCGTATAGAGGCCGTTCTCTGGAATCAGACCACTATCTCGTAGTTGCGCGGTTTAGTGGTCTGTTCAGGAAGTGGAGGCACTGGCGAGAGCGTATCCCCTTCGGAGACCTTGAAAGAACAAAGGTTGAAAAGTTGCAAGATGAGAGCGTGAGGAGAATGTATGAAGACAGAGTCCGGGACAAGCTTTTGACAGCAGGCTCTTCGGACTCAAATGTAGATGAATGCTGGAATAGCCTGAAAGAGAGTTTGGTGGAATCCGCGAAAGAAGTATGTGATTGCTCAAAGAAGCATATTACAGCAAAAGGTGATGCATGGTGGGATGCGGAGTTGCAAAGCTCCGTAGAAAGTAAGAAGAAAGCGTGGCAGGACTATGTATCTTCTTGGAACCTGAATGCCAGTATGACAGAGATGAAAAAAGAAATATACCGGTAATGCAAGAATGCCACTAAAACTTTAGTGAAAGAAAAGCGTGAAAGAGCCAGTATGATTGAGGAGGAGAGGCTGGCGAAGAACTTCGAGAACAACACCAAACTCTTTTGGAGCAAGGTGAGAAAGGCTCGAGGTGATTCGTCAGGCTCCAGAATGGAAAGGATAAAGGATCTAAAGATGGTGACATTCTTGCAGACACACAAGCTGTGCTAAACCGGTGGAGTGAATATTTTGGAGAAATGTATGGAGATGACCCGGATGCTGATGCCGCAGACGTGCCCAAAGGCGAGATTGCGGCACCAGAATCAATGGAGGACATCACTATGGAAGAAGTTGAATGGGCGATAAGAAGTATGAAAAACGGTAAAGCTGCGGGAGTAGACATGATATCTGCCGAGATGATCAAATATGGTGGAACTTGAGTCCGGGACGCTTTCCGGGCCCTTGCAAACCTTTGCTGGATGACCGGTAGAGTCCCTACAGATTGGCGCCGCGCAGTCATAGTACCCTTGTATAAAGGCAAGGGTTCACAATATGACTGCGCCAATTACAGAGCCATCAGTTTGATCAGCTTGGCAGCCAAGGTGTACGGTAAAATTATTGAACGGAGAATGCGCGTGAAGTCCGGATGGAATGTTGTGCGAGGCACAAGGGGGTTTCAGGTCTGGAAGAGGATGTTCGGATCAAGTCTTCTCCCTCCGCAACATCGTAGAGTAGCATCTGGCAGTGGGGCGGAAGGTTTTCTGCGGTTTTGTAAATCTGGAGAAGACATTTGACAAAGTTGTGCGAAAGATACTTTGGGACATTTTGCCAGAGTATGGTATAGATGGCACTCTGTTGCGAGCCGTCCAGTCCACTTATGTGGACTGCAAGGCATGCGTACGGGGGGGTGGTAACAGGTCACCCTGGTTTGACGTTAAAATCGGCGTCAAGCAGGTTTGCGTGTTGTCCGCTAGACTGTTTATAATATATCTGGATAAAAGTCTTCAAAGACTGAAAGCGATGAATGAAGGTGTACATACAAATGGGTGACTTAGTGGTAAACCATCTACTTTATGCAGATGACGCGGATTTAATAGCGCCAACAGCCACTGATCTGCAAACACTAGTCACAGTTATGAAAGACGACTGCATGATCAATGGCTTACACTTGAATGTGAAGAAAACCAAGATTATGGTTTTTGAAAGGGAAGAAACCAGAACGAATGTAAGGATTGTGGTTGGTAACGATGTGCTGAAGCAAGTGAATGAGTTTGTATATCTTGGATGTGCCTTCAGTAAGGATGGGAAATACACCGCTGACATAGAGAGAAGAGTGAGTGCAGAGAACAGAGTGAATGGAGCGATGGGAAAGCTACTTGGGAGCCGGCACTTAAGCCATAAGGCGCAGCTGGCCATACATAACGGAGTTCTTGTCCCAACGCTGGTATATGGTAGCGAGAGCTGGGTATGTAAGAAGGAGAATGAAAGTAGGATAAATGCGGTAGAAATGCGAGCTCTGCGGAAGATGTGCGGAGTGAAGCTGACCGACCGCATTAGCAACAGCGTAGTAAGACAGCGAGTAGGTATGAAAGATAGTATCGGTGTAAAGATGAGAAAGGGCATGCTCCGTTGGTTCGGGCATATAGAAAGAATGCCAGAGGAAAGAATGACAAAACAGATATACAATGTGAAAGTGGAAGGATTCAGGTACCGGGGAAGACCTAGACTATCTTACCACGACCAAATAAACCGAGTCTTATCTGATGGAAAAGTCAAGAGTCTCCGTAACCGGCGAGCGTGTATGAGACGAACTATGAGAGTGGAGGAAGCCAGAGAGGTATGTAAGGAAAGAACCTGTTGGAACTCTGTACTCTCTGCCTACCCCGCAAGGGATCTGGCGTGAGGTTATAGATAGATAGATAGAGGAACCCTTTTCTGTTGTGTACATAAACGTCATAAACTTGAACTTTTAAGTCATGAGATTATTGACTCCATCCACTTCCATCAGATAAGACTCGGTCTGTTTGGTCGTGGTAAGATAGTCTATGTCTTCCCCGGTACCTACATCCTTCCACTTTCGCATTGTATATCTGTTTTGTCATTCTTTCTTCTGACTCCTTTTTTATTATGCGTTTAATAATTAATGATTTCAAAAGTTGACGTTAGATTTTCAATTATGCCAGTTTAAATGAGATTTTACTGGACCCCTCCCCCCATTTTGAACCCACTTAATTAATGGATGACCCCTAAACATCATATATTTTGCTTATACAAGAGCAGATTATTATAGACGCTAAAATTTGGTGGGATATACCCAATTCTAGCATTTTTATGCCTGTTGTAAATTATCACAGTGAGCAACTACAACTGATTGAATAAAATAACATTACCCTTATTGTTGAATGTCCAAGAATAACAATTAACTGAAACTAATACAAATTATAATCTACTAAAAGCCATATAAGTTCGTAAATGTTCCTAATACCCGTGGAAGTTATAATGTTAGGTGCCTAAGTATAACTATCACTTAAGTAATGAAGAAAAATGTTGATTCCAGTTAACGATGTAATTAGTTTCACCATAATTATGACGTCATAGACACAAAGACATACGAAATTATACGTATATATTCTAACAAATAATTTTATATGTATATCTATACAAAGTGTGTATCTATTCTATATATATGTGAAAGTGGAAGGATGCAGGTACCGGGGAAGACCTAGACTATCTTACCACGACCAAATAAACCGAGTCTTATCTGATGGAAAAGTCAAGAGTCTCCGTAACCGGCGAGCGTGTATGAGACAAACTCTGAGAGTCGAGGAAGCCAGAGAGGTATGTAAGGAAAGAACCTGTTGGAACTCTGTACTCTCTGCCTACCCCGCAAGGGATCTGGCGTGAGGTTATAGATAGATAGATCTATACAAATTCAGGTCCGATTTTGAAACATGCTTATCATTTATATAACATGATCGAGTATGACCTAAACCCTCTCACCTCGACTAGTGAGAGAAGGCCCCGCATAATATTATACTATAAGATTCTTATCTACAGGAAGATGCATTGGGATATTTAAGCTTATTAAACAGTGATGTGTAGCGCTGAGGGACTGCAGTGTTCCTGAGGATTACTATGGTAAACAGGGATGGGTCTGTTAGTGAAATTTTGATTTTTAAGGAATTCTCGACTTCGGATGGCACTTAAGTCCAAAGGCAGTGCTTGAGAGCTTAAGGCGCTCCACCCACTATGTCTAATAGTTCGCGGGTTCGATTCCTGCATGGGACAAATCTTTGTGTGATCCACAATTATTTGTTCCGGTATAGGTATTTGTGTATATGAATTTTCATGTTTGTAAACGCACCCTCGACACAGGAATTAATGATAGTGGGGATACGTTTTAAAAAAGAAAAGAATATACTAGTTGGTCCCAGTTGTTACTTTATATAGTAATCAGTCAGCTAAGTAGCGAGGCTCATGAGATCTTGATAAGGCCCAACAGTAGGAGGCTAGAAACCTGTCTCCGCCTATGTGGATATGACTTATTCTCTCTTAGCATTATTTATGAGCAAATGCCTTTGTCTAGTAATGGGTCAGTAGGTAGGTAGGTATATTCATAATAAAACTAGACCCATACAAAAATGGGGGATAACCCGATAAATACAGTACTGTAAGATGCTGCCATTTAACATGGCAATCGATAAACCAAGTTGGAAACATTGAGTGGTTTGATAAATTTCAACAGCAGGTACCCGCCTTGGGAAAACTGAGCTGAGTCTACTTGGTAGAGTACAATTTATGAGGGCATTCCTTTGCGCATCAATGAGCCTGTATTAAAAGCTGAGGGCTTAGCATGAAAACGTTTCCGTAAGGATAACGCTATCGAGAATGCGTGCTGTGACTTTTATCTGTATTAAATTATATTGTAGTGTGAAAAGAACAGCATATTAACTCGACAGCGTCATTCTAATGGCAATATCTTCATGCTAAATCCCTCAAATTTGTTGTGTATTACTTACAAATTTGTAGGATGTAAGCGATAAAGCAACAGTCATCGCTTACGTAGATAGCTATTGAGGGCAGTTCACGGTCGACTGGTGGATCCCTTCCACTCGGCCGGGCACCCCTCGCACGTCGTTAATGAGTCTAATCGGGGACCATAAGCCACTTTATTACATTAATTAATTATCACCCTAAATTAATTTGATTAGACCTTGGTTGTAGAAGCTGCAGATTGAAGTGACTCGACCGAGAAATTTTGACTATATTAATTTACTTATATGATATTGGTATAGTTTTAGTTATTACTGCCTCGTTGGTGTAGTAGCAAAGCGCATCGCTTTGTGATCACGAGGTCTTTGGTTATAATCCTAGGTTAGACACATGTAGGTTTTCTCACGCAATCGTCCCAGTATAAGTCTGGAGTTGCCCCCCATTACATAGGATCTAACATCGCCGGCGAAAAGTGGATGTACTCAGACACCTCTACCACCCCTGCTTGGGGTGGTAGAGGTGTCTGAGTATCTGCGATCAAAAACTGCGCTCGCCAACCCGCCTGCCAAGCGTGGCGAGTATGGAAAATCCCCCCAATCACTATTATGGAAGAAAAGAAGAAAACCAGGCCCCTAGTCCCCGGCGGTCCTGATCGTCCTGGCTACGGTAGCAGCCATGGTAACGACAGGACAAGGGGTGCTAAGAATCTCCGGCAGAGATTCGGCTACCACCAAAAACGAAAATTGGCCCTGGTGACATACAACGCACGCACTTTGAGGACAGATGAGAAGCTTGTTGAGCTGGAAGAAGAGATAAACAAGTTGCGGTGGAATATTGTTGGTTTATCGGAGGTCCGAAGAGAGGGCGAGGACACGATAACCTTAAAATCCGGCAACTTGTTTTACTACCGGGAGGGCGAACAGCAGTCCCAAGGTGGTGTCGGATTTATTGTCCACAAGTCACTCATAGACAACGTTGTGTCCATCACTAGTGTGTCGAGCAGGGTAGCGTACCTGATACTCAGAATATCCAAAAGATATTCGCTGAAGGTCATACAGGTCTACGCACCGACCTCGACATACTCAGATGATGACGTCGAAGTTATGTATGAGGACATTAGTAGAGCCATACATACTTCCAAAACACACTTTACAGTGGTTATGGGTGACTTCAATGCGCGGCTGGGCAAACGGGGCGATGATGAGTTGAGAGTGGGGCAATTTGTATATGGGCAGCGCAACCCCAGGGGTCAGAGGCTGGCCGAATTCCTGGAGAAGGAGGGACTCTTTATGATGAACTCTTTCTTCCAGAAGCCGCCTCATAGGAAATGGACCTGGATGAGCCCTGATGGTTCAATCAAAAATGAAATAGACTTCATAATGAGCACCAAGCGACAAATATTTAATGATGTCTCCGTGATCCACAGGGTAAAAACCGGCAGTGATCACCGAATGGTCAGAGGCACATTAAATATTAATGTCAAAATGGAAAGATCGCGTCTGATGAAGTCTACGCTCCGACCTTGTAATGCACATATCCAAAACCCCGAGAACTTTCAACTCGAATTGGCAAACCGCTTCGAATTGCTAGACAGCAGCGCATCAGTGGACGAAATCAACAACAGGCTGGTAGAGACTGTCCATACGGTCGGGTCCAAGTATTTTAAGCCCCACCGTAAAAATAGACCTCAAAAACTATCCAACTACACCCAAAACCTCATGGCTGAGCGACGTTCCATGACGCTCCAAACCTCCGATGATGCTAAGTCCTATAGGCAGCTCAATGGACAGATATTGAAGTCCTTGCGACAAGACTTACGGTCCTTCAATACAAGGCGTATTGAGGAGACCATAGCACAGAACAAGGGCTCTAAAGTGTTCGCAAGAGACGCGTCTATTGGGCAAAGCCAGTTGACGAAGCTGAAGATGGAGGACGGAAACGTAACGTCGTATAGGTTGGAGGTGCTCAGGGAGATAGAGAGGTTCTATGGGCAGTTGTATACCTCAGTAGCTGAACCTGTTGTTGAATTGGCAAAAGACCCAAGAGCCAAGCTAACCCGACACTACACTGAAGATATCCCGGACATCAGCCTGTACGAGATTAGGATGGCTCTCAAACAACTCAAAAATAACAAAGCGCCGGGCGAAGACGGAATTACCGTAGAGCTTCTGAAAGCGGGCGGAACGCCGGTACTTAAAGTCCTTCAGAGGCTGTTTAATTCCGTCTTGCTCGAAGAGAAAACGCCGGAAGCATGGAACAGGGGTGTGGTGGTACTGTTTTTCAAGAAAGGTGATAACACTTTACTGAAGAATTATAGGCCCATCACACTGCTGAGCCATGTTTATAAGTTGTTTTCGAGAGTCATTACGAATCGTCTCGAACGCAGGTTTGATGACTTCCAGCCTCCCGAACAAGCCGGTTTCCGGAAAGGCTTTAGTACCATAGACCACATACATACGCTGCGGCAGATTATACAGAAGACCGAGGAGTATAATCGGCCACTATGCTTGGCGTTTGTGGACTATGAGAAAGCCTTCGATTCGATCGAGACTTAGGCGGTTCTTAGATCTTTCCAGCGATGCCGCATTGACTATCGGTACATCGAAGTGTTGAAGTGCTTGTATAATAACGCCACCATGTCAGTCCGAGTACAGGGGCAGTGCCTTCAAGCTCTTGGAATGGCAAGGACTTGGCATCAACATCAATGGCGAATACATCACTCACCTTCGATTTGCCGACGACATTGTGGTCGTGGCGGAGTCGCTGGAAGATCTAGGACGAATGCTCGGTGACCTCAACAGAGTATCTCAACAAGTGGGTCTTAAAATGAACATGGACAAAATCAAAATAATGTCTAACGTCCATGTCGTACCCACCGCACTCACCGTTGGGAACTCTACTCTTGAAGTTGTCGACGAATACATTTACCTGGGACAGGTAGTCCGGTTAGGTAGGTCCAACTTTGAGAGAGAGGTCAATCGACGAATCCAACTCGGCTGGGCAGCGTTCGGGAAACTGCGCAATATCTTCTCATCCAAAATACCTCAGTGCCTTAAGACTAAAGTTTTCAGTCAATGTGTGTTACCAGTGATGATATATGGATCAGAGACGTGGTCTCTTACAATAGGTCTCATAAAAAAGCTCAGAGTTGCTCAGCGAGCAATGGAGAGAGCTATGCTCGGCGTTTCTCTACGCGATCGAATCAGGAATGAGGAGATTCGTAGAAGAACCAAGGTTACCGACATAGCCCTTAAGATTAGCAAGCTGAAGTGGCAATGGGCGGGCCACATAGCGCGTAGATCGGACGGGCGTTGGGGCAGAAAGATTCTAGAGTGGCGACCACGTATTGGCAAGCGCAGCGTGGGACGACCGCCTGCCAGATGGACCGACGATCTTGTGAAAATCGCAGGAAGTCGTTGGATGTAGGTGGCATCGGACCGGTTACGCTGGAAAGCGATTGGGGAGGCCTATGTTCGACAGTGGACAAGTATGGGCTGAGATGATGAGGCAGTAGAAAATATCCACTCTCTATACGTGTGGAGGTTGTTAATACCCTGAGATGCAACGAAAAAAGGTTGGATCGATTGCTTCATAAGCGCTATGGAAGCAATGGAGGTGTGTAAAAAATTAATAAACATCAGCCGACGGATGAGCATAGACCTCCTTTGACAAATCAAGGTAAAAGAAGTAGGTCACACTACAACACACGTACCCAGTATGGATATTGAGTGTGTAGTAAGACTAAATATAGAACTAAGAGGAAGAATGACACATCCGCGCCGACCGACCAAAGGTAATAGAAACAAATAAAGCTAAATCATTATTTAACTTTATCTGTTTCTTTATTAATTTAATATTAGGCCTGTTAAGAAACTGTCTCACTATTGGACACGGGCCTCCTCTTAAACAGAGGGTTTAGGCCATAGTCCACCATGCTGGCCCAGTGCGGGTTGGCGAACTCTACACTCCTTCGAGAAACTCTTAAGGCATACAGGTTTCCTTCACCGTTAAAGCAAGTGATAGTTAATTTTGAAATTTAATTAAATTAATTTAAAATATTATTTTTTTACGCTTTGTTTTTGTAAAGACAGGTGCTCGCCTGGGTTTGAACCTGAGACCTCTGACTTTCTCCAACGGTCTAACCACTAGGCTATCAATGCTTTTTTTGTTTCTTTATGTTTAAGATAACTTTGGTGAAATGTTATAACATTTACGGTGTTTAAACGTTTCTGATAATATTCATCTTGGTGATATGTGCATTTATATAGCAGAAACATCTCTTGAGCAAAATTCAAGAACATTGTTACTGTGAAACTCGAACTCTCACCCGGCAAATAGAATCTATCTTTAACAAAGTTATTCCTTATTCCCTTTAAGGGTTACCCACGACCCTTATTGCCGACGCAACGTGCCTCAGGGAATCTCACAACATGATGAAGTAGGATCGTTCCAACTATTGGGCAAGTAAAACAGTCACGTAATCATTGGCCACTAATTAATATAACGCGATGTGATCTGTGATGAAGGACAGAAGATTGAGAAATGAAATACCTATTGACTTTAACAAATATATTTTTTGCATACCTTTAGATTTAGGAACGTATGAATTTATACGTTGGGCGAATGCATTTTTTATCGGTTTTGTGGCTCAAAACTGAATCGTAGAGGAAATTATTCACGTTCTGTTAATGTATAATACTTTGTAGTCTGTGTTAGTGGTATCGTTAAATGGATAACGTAAACATCCAATAAGCGCGCATGCCCGCTAAATTAAATTGGTAAATATTTTGTATAAATAGGAAAAAAACTAGAGATAGGATTTTTAAAGAAATTTGGCTATGCGGGTCGGAGGTATCAGGTATTTCATTTTGGAAAAGGGGTCTCTTGCCCAAAATAGTTTGGGAATCCCTAGTTTAGATTAAATATTACGTAATTGGAAGCATGCCTACTATTTCAGTCGAAAGACGTCTACCGCAGGATTTAGGCTTTCTCCAAAGATCGCCACAGTGACGAGTTTTGGGTTGTACCTACGCACTCACAACGAATGATTACCCTTGTGCTGTACGCATTCATCTTTTTCCGCGATTTTTATCAGATCCTCGGTCTATCACAAGAAGTCTATCTGAAGAAAAGTACCTTAATAAATAAAAATAAAATCATACTTACTTAACTATATTTTCATGGACATTGAAAAGCAAATGAGGATCAACGCACCAATTTCGCTAAACTGGTCGTTTGAGCCGCATGGACACTCAAGATGAGTGTGGAATCAATTTCACTGGCTAATTAGTATTTTAAGTAATATATCTAACAATAATAATTCATAATAAAAAAATACTACTCGTACAGTAAATTAGAAAATAGCCTCCCAATTTACTGGGGATTATAAATGGAGAAATTGTTGTTGACATTAAGAGGCAACTGATCTTCATTGTGTTAACTCTTTGCGCCACTCGTGACGGGAGCGTCCTGTGTCCTAGAGTATACTTGAGATAACGTTAGGCATAGTTTTCTTAAGAACTAGATAATAACAAAGATAAACACCGCTATCTCTATATTCCTCAAGCGGGGATGGCAGAGGTGTACTTTTCGCTGATGATGTTAGTAAGGTCCCTTGTAAAAGAGAGCAAGCCTGCTGCCATTAAAACCTGGCACAATACTCTGGACTGATACTGGAACAAAATCTAATTTTTCGACAGAAAAAAATTGTCTGATCTAAGATGCAAACCCAGGACCTCATGATCACTACGCGCAAGTAGATGATATTAGGTATTACTATTATATACTGCCTCGTGATCTTAGGAATGGTGCATTGGCACTTGGTGCATTGGCACTTGGTGCATTGGCACTTGGTGCATTAGCACATGGTGCATCTGTCAATTATAAGATCCTATGTTTCGATCCTGAAGTGCTAAGGAGGTTATTTATATTTATTTAAGAAATTCTCAGAAGCCATCCGGAGTTTCGAATTGAATCCGGAATAATAAAATTCAAAAAAAAATCTAATTATTTTTATTATTATTCAATGAGCATGGTTATCGACGATATTGTTATTGGAACGTGCATTCTACAAATAACGATAAAATATAATACTGATCTCTCTCACCTCGATTTGTGAGAGAAGGCTTTCTCTACCTCTGTTGGGTAAAGGTCCCAGCATGGGAATAGGATTAGCTTATTACTATTAAGTATGTATTTCGCTGAGATTCACGGGTTTTACCTTAGCTTACATCAGGAAATGGACCAAAAGGCTTACATTGGGATATGGATTCAACACGAAGAAGCCCTTTGTGAGAAGATAATATTATGTAAGTCACCTGCTGAAATAAATTGCATAAAATGCAAAAACCCATCTCAATTACTGAAAAGACCTTACCAGTGCAAGGACAGCATGCAGAGATTCTGTTTTATGTTTTCCTTTAATAGTTACAACTAACAATTGCTCCCACTTCTACATAAACATCATATTTGTACATCTACTTTCTAGTTTATATGTTATTTTTATTTACAATAAAACTCGTACTAAGTTATTACGGCTGACTGTATGCATCACGTAGCTTTTAGCTGAAACTGGAATATTAAAAAGCTTCATAAACTTCCTACTTGATGTTGTCAAACACGATGGAAGTCTCAAAAAGTTCCATGGGGTGGCCGTGATTGGATCTCGTTTTATTTATCATTGACACGAATACATTTCCGATGCTATATTTATTTGCGACGAATCAGCAGATTCAGGTTCCGGTGACAAGTATGAGATGAAGGAAATATCTTTTATTTACGTCACAAAATTTTGCAATGAGAATATTTTGTCATTATTATTGGGGCAGTTTGCCAAACTCGCCACGCTTGGCAGGCGGGTTGCCGAGTGCAGTTTTTGATCGTAGGAGTGTTAAAGGAATGCTGCTGCCCATTCCCTAGTTTTCCGTTAGTTCTTTGTACGACACCCAATGGGATGAGATGGGTTGGTCCTATTCTAAGCCGGGTAACACGTGGCGACGTTCTTGTGAGGATCGCAGGAAGTCGTTGGATGCAGGTGGCATCGGACCGGCTGCGCTGAAAAGCGATTGGGGAGGCCTATGTTCAGCAGTGGACAAATTTAGGCTGATATGATGATGATGCTGACATTTTGTACTCCCAAAATGCATGGTTCATATGTCATTTGCTTTTACAAGACTGGAGCTCTTTTCGAAAATTAGATCACAGAGCTGACAGTAGACAAGTTCGACATGTTCTAATGGCCATTACAAATGGACATGGATGTTACAAATAATTTAATTGGATTTATCTTTTTTTGTACTAATAAGAGCTTAATAGTATTGAGCTGATATCAAAACATTTACAATCTGGGTGTAAATGAAGAGTCATCTCATGAACCTACCAGTATATATAAAGCAATGATATTGTAATCTTACTTTGCCGTGAGAAAGATATCAATATACGAAGTTTATACAGACCAATAAGGATCTTTTGGCCCGCGGACTAAATCGGAACTAACGCTGTCATCAAGTGAAATGTCACTTCATGACAGTCGTAAAGTTGCTGTTTGCTATGGATTTACCCAATATCCTTTTTTTTAATTAGTAACCTAGTTTTAATTAGTACGGGTCCGTACAGCACTAGTTAAAATATCTCCTTGGAAGTAAATAAAAATATTAAAAGGTAACTCATAAATAAATCATTTCACACTAATGCCCCCCTGTCAATGTCATCCATGGCCCAAGAGATCCTTGTCGTACTGTAGCTCTCAATTAAAATTAATTTATTTCTGTTTGTGATACACAGGTACGGCTAGTTCAATAGCTCGTCCCACATCGTACTCGTCCCATTAGGAGGAGCTATTGAATTTAAAGAGGAATGCTTTTTTTATTCAAAATAGAATAGTTATTATTTTTGCCCTATTACAATAACACTGCTGAAGAGGTTATCGTTGACCCTAAATGTCGAGGTTATCTTTTCTTCTTATAATATATGAAATGAACTCCGTCTTCAACATTTTTCTTCGAACCAGACTATACAAAATTACCGAGAAATAAATGACAATAATAACGGAAAGAACAATACGCTAGCATTTCTCCGTAGTCAATTTTTAACTGTTTCATCTGTAGCCTTTATCTATAAAGGTACGTCCAAACCAACGCGTTCACGGTGTCGATCAGCTCCTACAGTAATATTTGTATGGAAATGTTCACACCAGGGCATCCTGCGTCGTGCACGCGCTATCTGGGCGGCGTCTGCACGCCGTAGGGATAGGGAGATACTGATCGCCACCGCGATGGCCGCTGGGGACGTCACCACGGCCGCAACTAAACGCGTTGGTTTGGCCGTACCTTTAGAAATAGGTAATATGCAAATTTTTGTACAATCGAAAAATAATATAAAAGTATCCGATATTCTTTTTTGAGACACAAAGTATAATAATATAAATCAAAGTTACAGCGGCAAAATCGACTGAGGGCTTAGGACGAAAAGATTGACGTTAGCAAGTAAGCGTGCTGTCACGTTCATGTTTATTTAGTAAATGTGTAGTATGACAAGGATGGCATATCAACTCGTTAACATCAATCTTTTCATGCTAAGCCTCTGGTTGTCGACGTATGTAATTCACATTAACGGCAATGATTTAATGCAGTATTTACTCCATTTATTGCGAATATTTACTGTTCTGTAGGTAAATATTGGCTACAGGATATTTTCGAAACTTTTTTCATCTATATAATCACACCAAATCCCTTGCGGGGTAGATAGAGAGTACAGAGTTCCTACAGGTTCTTTTCTTACAGACCCTCTCTGGCTTCCTCCACTCTCATAGTGGAGTCTCATAATTTTCGAAACTTCGTACTTATTATATTTTATACAATATGTGTATAAGTACCTACTAAGTTGTCTAAGGTTTAAGTTATTCTTTAGGTAATTGAAGTAAAAATATGGTCAGTTATATGACCTTAATCAGTATATTAGTTTTCAACGGATTTACGATTCATAGATCTTTTTGCGTTCAGACGCCGAAGTTAGTGGACGTGTCCATGTTGCTTGCTGATTTGTTTAATTGCTTAATTTTTATTTTTATTAATTTTATTGGTTGTTTTTGAAACATCGGTGCCTCCTTGTTCTTCCTGCTACATTTTTATGAAGGACTCCACCTTTGGGGCGGAGAGAAAGAGACGTAGAACCTTGGGGACGTGACTTGTTGGACGTGCCTGTTGCCGCCTACTCACCTGTGCTTGCTTTACATCACTAGAATCAAGAACATTTAAAAAGGTTGAAGCGAAAGTGGGACTCGAACCAGCGGTTGTCGCGCCGAGGTAAGGATCGTTAACCGCTAGGCTACGTTAACAGTGACGCGGCGTGGTGAAATTCTGCATTGTTAGCAACTGTCATTGTGTGTAAAGTTGAATCATTATTAAGGTATAACAGTATTATATATTGACATCTTTGTAGAGGGTCTTGCTATAATGGAATATACCTGCTGCCACAAGACTTTCACCTCCCGAGATGGCAAAAAAACTCTTTTAGTATGCACGATTTGTAATCAAAACTATCATGCTGCCTGTGTACAACCGAATAGAAAGGATTGGGTACCTGATGCTAAATTCAAATCTTCCTAGATTTGCCCAAATTGCGTTCAGACTACGCCACGCGATAACAAAGATGACACGCCAATTCGTTCGAATTTAAAAGCTCGGAACTCTGGAGAGTCCTCTAGTATAATACGTTTGGAGTCTGCGGAACAGGACCAAACCTCTAATATGCAAGTGGTCCCGTTAGACCAAATGAAAACTATTGTTCGTGCTGAGGTCTTGGGGGCTATGAGAGAAGTGAAACAGTCAATTCTTTCAGAAATTAGAAATGAGATCTCCACTTTACGAGAGGATGCAAATGTATGAACGAAAAGTACGATACCTTAGTGAAGAGGGTCAGTGATATGGAAACGCGGATGAAGTTGGTCCCCGAATACAAAAAGGAATTAAACGCCATCGACTCAACGGTTCGGGAGATACAGACTGAATTAAATTTAAAAGACCAATGGGCTAGAAGATCCAACGTCGAGATCGTGGGTCTGTCAGAGAATAAAAATGAACAATTAATCGAAATAGTCTCAAATATAGCAAGGATTGCCGATTTCCCACTCGATCCTCAGAAGGACATTGATTTTGTTACGAGAGTTGCGCCATTGGACAAAAATATGAAAAAACCAAAGCCTATTATTGTGTGATTCATATCCAGATATAGAAAGGATGATTTTTTGACGAAAGTCCGTAGTCTCAAAGAGTTCAAAGCGTCGGACCTTGGATTTTCTCATAACATGTCCAGAGTGTATTTTAATGATCACCTTACTAAGTCAAATAAATCATTGTAACAAAGTGTTAAAAATATCGCTAAGGAAAAGCTATATAAATACGCATGGGTACGAAATTGTAACATAATGGTGCGTAAAACTGATATTAGCCCTGTAATACATATCTGTGGACAGGAAGATTTAAAAAAAATAAAATAAGCGCAATTTTATATCATACAAATTGCTTGCGTCTTAATCGTGAATTGTGCTTTTACTATTTAATTATTTTAATCAATCTATTTTTTTATATTACTAGTTGTGACATTATATCAAAATTACTTTTATAAAAGCTTTTAAGAAATATTATTATTTATTTTTTGACTGTGACGGAGAGCTTTATTACTTGAGACGTAATATAATCGATAACTGTGATTTGTATTTTAATATTCGATACTTGTTCTGGTTGCCGATAAGCCGTAATTGGAGAATCGTTTTAACATTGTTGCAGCTGAGCGATATTTATTATTATTATAGAGCGCCAGTAGATTATGGATGACAAGAAAAACATTTTCTATCAAAACGTGCGTGGTTTAAGGAGTAAGACCAATTCTTTTTATAAAAATATGATTACGGATGATCATGATATTATTTGCCTCAGTGAAACGTGGTTGTTACCAGGGATATTTAATTCAGAGATGTTTAATAATAGATTTGTTGTATACCGGTGCGATCGAGACTACACTTCTAGGACGGACTGTATGGGTGGAGGGGTATTGATTGCTGTGCGTAAGGGAATTTCAGTCTCTGAAGTTTCTATAAGTCAGTCTAATAGCGAACAGTCAGCTGATATTGTTTCGATTAGTATTATAAAAATATGATTACGGATGATCATGATATTATTTGCCTCAGTGAAACGTGGTTGTTGCCAGGGATATTTAATTCAGAGATGTTTGATAATAGATTTGTTGTATACCGGTGCGGTTACAAGAAAGGTGATAACACTTTACTGAAGAATTATAGGCCCATCACACTGCTGAACCATGTTTATAAGTTGTTTTCGAGAGTCATTACGAATCGTCTCGAACGCAGGTTTGATGACTTCCAGCCTCCCGAACAAGCCGGTTTCCGGAAAGGCTTTAGTACCATAGACCACATAC
Source organism: Phalera bucephala (assembly GCA_905147815.2). Classification (NCBI taxonomy): domain Eukaryota; kingdom Metazoa; phylum Arthropoda; class Insecta; order Lepidoptera; family Notodontidae; genus Phalera; species Phalera bucephala. The sequence goes on from LR990612.1 coordinate 17,964,520, forward strand.
ATACGCTGCGGCAGATTATACAGAAGACCGAGGAGTATAATCGGCCACTATGCTTGGCGTTTGTGGACTATGAGAAAGCCTTCGATTCGATCGAGACTTGGGCGGTTCTTAGATCTCTCCAGCGATGCCGCATTGACTATCGGTACATCGAAGTGTTGAAGTGCTTGTATAATAACGCCACCATGTCAGTCAGAGTACAGGGGCAGTGCACGAAGGCAATCCCCATAAAAAGAGGAGTAAGACAGGGAGACGTCATTTCTCCGAAACTGTTTACGGCCACCTTAGAGGACGCCTTCAAGCTCTTGGAATGGCAAGGACTTGGCATCAACATCAATGGCGAATACATCACTCACCTTCGATTTGCCGACGACATTGTGGTCGTGGCGGAGTCGCTGGAAGATCTAGGACGAATGCTCGGTGACCTCAATAGAGTATCTCAATAAGTGGGTCTTAAAATGAACATGGACAAAACCAAAATAATGTCTAACGTCCATGTCGTACCCACCGCACTCACCGTTGGGAACTCTACTCTTGAAGTTGTCGACGAATACATTTACCTGGGACAGGTAGTCCGGTTAGGTAGGACCAACTTTGAGAGAGAGGTCAATTGACGAATCCAACTCGGCTGGGCAGCGTTCGGGAAACTGCGCAATATCTTCTCATCCAAAATACCTCAGTGCCTTAAGACAAAAGTTTTCAGTCAATGTGTGTTACCAGTGATGATATACGGATCAGAGACGTGGTCTCTTACAATAGGTCTCATAAAAAAGCTCAGAGTTGCTCAGCGAGCTATGGAGAGAGCTATGCTCGGCGTTTCTCTACGCGATCGAATCAGGAATGAGGAGATTCGTAGAAGAACCAAGGTTACCGACATAGCCCTTAAGATTAGCAAGCTGAAGTGGCAATGGGCGGGCCACATAGCGCGTAGATCGGACGGGCGTTGGGGCAGAAAGATTCTAGAGTGGCGACCACGTATTGGCAAGCGCAGCGTGGGACGACCGCCTGCCAGATGGACCGACGATCTTGTGAAAATCGCAGGAAGTCGTTGGATGCAGGTGGCATCGGACCGGTTACGCTGGAAAGCGATTGGGGAGGCCTATGTTCAACAGTGGACAAGTATGGGCTGAGATGATGATACCGGTGCGATCGAGACTACACTTCTAGGACGGACTGTATGGGTGGAGGAGTATTGATTGCTGTGCGTAAGGGAATTTCAGTCTCTGAAGTTTCTATAAGTCAGTCTAATAGCGAACAGTCAGCTGATATTGTTTCGATTAGTATTTTAATTAAATCTACCATTGTTATGTCATATTTATTGTTGTTATTTTCCGCAGTGCCCATCTCAGTTTCATGATGAAGTAACATTCTTTGAGGTGGTGTCCAATACCTGTGTTCAACATCCCGATGACAATTTCTTTATAGTAGGTGATTTCAATGTTAGAAATGCCTTGTGGGAATTGGACAAGGCAACACTAATTATCAATCTAAGTAGCGATGGTGTGGACCCGTTAGTATCGGCAGTATCTAATTTCATATCTTTTAATTCTTTCAATCAATATAATGCTATACCTAATGAGAATGGGAGATTTTTAGATTTAGTGATAAGTAATTGTGAATGTGTAGTTGACCGATCATTGTCGCCGTTGGTAAAGGAGGACAACCATCATCCTTCGCTGGATATTAAAATTATAGGTATAGTTTCTAAAACACTTCGCGCTCCGCCTCGTTTGGTTAAATTATTCCATAAATGTGACTACAATGATATAAAAATGGAACTGACAGGGATTAATTGGGACGACATTTTTCATTGTTTGGATCTGGATTCGGCTGTGGATCGTTTTTATAAAATCTTGGATAGAATAATATTAGACCATGTTCCTATCAGATTATTGCGTAGTGATCAAAATTACCCCGTTTGGTACTCCCCGGCTTTAATCAAAATTGTCAAAGAAAAACTGAAATGTCACAATAAATGGAAATGGTACGGTCGCCTTGCAGATTATCATAGTTTCTCTTTGCTTCGTGAACGACAAAAGAAATTGGAAATTACATGCTATGACACGTATATTGCTAAATCAGAGAGTAACATCCTAAAATGTAGTAAAGGTTTTTGGTCATTTATAAGATCTAAAAAGAACAATGGAGATTTACCGGACCGATTGTTTTACAATGATAAGTCATCTTCAGACGGAACTACTATCTGTGAAATGTTTAATGAGCATTTTAATTCGGCTTTTTGTCGTAATAGTGCTGGTGCTGATGTAGATGACAAGAGTTATACTTGCGTTGATATGTCTTCTTTTAAAGTCACTGTAGAATTAGTGTCAAAATATCTAAAGGCTCTTGATACATCTAAAGGAACTGGACCAGATGGGATCGCTCCATTGTTTCTTCGCCAGTGCCGTGAACAGCTTTGTTACCCTTTGTTTCTTTTATTTACGCAGTTATTGTCTTCCGGAGTTATGTCAATCGAATGGAAAAAGTCTCACGTTGTCCCTATATTTAAGAATGGAGATAGAGACGATGTCGCGAATTATAGGCCAATTTCAAAACTAAGTATAATCCCAAAGTTATTTGAGCACATGATTTACGATTTTCTCGCCTCCGTAGTTGGACCCCATATTATAGAACAACAGCATGGATTTATACGAAAGAAGTCAACCGAAAGTAATCTCTGTGAGTTTGTTGATATTTTAACTACAGCAATGGAGAATGGTTTTCAAGTAGACGTCATATATACTGATTATTCTAAAGCGTTTTGATAAGATAAGCCATGATATATTGCTTCAAAAACTTTTACGCTTTGGAATACATGGCGATTTGCTGCGTTGGCTAGAATCCTACCTAAGAGATTGTTCCCAGGCAGTCACTGTCAAAGGTTTTTGCTCAGCATTCATTCCAGTCCCATCGGAGTACCACAGGGATCTCATCTCGGGCCTTTATTATTTAATCTTTTTATAAATGACATCAGCTCAATTTTCAAAAGTGCTTTGTGTCTTTTATATGCGGTTGATCATAAAATTTTCAATGTTATCCAATCAACTGAGGACTGTGCCCGATTGCAAGAGGACATTGACAGGTTATCAGAATACTGTTAACGTAATTTGCTATTCCTCAATTCCGATAAGTGCAGTGTTATAACGTTTTCTCGTAAAAAGAACAATATTATGTTTAATTACAATATCAAAGGACAGGCTTTACAACGAGTTTCGGTTGTAAAAGGTCTAGGTATTTACCTGGATACTAAACTTTTATTTGATAACCATATTAACGAAATCGTAAACAGATCCTATCGAATTTTGGGTTTTATTCTAAGGGTTAGTAGGGATTTTAAAAGAAATTCGACAGTCTTATCTTTATATAGATCCTTTGTTCTTCCTATCTTAGAGTACTGCTCAGTAGTTTGGAACCCGCAATATAAAGTTTATACTAAGCGTTTAGAATGGGTTCAGAACAAATTTTTGAAACATTTACTTTATCGCGCCAATTTCTGTAGTCTGCCGACACCGGCTACCTTAATGACTCTCTCCGACCGTAGGTTAATTAAAGACCAAAAATTTTTGTTTAAATTTATTAATAGCCATATTAACTCTCCTTATTTATTAAGCAAAATATTATTTAAATGCCCACGCCTCAATGCAAGAAGCACATTCCTACTCCAGTCGTCGACAGCCAGAACTAATTATGGATCAAACACTTTTATTCGACGATCATGTAGATGTAATAATGAAAGCTTCTCCGACATTGAGTTTTTTTCAATATCTTTAAAGTCTTTAAATAAAACTCTCATCAATAGTTTACTTTCAAAATAAATTATTATATCATTTTGTATGTACCTAGTCTCTTAACTTTAGCAACTCTTGTTCACTATCTCACTATCTTCTTTATAATTATTTGTATAACTTAACGGTGGAAACTTAATTGGATTTTGAAATACCTTACATTATTCTTAGTTAAAGCATTATACTTCTGTATGTTTCCCAAATAATTATTTTATTATAAATAAATAGACAGAATATAGTGTGTGTAACTGTTAAAAAATAGTTTACACACAGTTTTCTAAAGTAATTTTTGGGCTAAATCCGATAAGATATCGTAAATTAGAGAACCCCATGCTTAACCAAACAATAAAATTTGAATCATCGAACATACCAAGATTACAAGCCAAAATTTTATAACTGTCAATGCTTTCATAAAATGAAATAAATGTCAATATTGTAACATTTAATGGTAACATTACCCAATGGGAGATGCATTACGTAAAATGACCGAGAAATCGTATAATAAAGCCAAAACAATTTGAGGAACGGTTCATACAAAGGTCACAATTTGCGGAATGTCGCGGCGGATGAAAGGAACCCAAAAGCTCCGCTCGCGCCGATATTCCGGTGAAAAATGTTACTCGAAATTTTCTTCTTATCGCGCAAACATTTATGTTCAATATACGTATAGTTTATTTTTTTTAAGTATCAAAATTTTCAATGACTGCTTCGTTGGTCTATTGGCGAATGATGTGCTTTGCGATAAAGAGGTTCTAGGTTCATATCCTAGGTTGGACAAATGTAGTTTATCTATCAAGAAACTCCAAGTATCAGTCCGGATTCTGAAATTGTTGCCGGTATATGGCAATACGCTCGCCCCCTAATACATGGGACCTAACATCTTTTATTATTATGTAAATATAACCCTTTCTAATAGTCAAATTATTTTAACTCTAGCGAGATATTACATAAAAGCTAGCCTGTAATGACCGGACAGATGCGTCTTAATCTTAAAAGAACAATAGGAGCAGCGGCTGGCTGTACGAGCTGAAAGCTCTAGCTGTAATTGTGATAATAAACAAAACGCAGGACGCGCCGGTACCACAAAAGGCTTGTAGTTCTACAAGCCTTTTGTGATGATTTCCCCGCCGCGTCTGCCTCTCTTTCTGAACGCGATAAACTCAATAACCATCAAACGGATTTTCATATTTCACAAATGGACGGAGTGATCCAAGAGGATGTTTATGTTTATTACCTGTTTATTTACCCTTGCGCAGCTGGGGCGAGTCGGTTATCCTACTAATATTATAAATGTGAAAATTTGTATGCTTAGATGTTTGTATGTTTGTTACTCAATTCCGCCAAAACGGCTGAACGGATTTGGCTGAAAATTAGCAAACAGATAGTTTATTACCTGGATAGAATACTTTTTATCCCGGAAAATTATTAGGTGTATGTCCAAAGTGAACGCGGATGAAGTCGCGGGCAGAAACTAGTATTGTATAAAAGCTGGCTGTAATGACCAGACAAATGTAATCGTAGCCGCCGCCAACTACGAACCTAATTCCCCTCCTATTAGCTGCTACCGCCGTCCACAGCATGTTCTAACCGACACTCCCGATGCCCTTACATCCCTTCTTTCAGATACAGATACCGCGCACAGGATCAGACACCGACCTCGCGGGCGAGGTCGAAGAATCCCTTGCCCGCCGGCCGGTGCAGAGCACCACGGCGAGACACCTAGTACACGCCCTCCCCCACAGCAGAAACTAGTATTGTATAAAAGCTGGCTGTAATGACCAGACAGATGTAATCGTAGTCGCCGCTGACTAGGAACCTAACTCCCGTCCCATCAGCCGCTACCGCCGTCTGCAGTATGTTCTCACCGACACTCCCGATGCCATTATATCCCTTCTTTTGGATAAATATACCGCGCACAGGATCAGACCCCGACCTCGTGGGAGAGGTCGAAGAATCCCTTGCCCGCCGGCCGGTGCAGAGCACCACGGCAAGACACCTAGTACACGCCCTCCCCCATAGCAGAAACTAGTATTGTATAAAAGCTGGCTGTAATGACCAGACAGATGGTATCGTACCCGCCGCCGACTACAAACCTAACTCCCCTCCCATCAGCCGCTACCGCCGTCCGCAGCATGTTCTCACCGACAGTCCCGATGCCCTGACATCCTTTCTTTCGGATACTGATATCGCGCACAAGAAAAGACACCGACCCCGCGGGCGAGGTCGAAGAATCCCTTGCCCGCCGGTCAGTGCACAGCACCACGGCGAGACACCTAGTACACGCCCTCCCCTATAGCAGAAACGAGTATTGAATAAAAGCTGGCTGTAATGACCAGACAAGAACAATAGGAGCAGCGGCTGGCTGTACGAGCTGAAAGCTTTAGCTGTAATGGCGAAAATAAACAAAACGCAGCACGCGCCGGAGCCCTGCTGGAAAACGAACTCTAAACTACCAGCCTTTTGTAATGCACTTAGCATTTTAAAAGGGTAACAAATAAAAAAGAATATATCGCACTAATTTGAAAATCAATCATAGGGATGTAAAAAGGTTTAAGTGAAAGACCGTGTTTTGTTTTTTTTTAAACGTAGCCACACACTAGGATTTATTACTGTGTCGTGGGTGCATTTACAAATATGAAAGCTCACATACACAAATACCCAGACCTTAACAAATAATTGTGGATCACACAAAGATTTTTCGGAGGAAGCAAACCCGCGACTATTAGACACAGTGGGCGGAGCGGCTTAAGCTCTTAACCACTGCGATAAATCATCCGTCGGTTTACTTGTTTAGGTTAAATCTTGCAAGCTAAGTTAAAAGCACTTCCTCTTATCCAAGGGAGTTGAAATATGACATGATGGTCCAGTTCCGATGACAATGCATTTTTGTAGTAACCATAACCTGATTCTACATCCAGGATTGGCGCCAGACGAAGGAATTTATCAACAGCCAACAGCATATACACGAAATTTTGTATACTCATTAAATTTTGATTGGCCGTGTTTTATTGACCTGGCTGCATAAAAGCGTCTTTTTAAAAAGGTAAATTTTAACTAGTAATCAATTTATTAAAAAAACCTAGATTCATTTTTAAATGAAGAAAAGATACATTTTCAAAGGGCTTAGCACTAATACGTCAGTGTAACTCTATCGAGTTGATCTGCCGCCCTTTTCACACTATGTAATGTCTTAAATAAAGAAGTAAATGACAGAATGCTTTCTTGATAACATCAACTTGTTTATGCTAAGCCCTCGGTTTACACTCTATAATTAACTTAACTAACAGCTATTCAAAATTAAAAATAAAAAGACATGAGCCAAGAGATATATTAAGTATGAAAATTTTCTTTACTTTTTGCGCTATCCAGAAAAAAATATAGCCTTTAGGTTAGGAGACGATGTCGACGGCAAATATGGAGAAACCTAGCCACAGGTAGGCCCCGCGCTCCACACCGGAATGTTCACGTATTGTCAATACGAGCCACCGTTCACGAGTTATGTTGCTCCACTTTGATATGAGATCTGCCACCTTTACTACAATCCAATTTCTCCGGCGACGACGCACCTCATATATTTCGTGAAAGAATTTCTCATATATATGTAATTTAAAGAATCTTTAGCATTTTGAGACTAAAATTATTGAACGTGAAGTGCGAAATGGGAATCTGTTTTTTTATCTGCCCTTCGTTTTCCAAGGGACTTTTAAACCAGACACGCTTTCTGAATATTTGGATTAAGAATTGTAAGTACCTATTATGATTTTTCAGAACTTACTTTCGAGAAACATAATAATCATGAATTTAAACTGTTTGTTCTAAATTTTAATATTCTGAATACTAATGGCCCCTTATACCACCCTCGAGTAAAGTCTGAAGTAGACTAATCGACAATTAAAGCTTCAAGTAAGTATATGAACGAATTTCACGATCTCTAAGTAGCCCTATCCAACCCTTAAACTAGCTAGTTTTTGTTTGCCGAGTAACTAATCGAGAACTGACTAACCAGCACTTATTCGATGATACGGAAAGAGGCCCTTAGTAATGACAATATTTTAAATTTCGTGACTTGTTCAAATAGAAAACATTATGAATGAGATAAAAAAAATAACATTAAATTAATGTTACTTGAGTTAAAACTTTTAGTGATAATATTTTTTTTTATCAAAAACAGTTATGAAACTATGCCAAAAACACTTACATAAAAGTTTGTTTACTCGATAATTTCTGGTAACTTAGAAATTATCGAGTAAACAACGCGTATTTTTCGCGAGAATACATGCTCCGAAGACAAGAGAATTGGGACAATGGAACATCGCACTCGTAAAACCACGGGACTGATGTAGTAAATACATCGTACACGATATATTCCCTCATACTGTACGTATGTATATAACGAATGTTTATACATCGCACCTGGCGCCATTCTCTAAATAATTACTTATGAGAATAACATACTTAAAAAAATACATATCGACAAACATAGAACCTCCTCCTTTTCGAAGTGGGTTAAAAATTGAAACGCTTCGTGGTTCAACTAACCGTTAATTATACGCCTTTTATAATATAATAATATCACATGCTTTAACGGTGAAGGAAAAACATCTTAGTTACAAGTTAACCAACCCGCACTGGGCCAGCGTGGTGGACTATGGCCTAAGCCCTCTCAGTTCGAGAGGAGGCCCGCGCCCAACAGTGGGACAGTTTCGTAACAGGGCTAATATTATTATATTATTAATAAAATAAATCAGCTTACACCTATCCTGCCGGTGGGCACAGGCCTTTTCTCACAAATCGAGGTGAGAGAGTTTAGTACGCGACACCTCAAAATCAGAATCAATTACAACTAAATAACGTCAATACGGATTATGGATATCGTCAATCGGATAAAACAAAGAACGGTGACCCTTTTTATTTCTTCGCAAAGTTATATTTATGTATTCATCGATACACTTTCATAAATGTACATTACTTTGAAATAATGTAATTGGTTTGCTGCGTTTGAGTTGCTCATCTCAATATTTCTTACTGTCAAATGTTATGCATAAATTCAAAACAGTACCTCATAAACCAACGACCAATATTTTACATGTCGTGTGACGGGAATATTCCCGCTCTCGTCTCAAGGGGCACCTGTATTGAGAATTGAACTTCTTTCTTCTGAAGCTATAGCGGGAGCGTATAGAAATAGTATTTAGGAGTGTTGGCAAAGCGTTAATTTTTTTGACAATTTATTAGTACTAGCAGTGATAGCCTAGTGGTTGCAAATTCAGAGGTATCGGGTTCAAACCCAGGCACGCACTTCTATCTTTTCAAAGGCTTGTGCGTATTAAACATTAATTATCACTTGCTTTAACGGTAAAGGAAAATATCGTGAGAAAACCTGCATGACTAAGAGTTTCTCGAAGGTGTGTGAAGTTCGCCCAGCCGCACTGTGCCAGCGTGGTGGACTATGGCCTAAACCCTCTCAGTTTGAGAGGAGGCTCATACCCAATTGCTTAACAGGGCTAATATTACATATTATTAGAACTTTAGTGGTTTGCGCGATAAGAAAATATTCTGAATTTGATTCTACAAAAATTAAGTAATATCTAATAATGACTAATTCTTCTTATTAATATCTACATAGGTATAGTCTTTAATACTTTCGCACGATTTATAAGTTTAATGTTCGCTAGATAAAACAATTCAGTCTCAACACTACTCCTACTTTTTGAGTAATATCATAATTTATTCCGAACCTAAAATAAAATTTCGATATTATTTAAAATTATTTGGAAAGCACTTACAATCTTCCATGCGAAATAATAGCATGTCATAAATTTGATAGGTATAATTAATATGGTGAAAATCATATTGAATTCTCACGGTTTAAGATAATTTATAAATGAGGTAGAATGCTATTAAGATTGATAACTATTTTTAGTGGAAAACTGTATTCAGAAATCCTACTTATATTATAAATGTGAAAGTTTGTATGGTTGGATGATTGTTCCTCAATCACGCAAAAACGGCTGAACGGATTTGGACGAAATTTGCCTTTTTATCCCGGTAAAATGTATGGTTTCTGTCTAAATTCAACGCAGACAAACTCACGAGCAGAAACTATGTCAGTATAAATATTCAATCAACATCCCATTTTTATTCCTATTCCATTAAAAAGTTAGTTACAAGTACTAAAGTCTTATTCGACTCGACTGATCCATTTTGGGCTTGTTCCTAAATATTACAATTGATGCGTTCAATGTTACGAAAAATAATGAATTAATTTCAATTTATTTGCTACGTTAAGCCGCTTCGATCACGGCGCTAACGTTGCTCTTGCGGAAACCAAATTATTTCCAGTCTACCGTATTTCATTCTGTTAGAAAACTGACTTATTTGAGACGTTTAAGCATTTATCCAAAATCTAAAAAAATACGGTCCGAATTCATACCGTCTCTATTAGTCGCTAATTTAATCACTTTTAGATTTAAACAAATTTATATTGACTATGTGTTATTACATCATAATATATTCAACTGCTACTGCAGCAATTTAAGCGTTGTGACTTAAAACTATAAACATTTGACGTGATGCACTCATTGCATCCGTTTTACTTAAATATTAGTTATTCAATTCGGATTAAAGATAATAACAAACATTCATGATATAGGTATCTAGGCGAATAAGTAGTAATTCCCTTCAATGAATCAATAATAAATAGTCAATAAAGCTGTAAAGATACACACACAAAATGATAAAATAGTTTGCCTGGTATGCTTATTTAACTGTTCCTAGAATAGGGAATACCCTTCATTTTATTCCCAGAAAATTATAAGAAACGTTCTCTAGTAAAGATTGGCCTCTACTTTCACTATAGTCTATTCTTACGCAACATTTTTTTCTCCAGGGAACTATTTAGATGCTCGTTAACAATATTTGATCATAATAACAAATAAATTGGATCATGAAAATCGGATAAGCATTAACTTAATGGAATCAGGTAATCAAATAGCATATAATATTTAAAGACTTCTTTACAATTTTGAACAGAAAATTAGTAGTCCATTATATATTCATCAAATATACTTTTCCTTTAACACTTGATTAATGTTGTATAATAAATAATTTCTAAAAGCCTTTCGCTCATCGCTTGTACTGACGCGAGCTATTTATGCTTTGTTGGAGCCTATAAAAGTCTTCGAAGATAAATATCTGGGTCTGTTAAAGTCGAACGTAAATTAATCAAACCTACTTAGGAATAAGAGCTTTTTTCCAATGTGAAAACGCGGTGGTAAGTATTTACATAATAATTCTAAGTGGATGAGGATAACACTGTTTTCGAAGACTTGGCTATAACTTTTGAATATAAATGTAGGGTTGTCCATGATTTGAAGTTAATGCGAAACATAAACATTTTTTTCTACAAAGTTATTAAGTTTATAGTTGTAAAAAATACAATTATTAACCGAGTTTCGAACCATAGATTTTTAACAAGCAGAAGCCTCAACTAGGAGTTTTCATCTTACGTAGTTGCAGAGAATTTGAAATATTCAATTAGGTATTGGTCAGTAGCAAGTTAAGAGACATTTATTTGCGTATCTGTCAATAAATTGTCATGGTAGTCGTAGTAGGTAGTCATGTCAAGATATTGCATATTTCCAGAAGATTGGGATACAACACTTTCTGTTACACAAGGATTTATAATAAAATGCTTTAAATTTCTTTTGATTTATAAGTTACGCTAACATTGATATGCAACTTGGTCTGTTAAGACAACTTTTTATATAAATACTCGAAAGGATATGGTATATTTTACTCGTAATAATTTAAGCTAAGTAGACTAATTCCCATTACCTTTAAAACAGACGTAAGTATGAAATCTGCAAAGCTGAAGTGGGAGTGGGCTGGCCACGTAGCACGCATGGACTCGCAGAGGTGGGCAAACGCCATCACCAATTGGACACCAAGTGGTCGAGGTCGACCAAGACGAGGTCGACCTACAAATAGGCAGCGCGACGATTTGGACACCTTTGCGGGTACTTCGTGGCTTGAAATAGCAAAAGATCGACAGCTGTGGAACTATAAAGGGGAGTTTGCTCAGGAGTAGGACACTAAAACAGGCAAGGAAGTAGACTAATAAAACCAAACATCGTACCTTATTACACATTAAACTTACCTATCTCATAAAAAATAGTGTTTCATAATGCAAATAGCTGATGTGAGTCAAAAAATACCCTGTTGAAGTGGAATTGGACTGGCCATATCTGCCGAAACACGTCTTGGGCAAACGGCATCGCCCAGACGAAGATGGCAGGACAGACTGGGAGATCACGGTAGATTAAGAAATAAGTTATGCATTGAATGTGTCGGGGATATGTATGTTAACCACGCCAGCACCGAAACTACCCCTAATAAATTGTCAACTCAGTTGACGTACGTGGCACTTGTTGATCATTCCGCGAAGACACGCCACATTTTTACCTTTCCAAAATTCTTTATTGTACTGCGAAGGGAGCGTGTGTAGCTGCTTCTTGTGGTCGAACGGCTACACGTCTTTATTAATCTTGGGATCATTTTGTGACTGATTCCGAAGTCCTTATATTTGTAAAAAATACAATTATTAACCGAGTTTCGAACCATAGATTTTTAACAAGCAGAAGCCTCAACTAGGAGTTTTTATCTTATGTTGAATCGAATTAAACCTAAATTTATTCCTTAAAATTTAGTCGAAATCCATGTAAATCATACCTTTGCAAAATTTGAATTATCAATCAAAAAACACAAAGTTACATAGTCAAGTATCGGAAACCGATTAAGACATTTCCAATTTATTCCATTTCTTATAACATTACTTCAAATATATTAGCCGTTTCATTTCTAATGGATTCTATAGTTCCGGTTCCGCTGGACTTACATTTTTACTTTTCATACACATTTCCCAAAATTATTTTCCCGTCAACGCCAGTATTGACGGAAGAGATTTCCCAAGAGCCACTTGTGCGTAATTTCACTCTTTCTTTTCGGAATTTGTGCTTCAACTATTTTCAGGCTATTATTAATAGGATCTTTTACAAAGTAAATGAAAGAAATCTCTCTTTCTTCCCCAACGGTGTAGGCATTGGTGTATGCTTGGCTGGAATACGTTTGTTCCTGTGTGACCCTAATCAATTTCCCCAGCCACATTTTTGTAATATACTTGTAAGGTCATCTAGGACGTTTCGTAAAGGTTATTGAATGATATTTTTTCTCTCCTATTTTACAATCCTTCACGCGGTAGTATGCTGGGAAGAAAACATTAAAGTAGACAGTGTGTAAAGTTCTTTCATCACTTATCATTGTTTATTACATGTTGTTGTACCATTCTTGAAAGAAAATATATTATTATTATTATTAAAGAAATTACATTACTCTTTGCTTATTTCTGTATCCACTCCTCTGCCCACTGCCGCGGTTTTAAATTCGTGCACTGGTCAATCATGTCCATTTCTCTAGCCACGACCGCGTGAATTAACAGTGACACTAATTTAAAACTGCTTATAATTCTGCAGTAGTAAGGAGAACCAACCGCCATAAATCATGGAGTTACATATCCCAAAGTAGTAGTTATAGATATTCATAAACACAGACATATTCTGAATCAAGTCACGTAATAAGGAGGCTGACGACAAGCTTCTTGATTTACGAAATCAGTCCATAAACGCTCGTAAGATTATCATAGCGTTATGTTTTAAGCGATTACTACAGTTAAGTAGTGATCGGCTCAGTTAGTTTAAGATGGCCAATCTAATCCTTTGTGGCATTTTCATTTTCAGCAAGATATCCTAGTAGTTAGACCGTTGGACTGCAAAGTCAGAGGTATCGGGTTCAAACCCAGGCACGCACCTCTGTCTTTTCGAAAGCATGTGCGTTTCAAAAACTCCATATCACTAGCTTTAACGGTGAAGGATAACATCGTAAGGAAACCTGCATGCCTAAGAGTTTCTCGAAGGTGTGTTAAGTTCCCGCACTGGGCCAGCGTGGTGGACTATGGCCTTAATCCTCTCAGTTTGATAGGAGGCCCGTGCCCAACAGTGCGACAGTTTCTTAACAGGGCTAATATTATTATATTTTCATTTTCAAGCGTTCCCGTGCTGAAGAGCGCACATGAAAAGCTCGATAAGTTCAATGATAAATAGCCACAACCCTGCCTGGTAGAGGTTGTAGCTACATTCCGCACAGAGTAATCGCGGTGGAGTGTAACCTGCTCTTTGTGACGTCGATTTGTGTGAGAAAACCTAGTAGAATAGTACTTACAGGACAATTTACTAATCTATAAATAGATGGACCAGCAATATTTTACCCATGCGGCAAACTTGCGACGCTGCTCTGGGTCCTTATGGTGATAAGAAAGTGAATGATGCAGGTAAGCTTATTGTAGATGTGTGTTTGGAAAGAGGTCTCCTTGTGTCTAATACAATATTCCAGCACAAGGACATACATATGTATACGTGGAGAAGGAATGAACAAAAAAGCATGATAGATCTGTCGTGCCAGCATGGGGGTGGGTATCTTGCTGTCCCGTCGCCTGGCCTCTGGAGTGAGAGATTATAGCCTGTGCGATGCGAGACTTCTCTGGGTCCCTTTAAAACTGGGTGTCACTAGAGTATTTTTGGTCGCAGCATATGCTCCCGTAAGCTCGTCGACACCCCAGGACCTTGAGAAGTTTTGGGATAATGTCAGGGAAGTTCTGGATTTGGCTGAGGCTAACGAAAAGGTGATTTTGTGTGGCGATCTGAACGGATGGGTAGGAACCAGGCGGCAAACTTGCGACGCTGCTCTGGGTCCTTATGGTGATAAGAGAGTGAACGATGCAGGTAAGCTCATTGTAGATTTGTGTTTGGAAAGGGGACTCCTTGTGTCTAATACAATATTTCAACACAAGGATATTCATATGTATACGTGGAGAAGAAATGAACAGAAAAGCATGATAGATTTGATCCTGGTAGATAACCGTCTCCAAAGTAAACTTCAAGATACCCGTGCTTATAGAGGCCCCACTCTTGAATCGGACCACTATCTCGTAATTGCGCGGTTTAGTGGTTTGTTCAGGAAGTGGAGGCACTAGCGAGAGCGTATACCCTTCGGAGGCCTTGAAAGAATCAAGGTTGAAAAGTTGCAAGATGAGAGCGTGAGGAGAACGTATGAAGACCGAGTCCGGGACAAGCTTTTGACAGCAGGCTCTTCGGACTCAAACATAGATGAATGCTGGAATTGTCTGAAAGAGAGTTTGGTAGAATCAGCGAAAGAAGTATGTGGCTGCTCAAAGAAGCATAGCACAGCAAAAGGGGATACATGGTGGGACACAGAGTTAAAAAGCTCTGTAGAAAGTAAGAAGTAAGCGTGGCAGGACTATGTTTCTTCTTTGAATCTAAATGACAGTATGACGGAGATGAAGAAAAACATATACCGGCAATGCAAGAATGCCACCAAAACTGTAGTGAAAGAAAAGCGTGAAAGAGCTAGTGTGATTGAGGAGGAGAGGCTGACGAAGAACTTCGAGAATAACACTAAACTCTTTTGGAGCAAGGTGAGAAAGGCTCGAGGTGATTCGTCAGGCTCCAGAATGGAAAAGATAAAATCTAAGGATAGTGGCATTCTTGCAGACACACAAGCTGTGCTAAACCGGTGGAGTGAATACTTTGGAGAAATGTATGAGAATGCCCCGGATGCTGGTGCGACAGACGAGCCCAGAGGCGAGTTTGCGGCACCAGAAGCCACAGAGGACATCACTATGGAAGAAGTTGAATGGGCGATACGAAGTATGAAAAATGGTAAAGCTGCGGGAATAGACATGATATCTGCCGAGATGATTAAATATGGTGGAACTTGCGTCCGGGACGCTTTTTGGGTCCTTGCAAATCTTTGCTGGAAGACCGGTAGAGTCCCTACAGATTGGCGCCGCGCAGTCATAGTACCCTTGTATAAAAGGGCAAGGGCTCACAATATGACTGCGCCAAAAACAGGGCCATCAGTTGATCAGCTTGGCCGCTAAGGTGTATAGTAAAATTATTGAACGGAGAATGCGCGAGAAGTCCGATGGAATGTTGTGTGAGGCACAGGGAGGTTTCAGGTCTGGAAGAGGATGTTCGGATCAAGTTTTCTCCCTCCGCAACATCGTAGCATCTGGCAGTAGGCCGAAAGGTTTTCTGCAGTTTTGTGGACCTGGAGAAGGCGTTTGATAGAGTCGTGCGAAAGAGACTTTGGGACATTCTGCCAGAGTATGGTATAAACGGCACCCTGTTGCGAGCCGTCCAGTCCACCTACGTGGACAGCAAGGCATGCGTACGGGTGGGTGGTAACATGTCACCTTGGTTTGACGTTAAAATCGGCGTCAAGCAGAGTTGCGTGTTGTCCGCTAGACTGTTTATAGTGTATCTGGATAAAAGTCTTCAAAGACTGAATGCGATGACTGAAGGGGTAAAAATGGGTGATCTAGTGATAAACCACCTATTGTATGCGGATGACACGGTTTTGATAGCGCCAACAGCCACTGATCTGCAAACACTAGTCACAGTTATGAGAGACGACTGCATGAACAATGGCTTACATTTGAATGTGAAGAAAACCAAAATTATGGTTTTTGAACGGGAAGAAACCAGAACGAATGCTAGGATTGTGGTTGGTAACGATGTGCTGGAGCAAGTGAATGAGTTTGTATATCTTGGATGCGCCTTCAGTAAGGATGGGAAATACACCGCTGATATAGAGAGAAGAGTGAATGCAGGGAATAGAGTGAATGGTGCGATGGGAAGGCTACTTGGGAGCCGGCACTTAAGCCAAAAGGCGCAGCTGGCCATGCATAACGGAGTGCTTGTCCCAACGCTGTTATATGGCAGTGAGAGTTGGGTATGTAAGAAGGAGAACGAAAGCAGGATAAATGCGGTCGAAATGCGATCTCTGCGGAAGATGTGCGGAGTCACGCTGACCGACCGTATTCGCAACAGCGTAGTAAGAAAGCGAGTAGGTATGAAAGATAGTATCGGTGTAAAGATGAGAAAGGGTATGCTCCGTTGGTTCGGACATATAGAAAGAATGCCAGAAGAAAGAATGACAAAACAGATATACAATGCCAAAGTGGAAGGATGTAGGTGCCGGGGAAGACCTAGACTATCTTACCATGACCAAATAGACCGTGTCTTAGCTGAAGGGCAAGTCAAGAGTCTCCGTAACCGGCGAGTGTGTATGAGACGAACTATGAGAGTGGAGGAAGCCAGAGAGGTATGTAAGGAAAGAACCTGTTGGAACTCTGTACTCTTTGCCTACCCCGCGAGGGAGCTGGCGTGATGATATAGATAGATAGATAGATCATTTTAATATTAAATATTTAAAGATGAGCCCGTATATAAAAATTCAAACGCAATCTGATGCCTAGCATGTCATTACGATCTATTCCTGTAGTGTGTGAGTTCCCTACCTCTATTAAACTATGCAAATACTCAATTTCCATATTCATTAACACTTTATATCACGAGAGACGTGTATATGACGATCTTTAAAAAATGTGACGCAAAATCTTTGTGTGAAGGCACCTCCTTTATTTACCTTTAAATTTAGTTTTTTCGCAATCCTTGTAACCAAGGCAGATGATTAATTAGGATTAATTTTCATTTTCTCGGAAGATTAATTAGCTTTATTATTCTGATATCTTTTAGAAAGAATTTGAATACGAACTTAAGTGATGTAGTTAATATCTGTTTTTATTCAGTAAATAAAATTCTATTACACAAATTAGTATAATAAATAAGAATTTTGGTCAAATAAAACTTGAATTGTGATTGAGTATGCAAACTTTATTCCGTAACAAATATATATAATTTATACATTCCGAACATATTAACGAAAAATAGAAGGTATCAAAGTAGTAGGGTTATTGTGAACGAGACGAATGGAAAAGAATGTTGCGCAGTGGTTAAGAGCTTGAGCCGCTCCGCCCACTGTGTCTAATAGTCGCGGGTTCGATTCCCGCACGGGACAAATCTTTGTGTGATCCACAATTATTTGTTTCGGTCTGGGTACTTGTGTATGTGAAATTTCATGTTTGTAAACGCACCCACGATACAGGAATAAGTCCTAGTGTGGGGCTACGTTTTTATTTAAAAAAAAAAGAAAAGAAAAATGTATATCCTGTAGCAAAATTCATGAGACTATGAATTTTGTTTCCCCATGCGATATGAATATTGATCCTAATGAAAATAACCTGTATTATAACTCGTGGTAAAACCACATTTCTCATTTGTACCTACAAGGGTGGAGCGTTGATTTTCGTAGGGCGGCTGGCAGAAATTGGATGAAAGTAGCCGAGGATCACACTGAGTGACGTGCAATTAGTGAGGCATATGTCCAGCAGTCGACTACTATAGGCTGGTGATGACGATTAAAGAGTACAGATGGCTTGAACTAGTAGTTAGCGTAGGCCGCTCCGCTCACTGGCTCAAATAGTCGCGAGTTTGAACCTTTTACGAAAAAATCTTTGTGTGACCCACAAATATTTGTTTTAATCTAAGTGCGTGTATGTGTCCTACATTGTGTGTGTGAGTGATGTACGCTGTTGGCCGCGAGGCATTTACAGCTTCACCGGACTTAGGTCCTACATTGTTCTCCCATACCCCACAACAAAATGTAAATGAAAAAGTTTGTATTTTTAGGGTTTCGTACCTAAAACGAAACCCTTATAGGATCACTTCGTTGTCCGTCTGTCCGACGGTTATGACCTTTTATAGGGTTTTTTTTTCTCAGTAACGGCTGGAGGTATTAAGTTGAAATTTATACCAAATACGAAGACTTATAGTCCCCTACTAGTGTAAAAAAATTAACGTTCTAAGTAAACCCAAACAATAGATATGGCCTTTTAAAGCCACTTATTAGAAATTATATAGCACTTCCGGTTGACCTAGAATCGTGGAATTAGGCAAGAAGCAACGTTTTAAAGTACAAGTAAAGGAAGAAATCCTATATTTTTCAATTTATAACTATAACATATAAAACAATAATTATTTCACCTCAAATCTGATGAAAAATTAAAATAGCGCTGTCTAGTGACTACCTCACACACTACAACAATACTTCTTTGTCTATGTGATATCAGTGACATTTTGTCGAACTATTTTGATTTGTGGTGATTAAATATTAATTCACACACAGAGAGATGGCGCCACAGATCTCTCAGACCTCTCAGATCTGTGGCGCCATCTGTGTACGGTATAGGACATAAATTGGATCAGATTACAGATTTATTCTTTTATATAGTTTGAATGAAAATTTACTGTTATTAATTTAATTACGGCAAAATTTTAGAAAATAAAGAAAGAGCACTTTTTTAAAAGGTATTTTTATGGACTGCCTCGTTGAACAAGTAGGTACCGTATAATGCATTTAGAGATCGCGGAGGATCTCGTACAAATTGTAGGGCGAGCAAAATTTAGTTTTTCTATAGAAAATTTCCCAGTATCAGTCCGAAGTTGAGCCCAGTATAATAGCAATAGCCTCGCACCTATTACATTGGCACCTTACATTCTCAGCAATAAGTTGGTGTGCGCACATAGTACACCTCTTAGCCACTCCCGCTTGGGGAATGTAAGCGTCCCGGTCGGTGAATTTTTTATACGGAAATAATTGAATATCAACGTAGTTCATTTAAATTGTAAAATATATAAAAATAAACATTGTCACACCTGTATTCCCCCAGGTCGGATGTTAGGTCTCATGCAATAGGGGGCAAGCCCAATGCCATTATATCGCGCACAATGCCAGTTGACACTGGAAATATTTCTATCGAAAAATTACATTTGTTCTGACCTGGGATTCGAACACAGGACCATGTGATCGCTACGCACATTATTCGCCAATAGACTAACGAGGAATAGTTAACTTTTTAGAAGCTTTTGTGTTCGTATGTCTATTTATCTTTCTGGTTCAAATCTTGCAATCCATTTTCAAGCACTTCGGGTATATTATTTATTAGTTTTATTTTATTAGGATATCTGATAGCGTTTGACAATAGAAAGCATATATCCGACTGAGCTGAAAATTAGCATACGTATGTAAGTTCGGTGACAATGCATTAATATAGTACATACCATGGACCCAGCTCCAGAACAGTCTTTTGATGGGATTGAAAGGTGGCCATGGTTCTGTAGACCCTGATGGTGTCCAGGATCTGATGATGGAACCGAAGACGGGTCAATGGAACTACCCAACTACTCAACATAATCCCACCGTGTTTGGGTTCGTTGGATTTGTCTTGACGAGTACTGTAGACCTGGATGATGTCGAGGGTCTGATAATGGAGCTGGAGGGTGGCCAACAGAACTACCCAACTACTTAACATAGCCCCGCCGTGTTTAGGCTCGTTGGATTTGTCTTGACAAGTTCTATAGACTCTGATGATATTCAGGATCTGATGATGGAACCGGAGGGTGGCTACACAGATACATAGATAGAAACATAATCTATGAAACTATCTAAATTAAAGAAATAATAAAGAAAATAATCATCAAGCCAGATCCCCTGCGGGGCAGGTATGTACATAAATAAAACAAAAGTAATTGGTAAATCAACAAGTTTTAATTATGAATAACAAATCAATAATCACATGCAAGTCATTTGGTATTGTTAAATGGAAACTTGTAAGTCCTCATCAGAACAATGAACATTCTATATTATACCGTGTGGTATATCACACGGTAATGGCTCCACTTTGAAAGGTTACAACACCATAATTATGTAGCTGTATTTGAAAAACAAATTGGAATAAAAACATTTTTCTTTAATTCACTAGTATATAAATTCCCACCACAGATGACATCAGCGCACATCTTACTCTACAAGACTCTTAGTGTTCGAATTTTCTTAACCATCAGCAATTCTGTAAAAGAAGTTAAAGATATGATTTTTAGATGCAAAATTAGTGCTTTCGAATATAGGCAACACATTATTTGATAAACAATTAAGACTCACTAATAGAAGGTGCATTGTAATAACCCTACATTTCCCTTGTAATGAAAAATAATAATGAAATGTAGCCTATTATGTTATTTTAGGTTATCATCATCTACCTATGCCCTATCATTAAATCAATGACACAAATATTTGATTTACACCACAAATTATTTGTGTTTGTAAAATAACAAAAGTCACACTTATTTTAGTAGATACGTACCTGTTTTCTATGATCACATTTTTAATTGGGCCTCCTAACGCAGTTTAGTCAGCAGCCCAATTGGTAGATTAGGTCTTCCCACATTTCTCGATGACCTGCCTTGAGGAAAAGAATTGATGTACCCAGATTCCACCTGCGGATGGGTAAATATGCTAATTGGGCTGTAGACGCTTTCGCCCGGTTCATTGTGACTACAAACTAAAACAAAACACCATTTATCTAAGATAAATGTGTACACTTTTGTTAAAATTGAGAAGTTCACTTTAATAGACGAGCCACCACAATCTTCCAATGTCACCGGTTATGAGTAATAATTTATTATTACGGCGACGACGCGATGATCATAAAATATCATTTCAATTGCAATAAAACTATTTAAAAATGTTTATTTACATTGAATTACCTTAGCAAGTTTTTAAAATGTTTTCAATAACACGCAAGCGCGGAGCGTGTTATTATGACAGTTCGAAACATGGCGTATGTTTGATAACAAGTCTTGTTTCGTGTCAATAGCGGTCAAAGCGAATAAGGGCCCAGGAATGACATTCCGAAGTGGTGGTAGTATTTTTTACTTTTCTGACGATTCATAAATACTATAATGGCTTTCATGACTAAAAATTATTCTGATTCTGTGAAGTTCGTCTTTAGAAATATTTTAGAGAGCATAACACGCGTGTATCAAAACTAAGTAATACCTTTTTGTCAGAGTACTGGTAAGCGTTTATTACATATTTAACACGATTACTGTAAGAGAAATAGCTATGTTTATAATATAAATATTAGTTCGACCACGTCAATAGTCGAATATTACGATATTGGAGTTTGAAAAGCGGGTGTTATCCCTTTAAAACATTAAACAGAGTAGGTACCTAATTATAATCTCAGAGAAATTACAATTTTAACTATAATTTGTACGTCGTACTGAAAACGGACTTAAGTATTATGAAATGTGTACATAACAGATGTAATTTTAAATTAATTATGTACTTGAAACGTAATTAATTTAGATCTTGTTGTTCCTTTACTGTGAGTAAAGATACAATACTGGATCGAGGTTTTTGTAGTTGCCAAGGTATACACTGGGAAATCGTAGTAATATTTGAGTAATAATCGTAGTAATATTTCACGGATGGCTGGGTCCAGTGGTTAAAAGCTTGAATCACTCCGACCACTGGATTGAGAAGTCGCGGGTTCAATTCCCGGACGGGACAAATCTTTGTAGAATAAAATAAATAAAAAATAATATTAGCCCTGTTAAGAAACTGTCCTACCGTTGGACACGGGCGGGATGGTTGGTTGTGGTTTAGGCCATAGTCCACCACGCTGGCCCAGTGCGGGTTGTCGAATTTCGCACACCTTCGAGAAACTCTTAGGCATGCAGGTTTCCTAACAATGTTTTCCTTCGCCGTTAAAGCAAGTGATAGTTAATTTTTAATACACTACACATGGTTTCGAACAGACAGAGGTACGGGCCTGGGTTTGAACCCGAGACCTCTGAATTCGTAGTCCAACGGTCTAACCACTAGGCTATCACTGCTTTTGTCTTATCTTTGTGTGACCCACAGATATTTGTTTCGGTCTGGGTATTTGTGCATGTGAATTTCATGTTTGTGAACGCACCTACAATACAAGAATAATTCTTAGAGTGGCCCCAAACTACAACGGTCCTTTTCTTAAAAAAAAAGATACCTTACATTTTTCGTGGCATCGGCGATCAGCACAGAGAGTGTCTTATTATTACGATTTCTGTGGCAATCGGCGATTTTGGAACTACATCGATGCTGACTCGCGTTCGGGCGATCAGTGATTTGTGGACTGTATCTACCGATGCTGATGATACCGTTCTGGCGATTTGTTGCGTTCAATCACAATCTATGTTGCGTGATTGAACGCCTGTTACAATCCTAAATCAGTTTGGGCGTGGTTTGGGCATATTAATACTAGAAACTAATACTTGAAACAGCAGAGGTCAATTTCAGTTGTAGCAACAAGGTTTTCGATAGCTGGTGGTTATGTAGAAAGTGTGTTAGGCCATAGCATACATAATTTTAACATGTGAACTCATGTAGGCAGCACATTTTTTATTTTGTTTCAAGTACTGCGTTACGCGTAACTTAATTCCGATCTCGGTCTCGAACCTATTCGCGCCTTTATTAAAAAGGCGACAACGCCGACTACGAACCTAACTCCCTTCCTATCAGCCGCTACCGCTGACCGCGGTATGTTCTCACCAACACCGACCTCGCCGGCGAGGTCGAAGAATCCCTTGCTCCGCCGGCCGTTGCAGAGCGTCACGGCGTTACACCTAATATATGCCTTCCCCCATAGCGACTGCCCAAGCCGAGGCCGTTCCTTCTTGAGGCGTCCGTGGACTAGATGCCCCCCTGTCCTTCTGGCTTAACCGTCGTGGTTGCCCATTCGCCCTCTTGTCCGGTAAAGCTGTAAAGACCCCGCGGCCAACAGCGTAGATCATTCACACACACATACACAAAGGTGGCCAGAGTTATATAATAAATCGATTATAGTTAGAAAGTAGTGCTAGTCTTTTAGCACACATTAGTCTACGATCGGCTGGGCATAAGCTTTTCCTACTCACTCACTCACTCTTCGCTTGCGCTAATTATAAATAGTATTAAATTATCTAAGAATATACACGACGAATAAGCAAAACAAAACGCTACTTTATTCACTTAGCATGCTACTTACCCTTTTACGACAGAGTACTTCGAGTGTGGAAGGATATTTAGTAGACAAAAACCAACAAAAATACATTCGGAACGTGTCCACCCGACGACAATGCGACCCTCGTCACACCACTTCGCGTATAATAATATTTCTTTCTCACTTTGTCTCACTACTTGTCCTTAGATAAGTAAGTTTATTTTAATATACAACAAATAACTTTCGCATGAAAATATGAGCATGCTAGTTTAATATGAATAATATATGAGAGCATATTTTGTTCACTTGGAAAGTTACAGATAGTTTCATGTAATTCTAGGTAAAATATAAGTCTAGGTATTGCAGAAAATTGTCGTGTAGACACAGGCATAAGTCCCTAGTGTCTAGTTGATGAACCAATCCCTAAGGGATTGGTGGTATGCGTGGTTCAACACTACCGTGTGCATCACTATAGTCCTTTCTTTTCACCAGTCATGGGTACGCGGACGTTTAGAATTTGACGTTTCTAGAAATGTGGTGAGTGTGAAATATAATCGATTGGATATCGTGTCAAGAAAATTTATAACGAAGAGTGAATCAATATTAATAAAAATAATTTGGGAACAAAAAGAGAACAAAATAAAATAATCTCATTATTTATTTACGAATCAAGCCATCGGTCAGAAAAATCGTATGGCAAATCACTTTATTCGTCGCTTACGTGTATTATTATTATGTCAATATAGCGCATCCACTTTTATTTATTAATTTCTTGACCCAGAGAATACTAAATATTTCAGTCAGATTCGTAGAATAATATATTCGTAAAAAGGTCGGCAATCGATTTGTACTTTTTAGAAAACAACATATTGATTATAACGATTTCATTGTACTGTGACTAAAGTAGATTTTTGATGTGTTTTTATATTCCTATTAATTTTTTGGATTCTTTATTTTCAATATTCTTAAATACAATATGCATGAAATGGAACATAATCAAACGCCACCGTACCCATGTCTCGTGAAAAAGACTATAGAGACTGTGTTTTCCCCTCCAAAAGATTCTCAATTGCACAAAAAAGGGGCATCAGTAATTATGTTCCCTTTAAACCTGGAGCTCCTCTCACTATCGTGTTAAAGTACACGAAATAAATTTTGTAGGATATTTCGAATAAACCTAAAAAAAAATAATTTTCCTAAGATTAGTGTAAGGACTCGTAAACAGTGTACAAATGTGATAGTGACCCTATAATTGTAATAACTATGTAGCTCCTTAAACAAGTTAAACATGCTTCAGAGCACCATTAATAATAGACAGTTGTACAGTACAATATTCAAGGTAGAGTTATTTGAGTGACTGGGCCTAGTGCCGCAGTGATTCCAAGCATGTCCACACGACGGCTATGCGACCCTCGTCACAACATTCCACGGAATAAAAATGTATGCCCTAAGTGCTTAAATATTTGCTGTTTCAAACGTCATAAGCACAATCGTAAGCACATCGTAAGCGCAATGGTTTATATTAAGTAATAGATAGGTTTATCATTCTCTAAGATCATTCTGCTGTTATGTATAATGTAAGTCGTCAAGAGTCTCCGTGGTCTAGCGTGCGTGTATACGACCACTGACAGCATACTTGCATCTTGGTTGTGTGTTACGAATAGCTTACAAGATGATTAGTAGGGATATGTATAAATATAATTCTATTTAGCCCTACCGGTAGGGATCAGTACTATACTGTACTGTTACGTCTGTGCACTCAGTTGTAATTAAAAAAATAAAACCGACTTCAAAAAGCAAAAATGAATATTTGAAGTCGACACCGGTTAGTTCAGTCGGTTACTTGGCACCGACTTTAAATATTTATATTTTGATTTTTAAAGTCAGTTTTATTTTTATTTAAAAAGATTTTTATTTTACAATTTTAAGTGGCAAGTGAATTATTTACTAATATTTATATACCTATATTATATTATTTTGCTGATTTGTACAGCAAGGTACCTACAGGATTGGTATCATAACCATAATAACGGAATCTATACATGCGTGCTGTTCGCCGTTAAGGAGTCCCCTGATGTATCTTCAAAGTCCAAAGTTCAATACCGATTTCATTACAATGGGACCACCTCGAAACTATACTCAACCCAACGCAAAAAGAATCATCAAAATCAGTTCATAAATAAAGACGTTATAAAAACACAGACCAATTGTCGACCTCCTCCTGGCAGTGTACCTATAGGATTAACGTAATACCCATAATATCTCAATCGACGCATTCGTATTGTTTGTCGTTAAGGAGTTCCCTGATGTATCTTCCAAGTCCAAGGTCCAATACCGATGAAATTAAAATGGGACCACCTTGAAGCTATACTGAACCCAATTCAAAGAATCATCAAAATCGATCCATAATTGGCGGAATGATCGCGTAACATACATACAAAAAAAACAACATACAGTCGAATGGAGAAACTCCTCCTTTTTGGAAGTCGGTTAAAAACAAGAATTTACCGCCACTATTTTTTCTATATTTACAATATACTTCGTCGCTCACACGCGAGATCCCCTGAAGTTCTCTGTCTAGTTCAGACACCTTTGGTAAATTAATATTCACTGAGCCAACCGGCAGGCAGAAACCAAGTCTGTAGTTAGACAGCAGTAAATTTTGGTACTTAGCCAAAATGACTGACTTTTGAGGAAAACCGGGATGCATACTTTGGGACTGACTGATACTTTTGAATTAGTATGGAGGTGAAAACTGCAATTCAGCAATGGAAATCGAAGATGTTACGCTACAAGAAGAACATTGTTATTCGCGCCTTTATTAAAAAGGCGACAACGCCGACTACGAACCTAACTCCCTTCCTATCAGCCGCTACCGCTGACCGCGGTATGTTCTCACCAACACCGACCTCGCCGGCGAGGTCGAAGAATCCCTTGCCCGCCGGCCGTTGCAGAGCGTCACGGCGTTACACCTAATATATGCCTTCCCCCATAGCGACTGCCCAAGCCGTGGCCGTTCCTTCTTGAGGCGTTCTTGGACTAGATGCCCCCTTGTCCTTTTGGCTTAACCGTTGTAAAGTAAAGTAAAGTGAATCGATGTTAGTGTTTGCCAGTGTCATATAAAGTAAGTCTTTACCTGCCTATTTGTTATATACATCTCTATATATCATCACGCCAGATCCCTTACGGGGTAGGCAGGTTTGTTATACATACTTTTCTTTTATGCTGTAATAAGTATATTTGTAATGTTTGCGTATGGTAAATACGTATTAAAAATTAAATACTGAACAGACTCATTATTAGATACTTCCATAAAAGAACAGAAAGCCAAGAAAGGTTGAACTTTTTGTCCCTACTTTATTAGTATTTTTTTTCCCCGCCTGTGCGGTGGTTCACTAAAGGAGAGATATATTATGATTGTGCTTAAATATTTCAGGTTCCTAATGCTAAATGACTTAATTAAATATATTTTCATAAATTGTACGCGTCTACACGTACCCGTAACGTGCATCAAAGTAATAAATAAATAATTATAATCGCGGAGTTTGGATATTAAAATATTATTTAAAAGTATTTGGTATCGAATTTACAGAAATATATCGAATTATAAAAAATGTTTTACATTACATTAAAATCGGTTCGCCCGTATTTATAAAACTATTATGGATTAAGATCCATAATAGAGTTTTATGAAGCGATTTATTACTTTTAATAATTAGAATCTGTTTGCCGTCGGTACTTTGTTTATTTCATTGCAATAATTAATTAGGTAATCCTATTCTGTTAAAATAGCCATGTGTTGTTGAGTAAGATCGCTTTATGATTACTAAAACAAAGTTTTTTTGATTAACAGGTAGGTAAATGACACGATATATAATGATAAGCAGTGATAGCCTAGTGGTTAGACCGTTGGACTGCAAAGTCAAAGGTCTCGGGTTCAAACCCAGGCACGCACCTCTGTCTTTTCGAAAGCATGTGCGTATTAAAAATTAATTATCACTTGCTATAACGGTGAAGGAAACATCGTGAGAAAACCTGCAGGCCTAAGAGTTTCTCGAAGGTGTGTGAAGTTCGCCAACCCGCACTGGGCCAGCGTGGTGGACTATGGCCTAAACCCCCTCAGTTTGAGAGGAGGCCCGTGCCCAACAGTGGGACAGTTTCTTAATATTAAATGACACGAAACATGGCTGAATCTAAGATAAAATATCGACAGTATAGTGTTGATTATTTAAAATTTGGTCTTCTTCCATCAAAGGCAGACAAGCGATTGCTCATATGCCTTTTATGCAACAAAATTTTGAGCAATGACTCTATGAAACCATTGAAGCTCGTAAATCATCTAAGAAGGTGTCACCCTGATAAAATAGGTAAAGATCTGAAACATTTCAAGCATTGAAGGAAAAATATGAAAAGACCCACCGTGCACAGTATGTTCGTATGTACATCTGAAAGTAACGATGATGGTTTGCGGGCATCTTACAATATCTCATTACTTATAGCGAAATCTAGAAAACCGCACACCATTGGAGAACAGTTAATTTTACCCGCTGTTGAAGAGGTTTCAAAAACTGTTCTGCACAAATCTCCATTTGACATACTCAAAAGAATTCCTTTAAGTAACAATTCTGTACAAAAACGTATTGATGAAATGAGCTCTGATAGTGAAAGTTTCTTGTGTAATTATCTGCAAACACCTCTTTTTTCTATTCAACTGGACGAAACAACTTTACCTGGTAATGAAGCATTATTATTGGCATACGTTCGATTTGTTATGGACGAAGAAATTCATAAAGAGCTACTATTCGCGAAAACTTTGGAGACGGACACTAAAGGTGAATCAATATTTAATATCCTAAGTGATATGTTTAACCAAAAATCGATTCCATTCACAAACGTTATTTCGGTGGCCACAGATGGAGCTCCTGCCATGGTCCGGCGATATCGTGGGGTTATAAGCCATCTTAAAAGAATTATACCAGCAGTAACTGCAATTCACTGTGTCATCCACCGACAACACCTAGTAGCGAAAAATTTAAGTGATAGATTGCACCAATCGCTTCAATTTGTGATTCATGCAATTAACAACATAAGAAGCAATGCATTGAATACGCGTTTATTTGCACAATTGTGCGATGAAATTGATGAAGAGTTCCAACGATTGCTCTTACATACTGAAGTACGCTAGTTGTCGAAAGGTGCATAATTAACAAGATTTTGCTCACTTTCAATCAGTTTTAGAGTTTTTGAAAAGTAAAGATCTAGATTTAAAAGAAAACCTAATCAATTTGAAAGCAGACATCGCGTATTTGACAGATTTGTTCAATAAATTTAATGACATTATCTTACAATAACAAGGCGACAGCCACAATTTAATACAAACAAATTTCAGCTTTTCTTGGAAAATTGAAATTTATGAAGCAAAATATTAGTCAGTGCGAATTTTCCCAGGTTTCAAACTTGACATAGGTAGAATGGCTTGATGAGGATATTCAGACATACGTTCAATATTTAATTGCCCTGCATGATGACCTCAAAATCAGATTTGAAGATATTCTGACGATGGAAATACCACCATGGATCATAAATCCATTTGATGAAACGGAAGTGGAGCATGTGATATTACAAGAGGAGCTACTCGAGCTTAGCACTAATGGAGCTGAAGGTGAAATTTAAAAAAGGGTATCATACATTTTATCTGTAGGCAGAAATACCAGAAAAATAACCTGAACTGTGGAGAATTGCGACAAAGCTTTTGATAGCATATCCCTCGTCATATCTCATCGAAAGAAGTTTTAGTGTCGTCTTAACAAAAAAAAGGCATAGATTGAATAACACGGAACGGGGAGATTTGCGGTTATTTCTATCAAAACTGAAGCCAAATATTAATTATTTGCTGTCAATCCACCAAGTACATGCCTTCCATTAAAATTATGACTATTTTGTGATTGTCATTGTAGAAGTTACGTTACTGTTTAATTATTATTGTTTAATTTCAATTATATTACGACTGTTATCATATTACAATGTAATATGATAACAATAATAATTAAGAGTGTAATAATTACATATCTGAATAAATACAACACAAAAAATATAGTATTTTTCTTTTTATTTTTACCACTCCGAAAGGGGAGTTTTCTAAATGAAATAAGGGAAAAATTGATTGGTTCCTTGTGCTGTGAGTAGATGTCAAAAAAGTAAAGTTAGATGGAATCACTTTATTGATTGGCCAACTTTACTTTTTTGACATCCACTCACAGCACAATCAATTAATTAATTAACCAATGAATTCACTTTTTTTTTCGAAAACTGTTAATTCGTGGTTGGAGCTTTCCATAGTAAGATCGCAAATTTCCATAGTAAGATCTAATCTTCACAATTTTTGTCGAGTTTTGGCAATATGGTAGAAATGTAGCTGCAGGGGGTCCACCGGAACCAGCTAAATTTTGAAAGTGGTCTATGAGAAAAGAAGTTTGGGAACCTGTGATTTACACCAACAGGTGGCCAAAGTATATGTTATAGTTCAAAAGTAGTACTAGTCTTTTAGCACATTTTAGTCTACCGTCTGCTGGAAATAAGGCTTTCCTACTCACTCACTCTTCGCTTGTGCTGATTATGAATAGTATTAAATTCTCTAAGAATATACACAAGGAATAAGGAAAACAAAACGCTACTTGATTCACGTAGCATACTAGTTTCCCCTTCTACGACAGAATACTTCGAGTGTCAGAGAATATTTAGAAGACAAAAATACATTAAGCACGTGTCCACCCGACGAGTATGCGACCCTCGTCACATCATTTCACTTATAAAAATATTTCTTTCTCACTTTGTCTCACTACTTGTCCCTAGATAAGTTAGTTTTTCTTAAGATAATTCACAACAAATAACTTTCGCATGAAAATATGAGCATGCTAGTTTAATATGAATAATATATGAAAGCATATTTTGTTCACTTGGAAAGTTACAGAGACTTTCAGGTAATTCTAGGTAAAATATAAGTCTAGGTATTGCTGAAAATTGTCGCGTCGTCACAGGCATAAGTCCTTAATGTCCATTTGATGAAGCAATCCGGAAGGGAATGGCGGCATGCATGGTTCAACACTACCGTGTGCATTACTAGGGATACGCATTAACTGTGTTTTCATCTCCAAAAGATCCTCAATCGCACAAAAAAGGGTCATCGGAACTATGTTCCCTTTAAACCTGGAGCTCCTCACACTATCGTGTCGAAGAGGGTTCAAGAATGGTTAAAGTACCAAAGAGTCAGTCACACAAAGAACTAATATTTTTACGTAGATTTTTTCCGCATATCTTAAAATAAGTTTTAATGTCCCTTCGATTAATGTAAGGACTCGTAAACAGTGTACAAATGTGAAAGTGACTCTATCATTGTAATAACTACGTAGCTCCTTAAACAAGTTAAACATCCCTCAGAGCACTATTAATAATAGGTGGTTGTACAGTACAATATTCAAGGTAGAGTTATTTGAGTGGCTGGGCACAGTCCCGCAGTGATTCCGAGCATGTCCACACGACGGCTATGCGACCCTCTTCACAACATTCCACGAACAAAAATATATGCCTCAAGTACTTAAATATTTGCTGTTTCATACGTCATAATCAAACACAAAACACATCGTAAGCGTAATATAAAATTATATTAAATAATGGATAGGTTTATCATTCTAATGTCATGTCTCATACCCGATATACATAAGTAAGTCGTCAAGTGTCTCCGTAACCGGCGTGCGTGTATTCGTATACACGCACGCCCAATGACAACATACTTGCATCTTGGTTGTGAGTTACGAATAGGTTAAAAGATAAACGTAAGTACATTGTAAGCGCAATAGTAGATATTAAATAATAGATAGGATTATCATTCTACTGTCATGTCTTAAACCTGATATATATATGTAAGTCGTCAAGAGTCTCCGTGACCAGCGTGCGTGTATACGACCAATGACAACATACTTGCATCTGAGTTGTGTGTTACGAATAGGTTAAAAGATAAAAGATTATTGGTAAGGATATACATAAATATAATTCTATTTAGCCCTACCGGTAGGGATAAGGATAAAAAATATACTTAGTCCCACTCAGGGGGATAACTGGTACTTCTGAGCACTTCGTTTTTATTAAAAAAAAAAAAAAACAATTTACCACCCCTATTTTTTCTATATTTTTAGTTAAAATTCATTCTTATACTACTATAATTATACTTCATCGCTCACACGCGAGACATCCTGAAGAACTTTGTCTAACAGACCCCTGTGGTAAATTAATAATCACTGAGCCAACTGGCAGACAGGAACTAGGTCTGTATTAGACTAAGAACCAAAATAACTGACTTTTGATGAAAACCTGGATGCATAAAGGCAAATTGCTGATTGGTACTTTTGAATTAGTATAGATGGGGAAACTGCAATTCAGCAATATTGTTGTATACAGCCGTGGGAATCGAAGTTGTTACAATACAAGAAGACTATGATAGTGGAGAATCACAGAAAGGTCTGCACGAAAAGAACCTGTTGGAATTTTGTACTCTCTGGCGACCCCGTTAAATAACTGTGGTGATAACATTAAATAGATAGGATTCTTAAGCGAATTTAATAAGAAGCAACAGTTGGTAACGGTCAACTTGGCTTCCAAGCTGCCTTTTAAGGAAACCCGAAAAAATGACACTCGACTGGTTGTGTTCAAGTGGCTACTGTAATTAGCTGGAAGCGTAAGGCGTTAAGTCAATAAGTCTAATTCCCGTAATGGTTTATTCGGAAGTTTCATGGTTGATCCGGATGTTTTTAAAACTTTTTTAGATGTCAGTCCAGTCTGCTCCATAGTATCCGTAAAATTAAAAGCTTAAACATTTAGACGCTTAGAAAGTTTATACATTTTTCTGAGGCTTAGGAAGTTTATAATGAGGAATATATGCGGAACGGCTTAAGCCGCTTTGCTTAGTTGATCGAGTAGTTGCGAGTATGACCCCCGCACGGGACACATTTTTGAGAACCACAAATATTTGTTTCGGTCTGGGTATCTGTGCATTTAAATTTCATGCTTGACATAGGAATAATTTCAAGTGTCGGAAACGTTTTGTTTTAAATTATATATCTGCAAACTGCCTTGTTGGTCTTGTGGCGAATAATTCGCGGAGTGATCACGAGGGTCCTGGGTACAAATCCTAAGTTGGGCAAAAACGAATATTTTTTAAATAAAAAAAGTCTAGTAACAGTCAGGAGTCCACCAATATGCTCGGAACATACAAGGACAATAAATGAGTCCCATAATACATGGAACAAACCTCGTCGTCAAAAAGTAGGTGTACCGTACACTACTGTCAGGGAGAAATATACGCGTTATAGTGATTTATAATATTTATGTTATTTTCGAGACTCAAATAGAAGATATACACAACTTTTAATTAAGTCTACAAATGAAATAGTTGTTTTGTTTTTTCTTCAAGTTACAACCTACCAATATATTACTGCCGAAAAAACCTAAGCCTTACGTATTTACAAATAGTCATCGATAAATAACTGGAACCGGAGTTAGAAATCGCGTCGGGTTCTCTATTATAATGGAACCTGAACTGGCGCGTTATTTGTGAACAAGACCTTTACAGGTCCCTAGCGTGACTCGTACCTCTTGATGTATCACGAATACCTATATGTACATACAAAACATATTCGAGTATTTCTATAAGGAGGTGCTTTAGGATTATGACAACTTTTTTCAACAACTTTTTACTGTAGTCTTTACTTTAAATTAAGCGTGGTTGATTTTGATATTATTGATATATTATCCTTTTAAATATGACACAATGGCAGTTGATCCAATAAACATAGCTGTTAATATTATTATGGCACAGGTTAAAATCCATACATCAACAAATCATTCTTAAACGCGGACTGTAAGAATACCTTACTAAATAAATTATAATAAATTGAAATAATGAAAATAACTGAAATGATTTGAAATATTGAATATAAAATCGGGTTCGAATCCTGTACGAGACAAATCTTTGCTTCGATCTGTGTGTTTGCGTATATAAATTGATGTTAGTAAACGCACCCACGCTACAGTAATAATAAGCATCCACTACACTGTAAAAAAAGGAGAAACGTGGGCGGCCAGCCTGCCAGATGGTCCGATGATATCGTCAGAGCGATAGGTAGGAAAGCATTGGATGAGGAAAGCTACCAACAGACAAGAATGGCATGAGAAGACCTACACTCAACAAAGGGTGACTACGGGTTGACATGATGATGATGACACTATTAAAAAAGAAGAAAGAATAAATTGCGATGAATAAGCAATTTGAGAAGGCAGGTGTGTGTGTGTGTGTGTAAGTGATCTACGCTGTTGGCTGCGGGGCCTTTACTACTTCACCGGACAAGACGGAGGCAGTTTTGTGGTGTTAGAACTTATTAAGCCGCGCATAATGCTAACTTGGTTGAACGATTACCAGATAAACTAGGATCAATGCTTTAACGTGTCCTACGAAACACATTGACGCTCTTATATAATCTAAGTCAAGTTATTGTGGACTTACAACATGTTCAGGTCAGTAAGAACTCTGCCTCCCGTGCTAGTGTAAACTGGGAGTAGTGTGTTGACGGACGATTTAGCGCAGTGGTTAAGAGCTTAAGCCGCTCCGCTTCGATTCCCGCACGGGACAAATCTTTGTTCCCCCACCCACAATTATTTGTTCCGGTCAGAGTATTTGTGGATGTAAATTTTCATGTTTGTAAATGCACCCACGGCACAGGAACAAATCGTAGTGCGGGACTACGTTTTAAAAAAATAATAACAATAAAAATTATAAAACTGAGTTATACGAGACAGCGCCTTCACTACAATTTCACAGTATATAATAACTAACTAATAATGAAAAAGAGGAAGTGTGTGGTAGTTGAGTGTAAATATAGAATGCAAATTTTATTCACTAGTTTTCCGGCTCGAATCACAACCCATCGTTAACCTTTTGCGGGTCGGGTTTCTTAAACAAAGGTCTTTTTGTACGCCCTTCTGAGTAAAGAGAATTTGAAAAAGAGATTATTTTAAGGTGATGAATAGCCAATATTAAAAATATGCTTAAGGAATAAACATAAACCAACTTCAACACGACTTCAACACTGTGGGATCTGCTGTTTGGTGGTGAAAAGAGCAATTTGCAGAAGACCTTTAATAATTTTTATTTAAAAAAACCTTTTTAAACAACAAACAAGCTTTTGACAGCAGGTTCTTGAACTCAAATATAGGTGAATACTGGAATAGCCTAAAAGAGAGTTTGTACAGACATACTACAGATGGGCGCCGCGCAGTCATAGTACCCTTTATATAAAGGCAAGGGCTAACAATATGACTGCGCCAATTACAGAGCCATCAGTTTGATCACCATGGCAGCTAAGGTGTACGGTAAAATTATTGAACGGAGAATGCGCGAGAAGTCCGATGGAATGTTGTGCGAGGCACAAGGGGGTGATGAGTTTGTTTATCTTGGATGCGCCTTCAATCAGGATGGGAAATACACCGCTGACATAGAGAGAAGAGTGAGTGCAGGGAACAGAGTGAATGGTGCGATGGGAAAGCTCCTTGGGAGCCGGCACTTCAGCCAAAACGCGCAGCTGGACATATAAAACGAAGTGCTAGTCTCAACGCTGTTATATGGCAGCGAGAGCTGCGATGTAAGAAGGAGAATACTAAGGGTAAACTAGAATAAATGAGGTCGAAATGCGAGCTTTGCGGAAGATGTGCGGAGTGAAGCTGACCGACCGTAGCGAACGTAGTAAGGAAGCGAGTAGGTATGAAAGATAGTATCGGTGTAAAGATAAGAAAGGGTATGCTCCGTTGGTTCGGGCATATAGAAAGAATGTCAGAAGAAAGAATGACAAAACAGATATACAATGCGAAATTGGAAGGATGTAGGTACCGGGGGAGACCTAAAATATCTTACCATGACCGAATAGACCAAGTCTTATCTGAAGGACCAAGGTCAAGAGTCTCCGTAACCGGCGAGCGTGTATGAGACGAACTATGAGAGTGGAGGAACCCAGAGAGGTATGTAAGGAAAGAACCTGTTGGAACTCCGTACTCTCTGCCTACCCCATAAGGGATCTGGCGTGATGATATAGATAGATAAAAAACAACCTTAATAGCAAAAACACGACGAAGATATGTTGCTTAGTTGGGGACTTGTTATGACTTCTTTCCGGCTCCATCATTAGACCCTGAATACCATCCGGGTCTAAAGTGAAGACAAATCTAACGAGCCCAGATACGGCGAGGATATATTGAATAGTTGAGTGGTTCAATTAGATACCTTTCGGCTTTATCATCAGATCCTGAACACTATCTGGTTGTATAGTACTTGTCAATACCAATCTGACAAGCCTAAATACGAGGGGGTTACCTAATATAATTCACATGTTCCTATGGCCACCTTCCAACTCCATCATCAGACCAGTTCCACGGTACCATAATATTGCATTGTTACCGGACTTACATACGTATGACAAATTTCAACTCAATCAGTGCACCTGCAAGTGCTTGAAAAATGGAGCACAAGATTTGAACCGGAATGAAAGACAGACATACGGACGTTAAAAGTAAAATAAAAGTTTTTAAAAACACAACTATTAACGATTTATATTATACTGAAGATAATACACTGAAACGAATTGTTGGCAAATAATATTTTAGAGACTCCTTATAAATTTCTGTCTCTATCTATCTATATCATCACTCCACTTCCCTCGCGGAGTAGGCAGAGAGAGGGTTCCAACAGGTTTTTCTTTACAGACCTCTCTGGCTTCCTTTACTCTCTCTCTCTCTCTCTCATTTATAAATTTAATTTACAAAAAAGAAAAACAAGATAAACGCTGTCACGTGTGTGTGAATGATCTACGCTGTTGACCGCGGGGCCTTTACATCTTTACCGGACAAGAGGGCGAACGTGCAACCACGATAAACACTGACACGTTATACTTCTCAAGCTCACTGTGTATATCACTTGACTTATTGCCATTATACTGGTCGCAATTCCAGACTCTGAATAGCGATCGATTATTTTTAATAGCTTTGTTTTACCTAGGATTCAAACCAAGGATCTCATGGTTTCCACTCGCACTGTACATCACTAGACCAAAATAAATAAATATTACTACAAAATACTATAGAACTCGTCCCATTGAATGACGTCAACATACTACTACGTTGATATCAATCGCGTGGCAGTGCCCAGCTATGGCATGACACGGAATAGATAAAAAGAAAATATTTTCACCATCGATATATTATTCGAGTCTGTTCGTAGGTATGCTTTATTTTTTACGTCATTATAGATGCATGTGCTTAGTTATTGATTCATATATTATATTTATTTTTCGCAATACCACTTTTTTTTCTCTTCATCGCCTTGTATGGTTTCTGCACCTACTTCACTTCTCTCTGCATCACCCAAAAGTAGACTTGTAATAAATGTCTAAGGCATATATAATAGTGCAAAAAGAATTAAATAAATAAATTATTTGTACAAATAATATATTGATGATTTTCACCTTATTCTGGACAACTTTTTTAAACAGATTAAACGCCCAGTTGCAGAGACATTCTTTTAATTTTAAAAATAATATTAATAGCTTATGTATCTTTAAATCATCCATACTATAATTAATAAAAGGCAGGATTTGTTTGTAATCGATAAACTCTAAAACTACAGAACCAATTTTAATAATGTTTTTACCATTAGACAGCTACATTATTTAAAACTTTTATAGACCCGGTAGGTGGCACAGTTGTCGACCGAGCGTGAAATACTGCTCGTATATTATAAATATAGAAAAGCAATTGGCATCTTTAGACTTAAATAAAGTCCCTGCAACTGGGCCTTACTCAAACCAGTTTAATCTATATACTAAGTCTATATTAAGTGTTTTAAACAACCTCCCATTGAAGACTAGAATAAAACTAAAAAGTTAAAAAAAATATGAAAATGTCAACCTCCATATGACAAGCGACATCTATTGACTTTCATCAGTATCAAACCCGTTAAAACAAAGCTGCGTATATCGCTTATTAGTCGACGGAGTTAAGGCGCTATCTGGCGAACCCCAGTAGACATACAAAAGATGCCAAGCCAAGTTCTTTCGCTAATTTTCCGAGACAGTGACACCTAGCGACGGAAAATATTAGGCAAAGGGAAACTTGGCAAAGATGGGTTGAATCTCTCTTTAAGTTCTTCTTTCGCTAATTTTCCGAGACAGCGACACCTAGCGACGGAAAATATAGGCAAAAGAAAACTTTGCAAAGATGGGTTGAATCTCTCTTTTAAGTTCTGTATAGGAAAAAGTAATATTGGGAGGGCGTTGAAATATGTTATTAATTTTGATTCATGTTACCGATTAAAACTTTATTGTATTCTATTTCTATTTATATGAACTCACATTTTTACATGATTTTAAGAGCATATTTCGCTAATGTGAAGAAATAATAAAGGGTAACCGTAAATTATAAAAAATGGCGCCATTATGTAAAAAACAATAAAATAGAAAAGATTATTATTGTCTAGCCATCTATAGTCCAGCCTAAATTTATACTATATTTTAAAGATCGTAATTTAAAGAATCTTTTTCGAAAAAAACTACATCAGATATCATAGCATTGCTTCGCGAAGCATATAGATTATTCTCTAAATATAATTTACTATCAGTTTCTCGCGACTTCGTACCCGGTCAACAAGAGCGCCACCTACCGGGTCTATGTTATATAGCCTATGTTACTTCTGGATAAGGTAGCTTTCTAATGGTGAAAGAATATTTGAAATCGGTCCAGTACTTTTTGAGTTTATTCTTTACAAACATACAAAAATACAAATCTTTCCTCTTTATGATATTAGTATAAGAATAGTATAGACTAGTATAGATAAGCTTGTTGCCATCATCATGGATAAGAATCTGCTAAACAAGAACCTATTCTAAAAATTGTAGACTTACTTATTTGAAAACGAAATCTATATCTATATCATCACGCCAGATCCCTTACGGGGAAAACGAAATGATATTAATTAATCAATAATTACTTACCTTTACAATTATTAATGTCCGAAGGTCGATTTTTTGCCGAAGCCGAAGCCGATTAATAGGCCATCGCCAAAACCATCGTCCAAAGCCGAAGTTTTA
Source organism: Phalera bucephala (assembly GCA_905147815.2). Taxonomy (NCBI): domain Eukaryota; kingdom Metazoa; phylum Arthropoda; class Insecta; order Lepidoptera; family Notodontidae; genus Phalera; species Phalera bucephala. Next base: position 18,003,324 of record LR990612.1, read on the forward strand.
ATAACCCTTAGAAATTTTGCTCATGATTGGCTAACTTTTTAAAAAGTTATGTTGACTGTATTAACGAGATGATTAAAATTACCTTACCGACGGACGATTTAGCGCAGTAGTTAATAGCTTAAGCCGCTCCGCCCACTGTGTCTAATAGTCGCGGGTTCGATTCCCGCACGGGACGAATCTTTGTGTCATCCACAATTATTTGTTCCGGTCTGGGTATTTGTGTATGTGAATTTTCATGTTTGTAAACGCACCCACGACACAAGAATAAATCCTAGTGTGGGGCTCCGTTTAAAAAAAACCTACAATTGGTTAAAAATAATAAAACTAGAATAATATTATTTACAACAAAAAAAACACTGTCACGCCTATATTCCCCAAGCGGGGGTGGCAGAGGTGTACTGAGTACACCCACGTTTCGCTGACGATGTTAGGTCCTAAGTAATAAGGGGCGGACTTGCACTGGGAAGTTTTCGTTAGAAAAACTACATTTGTTCGACCTAGGATTTGAACCTAGTACCTCGTGATCACAAAGCGATGCGCTGTGCCACTAGATTAACGCGGAAATTATTAATAATATTATTTTTAATATTTAATTACTTAAAACCATTCGTAAGTCGAAAACCTAATAGATCTTTCAATTGCGGTGCTTGCAGGAAAGCTTCGGCTTTTGCCAAAATTTCAGCCTATTTTGAATGAAGCCGACGGATGGGCCGAAAAGGTGGTAATTTTGACCGAAGATAGCCAAAGTCGAAGCTTCGGTCGAACACTAATAATAATTAAGATATTTTTTGCTTGGATATATAACAGATATTTTTAACGTGACACGCAAAGTACAACGTGTTTGGCGAAATGATGTCTTATTTAGAGGGAGTACACAGAAATCAAAACATATATTTGGGTTTGGGCCTACATTTTAAAGGGAGGGAAAAACATAATAAAATACTACCTAAAGTACAAGAAGAGATAGTAAATCAAAAATGACTGCATCGTATATCTATCTATTTATCTATAACCTCACGCCAGATCCCTTGCGGGGTAGGCAGAGAGTACAGAGTTCCAACAGGTTCTTTCCTTACATACCTCTCTGGCTTCCTCGACTCTCATAGTTCGTCTCATACACGCTCGCCGGTTACGGAGACTCTTGACTTTTCCATCAGACAAGACTCGGTTTATTTGGTCGTGGTAAGATAGTCTAGTCTTCCCCGGTACCTGCATCCTTCCACTTTCACATTGTATATCTGTTTTGTCATTCTTTCCTCTGGCATTCTTTCTATATGCCCGAACCAACGGAGCATGCCCTTTCTCATCTTTACACCGATACTATCTTTCATACCTACTCGCTGCTTACTATGCTGTTGCTAATGCGGTCGGTCAGCTTCACTCCGCACATCTTCCGCAGATCTCGCATTTCTACTGCATCGTATAAAAGTGATTATATCGCCCACAGGGCGTTGACTGGCAGAAATTGGATGAGCGAACCCGAGAATTCTATTCAGTGGCGTACAATTGGAATAGTCTATATCCAACAGTGGGCTGTTATAGGCTGATGATGAAGACAGGTAGAACTTAATGAACATATTAATTGCATAATAAATCATTCATAAATAATCATAAATCATTTATTCAGTGTGATTTTTGGTGATCTTGGTTTAACATTAAGGTTTCTCAAAAATCTACCCATTGGGCGTACACTGCTGAGATAGTTAAAAATCATGCAATTGCATTATTACTATTATCAACATTACATAATATTATTAATTCTTGAGTGATTCGTCAAAAAGGAATTCGTCAACTGTAACTGTAATTTGTCTTATAAAAATATTTTTAGTTTTTATTTCAACTGTGTCAAGTTTAAGTCTTTGATGTCATTCGGGATTTTATTAAAAAATTTTGGAGCCATGCATAGTATGCTCTTGTGTAGAAGAGCAGTTTTGGAAGGATTCGAACATAATTCATGTAGTAGACCTGGTATTAGACCTTGAGACAACTAGAGCCAATCTTATCCTTAGATTTTTTGATTGAGACATTTGATGCCAGATTGCAATCAGAATCGACGAATCGGTCCTATTGAACAATTGACTGGTGGGTACCTCAGCGGCTTTATATTTTTTTGTTACATATTTTCTAACTAATATATCATATGACACTAAGCTTTTGGGATGTTTCAGAATTTAAATAATATCATCGTTCTTGAGATCGTGCAATTTACAATCCGAACTTTACAGATGCCCTAATAGAAAAACTCAAAGGTATACTTATTATGACAGCTATGCCTTAATTTATAGATATATGCAAATCTATTTTACCTATTGAAAATAGTACGAGTACAATAAAAAATAAAGCGACGTGCATCGTGTCCATACATGGAATAACTAGCATTTTAATTTTAGAAGTCTTCTGAGATTTAATTGTTTTTTCATGGTGTAAACCTCTACAACAAACTACCGAAAAATTCCAAAATGTTTTTGTCGAAAAAATTATTGCAATACTTCAGATTATCTCGATGATAAAACATATTCTGTTGATGTTGCTCCTCAATCACTAGTTTTAAAAAACAAATAGTGTAATAGTTTTTTTTTTGTAAAACCACTTGTAAAAAAGTAGAGCCGGTCGATAAAACCATTAAAAGCTAAAAGACTAGTCTGTTGAGCTTCTTTTTGAGTCTTTTTAATGGCGAAAATACAAAACACTGGGTCTAATTATACCTAATGCGACTTAGTACTTATAAACGAATATTTTTATCCCCTAATAATCTTCACTTAAAACCAGCCCACGTTTTCCCTTCAACCACATCGCATTAAGCATAATATCGCTTACAATAAATCACTTAAATCTGCGACATTAATCAAACAATAACCGGCAGAAATTGGATCCTATCCTCATCATAAGCTTTTAGAGATCCATTGTGAGCTAAAGAGCTCTGACATAACGTGTTATCAAATAAAAGAAAGGTGTGAATTTTCACAGGCGGCTGTTGAAGCCCCACCTACTTAAGATGGCGCTATCCCCCCCAACAAACGAGTAGCCAGTAGCGTTCGAGGATCACATCTCGTTCATACCTACAGCCTCCGCGGTCGACCTCATGGACCACCTATTTTCGGATGCAATTATCATTTTCCGACGAATTCGGAGCTAAGAAATTTAGTCGTGCCTTTCACCTTTGCGAGTTCACGTTTGAATACAATAAGTGAAGTGATCAACGTCACAATATTGATCATATTAGTGTAACTATGAAGTTGTTAAATTTATCTGATTTAGAATAACGATGGATACGGTAGACGATATTTCGAGCACTTGTGAAAATGACTCCCTTGCTAGAACCGAATCTAGTGTACTGTGTGATGTTAGAAAAAACTTGAATTATGATTGTGAATCAGACGTTGAATACGAGAGTGAAAATGAAACAATAGATATATGTGAAAACAGTGATAATTCAGTTCATCGCATTAATGAGAATAAGACTCACAAAAATATGCTAAGTCCAATTTTAAATTCAGACAAAATAAGTTTTTTTGAGCACAGTCGAGTGATGTTTCCTACAGAAACATTTAGCAGTATAAGAAATATTTGTGATAATAGTGAATCGTCTCAAAGTAGTACAAAAGAGACAGTGAACTGTAGTGTTATGAATGGTAAAAGTAAGACTTTTCTGATAGACAATATATTAGGCAATAATAAAGATAACAATTCTCTAGTGATTAACAATTTATCACAAGATGAGAGCGACATTATTGAAGAAAGTACCGACGAACATAATGGTAAGTTACAATAAATTACTTTAACATCCCTGTTAATTTACTATAAAAAATTGTCGATTACATCAAATCTAAAGAGATTACAAATTAAATTGTTTATGAGCCAATATCATGCCAATATCAATCAATTTATAAGTAAGGTAAAAAAATCTGTAAAGAAACGGTTGAAAATTCAAGATGGTGGCTAGTTAATATAGATTATCAACTCATCTTTTTTACCCCGGATAGGTTACAGTTAAAATCCAAATGTGGATAAAATATGATAATTATTGCAATCTGTAGGTAATGTTTTTACCTTGTAAAGAATATTTTTCAATATTGGCTTAATAAATACACCTGCAGCTACCTTTCAAGAAGTTGGAAATTCATCTCCAAGCTTAGTAATTACAGCCAATATTTACTAAAATAAATATTATCATCTTTTTCAATCAGTTTCGTCAACATCAACGTGTCCAGATTTAAGTGCGCTTAGCGACGCGAGCCTTCTGGCTGGTCATGCGTATGCGCATTGGCTCGCTACCCATCAACCCTCCACGTCACTTTATGGTAAGGTATCTAATTATATGTACAATAAAAAAATTGTCAACCCGCACTGAGCCAGCGGCCAACCCGCACTGGGCCAGCGTGGTGGACTATGGCCTAAATCCTCTCAGGTTCAGAGGAGGCTGGTGCCCAACGGTGGGACAGTTTCTTAACAGGGCTATTATTATGATTATTAAAAAAATTGTTGGTATAATTAATTCAAATGTCAGGGTAAAATATCGAATTTATGTCTATGAATTTGAAACAACCAAATTATTTCTATTCCGTGCTCTAATTTAAGGTCTTTGAATGAAAGAAGTTAGTCAATAAATCAAAGAGCATCACTTACATTGTTTTTCTGTCTATAATATTTCTCGCCATTATCAGAGTATTTCTTCGTTTCAAATGAATGAACTACGCAGTGTTAAGACCGTCGGTATTTACAACCTGTAAACGGATGAATAGTTTCCATCGCTTTGATCCCATTCAGACAGGGTAACACCGTTACGCCTATATTCCCCAAGTGGGGGTGGCCGAAGTGTACTGAGTACACCTACGTTTCGCCGACGATGTAAGGTCCTATGTAATAGGGGGCGAGCCTATTGCCATATACCGGGCACAATTCCGGACTCGTACTGGGAAGTTTTTCGTCAGAAAAACTACACTTGTCCGACCTAGGATTTGAACCCAGGACCTCGTGATCACAAAGCGATGCGCTTTGCTACTAGACCAACGAGGCAGTCAAACAGAGTATGTTCTACTATAGACAGGGAATGTTATACCATACCCATATAATAGTAAAATTAGGATACATATAAAAATAAATTAATGGTAAAAAACATTTTAAAAACTAGGTTTTATGCTGCCAGGTGTTATTTAAAACGACTAATCAAAATTTCGTGTATCTATGCTACAGGCCGTTGAGGATTTCCATCATCTCGAGCCAATTCTAGGTGTAGAATCAGGTCGTGCTTTCCATAAAAATACCTTTTCATTGGAACTGAACCAATATGTCCCGTAGGATAAGAGGAAATTTCTAATTCAGTATTCAAGTTTTGACCTAAACAAACATTGCAAGTTAAATAAAAGCTTGCAAAAATGTATCAGTTCTTCGGAAAGCATTAAAATCTAGCCGTTTGTAGTAATCAGAGTTATTGCAAACATCAATATAAGCTCAAGCTTCCGCCACATCCGCGGATGATAAGAATCGTTTTTGACATCAGCCAACATTTGCATTCGCATCGATCGATGCCGATATTGTTTGCTGATGACTTGCATCAACGTGTGTGTGTGTGTGTGTGTGAGTGTGTGTGGGTGTGTGTGTGTGTGTGTGTGTGTATGTGTGTGTGTGTGAATGATCTACGCTGTTGGCCGCGGGGCCTTTACAGCTTCACCGGCGAGGTCGGTGTCTGATCCTGTGTGCGGTATCTGTATCCGAAAGAAGGGATGTAAGGGCATCGGGAGGGTCGGTGAGAACATGCCGCGGACGGCGGTAGCGGTTGATAGGAGTTGGGTTCATAGTCGGCGGCGGCTACGATTAGCGGATTACTATGATTGGACGCGTTCGCAAAATATCGGGTTGTCGCCTTTTTAATAAAGGCGCAAATAGGTTCGAGACCGAGATCGGAATGGGACTTGCATCAGCAACAACCCTGGTAACAATAACGTCCACATCATGAAACAATTTAATTGCTTCATGGTTCACATGACCAAGAATCAATAAAAACTATTGATTATCTAAATATAACTATAAAAGGTGACACGCATACTAATTTATATAACAGCCAAAGTTACAGATTCCAACCACTAGATCTGAAAAAATAAATATTGCACAAGATTTCCTTTTATAATATGACAAGCACTATGCAGGGAAGTTATAAATAATACTAGAAGGATTTCTATTATAGGTACTAAACAATACAAGTAGGTATTCTACGATGGTAATTAGTTTTTTCTAGGAATGCAAAATGCAGCGGGTACCACTATTTGAATACATCTCTATTAGAGATCTCATCATACTCAAAACTCAAATAATTTATTTTGTATAAGCCGCTTACAAATAGTCAATTTACATTTTTATTTAATCTAATTTAACTACAAATCTACCACCGGATCGGAACGAGGCCTTCACTGAGAAGATCCGGCGAAGAAACTCAGCGGGCTTGCTTTTTTTTATTTAATTCTCTTTCTCTTTCTTCCTTTCAATTTTTTTTATCATATTGTGTGAATACAATGTTTAGGTTACAATTAAATAGCTTATACTCTAGCTCCAGTGTGATGCCGTGCGACCGAGATATGAGACTAATGAAGTTATTTATAAAGAGTGTCTTAAGGATTCCAGATGGACCAGTCCCCACAAGCAGCACCCGTTCACGAGTATGACTACTGGAACAAGCATCACTCCCCTCAACCATATTGGAGGGAAGGGAGTGACCCGCGCCAGACAGCCACCGCAAGCAAAGACATTATAGTGAACATGACCAAACCAGAACCCCAGAGACGGTGGTCAGATAGGGTCTACAAAGCAGCAATACCTAAAGCTCGTCAGGCACAACACGCTACGCTTTAACATAATACGTTTATACTTTATTAAGTGTCTCTCCAGAAACTGGGTCTATCTATACAAATTTGAATTACACTTTAGCAACTAGTTATTTAGCTATATAATATCAGCCTATACTGCCCACTGCTGGGCAAAGGCCTTCTCTCACAAATCGAGTTGAGAGAGATTAGGTCATAATCCACCACGCGGACCCAGTGCGGATTGGTGGAGGCAGGTTTGTGGCCACCTGCTATTGGAACTTATCAAGCCACCAAGTTGGAAGCCTTAAAGGTTTAAGGCTTCCAACTCAGCTTAACGACTACCACATTAAGTGGTAGCTGGAACCAACGGCTTAACGTGCCTTCCGAAGCACGGGGACGCTCGAATATGAAAATGCCACAGACGGTCACCCATCTCGGGCCGACCGAGTCGAACGCTGCTTAACCTCGGTAATCGGTAAGAACACCGCGGTCGCACAGCGCTACGAGCGCCTTTACCTATTTTGCCTAATTAGTATCTTACCGGGCGACAAAATAAAGAATGAGAACGTAGAAATGTGCATTACGCCTGGATGGTCAAGAGGGTTCACGAATAATCTAATAAAAGCAAAGCTCTGCTTGAAAATAAAAAGATGTATGCAACATTGTAATGTAAGCAAATTGATGGGCTGCTGGAATTGATGAATGGGCTGGAAATTGAGGAACATTTGCTCTGCGACAAAATCACAGAACTTTACTATTACAGTGTGTCAGAGCAAAAGATCGGGTCATTAAACTTACCAGCTATTTCAAGAATATGTACCGCGTATCATGACGCGTGTTGCAGATATGTCTCAAATAGTCGCACCTGAAATACTAAGCTGGGTACCTTATCTGAAGCAAATCGAATACATCTTCGCCCAAAACAACCACCAACTGGATCCCACTAAACTCAAACGCTATTTACATCAGACATAAATGGGGAAAGCGGGTTGAACATGACCTTTGCGAACGATAAAGTCTACAAATCTACGACAGTTAATGCTGGCCACTTAAAATAAAACTGTTCTTCGGATTTTATCGCGGTTTATTTTTGATTTTTAAGGTTTCGACGTTTCCCGTGACCATGGCATGGCCAAGCACTCGAAACGTCGGGAACTTAAAAATCAATATCCGATAAAATCCGATAAATGGTTTTATTTCATGTGTAATATTCGCCTAAATTGAATAACTCAATACTGGCCACTTGTTTGTGCTCTTTTTATATAATTTATAATAGTATGTAAATCGTATTATTAAATATATTACATATTCGGATCGGAGGGACCTTAGAGTTTAAAAGACGTGTCTCTTTTCTTCAGACCATAATTGCTGGAATTTACCTAGATCGACGCAGGACTTAACGCATAGCTCGCACGTGCCAAGTAGTTACGGCATAGAAAATAGTAAAGATCTTCGACCAGCAAGAAGTAATCCAGATAAATAACAATAATGTTAGAGTCTCTGTAACCGGCGAGCATGTATAAGACGAACTATAAGAGTGGAGGAAGCCAGAGAGGTATATAAGGAAAGAACCTGTTGGAACTCTGTACTCTCTGCCTACCCCGCAAGGGATCTGGCGAGATGATATATATATGTAGTTACCTACTAAACCCAATCGAAATAATGTAATTATTACCATGACACCCCAGCATCAGCCACCTAATGATAATGGCATGCGTGAGCCGTGACGCAATCGCGTGCTCAAACCATCCGGTGCACCGCTTCGCACGCCATTCGCACGCAATCAACCCCTCGCACAAATATCTCGTAATTGTAATCAGAACTACGAGATACATAAATCTGTGTTTAAATAGCAATTAATATTATGGTAAGAAAAAAAATTAATGGTATTCATGAGTAACTATATATTCTGATTAATTTATTGTATAAACGCAACTGCATCTGTGAATATACGAGTAGAACGATCGAACGAACTACTTATAGAAATATTTTTTACAACTACAACAAAAAATATTAACAGGACTGTTTTGTTAGTCTAATGGCGAACAATGTGCGTAGCGATCACGAGGTCCTGGGTTCGAATCCTAGGTCGAACAAAATGTAATTTTTCGACAGAAAAAAATCCAGTATAAGGCCGGAGCCTAACATTGTGCCCGGTATTATGGCAATAGGCTCGCCCCCTATTACATAGGGTCTTTACATCGTTGGCCAAAAGTGGATATACACGGTACACCTGTCCCACCCCAGCATAGAGAATATAAGCATATTATTTTTTATTTAAAAAATGTTTTGTTAAAATTTACAAAGTATTCCTATTTTCAGAACATTCTATTTTCGAATTTTTCTATATCATCACGCCAGATCCCTTGCGGGATAGGCAGAGAGTACAAATTTCCAACAGGTTCTTTCCTTACATATCTCTTTGACTTCCTCCACTCTCATAGTCCGTCTCATACACACTCGCCGGTTACAGAGACTCTTGACTTGTCCTTCGGATAAGACTCCGTCTATTTGATCATGGTAAGATCTAGATCTTCCCCAGTACCTACATCCTACCACTTTCGCATTGTATATCTGTTGTGTCATTCTTTCTTCTGACATTCTTTCTATATGCCCGAATCAACGGAGCATACCCTTTCTCATTTTTACACCGATACTATATTTTATACCTACTCGCGTTCTTACTACGCTGTTGCGAATAGGGTCGGTCTGCTTCACTCCGCACAGTTTTTGCAGGGATCGCGTTTCGACCGCATTTATCTAGCTCTCGCTGCCATATAACAGCGTTGGGACAAGCTGCGAATGTTTCCCTTCTTTCTTATCGCATACCGAAATAACAAAGTCCAATCTGTTCATTTCCGTCAAACAACCTCGTTAACCTACGAAAGTAATAACAAATAAACACTAACAAATAAATGTCGCATGTTTATGAACGGTTTAGTCATATTTGTTGGTCCAGCAGCGAGAAGGAATTTCGGTGGCTATAAAATTAGTGTGAGCGTGTAACGTCCGGGAATAACACGGGGGTCCACTCCATCTTCAAACTTTCTATGTCAACTCAACGCATCACAACACAGTTGACATTTGAAATTCTTTCACCTCCACTCAGTGCCTCAACTTAAGTTGCTAAATGCAGTTAAAAATCACGATTCCACCTTGCTAACGTATCAAGATAGTTAGTATAGTATTTTCCAATCGATATAAAAACATTCAAATTCATTTCAAAATACCCAATCGTGACCGAACGTTCAGATTATTGTGTAAAAACAGAAACCGCAAATTGAACGATTATCAATGTTCAAGTACAAGTATTTGTTAAGTATTTTGCAATATAGTAATGGGCACATATTTGCGGGAACATTTTAGCGGCGGAAACGAGCTCTAAAGTGGGTAATCATCGATAAATCTGTGAATTTATTTTAATTCAGTATCGTAGGAATTAAATATTTGAAATATCGGTGCTAAACACGACGTGTTGACCATTCTAACTAATTGTAACCTACAACAGGTTAGGTATACATAGCGTTATGGTTCGTGCGATTAGTGCGAGGACACATTCGTCGAAATGTCGCCAGTCGTCGGACGGTGGTCGCGACTTCGCACTGAGGTGTCGGCAAACAGCTGCCGCGACGATAATTACCAACAAAGCTGGCGTGTTTGTGAATCGCCTTAACGCGGGCCCTGTTGTGATACAACTGTATCCAGAAACTAAATTTACACCATGCCTCTATGGAAAAACATACCAAGAAATAGTCTTGGTCAATATTTCATTTCAATTTATTATGAAAATTTGGTAATGGGAACTTGGACGTGTATGCACGTTTACTTACTGTGATTAGTGACTTATTGAAACGACATGCATATTTTATTTGAACTTTACTGCAGCTACTCGTGCTACTTCAAGGCTAGGAAAATATAAATGCAAATAAACCCGTAAAAAAGAGATTATTTTGTCGATATAACAACGTTGTCTCATTGTAACGTTATCTTCTTTTGTCTTGTTTTTAAATAACCTAACGTATTTTAGAGAACCTTAATTCCATTCCGATCTCGGTTTCGAACCTAGTCGCGCCTTTGTTAAAAAGGCGACAACCCAATATTTCGCGAACGCGTCCAATCATAGAAATCCGCTAATTGTAGCTGTCGCCGACTACGAAACTAACACCCCTCCTATCAGCCGCTACCGCCGTCCGCGGCATGTTCTCACCGACCCTCCCGATGTCCTTACATCCCTTCTTTCGGATTCAGATACCGTACATAGTATCAGAACAGACCTCGCCGGCGAGGTCGAAGAATCCCTTGCCCGCCGGCCGGTGCAGAGCACCACGGCGAGACGCCTAGTATACGCCCTCCCCCATAGCGACTGCCTAAGCCGAGGCCGTTCCTCCTTGAGGTGCCCTTGAGCTAGTTGCCCCCTTGGCCTTCTAGCTCGAGCATAGTGGTAGTAGTAAAGGCCCCGCGGCCAACAGCGTATCTCATTCACACACACAAAAAAGAACCTTAGCAAGAACTATTTAAGACATAGGCAGTATTTTATTTAATTAGATATTTTTCAAGTTATGTTACCAAATCATAAATTAATAAATATAATAATAAATCACCGTGTTCTACTGATGAGCAAAGGCCTTTTCACACAAACCGAGGTGAGAAAGAGTGCGAATTGGTAAATGCAGGTTAGCGGTGGCTATTGGAACGTGAACGTGGAACGAGGCACAGAGACACTCGTCTATGATAATGCTACAAACGGTCATCCGTCTCAGATGAACCGAGCCCTAACGCTGCGTCGCCTTAGTGATCGCTAAGAACTCCGCGGTCGCACAGCTCTACGAGCGCCTCTATATATAATATGCTTACACAAAGTTAATTAATAATTCAAAATGTGATCTCAAAAACGTGTACAGTCATAAAACGCTTACGTAAACAGTTAACAGTCGGTTAGCACGGCGATCGCATACACCGGCCACAATGCGGTGTTGACACGGGAGATGTCAAACTGCGCAGGCATAGCGCAAACACACTGATTGTGTTTATAGCCACTTAACGAGAGACCGCGATAATTCCGATTAGTATACGAAAAAACGTTTATCATGTATTTGTTTTTGCGAGAGCAGCTACTTTGTAAATGGGGTAGTATAGTTGTGAATATCTAACGTAGGTATGCACGAAAGATTCAAAAAGGTGAAAATGCCCTTAAGCCAACTTAGTAGGTACGGGAACCGGTGAGAACAAATTCAAACGTAACCATAAACTTAAAACCACACTTAGAGAATACGTCACCATTGTTCTTTAATGTTGTTTTATATTTTGTGATCAAGGACTAATTCTTGTAGGCCTAAAAGGTTAGTGGTAAAATTATTTTCGGGATATCTACCAATATAATTTATAATTAAAATACTTCCAATAATACCTAATCCATTTAAGTAATGTAATCACCATTTGTTATAATTCGAGGAACGTGTTTATAGCAGCTACATTAACTTAAGCTGTCTGAAGGCTTAGAATATCAAAAATCATCTTTATTTCGGTAACAACCAAACATTCTTTGACAGTGGTTGGAGACTCCTTTTAAGTATGTTTATACCTGTGTTAGGAGACTCCGCTCTTCCATTAGCAATGTTATAAAAATAAAGGGACACAATATGTCCTTACAAAATAAATAAATTTAAAAGCATACTAAAATTACAATGTATATATGAAAAATAGACTAAAGTACTATGTGTGTTATATGGATGCGAATCTGTGTGTGTGTGCGTGTGTGTATGAATGTATGTATGTAATTATGTGTGTGTGTGTGTGTGTGTGTGTGTGTGTGTGTGTGTGTGTGTTTATGTGTGATTGTTCAAGTGTTAAGTGAGAAAGAGTTTTAATTTTAATTTTAGCTAATTATTTACATGTTCGCAGTAGAGCTTCAGTTTCTTCATATTCTTTAGTTTTTAACCACGCTGTCAGGGTATTTTTACATTCATAATAGTTCATTGGGTAAATTGGTATGTGTTTATTAATTAAGTTGTATAGATGAGCAGATAAATTAGTAAACTGACGGCTAGCATATGCTGTTTTAACAGGGGCTACAGATAACACAATATATTTTCTTCTCCTCAATTGTATTCCAGAATCATACGGTAAAGTCTTATGCAATCTTAGAACACAATTCAGAATATATAATTTCCTAACCGTTAGTAAGTTTGCTAAAGAGTACAAAGTGAGAGTAGGGAGCCTATATGGTCTACGGTACCTTTAGCATAGACCGTTGAGCCCTCTCTAAATCTAGATTTTTAACCTTTGTAGCACCTCCCCAGATCGAAATACAATAGGTAATAATAGATTGAACCAGAGCGATATATATTTGATTAAGGAGACTCTTAGAAACAATGTGTCTTAATATTTTAAATAGCCAAATTAATTTTCTTACTCGACCCATGACCAGTTCTATGTCTGTATGCCAAGATAAACGCTGGTCAATAATAACTCCTAGATATTTAGTATTAGTTACCTTATTGATTGGCTTACAAGAGCACCTAGTATTCTGTGAGGTATGACATGTGTGAAGTGTAATTTTGTATATAAAGCTACTAAGACTCGTAAAATATCACGGTTTGCGTTATAAAACTTTCCTACATGTGGAAGAGTTATCTATGTATACCTTTCAACAATGTCCTGCTTGAAATCTATTCAAATAATAGGTATTCTTATACCTAAGAGACTTTAATGATTTTTAACCATTTCGCTGTCTCTTTCTGCCCATATTTTACCGATCGCCAATATCAATACGGTCCGACTAAGCAGTAGGCGTAATGACTGTTAGTTTCTGTCAGGGGCTTACTATGTTTTATTCAAGTGCCATTCAAGTGCGTACGATGTTTTATTTTCACAGATGACAAAAACAATAGGAGGCCACGGCGAGCAGGACCAGAACGCAAGCCTCGTCAAGCATACAGCGCCAAACAACTCGAGCGGCTAGAAGCTGAATTCAAGATCGACAAATACCTCAGCGTGTCCAAACGGATGGAACTTTCAAAAGCTTTAGCATTAACGGAGGTACAGATAAAGACGTGGTTTCAGAATCGTCGAACAAAATGGAAGAAACAGCTGACGTCACGACTGAAAATAGCTCAACGACAAGGCTTGTTTCCCGGACAAATCTTCGGACACACCCCGCCGGCTTATTCTCTTTTGAACCCGTACGCGTATGCGCCGCTGAGTTGCGTATTTACGCCAGTAACAATGCCGTCTTCGCCGCCATAAAGATTTATGTAAGGTGTAATATAATTATCTTCATGCATAGTCCCATGCAAGTCAGTCCCGGAACTTTGCAAGTCAGTCCCGGAACTTTGCAAGGGAACTCTAATGTATTCCGAATGTCTGATTTTCGCTACAATACTCTTAGACACAACAATCACTAACCGATTAATATATCCATTTAACACAGTTATTGAGTTCATTCACAAATAGCCATTCACAAATCACATTGAATCAAAGAAATGCTTTTTATAAGTACATTTCTAAAATAAAAATGTACCTGTTTACAAAATTAATGCGTGCCAGTAGCTAAAATATGTAATGACTGTCAATAAAACTCATATTTGTATTTACTTATAATATAATGATCTAAATGAAAATAAATAAGTTACTAAACAACTAAAGTTGTAGAAACTTAAGTTCTGAATTAAATTACTTAATAACGGATGAACAAGCAACTAAGTATAAGTAGGTATTAATAATAAATCTAGGTACAAATCCAAATAAGAATCTGACCAGCATTTATGAAAGTTTCGTAGTATTCTTTTGACTATATAAATAACACCAAGTTTTGTACTCGTATCAAATTAGGTTTAGAATACCTGTCTCTTGTGTCTTTGGTACGACCACAAAGTACTGACTCCGTGGGTACGACTTTAAAGCTGAATACTACACCGCGTTAGGAACCGCAACGCAAAACCTAAAACAGATGATACGATCAACTATTACTATGATGACACTACCGGAAATTAAAAAACTAAGCGGCTTCATAAAAATATTGTAACTATTTCATTGGTACCACCTACCATAAGACTTCACTGCCGTTAGTGTTAGCTGATAAAACCGAGTAGGAACTTGACATAGCAAACTTAGAACATAATTTTAATAACGATTATTGTTTGTCAACTTTGCCACCCATTGCTTCCCGGCAGGTACACAATAGGGAATATGCGTGTATTTATTTTATATTTTTATACGATAGGTTACATCAATATATAACTGCAAAAAAAAAAATTAAGCGTGTAAAACAAAATAAAAAGGGCAAGAAAAAATATGTTGAAGATAGCAAACAGATAAGCTCACTTTAACCACCCGCCATTTTGGCGCGCTTGGCGTGACGTCAAAGTCTATAATAACAATCAATTAGTGAACAGCTGCAGAAGTATTTTATTCTGTAATTTATTTTTTATTTTGCGACTATTATACAATGGAACAACACTGTGTTGTGCCTAGGTGTAAAAATAAAATAAGAAATGCACCCGATAGGTGCGGACATAAGTAGAAAGTGGTGTAAAATCAGAAAAAAAGACATGGTATCTCCATCAACTTGTTTATATTGCTGTGAAGATCACTTTAACGTAAGAACTAACTTAAATAATTTAAACTAAAATGTTGTCTTTGTGTAAATCGACAACAAAAACTAACAATAAAAATAACTCAATGGCAAACATCCAATAAATATGCACTTGTTGACGTTTGTATTGTAGACTTTGACGTCATATTCGATCTGACCAATAGCGTGGCGTTCCAGCTACTTTGAATTTCCCACTCATTTTTTGAACTTTCAATAATTATTTTCTTAATTAAAAAGTAATGTTATTAAAAAAAATATTGGTATACACATTATTCTAATGCGATAAAATTTGTAAAAAAGATATTTGACCCTTATTTGAATTTCACGCATATTCCCTATTACTTGCTACTTTTAACAACGATCGCCTATCGTTCTGAATTAAAGGTGCCAAAACACGCATAAAAAATCTGTAATATTTAATAATTTAACATGAGTAGCTATACTATATAGTCAACAAGAGAATTATAAAAAATACATTGTTCTGTACCATGATTAAAAGAAAGATTACTCGCTATTTATCAATCTATTACATACATTAATGATGTTTGTAACATTACTGTCAATAAGTAAATACCTCGGGTCAGAAAAAGAATCAATTTTAATATAAATACTAATAATATAATAATTGTAACGAATCGAACGAAGCAACCAAAAGTGCAATAAATAATACATAAACTACATTGTCTGTTATTTCAATGAGTGTACGGTCAGCAACATAAGTAGATTAATATACTCAGTTTTTAAAATCGCTCGGACAGTTTTTTTTTGCATCAAATCCGTTATGTTTGCTGATCTAAATATATTTTAATACATTTCTCATAAGTTAGTTATGACAATGGTCGCTAAGATTTGTAAAATAAAGAGCACATTTACGGAATTGAAATGACCCTCCCGATGCCCTAACATCCCTTCATTCACCTCGCGGGCGAGGTCGAAGAATCCCTTGTCTGCTGGCCGGCGAAACCGCCGTGGTGCTCTGCACCGGCTCGTTCGTTGCCTCGGCTTGGGCAGTCGCTATGAGGAAGAGCATATACTAGGTGTTTACCTAGTATATGCTCTCCCCCATAGCGACTGCTCAAGCCGAGGCCGTTCCTCCTTGAGGCGGCCTTGAGCTAGTTGCCCCCTTGCCCTTCTGGCTCGAGCGTAATGGTTGGACGCTTGCCCTCTTGTCCGGTGAAGCTGTAAAGGCCCCGCTCCCAACAACGTAGATCATTCACACACGGAATTGAAAAACTGATAATGTTAAGCAACTTACGTTGCTAACTGTACCTACACATATTTTAACAAAGTTGTCAAAATACCTTTGTCAATCTCTCTTGAAGATTCTCGTTTAGACAAAACAGATGCAATCAGGTGCACTCAATGCTAGAGCAAAGTATAGAGCTAAGCTGGATTGCCACGCCAATATGTTATTAAGACAACCATATTACATCTGCAACAAAAACTCGTTGAGAATCATTAAACAAACGTTCCAAGCATGGTAACAGCTAGTACACAGGGTAGCCGTTTAACAGTTGACAAAACTTTGAAGAAAAAAAAATTCCAGTCGATTTGTTTATCATAACCCTGCAACGCCTTCTGTTGGTGGTAAGTAGTCGCTGTTAACAATGGGCCGGCGGGTAATGCAAGTCGCAACGGGCGCCGCCCAGCCCCAAAGCGGCGGCGCGCAACGCACCCAAAGCGCCGCCACGCGCCCACGCCACGCCCGCACTACAAAGTAAAAGTAATCCAGAGAGGTAGCACGTACAGAGAAATTAGCCAAGTGGTAAGTGTATTGTTTCTATTCTCTTCCCGCAATCGATAGCGCATTGTTCTGACCACGTGACTTTTTGTGAGGGCTTAAGGTTTCGCCACATAGCCAACGCAGCGCGACGGGAGCGCGACAGTGGCGCGGCTTGGGGAGTTGTTATGTACTGAAATGTACGGGAGACTTCACACGCCAGCGCAGCAACGCTCGGCACGACGGCAAACGTCACGAATGAACGTAGCCGAGCGCTTCCGTCGGTCTCCTGTCGCGCTTCGTCGGCTATTTGACCAAACCTTTGTTTTAGCTCGAAAACTTTGACGTTAGCGTGTCACTAAGAGAGTTAATATGTCATCCTTGTCATACTACAGTTTATTAACGTACGCTTGCTTTGATTCATCACGCCAACATCAATCCTCTCGTGCTAAACCCTCTGATAAAGAGTATCCAAAGAGGTAGCACGACCAGAGTCTATCCAAGTGGCAAGCGTTTTGTTTCCAATCTCTTGTCGCAATCGTCAGCGAATTATTCTGACCACGTGACTTTCGTTGTAAAATGTCATTCTCGTACATTTGTTTTTTTATTAGCGTTAACGATTGTAGAAAGTCCACTTAGCAACGAGCAGATAGACGCCAACGTAATGTTGTACATCTTTATCGAGCAAATTGTTATCCTTGTCGATCTGGGCGTACTAAACCTTCTGGTCTCCCAAAATACAAGTGCCATACCATAATGACTTGTGATCGTTGTGAAATTAATAATAGATCACCATAGAGTACATACTGTCCCACTGCAATGATAATTGAAATTAATAAATTGGTTTTATTATAATACAAGGTATTACCGTGATGATAAAGATATAGAGACAGATATTTATTAACATTAACACACTTACGTCGTGGCACCTGTTTAAGAGGGACAAAGACATTTATACAAAATTAGTTTCTGCCTGCCACTTTTTCGGGACCGAGGGGGTCTGAGGGATTTTTTCGGGACCAAAAGTATCCTGTGTTTATCTAGCTAATAAACAAAATGTGTTCCAAATTGCATCCAAATTCATTCTGCCATTTTTTTGTGATTGAGTGACAAACAAGATGAAAGTTTGTAACTTTCACATTTAGATATATAGATAGATAGAGTACTCTTTATTGTACACCAGTGCTATTTATTTACCAGTATTATACAAAAAAAAAATATTAACAACAGCTGGGTACAATCGGCGGTCTTATCGCTAACCGCAATTTCTTCTAGACAACCAATGTATTGGAAGAAGAAACATAAGGAATAGGGCAGTTATGCTGGCATACACTATAACCTAAATAAAACATTACCTACATACATATCATAGTTATAATACAACATTATATACATACATATATACACATATAATACTATACAAATATATCTTACACACAATACAGAGAGTGTGCAATAGAGAGTTTATAAATGAAGAAAGTGGTGGTGTACCATCTTTTTAAAGGACGCCATCGACGACGGACTGTCACAGGCAATGCATTCTACAGGCGAACGGCTTGATTAGAAAAGGATTTATCGAAGTAGTTGGTAGAATGCATTGGTGTTTTCAGCTT
This sequence comes from Phalera bucephala, assembly GCA_905147815.2. Taxonomy (NCBI): domain Eukaryota; kingdom Metazoa; phylum Arthropoda; class Insecta; order Lepidoptera; family Notodontidae; genus Phalera; species Phalera bucephala. The sequence continues at coordinate 18,022,050 of LR990612.1, forward strand.
TAGGTTCTCCGATGACCTTAGAAACCTTGAATGTGTTTCGTGTTTCATTTATAATATTAGCAGGATAGGATGAACAAAACATCACGTAGGTATTTAATATCTACCCTACACTATACTACGTACGTACATAGTATTTATTAATACGAACAACCTTTGGAGATATAGGAAAAAAAAAAAATTCACCAACGTATTCCTACTATTAGTGTATTTGCGTCATTTCTTTATAAATTCATTGTATCTACAAGACATTATTGCAGTACACGATGCCCACACATTGTGTGCATAATATATATAATTATAAGAGTAATGCGTGGTTACTAAAAGATTATACCAATAATATACTTTTAGGTAGATAAGTACATTGTGAATTATCAACGCCCACTGAATCCCAATTTTCTATCTTTGGCAAGTTTCAGTGATTGTGGGGCATAACGGTACACTTTTGAGTCGTAATAGTATAAATTATCATAGATTCCGCGAAAGAAACACGTACTGCACGACCAGCTACATTCAAGACACTAGTAGGTACAGAAATACCCGTTCCATTAGACTTGGAAGGAGAAAAGAGGGAAGACAGAGCAAACCTGAATTTGCGCGCACCTTTATGTATTTTAACACTGTCGTTGGCTTTTTTAATATTATACCATAATTTCTGCAACCGATGGTTAATCGAAACGCGAAATCGCATCCAATCGCCGTGACAAAGCATGCTAGATGTTAACATTGATGCATCTTGGGTGGCCTACTATTAGGATACCCCGATTCCTGAACCCTATGTCCCGCGCCTCATCTAAGGGGCAGATAGGACGCTTTTCAACATCAAGTAATTTGTATTCATAAAGGAGATAGGGCCTAGTTCACGCGCCAGCTACATTCAAGACTCTGCTGGGTGTGGAATCGCGTTCGCTGTCGTAAAATATATAATAAGTTATACTACTAGAATTCACAAGTGTACCATTTCTTCGTCTGCTCCACATTCAGTGAAACCTAGCGAAGATAAAAACCTGTAATTGAGTGGGCGTTGACAATTTTAGAGTACTTACGTTGTACGTTGCTGACTGCGCGCACAGACTAAGGTAAACCTCAGTGAGACCTGGCCTTGTGTGTGAGTCACGAATCGAATCTGATTATTACTAACCAATTTGTTTTAAAACTACTTACTGCCAAACCGATAACCAGTATCCCTTGCCGTCGCGGAGAGTCCTTGCGTGGTTATTTCCCAAACATAAGGCTCTGTACAAACACGGCTTAGACCGTGGTCTCAGAGCAAGCAGTGCGTACCGCACTAGTGTGTTCACCGCCGATATCGAACGACCAGTCGCAGACGAATCTCTGGCTCGTTCTGTTTCACGTTTGAATCGGAACACTTCGTCTACGTTGACAGTATCACCGCCGTTGTCGACCATTTGCATCACTTGAGGCGGTTGGTGATTCTAGAACGGTAGTTAATATTGTTATGATCGTACGTAACAAATGGGACGGATTCATAAACATGAGAAGATCTACAAATCGTGTAACTATATCGCGCTAGCGGATAAAGTGTGCTCTTTCTATCAAAAAAATATCATTCGCAATCTAGAGTCTTGAATTGTGCTCGTTATAATGGCAGTAGGCACGCCCCCTATTACTTTAGAATCTGACATGGTCAGCAATACATAGGTGTCCATAATATACCGCCGCCGTTCTCGACCATTTCTATCACTTGAGGTTATTGGTGATTCTAAAACGATAGTATTTTTGATCACCTTATTATGATCGAACATGACAATCGGGACGGATTCGTAAAGAAGAGACAACGATACCTATTTACAATTCACATGACTATCTCGTGTACCAATGGCAATACGACGTCTTGGGTATAAGTCCTAGGTGGAATAAAGTATGCTTTTTCTTTCAAAACAATTTCATTCGCAGCCTGGAGTTGGTTATTGTGCCCGGTACTACGGCAATATGCTCATCCTTCGTCACATTGGGTCCTCACATTGTTGGAGATAAAGGCGCTACACCTCTGCCATCCCCGCTTAAAACAGCGTGAGACGATATTTTACAATTACCTAATAGATTAATCGAAAGGAAAACTACATCTTTATTTGTCAATCTGACGGTTGTTGAATCGTGGATCCGCTAATACATTTTCGAAACCTAGTCCCTATCATAATTCGATTAAGGAGCAACTTACCATAGAAATACACATGAGGACTTGCAGCACAAACATGCCAAAGGACAGGAAAGCGATCCCAGTGAGGGATATTTCGAAGAGATCTGCTAGCCCAAGCCCATGGCTGTCGCGTTCCACGGTGTATTCCTCCACTACGTGGCTGTGGGTCGAGGGATGGTACAAGGGCGGAGGGGGTGGCGGCATTGAATACTCGTATCCACCACCTGTAAATTGAGCTTAAAAGTTGGTATACACCAATTCTGAAGGGATATGTCTTGTTTTTCTGAATCCTGGCAAATTTTGTCATATGGAGAAAAAAAAGGAAATAAGGCGAACGGCAAGATGCACCTGCAGGAGACTCGTTTGTCAAAGTTTTTGTGCGATTAGTAATTATTACTCAGGATATTACTTATCATAAGAAGAGGAAAGGATAGAGACAGATTTCTTAATATGTAGGTACATTTTTAAGAAAAGAAAACGTAGCCTCTCCCTAGGTACAAGTATCTTTTGTTTCTGTGTTTCTATAAAATGTCCCTTTGTTGTTTCAAAATGTATTGTACCTGTGTATGTATTGTAATAAAACGTAGCCCCACTCTAGGAATTATTCACAAACATGAAATGCACATACTCAATTACCCAGACCAAAATAAATGTTTGTGGGTCACAAAAAAGTGGGCAGAGCAGCTTAAGCTTTTAACGACTGCACCTAGGCTGTCAAATTTACAATGAACAAAATATATAGGTAAGTAATACCATAGAAATCTTATTATGAAGATTTCTGTGCTGTGACTAATACGAATTGACCAATAAGCTCATCATTGAAACGAAAGGAAATGATTGAAACAATTATAATACCTACATAAAATTGACGGACGATTTAGCGCAGTGGTTAAGAGCTTGAGCTGCTCCGCTCACTGTGTCGAATAGTCGCGGGTTCGATTCTCGCACGGGACAAATCTTTGTGTGATCCACAATTATTTGTTCCGGTCTGGGTATTTGTTTGTGAATTTTCATGTTTGTAAACGCACACAGGAATATATCCCAGTGCGGGGCTACGTTTAAAAAAAAAAAAAAAATATAGAGTTCCCAATGTCGCCAAGCATTTATTTGGAAATATGATCACAAAAGTGTCTGCAATTATAATTTATGTATCTTTATAAATAATATCAGCCTATACTGCCCACTGCTGGGCAAAGGGCTTCTCTCACAAATCGAGGTGAGAGAGATTAGGTCATACTCCACCACGCGGACCCAGTGCGGATTGGTGGAGGCAGGTTTGTGGCCACCTGCTGCTGGAACTTATCAATCCGCCTTTAAGGCTTTCAACGCGGCTTAACGACTACCACATTAAGTGGTAGCCGGGACCAACGGCTTAACGTGCCTTCCGAAGCACGGAGACGCTCGAATATGAAAATGCCACAAACGGTCACCCATCTCAGGCCGACCGAGTCGAACGCTGCTTAACCTTCGTGATCGGTAAGAACAGCCGCGGTCGCACAGCGCTACGAGCGCCTCTATATATCTTTAGCTAGAAGTTATATGGTTCTACTATCCTGTTAACCTGGAAATTATACTTAAAATAAAATTATCTTACTATACTTAGCCACATCGTGAACTGCTACCGCAGCATCTGCGTATCCAGTGAGTGCTTCATTTCCCTCGTACACTTCGTAGCCCTCTTTAGTCTGCGCAGGAACTTGTGATACCAACGGGTAAGTTACGTTGTTTAATACAGTATTCACAGCTGTGTTTTGTTTGTAAGCGTCATTTATGGCTGCTATCCTAGCAATATAAATATTATGGCGCATTATTCACATGGTATTACAATATCAAAACGCAGATCAAAAAAGTGTTATGATGATTGATTCTTGTTCTCCTTGATTTTATACCTTGGCGCCGGTTTCATAAACCGGAAAATTTCCAATACTTATAATTTATTATAACTATGACAAATTATTCTCATGCATTAACTACTTAACATATAGCTAGCGTAGCTGAATCAATAAGATAAACGTAAAATTACGGTACGATAGGGGCGCGAAAACATTTTTCGGATTAATCAAATTCATTTAACAGTGTCCCTCTGCTATGAGCAACAAAATCTAAGGAAAAGCAATGTTTATTTAAATATAATAAAAGCATCTAATTAAAAGTAGTCCATAGGTCCTTACTTTGTCAACCATTCCTGATAATTAGCAGAGCCGACATCGTAAATGACGTTGTTCCTCAAATCTTGCGAACGTCGAGTAAGCACCGAATTGTCAGTATTAGCAACAGCGAATGGTTTCCCGAAACGGTTCTGCAATGCGCTTTTGCCCATCTCTTCCAGAATTTGTTCAGCTATGTAATTACGGCAGTGGTATTCGTTCATCATGGTTCTAAAATGATGATAATAAATAAACATGAGCTACAAAATAAACATAGAAAATATGCCCGGCGATCCGAAATGTTCATATGTAAGTATATTCTCCGATACATAAAATATTTCAATAAAGGAAAATGGTGGATTTTGTGAGGGTTAATTTTTCAATCATAATCTGAACTGAACTTTTATCTTAAAGTTATTCATATGATATAATACAACATGAACGAGATAAAAATTACATTTGCATGAATAAAATAGTTCAATTGTTTTGCTTTTATTTTTAGTCATATTAGACTTCATACGATCGGTAACTTTTATCTGATGATTGGATAATCCGTTTAAGCAGCTCCTTCAGCTACAAACATGTATGATACATATATATATGGAAAAAGTCTTTTGTTTTTCATTAACAATTTATTAAGGAAAGGGAATACGAAGGGAGGGAAATCAATATCTATGTCCCAGACAAATACGGCATAGACGAAGACCGCACTTGCTTAAGGTGCCGGCCGGCACGACTAAATTGGAGGGGAAAGCTCCAATGACTCGCGCCTTACATACTCTTATGGCTGGTTTCAATATTAAACTCAAGGATAGATTTGCTTACTGTCAGTAGAATTCAGTACAAAATATGTCAAATATCTCTCCTTGACTTAAGAATTGGATTGAGTTCATGAAATTGCTTAGAAAATTGATTTGTTTTCTTGCTATTTGGGAGAATTCGAAAGAGTTACATTGCATACCATATGTTATACTGCATGAAATCTAATAACCACACTGTCACATTAGATGTTTCTGTTATTATAGTGCTGATGTTGTCGAAATAAATAAATAAATATTTCAGATTGGGTGTTGTTTTTGATATTCATGTTTTAAACCCACACATGATAATAGAATACCCATTGTGCGGATTATTTAGCTAACTTCAAGAAAGCGGAGGTTCTATGTTCGTCTGTATGTATTTATTTTTCTATCTTCAGCCCAAAGACGGCCACTGCAGTACAAAGGGTGTCCAAAGATCACAATGACGACGATTTAAAAAAAATAAAATAAGCATATGGGGCATTACCTATGATAGGCTAGCGTCGACAAAGCAGCATCTATGGACCCATTTGTGTATTGTTCCACGTTCTTGCTGATTGTGCTGTTCCGATTCTCCTCTCCGCTCACCATAAAATACGTGGGCATTAGATCTGTCCGGAGGATATCGTTCACATTCAATTCACTCTCATACATTTTAGATATCACACAATTGATCGTCAAAACTATATAAAATGTTACTTTACAATACATTTTGTACCAAATACGGTATAACTTCTGTAAGCGACGGAAAATGAATGTCATGTTATGAACAAGTAGGTTATAAAGCATTACTCGAGTTATAAAGCGGAAAATGGTAGAGCGTTGGGTGTGCAAGATTTTATCCGTTTGTCTTATTCTTAACTGTAAATATGGTCGGCAGTTTTTAAATTACAACTTGCATTCTTTAGAAATCTTAGGATTCGTTTAGCGTGTATGTGTATAGATCTAGGCTATCTTTTATTTATTTTATGAATTTAATATAATAATAATATTAAAACTATTATTATTAGTCTTATATATCAGTCGTGAGGCATCACGGAATCTACTCATATACAGAAAATGTTGAAATGAATGAATGAAAAAAAAAAGAATGGAGTAATGACAAAAAATACAAGCCCGCGACAAAGTTTCCCGCCGGATCTTCTCAGTGGAGGCCGCGTTCCGATCCGGTAGTAGTGACAATTAAGGGTAGGTAAGGTAGGTGACAATTTGTAAATACCCCCGCAGGGTTTATGCAACAAAAAACGATTAGATTTGAGTAGAATTGTGTTATGCATCTATCTATTGGCGCTGAGCTCTCTGTCTACCCCGCAGGAGATCTGGAGTGATAATATAGATAGATAGACTATCTTACAATGACCAAATAGATCTTGGCTTATCTAAAGGGCAAGTCAATAGTCTCTGTAACCGTCGAGTGTGTGGTGAGACGAACTATAAGTGTGGAGGAAGCCAAGGAGGTATATAAGAAAATAACCTATTAAAACTCTGTACTCTCTGTCTAGCCCGCATGGGATCTGGCGTGATGATATAGATAGATAGGATTCGTTTATACGCTAAGATCCGTATCTCCCTGTGTATGTTGTAAAGTAAGGATTGGTATAATAAAATAAATAATAGTTCACTTCAAGTAAATTTTACACAGAAACCACTTACATAATACTAAACTGCTAATTATATAAGAGTTGTAACAAGAAGAGGGGTTGGCCCAGGGTGAGAGGACATAACCGTCCTCGTAACACACCGCCTCGCGGGAGATGGGGTGGGGTTTTAATGGGTAGGACTTGCTCCAGCGGCGGCCGGAGTAACGCCGACCGTCACTTGGGCAAGGAGTCCCACATAATCCGTTCACGTCCATGTCGTGAACGAGCATACATGAAGATTACCCCATCTAAAAAAAAAATGGGTGTGTGTGAATGATCTACGCTGTTTACCGCGGGGCCTTTACTACTACCACTATGCTCGAGCTAGAAGGCCAAGGGGGCAACTAGCTCAAGGGCGCCTCAAGGAGGCTTGGGCAGTCGCTAGGGGGACGGCGTATACTAGGTGTCTCGCCGTGGTGCTCTGCACCGGCCGGCGGGCAAGGGTCTTCGACCTCGCCGACGAGGTCGGTGTCTGAACCTATGTGCGGTATCTGTATCCGAAAGAAGGGATGTAAGTGCATTGGGAGGGTCGGTGAGAACATGCCGCGGACGGCGGTAGCGGCTGTGGGAGTGAAAATGGGTGAGAGGCTGCTCTCCGACATAACCCCTCCGCGTCCTCCGAACGCGGACGGGTACCCATAAAGGATTTCCCTGCGATAAAAAAGGGTGACAGGCTGCTGCTGTGTACTTTTTCTGCAGTTTATTTTTTATAACCACTTCAAAGCATGATTGTAAAATTTGGACGATCAGACGAAGATGACGGAGATTGGTCGTCTGAACTCGTGTAACACTGTGAAATAACCCCTGACTTAGATTTGGAACCACTCGGGCTGTAGTGTTACTACGCGAATGGGTTGAATATAAATCTTCCTATCCGTTAGTTGACTTCTGCTATATCCCATTCAGGGGTACCGGCACACAACGACTTGAGCATAACTATTACCCTGATAACATTTGAAATACACACATAAATAAGCAATTAAAATATAATTTATCCCGTATCCTGTGGACTGCCTTATTGACCTAGTGGCGCATAGTGCGAATGGTGCCTGGTGGTGGTGGTCCTGGGTCCGAATCCTAGAACAAACAGTGTGAGCTTGTCTATAAAAAGTCGCCACCCGAAGATTGGAATTATGCCTGGTTAATATATTTTTTTTTCTTTTCCTTTAAAAAAACGAAGCCCCACACTAGGATTTATTCCTGTATCGTGGGTGCGTTTACAAACATGAAAACAAAATGTTTTTTTTTTTCAAAATCTGATGAGCGATTCAAGCGTGACAAGGTGATAGCCACACAGAGTAAACTACTTTACATTAGTTTCATAATATTAGTATTGATTGATACCCAAGAGTATTCTTCCGACTGGCTCGATGTTTGCATTAATAAATATAATTTTTTTAAAAACAGTGCTGAGAAATATATTAAAAATAAATCATTTTTCAATAAAAGATTGATAGTCGTTATTTCTAGCGCAAATTACTTTGGTTGGCCACACTGGCTATTACAACGCGCCCCATCCCCCGCTGGTTAATGCCCCGGGAGAAAGGATCCATTGTTGTATTACAAATGTTTCGATGTCATATCACCGACGTTTGACGTGAGAACAAGCCATTTGCTTGAGATCTAAAAAGCTTTGCGTCCGTGATGGATAAACACATTTTAGAGTGGCCTAGTGATAGTAAAGTAAGGTTCATTTAAGAGCGGGACGAGATTTACTGCCAGTAAATAATAATAATATTTTTATTTATATAAGGCATCAGAAGTTATATAATTTACAGGCCCAAATAATATATACCTTACAGACTAACATACATACAATATATTAAACTTATAACCAAAGTAACATGTAATTTCAGCGACATGTCGCTCTGTGCAGAGGCGTCTCGCCTCTCCCTCCCATGAAATCTTCTGAACACCCTTCGGCCAGAACTCCTCGCTCATGAAAGAACTCGCACCACCAACGAATTAAACGCCGTATTGTTTTGCGAGTTTAGCTTCTCGACCCTCAGAGTGTACATGGTCACCACAATTTCATCGGCTTTAGTGGTGTAATGTAACCGTGACATGTACAGCAGCGTCGTTGGTACCACTGAACGGAGGAGCATGCCATCATCGACCGGGGCAGTCCCACACCGGTAAAGTAAAGGTGAATGAAAATATAGGTGATAGGAAAGTTTGACAGATTTGCTAGTTATTCATCTATTCTGAGGTGCCCCTTTTTTATTTGGTTTGAAAATACCCTTTGTTTGAGGTATTGACAATAACTCGTTAATAGTCTGAGGTCATTTATAACAAAACTAGCGACCCGCCCGTCTTCGCACGGATAAATTATACACATAAACCTTCCTCTTGAATCATTCCGTCCATTGGTGAAAACCGTATGAAAATCCGTAGTTATGGAGTTTATCGCGTTCAGACAGACAGACAGACGTGGCGGGGGACTTTGTTTAAGAATATGTAGTGATGAATAAAATAAAAAAGATACAATGCGAAAGTAGAAGGATATAGGTACCGGAGAAGACTTAGACCATCTTACCATGACCAAATAGACCGTGCCTTATCTAATGGGCAAATCAAGGGTCTCCGTAACCAGCGAGCGTGTATGAGACGAACTATAGGAGTGGAGGAAGTCAGAGAGGTCTGTAAGGAAAGAACCTGTGAGAATTCTGTACTCTCTGCGGGGTAGGCCCCGCAAGGGAACTGGCTTGATCATATAGATTGATAGAAATAAATAAAAACTATATTTTATACGACACAAAAAAAATATAAAAATTCCCAGTTCTCCTAACTCGCAAGTTTTGTTTCAATAAAAAAGCACACTTTCTTCGATCCAGGATTTGAACCGAGGACCTTTTCTGCCATCCACATAATGTGCCACTAGAGAAACGAGGCAGTCTTTTTCATAACTTGAGTAATTTTAATTTCTAATTAAATTTAATTTCTAATTGTAATTTCTAGAGTGGAGACCACGTATTGGCAAGCGCAGCGTAGGACGACCGCCTGCCAGATGGACCGACGATCTTGTGAAAATCGCAGGAAATCGTTGGATGCAGGTGGCATCGGACCGGTTACGCTGGAAAGCGATTGGGGAGGCCTATGTTCAGCAGTGGACAAGTATAGGCTGAAATGATGATGATGATGATGAGTAATTTTAATTTGAGGAGACCTGCTTATTTCAACGCATATTTTTTGTATTGGGTAGTTAGTAGAAGGTTCTTAAACTTTATATATATATATATATATATATATATATATATATATATATATATATATATATATATATATATATATAACAGTATGGATAAAAATAAATTATATATATATATATAATTTCTTTTTATCCATACTGATATTATAACTCGAATCTCTGTCTTTCTTTTTATCTGTTACCTTTTTACGCCCAAACCAGTGAACAGATTTTGATCAATATTGGTATGGAAATAGTTTTTATCCAGGAGAAAGATATAGACTACCCTTTGTCACAAAAAAAGCTTAAGGGTTTGAAATACACACATGAAAAAAGCGCAAACGAAGTTGTGGTATGTGTGTGAACGATCTACGCTGTTGGCCGCGGGGCCTTTACAGCTTCACCAGACAAGAAACGAAGTTGTGGGTACAGCTAGTTGTCTATAACTACCCTGGTACTCAACTTAATAATATATAATGTCCGACCGAAAGTCGATTTTTAGCCGAAGCCGAAGGTTTAATAACCGTAAGAAATTCTTGATTGGCTAAATTTTTGTTAATTTTTGGCTAAAGTTCTGTTAATTGTATTAACTTAACGAGATGATTAAAATTACCTGCAACTGGCTAAAAATAATAACACTGAAATAATAATATTTATAATATTTACTTAAAAGCATTCGCAAGTCGTGAATCGTAATAGATCGTTGAATTTCGGTGCTTGCTGGAAACCTTCGGCCCATTTTGGCGGAAGCCGAAGAATTCGCCGAAGTTGATATTTTTGGCCGGAGATGGCCGAAACCGAAGCTTCGGTCCGACACTAATAAAATCCTATTGTGTTCTTTTTTGATTGAAATTTGCAAAGGTTCTGTGTGATATTATTACGAATTAGAAAATAGTATAGTATTGAATTCATATATTAAATCGGTATAAGGAAGCAGAACTTAGGTAAATCTAGTAGACGCTAAGCAGTTAACTCAAACTGAATACTTACATTAAATAAGGTACTATTTTATTATCTAATTCATTACCTCATTGAATAAGTTATGTCGATATATACAAAGGTAAATACTGAATATTTGTGTACCTTTGTGTACTTATTTATCGACATACAAATACATAGTTAGGTGTTTGCATTAACATAATACATAATTAATTTATTTGATCAAAACTAAATGTTTGTGTTTACACAAAACGTTTTCGGAAATAATAAAATGCCCTACCATTAACGAAATCACGTCTTGAATTTTCCGCCCAGAACGAACGACGTTTTATTGGCTGTTTAATACAGATTTATTTGCCTGTGCCATGAAAAAATATATTGCTTCACGCTAGTGCTGCCATATCCGCAATAAAATTGAAATAAATAAGGATAAAATATTACTTAATTGATATTCAGTGTCCTATTTAAGTAATTATAGGTATGTAACATAGTAAAAATAAAGTAAAAAATATACCTTAAACATTTGTTGTAACATTTTGGCTGAACGGGAAATACGTTTCTCTACTTGTAGCAACGTCAAAAGGAACGACATTAAAAAAGTACCTTCGCAAATGTCAAAAATGAGGAGATTATAAATTTCTTTTTTTACGACTATTCGTGTAATTGAATACGTTTTTTTTTACCTGAAATGTCGAATTACATTGTGGATATTGAATAATTTGACAGTGTATAACTATGGGCACTAACGGGAACGGACGTCGCGGGGGAACTAAATTACCCGATGTTCGCCGCCCTATGGAAGAAGGCGATTGTATTAACGACATGGAGAGTCCTGAGCTCGACTTCGTTTACGACGATTGTGACACTCAAGCTAACGAAATAGCGGAATTATACAGTTACACTGAACACCCTGAGTACCAGCTGAATGTGAAAGCATTCGAAGATATTATGGACGAATTCAGCTTTCCACCTAGTTGGCAAAGACTAACGAATAAACAACAACGCACCGTGGTGATGAAGCTTCTGGAGCATTTAGACGTCGCTGTGAGTGAGATACGTATGCGTGCCACCCGATGTATCCTTTACTTAGCCCAGGGTTGCTGGGCAGAAATGCAATCAGATGCTGAACAAGCTCACTGGGCCCGCATCAATGTTATGATGTTGTATGACATGGGCACATTTGCTGCTTTCGTTGAATTATTGAATCTCGAAATTGTGCGCAGCAGTTCTGCCATAGCTTCAAGGAAGCTTGCAGAATCTCTTGCTGACTCAACTAATTTACGAGTTATTCTATCTGTTCTGTATCTAATCACAGAATACATGAGAACTGAGAAAGAAAATCCTGATTCTGAGTACAAGCATTTGGTGAAAAATTTTAAAGAGGAACTTGGGACGCCTTTTGGTGAAGAGTTACTACCTGTGAAGCTGCTGAGCATGGTGACGCATCTTTGTGCAGGCACAACTCCTCACTTTCCAATGAAAAAGGTTTTATTATTATTGTGGAAAGTGTTACTCGTTTACCTGGGAGGTTCTAAAGAATTAAAAGAGAAAAAAACCAAACTTAGGGAAAAATATGGACTGGCCCCTTTGACCGAAGACACCATTGAAATAATTAAAGGTATGCGAGCCAGCTCCCCTCCGCCAAGTGCTGCTGACATATTGGAAAATCAAAACCCAGGTCAGAAAAAACTTAAAGAGAATGAAAGGTCTCTTCGCAGACAAACATTCATGAAACAGACTTCACTAGATGAATCTGATGAACAAATTTTTGTTGACAAAGAAGAAACAGGTAACGGCTCTGAAGACTACTCAATGGAATTTCAGTCTATACCCAGTGATAGTTCACAGTCTGAGAATAATCCAAATTGTCCATATTATATGTACTTTAAACAGTTTGACAGTCCTCCTCCACCACCACCACTGCCACGAAGCTTGCCCTGGCAATCTAAGGTGCGTCAAAAAGATATTGATATGTTCTTGGATAATGTACGAATCAAATTTGTTGGATATTCTCTTCCTGGAGACAGACAGACTATTGCTGGTCTGCCGCAGCCAATACATGAAGGAATAGACATTTTGAAAAAGCACATGTACACTAGTTTGTCTGAAATTCAGATAGAAAGGGAACTTGAAATAGCCCGAAGCCCTCTCACTAAAGGAGAAAAAGATGTAGAGGAAACTGAAGCAGAATTACTATACAGAGCAATGGTACCTAACTTACCCCAGTACATTATAGCACTGCTGAAAATTCTTTTGGCTGCAGCACCAACCTCCACAGCTAAAACATACTCAATAAATATTATGGCTGATCTTTTACCTGAAGAGATGCCAATGACAGTTTTACAGTCACTAAAACTTGGGATTGATGTAAATAGACACAAAGAGATCATTGTAAAAGCTGTCACAGCTATACTTTTACTGCTTTTGAAACACTTCAAGTTAAATCATGTTTATCAATTTGAATTCATGTCACAACATCTGGTGTATGCTAATTGTATGCCATTGGTATTAAAATTTTTCAACCAAAATATTTTGTCATATGTTGGAGCTAAGAATTCAATACCTATATTTGACTTTCCGGCATGTGTAATTGGTGAGCAACCAGAGCTGACAAAGGAATGTCTGGATATTGGAGATTCGGAAGTTCCATACTCATGGAGGAATGTTTTCTCATGCATAAATCTATTGAGGATTTTAAATAAACTCACAAAATGGAAAAATGCCAGAATCATGATGCTGGTTGTTTTCAAAAGTGCACCAATCTTGAAACGTACACTTAAAGTGAGACATGCTTTGATGCAGTTTTATGTATTGAAGCTGTTAAAAATGCAAACAAAGTATTTGGGCCGTCAATGGAGGAAAACAAATATGAAAACGATCAGTGCTATATATTCCAAGGTTCGTCACAGATTGAATGATGACTGGGCATTTGGTAATGATGTTGATGCAAGACCTTGGGATTTCCAGGATGAAGAATGTGCTCTAAGACTAACTGTTGACCGTTTCAACAATCGAAGATATGGCACTGTCGGTGAGCAGGAAATAGATCTCACACCTCTTGAAACAGATATAAATAGTGTATTAGAAAGTAATGTTGAGCTTGATGAGGAATTCAAAGAAAACTATGAACTGTGGCTTGAGCAGGAAGTATACAATAATGAAATAAATTGGGATGTATTATTAACTGCATGAAATATTATAATCCATTTGACTTCAGATAAAGAATGTTATAAATTTTGTACAGATAGTTTCTAATTTTACAGTAACTACTTATTTTATTCAGAAATATATTTAAATGATTGCTATCTTTCTGAACATTGTTTTCATATGAATCTGTAAAATGTGTGTAATTGTAGTTAATTAAGTTACATTTAGTGGTTTTTTTATACTTATTTAATAATTAAATTATCATGACAGATTTTGTGTAATAATGAATTACATAAAAGTTATGTATACTTCAAGTAAATTACATGTTGTTTTAGGCAGTGTAGACATGATATTGTGTGTATGTATTGTAGTATACCTACATAACATTTTCTGAAGAATGAATTGTAATAAATCATGTATACCAGAACAGAACAGAACTGATGACTACATCTAGTACCTATAACATTTGTGAACTGATTATACTACCCATCTACCTAATGAAATTAGAGGAATTTTGTTGATGTTTTTAGCATTTTTAATAAACAAAACAGCAAGCTTAATAAATGTATAATTAGCTACGTTTTATTAAATTCTAATGAAGGTACCTAATTTTTTGTGGTTTGATTGATACCCTTTCTCCCTATCCACTGAATAAGTTGTGGCGATATAGAGCTTGGAAAATTCACGTTACCTCATTTATGTGACTTAATATTTTCTTTTGTGTGTGTGTGTGAATGATCTACGCTGTTGGCCGCGGGGCCTTTACAGCTACGGACAAGTAATATTTTCTTACAGATAGGCATAATCAATGATATTTTACTAAGATCCAAAAGTGGAAAGATTAGGTACCCGGGAAGACGTAGACTATCTGAACATTGACCAAATAGACCGCGTCTTATGTGAAGCGATCTTGACTAGTCAATAGTTTCCACAACCGGCGAGCGTGTACGATAGTGGAGAAAGAGAGGTCTGTAAAGAAAACCTGTTGGAACTCTGTACTCTGTGCCTACTCGGCAAGGGATCTGGCGCGATGATATAGATAAAACAAGATTTTACTTAACCCACGAATTAGGGAATACTTAGCCCTACTGATAGGGATACTAATAAAAAAATATATAGTATGGGCTTCTTTCACTACGCTTGATTAAAGTAGGTCAGTTACTTCTCGATTAGCGTTACCCGACAATTAAAACTGCCTAATTTAGCCGTCGGATAGGGCTACTCAGAGATTGTGTAATTCGTTATTAGAGTTACTTGCAACTTTAATTGTTGATTGCTCTACTTCAAACTTTTCTAGAGGATAGTGACAGAGGCTTATAGCTCTTATTAGTAGGGATAGCTGTCACTCTGTACTCTCTGCCTACCCCGCAAGGGATCTGGCGTGATAATATAGATAGATAGAAGTACCTAGGTCTAAGTCTTATATTAAGACATATTCATTTAAGGGCCCTCATTTAAGCCCCTTTTCGCCACCACGAGTAAAATCTGAAGCTAGACTAATCGACAATTAAATTCACAATCTCCGAGTAGTCCTATCCGACGGTTAATCTGGCCAGTGTTCATTGCCAAGTGTCGCTAATCGAGAAGTAACTAACCAGCAACATACTTGGAGGTGGTGAAAGAGGCCCTGAGTATAAATGGCACTTTGAACTCCGGTGTAGACGGACAATCATAACCAGTACGTTGACAATGCTGCTATTATAAAACGCATCAGTGATCGATAGTTTCAGCAATAATATTGATAACATTTCAATAATTTCGTAGCGTGAACTGTGCTTGGCTCATTCTCTAATATTTACGCCACGATATGGTGGATAGGGATCCAACAGAGTTTAATAAAGTGTAGGACTGAATTTAAAAGGAGGACGTATAATATTTACGATTCAGTGATAAGAACACGGAATAAGTAAGGCATCCGTAGAGTAGGTACTCTAGATTTCGTCCGTTTGCGAAACAAACGCCACAACCCCCTTTCTGTGCCGAAACCATGATAGGGATACGATTACTTTTATTAAAAAACAATATTTAAATTAGATCCGAATAGACGTTTTAACAATGGACTTAGCAAAATTCAAGCAGAAATGTTTCGAATTATTTTATTTTTATACATATCGCATTTGTTTAAAATATAAAATAGTGATTCTAAGTAATGGATTTTTGTTAGAGCCTTAGTAGCAGTTGCCCCAGTAGATTACATAGGTTCGATTCCCATCTCTCTCATCCCCCCATCCATCCCGTAGGAGCCCCCTGGTTCGTACGGAAGGTCGACCTCCACTCCGATCTAGGTCTCGAACCTATACGCGCCTTTATTAAAAAGGCGTCAACACGTCACTTCGCGAACGCATCTACCCATGCGAATCCGCTAATCGTAGCTACCGCCGACTACGATCTCCCCCCCGACCCCTGCCGCCACCGCCGGCCGCGACATGTTCTCACCGACCCCCCCGATGCTTTGTCATCCCTTCTTTCCGCTCAGAATACGGGCGACGACGACGTAGTCGTAGATCCCCTCCCATAGCCGGCGGTTGACCGGTGCACTTAGTAGTGCACCCGTCCCCCTACAGCGACTGTCCCAACCGAGGGCGCCTCTCGGCTTCTGGCTGGCTAGAGCGTAGAGGTTGCACGCTCGCCTTTAAGTCCGGTGAAGCTGTAAAGGCCTCGCGGCCAACAGCGTACATCATTCACACACACACATACAAATAAACTACTCTTATTCTGCAGAAATATTTAGGTAAATACATAGATAGGTAGATTTTAAACGCGTCCCCAACTAGTATAATCAATGTATCACGTTCTTTTTTCATTATTTTGTGGTATGAGGCGCTCATAGAATTGTGCGACCGTGTTGTCCTTAGCGATCACCGAAGTTACATTACGATCGATTTTGTCGGTTTGAGATGGGTGACCGTTTGTGGCATTATCGTCACATTCGGGCATCTCCGTGCTTCTTAATTAAATCAAAGAAAATATGCTCTATCCTTTTAATGCTTTTGGAGACTGCTACGTAACCCGATTGACTAGTTTCTTTATAAACAATGTTCCTTAATTTCATGAAGAGGGTGTACAATCGATAGCGATTAATCGATTACTGAGTTTAGGCATAATCAATTAAACTATTATTTACACTATAAATATCAAAAAAGTCGAATCATCACATCATTAAATCCAGACAACATTAGGGACGGGCAAAAAAATATTAATACATATCGTACTAATTTATATTGGAAAAATTATCGATAAATTGATATATTGAAATATTCCTCAATTTTCGTCATGTGAAAAAAAAATTGGGTGGAGGAAAGAAATAACATAATTCATCAAAAATAATCAACCGTTTGCGAGCAAAAAAATCCCACTTCTTCAATGCAAATTGGATTTTGAAAAAATGTGATATGTTGTGACTGCCTCGTTGGTCTAGTGCTAAAACACATCGCTTTGTAATCACGAGTTCCTGGGTTCAAATCCTAGGTTGGACAAGTGTAGTTTTTCTAACGAAAACTTCCCAGTAAGAGTCCGGAGTCTGGAATTGTGCCCAGTATATGGCAATAGGCTCGCCCCCAATTGGGAAACATGGGACCTAACATCGTCGGCGAAACGTGGGTGTACTCAGTACACCTCTGCCACCCCCGCTTGGGGAATATAGGCGTGACGGTGTGTGAATGTGTGATATTCGAAAAAATATCGACCATGAAATATCGACATTAAAATTATAGACAATAAATACCTACTTAATATATTGAAATTCGAAATATTGGCGTCAATTATCTGTTATTTTTTAGTCAATAATTAAGATTTTGGTATATCGATATATTTTCATAGGCATGTCGATTCAATTAAAGAAAAATCGTTCTTTGAATCGATTCGTATCAGACGCGTAAGAATCGATTCTTGATTAAATCAAAGATAGAAATCTATTCTCAATTAATCGATTCGAAGTCGATTCTTATCAATGTGTGGTTTGAATGAGTGTTTAATTCCTTCCTTTTTATAATTGTTAAAAAGACAGCTGACTTAAAATAAAGTCATGTTTGTCTTGGAACGTAGTATTTTTATCAATAAACGTGTTTTGCCATTATTTATATCCCGATTTACATGACCTACTTGGTCATATTTTCGATTACCACTTTTTTATGATTAAATCGAAAATCGATCCGATTCGGCGGCTTGCAGAATCGGACTACTGAATCGATTCAGGTGTTCAGATCGATTTAAAAAAGCAATTATTTGCCTTGTAAAAATCGATTTTAAATCGACATGCCTATTTTTTCGTTTATCCTATGTCCATCCCTAAGTCAGTCAATGGTTAAGTTTGCGTTCCCACCCGAAGTTTAATTAATTTCGAGTTTTCTTTCTAAGTTATACAAAACAAATGAGTGAATATAAAATGTGTTATTGAGAATTCTTGTTCTTAGGTGGAAATATAAACCTAGGTAAGCATACATTACGATAAGCCTCACAAGGAAATGCTAACTTCCTCTTACTCAATTACGACAACCACCAATGATTACCAATCAGCGTAATCAGCAATACCTACTTACTGATACATTTGATCAACTTTACTAACGAGATAGCAACTTCAACATAATTTAATAATTTTACAGAAAAATGGCTGAGTTAGCAGCGTTATTGCAAACCGAAATCCCTGAAGGGCGTAGTCACCTCACGGATAGTCATACAAACCTTGAACGTGTGGCTGATTACTGCGAAGCCAACTATTTCCAATCAGAAAACAAGAGGCTAGCACTAGAAAGCACGAAGAATTACACAACACAATCTCTTGCTAGTGTAGCATACCAGATCAACACACTTGCATACAACTTCCTCCAACTATTGGAGCTACAGACAATGCAGCTGGCAGAAATGGAAGGCCAAATGAATCATATAGCGCAGACTGTCTCTATACACAAGGAGAAGGTCGCCAGAAGAGAGATTGGTGTGCTGACTGCAAATAAAGTCACAAATAGGCAGTACAAAATAATTGCACCTGCTAATCCTGAGAAGCCTATCAAATACGTGAGGAAGAGCATTGATTACACAGGTATGGAATTATTGTGTGTGTGTGTGTGTGTGTGTGTGAATGATCTATGCTGTTGGCAGTAGGCCCTTTTTTTCATTACAAGTTCATGTGACTATAAAAAAAGTAGTAATAGTTATTCAAATGTCACTCCTTTTGAAATGAAGGGTATGAACTTTCTGTTTAGTTAATGAACAGTTATGTTACCATATGTCATTACAAAATGTATGAACCATGTATATATTAAAGTGGACTGAGTACTGTCAAAATATTGCTTAAGATAATTAAACTTTTACTCGCAGAGACAACATCGAATTTTCTATGATTTAAACAACTCTAGAAACCATGATGAGTGAGAGCAATAACCTGTAGCCCAGTGTCACGCTTGTACCCATTATGATGCAGTACGGTGACCATAAGGTCGAACTAATATGAACTATACCTATTTATGATATGCTGTAAATTATTTATTAAGAGTTCAAAACGAACAAGGTTCTTAATTCGTCTGTATATACAGGATGGATTTTTAGGATGGGACAGTAAGGACAGCTATCTCAACCAATGTAGATACAGAAAAATGGCCTGGGAGAATTTACAGTTTCTGAAAAAATGTACAGTCAGCAAGACAATGGACAAATTAATCAAAAACTTTGTTTCCTACTCATTTAAGATATGGCATATGCATAGAAAAGCAGAATTACCGCAATAAGCAGTGCCGGAGAATTTTACGATAATTATATGTCAAAAAGTCCATAATCGTACCAATGTTTGGTCACTCTACTTGGAAAGTGGTGTAGGGCTCTAAGTGAGTATGAGCAGCAGCAGAGCAGTGCTAAATCCATTGTAATATATCCATGGTATGAACCAATACCATAATGCACTATGAATTGATGCATTAAACACATTCTATATCAAATTTTGTGGTCTATTGCGTAGATTTTGTCTGAAAAAGAAGAAAGTTGTAATTTGTCGGGACTTCAATATTGACATACTTAAATAGAATAAATTAAGTACCGATTTTGAAGAGTTATTAAGGTCTTTCAATCTCAAATTAGTAATAAATCAGCCAACCCGCTTAGTCAGCGGCACCTGCATTGACAATTTTATTTGCAATATACCGGGTATAAAGCCCGAGGTTCTTGATCTAGCTCTATCAGACCACACAGCACAAATATTAAGCTGTCCAGTGAAAGAATACTACACATTATCACACTGGTTCATAATTAGACGCGACTATAGTACAGACAATATAACAAAGTTCAAAGAATGTTTAGACAACTTAAGTTTTTATGATGTTTATGAATCGCTTGACCCAAATACGGCTTTTGAAAACTTTATGGAGTCATTTAAATTATTCTATGACTTATGATCGGCGACAGTCAAAATCAAGATTAATAGATGTATAAAACCAAGGTGGATCACAAAAGGTATTAAAACATGTACGAAAAGAAAAAGAGAGCTATTGAGACATTATCGTAAACATCGAAATGAAAACAATTGGAATATATTTAAGTTATACAGAAGTAGACTAAAAAAGATTATTGAACTGACACGTAAAGCACAAAATGACTACTCTATTAAAACCACTACCAATAAGGTTAAGGCTACATGGAGTATTGTTAGCGACTGTAAAATAAAAAAAGTCAAAGATAGAATCAAATGCATTAAAGTCGATGATACAGTAATAGAAGATCCTCGAGAAATAGCACAAACGTTTAATAATTTTTTCGTAGATGAAATACAATTAAAAAGATGTAACTCTAAAAACTATAGAAAATCACTTTCATGGAATAAACCAAATTCAATGTTTCTGAACCCTGCAACCCCTCTAGATATGTACAGAATCATAAATAGTCTTAAAAATACTGCACTGTACAAAAATAGTAAAATCTGTGTTAGTCAACTTAGCACCAATATTAAGCCACATTATGAACTTATGTATTCATTCGGGAATATTCCCTGAACAGTTGAAAACATCAATTATTGTTCCAATCTTTAAGAAGTAAAATAAAGAAAACATTCGTTGCTATCGACCTGTAGCCCAATAGGGCTATTTTTCTAAAATTTTAGAAAATATTGATAATAATCAATATTTTCTAAAATTTTAGAAAAATACATCCATCAATGCCTTTACGATTATCTTGATAAACATAAAATATTAGTTGATGCGCAGGTAGGGTTTAGGAAAAAAAGAACTATCAATTTGGCAATTTACAATTTCTTGTTTGAAGTCATGAATAATATAGATAATAGAATACCAGTGTGTGCACTGTTTATGGATTTAACCAAGGCATTTGACTTTGTGGACCATGATATACTAATTGAGAAGCTGGATACTTATGGGATAAGAGGAAACGTTTTAAGTTTAATAAAGTCTTATCTAAGCGGCCGACAGCAAATAACCCAACTATCTAGAATTTGTCCTGGCTCTAAGACGGAGATTTTCTATAAATCAGATGTTAGGATAGTTGAGCGTGGAGTGCCGCAGGGGAGCGTTTTAGGACCATTATTATTTATTATCTACATTAACGAATTGCCAAAGGCGGTAGATCACCCCATAGTTTTATTTGCAGATGACAGCACAGTCATATTTTCTGGTAAAAATATTGTAAATGATATGGAAGCTGATATAAATAATGATTTGATTATATTAATTGAATGGTTGACCTCTTTATTAGAGGTTAATTAATATTGAGAAGACGAACTTAATGACATTTAAAAATAGTACCTTTAATACACCAATAATTGACATAAAATACATGAACAAGAAAATAAATTTTATAGATAATACTAAATTTTTGGGACTCCAGATATATTGTAAATTGACTTGGAAATCTCATATAGATGGCCTCTGTAGTAAATTAAGTAGTTTTTCATATGCACTCAATATGATGTCAAAAATTGTTAACAAGGATGCCGTATTAACGGCATATCATGCATATGTAACATCAATAATAAGATACGGTATTATATTTTGGGGAAACTCAACTGACAGGGAAAGGGTATTTAAGGCTCAAAAACGATGTTTAAGGACCGTATGCAAATTGCAACAAACTGACACATGTAAGCCACATTTTATACAATTGAAAATTTTATCCTTTACGTGTCTGTATATATATGAGATGGTTAACTTTGTTAAAACTAACAGTCATCTTTTCACTAGCTACAACAGTACTCGTAATAGACATAAGATTGGTGTGCCCGCACACAAAACAGCGATGTACAACAAAAGTATATATTGTATGGCCCCGAGAATTTTTAACAAACTACCTAGGTATATTATTGACACACAGGATACCAATATTTTTAGAAGGAAAGTTAAGAACCTACTGACCGCTAAGGCATATTATACACTAGATGAATATTTTAATGACACTGAACTTAAATGATACTTGATTTAAATTGACATTTCATAATTCAATATAAGAGACATTAAATCGTGGATACCCATTATAATTAATGATATCGGTTAATAATGTTATTTATTCTTAAGACTTATGATCTATTATATCTATCTTAAATGAACAATGAAATAAATGTTACATATTTTATAAAGAAATGTATAAAATGTAAGAAATAAAACACACCTGTAATTTGCATGCCAAAAGGTGGAATACGGCTAGAACACACTCATAACATAAAATCTCTGTACACCTGTATTCGTAAATAAATCAATTTGAATTTAAATTTTTAAAGACCGATGTGCTAAAGAAATGCTTGTAGCCATGAAAAAGTTAAACCAATTGCAATTGCAAAGAAAGCAGAGAACCAATAATAATGATTCAGGAAAAGCAGGAGGACTGTTGGTGAAAATCCAAATTATTTAATGTGCAGACCAAGAAGTACTGATGAATAGTCAAGAAAGAAAAAGTTTGTGATAACTTAAGACTCTACCACCCTTTCGGGATGTCATTCCAATGGAGAAGGAGGAGAATAAACTCCACTGTTACTCTTTTAAAAATGAGTTTTACAATTCTTTTTGTATACATTGCGTTCATGGGGTATTGACTATGCAGAACGCATTAATTAGATGGACTTACGTATAGATTAAACATAACTTACACTTACGGTATCAAGGTATATATATATATATATATATATATAGGTATTATTATGATAAGGCTTAAGAAAATCTACAATCTTCTTCAATACTAACAACACCCTTAATATTTTTTTGGGAATTAAAAGGATAATTAGATAATTCTCTGTTCTTTCTGCCTACCTGATCAGAGAGATCTGAGAGGTTAGACAACAGTCTATGAAAGGTTTGTTTCTTTTCTCTACATATTACATTTCTAATTACCTGACCCAACCATACTGTTTTGTGTGTGTGTGTGTGTGTGTGTGTGTGTGTGTGTGAATGATCTACGCTGTTGGCAGCGGGGCCTTTACAGCTTTACCGGACAAGAGGGCGAGCGTGCAACAACCACGCTCGAGCTAGAATGGCAAGGGGGCAACTAGCTCAAGGGTGCCTTAAGGACGAACGGCCTCGGCTTGGGCAGTCGCTATAAGGGAGGGCGTATATTAGGTGTCTCGCCGTGGTGCTCTGCACCGGCCGGCGGGCAAGGGATTCTTCGACCTCGCCAACAATAATGTATGATAATTTCCTAGCTTTGGATGATATTGGTCATGGCGCTCGCTGGAACGGCGCTGCTGGTGGCACGCCTCGTGGCCGCCGGTCAGGATCTGCCCCTGGTTCTGCTACCTTGCCAGCACCAACCACTAAACCACCTACCCCACCAGCGGCCGTGCGTGCAGCATCAGCTGCTAATACTGGAACTCTCGGCCGTAGCACACTTGGTAACTATCATAATTTTAGAATTATAGTCTGTCTCAAATCTTTTTTGATAAAAATATAATGTTAAAAAATATTGTTCCTTTGCCCCACAATAGTGAATGATAATTTTAAATGAGATATTTAGTTAACTGTTAATGTTACATTTGCATTAAACTCCTATCCAATTTGCCGATTGAAAAGATTATAATTGTTTTCTTATCAAAAGGGATTAAGACTACTATCAATTGTGTCATAATTTGTCAGTGTTGTTAAAATCCCTGTGTCCATGTTATTAATATGAGAGCTGTCTTTGCTAATAAAAAGCAGTGTTATCGTTTGCTTTTTGTTATTGTCGCTATTTGTATATGCGTCCAGGCTATGAAGAAATGAAGCCATTATGTTTTGGCGGTTCTCAACGTTTTGTCTTATTTTTGCGCTGCTATATCATTATATTGCCAATAAGATGCATGAAACCTCTACAACTTCAAGTCTTTGTTTGAAAGACATGGAGTTTAGGATGTACCATCATTCCTACTTGTTTTGCTACTTTGTCAGCCACCACAAAAGCATCAACATCACCGGGGTCAGTACGGGCTGCCTCTGCTGCTAACACAGGGACTTTGGGACGTGGCACCATTGGTAATTATTTGATCTTAAGTTTTAAAATGTATGTGTTTATTTAGAGTATATATCTGTTACTCCTATGGGATGTGATACATACTAAATCTTACACAACCAAGGGTCTGGGTGTAGATATTGATTAAATAAAACATGATTTGAAATATTCAGTGTATAATAGTATTTTTTTTGTGTTTAGGAAAATCGTCTCGCGAGTACCGTACGCCGCCAGCCGTGGCCCCGCCGCAAGTGCCTTCGCACTACGCTCCGAACTATCCTAGACGTCCACCAGGATATTCGACATTGCCTGTTGCTCAACCACAGGTTCGTAGAAACTGGTCATACATTAGAAGTATGAGCATATTCTGACTGAAGTTTAGAAAAGATTATGCACTATATTTGGATTTTTGTTTGACTATTCTTGTGTTTGAGCAGTATTAAACCCGGTTTATATACTTCCGCCACTTCCCGTCAAAAGCAATGAGCAATACCGCGGTACCGTCGACTGTTCACATACTCCCTTAGCTCTTCAAGCATCGCTCCGCGTTTGCAAAAAACTCGAATACGATATTGTTTTTATAAAAATATCCCCAAGGGAATTTTTATACTAGCTTTCCCATGGTTTTTCTAATGCATCACTGAGTGAGCGCTTAATAAAACCGCTAACGAAGGGAGCGCCCGGCAGTGATAGTGTAGGAAGGGCAGTGATAGTGTAGGAAGGGCAGTGATAGTGTAGGAAGGGAAGGAAAGCGTAAGTGGCGCTTTTATATGACCAACCTTCCCTCACTTCACGCGGAAGTGAGCAGTGTGTAATTAAGTTATTAAAAATTGGTGTAGTAAAGGTATATAACGCTTATTTATTATGACAACATTAAGGAGCTGTTTGTATGTATCTCTTTGTATTTAGAACATGATTGATTTCTCTTCTCTTAATATATATATTTTTCTTTTTAAAAAAACGTAGCCCCACTAGGATTTATTCCTGTGTCGTGGGTGCATTTACAAACATGAAAATTATCACACCAAGACCGGAACAAATAATTGTGGATCACACAAAGATTTGTCCCGTGCGGGACTCGAACCCGCGACTATTAGACGCAGAACGGCTTAAGCTCTTAACCACTGCGCTAAATCGTCCGTCAATATACCTTTACAACATCTCTATTTTGTACATGGGAGGACTATGTAGACACTGACTGATACCATAAATCTAAGTACACTTATGATTAATCTATATTGACATCAATATAGATTGCCCCATGAATACAATGTAGGTATACAAAAAGTATTGCAAAACTCTCATTTAAAAAAAGAATAACCATGGAGTTTATTGCCCTTCTTCTCCACAGGAATGACTTTCCGAACGGGTGGTAGAGTCTTAAGTAATCAATAATTTTCTCTTTTTGACTATATAAGCACCTTTTGGTCTACATTAAAAAGAAAACTTTTGATTTTGATTGGCAAATTTATTCTTGGTGATTGAAACACCACACCGTCACGCCTATATTCCCCAGATTGGGTGGCAGAGGTGTACTGAGTACACCCACGTTTCGCCGACGATGTTAGGTCCCATGTAATAGAGGGCGAGCCTATTGCCATATACCGGGCACAATTCCA
The DNA here is from genome assembly GCA_905147815.2 of Phalera bucephala. Taxonomy (NCBI): domain Eukaryota; kingdom Metazoa; phylum Arthropoda; class Insecta; order Lepidoptera; family Notodontidae; genus Phalera; species Phalera bucephala. The sequence goes on from LR990612.1 coordinate 18,048,094, forward strand.
GACTCCGGACTCATACTGGGAATTTTTCGTTAGAAAATCTACATTTGTCCGACCTAGGATTTGAACCCAGGACCTCGTGATCGCAAAGCGATGCGCTTTGCCACCAGACCAATGAGGCAGTCGATATGTGATTGAAAGACTGCCTCAATATTTATTTGCAGACCAACACATTTTAGGGTTATAGAACTATAATATTTTTAACCGACTTCTAAAAAGGAGGAGGTTCTCAATTCGACTGTATGTTGTTTTTTTTGTATGTATGTTACACGATCATCCCGCCAATTATGAATCGATTTTGAAAATTCTTTTTGCATTTGGTTCAGTATAGCTCCGAAATGGCTATAGGCCAATTTTATCGGTATTGGACCTTGGATTTGGAAGATACTCCAGGGAACTCCTTAATAACAAACAATACGAATGCGTAGATTGAGATATTATGGGTATTACGTCAATCCCATAGGTACCCTGCCATAAAACTAATCAGAATATTAACCGACTTCAAAAAAGGAGGAGGTCGACAATACATCTGTTTTTTTAACCGACTTCAAAAAGGAGGAGGTTCTATGTTAGGTTGTATGTATGCTTTTTTTATGTATGTTCAGCGATATTTCCGTCAATTGTGGACCGATTTTGATAATTTTTAGTGCATTGGGTTCAGTATAGCTCCGCGGTGGTCCCATTTTAATTTCATTGGTATTGGACCTTGGACTTAGAAGATACACCAGGGAACTCCTTAACGACAAACAATAGGCATGTGTAAATTGAGATATTATGGGTATTACGTCTATCCTATAGGTACCCTACTATAGAACTAAGCAGTATATTAGCCAACTTCAAAAAAGGAGGTTCATAATTCATCCTTTTTTTATAACTCCTTTGCTTATGAACCGATTTTGATGATTCTTTTTGCATTTGGTTCAGTATAGTTTTGAGGTGGTCGTATTTTATTGTTATTGGTTTTGGACCTTGGACTTTCACTCGACACCTTAACGGCGAACAGCACGAATGTATAGACTCCGTTATTATAGTCATTATATTAATCCTGTAGGTACCTTACTTTGCAACTTAGCAAAATAATATAATATCGGTATATAAATATTACTAAATAATTCACTCGTCACTTAAAATTGTAAAATAAAAATCTTTTTAAAAAAAAGGTAAACCGACTTCAAAAACCAAAAAAATAAATATTTGAAGTCGGTGCCAAGTAACCGACTGCACCAACCAGCACCGACTTCAAATATTTATTTTTTTGGTTTTTGAAGTCGGTTTAACTTTTTTTTTAAATGATTTTTATTTTATAACGTCTTTATTTATGAACTGATTTTGATGATTCTTTTTGCGAATATTAGTAAATAATTTACTTGTCACTTAAACTGTAAAATAAAAATCTTTAAAAAAAAGACCGACTTCAAAAAGCAAGAAATTAATATTTGAAGTCGGTGCCATGTAACCGACTGCACTAACCGGTACCGACTTCAAATATTTATTTCTTGCTTGTAGAAGTCGGTTTTTTTTTTAAAAAAGATTTTTTTTCATTAATTTTCCCTTTAGGTTGGAATGGTGCATCCAAATCAGCATCAATCAACCACGACTTACTCGCAACAGGATTTGCACACCAGTATGCCGCGTAAGTTTTTTCCTGTAATAATTATTATAAAGAATTTGAACACCCATCTGTGGTTAATCTAAATATTTGATTTATGTTGTTTTAGCTCCACCGTCGCCTTTGATCGGTTCGGACGGCGAGCACAGTCAGCATTCCATGAGTATTCCAGGACAGGTTTGTTTTCATCTTTTTCCATAAATAATTATATTTATTAATTATAAAAGATTAGTTTTATAGGTATTAGTGGCCGCCCATTGGTCGAAATTCGACCATAATTAATTTAAATTATAAGTTTGAGCATTATTAAGGTTCTATTGTCAAAGACTATACTTCTATAATCACAGATTTTGCCAAGGCTACACTATTATTTTTTTTTAAACAAATTATATGAAATCTAAATAAAAAACAAAAACACAAAAAATGATTAAAATATCTAAAGAATACTTATTGAAACAAAAAACCAAAAAGGCAATGCTGTCCATTTAACATGACATACATATTTCGATAATTTAATTAATGATACAAAACTTCTCTGTAAACGATGTTTTTTGTAAAATCTGAGAGAATTGTAGAGTATAGACAAATAATATTAAAAACAAACAATATTAATCTATTCTCAATTTGAAGTGTATTATGTCAAATACATGGTCGTGTGTGTAACGTGTTTTTTATTGAATCAATGTATTTTTTATGCATAATTTAAAAAAATATTAGCATTCTGCACTCCTTCTTTATATAAACTATAAGTGTGGGAAATTTCATACTCCTCCGTCCGCGCAATTTTCGTAAAAAGGGGTACAAAGTTTTTGCTTCACGTATTAATATAATAAAAGAAAAGTCCTTATAAAAAAATACGCGCCACTTAGCGTGATGGTAGATGAATAGTTCGACAACGCTTATTAAGCATCAGAGGGCTTGGCATATGTTTAATATGAAGACTTTAGCATGACGCTGTCGAGTTAACATGCCATCCTTTTCACACAACAAAGGACATTGTTCTGCGCCCATACATGATTTGTCCCAGAACCAACAGCAATGTAAAAATACTTGTATGATTTCAAATCACCCATAAATTCTCATAAGGAATTTATTATAAAACGGAAAAGCGGGGGAATCGCTATATTGCACAATAAGTATTAGATTTTGAGGTTATAATTCAGTAGTCATTTTATGAGGTTATAATGTGGGTTGACATTCAGTAAAGATGTCGGCGATTTCGATATAAGTACTTACAATACTTTGAAATATTCGTTTTAGATTGCAAATTGTCCGTTAGATACGGATATTTGCAATTATTTTAATAAAATAGATAAATGATGATGGCATGGGTAAATTGTTTGTTGGTTCTCGAGCAATTGTTGACAATGTCCTTTACTAAATACAGACTTGTCAGCGCGCTTTCTCAATAGCGTTAAGCTTACGTCAATGTCTTCATGCTAAGCCCTCAGTGTATCATCACAATAATGAACTCTATTATACGTTTATTCGACAGTTGATATATAATAATATAAGCCATGTTAAGAAACTGTCCCACCGTTGGGCACGGGCCAAACTGAGAGGGTTTAAGCCATAGTCCACCACACTGGCCCAGTGCGGGTTGGCGAACTTCACACACCTTTGAGAAAGTCTTAGGCATGCAGGTTTCCTCACGATGTTTTCCTTCACCGTTAAAGTAAGTGATAGTTAATTTATTAATACGCACATGATTTCGAAAAGACAGGTGCGTGCCTGGGTTTGAACCTGAGACCTCTGACTTTGCAGTCCAACGGTCTAACCACTAGGCTATCACTGCTTGACAGTTGATATAATCTATGTGAAATTGTTGAACTCCTTGATCCCCTAGTGGTGTGACATTATAATGTTATCTTACTGTGTACTACAGCGAGCATCTTCGTCGTCCGCGGGAGGCGGTTCGATCCGCGGTGGGTCCGTGTCCCCGCCGTTACCGCCGCCGCCCATGGACGACGAGCTGGCGCACGACGCTTTCGGAAGACCTCACCATCTCAATGTAATTATAATAAAAACTTTATTTACTGAGTTCTTTGACTTACGCAAATATTACATTACATTTTATCAGGGTTTATTTTTGATTTTTAAGTTCCCAACGTTTCGATTGCTTTGCAGCACCCATGGTCACGGTAGGTTCCTCCCGTGACCATGGGTTGTTAGACTTCCAAAAGGCATAGTTGTTCCCGGGTACCCTCAAACTTCTTAATTATTTTTGTTGGTCCGATCTACGCAGAATGAGCACACGGTGTCTTGAGGTCTTGCGGTGTTATGCTTGGTTTTGGATTTGATTATATTAATTACCGGGTCCTAAGACGATGGAAGCAACTGGGGTGCTGCAAAACACTCGAAACGTCGGGAACTTAAAAATCAAAAATAAACCAGTATTTAATCTGAAAAATAGTTTTAATTTCAAAAACTATTATTACACTAGTAGTTTCCCGTAACCGTTTCGTACCCGGTCGACAACAGCGCCACCTACCGGGTCTATGTTTTACAGCCTATGTTACTTCTGGATAATGTAGATTTTTAATGGTGAAAGTCGATCCAATAGTTCATGAGTTTATTCGTTACAAAAATACAAATCTTTCCTCTTTATTATATTAGTGTAGATTTTAATTTTTTCAATTCTACCATCTATATTTCTTAGAAAAATATTAATCGTTATAAGTTTGTTGATCTACGCTCTTAGAGGATGCGAGACGACACATTGTAACAGTGTTGTTATCTTTATGGTTATTCTATAACTAATAATTGGCTCGTGTTGTAATGAATGATATATATTTCTTAGGGTCTCTTTCACCTACCTCGAGTAAAGTCTGAAGTAGACTAATCGATTACATCACTCACACACACACAAACACACACACTAATCGACAAAAGTTGCAAGTAACTTAATGTACGAATTTCACCATCTCTGAGTAGAGTTCTTATATTATACTATTTTTCGGATTTTATCGCGGTTTATTTTGATTTTTAAGTTCCCGACGTTTCGAGTGCTTAGCAGCACCCATGGTCACGGGAAGGACTGAGGTGTTAGACGTCCAAAAGGTATACTTGTTTCAGGGAACCCTCAAACTTCTTAATTATTTTTGTTGGTCCGATATACGCAGAATGAGCTCACGGTGTCTTTCGGTCTTGCAGTGTTATGCTTGGTTTTGGAATTGATTATATTAATTCTGGATACCAAGTCGATGGAAAGTCGGGAACTTAAAAATAAAACCGCGATAAAATCCATTTCATTGTTTTATTTCATCTCTGAGTAGGTTTATTCGACGGTAAAGTAAGTAAAAGTCTGCTTCGACGGACGATTTAGCGTAGTGGTTAAGAGCTTAAGCCGCTCCGCCCATTGTGTCTAATAGTCGCGGGTTCGATTCCTGCACGGGACAAATCTTTGTGTGATCTACTATTATTTGTTTCGGTCTGGGGTATTTGTATTTTTAACAGACTTCTAAAAAGGTGGAGGTTCTCAATTCGACTGTTTTTTTTTGTATGTATGTTACGCGATCATGCCGCCAATTATGAATCGATTTTGATGATTCTTTTTGCATTGGGTTCAGTTGGAGCTATCCAAGGTGGTCCCATTTTAATTTCATCGGTATTGGACCTTGGACTTGGAAGATACACCAGGGAACTCCTTAACGACAAACAATACGAATGCGTAGATTGAGATATTACAGGTATTACGTCAGTCCTATAAGTACCCTGCCATAGAACTAAACAGAATATTAACAGACTTCAAAAAAGGAAGATGTCGACAATTTGTGTTTTTTTTTACGTTTTTATTTATGAACTGATTTTGATGATTCTTTTTGCGTTGGGTTTAGTATAGTTTCGAGGTGGTCCCATTTTAATGAAATCGGTATCGAACTTTGGACTTTGAAGATACATCAGGGGCTACGGCTATTAACGGCAAACAGCACGAATGTATAGATTCCGTTATTATGGTTATTATATAAATCCTGTAGGTACCTTGCTGTACAACTTAGCAAAATAATATAATGTAGGTATATAAATATTAGTAAATAAGTCGCTTGTCACTTAAAATTGCAAAATAAAAATCTTTTAAAAAAATATATAAAACCGACTTCAGTAAGCAAAAAATAAATATTTGATGTCGGTGCCAAGTAACCGACTGCACTAACCGGCACCAACTTCAAATATAAATTTTTTGCTTTTTGAAGTTTTTTTTTTTGAGAATTTCATTTTGTTTGTGAACACACCCACGATACAGGAATAAATCATGAAGTGGGGCCACGTTTTTAAAAAAGAAAAGAAAGAAATAACCAGCACTTTGCTAAAGGATGGTGAGAGGCCCTTAATGTATTTTTTATTTAGTACAAAGAACTAAGGAATCATAGGTATAATATACGGTGAAACAAAGTTATAGCTCAGATTAATACGCTACCCAAAATTAAGCTGTGTTTACCATCAATCCTTCCCTTAATTGCAGTTGTTTATATCCAGGTATCGCCTACAAGCGAACAGATCTAGATGTGGGCATTTATTTTGAAGTCACTGACAGACCATCGGTTATTTCACACAAATTTTATTATATTAGTGTATTCAAAATTTTCACGTTTGTGTAGAGCAAGATGGGTGCCCAGTATACTAGTGCAGTGCCTGCTATAGTACCAGATGAAGAGGACCTACCGGGATGGGTGCCCAAGAATTATATTGAGAAAGGTAAATATAGAATACTGAACCTGGTATCATGGGTCACTCAGTTAAAGGTCTACCGCGGTCGACCATTTATCGACCGGTTTTTCTTGGCGGGAAATCGAAGAGAATTTGTTTTAATTTCCAAAACTTGTCTCATTTCGAATAATAATGTGTACTGTTGGTGGAATATTAACCATTATGTATTCTTATATGTGCATGAGTGAAGGTAATTGTAACAAAGTGATAAAACGTGCCTTTTTGATTTCCTTCAAAACAACCGTCGCGATTGGTATGTAATGTATCCATCGCTTTACTAGCCAGGGTTGTTATCAAGTTCATCGGGGAGTTGATTTAAAAATGAATAGTTATATTCCTAATACTTGATACTGGCAAAATACGCGTCGTCGTGATGTCATAAACAAAAAAAACGACCGGGAGAGTGACGGTGATGCAATTATTTTACTAAAGAATAATAAGGGACGGATATATAGAGCGTGCGCTCGGAGGTAAACGATGTATGTGCAAAAACAAATTTTTATCATTTTTCTTATAAAACTACACTATGAAATAAAAAACTGCTTTACAAGACCTTGGAATGATTTGGCATATTTTTAAGTAAATTTTATTGATTATTTTTTAAGCATTTCGCGTTGGAAACACAAAATGTAAAGCAATAGAGATGACTTTAGATGTTTTCTCTATAGATTCAATTTCGTTTAATCGCATATTCCTTTTACCATTCTAAAATATACAGTCAAAAATCATATTTCGAAATATTAAGTTTCTAATCCATATACTTCTTAAAGTGCATGGAGTACAATATTTTTTTAAGTGAAAAGTTCTTTAGGCGTGTTGGGCAGTTTTTGAGATGAGAAAAAACAATTGAACTAGCGACACTGTTACCGTTACCGACACCTCTGTATATAAGTATGTACATATATTGTTTATGTACGTACATAGATACATATGCACGTAGGCATTTTTGAGATGGTAAAAAACCATTGAACTCGCGTCACTGTTACTGACAACTCTGTATATAAAAAAAAATCAAAAAATACACTCGGCACTGTTTTTTATTTATTTTCATCTTCTTTATGTAGGAATGAAAAAAGTCGTATCAAATAAAGACTGTCTTAACTTGCGGTTAACTGACGCATAATTATATCTTATTGTTGTATCATTAGTCACTTTAACAGAATTCATTCCACTGGATGTGTTAACTGAGCTATTGTTTTTATCGAACGCATGTACCGCAGATATTGCGCTCGATAGTGTAAAAACGCCAATTTTAAGCATGCGATGGTTGAATATACAATTTATAATTATTTTTTTCATTGTGATTGTTCTAGTGGTGGCGATCTACGATTATTACGCTGATAAAGAAGATGAGTTATCATTCCAAGAGAGTGCTGTTATTTACGTTTTAAAGAAGAATGATGACGGCTGGTGGGAAGGAGTTATGGACGGTGTGACTGGATTGTTCCCGGGCAACTATGTGGAACCTTGCGTTTAGAGTACAAAGTTAGAGGACAGTACTTTTTGTTCCAATAGGAAAAGGCATTATTTTGTAAGAATAATCATTTTATATCTGTACTTGACTGTATTTAAAGTATAATTAATCAATTAAGATTTTAACTTCCTAGATAATAATTAAAACTAAACTCGAACCTACAAAATAGTTTGTAATTGATTGTTTTTTTTAAATAGATTTAATATGCAATAAGTATAGGCTATTTAGAATCGATTTCTTCATATTTATCATAAATAGGAATGATTACATACTACCTTTGATTTAAGTAAATAAAGAAATAAACTTATTTGTAATTATTTTATTGCATATAAATGCACAGAGACAACTTATGTTTAAATCAAATATAGCATAAAATGCTTTTTGAATACATATAATGAATTAAATTACAACACTTATTTAGCAAAACGTTCTGTTTGTATTTAATATCTTAAACAGCTTACAATTATTGAGTCCCAATAAAGTAAATTATTGTAATTTTTATCCATTTCAGTAAAATTTTAGTTTCCAACTTACCACGTAGAGTTCTCACAATTTTACGTCTATTCTACTTCTAAACATATTGTTTGTATATTTAGTTATCAGTGTCACTAGGAAGAATTTATGGAATAGATAGGCGGCTGGAACGTGTACGCGTTTTCAGACGTCGCAAAACGTAGCGATTTTTAGTAACGAAATACACAGCTTGTCTGCGACTGGCGATTTTGCTAAATTAAGGTTTACTTAATTTGCTGACTTAGACTGAACGGAAATTCATATCTTAATCTATGTCAATTGTGACTGTTATTCCCTATCATCGATGTCCATATTTTCATTACTTATGATGTCAGTTTCTGGGTGTTTTGTATCTGAATCTTCCTCTTTGTCCGGTTCTTTGCCATCGATCTTGCTGTCAGCGGTAGTTGGTTCAGTCGCGTCATTTGTGGCAGATTCTTGAGATACTGTGTCTTCTTGTTTCTCACTAGCACTGTCTTTTGGGTTCTTTGCTTTTCTGAAAGTAAAATTTAGGTATTTTGTTTTCGTTAAATTTTAACAAACTATATTCATTGTACTGAGTTCTTAGATTTACGCGAATATTACACATGTAATAAAACTATTTATAATAGTGCTTTGCTGCACCCATGGTCACGGGAAGGACTGGTCACTAATTAATATAATCAAATCCAAGCATAACACTGCAAGACTTCAAGACACCGTGAGCTCATTCTGCGTAGATCAGACCAACAAATATAATTAAGAAATTTGAGGGTACCCCGGAACAACTATGCCTTTTGGACGTCTAACACCTCAGACCCTCCCGTGACCATGGGTGCTGCAAAGCACTCGAAACGTCGGGAACTTAAAAATCAAAATAAACCGCGATGAAATCCGATAAAATAGTTTTATTTCAAGTATTCATTGTGTTCAACCGAAGGTTTGAATTTAAGCACAGATGAAGCCGATCCTAACAGTAAACTATGGCCGAAGCCGAAGGTTCTGTCAGAGATCCTACTAATATTAAAAATGTGAAAGTTTTGTATGTTTGTTACTCAATCACGCAAAAACGCTGAACGGATTTGGATGAAATTTGGCACACAACTAGTTTATTACCCGGATTGACATATATCATAAATGTTAATCCAGATAATAAACTATTTGTGTACTTTTTATCCCAGAAAAATGTTAGGTTCCCGTCTAAAGTTAACGCAAACGAAGTCGCGGGAAGAAACTACTTAACAATAAAGCAAAGCCTTTAATTTAATTGGACTGCACAAATACAAAGCATTACATGCATGTGTAGGACGGGTTGTCAACAGAACCAATCCTCCTGCTTCCCACTTTACCACTGTCCTCCTCACGCGTCTGATAGAAAACTTCGGCTGTGGCCTAACCATCGGCCGAAACTTAAATGTTCTGTTGGATATATTTCGTATTGTAAATAACTAAACTCTATTTATTACTCACTGTGTGGGTCCATTTACAACTTCAACAACATCGTCATCTTCATATTTGATATTGACAACGGCCTCCACCTTAGACTGGATGCTTTTTAGGGCTGAGTGGAATATTTTGGAGCTCGCCTGAAAAACATAATGCGGTTTTTGCTACTATTTCAATAACCTTTTATATTGGCAAGTATCAGTTACTCTTCAGGATGTGTGAGATACATTAGTATATCTTTATCATAGAAATCAGTTTACCTAAACAAATGTTATTTAGTGTCTCACACAAATTTATGGCGGTACAGTTCAGTGTTCAGGAAATCCTGAGGGCGTAGGGTCTAAGCGTCTGACCGGACAACATTTGTGTAGAACTGATTTTTGAAATAAAGATATATCTACTATTATAACTAACCAAAACGCCTACAGCGTGCTTTTCGAGATTCTAGAGAGGTTTAAGTAGAGGTCTAGGAGCGTACCACAATCTATAGCAGTATAATCGTAGCTGTGAAAAAGACGAGGATATACAGTTATATAACTCCGAATGCAAGGATTGTGGTAGGTAACGACGTGGTAGAGCAAGTGAATGAGTTTGTATATCTTGGATGCGCATTCAATAAGGATGGGAAATACACCGCTGACATAGAGGGAAGAGTGAGTGCAGGGAGTGAGTGGTGCGATGGGAAAGCTACTTGGAAGCCGACACTTAAGCTAAAAGGCGCCGCTGGCCATACATAACGGAGTGCTTGTCCCAACGCTGTTATATGGCAGCGAGAGCTAAGTATCAAAGTAGAAGAATGAAAGTAGGATAAATGCGGTGGAAATGCGAACTCTGCGGAAGATGCGCGGAGTGAAGCCGACCGACCGTATTCGCAACAGCGGAGTAAGAAAGCGAATAGATATGAAAGATAGTACCGGTTTAAAGATGAGAAAGGGTATGATCCGTTGGTTCGGGCATATAGAAAGAATGTCAGAAGAATGACATAACAGATATACAATGCGAAAGTGGAAGGATGTAGGTGCCGGGGAAGACCTAGACTATCTTACCATGACCAAATAGAGAGTCTTATCTGAAGGTCATGTCGAGTCTCCGTAACCGGCGAGCGTGTATGAGACGAACTATGAGAGTGGAGCAATCCAGAGAGGTATGTAAGGAAAGAACCTGTTGGAACTCTGTACTCTTCGCCTACCCCGCAAGGGATCTGGCGTGATGATATAGATAGATAGATACTCCATCTATTTCTCACGGCAAATATTACAATAAGGCCTACTTGCACCAAGTGTTAACTCGAGGTAATAACATTCAGTTGAAGGCAATTAAACTTAATATCCTTGAGTTAGTCAATATATAATGCTAAGCCTGGTGCGTGCAAGTGGGTCTAAAGGTTTGGTCAAATAGGCTGCGTTGGGTCGAGACGTTTGCCGTCGCGCCGAGCGGGGCTGCGCTGTGGCGTTTCCCGTACATTTCAGTACATTACAACTCCCAAACCCCGCCACCGTCGCGCTCTTATCGCGCTGCACCGGCTATGTGGCAAAATCTTTTTTACTGCTAGAAGTTGTGGTAACACCTTGGACAGTAGTGTCATTGGTACTAATAAAAAACGAGCGAGCCTTACAGTAGTCGCATATGATGTGTAACATCCTAATATGAAACCTGTTATCCTACTACTAAATCAAATAGCGCGCGCTCATTGGTCAAATCAAATAGCGCGCGCTCATTGGTCAAATCAATTAGCACGCGCTTCCCCGGTTCCACCGCGCGCGCTAATTGGTCAGATCAAATAGCGCGCGCTTCCCCGGCTTCCTGTAACACATTTCCGTCCCTTTTCCAAAATCACTCCCACAAAAAATATCCAGCAACTAAGAGGAAAGATGTTCCACGTCAAAAATTGCGGTATACGTACCGTGAGCGAGGCGATCCGCGCCTTGGCGTGCGTGAGACTGGCGGTGAGGTCGGACAGCTGGTGCTGCGCGCCGCGCTCGGCCTGCTGCGTGGACGCGGCCGCTGCGCGCGCCGCACGAAGCGCTGTGCGAGCGTTCTCTAGCGCAGCCTCCAGCCGCGCCCGTGCCCCGGCCCCGCGCGCCTCCGCAGCGCACAGTGCGCCCACGTCCACCAGCCGCGACTTGTACATCACCATGCCTGCGGACATTGTCTTCGATGAATACCAGCTCCGAGGAAACGAGATCACCAACCAACTGATATATGCACATTTCGGAGAAAGTATTATGTAGTCAAGCAGATTGTTGGTGTCTAGCTAGACGTGCGAACTAACTATTTACTAGCATACTTTGTTAAATCTTTATTATAATTTCACTTGATTTATTACATCTGACTATTGTGTAAAATCTTATTAATTTCTTTAAAGTTACTATATTGCGTGCAACCGATCTATGATCCAATAGGTAGGTATAACCTCGAGCGGGGTCGAGACGCCATCTTGTCCGTTGCCGTGGAGACATAAAAAGAATATAAACAGTTGGAGACAGATAAGTCACGGTAGTTTATTATTGGAAGAACCATGATGGTTAATCGAGGGGGATCATTTTCGAGTTTTATGTCATGGCTTTATTGATGACACGAACCCGCTGCTGAGTGAAAAATGTTAAGTGAAAGTGTAACATGTCACTTTGAAGTAATTATTATATAAGCGACTCTGAGTGTAAAACCATAATTAAACTGTATGGAATAGATAATCCGTGTTTTGTGCTAACACTTTACCCACTAAAATGTGACCACTGATGAGAATGTCAGGAGAATGGCTTTTCACTGACATACACATGAGCTTGATCGCAGGAAAGCATTTTTACTACAATGGAACGAGCTTTATCCGGCGCTGTCATCTCATTATTTATACATTTGTATTCCACAAATAGAACATGAACATCGAAATACAATCTGAAAGTGTTCGATATAAAGTACACTGAATGCCTGTGTAAAACGATTAAAATACATAGAATGAGATAAAGTAAACGTCCAACAATTTTACAACAAAAATAATGTTGGTCTAGTGACAGTTAGTGCGATTGGCGATCCTGCGCCTATAGCCAAGTTGACAATCTACAGTCGTTAACGCTAATAGAAAGCGGAAAAATGTATGGGATTGACATTTTGCAACGAAAAGTCACGTGGTCAAAACAATGCGCTATCGATTGCGACAAGAGAATAGAAACAAAACGCTTGCAACTTGTCTAGGTCCACTGGGAATCCTAGATCAGACAGTGTGATTTTTTATTGACAAATTCTCAGTAGCAGTTTCAAATTTTCCGTGTGGGGACGGATCAAGAATACAGTCTCCCCACCGCATGCTGGACTAACAGCGGTTCGTAAGAGGCGACCAAATCCAGCAACAAATACCGCAAGGGGTAGGTAGTTCAAGCGAGGCAGTACTCTGGTGCCACACCGGAAGAGGCTCGCTTTCTTTTTTGCTTTTTAAAAAACGTAACCTCACACTAGGATTTATTCCTGTGTCATGGGTGCGTTTACAAACATTTAAATTCACATACACAAATACCCAGACCGATACAAATAATTGTGGGTCACACAAAGATTTGTCCCGTGCGGGAATCGAACCCGCGACTCTTAGATACAGTGGGCGGAGCAACGTAAGCTCCTAACCACTGCGCTAAATCGCAATGCGCTTGGGCTGAGTGTTGCCGGAAACAGGGCACCACTCTCTGGAATGGCGATACACATGGCATCCAAAGCCCTAGTTAGTTGGGTTACTGCTAGGAGATCATAGCCCACAGGTGCCGTAAGAGGTGCCTAAGGGGCAGCAGCATCCTCTTAATACCTACTAACGCTATACTGCGATCGCCAACCCGCCTGCCAAGCGTGGCGATACGGCCCTAGCAACATTTAACATGCGCATACTGCGAAATGACGAAAAGATCCACGAGTTAGAGGAAGAATTGAGCAAGTTACACTGGGATAACATAGGATTATCTGAAGTCCGAAGAGAGGGTGAGGACTCGATAACACTTAAATCCGGTAACTTGCTCTATTTCCGGGCGACCAGCAGTCCCAGGGTGGTGTCGGATTTATAGTCCACAGGTCTCTCGTGAACAACGTTGTCAAGATCGATAGTGTGTCGACCAGGATAATATAATATTAGCCCTGTTAAGAAACTGTCCCACTGTTGGGCACGGGCCTCCTCTCAAACTGAGAGGGTTTAGGCCATAGTCCACCACGCTGGCCCAGTGCGGGTTGGCGAACTTAACACACCTTCGAGAAACTCTTAGGCATGCAGGTTTCCTCACGATGTTTTCCTTCACCGTTAAAGCAAGTGATAATTAATTTTTAATACGCACATGCTTTCGAAAAGACAGAGGTGCGTGCCTGGGTTTGAACCCGAGACCTCGACCAGGGTAGCGTACCTGATATTCAAAATGACTGAAAGGTATTCACTGAAAATTATACAGGTATACGCACCGACTTCGACACACCCCGACGATGAGGTAGAGGTTATGTATGAGGATATATCTAGAGCCATACATACCTCTAAAACTCACTACACCGTTGTCATGGGGAACTTTAACGCGAAACTGGGCAGACGAAGCGACGATGCGCTGAGAGTGGGAACCTTTGGTACTGGACAACGGAATCCCCGGGGCCCAATGCTGGCTGACTTCATAGAGAAGGAGGGACTCTTTATGATAAACTCCTTTTTCCAGAAGCGGGAACACCGTAAATGGACCTGGGTGAGCCCCGACGGTGTTACAAGAAACGAAATAGATGTCATCATGTCGACGAGGCGGCACATATTCACTAATGTATCTGTGATCAACGCAGTTAAAACTGGAAGTGATCACCGACTAGTAAGAGGCACATTGAATATCAATTTCAAGCTTGAAAGGTCTAGACTGATGAAGTCTACACTCCGTCCAGCACCTGTCCAGATTCAGGAGCCCGATAGCTCGAACTGCAGAATCGCTTCGAAGGTCTAGGTGAGTGCATAAACGTGGACGATTATAGCAGCAGGGTAGTGGAAACTGTCCATACGGTCGGGCACAAGTTCTTTAAAATCCACCGTACAAAAAGAACCAAAAAGCTCTCAGGCGTTACCCTCAAGCTTATGGAGGAAAGACGCAGGATGACCTTGCAGTCTCTAGAAGAAGTTTACGAATGCCAGCGGCTCAATAGGCAGAACTAAGTCTCTGACTCCCGATGTACGCGAGTATAATACTGACAAAATAAGAGAGACTATCAAGCGCAACAAAGGCCCTAAAGTGTTTGCAAGAGATCTGTCTATCGGACAGAGCCGGTTGAGTAAGCTGAAGACTGGAGACGGCAGGATTGTATCCTCTACACAGGAACTCTTGAGGGAAGTCGAGAAGTTTTACGGCCAGCTATAGACATCAGTACAACCACCTGTCTGCAATCCGGCCATAGACTCAAGAGCCAAATTGACCCGACACTATACCGAATACATCCCGGACATCAGTTTGTACGTAATTAGTATGGCTCTCAAACAGCTCAAGAACAAGGCGTCAGGCGATGACGGTATAACAGCCGAGCTTCTCAAGGCTAGTGTAAAGCCGATATTGAGGGCTCTCCAGAAACTATTCAACACCGTCATCCTCGAGGGCAAAACGCCACAGTCATGGTGCGGAAGTATGGTGGTTCTCTCAAAAAAGGTGATAAAACCGTCTTGAAGAATTATAGACCCATCTCACTTCTGAGCCACGTCTATAAACTGTTTTCGAGAGTCATCACGAATCGTATATGTCAACTACTATGTCAGTCCGCCTTCAGGACCAGAGCTCGAAACCTATTTAACTGCAGCGTGGTGTGAGACAGGGAGACGTTATATCCCAGAAACTGTTCTCCGCCGCGCTGGAAGATGTCTTCAAGCTTCTGGACTGGAGAGGACTAGGTATCAACATCAACGGCGAATACATCTCTCACCTTCGATTTTCCGATGATATCGTGCTCATGGCTGATACCCTGGAAGACCTCAGTACCATGCTCGACGACTTCAGTAGAGTCTCTCAACAAGTAGGTCTTAAAATGAATATGGACAAGACGAAGATCATGTGAAACGTCCATGTAGTACCAACTTCTATAAAGGTTGGAGACTACGCTCGAAGTTGTTGACGATTATATATACCTGGGACAAAGATTCCAATTAGGTAGGTTCAACTTCGAGAAAGAAGTGGATTCGACGATTGCGTCGAATCCAGCTCGGATGGGCGGCGTTCGGGAAGCTACGTAACATCTTCTCGTCCAAAATTCCGCAGTGTCTCAAGACAAAAGTCTTTGACCAGTGTATGTTGCCAGTGATGACTTACGGCACTGAGACATGGTCGCTTACGATGGGCCTCATAAGAAGGCTCAAGGTCACCCAAAGGGCGATGGAGAGAACTATGCTCGGAGTTACCCAGAGGGATCGAATCAGAAACGAGGAGATCCGCAGGAGGACGAAAGTCACTCAGAATTGCTAAACTTAAGTGGCAGTGGGCGGGGCACATCGCTCGTAAAACTGACGGCCGTTGGGGCAGAAAGGTTCTCGAATGGCGACCACGTACCGGGAGACGTGGAGTGGGTAGGCCCCCTACAAGATGGACCGATGACCTGGTGAAGGTCGCGGGTAGAAGTTGGATGCGTACAGCACAAAGCTGGTCGTTGTGGCGGTCTTTAGGGGAGGCCTTTGTCCTGCAGTGGACGTCTTTACGCTGAAGAAGAAGTTCCAAATTTGTTACAATACAGAAACATCCTCTATATGTATGTTTACAATCAATACCCTCCAACAAACATTATAATATTGTGTGTTATCTTACCTGTTTCACTGACATCCACAGTTTCAGTGGTTGTTTCACCAACACCACTTTCGGATCTGTTAAACAGTGGAAGCAAATTGCGATTTCCTCCGGCGATAGCTTCTTCCAGTTCAGCAATCTGAGAACAACGAAAACCGTTTATTTAGAATAGTACAATGTTCTGAACAGCTTAAGCCAACCCAACAAGAGTTAATAAATTAATCTCTACTAATATTATAAATGGATGTAATGAAAGAGAGACGCCTGGATATCTTACCATCACCAAAAAGACTCAGTCTTATCTGAAGAACAAGTCAAGAGTCTCCGTAACTGGCGAGCATGTACGAGACGAACTATGAGAGTGGAGGAAGCCGGAGAGGTATGTAAGGAATGAACCTATTGTAACTCTGTGCTCTCTGCCTACCCTGCAAGGGATCTGGCGTGATGATATAGATAGAGAATATTATAAAGAGGACAGATTTGTCCGTAATCGATAAACTCTGAAATTACTGGACTGATTTTATTAATTCCTACACCATTAGAAAGTAACATTATCCAGAAATAGCATATGTTTGCCTTTAAGCACAGTTATATTTGGTAAATAGTTCCAATTGCTTGGTCTTAGGGCCCTAATGTTGAGTAAATGACTCTAAGTGTGTCGAACCTATAATTGTTTTTCTGGTAATCAGTATTTTCAAAGTTGATACATCCAGTCATAACAAGAATCATGTAAATATAAATTACTTACATGTGATGGTACTTCGCTCACGGTAACTGTACTGTCCAGTGGCAAGTCTTGTATAGCTTCCGGGGAGCCCGAGGCTACATCTTTTATTGTTTGAATGAGCACCCTGTAACAAACACATTAGACTATAAAATACTTAAATTACACTTCCATCTATCTATAATAATATTATAAGTTATAAGTTTGTGAGTTTGGATGTTTGAGATAATCTCCGGTACTACTGATCCGGAGGTAAAGTTTGTGAGTTTGGATGTTTTGGGTAATCTCCGGTATTACTGATCCGATTTTAATGATTCTTTCACCATTGGAAAGCTACCTCATCCACAAGTAACATAGACTATATAACATAGACCCGGTAGGTGGCGCTGTTGTCGACTTGGTACGAAGTCGCGGGAAACTGCTAGTTACAGATAATTTTATAAACGCTGTACGGGCCAGCCACGTACATTTTGGAGCGTCAGCGATTTACGCCACGTTTGGCGATCTAACCATTTCTAAAACAGTACGTTCGCAAATCACGCCTCGAACAGTCGTTCGTGCGTGCTCATCTATCATAGTGTTATATATTTTCTATCATTTAGTGTACCGTTTTAAGGAAATACATTATATCAATTTCCGCCTGACTATCATTTAACTTCCCCTGCCTCGTTGGTCTAGTGGCAAAGCACATCGCTTCGTGATCAAGAGGTCCTGGGTTCAAATCCTAGGTCGGTCAAATGTATTTTTTCTAACGAGAAAATTCCCAGTATATGGCAATAGGCTCGCCCCCCATTACATGGGACCTAACATCGTCGGCGAAACGTGGGTGTACTCAGTACATCTCTGCCATCCCCGCTTGGGGTATATAGGCGTGACGGTGTGTTATAATTTCACTATCAAGTCTCAAACATTTTGCTATCAACCAAAGACAGAACGGGTTCCGTCTCAGCCCATACAGACGCCTTTAAATTAGAAACGCGGATCGCTTTACAAAACTTGTATACGGCCCATCATGACGTACGCTTGTGAGGTGTTCGGGCACGCCGCCCGCTCTCACATCGATAGACTCCAAACGGTTCAATCCCGTTTCCTCCGCAAAGCCGTCGGAGCCCCGTGGTTCATACGGAATGTAGATCTCCATTCCGATCTCGGTCTCGAACCTATTCGCGCCTTTATTAAAAAGGCGACAACCCATATTTCGCGAACGCTTCCAATCATAGAAATCCGCTAACTCTCCTACTATCAGCCGCTACCGCCGTCCGCGCTTGTTCTCACCGACCCTCCCGATGCCCTTACATCCCTTCTTTCGGATACAGATACCGCACACAGGATCAGACACCGACCTCGCCGGCGAGGTCGAAGAATCCCTTGCCCGCCGACCGGTGCAGAGCACCACGGCGAGACACCTAGTACACGCCCTCCCCCATCGCGACTGACCAAGCCGAAGCCGTTCCTCCTTGAGGCGCCCTTGAGCTAGTTGCCCCCTTGCCCTTCTGGCTCGAGTGTAGTGGTTGCACGCTCACCCTCTTGTCCAGTGAAGCTGTAAAGGCTCCGCGGCCAACAGCGTAGATCATTCACACACACACACACACACACACAAATAGAAACGCGTAAGTAGCTTGAATCGCTTCTCTAGTGTTATTCACTATTGAAAAGTGGCCTCTGTTAAAAAAAACTGTTGTTGGTGATACTTTTGAAGTGAATAAATATGAACATTTCAAATAGTTGCCGGTATTTTGTATGTCTACACTGCCTAATGCAAAGTGAAGAAGTAATAAATAAAATTAAACATTTCCTTATCAAAAAACTATATTAACTTTAGGAATAGATGCTATTTGTTAGAGTTTTCGTGGCCAATATATCTTGTGAAACTACTTACTCATACTACGAGTATGCCCGTTTTTAACTTACAGATTATCTGAATACCAAGTTACAGGTAGTATGTAAAAGAAAAACATACAACTATTTACTTTCGTACTAGGATTTACATTTACTGTCACGTCAAGTCGACTCTAGGGGACACTGATCCCAAACTAGCAAAATTATGCAGGTTTTATGTAGTGGGTCCGGGTTGTTTGTTTTGCTTTCAAAATCCGGCTATTGAAGGCGTTCGCTATATTTTGATAGACGATTTAGCGCAGTGGTTAAGAGCTTGAGCCGCTCCGCCCACTGTGTCTAATGGTCGCGGGTTCGATTCCCGCACGAGACAATCTTTGTGTGACCCACAATTATTTGTTTTGGTCTGCGTATTTGTGTGTATGAATTTTTATGTTTGTAACCCACGACTTAGGAATAAATCTTAGCGTGGGGACAGGTTTTTAAAAAAAGAAAATCATAAATCTACCGCAGTGTTGGGGTCGGGTAGTCTCCTATTTAAGCTCTCAATAAGTACATATCATATCATCGCTACTTACTTGTAATTAAATGAGTCCTTAATGCACACTTTCTCGAGAATAGCTCTAATTTGTGACCGGGAAAGTTGTAGGCCAAGGCTCATAAACAAATTCTGTAGATCCTTCTTGGACATCGATCCACCGCGGGAAGTGTCAAAGTACACCAAAGACAATAGCAGGTAAGGGTCGGGGGGTAGATCAACCCCGCGGCCGCGGCGTTTTGGAGAATTACTTCGTTCATCGTCGCTGTGAGAATCCTAGAAGCAAAAAGGTAAAAATAAATTAAAAATTAAAATAAGTAAAGTTATATCCTAAAGAACTTATTAATTAGATAAAAATAAAATGAAAAACCAACGTCACGCCTATATTCCAAGCGGGGGTGGCAGAGGTCTACTGAGTACACCCACTTTTCGCCGACTATATTAGGTCCCATGTAATATGGGGCGAGTCTATTGCCATATACCGGATACAATTCGAGACTCTGAACTCTTACTGGGAATTTTTCGTTAGAAAAACTACATTTGTCCGACCTAGGATTTGAACCCAGGACCTCGGGATCACAAAGCGATGCGCTTTGCCATTAGACCAATGAGGTAGTCAATTAGTTACATTATGTAATTCATAAGTGATTTAACTATCCCTTTTTTTGGCGAAGTAGCATGCTAGAAATAAAAATAATAAAAAAGACCAGAAAAGAAAAGTGCAGAAAATCAAATTAAGTGTCTACTGCAGTCGACCATTTATCAACCGGGAGAGTAACAGGGATGCAAATACTTTACCAAAGAATAATAAGGGATGGGCATATTGAACGCGCGCTCTGAAATAAACGACGTATATGCAAAAACAAATTCAATCATTTTGTAAAAAAACTGCACTATGAATTAAAAAACTGCTTTACAAGGACTTTATTAGAATTATACCGTATGTTTTTAAGTAAACTAGTGGTCGCTCATTGGTCGCAATTTGACCTACTCTTTTATCGTTTGCTGGTTATGTTTGACATTCAGTAAGACTATCATCATTTCAGCCTATACTTGTCCACTGCTGAACATAGGCCTCCCCAATTGCTTTCCAGCGTAACCGGTCCGATGCCACCTGCATCCAACGATTTCCTGCGATTTTCACAAGATCGTCGGTCCATCTGGCAGGCGGTCGTCCCACGCTGCGCTTGCCAATACGTGGTCTCCACTCTAGAATCTTTCTGCCCCAACGCCCGTCCGATCTTCGCGCTAAGTGGCCAGCCCATTGCCACTTCAGCATGCTAATCCTGAGGGCTATGTCGGTGACCTTGGTTCTTCTACGAATCTCCTCATTCCTGATTCGATCACGTAGAGAAACGCCGAGCATAGCTCTTTCCATAGCTCGCTGAGCAACTTTGAGCTTTTTTATGAGACTTATTGTAAGAGACCACGTCTCTGATCCATATGTCATCACTGGTAACACACATTGACTAAACACTTTAGTCTTTAGGCACTGAGGTATTTTGGATGAGAAGATGTTGCGCAGTTTCCCGAACGCTGCCCAGCCGAGTTGGATTCGTCGATTGACCTCTCTCTCAAAGTTGGACCTACCTAACCGGACTGCCTGTCCCAGGTAAATGTATTCCTTGACAACTTCAAGAGTAGAGTTCCCAACGGTGAGTGCGGTGGGTACGACATGGACATTAAACATTATTTTTGTTTTGTCCATATTCATTTTAAGACCCACTTGTTGGGATACTCTATTGAGGTCACCGAGCATTCGTCCTAGATCTTCCAGCGACTCCGCCATGACCACAATGTCGTCGGCAAATCGAAGGTGAGTGATGTATTCGCCATTAATGTTGATGTCAAGTCCTTGCCATTCCAAGAGCTTGAAGGCGTCCTCTAAGGTGGCCGTAAACAGTTTCGGAGAAATGACGTCTCCCTGTCTTACTACTCTTTTTATGGGGATCACCTTCGTGCACTGCCCCTGTACCCGGACTGACATGGTGGCGTTATTATACAAGCACTTCAACACTTCGATGTACCTATAGTCAATGCGGCATCGCTGGAGAGATCTAAGAACCGCCCAAGTCTCGATCGAATCAAAGGCTTTCTCATAGTCCACAAACGCCAAGCATAGTGGCCGATTATACTCCTCAGTCTTCTGTATAACCTGCCGCAGCGTATGTATGTGGTCTATGGTACTAAAACCTTTCCGGAAACCGGCTTGTTCGGGAGGCTGGAAGTCATCAAGCCTTCGTTCGAGACGATTCGTAATGACTCTCGAAAACAACTTATAAACATGGCTCAGCAGTGTGATGGGCCTATAGTTCTTCAATAAGGTGTTATCACCTTTCTTGAAAAACAGCACCACCACACCCCTGTTCCATGCTCCCGGCGTTTTCCCTTCAAGCAAGACGGAATTAAATAGCCTCTGAAGGACTTTAAGTACCGGCGATCCGCCCGCCTTCAGAAGTTCTGCAGTAATTCCGTCTTCACCCGGCGCTTTGTTGTTTTTTAGTTGTTTGAGAGCCATCCTAATCTCGCACAGGCTGATGTCCGGGATATCTTCAGTGCAGTGTCGGGTTAGCTTGGCTCTTGGGTCTTTTACCAAGTCAACAACAGGTTTAGCTACTGAGGTATATAACTGTCCATAGAACCTCTCTATCTCCCTGAGCACCTCTGACCTATTTGACGTTACGTTTCCGTCCTCCGTCTTCAGTTTCGTCAACTGGCTCTGCCCAATAGACGCGTCTCTTGCAAACACTTTAGAGCCCTTGTTCTGCTCTATGGTCTCCTCGATACGCCTTGCATTGAAGGACCGTAAGTCGTGTCGCAAGGACTTTAATATCTGTCCATTTAGCTGCCTATAGGACTTAGCATCATCGGAGGTTTGGAGCGTCATGGAACGTCGCTCAGCCATGAGGTTTCGGGTGTAGTCAGATAGTTTTTGAGGCCTATTTTTTACGGTGGGTCTTAAAATACTTGGACCCGACCGTATGAACAGTCTCTACCAGCCTGTTGTTGATTTCGTCCACTCATGCGCTGCTGTCTAGCAATTCGAAGCGGTTTGACAATTCGAGTTGAAAGTTCTCGGGGTTTTGGATATATGCATGAGTAGGTCGGAGCGTAGACTTCATCAGACGCGATCTTTCCATTTTGACATTAATATTTAATGTGCCTCTGACCATTCGGTGATCACTGCCGGTTTTTACCCTATGAATCACGGAGACATCATTAAATATTTGTCGCTTGGTGCTGATGATGTGAGACTATAGACAAATAATATTAAAGACCAACAATATTAACAATAAACAAAAGAGTATATAGGCGTGTGTGTGAAATACACGGTAGTGTGTGTAATGTTTTTTTATTGATTTAATGTATTTCTATGCATAATTTTAAAAAAATATTAGCTTTCTGCACTCTTTCTCTATATAAACTATAAGTGTGGGAAATTTCATACTCCTCCGTTCGCGTAATTTTCGTAAAAAGGTGTACAAAGTTTTTGCTCCACATATTAATATAATGATTCTATTAATTAGTTTTTAATCTTTTCGCGTTGGAATCAGAAAATATAAAGCAATAGAGATGACATTAGATTTTTTTTCTATCAAGAAATTTACGTTTAATCGTTATATCGTACTCTTTTTACCAGATTTTAAAATATACAGTCAAAATTCATATTTCTAAATATAAAGTCTTTTATCCATATACTTCTTGAAGTGCATCGAGTACAAAAACACGTGTTTTTTGAGGAAGCCCTTTAAAAGATGTCTTAGTAACAGCAAGAAGACTAGTGGTAATGGACAGATAGGACAAGAAAAATGGAGTAAGTATACTAACTACCCGATACCCAAGAGGTAGCAAAAGAAGAGAAGGGAGACAATTCAAAACATGAGAGGATGACTTTACTAACACAGTTAGAAAAGAATGTATTAGGTTGATATAACACAGGCAAAATGGAAGGATTTGGAGGAGGCCTTTGCCAAAGGGCACACAGGCAGTTACTGACAAAATTTAATTGATACTTTGTAACTAGTATCTAAATAAAAAGGCTATTATTATTAGCATTTGGCGAAATAAAGTATTTGATGACTGCCTCGTTGGTCTAGTGGCGAATAACGTGCTTTGAGATTACGAGGTCCTGGGTTTAAAACCTAGGTCGGACAAATGTAGTTTTTCTAACGAAAAATTCCCATTGTCAGACCAGTTTGTAATTGTGCCCGGTATATGGCAATAGGCTCGCCTCCTATTACGTCGGCGAAAACTAGGTGTACCCAGTGCACCTCTGCCACCCCGCGTATGGAATATAGGCGTGACGGTGTATATTTTTTCTATAAAGTATTATTACTTTACCTTTCTGTCTCGCCGGCGCGAATCTCTCCTCTCCTCCCGTTTGTCGTCTTTTTTATCTTCTTTCTTTTCATCCTTTTTCTCTTCCATTTTCTTTTCGGACTTATCCTCAACTTTTTCTTTAACTTCATCGACTTTTTCAGGCAATGTGTATAGTGTTTTGTATATGTAGAAACCAAAGTCGCGCATTAACATCTCGTTGAATAACTCGGCAAACACGAATAGCTGGAGACATATTAATATAGAATCAGAATATTTTTCATCCAATTAAACCATAGTATTTATGAGTCATCAGAAAAAGTAACCGACTCTACTACCGCTTCAGCATGTCATTTTAGTAAAGAAGGATAAGAAACTCCATGGTTACTTTTTTAAAATAAATATACACATTTTTCCTTCTACATTTTGTTGTGGGGTATAAGTCTAAGTTAAATTAATCAAATTATACTCAGAGAAGGGCAAATTGTAATCAGATTAATGATAAACCACCCCTGCTTGGGGAATATAGGCGTGATGGTGTTTTAATGATTAACGATTACAATTACATTTTGTAATCTTCAACGTTTACGATTAGACTTTAAATCTTGAATCATAATTGAATATTACAAAATGCAATTGTAATTATTAATCTGATTACATTTTGCCCATCTCTGATTATACTGTTTATAAGCAGCATGATTCCCTCATTTACAAAAAAGGAAACTTATATACAGGATACATGCCAAGTCGTGTGTGTGTGTGTGTGTGTGAGTGAGTGATGTACGCTGTTGGCCGCGAGGCCTTTACAGCTTCACCGGACTTAAGGGCGAGCGTGCAACCACTACGCTCGAGCCAGAACGGCAAGGGGCGACATACTCGAGGACGCCTTGAAGAGGCACCCTCGGTTGGGACAGTCGCTGTAGGGGGACGGGTGCACTACTAAGTGCACCGGTCAACCGCCAGCTATGAGAGGGGATCTACGACTACGTCGTCGTCGCCCGTATTCTGAGCGGAAATAATGGATAACAAAGCATCGGGGGGGTCGGTGAGAACATGTCGCGGCCGGCGGTGGCGGCAGGGGTCGGGGGGGATATCGTAGTCGGCGGCGGCCACGATTAACTGATTCGCATGGGTAGAAGCGTTCGCGAAGTGTCGTGATTAAAAAGGCGACAGCCTTTTTAATATAGGCGCGAATAGGTTCGAGACCTAGATCGGAGTGGAGATCGACATTCCGTACGAACCAGGGGGCTCCTACGGCTTTACGGAGGAAGCGGTTTTGAACCACTTGGAGTTTATCGATGTGAGAGGGGGCCGAATGCCCGAACACAACACACGCATAAGTCATGATGGGTCGAACGCAGGTTTTGTAAAGCGTCACCTCATTTCTAAGGGACATTTTACTCCGCTTGCAGATTAACGAATGGAGACGACCGAGCACAAAGGATGCTCGGTGACGGATCCGCTTGATGTGCGGGCCGAAGGACATGGTACTGTTTGGGTGACCCCTAGATATTTGACCTCTTTGACCCAGGGAATGGGTCGGTCGAACATGGTCACTTGGCCGAGATTACTTCTAGGGCAGCGCAGGGAGTGGCGCGAGGTGGCACCTCTGGAGAAGAACACCGCAGCACTCTTGTCCGGGTTCACCTCAATACGCCACTTCCTGAACCAATTCCCTAGGGAATTGGCGGTTGCCTGAAGGTTTCTGGTAATGAAACCCTTATTCCTATGCGAGACGTAGAGAGCGGTATCATCCGCGAATAGGGCTAGATGCGCCTTACTCAAACGAGGAATGTCGTTCGTGTAAAGGCTACACAGGAGGGGCTAGAGAGCTGAGCCCTGCGGGAGTCCAGCTCGGGTGGAGTGGGGAGTGGAGCGCGTCATTTCGACGTGATATCGGAAGGCGCGATTTGACAAGAAGTCTCGTATGATGAGCACGAGTCTGTCCGGCACACCCATTTGGTAGAGCTTGTAGATCAAGCCGTTGTGCCAGACTCGAATGCCTTCGCGACGTCGAAGAAGAGGGCGCCCGTGTAGACGGGTTTGGGTCTGTTAAGACCGGAGAGGATGTGCTCCGTGATGCGGTGCACTTGGTGGACGCAGGAGTGTTTGGCTCGAAAGCCGAACTGCTCGTCGATAAGGATACCCCTGGACACTACAAAGTCTTTGAGCCGCGCCAGAAGTAGGCGCTCGTAGACCTTAGCCAGGGAGTTGAGAAGACTGATAGGGCGGTAGCTCGCGGGGAGATTACGAGGTTTGCCGGGCTTGGGAATGCCTATGACGTCCGCCTCCTTCCACTTAGCGGGGAAGGTGCAGTTCGTCATGGCGGCGTTCAGTATGGCTACTAAGAGGCAGATGAGTTGGGCGGGCAGGCATTTCAGAACTCAGCTTCTGTGGCGCGGGAGCGCGGGGAGCTGAGGTCGCTGGCGCTGAAGGCACCGGATGGGTGTGCGCTGAGGGCGCGGGGGGGTGTTGCGCCTCGTCCGGCACTTCCCCTTCGGGGCCTTGGGGCAACCGCGGTAGTTCGCGGTGTGCCCCATGGCGCCGCAGAGGACGCAGCTGGGGTGCTCGGCCGCCGTCTCCCTCGAACGGGCGCACTGGGATGTCGCGTGGTCCCCGATGCATTTCACGCATCGAGGGCGCGCGTGACAATTACGGGCAGTGTCCGTATAGCTGGCAGTTGTGGCACTGCCCGGGCGTGCCACGTTTGTGGGGGGTCTCCACGGTGAGGCCAGAGATGTGGCACACGGCCTTCAGGTTGAAAACCCTACGGCCGGACTCGGTGCGGTCGAGGACGACCAGCACCATATCATAGGCCTCCTTGGAGCACCCATTGACCATCCTGTGCACGTGGCGCACAGGCAGCCCTGGGACAGGTTTTCTTTGATGACGGCGGTGTCCAGTTCCCTAGGGACACCGCGGATGACTACCCTGAGCTCCCTTTCCTCCTCCAGGGTGTACGTGTGATAAGCGATCTTATTCAATCGCAGGAACGCGAATAACCGTCGATGGTCGTCCGAGGACGCCACCTTGACGGCTATGCCTTGCGCGGTGGAACGCGCGTGCGTGTAATTGATACATGCCAAGTCCATTCTGCATCTTTATAGGGGCGATAATAATATGTAACTAACCACAATCTTGTTCAAATTTGGACAGTATTTTTGTTTGCTCATAGACAAAACAAAAAAAAAAATTGTCTTTCACTCATTAGAGGCGAATGGTCAGTTTAACTTGCTATATCCCTTTTGCATTTTAAGAAGGGTATTAATAAAATGTAACTAACCACAGTCTTGCTTATACATACAGTATTTTTGTTCACAGACAAGTTTTTTTTTCACTAGGTATGCAAAAAGAATTATGTTAACAAACCTCAAAACTATGTTCCTTATTGTCGGTGATGCGGTAATCTAGTAACAACGACAATGTGGCTACATTGCAGTTAAATTTGCCCCCCTTTGCCGTTGGCGACGGGTGAACTATAATGTGAGGAGTCGACGGAATCTCATACCGTATCTTTAATTGCTGTTTCTCTTTCTCAATCTGCAAGGTCATAAATAAATGATGTACATTGTTAAATATTTGTTTGTTTAAAGAAACGTAGTAGCCCCGCACTAGGATTTATTCCTATGTCGTGGGTGCGTTTACAAACATGAATTGTGGATCACACAGTAGGCGGCTTAAGCTCTTAACCACTGGGCTAAATCGTCCGTCTATATATCGAGTGTCTCGTTCGTTTAGTAGAGCAATTAAGCGCGTCGCGATCGCGAGGTCTTAAATTCAAATCCTAAGTCAGACAAATGTAGTTTTTCTATCAAAAAACCAACCAGTCCAGGCTGGAATTATACCTGGTATATGACAATAGGCTCGCCCCCTATTACATGAGCCTAATATCGTCGGCGAAAAGTGGGTGTACACAGTTCACTTCTGCCACTCTCGTTTGGGGAATATAGGCGTGATGCTGTAAGTTTTAAAATAAATATACCAAATACTTCGCGACTGACGATTTAGCGCAGTGGTTAAGACGTTAAGCCGCTCCGCCCACTGTGTCTAATAGTCGCGGGTTCAAATCTTCCGGTGTGGGTATTTGTGTATGTGAATTTTCATGTTTGTAAACGCTCTACCGACACAGGAATAAATCCTATGTTTTTAATAAAATAAATAATAATTTTCGTAATAAATATGTATTGTTCCTATTATATTTAAGTTGCTCTTGTGAAAATAAATAAAAGCGATGTTCGTAACCTGATATAAAAATGTACCTTTCTCTTTTCTTCTTCAATTTCTTTTTCTGTTTTCTTCTCAACTTTTTCTTCCACTTCAACGGTTTCTTCTTTTTTATCTGCATCTTCTGCTTTGGTTTCCTCTTTCTTATCGGTTATATCATCTTTTTCAGCAATTACTTCAACTTTTTCTTCATTACCATCAGACGCTTTCGCCTCTTCTTCTTTGTTGCCATCTTTTTCCTTTGCATCATCTTCCTCCAACTCTATGACATCATCTTTCTTATTTTCTCCTGCTTCTGCTTTCATTAACTTTGATAGTCGAGAGATGAGCTGAGCACGTAAACCTGTTGAGTAGATATGTCGATCTTTGATCATATGATAGTGATGTGAAACATGAACGAGAACTACAAGATTCGAAACAACTGTTTATCTGAATCTCGATCTTACATTCACAAGTCAGTAGGCGCTAATCTTACAGGTCAAACAAAATGCTTCATAGGTCATTCTAATCTGAATCTGAATCTCAATTACGATTCACTAAAATTAGTCTTACTTAACAAAGAGACGCGATTTCGGCCGGTGGACCAACGGTGGTTGAATCGAGCTGATTCATATGGTCCAAATAAAGCATCAGGGACGATTTATCGGAGTGGTTAAGAGCTTAAGCCGCTCTGCCCACTGCGTCTGCGTAATAGTCGCGGGTTCGAGTCCCGCACGGGAAAAATCTTTGTGTGATCCACAATTATTTGTTCCGGTCTGGGTATTTGTGTATGTGAATTTTCATGTTTGTAAACGCACTCACGACACAGGAATAAATCCTAGTGTGGGGATACGTTTTTTTTTTAAAAAAAAAAGATTTTAGGATTGGTATTTCTGCACTTTTTCAGATACAAAAGATCGAATCTAAACAATGAGTTAATGTTAAATATTTATAATATAAAATATTTGTTACAAATATTGATTGTGGAAAATTGACATTTTTAAGTTCTTAAATTACCTTTGCAGCTCACATTACGAGCTCGTAACTCTTGCCTCAGTTGTTCTACCTTTATTGTTCTGAGATCAATTTTTGAATAATGTGTCGGCTCAGGCTTTTCCTCATCATCATCATTTTCATCAATAGTTATCGTGGTGTTATCCAAATCCATAGTTTCCTGGGAAATTGAGAAAATGTTAATAATTACGTTATTTCACAATTCTAACTCAGGGACAGTAAAAAAACTGAGTTTTAATGAGTTTGAGTACTAAGTTGCAGTTAAAAAAGGGGATATTTTTTTAAATGATTACTGATATATTAAGTTATTCTGCGAAGAAAAAGAGATTAGACTGTGTTGTTATCTTTCGGTGACGTCAGTGTGGCATCCGGCCGCTCAGATGTCGACAGCACAGGAGCGTAGTAGATCTTCACGTAAAAGTAGGACACGCAGCCGGAAACTTAACCAAACAAAACTGAGAACAAACAATTTGCGATTTGTCCGCCGCTGTAGCCTCCGCTGCCGGAGAGTCGGCCGGCGGCGCCTGCTTGCCGACGGACTGCGGCGGCCCGTTGTTGAGTTTTCTGGCCGCAGCTTCGCAGACAGCTTTATATTGCTCCTGAACGTTGGCCCACTCGATACGCGAGGCTTGCGCAGACCACACGTCGGGCAGGAACAACACCACACACTCGAGCCGCGACTTGCCGCCGCTGCCCTCTCGCCAGTAGTAAAACTCCACCATTCGGTACCTGCGTGGGTAATACAGTTATAGTGGTATACTCACAAGCGCAACGGACGCGCTGCCGCCTGCAGACATGGACGCGACACATCCGGTACGAGCAAATAAACTGCCATTTACGTAGATGGCACACCAAATCTCCGTCCAACCGGCCTTTCGCGTGTAGATTTGGCTCCATACTTTCTCATAAAGAATGTGTGCTATACCATGACTGATTGAAGAATCGACGACAGGAAAAAGCTTCTTCTATGTTATGGTTACACATATGATATTTTGTCTATACTAATATGATGCCTCAAGAAGAAACTTCCGCCCGCAGGTACTTGAATGTAGATATGGCTCTAGGTAGTCAGACAGGGAACAATGTGTGTTACTTACCACTGAGTGCATGACGACAAATCAATGCCTGTGAGAGCTTTGCAAGTACGTATAGCTGTCTTCACTAACACTTTGGGATCGTTTTGAGGATTTTCACCATCTAGAGAGGGGCTCCAGGGTCCACCTATGGCAAAATTTTCTCCACCTTTTCCCTTTTGCCCCACAAGAAACTTGATTAGACGCGTGGGATGCAATGGATTTTTGCTTGAGCGCTTGTCCTTTTCATCAACTTTTGTGATACCACATTTTTGATACAATGCTTCCAATGATGGCATGCTGATTAACATTACCTGGAATAATGATTATTGTAATAATCCTTATAAATAATAAAATATTTAGATAACAACACTTCTTTAATATAAAGAACTCACCTTGGCAGAATATCTATAATCAGCATCTGGTGGTTCCAGAACTGAATCATTGGGCACAGGGTTTTCTGCTTCTTTGCTCATAATATGATATCCACAAGGATTGTTGATAGAAAATGGTGCTTGTGGTGGGAATGTCTCACCCCATTTAACATGAGCATTGAAGAAATCAGAGGGCACATACAAGTTGGTATACCTTTGGGATAATGCTGGGACATCCAGTTTTTGTCTGTAATTATAGAATAAGTATGCTTAAAATTGTTGAATGATATGTATTAGAGTATAAAATGTGGAACATAAGAACATTTTGGTATTTTATTCTTTGCCTATCCTATTAGGTACTTGTTTGACATGGTGTAATTGTACATATATAATATAGACTGTCCATGGTAATCGAGAATCAAGAAACTTTTATACTATCTGAAGTGCTTACGAGACAAATATTAAGATCTGAAAATGTACTTTATAACAAACTCAATAAAGTTCATATTTGTTAAATTAATCAAAAGGAAAAAAACGTTCAGAGCGAGAAATGACAATGGGGGGAGTTTGTCCTTTTCTTGCAATTGCCAGTACAAAATTTAAAAAATAGGGTAGTAGTTTTTGTATTCTTCAATTACCTGTCATTAGAACATTTTTAAGTATGTTGATTTAACATAAAATTTATATCAAATAGACGTCTTTGTCTTGCCTTAACAAGATTCATATAATATCTAAATTCTATCTTTTTTTTTTTATTTACTTCTATCCCATTTTTTCCCAGTATTAACTAGCAAATTTTACATGACTACATTCAAAGTACAATATGGCAGGTATACTTTCGCATTGAAGCCGAATTTCGGCTTGATTTAATATCTTTTTGCTGTGATGAGTGAAATCTCTCATTAAAAAATGGTAAAAACTTGCTATGTCAAAGGCTTGTAAAACTAGTTGAGGAATGTTTATATAATACCTGTAGGGTGACTATAATGACAATATTTTAGAAAAAGGGATATGAAAATCTTATGTGGTTATTAAAGAGTAAAACTTCTGTATTTGTGTTGTATGTCTCTATAAATACTGATAGAATGTCTTCTGTCTGTATAGAATGTCTATAAATATAGAGATAGAATAAATCGTAAGTTCACAATGCATGAGACTTGGTTGAGCCCTGACTTTTAAGTTTCTGGTATAAGAAAGTGGAAAAATCTCTCTTGATGCTGTACTCTTTGGAACGTTTTTGAGGGGATTGTGATCATTTAAGTTGGTTTATAAGTGGTTAAGTGCAAGAATTAAGATAATGCTCCCAAGGAATTGTAATTGTACATTATTTTTTTTCTATCTATCTGCCTATATCATTATGCCAGATCACTTAAGGGTTATATCCCCTTTTTTTGTTTCGGAAATACTTTATTATAAAATTATTATTCTGCTACAGTTCTACAAAGCTACAAAGCAAATGTGTCGCTTTAGTGATTAATGAATTATTATTATTAAAAGCCATTATAAAGCCATATTCATTTTATAGAATCAGACAGAAAAAACTCACATGTCTAGAGGCATTCGAGGAACTCGAACAACATATTTAATTGGTGATGGCTGATGCACAACGGGGCGTTTGCGGGGCGGTGAGTCACGACGGCTGCGGCTATCACGCCTGTCCCGTGAGCGAGACCTACTACGTGTTCGGGAACGTTTCTGTTTGAAATATTTTGCAAACTATTATATAATTGCTATGATGTGTTTTCGATAAGTGCAAATTAGATATAATGCCAGAGAAGTCCATACTCAATTTATTTGATATAGGCAATAACAAATATTTTTTTCTAAAAAAAACCAAGACAACTCTTTTTAACTAACTTCAAAAAGGAGGAAGTTCTATGTTTTGTCTGTATGTATGTTTTTTTTTATGTAAGGAAATAGCATTAAAATAAATTTTAGACTAATAGAAATTACTAAACAGTGCATGTTAAATGACAGTTAAATATCCAAGAAATTATCACAAATTAAAACATACCCTGTCATCTCTGCGCGAGGGCCGGTCATCACGGCGAGAGGGAAGTGGCTTCTTGGATGGCGGAGGCACCGCGTTGTAGGAATTACTTTTAGGACTGGGCTTCTGATTCGGGCCTGTCTTCGGCAACACTTGCACACGAGTAGCATTCCACTTGAAAGGCATATTCGGATTGTATGTGGCCTCCACAAGTACTCTATCACTGACTTTAGGAATAATGCCCTTAGCGCAGACAGATGTCTGATAGAAAACA
This sequence comes from Phalera bucephala, assembly GCA_905147815.2. Classification (NCBI taxonomy): domain Eukaryota; kingdom Metazoa; phylum Arthropoda; class Insecta; order Lepidoptera; family Notodontidae; genus Phalera; species Phalera bucephala. The sequence continues at coordinate 18,080,917 of LR990612.1, forward strand.
TCGTGATCAACAAAGCCGAAATCGTTATGCGTCTTTGTTACTGTGCCAGTAAAAACTCGTTGTTCGGAAGTCGCAGGTGTTGGATTGCTTTGCGCATTTTGATATAAGCCAGGATTCATACCACGAGGCGTCGGGTAGGCCACTACATTGCCAGGATAAATTTGTCCTTGCGTCATTTGATTCATTGGCATTTGTCCCGCCATTGGCATGGCCATGCCGCTTTGAGCTTGCATCATACTTGGATTGAATACAGCTTGCGTTTGTTGAAACGGCATCATACCTTGTTGTGTCATCATGGTATTGGGATCCATGATTTGCGGATTCATGCCTGTCATGTTTGTGTTCACGTTTGACCGGGCCCATGGTGGATTTTTCGTTCCGCTTCCCGATTGCATATTGCCACTTTACCTTGTATGTAAAAAGACACTAGATAAGTCTTTGAACATAAAAAAGTCTATAATAAGTTCACAATTATTTTACAAATAATTATATTGAATACTATGAAGATAATGCAACATAACACGAACCAACACGTACAAACACCGACAAACAAGAGTTTATTGTGTAATGGTGGTAACGGCCATAGAGGATCTCTTTTTTTTTAATCGGTACTTTTACGACCCCGAGTACTAACATTTTAATATTATTTATCAAATTCCCCGATGAAAATTGTGATAACAATGACAATAAATTATTTTGGAATACCCTTACAACAATTAACATAGCGATGTATAATTTACAGACCCATTAATAGTCATCTTGGAGGAAATTCGAAAGTCAATTATCTTATTAGTATCAAAGAGCATATTATAATCATTACGTTACCATCTTCATTCATTCACTACACATAATACTTAATATTTCATTTTAACATTATTACTGAGTTCTTAGATTTACGCGAATATTACACATGAAATAAAACTATTTTTTTCGGATTTTATCGCGGTTTATTTTGATTTTGACCGCACCCGCCATAACATCAGATTTGATAGACCACAAATCCTCGTGAAAGAACACCGATTCCTACCAAGGATGGTTCGCGAGGCTATTGAAATTAAAAAACATCCTAATTTCAATAGAGAAGATGGCTGGGTGCTTCCATCGTCTTGGGATCCAGTAATTAATATAATCAAATCTAAAACCAAGCATAACACTACAAGACCTCAAGACACCGTGAGCTCATTCTGCGTAGATCGGACCAACAAAAACAAAAATAATTAAGAAGTTTGAAGGTACCCCGGAACAACTATGCCTTTTGGACGTCTAACACCTCAGTCCTTCCCGTGACCATGGGTGCTGCAAAGCACTCGAAACGTCGGGAACTTAAAAATCAAAATAAACCGCGATAAAATCCGAAAAAATTGTTTTAACATTATTATTTATAAGAACACAATTTCTGGGTATTGAAAGAACTATATCATTTAATTTTTCGCGGCCAAGCCTCTCTCCTTCTCTTTCTGATACGTAAGCCGGATCCAATGCCGCCAACCAAAGCCTTGAATACTTTTTTTATTTGATGCGCCGACCATGGTGCACCGATCCCAGATAATGGGAAATTGTAAAATTGGTGAATGTTTGTGTACTTTGTGTAGGTGTATGATTTTCATGATTGTAAACGCGCTTATGACACAGATATAATTGCGTTAAAGGAAAAGAAAAAAAAAACAAAAACGTGTTTCCATTTTAGTAGTATAGGTCTGTTAACTAGGTGCATTATAGCTGTTAAAATATAGGTATTACTTTGTTATTTTTTCCAGATAAAATCGGCATAAAAGAACATACATAACACAACGAGGCACACATACGAGAACCAAAGTGACAAAAATAGCTCGTAGAATTGTCAAGCTTAAATGGCAGATGTGCAAATCGCTTGCAGAACCGACGTCCGTTAGGCAGAAAGATTTTCTAATGAATACCTCGTATCGGAAGACGCGTAGTAGGTAGGCCTCCCACAATATAAATAATAAAACATCGCATTCATTAGAGATCAGGAGACTAATGTCCCGCGACATGTGTCGCTTGTGATGTAGCGGCGTATTTCACCCACATGAGTCGGTTTCAATGGTTCTAACACGTCGCCCGAAGAGGTTTCATATACCGGTCGTCTATATTGTTGCGTAAAACACGTCTACACGTGTCTACATTCTGTTACTTATTAACCGACTTCAAAAAAGGAGGAGGCTCTCAATTCGACTGTATGTATGTTACGCGATCATTCCGCCAATTATGGATCGATTTTGATGATTATTTTTGCATTGAATTCAGTATAGGTCCAAGATGGTCCCAATTTAATTTCAGCAGTATTGGACTTTGAAGATACACCAGGGAACTCCTTAACGACCAACAATACATATGTGTAGATTGAGATATTATGGGTATTACGTCAATCCTATAGGTACCCTACTATAGAAATAAGCAGAATATTAACCGGCTTCAAAAAATTAGGAGGTTCATCATTCGTTTGTGCTTTTTATAACTTCTTTGCTAATAAACCGATTGTGATGATTCTTTTTGTATTGGATTCAGTGTAGCTCCGGGGTAGTCCCATCTTTAAAGTCCAAGGTCTAATACCGATACGATTATCGATATTAGACCTTGGACTTTAAAGATACACCACGGGACTCCTTGACCGCAAACAGCACGAATGTGTAAAATCAGTTATTAAAATAAAAAAAATAAAATTAGGATTATCATTTGGTAAAATTTTTCTACTTCCAGGGAAATATTTCAACAGGTGTGTCGGCACGGTTACTAATTAAAAAGAACTTGGGTAAATTTCTTAGCAAACGGCAGCTCTGCGTCTATCATAAAGTGATACTTCACTTGATGACAGCGTTAGTTCTGATTTTGGCGGCGGGCCAGAAGAAGAATATATTTCTCACGGATATAAAACAAAGTATTGAGTACTGTCTAAAAATAACTGTCAAAGAAAATTAAACTCTTACTCACAGACGCAACATTGAATGTTCTATGATTTAAACAACTCCAGAAACCATGATGAGTGAGAGCGATGCAGTACGATGACCATAAGGTATAACTAATACGGACTATACCTATTTATGATGCGGTTGAAATAAGCTGTAAACCATTTATTACCGAGTTCAAAACGAACAAGGTTCTCAATTCGTCTTTATATACAGAATGGCTTAAGATGGGACAGTAAGGGCAGCTATCTCAACCCTTGTAAATACAGAAAAACGACTCTAGGGGATTATCCTTATACAGAAAAACGGCTCAAGAGGGCTATCCTAAGTTTTTGCGATATTTGGAGCTGATATTACAGATTCTGAAAAATATGTACAGTAAGCAAGAAAATGGACAATTTAATCAAAAACTTTGACTACTACTCATTTAAGATATGGCATATGCGTAGAAAGAAAGAATTACGGCAATAAACAGTGCCCGAGAATAATACGTTAATTATATGTCTACAAGTCCATAATCGTACCAATGTTTGGTCACTCTACTTAGAAAGAGACGTAGGGCTCTCAGTGAATATCCTTGTCATCCCGTTTTTTTCGCAGAGTGCTCAATCCATTGTATTATATCCATAATATTTCTTATATATTTCGTCATTGTTAAAATTTCATTCGACCTCTTTGCATTCGACTTCGACAGTTGCCGATGACGACAGCGACGCATCTCAGTTTGCAGCATGTTTACCGATAACTTGATTGCACTGTAGGCCCTGAGGTCACGTGGGCTTTTGTTTTTTGCCGTAATGGCGACAAGAAGCCAATTTTTATAATTTACTGTTATACTCTATTACTACTTGACATTGGCGAAATACACTGTTAAAGTGTGCGGCCATTAATTAAAATAAGAAGAAGAATAAATGGTCGCGTGAAATGTTGCCCAACGTCGTTCCACTTCGCGTGATATCACAAGCGACACGTGTCGCGGGACATTTGTCCCGTAGGAAAGCTATTCAGTGTACGTCGATGATAATAACTTGAATTTGAATGAAAATATGATTTTTTGAAATTAGTTAGTAGGTAGTATGATAATGTCTAGTCTATTGTTAGGTAGGTACCTTTAACCGTAAAGTAACATTTTTCTAAGCATAACATGTAGATGGTTTGATTTCAGTTTCGGATTTAATTTGACACTTTTATTAGATTTCTGTAAATTTTCGTTTTTTCGCGCTAAAATGGCGTTAAATTTTTGCAGGGAAATTCAAGTTATAAGTAGCAGACAATCATAATCTTGGGGACACTAATGAGTAAGTTTTTACACTAATGAAACTCCCATAAACTCGAATGATATTGTGTGCCCCCTAATGATCATAATTTAAAACTTATTTTTTACTTGACTTTTATGGTAGTTAGAAACAAATACTAATAGTATTTAATTTAAAATGACTTAACTGAGCATTCAGTGGAAAACAAAAACTAAATTTTTAGTTATTAAAGAAAACTATCATTTACTTATAAAGAAATAAACAACTTTACATTTTTTGACGATCGGATAAGAAACCTGTGTATTTAGCGTTGGGGATTAGCGTTACGTACGATCAGATGTGCCTAAGTCTTTCGACTTAAGTTTTAGCTCCTATGTAGCTTGCCAATCGCTCCATTCACTTTAGTTCCTGTATTCCTCTATTCAAGGTATACTACTTCGTTCACTTGTTTCAGTACAACCTTACTACCTACCAACTATAACTCTTGCATTTGTCCTGGTTTCTTACCGTTTATTTAATTTTTTTTGGATAACATAGGATCCATACGCGACAAATGTAAAACTTAATAATACCACAATAATATAAATACAATAAAAATGATCTTTCTTCAGTTCTTTACACAACCGTCTTTCGTAATGGTGACTAGGGTTTAGGTTTCATCTGCATATCTACGATATGCATATTTACTACTAGATTACCCATTTATACCTCTACATTCATTCCAATAAATTTTGGAGTCATTTATGTATAGCAAACCAATGAAATATTTATGAATGGTCAGAAAAGTAACAAAGACTCTACCACCACTTCGGAATGTCAAAAGGAAACAAAATTTCAAGCTAAATTAATGGAAGGAAGAGAGGGAATGTTAACTAATAATAGCTGAGAACAGCACCTATCGAAGTATTTCTATCGTTTAATCTATATTTTATAATACGCTTGCTTAGTTCATTTAAAACATCATTTGAAATTATTTTAATTCAAGTTTCTCTAAACTCAAGTCACTACCTTAAGTGGAATTTTATTATAAAATCTACCGTATGAAGTGGTAACCGAGACCAACAGTTTAACGCCTTGCTTTCCGTCGCACGGAGGCACTCGAATATGAATCTGCCACAAACGGTCACCTATCTCAGACCGACGGCGGCGAACACTGTTTAAATTTGGTGATCGTTAAGAATACCGCGGCCACACAGTACTACGAGCAATCAATCTACGATATGCTGTGGAAAAAACTTGACTCACGTATGTTATACCAGACCTAAAACCTCCTTCCACAACAACCTATTGCACTTCTAGCTCTTTCTCCCTTAAATAATTTTGCAGTGGCTGCAGTGATAGCTTAGTGATGAGACCGATGCACTGCAAAGTCAGAGGTATCGGGTTCAAACCCAGGCACGCACCTCTGTCTTTTCGAAAGCATGTGCGTATTATAAATTAACTATCACTTGCTTTAACGGTGCATACCTGAGAGTTTCTCGAAGGTGTGTGAAGTTCGCCAACCCGCACTGGGCCAGCGTGGTGGACTGTGGCCTAAATCTCAGTTTGAAAAGAGGCCCGTGCCCAACAGTGGGACAGTTTCTTAACAGGGCTAATATTATATTTTATAATATAACCTTGGCTGCTCAGCTAATCAAACTAAAAACCCTATAATTGGGATAGTTATGTTATGATTCTATTTATCTTTCGGCATTTTGTATTTCTAGAATGATTTAATACACAAAGTAGGTTATATTTTTTAAAAATCAGACAATCTAGATATAATTTATCTCGTTCAGATCTTTTACTATTTATTAAAATTCAGAAAAATGATTCAGCTTTTTTAAGGAAATAAAAACATTATACCCACAAAGTTGCAAAGAAATAAAGTAACTGAAATCATTAATGTCACATTCGTCTCATTGGTGTTACTTAAAAAGTTGACACGAATGAGGGTGAAACGGATGAGATTTGAAACTTATTTCAAATTCATGCATCGTGGATACTTCTATACAGTTATTGAATGCATGCAAAATGTAGGCCTCCCTTTGCGAATAATTCACAACAAAACCAAAAAACTTATAACAATTTCTTTGATAATGGTTATAACACCAATGAGTTGATTTTTGTTCAATGCACTAAATCCACTTTTTAACCCGATATCTTGCCGAAATAAAGAAACCCACGTTTTTCTGGAGCCAATATCGAAATGCCACTGGAGATACCTTAGCGAATTGCGTATAAAGGAAGGGCAGAGAATATACGAATGTATTTATATGACAATTTTAACTTGTGTTACACTAATGATAGAATAAATGTGATCTCCTCTTTACAAATTCAGGAATCGTATTTCTGGTTTAAATAAATGAAATCTGAGTAGTATACCAGACTTTATGATTATAATCGTTATACCGAAAAGTGAGGAAATATGATATTCTCGAGTAGTTATTTTTTTATTTAATGTTTTGTCGCCTAAATCAGAAAGTGCGTGAAAGTAATGTATTTTAGTTTTTATTATCTTTCTCTTAAATATTACATATAATTGTCTTAAAATGTTCTGGATCTCAAAAAAGGGGTTGTTTACGATCATAATGGTATCAAACATGTAACGATTATTGTAATATTGCAAATTAATACTCCTAAGCTCAGGCAACGTACAGATCTGTACGTTGCGGTAGTCGATTGCGTTATCGGTTTATTGTGGGCCAACACTAAATTGTAGCCATAGACAATGTTCTAACTAAATGCGGGGGATAAAATTTACGTTCTGTTTATGTATAATAGTTGGTAGTCTGTGTTTGTGATTTCGTGAACGGATAACGTAAACATCCGGTTGACGCGCGTTCCCGCTAAGTGGCGTCTCAAGTGTCGCGCGTGTAGACATGGGTAACTCAGCGAAATTCCTTGCGTTATCTCAATAACTCGGGGGCAGTTTACTGCGCCGGCTCATTGCGTTAACTCAAAATTGCGCCATGGCGCAACAAACGCCGAGTGAGCAGCGAAGCGAACATACCACATTTCAATGCATTCTGCGGGCAACTTAACACCTTTCGAATTTCCCGGTCCTGCGCCGTGCGCCAACACCTTTTGAAGCAGTGATTTAACACATCCGGCGTAGTGAACTGAGTTAGCGCAATTGCGCGGAGTAGCGCAGTGTTACACATGTTTACGCGCGTGTAAATAAACAAATTCGTTATTCGAATTGATGAATAAATCTTATTAGAATTCTAACAAGAACTTGTGCGTAATAGTTTTGTTTATAAAATGTTACAAGCTCGTGAAAATGTGATTGATAAAAAGTGTTTAAGATTTTCAACAGAAAGAGTAACCTCATTATCGGTAAGTCACCTTTGTCTAAATTTAGGTTATAATTGCGTAAAATAAAGGTCTATTTATGTCTTTAGTGGTAAAATAAGATGTATTCTTTCAATTTTTGCCAAAAAATTTGATCGCAAACCTTTATATTATTGTAAAAACTTTTACCTAAATTCGGCCTATCTAGACAAGAAATCCAGGCAAGTTTTTTTTGGTAGCTTACGAGGTATTTTTAGCTTATTATTTGATTAGATCACCTAAAATTAGATATGCGTGCTTATTTATTAGTTATTTACGATTATTAAGTGAAATAAATAATTTGTCCAAGTTTTATGATAATTTTCCTAAAAATATTTGTTTATGTGAAAACAGTGTATTTTTTTTGAGATTTTCTGTTTTTTTTTTTATTTTTGAGATAATAATGGTAATAGTGTTAGCTAGTTATGTATACCAGACCAGTACACAGCTCAGTGCAAGTACTTTAAAAGATGATGCAATAATAACAAACTATTGCTCATGCAAATTAATTCCAAGTACTGTTTTGCTGATTCGGCTTAACTTGCCTCAGCTGCGTATTTATCATATAAATATATATCAGGTTACATATTTAGTCTCAGTTCCAATAATTGTTTTGATTAATTAGCAGATATGAATTAATACGGCGCACTCTGCGTGGGCGCCTTCTAGAAAGATGTGTTTACTTGGCGATGCCTATAAATAGCCATCGCCAAGCAAAATACCTCAATATCGACTTAGCTCTCTTACCGTTCGCACGAACTTTAAGCAATACTATTGACTGCATAGTATTTTGTGTATCTATTATAATGTTATATTGTAAAATAAATATATTTTTATTAAGTCACGCCGGCCTTTATATTCGACTGGCGCAGCCGAACGGTAGGATTTTAGTCGCAATAAGTGCTGGAGCGGTCGTATCTGACAAGCTCAGCGCCGTGTAGGGGCACAAGCATCGATTCCAGTGACCACAATCGCCTGGCTGAATCCTAGAAAAGGACTTACCTTCGAACAAAGAAATTCGTCAAGAAGTGCCTGCAGATATTCAAATTGTGGATATTCGGCATGAAAAATTGCAGCATTGTGTACGTTCTGACCTTTCCCACATGTTCCTTTCTTTCTGTCTATTCTGAATTTAATTGGACAAGCATCACTAATTTCATTCAGATCCCGAGCCTGTAATTCCGGTCAAAAATCACGGTAATAATATGGATAAAAGGATATCTCACATATTTAGACAAGCATCGCTAATTTGTGATTAGGCTTAGGATCTCACGGGATTTACACAAGAATCGCTAAGCCGTAGATCACCAGTTAGGGCCGTAAGAATCAGACAAGCATCGCTGAACTTACGTAAAACTTAAACGTAATTTTTTTTTGAAAAGAAAGTTATTTCCAGTGGGTCGATCACAAGGTTCACGTGAATATTTTAAAATAAATAATAAACGTCGTTCTGCCTATAAAGGTTAAAAATAATTTAATATTGTAAATATTTTTATCATTGTATTTTTTTATGTTTGTGTGAAATATTTATTGTATTTTTTTATTATTATTTTTGCAGTTTGTTAAAATCAAAGTATTTAAAAATGAATCAGATTTAGATCATTCCAAACGAAATACTCGATAAAATTCCGCGTTATGACGGCAACGAACAGTTACTTAATTATTTCATCTAAAAGTGCGAATACGTAATGAGAAGTTTTAGTCGCGAAAATAATGCCGCGCAACAAATGTACATTTACCATAGTCTGACAAGTAAACTAACCGATAAAGCCGCGAAACTAGTGAGTCAAAGATTTAATATCAATTCTTGGGATAGCCTAAAGGAACTCCTCATAGAACATTTTGGGGATCCTAGAACAGAAGACTGCATAGCAGTAGAATTAGAAAATATTAAAATAAAATGAGGAGAATCATACATAGAACTAGCTCATACAATCCAAAACGTTAAAAGTTCAGTTTAGCCAAAGTGAATTTGTTAACCAATGAAGGCGTTAAAGCCGCCAAAATGATTATTTAATAACTCTGCATTAAATAGCTTTTTGTTTAACTTACCAGAAGACCTATTAAGGATTATAAGATTAAATAAATGCTCTAATTTGGAATCAGCCTTAGGAATAGTTACGGAGGAAGTAAACTTTCATAATCACTATAGTGCTAAAACTAAAGTCAAATCAAATAATAGTATACAAATAAACAAACGAATGCCAGCCCAATTTAAATTCGGCATACCTCAAAACAGACTCCTCTCAACAAATATCCCACAAAGACAATTATTGAATAACTTCCGACCTAACTTTAACCCTAACGTAAATCAGCATAATCCACAAAGAATCTTTAAAAATGATCAAGGGTTACCTTACAACAATTATAAACACTCTGGATTTTTCAAACCCAACCCAAATCAACAATTCCGTTTCTGGATTCCCAACAAATTTATAAATAAAAATCAAAATTCAAATAATGACGTCACTATGAGGACAGCGGTACGCAATAATATGATCGAAAATTTATATGAGAATGACGTAGATGACATCGACTTTGAGACTGACGAATACTAAAATGAATATGAGCCAGTGACAATCGATGAAGTCGACGACGAAAACCCCGATAATGTTGTTCCTTCACCTGAAAATTTTCCGATGGATCCGTTACAAGATCCCCCAAAAAAATAAATCTTAATTATAACGAAACCCTAAAATTACCGCATATAATAATGCCTGAAATTCATTCGAAATTTATGATTGATACTGGAAGCACTAGATCCTTAATTAGCCCCTTGAAAGCAAATAAATTCTTTTACAATTTTATCAAAACAGAACCTTTTGAAATAATTAGTACACATGGATACAGTAGGTATAATAAAGTAGCATATATGCCCTTAACAAAAACATTTAAAAGCAAACTTTGTCACAAATTTTATATTTATGACGTAGTCAGTAGATACGATGGTTTAATAGGTTCAGATTTATAAAAAGAATTAGAAGCAACATAATAAAAAGAATCAAGTTCTAAAAACTAAAAATACTATATCGATAATAGACAGAAAACCTTATGAAATATAAATTATCACCGCGTTCAGAAACTCGTGTTAAAATTCCGACAAATCTCAAAAATGGTGAAGCCATACTATTTTTTTTAGAATTTCAACCAGGAGTTTGAATTCCTGATGCAATAGTAAACTGTAAGAATTCAATAGCCCAAACAATTATACAGAATTCTACAGATCAGGATGTTATTTTAAAATTTGATAATCCTATAAATGTGGATAAATTTGAGGAAAATTTTTTCAACAATGTCAATACTTTAAATTTAAATCAAAATAAATTATTAGAACAAAACCTTTCTAAATTAAGATTAGAACATTAAAAGGAAGAAGAGAAACAAGCCATAGAAAAATTATGCTTCAGATATAGAGACATATTCTATTGTGATAACATCCCTTTAACTTTTACAAACCAGGTTAAACATAAAATAAGAACCACTAATGAAGATCTAATATATATAAAACCGTATAGACATGCCCCAACAGAAAATAAAGAAATTGAAAAACAGATAGATAAATTATTAAGAAACAATGTCATTAGGGAATCGCACCCTCCATGAAGCGCCCCAGTACACTTAGTTCCTAAATAAATGGACGCCTCTGGCGAACGAAAGTTTCGTATGGTCATAGATTACAGACGACTTAATGAAATAACTGTAGACGACAAATACCCATTACCAAACATTTCGGACCTTTTTGATAAATTAGGAAAAGTGTGTAATTTTCTACATTAAATTTAGCTAGTGGTTATCATCAGATTGAAGTAGAAAAACAGGATCAATTTAAAACATTTACAACACAAAATGGACATTATGAGTTCACTAGAATGTCATTTGGTTTAAAAACAGCCCCCGCAACATTCCAACGTGCAATGGATAACATACTTAGAGGCCTACAGGGTATCCATTGTTTAGTTTACTTGGATGATATCATTATATTCTCAAGTAGTTTAGAAGAACATTTAGAAAAATTGGAAATAGTTTTTGATAGACTTAGGCAAACAAATTTAAAAGTTACCCTAGACAAGTGTGAATTTCTCAGAAAATAAGTTCTTCACCTAAGTCACCTATTACGGAAAATGGTCTTCACAAAATTAAAGCCATATTACAATTTCCATTACCTAAATCACCTTTGGAAATACGTAGTTTTGTTGGATTTACTAATCCAACAAATCTACGTATTTCCGAAGGTTACTACCAAAAATTCATTAAAGATTTTTCCAAATTGACACAACCCCTCACTAAATGTTTATAGAAAAGACACAAAATTATTATCAACAAAAAATATATTAATGCATTTGAGAAGTGCAAAGAAATTCTGACAAATGCCCCAATTTTTACAATATCCAGATTTCACGAAACCATTTTTGTTAACAACAGACGCATCAAATTATGCCCTTGGCGCTATACTATCACAAGGACCGATAGGTAGCGATTAACCGGTAGCTTACCTTAGTAGAACATTAAATGACGCAGAAACACGTTAAAGTACAATAGAAAAAGAATTATTAGCCGTAGTATGGGTGTGTAAAAAATTTAGGCAATACTTATATGGAAATAAATTCACCATATTAAGAGACCATAAACCCCTAATGTGGTAAAATTCAGTTAAAAAACCCGGAAATAGACTTACCAATTGGAAATTACAATTAACAGCATTTGACTTTGAAATAAAACACAAACGCGGAAAACAAAATGGTAACGCTGATGCGCTTTCGCGTGCAAAAATTAACATACTAAAAGATAATCTATCAATAAAAGCTAATGCCTCAAGTCCCATAATAATATGCTCCGAAGATTCAAGTAAATCACAATTAACCTACTCAGTTCCCTCTTTAAATAGTAGTACTTTAACCGCATCTGAAAAATCAGAATCATCTTTTATAACTGTCCATTCAGAGGAGAACATGGATTCTTCCGATATTCCTATTTTACAAGAAGCAATTGATACCAAACCTAATCAAATACTAATATACACCAGGAACAGAAATGAATTTTCTGTTAAAAATTTATCAAGAGATAAATAAAAAGTATTAGAAGTTCATTTACCATTAAACAATACCGAGTTAATAAAATTATTTCTAAAAGAATATATTAAGCCTAAAATAAAAAAAAAATCTTATATTTCGACGATGAACGTCACCGTAAACATTCAGTAAAATTCTTTGAATGCACAAAACGCGTAATGTACGTTGAAGATGAAAATGAGCAACGTGATATAGTGTTAAAATACAATATTGGCAAAACTTGTCACCGTGGCATAAAAGAAACCATTGCTCATCTTAAACGAACATTTTTCTGGCAATATTTAGAACAAACCGTATCAAGCATAATTAATTCTTGCGAAATATGTAAAACTATGAAATACGATAGAAAACCCATTAAATCCTAAATTACAATTGACTCAAACTAAAACTAGACCCTTTCAGGAATTTTTTATAGATTTATTTACCATAGAAGGCAAATATTTCCTAACGATAGTAGACTCCTTTAGTAAATTAGGTCAAGCAATCGAAGTTTCAAATACAACAACACCAGAGATAGTAAGAGCATTAATAATTTTTTTCCATTTACGGAATACCTAGAAGGATAAGTTCAGATCCAGATTTAGAATTTAATAACAACTTACTTAAAGAAATTTTAGTATTTTATAAAATAGATTTACATATTGGACCACGACATAACCCCCACTCAAGGGGCATTGTTGAACGATTTCATTCCACAATTAATTACAGCATCAGTAATGACATACGCGATAATGTCGTATAACCAGTCCATACATTCAACAACTGGTCTTACGCCATTTGAAGTAGTTTTTGGACATACAGACTCATCCAGTACATCAAAGTCGATTTTGAAAGTAACTATTCACAACAACTTGTTTTAGAACACTGTAAAAGAACAAAACACCTATATGATCACTTAACTGATAAAATGATAACAAAATTAAAATCAGAGAAAAACGAGGAGGCGAAGAAGGAATAAAATTTAAACAAAGAGACACCGTCTTCATAAAGAGCGTGAATATAAGACGTAGGAAATACCAACCGCGTTATAAGAAGGCAAAGATCATAGGAAAAGTTATTAAAAACACAGTACCAGTAGAGTCTCATCAGAGACACACAAAAGTTCCATTAAAAGACATTAAACGTCCTCCGTAGGTTCGCGCTCCTGATACTCGTACAGGCAGCCCAAAACCTGGCCCTTCAACTTCAGAAAATTGAAGATAATCCTGGAATCTTCCCAGTTAAAGAGGGACAAGCATTCATTAGTACTTATAATGGGAATATAATTAAAATATTAGATTTAAAATTAGTCAGCAATAGTATCGAATATAACGTTAACAAATATTAAGAGGTTAACGATTATTTAAAAGAAAAATTAAATGTATATTTCTTAGACGGAAATATCATAGATGCACAAATGCAAACTGAGTATATTATGAGTTTAACATTAGAACGCTATAATCAATTAGTTCCAACAACTAGAATTAAAAGAGGTATTTTAAATCCCCTAGGCTCAATATTAAAGCCATTACAGGCAATTTAGATAACGAAGACGCAATCAGATACGATTTCTTAATAAGTCATATTCAATCCAAACAAAATGCTATTGATAACAAAATAACGTTAGTTTCCGAAACAATTGGAGTATTAGTTAACCTGACAAACTCTACAAGAAATAATTTTATTGAAATAGATAAAACAATTAACGAAATAGAATCTATCCTAAATAAAACTCAATTTCAGCATAGTAAAGAAATTGTTTTGAATACTTTGAAATTGGTTTGAATTTTCAAATTTTGTTAACTAGGTTAGATGAGATTGAAACAGCTATTGCTTTTAGTATGGCGGCGCACACTTTGCTGGTGTGCCTGGCATGGTATGACGAGCGGCGCCGGCTCGCCGGAGCGCTCGGTGCTGGGGGACAGGCGCTATCGCTCCCGACCGTGATATCATCCATGGTTTGGAGCGAGAGCGCCTGGGCGGCAATGGCGGCCTTTTGCGAGGCCGTCATGTCCGCAAAGGAGGAGGCAGAGCGGGTGAGGGAGGAGACGTCCGCCAATCCCGCTCACAAACGGCGCGTTGGGCGAAGGTGCAGGGACTACGCCCGAAACGACCTTCGCCCACCGTAATCTCGGCCTGCAGGCGTCGGATAGGGCACCCCGGCGCCCTAGCACTTAGCAGGCCCGCGCCGGAAAAGCGCTGCGTCCGCGCAGCCTCCAAAAGGTGATAGGGGGAGACCGAACTCCCCTACACGTGTCGAGGTCTGCGCCAAACTGCGGACCAAGCCCGCCGATGCCACAGACGTCATGCTGTTGATGATTCCTGTGGCCCGGCATTTCCCCTCGTGAAAAAAAAGCTATTGCTTTTAGTAGATTAAATATTTTACAATCCATATTAGATATAAATGAATTGTTATCAACTCTTAAAGGCATAGAGAAAATAGATAAATTAATGTATCTAGTAAATACCGATAATTCGATAAAAATTAAACATTGTATAGACATAAGAGCATATATCATAGACAAGCGAATAACGTTTATTATGTCAATACCAACTGTCCAATTAGATTTCTATAACAACAACAACCTTCATCCTTTTCCCATTTATAATCCTCATTTAAACCTAACATTCCTATTAACTCCGCAATATCCCCAAATCCTTGTCAGAGCGTCAGATATACTTCCACTGTCACAACCATGCAAAGAAATAGACGAAGGAGAATTCCTGTGCTATTAGGATAATTTATCTTTCATTAATGAAGACTTGTGCATTACAGATTTGATGAAATTTTCTTCACGAATTATATCATGTTCTCCACTTACAGTAAAATCTTCAAAGGTCAAGGTCAAATCTATTCGGCCTGACACATGGTTATTATATTCAAGAAAACATGCATTTCTGACAGAACACTGTGAAAATGATTTTAACCAGTACAACATTTTTGTCACTTAAATATTTCCCTTAAATAATGAATGTGCAGCTAAATTAGAAAACATCACATCAAGGAAACGTCTTATACAGTTGACCAATCAAGTCTTCCATCAAGTTCCAGTAATAAATTTACCAAGCATCACGGAAACAGGAAAAGTCTACAAGCAGCCAATCAGCCTAGATGAAGTAAACTTAGAAAATCTTCAGTTCCTGTCACATGTGTTAAACAGTAAAAGTGAAAAACTCAGTGAAAACCACGTATATTCCGTGAATGTGCATAGCATAAGTTTAGGCACTATAATCATTTATGTTACCCTAATGATTGTACTCTTGATTGTTGTTATATATATTAATAAGTCTAAAATATTGTCCTTATGTAAACATAAGCGAAGTCAACATTCTCAAAAATCGAACGCTGATTTTGAACTTATGGAGGGAGGAGTTTTGTATACCAGACCAATACACAGCTCAGTGCAAGTACTTTAAAAGATGATGCAATAATAACAAACTATTGCTCATGCAAATTTATTCCAAGTACTGTTTTGCTGATTCGGCTTAACTTGCCTCAGCTGCGTATTTATCACGTAAACAGATATCAGGTTACATGTTTAGTCTCAGTTCAGTTTCAATAATTGTTTTGATTAATAAGCAGATATGAATTAATACGGGGCACTCTGCGTGGGCGCCTTCTAGAAAGATTTTTTTACTTGACGATGCCTATAAATAGCCATCACCAAACAAAGTACCTCAATATCGACTTAGCTCTCTTACCGTCAATACTATTAACTGCTTAGATATTTTGTATATGTATTATAAAGTTGTATTGTAAAATAATATATTATTATAAAGTCACACCGGCCTTTATATTTGACTAGCTAGTAATAGTGCGTAGATAAAACACGTCATTATCACAAAGTCGTTTACTTTTTATTTCAATTGAAAATTCGCTATAGTTTTTAAATTATCATTTTTTTTTGCATACGTAGGCAAAAAGATCGCCTAACAGTCGAGCCAGGGGGACAAGGTAAGACTTTAATACTAAATTAGAAATTAAATTAACAAAAGTCTTCTTAACTAAAAATTAACGAATGATAAGTTTGTAAAATTTATAAGTTACTTGTGTCTCCTCTCTGTCCACACTAGGCAAAGCTTGTCTCGTGGAAGCGAAATTTATCCCAGTGTTTTTATCAAAAAATAAGTTGCTGTGATCGATATCGATTAAATATTATTATTATGTAATTTGATTTAAATAAAAGAAATAATAAATGAAATTTTTCTCATGCGCGTATGTGGGTGCGCGCTCGCGTGCGCGTTTGTATGTGTGTGTGTGTGTGTGTGCGTGTGTGTATTATATATAGAGGTGTAAAAGTAACGAAAAATAGCGTACCTGTATGTATTCGTTACTATAACGATCAGTACTCGTTACTATCGTATCGTTACGTTACTCGTTACTTTTGATACCTAATAACATAGAGCATCGCAACGAGTCGTGTTGCGTATTGCGTACGGTATGACGTTGACGTCGCGTCGTTCGTACTTTGTAGAAACACACTCATATCTTACATACCTAGCTGCGTAAGGTGCATTTTTTAACATTACCGTATTTTGAACCAGACTTGTTATGGATTCAAATTACGCGCTGGACATATGCACAATTATGTCATACAAATCAGATTGCGTTTCACGTCACGTGACTTTTATACAATTTTAGACCATTTTATTTATTTAAAAATTATTTGTTTAAATTGATTTTAAATTTTATTCTCAAATTTTATATATTTCAAAGAATTGTTTTATTTTAAGAGTTATATCGTTTTCATGCAAATGCCCCAATCACGCATCTACGGTACTGAACTGAACCACGTAAACTGAACCAGTTGTATTTGTTTGTATAAAGAATCAATCAAACTATCATCAGTAGGAAAACACGAAAAATGCGAGTAACGAAATGCATTCGTGTGTAACGTTTCGGTACTCGGTACTAGATGGCGTACCCGTTACTCGGTACCGAATACATACGAGTTGCTACAGCTCTAATTATATATTATGGAACTATTTTAATAAGTCTTTCGGTTTCATAATATGACTGGGTAATTAACCATTTCTGTACAGTCGCTTTCACTTGCATTGTCTTAGACAATTTTATGTTGCAATATTTTACATTTTTGTTGTAGATGAAAGTTAGCATGAATTCTTGCATACGCTGAGCGAATGAAGAGTTAACTACGTTTGTTTGACATTGAAATATACGACGTTCTTGATATTCATCTGAGTTTATGACTATTTTATGTTGTTTCGTGACCATTTTATGTATTTGACGAAAGTTAGGTAAAGATGATGTAGCATATAGAAGATCTGTAGGATATCTGAATGGTTTTTTATACATCACTTTTATTATCGAGCGTTGAGACCTTTCCAGTGAAAGTATATTTACAAGTAATGGGCGTTAAGAAGCTGTCCGAAAAAACACGACACCTCTTCACGAATATAGCGAGGAAAAGAAACTTATTTATATAAACGACTCCTCTATGTCCGAAACTAAATGTTCACTTCTTCACTTAAGCTCATTTAAGTATGTCACGTTAAGTTACAAACTTTCCTCTGTCACACCCTATTCTTGCACAGATATCCTTCGCTTATTTTAAAAGTATTTACAATATTGGGACATCCTATTATTGTTGTAACTACGTTTATAAATATATATGATAAAACAGTCACTGCACTGTCTAACTGCTAGACAAGGACCTTCGAGGAGAAAGAGAATAGGTCACACTCCATGATAGTGCTGATTGGTGGAGGCAGGATTGTGGCCGCCTGCTGTTGGAACTTGGCTTAACACTATGTGGATAGTGGTAACCGGGACCAACAGCTTAACGTACCTTTAAGCACGGAGTCGCTCAAATACTAAAATGCCACTTACGGTCACCCATCTCACACCGACTCATACCAAAGGTGCAGAACCTTTGTAAGCGTTACGAGCGCTTCTACGTAACAACATTACCTTACCTATTTTTCTTATATAGCTCTGTTGGAGTACCGACCTTACGGGAGCGCAAGAGGTAGAGACATAAACAGTAATATATAGGTATAATTAGGAGGCAGCAACAAAGTTGCGAGCACAAACATGAAAATCCAAGAAAATTTTGCCTTCACAGGTACTTAATAACATTACTAAAAAGGGGAGAGATTGTCGCAGGACAAGATTCTTGAGTATTTCTCATAAAACATTCGAGAGCGGCATGTGGTATGCACACGCGGGAGAGATATTTGCTTTCTGTTCCTCAGTATCATATAACCCGTGGAAGCGAGAACTCGCGTCGGAAAAATCAAGTCTTCACAACACGTTTCCCGCGGCGACTTACAAAAATATTATCTCCTTACTAACCGTTCCTGTTGACTACGTACGAACATTTCCAATCATATCTAGTGCTGTGTACTTATAATTTATCTATCCAATGATACATTAAAAGAAAATAGAACGTAGTATATTCAAGGTAGTGTGGTATTTTGGTACCCGGGCAGATCGCCAGATAGTGTTTGATATTGCAACGATTCACTTGCCACGATGATTCGGAAATATTGATCAAATATTTAAAATATAAATCAATAATTCATTCATGGTGAAGGACAAGATCCTGATAAATCAAAAATGTTGATATATAAACACTTACCGTATCGGTATAATCATCGTAGTTTGTTTGTTTAAATTATTAGAGGAGTATGAAAAATCGGCCATATAAGTGAAACAATTTAAAACTTTGTATTGTAGTGAGTTCAGAAATGTGTTGGCTATGAGTGTACAAACGGTTACGTCTGATCCAGAGGTTGGCCTCCAGAGTCAAAGTACGTCCCGGCTGCAAACAAGAAGAATAGTTGGGCCCAAAAAAAAATCTATAGCTTCTAGACTATGGGACTTGTTGCAGCCTCTCGCGAGACTATGGGGACTCATAACGGCTGTAGGTGAGTAAGCAGTCTTTAGATATTTATTCAATTTTTAAAGTAGAGGCAGATTTATTTTAAATCGTAGGTACTTATATGTATAGAGCACTCTTTGTAATCGTAGCAGTTATCAGCATACTTTAAAACATAGGTGGGAGCCAAAGACATTTCATTTAAATATGTTATTTTTGGTAGGTATCTTTATTTAGACGACCACTTAAGGAGACTAACAGTTTCCCAATTGATGTTTGCCTATCCATAAAACAAAAGAAGATTAGTATTTATTCCGTGGGCCTCTCTGCGTATAGGCCATGTGATAATTTTATTGAAGGCTACAACAGACTGCTTATTGGAACTGTCAGCGTGTGGCGGTTATCAATGAAGATTTACGAGTTGAGCCCACAGGGATCGGCGGGACAGGGCGATGTAAAAACTGCCGATCGAAAACTGTCGATTAAAAACTGGTTTTGGGAAAACTATTCTAAATCGGTTATGCCAATATCAGCGGTAGGTGAAACTATAATTTATGGCTTATGTGTATTTTGGATGTTAGGCCGTCTGATCAGGTCAGGAACTGCAGGAGAACTGTTGGCCTATGGCCTCCTTTCGAGGCGACAGCCAAAGACATTCAAACCACTATTATTTCTAATATCTGCATTTTACCAAAAATAATGTAAAACAAAAAACGTTCCTAGATATGTTGGAACTGCCATGAATAATAAGCAAGTTAAATCTAATCAAGTTAAAAAGGGTAATATATTTTCGCAGTGGTTTTTCTACATATCTAAATACGTTCACATGGAGAAAGGACGGCACTATGCTACTATCCCGTCTAATATCGGACCCTCATTGTCATGGGAGCAATGCGCAAGTATTCATGAAATAAAATTGCTATAGGAGCCGCCTGCATATTACACTGCGTATTACCGGATCTATATTATAGTATCAGGAAAATTAACATCATCTATTCCACTAAGGATAGTCATCTATTAACACAACCTTCATCCATCCCCTTGAAGAATTTGGCCGGTAAAAGGTTCCGATAGTTACTTTAGCGGTACAATTTATTAAATGCTCTACCTAGATAGGGTTTTGAAAAGTGCAATCAGGAAAACGTAACTTGCTCTCTGAGGAATCGTGAACATACTTCTAGAAAGAAGATGTATAAATATTGAAACTTAAAATAAAGCTGTTTTTATTAGCTAAATACAATAACACCTTTATTCTACTAAGTTGCTCTTTAAGATTGTCACTTGACTGAACACAAACACTGGTATGCCTATCAATTCCAGCATCTAGACATCCCTTCTTATATTCATAAGTTATATCTATATCATCACGCTAAATCTCTTACATGTAGGCAGAGGGTATAGAGTTCCAACAGGGTCTTTCCTTACCGATCACTCTGGCTGCCTCAACTCTCATACGAGTAGTTCGTCTCATACACGCTCGCCGGTTACGGAGACTGTTGACTTGTCATTCAGATAAGACACTAGATCTATATAAGAGAAGGTATATATAATTTAAGTTATATCATTAGATATAATATTTCACCAATGCGTTTCTTCTCATTTCAAGCTTTATCAGTTTCGTAAGTGCTCTAAGACCTAACTCATTCAATTTCACATTTTCCAAAGTAGATAAATGAATCTTACGTTTGATACTCTAAAACTGTTTGATTTGCACAATACTATACTACCTTATGATGCATTCACAAGTAATAATGCTTGTAGTTCCAAAATGATTCAAATAACATCTAGACCGGAGCAAATTCATCTAATATCTGTACGTGGCTAAATGTTGTGTCTGTTTCTAGGTCGTTAAATCACGTCCTGACGTCTATACAACAGTTGGGGAATGTGGCTGCGTTTGCACTTATGTATGTGGGCCACCTAATTTGGGCTTAACGATTCTCACAATATTATTAGAGGTGTTAACATCAGCGTATTGCGAACACGTCTCTACTTAACGTCGATGGAGTTATGGAAATTGCCTTCTACATCATCATACGTGTCGCGTGCGCTGGTATTTGCGTTGTACGCGGACACGATATTGGTGCTTTCTTTGCGGTTATTAATTTAATAGATGTTAGTGCTGCATTGATAAGAAATTCCTGGACTGACGTACGAGTTTGATACAATCTGACGTCAGTAGATTTATTAAGTATGGTTTGGAATGGATGGACAATGAGGTATTCATCCTAGCCCCTACAAATTATTATTGTATTTTATCATTCTTTGATTTTCTTCAATTTTGGGTAAAATTGCTTTGTTTCCTATTGGCCCCTAGTATTTGTAGTTTTTTCATCGAATTCAGATTATCAAGCCGAAATCTGGAATTGTGCCCGGTATAATGGCAACAGGTACACCCTATTATTTTAGGACCTAATTTCGTTGGCAATAAGAGCATGCACCTTCTGCCATCCTCGCTTGGGGAATATAAGCATGACGGTGATTATTTTTTTTCGGTTATTCTGTAATACCAAATGAGTGAGGTAGGCTGTGTTGAAAGATATTCAAATAAATAACTTCGTCGCGACTTTCATTTGCTGTACAAAATTCTTATAAATACGCATTTTATGAATTAGCGATGGCACACTATGTCGAATAGCCCAAGAATCGATACCCAGATTTCCTCAGAGACCAGAGACAGAGTTTACAGAAAAAAAATGTTTAACTTGGATGTAACATATCATAATCAAGCACATACAGGACGTGTTAATGTGTGACGAAAATTTAATTGTTCTACATAGCATTAATCAGTTAATAAACACACCATCTTACAATAAGAATAAAATCTTAGAAAAATAGATAACGACTATCACGAAACTTTATATCGGTGACCTAATAGATGGGGAGGCCAGGATTTTAAGTAAATTAAACTTGCGACAAACGAGCCAAACCTCTTATCACCTGAGGACTCAGTCCAGGTCTTAATTTATTTAAAAAATTCTGAACTCATTTGATGTTAAATAATATACATTTCTAGCTATAGGAACGAACACGAATATCAACTACGTTTAAAACTCCGCAAAATAAGTTTTTTGTATAAAATATTCTGCGGCGGCGGCGCGGCGTCTTATAGAATGTCATAAAATTTATGATTATGAGACATGGTATTATGTATTTATATAACGAAACTGGAGAGTACCTCCGTACGGTAACGGTACGGTACGGTGGGCTATTGTTAATAATTAATGTGAGTTATCCTGAATTTCAATCTGTCCTATAAGTGGTAAACAAGTTGGGAATTCCGTTCACAATTTATTGCGCTGTTTCTACATAATCGCCTCAGTGTACTTACTTAGTTACGTAACTTTAAATCAAGATGCATAGAACGCGACTTTAAACATGTTATTAGTAACTTCATCGAGAGATTTTCTTTCCTCTTCATGTTTTAAGCAGTTTTCATGGTATACAGTTATGTAGATTTATTGATAGTTTGAGATATTTTTCAAAACAGAATGCGTAATTCTGAAAAGGTTACGGCACAACAATAGATAGATAACACAAAAAAGGTACTATGCTTGTGAGTATTTATGGAAAAGGTTTGTAAAACCTGAAGTAGATGATAGTACTTATCAGTACATACAACTTCTACAATAGCGACACTAAGTGGGCGTAAAAGAAAACAGTGTATGAAACATTTTGTTGAAATAGATATCAACATTTTTTATAAAACCACATATTTATATGTGGCTAGCTTCAGCCCGCGACTCCTCTG
This sequence comes from Phalera bucephala, assembly GCA_905147815.2. NCBI lineage: Eukaryota > Metazoa > Arthropoda > Insecta > Lepidoptera > Notodontidae > Phalera > Phalera bucephala. Next base: position 18,104,050 of record LR990612.1, read on the forward strand.
TGTTAACTTTAGACAGTTACCTAACTTTTTTCCGGGATAAAAGTAAAAGTATCCTATGTGTTAATCCAGGAAATAAACGTTTAGTCGTTTTTATGTGATTAAGTAACAAATATCCAAAAATTTAAACATACAAACTTTCACATTTATAATGTTAGTAGGACTCGTCATACTGATAGTCGTAGATCATATTGGTGGTACTACTAATACGGTCTACTTTGATAGGTGATTTACCAGTTTTTATTTATTCAATAGGTTTGTCGACACTTGTTACAATGGTTTTAAGATACAGTTTGGTCACCAAGAGAGGTACTAAACTAACTGTACAACCAGTTATGGATAAACACACATGCGCAATGAAAGTGCTGTAACGAAAAAAAAGAGCAAATAATTATCAACAAAAGTAAAAGAGAAAACACCTTAAGACACCTTCGAAGCTAATTATTAGTGAAGTACAGCTTTACGTATTTTGAAGATAGAATCAGTAACATCGATATCCCTGCTGAATTTAATGGTTGCAAAGGTTGGTAATGGTTGTAAAGGTTGCAAAGACGTGGCACTGGCGAATTACGACCAATGATAGTCCTACGCGGAGGAAGCGAAAAAAGGTTTTCGATCCTTTTTCGAGGGTAATGGTAAGGAATCCGAAAGCGTATGTGCCAGAGGAGTTGTAGACAGCCACTTCCGCTGGATAGTGTTTTAAAAAAGAACGTTAGGTCTAGAAGATCGTGACGCTTATTGAGATGAACCATTTTAAATCTTTTGAGCCTTTTTGTATATGACCTAATGCTCTTTGCCTCACCCATACTAAAAGCTAAGTGATACATGAATCTTTTTTGTACCTCTCGATTCTCAACATGTGAATTCCGGAATGGGGTCGCCAAAATACAGCGCCATATTCAAGTATGCTTCGCACTAAACTATACACCGCTATTTTAGTTATGGGTTGTTTGAAGGCTTTGATGTTGCGAAGTACGAACCCAAGTGTTTTTAAGGCTTTATTACCAACATTCTCTATAACCTTCTGTATAAGTGAGTTTATGGTTAAGCAAAAAAATTAGATCCCTTGTTTTCCCTTCGGAGATTAATGCGTCGTCAACTTTGTAGGTATTAGTTACTGTTTTTCTAGTTTTGCGAAAGAAGTTAATATCACTTATCAGCGTTAATGCACATGCGGTTCTATTTGAACCATGACTCAAGACTATTTATGTAATTATGTCCCTTTATAATACTTCCACGTCATGTTTTACGCACGTGTCCATTTCACCCGGGGCCCATGTTTGCCATGGCTAAACGCGGAGCGTAACGATAACTTCCTAAAAGACCATGTAATGATATTCAGTATACCACTGAAGTTTGCAACGCGTTGCATTACGTGCTTGATTGGTCATAGCGTATAAACACAGTATAAATATATTTGTACTGTGGCATAAGGGTTCCGAATAAAACCATGTCAATCACCCTGTATCGAATAAGTACATAATTTGCTGAATTCCTTTACGTTTTGTTTCTAGTGTTGAGCGGTGCTGGAACACAATTGTTAGTGCTCGGATACGAAGTAGCGCCAGCTTTACTGTGAGTAACTTAACTATTAATTTTCTTTATGCAGTATGTAGTTTAATCTTGCAGGAAAGTTAGAATCGGATGTTTGATGTTGTAAGAATAGGCCTTTTCCAAGGAAGTAAGAGGCAGTGTGAAAGTGGCATTCGTGATTGATAAAGTCAGAATCTTGAGACCCTTTAGTCATATGATATGTAGAAATGAGAGTGGACGTGGAGTGAGATATGAATGTGGACGGATGAAGGGTAAAATAAAGTCCGAAAAAAATATAAAAGGTAACCGTAGGAATCGATGTTCATATGGCAAAAAGTGGACGGATATAGAACGAGATGAAAGCCAAAAAAATAGATATATAACAATGCAGGAGTTAATGTTGATATTTCAAAAACAGAATGGAATAGAAGCTTACCTAAGACACATTGTGCCGCGTCCAGAAAATGGGAAATGGTTAAGAAGATTATGAATTAATCATCTGCTTAAGTTATTTCGAGAATAATATTTGAGAAGTATTCTGACGCACTTTGCCTTAACACGCGACTGTCAACTGTTTACGGAATCAAACCCTTACCCCCATACTAATAAAAATTATACAGCGGCGGAATAGTTATACAATGCTTTGTTTTCTTCTTCCAAATGTCAAATGACAGATGACAGAAATAGAGAAATTAGTAGATAACTATTCACTTTTATTTTTAAGGCCGTTAGAATATAAAAAAAAAACTTATTCTAAGCCCATGTTGTAACCATTTATTTTTCAACGTCTCGTAGTATTCAAGCTACATGGTACACACAGCCAAAATGAAGTCCTTTATTTCTCTCAAGTGCGGGTTCGGCGTTCGTCCTCATCCTTGAAACGATGTGGGTAGTGGCCTTGTTCGTGGATCTCCTGTGTCGGCGCGGGGAGTACACGCTGTCGCTGCGATGTTGGGACTACATGAGGTGGTCGTGCGGACGTGCGCGCGCGCCTTTCTACGCGTGCGCGGCGACTGCGCTGCTCTTCGCTAACTTGACTATACTGACTACTGTGTCAGGTAAGTATATTTACATCATTATCAGCATCAGTCCACTGATAACAGTGGGAGAGGCCTATGTATAAAAAAAGGACCTCTAGGCTCACAATCGAACCCGGTCTTCGGCTCTTCGCTTACAACCGCTGTACACAGCGGCCTAAATTCACATTATACTTACAAGTATGTTTACATACATACCTCTACAATAATTTCCCTGAAGGAGAGATAAGATATATTCGTAATTATATAAAACATTCTTTTGGTAAAACACTGAAGTCTTACGCGATACTACTGAGTTGATATGTCATCCTTTTAGCACTACAAATTTACTAAATAAAGATAATAGCACAGCGTTATAAGTGCGTAAGTCGTGCTAAGGCTTAGTCTGTCCGATTCTTACAGCTGGCTGTCTGCTGCATATGCCCCCCGAAGTGATATCAGTAGGTAGACACTTTTCCCGTTGCCTTTTCAGTATGCAGTAATGATCTACCTGTAAGTTATGGCATTGCCTCGGGGGTTAGGGGCCAATTTCTGCACATATTAGGTATGTTCCGTGCCGGACATACATGATATTATCATTTTTGTGTAAATAAAAGAACTAATCAAATGTCAAAGCTTTCACTAGACCGGGTTAAGAAGAAGAAGGAAACTGAACAGAAACTGTATAGGCTTATCATAAAAAAAAACACCGTCACGCCTATATTCCCCAAGCGGGGGTGGCAGAGGTGTAATGAGTACACCCACGTTTCGCCGACGATGTTAGGTCCCATGTAATAGGGGGTGAGCCTATTGCCATATACCGGGAAGTTTTCGTTAGAAAAGCCACATATGTCCGATCTAGGATTTGAACCCAGGACCTCGTGACCACAAAGCGATGCGCTTTGCCAGTAGACCAACCAGGCAGTCACCACACACAAAGCTTATCACAAGACTCATCATCATCAGCCGAAAGAAGTCCACTGAGGGATAAATGCCTTTCCAGAAATCACCACGATAGATGCCTTTGTGCTGTGCGTAACGGACTTTTACCTACGAGCTTACAGGTCAACAGTCCACCTTCCAGGGGTCCTGTCCACTCCATGTCTTCTGCTACAAAGTCACCACTGGAGAACCTTTCTGCCCTAACTGCCGTCAGTTCTACGAGCAATGAGCTCCGCCCACTGCCATTTAAGTTTAGTAATTCTGAGGGTTATATCGGTGACTTTGGTTCTACATCGGATCTCCTCGTTTCTTATTCGTTCTCGCAAGGAAACTCCGAGCGTAGGTTTGTCTATTCTTCTTTGAGCCTTTTTATGTAGGCTTATAATTGGTCTATATATGTCATCACGCCAGATTCTTCGCGGGTAGGCAAAAAGTTCAAAGTTCCAACAGGTTCTTTTCTTACAGACCTCTCTGGCCTCCTCTACTCTCTTAGTTCGTTTCATACATGCTAGCCGGTTAACTCACCTGTAGGTTGACTTGCCCTTCAAATAAGATACGATCTAGCCCTTCCGATAAGACACGGTCTAGCCCTTCACATAAGACACCGTCTAGCCCTTCAGATAAGACGTCTGTAATCGGTAATAGTAATAATTTATTGTTTTATTCTAGGTGGTATGTTGCTAGTCCTGGCTGCGCTTCGAGCAGCTGTCCCATTTTCACCATACGCCACACACGGCCCCCATTCACCCAGAGCGGGCAGTTCACTCTTGAGCCAACACGACTCGCCATTACCTGATGTGTTTTACAATGCAGCACATACGGACGAAGACAGGTAAGATATAAGATCATTTTAGTTTCACTCAGTTTCGACTAAGAAAGTTTGTATATAATCCATTATCGCTTATATTAAAGAGAATTTGCTTCGTCAGAAAAGAACTTTGTATTCTCTGTTATTTCCGGGGTTACCTGGCGTTATCATATATGTAGAGACCGCGCCTTTCAGTTTCAGTTTCCACTTTCGCTCCACGCATAAACGTGTTCTAAAGTCTTAAATTCGGACGGATTGGTGCAGTGGTTAAGAGCTTAAGCCGCGCTCCACTGGATCGAAGAGTCGCGGGTTCGATTCCTGCAGGAAATCTTTGTGTGACCTATCTTTCCTAAAGTAGCAAATGGTCGAATAACGATCTTTCAAATGCCTTAATTTATACTAGTGGTCGCCCATTGGTCGATATTCGACCTACTCTTTCATCGTTTGCTGGTTATGTTTGACATTCAGTAAGACTGTAGACAAATAATATTAAAAACACACAATATTAATTTATTCTCAATTTGACCACAGACTTTAACAATAAACAAAAGCGTGCGTGTGCGTGCGTATTTGTGTCAAATACATGGTAGTGGTTGTAAAGTTTATTTTTTATTAATTTATTGTGTTTTCTATGCATAATTTTTAAAAAAAATAAGGATTCTGCACTCCTTCTCTATATGAACTATAAGTGTGGGAAATCTCATACTCTTCCGTCCGCGCAATTTTCGTAAAAAGGGGTACAAAGTTTTTGCTTCACGTATTAATATAATGGTACTCGTAAGTAATAGACACGCTCTAACATAATTATTCGATGAGCTATAATAATGGTAACTGAACAAAAAATTAAGGAAAATAAGTTTGAAAAGACAGGTAATTTCAAAATAATAGATTACCCAGTTACTCACTTGATATTTGGTTCCGACTCGTAACAAATTGACGATCTCCTTGCGATCCGGTGGAGCACAAAAATTAGGGTGGTGCTACTGTAGGAATGTTTTGAAGAAAGTTTTAGATTTATGACTTTTTTAGTGTAAGCATATCTTCTTTTTGTTGAACTGTTACCTACTTAAATAATTTTATCATTTCCTAAGAGGAAACATTGGCAGAATCAACGATAAGCGATGGAACCATAGATAATAATTGGAACTGGAACTGGAAGGGGTAATGTTATATAAAAATTATAAGTCTTTAATGATGAAATTGAAATTTCATAGAATTAGTCTAGTAGCGCTCTAGACTAATTCTATGAAATTTCAATTTTATGAACTGTTTACCAAATAGCACCGTTGGGCACGGGCCTCTTTCCAAACTGATAGTCCACCATGGTGGCCCAGTGCGGGTTGGCGAACTTCAGATACCTTTGAGACCTCTTAGGGCATGCAGGTTTTCCAGGATGTTTTCCGTCACCGTTAAAGCAAATGATAGTTAATTTTTAATACGCACATGTTTTCGAAGAGACAGTGGTGCGTGCTTGGGTTTGACCCCGAGACCTCTGACTTTGCAGTCCAACAGTCTAACCACTAGGCTATCACTGCCAAATAGCACTACCTATTAATAATGAAAAAACGTCACAAGCAAACTTTTTAATGCTTAATAGCTATGACGATAGGTAGGTGCTCATCATACCTTCATCTATTTATTTATCCATCTTTATAATAATATAGACAGATAAGCGAATAAGGACTTTAACTTTTTAAGGTTAAGGCTAAACGGGACGCGTTGCGAATGCTTCGTAAATTTTCGTGTAGTGGGATTTAGTATGTCACAGGAGTCCCTTAAAAGATCATTTCACAAAGATAACGTGTCGCACTGCGTTATGTATTTGTTCGGCCGTAGGCGCCCAAATCCCTTGCTGGGTAAGCAGCGAGTACACAGTATCATTCTCATAGTAATATTCAAATTTAACAGCCAATCACTCGAAATGACATTCCTCGTGTATTTCTATTCGAGACTTTCCGGGCCCAATCAGTCCAAGAAAAAAGTTACAAAAGAAAATAAACATTGACGCCGCCTTCAAATTCGTTTTTTTTTGCTCTATTTTCAGGTCTGAAGAAATGACAGTGCTCAGTGTGAAAACTCCCGACAGATCGCGGTCAGTAACACCGAAGCCGTCTCTACTCGAATTGTGATTGATGACTCAATTCTTAGGGCTAGTCCAAAAATGATTACTTTGTAATATAGGGTACTTACTACTTTTTGTATTGACAAATGAATGATTGAAGATTAAAATTTAGAATAGACATTTTATATCATTGTGAGTGTAATATGTAAATTAGGGAAGTAGTTAGAAAAAAAACCTTGTAAAAGCCAAATTTTGACGCTGCCAAAATTACAGATCTTGTTTCTTGATTCAGATTCTTGAATGTATACTTAACTTACCTATACAGTAATTTTAAGCAATCAAAAGATATATAATAAAGTCAGTAGCATCTTCCGGCAACCTCTGGAATCCATCTATAAGGAAAATGATGGAGGTAAACTGATTTTCCAAGTTCAGACTTATTAACAGCATATTATGAAAATGATAATATTGTTTATCAAACGAAAGTGTGACGAAACTGCAAACTTAAACTGATGCAGTATCAACGAGGTTCAAAAGAAAGATATGTTTATCGTTAATTATTTATTAAGAGACACATACAATCTTAAATAGTTCTTGTTTGTGAAATTACTTATTTTGTTGTTTTGGTAAGCGATATTTTCTTAATAAGCGTGACGAAAAAATTAGTAAGGCGTTCATTAGATTTATTACTTTTATAATTTTTATACGTACGAAGAAAGCTGTGATAGTTTAGGTCGTAGCTAAGTACTTAAATGCAAATAAAAACCAGACGTGAAGTGAATTTTTTTGATTAAATTGAAGTGAAAACATCTCTTTGTGTTTTTAATTTAAACGTTCTTGTAAATACTAAACCTGTTGTTTTTGGCTTAGCACAGCGTAGTACGAATACGCTGCTTTCATTATCTGAAAAAAAAAACTAAATTAAAGGCAAAGAAGACCTGTTTTTTGAATTTTTTATTACCTCAACACACGACAGATAAAATGTCGCGCACACTGGAGCTTTAGTGGGTCATTTTACAACCGCGGCTGGTTGCGCTATGAAGAGGACTAAATTCTTCCCGACTTTATGTCTCAAGAAAATGCCTGATATTTTTATGCTCACAGCCTTTATTCGCTGTGACCAAACGTCAACGTTACGATAAATTCGTGAAATATATTTCATTATTAAGTTTTTGTTTTTTAATCTCGGCTATATCCCGGTGTGTACTGTACTAACACGGGCCTAAGCCAAGTGCTAGTTGGGACGATTAGATTGGTTCAGATGATGAATGTGTCTGCGACGGTTGCGGTGGCTGTAATGTCTGTAGTTTATTATTGTTATTTATTTACAACTATTTTTTTTTTGTTTTATTGGTCATAGCTGATAGCGAATGAAGGGTCCCGTAGTGATTTTGTAATATCCAAATGAAATATTGTGGCATTTACAGAGTGATATTACGTGTCACCTTTCATTTTTTTTTTGTTTGGCATTTTCTCTTTCTCTACTGAAGGATTTTTGGGACTTTTAATTATTATAAACCTTAGATGAATTACTTGTCTAGATGGGCCATCGTGTGCGCGCAAACGTCGGAAAATGTGTCTACCCATAGGGTAGATAAATTGTAGTACACCCAGGCACGCGCACACACACATTGACAGCATTAAAACAAATTTCCAAAAAAATCTAAGACTGGTATCACGCACGTATAGCGCGTAAGTGAGGCCGCTTTTAAACTCCATTTTTGTTAGCAAAGATCCGTCTAGACAAGTCTTGGTCTAAGTTAAAAACTAACCGAAACAAAACAAGCATTGTCTATATGCGCAAAGCCAGCTGCCGTGAGTCTTAGCGGGCGTTGCGCTCGCATCATCATCAGTAGGAGAAGGCGGCGTAGGCGCACCGGCATGCGCTCCCATTTGCACTGCATCACTGCGTCCGATATACGTTCTGCCTTAACATAATATACAATAATTATATAGTGATTAAATTTAAATCGTCTACCACATTCATTATACAGATTGTACGATCTGTAGGACAGTCGTCCTTACTCTACATCTACAATTTTGTTTGATATTTAGGATCTGGTCGGAAGGTGTTTTTAAATCGTATTTAACGTTCGATACTAAACATAGACATAGCGGTGATCGATAAAATTTGTATAATTTTGGTAGGGAATACATTCACCTGACTCGTAGGGCAGTATGCAAGGAAATAACCGTGACGAAAAAAACCATAAAATAAGTAGCGCAGGTATCCAAACTCCGCATGCCTATGCAGCTTAGTTTTGCGTCCAAATCCCTGCCTATTGCCACGATTTTCATTCTTGCGCTGGTCAGCTTCATATCCATTTATTTGTTCATTACGAGGATACAGAATGGAATAAGGAGTTGTGGTAATAACGCACTGCGTTGATATCGATCATTATTAGTGAACCCGTATAGTAGGCTAAATATTAATTTTAAATGCAGCAAAATATTATCTTTGTGATTCGAAAGCATTTAATGCACTATTGCTTAAGTAAGTATTGCGGCACAATATTTTCTGACGACTCTACAAATTTGACGAATAGTGCTATAATGATTAATTATCTCATAGCCTACTTGCAAGGTCAGCGCATTGCCAGTAAAGCACTGTATAGCTAGTTGAGTAATCATTGCGAAGAAGAAAGCTAAAGATATCACCAGCCTTACAGACTTGAAACTTGAAGCGTCTTGCTGAAAAGAAAAATCAAAGATAGATTTCATTTTAGAGATTTTACGCTAAAGGGAAGGGAAGGAGTATTTCAAGTCAAAATCATAAAAGATGGGGTAATTTTGGCATCCTTCCAATGTAGGACCAAACTGTTATTCTCAGGCGCCACCACTTACGAGATACGTAAGTTTCGATTACTTCTCATTGTCTTTCAAACTTCGTCGACGTAAACATTGAACTCAAGAGTGTTCCCAAAATGGGTACTAACTAAATCACCAAGAGAAACAAGTTAAGCAGGATCAACAATGATGGTTGTATTTTATGCAAAAATATGATAATGAAAAATATAGCCACAAATGTCTACAAATCTTACCGAAATTTGAACCATTACTACGCAAATGGCCGCCATACTAGAGAGGAGTTGGGTCATGAAGCCGTAAGAATAAGTTCCGGAGAATTTTTCCACGCATCTGAAAAAGAAACTTAAAATATCTAATAATAGTGTTATAAGTGAAAACTTCATTCTAATACTCAACGAAGAGTTGAATAGAAATGGTAGATTATGTTGATTTAACTGAGGGGAAAAAAGCATACCGACTGAAAATATTGGGGCTGTAATCCTGAGATATTGCAGTATGTCATATCCACAGTGAACGCCACCCCCCTATTGCTTTCGTATCGACTGTTGACGTTTTTTTACGCAGCTGGCTGCCTATAATTTTTCAGACTTGTCTCTATTGCCACCGAAATAGGTCGTTTGTAGTAGTAGGAACGTTTTTAATAACTACATATGTAAACGACTATTTAACTTACCCAAAGATTGTATCGTATGGTCGAAAATTAAAGTTAGCTCGCGAGTTAGTACTCACGGTTTCGTCGGCTGGCCCAAGTGGATATTTGGTTGCCAATTAGTTTGTTGTATTAAGATTGTACTAAAGCGTAGCCAATCAGAATCGGTAAATGGATCGACAGAGTCAAGTATGGATTAAAATTTTTTCCGTTAATACATTGGAAAAATTGATGAGTATTCAGCATGAATTAGTGTTTTGAAAAACAATATTTATTAAGGATAAGTAAAAATTTCTAATTGTCTATGCTCAGTTAATCTACTATAAAAGCTGAACAAACCGATTGAACAGTGAGAACCGAATACAAGAGCCTGATTACTTATGAGTACGTTTACAGATAGCTACTTACATACATAAATTTCTCTCGCTTTTGGAAGCGTATTATGAATACGAAAGGGAGCATTATAACATTTCTTTTTGATTTATGTATGACCTCTTTTATCGTTTACATATTTAAGTTAAAGGAATATAGAGTCCTCTCTGATATCCATAAATCGATTGCATTATATGGATAAAACATAAACAATTTTACATAAATATTAGTAAGTGTGTATGTAGGTAGTAAGCGTGTATGTAGGTAGTAGGTTGTAGGTAGTAGTCGATTAAGGACTAATATTATTATTTGTGAAATAACTTAATAGATATTAAATTTTGTATTGTCTTCCTAGGTTATAGCAATATTTAGCATAAATGTACATGCATCAAAGACAATAATAGTTGGACTAGAGATTTAGTGTTTAGATTTCATATAGTTTCAATACTCACTCAATAAGAATTTGATGCTGACGAAAACATCTGAATAAAGATTGTTCTAGTGCATCTTCAATTTCCTTTTCGCCATAGTATGCACGCACTATTCTTTCATTAACATTTTCTATAATCAGACGATCTGCACATTCATCCATACCATCATCGCCTTGATGGACTTTCTGTCTGAGCAATATCATCGTGCGGTCATATGCGGTTATAATAGCTTCTTGAATTATTGTAAATTGTGAACTCATGTGTAAAATAACAGACCCAATAAAAGTATCGATCGTCATGACTATGTGGCCAGTCCAAAGCAAGCCCACCGTTTCAAGAGCAAAAGTCGGTATGAATGACGCATCTTTATGATAATCCCAGGGTATATAGATAGGTTGTGGAAGGGTCCGAACTGGTTTCTCGTAACTCTCATTCAAACTTGCCTTTATAGATTTCCAGCGAATATCTTGTACGATACCATAGATACTCGAATTCCCGATAGTCATCCATCCGAAAAACAGGAATGCCGCAGTCAATATTTTTGTTATTCTGATTGTAGCACGATTCTTTGCATTATTTTGGTAGTACTCGTACAGTTCTATTTCGAGTGTATGTGCAATATCTTGTATATCAGCATTTTTAAAGTAGAATATGTATAATTTTATAAGTGTTAAGTTATGAGTGATGACGAACGAGAGGCTGAACATGAATCGGTCTAAATCTTTCTCGCCAACGATAGGGTCTATTGTCTCCAAACCGACGAAACCTGCAACCCACACAACTTGGGTGACTATAGAGTAATATAAATACCAGCCAGGGAAGTTTGTCGTTTTTCCTTCATCGGGGTGATGCCACCATCCGAGCCCGAGTAATCTCAGGAGGAGGAAATGCAAAGAAAAATAACGCCTTGGACGGGTGTTATCCATTGCGATTGTGTACTTTTAAAGGCTATGAACATGCATGTAACAAATATTTCGGTAAAATGAAAGTAGATGCCCAACATAAAGGGTGTTTTAAAATGTGACTTATGTGGAACAGCTAAGCTTTACACTAAACTCTGAAGCGATTAAATTCGTTATGGAATAATCTATAAAGCTCAAACAATGATAGCTTGTGATTAGTCTCTGCGATAAGGGTTTAATAGGCATGCGAGTTTTATAATACCGCATTTTATAAAGTCAAAGTATGTTAACCTACAAAGCAATATAGAAATAGTATTTCCTCGTGAGAAGCTTTAATTGGCTTCATATTATATAGCTGCTGATTTCTTGATCTAATCTAATAAATAAATAAAAAAATACATTACGAAATCACTATGACTATAAAGAATCTTACGTTTCTTTCTGAAATTTGAAAAGGTACACACGCTACAAAGATATTCGTTGCACTTTCTGAAATGGCTCTTTCGACTTCACGCTGCACTTTAACGAAAACGTCGAGATGAAAAGACATGTAAACACACCTGACATACATATGGTATATATACTAATATATACAGAACCATTTCATCGGTGAGTATACATCGAAAAGTTTTGTATAGCCGACTGCTTCAGGTATTTGCTCGGACGGTATGTGTGGACGTCAAAAACAACAACGACATTGAACAAGGTATTAAGCATGCGGTTTTGTCTTATAGGTTTCTATTGCCTTATTTTATTAATATTTTCAGTTCTAAGAATATGTGGGATCTCGTATATTGGTAGTGTTAAAATTACTTATTTTTATTATTTGTGGTTCTTTTGGCATAATAAACAATTAAACCGTTGGCAGCACAGGAGTGCATAGAAAAGGTTAACTGCTCTGAAGTGACGATTGGATTATGGCGGAATTTGAATAATAGCGTAATTACTAATATTTGACATTGTTAAGATAACTGGAATGTTTTTATGAAATAATACAGCTACGTTATATTTACACTTCTGAACTAGTTTTATTTCAGTAGATTTTTATTATTTGTGCGCGGCGTCTGTGTACTAATGCGAGAAATGTTTTGGGATGTAGAGCCATAATTAGCGACAAAGGACAACTTATGGATATTTATGCATGCCGCAAACTTAAGGTCTATTTATCTATTTAATCGCCTCAAGGGAACGAAGAGTTGCAACAACATTTTCACATATACAATAATCTGTCTACATTTAAAATAAAATATTACTACGAGCGTCTATCTTTTTAGCTCAATAAAGAAAATTTATAGGATGTGTTTTTTAATAGTGTAAGTAAAGTAATTAGTCTGTTTGGTATTTATTTAGTACGATTTTCTGCCCGCGACTTCATCCGCGTTGACTTTAGATAGAAACCTAACATTTTTAATAAATAAACAGTATCCTATATGTTGATAAAGGTAATAAACTGTGTGTGAGAAATTTCATCCAAATCCGTTAAGCCATTTTTGCGTGATTGAGGAACAAACATACAAACTTTCACATTTAAACTATTAGTAGGATTTGGTCTTTATGTAGCAAGACGGACTTAGTCAAGTGGTTTAAAAGCATAAGCCGCTCGTCTTACTGGATCGAGTGCTCGCGGGTTCGATATACGGACAAATCTTTTTAAGACCCACAATTTTTTTGTTATTTTTTTTTTTTTTAAACCGTAGCGCCACTCTAGTATGCATTCCTGTGTCGTGAGTGCGTTTACAGACACGAAAATTCACATACACAAATACCCAGACCGGAAGAAATAATTGTGGATCACACAAAGATTTGTCCCGTGCGGGAATCGAACCCGCTACTATTAGACACAGTGGGCGGTGCGGCTTAAGCTCTTTACCACTGCGCTAAATCGTCCGTCAAAATATTTCATTCGGAATAGGTGTTTGTGTGTGTGAATTTCAAATATTTGAAATTTCCGTGTCTATCGCTTGAGATGCTTATTCTATGTAAGCAAATTATGCTTAGTTAATAATTTTACATCAGGCTGTACTCTTAAGAGGAGTGCTGTGAATCAAATATTCATGGAAGTGGCGGGTTACAGTTAATTGAGGTAAGATAATTACTGCTCTTCACCGCCAACTTGATAGGTGTTACTTTACGTAAAATATTAAATGCTTTGCGATCATTGGATGGTACTTACCTATAGTTAATTAACTAGTTTAATAATATACTCATTATGAACACTGCATATTTAAAAATAATAATGATACCTACTGCGGTATTATTACGGGCATTTACCCGAAGAAGTGTGAGTCAGATGCATACGGTACAGTACGTTAATATGGAAAACATAGAGAGGTTAATAATTGTGATGATATAGAGAGAGAAATACTCTCTATATCATCACGCCAGATCCCTTAAGGGGTAGGCAGAGTCGTAGCGTTGCTTATCCCTTCCATAATTATAAATGAAGCTTTAAATATCATGAATTAGTATTCAATCAATCAATCAATCAGCCTATCGTAGTCCACTGCTGGACATAGGCCTCTCCTAACACGCGCCATTGCACACGGTCCTCCGCCTTCCGCATCCAGTCTGTCCCAGCGACCTTTTTGAGGTCGTCGGTCCATCTAGCTGGGGGCCGTCCTACCTTACGCTTACCAAGTCGCGGTTTCCACTCTAGGACACGCTTGCTCCATCGGCCGTCGGTCCTTCTGCAGATGTGACCAGCCCATTGCCACTTTAGCTTACTGAGTCTGCGAGCTATGTCGGTAACTTTGGTTCTTTGTCGGATTACCTCGTTACGAATTTTATCCTTCAAAGAGACGCCGAGCATAGCTCGCTCCATAGCCCGCTGTGCGACTTTGAATTTGTGGACTAGTCCCACTGTGAGTGTCCACGTCTCGGCCCCGTAAGTCATAACAGGTAGGACGCATTGGTTAAAGACTTTAGTCTTCAGGCATTGCGGTATAGGCGAAGCGAATACGTGACGTAGTTTGCCAAATGCTGCCCAACCCAATTGGATCCTGCGGTTGATTTCTTTCTCGAAGTTGTTTCTACCAAATTGGACAACTTGTCCAAGGTAGACATACTCCCGAACAACTTCGAGCATCGAACCATCGATGTAGATCGGTCCCGGCGTGACATGCTCATTAAACATGATCTTGGTTTTATCCAAGTTCATGCCGAGACCGACACCTCGAGAGGCTTCATTTAGGCTATGCAGCATTTCGCTTAACTGTTCCAGTGACTCTGCCACGATGACGATATCATCGGCGAACCGAAGGTGTGAGATGTATTCGCCGTTGATGTTAATGCCCCGCCCAGTCCAGTCCAGCGTCTTGAAGACGTCTTCGAGTGCATTGGTGAAGAGCTTGGGGGATATTACATCCCCCTGTCTTACCCCTCGATGCAGCTCGATCGGGTTGGTCTTTTGGTCCTGGAGCTGGACGGTCATTGTGGCGGTATCATACAGACATCTCAACACCTCGATATAGCGCCAATCGATGCCACATCGCTGCAGAGCATCCAAAACCGCCCAGGTTTCGATGGAGTCGAAGGCTTTCTCGTAGTCCACGAAAGCCATACACAGCGGCTGATTGTACTCTTCGGTCTTCTGTACAATCTGCCGAACAGTATGGATGTGGTCTACGGTGCTGTAGCCTTTTCGAAACCCGACTTGTTCCGGTGGCTGGAACTCGTCAAGTCTTCTGGCGAGGCGGTTTGTGAGTACTCTCGAGAACAACTTGTAGACGTGGTTCAGGAGTGAGATGGGTCTGTAGTTCTTCAGCAAGGTTTTGTCACCTTTTTTGAAGAACAGAACCACCGCACTCCCGCTCCACGCTTGAGGTGTTAAGCCCTGGTAGATGACGGAATTAAAGAGACTCGCTAGCTTTTTCAGGATTGGCGTCCCGCCTGCTTTTAGGAGCTCAGTGGTGATTCCGTCATCGCCTGGCGACTTGTTATTTTTGAGCTGCTCGAGAGCCACTCTGACCTCGTCCTGGTTGACATCAGGGATGTCTTCCGTGTCGTGGCGTGCGAGTGGGGCTCTGTGGTCGTCAGCGCTGGGACTCGAGGGTTTAGCCATCCGTGATGCGTACAGGTCTTTGTAGAAACTCTCAATTTCCTCGAGTATCTCGAACTTGGAGGTCACGGTTTTGCCATCCGCTGTATTAAGTTTCGTCAGATGGGATTTACCTAGCTGGCGAGCGAAGACTTTGGTGCCTCTATTCTGTTCAATCGCAGCCGTGATGGTGCGGGTGTTGGAATATCGGAGGTCACGTCGCACCAGCTTCCGGATCTTCCGGTTGAGGTTCCTCCCATCCGGCGAAGACGCCTGCGTGGATGACATTTCCCGTCTCTGCCTCATAAGTTCGAGAGTCTCGAGCGAGAGTTTAGACTCTCTGTTACCGCTTTTGCCGGGAAACACCCTTCGAGACACATCCTGTAGCGTTTTGACCACTGTGTCGGTTTTTTCGCCAACATTGCCTTCGGTTTCCAGCAGGTCGAAACGATTTTGAAGCTCCAGTTGGAACTTTTCGGACCCTAAAGCTATTTGAGGCGCAGTAGGTCTGAGAGTAGACCTCATCATACGACGTCTTTCGGCCTTATTTCTAATTAGTATTAAGTAGGTGTATTTAAAAGTGATGGAGGGTTAAAAGATATGTCACTAAGAGATAAACATCGTCACGCCTATGTTTCCCATGCGGGGGTGGCAGCGGTGTACTGAGTACACCCACTTTTTGCCGATGATGTTAGGTCCCGTGTAATAGAACAATTCCAGACTCCGGGCTCATACTGGGAATTTTTCTTTAGAAAAAACCATATTTGTCCGTCCTAAGATTTGTACTCAGGACCTCGGATCACAAAGCGATGCTCTTTGCCACTAGACCAACGAGGTAGAGATCACTAAATAAAATATATTTCTTAGACTTAATTTCTTTCTAAGACAATAAAGCAGAGTTATATGTTGAGCACCAGTTTTTTTAACTCTTCTTCATCTTCATCTCTATGATATCCATATTTTGTATCGCAGAACAATGAATACTTCTTTTTTCCGTGGTTGGTACCTATTTAAAAATTTCCAAACCGGCGGCAAATAGTTATCCGTATCTAATCATAGATGTCGCTTTTATGCAAACATAAAATATATATTCACACTGTAGTCATCATTTAAGGTTGTATGACTGCATTAAGTCAGGTATTAATTATATGAATTAGCTGGTTAAATATTTACATCTTATTGCAATAATTGTAGGTGTAATATTAAGGCTTTACTTCGTGTTCAGTTGTTCTTAGAAATGTACACTGTGCGCATGTTGTTACTCTTAATATGCTGCAGCGCTTTTTTGTCGTTAAATAAAGCTATAAATTTTATTAATAAAGACATCTTGATCTTATTAGAGTTGGTTGATTGTTTAATGTTTCTTGATAAAAGTTGTAGTATATTGTATATCTACCTTAGTATTTTATTTGAGTTAGATACTTAATATTAATAAGCGATGAATTTTAATTGAATGTACATAGAATATCTTTACCTGTACCTGTTTTCTTGTGTTTATACCGATTTAAATACGTATAAAAATACATATAATAACCTAATTCCCACAATAACAAAGAAAGATAACAAAATATTATGTATTTAAGTCCAGTTAACGAATGTGAATAACAAATCTACCGATAGTTACAGCTGGATATACATAAATGTATAAAAATGTCTATTGTAAAGACTGTGTAGCTTTGTCTTTTATTATTTTACTAATGTATTCGCATTTACGTTCACAATGGATCAAGCGCTTTTTTTGCTAGAAGCACAAATTACGCACATCAATCGTACGATGTATGGAAACATAACCTCAACAACCAGTCTGGCTCGTCCGAGAAACGACTTCGCATGGCTCCACTCATATTCACTCATATCCATAGTCACGAATGATTCGGTGATTCATTTCACATTCGCCACGGTCAAGTACTAGACGTTATTAGTTGTGAATTTATTTATATAGTTTTTTATTTTTTGTTATGATAATTTTGTTGCTCCGGGAATTTGTATTTAGGGTGAATGGGTTAAGGTCAATTGTTGAGGAACTGTCACATTCGAATTTTGTTGGATATTAAATACAAATAAAAGTATACATATTTATTAAAAGAATTAAAGGAAAACGATTGCTGCCGTGTTTAGCAAGTAAGTTTTACTTATAAGCGATGAAATTATTAATATCTTATTACCGGCTTTATACATATACAAATGTTTCTAAAGGCGATGTAAACAAAACAATATTACATTTGAATACATGTTCAGTGCTGTTTCGTACTTAATATAAATTTTTGGTGTAGTGTGTATTTTCCGTGGGGTAGGTAGAGAAAATAGAGTATCAAACTATGATACACTATAATGAGTTTTTCATCGGGATGGGTCAGTATCGGGTAGGTTATCAAAGAGGAATAACGCGTTTTACTCTATAAAACTACGACGTTGTCTTTGTATTTGGGAAAACTTCATTTTTGGAAAAAAAACCTTTTGGGAATCGAATCTGGTCACATTTAAAAAAAAAAAATATTGAAAGTGTAAGTTGTAAGCTAATAAATTTTCTATGGATCTACTAATTATCTACAATAAAAAAACTAACTTTAATGTTTTATTTTAGTATCTAATTTTTAAAATGTATATGGTTTGTGATTTTCTTATTAGAATTCTTTTGAAAATTGATAACATGGTTTGTTAAACCGAATTCCCAAGATCGATTTTTAATAGTTTCAGACATTTTTAGACTTCTCCATACGGAGCCATATTTCAATATATCATTCTGTATATTTCAAGTAACTGTACTTATCTCGCTTCCTTGGTCAAAGTTCATTCATGCACACTCGCCTATTGAAGACTCTTGAGTTGTCCTTCAGGCGAACTCGATCAATGTTACCTATATAGAAGAGAGGTATATTTCAATCATCGAAGTACCAAATAAATAATATGTACACTGTTCGACAACTTTTAAGAAATTTTCGGCTTATGTGGTTGAGTTTTACAGTACTAGGTCCCTATTTGGTTAAACCAAACACGACGAGTTACGATATCCTCGCAAAATGATCGTGTATGCCACTGGAAGACAAGAAGGGCGATCAATTCACAAAGTTATTGTGACGCGTCGCGTTAAGTTTTGCTTGTGCTTAGGTAAATAAGAGTTTTGGTTTGGGCTAGTGATGCTTCAACTACCTTAAACAAGGTTTTGTTACATATATATTGTGCCAAGATATTAGTTATGACGACGGCTCGGTCCAGTAGTAAAAAGCTTCAGAAATGTGTGACCTACAAAGGACATTGTTCTGCGTCCATACATGATTTGCCCCAGAACCAACAGCAATGAAAAAAATACTTGTATGATTTCAAGTTACCTACAAATTAACTTCATGCATTTCTTAAAAAAAAAGTACTATATTTTGAGGTTATAATTTAGTAACCAACAATACATTTGTAAAATCTTTATATCTTTAAAATACATTAGCAATAATCAAATCGATCATGCATGAATGTGATCGATTGAATATAACCGATTGATAGGATTGACATCTCCAACCAACTTTGACATTTGGCGACGTTGGCGACTTCGATTCAAGTACTTACAGTACTGTGAAATTTTTGGATTACAAATTGCCCGTTAGATATAAATGTTTGCAACTACTATAGTAAAAGGGATAAATAATTATGGTATAGGTCACATCTTTGTTGGTTCTGGAGCCATATTTCACGATGTCCTTTAGTTTCAGTCTGGGTGTTTGTGATATTTCGCTGAATAGAGAACCGTATTAATATCTATCTATCTATCTATCTATAACCTCACGCCAGATCCCTTGCGGGGTAGGCACAGAGTACAGAGTTCCAACAGGTTCTTTCCTTACATACCTCTCTGGCTTCCTCGACTCTCATAGTTTGTCTCATACACGCTCGCCGGTTACGGAGACTCTTGACTTTTCCATCAGATAAGACTTGGTTTACCGGACCGTATTAATAACTAATATATAATAGTGTTTCGTATTTATATATGTAACTAAGACATAGAAATTGTCTGTTTAAAGTCAATAACCATTACGTAACCGTTAATATTGAACTGGAGTAGACCACAAGTAAAGTCGTTGTAATCAATTGAAAACGATTGAGATCGTTCATATTTCACGACCATAAGTATGCCATGCGAAATGTTCGTGATTACTTATCTTTTATTGGATTCAATTAAACATTATAAAATAAAATAAAAACTAGTCGAGCACGTCATTTTGAACTTTGCAATAATATGATATTATAATAAATGAACCTACAGACCCGTTTTTGGGCAGATGATGCTTTCGCAAATCGTGGTTAAGATTAGATCATATTCCATCACGTGGACCCAGTGGGGATTAGTAGAAGCAGGTGTGTGGCCACCTGCTGATGGTTCTTATCAATTTTCAACTTAACTATTATCACAAGAGATAACCGGGACCAACGGCTTTGCATGCCTTTTGAACCACAGAAACCCTCATGACGCCTCAGACTAACCCAGCTGAATGCAACTTGGTGATCTCTAAGATCATCATGGTCCCATTTCCCTACGAGCCCCTTTTTTATAAATAATCATATTAGTAATTCTTACATGGCTTATGCTTGCGCGGCGCGGCGGCGCACCGCTTGGTGGTCACGAGGACCTGGGTTCGGTCGGACATATAAAGTTTTTCTAACGAAAAAACTTCTAAGTATGAGTCCGGTGTCCGGAATTGTGCCCGGTATATGGCAATAGGCTCGCCCTCTATGACATGGGACCTAACATAGTCGGCGAAACGCGGGTGTACTCCGTAAACCTGTGCCACCCCCGCTTGGGGAATATAGGCGTGACGGTGCTCATGCTCAAAGTGGACGCCTACGTTTCGAGCCTTGGAAGCAAACAAGATGGCTCTATCATACTCTATGTGCGTAAGGATAACTCCTTACGCATTTTTTTACCTATCGTTATTCTCTAATTTACTCTTTTACTTTAAAATCAACAATATACATTTATTATTCTCTGCTTTTCTTTTTTTAATTTAGTAAGAATCGAAATGAAAATGATTATAGACAATCACGGTATAGATTTTATATTTTCTCCTTTTTGGTAGAGACATAATTACAGAATAATTTATTTTGGACGGACGGCTTGGTCCAGCTTGAGTCGCTCCACCCACTGGATTAAATGGTCGCTGGCTCGATTCCCGCACGGGACAAATCTTTGTGTGACCCACAAATACTTTTGTTTTGGTCTGGGTGTTTGCGTATGTGACTTTCGTGTTTGTAAACGCACCCACGACACAGGAATAATTCCTAGTGAGGCGATACGTTTTTTTTTTTTTAAATAAACAGTGGCACTCCGGGAGTGCCGACAGTAGTGAAAACTTGAACAATTACGTGTGTATTTTTTGAATTGTCAAGAAATATTTTTTGAATATGTTTATATACAGAGGTGTCAGTAACGGTAACAGTGTCGTGAGTTCAATGGTTTTTTCCCATCTCAAAAAATGCCAACGTGCATTTGTATCTATGTACGTACATACACAATATATGTATATACTTATATACAGAGGTGCCGGTAACGGTAACAGTGTCGCGAGTTCAATTGTTTTTTCCCATCTCAAAAAATGCCAACGTGCATTTGTATCTATGTACGTACATACACAATATATGTACATACTTATATACAGAGGTGCCGGTAACGGTAACAGTGTCGCGAGTTCAATTGTTTTTTCCCATCTCAAAAAATGCCAACGTGCATTTGTATCTATGTACGTACATACACAATATATGTACATACTTATATACAGAGGTGCCGGTAACGGTAACAGTGTCGCGAGTTCAATGGTTTTTTCCCATCTCAAAAAATGCCAACGTGCATTTGTATCTATGTACGTACATACACAATATATGTACATACTTATATACATAGGTGCCGGTAACGGTAACAGTGTCGCGAGTTCAATTGTTTTTTCCCATCTCAAAAAATGCCCAACGCGCCTAAAGAAGTTTTTACTTCAAAACATAATTTCATACAGAATTGGCAAAGTTAGGATAGTTATTTTGATAGTGTAAGTTTTCATGGTACCTATTAGATGTGTTGTTTTTATAGAGGCATATAAATGACCAAAACGCACTAATAAAACCTTTAAATCTAAGCATGCTAACTTATACTGATATTTTTTCATCAACATCAGACTTTTAGGTATCATCACATATCATTCGCATCAATATTTTTATAGATATATATGTTTATCTAAAATAAAGAAAACTCTCAAAGTGTCAAAACTTTTATGTTAACGCTAACAATAATCTGATAATATAATCTAGTCTGACATAAATGTTATCATTTATGTTGACTCGGCAAATACTCGGATACAATGAAGTGTTCAAATTACACGTGCATAAGTCGTTTATGTTTTTAATATTTTCACAAGATATACGAAAAAGTTCCGTGTTTTTAACTATATTGTGTACTAAGTAATTAGTTTAACTATAGGCACGCAGTGATAAATAATGTTAAACTTCCTTGTTTTTAAAACAATTTCTTGATTGTGTGTGAGGATATTAATTTATTTCAGAGAGATTTCAAGTCCAGTACAAAGGTCACTGGTTAATTTGCTTTATGAGTTTGTACATTTTAAATAAATAAGCAGTGATAGCCTAATGGTTAGACCGTTGGGCTGCAAAGTCAGCGTTCTCGGGTTCAAACCCAGGCACGCACCTCTGTGTTTTCGAAAGCATGTGTGTATTATAAAATAACTATCACTTGCTTTAACGGTGAACGAAAACATCGTGAGGAAACATGCATGCCTGAGAGTTTCTCAAAGGTGTGTAAGTTCGCCAACCCGCACTGGGCCAGCGTGGTGGGCTATGGCCTAAACCCTCTCAGTTTGAGCGGAGGCCCGTGCCCAACGGTGGGACAGTTTAATTAAGGCTAATAAAATTATATTATTATTAATTTATGTGCCCTTAGTGTCCATTTACAATTAATGTAACGACTATGTTATAGTTTTCGTTAATTCCACTTTGGTTGAGAAATTATAAGTCTAAGGCTTATTCCGATAGTAGTAGTTTCCCATACAAATTTAATAAAAAAAACCATTAGGTATTACTTTGGTACAGTCAAAACGGACTACGGGTGGATCTAGTGCCGGGGGTATTTAAAAAATGCAACTAGCAGACCAAACGGACTTGGTCCCCAATTAGGGTTAACCTCTTGAAATTGATTTTTTTTTAAAAACGTTGCCCCACACTAGGATTTATTCCTCTGTCGTGGGTGCGTTTACAAACATGAAAATTCATATACACAAATACCCAGACCGGAACAAATAATTGTGGATCACACAAAGATTTGTCCCGTGCGGGAATCTAACCCGCGACTATTAGACACAGTGGGCGGGGCGGACTAAGCCCTTAACCACTGCGCTAAATCGTCCTATAATCGTAATATAACCAAATAGGCTTGAATTTTGCCCTGCATAAAATATGCATAGATGTCCTTAATGTAATTATTTACTAACATAATTACTTACAATTTTACAATAGATTGGCGGACTGTCGTCCCTATGTTTGTCTCCTAGGTTGAAGAAAGTTTATTTAAATATTTTTATAGAAAGATTCTTGTAACAGTCTAGAATTACGGTATAATAGCAACAAAGTTGCCCCCTATCATCAATTTTTAACCTGGTTTACGTTTTATTCCTTTTTTTTAAATTACGATCCCTGGTGTGACATAGTAATTGCTACTTAACCCCCAACTTCTTATTCCGCTTTCAATCTTTAAAACCTTAATAAAATCGTAGTATGCTCTCTACCAGCTCGTAATTTTAAAAATTGTCATTCCCAACAGGCAAAATGGTTCAACCAATATTCGGAGTATGGGACTACGTCATCATGGCAGCAACGATGCTTATATCTTTAGTCATCGGCATTTATTTTCGGTTTAGTGGAGGAAAACAGAAAACAAATGACGTGAGTTATTATAATACTTTATTACAAACCTATATTTGAAATACATAATAAAGAAGATTTGTCCTTAAGGTTTCGCCACATAGCCGACGTAGCGCGATGGAAGCGCGACGTTGGCGCGACTTGGGGAGTTGTAATGTACTGAAATGTACGGGAGACGCCACACAGCGCAGACCCGCTCAGCGCAACGGCAAACCTTATGTCCGAACGCAGACGAGCACTTCTGTCACGATCCCGTCGTGCTCCGTCGGCTATTTAACCAAACCTTTATTCCATGATTTGCACTTTAGATATTCTGAAGGCGATAAAAGACTTTAATATTTTTGTTCTAATCTTGATTTAAGTATTTGCAACATTTAAATGTTTTGATTAAGAAACTTTTTTAACATATGGTGCCGTAGCTGGTCTAGGTACTACCTAGTCGATGCAGCTTCTCAGATCTTGGCAAATGTAATAGTTAGTATTAGGCCAATATAATAATCATAAAATTGAGTTGAGAATACCTCGGAAAAATATTAAAAGGTGTGAATTATTTTCTAAACTATTTGCACATACTAAATGACCCGTTTAAATAGCGAGGTTAAATCCTAAAATTTGTTGTCCACAGGAATATCTACTGGCAGACCGCAATATGTCTATATTACCAGTGGCAGTATCTCTCATGGCATCTTTCATGTCGGCCATCACACTTCTCGGGGTCTCCGCCGAAAATTATTTCTATGGCTTCCAATTTTTCGTCGTCAACTTAGGTTATGGATTAGGAACACCTATCGCTAGCAGATACTATTTACCAGTCTTTTTTGGGCTTCAGAAAACTAGTACTTACGAGTATTTAGAATTAAGATTTGGACCCAGAATACGGGTTTTGGCATCTTTGACTTACACCTTGCAAATGGTTTTATATAATAGTATAGTTTTGTACGCACCAGCTATTGTTCTCGAAGCGGTGACAGGGTTGGATCGACTGATATCTATATTAGTTGTAGGCTTAGCTTGTACTTTCTACTCAACCCTCGGGGGAATGAAGGCAGTGCTGTTTACGGATTTGCTGCAGTCAATCTTGATGTTTGCCGCAGTATTTAGTATAGTTGTGTTCTGTTCGATGCAACTTGGAGGGTTTGATCAAATATTTATCCTTGCAAGAGAAGGAGGCCGTTTGGATTTATCAAAGTAGGTATTTCTATAAAATCTGTTCTATATTATTATAGTACCACGTTTTCACATTTTGTTACAAAACTTTTACCACCTTGATATTAATAAAAATACCAATGTATTGATCAAAAGATCTGTTCTATTTCTTTATAGATAATATCTACCTATTTACTAAATATTCAAATATTTTTACTTTCAGCATCAGTCTGGACCCTACAGAGAGGCATACATGGTGGTCACTTCTGATAGGGGGCATGTATACATATTTGTCATTGTATGCGGTTAATCACACACAGGTAACGTATTCAAGAACTACTGCTAGTATTTTTTTACATACTTTGTTTGATTTAAACATAATTATCGTAAGTGAATTAACGAACAATCCAGCAGAACAAACAGTCAGAACTTAACACTTAAATACGAATCATACAAACATTCGTCCCTAGTGGAGATCGAACAAGCGACCGAGATCTTAAAATTAATACCTACCAAAACTTTCAAGTTGATTTGTTTGAATTGAAAGGTTCAGTTGGTCAGGGTGGAGGGACAGCTAGTTTAGAGATATTTGTAGCGAACTGAGATGGGTGATAAAATATTATAAATCTAAAATACTATAATAATACATGACTTGATCTTCTTTTTCTTCTTTTCTTTTCAATAGTTCATATTTGTCCCGCTCAATGTTAGCTCAAGGACTAGCTAAATCGAGCTTTCTGTGGCCGCACTCAGCTGCAAAGGGCAGACCGGCAAGTACGACATAGTCTGTAAGGTCGCACCATAATTTCAGGCTGTTAAGTTTGGATTTCTAATCCCTACCTTATACTTGCCTAAGTGAGATGCCGATTTCATGAATAAAGTACTTTTAGTAACTTTAGTTATTTATTTTGATATTTTTGGTTTCTAGGTTCAAAGACTGCAGACAGTAAGTACGGTGGAACGGTCCCAAGCTTGCCTTTGGTGGAGCTGGCCTGTGCTTCTTATACTGAGCTTATGCACATGCATCAGTGGTCTGGGCATGTATGCTGTTTATAGAGACTGTGATCCGTGGACGGCAAAACGCATAACTGCGGTAAGTTTACATTTATCTTGTCAGGAATAGCACCAGTTATGCTCGTCAATTTGATTTGCAACCACTTCTTAGTTATTAAAGTATCTCCCTTGGTTATTAAAGAACTCGTGTCCACTTCTTACCACGAGTCGTACCAATAGCTATTCAGCTAGTACCGATAGCTATTAAAGACTATTACAGTAAAATAAGGTTATGTTTTAGTTATAATATTATTATACCTACCATATGTAATTTTATACTATCTATCTATATTATCAGGCCAGATCCCTTTCGGGGATTATTACGGTAATTATATACTAAAATTGTTAATAATACCTATTATAAATTAAAAACTGTATTATTTAACTCTTGGTTACCTCATTAACTACACAACTAATAGACGACCACGGAGCAAATACAGAATAGGAGTAGTCCGTGGAGTAGACACCGAATTCACGACAAGATTATTTTATGAATATGATGTTTTCAGATAGACCAGCTGATGCCGTACTACGTTGTTGACGCTATGGGGAACATCCCCGGCTTAGCAGGACTATTTGTGGCCGGTATATTCAGTGCTTCTCTGTCCACAGTATCAGCATCTGGAAATGCTCTTGCTTCTGTAACACTATCAGATTATGTTGGCCGGTATGTCAATCGTATTGATAATGGTTTAATATGCATACGATAACATTTATATATTTTTTAACAAAATATAAAATAAACTTAAGCACGACTATTAACAACTTCAAAGATAGGTATAAAACAAAAAGGAACAATCCATACTTCAATCTATAATAAAACTGAAACCGAGCCGAATCTGTACATTGAATATTTTTGAAAATTTTAATTGTGGTACATTTCCTTATCGATATAGGGACCGAAACAATTTTATTTTGGAATTATTGTCTGTCGGTCTGTCTGTCTCTTTTGGTGTGGTAATTAATAACTTATACCCTAACTCAACATAACGAATACTTTTTATTTCGGAAACAAGAACTAATCCGCGGTAATGGCAGGATAAACCATACTCTTTATTTTTATTATTATTGTTAGTCTCGAGCTGCAATGTCACGTTAAATGTATGATTTTGCCTACACATGAATTCCTTCATGAACTGATATAGGATTCAGGTTCGTCTCCTCAGAGAAACTCTTCGGTGGTTAAAAGCATTCACCATAAATTGTGCATACACGTTCGATTTAAACACTCTAACATGATTTCGTTTATGAACCGATGATGCATTCAACATTATCTCTTTGGAGAGAACTCTTTAATGATGAATGGATTAGACACGAAACTTTGTGTATACATTTATTTAAGATATCTTATTATGTTTTTGATCATGAAAATGAACTGTATATTTTTGCGAGAAGACTAACACGAAAAGTACTGACAAAACTTGGTTACATACTTAGCTCGCAACTATTTTTTTTAACAGGGTAGGTACATATAGTTTAAATTATTAATTTTACCAATAATTTTATAATAAATAGATAAACTTGTAATCCTTCTCAAAGAAAAAGTACTTTTTCTTTACGTTTTGTATACGTTTTGTTTTGAAATACGGCGTCGGCGTTAAATAAGATCATGCTATAGATTTAGAGAATTGAATAAGATCGCGCTTTAGAAATCTACCTCATCATCTCAGCCTATACTTGTCCACTGCTGAATATAGGCCTCCCCAAACGCTTTCCGTAGCCGGTCCGATGCCCCCTGCAACGACTTCCTGCGATGTTCACAAGATCGTCAATCCATCTGGCAGGTGGTCGTCCTACGCTGCGCTTGCCAATACGTAGTCTCCACTCCAGAATCTTTCTGCCCCAACGCCCGTCCGATCTTTGCGCTATGTGGCCAGCCAATTGCCACTTCAGCTTGTTCATCCTAAGGGCTATGTCTGTGATCTTGGTTCTTCTACGAATCTCCTCATTCCTGATTCGATCACGAAAGAAACGCTGAGTGTAGCTCTTTCCATAGCTCGCTGAGCAACTTTGAGCTTTTTTATGAGACCTTTTGTAGTATGTACCTATTGTAATTGAAACCTACCTACCCTTTATCAAATTACAAAATAAACGCGTACGCAGCCGCGGGTAACAACTAGTAAATAATATAAAGCTAAAAGTACATATGTACTTAGTATTTTCTAAAAATAAATTAGTTCAAAATCGCTGTCGCTTGACAGTGTACCCAGAAGGCTGGCAGCATTGCCAAGTTGAATGGCAATGCTTAATCTTTGTACGAGGTATGAGCCAGCCCTCTGGTCACCTGTTAATTCGACCAGCAATTTAGTCACATCTGAGTCTCTACCCCTACCTGGGGTTGAAATGTGGTATTGTCTATGCCTATGTAGAGACGCTGCACCATTTATTTGCAATGAGATGAAAAGTTTCCATCGATTTGCAAACTTTAAGGAATCAGTAAACAGAAAATTTCAAAAGCAAGTGCGTATTATAAATTAACTGAAGGAAAACATCGTGATGAAACCTGCATGCCTAAGAGTTTCTCGAAGGTGTGTGAAGTTCTCCAACCCGCACTGGGTCAGCGTGGTGGACTATGGCCTATAATATTTCTAATCATTTACATGTTTATAAATTTTATATGTTTTAACTGTATTGTTATAATGTGTCATATTTATTACGAAAACAAATTAAAGGAATTTTAAATTATACAGACTGAAAATTCAATATTCAAAGGTCAATACAAAACTCTTACAAAACCCGTTACTTACGGCTATTGTTCAATATCTATTGTTAATCCAAACAATATTAAGTACTTTTGGTATTGTTTTCTTTTCGAAGGTGGTTCCAGCTTCCAGAAACATACATTCCCTGGTTAACCAAGTTGGTTGCTTGCGGCTTTGGTCTCCTGTTTCTCCTACTGGCGTTCTTCGCAGAATACCTCGGTGGTGTCCTGCAAGCTGCCCTCACTATATTCTCGGTTGTTGGAGGTCCGATACTGGGCGTGTTTACTCTTGGCATGTTTACTACTTATGCTAATGAGAGGGTAAGTCCTAAATAAGATGATACTAACCTTTTTGTCACTATTTTTGAAGTAGGAACAATATAGACTAAAATTAAGAATGGAGTTTCAGATTCAGTCGAATAGGCAGGGAAACCCTTCCTTTGGGTGACATTGAGCCTTCTCAGGGAGTCCATTTTGAGTGGCTATGACTCAGTGCCGTAGGTAATGACTGGCAACACACACTGGTCAAATCCTTTTGACTTAAGATAAAAGTTTATTTAGTCTAAGTATTTGACGAATGTGTGTTGATGCTTTTGTTTAGTTCCATCCGACTAACGGCCGGTTTCAATATTTAACTGAAGGATAGATTTGCCTACTGCGGATAGAAATTTGACAAATTCTGTACAGAAAATCTGTCAAAATTCTACTGACGGTAATCAAATCTATCCTTGAGTTGAATTGAAACCGGCCATAATACGACGATATCCGAAATATTTTGTTTAGAGCCTCTTTCACCGTCCTGAAATAAAATCGGAAGTAGACTAATCGGCTTAAAGTTGGAAGTAAGTCTTTATACGAAGTTCATCATCTCTGAGTAGCCTTATCCGACTGTTAAACTAGCCTGGTTTAATTGTCAAGTAACGCAAATCAAATAGTAACTAATCAGCACTTTACTTGTAGGTGGTGAAAGAGGCGTAATATAAATACCGAAAATATTTAAGCGTTGATGCTTATAGGAACAATTTTATAATTCTAGGGTGCTTCAATAGGACTGCTCAGTGGGCTAGCCATGATGTTCTGGATTAATTTCGGTGGTCCTCGTCCAGCTGCAACCAAGCTGCCACTTAGTGTCGAAGGCTGCATTTCTAACGTGACAGTACCCATTGCTGTTCGGTCCGATCCAAGCGATTATTTCTACCTCTACAGAATCTCATATATGTGGACTGCTCCGGTGAGTGAATAATATGTTCAAATTTAAGTATTTAAAACATAATAATAAAAACCCTGTTAAGAAACTGTCCCACCGTTAGGCACGGGCCTCCTCTCAACCTGAGAGGGGTTTAGGCCATAGTCCACAACGCTGGCCCAGTGCAGGTTGGCGAACCACACACACCTTCGAGAAACTCTTAGGTATGCAGGTTTCCTTACGATGTTTTCCTTTACCGTTAAAGCAAGTGATAGTTAATTTTTACACAATGCACATGATTTCGTAAGGACAGAGGTGCGTGCCTGAATTCGAAACCGAGAATTCTGACTTTGCAGTCCAACGGTCTAACCACTAGGCTATCACTTCTTCAACTAGGCTATCATTGCTTTATTTAAAGCATACTAGAATGATATTATGATGACGGACGGTTTGGTACATTGGTTAGGAGCCTAATCCGCTTTACCCGCTGGGTCGATTAGTCGCGGCTTTGATCCCCGCGACAAATCTTTGTGTGACCTACAAATATTTATTTCGGTCTAGGTATTTATAATAATTATTCGTATTATATTAGTCCTGTTAAGAAACTGTCCCACCGTTGGGCACGGGCCTCCTCTCAAACTGAGAGGGTTTAGGCCATAGTCCACCACGGTAGCCCAGTGCGAGTTGGCAAACTTCACACACTTTCGAGAAAATCTTTGGCATGTAGGTTTCCTCACGATGTTTTCCTTCAGTTAATTTATAATACGCACTTGCTTTTGAAAATACAGAGTACCTCTGACTTGGCAGTCCAACGGTCAAACCACTAGGCTATCACTGCTTCAGATCAGGTGTTTATGTATGTGAATTTCATATTTATAAACGCACCCACGACACCGAAATAATTGTGACCCACAATTGGAATCGTACTTTGGATTTTTTTAAAGAATGGGGAAGTAACTTGTGGCTTAAAAAGTTTATATGTTTCATAAGTAAATTTTATTTAATATACTAATGAAATAAGCACAAGAAGTGGGTTATTGATACAGACCATCCAATTGTCTTGGCCTCCCTGAACAATGATACTTGTAATGTATGAGAGGAAGCAAAACAATAATATCTTCATTTAAAGTCATAATTAGTTGATTCAATTACGTTATTCTACAGAGGCAATAAACCGTAAACCTGCAGAACATAACTGTATTTTAAAGTATTATCTATCATCTTAATTTAGACCTTATAAGATACCAATGATGTCACTCACGTTAATTGTAGGTTAGTTACCTAATACTTTTATTTATTATCACGCGTTACTACGGTAAAAATGGATTTAGCGAAAGCTACTACAGACTCGTAAATGTCTTTATCAGAGTTTGCTCATGGTCGTTATGAATGATAAAGAGATGCGTAGACATTTGTAAATAAATGTTGATATATAGATACTTCTTCTATTGTGGAAATCGGCGAGGTCATAGAAACAGAAATTATGTATGTAGGTCGCGTTATCGCGCGTAACGCTTTTTTTTTAGGAAGGAAGGTGTCGGGATTTTTGTATAATATCTTAATAGAACCTACAAATGCAAGTCTGTATTTATTTCCTTTATTTACTTAAAAAAATGTAACACACCATTTATAAACATGAAATTCACATACACAAACACCCAGACCAAAACAAATATTTGTGGGTCACACAAAGATTTTTCCCGTGCGGAGATCGAACCCGCGACGACTCGATTATGTGAGCGGAGCGACTTAAGCTCTTAACCACTGGACCAAAATGTTAATTCTCGTACAGAAGTTGCCTTCAAAAGGTTAATAGTTAAGTACTAATAACCCTGTATAATAAGTTTAGGGTCATTGCCTATTTAGCATGAAAAATATGTGGAGGGTACTTTAATGCGCTACGTTCGCACGAGTTTTTTTAAGCACGTTAAAAATGCGCTGGAATAACATAAACGGCTAACAGTAGGTACATTTTTGGAAAAGCGCTTACAGCGCTTCAGCATAACGCGTTGAAACAACGCCCGTGCGAAGAAGGGATAAGATTTCAATGGGCACACCGCCCGCTCTCACATCGATCACGAGGAAACGGGAATAAAGCGTTTGGAGTCTTCCAAACGGTTCAATCCCGTTTCCTCCGCAAAGCCGTCGGAGCCCCGTGGTTCATACGGAATGGTGACCTCCATTCCGATCTCGGTCTTGAACCTATTCGCGCCTTTATTAAAACGGCAACAACCCGATATTTCGCGAACGTGTCCAATCATAGAAATCCGTTAATCGTAGCCGCCGCTGACTACGAACCTAATTCCCCTCCTATTAGCCGCTACCGCCGTCCGCGGCATGTTCTCACCCACCCTCCCGATGCCCTTACATACCTTTTTTCAGATACAGATAACGCACACAGGATCAGACACCGACCTCGCCGGCGAGGTCGAAGAATCCCTTTCCAGCCGGCTGGTGCAGAGCACTACGGCGAGACACCTGGAATACGCCCTCCCCCACAGCGACTGCCCAAGCCGAGGCCGTTTTTCCTTGAGGCGCCCTTGAGCTAGTTGCCCCCGTGCCCTTCTGGCTCGAGCGTAGTAGTTGCACGCTCGCCCTCTTGTCCGGTGAAGTTGTAAAGACGTAACAACAGCGTAGAGCATTCACACACACACACACACAAAGTTTCCATGAACGAAATATTTTTAGTTGGGTTTCGTGTGGGTGATGGCGGTGGGGTCGGCGGTGTCGCTAGCGTGGCGGCAGCGCCAGCCGTGGCAGCGCGCGGGCCGCGCGCACCCCGACCCTGCGCTCTTCACGCCGCCGCTCGCGCGCCGCCTGCGCAAGCGACTCTCTGAAGCCGCCGACGCGCAGGTAACCAAGGAGTAACGGTTGAAGTATGCAGCATTGCTTCTAGTACCACATGATATATAGTTTCCACAAAATAAGTGCTGACGGTAATGAACACTAGTTTCTTTCTTTATTTGTTTCGATATCTTGACATTATAATACAAACAGATATTTTCTGTTTATTCTGTTACTACTATCCTTTTAATTAGTTGCTGAGTGATTAAAATTACGAAATTTCTCTCACAATGCTATAATATATAATAGTTTATTTAAAATAAGCAACGGGGATCATAACGGTATGGCGCTAGATTTTTGGACTATAGTTTTTTAGTCAAGACCAATTCTAAAGCCAGGTAACATTGAGACTGAAGCTTCAGTGGTTACGTAATTTATAAATATTTTATAAGTCCTTTCGATCCCCTTTACTTAATTTAAGTAGACGTAAGTCACTATACTAAATTTCATTGTATTATTTATTGCATTATATTATCTATAATAGCATTTCTAGATGGGCACTGGCACTACCTGCTTGGAATAACTTTGGATATGGTACCTACTTAGACGATGGAGTAAGCTTTGTATTATACACTTTTATACATCTAGTTTTATTAGTTTTAATAACCATAGTCAGTCTGGCTGGCCTCTATAGGTAAAAATGTTGCTCTCCTATTGCATAATCATACTGCAAATATGTTCAGCCGAAAAAGGTTCATTGAATGACTATGTTATAATTTACACATATCCCTAGATGATTAAAGTGGAATTAATCAATTGGCCGATTGCCTTTCCATTGCATTTATTTGTGAATCATTGCGGTATGGTTCACATACCTAACTACTGAGATAAATTAATATAGATCTTATCTTTTTTATATGCTACTTTAAATTAAGCGTGGATGATTTTGGTATAATAATTAACCCCCCCCCTCACACACACACACACACACACCGTCACGCCTATATTCCCGAAGCGGGGGTGGCAGAGGCGTACTGAGTACACCCACGTTTCGCCGACGATGTTAGGTCCCATGTAATAGAGGGCGAGCCTATTGCCATATACCGGGCACAATTCCAGACTCGTACTGGGAAGTTTTCGCTAGAAAAACTACACTTGTCCGACCTAGGATTTGAACCCAGGACCTCGTGATCACAAAGCGATGCGCCTTGCCACTAGACCAACGAGGCAGTCGAGTATAATAATTATTGTTTTTTTATTACAATTTGTATGACCCAATGACAGTTGATGTAAATGTTATTATTATTTATTATTTAGGAGTTTGGGTAATTTGCCTGAAATTATTATAGCATAGACTATTATGATTTTTTTTTGTATGTTAATCGCAATTTGAACTGTAGTTACGACTGCAATTTCCTTTACACCGAAGATATTTCTTCTGCATACATATGTACTTATCTAATTTAATATTATATAACATCTTTATATATATTGTATTTTATGTAGTGTAAATAACTTTCATGTTATATTATTTCATATGAAGAAAATCATTATAAAAAATGATATCGCTAGTTATTTAGAGAGATCTCTTTCTTTTTAAATGGCTGGGCTTATTTGGCTTTAAGCATTGATGTGGGTATAATAAATTAACCTGTAGAGACTTACAGCCTCCTTTGCCTGAGGAGAGACTATAAACAATCGATTGACATGGTTTGTTGTTCTCTAAGGAGATACCATAGTCTCTCCTTAAAGAACCACAAACCTCGTCAATCCAGTACGAATAAGTGCAGGCAAGTTTGCGACCACCAGATGGAGCAACTTTAGTATAAAAAATGAAGTGGTAACTGGGACCAACGGCTTAATATGCCTTTCGTAATGCCACAAACACTCGCGCATCTCAGATTGACCGAGTCGTACACTGATTAACCTTTATGATCGCTACGAACATTCTAGTACCACATGATAGTGCTCTATCAACCCTATGAGTGGAGTGGGCTATATGATATTTTGTATTAATCATTTATCATGTTAAAAGTTTGTATGTATAAGGCCCATTTGCATGAACCAAGGTTAGCGTTTTTAGCCATCACCCATTTTAGAGA
The DNA here is from genome assembly GCA_905147815.2 of Phalera bucephala. NCBI lineage: Eukaryota > Metazoa > Arthropoda > Insecta > Lepidoptera > Notodontidae > Phalera > Phalera bucephala. The sequence goes on from LR990612.1 coordinate 18,138,483, forward strand.
TTTGAGAATTTTGAGGAGATTTATTTAAATTATTCACGAGATCGATATTGAGAGTTATAGTATTTTTCATGAAGGAAGCGTACTGTGACAGTTGTAAGTGTCAAAGAAAATGTACCCGTTCCTATACTTATAGTTGTATACCTTAATTTCATTGATTTAAATATCAATTTCGTTTGGCACTTAGAACTGTCAGTACCCATCGTATGTGAAAAATATTATAGTCTTATAACTCGTGAAGTAATAGTACACGAGGTTATAACGTAATATTGCCGCAAACTTTACGTTATAACTTTGAGTTAGTCAATAAGTAACGTTATGCTAGTGAGCCTAAGTAGTACTTTTGTGATGAAAACCTTGATGATATTTGAACATTTCCAATTGCATTTTTCAGTGTGGTCTTTTGACTTTAAACGTACGCGATCTTCAAGAATAACCATCGTAAGTAATTAATTAGCCAAGTAAGTTGAATATAGTTTTAACTATACATTTTGCAGTGAAATGTGATATTAATGATTCCAGCACTCGAGGCTTTTATGTCGAGGATACATTACTAAAAATGAGTTTGTTTTTATCATACAAATACAAATTATGGTTTTATCATATCATAAACGACCTGATGAGGATACAACTTTTAAATATTTATAATAGATTTTGTCTTTTTTAAACAAGATTATTTGACTGGATTGTATAATTTAAGTGTAAGGGAAGGTTCCTATGAATGTTATAATAAAAATGTGTTTGTTTAAAACCGGATTTTATTTGTTCTTTAAGGATTAAAATACCCTAGGATATTTTAATGTATTATAAAACATATGAAATAGATATACAATGTCAAAGTGGCAGGATGTAGGTACCGGGAAAGACCTAGACTATCTAACGCGACCAAATAGACCGAGTCTTATCTGAAGGACAAGTCAAGAGTCTCCGTAACCGGCGAGCGTGTATGAGACGAACTATGAGAGTAGAGGAAGCCAGATAGAGGCGTGTAAGGAAAGAACCTGTTGGAAATCTGTACTCTCTGCCTACCCCGCAAGAAATCTGGCGTGATGATATAGATAGATAGATAAAATATGGATCTAAAATGAAAACTTGTACAGGTTGTAGAAATTCTGCTATCTATCTATCTATCTATAACCTCACGCCAGATCCCTTGCGGGGTAGGCAGAGAGTACAGAGTTCCAACAGGTTCTTACCTTACATACCTCTCTGGCTTCCTCGACTCTCATAGTTCGTCTAGACTCGGATTATTTGGCCGTGGTAAGATAGTCTAGGTCTTCCCCGGTACCTGCATCGTTCCACTTTCACATTGTATATCTGTTTTGTCATTCTTTCCTCTGGCATTCTTTCTATATGCCTGAACCAACGGAGCATGCCTTTTCTCATCTTTACACTGATACTATCTTTTATACCTACTCGCTGTCTTACTACGCTGTTGCTAATGCGGTCGGTCAGCTTCACTCCGCACATCTTCCGCAGAGCTCGCATTTCTACCGCATTTATCCTACTTTCATTCTCCTTCTTACATACCCAGCTCTCGCTACCATATAACAGCGTTGGGACAAGAACTCCGTTATGTATGGCCAGCTGCGCCTTAGGGCTTAAGTGCCGGCTCCCAAGTAGCTTTCCCATCGCTCCATTAGAAATTCTGCGCTTTTTTAAAAATGTTTATTACTAATTCAATTATTTGTCTTGAAGTTTGCAGTATAACTAGATGTCCAAGGCTGAACTGGATACCCAAGTGTGTGTGTTTGAGTGATATACGCTGTTGGCCGTGAGGCCTTTACAGCTTTACCGGACTTAAGGGCGAGCGTGCAACCACTACGCTCGAGCCAGAAGGGCAAGCGGCGACATATTCGAGGGCGCCTCAAGGAGGAACGGCCTCAGTTTGGACAGTCGCTACGGGGGGAGGGGGTGTAATTAGTGCACCGGTCGGCGGGCTAGGGGATCTACGACTTCGTCGACGTCGTCCGTATCCGGAGCGGAAAAGAGCGATGTCAAAGCATCGGGGGGATCGGTGAGAACATGTCGCGGCCGGCGGTAGCGGCAGGGGTCGGGTTCGTAGTCGGCGGCGGCTACGATTAGCGGATTCGTATGGGAAGATGCGTTCGCGAAGTGTCGAGTTGTCGTCTTTTTAATATAGGCGCGAATAGATTCGATACCGAGATCGGAGTGGAGGATACCCAAGTGTGGGGAAATACACTCAATGGTACAAAACACCGTCACGCCTATATTCCGCAAGCGGGGGTGGCAGAGGTGTACTGAGTACATCCACGTTTCGCCGACGATGTTAGGTCCCATGTAATAGGGGGCGAGCCTATTGCCATATACCGGGCACAGTTCCAGACTCCGGACTCGTACTGGGAAGTTTTAGTTAGAAAAACTTGGCCGACCGAGGATTTGAACCCCAGACCTCGTGATCACAAAGTGATGCGCTTTGCCACTAGGCCAACGAGCCAGTCATTATAATATTTGTTGTTATATTTTATCCCTATAATTATTTCTATTATTGTATATTATATTATTAATAAATTATTAATTTGACATTTATTGCATATCCGCATCCTATGTTATCCGAAATAAATGATTTTGATGTTTGTTGTTGATTTGAATTTTGAATATAAGTACGCTTTAGAAAAGTATGCTTTATTTGCCATTACCCATTTTAGAGAATTGATAATTTTGAGGAGATTTATTCAAATTATTCACGAGATCGATGTCGATGAAGTAGTAGTTACTCCACCGACCGATTGACCGAAATTGTTAAATGCAAATTGCAGTAATGAACGGGGACGTGGACATGAGTATAAGCAGAATGAGAGATATATGTGCATGAATAAAAAAATACTTCACCACCACCGAGTGACAGAGCATGTACTGAGTATACCCCATATGAACTACGACTTTAAGTCCCAATGCAATAAGGGGCGAGATGAAAGAATTTGGATTAGACAAACCCATACTTTGTTCAACCTTGGATTCGAAATCGACTGGGTTCGTGACTGCTACCCGCATTGTGAGCCATTACACCAACGATGCAGTTACACAATCGAACACCAAACTTTAAAATCAACACTAATTCCTTTGATACTTAGTACCTACTATATTGCCAAGGATTATAATAATTATATTGCTTTGTTCTATGCTTAGTACGACCAACTGACCGATATAGTAGAGATGTGAATTTACGTATTACTTTGACAAAATGCATTTTGCTGGTTATTCTTCAGGGATAATCTCAATTAAAACTAGATGGCGCTACTATAGCTGTATTGATACACATAGGAACAATTATAATTCACAATATACGCGTAACTATGTGTTATTTAATATCAATAATATAATTATTCTTCATATTGGGTTATACAATTGGAAATATGAATGAAATGAATTTGTCATTATAACCTAACTACAATAAAATGTCAGCGACCTCGTGCGCGCGCAACGTTTGAGATAGACAAAAGGCGCTTTAGCGCTTTTTTGACCCATCTACTTTCTAGCGAAATACAGAAAACATAACGGTGTATTTAACATTACTTTGGACTTTGCACTGTTGTAAAATAGGCGAATTATAGGTATGAATGCAGGAATTAAGTTTGGCAAATTTATTATAAGTACCTAATAATAGTAATTAGAGTGTATTGAGCAGGTTACGGTTAATTTATATTCCTTGAATAAACAACACTTGAAAAAGTAAAATGGTGAAAAAAGTTTCTTAAAAATAGATTCAGTAATAACTATATTATGCCATTTAATATAAAGCTTTTTCACAGCTCATTAAACTTTTATTTCATAAGTGTCAATATTTCTTGTTTTCTTGAAACAAAAGTTTTTTTAACTCTTAGGCTTGCACCAACATTCTCTTAAAATGAGATTGTTCCATTTAAGATAGGTGGTAGGGCTATGATCACTATCTGTTTGTATGGTAATGTGTTATCATTATATTATCTATCATTATAAATTTGAATTTCGTTTTCATTTGTGTATAAATAAACAATGGTTCTATAATAATTATTTCTTAAAATAAAACTATTTTCCGGATTTTATCGCAGTTTATTTTTGATTTTTTAGTTCCCGACGTTACGAGTGCTTTGCAGCACCTAGGGTGACGGGAAGGACTGAGGTGTTAGACGTCCAAAAGGCATAGTTGTTTCGGGGTACCCTCAAACTTCTTAATTATTTTTATTAGTCTGATCTACGCAGAATGAGCTCACGGTGTCTTGAGGCCTTGCAGTGTTATGCTTGGTTTTGGATTTGATTATATTAATTATCGTATCACAACGCCCAGCTATCTTCTCTATTGAAATTAGGAAGTTTTTTAATTTCAATAGCCTCGCGAACCCTTGGTAGGAATCGGTGTGCTTTCACGAGAATTTGTGGTCTATCAAATCTGATGTCATGGCGGGTAAGGTCATGGATATGTTCACAGACTGCAGATTGCAGTGTTGAAGGTCAGCTATGTGTTCTTTAACCCGAGTCTAAGAACTCACTAATTTTTTTTTTTTATAAATCGGCTTTTACTGTTCTAGATAAAGTCATCCTCTCATAAATCCAGTGAGAGACATTAGGTTAATCACGCGGAACCAATGTTTATTGATGGAGGCAATTTGTAGCCACTTGCTGTTGGGCCTTATTACGCCGCTCATAAGGATTCTAATGTGGCTCTACGACTACCTTAAGTGGTCAAAACTGAAAATGGGAATACCACACACGGTTGCTCATCTCAAGATAATGCTTTTTTTCTTTTTACCTAGGGAAAAGCCTGCGAGCCTCGTGGGAAGCTCGCGGGGCGTGTCGTATTCCTACCGACTAAATTCTCCAGGGTGGCCGACATCAGCACTTTGGAGGGGCTCCGGGATCTCCGTATGGAACGCACAGGTGCCCCTCTTGTGCCAGGCTCCGAAGAGCCCGCCAATGATACGCTCCCCCCCGCACCGATGCGGTGCTCACAGCGATGTGGGCCACACCACACCGCCGTCCTCCTCGGGATCTTAAGATCACCCAGTAAAACGCCGCTCAACATTTGCGATCCCTAAAACAACGGCTCTTGCAGCACAATGAGCCACTTTTTTTTGAACCAAAAACGAGCTGTAAACGTAGATATAGTCCTAACTTCCGAGGTCACTGCATCCGGAGCTTCAATATAAACTTCATATTTATTAAGAACTTATAGAATCTATATTAGAAAACTATCATATCTTTGGTTTAGACTGTCTCGTTGGTTTAGTGGCAAAAAGTGTGCGTTACGATAACGAGGTCCTGGGTTCAAATCCTGGATCGGACAAAAGTAGTTTTTTTAATGAAAAAATCCTATTACCAGTCCGGAGCCTGGAATTGTGCCCGATGTATGGCAAAAGGCACGCTCTTTATTACATGGACCAAACATCGTGGGCGAAAAGTGGGTGTACGCGGTACGCCTGTGCCACCCCCGCTTGGGGGATATAGGCCTGACGGTTTTATTTTATTTATCATATCATTGGATCGTGACATTGGTTTTATACCTATGAAATTGTTACACCGTCAGGCCTATATATTCCCCAAGCGGCGGTGGCACAGGCCGGTGTATACCGGGCACAATTCCAGACTCCGGACTCATACTGGGAAATTTTCGTTAAAAACTACACACATTTGTCCGACCTAGGATTTGAAACCAGGACTTCGTGATCACAAAGCATTGCGCCTTGCCACTAGAACAACGAAGCAGTAAAAAAATCTTAAATCATTTGTATCGTGGAAAAAATAAAACAAGAATCGAATAACGAAGTAAGTGCGAAGTAACAGCGCACTTGCGCTGTTATTCGTTGACAACGCCGTGTATATAATTCAGCGCTTTATCTGCTAAAAGTAGCAGTGCACACATCGCATCGTACGACGGCAAAAAATATAGCCTAACCGAGTTACCGCACACAGTCAATTCCATTCGACCAAAAACGTCGAACGACTCTACTTTTTTTCACTCATGCCTCAAAACCACATATCAAACCATTCAAATATTAATTTCATTCATTTCGTAACCGCTTCGCAAAGTTACCGGACGTTTTAATGTGTTACGTATTATTCAGACCTTTTGGATTCATATGACTGAGACTGAACCGGGAACATATTTAGTGTTACCAAGGTTAAATTGATGCGCGAATATGTAAAGCAATGTAGTTTATTATTTTAAATTTACTATAATAATGTACTGAAATAGTTTAGTTGTAAAATCAGTGTGCACTTCAAGAAAAAATATTGTTTTATCCATTACGCTGCCTATTAATTAATTTGTAAGTAATATATTTTCTTATTATTTTAATAACATAGAATTTTTTTTATATAATTTCGCTATTATGAATTACAATTTCGATAGTTTAAATTAATATTCAGTTATTCATGGGAGTTGCAACATTTTGAATACTTTCTTGTACCGCGAAATTCGGCATTATGATAATGTACCTATAGAATATACATGTACGTTGTTATTCATATGAAATGGAACATAATCTTTTTACATTTGGTTTGAATTTGCAATGTTAAATTAAAATTCTGCGGCGCTTATACATATATTTAAAACAAATATATTGTTATTTTTCTTATAGTGGTCTCACCGAAGTGCTATTTGCATTTGATCTAGGATATACACTCATGAAATCTGTGTTTTAATTACCTTTACCGGGAAAATTAAACAATAGACTTTTTTTTGGTCTCTACATACTCTAGCGCTCTTTTGTCTTCATTTATCTTTTTTGGATTTACATTATTAGTGTTTCATTTAAGAATTTAGTAGTAATTATTGAATTGCATATTTTTTGTTAGCAATCTAAGATGTATGTTATTTTCAATAATAAGGTTAAAATTACAAAGATATCACATTGTAATAAAACACATTGTTATTAAAATGCAAAAATAGTTTATTGATATGGAAGCTTGATTTCCGTATCTAAACCCTCTTCTTTATCTAAACCTCCACTATTAAAATATAGGACCATGTGTAATATATATCTATTTTTAAAAATTTCAAACTGACTGAGGTGATAACTAAGTTGATAGAATTGTACTGTAATCAAAGTACTAGGGTTCAAACTACGACTCAGATCCGTAAATTGTTTGATATCTTGCACGAAATGTACTTGATACTGCTCAGTTAAAGCCGAATGCGGAAATTTGTATGGAGCTCGATATATCATAAATACCTTGTGAAATGGAATTAACCCTTTGGAGACACTGCCTGAGATTATTCGTATTAAAAAAATTCATACTTATCTGGTAAATGCTCTGTCTTACCACTAGATATGATGCGAAATTCATTCATTATCATTGTTTATAGGTAATTGTTAATATAAATAATGTTTTAGGTAGAGAGAGGATAAATTGGTAATATTTCTATCTATCTATAACCTCACGCCAGATCCCTTGCGGGGTAGGCAGAGAGTACAGAGTTTCAACAGGATCTTTCCTTACATACCTCTCTGGCTTCCTCGACTCTCATAGTTCGTCTCATACACGCTCGCCGGTAACGGAGACTCTTGACTTTTCCATCAGATAAGACTCGGTTTATTTGGTCGTGGTAAGATAGTCTAGGTCGTGGTAATATTTCTGTTCTTGGAATGTTCTTTCTTCTCTTTTTTTTTGATTATGAGAATCGGATACAATATGGAGTCGGCTTTTATCGTTATCGTATCATGATTTTTCTAAATTTATTGAAACAAGCATTTGTTTTAGAAATACCTCTTACACCAATCAGTAAAGTGATGCATACTTTACAGACTAATTTTACGAGGGACGCCATTTCGAGGGAATTGAAGGGTTCTTCGAGAGACGTGCACATACATGAATATATTATCATGGTTAATATACCACCAACATTATTTATTAATAAAAAAGCAACTTTTTGGGAATTGAACCAAAATTGACATATCAATATTTTATTTCCCGCTCAAACTCCTTAGGATAATTATTATTTTTATACTTACTATCCATTCTGAAAAAGAAAATCAGAACTCTAATAATAAGTTAAATTAAAGACTAGTACCGACTGAATATGACGAATTTCAATAAAAACGTATTAAACTCAAACTCAAATAATTTATTTTGTATAAGATCTGCGGGGGTGCTCAGCAGATCTGGCGAAGAAACCCAGCGGGCTTGTCCTTTGTATTTACGTCTTTTTCTCTTTTTTTCATCATAATATTGTGTGGTCATCATAATATACAATGTTTAGGTTACAATTAAATAGTTTACTAGCTCCAGTGTGATGCATTACGATCGAGATATGAACGTAATAATGTTACCTGTAAAGAGTGTCTAAAGGATTCCAGATGGACCAGCCCCTACAAGCAGCATCCGTTTACGAGTATGACTGCTGAAGCGAATTATATTCAATAATTAAAAAAAAAAGATAGTTAAGAACTTAAGTAGTTGTACTGTAAACGGGTCCTGCTTGTGGAGACTGACCCACCCAGAGTCCTCTAGCTTTTCGTTATAACATATTTTTAAAATACTATTGTTAGTCTTTTATATCAGTTGTAAGACATCACACTGGAGCTGGCTCGCATAAATTATTTTGTATAATTTAAAAATGTATGTATCCATACAAAAAATGATGAAAATATGAATGGAGAATTAGACAAAAAAGAAAGACCGCTAAGTTCCTCGCCGCATCTTCTAAGTGGAGGCCGTGTTCCGATCCGGTGGTAGATGAGAAAGCCTCCGCAGGGTTTATGCAAAATAAACGATTTGAGTTTGAGTTATGAACTCGGAGGTATGGTAAAAAATTAAACATTTTCAACTGTACCTTTTTTATGGGACTAAGCTGACTGGTTTGAACCTTGGGGTGTACCGGGAAGCACTTTAATTGTCTTGGGACCCGCAACAAATTTAATTAGAAAGAAAAACAGGAGGAGTAGGAAAAATAAAAATTCCACTTCCCTCATTTGCAAAGCGGGAGACACAAATAAATTGGCAGATCAGCCATAGAGAAGGAGACTACAACTAGGATACGCCCAGTTGTAAAGCACCACGGTCACGAAAAAATATTAACAGTTTCAACTGTACTTATAGAGCTCACACGAAATCAATTAGAATTGATTAAATAAGTGCGTAGATGTAGTAATCACAGAACACAGTAATAACCGCTGCGCGACTCTACGAGTCGGTGGAACACGTGACTTAAACATGATGATTTTTATATAAGTATTTTTTACCTCTGTCCATAACGTCGGTTGCGAGATATTCATACTTCCATAATAGTATTAATTCGAAAGTAACTCTGTCTTTCTTTTAATCTATTAACTTTTCACGCACAAACCGCTAAACAGATTTTGATCAAATTCGGCAAGGACTTAGATTTTATCCATGGGGAAGGACAGGCTATCTTTTGTCTAAAAATAAACTAAAGGGTGTGACATACACGCCTGAAAATAACGCAAACGATGTTGCGGTTTCGGCTAGTTCATAATAATAATAAACAATAACTTAAAAAAAATGGGAAATCGACTTCAAAAAGCAAGAAATAAATATTTAAAGTCGGTGCGGGTTAGTGCCTATATTCCCCAAGCGTGAGTTGGCGCAGAGGTGTACTGAGTACACCTACTTTTCGCCGACGATGTTAGGAGTTTATTGCCATATACTGGGCGCAATTCCAGACTTCGGACTCAAACTGGGAAGTTTTCGTTAAACAAACTTCATTTGTCCGATCTAGGATTTGAACCCAGGAGGTCCTCGTAATCGCCAAGTGGTGCGCTTTGGCACTAGACCAACGAGGCAGTCTTTATAGAAATAAAGTAGTTTAATTGTTTCACTTTTGTATTAAATGGAGTAATTATTTCGGTTTATTTTATTGTATCTCTAAGTCTAAATGATTTTCAGATGGTTACTTAACTTAGCAGACGACGAAGTATACCTACATTCAGTCATGTATAAATAGGATTTCTCTTATCACTATCTAACAATAGAAGTCGTAATCATGTTTAATATTTTAATTTAACAAAACAATAAGTAAATGCACGGCGTCGCGGTATTAAGATTTTTATTGACGTAACAAATAGGTAATACGACTTGCGGACCTCAGATTTTTAATCCTTGTTCTAATTCTTTTTTTTAATATTTTAGTATTAATATTTATTCATTTGAATTGATGGAGTCAGGCTGAGACTGGGGTCCAATTGGAAGATTTGTGAAATTAGAGCCCTCTTTTTAACCGACTTCTAAAAAGGAGGAGGTTCTCAATTCGACTGTATGTTTTTTTTTGTATGTATGTTACGCAATCATTCCGCCAATTATGAATGGATCCGCCAATTTGATGATTTTTTTTGCATTGGGTTCAGTATAGCTCCAAGGTGATTCCATTTTAATTTCATCGGTATTGGACCTTGGGCTTGGAAGATACACCAGGGAACTCCTTAACGACAAACAATACGAATGCGTAGATTGAGATATTAAGTGTATTACGTCAATCCTATAGGTACCCTGCCATAGAACTAATCAGACTTTAAAAAAAGGAGGCGGTTGACAATTCGTCTGTGTTTTTATAACGTCTTAATTTATGAACTCATTTTGATGATTCTTTTTGCGTTGGGTTTAGTATAGTTTCGAGGTGGTGCCATTTTAATGATACCGGTATTGAACTTTGGACTTTGAAGATACATCAGGGGACTCCTTAACGGCGAACAGCACGAATGTATAGATTCCGTTCTTATGGTTATTATATCAATCCTGTAGGTACCTTGCTGTACAACTCAGCAAAATAATATAATATAGGTATATAAATATTAGTAAATAATTCGCTTGTCACTTAAAATTGTAAAATAAAAATCTTTAAAAAAGAACCGACTTTAATAAGCAAAAAATAAATATTTGAAGTCAGTGCCAAGTAACCGATTGCACTGACCGGCACCGACTTCAAATATTTATTTTTTCCTTTTTGAAGTCGGTTTTTTTTAAAGAATTTAGTGCTAAAACATTGAGGACAAAATCATTTAGATCTTTGTGAAGGGACAATAATACAATAGTTAACCACATAAGAGGTCATGTAGTAGGACTACCTTGTTGGTCTAGTGGCGCTCAGTGCGAATGGCGATGACGATGTGTTGGGTTCAAATCCTATGTCGGCCAAGTGTGCTTTTTCTACTGAAACACTCTGAGTCGTTTGGAAATGTGCTTAGTGTAACGGCAATAGGCTCACACCCTATAATATTGAAACCTAAGATTATTGGCGATATGTGAGTGTGCACACAACAACACTGCAAGTCTCGCTTGGGAATATAGTTTTGACTGTGTTTGCGCATATCCAAACATAATTATGTAAAACTAGTTTCTGCCCACGATTTCGCCCGCGTTGACTTTAGACAGAAACATAAATTTTTCCGGGATAAAAAGTACCCTATGTATTTAATTTTAATAAGGTAATATACTAATGTGTGCCAAATTTCATCCAAATCCGTAAAGTCGTTTTTGCGTGATTGAGTTACAAACATCTACACATACAAATTTTCACATTAATAATATTAGTAGGATTAATATATTCTTTTTTGTGGAAAAAACGTAGCCCCGCACTATGATTTATTCCTGTGTCGTAGGTACGTTTAGAAACATGAAAATTCACATAAACAAATACCCAGACCGGAATAAATAATTGTTGATCACACAAAGATTTGTCCCGTGTGGAAATCGAACCTGCGACTATTTGTGTGTGGAGCGGCTAAAGCTCTAAACCACTAAAAATATATAATTATAGTATATAATATAGGGTTAAGAGCACAATGAGAACTCATGAAAGGTATTTATTCCTGCTCGAGGTAACCGAACGCCGTTACCGAACCGCTCGTGCGACACATTTTGGGCTACATAGCAATTCTCGCGATTATCGCACTGCTTAATTATATTTCCATCAGTGTTCGATAGACCGCGAAGAAGTCAAACAGTGGTAACATAAATCATTAATTAATTACTATCTTTTACATAACTCTACTACATACTATACTTTTAAATCATTATGATTTTTAGGATTAAAGATAACTTTGTGGAAAGAAGTTCCATAAATTACTACGATGTGCGGATCTACTAATTAACTAATATCAAAAAATGTACGGCCAAAATGAACACACTAAGTGTGTATATCATTAAGCAATCTTCAACGAATGAAAGTATTGGAATTTACAAAGACCTATAAAATAAATAAAATGTTTTTATATTACAATCACATAACGGTATCCGACCGTGTGTGTGTGAATGATCTACGCTGTTGGCCGCGGGGCCTTTACAGCTTCACGGGACAAAACTGGTATCCGACCGCAACTAGTGTTTACAACTGAAAACAAAACGGAAACCAAAATTCGGTTTCGGTTGTAAACACTTTTTTTTTTTTTAAAACGTAGCCCCACACTAGGATTTATTCCTGTATCGTGGGTGCGTTTACAAACATGAAAGTTCACATACACAAATACCCAGACCGGAACAAATAATTGTGGATCACACAAAGATTTGTCCCGTGCGGGAATCGAACCCGCGACTATTAGACACAGTGGAGCGGCTTAAGCTCTTAACCACTGCGCTAAATCGTCCGTCAACTAGTACAGTTTCGGCCGAAACCAAACCGAAATTTTCTTTTAAAGCATTTTTGATTAATTTTTTATACTTTAAGAAATAAGAACAATTAAGATTTTTATTGAAATTCATGACTGAATACTGTAAAATAAACAGTATTGTACGGGCCAGCCATATACATTTTGTAGCGTCAGCGATTTACACCACGCTTGGCGATTTAACCATTTCTAAAACAATACGTTCGCAAATCATGTCTCATCACGCGCGTGCTCATCTATAATTCTATCATATAGTTTTACCTTTTCTATCATTTAGTGTACCGTTTCAAGGAAATACATTATATCAATTTTCACCTGACTATCATTTCACTATCAAGTATCAACAATATCAACCAAAGACAGTAAGGGTTCCGTCTCAGCCCGTACAAGTATAAACAAAATGTTTATGGTGGTATTAGTCTGTGCGATTCAACATACACGATATACCTACCTATTGGTTTCGATCATAGTTTCGGCAGGTTTTCTACCGAAACGAAAATTAATCCTAAACTTCAATTTAGCTCAGAAACTTGCCAAAACCGAAACTGAAAGTTCAGCCGGACGCGAGAAATACTTATTTAATATTATTTTTCAGAAAAAATGGATCAAGCAGTATTCGGAGTATGGGACTATGTCATAATGGCAGCAACAATGATTGCCTCAGTTGCAATCGGTGTTTATTTCCGGTTCAGCGGAGGTAAACAAAAAACAAATGAGGTGAGATTTACTGCGAATGGTAGTTACATTCAGTTACAAGCAGTGATAGCCTAGTGGTTAGACCGTCGGACTGCAAAGTCAGAGGTCTCGGGTTCAAACCCAGGCACGCACCTCAGTCTTTTCGAAAATGTGCGTATTTAAAATTAATTATCACTTGCTTTAACGGTGAAGGAAAACATCGTGAGGGAACCTGCATGCCTAAGAGTTTCTCGAAGGTGTGTGAAGTTCGCCAACCCGCACTGGGCCAGCGTGGTGGACTATGGCCTAAACCCTCTCAGTTGGAGAGGAGGCCCGTGCCTAGCAGTGGGACAGTTTCTTAACAGGGCTAATATTATTTATTATAGGTAGTTACATTCGTACAAGGATCTTTTAGCTTGCGGTCAAAATTAGAACTATCGCTGTCATCAAGTGGAATGTCACGTCACGACAGTCGCAGAGTTGCCGTTTGCTATAAAATTTACCCAAGAATTTTTTTTAATTAGTTTCCTTGTGCTCCCACTTATTGATATTTCAATCTCCTTGAAAGTAGGAAAATTTTACAAAAGTTAACCCTAATCTCACACCTACGCCCCCTGTCAATGCCATTTATTTTTCTATAGTTTTCATGAGCCAAAAGATTCTTGTCGCACTAAACAGTAATTCCATGTAGAGTTAGGTTCCTATCATTGTGGCGTATTTAGGTAGGTACATATACAGGGTGAAAATTTACCAGTCCTGGAACGAATGTCCAGGTCTATCTATCTATCTATATCATCACGCCAGCTCCCTCGCGGGGTAGGCAGAGAGTACAGTTCCAACAGGTTCTTACCTTACAGACCTCTCTTGCTTAGTCCACTTCCATAGTTCGTCTCATACACGCTTGCCGGTTACAGAGACTCTTGTGGAGAAAGTCCAGGTGATTTATCTAATGCCTACCGTTCACTAAATATTGAAATGTTCTGTGTGTTCATTTTTTTATTAAAATGAACACAAAGAACATTTCAATAAATAAAATATACTCTACTAAATAAAATAATCCGGAAAACTGAAGGCCTACTGCTGACGAATCGCACGGCCCCTCAATGTATTTTGCGCTTGATATATGTGTTTTAATGCACTAATTTAGTATTGTTAAGGAGATGTTACTTATTGAAGTATTATTCTCTTACTCATTTTTTTGGTACCAGTAAACAGTTGGTATTGGATATATCACTTGGGATTTTGTTCCAGAACGATTAAAATTACACGGTGTGTATTAGGGAACGTACCCACACTACGTGACCCGTTCAGGGGGAAAATCTCGCGCTTTCGAGCTATATTCAAATATGGCGCGCAGCGTTTAGCGCTTTTAAAACTGACAGGTGGCATCTGACGCCCATAGGCCGGGACGTCAGCTGATTGAAAACTAACAGTTTTCAGAGCAGTAAAGATGATAATATTTTTTCCATGGCATCACTTAAAACCATTCAATCGATTTTTCACATTTGAAAAACTTTCTTACTCTTAAAAACCGCGATATATTTGATGAAAATCATTTTGGTGATTACGGTATAGAGCGGTTTCTACAGAAACCCGTACTAGGGAGCGGTCGAGTTATCTGTTAAGGTTGTTTTTGGTGTAGGCTCACGATATTCACATTTTTGGTTGTATAAAAATGAATAAGTACTTAAAATGTATTTTGTTTTACAGGAATACCTCATGGCAGACCGCAACATGTCAATATTCCCCGTGGCAGTATCCCTCATGGCCTCTTTCATGTCGGCCATCACCCTCCTCGGGGTCTCAGCCGAAAATTATTACTACAGCATGCAATTCGTTGTCATCAACATATCGTACGGAATAGCGACGCCGATCATTAGCCGATTGTACTTACCAGTCTTTTTTGGACTACAGAAAACAAGTACTTATGAATACTTAGAGTTAAGATTTGGACCACGAATAAGAATGTTGACTTCACTAACCTACACTCTACAGATGGTGCTATACAATGGAATAGTTTTGTACGCACCAGCTATTGTTCTCGAAGCGGTGACAGGGTTGGACCGACTGATATCTATATTAGTTGTTGGCTTAGTGTGTACTTTTTACTCAACCCTGGGAGGAATGAAGGCAGTCCTATTCACGGATTTGTTGCAGTCATTCCTGATGTTTGCCGCTCTGTTCAGTATAGTTATATTCAGTTCAATACAAGTTGGAGGGTTCAACCAAATATTCTTGATTGCAAAAGCGGGTGGACGTTTGGACTTTTCCAAGTAATACACTTGTTTAATTATCCTTTTTACGTTTACTTGTTTATTCTCGAGTGGTTGCCGGGATCTCAAATATAGAGTTTCCTTTAATAAAAATTTATTAATTAACTTCAACGGTTTCATAAATACAAATGCGTGCGCTCTGTTACGTACATATTTTCACGATCATCATCTCATAAGTGGTGGTTAGAGTCGTTTGTTGGGTGGAAAACTATTACTATCTAAATTTCACTCGAATGAGCTTAAAAAAACCACACAACAGTGGCGTGACTTGCTTGGTCAATAATGCCTTTTAACCACATGTTCTCTTTAGTAGAATTTTATGACATCCACACGAAGTAATAGAAGGTAAAGTGTCTACCTAACTAAATGTATCCCGGCAACACACTAAGAAAATCGTTCTTATGATGCTTAAATTTTAACTAACTATGCTATTTATTATATTAATATCATGGTTCTTTAGTTTTAGTATCGACCCTACGGAGAGGCACACGTGGTGGTCTCTCATCATTGGAGGAATGTTTACTTACATATCGCTGTACGGAGTTAATCACACTCAGGTAACAGAATCAACAATTCGTACATCCTACCTATTTAATTAAAAGTTTACATAATATACACTGTATTATCTTTAGAGGAAAAATACCTAAAAATATTACATGCATAGGTGTGTCATCTTCCGCGTTGCCGTATATTATTACTATGGCAATTTAGCCGTACTTAAAACAATTGGCATTTTATTTACACAATTAAGGGGTTCCTGTGAATGTCCAAACGGAAAGTGCTTGTGATATAAGCACTTAAAACGAGTTGATGGGTTTCCGGCCTTAATCCGTAAGCGATCGGCCTAGCTGTTGAGCCGTATAAGAGCGAGCAGCAACAGTATCCTGAACGTATTATCTGACAGGTGGGACTCTTCCCTGCTGCAGCGCTGGATTCACTTACATGTTGCAAGGTAGCCTGTGCAGGGTTGGGGAACTTGCCATAAACTATTAGGCTAAACTAACATTACATTATAAGAATATTTAACTAACACACTAAATTTAATTAAATGTATGGGCTGTACCTAACCTAAAATAAATGATTATTATTATTATCTCGCTGTGATTCACGGGCTTTACCTGGACCTTTGAAAGGCACCCATTTGTACACCTTCATTCATCGCTTTCAGTCTTTGAAGACTTTTGTCCAGATATATTATAAACAGTCTAGCGGACAACACGCAACCCTGCTTGACGCCGATTTTAACGTCAAACCAGGGTGACCTGTTACCACCCACTCGTACGCATGCCTTGCAGTCCACATAAGTGGACTGGACGGCTCGCAACAGAGTGCCATCTATACCATACTCTGGCAAAATGTCCCAAAGTCTCTTTCGCACAACTCTGTCAAATGCCTTCTCCAGATCTACAAAACCGCAGAAAACCTTCCGCCCCACTGCCAGATGCTTCTCTACGATGTTGCGGAGTGAGAAGACTTGATCCGAACATCCTCTTCCAGACCTGAAACCCCCTTGTGCCTCGCACAACATTCCATCGGAGTTATAACACCTAACTAATCTTTTTATTATTTTGGGTTTCGCGAGGTTAAGAACTCTTTTAGTAGGAAATGTAAAAATACTATTTTAAAAGAGTTACCGTGGTTTCTTGCCCTTCTTCTCCACAGTAATGACATTCCGATGTGGTGGTAGAGTCTTTGATCCATTTCTGATGATTCATAAATACTGTAATGGTTTACATGAATAAAAAATATTCTGATTCTTATCGTATGTGGGACTTTTCACACCCTAAAAAAACGATCGCAATGACCTCCTTTAGCAGTGGTCTCGTTCAGTGGTTAGCTTAAGCCGCTTCGCCTATCGGACCGAGTAGTCACAGATTTGATCCTCGCACGGGAGAAATCTTTGTTTGACCCACAAATATTTGTTTTTGTCTGGGTGTTTGTTTCTGTAAATTTAATATTTGTAAACCCACCCACAATACAGGATTAAGCGTGGGAGCTAAGGTTAAAAAAAACGCTATGTGAAGTGAACGCCAGTGGCCCAGACGCACCAGACATTTAAGTCCTATGGGGCAGTCTTTTCTTTAAAGTACATTGTGGTACAGTCGCATGGAACATTGAAAAAGTAACATGTAAAAATCGTATGAAATACTTACTCATGGCAAATGAGCACGTCCTGGCTGGCATAACATCGCTTACCAGACCAATCATAATTCATTCTTCACTTTAGTAGTAAACAGTAACAACTGCGACGCGCTTTAAAATTCAATGCCTGTGAAATTTCACATGTTAATGATTGTTATTTCAATGAATGAAAAAATAATTTTAAAGTAGGTAGCGATCATTTTTAAGCCTTCTTTTAAGTACCGGGTCGAAGGGTTCGATAAGGCGCAGTGCGGCGACGTCCTACGGGATTGCCCCTTGTCCTCACACCTAATTAATTTAGCTATCTTATAAAATACCTACATGACACTAAATGTAATGTAGTATCATTCTATCTATCTATATCATCACGCCAGCTCTCTCGCGGGGTAGGCAGAGAGTACAGATTTCCAACAGGTTCTTTCCTTACATACCTCTCTGGCCTCCTCCACTCTCATAGTTCGTCTCATACACACTCGCCGGTTACGGAGACTCTTGACTTGCCCTTCAGATAAGACACGGTCTATTTGGTAATGGTAAGATAGTCTAGGTCTTCCCCGGTACCTACATCCTTCCACTTTCGCATTGTATATCTGTTTTGTCATAATTCTTCTGGCATTCTTTATATATGCCCGAACCAACGGAGCATACCCTTTCTCATCTTTACACCGATACTATCTTTTATACCTACTTGCTTTCTTACTACGCTGTTGCGAATACGGTCGGTCAGCGTGACTCCGCACATCTTCCGCAGAGGTCGCATTTCGACCGCATTTATCCTGCTTTCGTTCTCCTTTTTACATACCCAACTCTCACTGCCATATAACAGCGTTGGGACAAGAACTCCGTTATGCATGGCCAGCTGCGCCTTTTGGCTTAAGTGCCGGCTCCCAAGTAGCCTTCCCATCGCACCATTCACTCTATTCCCTGCATTCACTCTTCTCTCTATATCAGCGGTGTATTTCTTATCCTTACTGAAGGCGCATCCAAGATATACAAACTCATTCACTTGCTCCAGCACATCGTTACCAACCACAATCCTTACATTCGTTCTGGTTTCTTCCCGTTCAAAAACCATAATTTTGGTTTTCTTCACATTCAAATGTAAGCCATTGTTCATGCAGTCGTCTCTCATAACTGTGACTAGTGTTTGCAGATCAGTGGCTGTTGGAGCTATCAAAACCGCGTCATCTGCATACAATAGGTGGTTTACCACTACGGCGGGAATAACGACGCGCTCTGGAGGAGTGGCGCGCGAGGCTCAGCCAGGAGCACATCGCGCGCAAGCGCGTCGTCCAAGCCATCCTGCCGTCCTTCGAAGCCTGGCAACAGCGGAGGAGTGGGCAAATCTCCTACAGGCTTGCTCAGATAATCACCGGTCACGGCTGTTTCGGTGATTATCTGAGCAAGATCGGACGCGAGGCGACGGCGATCTGTCACCAACACCCGTAGGGGGGCCTTTGGGGTTGTGGGACGCTGGGGCGGGGGCCCTAAGCATCCTTCACGCGCGACCCCGAGGAGGATGGCGGCGTGGGGTGGCCCACGCCGCCGTGAGCACCGCGACGGTGCAGGGGGGGAAGCAAGCTACAAGTTTCCCCTCCCGAGGCGGGCTCTTCGGAGCGCGGCACAAGGGGGGCACCGGCGTGTTCCACTCGGAGATCCTCTGACACGTGCCAGTGCCGGCCACCGTGGGGTTTTAGTCGGTACGAGTCCGACATGCCCCGCCAGCTTCCCCCGAGGTTGGCGGAAGTCCATGAGGATTTCCCCACGAAAAAAAAAAAAAACACTAGATCACCCATTTTTACCCCTTCATTTATCGCATTCAGTCTTTAAAGACTTTTATCCAGATATACTATAAACAGTCTAGCGAACAACACGCAACCCTGCTTGACGCCGATTTTAACGTCAAACCAAGGTGACATGTTACCACCCACCCGTACGCATGCCTTGCTGTCCACATAGGTGGACTGGACGGCTCGCAATAGAGTGCCGTTTATACCATACTCTGGCAAAATGTCCCAAAGTCTCTTTCGCACGACTCTATCAAACGCCTTCTCCAGATCCACAAAACCGCAGAAAACCTTCCGACCTATTGCCAATGCTTTTCTACGATGTTGCGGAGGGAGAAAACTTAATCCGCACAACATCCGAAGAGGTTCCAGACCTAAAACGTCCCTGTGCCTCGCACAACATTCCATCGGACTTCTCGCGCATTCTCCGTTTAATAATTTTACCATACACCTTAGCTGCCAGGCTGATGAAACTGATGACCCTGTAATTGGCGCAGTCATATTGTGAGCCCTTGCCTTTATACAAGGGTCCGGTCTTCCAGCAAAGATTTGCAAGGACCCAAAAAGCGTCCCGGACGCAAGTTCCACCATATTTAATCATCTCGGCAGATATCATGTCTATTCCCCCAGATTTACCATTTTTCATACTTCGTATCGCCCATTTAACTTCTTCCATGGTGATGTCCTCTGTGGATTCTGGTGTCGCAAACTCGCCTCTGGGCTCGTCTATGGCACCAGCATCGGGGGCATTCTCATATATTTCTCCAAAGTATTCACTTCACCGGTTTAGCACAGCTTGTGTGTCTGCAAGAATGTCACCGTCTTTAGATTTTATCTTTTCCATTCTGGAGCCTGACGAATCGCCTTTCTCACCTTGCTCCAAAAGAACTTGGTGTTGTTCTCGAAGTTCTTCGCCAGCCTCTCCTCCTTAATCACACTAGCTCTTTCACGCTTTTTTTTCACTAAAGTTTTGGTGGCATTCTTGCATTGCCGGTATATTTCTTTCTTCATCTCTGTCATACTGTCATTTAGATTCAAAGAAGAAACATAGTCCTGCCACGCTTTCTTATTACTTTCTACAGAGCTTTTTAACTCTGTGTCCCACCATGCATCCCCTTTTGCTGTGCTATACTTATTTGAGCAGCCACATACTTCTTTCGCTGATTCACCCAAACTAATATAATAACACAGTATCATTGTCATTCTTATTTGGCTATTTTAAGACAGTCTGATATTATGTAAATAATATTGATGTATTTATATATCTGTTTATATTAGACAGATATTGTTTATATAACCATGACATGTCAAGGTTATATAAACAATATTTGGTTGGAAACGAAAGTTCGGTCAGGTTACGGTCAGTTGCAACTCTATAATCTAATCATTGGCCTAAGTACCGTATATGATGTTCGCAAAAAGGGTGCTAGCTTTCTCAAAAATAGTTTGACCTCATGACCTCACAAAACTCAGTCGAATTATTGAGAATATTTTGTCAATTTTGCAAAGGTTTAAAGCGTCTCTATCAAAAATTCGAAGAACTGTATTGTGATTGCAATAGATTTCGAAACAAAAGAGCGTGCACATTCTTGTTTCAGATTAAATCTATTATTTTTCTTGATCTAAATAATATTTATACTATATTACTACTAACTAGCTTTAACAAAGTTTACCAACGTTTGTAATATAATATTACTGATTAGAAAAGTGTTTAATGCGTTCAACGACACTCGCTATATACTGTAATAGACTTTTTCTCTCATTTTTCCTTTTCTAGGAAAGTCAAAGGATTCCATCGCATATAACCTCTTGTTATAGTGTATTCAGTTAACAAAAAATATTCTTTTTTTTTTATTTCCTTACTTCCAGGTGCAAAGGTTGCAGACAGTTAGCACTTTAAGTCGGTCCCGGCAGTGCGTCTGGTGGAGTTGGCCAGTACTCTCCATGCTGAGTATACTCACATGCATCAGTGGCCTAGGCATTTACGCTGTGTATCATAAATGCGATCCTTATACTGCCGGAGGCATTACAGCAGTAAGTTTTTAACTGTGATTAATATTGATAAAGACTCTTATTATTTAGTTGTCTCTTTCATCTTGCTTTGTAAGAGAAGGCAAATGCCCAAGAATAGCATAGCGCCCGCTAATATGGTTCCAAATATCGCCTACCCAACAAAAATACGTATGCCTGGTGGTACCTTAATCATACGTAGATATGCGTGGAGGGTAGAAAATGCGATGAAAAGGTTTTTAATTAAACTAAAAAACTAGAAAGTACTATGGGTAGTCTAGGAAGAAACGGTTAGTGATTATTCAAGATTTTACCACTTGTCGAAACGTCATTCCTATAGAGAAGAAAGGCAAATTATCTCACGGTTACTCTTTTAAAAATGCGAGTAACATAACTGTTTGATCTATCATACCCCATGTATGGGTGAACAATGCAGAACGAGCTAGATATGCTTAAGTATAACTTAAAAACCGTATACCTATACGATGTTAATGGATACCGTTTGGATACCACTCTACATCCAATAACATTTTACTTCTCTCACGTCATTTTTTCTTATAAACAAAACACGTTCGACAGACGATAAACTATAACATTTTATTGGAAAAATTTTATCAACTACATAAGCATTTTTTATTCACGTTGTGCTGCCGTGTCGTTTAACCTGCTCCTTAGAATTAGACGATAGAAGTACCACGATCAAAATAACCTATCTAGTGTAGGGCTTCCTACTAAAATCTTACCCGTCATTCAATTATTCTACCAGATAGATCAACTGATGCCATACTATGTGGTGAACGCGATGAAGAACGTCCCGGGTCTAGCGGGGCTGTTTGTGGCCGGAATATTCAGCGCTTCCCTATCTACCATATCCGCGGCCTGCAACGCCCTCGCCGCTGTTACGCTGTCAGATTATGTGGGCAGGTATATAATTTTTCAATCTTCAGTTCTAAGCTTCAGTCATAATGCGTCAAGGATTAGTGTCAAATAAGGGTTAATTAAATAACATCTAGTAAAATTTTCACACTTTTAAGGAAATATTTCAACGAGTGGGTCCTCACGGTTACGAATTTGAAAAAGAACTAGGGTTCATTTCATGGCAACTCTGCGACTGTCATGTGGTGACATTTAACTTTATGACTAGATGACAGCGTTAGTTCCGATTCTGGCCGCGGGCCAAAAGATCATGGCACGATTGTAAAAGTTATTCATCAACAAAATTTTAACTTGACTGAATAAAATTGAAACTAAGTAAAATATAGTTGTTACTTATAATTTGTTCATGTTATAAATAACTTTTATCAGATGCATGAAAAATCAGGCGTAATATTGAAATCGCAGGTCGAATGTGTTAATGACTTATACCAAGCTCACAAAATCTTAAATTAAGTAATTTTTTAAACAATAACTTTATTTTAATAGGATGGATGATTTCTTCTGTATTGCTTTTCTAGTCATATCACTATTCTATTCGGTCAACGCTATATATTTAGAATTTCCCCCTTTATACCTAACATAATTTTACTAAACCATACTATCATACTTTTATCTATATACTATTAAGATAATTTAGGGCACATTCATATACATGAACTTTCTAAGTCTCAATAATACCTATTATGAATTTGAATAAGGAATTTTTACTTCATGACGATTAAAGATTGTTGTTTCCTTAATAATAAACCTCGTTTCCAAGAATTTAACTAAGCTTATGATACTTATATAGATCCTATGTACCTATGTCATATCACCCATTAGGTTTGATAAAAATACAGATAACCATATTGTCTACTTCAGTAAAATATATAGACCTTGTTATTCGATGTGCCAATCGAGGAGTAAGTTTTCAAAAGGCTTAATTCCAATTATCATAATTTTAATTTTATGAATAAATGAAATATTAAATCATAATTTTAATACCGCGAGGGATTTGGCATAATGACATAGATAGCCAAGCATAATGACATATACCAAGATAGATAATGCTTAAATGCATTTCGATTTGAAGATGTTACTTCCATGTTATAATATCACATGGCTTCTTAAATCGACTAAGTTCTCATAGAAATTATAACTGAAAATATTACTGCCATCTAAAGGTGCTGTATATTTCTAAAAGACTTTCCCTTAAGGTTAAACATGTATAAAAGTTTGCACTGGCTGGAGGTTTTTACATTTTCTGAGAAAAATTACATTCTCTTTTGCAAAGTCATTCCTCATTTTAACCTATGAACGATCTCTTTTGATTGAAGGTGGTTCAAAGTAAGCCCATCGTATGTGCCATGGCTTACCAAGCTGGCTGCTTGTGGGTACGGCCTGATGTTCTTGGCGCTGGCGTTCTTCGCAGAGTACTTCGGCGGAGTCTTGCAAGCCGCCCTCACTATATTCGGAGCAGTTGGTGGTCCAGTACTGGGTGTTTTCACTCTGGGCATGTTTACTACGTATGCTAATGAGAGAGTGAGTTTAACTAAAATAATGTTATGTTTTACATAGAAACTATTTCTGCAACCGGCGAGCGTGTGCAAGACGAACTACGAGTAGAGGAAGCGAGAAGTCTGTAAGGAAAGAAACTGTTCAACTCTGTAGCCTCTGCCTACCCCATAAGGGATCATGTTGATATAGATAAAAGGGAAATAGCAAATTCAAAACCAAAATATTGAAAGTCAATTTCTTTGTACCATTTGACTTTAATCGGTAGAGATTTTCTGCAATAGAAAGTTTGGTCATATTTTCTAGAGTCTATTTTATTACTACTATCCTATTTAGGACATTTCTTTTCAGATGCTTGAAAAATCAGGCGTGATATTGAAATCGCAGGTGGACTGTGGTAATGGCTTATACCGTGCTAACATCATTGTTTTTTTTCTATTAAAAAATGTAGCCCCACACTAGGGTTTATCGTCCTGTGTCGTGGGTGTGTTTACAGACATGAACATTCACAAACAAAAATTCCCAGGCAGAACGCCTATTTAAGACATTTCCTTTCGTAAATATTTCAGGGTGCTTCCGTGGGGCTATTAAGCGGTATGGCGATGATGTTATGGATCAGTTTCGGCGGACCTCGCCCGGCTCCTACAAAATTACCTCTTAGCGTGGAAGGATGTGCCAACGTCACGAAAACTGTGGCCGCTGTAGCCGTATCCAATCCTAGTGATTACTTTTATCCCTACAGAATCTCATATATGTGGACTAGTCCAGTGAGTATCTCGAGGATTGACAAGCTTCGGATGATTAATTTATTGACAGTGATTTGTTACACCTCAGTCATATAGTTATGATCCATATTATATAATAATATTAGCCCTGTTAAGAAACTGTCCCATCGTTGGGCACGGGTTTCCTCTCAAACTGAGAGGGTTTAGGCCATAGTCCACCACGCTGGCCCAGTGCGGGTTAACGAACTTCACACACCTTCGAGAAACTCTTAGGCATGTAGGTTTCCACAGGATGTTTACATTCACCGATAAAGCACTTAATTTTTAATACGCACATTTTTTCGAAAAGACATGGGTGCGTACCTAGGTTTGAACCCGAGACCTCTGACTTTGCAGTCCAATGGTCTAACCACTAGGCTATCACTGCTTCCGACTATGATCCGTATTGTTTTAGTGAAATTCAATTGTAGATCTCTACTTATGCCTGCTGAACGTGAAGACAAAACGAGCTTCAGTAATTTTATCTATATCAGAAATAGATATGTTATTAAGTGCAGCGAGTTACCTATGTCAATTAGATTTTCAGTACCAGAGTTGTTTAGTGTAGTGGCGCGATCGGTCTTGTAATGCGAATGGCGGTCACGAAGCCTTGGGTCCGAATCATGGTCCAAATGCTAGGACAGATAGCGTGAACTTATTCCATCGAAAAATTTTCAGTATCATCCAGTGCCTGGTAGAATTATGCCCGGGATGTCTTTAAGCTCGCCCCCAATTACATTGGGACCTAGCACTAGTGACAAGTGAATGTATACCTCTGCCATATACGTTATAGGTGTGACCATGGAACAAAAATAAACTAAAAGAAGTATCATAGATATTGCACGGCAACACTAATGCGCATATCCGCCGCTCAGCCGGGCGAAGTTGCGCTTACTTACCTGCGAAGCGAAATCTTTACGTAAACATAATAGAATGAAATTATGCCTACTACTCTATATAAAAAGATAACAGACATTTTGAAAACAAAAATATATGTAACGGAGGTGTGCACCTGCATTTTGGGTCGTCCGGGCACACTTTTCACTAATAATATAATATTAGCCATATTAAGAAACTGTCCCATCGTTGGTCACGGGCCTCCTCTCAAACTGAGAGGGTTTTTTAGGCCATAGTCCACCACGCTGGCCCATTACGGGTTGGCGAACTTCACACACCTTCCAGGAACTCTTAGGCATGCAGGTTTCCTCACGATGTTTTCCGTCACCGTTAAAGCAAGTGGAAGTTATTTTTTGTTACTACGTACATGTTTTTCGAAAAGACAGAGGTTCGTGCCTGGGTTTGAACCCGAGGCCTCTGACTTTGCAGTCCAACGGTCTAAGCACTAGGCTATCACTGCTTATTCTAGCAATTTATATTTATTTAATAAATATTTCTTTTTAGTTAAAATGATTAAGTTTTGGTTTCACACATACGTCGTTTATTCCGCCGACCGCGCGCTCATTATATTCATCTCTAATTATTTGTAAAGTAATGGCATCACTGTCCCACTCGCGGTGATTTATTATCGCGGTTACGCTTTAAGGACCCCTCCTTTGTTTTTGTTCTTCATGGCCGTGACCGTTTATTAATAATTGGCATTAAAATTTATTTCGTAGTTGGGTTTCGTGTGGGTGATGGCGGTGGGGTCGGCGGTGTCGCTAGCGTGGCGGCAGCGCCAGCCGTGGCAGCGCGCGGGCCGTGCGCACCCCGACCCCGCGCTCTTCACGCCGCCGCTCGCGCGCCGCCTGCGCAAGCGACTCTCTGAAGCCGCCGACGCGCAGGTAACCAAGGAGTAACGGAACACTGTATGCGGTTTGCTTGTCTCGGTTGTACATATGGTAAACTTATGCCACAGTAAACATATGTAAACAGCATAGATATAGATATATAATTTGAACTAGATTACGGATTACGGAAAAATTACAACCTAAATACGAGCGCATTCAGATATACTTACAACTTAACTGCAGAAATTAGTTATACATTATTAATGACCTCAAATCTTTTTACTATAGTAATTTTAAAACACTATCTATCTATCTATATCATCATACTGTACTATTTTAACGCGTCCTCGCGTATTCTAACGTTAGAACAAACTAATCCCACCAAAAACATTTTCATGTAAAATGTTGCCAAGACGAGACAATACCGCACTGTCAAAAAGTTATCAGATCTCATGTAGAGCCAAGCTTCTAACTCTTCACGCTCTAACTCTACGATAACTTTTTGACAGTGCGGTCTTGTCTCGTCTTGGCAACATTTTACATGAAAAAAAAACAAAAAAAAATATAATATATAATATATATATATATATATATATATATATATATATATATATATATATATATATATTATCAGTCATTAAAAAAATCGGCAATCGATTTTGTACATTTTATAAAACAACATATCGATTATAACGTTTTCATTGTACCAGTCCCTAAAACGCTAACCGTTACAATTTACATAATTGAGTAATAGACTTTTATTAAGTTTTAAGCTTTTTAAATAATTACGCAAATTTATGAACAGTATATGATTTAAATGAAATGTAAAGTAGATTTTCGATGCATTTTTATGTTACTATTTATTTTTTGGATTATATATTTTTAATATTCTTAAATACAGTATGCGTAAAATGGAGTATAATTAGACGTCACCCATGTCTCGTTAAAATACTATATATTATTTGCCGGGAAGTCGCGTAGAGCGCGCGTCTGTATGTGATTGTTATTTCGGCCGCTAGTCATAAGATACTCAACTGTTTATATATGTTAACTGTGCTTAAGCTATAGAATATAATTCTAACTGTACTAGTGCTTGCACGGCTACGTTATGGTCACGCTTGTATATAAATGCTAAATCCTGACAGTATCGTTATAAGTAAACTTGTTTATTTATTATAAATCCAACAGTAAACACTTACAAAAATACTAAATGACACAAAGCCAATTACAGGTTTTGGTTGGTACGTCTATTGTTTTCATAAATATTATTGTTCTCCTACGTGTTTTATAATTCTTTGTGGATGTGGCCTCTTAAATGTTAGAAAGTATTTTGTGTTCTGTAAAACTAATAAATGCCTACCTATTTTTATATGTAGACCTGTTTTGGAGAAAAAAGATGGTAGAAATGTTCATTATTATTGCGCTTTTCATAGCATACTCCACAACCATATCACAGCGGTACTCATTCTAGTGCACACTTAAACATATTGTTCGCACGTTTTATATGTTATTAAAAATACTTGCTATTAAACATGTGTCGACCTTTATTGATATGATACAGTGATATGAAACATGAACGAGAACTACAAGATTCGAAACAGTTGTACAAAAAAAATGCCTAATTCGTATCTGAATCTCGATCTTACATTTACCAGTCGGTATACAAAAACGCTAATCTTACAGAACAAACAAAGTGTTTCATAGTTCATTCCAATCAGAAACTGAATCTCGATCTTACATTCACTAAACTTGCCGTCTCCCAGAACGAACAAATACGCAACGCGATGTCGGTGCGTGAGGCGACTGTGCTTGAATTTAGCTGACTCAAATGTTCCAAATGAGACATATTGAGATTCGAATCTTTGCACCATATCTGATACAAATATTCGAATCTGAACAGTGAGACGCTTTTGCCATGTCTACTTGCTATAATAAAAGCAATTTATTTTAGACTATAGGAAAGAGGTTTATGCTTCAGAGATACGCAGTTACAACTCTGACTGTTTTTCAAGGCAAAGAAAGATTAAAATAGTTTTGATAAAAAGGTCGAGGTAACCCCGACCATGGTGTAACGGTCTAATTTACCCACAATGTTGTGTTTCAGGCCGCGACAAAAGTACTTTGCATTAAGCAATTTTTAATTATGTTCTGGAGGAGTTTCACAGCAGGGTTGTCCTGTATTTTTATACAAGGTGTAATAACGCAGGACCTCATATATCCCGATTAGATAATTGCTTCACAAATTCAATACGAAAACCAAACTTCCAAATTTAAAGTTTTTTTACTCCTTTTTTAAGCACCTTTATACCCCAATTAACAATAAAACTTGTACGTGTATGTGTACGTATTGAGAAATGTTTTAGAAATGCATTTGAAATCACCGTATTTCCTTGAATCAAGAATAAATTTAGTTTGTTATAGCACACGAAAGGAGTAACAGCATATTTTGCAAATTAAAAAAAAATGTAAGATACTTAAAAATTGTTGGAATCAATTCAGTTACCCATTAAGAATAAACTACTTTCGGGTCTTACGTTAATTATTTGACAGCTTGTATATTGCAGTGATTGAAAATTGAACATTGTCTGTAAAAATATGTGTGTTTAATAATTTGGGTACATTTTTTTATATATGTAATATTATAGTAAGAATAGTTAAACTATTGGCGCTAGTAATGCTGTGCGACCGCGGTGTGCAGCGATCACCACGGTTAAGCAACGTTTGGCTTGGTCGGTCTGATATGGGTGACCGTTTGTGGCATTTCATATTTGATCGTCTCCGTGCTTTAGAAGACAATTTTAAGCTGTGGGTCCTGGGCGTTAGACCACAAACTCACCTTTACCAATCCGCACTGGGTCCGCATGGTAGAGTATGAACTAATCTCTCTTACATCGATTTGTGTGACAAAGGTTTTGCCCAGCAGTTGGACAGTATAGCCCGATTTATAATTATTATTTAAATACTATTGATCATCTTTAAATCTTATTTAATTTTGTTTATATATTTCAGTTACTGCCCTAACGCATGTGTAATTATAAATTTGCATGCTGCTTTATAATTTTAATTACAACAGTTTGGTTTGAATTATTAGTTGTATGGGTTGTTTTTTTTTAATTATAAGCTTGGATCTGTAAATATAGAAAAGGTGTTCCCTAAAACGGAAGTAATATAAAATATACTATAATATAACGTCATATAGAATATACCCTTCTCATTAAAAAATCGAGACACTTCGCAAGTTTGATTTTCTCTATCCATACCAGCACGCCAGAATAACCAGATCTCTTGCGAGGTTGGCAGGTATATTGTAATATTGAAGGAATATTTTTATTTTTGTATTTTAGGTAGGTATACACTTTCACCCTTCTATCATTACCAAGCATAATAATAAAACTTTGGAAAACAACGATTCGCTCCATTAAATTTTCAGTATCAGTCCAGAGTTTGGAATTGTGCCCGTTAAATGGCAATAGGCTCGCCCTCTATTACTTGGGACCTAACACCGTCGGCGAAAAGTGGGCGTACATAGTATACCTCTGCACTCCCGCTTAGGGAATATAGGCGTTGCTTGTATTAAAGGTTACTCATTTAAATGCTCACATACAAAGTTAGGTAAGGCGGTCTCTTATGTGCCTTGTCTTTAATATTAAGCCATGAGCTCATTAGGTGCTAGCTTCTTTAAAGTACTACTAGTGATCAGTCATTCACATGCTACCCTCGAGTTTTACATGGTGACCTCTTTTAGGGCGACGATTTCGTAGACAAAGTGATGCAACGTACTTCGTTGCGTTCAGACTTCCGATAATGCTGTTCTATTAACAGCTGAGTTATTTCGGTGCAGTCGTCAGACACTATGCGCTGACTTCTCTCAATAACAACTCGTTTTAATGTATTTTTAATAAAACATCTGTTTGAAAGGTATCTCAGAGCCTAATTAACAAATAACGTGTACATAAGAAATATATAAAAAAAATAATTATATGTAAAATGTTAACTCATACTTTGAGCGTTGATACACTATTGTATAGTATGCCTACCTACATATTACATACTAACGGTATGCGTATTTTTAATGAGATAAATACGGTATTCTTTCAATGGCCACCGGAAATTGTAGGAATAATAATTATGGTGTCTCGATTTTTTGATGAGGTGTTTTGAGTAAGGTTTATGTATATTACTAGCAGTTTCCCGCGACTTTATACCCGGTCGACAACGGCGCCACCTACCGGGTCTTTGTTATTTCTGGATAATGTAGCTTTCTAATGGTGAAATAATCGTTAAAATCGGTCCAGTCGTTATTGAGTTAGAGTTTAGTGAATTCGTTACAAACATATAAAAATACAAATCTTTCCTCTTTATTATATTAGTGTAGATACACATATACATTTACATCCTAATAAGTAGAAACGAACATTTACATTTTTGAGTTCAATTCTTCTTTCAATAATATAGTTAGTAGTATAGAGAAATTGGTGTTTATGATAGTTTAGGCTCACTTTCTCTAAAATACTAACCAAGAATATGTTATCGGAAGATAATGCGCTCAAAATTATGGATTGTTAATGTCACAGAATTTGATCCTCTTACTATATACCGGACATGTTATTAAAGTGAACTCTACAGTCATCTAATAGGGAAATTCGTCAAGAAAAATCTTTTTGGCCAATTTTAATTAGAAAATTTAGTAGAAAATCAAAAATAGGTGAAACATTAAGAAAAGGTATTTCATTCGTTACTAACATCTATTTATATTGTATTTTTCAGTGTAAACTCATGAAAATAAACGGCACTCAAGATGAATGATATAGTTTATATTAGATTTTAGGTTTAATTTTAATCCTAGGATCTTAGGACAAGAAATGTGTCTAATGAATTTATATATTTTTTTTGATTACTGGTGTTGTTATTTCATAACATTCCTAGTTAATGGTCGTGGACAATAATAAGTAAGTTTAAGGAAATAATTATTTTTGTAATTTTCCTTAAACGTGTGTCTTCCATTGTGAGTAGTAGCGTACTTAAGATTATCCTATTATACTAATAATAAGTAACATAAGATCTTAAAGCGGTTCCATATTATCGAAATATGCAGTCAGTGATTATGAATTTACTTTGAAACAACAGTTGTGGTTTTTTTTTACGAACAGTTTAAGCCAGTTTTTTTGCAAACTGAATATAATGTTTTTTCCTAAAACATCGTAGTGCACGTATAAATAAGCCTAAATGACATCGAATACTTTATACGTGAAGTTAATTTTACGATTTTACTGTACCTTTTAATAATTATCTCAGGACAATAGATCTCTAAAATGTATAAATTATAATATTAATTTTGAAACTGGCGATTTCTACCATTATTTTGAAATATGTTTGTAACAATTAATTGGAAGATAAGTATTTGGGTGAATCTGAAATGGATAAATATTAATTCTTTATAAGCACGTTTTCCACTTTAATGGAGTAGATGTAAGATGATATTTATTGTTAAGGAAAAGATTATTTTTGTTGTTAATATAGTTTTTGAAGTAGCCAAATCCTTTCCGAACAGTGAATAAAAATATGATGGTTAATAAAGCGATTTTTTCTAGTACCCTCTCAATATACTAATTTCTACCTTAAATACTAGGTACGGATCAACGCAATGTCGCCGAATGACTGCATCAGCATTTTCCCACAAATCACTCAATATCGACCTTATTCAATTCACATAAAGTTATAAATAATATCCAACAGATATCTGCCTCAATTGATGCCGTTCGGCCCTTTGTCTAATAATAAAATAATTATAAATCTATTGACATTAAGATAAAGATGATATTTGGTGATGTAGGAAGACGCTAGAGTAGCTATCTGTCTAATTTACACTGACCCAAAGGATGGGTATGGCGAGTCACTCAATGTAAAAAAAAAAATAAACAACGTCATGCCTTTATTCCTCAAGCGAGGCTAGCAGGGGCACACTGTGTAAAACCACAATTATCGCTGACGATGTTTCTGTCCAATGTTACGGGGGAGAGCATACGGCCGTTAGGGCAAAAAGGTTCTCGAGTGGTGACCTCGTACCGAAAGATCAAGATTGGGCAGTCCCTTCACAAAGTGATAAACTTAAGCGGCTCTAAAACTTCGTAATTAGGTTCATATTTAGCTTGTGCAAATATGACCATATATCCGAATTTTGTACAAGACTCAAATGGCTGCCCATTCGACTTCGCCGCAACGCGCATATTATTTCCCTTCTTTACAATATATTATATATTAATATATAAATATATATATATATATATATATATATATATATATATATATATATATATATATATATATATATATATATATATATTTAACCCTTCTTCTCCTCCCTATCTTAAAGAATGTCATCAGAAAATCTTAGCCTAAAGATGCCCCTTCACAATAGCAGCTTCATGATAAATCTTTTACTGTCCAGGCGGTACGACTGTAGAATACTTTGCCTATCAGTATACGGCGTGTATCGTCGCTAGAGAGCTTCAAGGGCCAGGTCCTGCTCGTAATAGTACTATATATCTGTGATATACAGTATTTTGTAGTATGTGTTTACGTTTTTATACATTTAATATTTATTACTATAAGTTTAAACTTCAGTGTAACAAGTGCATTCCCGTTTATTTCACAACCTAATCGTTTTCTCCATCCCAAGGATGCCTGGAAGAGATTGCTTTCTAGCAATAAGGCCGCCCTTTGTGTAACTTTTAGTTGATTTTTAACCGACTTCAAAAAGGAAGAGGTTCTATGTTCGGTTGTATGTATGCTTTTTTTTTTTTATGTATGTTCAGCGATATTTCCGTCAATTGTGGACCGATTTTGTTATTTTTTTTTGCATTGGGTTCAGTATATCTCCAAGGTGGTCCCATATTAATTTTATTGACATTGGACCTTGGACTTAGAAGATACACCAGGGAACTCCTTAACGACAAACAATAGGCATGTGTAAATTGAGATATTATGGGTATTACGTCAATCCTATAGGTACCCTACTATAGAATAATTCACTGGTCACTTAAAATTGTAAAATAAAAATCTTTTATAAAAAAAAGGTAAACCGACTTCAAAAAGCAAAAAAATAAATATTTGAAGTCGGTGCCAAGTAACAGATTGCACCAACCAGCACCGACTTCAAATATTTATTTTTTTGCTTTTTGAAGTCGGTTTACCTTTTTTTATAAAAGATTTTTTTTTTGTGTTTTGATATCTATGTAATTGGTGCACAATAAAGAGTTATCTATTTATCTATCTAAAGTGGACCGACAACCTGGTGAAGGTTGCAGGTAAGAGCTGTGCATGCAGCACGGGGCCGGTCGTTGTGGCGGTCTTTGGGGATGCCTTTATCGTTCGGTGGACGTCTTTCAGTTGATGAGAGAAGAGCTGATTCAATTATACTGCGAGTGAGAGTTTTTTTTATAGAAGAAGCATACTCTTTTAGGCCTAGAATTCGAATCCGGTCCGGATTTTTGTAATTGCCACCCGAGTAATGTGTCACTAGACCAACGAGGCAGCAATTTTAAGTATTTGGTAATAATTATTGTGTAAAGATGAGGTTTTGTGCGTATTGATGGTGATTTGGTGAACCAAATCCCTTACGGTCTGTTTCAATATTAATCTCATGAACAGATTTGCCTACTACCAGTAGTATTTTGATAGAAAAATATGTCAAAATACTAATACTGTCCAGTAAGCTAATCCTTTTAGGAGCTAATATTGAAACCCGCCGTTAAGTTTGCCCATAAAAGAGCGCGCGTGAAGCGAAGGTTACATAACTTCTATGGCCCTTACGTTTAAGGCCTGTAGATGTAAGCGATATTAGCTACCGCTGGAGGTAGCTCAGTATAACGAGCGGTATTCCGTTGAGTATTTGTATGAAGTTTCGCTCTATCCGGAGAACATCATTCATACAAACACCCGCCGGAATACCATTCGATGTTTTCGCTACTTACAGCAGTAGTGAATATCGCTTATATAGTGAATAGACCGTTAATTGGCCATCGTTGATATCTGCCGAGACATGATATCTGCCGAGATAATCAAATATGGTGGAACTTGCGTCCGGGACGCTTTCCGGGCCCTTGCAAACCTTTGCTGGAGGACCGGTAGAGTCCCTACAGATTGGCGCCGCGCAGTCATAGTACCCTTGTATAAAGGCAAGGGTTCACAATATGACTGCGCCAATTACAAAGCCATCAGTTTGATCAGCTTGGCAGCCAAGGTGTACGGCAAAATTATTGAACGGAGAATACGCGTGAAGTCCGATGGAATGTTGTGCGAGGCACAAGGG
Organism: Phalera bucephala; assembly: GCA_905147815.2. NCBI lineage: Eukaryota > Metazoa > Arthropoda > Insecta > Lepidoptera > Notodontidae > Phalera > Phalera bucephala. Next base: position 18,173,159 of record LR990612.1, read on the forward strand.
GGTTTCAGGTCTGGAAGAGGATGTTCGGATCAAGTCTTCTCACTCCGCAACCGTAGAGAAGCATCTGGCAGTGGGGCGGAAGGTTTTCTGCGGTTTTGTAGATCTGGAGAAGGCATTTGACAGAGTTGTGCGAAAGAGACTTTGGGACATTTATAATAGTTGCGAGCCGTCCAGTCCACTTATGTGGACTGCAAGGCATGCGTACGGGTGGGTGGTAAAACGTCACCCTGGTTTGACGTTAAAATCGGCGTCAAGCAGGGTTGCGTGTTGTCCGCTAGACTGTTTATAATATATCTGGATAAAAGTCTTCTAAGACTGAAAGCGATGGATGAAGGTGTACAAATGGGTGACTTAGTGGTAAACCATCTACTTTATGCAGATGACGCGGTTTTAATAGCGCCAACAGCCACTGATCTGCAAACACTAGTCACAGTTATGAAAGACGACTGCATGATCAATGGCTTACACTTGAATGTGAAGAAAACCAAGATTATGGTTTTTGAAAGGGAAGAAACCAGAACGAATGTAAGGAGTGTGGTTGGTAACGATGTGCTGGAGCAAGTGAATGAGTTTGTATATCTTGGATGCGCCTTCAGTAAGGATGGGAAATACACCGCTGACATAGAGAGAAGAGTGAGTGCAGGGAACAGAGTGAATGATGCGATGGGAAAGCTACTCGAGAGCCGGCACTTAAGCCATAAGGCGCAGCTGGCCATACATAACGGAGTTCTTGTCCCAACGCTGTTATATGGTAGCGAGAGCTGGGTATGTAAGAAGGAGAATGAAAGTAGGATAAATGCGGTAGAAATGCGAGCTCTGCGGAAGATGTGCGGAGTGAAGCTGACCGACCGCATTAGCAACAGCATAGTAAGACAGCGAGTAGGTATGAAAGATAGTATCGGTGTAAAGATGAGAAAGGGCATGCTCCGTTGGTTCGGGCATATAGAAAGAATGCCAGAGGAAAGAATGACAAAACAGATATACAACGTGAAAGTGGAAGGATGCAGGTACCGGGGAAGACCTAGACTATCTTACCACGACCAAATAAACCGAGTCTTATCTGATGGAAAAGTCAAGTCTCCGTAACCGGCGAGCGTGTATGAGACGAACTATGAGAGTCGAGGAAGCCAGAGAGGTATGTAAGGAAAGAACCTGTTGGAACTCTGTACTCTCTGCCTACCCCGCAAGGGATCTGGCGTGAGGTTATAGATAGATATATAGATAGGCAACGATATTTTTTTTTTCGTAAATACAAATAGGGATAGATATAGTATTTAAAAAAAAGCGTTAGTTGGAAAAATATTTTATTTTTTCACTTAAGTTTAAATGTGTTACGGGTACGGTAAGTGCAAATAGTAATTATTATATCGGATAGTGAACCGAATTGAAAATTTAAAGAGTAAGGTGCAAAGTTGTGGGAACAGGGAACCAATCCTTCCCGAGGTTAATCCATTGTTTGTGGGAAATCAAGCAGATAAAAAACCTTGCGGTCTAGTTAGATCCTCTAACTGTCGCCGTAAGAATGCGTTCTGTAAAAAAGGCATAATTATAAGGTTCATAAATTAATCGATGTTGGCCTAATGTCCCACAAGAATCTTTTGGCCGGCAGCCAAAATCGGATCTGACGCTGTCATTAAGTGAAATGTCACTTCATGACCGTCGCAGGGTTGCTATTTGCTATGAAATATACCCAAATTTTTTAAATTAGTAATCGTGTGGACCACCTGTTAAAATATCTCCTTGGAAGTAGAAAAAATATTAAATGAGAACCCTCATTTCACACCAACACAGGGGGCGTCAATGTCATCTATGGGCCAAAAGATCCTTGTAGCACAATATTTATTTTAGTGTAATCGTGTCATTTCAAAGAAGAAAATATAATAAAAATAAGATATATTAAGGTGTAAAGATGAGAAAGGGTATGCTCCGTTGGTTCAGGCATATAGAAAGAATGTCAGAAGAAAGAATGACGAAACAGATATACAATGCGAAAGTGGAACGATGTAGGTACCGGGGAAGACCTAGACTATCTTACCATGACCAAATAGACCGTGTCTTATCTGTTTGGCAAGTCAAGAGTCTCCGTAACCGAGCGTGTATGAGACGCACTATGAGAGTAGAGGAAGCCAGAGTAGATGTAATGAAAGAACCTGATGGAACTCTGTACTCTCAGCCTACCCCGCGAGGAAGCTGGCGTGATGATATAGATAAATAGAGATTGATATATTATAAACCCACCTCACGTAATAATTCGTCTTCTCTCTCAGCGGCCATTTTCAGCATTTCCTTTGACCTTTCTAGAAGCAAGTTTTTATCTTGTATACTCCGCTTTAGATTCGCTATTTCAATTCGGTAAGACTCAAATTGTGTACGACCCTTAAAAGTAGGAATATTATTAATAAATGGTGGTCAGTAACGTTCACTGCAGGTCAAAGGTATCGCTAGAGACTTTATTAATCAAACAGCCCATGTAATACCGTCACGCCTATATTCCTCAAGCGGGGGTGACAGTAGTGTACTGAGTACATCCACTTTTCGATGTTAGATTCCATGTAATAGGGAGCGAGCCTATCGCCATATACCGGGCACAATCCCATACTCCGGACATGAGTCCGGAGAGTCCCAGTATGAACTGGGAAGTTATCGTTAGGAAAACTACACTTGTCGGACCTAGGATTTGAACTCAGGACCTAGTGATCACAAAGCGATGCGCTTTGCCACTATACCAACGAGGCAGTCGATGTAACAAAGGGTGAATCAATCGTTATTCGTGACCCATTAAAAAAGGTGCTACTAGGTGAGACTTACCTTTTCTGGAATACTACGTCCGCTGCTGGGTTTCGAGTCTGCTTTTTTGTATGCACCCCCTGTTTTCTGCTCGGCTTGTAACTTGCTGACAAGACCTGCATTAACAAAATAGGAGAAATATTGGGTTCAGTGCAACTCTAAGCTACACGCGAAATTGCCTTTTTTTTCTAAAAATCGTAGCCCCACCCTAGGAATTATTCGTGTTAGTGGGTGCGTTTTTAAACAAAAAAATCACATCAACACCCAGACCGAGGCAAAGATTTGTTTGATCCCATAAAGTTTGTCCCGCGCGGGGACCGAACCCACGGCTACTCGATCCAGTGGCTCACGCTTTTAACTACTGGACCAAGCCGTCTGTGTTGGTAATGTTTCATTTTTAAGTTCTTGTAATATCAGCCTTTACTGCCCACTGCTGGGCAAAGGCCTTCTCTCACAAATCGAGGAGAGAGAGATTAGGTCATACTCCACCACGCGGACCCAGTGCGGATTGGAGGAGGCAGGTGTGTGGCCACCCGCTGTTGGACTTATCAAGCCGCCTTTAAGGCTTCCAACTCGGATTAACGGCTACCACATTAAGTGGTAACCGGGACCAACGGCTTAACGTGCCTTCCGAAGCACGAAGACGCTCGAATATGAAAATGCCACAAACGGACACCCATCTCAGGCCGACCGAGTCGAACGCTGCTTAACCTTGGTGATCGGTAAGAACACCGCGGTCGCACAGCGCTATGAGCGCGTCATTCGTTTAAGTTCTTAACTTAAACGAATGACGTAAACTTAATCTTCTGGTAAAATTTGGGATTTATAAGATGGACGAGTAATATAATGCGATTCCTCTAATCCGCTATAACAAAGCATACAATAGATCATTTAACGTTTGTAGTAGATCGAACTTACAAAATTTATGAGTATTTGTATTTACCTAAGGTAGAAGGATGTAGGTACCCGGAAAGATGAAATAGACCGTGTCTTATCTGAAGGACAACGGATAAAGGACAACAGGGACAACGCCGTAACCGGCAAGCGAGTATGAGACGAATAATTAGATTGGAGAAAACCAGATAGGTATCTAAGAAAAGAACCTGTTGGAACTCTGTACTCTCTGCCTACCCCGCAAGGGATCTGACGTGATGATATAGATAGATAGAGATACACCTACCTCGCAGTGTAAGGACAGTTTGCTCAAGATCATTGACTCTATGATGGTGGGCTGTAGTGGGAGTCGTCTCTAATGAGTTGATCTTGTGAGTTAATTGCACGTTCTCCTCTTTAAGCATCTCACAGTAACTGTTGAAATAATATATAGTTAGTGAGGAGCAAACTCAAAATACGTAATCTTTGTAGTTTGATTACGATGTTTACGACAAGAACTTTCTTTTCAACGGATACAAATGCGGACCCAAAACACATGGAAATACAATCAAAATTACATGAGCTGAACTACTAGTAGGTACCTTTTCCAATAATCCAGCTCTGGTTGCGGATCATTCGCCGATTTTAATGGTGTACGTATTTGAGATTCCAATAAAGTAGATTCCAGTTTTAACACCTGGCCTTTTAGCGAAGTTATCTCAGCTAAAGCTTTCTCATACTCGGATACCAGTAATTCGTTACCCTGTAATTATATAAAAAGTTTAGATAAAGACAAGATGTAATTTTATTAAAATAAATGATGGAATTGACACCCTCAACTGTCTTAGGTTTAGTTCTGTAATATAGATACTCCGTAATATAAATTACCTTTTCAGCTATTTCCAATGCTGCGATTCTTCTTTGCTGTGCTTCTACTCGGTCTAATAAAGCTTGGCTTGATACTGGCAATGCGACAGTGCCGGCACAAACGCATTCTCTGCTTGAACGATGTGATTTCTCTTGTGACTCAGCATCTTGTTTTTCTATTGCTATCAATAGAGTATCACCTGAAACCATGAAATAAACAACGCAAATTTGGTATCATTCATTATTTTATGAATACTGAAAACACATTTGCAGCTTAGTTTTTCCATACACTCAAACTTACTCTTTAAATAAGTTTATACAATAATACGTATTTCATAAGTTCCAATTTACTAAGTAGTAAACAGTGATAGCCTAGTTATTAGACCGTTGGACTGTAAACAAAGGTCTTGGGCTCAAACCTAGGCACGCATCTCTGTCGTCGAACGCATGTGCGTATTATTAATTAACTATCATTTGCTTTAACGGTGAAGGAAAACATCGTGAAGAAACCTGTATGCCTAAGAGTTTCTCGAATGTGTGTGAAGTTCGCCAACCTGCACTGGGCCAGCGTAGTAGACTATGGCCTATACCCTCTCAGTGTGAAAGGAGGCCCGTGCCCAACGGTGGGCCAGTCTCTTAACAGGGCATCATATCATAAGATCGAATTTCGGACTGCACTTATCGTAAGGACGGCAGTATATCTTTACTATTATCTAAAAGCTTTGTTATAAGTAGCCCTTAATCAAACTTACTTTTAGCATCAGAAAGTCTTGAGAGTAGAACACGTTTCTCTCTTTCAAGCCTCGTCACAGCGGACTTGGCTAGGTTAAGACTTGTTTCTAGTTTTCTTACTTCCTGACTCTTTTCTTCGCAGCGCGATTGCCATCTATCTGCTGCTTGCTGTGATCTAGAATAAAATATGATTCATAACACGTGTTAGTATTCTTTATCTGCAATATGCTCATGTTAGACTACTGAAAGTGGTTATTACCAAACTTAGCGTCATCCAAGTTCACATATGGATATTAATTTACAGAAAACCAATGTTCACCCTATTAGAAGAATTTCTGACATTTGATCGTTGTCATAATTACCTTTTCCATTTGTCCCACAGTGCAATGCTAGAATGAGTGTCGCGTCTTGCACTGGTCAGTTGGGCTTGTAATGATGCAATCTTATTCTGGAGTGCCGCTGTTTCTCCTGTCACTACTTTGTTACCAGTAGTACTTCTGCAATTAGTTTAGGTATTAGTGATATAGTATAATTACCTTGGACCATGAGTATTGAAAAGGCATAATTTAGAAAAAAAATAAGTTAAAAGTATTTGGAATAGAAGTTTTACGTTGATGGATCGTGGACAGGAGATTCAATTAAATAACCGGAGGAGAATTTAAAAAGGAGTACATGTAGAGTAATAATGATAAGTCATGAACGATTTGATTTAATGTGTTGACATCAGTGACCTACCTGACCTTAATTGTCTTCTATTACTGAATAAGAACAAAGGTCGCTATAAATTTATTAAATAATTTGAATGTTAACGAAATATTTACATTCTAAACAACTGATTCTTAAGATTTTGTGCATCAAGCCGCGCTCGTCTCTCTCTAGATGCAATCACTTTGATCTGCCTGCGTAGGATTAGATTCTGTTTACCAGCTAACTGCTTTTCCCGTCGTAGGCGCTCTATTATCGGTTCTTGCCTGCAAAATGGCCACAAAATGTTAAATGACAAGATTACCGTTTTAATCCTAATCTAAGATTTTTTACTAAGGCAATTGAATTTTAAGTCAAAAGATCTTTCAAAAAGAGCAAGGACTGATTTCAATGTCTTTACATATGCAGTAGTCTTTACATATTATGTTAAGAACTAGCATGAGCAAGTTTTGCACATAACATGAAACAAAACTAATAATTATATCATTTAAGGTCTTATAATTATTAACTTACCAAATGGTCGTCGAAGAAGCTGGAAATCTTACGACGTCATCAGCCCCATCGTGCAAGTCCGTAGTAGAATCAAACTTAAGTTCTAGTCTATCGGAAGGTTGTGACAGTACATCGGTACATTCGTCTACCTCCACAATAGCAGAGAGATCAAAACTGGGGTCGTTCACTGAGATCAGTGTTTGCATGTTCATTATTTGAGTCTGAAATATATTATATCTAAAGATCTTGTCCTTAAAGAACTGGTCGGAGATATTCGATATACTAAAAATACTTATTCCTAAATCATATTACATGTTTAACGTGATATTTGATTTCGTATTTGTCGTAGGAAATAGCTTTTTTATTGCTACTTTGCTTAGGAATAGCTGTGTATCAGCTTATATATTATATTTTTAGCAAAATAACATTATTACGCTCAACACAGTGTCGTGGTTGTGTTTACGTACATGAATTTCACATACACAAACATCCGACTAAAACATCTGTCGACCAAACATTTGGCCAAGAATTGACTTCTACACCAAACCATGTGCTGTTTGTTTATCTAAAGTGTATTTGTCTGTCTATCCTTTTTTCACACCAAAACGGAGAAACGGATCGAGATACTTTTTGCGGTAGCTCGGGGACCAGAAAGTAACATGAATCAAATATACGACTGTGTGTGCGGACGTCTGTCCGCGCTTAGATGTGGACGTTTTGTAACTTAAAAATGACATAAATATCGATTTATTCCACAATCATACAGTCTCACTAAAATAACGTTGTTGAAATTTTAACACAAGTTAAATACAGGATTATAACACAAGTTTATAGTTACATCATTTTTAAATCATGTTACGTATACCTCTTAGTGCAACTGATAAGCAAGTAAATTCTAATTACGCGAGCGAACCTGTAGAATATGCATGAATTAACTCACCTTCAAGTTGTTTACAACGGAACGCAGTTGTTCGATTTGAGTATCCTTATCAGATAATTGTTTAACATGAATAGTCTTCTGTTCGGTGAGCCTTGTTCTTAGTTCTATGTGTTCCCGTTGCATATCATTCAACTGTGACAACCAGTGCTGGTTTTCTGCTTTGTAAGACTCAACCTTAAAATTTTAACCACTAATCAGACAGCAGTTTTTATGCTATTTTAATGTAAATAAATATTTGTTAAAGATGCAGTTACAATTATTTAATTATTAGGTTTTGGTACATCCACACACTCACTTCATGACAATGTCTTTCTCCCAGCTGAGAATTTAATTGCTCCATTTTCGTGAGCCTTTCTGTTGCTAGTTCCTTCCAGCGTTCAGCCTCAGTTTTATATGTAGTTCTAAAATAAAACACATATTACCTTACTACTACTGTTTTACAGCCGACCTTATCCAATAATCGCAAATCATGATGTCTTAGTTATAGTAAGGATTTTACTTGCAACTGAAAATAATTTAATATGATGAAAATGCCCTTGTACCAATCACCACATTGAAAAATAACAAACGCAAGTAACCAAGCTGCACTTTTTACATAACATAACAAAACTATATGATTATTTATTATACAAAAACTACTAACAACTCAGCTTTACACTCATCCAGTTCACTTTGTAATTTGAAGCATTTGTCCTCGAACTCCGCAATTTTCATGGTATATTTAGTGATAATTTCCTTCAGTGCTTCTCCGTTGGTGACGCTAGACTCGCTTCCGCGCCTGCAATAAATTAGAGGCGTTATTTTACGTCGTGATAAGATTTTTATCTTAGAAAATGATTGATTAATGATATTTTTTCTGGTAACTGCTAAAATTACGAGCATGAACTCAAACATACCTGTCTAATTTTGATTGTAATTCCATGATCTTTATATTAAATTCTTTGACGACTTTAGAATATTCTTCCCTTTCATTGTTTAGTAATTGTTTATATTCAGCGGTTATCGCGTTTTTGTCAGTTTCTAACTGTTCAATTGTTACTAAAAGAGATTTGATCTCCACAGTTACAGTTTCTCTGATTCTAGTTGTTTCATTCAACTGTTTAATCTTAAATTCTTCTAATTGTTTTTTAAGATCGTCAATGGTAGATCGTAATTTTTCATTTAAATCATCTTTTTTGCTATTAGAATCTACTAAGTTTTGTATGTAAGTTTTGCAATTATTTTTTTCTCGGTTTAAACTATTAACCTCTTCAATTTGTTTAATGGATTTTTTTTTTGTTTCAGATAGCTCTTTTTGAATTGTGTTGAAGTCAAGTATTATTCTTTCTATGTTCTTTTTTAAATCTGCCTCTACCTTATCTTCTTCTGTTTGTACGGAGAAATGTGTTTTCTCTGGTTCCAAAGGAATAGTTTGTATACTTGCATCAACGAATTCTTGGATTACCTTAATTTGTTGTCCTTTTGCATGTAAAGCTTTTGTATCAGTAGTATCTTCATTTAGTTGTCTATCCATTACTTTTTGAGATTTTAATATTCGAGGCTTAGATAATGTAATAGTTCTATTTCCTACAAGAAGATATACAGTAATTTTATTGAAAAGGTGAAATTTCTAGATTATTAGTTTTAATGTGAATATTTACTTACTTTTACTGCTTGATTCGTCTTCCGTTGAATCTTCTTCTGCCTCTAAATTTGTAACAAATATTTCTCCTTTCTCAGTTTTCTTGTTGTTATTATTCGCGATATGAGTCTTTTCAAAACCCTGATTGACGAGTACAAGAGTTTTTTCTAGATTGTAACAATGCTTGATTAACTCGTTGCGTGAGTTTTCTAAGGTTTGTAATTTCATATTTACGTGATCTAGTTCTCGATTGTTTATTGATTGCTACAACGATAAATATATTTCAAATGGGTTTATAGCAAAATATGCTTTTATTATAAAAAAAGTTAAACTATACTTACCGTCGTTAAATATTTCAATTTATGAGAACATCTGTCTTCTTCTAATAAACATTTATTTTTAGAAACATCTAGAATTTGGTCATAAATACTATGTTTGGTTATTAAATTAGATCGCAAGTCTTCAATTTCAGATAATTTTTCGTTCACGGCATGATTTTTCCGAAACAGTTCTTCAAGATTATTAAGGTAATTTTCTACAGAAGTAAGAGGTATGCTTCCTTGATATTGTTGTCTTAGTATTTGAATAATTTTGTAAATGTATCTAAAAAATATAAGATTTAATAAATACTTGTACGACGCGGGACAAGTCAATATAGGTGACTGATATAAAATAATCATTTTTTTTACCTAAACTTAGATTCATATCTTATGGCATACACATCAAATATTTTCTGACGAGATTTAAGCATTTCTTCGGTCTCCATTCGTAATTCCTTTTCTTTGATTAAAGAAATGTTAAGCCTTTCAACTTTCTTGTGACTTTCAGTCGCTTGTAAATGAGCAACGAGTATTTCTCCACTTAACCTTTAAAATTAATTCATTAGTAAAAGTATATTATGATGACAATCTCCTCAATTATATTGTGTTACTATAACCCGGGGACTTACCACAATAATACTGCGTGTATTAGATAGATAGATAGAGTACTCTTTATTGTACACCAGTGATATTTACAATTAATTACATACAAAATAATAATATACATAAACATTTTTAATTTGAATTAAGTACAATTGGCGGTCTTATCGCTAAAAGCAATTTCTTCCAGACAACCAATGTATTGGAAGAAGCAACATACGGAATAGGGCAGTTATGGTGGCGTACATTATAAACCTCAATAAAACATACGGTCATGATTTTACTTACATACATATCATAGTTATAATACAACATTATATACATACATATATACACATATAATACTATGCAAATATATAAATATATCTTACACACAATACAGAGAGTGTGCAATGAAGAGTTTATAAATGAAGAAAGTGGTGGTGAACCATCTTTTTAAAGGACGCCAACGACTGTGCACGACGGACTGTTCCAGGCAATGCATTCCACAAGCGAACGGCTTGATTAGAAAAGGATTTATCGAAGTAGCTTGTAGAATGCATTGGTGTTTTCAGCCTTAGGTTCTCCGATGACTTTAGAAACCTTGAATGTGTGTCGTGAAGGAATTCAAATCGTTCTTTGAGGTAAGTGGGAGATGTTGGATTAAATAAGATATTATAAAGAAGAGATAATATGTGAGAATTCCGGCGAAGGAGAATTGGTAACCACTTGAGTCTGAAACGAAATTCAGAAATGTGATCATATTTGCGAAGGCCAAATATGAATCTAATGCAAAAATTTTGAAGTCGCTCAAGCTTGTTATATTGGTTCTCTGTGAGATCAAGATAGCTGGCGTCTGCATAGTCGATTATAGGGAGTAGAAGGGAATGTGCGAGCGCAATTTTAGTGGCAGAAGGGAAAATTGCGCAGTCTTCTCAAGGACCCTGCAGAAGCAAAAACTTTGCGACTAACTTCTATAAAATATAAACCTCCAAATTATTAACAATTTTGCTTATTGGTATGGTAATATCGTCAAACTTAATTTGGGGTAATTGCGACTACTCAATCCGGGAAGTCATTCTAGAGCTACCAATAATAATAACCTGTGTCTTAGTTGGGTTGACTTTGAGACCAAATTCCTTACTCCAAGTACTTATTTTGGATAGATCATCATTAATAGTCTTAATTAACAGCTTCCGGCAACCTGACTAACGGAGCTTGAGTGTAGATTTGCAGAGCGTCAGCATAAAGGTGGTATGAAGATTGTAGTTGGTTGGGAATAGAGTTAATAAAAACAGCGAAGAGTAAAGGAGAGAGAACGCCACCCTGTGGAACACCGGCATTAGTGTTGCACCAAGAAGAGTAGTTTTCTTTAATGCGAACACATTGCCGGCGCCCAAATAGGTAGTTACGAAACCAGTCAATCGCTGTTGGAGATATGTTAATAGAGCGAAGAATCCCAAGTAGAACATCAAAGTCCAGAGAATTAAAAGCATTGCTATAGTCAAGCAGTGCAAGTATAGTTAAATTACTATTTATATATTCTGTAATCTTTAATTATATTATTGTAATCTTACTGTACAAAGAAAAATAGACAAGGATATACGCAGTTTATACCACCGTCTATTTGTCACAGGAAAGTAAAATTAAAATAATATTGCTAAAGACGTTGAGGTAAGCTCCCTGAGAGACATGAACATGCACCATGCTCTTGTATTACCTTGCAATAATCGCTTTATTGTCCCCAGTTGATTGTAGGTCTAGTATTTGATGTCTCAACATATTAATTTCCATATCGTTGCTTAGTTGTCGTTGCTGGCTGTCTTGTAACTAGTCAATAAAAAGGTTTAAATAAATTAATATCTACAACACTGATGAAAATTATTTAAGATTACGTATGTTTATGTATTATAAAATATATTATGGATACCTGTAGCAGAGCTATATCCAACTGGCTACCAACATGTAGACTTTGCTCTTTAAGTATTTTATTGTCTTCACTTAGTTTTTCTAACTGGATTTTCATTAATTCTGCTTCGTCTTTAGTTATGGATGATAGAGAGTCATCACTAAAAATTGAAATTAGGTTTATTGTAAGATACAGATCGACGGTGACGTGACAATATCTATGAACAATATAGTATAATATTGACAATAAACAAGATGTATCGTAAATAACGCAAGACCTCAGACACCCCAATTAAGAAATTTAATGAAAAAACCAAATTTCCAAATTTAAAGTTTTTACCCTTTTTTTAAATACTTTTATATCCCGATTACAAAGAAACTTGCGTGTTTGTGTGCATATTTAAATACGTTTTAGAAATGCATTTGAAATCCCTGAATATTGCTTTAAATCAAAAATAATTTTAGTTTGTTATAGCGCACTAAAGGAGTAACGGCATTTTTTGCATATTTAAAAATTAAAGTAAGATACATTACCGGTTACATTCGGTTACCGATTTAGAACAAACTACTATCAGGTCTTGCGTTAATAATGTTACACCTTGTATGATTACGTCTGGCGCAAAAAATATTTTTATTTTAAGTACACTGAAGCAGTACGATGATAAAGTTGTTTTTATAAAAATGATGTTAAGAAGGTATTGTAATATCTAAATTAAGGTTTTAGTAAACCTTTTTTTTATATTACTACATATTATAAAAACAAAGTTCCTCCGGTGCGCCAGTCTGTCTGAACGCGATTTACTCAATAACTATCGAACGGATTTTCATAAGGTTTTCACTATTGGACGGAATGATTCAAGAGAAAAGTTTATGTGTATAGTTCACCCTTGCGACGCCAGAGCGGGTCGCTAGTAATAAATAAAATAGTATGATGAACGTGCATTTGTATAAGATATTTTTCCCATTCTTACATGATTTTAGCTTGATTTTCCTGTAGTTCTAAATTTCTTTTCTCCAAAACATCTATCGCTTTATTTTTGATTTCCATTTCATTGCATACTTGACGTAGTTGTTTTTCAATTATTGCTTGTTCTGTGTTTGACATTATACTTGATACTAAATCTTTAGAAACGTTGTCTAAAACATATATAAATTCTTAATACTAAGTTCAGTGCATCACAGTTAGGTTCAGTAAATTGTCATTAACAAATATATAAACATACCTGTTTGGCTAATTTCTTTTTGAATCTGATTTATAACATCAAGTTTATCATTTTCTAAGCGTTGTAATAAATCACTTGATTTCTCATACTTTTGAATGCCGTCTTCTATAAGTTTTCTTTGTTTCATGTATGCTTCGTTTAATGCAGCATGTTGTTTCCAAAATAAATCGATTGGTATTGAAGAACGTAATTTATCTGTTAGATTTGCTACAGAAAGTAACAATTTTTGAATTTGTGTTTCATAGTCCGCTGCCGCTCTCATTGCATTTTTTTTGTCGTCTAGTATCTCATTTTTTATATTTTCATTTAAAGTTCTAATGTATTTATACGATTCTTCTAAGTAAGTACATTTCCTTATTAGGGAATTAATGCTAGGAATAGGTATTAGACCTGGTGAATTATCACTGTTATCGTCCTCATCTTGCTGCAGTTGACCTCTTAAATTTTCGATTTCTGCTTTATACTGTTCCTCTTGAATGGACCATTTGTTAAGATCATCTGTTGCTTGAATTGTCATCGACGTCATTTTGTCAAATAAAGATTTAAACTTCATGTGGAAATATTCTAGACCTTTTTTCAACTGAGCTTCGTACAAAGTATTACCATTTTCAATATAACATTCAATTTGTACTTTGTCGTTGAAATCAATAGTTTTTAACTCTTTGTCTGACATCCACGAGCCGAACTCAAAAGTTTCATCATATTGTTGCTCTAATAGCTTTTGTTGTGTTTCTTCTTTTTGATTATTTTGTTCAGTCTCCTTCAGTTTACTTTTAGTTTCAATATCTTGCAATTTTTGCTCAAGCTCCGACGACTTTTTTGTTTCTTTTGAGAGCTGATCCATTGCATCGAAAGTTTCTTTTCTGTTGGAGTTTATTGTAAACATAAAAACACAGACGGATAATAATAAAAATACATGAAGATTCATGTGATTTTGTAAATTACCTGGCTTCATGAAGGGCAGTTAGAAGAGCGTCTTTACCACCTAAAGCAGCCCTCAGCTCCAAAATTGTCGACATGTGTGGAGCGAACCAACCTGCTGAGTTTCTCGCTTCCATAGATAACAGTATGGCTTCTAAGCTAGGGCATTTTAATGTTAATATTCCTGAAGATGTTTTGCCTAAAATTTAAAACAATTATTTCATTACCAAGAGCGTCAGCATCGAAACTCCGTCTGGCAACTAAAAATACCTACTGTTGTCTTTCAAGAAATCCAAGATTTCTTGAAGGCCGTTTCGAAGACCTTTATTTTCTTCAATAATTGCTTCTATTTCTTTATCTTGGTACAAATGTTGATCAACTTCAGGTACTTCACTAGTGGGCCTAAAATTTAAATTTTCTTTAGATTTCATGTAAACACTGAGACCTTATGATTAGGATTAAGAAAAAAATTGATAACCTCGAAGACTCCCCTCCACTATTATTTTGGTCAGTAAATTGTTTTATTTCATCTAAGTTTTCCTTAGTAAATCCTAGTTCATTCAAAAGTTGTTCCATTTTGTTAACTTTCATAATCAAGCTACGATTGTTTAACTCCAAACTTATAACATTGTTCTCCAATTTCCTCAGTTCTTTATTTAATTCTGAATTCGTTTCTTGTAATTCATGATAATGTTTCAAAATTCCGGCACTGTTTATTTTTGTATCCTTCGGTATATTGAACTTTTGCCTATAACATTATATTTGTGTATTCAAAATAAGCAAAATATTACCTATTATTAGAAGTATCACAGAAAACAGAAGTATCACAGTGAACAGGTTATCAAAATTTACCTTAGTGTTTCATTTTCAAGTTGTAAATCGTTGACTAATTGATTTAAAGTGTTGACTTCGTAAACCAAAGTTTTGATACCTTCGTCTTTTAGCTTCAACTGTCGTTTTTTATTTTTAATAGCTTCAAGTAATGCGTTTATACCTCCGTCTGATTGTACAAGTTGAAGTTGAGCTGTTATTTCTGTCAACTGAAACACATTTCAAAAACATAAAAGATAAAAAAGACAATTCCAGTTTATTACTTTTATTTATTTTTTATTAATTTATGGAAAAATAAATTACGCTTTACTCACTTCTTTTTCTCTAGCTGCGACTATTTCTTCAGCTCCTTGTAAATTTATCATCAACGTTTTTATCTTTCGTTTCAACTTATTAATTATTGCTCGTTCTTTACCATCATCACTTTCATTCCTAGGTTCAGAAACAGAATTTTCCGGTGGTTCCTCTATAATAGATTTAAGTTGTCTATTTTCGGCTCTCAGCAAATTGATTATTTTAGCCGATTCTTCTATTTCGTTTGACGCTTCCAAAAGCTTGTCTTGTAGTTCTTTTATTTTTACTAAATCTATGTCTGTTTTCTATAATAAATAACGATAAGGTTTACATTTGTCTTATATCGTTATATTAGTATCGTCTTTGTTTTCGCAAAGATTTTTTTTAAAAGATTCTCAATCTTCTGTATATATTGAACTATATGGGGCATTAACCATGCTGGCAAAGCCTGCGATAGAATCCTTCAATACAAGAGGTGGACTTCACTTCCGACTAAAGCGTGAAAGTGTGCTTCGCTAGATTGAGCACCTACATCTTGGGAAAATAAAAATTGGTCTCTATTCATGCCACCTTATCACGGCACCTCTTGGGATTGCTCCATCAACTAGATGTCGGCGGCAAAGATTTAAGACGTTTGCAATCCTTGGGTAACCCCTTCTTTTAAGGCCCGGGCAATGTCATTATTACCTACGTTACATGAACAAACTATTTTGCTAAGTATGAACTTACCGGAGTAGATAAAGATGGTTTTGATGCTTCCTTTAGATTCTCCTTTAAGCGTCTGTTTTCGTTGGAGAGCATTTCGATTTCAGCTTTTTTTGATTTTGCTATATTCTAGAATTTCAGATTTGGTGAAATTAAAAATTACTAAAAGTTAAGTCACAAATAAAAGCCTATCACCCTTTAGCTAAAATGTCGACGTGAATCTATGAGATTCGATCATCATTTGAAGAAACTTTGTTTCAGGTAACCAAATAATATATAAAATTACAGCTCTAATGAATTTCAAAATTTGAATTTAAGCTAAATGAAATAAAAGTATCAACATATATCATTAATGTGTAACGCTACTCACCTTCCAATGCTGAACTTTAGATTTAATTTCTTCATAAATGTTCTCTCTGCTAGACTCTTTTTGAAATAATTCTTTCCTTAACCCTTCTATTTCAAAAGATAATTTAGCTTTTGTTTGTTCTGACTTACCAAGTACTTCTATAAAAGCAAAACAATAAATTAGACTTTGCCTATATATTCTTGTTTCTTTTTTGTAACAGAGTACCTAAACTTACCTTTCATTCGACTGCATTCATTATTCATAACAAGAATCTGTTCTGTCAAATTATCGATGAGCTGAGTTGCTTCCGTTAGTTTATCTTTCAGTACTGATGCTTTTTCTTTTAATTTCGAGTTTTCTTCTTCTAAAATCTAAAAATGATAAATGATGACATAAATCTAATAACTCATTTGTTTGCTTTGATGACATAATAATAAAGAATTACTTTGACGTCGACTAGTAGTTTTCGTATATGTTTATTTTTCATCGTTATTTCTTGCTCCAGTTCCGCGACAGCGTTCATTTCAGACAATGCGTCTCGACTTGATTCACTTTCCATATCCAAATTACTTCTACTTTCTTCCAATCTACTTTTTCTACCTTCTAACTCAGCGATATCGACGTAAAGCTGTTCCAATATTTCTTTATTAACTTTAATGATTTCTTCTTGATGAGTGATCGTATCTAATGCGCTGTCGTTACTTTGTGTTGGGGATTCTGAATTAAGTGATATGCAAATTAGCATTTTATGTATAAATGTAATTATTTTCAAATGTATAACGTATACCACTTATTTATTACTGTTTATATACAAAATATAAAGACACCAAAATTATGTAAGTACATTTTTAACAACAAAACACAGATTTTCGCTTCTTGTAACAAAACACCACTGCGTTTCTCAATAAAATAAAAATTTAATATCGCGTATTAAAAGCGAATATGGAAAATGGCGCTCACCTGAGTACTGGCTTTTAACTTTCATTTTACCACTTTTTCTTTGACCAGTCTCTATTTGACCAAGCAAGTTGTTTACCTATGGACACGAGTACGTATGCTCTTAATTTAATGACTATTTGGTACATAATATGATTAAATTATCAAACAAATGACATACAAGGTTAGGAAGGAATAATTCTTTGGGAATAGTAGTTTCACTAAATATGATATGAATTTAATATTTTACTTATTCGATATAATTCGGAAAAAATATTGATAGAAATTTATAGATTGATAGATCGATAGATAACACTTTGCTGTTCCACCAGAGATACAAAAAGGAGATAAAAGAGGCAAGATTACAAATTGAAGTTGTAAGTAAGTATAGTGTAACAATGGGCGGCCTTATCACTAAAAGTGATCTCTTCCAGGCAACCTTTGGATGGAGAGAATCTGAAGAAAACGTAAGATTTAGGGGTGTACTTAACAATCAAAGCATGACAATGCATAAATAAATCTATCATAAACTACTTAATAATATACCTATGTATAATATGAAAGAGTAAAAATAATACATACTTAGTAAGTAAATAAATAAATAAATATGTAAATGAATTACAACACCAAAAACAAATTTATAGCATAAAACAACTAGTAACAGCAAATATAAATTATCCCGCTAATATAATGCCGTTATTCAGTGTAGAACATTTTCACCTGTTTTCTGAATATTTGAATTGATGAAGCACGCCTTATAGACAGGTAGTGCGTTCCACAATCGGACGGCTTTGACCGTAAAAGAATTGTCGTAAAAGATGCTAGAGTGTAAAGGCATTACGAGAGCCAAGTTATCTGATGACCTTAAAGAATACGAGTTGGAAAATTGAAGGAACTCGAAACGTTCCTTGAGGTAACTTGGGGAAGACGGATTGAATAAGATATTGTACAAAAGATAGAGGACATGAGTATTCCGGCGAAGACGTATAGGGAGCCACTTGAGCTTAGAACGAAACTGAGATACATGATCATATTTGCGTAAGCCAAATATAAATCTTATGCAAAAATTTTGAAGACGCTCAAGTTTATTTAACTGCTCTTCTGTGAGATCTAAATAGCAGATGTATACTAGAATACATAATCGAGAATAGGAAGAAACAGAGATTGCGCTAGAGCAATTTTAGTGATAATCGGCAGAAAGTTTTGCAGCCTTTTAAGAGAACCTGCTGCAGCGTAAAGTTTGCGACTGGTGACTTGCAGCTGACTAGCCCAACTCATACAGCGATCCATGGTTAAGCCCAAATTCTTAATATTTTCACTGTTCGGAATGGCCACTCCATTAAAATTAATCCGCGGAAGTAAAGTCCAGTCCTTTGAAATCAGGCGCAAACTGCCAATAATTATTGCTTGGGTCTTAGTGGGATTAACTTTCAGGCCAAAGCTTTTGCTCCACTCAGTTATACGGAGCAGATACTGTTGACAGTACTTATACACTCGTTTAATCTGTCTAGCGAAGAGTGAGAATAAATTTGAATATCGTCTGCATATAAGTGGTATGAAGAAGAAATATCGTGGGAAATTGAATTAATGAAAATTGCAAAAAGGAGTGGAGATAGGACCCCGCCTTGTGGTACTTCGGCCGACGTGTCACACCAAGATGAGAAATTCTCTTCAAGGCGAACCCGCTGCCGGCGCCCATATAGATAACTGTGAAACCATTCGACCAAAGTTGGAGATATGTTAATCGAGCGAAGTATAGCTAATAGTTTATTTATTTTTTTTAATCTCAACAATACACTATTCTTACAGGTAATAACCTAATGCAATAGCGTAGCACAGGCACTAAATACTAATACAATATCTACGTACAACCTAATACAATCTTCTACGATAATACCAAATATGAGGCTTTCGTGAATTCGCTCAGCGAGCACGTAAACAGATCTATTAATCCCGCAACTGTGTTAGTTGTCTATGTCTTATGTCAAAATCGACCATTTATGTTAACTGAAACAATATTTTATATCACCTTGAATCACTGAGCAAAATAAAACTTATTTAATTAATCTAACGTCCTTTCAGACCTTTTTAAAAAATAGTTTTCAGTCCGCCTTTTTTAGGTATTTGAGGACGAAGAAGTGGCAGTTTTTACTATGTGTACCGACTAGATCGAATAAGCCATAGCCATAGAGCATCAAACCAATTTGGGTAGATGCTCTAAGGCCATATGGTATTAACTAATTAAACTGCGAATGCTTTGCTTGGTACGAAAAAACCTTATAAGTATCCCCGTCGGCTTGTGAATGATTTGGAGGATTTTCAATACCATTTTTTTTTCAATATCAAATAGGTAGGCACATATAGAAAGGTGACAGCCTCGTTGGTCTAGTGGCAAAGCGCTTCGTTTGGTGATTAAGAGATCCTAGGTTCAAATCCTAGGTCGGACAAATGAAGTTTTTCTATCGAAAAATTCTCAGTATGAGTCCGGAGTCTGGAATTGTGCCCGGTATATAGCAATAGGCTCGCCCCCTATTACATGGGACCCATCATCTTCGGCGAAATGTGGGTGTACTCAGTACACCTTTGCAACCCCCGCTTGGGGAATATAGGCGTGACGGTGTGTTTAGATAGGTAGGCATTTGATTTCATAGCGTCGATATAAAGTGCTATGCCTACATTCTGTTATTTCATTTTACCTCTGCCGGGAGAATATTAAGTAAGTAGTAGGTATTGTCAACTTGAAAGCAGTATTGTGAAGGTCAGGGGTAGACGTTAAATGCGTAGAGCACAAAGCCGATCTTCGTGGCAGAATTTGGGGAGGTCTTTATCCTCAAGTGGACGACTTTAGGCTGAAGATACCGTAGGGTAAATTCTTTAAGTAAATATATAATTTAACACTTTTATGCCTAAAACAGCAGTGATAGCCTAGTGGTTAGACCATCGGACTGTAAAGTCAGAGGTCTCTCGTTCAAACCCAGGCACGCACCACTGTCTGTTCGAATGCATGTGCGTATTAAAAAAAATATCACTTGCTCTAACGGTGAAGGAAAACATCGTGAGGAAACCTGCATGCCCGAGAGTTTCTCAAAGGTGTGTGAAATTCGCCAACCCGCACTGGGCCAGAGTGGTGAACTATGGCCTAAACCCTCTCAGTTTAAGAAGAGGCCCTTGCCCAACAATGGGACTGTTTCTTAACAGGGCTGATATTATTATTATAATTTACGCCTATATTCTCCCAATATGCCTCACTTGGAGAATATAGGCAAAACGTTGTTTAATTTTATATTTGCTTACTATGTAGGTCCACCTACTCTTCTCCGACGATGTTAGGTACCTACTAGGGGACGAGCTTATTGTCATTATATCGAGCACAATGCTAGACTCATGCTAGACTCCGGCCTGATACTGGAAGTTTTCGATCCTACCTCGAACCCGGGCACAAATCATTCCCTTAGTCATTGCAACTAATTCTCTGCAACGCGTTCTTCCTTCTTCTATGTCGTTAATAAGTGTACCTACCTCACGTCGGTCCTTTTTTCCTGTCCTTCCTATATAATCACGCAATATCCATTGCGGGGTAGGTAAAGAGTACAGAGTTTCAAAAGTTTCTAAATAAAAAATAAGTAGGGTGCTAAGTAGCTTGGTTCTCCAAAATTACTACTTCCAATATTACTTACTGGACATCATCATCAATCATCTAATCGTGATCTCATCTAAAATATTAGTCATCATCGTCATCATATGCTAGTCCACTGCAGTACATAGGCCTCCCCAATCAATAGTACTTCTAGCTATCTATATCATCACGCCAGATCCCTTGCAGGGTAGGCAAAGAGTACATAGTTTCAACGGGTTCTTTCCTTACAGATCTCTCTGGCTTCCTTCACTCTCATACTTTACATTAGTACTTACTTATAATTTTTAAATTACCTGTTCGCTCTTGAGTTTCAAGATATCCTGCGCTAGTCTGAATAAAGTTTTCAAATCGCTAAAGTTTAGCTCTATGTCGTCGCCTTCCATCCAACATAAACTTTCACATAATTTGTCTTTATCAGCCAACGTGAGCTCTCTCTGTGACAAACTCAGTATTTCTTTCCAATCTGTCTCCACCATTGTTAATTACGGTAATTTTATGAAATTACGATAAAAGACAAACCACGTATGACTCACCAAAAAATAGAAATTGTATTTATAAGGCGTTGCCCAGCACCGTAATTGTTATTGTTCAAAATAATTTTGGTTGCCTAGTTACAGAAAGTTGTTGCCAGACAAAAAAATTGTATTTTTAGTAAGAATAGTATTATTTTTCTGTTGTGGATAAAAAAATAACACGCTGTGAAGGCCAAATATAGTATATAGTATAGTATATAATCAAATCAGAATATATTTAGGAATGTTTTCCATGTATTTCTGCTGGTTTAAAAAGAAATAACCTGTGCCATTAAGTAGACCACGGATAAGTATTCTTTAGAAAACGTTTCTATTATTATTACTACTTTTATATTGGAGCTTGCAGGGTCATACGGGAACCATTAAAACAAGTTATAAATAGAAAGATTATTTTATTAGATGTGATGATTTCGAACAATAGCATTTAATGTTACATCGTATGTCGAGGTGTCAACAACAAAATAAAAACATTTGTGCTTTAAAAAATAAATTAACAAAATTAAATACAACAATACAATAGGTTAAAAATAATGATAGGCTTTGAACCACTACACAAACGAAGCTTTTACATAGGGCGAGGGGGACGACACTTTGGTAAACACCTATTAATACAATAAAGATACGTACAAAATTGCCAGTTATGCTACCACTAATTAATTGTATAATATTAATGTATAGAAGATTGTAAAAATGTAGGATATCCAGTAAAAATATAACGAAATAAAGCAGTAATTTTTAGACATTGCAAAAATATAGCTACAAAAATCTGTTTTCATGACTAGATTATTTATTTTTAAATGATAAATATTTTTGATTGTAAGTTAAACCAATTAACGGATGTCTGAATCCCGACATCAGAATTAATAGCACTCGTATTCCTTTATATCGATATACCTAATTTAAAATTAAGCATACAATATTGTATTGTCAACTGTTGCCAAATAACTCGCCCTATATACACTAACCATCGTATAGTTCTGAGTATTATGTCGTAGGTATTGATACTATATCGGTAACTAATACTCACATTTGGTAATTGCATAGAATGTAGATTACGATTAAAACTGTAGCCAATAATTACAAAATATCTAAACTTTGTTGCCTCCGAGATTTATAAACATTATTTATTCAAAGTTTGACTTTTGCAGATATGTAATATATTGATGCGTAAATCGGTTAGTATTTAAGAATTAGTATCCACGTGCCCAGCTGCGTTCTTTTAAAATGTCGCTTTTAAAAGACGAGCTACATACATTCCTACGTTATAAATAAATAACTACACTAAACAATTTTACAGGTATATAAGTATTTTTATTACTTTTTTTTTACAATTATACAACATCGTAATTATCAGATAAACATATTCTTTGGGACGCATAAAACAACTTTGGATAGATTACATCGACGATGGTTAATTCAAGTCCACAGATTACGACAGAAGCGAAAAAGGTACACCGATTATTTTTAAATATAAATTGCTACTCGTCTGTTAGTTATGTTAGGTCGGAATAACTAATGCCAAGAACGTTACACAGGTCAGAAATTACTAGTTCCATCGAAGGCCGTAGAGAAGTTTCGCCGCAACAAATAGTCACCTTATATTTACCTTTGTACAAAATGTTATAAAAGTCATGGTAAATTTTGGTATAGGCTTGCAAATGTTCGGTAAAATACATGTATACCAACAATGTGGCTTTCCCAGATGAAACACTGAGTAGGTACAAACTTACTTTCGAACTAGGTGGTAAATATCTCTGATCACCAAGACCGTATCGGTAAAAACTTAACTATTAGTTGAATCGCTGAGATTGCTTTACAAATTTCGACTAACCAATACTGACGAATTTTAATACTCTATTTAAGTAGTTTAAACTTATTTATATAATATTTACTTTCCGCTTCCACAACTTGTTTAAAACACAAACATTGTTATAGGTAATTCACATAAAAAAACGTTACCTAATTTAATATTGAAGGTAACCTTAAAAAGTCGTCTTACTAGTTAATCGAAGTTTCTTTTGAAATCAAACTAATCCTCTATATGAAGCTTCTAGCCGACACAGTCCCGTATCCAGACACACTACAGTAGAACGTGCAGTGTAGTATTCTACGTTTTGTTTGCGCTGGTTGAAGCCTCGCGCAGTACCTATCACAACATCTACAGCGTGTAGTATATTTCGTTGGGTGGTTGAGCGTAATAGCACAGTAAAAATAATGTGAACAGTAGAGTATCTTAGCATTAGCGGTTTGAACAAGAATCACGCACAGAGACGGACGTACGCGACGCCGCGTAGAGCGCGTACGAAGGAGAAGCTAAAGCCGCGTAGAGCGCGTGCGAGCGAGAAGCCGCGTTGGGCGCGCGTCTGTGTGCATGATTTTCATTCGCTCCGCCAATACTAAGATTATCTACTGTTTACATATGTTTACTGTGATACGCACGTCGGGTCCGTACCACAATCTCTTTGACAATGCCATTATAATCTTACTTTGCTGTAAGAAACAGATGTGGATATACACAGTTTATGGCTTTGTCTCTTTTTATGGCAATGTAACATGAAAATAATGTTGCGAAGATTTTTTTTTTTTAAATACATAAATACATAATCTATCTTTAAACCATAAAGGTTCATTAGCGGGTTATGTCTTTTAAAGAACTTTAAATTCAAAGAACATCTGTTTAACTGGGCGTTAGCAAGACTATTTTTATCGCCGTGAAAAAGAGACAGAATCACAATAATTTTTTATTCATGTATATTATTATAGTATTTATGAATCGTCAGAAAAGTAACAAAGAGAGCACCACTTCGGGATGTCATTCCTGTGGATAAGAAGGGCAGGAAACTCCGCTGTCACTCTTTTAAAATAACATTTCACTGCACGGTTACTTTTTTAAAATAATAATTTTACAAATTTTCTCCATCTACATTTGTTGTGGGGTATTGGAGAGCAATGTAGTATCATAGTCTCAATTAAATTAACCAAATTATACTAATCGTGAAAAAGAGACAGAGCTACAACCTGTGATTATCCACATCTGTTTCGTGCAGCAAAGTATGAGGTAGTGGTGACGCCCAGGTTTCGGTAGGTTTGTCGGTGGCTAGCGGCGGCGCGGGCGACGAGCGCAGAGCGCGGCGCGGCGCAGGCGACGCAGCAGCGACGCCTCGCGCTATCAGATGCGCTCCACATAGTTGCCTGCCGAGAGACGACACGGTAAACTACATGCACTAATATCTAATACCCAATTTATACACTGCTACTTCTGCTGCTTCCCGTCAAAAGCAATAAGGAGTAGGTACCGCAGGCAGCAGGCAGCATCGATTGTTCACATTCTCCCTTCGCACTTCAAGCGTCGCTCTGTGTTTCTCTTATGTTTGCAAAAAAACTCCCGATATCAGATTTTTTTTTCCCCGAAACGATATTGTTTTTTTAAAAATATAGCAAAGGCAATTTTGATACTAGCTTTCCCATAGTTTCTCTGATGCACCACCCTCACATTTTTTAGTACTTTATATATTTCTTTAGTTTTTGTCCTGGAGTTTTTTCCAAAATTATTATTTCCCTATAATTCCAAAAAAATTCTAAGCCAGTCACACTGAGTGGGCGTTCAAAAAACCGCTAACAAAGGGAGCGCCTGGCAGTGATAGTGTAGGAAGGGAAGTAGAGCGTAAGTAGCACGTTTATACGACTAACCTTCCCTTACTTTACGCGAAAGTAAGCAGTGTGTAAATTGAGTATAATACCCGATTTACATACTGCCTACTTCCGCATGAAGTGAGGGAAAGTAAGTCGTATAAACGCTCTTACGCTCTACTTCCCTTCCCAAACTATTACTGACCGGCACTCCCTTCGTTAGCGGTTTTCTTAGCGGGAGTTGAAGGACTGACGGGTTACACCTACTCCGAGTTGGCGGTTTAGAAATCTTTTTTCGATTATGAGGAAAATATAATTTTGAGTAAAAATATGAAGAAAAATATAAAAATACCAAAAAAATGCAGATGAGCATCAGAAAAAGCTTGAGAAAGCTAATACAAAATTGCCTTAGGGATATTTTTAAAAAACAATATCATTTCGAAGAAAAGAAAATTTAATGGGAAGAGTTTGCACAAACATAAAAGAAACACAGATGATGTGACTCGAGTCACACGGGTCATTTTATTACGTCACTCGAGTTAAACTCGAGTTCACTATTTACAGTCCCAGCAACTCGAATGAAAGTTATCACTTGAACTGAGTTTCGATTACTATAGTTAAATTTAAATAGGTATCTTAAGATATTAAATAAATAACGTGAAGAAACAATTTTAGCACAATCACTTCACAGACCAAACTGAGTTCATGTGTGTTTACTTTCCAATATGTAAGTTTGAATTTGTTTATAACCTGGTGACGTAGACTATAGTGAACTAATAAATAAACATCTATATAGCGCTCATCGAATCTACTCAGTGCACCGAGATGAGTCGATAACTCGAGTGCACGCTGATTCGAGTAAAATTTATTTTTACTCGAGTTTCTAGTTAGACAAATTCACTCGAGTCACTCGAGTCAAAACATGGCTAGAGTCGCATCATTGGTAGGTACTGCTCATTGCTCTATATGGGAAGTGGTATTATGTATGTACTGGTAAGGTTAAGTCGTAAAAAATGAATGCTGCCTATATTTTTTACAACCCATTTTCTCTCATATTTTGTCTCATACTAGGCCACTTTATGTAGAATAATAGTCGTAGTTACCTGGGAAGGTGCCGAAGCGTCCCGTTCGCTGGCTTGAACCCACGTACCAGCCATCGTCGCACTTCTCTAGCACGTAAACAGTGTCGCCTTCATTTAGTTCCAACTCGTCTGGGTTCTGGGGACGGTATTTGTACATCGCGCGGAACCTGTTGATCAAAATAATTTTATATAATATTTAAGCAGGATTTGTTGGAAAATTCAGGTACGGGACTTGCAGTCCCATTTATAATATATGGCCCAATCGTTTACCGATGAATCTGCCTAAGTCATGTAAGTATTAAGTTACGGGCTCACAGCGAGAAATTTTGACAATCCGTAATTGTGACTTATCGTACTAAAATGGTAGTTAAGTATTGACTGTAGAACGTATAGACAAGTTACTATATTATCCATCTATTTGGTCAAGGTAAGATAGTCTAGGTCTTCCCCGGCACCTACATCCTTACACTTTTGCATTGTATATCTGTTTTGTCATTCTTTCTTCTGACATTCTTTATGGAGACTATATGAACTATAAGAGTGGAGGAAGCCAGAGACAGGTTCTTCTTTGCTTACATACCTATGTAAGAAAATAACTTGTTGGAACTCTGTACTCTCTGCCTACCCCACAAGGGATCTGGCGTGATGATATAGATAGATAAGACTTTATTATCGTAAAGTTTCATCAAAATCCTTTCAGTAGTTTATGCGTGAAAAATCCATCCTCAAATATATATAAGCGTTTATAATATTAGTAGGATTTTGTGATAGAAGCGTGACTGCGTGAGTTGGTCTAGTGGCACAGCGCATCGCTTTGTGATCACGAGATCCTGGGTTCAAATCGGACAAATGTAGTTTTTCTAACGAAAACATCGCAGTATGAGTTCGGAGTGCAAATCCAGAGTGGCAATAGACTCGCCCCCTATTACATGGGGCCTAACATCGGCAAAAAGTGGGTGTACTCAGATACACCTCTGCTACTTACGCTAAGGGAATATAGGCGTGACGGTGTATTATTATAGTATTAGGCGTGTAGGTGCAGTGATAGCCTAGTGGTTAGAAAGTTGGACTGCAAAGTCAGAGGTCTCGGGTTCAAACCCAGGCACGCACCTCTGTCTTTTCGAAAAACATGTGCGTATAAAAATAACTATAATTGCTTTAACGGTGAAGGAAAACATCGTGAGGAAACCTGCATGGCTGAGAGTTTCGAAGGTGTGTGAATTTTGCCAACCCACACTGGGCCAGCGTGGTGGACTATGGCCTAAAACCCTCTCAGTTTCAGAGGAGGCCCGTGCCCAACAGTGGGACAGTTTCTTAATAGGGCTAATAATATAAGCGTGTAGGTAGTGTAATACTGACGGTATTGCTTCTGCGTTGGTGTCGACGTAGAGCGGCTCTGTGTTGTTGAGGTCGACGCCGCGCCCCGTCGGCGGTCCGTACCCGCGCTCGGACGCAGATAACGTCGCTTGCGCCGGCTTCGCTACGTAACCTGAATAACACACACGAACATTGAAATCACAGTTATCATATCTAGACAGTATTGTATCTTAGCTCTACCGGTCTGTAGAAGAATCACGCACACAGACACGCGCTTTACGCGGCTTCTCGGAAGTGTTCAGTGGGTCCCCTGAGATCTGCAGTAATTAACTTGTAACGAGTCAGCGAGGAATGAGTATTGGTTTTTTTTATTATAAAAAACGTAATCCCACTCTAGGAATTATTCCTTTGTATTGGGTGCGTTTACAAACATGATTTTTACATAGATAAACACCTAGACGGAACTAATATTTGTGTTTCACACAAAGATTTGTTCTGAGATTACCTTCGTAATTTCTTAATATAATATCAGCCTATACTGCCCACTGCTGGACAAAGGCCTTCTCTCACAAATCGAGGTGAGAGAGAGGTCATACTCCACCACGCGGACCCAGTGCGGATTGGTGGAGACAGGTTCGTGGCCACCTGCTGTTGGAACTTATCAAGCCGCCTTTAAGGCTTCCAACTCGGCTTAACGACTACCACACGAAGTGGTAGCCGGGACCAACGGCTTAACGTGCCTTCCGAAGCACGGAGACGCTCGAATATGAAAATGTCACAAATCGTCACCCATCTCGGGTCAACTGAGTCGAACGCTGCTTAACCTTGGTAATCGGTAAGAACACCGCGGTCGTACACCGTCTTAATGGTGGGGACCAACCCGCGGCTCCCCATGAGATTGAGACCTAACATTGGCGGTGATACGTGGGGTGTTGTCTACAGCTTTCTCGCGCTTGGGGAATATAAACGTAACGTTTTTATTTTTTCATTTACATAAGGTACTTTACATACAGGCGCTCGTAGCGCTGTGCGATGGGTGACCGTTTGTGGCATTTCATATTCGAGCGTCTTCGTGCTTCGGAAGGCACGTTAAGCCGTTGGTTCCGGTTACCACTTAATGTGGTAGTCGTTAAGCCGAGTTGGAAGCCTTAAATGCGGCTTGATAAGTTCCCACAGCAGGTGGCCACAAACCTGCCTCCACCAATCCGCACTGGGTCCGCGTGGTGGAGTATGACCCAATCTCTCTCACCTCGATTTGTGAGAGAAGGCCTTTGCCCAGCAGTGGGCAGTATAGGCTGATATTATTATTATACTTTACATCTACAACTCTACTCCACATCTACATACAGATGAGCTGGGCTCCGTTCTGAAAAACTAGCGTTTAAAAGCGGAGGGCAGAACCGAATGGAAACAGTGGAGAGACCTTTGCCCAACGGTAGGACGATAATTGCTAACAAAAAAACATTACAGACTCGACTCGAGGTAAAGAAAGTATAATTTAAAAACCTGGTAGTGGTTGAGTAGCCGGAGGTGCATTAGATAAAGCCGGGCTATTCGGCTGTGGCGTGTAACTGTGTGAGCCCATACTCCTCTTCGCAGAGCCATTCAGCAAACCGTGAGCCGCAGGTGAAGCTACAGGCTTGTCACTGTTTATAATAGGCTGCGATTCTGAAAATAGAGATAAGATAACGTTAATAAGCCACTATGAATGAGGATCATCATATCGCTAGATAAACTGTGAGTCATTGACTTTGTAAGTGGAAACTCAACAAAGTTTTTATGTTATACAATTTTGATCATAAATAAATCTTCTCAATAATATTGTCACATTTTTGTCCAGCACTTCTCCTGCGCTGTATTTTAAGTAAAATTTCATTCTAGTACATTGGACACGGGTAGCAGACACGATTAAGGTCTCGCCATTTAGCCGACACAGCGCGACGAAAGCGCGACGGTGGCGCGGCTTGGGGAGTTGTAATGTACTGAAATGTACGGGAGACACCACACAGCGCAGCCCCGCTCGGCGCGACGGCAAACGTCACAACCGAACGTAGCCGAGCGCTTCTGTCGGGCTTCCGTCGCACTCCGTCGGCTGTTTGACCAAACCTTTATAGTTCTTAGCGCGCCTAATTCAGTGCTGACTTTACTTAATAACGCTTAAATAGACGAAGACTTGGTCTGGTCTGCCTGTGGTTAGAGTCGTAAATATCTCTTAGGTGTTTGTGTACGAAAATATCATGTTTCTAGGCGCACAAACGACACGGAATAGTATTTAGTTGAGGGTTACGTGTTTTTTAATTACTGAGATATTTAATTCTAGTTTACCACTGGATTATTCTACAAAATTCTTCGAACAAAACAGTTTTTTTTTTTATAAAAAGGAACATAGTATAAAGTTAAATCTTTCCTGTTTGTAATATTAATCTAGATTACTCAAAGTTAATGATGGCATGTTTTTCTTTTTAACCGACTTCAAAAAGGAAGAGGTTCTATGTTCGGTTGTATGTATGTTTTTTTTTTATGTATGTTCAGTGATATTTCCGTCAATTGTGGACCGATTTTGATATTTTTTTTTGCATTGGGCTCAGTATATCTCCAAGGTGGTCCCATATTAATTTTATTGACATTGGACCTTGGACTTAGAAGATACACCAGGGAACTCCTTAACGACAAACAATAGGCATGTGTAAATTGAGATATTATGGGTATTACGTCAATCCTATAGGTACCCTACTATAGAATAATTCACTGGTCACTTAAAATTGTAAAATAAAAATCTTTTATAAAAAAAAGGTAACCCGACTTCAAAAAGCAAAAAATAAATATTTGAAGTCGGTGCCAAGTAACCGACTGCACCAACCAGCACCGACTTCAAATATTTATTTTTTGCTTTTTGAAGTCGGTTTACCTTTTTTTATAAAAGATTTTTTTGTGTACATTATTAAGGGTTACTTCCCAGAACTAAATTAAGATACTTATATTTTATTTATTATTATTGGTTGTAATCTGTTTATGTACCTATTTAATAAAATAAATAAACCTAACTCCACTGTAAGAATTATTGGTGCGTTGAAAATAAATATTTTTGCGTCACGCAAAGATTCCTCTCGTGCGGGCATCGAATCCTGTGAATCGCTCTTAACCACTGGACTAAGCCGCTTGTCAAACTGTTTCATAGCTGTAGGTTGTTTTGTAAGTTTGTGAATTCTGAATTTTAAACGGCCCACCAAACGACCAATAATGAGAATGCCACTAGACTCCACATTAAAGTTATACAATTTATGTTATCAATAAACTGACCAGGTTTACTTTGACTAGGTTCCTGCAACACTGTGACGTAGCTATCCGGGAATATGCCGGTTTTATTCCCGTTCCGTCCCTCCCACCAGTTCTGGTCGATGCGCCTCGTCAGCACCACCACTTCACCTTTCTTCAAGGGTAGCTCTAGGTTCGTCTGCGCTGTGAAGTCGAACTTCGCTTTGGCGCGTCCTTCTACAACTGAGACTTTCTTTGGAGCCGGTTCTACGTCGCCTTTTTGTATCTGTAATTCACATTTAATAGCTATTTATATTATTGGTATAATACGCGTAGCGATCATAAGGCCCTTTCAAATATCCCTTAGATATGATTCGTTGGTAGTGTAGTATAAAGCGCGTAGTAATCACCAGGTTCTTTTAATAAATTTGAATCTTCAAATACTAGGTTGGCGAAGTAAAATATTTCTATTAAAAAAATCCTAGTATCAGCCTGGAGTCTGGAATCGGGCCCGATATTATGGCAAAAGGCTCATCTCCTATTACGGTCTTTCAAAAGTGAATGTGAACAGCATCTCTACCACCCTCGCTTGCTTTTTTACGTAGCTCTTCACTAGGAGTTATTCCTTCGTCGTAGGTGCGTTTACAGACATGTAAATTTACATACACAAATACCCAGACTGAAATAACTAATTGTGGGTCACACAAAGATTTGTCCCGGGTGGGAATCGAACCCGCGACTTTTTGACGTAGTGGGCGAAGCGGCTTAAGCTCTTAACCTTTGCGCCAAATCCGTTAATGTTTAATAGCTATTAATCAAATTTGTATGCGACGATTTTTTGCGACGGCCTCTAAAATTAGGGCCTCTTTCACCGTTCAAAAGTAAAGTGCTGGCTAGTTACTTCTTGAGTAGCGTTACTCGGTAATGAATACTGGCTAGATTAGATAGTGCATCTCGGGGATAGTGATGTTTGTAAATAGACTTACTTAGAGCTTGAATTGGCCATTAGTCTAACTCAGACTTCACTAGAGGGTGGTGAAAGAGGCCCTTATGTAACAGTAATACTAGTACCTCGATATAGTTATACGGGAACAATCCTATTCTTCCTTGGAGCTCGCCCTCGTACCAGTTATTGTCGATTTGCCTCCGCACATGTATCAGATCTCCTTTCCTAAAGCTCAGCTCCCTCTGCGTTTGTCCATTGAATGTGTACAGCGCCTTAGCGATCACTTTCTCTGCTTCGTCGTATCTATTAAGTGGAACTACCGTCTTCTGCGAAGGCGTAAAGTTGTCTTGATGACGTCGGTTCTGCATATCTTGTAGCTCCTATAATATCAATTATTCTTATTACATCTTTTGATATTGTAATAGCGGCCAATTTACCGTAGTAGGCGTCATTATACAAAGCTGTTTTGTTAATTTTGAATTTTGTGACCACAAAGTAAAGTCCATTTCAAAACGGCCGAAATGAATGAAGCCAAAATTATGTTACACAGCATGTGTATGCATTTGGTGAATATTGAACATGTAAAAAGTTGCCTTATTAAAACCAGTTAGAATACATTTTTCCACACACTATCGTATCACCTTCATAGATGCATCAAAAGCTTCGATATCCGCAGGTTGTATATCGTTTTCCTGCAATTTTAATATTCCTTCTTAAGTAAAATAACACTTACGCTGATCAGGTTGTTAATAAACATTATTAAAGCTTTTTAGCTCACTAAGAAAGTATTTGAAACAATAGATTATTTACATGGTACGTCTTTACGTTCGTAATTGCACACTAGTTATTTATAATCACTTTGGAAAATCATTCGCACGCATATCATGATCGTATCCCGCGCAAGTTGTGCCCGCACTGGCTCCGACCATGTTCACTTACAATACATAACATGAGTAGGTATATGTCAGAAATATTAACATTTAACTTGTTCGTACTACATTAACCGTATTACCAGCCATTAAAGTTGAAAATTCGGTGTAGAATATATTACAAAGCGTCAATTTGTATGGTCATTTCGTCAACGGTTATTTTTTTTTTCGTTGGAATGTGGAAACAAGGTCGTTCGGATTTTTTGTTTATAATAATATCCGATCGATACTAAAGTAAGTAATATAATTGTATGTTATTTACATATTTAAAATAGTGGTACAAATCGATCCGAGATTTTTAATAGAAATATTTTTGCATTGAATGAATCAAATTTTTTGGAATGAACACTGGGAGCTAACAATTACAAAATATATAAATCTATCTCATCTTGTCTGGAGGGCATTAGATTCCTTTGAATTTGTATTCGGATTCTAGGTCGGACAAATGAAGTTTTTCTAATGAATAAACATCCCAGAATGTATCCTGAGTCTGGAATTGTGCCCGGTATATGTCAATAGGCTCGCCCTCTATTACATGGGACCTAACATCGTCGGCGAAACGTGGATGTACTCAGTACACCTCTGCCACCCCCGCTTGGAATATAGGCGTGACGGCGTGTTTTGTGAATGTTGCTATCAATTGGATTTTTTTGTAACTTGTTTGATATTCTCTATCCAGCTGGCTGCCGGTCTGCTTATAGGTAAAAGTAATGAGCTTTTTTCCGTAAAAACAATTTCTCAAACTAGATAATCAAGCACAGCGCGACTAGAATATGAGATTTCTCTCGAAGGGCTAGTGTAGGCTATAATTTGCAATAGGTAGAAAACTACACTTAGTACGGTTAATGCGAAGCATAATCTTTACACAATTTTAAGTTATAGGTTAATGGAACTTATGGAGGATTACACTATTGGTGTAGTTTACTAAGAATCAGGATGTTGGGTTTATAAAGGCCAAATTGACTTTGTTTTGGTATTGAATTAAACCCGGACAAAACCATTTATATTTTATTATTTTAAATTATGTTAAGGTCAAAGTCATATAGCTTAAAGTACTCGGCAATCATAGAAAGTACGCATACATAAATACCCAGACCGAAACAAAGAAGTGTGTGTGGTTAAATGATTGTTACGTTAGCTGATTTTAATTGTTTTAATGTAAAGGACTTTCTGTAGAGACATACATATTTTGGATTCCGAAATACACACTATAGTATATATAAATAAATAAACTCTATAAATGTTATACACTTAACTACTTCAAAGAATAGTGAAATCAGTGAAATTAATCTATCTCCGTGATTAAAGTGGGTCGTATGCAAACGCTGCATGCGTACATCCGGCGCGCGCGCACTCGTTTGCGTCTGTTTCGGTCGCGGGAATGAACTGCGTTTTAATCTATCTATCTCTCTATCTATAACCTCACGCCAGATCCCTTGCGGGGTAGGCAGAGAGTACAGAGTTCCAACAGGTTCTTTCCATACATACCTCTCTGGCTTCCTCGACTCTCATAGTTCGTCTCATACACGCTCGCCGGTTACGGAGACTGCGTTTTAATTATCCTACAAACTCGGTTTCTATTGCCAAAACAATAAATAGAGCGATTAAGAAAATACCTTTGGGATATAAGACTTGGGGTATTTTTGAAATATCAGTCAAGTTTTGTTTATTCATATTTTTCCACTATGTTGTAATGATAATAATCATTTATTAATTATCATCATTTAATTATCATTTATTTATTATTATTTTTTATCATTTTCTTCAATTATAATTGAAGAAAAGGACAGTGACTGACAGAACCGTTAATCATACTAAACTCTATTGTTTTAGACATTTTTATTTGTGTTGTGGTTTCACTGATGGGTAACCACCTGCCTCCACTGCCAGGGAACATCCATGCTACACTCAACCACCTTGGATCAATAAGTTTGACCTTCCTAGTTTTATTAATATGTATTGAAATCATCGTGAGATTAACACAAGCGACAGTCATGTTTTGATTTAACACCTCTAGTTTTACATTAATAGCTGAGCATTTATATAAATGGTAAATTTTCTAGAAATACCAGTTTGGAAGATCGTAACATGAATGAATAAGATTTGATAGATAGAGCACATTTTAACGCTTTAGCGGAAAATTACGATTATACGCCAGAAATTGGACGTATTTATTACAAGATACTAAATTATAGAAGCAGTGATAGCCTAGTGGTTAGACCGTCTGACTGCAAAGTCAAAGGTCTCGGGTTTAAACCCAGGCACGCACCTCTGTCTTTTCGTAAGCATGTGTGTATTAAAAATGCTTTAACTTGCTTTAACGGTGAAGGAAAACATCGTGAGGAAACATGCATGCCTAAGAGTTTCTCAAAGGTGTGTGAAGTTTGCCAACCCGCACTGGGCCAGCGTGGTGGACTATGGCCTAAACCCTCTTAGTTTGAGAGGAGGCCCGTGTCCAACAGTGGGACAGTTTCTTAACAGGGCTAATATTATTATTATTATTACAAAATTATTAACACTCCTATTGCTGTCTATTAATAAAAAAAAGTCTCATTGTGAATTTCACGTTATTATGTTTGATTTACAATCTTTTATGATTCGATTATCGTGTCCAAATTATTGGTTATTTTTAATCGATAAGGATGCATCGAACTTTACTAAATAGATTACTTATCTATACTAATATGATAAAGAGAAAATATTTTAGTTTGTTTTGTAATCGATAAACTCTAAAACTACGGAACCAATTTTAATAATTCTTTCACCGTTAGTCAGCTTCATTACCCAGAAGTAATATCGGGTACGAAGCCGCGGTAAACTGCTAGTGATATATATAGTTATAAGATTCTAGGAAAGGATTTTGTGTGTCACACACATTACTATACTTTTTGCGTTTGTGTAAACATTGTGTACATATAAACTTGAATAGAAACACGTGTTAAACAAAGAGGAAACCGCAACAGTGAGCGCGTGTAACGTTAGAAGTTCAGATGGCATCTTTTGTTTAAACTAGGTTTGCTTTTAGGTTAGGTTAGGTTAGTTATATAGGCCTCTTTATTTAGAAACCTGCTAGAAAAGGCCACGCATAAATAAATAAATAAAATGTATGGACCTAATAGATCAGCTTAATACTATCCACTGCTGGGTCTTCTCTTAAAAATCGAGAGAATACGTCATACTCTACATACACGCAGTCACAGTTCAGGTTAGTGGAGGAAGATATGTAGCCATCTGATGTTGGAACTGATCAAACCACAAATAACGTATCTAAATTGTCTTAACGATTACCACATTAAGGGTTAACCAGAACCAACGGCTTAACGTGACCTTTGAAGCACGAGGACAGTCCAAATTGAAAATGTCACAAACGATCACCATCTCAGATTGACTGAATCGAACACTGTTTATACTGCGCTGCGCACTGTCGCGACTGACTCAGGCCATAAAGTAACTATCCTTCTCAGGTTGCGGATAATCGGCACAAAACCATCTAGTACCCGCCACAATGGATCTGGCGTGATAATAAAGATAGAGATCTATAAAGTAAGCTCTATGTAATTTTTATTCGACAAAATTGTTTGCCTGTCCATCGGTTAAAAGGTATTCTTACCTAATAATATCAGCCTTGTTAAGAAACTATCCCACCGTTGGGAACTGGCCTCCTCTCATACTGAGAGGGTTTAGGCCATAGTCCACCACCCTGGCCCAGTGCGGGTTGGCGAACTTCACACACCTTCGAGAAACTCTTTGGCATACAGGTTTCCTCACGATGTCTTCCTTCACCGTTAAAGCAAGTGATAATAATTTTTTTAATACGCATATGCTTTCGAATAGACAGAGGTGCGTACTGAGGTTTGAACCTGAGACCTCTGACTTTGCAGTCCAGCGGTCTAACCGCTAGGCTATCACTGCATATTCTTACCTATATGCAGAAAATGGATTAACGATCCAATCCGAGAATTAAAGTATTTCCTATTAAGTTTCTAAGATATAATTACCTGACGTGACTTAGGTGGTGAGCGAGGCATCTACTTGAGTAATCTATCGGCAATTTAAACATTGCGTAGTCAGTCCTCTACATTACACTTAATGTAGTTCTAGGAAGGTGATGAAGTGTATATAATCGCAATATAATGTATATAAGTATTCTTTAATGACCTACGGCTCATCATAACTTGATATAAAAAACACTCTTATTTTCAATGTAAGAATTAAGTAGTACATAAACCACATTTACGCCAAAGTTTTTTAGTTACTAACAATAATTCTTGGCAAACCCTTTAAGAAAGGAATATTTACAGTTTTCGGTTTTTGCTAAATAAATATTTCCCGGTCCCGGATATACGAGTATATACATTATGTAGACCCCGACAAAACTTCCGAACTCTAGTCTTTGGACGCCTAATTTCTTTATAACTTACAAAGTTCTAAGTCCAACGAAATTAAAGCTATCTCTGTGCGAAATCGATCAAACTGTAATAAATAATTCTATCTCGGTTTTAGGTGTTTTCATCATAGATTTAGACGAATCTTTCCGAAAAGAGGTATGATTTCTCAGTGTGTTTAAATTTCAACAAAACTGGAGATACCAATTAAACTGTAATCGCATGCTAGCTGATTCTAGTCTCAGTAAATAATGAATAAAAGTGACATCACCCTTTCTCGGCAAACCCTTTTTTAAAATATACATCTGTAGATTCAGAAGGAAACTAGATTTCAGGCTGCAAGCAATTTTTTTTCGATTTTACAAATATCTAAGTCAAAACCGCGATATCAAATTAACTGTAATTGCATACTAGCTATCCCTATGGTCTTAGAAAATTATGAATAACAGTGATAGTTTGTTATCAACGAGTCCTTTAAAAATGTTTCTTGGATTCAGATTTTTTCCTTCATAGATGTTTCTCAGCTCCATATGCGTCACATAGAATGAATAGATGCGTCAGAAGAAGACTAGACTAGATTAGAGGCAATTTTATATTCGATTTACAAAGTTTTTTTTTTTTATTTAAATAAACGTAGCCCCACACTAGGAGTTATTCCTGTGTCGTGGGTGCGTTTACAAACATGAAAATTCACACACAAATACCCAGACCGGAACAAATAATTGTGGATCACACAAAGATTTGTCCCGTGCGGGAATCGAACCCGCGACTATTTTTTTAATATCAAACTGCAGATATCTCAGTGCGGTATCGATCAAACTGTGATCGCGTGCCAGCTGACTCTTAACTAGATTATAAACGTATCGCCCCCCGTACGTTGACTGACGCGATAATCGTATTCTGTTCAACCGTTTAACTTTTTGCCGATATCCGATACTCGGATTGCGAATCGATTGTAAAGATTGCGTGTTGCATGGAAGAACATGTTGAGTAATTAGTGAAAAATAAATAATTAGTAAAAGAAAAACTTTTTTATAAACAAGTTTTCATGCAGCTAGGTAGTGGCCCGATTTAAAACGGCCAAGCAAAATTAAATGTGTGTGCAAAATTTCGTGTCTATGCTGTGGCCGTTGAGGAGTTCATTCGCCTCGAGCCAATCCTGGATATAGTATCAGGTCAATCTAAAGATAAAAATGCATTGTCGTCGGAACTGAACCAACATGATAAATTTCAACTCCGTAAGATCCTTATCTTCGAAAACCACTTCAAAGAGGAAGAAATTAAGCTTGCAAGATTTGACCTAAACAAACATAGCAAATTAAATAAGATCGTGTAATTAATTTGTACGTATAATTCGCGAGTACGTAATATATGCAACTAATTAAACTTTTCATTTACAATTCATCTTTATCTAGAGCAGAACGAAGGTAGATTACTTGTAATACTGAGGAAAATGACATATTAAATTGCCTTCAGTTATGCTTTCTTACCATAAAGAGAAATTTAAATGACGATTTTTACTTCATTTTTTACTAAAGGCTGCGTACGGCGCAGTTATGTAACTACACTTTTGTGTAGGTAAATTAGATTGATAAAAAAAATCCTTTTAGATTATACACTACATGCTGTTACAATATATGTTTTATTTTAGTCGTCCTGCGGCTCAAGCCCAAGTGATGTATCCAATACCTACTGTTCACTGTTATTAAAAAAATAAGGAAAGAACATTTCAATAAATAACATCTCCGAGTTTTGGCGGGAAGTCGAAGAGTAGGTAATGATTTTAACTTGTCTTAATCCAAAATTTGTGTTAATTCGAATAATAATGTGTAATGTTGGTGGAATATTAACTATTATGTATTCTATTGGAACTCTGTACTGCCTACCCCGTAAGGGACCTGGCGTGATGATATAGGATAGAATAGGATGTATTCTTATATGTGGATGAGTGAATCACTTTGTTTCAAATAACAAAGTGATAAAACGGCCCTTTAAGATTTCCCTCAACACGGCCGTCGCAATTGGTATGTAGAGTATCCATCGCTTTACTATCCAGGGTGAGGTACTTCATCAATTTCATTATTATCGTTGTCAAGTTCATCGGGGAGTACAACTAATTTATACTTGTAACACTTATCTCACTGGACACTGGAAAAATACACTTTAAAATAGTGTGAAGTTATAACTTAAAGAAGAAGAATAAGTAACATCTCCATAACAATATTAATGCATTAAAGAACCAACTTTACCAAGCGCAAAATGATATTGAGGGGCGGCACGGCACATCAGCTGGCCGGTAGATACTTTCGGTGTTCTGGATTTTTACCCTAGCTATGATATTCGAATAGGTCAGTAAGTAGATGTTACTTATTGAAGTGTCCTTTTTATTCATTTAGTACCAGTGAACAGTAGGCATTAGATGAATTACATGGACTTTCACTCCAGGACGACTAAAATTACATCTTGTATACAAGGTGTAACATAATAAACGCAAGACCTCAGACACCCCGATTAGAGAATTGCTTCATAAATTTAAAACGAAAACCAAATTTTCGAATTTAAAGGTTTTTAACCTTTTTTAAAGCACTTTTATACCTCAATTAACAATGAAACTTGTACGTGTATGTGTGCGTTTTGAGAAATACGTTTTAGGAATGCGTTTGGAATCTTCTTCTTGCTATGAATCAAGAATAAATTTATTTTTTAATAGCGCACTGAAGGAGTAAAAGCATTTTTTGCAAATTTAAAAAAAAAGAAAACATTGGAATCGATTCAGTTACCGATTTAGAACAAACTACTTTCAGGTCTTGCGTTTATTATGTTACAGCTTGTATATTTTGTGACATATTCTATATTTTAACAGTAAGCGATCTAAGTAATTGTAGCCTCTGTTTGTCAATATGTGTGTTTGAGTGATATACGCTGTTGGCCGTGAGGCCTGTACAGCTTCACCGGACTTAAGGGCGAGCGTGCAACCACAATGCTCGAGCCAGACGGGCAAGGGGCGACATACTCGAGGGCGGCTTGAGTTGGGATAGTCGCTACGGGGGAGGGGATCTGCGACTTAGTCGTCGACGTCCGTATCCGGAGCGGAAGGGAGCGATGTCAGAGCATCGGTTTGTTTCTTAAGGATACTCGCATATTTATGTATAAATAAATCATAATATTGAGGCCGTTACTAAAACAACCTTTATTTTCTAGGCTGAGAATAAATTTTGATTTGATTCGAGTTGACGAAACAAGCTTGATTTTCCAATATGATTGTCTCTTAGAGTCGCTTCTATGCAACATAATGTCTTAGAACAGCAATTTATTTTTAAACTTAGCTCCGCTCTAGGACTTATTCCTGTGTCGAGGGTGCATTTTCCAACATGAAAAATCACATACACAAATACCCAGACCGGAACAAATAATTGTGGATCACACAAATATTTGTCTCGTGCGGGAATCGAACCTGCGACTATTAAACACAGTGGGCGGGGCAGATTAAGCTCTTAACCACTGCATTAAATTGTCCATCATAAAATTTGCTTCACAACATTTACCGTTAATACATACATAACATTTTGTCGATCTATTTATCCATGTCAAAACGCCATATCCCTTGCAGGGTAGGCAGAGAGTGCAGAACAGGTTCTTTCTTTACAGACTTCTCTGGCTTCCTCCGCTCAATCTAATTTGCATATGCCGATAGTTCATTCTGCAAATAATTTTTAAAGTGATCTTAGTAACTTACCTGTAAGTATTTGTTCCGCCTTTGCTCCCGGTAGAGGCGCTTCATGTGTTCCGCCTGTTGGCGCGCAAGCTCCCGCTCGGGAACCAGGGGCAGCGGGTCGTGCCGCACCGGGCACCGGTAGTGGATGTTCACGTCGCTCTCCACGTATCTTCGGGGGGATTCTATTAGGAAACAGTACGTTATGATTCCAACCAACACTGTAAGTATGAGTCACTAAAAACAAGCTACTCCCGACATCACAAAGGGGGTAAACTCCTGGGGGATTCTATTCCGAAACAATACGTTATGATTCATTTTAAAATTGCACGTATTAGTCACTTCAAAATAAAATCTACTCCCGAATTCACAAAGGGATCATTTTCAATTCGTCATACGTTTGGTAAGCCTTTATTGCTTAGTAGCGAGTTTACAATAGAGTTTAAAGGTACTGATGTCGAAAGCTATGCTCGGAGTTACCCTGCGGGATCGAATCAGAAATGAGGAGATCCGCAGGAGGACGAAAGTCACTGACATAGCACTCAGAATTGCTAAACTTAAGTGGCAGTGGGCGGGGCACATCGCTCGTAGAACTGACGGCCGCTGGGGCAGAAAGGTTCTCGAATGGCGACCACGTACCGGAAGACGTGGAGTGGGTAGGCCCCCTACAAGATGGACCGATGACCTGGCGAAGGTCGCGGGTAGAAGTTGGATTCGTACAGCACAAAGCCGGTCATTGTGGCGGTCTTTAGGGGAGGCCTTTGTCCTGCAGTGGACGTCTTTCGGCTGAAGAAGAAGAAGAAGATGTCGAAAGTATTTAAAGTAGTTCCGCACTAGCTATTATCCTGTGTTGCGGGTGCGTTTACAAACACGAAACTCACACACACCCAGACCGAAACAAATATATGTTGGTGAAACAAAGATATGTCTCGTGGGTGGGGCGATTTGGTCCAGAAACTCCGTCCAAAGGATCGAGAAGTCACGGGTGCGATCTTCCACGGAAAAAATATTTGTGTGACTCACAAATGTTTGAGTATTTGTGTATGTTAATTTCATATGATAAACGTCCCCACTTTCACAATTTAAGGTGTGGGGCTTCGTATTTAAAAAAAAACTAAACCCGGGTCTCGATTCAGAGGATGAAGCGGCTTAAATTATTAACCACTGGATAATGTCATCCATTGTCTTTAGGATACCAATTGCATCTGAACTTCTTCTGGGAGATACCCAAACAACCATATATAAGGAGTAACATAAATAGCGCAAGACCTCAGACATCCCAATTAGATTATTGCTTTACGAATTCAATACGAAAATCAATCTTTCAATTTTACGGAATTTTCTACCATTTTTTTTAGCTCTTTGGTACCCAAATTAACCATAAAATTTCATAATTAATTAACTTTTGTATGCGTATTGAGGTGTGTGTAATAGAAATACATTTAAAATATCCTATGAATAATTATTAAATTTTGTTTAATGCAGCAAACAGAAAGAGCAACAGCATTTTTTGAAAAAAAAAATAAAAAAATTAACTTACTTTAAAAATAGTTGGAATCGATTCAGTTACTGATTTATACTACTTTCAGGTCTTGCGTTTATTATGTTGCACCTTGTAGAAGTAAAACAGCTTCTTATGGTGCAATGGATGCTTGGAACACAAATACTCTATAGAAAATATTTAATTCCCAATTTTGGTATATCTAATTATTATATTTATGTATAGATACTCCAATTAATATCATTATCTGGGGATCTGAAATCCTGAATAATTTATGTGTGCTAACCAAATATTCTCAGACAGCATACTAAAGACGTTTGTTCGATCGTATTTATTTCTTAATCCCAATCGTACTTTAGGTAGATCCCTAAAGAGATATGACGCTCCTATAAAGTATACGGAAACTGCAAGCAACATTCGTGATGTATGTTTTTCCGTTGTAAAGAATATTTAATAAAACTATGTTTCGGATTTTATCGCGGTTTATTTTTGATTTTTAAATTCCCGACGTTTCGAATGCTTTGCAGCACCCATGGTCACGGGAAGGACTGAGGTGTCATATGTCTTTTTTGTATCAATATTAATGATATTAATATTGTACTATTGATCAATTCTGATAACCAACCTATAAAATTAAAGAAGTAAGGAATGGGCTGAGCAAATTTTTGTAGAAAAAAATATATAATTTACAGTTTAATTACAAAAGTTACTTTATAATTTACAAAGGCAGTATTATTTTAATAGCAATAACAATGCATAATTTTGACTATCTATCATCACGCCAGATCCCTTGCGGGGTAGGCAGAGAGTACAGAGATCCAACAGCATAATTTTAAGTAACATATTCTCAGAACTAATTATATTACCAAATAATTCGATTCTACACATGTCCAAAATGTAAGAACTATTCATTTCTGTGGATCACGTAACATTCTAATGAAATTAGCTACTTTCAAACTTTCACGTGTGAAGTTCTTAATTGCAAATTGGTGTGTAAATACAAATGAACATCCAATTAGTAAAACTTGTATTGAGGAAAGGGCTTTCTATATACATATTTAACATTTCCAGCCGATGACTACGTGACTTCGATGCTGGTTGAGATCTTGCAATCAAGTAACTATCTACTTAGAAATTGTCTGACCACTGTTTGTTGTTCAAAACTTGCTTACCTTTTTTCTCTTTATTTTGAACCACAAACTATTACAGTAACAATTTAGATACATAGATACATAAAGAATTGCCTATATCTC
Organism: Phalera bucephala; assembly: GCA_905147815.2. Taxonomy (NCBI): domain Eukaryota; kingdom Metazoa; phylum Arthropoda; class Insecta; order Lepidoptera; family Notodontidae; genus Phalera; species Phalera bucephala. Next base: position 18,216,422 of record LR990612.1, read on the forward strand.
CATCATACTTTTTTGTTAATGTATTTTGCCCCATTGCTGGGCAAAGGTCTCCCCCATAATCTTTCACGTGGAACCCATCATAATTGGATAAGTAAATTTTTATAATATACTTTTTTTTCTTTTTTTTACTTCAACGTAGCCCCACACTAGGATTTACTCCTGTGTCGTGGGTGCGTTTACAAACATGAAAATTTACAAACACAAATACCCAGACCGGAACAAATAATTGTCGATCACAAAAAGATTTGTCTCGTGCGGGAATCGAACCCGCGACTATTAGACACTGTGGGCGGGGCGCTTAAGCTCTTAACCACTGCGCTAAATCATCCATCGAATGGTGGATACTCTTCGCTTTTACACTGTATTCGTGGTAGGTTGTAATCGTTGTACACTGCAAGTGTGCAATGAGTGTTAGTTTTATCGTTACTGAAATCGTTACATTATAGTAACACGTGTATAGCGATAGTACTAACACATTAGCAGAAGGTTGCACTCTTGCACTGCAGAAGAAAAAATAGCGGTGTGTGTTTTCTTTTACTGAACTCTCTAACGCCGTACAGTACCACTAACAAATTTTTGGTTCATAGTACCTAGAGATTCAATATCATTTATTAAAAAAGGGATTTCTTAAAAACTTAAACAATGTAAAAAAAATAGCAACTTGAGGCGACTAAATTTAAAAAATTTGCCTAGCGACCTCGCTCTGACCTATTACCAATTAATTAGATGTAGTATAAATGTGGCATGCAATTCCATCCAACGCAACACTAAATTAGCGTCACTCCAATTTGATCACATTATTCTATTACCGCGAACATCCATTGTACAAAATAAAGTCATTATTTACGGCAGAAGTGAAAGTTGTCTATGTTACGGCGACGCCATCGGTGCGGTTACGCTATCGGAGATTTTCGGCGATTGGCGATTATGTGATGACACGTAATGCGTGGAACCGGTCCTCAAGGTTTGTTACGCATTAGAGGAAGAAAAAGGCTATAAGTGATATACAATCACACTTCGGTGGTAATTTGTGGTTACGTTTGTATGTGGAGAGGCAAACGTTTCCGTTTTATCGCCGAAGTAGGCAATAATTGTAATAATAAGCAAGACTTCAACAAAAAAAAAGACACAAAGTGACGGACGATTTCGTCTAGTGGTTAAGAGCTTGAGTTGGTTCACCCACTTAATGCAGTAGACGCGGGTTCGATTCCCGGACGGGACAAATCTTAGTGTGACCCAAAATTTTTGTTTCTGTGTGGCTTTTTGTGCATGTGAATTTCATGTTAGTAAACGCACCACGACACAGAAAGAATTCCTAGTGTACGTATATTTAAAAAAAATATAAAAAAACATCAAACTTTAAATTCTTTATCTTCGAAAAGACTTCTCCAAAGATCGCTACGATAGTTTTGTATGAAACGCATTCGAAACTTTAACCCGCGACCTATAGGAGTTCATAGACCGATGACCCTTGAAGGAGTTTGAGGAGGAACCTGCCCGCTTCTTATACAGTGAATCTAGAGAGAGACTTTATAGAGTGATTCAAGGACGAAGAAGACCTTCAAGAAAATAATTAAATTCTAAGACAAAGTTTGATGCAAGAATGTGTGTGTGGCCTAAGTGGAACAAAGGATTTCAAAGGTATTTAACCAGAATATCACTTGGTGCAAAATGTGCACTTCTTATCAATCGCTCAATGATGTCATATTAGATAAAATGCCAATCGATACACGCATTTCTTGACATTGAGAGTCTATTTATATACAATGTTATGCCGTTAACAACCAAATTGCGACAATTATTCCGCATTTTTATTGAAATACACAGGAAAATTGAATTCAAAATAGCTTTAGAATTACAGAATTGAGTTGGTCCGTTTTCAACATTATTTTTTCGCAGATTTCTTCAGAGAATAAATTTGTTCTATACTATATTCATTTACTATTTGTTCCGGCATTTTTTGCAATCGGAAATAGTTAAGCTATTTGAAATAAGTTACCAAGAATTAGAAACAATATAGCGACGATACAAGTTATTTAATGTGACTATAGAAACTCCGACGGTGTAGTATAAATAATTAAATTCAGTGACTGTACAAAAAAAGATATTTCCCATATCGAATTGTAAATCTTCTGAATACAAATAACTTGCAATTGTTGTCAACTTTCTAGACATAATGATTCCAAGCACGTAGGTACTTACGACACGCCCAGCGAGACGCTGATAAGATTACAATTCACGAAGGTATATTCATGGGATTCTGTGCCTTATGACAAGGCTAAAACTTGAATTCCTTTGGGTATATTCACGTCGGCCTGGCTTTATCGTCCGCATATGGTGTTGATAGATTCTATAGTGGTATTTCATTTGCTCAATCGCTCCTAGTTGGTTTTTAACATGTTTTCGCGTTTCACCATACGACTCAGCACGCGTTTTCTCCTCCCAGTCTCAAAGACTAACGGCTATAGATTTTCTTGGAAAGTAATTTACGTAGTTCGTTTAAAAATAATGGAAATTGCATGTTGGTGGAGAGTCGTTTTGTGAATAGTTTTATTGGTTGTTATGTACATAAAATTATACAAATTTAGAAGTGAAGGCAGTGACTGCCACGTTGGCTGGTGGTAAAGCACATTGCTTTGTGATCACGAGGTCCTGGGTTCAAATCCTAGGTCGGACAAATGTAGTTTTTCTAACGAAAAATTCCAAGTATGAGTCCGGAGTCTGGAATTATGCCCGGTATATGGCAATAGGCTCGCCTTCTATTACATGGGACCTAACATCGTCGGCGAAACGTGGGTGTACTCAGTACACCTCTGCCACCCCCGCTTGGGGAATATAGGTGTCACGGTGTTTTGAATTTATATCTCCTCATGGTCTCTGGTTCTTGAAAACAAGTAAATATGAATTAGCATTGTGAATAGAGCGTAGCTTGCGTAATCTTCTTAAATAGATCATTCAAAATTATAAAGAAAATAAACATATCATAATATTCTAAAAATTGTACAGATAATAAAAGTGGCCAGTAATTTGAGTTTAATTGCCGGACAATTAAAATTGTAGCATTTCGTTCCGCGTACTTAAAACACACGCACACTAAATACATGCTTTGATAATAATAGTAGCCTTACTTTATAATCAAAGAGTGAAACAACTAGCGTAAATGTGTCTACGCATATTTTCCTCTATTTACACATTAGTTTAACACACAACGATTTTCCGAAAGGGCAGTTCATAGGTTTTAGAAAATAAAATGTATGGAAAAAGTTTTTTGCGAATTCAGACTTCCCTAGTAATCCAAACTCAGTTGGTCCAGTAGAGATTTTTTCTTATAGGAAACAGGATCGATTAGCGTGAAAAAGTTTCGTGTAAATTGACCATTTTCTTTAGGACTAAACATTTTTTTTCAAAATCTATACATACAGCTCTGTCAACCCTAACTGTCTTGTCCAAAAATCCACCCTATATAATATCTAGTGTCTATGGTAATTCTAGCAATCATATGACAAAATTATGCTGTCATGAAATGGTGAGAGCTATTAATTTACATTGAAGCAGATAACATCAATGTGCCATTTCGTAAGTGATATTGTCACTTTAAGCAGCGTATTAAATTACGATTAAGCAAGGGTATCTTAATACAGAACGACCTCTCAGAACGTTTCATAATTCGTCATTGAAGCGTAGCGTTACCAAAGCAGGAATCAATATCTATCGGTAACTTGAGATTTTGGAAAAGTTGCGCGGAGATACTTGGAAAATTTTTGCAAAAATGTCTAACGTCACTTTGCTTAAGTATAAGATATGAAAGAAAAGAAAGAGACACAATCTGAGAAGAATGACAATATAACACACAAATAAAACAGGACTCTCTGTCTCGACACGGAGTTTCCGGGACTCAAATTCACATGTTTATACTTATCCACATGGAAGGTACTTAATGTTTCTGTTAACGATTATCTCCGAAAGTACAACTATCTCTTTAGAAAGATCTTAGATTTCTCGTAATGATAAAAGTGCGAGAAAATAAGAAACGCATAATGGTGTAATATCTTGGTTTATTGCATACTATGTAGAAAATTTATATAACTTGAATATAATAATTTTACTCATTCATACTGAACTTTCTACTTATCGTCATAATATGTAATTAAATTCATGTTTTATTTCTCGGCGTGAAAAGCACTGAAAGTCACCTTCATAGTTGTATAAATATTAATAATAATGTTTATGCATTGTTTGTCATTAACTTGGTAACGGGAGAATGTTATCATTAGCAGAAATAATTAAGATAGAAGAGGTCAATTATTTAAATATCGCTTCTCAATTTAGTAAAACGATTTTAAAGCCTAAGAGCCTATGCACTGTCAAAAAGTATTATTATTATCATATTATTTATAAACACGTCAAAAAAAAAAATCGTAGTTAGAAGTACCCAAACACTCATTTGGTATTACCGCAATTATGTAAGCAATAACACGGTTAGTTACTTCACACACGGTTTAGTTAAAAACGACACAAACTTAAATGGATATTATTAAATGAATGATGATGAACACACCGTGAGTAGTCATTTTCTTAATTTGCTTCAGTATGCCCATGGCAGTCCACAACACTCACTGTATCGTAAAGTAAACACTGTCGATTATTTCGCCGAGTGGTACGGCGACTGTCGTCGGTCACTATAGATCAAATGCACTTGCACACTTTCGACTCGACGCCTCAACTTCATCTCCCGCCAAAAGTCAGCGAGCATTACTTTCGCTTAGCATGCGTACGCGCCTACTAATATACTACTTCCTAAACATTTAGGTTGATGGACTTTAATGTGTGTTAAAGTATGTCATAATATTATCGGTTATCCAATTTTTAATCTCATACTTATTTGCAATTTGTTTCTGATTGAGTTGCTTAGTAATCTAATTAGAAATACAATGATATCATGTTATTAATCTTATTTCAATAAGAAATAAACATTAGTCTTGTTGCATAAGGTCAGGCGGTTGCCTAAATATATTAGATAGGTATATTTAAAAGGTTACATTTTAATTTATAATCTGCAAGTAGGTAGTTATTTATATTTTTATTTTTTGCCTTTTTCAGAAGATATGAATCTAGATAGGAACTGGTAAAAATGGAAGAGATATGGTAAAGCTAGATTATACTTCGCTAGATTTTTAAAAAATACGAAGATAATGAGAGAGACCTTGAAAATAAATGTATTGTCACAGAAACAAGCATGGAAAATTTCTAAACAAAAATTGTATACATCAATTTGAACAATAAACAATTACTTACTATATGGCAGCGGAGCATAAACATCCGGATATATGATTGTCCTATTTCCCCAATCGGAAAATTCGTGCATGGTGTGCCGATCCTCATTTGTTTTTATATTTTTTGAGTTATCACGTAAAACTACGGCAGGTTTATTGTTTTCTTGTTCACATTCAGGTATGATATTTGATATATTATTTAAAGAAACAGAATAGTGTTGCAAATTATTTTTAGTATAATCAAAACTACTTATGCCTGTCTTAGTGATTGTGTGCTCTTTGGGTGTCTCTGAATTAACGGCATCTCCAGAGAAACCTTCATTGACATTATTATTCCTTTCGTACTTGCTGTTTTTGTCTACATTATATTTTGCTGAATCCAGACTAGGTGTAGATTTTGGTTTGTCATTATTAAAAACTTCATTATCAGGGTCAGATATTGTGCTGGAAAATGACAATTTTCTTACAACAGTGTTTGGGTTGTCGCATTCTTCACACTCGTCAATGTTTGGTAAATCAAATGTTCGTGAAGTCGAATTGTATTCTACGTAATAGTTTGAATTATGAAGTTCAAATGATTCGGAATTGTTATCAGATATCGTGCCACTTTCACTGTCAGGGAATTCTTCAGATTGCTCAGTATTTTTTAAATCATAGTCCTGTGATATTAAAATTTGTGGCAATTGGTTGTTAGTATCGCTACTAATGTATGAGTAATTTTTAATAGAATTCGTATTTAGTATTATGCTCTCTCTGGTTTTCTCGAGTAATTTCATAGACTTGTAATCATCTGTAAGGCCTGATATTTCATTTCTAGGTTTTTCAATAAGTATTTCAGATAGCGAAATACTTCGTGAAATAGAGGTAGGTGCAACGTTTAGGCTTTCATCGTTTCCATTTGAATCGCTTTTTATACTATCCGAATCACATTTAGTGCGGGATTCGTTTGGACTGCTTTCCTTAGAGAAATAAGCACTGTCTTCTTCATATGAATCACCTTCTTCATACAGCAAATTTTTTTTCACGTATTTATTCAAAGCAAGAAGTGATTTAGATAACGATCCGGATATAGGCACATCACTAAAAAATCCATCATCTTCATAACTGCTTACTTCACGATTTAAACTTGAATTTGTGTTTATTTTTTTACTATTACTTATATAGTTTTCGTCCATCTTTCTGAAGACGCAACGCACAAATTATTTCATTTTAAACACTTCACACGAGTTGGAATATTTGTGCTAAACTGAACCCACGATAACACAGATAACCGTATTATTATATCAGTGAGTAAGAATAGATAACACTTTGTCAACGCTGTTCAATTTTGTAACTCGACTTGGATTCACAGTTTTTTCAAAACAATATTTATTTTATCGCGAGCTACAAACACACCGCATATGATCAGGAGGCTTGCCGAACTATTTACAATCGAAAAAACTTAACCGACCAGTTTTGGCGGTCCAATCAAATTGAGAGACGTAAACCGCGAACGTAAAGCTGATAATCAAGAGATATGAACGATATTTTCGGTGCAGCATCGTTGATATTGCAAATCTTATAAGAAGTAACGAATTATTTCTTCAAATATTATAATAAAATATAATCTTATATTTAATTTCACACAAAACACGTACGTTGACGTGGACGGTAAAGAGAATAAGTTAAGGCGCCGATTATTTTGAACAAAGGCTATTGTTTTTTTTTTGGTATTCGCACGTATTATATAGAAGCTAACTAGTTACATTCGCCAAACGCGTTGGTTTACATGACGCTTAGAACAAATGGTTTTCGGAAATAAACCACGAAAAAGGAATGTTACCAAATACGTAAAAGTGGGTTAGAAACATGTTTGTATTTATGAGATAACCGATTCGATGTTACGGTTATTAACATTGATAGTGTATGCATGAATGAATATGTAGATACTTACCTGTGTCTGAATAGCTCCCGTACGATGTTCTGCGTGGTGGCTCTGGGGCGGAGTCGGTCTCTATTAGTGCATAATAAAACAGGGCAATAAGGGAACAAACGAAAAAAAAATATTCTGAATTATGCATTTACTTGGAGGTTAAAGATAATTGATATTCGTTATGAAAGACAGTATTTTAATAAAATTTCCACAAAATTATATATTAGTTGATTTAAAAAATTAATGCAAAGACAAGCAAAAAATTTGGATAGTACATAATACGTATTCCAATTCGTAGTCAGTTTTGGTTTTTACATTTATGTACAAACAAAATTAATTCAGAACTTACATCACTTAATCACGCGAAGTAAACACGCACATCCCGAAGCGATAGGACGGAACCCATAACGAGGATCAATAAAATCTTTAAAATGGGAAGGAATGTTAACTCCAAAATTAAACAAATTAATAAAGTAAATTAGTTAAAAAAAAACTTCAGAAATTAACCTTGGAATGTGACTGTATGTCGCGATGGTGTGACGTAGGGCGACAGGCGGTATGGCCACGAAGCCGGTGGTGGTCTTGGCGGAGCACGAGGAGGTTCGTACCGACTGGCTGGTCTGTGAGCTGCTGGGTCAAACTCTTGCTTCGCAAATGTGTCACTTTTTAATATTGAGCTTAGTTTTATCGATTCTTTTAAGGTCGAGCGTTTGACGTCCTTTTTGACTGGCGATGTTCGACCACGTACCATGATATTCGGATCCTGTACGGATCTGTTGTTATCGCTGCATTTTGGATAACGATGCGCTATCCATGACCCCGCAAGATACGGTGCGATGTCATGAAGCTCGCTTACGTCTGGGGCCGAAGCATATATTTGTCCAAGAAGCGACATAGCTTCGAATCTCCGCCGAATACGATCCACCTCTCCTGGCCGACATTCTAGTGCTTCTTCGGCAGATCTAGATCGAGGTGCTGTTCTTCGACGAAGCGCCGCTAACTTCGATATTATATCTATGTGAGGCATAAAACGGTTCGTCGGCCGAAGTGGGACACGTACTACAGGAAGCATGCTCCTGTGTTTGTCACGTCTTGAAATGCGCTCAAAAGAAGACCAAGTACTATTAAGAACATTGCGTGCAATTTCTGGGTCACTACGATGTCGTCGTAGCGCGGCCCCGGCTGCCGAGGGCGAGTCGAAGCGCCGCGCTAAGCGGCGTACCTCGCCCGCCCGTGCCAGGTTAAGGTAAGCGCGCCAATATCTCTCCGGGTCGGGTGACGGACTTCGACTGCGCCAGATTGTGTCATCGCTTGAACAACGTGTCGTGTCAGGTGTTCGTCGATCCGCAACGTATAGTTCCGAGTGAGGCGATGCTGACCTAGAATGTAGATCAGGCTTCGAAGGGAGTGATAGAAATTTATGTTTTTCACTTTCTCCAAAAAAATCCTTTATATTAGTACAAGATTGGGACTGAACCATTTGGTTTTTTGGTGGTTCGATTGATTCAACTTGATTGCTTTTATTTTCTATCTCTAAAGGTGTGACTGCGATATCAGTTTTTTCCTGGTTTTCTTTTTCATCAGAACTTTGTCTTGCGTGGTAAATTATATTTGACTGCGAAGATAATTTTTTTACAGATTCAAAGTATTGAACTTTTTTTTGTACTTCTTTACTAGGCCCTCGATAAATAACAGTCTTATTAGATATATCGGAGCTTGCAGTTTCAGTTTCGCTAGCTGAAGATTGGCATGGCGTTTCAGTATTTTCATTTGGATATACAATATGTCTTTCCTTATCATCCACCACGTTCGTTTCCTTCCCTTGCCTTTCATGGGGTAAAATTGTAGAAGTAGTAGCATTCTCTGAATCAAAATGTTGCACTGGTGATATAGCTTGTTTATCTTTCATTTCTGTATTTTCTAATTCCTCTTTCAAAGAAATTGGGGCTGGATTATCAAATTTATTTATTCTGTCCAAAATCTCTTTACTGAGTGTTTGTGAAATTTTTCTTTTTTCATTTTCACTAAGTGTCATTTGTATCTTATTAACATTATTCTTCAACTCTTTCACTGATGTAATAGGACATGAAATAGCAGCTATAGAATCAGATTTTGTCAGTTTGGCTAATTTTTCTCTTTCATGAATAAAGTCAGATGTAATTAAGGAATTACATCTTACGTGTAATGTAGAATTCGAGTCAATATTATCATCTTTAACGTCAATCGTGTATTTATCGTATTCTTTATTTGATTTACACTCTAATTCTTTGCTATATATAGCATTTAATTGATTTTTAAGAGCGTTTACTTGTTCCATGGATAAACTGCTCCATAAACGACTACCTAAACCGATCTTTTTGCGCAGTTCACCCAAAGAAGAATCTTGTTGTAAAGTAATGGTTGGTTTTATTGTTGAACGGTGCCCCTCTCTAGCATTTTGATTTTTCTTATTAATATAAAAAGCAGTTTCAGCAACGCTGGTGCCACGCCATAATGGCTTATATGTATCTTTTGATTGTGTTTGATCTGAATCAATTGAATCGTATTGAGATATTTGCTGGAAATGATCCTTGAGATCTTCTACCGACTTTTCTTTGGTTCTTAAACCTCTATCTGTATCGTAGCTCCAACGAAAATCCTTAAGGTCACGAGGATAGAATAGAACATCTTTTTCTGTCTGAGCTATTTTTAATTTGCGGTAAAGATTATTTAATTCTTCTTCTGCTCTCTCGATTGCTCTTATTTTCTTCCAACGATCAAAGTCAATTATTTCTTCATCTTTTCGTCTATGGCGTAAATTACAAGTAGAAGTAGCTTTTTCCAATTCTGCTACTCGTTCTAAATAAGTATAGTATCTATTAAGCTCTCTGAATCGTTCTGTTCTCACTTTAGTATCTATCATGTCACGAATATATTCGTCATAATCAGGGTCATCAGCATGTAAATTTGAGTCACTTTTTGTTTTTAAAAGCAGATTGTCATGGAGTATTTTTTTCTCTGCGTCACCAGCACTTCGTGTCCGAAACATATTATTTGGGCTTGTTACTCCATAGTTTCTTCCACTTTGCAAACGAGCATTAAATATGCGTCGGTAAGATGGTGATCTAATTGATACAGGCGAAGTGGAGTGACTTCTGCTGATACTGGTACCGGTACTTGTTTTCTTTATTACTTTAGGAGATACTGGCCGCGAAGTTTGGGAAAAAAAGATAGTCGATGGATATTTTTCCATGTCAGGTTTCATTCTTATTATCTCCGAATATGGCAAATCTTTCGTTATTGTTGGGGAAATAGTTTCTGTAAGAACTGTTTTTGCAGGGGATATTGATTTGTGTTTTATCTGAGTATATGAAGAGTCAGTTCTGTGGGAAATCTTAGGCGAAGTCGGCCTTGTCGTTTGAGAAAAAAATAATCTTGATGGAGATATTGAGCTCCTGTAAGACGAGTCTACTGGCTTTTCTTTCTTATAAAAGAGAACCGTTGGAGATTTCGGTCTTGTGGTTTGTGAAAAATAAATTTTGTTTCCTGGCGGTTCACTTCTGCTTCTTACCGTAGCTAAAGATGATGAAGACCCAAATTCATCATATTTTGATAAACTGTCGAATTTACGAATTTCGCCATGCATTCGACCTGGCCAGGATACTGAACGTGGACTTTGTGTTCTGGCAGGACTAGAATATGTGTCCCACATTTTAAATCGAGATAAAGAGACTGGTTTTCTATGTATCAAATAGGTATTTAAAGATTTTGTTGTCATATTATCTTGTGGCAGAGACTGAAACAATCTTGCTTTCTGAAGAACTGTAGCGTTTTGTTCTATCATTGGATATAAATGTATTGGGGAATATTGCCTTCCTAAAAAGAGATGTTGGAAAAAGGAATCCGAAACTACAGCATCATGAGATTTTTTTAATTCTTTTGAGGTAATGCGTTTAGATCCTACATTTTCAGAAGAGCCGAAATTGGATGTCTCATTTGAAGTATTACCAAACTGGCTGCCGGATTCTGAATCCTCACTTCGTTTGCCATTAGACGTTTTCCCTGTTTTATTTTTTGACAGCTTTTTAACACTTTTAGTATTTTCTTTGGATTTCTTGCTACATGATTCATGACAAGGTACGCTTCTAGGTCGAATAAGAACACTTTCCAGTGATTTCTTTTTCTTTAAGTTCGTTACGACAGCTGTTCTTATTTGACTTTGCTTTTTTGGGACTGTCGAAATATTCGAAACTGATTTTGAAATGTTGGACGTAGATTGAATAGTGGTATTTTTCGTTATCTTTTGCTCATTTTTCGAGAACAAACAAGGATTAGATTTTGTGTGTAGTTTTGATACTTTTAATTTTTGTACTTTCTCTGCAGTTCGAATCATATCCCTACTTCTATGAGTTACCGTAGGATTCAAAGTTTTAGTAGGAGGTATTGAAGTAGTTTTTATAGAGCTTCCTTTACTTGCGGGATTTTCTTTTATTAATGATTTAGCTCTTGCTTTTGCTAAATCTATTCTTTCATTTCGTTTTTCTGCACTCCATAATTTATCCAATGATGTAACTTTATCTAATATGTTAGATATAGGCGTTCGTCTACCAGCTCCTCCCTCTATAACTACAGACGAGGACGACTCACGATGCTTGCCCTGAGTGTAGTTTGAATATTCAATTGGAAGTAAAGTTCTCCGCGCTGAACCAAAACTACTAGTGCCCATATTTTTAGCATCACTTACGGTTTTCAAATTAGTTCTTGGTGCGGTTGTCTGATTATTTTTCCTATTCATCGCTGGTGGTGCTGATGTTGACATGACCCTAAATTTGGCAGACTTATGCTCACTTCCAGCTTTTTTATTAGTGATGGAATCTGCCTTACTTATTATATGCGTATTTTGGCGAGTTAATTTCAGATTTATTTTTTCTTTTAGGAAATCTACATTGGATTGAGAATGTGTAGGTATTGTTCTTCTTGGCGAACTTGACACAGGTCTCGTTGATGTGATGAGTTTAAGAGTTCTACTATTCTTTGATGAAACTCTTTGTGGTGGAGCAGGGGGATGATCAGGCGCTTTACTCTCTACATCAACGCTTAGAAATGATGGCACTTGTTTCTTAAATGTTGTGGTTTCTATGCTTGTTATAGGATAACAAATAACTTCGTGAACTTTAGGTGTCTTCTTATGAACTCTTATCTTCGTCAATGTAGGAGAAATCGGAATATACTCGATTTCAGACTCGTCTGTGGAATTTAACCAGTTTTCAATGCCATATTCTTCTTAACTTACACTCGTTAGGTGTGCCAAAAACGTGGTTCTTGTGCTCCTGAAATTCGTTGAAAGCGTTGCTTGTGTCTATTACGTGAACACTACGAACGTGTGGTTCAAAAGTAAATCAACGTGTTCAAACCTAATTACCGGTGCTTGTTTAATTTTGGAGTCAACTTACTCATGCATGTATTACCTGATTATCCGCTAGTCTGAAGTCCCAGCACCTCGTTATGTGAAAAAAGTATAGAAGCATGCATAGGCAAATAAAATCCCGACTCACCTCACTTGTAATTCTCTATAAACTAATGTTGGAGTGATTGAATAGCGTGGTCATTGTCAAAGCGGCCTTGAGCTGACGCGTCCGGCAATAGTGCACGTGGTACCATTCATGTGTTATGCATTACCCTTGGCCAAATTATGTGGAAAATGCGATTCTTTTCACCACATGGATGGCCACCGCACAATTGTGGCATATTAATACACTATAATAATAAACACTGAAGGCCCCGGCACTATGAATGTAAGCAATTAATGTACCGAATAAAGTTACCACCGACACCGATTTAGTGAGTTATTGGGTATATCAAACCATCATGCTTTATTATTAATTCTATCCTATATTTAATAATATTTTAATGTCTTAACTATGTAGGTATAAGATATGAGTTTAAAATATATTTAAAATTAGTGAATCATGAAAATACGGGCGATATTTTACATAAGATAAAATCAAAAGCTATCAAATTTTGCTTAGAATAACTACCCTCCTACTTAATGAGCCTCGTAGACATCACCCTGCCATGTGCCCATGAAGGGTTCAGGGTTCTATTAACAATCACTTTTTCTAAGGCATCAATATAATATTTGTATAATACTAGAATAAAGGTGGCAGTTCACAAAATTACCACAATAATAAGAGCACAAGTATGAGTGTGGTCTTATTTCAAATTAGTCCGATTAAACCCTAGCCAATCTGAGGACACACTAAAATGATACGGTTGCTAATACTCGACTGTAGGTAATCTATTACGAATTATATATCAATGTTATAAGGTATATTTCTAAGCTGACCTGTTCTGGGTGGCGCGGGTGATCGAAATCCCCGCAGGGGTGGCTCTCCACCTGCCTGCAGGTCCCGGTAGGCAGCTCGTCTCTCAGCAGGCGACAACGGAGCCTCCGTGTCTTCGCGTCTTCGAAACACTAGCGTCGAGTCGGATTCGTAGCCGGATTCTTTTAGAGCTCTATGTAAAGGAACATTATTTTAAATAGGTACTGTTTATTAAAACATTATTTAAAAGAAGGAATACCCATCGGGGTAGAAGTCACCGATGTATATTATTTGAATAATTATACTATTTATTAAACACTATTTAGAATAAGGGATACTCGTTGTGATTAACATCACCGATGAGATTTCTTCCTTCCTCAAGTTTAACCCCTTTAGGGGATGAAAACCTAGTTATAATGGGGATCTTTGAGGGAGGCCACTGGCCTGAAGTATACGTCTTTCGGCTAGTGATCGTGGTAATGAGGAGCAATAATATACTATTTATTAAATGATTATTTAAAAGAAAATCGGGGTTAAAATTACCAATGGGATGTCAACCCCTATAGAGGAAGAAAACCTGATCATCAATGTGTTCTTTGGGGAGGACGTTCTCCTGCCATATACGTCTTTTGACTTATGATGATATGAGGTAAGGTAATGAATTTTCAAAAATCATTTGGTAGTACTCATGTACGTTGCATAAGGAACTGTCGACCGATAGTTTCAAGGCCAAAATACGCAGAAAGAGTTTTGTATTGTTTGTGACCGTTGCTTGATGATTTGGACCACTTTGAGTTTGGGACTTTTAAATAATGGTTACGTTTCATTTGTTTAGAATTATGTATTAGGTGACGTTCTGAGACGGGTAGGCAGACGATTTGAGAATAACCGTATTTTAAGTATTTCCATTTGATTTTATAAACTCACCTAGCCATATTAGATTTCGACAGGATTGTAGAAGTAAGGTCCTTCTTATCTTTAGGAGAAGCTTGCGGTAGAGACGTCGTACTCGATATATTTTGCTGCAAATAATATTCAAAATTAGTTATCCTAGGAATTGTGACACTCGCACATTGGTACAAACAGAGCTAAATCCACAAATTTGCGTTTTCACGGTAATATTTTTTCCGACACATTGGTACACTTGTAGTGTAGTTAAATTGATGAATGAATGCAACGTATGCGAAGCAGTGTGTTCAATTGTTCATAACAACTGATAAATCGAGAATTGAAAACGCACAGGTGTGGACAAAGCTTAACTACATATTGATATTATCTCACGTTATTCTGTGAGATTAAAATTTACCATGCTTTTAAGCAGATTTAACAATGTGTCAGTAAAAAAAATGCAATTAAAAAGTTTAACAGTACTTTATGATTTTATACTGTGTATGTCTTATCTTATAGATTTTGACAAAAAGCTCTACCATCGACACAAATTCACACAATTACTAATAAATTATCTGATTATTTCAGATGTACCATTAATATTCAACATCTGGAATAGTAGGTACTCCAATAAATTATAAATATTATAATTAAATACTAAGATACTTAACATGCACATAGAATTTACACAAATCCACCCTTCACCGATGATATAATGGAAATAGATATATAGGTTAAAATATGTCTTATACAGTGTGGATAGCAATGTATGCAATGATTTAATATAAGGATCCATTCTAATATTTATAAAGATTTTTTTATTACTTTTTGACTTTTTATACTTAAGTAGTTAAATTTGTTAGTATATGGAAGTCACCACTGTTTTAACTTCGGCAGTAGTCCGATATACCTTGGGTATTGAAGCGTAATTATCAATTTACTAACCCAAAATGGTACAAAATGTTTTTTTTTATAGACTTGTTAACATTTTACACTTAAGGATTCGCTGATTAGTTAACGTAGCGTTTTTTTTTCTGAATTCATTATTGGTAATTTTTATAGTAAGTCAAATAGATGCCTCATTCACATTGTATAAAACCGAGGAAAGAATATTAGATAATAAAAAAACAAAACCAACGAAGGATATTTGTAAATATTTCATATATCGTGCAAGCGCAGACATCGAGCGCACAAAACAACATCAGGCAGACATTTCAGAGGGCTTAACACGAAAAAATTGACGTTAACGCGATCCTAGCGACTAATAGTGCTGTCACGTTCGTGTTTATTTAGTAAATTTGCAGTGTGACGAGGATGTCATATTAACTCGCCAGCATCACGCTAACGTCAATCTTTTCGTGCTAAGCTTTCAGTTAGGCCCTTACACTTTTCTGTATGGCGCGAGCGAGCAATGTGGTGTAAGGGGGCAGGGGGGAGTTGTCGTCTAGCCACTGTTAGTGCCACCACCCGCGCGCACCCAGGTAGCAATGTGAACATACGCGATATTCCATCAGTCGTCACGTTAGTGTTGCCATTATACTACCGTACCAATTTGATGTTACCAATGATAAAAAAATTAAATTTTGTTCAAAAACGACTTGGACAATATTTACAGAGACATTATTAATAAATAAGATAACGGAGATAATATGAACAATTTTTGTCTTTGATTCGAATGTAAGAAAAAAGAATAGTTTCATAACATTCGTATATACAGTTTTCATTAACATTTCACAAGAGTCATTTAGCACAAAATCAATATACTATGACAAGATTTGATGTGAGTTACTGGTTATAACAAATACACACAATATAATAATAAAAAATTCGTACCCCGTCAAAAATGTCCATGACCTCGTCCCACCACTAGAAAAGAAAACAAAAAAATCTTGGTGGTTGCTCAATTGTGATCGATTCAGGCAGTTAGTTCGGAAGGTAATGAATTATAAGTTTTTTAAATCAATAAACATAATGAGAATGTACAATGATAATACAATATTTAAATGCAGTTTAATGTTTACAATGAGCCCAAATGTATAATGCCGTAACCACGAATAGTGTTACCTGTTTCGCTTCTTTGTCAACGACCGACGATCTTCCGGGTACATAGTTTTCTATCCTTCCCGGTTGATTTTTGTACACCTCATGACTCGCTCTTGCTGACGCTAATGTGCTAAATCTAGAAGAGAATAATGATGTATTTACGTGTTTAGTCTGAAAAGAACTCTTTCCGAACGGGGAAAATTTCAAGAGCTTAGTCACATAGGTGAGTACATCAGTTTATTCCAACAATAAGTATCTTCTTTAGTGCCCGTGTACCAGAAACCAAGAAGAGCATGCAACACCAACGCTCTAGCCGAAAGGCCAGAAGAAACATTCTAGGACACCTCAAAGAAAGAATGACCGCAGTATGGGTAGACACTATCTTTTCTAAAAAAATAAACTACGGTCTAGTGGCAAAGCGTATCGCTTTGTGATCACGAGGTCCTAGGTTCAAATCCTAGGTTGGACAAATGTAGTTTTTCTGACGAAATATTCCCAGTATGAGTCCGGAGTCTGGAATTGTGCGCGGTATATAGCAATAGGCTCGCCCCCTATTACATGGGACCTAACATCGTCGGTGAAACGAGTGTGTACTCAGTACACCTCTGCCACCCCCGTTTGGGAAATATAGGCGTGACGGTGTACTGTACTAATAAACTACGTGTCTCAACTAGAATTATCGGTAACCTCAAATTTTAATATTTATGTTAAAGTTCTTGCAAGATAAAAACGTATAAAACTGGCCTCATTCCTGGACGTATATTAGCAAATTTTATAACCAACTCCGACTCACTACCATTACAGTTTTTAATTCTTTCGTATACGCCACATTTACTTACTTATTACTAGGTAAATACGGCAAATTGGCATCACTGGTTCTCCTTTCCTCTTGTACCGAAGCCGTTCGTCTTCTAGGACCAGTTGTGATATCACTGTCATATGCGTCGTTCCATGTACTGGAGCCTAGTCTGCTTAGTCCGCCTTCAGGCTCGCTGAGATAACCAGATCGAGGGTCGAAATACGCGTATTGTGACTTGTTACTAGAAACTCGCTCTGACGGTTGACCTAGTAGAAAATGGAGATTTTAATAAGGTACAAATATTTAAGTGCCCGCCAATATGTACATAGCAATGATTTAGATCAATTAATTGCTTTTAGTTTGCCTAAGTGTTAGAACTGGGCGTTATGCATGGTTATGAGGTCAATAGATGGCGGTGAAAATGGCAATTGAAATGAAACTTCATTCCGTTTAATAATCGATGGAATTTCAAAAAGCAGAGACGATTTTCAGAAAACTGCCACCAACAACGTCAAGACTTAAGATTGCGTAATACATCGCCTACATAGAAAGTTGTATTGATGTAGTCAAAAACCGCAACCAATGGAAGGCAATGAGAGTAAATTTTGCGAAATAGGAATAAAAGTCTTAACCACACATTATCCGAGACACGACCATAATAATTGTTATCTATATATAGACGTATCGATAGCCATATTCTACAAGGTTTGCAGGCTTGTAGGTAATTAACTTTTAACATTTCTTTAGGCCTGGTTTTTCTGCAATGTCGATTGTTTCGTTAAGGAAACTATTAGACCAGTTTCATAGTAGCATTAAATCCAGCCCTTAGAATCAAAATTATTCAACGTCATCAAAATAAATATATTCCGTATGAGTCTCGCACCCATTGGCCCAGTATGTTTCGCCCCTGATAGTCTAAACGACTCGCCCGTTAAATGTTAAAACGGTCCCATTCACCCCTTAAATGTTAAAATGGTCCCGTTCGCCCCTCTTTTTGTCTATGTTGAAATACCGTTTTGGACATACTTTTAACGCCATCAACTCAAAATGAATTGTAGTCACAGTGAAATAAAATTAAGATTACAATATATATAAACGGTACTGTAAACGGAGGGGGCGAACGGGTACGAATCAGTGAAACCTCCGTATGAATCAGTTAAGGTGAAGATAGATTCTACGGTACGCAATGTAAACAACGATTTGGTTATGTATTTGTTGTATGATGCTTACGCTGCGTACAATGAGATCAGTCTATTTTTAGCCTAAACGTTTAGTGAAGTAGTCAGTATATGGAAAAACCTCACAGGACACATATTATTTACAAACATACATGTCAATAATTACAAGCTATGATGTATTTACAATGAAATATTTTTAAAAATAAAGCGTTAACTGGCGTTATACTAGGAGGGATCAAAAAATAGTGAGAACGACATACTCCTTGATAAAAAAAAAATATACTGGCAGGCATAGCTCAGATACATATCTGTAATATTAATAAAAAAAAATCTTCGTATCTCTTTTGTTTTTTTTTTCTGAATGTAGTAATTTTTTTGCTTCGTGTCGGAACGTGTTCTCGAAAATGGAGAAAAACGAAGTGCGAGCCGTTATTATTTACCTCTGTTTAAAAAAGTTAACGACGCAAGAGATTCATTGCGATTTGGAGACAACATTAGGAGAGTCTGCTTCGCCGTATTCCACTGTCGCAAGGTGGGCTTCTCAATTTCGAGTAGGGAGAACGAGCACGGAAGACGAACATCGTTGCGGCCGTCCATCGACGTCAGTCACCCAAGAAAATGTTGCGAAAGTCGAGAAAATTGTATTGAGCGATCGAAGAGTTACTATCCGATACTTAATTCAAGAAACGGACATTTCATATGAAAGTATTCAATCCATATTGAAACAATCTTTGAATATGAGAAAAGTATCCGCAAGATGGGTGCCGAGAATGTTAACCGACAGTCAGAAACAAAATCGACTTGACATTTCGAAGATATTGTTGGACTAGTTTCAAGTGGATTCTGAAAAATTTTTGTCTCGTTTCGTAACAATGAACGAAACATGGGTCCATCATTTTGATCCCGAGACAAAACAGCAATCTTCGCAATGGAAACGGCCATCATCACCGACCACGAAGAAGTTTAGTGTCGTGGCATCGGCTGGCAAGGTTATGGCCTCAATATTTTGGGACTCAGAAGGAATATTGTTGATTGATTACTTGGAGCGTGGAACCACTATTACAGGCCAATATCATGCAGCTTTAATTCGCCAGTTGAGGCCATCAAAGAGAAAAGGAGAGGGAAACTTCGAAGGGGCGTGCTGTTTCATTACGACAACGCACCCGCGCACAGGTCGGCAGTTGCGATGGCTGCCATTCAGCAAGCTGGCTTCGAATTGGTTGACGACACCCCTTATTCACCAGATCTGGCGGCTAGCGATTTTTATCTGTTCCCCAAATTAAAAAAATACTTAAGGGGAAACAGGTACGAAGACGATAACGAGGTGATGGATGCCGTGGAGAGCTTTTTGCAGGACCAAGACAAAACTTTTTTTGTGAAAGGGATTGAAGCCTTGGAAATGCGCTGGACTCGGTGTGTAGAGAGACTCGGAAACTATGTAGAAAAATAAATTATTAAGTTATCAATATTCATTATATTCTATCTCATTCTCACTACTTTTTGATCCCTCCTCGTATTATTATCAAAAATGCAGTTCGGCAATTCGTTTATAAAGCCATCATCATTATAAAGCCAAATGAAATTTGGAAAAATTATATAATCACCTCGTCGACTTTTGTATCGAATAGTCACATAATCGTCTGAAAAAGAAAATTAGATTTTGGGGATGTCAATAAAAACAAAGAAAATTAAAAAAGTAAATATTATATAAAACGAGTTTTAACTCACCGTCGTATTTATTTTTGTGTATGGTGTCGTACATCTTTTTGTACCACCTCGATGGGTCCTTAACTTCCTGCAAATAAATAAAAACCGTAAATGAAGTAATTAAAGCTTTCTTGAAAACACTGTATTTCCGCATAATTGGCAATGAAATGTGTTTGTTTAAATATAAGGAACATACCGTCCCTAGGATAAAATAGTGTCACTTCAAAAACCAATACCAAACTCAATAAAATATTTAATATTTGGTTTAGTTTTGTTAGTTTCTGAGTTACGGTCTGAATACTTAAAATCTGGTAAACTATTCACGTTTTTGACACAACAGTTGTTTTGTCTCAGGTATGACACTATTTGAGCAAAAGTGTGCTGACCTTTAAACAATGATATTATAGAAATTGCCCTTATTGATCCTTACAGCTAAATTATAGAAAATACAGTTTAAGAGATACTTACAGATCTGAGTGCGACAGGCATGCCGTCCTTTGTGATAGGTCCTATTCCTTCAACTTTCCTGTGGGCATCCGCCATTTTACGGGGGGCGCCACGTTCGTAATCGCTCCTGTCGGCTTCTCCCTCGCTCGCGTACTCTTTCCGTAACGCATGCACTGAAAAAGCAACAGCAAAGACTACTATTATTATTCATATATTATCTTACTGATTGTCAGCTATTTAGCTGGCAAATTAATATCGGCTACGGGTCGAAACCAAGTAACCATCATTTATGTGGGTATGATTGGGTCTAAAGGGTAGTCAGGGCTTTATAGTGGTGTGTCATCGCTCTGCATGAACTTTCTTACTCTACGGCAAGTATTCAGGATAGCGGCTTTTTGCATGCTAATGTTTGTGTAATATAATCCAAAAGTTTCAGCCTATCGTGAAAATGTTTAAGGACCACTCCTGTAGTGTATATGACTATGAGTGCTATATATACTTGGTTAAGTTTCCATATTCTCAATATTTCTACCTTAAGCTCTGTATATTTATTTAATATTAGAATTTCAATGGTATGCTTATTTTCGTCTTATCTGGAATAACCTTTTAATTTTCCGGGATAAATACTATACAATACGTTAGCCAATATTTAAAGGTATCCGCATGCAAAGTTTCATGAAAATCCGCCTGGTAGTTTTTGCGTGATGCCGGTTCATACCCTCCGACAAACCGACAGATAGACAGACAAACAGACACGAAAGCCAAAAATTTTAGGATTGGCTTCTACATCGATAGTACCATCGATGATACCTCTAGGTTGTTATTACGGAAAAATATTCCATGTACAGACACGACTTCTTTACTGTTTTATTATATGTATAGATATTAATATTATTATTGCCGAGCCAGAGAGCTCTCTAACAAACCTGTTGGAACTCTGTACTCTCTGCCTTCTCCGCAAGGGATCTGCAGTGATGATATAGATAGATAGAATATTATAATTAATAATAGTAGTAATATACTATATTACTTCTATTCATATTGGTAAGTCCGCTGAGGTAAAAAGGATGAGGAATATTACCTAATATTTACCTATTTCTTATCAAAATGAAATCTATAAGGAAATATTTGTTTGCCTGTAATCGATAAACTCTAAATCTACTGAACATATCTATCTATATCATCACGCCACATCACTTGCGGGGTAGGCAGAGAATACAGAGTTCCAACATCAGCTTTCTTTACAGACCCCTCTGGTTTCCTCCACTCTCATAGTTCGTCTCATACACGCTCGCCGGATATGGAGACCCGCGACTTGTCTTTCAGATGAAACACGGTCTGTTTAGTTATGGTAAGATAATCTAGGTCTTCCCCGAAACGTACATCCTTTCACTTTCGCACTATTCAACCGATTTTTATAATTCTTTTAACATTTGAAAGCTACATTATCCTGAATTTGTGTGTGTGTGTGTGTGTGTGTGAATGATCTACGTTGTTGGTCGCGGGCCTTCACCGGACAAGTGGGCGAGCGTGCAACCACTACGCTCGAGCCTGAAGGGCAAGGGGGCAACTAGCTCAAGGGCGCCTCAAGGAGGAACGGCCTCGGCTTAGGCAGTCGCTATGGGGGAGGGCGTATACTAGGTGTCTCGCCGTGGTGCTTTGCACCGGCCGGCGGGCAAGGGATTCTTCGAACTTGCCGGCGAGGTCTGAACCTGTGTGCGGTATTTGTATCCGAAAGAAAGGACATTATCCTGAAGTAACATAGATTAGGCAGGTGGCGCTCTTAACAATGCAAAGCCGGAGGAAACGTAGTAATAAAAATAAAACATACGATTTAGCGCAGTGGTTAAGAGCTTAAGCGCTCCGCCCACTGTGTCTAATAGTAGTGGGTTCGATTACCGCACGGGTGATCCACAAATATTTGTTCCGGTCTGGGTATTTGTGCATGTGAATTTTCATGTTTGTAAACGCACCCACGATACAGGAATAAATCTCACTGTGGGTCTACGTTTTAAAAAAGAATTAATAATAGCTGTTTATCCATCTGTATCATACGCCAGATCCCTTGTGGAGTAGAGAGAGAGGATATCTTCTATGATAAATTATATCACAAAAACACTGTTTAGGAGCAATCACGACTATTATCAAGTGATTATATGAGACTTGCTCACTTCAACTATAAAGTTAAACTTTTTAAAATTGATGTTCCTAGCACTTCGAGCCTAGTTTTGGATAGTCATGTGTATCGCTGTGTAAAAGAACTGTATAGATGTTGCCGTTGAAACCTTAGGAAGAAGAAGTACAGCTGTAATTACCTGGATCTCCTTTAGGTGGAAAAGGTCGGTCTCGAGGAAGTCGTGCAGCGTCCTTCTCTAGTTGTAGGTAACTGGATCCACGTGAAATCTGTCCTTCTGAAAAAAAGAACAAAGTTCAATATAAATACCGTTCAATCTATTATTTTTTTAATACACAAAAAACTTATAATTAATTTAGTGTCAACATTTCAAATGATGTCGAACTAAGCGCAGTATTATTGTTTATCTTATATATTATATTTTTGAATGGTATGACAACGATTATTGACTAATAAACTTCGCACCCGCTCAAATAGTGTCATAACTCAAAAAGAGCAAGTAATCTATTTGTTTTCCAGTATTCGGGTCCAAGCTCGATAGCTAACATAATTGACAAAATATTATGTGTTTTCGTAAGCGGCTAAGGTATTCGAATTTCTACAAAATGGATTCTATTTCATGAAAAACAGCTTATCAATATCATTAGAAACATTATTGAAACAGCTGTGACGTAAAATTACTGTTCTTCCACTTCGACCAACTGAACCAATCAACTAATGGCCGGTTCCACAACTAATATTTTACTCATGGATGGATTGGCTTTCTGGTATTTTGACAGATTTTCTATACAAAATAAGTCAAAATTCTATCCGCCGTAGGAAAATCTATCCTTGAATTTAATATTGAAACCGGCCGTAAAACGCATATTGTATGAACATTTTCTTACCGTAGCGATGGTGACATTTGGTAACATATTTGTCCCATATGTTCCCACTGGCAACGAACGGGACATATTTTTCTCATTTGCCACCAGTGGCAATGAAGCCGTGGCGAACACTGGGAAACTAAGCCATACGTCGCCAATGGCAACAGCCGGGAGTTTTTTTCTCATTTGTTGCCAGTGGTGACGACTGGGAATAGACCCGATATATACAAGGTGTAACAATATATAACGCAAGACCTTAGACACCTCAATTAAGCTTTAGCCTTAAAAATTCAATACATAAATCAAACTTCCAATTTTAAGGAGTATTGTACCATATTTAAGCTCTTTTGTACCCAAATTAACCACGAAATTTGCGCTTATTCGTGCGTATTAAAATATTGTATTAGAAATGCATTTAAGATATCCGCATTTATTTGAAAAGTGATAAATTTTACACGTTTTAAAAGCTAGTTTCGATAATTAAAAAAAAATTACATAGTTTAAAAATAGTTGGAATCCATTCAGTTACCGAATAAGAACAAACTACTTTCAGGTATTGCGTTATTCATGTTACACCTTGTATAGCATGCGACTAAGTAAGATCCTGGCTTATTTCATCCTTGCTACACATAGCAAATACAGAAAAATATATTTATACATCACATATCGATGAAATGTCATCATACGAAACGTCCGTACAGGAGTAAATGCAAACAGATACGGAATATTAACAAACATCCTAATATATAATCCTAAAAATACTTTCTTCTTCCATATGTTCGTTATAATATGAGAATCTGCAATCTATAGCTAGTACTGTCGTTTGGACCGATATTAAACTTTAATAACGACGTCGCCTGACCTGACCCTCGTCACAAAATGTTATAGGTGGCACATCTTTCTCACATTTATACCTATTCAATTGGAAAGGTGAGTTGAGTATCTCGTGTTATGTTATGGATTTATCTCAATGTACCTACATACATACTTAATAAATCGGCTGAAGGGGGCAGTGAATAGTGGATATAGATAGTATTTCATACTTATTGTCACGACTAATGTACGAAGGGCTAGGTATACCTATCGTCTTCAGAGAATACTGCTTGTGAAAAAGATATTGAAAGAAGTAGCTCTTTGCAGTTTAACAAAAGCCCTGTAGATATACTCTATAATACATATGTTTGTCAAAGAAGTTAGTCCACACATTCAGACTGAATATGGGATATGGTATGGTATGACATACATACATCAAAACCATTATCCTAGAGGGGATAGTCAAAACTGTTTGGTATGTCCGCTTTTTACCCAATTGATCTAAAACATCCTACGCAATTATGGTTAATTTTTATCTATCAAATTTGGACTGGGATTTCAAAAAATAAACGGCGCCGTGCACCTTATAATAATTTCACCAGCCAATAGTTATAATATATACGTAACTACGTCTTTCTGTTATACTATACTGTATTATATAGCTCGTCCACTACCGACTTGGCATCCAACAGGGAATCAGACAAATCGGGTAATTCCTGCCCTCTAATAAAAGAAAAATTAATCATTCCATTAAAGCAATTTATCTCGTTCGCCCCTAAATCTGGTAAGACAATAGAAGACCAATTATCGCTTTTTCAACAATTTCTAATGAGGGGTTGTGACTGTGCGTAAGCCATTTAGTGAAAGTTTCGCGGCAATTAGGCGTCATTCGGGCAGGGTGTTCGTCGAATAAATTATCAAACTTTGAAGCCTTTCTTAGTACTATCATTCCTTAACATTTTTAGTACCTATAGTCATTTTCATTCGGTCATAGATTTGTTATCATCAACTGAAAGCCGTCCTCCTCCACGGAAACAGGCTAATTGGTCATTATGTACTGTAAATACTGCCACATTTTTCACCTTGCCACAGGATCTTTTGGCCCGCGGATGACGTTGACAGGGGGGCGTTGGTGTAAAATAAGGGTTTTTATTTAGTAAAATTTTCTTACTTTCAGGAAAATATTTCAACAGGCTATTAATTAAAAAATGAACTTGGGTAAAATTCATAGCAAGCGGCAACACTGCGACTGTTTTTAGTGTGTGTGTGTGAATCATCTACGCTGTTGGCCGCGGGGTTTTTACAGCTTCTCCGGACAAGAGGGCGAGCGTGCAACCACTACGCTCGAGCCAGAAGGGCAAGGGGGCTACTAGCTCAAAGGCGCCTCAAGGAGAAACGGCCTCGGCTTGGGCAGTCGCTGTGGGGGAGGGCGTATAATAGGTGTCTCGCCATGGTGATCAGCACCAGGTGCAAGGGATTCTTCGACCTCGCCGGCGAGGTCGGTGTCCGATCTTGTGTGCGGTATCTTTATCCGAGAGAAGGGATGTAAGGGCATCGGGAGGGTCGGGGAGAATAAGCCGCGGACGGCGGTAGCGGCTGATAGGAGGGGAGTTAGGTTCGTAGTCGGCGGCGGCTACGATTAGCGGATTTCTATGATTGGACGCGTTCGCGAAATATCGAGTTGTCGCCTTTTTATAAAAGCGCGAATAGGTTCGAGACCCAGATCGGAATAGAGATCGACATTCCGTATGAACCACGGGGCTCCGACGGCTTTGCGGAGGAAACGGCATTGAACCGTTTGGAGTCTACCGATGTGAGAGCGGGCGGCGTGCCCGAACACCTCACAAGTCTGCGACTGTTATAAAGTGACATTTTACTTGATGACAGCGTAAGTTTCGATTTTGGCGCGTAAGTAGATGACCATGGTTTACGGAGATGTTTATGTTTTCATAGATAATAAATTCTTCTGTTTAGGGAGTTGTTTAAACAGTATCGCGGTGCAAATGATGCATTTTTTTAAAAATAAAACTTAACGCAAGGTGTCACGTTTCGGGAAGCACCTGGAACAAAGGGAACTTTCGGAAAGGTTGCCATGATGTTTGTATTGACAGAAGGACGTGAAAAAGGCTAATTGTTATTGTTTCGGTTAATGCAGGTTTCCCTATGAGTAATATATCACGGGCCTAACGAACTTTTCGTTTAACAGGAATCAGAAAGTTGGCATGTTAATTAAAATTTGTTTGAAATAAGGATTAGAGAGGTTTCCATACTTATTCAGGTGTGGAACTCTCTCGATGTATCATTAATGTGTGTAAGCTTCGCGCATGGGACCCTATTAATAATTTTTGTGAAATTTACGTACTCTGAAATTGTATTCGATTGTAGCAATTTGCTGGTGATGGATGGTATGTAATTACTACCTGTGTATGTGGTATTTTATTGAGTATTAATGTTGCTAGTCAATATTGTAAAACGTTGTTTGAACATATCGAAAGATACTTATGTGTATGTACTTATTTTATATAAACGAGCTGCGGAGGCAAACATGCAAAATTACCTACCTAAATAGTTAGTTAACCTAAAATATGATGGTAAATAATTTATGATGTATGTTTTATTAATAATCTTAGTTAAGTTTGACGGACGATTTAGCGCAGTGGTTAAGAGCTTGAGCTGCTCCGCCCACTGTGTCGAATAGTCGCGGGTTAGATTCCTGCACGGGAAAAATCTTTGTGTGATCCACAATTATTTGTTCCGGTCTGGGTATTTGTTTGTGAAATTTCATGTTTGTAAACGCACCCACGACACAGGAATAAATCCTAGTGTGGGGCTACGTTTCTAAAAAAAAAAAAAAAATAGGAGAAGAGAAGAAAAAAGAAGTTATAAAATAAATATCTATCTATCTATATCATCACGCCAGATTCCTTGCGGGGTAGGCAGAGAGTACATGGTTCCAACAGGTTCTTAAAATAAAATAAATATTTCAGGGAAAAACATGGTACTACTGGATAAATTAATTTCTATCTATCTATCTATATCATCACGCCAGATTCCTTGCGGAGTAGGCAGAGAGTACAGAGTTCCAACAGCTTCTTTCCTTACATACCTCTCTGGCTTCCTCCACTCTAAATAAATTAGTGTACCTAAAAATTGAATAAATATTAATTAGCTTTACTAACCATCATTTTGAGATAGAGAAGCAATATATAGAGCATAGGTGAGTAGTTTGAACGTACTCATTTCGCGAAACCGATGTTAACCAGTTTACGAAAACGGGCGGTGAACTTAATTTCGTGACCGGGTATCGGATCGGTGTACTCAAAACGTTCTTATACCTTAACTTAGTGCTTGTACACGTTCCGAGTATATGTGTAGGTTACACACGTGAACGATTCGCGCGGGCAAAAGCACCGTACAAGCATAAACACTCGCGGATTTAATTCCAACCTCAACCCGCACCAGATACTTGCATCGTGTACTTGTACAAGGCTCATAAATATTTTATGACAGCCCCAGAATGAGCAGCGTTATCGTATCGTATATAAATCGTAGCCCCACACTAGGATTTATTTCTGTGTCGTGGGTGCGTTTACAAACATGAAAATTCACATACATAAATACTCAGACCGCAACAAATAATTGTGGATCACACAAAGATTTGTCCCGTGCGGGAATCGAACCTGCGACTATTAGACACAGTGGACGGAAGGGTTTCAGCTCTTAACCACTCGTCACACTCAAATCGTCCTTCAAATTATAGTAGTATTATTAGTATTAAGTACAAGAGGGTTACCAGAATCTTTTAAGCAGTAATATTGTAATCTAACTTAGCGCTGAAAATCTAAGTCTCGGGTCCAAAGAAGGGTTGTGATAACGTGATTTCGGTAAACTCCTAGGAGTCTAGACAACCACACGGTGTGCCACAATTTGTGTGATTTAAAGTATTCCAAAGACGAGAAGCGAATAATTATATACTCAAGACCTCTACCAACCAACATTTAACAGTAAAGTTTAGGGTATAAACCATCGTCATAATTTCAGGCCGTCTAACATAAGAACCCTCGGCCTTTCATTAACACGCTTCTAAAGGAATTTTGGCAATTCAAATTCTGAATAGTTTTAAAAGCATCGGAATATAATTTTACTATTATTATAATTCAATACGATGTAGGTATATTCGCTGTGGATTCAAAGTAATTAAAACTTATGTATTTGACGTAGGATCCTACGTGTTTATTAAAACTCTGTGGTTATTTGTTAGTTTATACTATTGCTTTTGAATACAATTAACAATATGAGAATTGTGTTTATTCTGTAATTCAGTATATGTTTTAAATAAGATTATTTTGCTATAAAGACGTTTATCGCACTATTCCTTCTTGTACTAATAGTACCTTTACTTATTAACCTTAGTATACTAATATACACATACCAGATACCTACGCTTAACCTATGCTTGTCTGTCAAAAATCATCAAAATGCATTTAGCCGTTTTAAGTTTGATCATAATAAGACATATCCACCTGAACAAGAGCACGAATCGTACGATCTACGAGATTTAAAAGAACATTCAAACAATTTAGCTATTTGTGTGTGTGTTGTCCATTGCAACACACTTGTTAACACATTTATACAAATGTATGAAAATCGGGAAATGGCGGTAATGACATTATGTTATATCAATTCCCCAATATGATATTTTTATCATAAAAACCATTACTACTCGTACTATAAAAATTGAGTTTGGGATTGTTTTACTTAATGCAAAAAGCATGAGAAAGATTGTTTTTTCTTGTTTTTTCTAAAGCGCCATCCTCAAATCATTTTGAAGAACTTTTACTTCCCCCAAAAGACTCCAAAGTAGCAACACTGACTGAGCATGTGAGGAAAATATGGACGCTTAAGCGTGCTCGCGCTGTCAATTCTTTGTCTCTCCCTAACGGAATAAACTTCCAGCGAAGATACCCACATCGGTGGAAGTTTTTTCAGGCAGTGACGGGAGTGAAAAGAATGTCGGTTCAGAGCTGTGATCAGGTGTCAATGCAAATAAATATATTAACAACTTCAACTTTACCTCTTGCTTTCTGTAGTAATGTCACAGTGGGGTTCTGGGCCTTGGGTAACCGGCTGGCAACGTTGGTCCCCCCCAACGTGTTCAGTCCGGTGACGGGCGCGCTTTGCGAAGTTCGCAGCCGGCCTTCGCTCTCCGATCCGCTTGTACAGCCGTTCTGTTCAGAATTCTGTAAAATGTTCAGGTAATAAATAACATTTTTTAAATGTGTGTATATTATGTAGTATGATAATAAAGAGGGCTATAGATATATGGGACAGAACCTTTAGCACTGTAAGTTCTTCGTGTATTCCGGGAAGGAGCTGGCGTGAAGGGATGTGTATATAACTGATATGAAGCCTATAAAAGCATTTGACTTTATCAAATAAGGAGGTATAGTTATAAAATAAACAGGTATGCGAGGCAAACTTGTAATATTTTTAACTATCCGGCTGAATTACAAAATAAGCTATAATACAGTCATAGCTAATCGGTTCAAGCTGCAGCCTCATGGCGAACCGAATTCTTCTATTAAAACCTTTTTTCACTATGACCAAACGCGGCACTTTAAGTTTTCGTAACGCGCACGTTACGTTAATAGCTACATCGTCCAGCATGATCAGTCTCTACGGCACCGAGCGGTTAGCCCTACGATGAAAGACGCTGATTGTTCAAGGCTTCTTGACTTCCCTGGGTGTTCGAATAGTCAGTGTATATCATTCAATGACTAACCGTCAAAGCTGCCCGTTACGACCACCTTTAAGCAACGTGAATCCTTTTATATTCAACAAATTTAGCTTGTAAGCTAATTTAGCTGGTAATCATTATTTTCTAATATTATCTACTAATAAATATTCTATTTATAATCTTGAGTATTCATACCGACATTTCAGTACAACCCGGCTTTCATTAATAAGTCTTAATCTTGTTTAATTAGTTTAATAAACAGTTAAGTATCTTAAGGACATTATAGGATTGTAAGCATTTCGCATATTATTTTCAGAACCTTTGAGTCCAAAACATTTACATGGCCAGGACGCTTCAAAACTTTTCCTTTTCAATATTTCCAGAAGATGCTATCAAAGTTTAGCTTTGATGTTACTTTCTTGTTTGAGATGTACAAAAAATTAAACTTCTTAAATTAAAAAAAAGCTGAAGCTATTTACGGAAATTCAATTACGCTTAACTCGTCTCAGTGATCCTCTGGACCTATATAAATTGGTTAGGTTGGTATAGGTTAGGTAGGTTTTGGTACGCTTATGAATATAATATTACTCAATTTTGTTTATTGTTTAGAAGGATTGTATTGATCTGAAAAGCTCATTATTTCATATGGTAAATAATGTAAACGGTTACACGCATTAAAGTTCTGTGTTGTTTGTTATTGTGTCTACGTTATGCTTCGACATAGGTTTGCTTTAATACCGTGCAGAAACAATAAGACTAAAATTTCAGTATTAATAAGCTTTGCGGTATAACCATGATATAACGATAGCTTGGTAAAAGAAAAAATTGTAAGTTGACTAGGTTTTGTGGTGTGTTAATGATTATCGCTGTTGGCCACGGGGTCTTTACAGCTTTACCGGATAAGAGGGCGAGCGTGCAACCACTACGCTCGAGCCAGAAGGACATGGGAGCAACTAGCTCACGGGCGCCTCAAGAAGAAACGGACTCGGCTTGGGCAGTGGCTATGTGGGAGGGCGTATACTAGGTGTCTCGCCGTGGTGCTCTGCACCGGCCGGCGGGTAAAGGATTCATCGACCTCGGTGTCTGATCTTGTGTATCTGTATTAGTAAAGAGGGAAGTAAGGGCATCGGGAGGGTCAGTGCGAACATGCCGCGGACTGTGGTAGTGGCTGATAGGAGGAGAGTTAAGTTCGTAGTTGGCAGCGGCTACCATAAGGAGGTGCCGATCGTTGTACGGGTTTGCGAAGTATCGGGTTGTGCCTTTTTAATATAGGTGCGTACAGGTTCGAGACCGAGATCGACATGGAGATAGTTGACTAGGTGTCCGTCAAAGTGTTGTATAGTTACTTAACAAATAGTTACTTAGGTAACAAGTATGTTAAAATTTTCCTATCTGAAACATAAGTATGCTCACCGGGAATTTACGGCGGGTAGGTGGTGTCTCTTCGAAGTGTACGGGGCGGTAGTTCTTTCGCGGGGACTGCGGCGATGCGCTGGCGCTGCCTGGCGACCACACGGGCGGCGGTGGTGGCGGGGGCGGCCCGCCGGGGCTGCGCGCCGAGCTCCCGGGGGATGGCGGCGTAGGCACGCCCGGCCTCCACACCACTACGGAAAATAAAAGTAAACTTATCAATAGAAAGGGACAGCTATATAGAACACTAGCAGTTTCCCGCAACTTGGTAACCTGTCGACAACAGCGCCACCTACCGGGTCTATGTTATATAGCCTATATTACTTCTGGATAAGGAAGCTTTCAAAGGTGAACGAATTTTTGAAATCGGTCCAGTAGTGAGAGTCGAGGAAGCCAGAGAGGTATGTAAGGAAAGAACCTGTTGGAACTCTGTACTCTCTGTCTACCCCGCAAGGGATCTGGCGTGAGGTTATAGATAGATAGATAGATAGATAGGTCCAGTGGTGTTGCATCTTCATTATATTAGTGTAGATTAATCCGCTTTCTAAATAACTCTAAAATAAATTTTGCGTCTTGAATTAAAATTTTCGGATCAGATAAATGTCCAGCGAAGTTTAAAGTGGATCCACAGATCTCTTTGAAACAAAGAGAGCATTTAAAAAACATTTTAGACCACTCGGCTCATGTACTATAATATATACAAATAATATATTCCCATAAGCAGCATTAGAATAACTACATTTTCTATAAAAATAGTTAAAAAGTAAACACTAGCACGCCTATATTCCTCAAGCAGAGGTATTTGAGGTACTGTGTAAATCCACCGTTCGGCGATGATGTTAGGTCCCAAAGTATCTACTAAGGGTGAGCCTATTGCAATTATACCGGGAACAATTTTAGACTACAAACTAATGTTGGGAGTTTTTCTATAAAAAAACCATTTTGTCTGAGCTAGAATTCAAAGCTAGGGCCTCTTGCCACTACGCGCATTATACGCCTCTAGACCAGCGAGGCATTCTACGCTTTATTTATCTACATCTCGTATACCATAAAAATATTGATAAGTACATCTATATTCTACGGCCGTATATACAAGTATTTAATTAGACAAAAGAAAACAACAATATTTATGCGGGAAGAATAATAAAAAACGGTTCGTAAAGTTATTATAGCGTATCCGCCTCGCCCAGCGTCGCCGGGTCGGGGCTGCCAATTCGTCAATTTGGAGACGGTCTAAAACAATACAAGAACAATAAAACATATATAGGTGACACGCGAAGGTTGGGCCATGTACTCTACTTCATTCAATTTGGACTGTCTCATTTCAACTGCATTTTACGATCTTGCAATAAATCTCCGGAGCGTAGAATCGACGTGTGTTGTTTACTCGGTCGTTTTGTTCAAATTGGGTTAGTGGCGGCGCGCCCTGTCGACGTAATCGCTTAGCCTATTAGGATTGCGATGTGATCACGCCCCAATCTGAATCTTTACATATTTACCTTCACTTACACGCTGATGGATTTGTACACACGCACATTTGCCTAATCAAAATTGAAATCGTCCTCGCCGATATGTGTGCCGACACACTATGTACATATACTCGTATTCATTTCCATTTACATTAATTTCCTCGGGTTTTTATCATTCATTCAAGCTTGGGTTTTCCATCTAAAATTAGACAGATTAAAAGCACGAAATATTACATTCTGAATTCCAGATCACATGCTGCTGTTGCCGGTGGATTAAATCGTATCGAGATAATTGATTATTTATCTAAAAGCCCTGGAAGCGCGCGTGCCGACATCAAAGTGGGTAAGCGAATGCAAATAAATTAAAAGTGGTCTATAATCGAATGCAATTAGGGGGCCACCGCGAAAAAAACGTGTTTTTGTACTCCATGCACTTTAAGAAGTATATGGATTAGGACTTAATATTTCGAAATAAAATTTTTGGCCTAATATTTTAGAATCTGGTAAAAGGAATACACTTATATAGTCTTTTTCACAAGACATGGGTTCACAAGACGTTATTTAAGAATATTGAAAATAATAATAATATCAGTATATATACTGTTCCACTGGTGGGCAAGGGTCTTCTCTCACAAATCGAGGTGAGAGAGATTAGGTCTTACTCCACCACATGGACCCAGTTTGGCGGAGGCAGGTTTGTAGCCACCTGCTGTAGAAACTATATAATAATAATTTTAGCCCCGTTAAAAAACTGTCCCACCGTTGGGAACGGGCCTTCTCTCAAACAGAGAGGGTTTAAGCCAAAGTCCACCACGCTGGCCCAGTGCGGGTTGGCGAACTTCACACACCTTCGAGAAACTCTCAGGCATGCAGGTTTCCTCACGATGTTTTTCTTCACCGTTAAAGCAAGTGATAGTTAATTTGAATCCGCACATGCTTTCGAAATGACAGAGGTGCGTGCCTGGGTTTGAACCCGATAACTCTGAATTTGCAGTCCAACGGTCTACCTACTAGGCTATCACTGCTTTTTTTTGCTATTGAAAATATAAAATCCAAAAAATAAACAGTAATATAAAAATACATTAAAAATCTACTTTAGTTTTCATTTAAATCATGTACTGTTCATAAATTTGCGTATTTAATTAAAAACTTTTTCTACTTAATAAAACTCTATTACTCAATAACGGTTTACGTTTTTGGGGTCTGACACAACGAAATCGTTATAATCGATATGTTGTTTTTTAATATGTACAAAATCGATTGCCGATTTTTTTACGAATATATTATTCTATGTATCTGACTGAAATATTTAGTATTCTCATAGTCAAGAAATTAATAAATAAATTTGAATGTGAAGAAAACCAATATTATGGTTTTTGAACGGGGAAGAAACCAGAACGAATGCAAGGATTGTGGTTGGTAACGATGTGCTGGAGCAAGTGAATGAGTTTGTATATCTTGGATGCGCCTTCAGTAAGGATAAGAAATACACCGCTGATATAGAGAGAAGAGTGAATGCAGGGAATAGAGTGAATGGTGCGATGGGAAGGCTACTTGGGAGCCGGCACTTAAGCCAAAAGGCGCAGCTGGCCATGCATAACGGAGTGCTTGTCCCAACGCTGTTATATGGCAGTGAGAGTTGGGTATGTAAAAAGGAGAACGAAAGTAGGATAAATGCGGTCGAAATGCGACCTCTGCGGAAGATGTGCGGAGTCACGCTGACCGACCGCATTAGCAACAGCATAGTAAGACAGCGAGTAGGTATGAAAGATAGTATCGGTGTAAAGATGAGAAAGGGTGTGCTCCGTTGGTTCGGGCATATAGAAAGGATGCCAGAAGAAAGAATGACAAAACAGATATACAATGCGAAAGTGGAAGGATGTAGATGCCGGGGAAGACCTAGACTATCCTACCATGACCAAATAGACCGTGTCTTAGCTGAAGAGCAAGTCAAGAGTCTCCGTAACCGGCGAGTGTGTATGAGACGAACTATGAGAGTGGAGTAACCCAGAGAGGTATGTAAGGAAAGAACCTGTTGGAACTCTGTACTCTCTGCCTACCCCGCGAGGGAGCTGGCGTGATGATATAGATAGATAGATAGAATAAATAAACGTGGATGCACTATCTTGGCATATTAAAACAGATATTTTTATATATTTTTTTAATAATAATACACGTAAGTGACGAATCAAGCAATTTTTCAGACGATTTTTCTGACCAATGGCTTGATTCGTAAATAAATAATGAGGATATTTTATTTTATTCTATTTTTGTTCCTGAAATATTTTTATTAATATCGATTCATTGTTCGTGATAAATTTTCTCGATACGATATTCAATCGATTCTATTTCACAGTCATCACATTTCTAGAAACTTCAAATTCTAAATGTCAGCGTACCCATGACTGGTGAAAAGGACTATAAACAATATTTTTTCGATAGAAAAAAAACTGTCATCTCAATTGCTTAACATTTTTTGAATTCCAACTCGAAATGCTTAAGAACTAATCAATAGAATTTACTTAAAAACATAGCAAATAATTGTAGCAAAGTTCTTGTACAGCAGTTTTTTATTTAATAGTGTATTTTGTTTAGAAAAGAATATTTTTTTTGCACATCCGTCATTTATTTACGAGCGGGAGCTCAATATATCCGTCCCTTATTCTTTTGTAAAGTAATTGCATCACTATCACTCTCCCGGCTTATAAATGGTCGATCGCGGTATGCCCTTAAGGTGCAACTGAGAAAAATGTGCTGTTTTTGTCATAGTATGAGTACCTTCGTACTCATACTATGACAAAAACAGCACATTTTTCTTCACAGGACTTCTCTTGTCTATTGTATATAGTGCCGAGTCCTGAGATGTTTGGGTAGTATTTGCAGACTTACGAGGAAGGTAAAAAGATTTTAAATAAATTTTAAATTAAATTTTTCTATAGTTACTGTCACGTGCTAAAACTATTAGAACTTTTAAATGACATTATTTTTCTATGTAACAAACATTATTATAACTACAGTAGATGTAAGTTTTTCCAAAACAATAAAATAAGTACGTTCGGTCACTTCGAAATTTAAAAAAATGGTAAGCACCACTGAATTGGGTGCGTAAGAGTTTGTTAAAACTTTGCAAAACGTAATGAAATACAACACTCTAAGAGAATGTTGCCAGACAGAAGTACTTTATTTGTCTGTGTTGACCATTAAGGATTCAAATCACAGAGTCGCACGTGTTACCCGCTAACGTACAGCCTCTACCTCTCTAATTTACTTACAAACTCCTTCCCCTGCCAGTATTCCGGACAACACAATCCAAACTTGACCAAGGAGCTAATAAAGGATATTTTTTAGCCTCAACAGAGTTCCTAATTATTATTTTCGATATTTAATTACCGCATAGTCCTTTTTTCTTTTAATTCTAAGTTTTCCCTGACTAAAGCTCCTGAATAAAAAGTAACTACCTAGTAAGTAGATAAGAATGCAGCAAAGTTCTTAGGAGAACAAACCAAACAACTGTTAGTTTTATGGCTATTTAGTGTGTTTTAAATTTTAAACTGATGTCAGTAAAGATAAGTACTACTACAGTGCTTCGAGGACCTTTTGGCCCTTGGACGATATCGACAGGGGGGCGTTGGTGTAATAGTTAATTTTTTTTTTCTATAATTTAAACTACTACTGAACGTTTACTAATTAAAAAAAAACTGAGTTAAGCATACCGAGTACTTAGATTTACGCGAATATTACACATGAAATACTTATTACTATTTTGCGGATTCTATCGCGGCGTAGGACGGACCAACAAAATTAATTAAGAAGATTGTGGGTACCTCGGAACAATTATGCCTTTTGGACTTCTAACACTTCAGTCCTTCCATGACCTTGGCTGCTGCAAAACACTCGAAACGTCGGGAATTTAAAAATCAAAAATAAAGCGCGATAAAATCCGAAAAATAGTTTTATTTCACAACTTGGCCAAATTACATAGCAAAAAGTTCCGATTTTGGCCGCAGGCCAAAAGATCCTTGTACGAGTATACTAGATTTTATAAGTCATAAAAAAAGACTATTATAAGAACAAAGAAGACTTAAGTTCTGTTTAAAAGTTGCGAGCGAAATACGAGACTTAAATAGAGAAAAGACGTGATAATAGACAACACTTAACTTGACGGCATGATGGCTCTGTGGTCTGGAGTGCCACAGAGCGATCGTGCCAGCATGGGGGTGGGTATCTTGTTGTCCCGTCGCCTGGCCTCTGGAGTGAGAGATTATGGCCTGCATGATACGAGACTTCTCTGGGTCCGCTTGAAACTGGGTGTCACTAGAGTGTTTTTGGTTGGAGCCTACGCTCCTGTAAGCTCGTCGACACCCCCGGACCTTGAGAAGTTTTGGGATAATGTCAGGGAAGTTCTGGATCTGGCTGATGCGAATGAAAAGGTGATTTTGTGTGGCGACCTGAACGGATGGGTGGGAACCAGGCGGCAAACTTGCGACGCTGCTCTGGGTCCTTATGGTGATAAGAGAGTGAATGATGCAGGTAAGCTTATTGTAGATGTGTGTTTGGAAAGAGATCTCCTTGTGTCCAATACAATATTCCAACACAAGGATATTCATATGTATACGTGGAGAAGAAATGAACAGAAAAGCATGATAGATTTGATCCTGGTAGATAACCGTCTCCGAAGTAAACTTCAAGATACCCGTGCATATAGAGGCCCCACTCTTGAGTCGGACCACTATCTCGTAATTGCGCGGTTTAGTGGTTTGTTCAGGAAGTGGAGGCACTGGCGAGAGCGTATCCCCTTCGGAGGCCTTGAAAGAATCAAGGTTGAAAGGTTGCAAGATGAGAGCGTGAGGAGAACGTATGAAGACAGAGTCCGGGACAAGCTTTTGACAGCTGGTTCTTCGGACTCAAACATAGATGAATACTGGAATTGTCTGAAAGAGAGTTTGGTAGAATCAGCGAAAGAAGTATGTGGCTGCTCAAAGAAGCATAGCACAGCAAAAGAGGATGCATGGTGGGACACAGAGTTAAAAAGCTCTGTAGAAAGTAAGAAGAAAGCGTGGCAGGACTATGTCTCTTCTTTGAATCTAAATGACAGTATGACGGAGATGAAGAAAGAAATATACCGGCAATGCAAGAATGCCACCAAAACCTTAGTGAAAGAAAAGCGTGAAAGAGCTAGTGTGATTGAGGAGGAGAGGCTGACGAAAAACTTCGAGAATAACACTAAACTCTTTTGGAGCAAGGTGAGAAAGGCTCGAGGTGATTCGTCAGGCTCCAGAATGGAAAAGATAAAATCTAAGTATGGTGACATTCTTGCAGACACACAAGCTGTGCTTAACCGGTGGAGTGAATACTTTGGAGAAATGTATGAGAATGCCCCGGATGCTGGTGCCACAGACGAGCCCAGAGGCGAGTTTGCGGCACCAGAATCCACAGAGGACATCACTATGGAAGAAGTTAAATGGGCGATACGAAGTATGAAAAATGGTAAAGCTGCGGGAATAGACATGATATCTGCCGAGATGATTAAATATGGTGGAACTTGCGTCTGGGACGCTTTTTGGGTCCTCGCTAATCTTTGCTGGAAGACCGGTAGAGTCCCTACAGATTGGCGCCGCGCAGTCATAGTACCCTTGTATAAAGGCAAGGGCTCACAATATGACTGCGCCAATTACAGGGCCATCAGTTTGATCAGCTTGGCAGCTAAGGTGTATGGTAAAATTATTGAACGTGAGGCACAGGGAGGTTTCAGGTCTGGAAGAGGATGTTCGGATCAAGTTTTCTCCCTCCGCAACATCGTAGAAAAGCATCTGGCAGTAGGCCGGAAGGTTTTCTGCGGTTTTGTGGACTTGGAGAAGGCGTTTGATAGAGTCGTGCAAAAGAGACTTTGGGACATTTTGCCAGAGTATAGTATAAACGGCACCCTGTTGCGAGCCGTCTAGTCCACCTACGTGGACAGCAAGGCATGCGTACGGGTGGGTGGTAACATGTCACCTTGGTTTGACTTTAAAATCGGCGTCAAGCAGGGTTGCGTGTTGTCCGCTAGACTGTTTATAGTGTATCTGGATAAAAGTCTTCAAAGACTGAATGCGATGACTGAAGGGTTAAAAATGGGTGATCTAGTGATAAACCACCTATTGTATGCAGATGACGCGGTTTTGATAGCGCCAACAGCCACTGATCTGCAAACACTAGTCACAGTTATGAGAGACGACTGCATGAACAATGGCTTACATTTGAATGTGAAGAAAACCAAAATTATGGTTTTTGAACGGGAAGAAACCAGAAAGAATGCAAGGATTGTGGATGGTAACGATGTGCTAGAGCAAGTGAATGAGTTTGTATATCTTGGATGCGCCTTCAGTAAGGATGGGAAATACACCGCTGATATAGAGAGAAGACCGAATGCCGGTAATAGAGTGAATGGTGCGATGGGAAGGCTACTTGGGAGCCGGCACTTAAGCCAAAAGGCGCAGCTGGCCATGCATAACGGAGTGCTTGTCCCAACGCTGTTATATGGCAGTGAGAGTTGGGTATGTAAGAAGGAGAACGAAAGCAGGATAAATGCGGTCGAAATGCGATCTCTGCGGTAGATGTGCGGAGTCACGCTGACCGACCGTATTCGCAACAGCGTAATAAGAAAGCGAGTAGGTATGAAAAATAGTATCGGTGTAAAGATGAGAAAGGGTATGCTCCGTTGGTTCGGGCATATAGAAAGAATGCCAGAAGAAAGAATGACAAAACAGATATACAATGCGAAAGTGGAAGGATGTAGGTGCCGGGGAAGACCTAGACTATCTTACCATGACCAAATAGACCGTGTCTTAGCTGAAGGGCAAGTCAAGAGTCTCCGTAACCGGCGAGTGTGTATGAGACGAACTATGAGAGTGGAGGAAGCCAGAGAGGTATGTAAGGAAAGAACCTGTTGGAACTCTGTACTCTCTGCCTACCCCGCGAGGGAGCTGGCGTGATGATATAGATAGATAGAGATAGACTTAACCTTTTCTTTCTTTGCAAGATGCACAATGAATGTTTAAACATTGGGTGGGGGTGTAAAATAAAAAGCATTGCAAGTTTTGTGTAACCGAGAATCATATATTTTCACCCAGCGCCTAGTGACGGTTCTCCCAACTTTTCTCGTTAGGGCCAGTGTGTTTACCGGATCATTCGTGGTTCCCGACTACTTCCGTATTTACGAGGTCGAGTTTTCCGACAAATAAATTAATATTTTAATTATATAAATTGCTTTAACTACATGTCGTAACTGTGTTTATAGGGCTACCGCGAAAAAAAGTGTTTTTGTACTCTGTCTGTGTAAGAAGTATATAGATTAGAGACTTAATATTTAGAAATTTGAATTATGACTGTTTATTGTAGAATCTGGTAAAAGGAATACACCATTAAATGACATTTTCTCGATAGAAAAAAGTCCAAAGTCATCTCTATTGCTTCACATTTTATGATTCCAGCGCGAACCGCTTAAAGACTAGTCAACATCATTTGCTTAAAAATAGCAAATATTTGTAGGAAAGTTCTTGTAAAGCTGTTTTTTTCTTTCATAGTGTAGTTTTTTTAGAGAATGATACATTTTGTTTTTGCACTTAGGTCGTTAATTCTTATGTAAAGTAATAGCATCACTCACTCATCCGGTCGATAAATGGTCCATTGCGGTAGGCCCTTAACACTTTTTTATATAAAAAATAACATTAATTTCCGATGAATACCTTTTTCGATCCCATTTTCAGATGTTACCATTGGAACCCATTTTGATATTCACATTAAATCTAATGTTAAAAAATGCTCGTACTTTTGAGAAGAGAAGTAAATAATTTTTAATCTTCTTATAAAAGGAGTGTAACGCCAAGCAAGGGTGGCACAGGTGTACTGAGTACACCTTCGTATCGCCGACAATATTAGGTCCCAACCTATTTTCATTATATCGGCTAAAATTTCAGATTTCGAAACAATATTAAGATTTTTTTGATAAAAATTCTACACTTTGTGCGATCTAGGATTCGAACTCAGTTGCTCAAGATTGCCATCTGCATTATACGCCATCGATGTGTACCTACAGTAAAGAGGATGGCCATGTTCCCTAAAATCGCGACCACAAAATAAAGATTCCGACTAGTAAGTATCACAGGTTTACATAGGCCTTGGGGAATCCAGTTGATTTGTAATCAACTGTTTCATCGTGTAATATAAAATAATATTAGCCCTGTTAAGAAACTGTCCCACCGTTGGGCACGGGTCTCCTCTCAAACTGAGAGGGTTTAGGCCATAGTCCACCACGCTGGCCAAGTGTGGGTTGGCAAACTTTCGAGATACTCTTAGGCAAGCAGGTTTCCCCACGATGTCTTCTTCCCTTCTTCCCTCGTGCCGGGGTTTGTACCCGAGACCTCTGATTTTGCAGTCCAACGGTCTAACCAGTAGGCTATCACTACTGCACGTAATTGACAAATATGATGATGGTGCTGCAGAAAGCGAAAACCCATTTAAAAAGTAAGCCTTGACAGAAAAAGCGCGGTATCACTTTAATATTCCATGCTTACTAATAATCCGCAACGCTTGCGCTTCGAACGACATACTTCTTGGTTTCTTCACTTACTGCGTTCAGAAACTACACGTTTTAAGTTTAAAATCTGCCACTTTACACCTATATAATCTAAAATCTACTAACGATCTATGGGGCAGCATTGCCAGACAACGTGACAATTCTGTCAGCCTGTCGGGCACGCCTCTAAGAGACAGAGATTTTTTTTTGTAAACACTATGTACCTATAAATTATTTGTTTTATTTTTATAAATGCTAATTACTTCTCTTTAAATAAATGTAATAATATAAAAAGGAAACCCTATATAATTTGTTTTATTTCTACACCGTCACGCCAATATTCCCCAAGCGGGGGTGGCAGAGGTGTACTAGTACACCCACGTTTCGCCGACCTATTGCCATATACCGGCCACAATTCCAGACTCCGGACTTGTACTGGGAAGTTTTTCTTTAGAAAAACTACACTTGTCCGACCTAGGATTTGAACCCAGGACCTCGTGATCACAAAGCCATGCGCTTTGCCACTAGACCAACATGGCAGTCATGTTTTATACTAATGAAAATAGTTAACAGATGGATTAGATTTTCTGTAACTACACTAATGTTTCACCGAAAGTCGATTTTAGCCGAAGTCGATTAATAGGCCATCGTCAAAACCTTTGGCCTAAGAAATTTGGTTTATTATTGGCTAAATTTGACTCTTTAACGAACATATTTTGTTTTGGTTATTTATCCCTGCCCCCCGCGCGTTACCTCTTCCACCGCGCTCTCGCGCATTCGTAACTCTTACATCGTAATAGAGCGTTCAATTTCGGTGCTTGCTAGAAACCTTCGGTTCCGGTCAAAACTTCGGTCTGTTAGGGCCGTAGCAGAAGTTTTAGTCGAAGCTGGTATTTTTGGCCGAAGTTAGCCAAAGCGGAATGAATGGTCGGTCGGACACTAAACGATACGAATACGAAACGAATACTAACGGTATGAATAAATACTCGTGGATAAGGTTAAAGAGTAAGAAAATCCCAGCACAACATTATGTGAATATCTTGCTTGACAAAGTTGTCGTTAAGCAAGTTTCGGCACTTAAAGTTATCTATTTCAAACTCGCTTTAGGAATACTATTTTAGTGCACTTCTAAATCTTAATTAAGCATTCAAGTCGTGTTGAATATAGTTCATTACTACAATATTAAGTGCGGATTGATTTATACTTACTTAATATAATACGCTATGGTTTAAAAGATAAAGGTATATACAATATTGTTATTTTGTTTTTAGTAAGTGGTCGGTTTAAGGCGATTTACAGAAACGACTGTTTTTATTCAAATGATAAAGAAAGATATTAATTTAATTAACCCTTTTTGAGCAAGATCTCTTGCAAACTTAAATTTATTATTTAATACCCATTAGTTTCTAAAAAGTTTCTATTTTAATCATACAATTATTCTTAGTTTAAAACCATTGCAATCATCATCATCATTTCAGCCCATACTTGTCCACTGCGGAACATAGGCCTCCCCAATCGCTTTCCAGCGTAACCGGTCCGATGCCACCTGCATCCAACGACTTCCTGCGATTTTCACAAGATCGTCGGTCCATCTGGCAGGCGGTCGTCCCACGCTGCGCTTGCCAATACGTGGTCGCCACTCTAGAATCTTTCTGCCCCAACGCCCGTCCGATCTACGCGCTATGTGGCCCGCCCATTGCTACTTCAGCTTGCTAATCTTAAGGGCTATGTCGGTAACCTTGGTTCTTCTACGAATCTCCTCATTCCTGATTCGATCGCGCAGAGAAACGCCGAGCATAGCTCTCTCCATAGCTCGCTGAGCAACTCTGAGCATTGCAAAAATGTCCTTATTACCAATTTATAAAAAACCCTTGAATTGAAGGTTTATGTTTAGATTGTATAATCATAATCATCACTACCAGCTCTTTTGACCTAAGCCGGAAATAAGACTCCTCCTTCTTACCCCAATCCCTAACCTGAACCAATCTTGGCCTAGTCTTATCTATGCACTTATCGATTTATCTTTGTACTAGTCTACACAATTGCCGTATACCTTCCGTGGCCAATCTTTGCTCAAAGAGCTTCTGCGCATGCCATCATTACATCTGTATGCCCTTCCCTTTTGACAGTACAATGTCACAGACAATCATTTCTAATTACATCTATCATCTACAGTAAGGTCCTTTTTTAGCGACGAGCTAAAAATAAGTCTCACAATAATGCTATATGAACAACAGTAACTGTTTCAATTTTCTCTAAACACTTTTAATCCACAAAGGGCTTCTTTTTACTCGGGCCATTGTACTCCGCGTCCCATATTACCCACTTTAGTTTAATTATTCCAGGATAATCAAGACACAATAGCTCTACAGCCGAACCGGGGAACAAAAAACTTGAATAAGATTAAATACAAAGAAGTGTTCGCGCTTAACAACCTAATTGAGTTGTTGTGAAGTACGGGGGAAATTCCTTAATTAGCCAAGTAGTTCTAATTTATCCTTGAATACGTTGAACTGAAGTGTGTGTTTACTGAAATGCTATAGGTACTATGGTGTTACACCTGATAATGGGGTTACTTATTTGCGAAAACATAGATATAGCCGTGGAAGTTACATACACTTTTATTAAAACATGGCTTTCTAAAAAGTATCTATCTTTATCTATATCATCACGCCAGATCCCTTGCAGGGTAGGCAGAGAGTACAAAGTTCTAACTATATTTGGGCATGGTAAGATAGTCTAGGTCTTCCCCGGTACCTACATCCTTCCACTCTCGCACTGTATATCTGTTTTGTCATTCTTTCTTCTGACTTTCTTTCTATATGCCCGAACCAACGGACCATACCCTTTCTCATATTTACACTGATACTATCTTTCATACCTACTCGCTATCTTACTACATACACTGTTGCGAATACGGTCGGTTAGCTTCACTCCGTACATCTTCCGCAGAGCTCGCATTTCCACCGCATTTATGCTACTTTCATTCTCCTTCTTACATACCCAGCTCCGGCTTCTATATAACAGCGTTGAGACAAGAACCGTTATGTATGGCCAGCTGCGCCTTTTGGCCGGCTCCCAACTGCTTTTCCATCGCACCATTTACCCTGTTTCCTGCACTCACTCTTCTCTCTTTGTCAGCGGTGTATTGCCCATCCTTAGAGAAGGCGAATTCAAGATATACAAACTAATTCACTTGCTCCAGCACATCGTAACCAACCT
Source organism: Phalera bucephala (assembly GCA_905147815.2). Classification (NCBI taxonomy): domain Eukaryota; kingdom Metazoa; phylum Arthropoda; class Insecta; order Lepidoptera; family Notodontidae; genus Phalera; species Phalera bucephala. The sequence goes on from LR990612.1 coordinate 18,261,176, forward strand.
TGCATTCGTTCTGGTTTCTTCCCGTTCAAAAAAGTAAGTTTTATTCAACAAGTAAAAAATGACATGCCGAACTAAATTTCCCGAACGGGGGCAGAGGTGTATTATGTACTTTGTATCCACTTATCACCGATTTTAGCTCTCAATGTAATAGGGAGTGAGCTTATTGCTATAATACCGAACACAATGCTAGATTCCGTAAATATACGAAGAATATTTCTATCAAAATGTCACTGTCCGACCTAGGATTCATTCTATTAGCCGCTAGACCAACGAGGGAAACAGCAATCAGCATCAATTTATTATATATTTTAATTAAATTCATAACTATAATTCACAACATTGAAAACTCACCGGTTTATGGTATTAAATCATTCGAGATCGTACCCCATCCTGTTTTTCCCGTACCAATTTCGTTGCTCTCATTTCCCAGGTTCGGGCACTCATACGATAACAATCCGGTTATCGGGCGGACTCCCCGCCGATATTAAAATCGATTGTAATGCGCTCTCCATCCCTACCTTGTACATAATTATATTCCAATTCATAAAACTTAATTTAAATATTGCCTTCTTAGATTTACGCGAATATTACACATGAAATAAATATTTTGGAGAAATGTATGGAGATGCCCCGGATACTGGTGCTACAGACGAGCCCAGAGGCTAGTTTGTGGCACCAGAATCAACAGAGGGCATCACTATGGAAGAAGTTGAATGGGCGATACGAAGTATGAAAAATTGTAAAGCCGCGGGAATAGACCTGACAGACCGGCAGACCGAGATGAGCAAATATGGTGGAACTTGCGTCCGGGACGCCTTTCGGGTCCTTGCAAACCTTTGCTGGAGGACCGGTAGGGTCCCTACAGATTGGCGCCGCGCAGTCATTGTACCCTTGTACAAAGGCAAGGGTTCACACAATGACTGCGCCAATTACAGAGCCATTAGTTTGATCAGCTTGGCAGCCAAGGTGTATGGTAAAATTATTGAAAGGAGAATGCGCGAGAAGTCCGATGGAATGTTGTGCGAGGCACAAGGGGGTTTCAGGTCCGGAAGAGGATGTTCGGATCAAGTTTTCTCCCTTCGCAACATTGTAGAGAAGCATCTGGCAGTGGGCCGGAAGGTTTTCTGCCGTTTTGTGGATCTGGAGAAGGCGTTTGATAGAGTTGTGCGAAAAAGACTTTGGGACATTTTGCCTGAGTATGGTGTAAATGGCACTCTGCTGCGGGCCGTCCAGTCCACTTATGTGGACTGCAAGGCATGCGTACGGGTGGGTGGTAACATGTCACCCTGGTTTGACGTTGAAGTCGGCGTCAAGCAGGGTTGCGTGTTGTCCGCTAGACTGTTTATAATATATTTGGATAAAAGTCTTCAAGACTGAAAGCGATGAATGAAGGTGTACAAATGAGTGATCTAGTGATAAATCATCTACTATATGCAGATGACGCGGTTTTGATAGCGCCAACAGCCACTGATCTGCAATCACTAGTCACAGTTATGAAAGACGACTGCATGAAAAATGGCTTACATTTGAATGTGAAGAAAACCAAAATGATGGTTTTTGAACGGGAAGAAACCAGAACGAATGCAAGGATTGTGGTTAGGAACGATGTGCTGGAGCAAGTAAATGAGTTTGTATATCTTGGAGTATATCTTGCGCATTCAGTAAGGATGGAAAATACACCGCTGACATAGAGAGAAGAGTGAGTGCAGGGAACAGAGTGAATGGCGCGATAGGAAAGCTACTTGGGAGCCGGCACTTAAGCCGAAAGGCGCAGCTGGCCACACATAATGGAGTGCTTGTCCCAACGCAGCTATATGGCAGCGAGAGCTGGGTATGTAAGAAGGAGAATGAAAGTAGGATAAATGCGGTGGAAATGCGAGCTCTGCGGAAGATGTGCGGAGTGAAGCTGACCGACCGTATTCGCAACAGCGTAGTAAGAAAGCAAATAGGTATGAAAGAGAGTATCGGTGTAAAGATGAGAAAGGGTATGCTCCGTTGGTTCGGGCATATAGAAAGAATGTCTGAAGAAAGAATGACAAAACCGATAAACAATGCGAAAGTGGAGGGATGTAGGTACCGGGGAAGACCTAGACTATCTTACCATGACCAAATAGACCGGGTCTTATCTGAAGGACAAGTCAGGAGTCTCCGTAACTGGCGAGCGTGTATGAGACGGACTATGAGAGTAGAGGACGCCAGAGAGGTATGTAAGGAAAGAGCCTGTTGGAACTCTGTACTCTCTGCCTACCCCGTAAGGGATCTGGCGTGATTATATAGATAGATAGATAGATAGAAATAAAACTTTCGGATTTTATCGCTGTTCTTCAATCCAAAACCGAGCATAACGCTTCAAGACCTTAAGATACCGTCAGCTCATTCTGTGTAGATTGGACCAACAAAACATTACGTTAACATAGATGTACAACCACCGAACAACGTGTTCTCAAATCCTCCAATCTCAACGCACAATCATCCTTCAGTCTACCGTGACGATTTCAATAGTCATCACATGTCATTGGAATACTCTTGGAATGGTGTAGAAGCCGAGATTCTTTCGGATTGAGCCTACGGGGATAAAGGGTCCTTCCACTCAGCCAGATGGAAGAGCGACATTAATCCTAATCTCTGCTTTGTGTCCAAGACCAATGCGGCAATATCCTCCCCGCTACCTGAAACATCTTAAATAACTTGCCGAACAGCCAACACCGACCAGCTTTAATAACTATTGGCCTTGAAATCCCTCTGGTTAGCTCTGTCCCTACAGCCTGCTGGAATTTCTCAAAAGCCGACTGGAATGCTTTTAGCAGCCAAACGGACTCCACTGGACCAAACGGAAAGTAGTTTAGTACGAGAGATTCTGTAAAGCTATCAACGTCATACCTAATGGCTTCCGTAAGGATTACATACCAGGATGGACAGCGAAAGCTGAAGAAGCATACCAAAATTTCCTGTCAACCCAGAAACAGCGCGTAATGAATGCCCTAGACGAATCCCGCCGAAAGTAATGGATGGATAGCGTGGAGGGCGTGGATTTCACACACTAAAGCATGAAGAGTTGGACTCTCTTACGCAAATTAGGTGGAGCGCCTGCACCAGCTCCCAGAGTCCTCAGTATATTCAAAGGACGTAGCAAAGCGCCTTAGAAATTTAACAAAGTCGGCTAACTTTGAAAACTCTTTTGCCAAAAATATCAGAACCCAACACATTAACAATATGAAGCGTCTTGAATCAGACCAAACTTACAGTTCTTCGTACACCCTACAAAAGCTGAAAACGGCACTCCAAAATGTGAAATCCAGCAATGCAGCGGGTATCGATGAGATTTATTCCGAATTTCTCAAACACCTTGGAAAACTGGGCAGGAGGTGGCTACTCGATTTCTTTAATGATATTCTAGAATCGAATCAGCTCCCCAACACCTTTCTTAAAGCTAAAGTTTTAGCAAACCGGGAACCCAGCTAATGACGCTGCCAACTATAGACCAATATCTTCATTGAGTGTCACCTGCAAACTACTAGAGCGGATTGTATATCATCGGCTGTCATCATCGCTCGATCATCTTATTCCCACGGAGCAGGCCGGATTTAGACCAAACTGAAACTGCGCTGACCAGATCCTGGCTCTCACGCCATACCTTGAGGCTGGGTACCAGCGTGGTCGTTCGTCGCTTTTGTAGGCCTGAAAGCTGCGTACGACATGGTTTGAATACCAGGACTGCTGTACAAACTAAGCGCTATGGTACCTTGCAAAAGAACCATTTCGCTGCTGAAGACGATGTGCGGATAATTAAGAAGTTTGAAGGCACTCCGGAACAACTATGCCTTTTGGACGTCTAACACCTCAGTCTTTCCCGTGACTATGGGTGCTGCAAAGCACTCGAAACGTCGGAAACAAAATATCAAAAATAAACTGCGATAAAATCAGAAAAATAATTTAATTTCATGTTTAATTTAAATGCTTACCTGATTTACCTAGTGGCGCATAGAAGCATGGTAATAAATCTTTATATAGAATGGATTTTTGAGACAAGGCAAAAAGGCCAGCTACCTTAATCATTGTAGCTACAGGAAAACGGAAAGCTTTATTTACAGATTTTGAAAAAAAATGTAGAAGTTGCAGAAAAACTTTTTTTGATGCCAATCAAAGAAAAAAAGGGGTGTTGTTATAAAAATCTTTTATAAAAAAAGGTAAACCGACTTCAAAAAGCAAAAAAATAAATATTTGTAGTCGGTGCCAAGTAACCGACTGCACCAACCAGCACCGACTTCAAATATTTATTTTAACTTCTACATTTTTTTTATTTTGCAATTTTAAGTGACCAGTGAATTATTCTATAGTAGGGTACATAGGATTGACGTAATACCCATAATATCTCAATTTACACATGCCTATTGTTTGTCGTTAAGGAGTTCCCTGGTGTTTCTTCTAAGTCCAAGGTTCAATGTCAATAAAATTAATATGGGACCAAAAAAAATATCTAAATCGATCCACGATTGACGGAAATATCGCTGAACATACATAAAAAAAAAGCATACATAAACCGAACATAGAACCTCCTCCTTTTTGAAGTCGGTTAAAAAGGGAGTGTGTTCGTGATTCTTTTTCTAAACGGCTTGACTTATTTTGGTGTTGTACTTATGTTGTTTGTACTTATGGGGTCACCTAGATGGTTCTCAGCTTTAGTTGGACCCAGTGGGTCATCTATACCGTTATGTATTTAGACAGGCCAACATCTGTCGGGTTAACTGTTTTATAATACAGAAATCCAATGAATCAACAAACCAGAGTATATACTCTGGTTTGTTGATTCTTTGGATTTCTGTCTGGACATAGGGGCAAGGACATCTTTATGGTTGGTTTACCTCTACTTATATAAACCAACCATAAAGATGTGGCCCTATGTCCTTAATTCAATGACAAAACGTAACATAAATCGCCGTACATAGAAATACGTCCTCGTCGTAGGTACCACAGAATAAGAAATATAAATATAGGTAACTAAATTTTGCAGCCTTTTTTAAGCAGTGAGAGCCTAGTGGTTAGACCGTTGGACTACAAAATCAGAGGTCTCGGGTTTAAACCCAGGCACGCACTTCTGTCTTTTCGAAAGCATGTGCGTATTAAAAAAAAAAATATTATCACTTGCTTTAACGGTGAAGGAAAACATCGTGAGGAAACCTGCATGCCTAAGAGTATCTCGAAGGTATGTGAAGTTCGCCAACCCGCACTAGGCCAGCGTGGTGGACTATGGCCTAAACCCTATTGCTTTCATAAAAATATCCCCAAGGCAGTTTTTATTCTAGCTTGCCCATTGTTTTTATGATGCACCACCATCACATTTTTTTTATTGTATTTCATATATTTCCTTAGTTTTTTATTATTAAGTTATTTTTCTAAAATCATTTTTTCCCTTCATTCCAAAAAGATTTCTAATTCGGCGATACTGAGTAAGCGTGCCCATCAGTTTTTTGACTCCCGCTCAAAAAACCGCCAACGAAGGGAGCGCCGGGCAGTGATAGTGTGGGAAAGGAAGTAGAGCGTAAGTGGCGCGTTTATACGACTATCCTTCCCTCACTTCATGCGGAAGTGAGCAGTGTGTAAATGGGGTATAACAATTTGCCCTGTTAATGTAATAGTGACAACATATTGTACGAACATGCCTCTGACTTATAAATTCTAAGACATTACTGCATTAATTTCTAGGAAATACACGAAATTACCCCAAAACGGCGTGACAAAGCGAGAGACCGAGACTTTAATCGTACCTACTTTCTACAAGCACATCACTTTTGCATAAATAATAAAATTAGTAGGTAGACAAATACATAACCTGACCCAGCGCTAGGACTTGGGGGTTAGCAACAAGATATTTCCACGTGTGAAAAATACGTTTTATTTAAAAAAATATGATAAATAGTCACTTTGGCTGACACGTTACCCAGCGGGAAGATTCTTATTGTTATTTTGGTATATTTGGTATATAAATGAACACTATTTCCTAACGACGTCATAGTGATAATGTATTGTAAGAACATGACCCCGACCTACGGATTCAGAAACATTATTGCACTAACCTCACTAACATAGTGACCGAGAGGTTAATTGTACCTACCTACCTTCTACAAGCATACCACCAAATATACCTACATAATAATCTATACAAGCTAGTCGTCAATCTATTTAATCGGTTCTTAATTGGTTAATTGATATATGAATTTCTGGTAGATACCATATCTGTTACACGCCATTTTAAATCTAATAGCCTACGAACGAAAGTAAAACATGAGACGTTCAAAATAAATGAAAAATAAATGAGAATGTCACGACTAATTCGTGAAAAAGGAATAAAGATGTTAGCGTTTCTGAATTGTACTGGAGGGTATAAGAAAATATTAAATTATTGTGTAAGGGATGCTAATTCATCAGTGTACCTTAAAAAAGAGAAAATATTCTGTAAGTAGAGTATTGCTTTATTATGGCTGCTGTGTCAAGACTTACTTACCGTGACAAAATATACAGTTTTTTATCTGATCCGTAACTTAAGAGTCTGTATAAGATGAACTATGAGAGTGGAGAAAGCGAGAGAAACTTGTAAGGAAAGAACCTATTGGAACCATTTACTCGTTGTTTACCTAGCTAGGGAATCTGGCGTGATCATATATAGGTGCTGTATATTATGTACTTTGGCTGCCTCATGGTTGCTGCATTATATCCTAGGTCGGACAAAACGCCCGGTATAATGTGATAGGCTCGTCTACTTTTACATTGGGACCTTATGTCGTCGGCGATATGTTGGTGTACCCGTTATATCTCTGCCATCCGAGATTGAGGAATATTAGCGTGACGGTGTTTATTTTCATTTATATAATGCCGGCGGTCATACCACCGGGCGTGCCCTCCACGCCTAATGGCACGGAATGGCATTAAAATATACATTTGAGATTCAAGCAAACCCATACGGTAAAAGCACAGTAAAATATGGTGGTACAGCGTTCACCAATTTTTATTGTATAATAAATCAGCCTACACTGACCCACTGCTGGGCAAAGGCCTTCTTACACAGATCGAGCTGAGAGCATACTTCAATACGCGGACCCAGTATGGATTCGTGGAGGCAGGTGTGGCCATCAACTGTTGGAAGTTATCAAGCCCCCTATAAGGCATCCATCTTGTCTTAAGTGGTAACCGGGACTAATGACTTGATGTGTTTTTGCTACAAACGGTCACCCATCTTAGACCGACGGATCCGAATGCTGCTTAAAGCTTGATAATCGCTAAGAGAAACGCGGTAGCACAACGCTTCGAGCGCCTCCGGTGTACAAAAAGTAACGATAACCAACTTAGGGTTCTGCACATCAGTACGTGCGTAGGCTACATTCAGAGCGGTCATAAAGATCGGCGCGAACTGTAAACAGCACCTAGAACGTCCTAGTACTAACGACCCGAAAAAGAATCAAACGCGCGCTTTACGCGGCTTTTTGGCCGGTTTTAGCGCGTAGATTTATCCGCTGAAAAGCCGTGTAGAGTGCGTGTTTGATTCTTATTTCGACCGCTAGTACTAGGATGCTCTACCTACTGTATTATTGTCTACATATGTTTAAATGTTTTATGATGATGATGTGATCCCGACCGATTTCGGTCAAGGCGACTGCATCTACTCCGTTATTGTTGACGATCGTGCGCTCGCATGTGGCTTGTGTAGCCAATGTTCTTGGTAATGTTTCTGGCACATTGCGGGCATGTGAGCACACCGTTAGTATAGGAATAATTGATCGCCACGGGTGGTCGGGCTTTCAATTGATCACGCTTTGCGTCAAGGTCAGCGCGTCGCTGATCTTCAAAGCTCCGGACTTTGGATTTAACTAAAGTTTTCCACTCCGATCGGTGAGCGCCTTGTTTAATTGGATGTTGTATAAAGTTATACGCATAAAGTATACGCATAAAGTATACGCATATGCACTCCATATCAGTTTAATGCCTATATTATATTTTCAGGGTTTGATTCAAGTTTCCGTGTGTAATATTAAAACTTGTTTAAGTCGAAAGAAGGGTATAAGATTGGCTTTTAAAGAGGTCTCTCTAAATTAAACCCTTTTCAGAGTGCTTCCTTTTTTATTAAATATCTCCGATTCAGCTCGGGCAAGTATATTAACTTTACTTTGGTGCGTTAGAATTTGGTACGGAACAAATAAACTTTATGCCTAAAATCTTAAATTCAAAAGCTAACTTTCACTGAGTGGCCACTGGCTAAGTAAAAGATAACACGAAAAATACACAGCATTAAAAACGGCTTGCCCTTTATTAATTAAAACTCCTCGAGACTTCTACTAAAACAGTTGCAAAGTATTTAATTCATTGATAATACCGAAATCCCTGAAGGCATCTTAACCTACTGCTCTACATTTATGTCAACTTTTAAACTTAATCCTTACGAAATGGTTTTAGTGGATTCCCAGTAAAAATAATTTTATTCTATAAACGGTGCTATGAACAGAGTTATATTAAGTTCACCTGCCGCCGTGATACGGGTTAAGTCTATTAAACTAATTAGTTTTGCTAAGCTGGGATTGAATCTGAACAACTTTTGAAATAAAAAGCTATAATAGAAATTCGAATAAAGGAAATCTAAGTTGAGGAAATTCGTATCGGCGAAACTACTAGAAAATGTGCTTACATAAAACAAAATATTAATCAAATTAGATTCGTAAAATACTGGCACTTTTTTTCACGAAGCTTTCCGCTGTGTATCGTGTCAGCCAGGGTGACTTTTTCATAACGTTTTTTAAAATAAAAAGGATTTTTTTACACGTGAATATATCTCGTTGGTAACACCGGAGTCCTAGCGCTGGGCCAGGTTATGTATTTGTTTACCTACATATGTTGTTGTATTTATGTAAAAGTGAACGTGAAATATTATTTCAACCCATTCCAACAGCGTCTCGTACGTTAATAATAATATCAGCCTATACTGCCCACTGCTGGGCAAAGGCCTTCTCTCACAAATCGAGGTGAGAGAGATTAGGTCATACTCCACCACGCCGACCCAGTGCGGATTGGTGGAGGCAGGTTTGTGGCCACCTGCTGTTGGAACTTATCAAGCCGCCTTTAAGGCTTCCAACTCGGCTTAACAAGGTTAAGTAGCGTTCGACTCGGTCGGCCCGAGATGGGTGACCGTTTGTGGCATTTTCATATTCGAGCGTCTCTGTGCTTCGGAAGGCACGTTAAGCCGTTGGTCCCGGCTACCACTTAATGTGGTAGTCGTTAAGCCGAGTTGAAAGCCTAAAAGGCGGCTTAATAAGTTTCAACAGCAGGTGGCCACAAACCTGCCTCCATCAATCCGCACTGGGTCCGCGTGGTGGAGTATGACCTAATCTCTTTCACCCCGATTTGTGAGAGAAAGTCTTTGTCCAGCAGTGGGCAGTAAAGGCTGATATTATATATTATATATATCTGGGAATCAGAATCAGAATCAGAATCAGAATATTTTTTATTCATGTAAACCATTACAGTATTTATGAATCGTCAGAAAAGTAACAAAGACTCTACCGCCACTTCGGAATGTCATTCCTGTGGAGAAGAAGGGCAAGAAACTCCACGTTTACTCTTTTAAAATAAGAAATTACAAACTTTTTCATCTACATTCTGTTGTCGGGTATGGGAGAACAATGTAGGTTGGTCATCAGGTGAGTCTAAGTTAAAAAAGCGAATAATACTATTTATGAGAATGGCTACATGGTTCCCTCATTTACAAAAAAGTACATATTGTGTTAAATTAATAGAAGGAAGAGAGGTAATGTTAACTAACAACAGTTGAATAGGTTGCTATGACTCAAGTGGAGCTGGAATAGCATCTATCCAAGCATTTTTATCTTTTAAATAATCTTCTATTGAATAATAAGCTTGCTTACAAAGTGTTCGTTTTACACAAGCTTTGAACTTATTTTCACTAAGTTTAGTGACGTCAATGGGAATTTTGTTATAAAATCTAACACAGTGCCCCATGAAAGACGTGTGAATTTTTGACAGACGAAACTGCGGTTGGTCTAATTTATTTTTATGTCGTGTGTTATAGCAATGTCTATCACCTAGCTGATTAAAAAGATCTAAATTTTTTCTAGTATACATAATGTTTTCATAGATATATTGACATGGGTCCGTCATGATATTAGCTACTTTGAACAGTTCTCTTAAAGAGTCGCGACTACTCAAGTTATAGATGGCCCTAATAGCCCTTTTTTGCAAGATAAAAACAGACTCAATGTCCGCTGCCCTACCCCACAATAATATACCGTAAGACATGACACTATGAAAGTAGCTAAAATAGACTATCCTCGCGGTGTCCACATCAGTTAGTTGTCTGATCTTCCTTACGGCATAGGCAGCGGAGCTAAACCGCTTACCTAAATTCTCAATATGAGGACCCCATTGTAACTTGAAGTCAAGCGTAATCCCTAAAAAAGATGTATCATTTATGAACTCAAGTTTCTCATTGTTCAGTATAATATCATGTACAGTACTTTTTACATTTGGCAAAGAAAACCTTATACATTTAGTTTTCTTGTTATTGAGCACTAAATTGTTGGATGTAAACCAGTTATGTAGTTGAAGAATAGCGTCATTTACTTCGTCAAAGTTATTAACATGTCTACCTACTTTAAAAATCAAAGAGGTATCGTCAGCAAATAACACTATCTTCGCTCGATTTTTAATTACTTCAGGTAGATCATTTATGTAAACTAAGAATAGGAACGGACCCAGTATCGATCCCTGTGGAACGCCCATTTTAACTAAAGAGCCCAGAGATTTAGTTTGATTTATTTGAACACACTGTTGAACTCTAACTCTAAGGAAAACTCTAAGGTTCCTGTCTAAAGTTAACGCGGACGAGGTCGCGGGCAGAAACTAGTATATATTAAATCAGCCTATACTGTCCCACTGCTGGGCAAAGGGCTCCTCTCACAAATTAAGAGAGATGGCTTACACCACCACGAAACCCTATTGCAGATTGGCAGAGGCAGATTTGTGGTCACCTGCTATTGAAACTTATGAAACCGCCTTGAAGGCTTCCAACTTAGTTTATCGACTACCACAAAAAGTGGTTATCAGAACTAATGGCTTTACATGACATTTGAAACACAAAAACACTCTAAAATGGAAATGCCACAAACGGTCACCCTTCTAAGACTGACGGAGTCGAACGCTGCTTAACCTTCGTAATAGTTACGAACACAGCGCTACGAGTGGGACGAACGTTTATTTGCCCTCTAAAGTTTCGAGACCTAGCCGACGCAGCGCGACGGGAGCGTGACGGTGGCGCGGCTTGGGGAGTTGATCACACACAGGCGCGACGGCAAAGGTCAAGACTGAACGTAGCCGAGTACTTGCGTCGCGCTCCCGTCGCGCTCCGTCGGCTATTTGACCAAACCTTTATCCTATATCCGGAGCGCGACAATACGCACTGTAGCAACTTTCCATCAAGTACACACAATACTTAAATAAGCTCAAACAATTTCCAACTTCCCCCTACGTTTTACCTTTCCAATTCTCCAAGGGCTTTATCTGGGAAAGTTAAACTTACCTGAAACAAAAGAAAAATAAACATGAATCATTTTGCCCATAGAGATTCGCTCGTATTTTTGTGATGTTTATAATGGTTACTCAAATAGTCGTGTTTCCTGTTTTCGCGGCTGGCGTCGCCGTAGATTATGCAACTTGTCACGTTGCCAAGTGTTCAGGTGTTGTGACCTCTGGTGTGACGCTCATTTCTTGACACACCGACGTGACTCATGTGCACGGTAGGATCAGCAACATAAGTAGTTTAGATGAATTATAAATTGTAGTACGCACTGCCTCGTTGGTCTAGTGGCAAAGCGCATCGCTTTGTGATCCCGAGGTCCTAGATTCAAATCCTAGGTCGGACAAGTGTAGTTTTGTTAACGAAAACTTCCCAGTACGAGTCCGGAGTCTGGAATTGTGATCGGTATATGGCAATAGGCTCGCCCCTATAACATGAGACCTAACATCGTCGGCGAAACGTGGGTGTACTCGGTATGCCTCTGCCACCCCCGCTTGGGGAATATAGGCGTGACGGTAGTACGCACACACACGCGCACGCACACATTGACAGCTTTTGAACAAATCGAACACTGGCATCACGCACACATAGTGCGTAACTGGCGCCCCTTTTGGCACCATTTTTGTTAGCAATGGTCATTCTAGACAAGCCTTAGACTAAGATAAGTAGCTTAACATTTCCAGATTTTCAAATTGTTTGCATACTTTTGTATTGCATCAAATTTATTATTTTTGTTGATCTATATATACAAGCTGTAACTAATAAACGCAAGACCTGAAAGTAGTTCGTTCTAAATCGGTAACTGAATTGATTCCAATAATTTTAATGTATTTTTTTAAACTGCAAAATATGCTTTTTCTCCTTCAGTGTGCTATAAAAAACTAAATTTATTCTTGATTCATAGCAATAAGGAGATTTCAAATGCATTCCTAAAACGTATTTCTCAAAACGCACACATACACGTACAAGTTTCTTTGTTAATTGGGGTATACAAGTGCTTAAAAAAAGGGTAAAAACCTTTAAATTTGGTTTTCGTTTTGAATTTATGAAGCAATTCTCTAATCGGGGTGTCTGAGGTCTTGCGTTTATTATGTTACACCTTGTATATTTGAATATGTTTCTAATAATTTGGTTTTTACAATGTTCATCCAGGTTTGTATAATAAGGAGTATTACCGATTTCAAAAACTGAGAATGTTAATCGGCTAACGTTGCTGACCTTATCTACGTGACGCTTTGCTCTTGTTACTTGAGCAGATTTATTCTATGCATGTAACCAGTTTAAGGCTACTAACAAACATAGATATTCGTTCTAGATTTGAAGAGTACCAGTATGAGATTTCCGCGATAGTATAATATGAATTTACAAGAGTTCCGTAGTCTGATTTTGATCATAATCCAAATAAAGTATCAGATAATTGTCAATAAGGAAAAATAAACACGTTTTGATATTATACGTGAAAGCTCAATAATTTTGCCAGACTTTATTTTTTTCTTACTTATTTTTTTATAAAAACGTAGCCCCACACTAGGATTTATTCCTTTGTCGTAGGTGCGTTTACGAAACAAATAATTGTGGATCACACAAAGATTTGTCCCGTGCGGGAATCGAACCCGCGACTATTAGACACAATGGGCGGAGCGGCTTAAGCTCTTAACCACTGCGCTAAATCGTACGGCAAAGACAAAGGGTTATCTTTTTAGCAGTCTATGTATTTATGTTCATATTTGCGTATGGTTTACCATAGCGCTTAAACTACTTTACGAATGTGAAACTGCCAGAAGACTTGAATAGAACTAAATAAACGGGAATACGAGTACCTAACATATATAAAAAGACTGCTGTGCAAACTCTCTATTTCCTCCAACGATCTCCATACAATAATGGCCATTCTGTTTATTTCTTACTTTTGAGTTTATTTTACTTATCCGAAGTCATTTTACAGATTTTTAACCATCTTCTTTCAATAGCTTTATTTAAATGAATATTAACAGATATGCTGCCCACAAAAGTAGCTTTTACGATTTTGAGAATTGTGACAAGGGTTAAAATTTATGGAGCGTATTACGGGCGTCGTTAATGGAAAAATAAGCGGTCAAATAATGAACTGTAATAAAGGCCGGCGCACATTACCGTCGGAAACATTTGCGGGGAGCGCGAAATACGCGACAGTCATGTGGTGGCGATACTGAGATTGCTATGGACGAGAGGGTTCGGATTGCAAATGTAGATCCGAATGTCTGAATTTTGTACGAACAAACGATAATATTTTGAAATGGGGTGATTTGGCGCAGTGTTTAAGAGCTTAAGCCGCTCCGCCCATTGGGTCGAATAGTAGCAGGTTCGATTCCCGCACGGGGCAAATCTTTCTGTGACCCATAATAATTTTTTTTCGTTCTGGGTATTTTTTTATGTGAATTTTCATGTTTGTAAAAGCACCCACGACATAGAGTCCGGAGTCTGAAATTGACCCCGGTATAGTGGCAATAGGTTCGTCCCCTATTAAATTGAGACCTAAGATACTCGGCGATATGGGGACCACAGTACAACTTTGCCGCCTCTACTTGCGGAATATAGGGGTAAGGGTCTTTATTTATTATTTTAATGGATTATTCGTATGCAATTAAATAATAATAATATCAGCATATACTGTCCCACTGCTGGGCAAAGGCCTTCTCCCACAAATAGAGGTGATAGAGATTAGGTCATACTCCACCCCGCGGACCTAGTGCGGATTGGCGGAGGCAGGGCTGTGGCCATCTGCTGTTGGAACTTATCAAGCCGCCTATAAGGCTTCCGACTTGGGTTTACGACTACCACATGTACTGTATGCAATTCTATCTATCTACCTATATCATCACGCCAAATCTCTTGAGGGAAAGGCAGAGAGCTCTCTGCCTAACTAGAGTTCCAAAAATAAGTTGTGACAACAATAATGAGTTCTGTATGCAATTAATGTTCGAAAAATATAAAGTTTGAGAAATAAGTAGCTAATATAAGGCCATATTTTCTGTTCAATAATGTTGTACTAAGTATCGTTTTTTGCTTAGAAACACGACTATATCTTATTTTGATTAACCAAAAGAGACTCAAAAAAGATGAGAACCGATTTTGGAAGCTATCTTTGACGCTGACAAGGAGAATTTACTTTCGATTTAACGACCATATAGTACGTTCAAACAGACCATAACAGGTAAATATAATGTATTTTTAATGTAAAGAACAGGCCGCGATACTAATTGCTAAACAAGGGGCAACTAGAATTAATTAATTAAAATAATAACTCCAGTTAGCCCAGTCCTGATATGAATTTTAATTCACTGTGGGGCAGTGGACAATGAAATAAATACAGATATTTATCACAGGTAGTACCTGGAAATGTCCTTCTAATTAAATATAGGATAGCACAATATAAATTGTGGTTGGTAATGTTGTGCTGGATCAAGTGAAGTAAGGATAGAAAATTTACTGCTGACATAGAGAGAAGAGTGAGTCCAGGGAATAGAGTAAATGGTGCGATTGGAAAGCTACTTGGTAGCCGGCACTTAAAACAAAAGGCGCAGCTGGCCATACATAACGGAGTGCTTGTCCCAACGCTGTTATATGGCAGTGAGAGCTGGGTTTCATACCCAGAAAGAGAATGAAAGCAGGATAAATGCGGTCGAAATGCGAGCCCTGCGGAAGATGTGCAAAGTCAAGCGGACCAACCGTATTCGCGACAGCGTAGTAAGGAAGCGAGTAGGTATGAAATATAGTATCGGTGTAAAGATGAGAAAGGGTATGCTCCTTTGGTTCGGGCATATAGAAAGAATGTCAGAATATAGAATGACAAAACAGATATACAATACGAAAGTGGAAGGATGTAGGTACCGGGGAAGACCTAGACTATCTTACCATGACCAATTAGACCGTGTCGTATCCAAAGGGCAAGTCAAGAGTCTCCGTAACCTGCGAGCGTGTATGCAACGATCTATAAGGGTGGAGGAAGCCAGAGAGATATGTAAGGAAAGAACCTGTTGGAACTCTGTACTCTCTGCATAACCCGCAAGGGAACTCGCGTGATGATAAAGATAGATGGATATAGAATATAAATAGCTGTCCCATTCTTTCTTGTATTTAAAGCTTTTATGTAACTTGCAATGATTGTTAAGGTCAAATCTTGCAAGCTGAATTAGAACCGCTTCCTATTATCCTACGGAGTTTTGACATGTTGATTCAGTTCCGATGACAAAGCATTTTTATGGTAAGCATGACCTGAATTTACAGCCAGGATTGGCTCCAGGCTCCTCAATGGAATTTTGTAGACACCTTTTGCGCTCACGAGGTCCTGAGTTAAAATCCTAAGTCAATGTCAGTCCAGTCTGAGATTGTTCCCAGTAAAATGGCAACTGCCTCGCCCCTATTATATGGGAAATAACATCGTCACGCCTATATTTCCCATGCCGGGGTGGCAGTGGTGTACTGAGTACACCCACATTTCGCTGACGATATTAGGTCCCATGCGGCGAGCCTATTGCCATATACCGGGCACAATTCCAGACTCCGGACTCATACTGGGAATTTTTCGTTAGAAAAACTACACTTGCCCGACCTGGGATTCGAACCCAGGACCTCGTGATCACAAAGCGATGTGCTTCGCCATTAGACCAACGAGGCAATGGGAAATAACATCGTCGGTAAAAGGTAGATATACACAGTACCCCGCTGCCATCCCCGCTCTAGGAATATTTTTTTTTATTTTAATTAGAAATTCATACTATTTATATATCTGATAGATAGCTCTGTCAGATAAAATTGACCATTACTGTATTCAAGAATAATCCTAAAAGGTTCCAAAGTTACCGCACACACACCAGTACGAATAACCCTGAGCCCTTAATATTTGTTATGAATAATAGACATTTAAAATAACTTGGGTGTTGACACACATCTGTGCCTCTCGAATAGAGACTGCTATTTCTGTCTGTCTGCCCGCGTAATGACCGTAGACGAGTCCTATATGATAGATAATATAACGCCACAGAAAAGTTATCTATTTACAAGTGATTCCAAGAAATTATTTGAATAAAATTACTGGATCGTGTTGAAACTTTAATATTCAGTAGAAGCTGGGGTCTAATACTTTTCAAATCGATGACGTTAGTTTGATAACGCTGAAAGTTGGACCCGTTTCTTTGTCTTAAGGATTACGCTTATCTCGACGAAATTTTGGATTGATGATACTGATACTACATTTTCTTAACAGATTTTTAGTGTTCATCGTGTAAAAAATATGTTATAACTTGATAATAATTATAACGATTTGGGGTAAAAGCGCAGACATTACGTATAATTAAAATTTGTAAAATTCCTATGGCCAACTTAACATTCATCTAAGCAAGTATTTTCTGTATATGTTACTATTTTCTTTGTAATATTGTGTGTAAAGGAAAGAATAAATGATTATTATTATTATTATCTACTTTCATCCCTGACTTTGCTAAAGAAAATAACTACGACATATAAAATCCGCATTATAAACTTTATGGAACGCTTTAATACAAAAATAATATAATTTAACTGATTTAATACTAATCATTAAATCAGTTTTATCTCAGTAACTGATTTAATAAATCATAAAATCAACTGACATGAAAAACTGAAACAAAAATTATTTTCTAAATTAGCCTCGATGAAAGTCGCATGTAAATATAATCTTCTGGGGATTTGGGTTTTATTACTTGTGCAGGAAATATGAAAATTGTTTGGCATTAGCATGATGTAAACATATTGCCGCTAGACAGGGTTAGGAAAGAAAATGTGATGAATGAACGTATAAATAATCAAGCCGTCGGTTACGGACACTTTAATAAGATTATAATATTTTCAGTAAGAAATAACATGCCGGATACTTCTCCTTATAATCTTATGTAAGCGTAGCATTCACTAGATCTGGAATCTAGATAGACGTGTCAATACATATGATGTGCAATAAATACCTATAAATGTTCATCATGCAACAATAATGTATAGTGGAATATATATATATATATATATACATGCCATCGTATAGTGGAATTAAATTCTTAGCGCTGACTTATTTTTTCAGCGACAATTTTTTATTACGTTACGTTAGTGGAATTGACGCCTATGTCAAATTGGTTTCTTAAAATTGCGTATCTTTTAATTCAAATTGTATATCTTAGGTGCGATTGTCATTTGCTCACGGTGACGAAAAAGAGCGGAGGACAATAATAAGGAGCTTTAAACATTAGGACCAAAGATACCTGGGTGTGTGAAATGTGGGCCTGGGTGTGCTATGCACACTTATCTACCCGTTCCGGTAAACCATACGCGAAAGAAACATGCGTATAGGTATTTGATTTTTACGCCAACGTGCACATAAAATAGTGCAATGGTATTGTATTGAATAAAGAATGAATAAAATCAAAATATTGGAAAGGAACGGCCATTCAATATTCCACTCGGATGAATAATTAACTAGTAGGCAGTTGACTGAAGATCAGGCGGATTCTCAGAGAACTATACATATCAAACAACTATCGAGAGGCATTGTGCACGCACCCAAGAGAATAGGATTTCACTGAATGATATTTGAACTATCTGATACGCCGTCAAA
Organism: Phalera bucephala; assembly: GCA_905147815.2. NCBI lineage: Eukaryota > Metazoa > Arthropoda > Insecta > Lepidoptera > Notodontidae > Phalera > Phalera bucephala. Next base: position 18,279,370 of record LR990612.1, read on the forward strand.
GATTAATATTACCGAGGGGTAACGCTCGATCGATCACAATGTTTGACATTAACAGTTTATAATTTCATATTTTTTATGCCGTCGCTCCAAGGTTATCGGTTGTCAAAACGAGACAATGGAGGTTTTGTTTCGCAATAAATGTTAATGTAGTGTGAAAAACACGGAAGCTCTGCCAATATTTATAGTCTGTGTTGTTGTGCATAAAATTTGTAACGTTATAAAGCGGGTGAAGCGTAAGGTCGCAGGGCATCTGGCGGTGAGCGCACATGTGTTCGCTATTTTTATCGCGGCCATTCAAAGCACTGATATCGCTAACTAAATTGTATTGTATACGCCTCTGAAATATAAAAAATATTGAACATTTATAAACCCGCTCTTTAGCAATTTCGAAATAAAAAATATGAAAGTCATATGAACGTCGGGGGTTTGAAAGGTTTTATGAAATGGAAATATTTTTAGGTGTGTGTTTTTTAGACAGTTCTTTTAATACTAAAATGTATAAGTATCGACTGGAATGTTGATAGGGAGGTAGGTAATAGATGTTAGAGATTTTTTGAAAGACAGACGTTGTCGGCTTCTTAATGAGGATCTATGTATGCAAGTAAGGATGTATTTAGCATTTTAAGCGGTCCGTTAAGTCAATTTCAAATCGACACATCGAATTTCATATTTACTCTCGTCTGTTGTGTAGCCAACTTAATGGTTTAATACTGGCGATGGGACCATTCCTTTTAATAAGAGATGGACGGGGATAAAATAAAATTTAGAATAATATTATGATGGATTAGCTTATGCCTAATGGTATAAGCTATATTCTCAAATTAGTACAAAAGAGTTACGTTAGTTATAACTTATGAGTAGGGGGAACAAAGTCTTGCTTCCCCTCGAAGTCGAGCTCTAAGGAGCGCGGCCCATGAGGGTCACAAAAGCCATCTTCGGAGAATTCCCGGAATGACTCCGAAACGTCGATTCCGGTCATCACTGGTTTATAATCTGTAGAAGTCCGACAGCAGGATTTTCCTTACGTAAAAACCCTACGACGATCTTATATTTCCTTAAATAATATAACAGCAACAAGACCAAGACCTACATGTTTTTACAGCATATGTTACACAGATGGCTTAATTTTCTGAATAAACAGCAGAAAAAGGTCAAAGCTTTCGATTGCCTCGCTTTTTGTGTGCCTCGATTTAGTGAGCCGAGGCAAACAATGATGGTAGTTATAATGGAGCTTTTAAGGTAGACTGACGCTTTTGTCTGCTTGCGGGGGCGGAACAGACTTCTTATAAGTGCATTATCGACTTCGCTGGTGTCTGAATATTTTTAGTTATTTTATGTACGAAATAAACTCTAGAAAGTTGGTTTATTTAACGAAGTCCATTGTGTTAGCCTGAATCAATATTCTGTCTATCTATATAATTACGCCAGATCCCATGCGGAGTAGGTAGAGAATACAGAATTCCATCAGGTTCTTTCCTTACAGATCTCTCTGTGTGCTTTCACTCTCATAGTTTATTAGTTATAAATTGGTGACCTGAAATACGAGTTGTGCCTAGTTTGGGCATCATTCTGCTGCAATGGCTGCAGTTGTCAGTATTATGTTTCCAGGCAATATAAGTAATGTCCATGAGTGTGTATGAGACGAACTATGAGAGTGGAGGAAGCCAGAGAGGTACGTAAGGAAAGAACCTGTTGGAACTCTGTACTCTCTGCCTACCCTGCGAGGGAGCTGGCGTGATTATATAGATAGATTATTATTCATTTCATAAATCATGTGAAAAAGGGAAGCGACATATTGTGCGGTACATTATATTGAAAAGTACTCATGTAAACGATTACCGAAAGTTATTTTTTTATTTATTTAATACTTTATGCACAATCGGTACGAAGGCGGACTTAATGCCTGAGGCATTTTCTACCAGTTATTACGTGCTTTGACATCCAAATAAGCAACATTACTTTCCGTGATCCACAATTCATTCATTCATTCCATCAATTGCATTGCATTTAAATCAACTTCTAATCATTGCTTTAAACAAACAACATCTTACTAAAACGTCTGATTGAAAAAGATAATCCCTCAAAGACATAAAGATACCAACTGACTGAATTCGAGATAACGTCAAGGTATTATAAACAAATTGGCAGACAGTGGTAATCGCCGGTTACGGGCGCATCACGAGGCGAACTTTCATTGAGTTTCTCAGCTTCTTGCGTCAAAGACATTTTTTTCCTCCCGGTGTAAATCTGAGCAACGTAATGGGAAAAGTTGTAACAAGTATTCAGAACATATTATGTGCCATTAATATTCTGACGAGTCGCCGGCGTTGGCAACTCTATAAAAGTTCAATGGATGTACCACACGCCCGTGAGGCTTATGATTTTAATATCTTCGTATTATTACGTGTGTAGTCAGCACACATTTTATGTCCTTGATAACGGTGTATAATAAACTTATTCAGATATATGTAAAAAATTGGCGTAAAGTCGTTAATTGTTACATTTTGAGTTAATTTCCATAAACACGTAGAAACTATTTGAAAATTATCTACGATATGGTTCCCAAAATTAACTTATCATAATCATTAGCAAAATTACATCCATTGGAAGACAAAGATCACTCTGACGTCCAGCTTTGTGCATAACTTATATGTAAAAGTGTTCATGTACTTTTATTAATTGTTATATTCACACATTTACCTATCTAAAAGTAAGGGAAAGTTTATTAGAGAAATCTGTTATAAGGTATAGCTAAAGCCTAATATATTACACATTTATTTGATCATTTAGAAATAAATGCAGACGTATATGGGTGTGACTTTATATCCTTGGTATATGAAACGCGATCGCCATACTCCCGTTATTTTACGGATAATAATTGATCTATTTCGATTTTGACCTACACCGTCAAGCCTATATTCCCCAAGCGGGCAGAGGTGTACTGAGTAAAGCCACTTATCGCCGACGATGTTTGGTCTCATGTTATAGTGGGGCAAAACTATTGCCATATACCGGACCAATTCCAGACTCCGGACTCATACTGGGAATTTTTCGTCAGAAAAACTACATTTGTCCGACCTAAAATTTGAATCCAGGACTTCGTGATCACAAAGCGATGCGCTTTCCTACTAGACCAACGAAGCAGTCTTTAGACCTAGATCGAGATTAATTATCCATTGCGGGTCAGTAAGAGACAGATAATCATTAAGTAGTACGAGTAATAGGAACTATATTATTGTAATATTAAAATCGTGATTTAAAAATACAACTGGTTTTCTACAACAACTAAAATTGATACGACCATAAAGACAAAATATTAGGAGCAGCGTCTTCGATTAAACTCCGGTTGATAAGAAAGATAAATTTGTCTTCCATTGCGTTGTTGCGAACCTCTATTTGAAGTATCCTTTCTTAAAATTGTGATACAATCTCGAGCGTAACTGAAGAGATAGCAGATTTCAACAATATTTAAATATAAGAGGTTAGATATTTCACCTTTTGTGGCAACGAGCTTTAATCCGTTTCAATTTAGAACAGTTTCTTATTTGTATAGAGAGGGTAAATCGCCGTTAGTATTGGAACACTGCGTAACTAATTGACATCTGGTTATCACACTTCTCTTAAAATCTGCCAACAGGAAGCGAGCGATCAAGAAAGAAATAAACCTGTGGAGCTTTTGTTGATAAGTAATGTCTCACTAATGTGTTTTGGGTAAGATATATTAACTTTTTCACATTTTGTTACGACACAGTAAAAGTGCTAAATATAAACAGAAAAAAAAATTGCCAAAATTGGTGTGGGAACTATATAAACTGAGCTTTTTATCAATCTGCCATTACAGGTACATAAAAAAGAAAATGAACTATTAATGTAACAATATGAAATCCTTGCAGATTTTCACATTATTTTCATATTAATACTCCGTTTCTACTGTAAATTTAAAACAAGTGCAGATACGCGGCATCATGGTTTTCAAAATCTCTCGATGCTACTTACAGTGTATTTTACTAGCAATGACGGAATATTTATGGACAGTGCATAAATCCCCATAAAATTGGTTGCGAATATTTTGCAAGTTATTTGAGAAGAACTTGTTTATTGCATAAATATCTAATAAGACCTCAGTCAAAGTGTCAAGGCGGTGGTCAATGTCAAGACGACAATATTATTCAAGACGTAATATCGCCGCAAAGGCTTAAGTTATGATCACGGTAAAGTTTTCAAGTAATGAGAATTATTTAGCAGTAACGGGGATATTGTTTTCCATTTAACAAAGTAATATTTGTATTTCATATGCGAACAAAGGTATTCTCCTTATTTTAGATTTATAATTATAAACTCAAAATGAGGAGAAAAGATTCCCGCACCCATTTATTTCTAGGTATCTTATTCCCACCGATCCGTTCCATTTGAAGATTCCGAGGCTCCTCAGCCGTATCGAAAGAGGCCACCGTAGGGGTTTTAGTGTACTAAATGTCTCACATTACCCCAGTCTTCCTCACAAAGAATTGAAAACCTTTAAAAGACTTTTTCCTCGAGCATTGCATTTATCTTTTTACTTACAAATTGATAATTAATAACAAAAGCAAAATAGGATCTCATGGCATTATCTGTAAAATGGAACCAAAAAGGGGAATTCAACGGAAAATAACTGTTATTGTAACATGTTAAAGGTTACACTTAATACTTAAATACTTTAGTTTTAAACTGACATGGATTTTTGTATACAAGTTTTTCTGTTAAACTGTCTTCGCGAACACAATACGAGGTCTACGTAATGATCAAAGAATTTCAAAGTGAATGATAATATGTCCAATACAGACTATAGAACAAAAATATTCAAACTAATTTAACGTCGACAAACTTCTATGCTCTACGTAAATAACCTATGATGTAAGCGATAATTATGAAGCCATATAAAACTTACGAACATGCTGATTGTAATAATGTTCGCACACACTCGTCTCAATGTTTAGGCAAATATTTTTCAGTATTACAAGTACTAGATTATGGATCACGAACAAAATGTCAGCCAAAAACGCCGCGTTTGGATATAGGTACATCGAAACAATTTAATAAGCGTAAAAATTTAAAATCAAATATAAATTACGTCATTTTAAGTATTTTAACATAAAACTGCGAGTAGTCCTTATCTATATATTAATACGTGAAGCAAAAACTTTGTACCCCTTTTTACGAAAATTGCGCGGATGGAGGAGTATGAAATTTCCCACACTTATAGTTTATATCGAGAAGGAGTGCAGAATGCTAATATTTTTTAAAATTATGCATATATAAATACATTAAATCAATAAAAAAAACATTACACACACTACCATGTATTTGACACACACACGCATATATACTCTTTTGTTTATTGTTAAAGTCTGTGGTCAAATTGAGAATAGATTAATATTGTTTGTCTTTAATATTATTTGTCTACAGTCTTACTGAATGTCAAACATAACCATGTAGCAATATCATATAGGTAAAAAAAATATTTCTTTATTATTGGTGGTTCAAAGATCTTTTTGTATTTTTTATTATTGTGGTGGCTACTAAAATCTTTTTCTCTTCTCGATTCCAGTAATTTCATGAAAGTTTTTTTCTACTTTTATTATGTCTCGACATGGCCTCGACGAAGAATGAAGAAGTGAATTTGTGAGATACATTTAAATGTGCACGAAATGTAATTACTAAACTTTTTTTATTGTTATGATTGTGGATTAATGGATTAAAAATGCAGGTTATTATAATTCATTTCTTTATTTTAACCATTTATTGGATTTTTTTATTAAAATTTTATATAATTTGTTTGAAAAACATAGGCAAATTAATAGTGTAGCCTTGGCGAAATCTGTGATTATAGAAGTATAGTCTTTGACAATAGAATCTTAATAATGTTCAAACCTATAATTTAAATTAATTATGATCGATTTTCGACCACTGGGCGACCACTAGTTTTAGTAATTGCGACTGATATGTTTAATGAGGCAGATTATAGAATTTAGTTTTAAATTGGAACTCTGTACTCTCTGCCTACCCCGCGAGGGAGCTGGCGTGATGATATAGATAGATAGATAGATAGATAGTTTTAAATTATTGTGACCTCAGATAATATATAACCACTATTAGGTTTAGCAAACTGGTTGCTTCCTTCCCAGGCATGCAACTCTGTCTTTTTGAAAGCATGTGCGTCATAAAAATTAATAATCACTTGCTTAAACGGTGAAGGGAAATATCGTGAATGCTTCATGCCTAAGAGTTTCTCGAAGCTGTGTAAAGTTCGCCAACCCGCACTGGGCCAGCGTGGTGGACTATGGCCTAAGCCCTCTCAGTGTGAGAGGAGGCCCGTGCCCAACGGTAGGACAGTTTCATAAAAGGGCTAACATAATGTTATTTATACAAATATTATATGTTGGACTAGAAGTGTACATATGTGTAGAATATAGTCGGTGTAGATAAATGTATTTGTACCCGCACCGTCATACATTACCCTTGGCCTTGCTGTGACAGTTTTTGTTCTACTATCTAGACCTCCTAACCGTATGAACTTTACAGGTTTAAAAGCTTATTTTAATTATCGGATAAAGCATTAATTAATACGTAAGTAGGTAGAGATGTCTATTCCTAGGTTACAAATTCTCGATTTGTGTATATTTTTGTTTAGTCTTGCGTACTATCTTGATACATACTAAGCATAGCGTCATGCCTGCATTCCCTAAAACGAGAGGGGCAGAGGTGTACGCCGTACATTTCGTTGACGATATTCATCCCAATGTAATAAGGTGCCAGTCTAATGCTTGTTTGCTAATATCAGGCATAATTCTGCCGCTGAGAATGTGGACAATGTTTTAATAGAGATCCTGAATAACACAAAGGCCAACTTGGATTTCGTGATCGCTAACTCACCTTATGCTACTAGACCAACGAGGCAGTCCACGCTACTATACTAACGAGGTAGTGAAATCCAACTCAAGGTTGTTAATAAGTTAAATCTCAATACAGAAAACGAATTGCACTTCACTCGACCTCTAAAATGGACCCGGTAATTGTAGATCTCATTAAAATCTTTCATAAAATATATTAAAATCATTTTCAATAAATTATTGTTTTACGGTGTGTTCGACAGACGATTTGGCACAGTAGTTAAATACTTAATCAGCTCTGCCCACTGGCTCGCAAAGTCGCGGGTTTAATTTCCGCACGGGACATACCCAGACCGAAACAAATAATAGTGGTTCACACAAAGATTTGTCTCGTGCGGGAATCGAACGCGCGACTATTAGACACAGTGGGCGAAGCGGCTTAAGCTCTTAACCGCTGCGCTAAATCGTCCGTCTAGTTAACTGAGATGTCTAGATGACGATGACAAGGCGCTCGCAGGCCGTATCGCTGTGGTACCGTAGCGTCCGAAGCGGTCAAGGTTAGGCAGCATTTGGCTCGGTTATTCCGAGATAGGTGGTAATTTAAGGAATTTCCATTATCAAGCGTGTTCGTGTGTCAGAAGATACGTTAAGCCGTTGTCCTGGTTACTACTTCATGTGGAAGTCGCTAAGCCTAGTTGGAGGACTTATGGGCGGCTTAGAAAGCGTTAACAGCAGATGGCCCCAAACCGGTCTCTACCAATACGCACTTGTGGAGCATGACCTAATCACTCTCACCTTATTTTATGAGAGAAGGTGTTTATCTAAAAGTAAGACAAAATAAGCTTGTATTAATAAAATGATGTGCCAACAAGTATTTTTGACGTCTCATTTAAAGCGCATTTTATTTTTATTTTTTTATTTAATATTAATGTTAACGCAGGTGGAGTTAGAACATAGGTGAGACATTTATGAGATGTTGGCCGCGATATAATCGGCATTATTTCCTCGGCTACCTTGAAAACTGAGAGCGTAACCCTGTTTTAGTTTTACGAGACGTCCGACTGCCCATGACTGAACACCGAATGGATACACGAGAACATCAATATATCGGTGGCGTTTATACGTTTGTACCACAGAAATCTTAATAATAAAATACTAGAAGTGAAATAGCTCATGATTTTGTTTGTTACTACTATCGCCACGTGGCCATATTTCACATTTTGAAAAATAAATAGACACAGACTCACATATCGTCGGCAACGAGTGAAAACCTCGAAATGTATAAAACGCAATGCACACCCTGACAGTCTTGCCGTCTCATTTCTAAGTGGCAGATTTCATAGGTAGATTGAATTCACGACAGTCATACATATCCTAATGAACTATCATACCGAATTTGGTTGTGTGCAAGTTATGCGATATGAACTTTTCTAAATATATAAATATAATCCTATTTTAGTAAATTTTGATTTCCGAGGTTTTTACGCGTCGCCGAGGATATACTTATAGGATTTCTGTAAAAAATAAAATCCGTTGCATTTTATTACCTTATAAGTACAGTGGACGGATGAATGACGGACGAATCAGCGCAGTGGTTAAGAGCTTAAGCCGGTCCACTCACTGTGTATAATAGTCGCGGGTTCAATTCCCGCACGGAACAAATCTTTGTGTGACCCATAATTATTTGTGTCGGTCTGGGTATTTGTGTATGTGAATTTTCATGTTTGTAAACGCCTTCACGGTACAGGAATAACTACTAATGTGGGGCTACATTTAAAAAAACTAATACAAGTTTTATAACACTCTCATGCCAATTTTAGTCACTGTATCACGTACATTTGTCCAAACAGTCCTAAAGAATTTTGTGAGAATTTAGTAACTCATATATGTGGCGACAAGTTAAAAGAACTTATTCTCGACATAGCTCGCAGACTCAGTAAGCTAAAGTGGCAATGGGCTGGTCACATCTGCAGAAGGACCGACGGCCGATGGAGAAAGCGTGTCCTAGAGTGGAGACCGCGACTTGGTAAGCGTAAGGTAGGACGGCCCCCAGCTAGATGGACCGACGACCTCAAAAAGGTCGCTGGGACAGACTGGATGCGGAAAGCGGAGGACCGTGTGCAATGGCGCGTGTTAGGAGAGGCCTATGTCCAGCAGTGGCTGATTGATTGATTGATTCTCATACAAACATTAATTTCATTAACAGTGAGATAAGATTTCTAATATTTTGTTTTCTCTGAGCGTTACATAAGATTACTTGACTAATTCACAAGGTCTGGACGTAGGTTCTAAGTTTCCTTTTGTATATAGTAATATCACTGCAATCTTAAATATCATTTGGTAAGATATTACACGTTTCGATAGTTCACGTTCACGATACGACTAATCCAATGTTTTGTTATTATGATTTCTATGGCTTGTACTATCAAGTTTATATTTCCCGAGTGGGGGTGGAAGTGTTCTGTGTGCTCCTACATTTCAATGACTCTGTTACCTACCTATCTATCTATCTCGTCTACAGACCTCTGGAGTCCTCTACTTGTTATTATTTCGCCTATATTTCCAGACTTAAGAACTCTTACTAGGTTTCATCTAAATCAATTTTTTTTGAATGCATTAAATAAGAATCCAACATATTGATTTAAATTCCTCTAGTCATTTTGAAGTAAGTTCATCAAATATTCGACTGAACCTCGTCTACCATATTGCGTTCCGTTTCAATATCAAATAATTCCATTTACAGTCCGTTGATTCAATCAGTTTCTTTTGAATGTGCTTTACTTCAGTGCTCGCTAATATAGAAATTTAATGTTGACGGACGGAAATTGACGGACGATTTAGCGCAGTGGTTAAGAGCTTAAGCCGCTCTGCCCACTGCGTCTAATAGTCGCGGCTTCGAGTCCCGCACGGGACAAATCTTTGTGTGATCCACATTATTTGTTCCGGTCTGGGTATTTATGTATGTGAATTTTCATATTTGTAAACGCACCCACGATACAGGAATAAAACCTAGTGCGAGGATAAGTTTAAAAAAAAAATGTTCAGGCTTTTTAATATTATGATGGTGAATATTATAGCATACGCAACGACGAAGTTAGTAAGTGTTTGTAGCGCTATCTTTTAACTGACTTTTTACCTAATTTACGCTGTACTATCTTTCTTTAACGATACCAATACTCCTATTATACACATGTTCTATATGACCAACAAGCTGCTCTTACTTGAGACTGCATCGATCTAGTAAACATAATTGCGAACAAACAAACATACTTAACAAACCATTTAATTCTTGCGACTTGCGTTTTTAAATGCCCTTTTAGCGATACAAACGCAAGTCTCCATTCACGAAAATATCGATTTTTATTTACTGCCTTGTAGGTCTGGTGGCAAAGCGCATCGCTTTGTGATCTCGAGGTCCTGGGTTCAAATCCTAGGTCGGACAAGTGTAGTTTTTCTAACGAAAAATTCCCAGTATGAGTCCGGAGACTGGAATTGTGCCCGATAAATGGCAATAGGCTCGCCCCCTATTACATGGGGCGTAACATCGTCGGCGAAACGTGGGTGTACTCAGTACATCTCTGCCACCCCCTCTGGGGAATATAGGCGTAACGGTGTTTTTTAAACAATTAAATGTCCTCTATTATTATTACTATTTCTTCTTAAAATTTTATTGTATAGCTGCCCTCTTATTCATTTCCTCATTTCTCAACACTGTAAAGCCGGGTTTCCACTGCTAGCGGAACGGACTCCGTACGGAGTCCGTTTAACCCGCAACAGTAAATTTCAAGTGTTTGGAAACACCTCTAGGAAGAGTTAAGCGGAAAGTGCTGAGTGCGAGTAAAAATAGTTAAAAATGAATCGCCCGCTTAAGCAAATGGAGCGGACTCTGCACGGAGTCCGCTTTACTCGCTACGGTAAATTTCATAGAGGGCTTTCCACCGTGAAAGAGGTAAGCGGAATGAAACAAACGAGTAAAAATAGGTGAAAACGAGTTCGTTGCGACACGGGGTCGCCGACGATTCTGTAACGGATTCCGCTGCAAGCACCAACCGCCTGTACCCCTCCCGCGCCTCACGTCACCTGCCGCGGCCTCTGCAAATCGCTTGCGATGGAAGTCAGACCTATTTATCATTTTCCGTTTAGAGCAGTGGAAGACAAATAATAAGTGAAAACTCTGTTGTGGAAGGTAAAACCTATTTTAACTAGTTGTACTCCGTTCCGCTCGACTATTTCTCGCTCATTACCCTTTTGCAGTGGAAGCCCGACTTCAGGATACAATCCCTGATGGATCGATCCGATCAATCGGATTCGATCAATTGGATCACGTGAACCTTTTTTTCTTATTGGTTCGATTCATCGAACCAAGAGGAATCTAGAATTGTCATAGTTAAATTGATTAGACTACAGGGAAATACGAGTTTTCATATTTCGACTCATTAGACCACGAGTAAATGTAAAAAGTATCATCATATTCATACGTGAAGCAAAAACTTTGTACTCCTTTTTACTAAAATTGCGCGGACGGAAAAGTATGAAGTTTCCCACACTTATAGCTTATATAGAGAAGGAGTGCAGAACGCTAATATTTTTTTAAAATTATGCATAAAACATACATTGAATTAATAAAAAAAACATTACACACACTACCAGTATTTGACACAATACACTTCAAAGTATTTATCTATAGTCTTACTGAATGTCAAACATAACCAGCAAATGATGAAAGAGTTTTTACAAAAAAAATCGCTTACAAAGAAGTTTTGTATCATTAATTAAATTATCGAAAAATGTATGTCAAGTTTAATGAACAGCATTTTCTTTATCGCATGGTTTTTTGTTACAGTAAAAAAAAGGTACTCTTTATTTTAACCATTTTTTGTTTGTTTTTTTATTTAAATTTCATATAATTTGTTTGGAAAAAATAGGCAAATTAACAGTATACCCTTGGCGAAATCTGTGATTATAGAAGACATAGAACCAATGACAATAGAACCTTAATAATGTTCAAACTTATAATTTAAATTAATTATGGTCGAATTTCGACCAATGGGCGACCACTAGTAATAAGTTATGAAATTAAAATCGCTTCCAATACCTAAATTCATTATTTTAAATATATTGTACGATTAAGAAGTCATTGTGCTATGGATCTGATGACTTGCTTCAAATTACTGTATTGGAACGTCGTCGCAGTCACTTTTCTAGTAGGGCCCAGAGAAAAAAAAACGCATCTTAAATGGCAATAGTTCTCAGTCCGATTCTTTAATCGGACTTGGACCGATTGTTCGGACTAAGCAGTCGGATACGTGGTCACAGCATATTTAAGTTAAGCTTGTATTCTTTATTCATTACAATTGTCAACTTTAATTTTTTTTTTAAATGTGTCTCGTTGGTCTAGTGGCAAAGCGCATCGCTTTGTGATCACGAGGTCCTGGATTCAAATCCTAGGTCGGACAACGTAAACTACATTGTCTAACGAAAAATTTCCAGTATGAGTCCGGAGTCTGGAATTGTGCCTGATATTTATTTATTTATTTAACTTAAGGAAAACATACAGCATTATTATTACATATAAAAGTACATAACTGAAACACATGTAGCCAATAAAGTTTCCCCTAATGTGTTTTCATGGAGTGATTCTACACATCAATGTTACTAACATAAATTATATATATATGGCAATAGGCTCGCCCCCTATTACATGGGACCTTTGTCGGCGAAAAGTGGGTGTACTCAGTACACCTCTGCCACCCCCGCTTGGGGAATATAAGCGTGACGGAGTATGAAGTAAGTGGTAAGTGCCCCTAAATAAAAAAACATTTTTTTATTAAAATGATCACGTACTTCCTCATAAGTATAGAAGTGTGTGTCTAAAACGATATTTACGTCGGTGCCGTAGTTATGACACGTTATGAGGAAGTGCATGGTTTTATCGTTATTACATGACGTAATATTTACATGTTTGCCGAGACTTGAGGCCACACGCGGCGCGCACTCGCACAAGATAAGGCTTCAGTACTAATGTTCGCTGTAACAAATTTTATATTCATAGGAAATGAACGGGCGGGAGCACGTTTTTTACGTGACTTTTGGGAATATGCATAAAATTTTGCTCTTTTAGAACTCTTCACACTCAACTTTCGCTATGTAACGATAATGTATGAGCAGCAAATTTAATAAGACCTTTCAAACTTATGCCACGCATAAAAATGGCTGTACACGAATCAAAGTTAGCTATTAGCAACGAGCGAAAATATCCTTTTCAAAATAAACAGGACAAACAGTCCACGCGGTCACAAATAATTCTACAAATATGTGGTAAAAATTATATGCCTTCAAATAAATCTGCGGTTGTAGGCCCTAACGTTCACATCATACGGATTAGATTGTTATGTAAATGTGTGGTCAGCATACAACATTTCTGTTCTGCGGCCGGTCCGTGGAAATTCACCGCGTCAGCAGTAACATGAAGGGACTAATGCTCGTTTTATGACTTTGCCCTTTTTATGGATATTTCGGATATGATTGTCGACACTCGTAAAAGAAGTTGTCTTATAAACGTTTTCATATAGCTTAGCGTTTACGCTGTAATTTCATGAGTTTTGTATATAGTCAATATTTTTATTAGGTCTAGTATTCATGAATAGTAAGATGCTTTTACTTTTGTCCGGTGATAACGAAAATAAGGATAGTGGGATATATCACAAAATGTACGAGCGTATATGAGTCACAAGATAATGTATAAGAATGAGGAGTTTTAACTTAAGTATCGCAGTGGATATCAAATTAACGTTATATTTTTACGCGAGAATACAATTTAGGTAATAAAATTTGTATAAGGTTTATATTTTATTTCTGCATCTGAAAATAAATCATCCATGAAATAAAACTATTTTTCGGATTTTATCGCGGTTTATTTTTGTTTTTAAGTTCCCGACGTTTCGAGTGCTTTGCAGCACCCATGGTCACGGGAGGGACCACAACCATCAAAAATAAACCACGATAAAATCCGAAAAATAGTTTTATTTCATGTGTAATATTCGCGAAAATCTAAGAACTCGGTATAAATCATCCATATAAAACGATAAAATCTAAGTTTAGTAAATAGGCTCACACTTATATCGATGGATGGTAAATTCTTGCTGCCTATTATGAATAACCTTAAAACTAAACAACAACGAAAGGTTAATATCAAATGAAAACATCAAAACCAAACACAATCAGAAAATATCCACACGGCATTCCAAAATCAATTAGTAAGTACTTATTAATTCAATACATCGAACTGTTCAGTACGTTATAACATCGACAAGAAACAAAGTTTTTCAGGTGTTATTCTAAAATACCATAAGCGTGGTATAAACAGGTATTCCAAGGCCGATCATACCATTCTTATGTTAATATAACACTTTATAATACGTTTAAATTTACACGTGTCGTGATATACTCATGAGGTATTCATATGCTTTGGGTTACACGACAATAGTATGTGTAGATCTCGTAATATTGTGCCCTATTATGTTGACGGTCGAAGGCTGTTTTGGTAAGAGTAATAACAATTTGAATAATTTAATTTGGATGAAATAAAACTATTTTACGGATTTTATCGCGGTTTATTATTGATTTTTAGTTCCCGACGGATTCTGCGTAGATCGGACCAACAAAAATAATTAAGAAGTTTGAGGGTACCCCGCAACAACTATGCCTTTTGGACGTCTAACACCTCAGTCCTTCCCGTGACCATGGGTGCTGCAAAGCACTCGAAACGTCGGGAACTAAAAATCAATAATTAACCGCGATAAAATCCGTAAAATAGTTTTATTTCATGTGTAATATTCGCGTTAATCTAAGAACTCAGTAATTTAATTTAGTAATGCTTTGAAATCTCTTAAGCTATCAATGTGTAATAGAGTGAATGCTACTTTTAGCAGTAATTTAACGGAAAGTTGGTAACAACTGGTTATTACCAAAATATGCTTTATACAGAAATAACGCTGTATGAAACTTAAAGCAAAACATTCACGTTTTAAATTTATTGATTTGAATGGTGTCCCAAAAAAAATAACAAGATATATATATGAAATATGTATCTTAAAATGGTTGTTAAAATTAAACGCAATAAAGCGTTTAATTTTTTCAAATTTACTTTTACTCCAGCAAAATATTCCTGTAAGCATTTAATTTCAAATTCTCCATCTTTGCATTCGACTGCCTCGTTGGTCTGGTGGCATCGCTTTGTGATCACGAGGTCCTGGTTTCAAATCCTAGGTCGGACAAATGTAGTTTTTCTAACAAAAAATTCCCAGTATGAGTCCGGAGTCTGGAATTGTGCCCGGTATATGGCAATAGGCTCGCCCCCTATTACATGGGGCCTAACATCGTCGGCGATACGTCGGTGTACTCAGTACACCTCTGCCACCCCCTCTGGGGAATGTAGTCGTGACGGTGTGTGTGTGTTTCATCTTTGTGTGGCATATTATGAAATATATTGGTAATATCGGTCTTAATTCCACGCTATATTTTTAGATACGTTTCTAAACACTCGATATTTCAGTTCCGTTGCAACCATTATACTCTAACTAAATTTCTATTTTAAGTTATGATTAATACCTACCACATTTAATCACCATAACAATTCTTTTCATAAATTGGTCTCGACTGTTTACGTGGAAACACCAGTCCTTTCTTTTTGCAAGGTAGTAAGAAACAATCGAATGCCATACACATAAAAATATGTATGAGAATATTTTTTTTATAGTTGTATTCGTTATTATTCTATCTATCTATCTATAACTTCACGCCAGATCCCTTGCGGGGTAGGCAGAGAGTACAGAGTTCCAACAGGTTCTTTCCTTGCATACCTCTCTGGCTTCCTCGACTCTCATAGTTCGTCTCATACACGCTCGCCGGTTACGGAGACTCTTGACTTTTCCATCAGATAAGACTCGGTTTATTTGGTCGTGGTAAGATAGTCTAGGTCTTCCCCGGTACCTGCATCCTTCCACTTTCACATTGTATATCTGTTTTGTCATTATTAAGCATATAAATCGTAACATGTCGTAACGGCAATGAATTCAATTAAATACAGGTATGTTTACTTTACGTAGAGTGTTTTCGATACCATACCGACTTAAAGTATTCTTGTGACAGGTTAGCAAATCTGCGTAATGTTTACTACCAAAAAAGACTACTGTCACTTTCATGCTTATTTACTAAAACTAGTGGTCGCCTATAGGTCGATATTCGACCTACTCTTTCATCGTTTGCTGGTTATGTTTGACATTCAGTAAGACTATAGACAAATAATATTAAAGACAAACATCGAAGTCAAGAGTCTCCGTAACCGGCGAGCGTGTATGAGACGAACTATGAGAGTGGAGGAAGCCAGAGAGGTATGTAAGGAAAGAACCTGTTGGAACTCTGTATTCTCTGCCTACCCCGCAAGGGACCTGGCGTGAGGTTATAGATAGATAGATAGTCAAACATCAATGTGTATTGTGTCAAATACATGGTAGTGTGTGTAATGTTCTTTTCATTGATTTAATGTATGCTTTATGCATAATTTTAAAAAAATATTAGCATTCTGCACTCCTTCTATATATATAAACTATAAGTGTAGGAAATTTCATACTCCTCATTCCGCGCAATTTTCGTAAAAAATGAGTACAAAGTTTTTGCTTCACGTATTAATATATAGATTATGCATGAGTGGGATGGCGGGTCATCTCGATATTATTTGTTACGTGAAATCATTCTTGCTCATGGAGATCAGCCTTCAGTGACAATGTACGGATACATGTGTTTTATTGAACACATGTAGCCGCTGTTGACCGATCCTCGGCGCAGACGTGTTCTGACTACAAGGGGATCAAAAAACGTTGCATATATTTTACACAAAGCGCCAGCATCGACGTTTCGCATGCAAGGTATTGACTATCGACGGGGGGTCCGAACATACAAAAAGAATACCCTACCCTACGCACGCAGTACGATACCTGTGTTCGGTAAAGTGTGAATATCGTGAATATACGTATTCTTAGCGGCTATATCTCTAAAGTATTATTCAGATATGCGGAATATTCAACGTAAACGTTTTGTCAGATATATATATTGGAATAGTAATTAAAAACTTTAATAAAAGTTAAGTTTATTACCGTTACGGCTTGATCAATGAAGCATAATGAATTAATAATTTTATCTTCAATAATTATTATTTGTGTAAGTAAATCTACAAAAAGATCACGAGACAGTCCTATAGTCTATTCACAATTTAATAAAATTATTGTTAATTATATTTTGACTAAGTTCGAGCTAATTTCATAAGATAATGGTATGCCTTTTGAGATTCTAACACCGTTGTTGCTAATTAAAATAGTCAAAAATCTTATTTAACCTATTTCCAACTACCAAAAATATTGGATTTTGTATGAGATAATTTCGTTTACCTCAAAAAAAGGTTTTACTTTTTAGGCTTAAGTTTTATAAGTATCAAAGCATATGAATAACCTTAATGGAGACATTATGTTGAGGATGAAGGTTACGGGGGCAAGGCCAAGTCTTACTGCGGTACCTGGAGAGGACGAGCGCGCTTTGAACGTCGGAGCGATCATGACGGTCTCTGCAAATCACAATCAAAACTATAAAATACATTGTGGTATTTAAACATAATACTTAAATAATAACAAATACATTAGACAACATGGATTAGTACTTATATTGATCGGATCATTGTCATTGTCGGGGATTTGATCTATATACGAGAAAAACCTTTATTTGTGTCTGTTTGTTCGTGTATGCAAAATTTTTGTCTGTAAACATCGATACGATACGAGAATAAACGCGAGGTTTATTTTAAAAATGTTTTTTTTCGTACTATTTTGATTGTTTATTAATTTTATAAGTTAAAAAGGAATAAAATTGAATTGAAACATGTTGAATTACTAAAAAGTCAATTTAAGGTACCAAGTATGAGTTGAACTGACGCATTTTACGCAGACTTATAATATCAGCCTATACTACCCACTGCTGGACAAAGGCCTTCTCTCACTAATCCAGGTGAGAGAGATTAGGTCATACTGGATGGAGGCAGGTTTGTGGCCACCTGCTGTTGGAACTTATCAAGCCGCCTTTACGGCTTCCAACTCGGCTTAACGACTACCACATTAAGTGGTAGCCAGGACCAACGGCTTAGCGTGCCTTCCGAAGCACGGAGACGCTCGAAAATGCCACAAACAGTCACCCATCTCGAGCCGACCGAGTCGAACGCTGCTTAAACTTGGTAATCGGTAAGAACACCGCGGTCGCACAGCGCTACGAGCGCCTCGCAGACTTGGTGAGGGCATTACAGTGTTCCAAGCTAATTTAAAAACCAATTTTGATACAAGAATTATGTATTGGAATTGAGATTCTTAGAATTTCAGAAGTCATTACGTTCAATTTCCAGATATAAAAGATTCATATCTTTAATTTGCTCGTCGTTATTCACATTTTTTTTTAATTGAACTTCTTGGATAATATAAAAGTATGTACTTCTTGTATGTTTGCCTATTCTATTTCACTTTAGTACTCAAGGATAGAAACAGACGTAATAGGAACACTGCATGATGCATGAAACATTAATTTAAGAGCAAAGGGGGCGTATGACTACCTAACAGACAATAATAGACTGCGCAATGGAGTGAATATACATTTTGTTATATGATGTGAATTCGAGTGCAAACATCAGCATATTTAATGAAATTTATTTATAATTAAATTGTTGTGTTTCATTATTTGGATTTCATTTTTTGTGTATCTACAAAAGTATTTCATTGAACGTACAAGTATCTACCGCTTCATCTAGTAAACTTGTAAAGGCTAATTTATTTTATATGACTATACAAGTTAATCGGATACTCTGGTATTAGCTTTAAGTGATTAATAATCATACTAAGATTACAAATGTGAAATTTTGTATGTTTGGATAATAGTTACTCAATCACGCAAAAACGGCAGGACGGATTCAGATGAAATTTGGCACATACATAATTTATTACCTGGATTAAGACAAGATATTTTTTATTCCGAAAATATATAAGGTTCTTGTCTAAAGTCAACGCAGACGAAGTCGTGGGCAGAAACTAGTAAGTATATAATAATATTAGCCCTGTTAAGAAACTGCCCCATCGTGACCAAGCACGGGCCTCCTCTTAAACTAAGAGGGTTTAGGTCATAGTCCACTACGCTAGCCCAGTGCGGGTTGGTGAACTTCACATACCTTCGAAAAACTCTTAGGCATGCAGGTTTCCTCACGATGTTTGTCTTCACCGTTAAAGAAATGATAGTTAACTTTCGAATAGACAGAGGTGTGTGCCTAGCTTTGAACCCGAGACCTCTGACTTTGCAGTCCAATGGTCCAACCACTAAGCTATCACTGCTGGTACTAGCTGGAACTCATAATTAAGTTGACTTTATAAATACTTTTGCAAAACAAAGACTATTTGGTTAAAGCGATAAAACGCAGACTGCTTAACTTAATTTGTCAAATAGTCGCAGGTACGAGCCCCGCACAGCGCACGGAAATATTGATTTGGGATTTGTGATTTTGAAATAAAGAAGAAGTTTTATGCACATACGGGCACAATAAAAAAAAAGTTAGTGTGTTAATATCCAGAACGGCGGAATTTTCAGAGATTGTTGACTTTATACCTTGCGAAATCCAAGATTTTAGGGATAGTTGTTTTTATTTCTCCATATTAATAGCTGAACGGATTGAAAAGAAACTTAATATGGAGGTGTCTCTTAAGTCTTGGAATAATATTATCCCAAAAAAACCTACCTACATAATATGTCAAATTACAAAATAAACGCGTGCGAAGCCGCGGGAAACAGCCAGTAAGCAATATAATAATGAATCACCCTATACGCTTCCGCTACTGAACAAAGTCCGTCTGTCCATTAGAAGTAAGAGGTAACCAGGCGTACTCCGCTTCGTAGACCCAGTCCGATTTGCAGTCAGAGTCGCTGGGTCTTATAAAGCCAATAACGTCAATAACGCTTCTAACATTGCTTGACGACCACATGAAAACGTAACCTCAAAATATTACGTTGGAAAATAGTAACTGGAACTAAGTTTGCCTTTCATCGTACAGAGATGCTCGAATATGGTAATGTCACAATTGGTCACCCGTTGTAGACTGACTAAGCTGAAAGCTGCCTCGGTGATCATTAAGAATATGACGACTACGCAGAACTACGAAGGCCATTTATCATATCATTACTTATAATAATTGATTATTATTTCTTAAATAAACATATAATGTATGAAAACAATAATCTTATATCATTGACTTATAAGCCCGCCCCATTTGACAATATATCCCACTTCTTAACAATCTACGTGAAATATCTAGGCATATTCAGCAAAATACTCGGGGCGGTTTTACGTCTGCCGATGCCTTTCGTTATCGAGTCTACGTCACCTTTACTATACACACAAACATTTGAGAGAGGCCATTCGAATTTTATTGTTCGCGTTATCATATTCAGTTCAATTTAACAATACAAACGCTATCTCGCCCGATATAAACAAATGGTGTATAAACTGGTAGGTATAGTGAAAACGATAAGGAGACGTATCGGGGTGAAGGTGAAGGATGTGGGTCACCGGTGCGTCACTCGAGAACGGTGCTAAACTAATATTGAATTAACGCGTACGGAATAATTGTAGAGAAAGCTTGGCTCCTCTCCCGCCACTTATCGGGTGCTGTGTCATTAGCGAGTGTTTAAAATTGAGTTCATTACCATTATTTTATGTATTTAGGATTTCGGAGCCAAACTTAGTGGAGCCTTCATTTTGTTAAGTCCAGTTATCTGTTTGCTTTTCTGAGCGACTGTTTGCCGAAGCGTGCTGTGGTGTTGATTCTATTGACTGTATCTCCTCTTTACATATTTTGTTTAATCGTAATAAAAGTGCGGTCTGGTTTATTATTCTTTATTTATTAAGTTCGTGCGAAGTCTCAATTATTTTTCCTATATTTTAACGCTGATATCTAGTTTATTAAAAAAGATTGATGCTAATAAGAAAAGTCAATATTTTTATATGATTTTACCATGCCACCTGAATTAGCAATTTTGATCTATAAGAGAGCAATTCTTGACGGGCGAATATTCGTATGATTCGCAACAATACCTTAAGATAATAACTTAACAAGATTTTTTGTGAAATCTCTCAAAAAGTCTTCTATGAATTAAAAGAGAGAGGTAAAAAACAAGAAAGTAGAGTATATTTTTTCTAGAAACTAAAACGACTGGCGCTGTAGCAACTTTCCAAAGTAGTTTTATATCTACCAAAAAATAATCAACTCTATCATACAACGTTTATCATATCGAAAAGGCTCGCAAAGGACGGTACAAACAAGCAAATGGTCCATAAACTCTTAGCTCGGCCAGCCGGGATGTCCAGGAGTAAAATGTGATTTGGAATGGCAAATCAGCTCAGCAATGTTGCCATTGGCAGCGGTTGGTCCGTGAAATCGAATTGGCTCACAGTCAGAGACGAAAATAAGTAGGTATAACATCGTGTTCGGTGAAACGAGAACCCGAACCTCGGCTGCAGGTGCGGGCGAGTAAATCAGTCATTCGTATATGCCGAATTCGCTACGGACAATACGCTTAATTAAAATGACAATAATGCTAACAATCTGTAATATTGAAACGATATGTTTTCCATTTAAACAGATTGGTGTTTTCGTTGAATTTTTAACTGACGCAATTGTGAGGGCTAATGTTGCTCTTAACATTTTATTGGTAGATTGAAAACACTGGAAATACGCCGTTTCAAAGTAGGGAGCTTACCTTGTAGGCAAACTAATAGCTCGCAAAACTTGAAGGTACTCCAAATTTCTACGCGAGAAGATAGTTGAGAGGAACGTCTAACTCTAGTGGTTGGAGAATAGGCACCATCGCTCACTTGATCAAGTAGTCGCGAATTCTATTTTTTTTTTTAAACGTAGCCCCACACTAGGATTTATTCCTGTGTCATGGGTGCGTTTACAAACATGAAAATTCACATACACAAACACCCAGACCGGAACAAATAATTGTGGGTCACACAAAGATTTTTCCCGTGGGGAATCGAACCCGCGACTATTCGGCTCAGTGAGCGGAGCGGCTTAAGCTCTTAACCACTGCGCCAAATCACTTCATCAGTCATCACTTTTTCAGTCAGGCAGTTTGAGAACAACTTGATATGGACAGGTTTTATATTATACATAGTTCGGTTAGTACAAATCTCTGAGTACTTAGTAAACACTTAAAAATGATGAAGAAGCGGAGTAAAATGTCCCTTAGAAATAAGGTGACACTTTACAAAACTTGCGTTCGACCCATCATGACTTATGCGTGTGTTGTGTTCGGGCATTCGGCCCCCTCTCACATCGATAAACTCCAAGTGGTTCAAAACCGCTTCCTCCGTAAAGCCGTAGGAGCCCCCTGGTTCGTACGGAACGTCGACCTCCACTCCGATCTAGGTCTCGAACCTATTCGCGCCTTTATTAAAAAGGCGTCAACACGTCACTTCGCGAACGCATCTACCCATGCGAATCCGTTAATCGTAGCCACCGCCGACTACGATCTCCCCCCCGACCCCTGCCGCCACCGCCGGCCGCGACATGTTCTCACCGACCCCCCCGATGCTTTGTCATCCCTTCTTTCCGCTCAGAATACGGGCGACGACGACGACGTAGTAGTAGATCCCCTCCCATAGCCGGCGGTTGACCGGTGCACTTAGTAGTGCACCCGTCCCCCTACAGCGACTGTCCCAACCGAGGGCGCCCTCGAGTATGTCGCCTCTTGCCCTTCTGGCTGGCTAGAGCGTAGTGGTTGCACGCTCGCCTTTAAGTCCGGCGAAGCTGTAAAGGCCTCGCGGCCAACAGCGTACATCATTCGCACACACACCTAATGTATTTCTCATACTTATAACACTTTTTGTCTCGTAATCCGAAAAAGGAGAACTTAAACGAAGTATTTCATTAAACGTTCGTCGCGAATCAGTTTTATCATTTCTCCTTCGTTAGGACTATTATATGTTTATAATTAAGTTTCTAAAATTTAGTTTTACTAGACTTTAATTTAATCATAGTTTCCATCAAAAACTGGTATTAGACAAAACGAGTCATCCTTTTCAGGACAAAATTTAACTAACTGGTTGCAATTTTAGGTCGCCGCGTATCATTTCAGTTCTTAATGCACGCTACACACGCTACGCTAATTCTGATACACGCTAAAACATAACCCGCCATGATAATTCGATTTATCTATCTATCTATATCATCACGCCCGCTCCCTCGCGGGGTAGGCAGAGAGTACAGAGTTCCAACAGGATCTTTCCTTACACACCTCTCTGGCTTCCTCCACTCTCATAGTTCGTCTCATACACACGGTTACGGAGACTCTTGACTTGCCCTGCAGCTAAGACACGGTCTATTTGGTCATGGTAAGATAGTCTAGGTCTTCCCCGGCACCTACATCCTTCCACTTTCGCATTGTATATCTGTATTCGATTTATCTAAAAGTAAAGAAATATTTATTACATTGAACAATTATTTATTTATTGTACTTTGTGGTAAGTTATCAGTAAATTACGCAGGATACGAGGGCACATTTCATGTAAATAATAAATAAATAAAAAGGAATTAGATTCGGTAAACGAGAATTTAAAATATTTTCGTTTATTGAACAAATTACATCAATCTGACTAGCATGGCGGCTACTGTTTTATTTAATTGTCAATTTTAATGTAATGCTAATTGTAAAACATTCTTGAAATACTGTTTGTTTCTTTATCACATAGTCCTATGTTGTGTTTCTTGTTAAAATTATCTTATTTATACATTTTTAATAAATTTCTTGACTGCCTCGTAGGTCTAGTGGCAAAGCGCATCGCTTTGTGATCACAAGATCCTGGGTTCAAATCCTAGGTCGGACAAGTGTAGTTTTTCTAACGAAAACTTCCCAGTACGAGTTCTGTGGGGCTCGCCCCATATTACATGGGACCTAACATCGTCGGCAAAACGTGGGTGTACTCAGTACACCTCTGCCACCCCCGCTTGGGGAATATAGGCGTGACGGTGTGTGTGTGATCTTACATATCGTGTTTGAAGCATATTTTTAGCGACCACAATTCACCGTATAATGCTTAGAGTCACATAGCAGTCTTTCATATAAAAATTTGGTAAGTAAACTAGTCATAATATGCAAAATATCGAAATCACCAAAGAGTTCACATAGCAGATATTGGTTTAACAACGACGACATGTAGAAAAATAGATAGAGTCCTATCTGAAGGTCAAGAGTCTCCGTAACCGGCGAGCGAGTATGAGACGTACTATGAGAGTGGAGGAAGACAGAGAGGTATGTAAGGAAAGAACCTGTTGGAACTCTGTTCTCTCTGCCTACCCCGCAAGGGATATGACGTGATGATATAGATAGATAGATATAGATATGTAGTGTGACGTATACGCCTTGCCATCTATTTATTATGAGCTACCTGAAGATCCTTATGTATATAGTACTTGGACATCGTAGTTTAGAGACCATAAAATTTATGTCTTTGCCTCGTAACTACTATGTAATAAATATCGGAACCGTGGAAGGAACACATCAATTCGTCAATTTTAAGTCAACCTTAATATTGCTTGACGATCGAACTATTGAAGAATAAAACTTCCGTCGTATCCGTCACTATTATTGGTATAGGAATTATTTTTATGAGTCAGGGCGTGCCGCCATACATGAGTGAACTCGGGCGCAGCAAATAGAGCCCAGATCCTGTGCAGTGTGTGAACAAACCGCGCCCGTCACAATCACACTATCAAACCGATATGTATGTGTGTGAATGATTTACGCTGTACGCTGTGTAACTACGCTTCAGTCAGAAGGGCAGGATAACCAACTAGTTTAAGGGCGCCGCCTCAAGGAGTAACGGACTCGGTTTAGACTGTCGCTATGGGAAGGCGTATACTAAGTGTCTTGCCGTGATGTTATACAGCAGCCGACGGGTAAGGGATTCTTCGACCTCACCGACGAGGTCCGTGTCTAATCCTGTACCGATGGTAACTCTTTGCTACATATAATGAACTCTATACAGGGCCCTTGTTCGTTGTGAACAAACGCAGTACCTTAAGATAGCTTCGTGAAAAGATGGTGTAATTGGAAGTACGGCTTGGCCCAGTGGTTAAGAGCTTAGGCCGCTCCGCCCGCTGGATCGAGTAGTCGCGGGTTCGATACCCGCACAAGACAAATATTTGTGTGATCCACAAATGTTTGTTTCGGTCTGTGTCTTTTAGTTTGTGAATTTTATATCTGTAAACGCTCTTACGACACAGGAATAATTCCTAGTATTTGGTCTGTTTACTAAAATTAAAAGAAATGGTATTCCGTGTGCCACTGGAGTACTATTGAACGATTATTTCACAAAGTTTTCGTAACGCACTGCGTTCCGCGTTTCTGAGATGCTTTTATGGCACAAAATTGTTTAATAAATTAAGAATTAGAAAATTGTTGACTTTAGACTGTATACCGTTCTACTAGTCGTCATCTTCTATTCCAACTATTTTAGAATCATTCTCGATTCTTGTTTTCCTTGCGACATTATTTTTGACACGCCAATCAGGAGATACTTTGTAACAATCTTCACAAAAAGCCAAGATAAATTTGTGAGGATTGTTGAAAGCACGTAATCTGTTTTTCTGTTTACCCTGAAAAGGATTTAAGTCTATATCAACTGTTGTAGTGGGTGTATCGCCAACATCTTTACATTATTATAACATGTCTGATGGGTGATTACTCAAGGGTATTATTATCACGCTAAACCCCTTGCGGGGTAGATAAATAGAACAGAGTTCCGACAGGTTCTTTCCTAAGGGTATTCTGGATTTTCTAAAAAGTCAAATTGTACACACACAGTTAAATATGATATCAGTAGTTAAATGAACGAATGTAACACCACTCGTGAAACGTATTGGGTAACTAATGAATGAATGTACGACCTCATATCTCACTTCCTGTGCTTTATATCCGAACAAATTGAAATACCTACTACATTCAGATAATAAAACGTAATTAGTACAACAGCAAATGAAGAAATGAAACTTACTGTAAATGATGCTAGAATCATAAGAATCAAAAAGAACACCGACACGCCTATATTCTCCAAGAATGGCAGAGGTGAACCGTACATCTACCAAAAATTCTCCATAATCAAAAGATACTTTGAAAATAGGTAGATCAATTTTTCCTGCTTTGTGACTGTCACGCCAGATCCCTTGCAGCGTAGGCAGAGAGTACAGGGCTCCAACTGGTTCTTTCCTTACAGACCTTTATAAAAGTGATAGTACCTCAAATATCATCATCATCATTATCAGCCCGTGTCAGTCCACTGCTGGACGTAGGCCTCTCCCATGGCACGCCACTGAGCTCGATCTTCAGCTCTCCTTCTCCAATTCCTGCCCGCTGCCTTACGAATATCGTCGCCCCATCTAGCTACAGGGCGCCCGACACTACGTTTGCCGACACGAGGTCTCCACTCAAGAACCAGTCTGCCCCAACGGCCATCGGTTCTGCGGCATATGTAACCTGCCCACTGCCACTGAGCTATGTCGGTAACCTTAGTTCTCTGACGAATAACTTCGTTCCGGATTCGATCCCAAAGAGAAACTCCCAGCATAAATATAACCAACATGTAATAAATTCAACGAGATTTCTTTTCGAAGACTTAAAATTAAAGCAAATAGATATTGGATTCTAAAACACAAGTACCCACTCGAAACGGCCCGCAGTCCCTCGGTATCGCACGTAAAAAAGCAACAAATCTCTCAGGGCAATTCAACGTAATCCATACAAGACAGCTAAATCTTATTTAAATCCCGCAGAGATAGATTACCAATTTTATGATATCTAGAACAGAGGCAATCGATCGTATACCTATGTACCTACACCTCGGGATATAATGGCACTTAAAATTGATGTGATTTTTATTCCCATCGGAATTGCTTTGTGAATATGATTGATACATTTCCCTGGTGGCTGTTTCGACGTGTTTTATGAATGACAAAAATTCAGAGTTATTTATATATTTTTGGAATATTAAGCTATCCTGTCTGGCTAAGCCTTCTAAAAGCGGGACGATAATTAATTGTGAAACCCTATAAAAAGATTCGTTAATTATCGCTATATTCGACCTGCGAAAGACTATCTACTGAATAGATATTTTGTAAGACCGAAATATTTGTAATGTTAAGTTCAATGTAATTAAAATCTAATTTTGCCATTACGTTAGTATTTGGTCTGTTGGTTTGGACATAAAGAAAGAATAACAAAACAGATATAAAATGCGAAAGTGGAAGGATGTAGATACAGGGGACCTAGACACTCTTACCATGACCAAGTAGATCGTGTCTTATCTGAAGGGCAAATCAAGAGTATCCGTAACCGGCGAGCGTGTCTGAGACGAACTATTAGAGTGGATGAAGCCAGAGAGGTATGTAAGGAAAGAACCTGTTGGAACTCTGTACTCTCTGCCTACCCCGCAAGGGATCTGGCGTGATGATATAGATAGGTTAGTATTTGGAATACCTTAGTATTATGTATAAATACATAGGGTATTTTGTGTTCTTGACTGCCTCGTTGGTCTTGTGGCAAAGCGCATTGCTTTGTGATCACGAGGTCCTGGGTTCAAATCCTAGGTCGGACATTGTTGTTTTTCTAACGAAAACTTCCCAGTACGAGTTCGGAGTCTGGAATTGTGCCCGGTATATGGCAATAGGGCCCTATTACATGGGACCTAACATCGTCGGCGAAACGTGGGTGTACTCAGTACACCTCTGCCACCCCCGCTTGGGGAATATAGGTGTGATGGTGTTTGTGTTTTATAGGTAAGGTATTCAAGGTTCGTTGAAATCAGTATATGTCTTTAAGATAATCTGTTAGATTAATAATTTTAATTTAAAAATAACTTTTTATAACAGTGACCATAGCTAAAACACAACGAAGATATATTTCTTAGTTCAGGAGTTCCAATGGCTTCTTTTCGGCTCCACAATCAGACCCTGGATCCATCCGGGTCTAAAGTACTTGTCACGACAAATTCAACGAGACCAAACACGGCGGGGTTATATTGAGTAGTTGGGTGGTTCCAATGGCCACCTTTCCGCTTTATCATCAGACCCTGAACACTATCTGGTTGTAAAGTACTTGTCAACACCATTCTAACAAACTTAAACACGAGGGGGTTACGTTATATATTTCACAAATTCCTATGGCTACCTTCAGACTCCATCATCAGACCCGCTCCATAGTACCATTTCATTGCATTGTCACATAACTTCCATACATATGCCAAATTTCAGCTTAATCGGATACCCGGAAATTCTTGAAAAATTTAAACCGCAAAGCCAGACAAGGCAGACGACAGCTAAGACATACGAAAATTGCAAGTTAAATAAAAGCTTGTAAAAATTAAGTGACAGAATCTGTTTGTATTCTGTCCCTTATGCATAGCCCTTAGCAGGGGCTAGGGATCTGACAATTTGATACTATATTAGTAGTGACAGTGAGACTAATAATATATTGTGTAGTTCTTCATATCTCCTGACCCGACCATTAACTGGTGACCATTAAATCGTGGAGGTAGTTATATAGCATATTTTTTAGGTCTATGGTAGGTAAAACTCGGGCTATAAAAACTTCCTATAATATTACAAATAGTCCATGATTGAGACTGAGCGTGGAACACTGACGTAATTCAGTTTACTGCGGTCTAATGAATGAGAGCTGACTCATTAGAACAACTAGGCTAAATTAAGGAAACGGTTAGTTTACGCAGGCTGGAAAACTTCAGCAATGTTCCTCAATAATGTTTAGAATTTCCGATATGGATTTATTGTTACAGTTTTGTTATAAGTTTGAGAAGAGAATTTATGTACGTGTATGGGAAAACATAATCCGATTTTTCGTCATAAAATATTCAAGCTAAGAGTCTTCGTAGCCGGCGAGTGTGTATAAGATGAACTATGAGAGTAGGGGAAACCAGAGAGGTCTGTAACTGTTTACAGGGTTCTAACAGTCTCTTTCTTTACAGACCTCTCTGAAACGTAGAGAGTAGCTACATAGCCTGCAAGGAATTTGACGTTATAATATAGATAGATAAAATATAGTTAGTTAGAAGTGAACCTGTTGCCTTAGTAGAATACTCGACAAATATGAAATGACTTTAGTAATTCAGTTATCTTTTACAACATTCAAAGGACATACGACTGGCGCTTTAGTTCTACAACTTTACTAAATGTTCTAGTAGGATCTGTAAAGGTTCTGTGCAGATTCTGTATATCTAGAAAAATGATAATTCACAAGTAATAATGCTACCGTACTTATTACAAGTGCAATACTGTGTTCAGCTAAGTGCCTAGAACATTGACTAGGTAATGTTTTCCAATACTGAAATGGTTTGGAATATTACTGTGTTCTGAAGTCTGACCACTCCTTCTGAAAATACGGTCGTATTGGTATATAATGCAATTAAAGTTTTTTTAATCAAACAGTTTGTTGATATCACAAAAAAATGTCTGATTGGAAAGCTTTTAAGGGGGAAAAAAATAAGAAAAATTTAATTTATCTATATTATGTACATATAATAAAAGTGTAAGCGAGCCAAATCTGTACATTGAATATTTTATGAAAATTTTCATTAGGGCACTCTTCCTTATCGATACAGATGTTGAAACAATATTTTTTTGGAATTATTGTCTGTCTCTTTGTGTTCCAACGATGCAAAAACTACCGAACCGATTTCAATGAAATTTGGTATGGAAAACTTATACCTCTAACTAAAAATATTATTTTTTTATTTTTTATACCGGAAAAATAAATAGATCATAAAACTTTATTATTTTTGTTATTGTTAGTCACAAGCTGCAATTTTATGTTAAATGTGTGATTTTGCCTACACATTCATTCCTCCATGAACTTATAATGGACTCGGGTTCGTCTCCTCATGAAGAAACTCTTCAGTGGTTAATAGCACGTGCCCGAAATTGTTTATGTACATTTTATTTAGATACTCAGATATGATTGCTTGCATGAACCGATGATGCAATCAAGACTGTCTCTTCAGGAGTACTCTTAAACGATGAATGACCCGGACACGAAACTTTGCATATTCCCTTGTTTAAGGAATAAATGCACGATTCTTGCGGGACCGTTTTTATTTCTCGACACTATCACGGCTGAACGGATTTTAAGGATACTTAGTATGGAGGTCTTAGGTCAGTATAGGATTTGTGCCATCCCAGAAAGGCCGGTCTACCTATGTCAAATTACAAAATAAACGCGTGCGTAGCCGCGGGTAACAGCTAGTACTATTATAAAATTGGATACTTGACCGTGACAGAGTCAACACTATATACCTATGAGACCCCTAAATAGACCCATGGGCTGATTGATGATAATGATTATAAAATTACAGAGGGGTGTATTTATAGACAATAGTATGTAAATTACTACCTCCGAATTTTGTATCGTACTTAGCAAAGGCTACGTATTTTACTAAAAGTTAATTTAAAAATAAAATTGTAGCAGTAAACGTTGGTAAATCTTGAAATAATGCCGTAGAATCTGCACTCTCTCATTCCCAGGACGGGCATTTAACCAACTTCGCTATCGCTCTATCTTAGGTACTCGATATTAAGTATAATTTGCTAAGTAATTCGGCGTTCCACCTCAACACTCGATGGCTAATGTTTCCCAAGTGCCTTTTCAACCGATAGCCGTAAAAAGCTAATGAAAGTTCCCGGGCCGACCGAAAATAGACGCTTACGCGGTTGATGGATATTATCGGATAGTCAATAGCTTACCTTGTTTAACTTTATTTCAATAATTTCGGTTAATATAGTTATTTAACAGTAAGACTACATTTAGATTAGATAGATCTATTCAAGTGCTTTTTTTTAATGAAAATCCATGCGTTATATAGTATGCATATTTATACCAAATTACACATTACGACAAGTCAAGAGTCTCCGTAACCGGCGAGCGTGTATGAGACGAACTATGAAAGTGGAGGAAGCCAGAGAGACATGTTAGAAAATAACCTGTTGGAACTCTGTACTCTCTGCCTACCCCGCAAGGGATCTGGCGTGATGATACACATTAATGGTTCTATCATTCAACTTATTATCATTTGATTGTACCTAATCATAGAAGCGTGGCTCTCATAATATGATTTCGTAGAATGAAATGAAACTATTTTTCGGTTTTGATCGCAGTTAATCTTTGATTTTTCGAGTGCTTTGCAGCACCCACGGTCACAAGAAGGACTGAGGTATTAGTCCAAAAGTTCTAGTTCCGAGGTACCCTCAAACTTCTTAATTATTTTTGTTGGTCTGATCTATTGAGAACGAGCTCACCGTGAGCTCATTCTGCTCATCAAACGTTGGGAACTTAAAAAACAACCGCGATAAAATCCGAAAAATAGTTTTATTTCATGTGTAATAATCGCGTAAATCTAAGAATTCAGTATGATTTCGTAAAATTTTATTTTGTATTCAAATTTACACATTTTATTGTGTAGGCAAATATTAACAAGTTTTTGTTTCATGAGTTTTGTGTCTGTGCACTAAACTAGCATAAATTATAACGAACAATTATTGCGAAACAACAATTTCCCAATAATCACATTATAGTTCCCAACAATGTCCAATCTAAAATAGTATAGTAATATTACAACATTATCACAAATTGAGTTCGATTCAAAATGCAACGTAGCTTACATTCTGTATCCCGTTTGTTCCGCATCGAAATTAGAAATGAGTAATCTATTGGCAGTAATTACATAACGCGGGGTTGTAAAATTAAATAAGTACGTGACGTTATGTGCGTTGGCCTGAACTATTCGTGTATCTTTCTTATTTTCGCCAAATATTTACTTAACATCGCCGCCGGCCGTGGGTACACGCCGCTCGACACCAATAATGTTCTCAACTTTTGTTATTAGGTAAACTTTGCCCCGCTTAGACTGTTGCCACAATCTGTATAATTAGTTTTGATATTTAAACGCGATTAATTATGTTTAATAATGTTATTCTTTGATGAAATTATCGGGATTAGTACCTTTATTTTCCTAAAACGATCTCAATCAGTCTATGCTGCGTGATCTTGTTTAGTTAAACAAGTTATTCCCTAAGTTATGTATGTTACTGCTTAAGTTACTTCTGTTAATCCCTAAGTCACCTCTGTTACTCCCCTAAGCTATCTTTTTTACTCCCTTACTTACCCCTGTCGCTCCCTAAGTTACTTCTCTTAGGTACTGTTTAAGTCACTTTTAATATCCCCTAAGTCATCCTTCTTACTTTGTAAACTACCTCGCGCATGCTTAAGCAGAAGTTGAGTTAGTATTCTACACTCCCGATAATCACACTGTCATCAAATCTATACAAATAAATAAAATTGAAGTGCCTGTTAGTAATGTCAAAATAACAGCTTTTACTAAATACATATGAAAGTATATAAAGTACTAATAATAAAAAACAATTTTTAAACTTTTTGTCTGTTTGTTCCGGCTAACCTCCAAAACGGCTGGACCGATTTTGACGGGACTTCCACTGGCATAGGAAAGCTACTTTTATTTTAGAAAAATGTTTTTGTTAAATTCCATGCGGGCGGAGTCGCGGGTTACAGCTAGTTTAGCACTAGCAATTTCCCGCGACTTCGTACCCGGTCGACAACAGCGCCACCTACCGGGTTGATGTTATAAAGCCTATGTAAAAAATCAAAAAATAAACCGCGATCAAATCCGTAAAATAGTTTTATTTCATGTGTAATATTCGCGTAAAACTAAGAACTCAGTAGCCTATGTAACTTCTGGATAAGGTAGCTTTCCAATGGTGAAAGAATCATCAAAATCGGATTAGTAGTACTGGAGATTACCCCGAACATCCAAACTCATAAACTTTACCTCTTTATAATATTAGTATAGATTGATCTTTTAGATATCACCTATAGCATGACCAACAGAGGAGTTTCTGTTGGAGCTACGTACTTTATGCCTACGCCGCAAGGGATCTGGTGTGATGGTGTGAATGAATTATTATTAATAATAATTTACTCCAAGTAATTTGGACATTTTTCATCATTAGCATGTACTATTTGTTATAAAAGACACTAGGCAATAATGTAAAAAACATTTAGTATTCCGTATCCATTTATTAAAGCTTTGACACTTCCATTTGTTTCTGAAAAAACATAATGATAAACTGTTTACGGCCGACTTTAATTTACATGATTATTCTATAATTCTGGCAAGTACATGTCAGTTCCTTTGTTTAGATCTATTTAGGCTTTTTTTTTATGGAACTAAGTCCGTCACACATTTCCATCATTGAAAATCCTGTAAACCAGCAACCACACAGAGCCTACAATAACGACACCTCGGGTTGTTTCTTTAATCTTTGATTATCTTGGAACCCGCAACAAATTTAATGAAAAAGAAAAGAAATCAGGCGGAATAGGTGACTTGTTAGACTCATTAAAGTTGATAAAAAACAAATCATTACGTTTTTATACAGCAGTCACCTAATTGATAGGTAAGTTGATTGCCATATTGACAACCTCCGGATAGTCGCTATAAAATTTATAAGATTGTCGAGTAGCGACCATGTATCGAAATGGGTAAAGTAAGTAAGTAAAAGTGGGGCCTGTCCCTCCCCCCCCCCCCACCTTGGACCGACGACGATCTAATGTGTCATATAAAATTGTGATGCCGATTGTCAAGTATGTGAAATTTTGAGAATGTCATTTAGCTTATACGGAATCAAAACCTTTCAATAGTATAACGTTTTATAAACAGTAACCGTTTTATAGTATAGACAGGCAAGCATTAAATCTACTCGCCAGCGTATACTATAGAACGAAGCTATGTGCAAAATGCCAAGTTTCTATATTAACCAAGATATAGTACGGTAAAGTATATAATATAATTAGAAGCAAATAATAAAAAAAAATATGTGACATAAACCTATACAAGGTGTAACATAAATATCGCAAGACCACAGACATCCCAATTAGATTATTCTATATCATCACGCCAGATCCCTTACGGGGTAGGCAGAGAGTACAGAGTTCCAACAGGCTCTTTCCTTACATACCTCTCTGGCTTCCTCTACTCTCATTAGATTATTGCTTTACGAATTCAATACAAAAATCAAACTTCCAATTTTAAGTAGTTTTCTACCATTTTTTAAGCTCTTTAGTACCCAAATTAACTATAAAATTTAATAATTAATTATGCTTTGAATAATTATTAATAATAATTTTGTTTAATACAGCGAAAAATTTAAGAAAACTCACTAATTTAAAAAATTGTTCGAATCGATTCAGTCACCGATTTAAAACAAACTACTATCAGGTCTTGTTAATTATGTTACACCTTGTATATTGCATTACTTATCTTTACATCAACACAGGCTCGTTAGTAAATTGCAGTATCTTAGTCCGTGACAGTTTGTACGGTCCATTCTCGTCAATACCAGTTGCCAATGAATAGCTATGACAACTAGCAAAGCTTACTCGCACGGCCCATAAAAGGCATGTCAAAGAGCCCGTGTGGATTTACAACATAGTCTTAAACAAGCATGGAAATTGATTACTAAGTTTAATGGCCTGCAATAGCAGGTCAGAGGTATCATGGGGCTAATAGATCTAATCAGTTCAAAAATAAGGGCCTCCGTTTCTACATACAACCTCTGCGCCTACACAATCATTCGTTACTTTTTAACGAACGCCGTAAATTTATTTCAAAACGGTTGATCATTTATAGACGTAATGGATATTGTTGCGAAGGTTTTTATAATAAATGTAGGTGTTAATGTGTAATTATAGGGTCAGTCCAGCTTCTGTCTCGCATTTACTTGAGGTTGAGGACATTGAAGTACAAAATCTAGCCCGGCAAAACTAGTTATCAATTGTCCATCCCTTTATGATGACATGTACGTATGAAGTAATATTCTGACACACATGTAATACGTTTTATAAAAGAGATAACGTCTTACAAAGGCGAAAACACATATAAGTTTTATAGTACCCTATAACAGCAATTGAAAAATGCCTTGAGCGTTTTACATATCAGTCTTGGTCTCCTATCCTCTTCATGTCTCTTCAAGTTTAATAATTTTCTTCGCGCATTCATGCCGGAAATAGAACAATGCTGCAGAACCAGATTTTAATCATCTTTTATTCATATATATCTTTCCAATGTGTCTGTGTCTTCTAACTTAAATGTTTGTTGTGTTACGAATGCACCTCATTTATTATACATTTTACTATGCAATGTTATGTGACCGGGAAAATCGTAAGGTCGAGTTTAAGTCCGTGTTTTAAGTTAGAACAAAAATGTGTATATTAAAAATAGTGGGCCATAATAACTCTGTACGATTGCCAAGCACAAAACATCAAGCAATACATCGATACAAATTTTTCTTTTTTCTTTTTTTTTAAAAACGTAGCCCCACACTAGGATTTATTCCTGTGTCGTGGGTGCGTTTACAAACATGAAAATTCACATACACAAATACCCAGACCGGAACAAAGGTTTTTAAATATAACTGTATGTACATTTAATATATAAAAAAAATAGTTTCCATAATTTAGAGGTATCTGAACGCGGAAAATTTTAAAAAGATATCAGTTTATTTAGGCACACGTAAAAACTATTAAATTTTAATGGGTCTACGCTAGGCATGACAATTTATACAATATAGGCATAATGTATACAGAAAAAAGTATATCGAGCCATCTAATAAGCAGTAACCTAGATTATTACCGTCCTGAATTGATGTTCAATTAATCATGAGAACATAATACTATAGTCTGCGTTGATTAAGTGTGGATAGGGATTATCTGACCGTGAGTATATAATGGTCGCTTGGCGCTCCACGTGTTAAGTCCCTGACCTAAATATTGCGGTGATGGTCTTGTCTACGTGGTGTGTGTATTGTTTACATAATGCCGTCCGATGAAATACTCCCAAACCCTTCCCATTTTTTGTGAGATCTAATTTTTATAATCAACAAGGAAACGTGTTTTTAAAAATGGATTTTTCATAGCTTACTCCTATACTCCACTTAGAATTTTGTATGTGGTTGTCTTTGGGGAAGGCCTTTATAATGCAGTGAACGTCTTTCCTTCCGCTGAAGATTTGGTCTAGTGAAGACGTTGTCCAATTTGTCATTCAAAATGGAATAAACGTAAACAATTTAATATCGTTTTACACCGTCACGCCTATATTCCCCAAGCGGGGGTGGCAGAGGTGTACTGAGTACACCCAATTTTTACCGACGATGTTAGGTCCCAAGTAATAGGGGCGTATTGCCGTATACCGAGCACAATTCCAGACTCCGGTATCGTGCTGGGAATTTTTTGTTAGAAATGTTACATTTGTCCGACCTAGGATTTGAACCCAGGACCTCGTGATCACAAAGCGATGCGCTTTGCCACTAGTCTAACGAGGCAGTCAAGTAGCGTTTTATTAATCTAAAAACTTATTATTGTGGTATTGGAAGTTCTTAGTAGCTAAAGAACGGCTTGGTGTAGTGGTTAAGAGCTTGAGTCGCTCCGCCCACTAGATTGAGAAGTCGAGGTCCGATTCCCGCAGGGCACAAATCAGCAGAAATATTTGTTGCGGTCTGAATGTTTGTGCATGTGAATTCATGTTTGTAAACGCACCCACGCTCGAGCGCTCGTAGCGCTGTGCGACCACGGTGTTCTTACCGATCAACAAGGGTAAGCAGCGTTCGACTCGGTCAGCCTGAGATGGGTGACCGTTTGTGGTATTTTCATATTCGAGCGTCTCCGTGCTTCGGAGGGCACGTTAAGCCGTTGGTCCCGGTTATCACTTAATGTGGTAGTCGTTAAGCCGAGTTGGAAGCCTAAAAGGCGGCTTGATAAGTTCCAACAGCAGTTGGCCATAAGGCCTTTGCCCAGCAGTGGGCAGTATAGGCTGATATTATTATTATAAAACTGAGATTCACGGACTTTACCCGGACCTTTGAAAGGCTTGCATGGGGATATGGGTCCAACACGTAGAGGCCCTTTGCGAGAAGTTAATGTTATGTAAGCCACCTGCTGAGATCACTTGCTGAAAATTATTATTATATAAACGCACCCACGATACAGGAATAATTACTAGTGTGAGGCTACGTTTTATTTTAAATTAAAAGAAAGCAATATTATATCGGCATATACTCGTCATATCATACATTCATCTCAAAAGGGTGCTCAGACGAATTAGCATAAGTTTAATCATTGTAGGTATGCATACTCGGTCAGTATTTATTTTTTCGATTCCCCGTTCAAGTAGATTTCATGTTTTAAATTTAACATTTTGCTATTTTCATTATGTGCTTTTAGGCGGCTCTATTTGCGAACATTTCACGCCGCAATCAAATAAATTAGGGAGGTTTTAGATTTAATTGCACCAATCCCCGTTTATTAACTGGATGCGTTCTATATTTAACCCATTCCCATCTAGTAGTTAGTGAGAATATCATGTACCTCATTATTATTTTAGCAGGATTATGCCAATTTTCTTTCTGCCGACAGAGTTAATTTGGATTTTATAAAGTTGAAACCATAAAACACACACCACCGTCACGCCTATATTCCCCAAGCGGAGGTAGCAGAGGTGTACTGAGTACACCCACGTTTCGTCGACGATGTTAGGTCCCATGTAATAGGCGGCGAGCCTATTGCCATATACCGGGCACAATTCCAGACTCCGGACTCGTACTGGGAAGTTTTCGTTAGAGAAACTACACTTGTCCGACCTAGGATTTGAACCCAGGACCTCGTGACTAGACCAACAAGGCAGTCAAACATTAAAACATTAACAAACTATTCATGATTTTGTGAAAGTATTAATCATTGGTATGATAAAGGACGAGTAACATTCACCCCATTCGAATTGCAGTGATATAGGTAAAAAATGGATACGAAACTGTGCAGCAGGATGTAAATCACACCGCAGTCAGAAAGAAAATGGACTAAAACATGAATTTAGCGGTTCTATTAATTTTAGATTACATGTCCGTATTATTCATATTCATGTTCCCATTTCCATACATACTTGGTAGTATCAGTCAGTAGTGCCGCAAGTTAGTTGAATATAAATTACTAGTAAAGTTAACAAGGATATCAACCCATTTACTAAATAACTTCAGCTCTCCAAACAGAAAAGTAAAGCATTTTACAGGCCAATAATCAGAGGCGTCATGAAAATGCGACTTGGAAAATAAAAGTTAGGGTATCATCGTTATAGCCATTATCTCCACTGATGCACTTACATGAATACATAATGATTAATTATGCACCTAACTCAATCTCAAATAATTTATTTTGTATAAGCCCTGCCGCTTACAAACAGTCAACTTACATTTATTCTTAATCTAATTTAACTACTTATCTACACCTGGATCGGAACGCGGCCTTCACTGAGAACAGCCGGCAAAGAAACACAAAGGGCTTGTCTTTTTTATTTAATTATTTTTATCTTTTTTTAATCATATTGGGTGGATACAATGTTAAGGTTTCAATTAAATAGTTTACGGTCTAACTCCAGTGTGATGCCGTACGACCGAGATATGAGAATAATGATGTTATTTACAAAAAGTGGCTAAAAGATTCCAGAGGGAACAGTCCCTACAAGTAGCACCCGTTCACGTTCTACTGGAACAGCCATCACTCCCCTCGACCATATTGGAAGGAAGGGAGTGAGTGAAAGCCGGTCGTCGTCGATCTCAAGGGGAGGCATTTGTCCTGCAGAGAACGTCTTTGGCTGATGATGACGATGAAAATGACTACACATTATTAAAAACAAATAAGTTATGAATGAGAGTGAAATACCCCGCAATGGCGTCATGATATAGATAGATAGAAATAAGTTTCGGGAATAGAATCTCAATCAATATTTCTCACCGGGGATCAACCGGGAGACTGACAGTGATCCAATTACTTTACAAAAGAATAATAAGTGACGGATGTACTAAGCGCGCGCTTGAAAATAAACGACGTATGAGCAAAAACTAATTTTATCGTTATCAAAAAAAAAAATACTGTATGAAATAAAAAACCGACTTACAAGAACTTTACTACAATTATTTGCTGTTTTTAAGTAAATTCTACTGATTAGTTTTTAAGCATTTCGCATTTGAATCAGAAATGTAAAGCAATAGAGATGGCCTTAGATTTAATAATTGTGTATTCCTTATATCCGATTCTAAAATATACACCCAAAAATCATATTTCGAAATATTACACCTGTAATCCATATACTTATTGATATGGAAAAACACGTTTTTTCGCGGTAGCCTCTTAATAAACGAGTTTTAGTTGTGCCGAATAATATATTAATTTCTCATTTAAAAGGACGGCAAATCCGAGTATAGGTAATACTCAGCGTCAATACTCACTTATTTAATAAACGGTATAGTCTTAAATAATAAATTTACTACAATTAACTATCATTACAGTTAGCCCACCTTTGTATATGATAAACTTGCTACAATTTACTGTCAGTATAATTAGCCCACCTTTGTATATAAAAATAGGTTAAAACACAAGGTCTCTCTTACTCGGTCATTGGTGTAATTAACTAATTGTTAAGAAAACATGGATGCCAAAATCTTATTTGTGTTCAGTTTATTGGAGCCAGCGTCGACGGCGAGCCAGAAACAAAAACACTATATATTTAATTAGGTTGCACATTTAGCTACATTTACAATGTACGGGCGTCGATGGGTATATTTATCGGGTTAATATCATTTTTATCGATAGATAATTCCATTGTCAAGTTCTAAAGATAAAAATAAATACAATAATACTTAAATTCCTCAACCGAGAGAGGAAGTGTACTGTGTATATCCATAATTAGCACATTAATTAAACGAATAACTTAAGTTTTGTAAATTATAAAAATAAGACTGCTTCGTTGGTCTAGCGCCGTATCACGAGAACTTGGGTCCTGGGGGAAACCCAGACCGGAAAAAATGTTATTGGAAGGTTTTTCAATCAAGAAGTACTCTCGCCTAACATCGTCAACATTATATGTGAGTGTTCACAGTAAATGCACCTTTGCTTTTCCGGCTTAGAAAATAAGGGTCATTGTATTTTCCTTATAAAATAAAACGTTGCCCCGTACTAGAAATTATTCTTGTGTCTTAAGTGTGTTTACAAAACCATACATCCAATAATTCAGTGATCTGAGTGGCCTACCCTCAAAACACTAGACTAGGTCATCGTCACTTAGCACCGAGTATTAAAATAATACT
The DNA here is from genome assembly GCA_905147815.2 of Phalera bucephala. Classification (NCBI taxonomy): domain Eukaryota; kingdom Metazoa; phylum Arthropoda; class Insecta; order Lepidoptera; family Notodontidae; genus Phalera; species Phalera bucephala. Next base: position 18,319,589 of record LR990612.1, read on the forward strand.
TGTTCAACTATTATTATTTAATATTCCCTCTCTTCTTTCTATTAATTTTTTTTTCTCTCATTTCTTCTCTGTAAACGAGGGAACTATGTAGCCATTCACATAAATAGCATAATTTGACTTAGACTTAGAATGTTTAATTTAACTTAGACCCAACTGATAAACCAGCCTACATTGTTATCCCATATCCCACAGCAAAATGTAGATAAAAACAGGAAATGTAAAAATACTATTTTAAAAGAGTATTCATGGAGTTTCTTGGCCTTCTCCACAGAAATACAGGTGGTAGAGTATTTGTTACTTTTCTGACGATTCATAAATACTGTATGAGTAACATGAATAAAAAAAAAATCTGAATTTATCATACATTCTATATTGTAGCTAATTTGTTAATAGCTACTCCCCGTAGCTAACTTAAATATTTAACTACAACCCTCTAATGTAAGCACCGTTGTTCTGACTGCTAATGAACAATAATTTCCGAAATGGAAGCACTCATGCAACAGGAGTATTCCTATTATTTGTCCAAATGTATGGACTAATTACTGTATATGTATGTATTTGTAATTTAATTTCTGTACACTTCACCCTGATTGAACAATTTGATGCTGATTGAGGCCAATTTAAACTTTGCGAGGGAGTTTAATGGAGAGGTTTCGGTGACATGTTACGGTTAAGATGTGATCTTTATTACGTTTATGAAGTGGTTTAGTTTGTTATCTTTTAATTGGTCGTCAATTTGGCATTTATGTTAGGTTGAGTATAAAGTTTGATATAACCGAAAGGTATTAAAGCAGATTTTCTTCGGAATTCGACATTGTACAGTTTTGTCTTATACATGTTTAAACTTATTATAACGAACGTTGTCTCGGAAAAGATGTTTTCGGACAAAATGTTCGTGACAATAAGTATGTATATTAAAAGACACATTCAGAAGTAAGTATAGTCATTCACGGTAAGTAGGCATTCCAAATTATTCGTTTCAATATAAAATTTCAAGCAACCTACATTGCTATGTCAGATGTTCTGTTATGTAAGTTAATAGAGATTATTTTACACACATAAACATTTGGAATTTTATGTATTGAAAATATATCTGGGTACAACCTCGCAGTTATGACTGACTGAATATCGTACCCAGTAAACCACCCATCGCGCATATATTTTCCACATATCGCCAAAGATATTAGGTCCCAATGTAATAGGGGGCAAGCCAGACTAGTGTAGTCAAAAACTATATTAGTTAAATTTAGTATTTTGCTCCTGCTATTTTTAGTTGTGTCACCATACTGATCAGCGATATGATCAAGAAGGTACATAACCTATTTCTTTTCATCTAGATACTGCAGATAAGGTTAAGTCTCATATGCGCCGAGCGCCCCGACCCTGACCCGCCCAGTCGTTATTGCAACTGATCTACGCCCACACCCACTCGGACTAGAACCACAGTTAACATATGTATACAGTTGTACATCTTAGTATTTGCGGTCCGCATCAGGATCACGCATACGATGCGTGCTTTACGCGCTTTCTCGGCAACGTTGTGTGTATGTGTGAATGATCTACGCTGTTGGCCGTGGGGCCTTTACAGCTTCACCGGATAAGAGGGTAAGCGTGCAACCACTTCGCTCGAGACAGAAGGCCAAGGAGGCAACTAGCTCAAGGGCACTTTAAGGAGGAACGACCTCGGCTTGGGCAGTCGCTATGGGGGATGGCGTATACTAGGTGTCTCGCCGTGGTGTTCTGCACCGGCCGGCGGGCAAGGGATTCTTCGATCTCGCCGGCGAGTTGTCGCCTTTTTAATATACGCACGAATAGGTTCGAGAACGAGATCGGAATGGATTCTAGGCTGTTTTCAATGCGTAGTACCCTCTAAGAACTGCCGGGAAGCCGCGTAGAGCTCAAGTCTGTGTGCGTGATTCTTATTCGGACCGCTAGTACTAAGTTGCCCAACTGTTTACATATATTAACTGTGCTAGAACTATGACCAGATTGTTTTCCTTATGCGTCTAATAAATGAATCCTTGCGGAAGTTCTAAGTTATTATTAATTATAGTGTTTTTCATGTAAGGTGGGTACTGTGAGTTGTAAGTGTCAAAGAAAATTATACTTACTTAATTCAATGGCAATAAGAGGCATGAACCGTTTCTATACTTATGGTTTTATGCCTTAATTCCATTGAATTAAATATTAATTTCGTTTGGTACTTAGAACTATCACTACCCATCTTATGTGAATAATATTATAATTGCATACAAATTTCAACCTTATGTGTGAAGGTTTTTGAGATTGTTTTAGTGCAATATGATGTTTGGAAAACTGATTAGATATCTTGCGAATGCTTCTAATAATCCCATTGCTCAGAACCGAAGTGGGAGACACGCAAATAGTTTCGCAAAAATGCAACGCGGTTGTATGGTTATTTCCCGATCGATATTTTTTTTAGCTACGTTAGTTCATTACGGAAGGCTCTATCTTATACAGATACAGTTCTTTATATTAATATTTCATAACTTATTCACATTCTTATGTCACCGTTTTGTTATTATGTGCATGTCATATTAGGTCAAGAGTTTCCGTAACAAACATGTATGGGTCGGACTTTGAGAGTGGAGGAAGTCTAAGAGTCTGTAAGGAAATAACCTGTTGGAACTCTGTACTCTCTGCCTACCCCGCAAGGGATCTGGTTCTGGTCAGATAGATATTAGGTAGGATAATCTAACCATAGGCATTAAATATCGAGTTCTTAGATTGACGCGAATATAACACATGAAATAAAACTATTTTTCGGGTTGTATCGCGGTTTATTTTGATTTTTAAGTTCCCGACGTTTCGAGTGCTTTGCAGCACTTATAGTCACGGGAAAGACTGAGATGTTAGACGTCCAAAAGGCATGGTTATTCCGGGGTACCCTCAAACTTCTTCTTCTTCTTCAAGTTTGAGGGTCTTCAAGTCGCAAGTAGTTTGTTCTAAATCGATAACGGAATTGTTTCCAATAATTATTAATGAATCTTACATTTTTGAAATTTGCAAAAAATGCTTTTACTCATTAAGTGCGCTATAAAATACTAAAATTATTCATTGCAATAAGGAGATTTCAAATGCATTCCTAAAACGTATTTCTCAAAACGCACACTTACACGTACAAGTTTCATTGATAATTGAGGTATAAAAGTGTTTAAAAAAAGAGTAAAATCTTTAAATTTGGTTTTTGTTTTGAATCTATGAAGCAATTCTCTAATTGAAGTGTCTGAGATCTTGCGTTATTTATGTTACACGTTGTATATAGAGCAATAATTATAGCTCCATATCGATTGTTTTAGTCAGTACACCTGCGACCAAACAACGCGTAGTCGATGTTTGTTACGGTTTGTATGTTTGTATATATATATATATATATATGAAGTAGTAAACATTTTTCCAGCGGATGTAAGAAGAAACGTTAGAAATAAAACCTATTTATCATCGATCCGGCAGCCTACTACGGCAATAGGCTTATTTGCCATTACATTCCAAACTATTATATTTCGCTAGTCAAACATTCTTTGCCTAATTTGCATTAAAAATTTTTAGAAATTGGATGATTTCGTACAATCATCTAGAAACGTAAAAACCGGTCTATAAAAGGTTGATAAATATTTGTATAAAATCATTCATTTTCTTAACTTGTAAAATCAAATGTACATATATTGGACGAATGGAATACCACTGCTATCCCTTTCGGGAATATTCGAGAATAGTCTAGTTGAAGTGAAGTGATTTATGACTCTACATTACTAATGCGTAATTTTATATTTATTTATACAGATGTTATTTGCACCTTGAAAATCTACTAACAGACGACTGGTTAAGTAGGTGAATGTCAATGTAAACTATTCCGATTTTAATGTTACTAAGCGTTTATTAATAATTAAAAACCATTTTGCCATATTAAAATGCAGTAAACCCTAATGTTTCAAAGTTGTTATTTCCATGTTTTATGTATTATCTGTACATAATTAATAAATAACTTGAATTAAATGTAGATTAAGTTATTCTATAGGATATTAACGGTGGGGAGATTAACAGTGATTTATGCGCTCCCGTTTAATTTGTAATCACGTGGAATTTGGAGCGATGAATGAATAGGAACATGGAAGTTATTCTATCTATATATCTATATCATCACGCCAGATCCCTTGCGGGGTAGGCAGAGAGTACAGAGTTCCAATAGGTTCTTTCCTTACATACCTCTCTGGCTTCCTCCACTCTCATACTTCGTCTTATACATGCTCGCCGGTTACGGAGACTCTTGACTTGTCCTTCAGATAAGACTCGTTATTCTGATCAATATTTTTAACAATGATCGTATAGCACGCTGGCTTATAGAGCGCTCCTTCCACATCTTCAACAAGTTCACTGCGCTGAAGACATAAGATCATCTGACTGACAAACTGATAATTCGTGTAAACGAATTTCATGTTTGTAAAGGCGACCAATACATTGTGAGTGGGCTATTTTCCGTAAAAAAGGAGCTATTTGTATATTTTTTACAGCTTACAAATGTAAAATAATTGGTACTTATTTATTTATAGCTAAATCGTTTTGTCGTGAATCGTGATTATCACTATTTATTTTTGGAATGTGGATATGTATGTATTTTTGCTTTTAACATGTAAATTGTCGTTATGGAAGTACATTGTTATTATTATAAAACCTATCGCGCATGTTATTATGAGCTCGTAGCGCTGGCGCTGCAAGGTTAAGCAACGTTAGACTTGGTGGGTCTGAGATGAATGACTATTTATGGCAATTCCATTTTGGAGCATCTACGTGCTTCAGAGGATACGTTAAGCTGTTGTGTCTGACTGTGTTGTTAAGCTAAGTTTGGATGCCTTATAGGGCTTGATATGTTCTAACAGCACGTAACCACAAACGTGTCTCCATCAATCGTTACTGGGTACATGGAGTATACTCTTATGTCTCTCATCTCGATTCGTGAGGGAAGGCCTTTGCCCAGCTGTAGGATGCTATAGGCTTATCTATCTATATAACTATGTTATGATATACAGAATACAGCCTACAACTAGTTATAATACGACGGGTGAATAAATTACTTAACTGAAATAATTTTGAGTTGCGAGGATAATGCCGGAGAAGTTATTAAAGGCTTCTGGAATACTAAATGATTCCGAGACTTCATGTATAATCTATTTCACTAACTGTATTTCATTGCTGTCTTATATTCTATAAAATTTGTTTTTAATCCATCATAAGATAAGAGAGCTGCTGAACCTCAAGTTTTTTCAAATGTAACTAATTACTTAAGTAGCATGTATTTGTGTATTAGTATTGTTTGCTAAAGTTTCTGAAACAAATTTAGAGCTATTCGTGAAAACCTGTAATTGGCTTTATATTGCTTACATTACTTTTATTCTCATAAGTGCAGCTTTTGGTTTTTCTTACCAAATAAATAAATAAAGGGTGAGCGGTAAAACTAATAAATATGATAATAATCGCAATCATGAGTTAGAGATAGATACCGTTCGAGAAAAGAGGGGGAGACCTTTGCTCAACAGTGGGACACATGAGGTTAATAAAAAAAATGAGTTAGTTCTCCCACTGTAGTCCAACTGACATCAAAGGGTGACATTGGTCATTAGGATAAATCACCGAACGAACCTTGACAATCTGACGTAAGGAATCTGGGCAGCCAGTGGTCATGGCCACCGACAACAACCGCATCCTTCTCTCATTAACCCTGACATGTACTTAGTCGGAATACCTTAAGGAAACGAGATAAGGGGATAACGCCGTACAAGATATCTGATATGAAGATTTATTTTGTTGATACACGGAATCGTACGACAAACCAAATATGCATACGCATTATGGGGGCGGGGGAGCGAAGGGTGTCGGGTAGTCGATATGTAGGGGAGGATGGAATATAAAACCTTTCAGATGTATATCGCGACCCGTATGGCTTTATAGTTTCAATTTAACTACCCTAACACCACCTAATAACACCATTCGAAATAAAATAAGGAAATTCTCAGATAATAAAACTTACTGCCGACAGATAACGATAAAACGAGGAAAGATAAACGATCCAATCAGTGCGACCTTCGACACGGCGCGGGCGTCCACTCAACCAGTAATCTCTAACGACTAGTTCATCTAATTCATTAACAAATCCCCAACGTGCCTACTTACATTGGTAAAAACAATATTATCCCTCGATTCTGTAATCCGATCACGTGCAGCGGACACATTAACTTATTATTAAGTTAAATAAACACACTAGGAGTTGTTTATACACACCGTTAATACGATATCAGGGTGACATTTCCCAATGCGTCGGGATACGGCACCTGGGTTGCGGGGTACGTGACAGCGGCGCGCGGAAACCGTCGGGAAATGTGAGGAAAAGACTAGACCAAGTGCGGGCGTGCGTCTCGCCGAACGGCCGCGGTCGGACTGATCCGCGCCGCGGTGATAAGCGCAGTGTTGTCATATCTACCAACTTATTCGTAAATCTACCTATTTTGTCTTTAGTGTACCTATCATAATCCTCAAATTTTCCTTTTTTATGACAGACACCATGAGTTATTCCGGTCGGATCACCCCAGTTTTATTTTTAATAATTTTCTATTCCGATCTGATCTACCTTCCAAATAAGTTGGGGGATCCAATCAGAAATGCAAAAGAAATTTAGTAGATCAAGTAGGAATTAAATAATAATAATAAATAGCAGCGGATCGGTTTTGGGTTTACCAAGGTTTGAATTGTGTTTATGTATGTAAAAAAATGTAATTAAAGCTTACTGAGCGCTGACAGGGATGGTGATAGCTGACAATTAAGTTTCGCGGTTTTTTTAGCAAGCAGAGTGAGTTACAGGTCAGAAGCTCAACTTCAAAGGCTGAAAAGGGCACTATAACCCAAAATATTTGAAATCATGGATAAAAGAAAATAAAAATCTATGTTGGCTTCAATAATGTATTTTTCTTGCAAAGCGTGCAGACTGAACTAGAATAATACTAGTAGGTAGATCTACCATTTTTTTATCTTTCGGTTTATCTTCGTTTGATTTATCTTTCGGTCCATCAATTTCAACTGAATTTTGTTATTTCATATGCCGATTTTCGAAAATAAGGGTTAGCAACACTGGATAAGCGCCGCACGATACCGACCGCCGGAAAATGGAAAACAATGGAAACCCGATGTGTTATGGTTATTGCACCAGATAACAGTAACGAGATGATACTGTTTTGATTTAGTTTAAACGCGTTAAGTGGTGCAGTGCCCTTCGGTAACGTTGCGCAAAGGCATTGGACAATATTGTTTTTTAACGTTTTAGTGCTATCGAATATCTCGCAAGGGATCTAGCGCAAGAATATAGATACATAGAAAATGTCGTTCATTGAAATTGTCTACATAAAACTAAGGAAGCTAAGGTACGTTTCATAATTTATTGAAATCTGAATACATTTCATAATAAATTTATGAAACTAGCATCTGGTATTAATCACTCTAGACCCCATCGCAATTTCTATATAACATCGAATTATTGAATATACAGGATGAAACATATATAACGCAAGACCTCATACATCCGAATTTGATTATTGCTTTACAAATTCAATACGAAAATGAAACTTCCAATTTTAAGGAGTTCTCTACCATTTTTTTAAGCTCTTTGGTACCAAAATTAACCATAAAATTTAATAATTCATTAACTTTTGTATGCGTATTGAGGTCTGTGTAATAGAAATACATTTAAACTAGCCGTAATGCCTTGAATAATTATTAAATTTTGTTTAATACAGTAAACAGAACGAGTAAAAGCATATCTTTGAAAATCAACTAAAAAATTAACCTTAACAATAGTTGGGATCGAATCAGTTGCTGATTTAGAACAAACTACTCTCAGGTCTTGCGTTAATTATGTTACAGCTTGTATAGAGACAGTTTAATTACTTGATAGAAAAGACAAAAGACATGCCTATGTTGTACAATATACACATTATGGCATTAAAATAAAATCTCATAATAATAACGCTAGCCCGAGAAAATTAAGTTACAAGATTTCAACACAATTAATATTGTGCATATTAATAACGGTTAGGGTTGACCCTTAGAAATGTAATAACACTAATATCTTAGGAATACCCAATATTCAAGCAAGTTGTACCGCCTACACGGTATATTAACAAATACAGCTTGACAGGCACACGATAAGGGTGTCTGAATAACGGATCACTTCGGACATTTTAGAGAACACACACAAATACACCGTCACGCCTATATTCCCTATGCTAGGATTGCAGAAGTATACTGTGTACATCCACTTTTCGCAGACAATTTTAGGTCTCATGTAATAGGAGCCTATACCTATACCAGGCACAATTCCAGACCCCGGACTGACTCTGGAAATTTTTCGATAGAAAATCTTCATTTGTCGGAACTAGGATTTAAACAGAGAACCAACGGCGTAGTAATCGCAAATCGCATTATTCGTCACAAGACAAACGGGGGCGTCGAGCACTTTAGAATCGCCCTTAAATTCGCACGTCGTTCGTTGAGACAGGAAGGGCCGAAAATAAACTGGAACAAAATATCTCTAAATAAACTCGGAACGATCCCGCTGCGGTGCTTTGAAGAGGCGACTGCAAGTTTCAATCAGCTATATTGAAACATATAATTAAAATAATATGATAGTCTAATGCGTGTAGGGACAGGGTTGTTACGACGATTGAGGTATTAAATCGCTTACTACTCTTATGTTGGTTAATACTTTTCAGACTAAATAACGAAATAAGGGTCTGTTTCACACCTCTCGAGTAAAGTCCTGCCTAGTAACTTCTCGATTAGCGCTACACGACACTTAACAATGGCTAGTATTACCGTCGGATGGAGCTACTCAGAGATGGTGAAATTCGTATATATACTTACAACTTTAATTGTTGATTACTACTTAAGACTTTACTTGGGGGTGGTGATAGCGACTCTAAGTACAATTACTTATTGAGCTATATCATCACACCAGATCCCTTGCGGGGTAGGCAGAGAGTATAGAGTTCCAACAGGTTCTTTCCTTACATTCCTCTCTGGATTCCTCCACTTATTGAGGATTTATCAATAACTAATTAACGAGGCAATTCTCATTGGTCTATTGGTGAATCATGTGCCTTACGTTCAAGAGGTCCTGTGTTCGAATCCTAGGTCAGTCAAAATGTAATTTATACACCAAAAATTTCCAGTATCAGTCCAGAGTTTGAGCTAGAGTCGGCGAATGGATGTACACAATACATTCCTGCCACCCCCGCTAGGGCAATATAGGCGTGACGGCATTTTTATTTAAAAAGTATGATAGTCTGTGTATTGTTTCAGGCTGAAATTGTTTACAAACTTATTTTGGTTAATAATGTCCAAACTAAATAATTAAATAGAGTTAGCATATATGTATTACATCACGCCAGATTCCTTGCGAGGTAAGTAGAGAGTACAGAGTTCAACAAGTTATTTCCTTACAGACCGCATTATGACCCTATAGACCGTATATGCACAACAAAGTAAATAAGCACTTAATTAAATAAATGAAAACGTTTTCGTGTTTTTCTAATAAAATTCATGACTACTAACTGCATAAAGAGTAAACAAAATAAGGCATTATAAAAGTAAATATTCAGTAAGGACGGTAAATATCTATCTAGCTATAACATCACGCCAGCTCCCTCGCGGGGTAAGCAGAGAGTACAAAGTTCCAACAGGTTCTTTCCTTACATACCTCTCTGGCTTCCTCCACTCTCATAGTTCGTCTCATACACACTCGCCGGTTACGGAGACTCTTGATTTGCCCTTTAGATAAGACACGGTCTATTTGGTCATGGTAAGATAGTCTAGGTCTTCCCCGGTACCTACATCCCTCCACTTTCGCATACGGTAAATATTTCACAACATAATCCTTTGCACATAAAATATAATACATAAGTGAGCTTTGAAAAGCTTATAGAAGTAGCTAATGCATATTAAGGAACATTTTTCAGGACATCACAATAAATCTCTTGTCCAGGGCATTAAACACCATAACCGCGGCAAAATAAAGTATCTTTTGCATCAATAAAATTCTCTATAGTTACATTGCTCGAGTTTATTTAGTAATTCAAATGATAGCTTGCAACGGAATAAAAAAAACTGTAGTATCGAATTCAGCGAGCAATTGATTGGAATGCAAAACTTGCTTCCCCTTGAATAAAAGTTTTCAGCTTTGTAGCTTCATAGCTTCTATTATTTAGGAAAAAAGACTATTTTCGCTTGTTTAAAATTTATTTCTGTAATTGCAGGAGCCGGTAATAGCTTAGCGCAACTCTTTCTCCTTTCAAAATGCCGTAAAGGCGACCAAAATGTTATATATTTTTATTTAGATATACAATAATGCTCGTATCAGAAACATGGCCATATTCTATCACTGAATAATTCCAATTGCATGTTAATTAAATTTTACACGATTAGAGACTACGTTTCAGGTACATTAGAACTGCAAGCGAAGTTAAAATGAGTTGGTGCAATATTGTAATAACTAGCTGCTAAATTAGTCTCGGCCTGTTTGATGTCGTATGATGACGTTGCGCCACCAAATGAACTGCATTATTCATTTCGGATCCATCTGATTCTACTTAACTGCAATCTATTTACTCCGGCAGACAGATTGATATTACTTCTATTTCTAATTGATTAATTAAAACTAGTGGTCGCCCATTGGTCGAAATTCGACCATAATTAATTTAAATCATAAGTTTGAACATTATTAAGGTCCTATTGTCAAAGACTTTACTATAATCAAAGATTTTGCCATGGCTACACTGTTAATTGTATTACTTAACTGCCTATTTTTTCAAACAAATTATATGCAATTTAAATTAAAAAAAAAAACATAACATGAATAAAATAAAAAACACTTCTTTTTTAATTTTTTTTTATATTGGAACAAAAAATCCAAAAAGAAATTTCTGTCCATTGAACTTGACATATATAATTCGATAATTTAATTAATGATACAAACCTTCTCTGTAAACGATGTTTTTTGTAAAAACTCTTTAATCGTTTGACATTCAGTAAGACTATAGACAAATAATATTAAAGACAAACAATGTTAATCTATTCTCAACTTAAAGTATATTGTGTTAAATACATGGTAGTGTGTGTAATGGTTTTTTTTTATTGATTTAATGTATTTCTTATGCATAATTTTAAAAAATATTAGCGTTCTGCACTCCTTTTCTATATAAACTATAAGTGTGGGAAATTTCATACTTCTCCGTCCGCGCAATTTTCGTAAAAAGGGGTACAAAGTTTTTGCTTCATGTATTAATATAATGATTTGACGGACGGCTTCGTCCAATGGTTAGGAGTTTAATCCGCTCCGCCCACTGGATCGAGTAGTCACGTGTTCATCCCTCGCACGGGACAGATCTTCGTGTGACCGACAAATATTTGTATATGTGATATTTATGTTTGTAAACGCACCCACAACACAGGAATAATTCAATATCAGCCTCAGTCGACATCAAATAGGCCGGGACTAATTTAGCATGACTACCTCGTTGGTCTAGTGGCAGAGCGCACCGCTTGGTCGTCACGAGGTCCTGGGTTCAAATCCTAGGTCGGACCAATGAAGTTTTTCTAACGAAAATTTTTCAGTATGAGTACGGAGTCTGGAATTGTGCCCGGTATATGGCAATAGGCTTGCTCCCTATTACATGGGACCTAACATCGTCGGCGAAAAGTGGGTGTATTCAGTACACCTCTGCCACCCTCGCTTGGGGAATATAGCCGTGACGGTGTCGATACACTAAATATTCTTAAAGCAACATTATGCAAGCGTCATTTGCATTGGAGTCCTTTGAGAAAGGAGAAAGAAAGAAAAGTCTATAAGGAAAGAACCTATATACTCTCTCTACCCCGCAAGGGATCGGGCGTATATTATCACGTCTGATGCCATGCGGGGTAGACAGAAAGGAAAGATTAAAACTATTTTTCATAAAATTACATTTTTATTTGTTAAGTTCCAGTAACATCAGCCGGGGGACCTAAAACACAGTCTAAATTAATATAATTTATTGCGATTTGAATCTGTTTCTTTCTAGCAGGGAAAAATTGTTCTTCCGTGGTTTCTTGTGAATAAATTAAACACAATAAATCAAATATTCTTCTACATAATATAATCTACATACATAGCAGTGAATAAGTCTTTGTATTACTAACTAAGAGAAAAAAACTAAATAAGTATATAAAAAGTAAATTTGTTTTCATTGTTTTGACCTCTTTCACATGACGAAGGACACGTCAACTGGATGTTTAGCTACCCTTGGGGCCCAAAAAACGGTTTCTAAGAGTGACAGTATAACAAATTATAAAAGGAGGTTACATGTTATACATAAATCGACAAACCAAACATGTTTAACCTTCGGTCCTTAACAAAGCGAACATGAAAAGTTGTTATCAATACACATGCCTATCTCCTACCGGAACATCTATAGCTGGTTTTAATATCCAACTAGACGATACATTTGCCTACTATTGTGACATATTTTGTATATTTTATAATATTTTGATATATTAATTTTGATGGTATGCTCCGTTGGTTTGGGCATATAGAAAGAATGCCAGAAGAAAAAATGACATAACAGATATACAATGCGAAAGTGGAAGGATGTAGGTACCGGGGAAGACAGACTATCTTACCGTGACCAAATAGACCGTGTCTTATCTGAAGGGCAAGTCAAGAGTCTCGGTAACCGGCGAGTGTGTATAAGACGAACTATGAGAGTGGAGGAGGCCAGAGAGGTATGTAAGAAAAGAACCTGTTGGAACTCTGTGCTCTCTGCCTACCCCGCGAGGGGTCTGGCGTGATAATATAGATGATGTAGATAGATAGTATTAATGTAACAAGTTTTTTTGTGATAATGGACGTATGGATGTCAAACACCTCAGTCATTCCTATAACCATGGGGTGTAGCGTTCAAAAGCTCAAAATTGAAAATAAAATATGATGGAAAACAAATCATATTTTTGTTTTACTTTTTCTCTTTTTTTTAAGAATAGAACCACATGAATAAAACACATGAATAAAACCTAGTGTGGGGCTACCCACACTAGATTTTATTCATGTGTCATGTGTCCGTTGACAAATAAGAAACTTCTTATACACAAATGCCCAGACCGGAACAAATATTCACACAAAGACTAGTCCCATGCGGGAATCGAACCCGCGACTATTAGACACAGTGGGCGGAGCGGCTTAAACTCTTAACCATTCCGCACCGCATCGCATGCGCATCGTCTGTTAAGCAGCTATTATAGTGAAGCTATCCTACTAGCGAGCTTCACATAATATATCCACTAGGTGAGTTTGTTCCAAAGAAATCGTTATGATAAGACATTACAAGTTGTATTCAAATTATTACAAAATGCTTTAGTACTGCGTGAACTGATGTAGTGGCTAAAGTTTGTATTTTGTAGTATATACAACTCTAAAGACTTCCAAAACTTGTACCTCTACTTACAGAGGTACTAGTTTCTGGCCGCGACTTCATTCCCGTTGACTTTAGACAGGAACTTTACATTTTTTTAGGGGTAAATACCAAATACGAAAGTCTACGGTCTCCTACTAGTGAAAATGAAGGTTATAAGTAAACCCAAACCAAAGATATGGCCATTTAAAGTAACTTATTAGAAATTATATGACACTTCCCGTTGACCTAGAGTCGTGGAATTTGGCAAGAAGCAAGGTTTTAAAGTACATGTAAAGGAAAAAATCCGATAATTGTCAATTGATAACTGTAACATATAAAAAATAATTATTTTCTCTCAAATCCAATGAAAAATTAAGCGCTGTCTAGTGACATTTTGTGGAACTATGCTTCTTTGTCTTCCCCGCAAAGGATCTGGCGTAGACATGGGTAACTTAGCGAAATTCCTTGCGTTAACTCAGTAACTCAGGCGCAGGCTACTGCGCCGGCTCATTGTGTTAACTCAAAATTGCGCCATAGCGCAACAAAATGAAACGCGCCGAGTGAGCAGTGAGACGCGCGCCATCCGCACGCCGCGCTCACAGACTCTTAGCACAAACAGCGCATAGCGCCCGAACTGCTTTGGCTTATTGTTCCAAAAAATACAGCCTACTTATTTTGTACCCTTTCTTCAAACTTACTCCTTCAATTTTATTGATTCCTTCTGATGACAAATTACCTATGATATTATGATCAAATTAAATGGAAAGTCATTTTAAAGGTGTGCCTAAAAATAATATTATTTGTATATTTCAATATTTATATATCTCGATTAGGTGATTCTGAATGATGAAGAATCTCGTCATCAAGACTGAAAAGCCAAATATGGTTACATTTCACTGCTGTAAATGACGAAGGTTAAATATTTATATTGTGATCAACAATTATCAGTTGCCAATAAATCTACATGTAGTCTTATAAGACAAATTAATAACTAACAGGTATGCATTTAAAAGCTGACTGCTATTTTTTCAGACAGTTTCTATAATATTGTTCACATAAGATGGGTACTGTGACAGTTCTATAATTATATGGGATTAAGGCATAAAACCATATTTAATTATAGAAAGGGGTTAAAACTCTTATTACTATTGAATAAAGTATAATTTCCTTTGACTCTTAGAACTGTCACAGTAGCCATCATGCATGAAAATACTATAATCCATGTTACGACCGTGATTAGTAATAATCAATTATTCAGTGAAATTAAATAGACATTGCTTTAAAAAACTAGGTAATATATTTTCAATGATTTCTTATATTTATAGTATGCATATTTTTGAAAGTGACGCCTGGCAACACAACACCTTTCTAATCTGCTAGGTATCTAGTTACTACTATTTAGTCTGTAATTCTGTAATGGCAATCGAGTCTCTAAGCAAAAACATGAGTGATCAGTGTTTTATGGTTTTCTTGGATCCTGCGGAAACTACTTATCCAAAGAAACAGGTTTGCATACGCCAGCGGGTTCAAAGTAGGTTGTCAGTGCGACAAGTCGCTTGGCACCAATGTACGACCAAAAATTATGTATTTCAATGGTTTTTTATCTTTGCCGCTTCACTACACTTTGGAATACAAAATAACAACACTATTGTAAATTAAAACACATTTAATAATAACAAATTAAAAACATTAAAATAGATCAACCATGATTTTCTTTCAACCACTCCTCACAGAATCGACTATAGTACATTAGTTTTGATTTTCGAGCGTAAAATGAGCGTAAACGTATTCCTACAGTTATTTTACAAGCAGGTGTCAACTCAGCCATTTGTTAAAATAAAACCTTGTAGCCAGTAAGTACCTAAAGTAAAATTTAGAAAAGAAACTATTATCTATCATTCCTTTTCCACGGTGTTGTAGATTATAAAAATGATATAAAAAAGATTTGTGCAATACCACAAATGTTCAATACATTTCAATGGATTCTGCAGGCAACTTAACACCTTAACACCTTTAAAATTACCGGTCGTGCGCTGTGCGCCAACTCATTTTGATGAAGTGAGTTAACACATCCGGCGCAGTGAACTGAGTTGGCGCAATTGCGCGGCGCAGCGCAGTGTTACCCATGTCTAATCTGGCGCCAGAATTTGATGACGGAACCGAAGGGTGGTCAACGGAACTACTCAAGTACTTAACATAGCCCCGCCGTGTTTGGGCTCGTTGGATTTGCCTTGACAAGTTCTATAGACTCTGATGATATTTAGGTTCTGATGATGAAACCGGAGGATGGCCAAAGGAACTACCCAACTACTCAGCATAAACCCGCCGTGTTTGGGCTCATTGGACTCGACGAAACTACAATTTGGTGCTGAAACTGGCCGAAACTGAACCCGATACGAAACCTTCAGACCGTGAGTCCTACTTGCACTTGTTTTTTCAAGCTGTGCGTTTATGGAAAACGGACAGTGGTTTAGTATTTGAAATATTAATTTCACTTCCAGTGTTTCATTATTACTATTTCTGTGGTTTGTACTAAGCATTAGGCTTCGGGTGTCTGCCATCAAATATGTATCAACAAATATGTACAGTTATATAGCACCCCTGTGCCAATTCTTATGACCTTGGGTCGTTGCCATTTGCCGGAGTGAACTCATTTATAATACTTAAAAATTATAATGTAATTTGCATCCGAATGCATCTCTCGTGACTGAGGTCATTCTGATTGTATTATGTCACTAGCAGCTTCCATTTATCTCTCGGTCGGTAGGTTGCTGTGATAATTAAAACGTATATAAAGGCTTATTGGAAATAAATAAACCTCACTTTAATTTAAGAGGTTTGTTCTATGAAAATATTGTTGTTTGTTAATGACAGTAAAAATGGTTAGCCGCGGTAAAAATAAATATAGTTTTTATTATATTAGTTATGTTTGGGCACAATCACGAATCTTGGTCGCAAAGAATGCGGTTAAGTACATAAAGAAATGACAAGCTGTCGAAAGCAAACAATAAAGAGAAATCTTACTATTAATAACACACAATATGTTTTTCAAATAGCTACAATGTAGTCCCATATACAAGGTATAGCATAAAAAACGCAACACCTGAAATTAGTTTATTCCAAATCGGTAACTGAATTTATTCCACCTATTTTTAATGTACTTTATATTTTTTTCAAAATTTGCAAAAAATGATGTTACTCCTTCAGTGAGCTATAAAAAACTAAATTTATTATTGATTGAAAGCAATATGGAGATTTTAAATGCATTTCTAAAATATATTTCTCAAAATGCACACATACACGTACTAGTTTTATTGTTAATTGGGGTTTAAAAAGGGTAAAAACCTTTGTTGGTTTTTTTTTTTAAACCTTTAAATTTGGAATTTTGGTTTTCATTTTAAATTTATGAAGCAATTCTCTAATCGGGGTGTCTGAGGTATTGCGTTATTTACGTTACACGTAGTATAATGATTTTAGACAAAATTGTTATTGCTAGATCCCATATTACATGTAATTACAAATATTATGTTAATTTATAAACCCATGTTATTAGTTTTGTATAAATCATTTTAGTCGATTATTTCAGTTTTATATTAACTAATACATTCGGTTATTATTTTTAAACTAATGGCAAAACTGTGATAGCGGCGGTAAATTCGACTAACCTGGACCTGGATGCACCATTTATCGAAGGGAAAGAAAGAAAGTGATGCAATTACTTTTCAAATGAATAATAAGAGACAGAAAAATTGAGGGCGCGCTCGGAAATTACCGACGTGTATGCAAAAAAACATTTTCTAATAAAAACTACACTATGAAATAATAACCTTCTTTACAAGAACTTTGCTTCAATTATTCTCTATGTTTTTAAATAAATTCTATTGACTAGTTCTTAAACGTTTTGCGTCGGAATCGGATAAAGGAAAATAATATAGATGACTCTAAATTTTTTTATCGAGAAAATTTCGTTTAATCGTGTGTTCCTTTTACCCTATTCTCAAATATAGAGTCATAATTTATATCTCTAAATATTAAGCCTCTAATCTATAACTTCTTTAAATGCATGGAGTAAAAACACTAGTATTTTTTCGCGGTAGGCCTTTAAGAGTTCGGGTCGAATAGTCGCGGGTTCGATTCCCATAGGGAACAACTCTTTGTGAGACCCATAATTATTTGTTTCTGTCTGGGTATATGTGTATATGAATTTTCACCCACGACATAGGAATAAATTCTAGTAAGGGGCTACGTTTTCTTAAAAAAAGAAAATACAACGTTACCTATATTTTTCTTGCATAAATTATGTAATCATTTCCGTTTAGACGTTCATGCAAGACACATAGAAGAGGAACAGAGCAGATACCTTTACAAATAACCGTTCATTTTCCCTATGATAAGTATGATTTATATTTTCCTTTGAGATATTCAATCTAAAGTATTCAATACTCGTAGCAAATCTGTCTTCAGAGATATCATTCATCTTTGAATACCATTGTCAAAGTCCTTCACAATGGCTTGACCTATCTCTCAGACTGGTATCCAAATCTTTAGAGCACTTTCATAAGTCCATCATACATCCCGGAATGTAGAGCTTTACATTATCGTAAGCTAAACACGCAGCATTATATTTATTTTATTATAAATGAAATAAGCCAGACTGAAAGAATAATGAGACATTTGACGGACGATATAGCGCAGTGGTTAAGAGCTGAAGTCGCTCTGCCCACTGTGTCTAATAGTCGCGGGTTCGATTCCCGCACGGGATAAATCTTTGTGTGACCCGCAATTATTTGATACGGTCTGGCTATTTGTGTATGTGAATTTACATGTTTGTTAACGCACAGATACAGAATTAAATCCTATTTAAAAGTATTTTTCACGAGCTCTAATATTATGAAGAGAAAAGTTTGTATGTTAAGATCTTTGGATGTTTGGATGTTTGTAACTCAATCACGCAAAAACGGCTGAAGGGAATTGGATGAAATTTAGCACACTGATAGTTTATTACCTGAATTAACACATAGGATATTTTATCTTCGAAAAATCTTAGGTTCCTGTCTATAGTCAACTCGGGCGAAGTCGCGGGCAGAAGCTACTTTAGAAATAAATCACAAAATAAGCACGTGTGCAGCTGCAAATAACAGCTAGTACACAATATAGGCATAACGTTGTTCACATTTTTACATTATAGTTGCTGTGTGTGGGGCTCTATAAACGATAATACGATTTGGCTATCCATTGTTTCGAGCTTAGGTAATCTGGAGGTACCGGCCGTCGAGGGTGCGTGCACACCCCGTTATTAATTTAACTACAACTCGTAATTAATCTTGTCCGCTGCGGATTCTCCCACGGCCACGCTACGATTCCGATGTACCACCGTTTGCACAGAATTCCGACAGACATGCCCTATATTACGTAAATCCGAATGCCTAAATTAAATGTCTATAGACTGATCGTGTATATTCAATTGTATATACAGATGTATAAGAATAAACCAGTAAAAGAGATAAATATGCCGACATAGATATTTCGAAGGGTTTGTCAAAAAAAAGTATTTCAAACATCCGTTTAGTTACCAAAATGATATGAAACAGTCTGCGTAACACGTGATAAATTTATTGCCGTAGCAAACTAATCGATAAGATTTATGACTCTATCTGTCCTTCTTATCCCTGAGGCTCAAACATGAGCAATATCAGGTTATTATAACGCTATCCACTTTGCATGCCAGCCGTTTCACTTTTTAAAGTTTTGTTAAATAACGATGAACGTACCAGCACATTTGTCCGATAACGTTACTGTAATGTCAAATTCATGCTTATGGTTAAGAAAGCTTAGCATGATCAGATGGACGTTACCGTAACGTTGTCGAGAACAACGTTGTCACGTTCATCTTTATTTAGTCAATTTGCAATGTAAAGAGGATGGAATATCAATGCGATAGCGTTACATCAACGTCAACTTAACTAAAAAAAAACGTTGGCGAGAAATCGTATTGTCACCTCAGGAGCGCGAGCATACATGTAAAACTATCTACTTGGCTAACTAAACTACTTGGCGCTCCCTTCGTTGGTGGTTATTTTAACGGGAATCAGACAATGGACTGACAGGGGGAGCATGGTCGAGCGGTTACATTGTTAGTCTGGTCAGTATGGAGTATTATTAACATTTTCTGAAAAAAAAAGAAATATTGATCAAAAGCTTTAGAAAATAATCTGAATATGTTTCTGACACTTTAGAAAAAGCATGGTAAAGCCAACATAAAAAAAATGTTTGGAGTTATTTAAAGAAAAAAACTATCATTTTAGAAGAAAATTTGAGTGTAGAGAAATGGAGAGATTTTTGGGACTTAAAGATAAACACAGAGCGCTGCCTGAGACTTTAGAAACGTAGAACTCTTCATGTGCGGTTCGAATACAAAGTATAAATATATATCGATACTGTCATGAAACTACTCTTCGCTACAGAGAAGCGATTCTTGAGTGGGTTACGGGGAACCTAAGGCTTTCGTAGCAAATTCACAAGGTTTCGTTTATTTACTTTTGTCAATGCGTTTATGAATTATTATTGGGTTTTAAATAATTCCACATCTACCAATATTATTTTGGAATAGTATAAAAAATATCTATCTATCTATCTATATCATCACGCCAGCTCCCTCGCGGGGTAGGCAGAGAGTACAGAGTTCCAACAGGTTCTTTCCTTACATACCTTAATAAAAAATAGAACCCCATTGATATAGTTAGTAATAAGAAGCATGGGACGGAACTTCAGCGGTTTTTGTTCTTATTTTAGATTGCAGGTTTCTTTAATTTATAAAATAAAGGGATTTGTTAAGTATTCTTACACCATTTAGGTACCGGAATACTTAAAAATCCTGTTTAGGAACGGTGTTATAGAGGGCAAAGTGACAACCGTAAGGTAAATTCTATATTAAGACATTATTCGAAAACAAAAGTGGATCCGGCTCTATTATAATCTATCTATCTATCTATCTATAACCTCACGCCAGATCCCTTGCGGGGTAGGCAGAGAGTACAGAGTTCCAACAGGTTCTTTCCTTACATACCTCTCTGGCTTCCTCGACTCTCATAGTTCGTCTCATACACGCTCGCCGGTTACGGAGACTCTTGACTTTTCCATCAGATAAGACTCGGTTTATTTGGTCGTGGTAAGATAGTCTAGGTCTTCCCCGGTACCTGCATCCTTCCACTTTCACATTGTATATCTGTTTTGTCATTCTTTCCTCTGGCATTCTTTCTATATGCCCGAACCAACGGAGCATGCCCTTTCTCATCTTTACACCGATACTATCTTTCATACCTACTCGCTGTCTTACTATGCTGTTGCTAATGCGGTCGGTCAGCTTCACTCCGCACATCTTCCGCAGAGCTCGCATTTCTACCGCATTTATCCTACTTTCATTCTCCTTCTTACATACCCAGCTCTCGCTACCATATAACAGCGTTGGGACAAGAACTCCGTTATGTATGGCCAGCTGCGCCTTATGGCTTAAGTGCCGGCTCCCGAGTAGCTTTCCCATCGCACCATTCACTCTGTTCCCTGCACTCACTCTTCTCTCTATGTCAGCGGTGTATTTCCCATCCTTACTGAAGGCGCATCCAAGATATACAAACTCATTCACTTGCTCCAGCACATCGTTACCAACCACAATCCTTACATTCGTTCTGGTTTCTTCCCTTTCAAAAACCATAATCTTGGTTTTCTTCACATTCAAGTGTAAGCCATTGATCATGCAGTCGTCTTTCATAACTGTGACTAGTGTTTGCAGATCAGTGGCTGTTGGCGCTATTAAAACCGCGTCATCTGCATAAAGTAGATGGTTTACCACTAAGTCACCCATTTGTACACCTTCATTCATCGCTTTCAGTCTTTGAAGACTTTTGTCCAGATATATTATAAACAGTCTAGCGGACAACACGCAACCCTGCTTGACGCCGATTTTAACGTCAAACCAGGGTGACCTGTTACCACCCACCCGTACGCATGCCTTGCAGTCCACATAAGTGGACTGGACGGCTCGCAACAGAGTGCCATCTATACCATACTCTGGCAAAATGTCCCAAAGTCTCTTTCGCACAACTCTGTCAAATGCCTTCTCCAGATCTACAAAACCGCAGAAAACCTTCCGCCCCACTGCCAGATGCTTCTCTACGATGTTGCGGAGTGAGAAGACTTGATCCGAACATCCTCTTCCAGACCTGACCTATTATAATTATACATATTATGTCTATTGTGTGTGCCGAAATCCAATAACGTAAAAATAGACTATTCATAATGGTACCTAGTTACGTATAAGATTGGCACCGACTCGCAAAATTGCCTCACATAGAAAAGGCCTTTGTCATCTAGAGATAAAAATAGATGTTTATGAATAAGACAATTTTACAACACTGTTACTAGAAGAACAAGGACTATTCTTGTATTCACGCTGGCGTGGGTTTTATAAATATATGAGACCCCCTTGTTGGTTTAGTAGCGAATAGTGCGGGTGGCGACCACAAGGCTCAGGGTTCAGTCTGGTAAGCAGCCGATAATTTAGAATCACAAATGAAAGAATAAACCACGTCTTATCTGAAGAGCAAGTCAAGAGTCTCCGTAACCTACGAGCGTGCATGAGAATGGAGGAAACCAGAGAGGTCTGCAAGGGAAGAACCTGTTGGAACTTTGTATTCTCTGCCTACCCTGGAAGGGATCTAGCATAGATAGATAGAGAAATAAAATAAACTTAAAGTAACACTACCTCAATGACACCAATATAATAAGAAGTCCCTTGTAGAGTACAAGGGACTTCTTATATATTATATTCTCACTACTAGGAAAATGCCTCTCACAAATTGTGATAAGAGAACATACACTAGGCTAGGTGCAGATTGGTAGAGACAGTTTTGTGGCCACCTACTATTGGAAATTATCGAGCCGCCCATTAGGCTCCAAACTTGTCTTAACGAAACGGAAGTTAGGCGGCTGGTCCAGGCTGCCACTTAATGTGATAACATTAAGTGGCAGCCTGGACCAGCCACCTAACTTGATTTCCGAACCATAGAGACACAAAATTGGAAATATCACAAACAGTTACCCATCTCAGAGCGACCGATTCGAACGCTGCTTAACCTTGATGATGGCTAACAACACCACAGTACCAAAACGTTGTTAGCAAAACACACGGAGTATATAATTCCACAGAATACCCGGACCCGAAGTAATCTGGAAAACTACAGGTAAATTTCATACTCAAGTCTACGTGAAAGTACCGCGTTGCTACGCGAAGACAAAATAGTTACTAGGCATCCTCAGAATATATTGTATTACCTATGCGAGCGCCTGTGTCCTTTACCGGAATCTCACCTAATATTTCACGGGTTTAGCTTACATTTACAAACAGACAATCTTGGAAAGCCCGATAAAACTAACAATTCATTGTACTCACAACTTCAAGTCACAAGAATAAAAAGAAGATAGCGTATGTTGTAGTTTCTCTCTTAGGTATTATGACAGTATATGGCTGAGGCGGCGCTGTACTGCGGCGGTATTCATGACGATCACCAAGGTTAAGCAGCGTTCGGCTCGGTCAGTCTGGGATGGGTGACCGTTTGTAGCATTTTCATATTCAAGCGTCCCCGCGCTTCGGAACGTTAAACGGTTTCGATATTATGTGGTAGTCTTTAATCCGAGTTAGAAGCCTTATAGGCGGCTTGATAAGTCTAATAACAGGTAGCAACAACCTGTCTCCACCAATCCGCTCTGGGTCCGCGTGGTGGAGTATGACCTGACCTCTCTCATCTCGATTTCTAAGAGAAGGCCTTTGCCCAACAGTGGAAAAGTATAGACTAATATTATGTACAGTTGAGGATTAAATATACCACATGAATGATCGCACACAATATTGATGGGTTCAACAACGTTTTAAATGGTAATATATATCTTTGTATATTACTATAATTATTGTACTGTTGATTCATCGGATTTCATTTAATGCGCATTTAAATATAACGTATAAAAGTAAAATTAATGCGACATAATAACATTTGTTCTGGGCAAACGGGGCGATGATGAGTTGAGAGTGGGGCAATTTGGATATGGGCAGCGCAACCCCAGGGGTCAGAGGCTGGCCGAATTTCTGGAGAAAGAGGCACTCTTTATGATGAACTCTTTCTTCCAGAAGCCGCCTCATAGGAAATGGACTTGGATGAGCCCTGATGGTTCCACAAAAAATGAGATAGACTTCATCATGAGCACCAAGCGACAAATATTTAATGATGTCTCCGTGATTCATAGGGTAAAAACCGGCAGTGATCACCGAATGGTCAGAGGCACATTAAATATTAATGTCAAAATGGAAAGATCGCGTCTGATGAAGTCTACGCTCCGACCTACTCATGCATATATCCAAAACCCCGAGAACTTTCAACTCGAATTGTCAAACCGCTTCGAATTGCTAGACAGCAGCGCATCAGTGGACGAAATCAACAACAGGCTGGTAGAGACTGTTCATACGGTCGGGTCCAAGTATTTTAAGACCCACCGTAAAAATGGGCCTCAAAAACTATCTGACTACACCCGAAACCTCATGGCTGAGCGACGTTCCATGACGCTCCAAACCTCCGATGATGCTAAGTCCTATAGGCAGCTTAATGGACAGATATTGAAGTCCTTGCGACACGACTTACGGTCCTTCAATGCAAGGCGTATTGAGGAGACCATAGAGCAGAACAAGGGCTCTAAAGTGTTCGCAAGAGACGCGTCTATTGGGCAGAGCCAGTTGACGAAGCTGAAGACGGAGGACGGAAACGTAACGTTAAATAGGTCAGAGGTGCTCAGGGAGATAGAGAGGTTCTATGGACAGTTATATACCTCAGTAGCTAAACCTGTTGTTGACTTGGTAAAATACCCAAGAGCCAAGCTAACCCGACACTGCACTGAATATATCCCAGACATCAGCCTGTGCGAAATTAGGATGGCTCTCAAACAACTAAAAAACAACAAAGCGCCGGGTGAAGACGGAATTACTGCAGAACTTCTGAAGGCGGGCGGATCGCCGGTACTTAAAGTCCTTCAGAGGCTATTTAATTCCGTCTTGCTTGAAGGGAAAACGCCGGAAGCATGGAACAGGGGTGTGGTGGTGCTGTTTTTCAAGAAAGGTGATAACACCTTATTGAAGAACTATAGGCCCATCACACTGCTGAGCCATGTTTATAAGTTGTTTTCGAGAGTCATTACGAATCGTCTCGAACGAAGGCTTGATGACTTCCAGCCTCCCGAACAAGCCGGTTTCCGGAAAGGTTTTAGTACCATAGACCACATACATACGCTGCGGCAGGTTATACAGAAGACTGAGGAGTATAATCGGCCACTATGCTTGGCGTTTGTGGACTATGAGAAAGCCTTTGATTCGATCGAGACTTGGGCGGTTCTTAGATCTCTCCAGCGATGCCGCATTGACTATAGGTACATCGAAGTGTTGAAGTGCTTGTATAATAACGCCACCATGTCAGTTCGAGTACAGGGGCAGTGCACGAAGGTGATCCCCATAAAAAGAGGAGTAAGACAGGGAGACGTCATTTCTCCGAAACTGTTTACGGCCACCTTAGAGGACGCCTTCAAGCTCTTGGAATGGCAAGGACTTGGCATCAACATCGATGGCGAATACATCACTCACCTTCGATTTGCCGACGACATTGTGGTCATGGCGGAGTCGCTGGAAGATCTAGGACGAATGCTCGGTGACCTCAATAGAGTATCCCAACAAGTGGGTCTTAAAATGAATATAGACAAAACAAAAATAATGTTTAATGTCCATGTCGTACCCACCGCACTCACCGTTGGGAACTCTACTCTTGAAGTTGTCGACGAATACATTTACCTGGGACAGGCAGTCCGGTTAGGTAGGTCCAATTTTGAGAGAGAGGTCAATCGACGAATCCAACACGGCTGGGCAGCGTTCGGGAAACTGCGCAACATCTTCTCATCCAAAATACCTCAGTGCCTAAAGACTAAAGTTTTTAGTCAATGTGTGTTACCAGTGATGACATATGGATCAGAGACGTGGTCTCTTACAATAGGTCTCATAAAAAAGCTCAAAGTTGCTCAGCGAGCTATGAAAAGAGCTATGCTCGGCGTTTCTCTACGTGATCGAATCAGGAATGAGGAGATTCGTAGAAGAACCAAGGTCACCGACATAGCCCTCAGGATTAGCATGCTGAAGTGGCAATGGGCTGGCCACATAGCGCGAAGATCGGACGGGCGTTGGGGCAGAAAGATTCTAGAGTGGAGACCACGTATTGGCAAGCGCAGCGTGGGACGACCGCCTGCCAGATGGACCGACGATCTTGTGAAAATCGCAGGAAATCGTTGGATGCAGGTGGCATCGGACCGGTTACGCTGGAAAGCGATTGGGGAGGCCTATGTTCAGCAGTGGACAAGTATAGGCTGAAATGATGATGATGAATAACATTTGTAAACAGATACCTTATGTATTTCTAAAATGAAAATATATTATGCAATCACCTACTAAGGACTATTCCAATTCTATTGTTCACTGTTACGTCTATATTTCCCAAGCGGGGATGGCAGAGGTGTACTGAGTACACCCACGTTTAGCCGACGATGTTAGGTCCCATGTAATAGGGGGCGATCCTATTGCTATATACCGGGCACAATTCCAGACTTACGGACTCGTACTAGGAAGTTTTCGTTAGAAAAACTGCACTTGTCCGACCTAGGATTCGAACCCAGGTCCTCATGATCGCAAAGCGATGCTCTTTGCCACTAGACCAACGAGGTAGTCAATTCTATTGTTATGTGAATTATTCTGCGTAACTAAGAAAAAATTTAGTTACTATAGAATTATTTTAGCTTTATACGTATCCATACTTAAATAGTCAAGGAATATTATGGATGGGAAATCAGTGTCGTGCCGACAAATAAAAATAACTTTTTAAAAACAAGCCTTCTTAGCGAAAATAAGACAGAGGTCACTTGCTTAGCTGAGGAGTTCCAATGGCCTCCTTCATACTTAATCTTAAGACCCTGGGTACTTTCTGGGTATATATTACTTGTGAAGACCACGAGGGGTATATAAAGTATAGTTGACATGGCCATCTTCTGGCTCTATTATCAAACTAAATCCAAAATACCATATCATAGCATTGTCACCGAAGTTACATACGAATGCCTAATTTCTGCTCTATTGGATGCTGAAAAATGCTTCGATCTCAAAATGTTAACAGAAAAGATAGACATACGAATAAAGCCAATTAAATAAAGGCGTGTAAAAATGTCTAAAAGTGTCGCTATTTCACCATTTGGAAACAAAGGGTGTTTAGCAAACTAGCAAGTCATAATCAAAGACCATGAAAGTACTATGATGAGAAAATATAGCACGTATCATTTGATGAGACACTTTCACGGAACATTGTACACCGTGATTGATCCAACGTTGTGTGTCGTTGATAAAGTGCCTTCATATAGACAGAAAATAGATATTTTAATATAATTCATGGGTTCACGTGAGCCTATAACATATGTGGGGGGAAAATGGAGGTATTTTTATTACAATCCCCCTTCAAGAGCATACAGCCCGTCGTGATCATATGTAGAACGAAGACCTTACTTATTGTCACTGACTGAGTAATACGTGGTTCATTACCATTGGATTGAGGTTTATGTAGATCTTATGAATACTATTGCAACGTTCGCCTAGTAGAAGTTGTAATCAAACCAAGCTCCTTAATAATTCGAAGGAAAATTACGATTTCAAGCACAAACATCTGAAATAAAACTATTTTGCGGATTTAATCGCGGTTTATTTTTTATTTTTAGTTCCCGACGTTTCGAGTGCTTTGCAGCTCCCATGGTCACAGGAGGGACTGAGGTGTTAGACGTCGTTGCAGTGTTTTGCTTGGTTTTGGATTTGATTATATTAATTACCGGATCCTAAGACGATGGAAGCACCCAGCCATCTTCTCTATTGAAATTAGGAAACAAACATCTGTCTATATAACGGAAAATGTATATTTATGGATTATAACAGAGATAATAAGTATTGCCTAAATAACACCAATTAATTTAGGTAATTTATTTAAAAAAATTAACTGAAATGTAAATAACACCAAATACTTTAGTAAATTAAAAATAAATTAACTTAAACGTTACCTACGTTTTAAATTATCACATTAGTTTTGTTCAAAAAGCTTGACACCCAAATAACCAACTGAACCCAGTAACGGTTATGTTTTCGATCTCAAAACCTAGCGCGGCGTTTTTTAATTTGTATAAACTACTCAAGTAGTTACGATAATAAAGTCATAAAAAGTGGCTTAATCTCGCGTAACATACAAAAAATCAGTACGAGCTGTAATAAAATCCGTATAAACGAACAAATCAACAATTCCTAAAAAAGTTATTTACATTGCTATGCTGTACGCTTTGACAAGTACGTTTTTCACTCGAGAGAGATCCTTGTAGCATCCTTGAATATACAAAGTTGTTTCATTCCCCCGTACCGTGGCACCATAAACCTTGCTTTGGGGAGATGTTATATAGCATGTACTGGAGTAATAATACAGCACGTAACTTTTGACGGTGATTTATACTGCTGTCGTAAACGTGACAATAATTACAGTGCGAGAATAATTCTTGATTGTGCGCGCAGAGTAAATTTGACCTGGTGTAACGAATATTATATCACTGCCGTTATCTCCAGAGAAAATCTGAACCCACATATTCTTACAAGCTTTTATTTTACTTGCAATGTTCGTAGCGCTGTGCGACTGCGGTGTTCTTACCGATCACCAAGGTTAAGCAGCGTTCGACTCGGTTGGCCTGAGATGGGTGACCGTTTGTGGCATTTTCATATTCGAGCGGCTCCGTGCTTCGGAAGGCACGTTAAGCCGTTGGTCCCGGTTACCACTTAATGTGGTAGTCGTTAAGCCGAGTTGGAAGCCTTAAAGACGGCTTGATAAGTTCCAACAGCAGATGACCACAAACCTGCCTCCACCAATCCGCACTGGGTCCGCGTGGTGGAATATGACCTAATCTCTCTCACCTCGATTTGTGAGAGAAGGCCTTTGCCCAGCAGTGGGCAGTATAGGCTGATATAATGGTCGTACGTCTGTTTGTCTGTCTTTCCGGTCAAATCTTGTGATCCATTTTTCAAGAACTTGCGGATATCCGATAGAGCTGGAATTGGCATACGTATGTAAAGTCGGTGACAATGCATTAATATGGTACCATCGAGCTGGTCTAATGATGGAGTCGGAAGGTATCCATAGGAACACGTGAATTATACCACGTAACCCCCACGTGTTTAGGTTTGTTGTATTTGTATTGACAAGTACTATAGAACCAGATGGTGTTCAGGGTCTGATGATGAAGTCGAAAGGAACCATCCAACTACTCAATATAGCCCCGCCGTGTTTGGGTTCTTTGGATTTGTCTTGACGAGTACTTTAGACTCAGATGGTGCCCAAGGTCTGATAATGAAGCCGGAACGAAGCCATAGGAACTCCTCAACTAAGTAAGATATCTTCGGTGTGTGTTTGCTATAAAAGCTTGTTTTTAAAAAGGTCTTTTGAAATTGAAATTATTATTCATGTAACTCGCATGTAGAAATTAAAACTCTACTACGACTTCGGAATGTCATTCCTATTTAACTTATGTTTATTGAAAGACATAGTCTAACTGGCTCGTTAGTCTAGGGGCGACTAATGTGCTTTGCGATCACGAGGTCCTGGTTTCAAATTCTAGGTCAGACAAATGTAGTTTTTCTATCGAAAAATTCCCAGTATCAGTCCGGAGTCTGGAATTGTGCCCGGTATATGGCAAGAGGCTCGCCTCCGTATTGCATGAGATCTAGCATCGTTGGCGAAAAGTAGGCGTACGCAGTACACCTCTCCCAGCCCCGCATGAGGGATAAAGACGTGAAGGAGTTTAATATATTTTTTTTTTGGACTGATACATTGAGAATAATATCATCAGCAGAAACAAGACCCTGATCCCCTGCAAGACATATCTAGGACCTCATGATTGCTAGTTACACTATATGTAGCTAGACCAACGAAGCAGTCCGTAATGCTGTTTTATACTATTATCTACATACAGAGTTATTGGTAATTAATTAATACCCTCATAAAGGCAACT
Source organism: Phalera bucephala (assembly GCA_905147815.2). Classification (NCBI taxonomy): domain Eukaryota; kingdom Metazoa; phylum Arthropoda; class Insecta; order Lepidoptera; family Notodontidae; genus Phalera; species Phalera bucephala. The sequence goes on from LR990612.1 coordinate 18,349,237, forward strand.
TCTATACATCGTGACAAGTAACATCTGTTCAGCGATGTTCAAAACTTCGCAAAAAAGAAGAGCTTTTGCATACATTTTGTAGTCTCAGTATTTTTTTTCTATTAAAATCAATTCCCTTTAAATTAAAAAATCCCAGAATATTGTTCTTCGTGGTACACAAAAGTTGCTCTAACGAGGTTATTAATTAATCAAAATAACCCTTTTTAAAGTAAGGCATATTATTCGATAAATTATACGTGTATATTTAATAATTAAATAAAATAGAGAACACAAAAACCGTTCCGGCTCTACCTTACTTAAAATGATTAAGAAAGGCACTAATTTACATTCCTACGCTTTCTGTCCCCCAAGACTACAGGTCCTGTAAGTTAGAACTTTCTCACTTTAGACGATTTATTGATTACTATTAAGGGCACTGAACCCTGCTAAGCTGGGCGTCCACATAAATTTGGACTAGTCTTCCATTGCATGCGAGTAACAAACAGAGACTTGTGTGAAATTGAGTAAATAAATAAGATCTTACTTCTATACTATTATAAATTGTACAGGGTCACCTATACATTTATTATATTTAAATATGATTGGCGACTATTTAGATGTCAACGCATAAAAAACGTTTGTCTGTTTGTTAGGTCACCGGGACGTTCGCATTTTGCAGACTGACTTAAATAGAGCAATATGTTTGGGTAGAATCCAAGATATAGCTTAACTTCTCCGTAAGTTGCGTATGGGAACAAGGTGTATCTTATTCCTGCTTACACCTCTCAGTCATGTGTATTCAACTTAAGTAATAAAAAAAACATAATATACAGTAAAGTGCCCTAGAAAAATACTAAGACCCAGGAAGGACTTTTTGAACAATGTATAGAGTTTAATAAGTATATAACAATTTCTAATAATCCTATTAAATATAAGTCTAATGACAAAAACACATCTACATCAATCACAAAATACTTATTATTTACTTTAATCTCAAAATCCTTAAACCAATACGAAATAAGTATATACTCAAAATGTTCACACGAAGAAAATTGTGGCGCTCTACTATTTAGAATATTATGCTTATTGCACATAAAAGCTATTGTAAATACCAATACGGAGACCCGATAAGCGAAATGGGAATATCGTCTTAAATCGAGATAGGGGATTTAATTCGAATACACTAAGATCAAGATACCTGTATCGAATAGGAACTCACCGCGTTACCAAATTGTATCTTGTTGAGTTGTTTCTAGGATTTGAACACGACGTTAAATTCGCTTTGTGTGCAAACTACTAAGGATTTGCTGAAAGCTTCTATTAAAGTGTATTGGTGGAGTAAAATTGCAATAACTCAACGCGAAAATAGTGACCAAGTTTCCCTTCATTATTAAGGGGCTTGATAATTTAATGTACATTTGTATGGTAATGCGAGTGAATTTATATAGGTTTCGTATAGGAGGAAACTGGAAGTTAGAGGAGGGGATCGCGTTTGTACTTCCTTTGAAAGTAATATGAGCTTGATATTATTTAAAATATATGTAAGGTTTTGTTTGATGACTTGTGGACGACTTGTTTGGCTTCCAAAGCTTTTCTATAAAATAACCTTTAAATAATGGGACAATTTAGCGCAGTGGTTGAGAGCTTAAGCCGCTCCGCCCACTGTGTCTATTAGTCGCGGGTTCGATTCCCGCACGGGACAAATCTTTGTGTGATCCACAAATATTTGTTACGGTCTGGGTATTTGTGTATGTGAATTTTCATGTTTGTAAACGCATCCACAACACAGGAATAAATCCTAGTGTGGGGCTACGATTAAAAAAGGGAGCCTTTTTTGAAGTCGCTTAATAAAAATAAATAGACTGTAAGCTAATATGCTCAGGCTACTAGTAATGTAGGTTACTAACTCGTCGTAGAAGAAGTGTTATTTACACCGTCACGGATTTATTCTCCAGCAGGGGTGTCTGAGGTTTATTTTTGGATAGGAAATCACACATTTTGCCTGACCTAGGATTCGAACCTAAGACCTCGTGATCCTGACCCGCACTATGCGCCATTACATTAACGAGTATTCATTGGTTGTGGTTAATAGCCATTTGCTATATATTCACGACATATGCCTTTACGTTTTTAACAATATTTCTAACATTTTTCAAAATTTCTGATACCCATAGTAGAAATACGCGTCACAAAAATAGGTTATATTTTCCACAATCTACACTAATAAAAGTCTACACTATATGGCAGTAAAACATACAATAAACTACCGCTATGTATCAAAACCGAAACTAAATTAACATCATTCAATGAACGACCAACTTAATTCAAAACTGTTTCTATTCACTATCAGAATATTTAGAAGGGCTACAATAACATAATATCAATCTTGGATCAGCGTACAATTACATAGAACTACCTACTTACATTAATATTAACACGACGATCGCAATATACTGTGAATTTAATTGAAATTATACTGCATTGATTTTATGAATTTATGTCTTACCTACTCAACATTTTTATTACAATATTTGCAATGCCCGTAAACGGCCTCTAAGTCATAAGCACTTTATAATATTAAGATCTCATATTATTGTACACTTTGTCCGCAAATAAATATTTGAATTTAGTACCTATGAAAAACTAGTTCTACTGTACTAGCTCGACAAGTATTTATACTTGTCGAGCTAGTGAGTAGTAGTGGAAGAGCTATTATTTTACATGAAACATTACTGAGATAATAGTGGCTGAATATAAGCACATAGTAATATGTTAACTTATGTTTATTCTCGTACGTGGAAGGCTCATTCCGGAGTTGCCGCGCCACCGAATAATGGAGAGTTCCCGATGAAGGAACCCCTATTGTGCACTCGGGATGGAGCTCAAAACTGTGGCTGTTTAACAAATATTATGGGGAGATATCTCACATCTTGTTTACTTTTTACGTGTCACTGCTTTTGAGATGGATTTGGGGTTAAAATTACTTTTAGAAATATAACTTCAATGTGTAGTGCAGTTTCTTGTCTGTACCCACTAGAACGGCATTACTAACGGGTGGTAGAGTCTTGACTAATCACTTGCCTTTTCCTTTATCAATAAGCATTTAGAAAAACACCTTTAAGTCTATATGAATAAAAATATTTGAATGGAATGGCTCCCGCTAAACAGCTATATTTGGGACCACGAAGTGAGTAGAGTAAATACTTGTATATAGTTTAGATTCCACAGAAGGCTTCCACAAACTCACTAAATTATTTTGTTTTGTCCAAATAACAATATTTTACTTACACACATAAGTTACATTTTACTAAAATGGAGGTATGCTTTGTAGCATCAACAAAAAAAGAGAGGATTATTTTAGTAAAAGTAGATGTTACTTTGTTTTATATTATACACAATTATGTTATTTCTGACAGAGTTGATATTAACACACCAGCTACAATAGAATATATCAGCACACAGCACTTACATCTATTTATTGGTTTCGATAACTCTGTAGAGTTGTGCCCATTCTAGAAGATCTGAGATCATAGCTACTAAACTCTCTCGTCCCTCCACTAAGAGGTTTATTTCATAATATCATCATATTGTAATAAACGAACGAAATAAAATTCCTCAGAGCACAAAAGTAGACAGCCGAATGTTATGACAATATAAGCTTATTACCATGACTATGACAACTTAATTCTGTTACGGAAGAGAAAGAAAACCCGACCCTGTTTCTATTTTGACATTTATTTTAATTAGTGTTTCAGTCGAAAGATATGAAGACGAAAACTTCCGTCAATATACAGGTCGATATTCGACAGCCATCTTGCGGGGATCTAAAGAACTAGACTTTGTAGTGTTCAGATTTAAATATAGATGGCGCTGGTATATGCTAATTTTTAAGAGAGCGTTATCATGAATATCTATCTATCTATCTATCTATCTATAACCTCACGCCAGATCCCTTGCGGGGTAGGCAGAGAGTACAGATTTCCAACAGGTTCTTTCCTTACATACCTCTCTGGCTTCCTCGACTCTCATAGTTCGACTCATACACGCTCGCCGGTTACGGAGACTCTTGTCTTTTCCATCAGATAAGACTCGGTTTATTTGGTCGTGGTAAGATAGTCTAGGTCTTCCCCGGTACCTGCATCCTTCCACTTTCACATTGTATATTTGTATGAATATCTTGTCTCTATCCTATAATGCGATATTAGCAATACATAAAGGCATGTTATACTTAGTTCATCATGCTAGATCCTTGCAGTATCAATAAAATTTTAATAAATATATTTACCAGCGACTGTCAAATATTGTTCTTATAAAAGTATTTTTGGGAACGAACAATTTTATAATTAATGATGCTTTCAGCATAATTTTAACGTTTATTTTACACCCGTTTATTCAGACAGGATTTATTACATCGTTATTTTATACTATAACATCATTAAACACAATATAACAGACAGATACATTGTTCCTAAAATAAGACGTCGATCATTTCTGTAACATCGCAATGAAACAAGGAAACGTTTAGAAAATACTTAAATGACTGACTCCTTGGTCTTATGTCATATAATGCGCGTAGCGATCACGAGGTTCTGAATTCGAATTGCAGGTCGGTCAATGCGTAGTTTTTTTTTTAAATGCGCATTAATTGTTCGGTGTCGGAAATTGTGCTGAGTATAATGACAATAGAATCGCCTGTTATTACATGGGACCTAATGTCGTCGGCGAAAATGGGCGTACACACCTCTGCCACCTCCGTCTAGAGAATATAGACGTGGTGTTTTTTTTTACATGAATTTCTTCAAGTTTTTGCCAAACAATTAGGTAAATAATATTAAAAATGAATCGATTAATTCACAAACGTATGTATAATTAGCTACTTTTTGAAACCTCTCCTCTCGTTCGCAAGGGCGCTTTTTGAACGAACGCTGCTGAAACGCTGTACGCGCTTTCCAAAAAAAGGTACTATTAGTCGTTTATTTCACTCCAGCGCTTTATTAACACGCGTTGAAAATGCGGTTGTACGAACGTAGTGTTATAGTCATCAACATATAACATCATAATATTAGCCCTGTTAATATACTGTCCTCCCGTTAGGCACGGGCCTCCTCTCAAACTGAGAGGGCTTAGGCCATAGTCCATCACGCTAGCCCAGTGCGGGCTAGCAAACCTCACGCACCTTCGAGAAACTCTAATCATACAGGTTTCCTCACGATGTTTTCCTTCACCGTTAAAGCAAGAGATAATTAATTTTTAATACGCACATGCTTTTGTAAAGACAGAGGTGCGTGCCTGGGTTTTTGAACCCGAGACCTCTGACTTTACAGTCCAAAGGTCTAACCACTAGGCTATCGCTGCTGTAATATATAACAGTACAATATAAAATGTTTCTGCGAGTGTGGCGGCCGCGACCCCCCCGTGACGTCACATCCGCAGTCAAATCGCTTCCGGCGCGCCTGCGGGCTCTTTGGCATTCCCTCTTTGTTGGGACCCTGACACGTCAAATTATCTCCTGGATGACTCGTGTGATTAGCCACGTGGAAAATATATCGTCCGTCCGACGCACACAATGCGAAGCTTGGGGCAAACTTATGGGCGATGAGATGAATTTAGGTAGCGATTACTACCGAAATTTGAAATTAGTTTTACCTAGCTGTTACCCGCGTGCGTCCGTAACGCATTTTTTGCAATTTATTTTGTCTTTACCCTTGTTTGTAGTGTATCTATTTACCCTGTCAGACGCGGGGTCTTGCAGGTTCACCTTAACTTATGTGTTATTCATAGAAAAAATCAGCAGTGGCACTCCGGGAGTACCGACAGAAATGAAAACATACATATACAGAGGTGTCGGTAACGGTAACAGTGTAGCGAGTTCAATGGTGTTTTCCCATATCAAAAAATGCCAACGTGCATGTGTATCTATGTACGTCCATACACAATATATGTACATACTTATATACAGAGGTGTAGGTAATGGTAACAGTGTCGCGAGTTCAATTGTTTTTCCAATCTCAAAAAATGCGCGCCTAAAGAAGTGTTTACTTCAATAATCCGAAACATGTTTAAGCTATATTACTGTAAAGTTTCCTCAAAACTCGTTCAGTTCGTTCCTCACAAAATTTTACGCTTACAATATGAGTAGGTTAGTAGGATTTAATGGATGTCGCCTATAGTCCTCACTCTATGTGCATTTGCCTATACGAAATACACACCATTACGTCTATATTCCCCAAGCAGGCGTGGCAGATGTGTACTGTATTCCTCCAGGATAGTCAAAATAGAGAGAAAAATTCACCACATCAGCTTCTTGCTTCGGTAATTGAGCGGTTATAGCAATCGCCGCGGCATAGCGGATTACGTGTGTTTGATTCCCACCCGAAGCGATGAATTTTTCTTTTTTTGTAGAATCACTATTTTACTACTGAAATGTTCAAAAAAACTGTACGATCATTCGAAAAAGATGTGAGTTGTAGTTTTTTGGTAAAAATAAACATCCACTCGCCTACATATTAGATGAGGGTTGGCAGAAGCATAGGTTTTATGTACACTTACATTTGGCCCACAATATTAAAAGGAATAAGCTCGCTCTCTATAAGGTTGGGACTAACATCGTCGGCAATAATATGCATGTATATACACCTCTGTTCCCGCCGCTTGAGAAATATAGGCGTCACAGTGTTTTGTTTTATTTATGTAAATACTATAGTGCTCCCACCACATAAAGTAGTACCTACACCAATAATGTTATATTTTGTACGAAGTTCCTATAAAATTGTTATTGTTGGCAGCTCAACAAGCTTGCTTGCCTAATAGAATAGATGATTACGTAGGCAATATTACGTCATTTGAACCAATATTAGAAGAGGGAGTTCGTACGTAACATATCTTCTACCTAACATTTATTATGATTTATGCTATAATTGAAATATTTAAATGAAAACAAAAAATAAAGAATATGAGATACCTCTGCCTACCCCGCAAGATATCAAGACTACCTATTTAATCTTTATAAATAGACAGTCTTATCAGTCTAGTGATACAATGTGCGATTGGCAACCGCGAGGTCCCACGTTCGAATACTAAATTGAACAAAATAACCAAAAACGTTGATAAATGCCATTAGTAATGTAAGTATTCTGCGATGTTGACAATAACTTAAGAGAAAAAATATTCTCTGTAGCCATCTTGGTACAAAGCCGTTTTACATACATCGCCCTACGGGCCCATATTATTCAAGTATTTCTATCTAAGCGTTTTTCTCTCAAATCTCAGAATTAATTCATAGACTGGAATTTTGCTCGGTATAATGGAAATTGACTGTCATCCAATTACAGTCGGACCCAACATCGAATAAGATATTAATATATAAATATAATTCATAATATAATGGATTATCCTACAAAACAAGACGAGCAAAAAATCACCAAAAGCCCATATAATTTAATCATAATACTCATAAAAGCGTGTGTAAATCTGTCTACAGCTACTCAGTAATGCAAACATAATATCCTAAATTTCATGTAGGCGTATGCAATATTATGAAATATGCATTTTTTCCTGTGTACGTATCATCATTGCAAAACTCGTCTTTAAACTTCAACACGAAACACGTATATAGAGGAGAGTATTTCTGGAAGCACGTCTTTACGATATATTTGCCGAAGTACCGTGTCGAATTCATAGCGACTGAAGTTTTATTTCAGTTGGGACCAAAAACAATCCGCTTACTTTATTATTACAAAAGATTATTTTGGTCCGACCACACATTCCTACAAAAGAAAATTCCACTGGCATGGACCAAACAGAATTTCGAAACATCGATTATAAGAACTAATCGAAACGATTGCCAAAGATGTTCTCGAATGCTAAATATAGGTGTATTCTTCTCGTAAGCGAGTCATCGTAATGTTGTATTATGGTTTGTTATGCGAGTTAGTTAATTATTTATTGAATTTTATGGCTGTCTGGATTGGTAATTGAAATTGCCATTATTGCCCCTGCATCAGTGCCCGCCCGAGATTAGACAATTTAATTGACGGTGATTGATAATTTAGATAGAGGTTATTACGGACCCCGATGAAGCCGACCGACGTATCGTTATCATACATTCCTACCTATTTACTCACGTATTCGGTTCATCAAAATGACAGGGATATACAAGCTGTAACAACTTTCCGACAATTTTTAATATATTTTACATATTTTTCATTAGCAATATATGCTGTTACTCCTTCAGTGCGCTATAACAAACTAAATTTATTCTTGATTCAAAGCAATACGGAGATTTCAAATGCATTTCCAAAACAAATTTCGAAGTATAAAAGTGCTTCAAAAAGGGGTAAAAAACTTTAAATTTGGAAGTTTGGTTTTCGTATGGAATTCGTGAAGCAATTATGTAATCGGGGTGTCTGAGGTCTTGCGTTTTTTATGATACACCTTGTATATGATATCTATAAATTTATTAAAATAAATTCTGGAAAAGACAAATAACATTATTCAGTTTTGGTACAATAACACTAACTTTATTTCCATAGTGTTTGATTTTTTAGGAAGATATAACTTTTTTTAACTAAAACATAAAATACTAGTATAAAAGCAAAATATGTATATAAACTGCTCTAATAGATGCTTTTTATAGCATACGTAATATTTCTTTACAGCAACTCTACTGCAAAACATTTGTCTTTATTAGTACAAGCTAGAAAAAATGCTTTACTTTTAATGAAACCGAATTTATGAGCATGTATCAAGCATATTCAAACCTATCAAAAGGTTTTCTATACATTTTTTTTATATAACACGTCTGTGAAAATCAATACAACATTAAATTATATTCACAGGAAACTCGTAAATTTTGTTGTCTCTAATTCACTTTCAGCGAACTCGTGTTTAGACAGATAATGTGTATTATGAACCGACCCTCGTAACAAACTTTAATGTAAATTATGTTTTCAGTTTATCGCTCGTGTTGTTCTCGTTTGTTAACTAATTTTTATGGATGGTTACGTACATATTTTAATATACCGGGTGAAGGCAAATAACGAGGTATGCGTATGCGAGTTTGAGTCACCAAAGGCCATTTAGCACGGATTTAGCCGATCCAAATATTTTCAGGGGCGACGCACTTGCCTCACTCGGCAGACGAATTATTCTTGCGCGTTATGGGGAAAACTGGTACCGAGCGTTTATGAGTGTACGCAGAGGTCGTAAGAATGTAAGGAATAAAATTTATAAAATGAATTGCGAGAAAAAGTGTTAGGGCCTCTTTCATCACCCTCGAGTAAAATGCTGTTTAGTTACTTCTAGATTAGTGTTACTCCGCAATTATAACTGGCTAGTTTAACCTTCGGATAGCTACATAGAATTACTTGCAACATTAATTGTCGCTTAGTTTACTTCAGACTTCACTCGAGAGTGGCGAAAGAGGCCCTAACTCTTTTATTCGCAATCCATTTTTTTTAATTTTTATCCTTATATTCTACATACGCAACAAAATTATAGAGTAGTTAATTGCCAATTCTTTAATATTTTTCACACAAGTGTTACACAAGTGTTCACACAAGTTTAACAAAAAGCAGTAAGATAACACTTCTATTTTGGAATATTATCTACTTAGTCGTATGATAATATTAATCTTAGTGATTTGAATCGTTAGAGTATAATAATGCTTGATGGATTTAAAGCAATTTATTAATATTGAGTTTTTTAGTAATATAAACATACTCAAAAGTCGAGAACTTAAAATAAAAATAATAAAGTTCAATGTTTTAATTAAATGCGAGTAATATTACTACATTATTATCAACCTTCTGGCAAGCAAAAATATTTTGATTATTTCTTGGAAGCTAGAATTTTATTATTCATCTTTCGTCGTAATTAGGTCGTTGAAATAGAGCAAATATATAATGAAACAAACGCATGACTCCCAAAACTCGATTTTGCATATGCAATCTATCGCTAATATTGTATTTTATAGTCACAGAAATCCGCAATGCGGTAAACAAGGTGATAAAAAAATCATACATCAATTATCGCAACACCAAACAAAATATTATTATCACGTAATTACGAACATATTATGATAGATTCAGTCTAATTATCATGTTGTTGATCACGACGAATGCACACAGCTTTATTTATGATAAGACTTATCTGGTGTCCGCACAGTTGCAAACAGCTGTCTTAGACCCTATAGAACCACGAGTCGGTATTCATAAAACATTAACGCCTCTACAATACCTGTTGTTATACGAATATCAATGCCATGAACGTACATTGTATACTGAAACGCTCTGAGATATGTAATCGCTATCTGCATTTGCCTGCGTCAGAGTTTAACTGTCTGGTTCTCCTAAAACATTATAATACTTGTAAAATGAATATACATACGCAACTTGAAACATGTCCAGAACGAAAATTCATTAATGCATTCAGCAGAACTCCCTTTGTTGTGTTAATTATTGTGAATACAATATGATACGAATATTTCAGCTTTGAAGGTGGATGAAGTCGGCTGAAAATACTTTTTACATATTTTAAGCAAAATTTCGTAACAGTGTAATTATTTTTAAATTACCTGACAATAAACTCTGTGGCAAGACAATATTTATTTGGCTTTACACAACTTCTTATTTTTTAAATTAGAAAACTTGTTATTTGCGTCGAAAGAATAACATATCTTTGTAAACCGGTTTAATAATGTAAATTTTCGTTGAACATACAATTTAAATCATATAAAAGTTCTAAATCCATCCTAATGGAACACGTCTAACACGAATGTGCAGGCGTTGGTAAAATGTTCTGAGTCATTCTGACCATTTCCATTTGGTATATGGAACATGTGTCTAAGTATGCAGGTATTATGTATTTACGAGGTCAATTTTTTATAAGTATGTTGGACTATTATAACTCACCTTTACTTTTTTCACTGGGTTTTTCTAATGTTGGTATGTGACGTCGAGGGATCCTGTTTGATGGTTGACTAGGAATAATGATTAAACGAAACTAAATATTATAATATTATATTTGGTTGAACACTCATGCAATGCAGCATAGAACTAAGTACTACACACTAAAGGCATTCAAATTGTTTAGAGCATCAGTCACAAAACTCAAGTTATGTTAGTTGTCACTTATTGCGTAATAAACGCAGAAAATATTTGCCTACAGCTAGCACTATAATAATCACTGCACACATAATCACAAGATGCGGGGATGCGGGTCCAGATTTGGACTCACCAGAGCTGCTCGCGCCCTGATCCTCCTTCGCAGTGAAACGAACGAACTCTTGCAAGTGACTCGGCAATCTTTTAACGTCTTTTTCTTCGCCACCATCTATCACTTTTATTTTATGCTCTATCACTTTCGGTTCTTTATACACATTACTAGATTCACGTTCATCTTCAGTCTCAGGATCTTTAATTCCTAACTTATCCCATCTTTCCCTAGCTTTTGATATGAATTCTTTTTCTATCCGATTATTAACTTTTGAGTCGAGCACATCGAGAGCTGGCATACTTTTGGATATTGTTTTATTGTTTGTTTCTGGTGTATTAGTAATTTTTATAATCTTGTGCTGTTTTCTTTCTTGTCGTTCTGCCATTTGCGTGACGTACTCTGAATACATTTTTTCACGTAAAAGTTCTTCTTGGCTACTGCTAAATAATGAACTCATCTTTCCAGATGTAATATTTCCTTTTCTAGTATCAGAAATTTGAGAATTAATAATAAAATCCCTTTTATGTGACGTGAAATAATTATGAGAGTCTTTTACACTTTCATTTTTTGTCTCTTTTTCTGTTATTAGTGGAGCTCGAGGCCCTTTTTTCTGTATAAAATGTGTTTGTTTATTTAAGGCTTCTAGGCGTTGAATTTCAGCTTCAACTTCTTTTTCTTTTTTACGTATATATTCCATTTGCTGTTCGCATAAGTCTTTAGGCAGAGATGGTCTTCGAGGGCATTCATAATCACTGTTTTCTTCCCTTGTACTGGTATAAAACCTATGCATATTTTGAATTGACGATATATCATTTTCTATTTCTTGATTTAAATTTCCTGTTGAATAGTGAAAGAACTTTCTTGCACTTTTCATTGAACGCATAGAATTATCTGTAAAATCAGAACTTTCGTCACTTTCATAAAATGAAGTTGAAAGTTTTTTTGGTCTTGGTGGCGGAATAGGTTTAAATGAGTAGTCACGGACAGATCTAAACTGCTCATTACTATTTATTGAATTTGTCTCTTTCACCGTGTAATTCTGTTGTAACCCATCAAATCGATTATTCAAGCGTTGATTTAAAGAGTCTATATTGCGAGTAAGATTTGGATCACGAATTAAGGCAAGCAAACGACTGCCAGTTTGAGATTTAAATGGTACAACCACAGGATTATCAGAATCACTCTCATCTTTTTGTTTTTGATTTTTATAGGTCTCGTTATAACCTCTACGATCAACAAATCTTCTGTGAGTATCGACAAGGTGACTAGCATCATCTTTTGTTATAACAGTCTTAGTTTTTTCCATTAACATTTTCTGTGATGGAGATAAACATAGATAAACTGGTTCAGTTTTAGTTGGAATCCCAGTCCAGTGATCGTCTTCTTGAGATTTCTTTAGAGATGAATGTCGTGGTTGAACTGGGGGTGGTATTGGGTCTTTTGTTGGCAAAGATATCTTTTCAATGGATGAAACATCTGGCAATGGGAAATAAGGCATGTTATTAACCTTTTCTGCTTTATTTTTTGAGGAAGTAATTTCTGAATCTGTGGTAGAGGATCCAAGATTAGCTATATTTTGTAAACGTTGTGATACAGACGCTAATTCTTCTAATATTTTTTCACCGTACGGGAGTCGTGCTATTTTTCTGACGCACAAATCTCTTAACTTGAAAGGCTGTTTTGTATCATCATGAATTTTGTTGTTGCTTTCAGTAGATCCTGTAACACATTCAAACACATGTTTGACATGACTGGTAGTTGAAGTCATCTGGTCCGTATTTGTTTTATTATTTTCACTCGACTCATCATGCGTATTAGAAACATCATTTAAAGACGAATAATTAGGGTTATATTTTGCCGTGCATTGGGAGGAACACACACTGCTAGAAGAATCTTGGCGACTAATTGCCTCTTTTATATTTTCATTAGGGGTTTCTGAATCCGAGGAAACTTCTTTAATCAAATTATTTATAGCATCATTAAATTCACATTTTATTATCTTTGTCTCCAAATCATATTCGTTTTGTTTCGTCATATTTTTGTTATTGTTTGTACCCAAAGGTGACTTAGAGTCTTGAGTAATAGTATTTGCTATTGTATTTATTTCATCTTCGCCAATATCCTTAACAAACAAATTTGTTTTAATATCATCAGTAGATAAAACTACTATTTCGTGCGAGTTTTGCGTGCTCTCATGTTTAAAAGAAAATTCTCGATCCGTAGTGCGTTCAACATTTTGTAAGGCATTGTCTTGCGTTTTAGAAATTTGTTCTAATTTAATTTTCGAATAGGGGTGAGTATCCTTTAATTCATTAAAGTTGAGTTTATTTTCTTCTAATAATGTTTTCTGCTCGAAGGTCTCAGTACTAGTTTGTATCTTATTAGATTTATCGTCTTTTTCAATCTGAATATTGACAACATGTTCAGTTTTTCCATTTGAGTCAGATTTTGAAGGTTTATCATTATTTTCCAAATCATTTTGGTACACGACGGGGATAACACGTTCAGTTGTACTTTTATGATCCTCGCTTATTTGTTTTTCAATTTCTTGATCATGTTTTTGTATTTCAATTTTTACGATACGTTCGTTTGTTTTCGAATCGTTAGAATTTTCTTTTTGAATGGTGTCATTTTTATTTTGATCACATTTTTGTGTCTCAATAATGTTATCAACTTGGTCCGCATTAATATTAGAGACGAATGATTTTTTAAGAAAATTTTCTGTATCTGTCACTTCTATAGTTGGCGTTATCATACGTATTGATACATCTGTTTCAATGCCATCGTCGTCATCTCCTATTTCATGTAAGGAACTAGTGCTACTAGATGTATCCGTTAAATATACTATTTCCGCTCCAGTCATTTTTTCAACTGTTTGCATGGTCCAATTTCCTCTAGCTTCGCTTATCTCGGGTTCTTTTAGTTTAGCTCCAACAAGAACGCATTCTTGAGGAACTAAGCGTCCAAAAGTTTTATGATGTGTCTGTTTAGTGCTTTGAGATTGGTGAATTTTTCTTTGTTGGCTTGATTTTGTTTTTCCTTCAAATACATCATCATCTAGATCTTCGACGTCACTTTTCTTTTCGCTTAGATACGACTGACGTCGTGATGTCATGGACGACTCACCGCTACCTTCTTCATCAATAACATCTAATATTCTAGGTGGGCCAAGTCGATGGATGGAAAAGTCATCAGCTAATCCCTTTTTACGCAATCTTTGTTTTATTTCGTGATTAATAATATGTTCAATTTCTGTCTTTATTTCAACAGAACTTATATTTTCGGGTTGTGTTGATAAATTAAGAGTTTTTAAATAATTTCTCAATGATTTCTCCTCATCAGGAGTCAGACACTTTGTTTGACCACATTCAGCTACGTTAAGGGGTATCGTTGTAATCGATAATGAACCAGTTGCGACTTCCTGAGCTACCGGCTTTTCGTTATAAAAATCATCTGTTTTTTCCCATTCTATATCGGATTCTACATCAGTTACTATGACATTATTACTATCTACTACGTCCAAAGCACTATTGTCTACTAGTGCAAGATTACTATCATCCGTAATTTCAACTATTTTAGTATCTTCGTCGTTGTCCAAACTCTTGCTTTTAATGGTAGTGCTTAGTTTTGGTTTACTTTTAAGAGACTGCTCCGGAGATTCCACTACATAGGCCACAGATTCGTTGTCTTGAATTGTTCGCAATGTTAACAACGTCGCATCCTGTACTTGTATGGGACTGTTATTATTATTAAAATCTTCGTTAGACTCTAATACTTCAGAAGAAGTACCAGGTGTATTTTGAATTTCAGGTACCAACTGGCCTGGTTCAAGTACATTACTAATTATATTTACTTTACTTTCAAGTATCTCTTCTTCATTATTGTTTTGGTTACTAGATGGTTCACAATTGTCATTTACATTTAGGTCACTTGTATGATTACTCACATCGGGTTTATTGTTTTTATTATTTTTACGTTTATTTTTATTGTTTTTACGTCGTTTCGGCCTTTCAGGCATGTTTAAGAAATCGCAAAACCGTTATCACTGGCACAACCTAACACAACATTGTTATCACACAATGTACATCGTCCATTCACAGACGTCTTCACACGTTTCGCGGCACCGGTATCTATTGCGTAGGAGCGACGAGTTCGGCGAGGATAGTGGTGGCGTCAATATCAGGGATATTACGTCGTTCGTCTCTGGGGATTTAATTAAGGGCCAGGGGGACGGGGCGTCAGATTTGGGTTCGAGGTTAGCGATTGTGATTTTCTTTTAGGCGAGCGGTCGCCGGCCGCGGCAGTCGTGCACGCTCGCGGCGATTTACTGATAATTATAAATGGGTTGAAGTGCACGAGCGCGGGCTGTGGACTTTATTTTTACGCGGAGACGTGTACGCGAGTGGTGCGCGCGCGACGCCGGCACTCAGCCACGGAGGGAGCCCGCACGCCGTCGCCCGCTACATTCACAGTCCGACCGTATTATCATCAAGCGCAGAGTAAAGCGTTCATACCGTGCTAATTAATATTGTATACGCATACTTCTTGCCCATTACAGGGAGGACTAACGGGGAGGAACTAAAAAAAACAATGGCACGCGGTACTTATTAGGATTTGAATGGGACGCAAACGAAATATGGTACTCTAAGTTCAATTCACGAAACAATACGGTAGGCATGTTTAGAATCGTACGTTTTCAAGGGTACTTATGTACACAATAAATGTATGATAGCATTATTCGCACCTCAGAAATCATGATATACAAATAAACATTCTAAATATGTATGCATAGAAATACGTGACCTTTGAAACTATGTTTCTGTGACAATGTTTGGATATGCAATAAAATGCTATATAAAACTGTATATATGAACATGAACATGTTGTAGATAAACAGTAACGATAACAAATTGAGGAGATCACCTTGAGATAATCAAATATTGTTACTTTTGTAAATTATTTCGGTCGTTATACTTTCTTGAAATATGTAGTACATGTAGATAAATATTTGATTTATATAATAAATTCTATTGAAGGCATTGACAAAAGATTAAAATACAAAAAATAATCCAAAAATGCATCATAATATTATCGATATACATCAAACTAAAATGAAAAAAAAATAAGGTGAACGATATTTACCCGTTTTTAATTACACCAGAGAGGTATCTAAGGCAAGAAACTGTTGGAACTGTGTACTGTCTGCCTACCCCGCAAAGGATCTGGCGTGATGATATAGAAGGTTGACTATGTTTTAATAACAAAATAATAATAAGCAGTATTCAAGTATTTCCATAGCAATAAACCGTGTGTCTTAAGGACTGTTTTTCTGACGATGGAGGAAAACGTTAATAAAAGTTAGTTTATAATACACCTCAGAAATACATCTCATAAAAATATTATAGTTTCTACGTAACATCCAACGCACACAGGATATTAAGCGTTAGGTAATAATCTAGGTAGACTAAAAGTGGATTAACTGGCCCCGGTATCTAGAATCTAGACTTGCAGGTCATGTAGACAGATTGACCACTTCCACTGGCGCAACGCAGTTACATCCAATCAAAAGTCGTTATGTGTTTATGCACTAAGCACCTGATTACACATATTACATAGAAGATCTATGATTTGAAGGAAAAGAAGTACTTCGTATTTGAAAGCATGTGACTGTAATTTTGGCAAGCTAAGTTCATCATCTCGGACGTTTTCTTAAGCAACTTTATTAAGCACTATATAAGGATGGGAAACAAAAGATCTACATTAGCCAACCACCGTAAAAGTTGCCAGTTTCCGGGCCATTTCAAACGTCTCCATTTACCTAATGATCTTAAGTAGTCTAACAGCACTAAGCCTGTTTCAACAAAAGATTGTTTAAAGTTCGATGATTTCTAATCCTTAATTGCACTGAGGAAGAGGCTGCCTCGTTAGTGTAAATACTTAATTTGGGGTTTCAGGTTAATCAGGTATTCCGAAATTTTTAATAGCAGTCTGCAGTCCAGTATTGTGCCCAGCATAATGACAATAGGCTTGCCCTCTATTACATGGGGATCTAACATCGTCGCTAATCGTTTCTCTCTTCTCTCTCTACGATTAAGAAAAGAGTATCTTGATTTATCTACTTTACCACTCACAAAAAGTAAAACAGCATCTCCAAACCCATAAAAATTTTTCATCTATTCAAGTGATTCTACATTCACACGAGGTAAAACTCAAAGCTCTATATCTTTATTGCATCTATCGTAGTTTCTATTTTAGTAGGTACATCAGAAAATAGCAGCTTTAAAAGAATGAGTCTTTGTTATAAACAACTAATAGTGTCATAAAAACTCAGAAAAATTGTGATTACCACAATGTTTGATGATGAGTAAAAAATAAAAATAAGCGGTTCCTAGAGCGGTATGTCTACTGGATTAAATAATATACAGAACAACGGACAATGTCAAAATTATTAAGGCCTACTATCCTTATTAAATAGGACTTAATTGTTAATAATTACCTTTTGCCCGAAAGGTTAGCTAAAGGGGATGTTATTACATTACAGCAAAACAATTTATGCCGCTATTCAAATAGTTCCAAGACATTTGCGAAGCTGACCTTAATGGACGGTCTGTGTTCGATACAAACGTACATTGGAAATCTTTAGAAATGTCAATTATAATTATCAGTGTAGTGAAATCTATAAGTATCTATTAGGTTAGTCGCTATTATTATTAGTTAAACAAAATATATCTGTTTAACTATACGTGGCTATTAGGTAATATATATTAATAAAATATAGAATAGAAGATGTTATAGGATACAAAACTTATATGTAAACCAAATTCATTTAGGCTACTCGCGTATTTTTATTTATTAGCATGCCCTGCCATAGTTTCGGTATGAAAAGCCTTATTATGTGAGTAATCAATATACCTACATAATCAAGCTTTTACAGTTGGATAATTCACTGTTTATCTATTTTAATTAAAATTAGATGAATAGAAATCAGCAATGGCCACTCAATTACGATGTATTGAGTGTTAGGTGACTAATATTATGGATAATGACTACTAAGAAACTTAAGTTGTTATTAAAGAGAGTGTAAAAAGCTATAGATTGTGCATGCGTTATATTAAATCTTCAGTGATAGGGCAAATACCGGGTGACTAGAATTGGATTGAAAATTAGCGAGTATCTAAAACTTGTAGAAATTAAATAAATTTTAAGATATTCAGCCAGTGCATTCAATATTTTAATTAGTAGATACCTAAAATAAAACTATTTATCGCGGTTTATTTCTGTTTTTTAAGTTCCCAACGTTCCAAGTAGTACGTGCTTAATAAACCTGCCATCAAAATCGAGATATCGGATATAGAAGCAAGATATCAAATAAAAATAATACTGCGGATCTGTGGCTGGTTACGGCAAAAGTGCTGATTAGTTATTGTTGTAGAAACAAATAAACTTTTATGAATCCGATATTACGAATACACGCTAAATATGAGTACAATCAAATAATAAAACCCTTTTAAGTCCCCCATGTCAAGATACTAATAATAATGATTTTGCTTCTCCCATAAAATGAGGTTAAATACTGATCCGTGGTATCTCTCAGCGCTATTTACCCAGGACTGTACTATCAAGGACGACATGTATATCCATATATTATACTATAAATGCTAAGAGTTGAAGCAACACTTTCCAAATAAAACGACAGATATACATACCTAGTTGTACGAGGAAAATTTATCTAGAGGCATTACTTAAGTTGTTATCCAGAAATAACATGAAAGTGTGCCAATGAGGCATCTTTCATTGCCGAATCGTGCCGGTGAGGTAACGCTCTGTAATAGCGTCAATAATACCGTGTCAGAAACTATTTTATAGCTAAACTGTTTGAGTAAATACTTGATAAAACGTGCACGGAAAAGTTGGATCAGCACCTAATTTTAAAGATGACTGTTTTTATTATTTTGAGTCAGGTTCGATCTGGTTGGATGACCTAGAGTTTGATGTGTTCTGTAAGATTATAGGCAAACATATATACAGCGTTTTGACTTCACACTGGAGTTTGCCATCGTATACCTATATGCACATATATATGCTATAGGTCAGGTAAGGAAAAGAATACTGCACTTATTAACAACAACCATTACACTGAAATGACGTCAAACAACATACTTAATATGTGTCCATTATCCTTATGGTATGCTCATTGATAAATAAAGTAGAAATATTATCATAAATTGCAACTAATGTCCAATAACGATACTTAACTCAAGGATAGATTTACCTAGGAGGAGAATTTGACATATCTTATATTGACTTTTTTCGTCTTGATCTATATTTTAATTTCTTAAAATACTATTAGGCAGTCAGTAAGCAAATCTATTACGTAAATATTGTACGTTTTTTGGGACTAAGCCCGCCACACATTCCCACTATTGCAACTCCTATAAGCCAAGATCCACCAAGGTTTGAACCTTGGGGTGTCCCGGGAGGTGATTTATTTTTCTTGAAACCCGGAACAATGAGAAAGAAAATCAGGAGGAGTAGGAAAAATAAATTTCTGAATAAAATTCAATTCAGACTGTAAAATTCAGAGATGTACTGTGTGCATCCACTTTTGGCCAACGATGTTAGGTCGCATGTAATAGAGGGCGAGAGTATTGCCATTTTACAGAGCAAAATTCCAGACTCCGGACTGATATTGATTTTTTTTTTTATATTGAAACTGTTCATACAATGGCTAGCATCAAATTTAAGTCCGACAGTTGCTAAAATATATACAGAAATAAATTATTGATACATTTAATTTTGAACAGTTTTATTTTGATAAACGGAATGTTAGTCATAAAGAAAATAAAACAGATCGAAATGAATATAGGTCAAGACTTTCGCTCTTGTTCAAATCAGAGCTGTAGTCTCATTTAGCATGCCTACTGAATTTATTTTCAGACCTAAAGTTAAAATATACGATTTTAGAAATAGATCACGCGTTTCAAAACGATTTGTTTCATTCATGTAAGAACTTATACCTCGGTATATTATTGGTATTTATCTATATCATCACACCATATCCCGAATGATGATGATGAATCGCCAGATGACACGGACTAGTGAAGGAAGCTAGAGAGGTGTGTAATGAACGAACCTTTGGGAGAGTGTATTCTCTACCTACCTCGGAAGGGATCTTGCGTGATGATAGATAATCTATCTATCTATATGATCACGACAGATCTCTTGCGGAGTAGCCAGAGAGTAGCCAGAAAGTTCCAACAGATTCTTTTCTTGCAGACCGGTCTGGCTTCTTCATCCCTCATAGTTCGTCATATACACGCTCGCCGGTTACGGAGACCCTCGACGTGCCCTTAACATAGGACGAGGTATATTTGGTCATGGTAAGATAGGCTAGGTTTATATAATATCAGCCTATACTGACTCACGGCTGCGCAAAGGCCTTCGCTCACAAATCGAGGTGAGAGAGAAAGATATTAGGTCATTGTGGAGCCGCGTGATGATGTGGTATATTATATTTGAGGGTTCTTTTTTATCTATCTTTATAATGACGCATATTATCCGTAGTTTGGTAGTAGGTGTCCATAGTCCACCCACATTTCGCCGTGATATCTTTGCTCTTCATATAGCAGTAACGTCTGATGCCATATCGTAGGTAGCATACCGATAGGCATTTAACGGATACTTAAGTATTTCAATCTGCTGAGTTCGCAGATTTACGCGAATATTACACATGAAATAAAACTATTTTTCTGATTTTATCGCGGTTTATTTTTGATTTTTAAGTTCCCGACGTTTCGAGTGCTTTGCAGCACCCGTGGTCACGGGAAGGACTGAGGAAGCTGTAAAGGCCTCGCGGCCAACAGCGTACATCATTCACACACACACACTGTTAGACGTCCAAAAGGCATCGTTCGTTCGGGGTATCCTCAAACTTCTTAATTATTTTTGTTGGTCCGATCTACGCAGATTGAGCCAAACGACGGGAACTTAAAAATAAAAAAAAACCGCGATAAAATCCAAAAAATAGTTTTATTTCATATTTCAATCTGGTTAAGTTTTATAAACATTAGCTTTGAAATGTGTTTCTTTGCTGTACAATAACGTTAGGCAAACCCACGAGGTATTTATAACTAATAGCGTGTTTCATTCAAGTTTGTTTCTACCAAAGCTCTCTTTCACAATGACCAATTAAAAACATAACGTGGCGCGTTACGTTAACCTCGTGAAATGATCGTTTGAAGGTACTCCAGTGGTATACAGAATACCATTACATGATCATATAACGAAGATATACGTCATGGCGAATAAAGGCCCTGGTGGTCTGAATTATATATCTAGAAATTTTAATTTGCGAAAAGTAAGAACATTGAAGATTTAACTGTCTCAATGGTCTAGTAACGCATGGGGCGACTGATAATCACGTGGAGCTGGCTTCGAATCCTAGGTAGGATAAAATTGTTGTGAGGATTTTCTACCATAAAAATCTCATTAGCAGTCCCGAGTCTACAATTGTCTATCTATCTATCTATTTATCTATATCATCACGCCAGATCCCTTGCGGGGTAGGCAGAGAGTACGGAGTCCCAACAGCTTCTTTCCTTACATACCTCTCTGGCTTCCTCCACCCTCATAGTTCGTCTCATGCACGCTCGCCGGTTACGGTGACTCTAGACTTGTCCTTCAGATAAGACTCGGTCTATTTAGCCATGATAAAATAGTCTAGGTCTTCCCCGGTACCTAAATCATTCCACTTTCGCATTATCTAGAATTGTATTCGGTATAATGGCACTAGACTCGCCCCTATGGGCGAGTCTTGGCTAGTGCCTGCCTAAGAGACATAGTTTAATGTAACTTTAATAGTACAGTGGGACGAAATGTGGGTAAACATAGTACATCTCTGCCACCTCCGCTTCGAAAATGTGTTTTTAATAAGTAAATAAATGTTCAGTAATGAAGCTCTAAACGGAATTATTGCAACTGCATGTTTATTTTTTTAATATTTCCGCCGCGGTCAAGCAAAATGAAATACTCAAAACAACACAAATAAATCAGACGTCCAACATTAAAATGCACATTGCACCAAAGACAATATGCGCGTCGCGACCTTCCAGAAATATCACGCGGGCACCCCACGCCCTCTACCCGAGTATCCGCTTTCTTCGCCACAATAAAATGCCATTCTGATATTTGTTTGCGGCGGCTACGAAATAACAAACGGACGTTGGAAATCACGATGCATGACATAATCGCCACATAGATCCGGGCCACTGTGCCAAAACGACCGACGCTAACTCCGGCGCTGTTTTTTTGGCATCCATTCAAAGGGTTATAAGGTGAATGTGTCGACTGTACGCGTGGACTAATGGACGCATTTTATTGTTACACTTTAAAAATACATTTGCCGTCTGTAGGTATGGCGCTAATAATTTCTAATTGGGTATTTTCGGTTGGGTTTTGGACTTTATTTTCTAAGGAACATAGTTAAAATTGTAATATTTAGTTATGTTTTACCATTCACGAATGATTTGGAATGGAAATTAATTAGAATTACTTATTAAGTGGAACACAAACGTTCTTGGCACATTTGGTGAAGAAGATTTTTTATTTTTATAAAATTAAGTATTTCGAATTGATATTTTTGTACCTTACTATCTTTTTATGTTTAATCATAGTTAAATCCAGGCGCAAGGTAAAGGTTAATAACAATAATATGGTTATTGACATAATTTTGCGTTAATTTTTAATTAAAACTGATGTAGGTTTAACCTTAAATGTCTTTTGTCAGTCGTCTTTCAATAGAAAAGCCACGAACTTAATATTAAACAGAAGCATCGCATTTCTCTTGGTTCTACTAACAGCGAGCAGGTGCGATGTTGATATAAAATGTTATATGAATCCGATTTGGGGATGCACGTTAACCAAAACACAAAGGCAAATAAGTTAGGTCACCGCATGACAATCGCGTGGATTTCACTTGCTAATACACGCTGACCGGCGGCATAATGTGCCTGTTATCTTGCTTCTCGTCGCAGTTTCGTATGTCACTTTACGACTCTACTCAATGTATATAACATATACCATTAATCTTGACAGCACAATGTAACAGATAGAGAAGCACAGAAGCGAGTACTACTAGCATCAACATATCATTTGTATTAGACTAAAGGTGGCAGTACGGCCCAAAAATAAGAGCACAACCAGAGATGGGCAATATGTAATCAGATTAATGATTAACCACCCTCGCTTGGGGAATATAGGCGTGATGATGTAATAATAATTAACGATTACAATTACATTTTGTAATCTTCAACGATTAATATTACACTTTTAATCTTGAATCATGATTGAAACTTACAAAATGCAATTGTAATAATTAATCTGATAACATTTTGCCCATCTCTTGGTACAACTGTGGGTTGGTCTTATTTCGAATAAGTTCGATCCAATCCTAGCCAACAAGAGGACGCGTTAAAACGCTACAATGTGCAAAACCTACCATTATAAAAAGATTTAAAGTAATATAATAAATTTTAATTTATTTTTTACAGTTGATACCTACGTGAGTAAGTAAAGATACGTTAGTATATCTAGACGCAGCTATTTTTGGGCTGTCATTTTATTCGTGATCCGTAATCTGGTTCGAATAATATATCTATGACCAGTAAACTGCATCCCAAAGTAATTCTTACGATTACTCAACTCTGATTGGTCTCCTACCGATCCCGGAGACTTGAATCTGACATTCGCGGATAATCTTATGCGGCTTTTAAATCAACTAAATTGACAATATTTGTTCAGGTGATCAAACTCATTGATAAAAATATTTTGTAAAACACAATATGAACGAAATATCTACAATCCAGCATTAATATATGTAATTACGAAATAATACTTAGCAGACAATAAAGATATTGTGCAATAAGAAATAAGTGTTATAAATCTATTAATAACGTCTATCATCTTGGTCGCTGATATCAGATTGATCTTTAAACAAGGTTGAACTGACATTCATGTTTTTAATAGCGATGTACCTATTCTCTCGTATGTTATATAAGTATGTATATTTGTCACACGCTTTTAGCACACAAAACAACAAGGGAAACAAAATAGGTCGATATTTAGTCTACTGTGGTGTTCCAAAGTTTCGAGTTACACAAAAACAAAGGATTTCTAAGTTTTAAAACAAAAGGTACATTTGGGGTATAAACAAAAAACATGTTGTACTCACGTTTGGATGTGGGGCTGTGGACAGCAGCTACTGTGGGTGTACTTGGTGACTTCACTGGCGGTTTTGAGGCCACCTCGGCCGCCGGCGTCTTCGCTGCACAAACGAAAAAAAATACTTAGCCAATCCTGCAGTTACTTCCTAAAACCTTTTAAAATCTTTTCTCTTAAGCCTCCTTGGCGACCTTTAAAGTTCAAAGCTACAAGCTTGTCCAAGACTATATGCGAAAGAAAATTCAATAATACGAAGAAATACATCAAAAGAGTTAGTCATCCATGTTTTGTTTGAACAAGAACAGCATCGGTGAGCAAAGTCGTTGAGTCCCGCACAAAGTGTTTGTGTAAACGGGCGTTGTCTCACAAAGGGCTTAGTTCCCTATAATAAGACGGAGAGGGAGAGAAAAATGAAAACAAATATGAAGACGCGTCTTTACAAACAATAAATTATTCGGAAGCTGGAGGCTGGCCGTGTCACGTACTTTGTTTATATTTGCCTGACGTCCCGGCCGGACGAGTCCCGATATTAACGCGCACTATTTATTCCGGAAAGGATTTTTTTTCGGAAACAATGTAGGTACTAATACGACACAAAGCGAGAACATGATCATCCGAATAAATTATAAAGAGAAAGCATACAGCCTTTGAAATGGTGCTCTATTATTTTTGTCTCAACCTTTGAATATTCTTTTCACACAAAACATCATTTCATAGACCGAATCACAATTTGGCTCAACTATATCGTCTCAAAATTAGGTAAATAAGCACCAATGCCATAAGTAGATGTAATTGAAGGATAAAAATAAAACACAGTTGAATCGATAAAATAACCCACCCACGTAGTAGATGGGTAGGTATTTGGAGAAACACAAAACCACTTACCATAATATCGAACACAGTAAACCGATACAATTAAGAAATGTCATTCGAGCGGACGATCAGATTAATCCGGGAGCCAGTTTTTGCTAATGCAGCTGTAATCAACGATGGGCACAGCTGTGGAATAATTTAGAACAACCATAGAGTTTCCGATAACTCTAAAATTAGTTTGCAACACTGAGCACGATTTATAAGGGGTTGTTGTTGTAATGAGACGCAGGGCACTTCCCGGCAGTGCGTTGCTGCGTGATTTGCTGCCCGGTAGCGACAGAGTTGAAACTAAATGCGAACGCGCGGTCTCCGGTTCGAATCTCGCACCAGGAAGTGCATAGAACGCGACAGCATTTGGCACAGCTTTGTGTTCCAACTAACCTACTGAAAGCTACTAAATAAAGCGCACCTTTCGAATTTTTTGGACACCAAAGCTTGACTGAATTTTAACAGGCCGTTTTAAAAGTCTTTCTAACATTTCAGTCGACATAATCGCAATGTTTATTTTCTCCGAATTGAATAGGGTTGAATTGTAGATATGTAAATATTTGTACAATTTGAAAACCCAGATCCCCTCTAAATTTTACTGTAAATTGTTTGGGGTGACTAAGCATCGGAAGGAAATCTCAATACAAATCGATAATTTGATAAGGGCTTAATGGTACTTGACAAAGCGAGGAGTTTATATTTCGAGTGATAGTCACTCAGTGAGTGGGCTTCACTTGTAACTCAGTCATCTCACTCAGCTTGAGATCACATCAACCAACACAAGATTATCCTTTAGATAAAGACCGAATTTCAAAATAAAGGTTGGAACGACAACTATTCGTTTGAATAAGCTGATCATCTGGCCGATAATCATGGACGTAATCTGTTTTCCTGCTGTATCAAGGAAATTCTTATTCAATGAACATCTAAAGAACTCAATTTTAATGAATCCTCGTTTGTATCCGGTAAATATTAGATTCATTACAGTGTAATATAAAATTCAGTATCAAAAAAAAATTATTTTATCTTTATTAAAAATGCATCGCATTTTCCTTGAAATTATCACACCAACATTTAAATTCTGTGAGTGTTCAGAACAGTGTTTTGCACTAGAATTTTAAGTACATATTCTGAATTTATTTTATATGAGTGAGTGACTAATTACATATCGCAAGGATTAAAATAAGACCCTTAGATGTGAAAAAAAGCTTAATTTTCAAACGGACTTACAAGTATTTTATCACACATAAATTCGTATTAACTCCATATGTCACGTGACGTATGACGACGGAGCACTGAGCTGATAGATTAACCATCAATTGCGAGGCGGGTCAACTAGACCACGGCGCAGGCCGGCGGAGGCCAGAGGGCAACTGTCACAGGGCGCGCACCCACAATGGACACTTTCTGTATGTAAATCACAATAAAATACCCGCTTTGTACACTGATTGCGACACGCTGAACTAAACACCGTGCGCGTCATCCTGGCTACATTTGATTTTTATAAAAACCAAGCTAATCACAACTCTAAGTAACGCAAATTAAAAATCAATTTTGTTAACAGATTCATCAAAACATAGGTGAAGTAAATAAATAATAGTGGATGCAAGTATTTACTACAAGACGCGACATACAGAGACACCTTTTATTAGGAACAGAATTTGGAATTTCTTAAAACTCAGTTTCATGAAATACGATCAGAAGAGACGGATGACTGAACATGTTCTGAACAGGACGCAATAGTCGCAATACTCGTAGCTGGAATCTTTATTGAAAATCACAAACATTGATGTGATATGAAAATTAATAAGAAAACTAATAAGTACTTAAGTTACGGCGGACGCTTGTTAATGGCTCTCTGACTTTATTTATCTATACCTACTTTGTTATATTAGCTATAAGCCTCCCAAATAAAATAAAATACAACTACTATTGAAATAGATGTTATATTAAAATTACAGTCAAGACCTTGCTCTTGTCTGTAATCATATAGAACCATAACACCGTCATCTTGATCATCAGCATCTTGATAGATTATAGAGCTATGAGAGCGAGAATGGCATTTAGTAGGAACGTCCCAATTACATAGTAACTAAAATACTAAAGCCTACCACCGCCGTTGAGGTCAAAATTCTTGGAACTCTAGCAACGCACCCATGGACATCGAACTAACAATAATGCAAAGATCCTTGCGTGTTTGCAGTGATTGACATACAATATATTGTCCAATGGCAAGGTGTGGTGGCAGATTGTCAGCTTAATTGCCCGAGACCAAATAAGTTGAGTTGAACCATCCATCACCCTGATACGTGTCACTGTGCCATCTATTCGACGTGCTTCTATTAACCAACCAAAAAGTGGGCCACGGAAACGCGAAATAATTTGTCATTGTAAACTTCATTATTAATCGTCTGCGTTGGATCTTAATAAACCATTTAAAAAGAAAAACGGGATAAATTATTTTTCATTCAATTGTAATTAAGGTGCAACGGGAATTAAGCTTTGTCAACTAAGAGTAATTTCTGACCAATTACTTATGCAGTTGCCAAAGCTACTACAAACTTGAATAAGTACATCTTTAATACGGAATCACTACATATTATAAAATAAAGCCCCCTGCCGCGTCTGTCTGTCTATCTGAACGCGATAAACTCAATAATTACCGAACAAATTTTCATACGATTTTCATTAATGGACAGAGTGATTCAAGGGAAAGGTTTATGTGTATAATTCACCCGTGAGAAGCCGGAGCTGGCCGATAGTGCTTATAAAACGTTTCGATAAAGTTTTAATAGTTTGGTTTGTCCGGTCAATTTTCGAACAAACATAATAATAGACAAATAAACTTAATTGAAAAGATCATCTTATACGATGAAATAAGATGATTGAAACGCTAAAATGTGACATTTCTATTTACCTTAGCCATTTTTAATTTATTCTCAGACTCTACCTATTTAATCCGGTCATAAACTGTCGTTTCCAAGAAACGATTATCTAGAATAAGAAAAATATCGTAGAACGTAATTTAATACAACGGAAACCTTTCAAACAACAAGTAATCACAGTTTGAAAACAACGACATGATTAGTTTATCCAAGTTTGCCGAATTTTTTTATTATTTTAGATTTAGGATCACTTTATATCGCCAGTTGTGTGGCGAAGGAAGAAGCGTCGCATATCTCTAAAGAAATACTAATACTAAAGCACTCTTGCTTCGGCGTCAGACGAAAAGATAGTTAATACGTAAATCTAGTAGTTGACAAACACTACAAAAAATTGTATATAGCTCATTACAAAATTCTAAACATTCAATAAACTACAATCTATTCTGAATTACATCACAACAATTCAATTTGTGTGGGAAGGCACGTCCGGAACGTCCTTTCGATAGCTTTCATCCACCAATATAAATTGGACCACGTGTGATAACTGTTCTAAATAACATCAAGGACTTCTAGAGGCCTTTGTAAATTGGCCTGTATTATTTGCGCGGGAAAAATCATCAATAGGGTTATGCAAGAACGTAATTGTCCATACACGAGCGTCCTCATTGGAGCGAGTCGACCGTTTGTCCAATCAAACGTACGGAACTGTGCTTGTTAAAGTAACGCAATGCGTAGGCGCAGCCCTGTTTTGTTCTGATGCAGGAAAATCATATATTGTACTACATTCTATGGTTTAACTGACATCACATTTGTTACGGATATTATTAGTTGGACGTAAATTAATCTGTTACATACACACTTTTTCTTATATGTTTTTTTACTCTTTTTTCTATTTACATAAACATTGTCGTAACATCGGCTCAGCACGAATTAGTGTCTATAATCTCAATCTAATATTGGTCTTATCTAGAAATTTACAATTTTTGAATAACTTTTGTAGAGATTAATTAAATTTCTCTTTGTTCATAATCATACTCAATTGCATTTACATGTATATTTATAATCGCAGATCCCTAAAATCGACGTAGAACTTTAGCTCTGCAAAAACTCCACAAATACAAAAAAAATATACTTCCTCTATACATAAACATCAATAAAGCTATGTAACTTGTACCCAATTAGCATTAATTAATTAGCAAATAGTTCCTTGTTGTAGCATTATTCCCATATAAAATTAACACAAACTTAAATGTATACAAACTAAACTTCAAAACTGTTTTGAGTTTAATGCTGTACTTTCCACATTAAAGGCTATTCGAAGGAATAAATGTTCTACAAAATACACATCGCGTGCTTAGCTAAACCATATAAAATATAATACGTTAACCATATCATGTATGGCGTTTCGATTATAAGTCGTAAGTTTCAAAAATAAAGTTCAAAGTCAGAGGTTTTATCTGTTGTTGACATATTCTTACGTAATGAGTGTTCATTTACGTTGTCGTAGAGCATTTTGAGCAAGCTAATTCAAGATTCAAAAAAAAAAAAAAACAAGAATTGTTTATATCTATAAATGTGTTACAAACATATTAACAGTACATGGGTTCTTCTAGTAAGTTTTATAAAAAACTTGTGTCAGAAGTCCCCGCTCTTCTATATCTCTAACAAACATAGATATAAATATTTGAAATAAATTACAAATCAAAAAGGTAAGTAAATAAGGTAAATTAATTAACTAGTAAACTAAAATGTATGTGCGTGCGTGCGCTTGTGTGTGTGTGTGTGTGTGTGTGAGCGCTTGCGTGCGTGTATGTGTGTGCATGTGAGTATGTGTATGTATGTATGTATGTGTGTTGTGCATAATTAGCCTAATTTGGTCATAATTTTATATTGTAAGTGTTAAGTTGTATGACGAATGTTTAGAAGTGCCGTCCGTCTCATCGTAATTTAAAGTTTTTATCCGGTTTGTAATAGTTTTCTTAAGCTGATGGTAGGTCAGTTTGTATATATTATGTAGTTTATTGTATAGAATCGCAGACTTTGCATAGAATTGCCTTTCAGCAAAAGAAGTTCTAGTCTGATAATTAGTAACGACGTTGCCTACCGTTCTGTTTAGTGGTAAGTTGGGGTCAAACGGAAGGTTCTTGTGAAGTTTTATAGCTAATTGCCTTTTATGGGTTGTGTGCATTGCAGCCGCAACAGGTCAAATGGACTGGGCCAAACTCGGCGCATTTAGACGCAACATAGTGTGGGTGCGTTCACCCAATATAAATAAATAGGTGCCCACAATATACCAATGCGTGTTTCCGATCATTCACGGAAACATTACATTGTTTATATAACCATAAAGAGTAACGAAGTTATTCGTGAAAATCGTACAAAGTTGAATAGGCCAATTCACATCGTGCAAGTTTCTTGTATCAAACATGGCAAACACTGTTTGAGAATGGAAAACAACTGTTTCCTTGAGGTCTAAAAATATGCTCTTATAAGCTGTATTGTACACAAGTTGAGTTAGTCACTAACTAGACCCACATATCTCGACCCACGCAAGTCAGTTTGTTAAAGTTCATATTAAATAATTAATTCTTTCCTCAACTCGACCTACATAGATTTTTTGTACAAACTTACGCGGGTCGAGATGTCTACTTTTTGCTTTCAGCAACTCATCCCACTTTTAGTTGTTGGCCAAAAAGTACAGTCAGGTAAATACACTTCACACTTTGGACAAATGCAGATTATTTAAAATTTCACCATCTCAATCCGTGTAGGTTTTTACAAAAAATCTTTGCAGGTGGAGTTGAGGAAAGAATTAATTTAATAATATGAAGTTGAACCAACTGACCCGCGTGGGTCGAGATGTGTAGGTTGAGTTAGTGAGTAACCCCACAAGATTAGAAAAGTAATTACTGCAACATCGATTTGTTCCACTGATTTGTTTACATCAAGATAAATTTTGTTTAGAAAGAATTGCTTTCAGTTTTGATTTAACTCAACACCTACTCAACTTCTACCATTTTTAATGAGTTGCTTCGTGGCGAAATTACGCAATCGATTTTAGTAAATACTCGCAGTTTCCCGCGACTTCGTTCCCGGTCGACAATAGGGTCTATTTTATATAGCCTATGTTACTTCTGGATAAGGTAGCTTTTAAATGGTGAAAGAAGTTTTGGTAAATCGGTCCAGTTGATTTTGAGTTTATTCCTTACAAACATACAAAAATACAAATCCCTTGTAATATTAGAGTAAGGATAATATTGCTTAAAGGATCTTCAAGCAATATTATGCAAATGAGTAAACCGGACCGTAAATATGAGTAATTATTATTATACTACCGAAACACTTAATATCATTTACTCGTAACATTAGATCTAAAAAATCTAAAGAAGTAAAAGTACAATAGTTATAATTTATTTATAAATATTGAGGACGCTGTTTCTTATAATATTCCTTAAACCCTTAATATTAATATTCCTTAACTATTCCCTGGTCCAACTCGCCAATGGTATTCAAAACATTGGACTCGATAAAGTTTTACAACACTGAGATTTGTTCCAAGCATATAATTGGAGAACCAAACTAAATAAATCTTAAACATAATTTGATAATATTTTGCAATATTGTCGAAAGTTTCAGCAAATTACCAGCATTGTTTAAATAAAACACTTGTAAAAGTAAAAAGGCACTGCAAGGAAAATTCTTGGAAACTCAGGATAAAGGCTCACGAAGTTTTTGACACCGGCAAATCACACTAGTTATCTTTTCTGTGAAGTGGAATCAATTTGCAATCAAACTCGTATAATGCGCGCTATATTAGCATTGCTGTGTGCGTTTGTTTCCTTTTGTTTTTCCGCACGTTCGAAAGGGTAATCATTACAATTTAACATGCATGAGATTAGCTGTATGGAATTGTTTAATTAATGAATCTCAACTATTTATCTATCTATATCATCACGCCAGATCTCTTTCGGGGTCGGCAGAGAGTACAGAGTTCCAACAGGTTCATTTCTTACATACCTCTCTGGCTTCCTCCACTCTTGCAGTTCGTCTCATACACGCTCGCAGGTTACAGAGACTCTTGACTTGTCCTTCGGATAAGACTCGGTCTATTTGGTCATGGTAAGATAGTCTAGGTCTTTCCCGGTACCTGCATCCTTCCACTTTCGCTCCGTATGTCTGTTTTGTCATTCTTTCTTCTGAAATTCTTTCTATCTGCCCGAACCAACGGACCATACCCTTTCTCATCTTTACACCGATACTATATTTCTTGCCTACTCGCTTTTGTTACTATGCTGCTGCGAAAACGGTCGGTCAGCTTCTCTCCGCACATCTTCCGCAGAGCTCGCATTTCCACCGCATTTATCCTACTTTCATTCTCCTTCTTACATACCCAGCTCTCGCTGCCATAAAACAGCGTTGGGACAAGCACTCCGTTTTGTATGGCCAGCTGCGCCTTTTGGCTTAAGTGCCGGCTTCCAAGTAGCTTTACCATCACACCATTCACTCTGTTCCCTGCACTCTTAAAACAACAATTTATACTTTTCAAAAATGGAAACTGTAGTTCTCCTTTTTTTTTAGAAACGCAGCCGCACACTAGTATTTATTCCTGTATCATGAAGGGTTTACAAACATAAAAATTCACATGCAAAAATACCGATGACCGAAACAATAATAGACAAAAACAAATATTTGTGAATCACGCAAAGATTTCTCCCATGCGGGAATCGAACCCGCGACTATTCGATTCAGTGGGCGGAGCGACCTAAGATCTTAACCACTGCACCAAATCGTCCATCAATAATTCGTTCATAAGTACCTTCTCGTATCATCATCAAATATAAAATAAAACTTTTCGTTAAAGCACATAACATTCATACGTTATTCAAATATTAAAATATTTTCCAACCAGACTGGGCAAATAAAAGTAGTGGCTACAGCAAGAGCTCTTTATATTCATACAAAAGTGTGAACCATGGAGGTTTATAAACATTATTTCGAAATGCCGCAAATAACCTAAAGTAGACAAATAGCGTTAAACCTACCAAATATTTAATCTGATGATGAGTAGGTACATACATTTCACATTACATATTTAACATATTCTGGGCAGATTTAACATACTTGTCATCACGAATGAACAGAAAAAAGTATTTATATTCTTTATATATTGATAAATAATCACCGGCGACGGACAATTCAATAATCTGAACCAAAATGACATTAGAAACTTAAGCTTAGATATCAATTGAATCATTCATTTAAAGCTTCTACTTAAGGAACATTATACTCACTCTCGAGATTTACATATTAATATCAATTCTACCTGACGGAAGTTACCAACAATAGAATTCAGTACAAGCTAGTTTATCAAATCACAATAAAATCTACAAACCCTCGCTTGCCACGTGTACTTTCTTCGATTTCTTCTTAATATTACAAGTAAGTTTCTCTATGACCTTCAATATCTTCTTACTGACTTTGTTAATCGTTCTTTGCTTCGGATCAGCGTACTTTTTCGTTTGAGGCACATCGCCGACAGTTTTGTCACGACCGGAGTCCGTACTATCGTCTGATTCTGTAGCTGATGTTTCCGAAACAGGATGAAAAATGTATGGACTGCTTGCAAAGCAGGGCGAGTTCATTTTTAGATCACTTTTAAAATATTATTCAGCATGCAAGCGTATAAAATCTTAAAACGACTATTCACTGTGAAGTCTTGAAGAACGTTAGGCAGTCGGCGACGGCACTGCTCAAAATCCTGGTTGCTCTATCTAAGAAAGCCGTGGACCGTAACACCACTCCTGCGGCCAAGCCCTTGGGACCTTGGCCCGTCTTATTACATTTGTGCTCGTAATTAATCGAAATTAGGCCAAGTAGAGACTGCTCAATGACAAATGGGCTTAGATACGGTTTACTGAATCGGATCAGACTGAAGTAAATCGAGTATGGAAGATCTAAAATAGACTATGATCTGATGTTGCATTTCCTGATAAGGTTTTAAGAAAAATATCTTCCTCATCAATCTTAGACGCTTTGAAACACGTTATAAATTCAAAAGAAAGTTAAAACGTAATTCGATCGCAAACACCAGATTATAAAATAATAATGTTCGCAATGGCGATTGGTGTTTCCTTTTGGGAAGCATAATTTCTATTGAAATGAGATTTTTTTAATAGAAAAGTCTGTTCAAGCGGTGTAGTGTAATGAGTGTGCATAAAGCGAACCCGGGAATTATCAAAGTAGAGAAAATACTGTCACACGTACGCAGGGTATGCAACGCATTATGGCATCAGTTACATTATGAAAATCAATGTATTAAATCCACAGCTATAGTATGCAACATTGTATATGAAAAGTAATAGGCATTTAATAATAAAGAGCACGCAAGAGGAATAATCGTCCCAAAACTATATAGTCCATTGAAATGTTACATTTTTTAGGCCTTACCTTGCGTTTTTTAGAGGACGCAATTTTATTTCTTTGATGTGTAGGGGGGGGTCAGTGTAAAGTTTGTGGGGTCGCCACCCTTGTCCCACGGCCACCATCTTGAAAATAGGTGTTGAAATGGTTTTTACGATATATCTCTTAAACTGTTTATCTGATAAAAAAAATTTGTTAACATTTTTTGTTGCAAATTAAATTCTCTACAATTTTGGTCCAGTAACTTTTTGTCGTAGAACTATAAATAAAAAAGTTATAAGCGAAAATGATCAGAAATTCGAGAAAAAAAATTATATTTTTCGATATAACTTTTTTTTTAATCATTTTACGAAAAAATTATATCAGACCATTTTTGTAGATCGTTTTTTAAGGAACAACTTTTATAAGCAACATTTTTTCATTAAGTCAATAGCTAAGGTTTTACAGCGCTCCGAAGTGAGTACTATTTTTCAGTACTCTTAACTATACATATATTATACGTGTGTACTAATAATGTGTCATCAGTTATAGTTTTTCATTCTTTTTGTTATTATTTTTTTTTAATTATTACAAAAAAAAATTATCAGACAAATAGTTTAAGAGATATATCGTAAAAACCACTTGAACCCCTATTTTCAAGATGGCGGCCGTTGAACAAGGGTGGCGACCCCACAAACTTGGTTTTAGCTTTACACTGACCCCCCCTACACATCAAAAAAATAAAATTGCGTCCTCTAAAAAACGCAACCCCAAATGTAACTTTTCAATGGACTAATAACATTATACTAGTTATCAAAATAATTCTTATATAATAATTTATCAGCTAGTTTCTGCCCGCGACTTCGTCCGCGTGGACGTTAGACCGAAACCTAACATTTTTCCGGGATAAATAGTATCCTATGTGTTAATCCAGGACAAAGAGATTCTCTAACAAGTAACGTAATGACCTCAAACAATTCGCACCGCCACCACCAAGTTTGTGCCACCTGTTGTTGGAAATTATCAAGTCAGGCTTACACTTACTACATTAAGTGGTAGACAGAACCAACGCTTCAACGTGCTTTCTAGAGCACGGACGCGTTCGAAAATTGAATTAACATAAACGGTTACCCAGCTAAGACCTACCGATCTGAAGGTTTTTTGGCGGGAAGTCGAAGAGTGACTTTTAATTTCCAAAACTTGTGTTATTTTGAGTGACAAAGTGACAAAACTTCATCAAAATCATTATCATGGTTGTCATCAAGTTTATTGGGGAGTTGAATTAATTTATATAAACACGATTATGCATCTCACTGGACACTGGCAAAATACACTTAAAATTAGTGTGAAGCCATACCTTAAAGAAGAAGAAGACCGATCTAAATTCCTTGACTTTGGTGATCGCCAATAGCTAGGAACACCTCGGTTCCGCAGGTCTATGAGCACCTTTGATGAATATCCTATCAAATTATATTTCACCAAAGTCCAAAATGCGAACTGCGTTACGTAAGCAAAACGTTTACGTACTGTAGGTATGTATGTATGATTGTTTGAACCGACTCCTGATATTATACGAGTAGCAACGCGGGAACCATGTTTGCGCGCGCTCGTTGCTAATAAATCCAACATGGCGCTCATTAAACATTCATTCTATTGTGATAAATAGCTACTATAGTTCCTATTAAATTGTAATAGGTTACTCTATCTCGGTTCAAAATTATTTTTTAAGCACACTACTATGGGGTCTTAGTGAAAATAATTATTATCTTACTAATTAAACGCCTTATACAACTAACGAAAGTGTCTACTTGCACTCGAAAATTATCGATCTTTTTATCTTAATCTTTATACCAAACCTAAGATAAATTAATTGTCCCATTGTAAAGGGATTGTTAATTATCGCTACCAAGTTTGTTTATTATAACCTATGAAAATGTTTACATAAAATCTTCTTTGTGTGAACTTACAAAAAAGCTACTAAACGAATAAAATATACAAACTTTATTTTACTGAACAATTTAACCGCGGCCCGTGAAATACCTAATTATTATACATACATACATACACTCACGCCTTTATCCTACTGGGGTAGGCAGAGACTACAGTTTGCCATATACTATGATTCTGACACATCTCTTTCGCTTCATCTACGTTCATACATTTCCGTCGATTAAGAGTGCTACGCACTTGACCGTTTTCCAAGAGACTATTAATTTGGTCGTGATAGGTTTTCCTTGGGCGAACTCTTCTGACGCTTCTACTCACATTTGCTCGATATATCCCTTTCGTTAGCCGCCTGTCACACATCCTCTCCACATGCCCATACCACTTCAACATACTTCTTCCAATCCTAGTCACCACGTCATCCTTCAACTTACATCGGTTTCTAATCACACTATTCTTCATTCGGTCAGCAAGGGTGCCTCCACATATATTCCGTAAAGAGCGCATTTCCACAGCATTTACTTTACTATCATACTTCTTTTGCCATACCATTCAATGGCATACATAAGCGTAGGTACCAACACACCTAATTATTATGTTGTTTGAAATAATGTCCTAATATATAAAATAGTTGTAAAAGTATGAGTTTGTATATCTTGGATGCGCCTTCAGTAAGGATGGGAAATACACCGCTGACATAGAGAGAAGAGTGAGTGCAGGGAACAGAGTAAATGGTGCGATGGGAAAGCTACTCGGGAGCCGGCACTTAAGCCATAAGGCGCAGCTGGCCATAAATAACGGAGTTCTTGTCCCAACGCTGTTATATGGTAGCGAGAGCTGGGTATGTAAGAAGGAGAATGAAAGTAGGATAAATGCGGTAGAAATGCGAGCTCTGCGGAAGATGTGCGGAGTGAAGCTGACCGACCGCATTAGCAACAGCATAGTAAGACAGCGAGTAGGTATGAAAGATAGTATCGGTGTAAAGATGAGAAAGGGCATGCTCCGTTGGTTCGGGCATATAGAAAGAATGCCAGAGGAAAGAATGACAAAACAGATATACAATGTGAAAGTGGAAGGATGCAGGTACCGGGGAAGACCTAGACTATCTTACCACGACCAAATAAACCGAGTCTTATCTGATGGAAAAGTCAAGAGTCTCCGTAACCGGCGAGCGTGTATGAGACGAACTATGAGAGTCGAGGAAGCCAGAGAGGTATGTAAGGAAAGAGCCTGTTGGAACTCTGTACTCTCTGCCTACCCCGCAAGGGATCTGGCGTGAGGTTATAGATAGAGATAGATAGATAGATATATAAAATACTCAGACTAAAAATAAAATGTTTAGCATTAAATAATAGGCTTTAGAAGAAAAGTGCAATGGTTGCTATCACCATCGGCCTATACCGGTCCACTGCACCGTTGTACATACGAGTAGTATACTATGTACAACGGTGCAGTGGACCGCTAATTCAAAAAGACATTTTTAAAGTATCATCTTTACCATCAATTATTGCTTCCGCAAAGCTTATTTAATTCCAAACATGTATAAAAATACTGCATAAATATAAATTATTTATAGGAAGTAAGTAATCTCCTTTCAGAAACTCGGTGTCTGCATACTTCGCAGAGTCGATGACGCTTTAAATGAGTCGGGAAGAGTTCGCGCACTTGCTCTGTACCCGTGACTTATTCCACAGTTTTAAACTTTCGATGCGAATTTCTGAGATTTTCTATAATGGCTCTGGACTTTTTGCTCAGAAATTTTCAGAATCTCTTCTGGGGCATCGCAACTTTAAAGTATTCAATAACATCCTAACATAATGGGAATTAACTAAGTTACATTGTTTACAACACTAAATTATTAAAACAGCAACTTTGATGAGAATATTCGTAAATTTACACTTTTATTAAATACCTTTACGCCTATATTCCCTAAGCAGGAGTGGCAGAAGTGTACTGCATACACCCATTTTTCGCCGACGATGATAGGTCCTATGTAATAGGGAGCGAGCCTATTGCTATATACCGGGCACAATTCCAGACTCCGCACATGATAGTGTGAATATTTTAGATAGAAAAAGTACCTTTGTCCGACCCAGGTTATAAGCCCAGGACCTCGAAATCACAAGGCGCACGATTCGCCACTAGACCAACAAGGCAGTCATATTTTTGGTGGCTTATGTAAAAATAGTAGCATCAAAGTATGTTTATTCGGTATTGGCCATAAACTTGTTCCTGTTTCATATCCCTATCTTTATATTAACCATTTTTCCCCGCTTTTTTATATTTGACTAGCTACCCGGCCCGGCTTCGCACGGGGTTACTAATAAAGAAAATGAGACCAAACCTTCCTTTTACAGTACGACCATTTTATGAAATAATCTGTCAATTCTGTCAATATTTTTTCAAAATCTCCCTATTGTCTTCTGTCTCACTCACTCACTCAGTTTTCTATATGGATATTTTTATCCAACATTTTTCACTTTTCCGTACAAATTTCAAACATTGTCTTTCATACAAACCTTGTCCTGACAATTACAAACACAACAAAAAAAGGATTAGCTAAAAATAAGTGCAACCTTTTTGAAATGAAGCACTTACATACATACGGCAATTGATTTTTATTTATATAGAAGATTTGATTTCTATCTATCTATCTATATCATCACGCCAGATCTCTTGCGGGGTAAGCAGAGAGTACAGAGTTCCAAACTTATACAACTTATACACGCTCGCCGGTTACGGAGACTCTCGACTTGTCCTTCAGATAAGACTCGGTCTTGATTGAGTTGCAGGCGCTTTACTAAAATATTTCGCCTGAAGAAATAAACATACAAAAATACACTTAAAAACATTACCCTGCTTTTGTAGCAGTCAGGTAGAAAAACGTTAACGTCTATCTTTTTTGCTAAAACAGGCAGTAAAAGGGATTAACCGACGAATATTACACTGAGTTAACTTTATAAAAAATCAACGAGGATTAAGTATGATTACTGTTTTTAATTAAAAGCCCAATGTTGTCTACTAGAATTAGGTATTAAAATATGGTATATTCAACTTTTAAAGTACTGTGAATTTTCCACTTTTGCTCAAGTACTGTCGTATGTGAAATAAAACAAGAGTCAAGAAAAAAATATATTTTGACATGTCTCTTTTTTAATATTCGGGTTCTAACTCCTAAAGTAGGTCTAACTCCTATAAATATATTAGGTATATTAAAAAGCAACACATATTATGTACATTTTGCACTTTTACTCAAATAATGTCGTAAGTGAAATAAAGCAATATTCAAAAAAAAAAGAGTTTTTTTTTTATTCTGATTCTTAGCGAAATTCATGTGATTATAAGAATTATAATCACATGAATTTTGGTAAGTGGTTAAGATTTTATAAGTTATACAAGGAGGCATATTAAGTTACCAGAAATTAAAAACATCATATATTTTGAGTTTTGTCGTGAGCGGAGGTATAGCTAGGAGTTAACGTAAAAATAAGAAATACAAAAA
Source organism: Phalera bucephala (assembly GCA_905147815.2). Taxonomy (NCBI): domain Eukaryota; kingdom Metazoa; phylum Arthropoda; class Insecta; order Lepidoptera; family Notodontidae; genus Phalera; species Phalera bucephala. The sequence continues at coordinate 18,389,239 of LR990612.1, forward strand.
ATCACGTTTACAAAATGTTTCTTATATCGGAATCTACTATACAAATTTTTAATGAAAGCTCTTAATTAAATTTTAGGTTCATATTAGCCGAGCTATCATTGAAGTTGGATAAACCACTATAAAGGTCGCTTTAAAGGTTCGCTTATGTTATTAAATTATAGGCACACAATGCATGACAAAAGTATCGGTAGATAGATAAATCATTTATTGCTTGGGTTCTTTTAATAATCCTAAAAAATAGCCCGTGTTCCGCAAAGACATCTGACTTTAGTCTAAACATTTTCGAACCCCATGTAACGTTAATATAACCCACTTTGTTGCTCCCGTGCGCTATGTCTCTCGGTACACATCTTCTGAGCCTCCTCCATTTAATTTGTAACTTTATTGGATCGTAAACGCGAAACATAATAAAAAGACAGCATCATACGACAACATCTTCATAAAATGAAGACTGAAGTGTTATTATTTTCTAGTTTAATACCATGGACAGTAAAAGAATGTTTTTGTCGAACAAATTCAGCTGCTTTTTATAATATGCGGGTTTCCTTGGATTTATTTTCAACATTTTTATAGGTATATTAGCAGTTTCCCATAACATTGCAACACCGGTCGACAACAGCGCTCCTGAAAATTTTCTCGCTAAGAACCATCCAGTTGACCCCAAGTACAAAAAAAATCAAGAAAATCAATATGTTTAGGAGGAGAAGAATATGCACATACGCACACCGGAATTTTGTATATAAAGATACTAACGGTTACCCGCGACTGCGTACGAGTTTATTCTGAAATATCTTTATAAAATTCTAGCCTATGTATTATGATAATGTATAAGCTAGTTTAGTTTTCATTTTAGCGTGTAAAAGTAAGAAACATCCATATATCCATCCTCACAAACTTTCGCCTTTGTCGTAATGTTTTTAATATAAGCAGGATTAGGTATACAGTGGCATACACCGTCACGCTTATATTCCCCAAGCGGGGGTGGCACAGGTGTACTGAGTACACCCACTTTTCACCGACGATGTTAGGTTCTATGTAATAGCTGGCGAGCTTTTTGCCATATACCGGGCACAACTCCAGACTCCGGACTCATATTGGGAAGTTTTTGTTAGAAAAACTACATTTGCCCGTCCTAGGATTTGAAACCAGGACCTCGTGATCACAAAGCGATGCGCTGTGCTACCTAGGCTGACAAGGCAGTCAGACAGTAAATATTCACAGTGACATAATTATGTTATCATCATTTTGGCATCAACTTCGTAGGTATAATTTTAAGCTAAAGAGAGAAATAACTTAGTGGATAATTACACGGTTAATGGAGCGTGGCTAGGCTGTATTCTACAAGACCAATAATTAGAAGGTACATATTTGAACCTCCTTTACGCTTGCTTACCAGTTATTTCTTGCTTGGGTATTAGGCAAAATAATAAGATAGGGCTACCTTCTGGTATCACCTACACTCTTAGACCATCAGCGAAGGCTTACTCCAAAGATGGACACTTTTGTACTAGACGTGCTAAAATCGTCCAGTTTTTACAACTTTCATTAGGGCATCCATAAGTCTTATAAGGGCCTTGCCCGCTTCATATTACGACGTATAGTTATTAAATTCTGGTATTGATATTTTTTCTAAAGAAAGAATATGTTCACTTTTTTTTAAAGAAAAGCTTGTATACTTTGGCTTGAAAATTAATTTGTCTCCCTAACAAGCGTTTTGGGCGAACGCCCAACGTAGGACATATTAAAGTTTATACATGAGGCGTGTCGAAGAAACTCATTGGAGTAAATTCGTGCCGTATCAGAATTAAGCTCCTGTTACGATCTACCCCCTCGGCGTATTAATGCGAACGTCTTTATTGAACATACAATAGTGCCTGCATTTAATCAACTTATTAAATACATAATAGATATCTGGTACTTTGATATGTTGGGTTAGAAATTAAAAAAAATTATCAATGGCACTCCGGGAGTGCCGACAGAAGTGAAAACTTAAACAATTACGTGGGTATTTTTTGAATCGTCAGGAAATATTTTTTGAATATTTTTATATACAGAGGTGTCGGTAACGGTAACAGTGCCGTGAGTTTAATTCTTTTTTCCATCTCAAAAAATGCCACACGCGCCTAAAGAAGTTTTCACTTCAAAATATGAATACACATTTTTATCAGTATTTTTAAAAGACTATCTTTTTTTCTTACATTGAGACCTAGCATAGTCGACGATAAGTGAGTTTACGTACACAGTAGACCACTGCCAGATCTGCCTAATGAATTTAGACGACACGGCGTCTTCTTAAAATCTCTTTTAAGATTTAGTATATGAAATAATGTAAATGGTTCGTCAATCGAGATACATAACACGCGGTAGATTTTCAGAGTATGGATTAGTAAAGGACATTGTTCAGCGTCCATACATGATTTGCCCCAGAACCAACAGCAATGAAAAAATGCGTGTTTGACTTCAAGTTACCTGTAAACTATCTTCATGCATTTATTATTAAACGGACAAGCGCGAAAATTGCATTATTGCAAAAAAACGTATTAGATTTTGAGGTTATAATTTAGCAGCCAACAATACATTTGTAAAATCGTTATGTACAAATACACTAGCCATAATCAGAAACCCCTATCAGTTTAAAAGGAGGCCCGTGCCCAACGGTGGGTCAGTTTCTTAACAGGACTAATATTATTAATCAAATCTATCATTATTGAATCTAATCGATTGAATATAACCGATTAATATGATTAAAATCTCCAACTATAATTCGTTATCAACGTTGACATTCCGAAAAGACATTGGCGACTTTGATTTAAGTACTTACAGTACTTTGAAATACTCGTTTTGGATTGCAAATTGTCCGTTAGATATGGATGTTTGCAACTACTAAAATAAAACAGATAAATTATTGTGGTATATGTGACATTTGTTGGTTCTGGGGTCATTTTCGACGATGCCCTTTTGAGAGATTTGCAAATGAATACCAAAAGGGAAAATGAAAGATCGTCGTCTAGGTTAAATAATTCCTAGCCGCTTTCCCCGCACCTATACGTATGTGCATATAAAAAAGCACTCACCTGATCTGTTTTCGTCGTACGCAGACTCGTTCATTCCAGATGTTGAGCTAAAGTTTCTTTCATCTTGATTGAATGTATTGAAACAATCATTTTGTTCTTGCACTGGGGTTGATAAAACACGTTCGTTCCTGGACAATTGACGTGGCAGCGAACCGAAATCCGTCTCAAACTGAGTCTGATGCGAATGCGATCTGTTTATATTGCTTTTATTTATTGGTGGCCGCTCGAGTTTAAAACTTTTCTCGTTCTGGCTACTGTCGGTATCCTCACAGCCATTTAGTACTATCTTCTTTATAGTCTTCACTTCCTCGACCTCGCTTATCTTGTGCTCAGTGATAGTCGAGCGCTTTGTAATTTCCTCGTTGGAATGGAAATTACTGTCACTGATGGAGTTTGGCATAGTCTTACTTTCATATTCACATTTACCATTCAACTTGCTATCTAGCCGTAGATACTTTTCGAAGGGATCGCTGTTTCTTTTAGCTTCGAACGGATTTTTTGTGCTACTTTGTGAATCACTTGGAGGACCTTGATTTTTCTCAAAATTAGTGCCATAAGATTTTTTTTCACCTTTAGTCGGTGTTTGATTGTAAAAGTTATAGCCATTTGTTTTCTTAAAATCGTTGTGGTAATTGTACGGAAGACTATTAGGTCCAGAATCGTATGCTTGTGTAAAAAATGTTGGCGATTTCAAGTCCGAGCCGTAGTCATTGTACGAGGTATCTTTGAATTTACTTCTATCTAAATTGGAAAGCGTCGGTTTGCCGTTGGGCACGGGTAGTTTGGAAGCACTTGAATAATTTGAAGGTAAAGTTGTATAAAAAGGATTCGTTGGATGGAATCTAAGTGGTTCCTCATTTTGTGCTACTGATTTGACAAGCGGCGTAGAGTTTAGCGCCGCCGGCAAGGAATTAAGAGAGGCCCGGGCGGATGACGACAGCCGACTTTGTGGTGACTGTGACGGTCTTATTGTTGCATAAACAGGCGCCTGGGGAGTCGCTCTACCACTTTGAACTTCAGCGATCAGTTGCGATGGCCCTGGAACAACAAGAAATCTGTGGCATAAAGATTTTACCATCTTCTTCTTCTTTCTTCATCAAGTACTACGATCTGAAATAGCTACTAGCTGAAACGTGCAAAAAATGTCAAAGAATAAAGTTGTCTATCAATACAATTTAAGACAAAGTTATACTATTCAATTTTGAACTTTAACTTTCGTATACAAAGTAGTTTTCGCAACATAAAACACTTTCCTCCCAACATTTCTATGTGAACCGGGAGAAGCGATAAAGTCGCCGCCTGCTCTGCAATGGGGCTCTGCATATGCAGACGTGCGATAAAGTAATACATGTCGCAACTATACAAAAGGAAATATTCCAGACATCAAGAAGTAAATATTTTACCTTCAGTGATTTATACACAAGCTCATATTTTGCTTCAATAGCGACGTTATTCTAAGAAATGTATTTAGTTAGTTGCGGATTTTTCCAAGATTCGAAGGAATCGTTTAGATAATTAAAGGGGCGAATTCAAGAATATGGTAAAGTAATGACGGTGTTATTAGTACTATTAAATGTATCGTTTTTTGAACTACCTACGCCTTTGTTTCGGTCAAGTATTTTTAGTCCTAATGTAATAGGGAGTGAGCATGTATTATCAAATTGGTTTTTTTTTCTCGGATATGGAGTTTTTTCTGATTTCATGATATTTTACTTTAACGTCAGCAAGTAAAAAGTACCTCGTGAATGGAATCCGAGCGCTCTACCAGTATTCTATTACCTCTTGTATTTTTACTATAGACACGTCTGTACCATGCTATCATTATCAGCGAACTGACGTCCAATGCAAGACAAAAGATCATCTATCACCATAGGTAAAATATTTCAGCAGCACTGCATTCAAAGCAACGCAACAAACCGCCACAAATATCAAACAAATCGATAAATGTGCAGCGGTAAAATGTATATATAAATAGGGAATGGGGACAGCGAGCAGAGTTTCCCCATTAAGCCGGAGGCGTCTCCGGCTAATCCCATCGACGAACCAAGCTTCGATGCAGCGTTCAGTTTAGGTGGAATGATCTGCAAGTTGCACGCTAACTTATATACAAAGCTTAGGTTTTTACCTCCTTTAGTTAACTTGAATTAAATTTTAAATATATCAAAACAGAATAGTCATTCAAAACTTATATTCATTCAAACGTGGATATTTCCTCAACAATTTCCATTTACTGTTAGCAAGTGAAAACCACACAGATTTTGAAAAACGTAAAGGGAGCCGGAATTTAAATCATATGAATAGAAACCGAGCGCGTAGTGCAGTAGGCTATCATTTCTTCATTTTTTATTATTGGTTTGTAAGCGCACCATCACTAGACCCTCACTGACTCTTTTTATTTTAGGTTCTTATCTAATATCATAATCATCAGCCGAGAGATGTCCAATGCAGGACAAAAGATCATCTATCAGTATAGATAACATATTTCACCAACATTGCATTCAAAGCGACGCAACAAACTGACACGAATATCAAACAAATCGATTAATGTGCAACGGTAAAACGTAGATATAAATAGGGAATGGGAACAGTGAGCAGAGTTTCCCCATTAAGCTCAGGGCGTCTCCGGCTAATCCCATCGACGAACCAAGCTTTGATGCAGCATTCTGTTTAGGTAAAATGGTCTGCAAGCCGCACTCTAACTTAAATACAAAGCTTAAGTTCTTTACCTCCTTTAGTTTTCTTTGATCAAATTTTAAGCATTTTAAACACGTCAAAACATAGTATAGCAATCCAATAAATGAAGTTCTCTCGAACGTGGAGGTTGACTCACTTTTAGCAAGTGGAAATCATAATGATTTCGAAAAACGCGGAGGGAGCAAAGATTTAAACCCTATGAATAGCAGCCGATCGCATTACCACTAGGCTATCACTGATTCCTTTTAATGTAACTACTTTCTTGTCTACCATGCTATCATCATCAGACAAAATACGTCCACTACAGAGCAAAGAATCATCTATCATTATAATATGCCACTATTGCATTTAAACCGCCACGAACATCAAACAAATCGATATATGTGCAATCGTAAAACGTAGATATAAAAAAGGGAATGGGCAGAGTGAGCAGTTTTACCATGAAGCCGAGGGCGTCTCCGGCTAATCCCATCGACGAACCAAGCTTTAATGCAGCAGGGCTAGCAAAGGCGGTACAACATTATATTTCGTACAGATTTTGTCGCCCAAGGCGTGAAATAACCGTGTAAATAATCTACGACGCAAAAAGAGGAATGTTAAACATAAGTTTAACATGTGTATTATTGTCTTTCTGTAGCAACGTGGCTCCTAAACGGGTGAACCAATTTTGATTTAATTTTCTTTTGCATCGTTATTTAATCAAGTGTTCTTAGCTACACTCATACAATGATATTTTGACCCACGGCCAAAAATCGTAACTAACGCTATCATTAAAAGAAATATCACTTCATGACAAGCGCAGAGTTTGCTATGAAATTTACCCAAGTTCTTTTTTTAATTAGTATTTACTATGTACGATTCACCGTGTGATTTTTTTTAATTTCACGCTATCGCTCCCCTGTCAATGTCATTCACGTGTCAAAATATACTTCTTCTTCTTCTTCTTCAAGTTATGGCTTCACACTAATTATAAGTGTATTTTGCCAGTGTCCAGTGAGATATATAATCGTGTTTGTTTAAATTAATTCGACTCCCCGATGAATCTGATGACAACGATCATAATGAAATTAATGAAGTACCTCACCCTGGATAGTAAGGCGATGGATACTTTACATACCAATTGCAACGGCCGTTTTGAGGGAAGTCGAAAAGGCACGTTTTATCACTTTGTTACAATTACCTTCACTCATGCACATATTACACCACATAATGGTTAATATTCCACCAACATTACACATTATTAGTCCAAATAACACAAGTTTTGGAAATTAAAACAAATTGACAACATCACTCTTCGACTTCCCGCCAAAAAACCTCCAAAATATCCTTGTAACGCTTCATGATTCACTTGAGTCGTTTTTATTTTAATTTTTAAATAAAGTATTAATTGTCTTATGTGCTAGCGTTGCGTGCCGTGAAAAAAGTCGCACACGAATAAATTCGTTTCGAGAATTTAATGGTATTGACTTACAGATAAAACTATTTTGAGTTGCGTACCAGACTCGAATCTTGCGCCGACAAAATTCTGTCTTAGTGCCCGTGCCAGCCCTGCAGTACTCAGTTTAGGTGGAGTGGTCTAGAAGCCGCACTTTCACTTATATACAAAGCTTAGATTTTCTATGTACTTAGGTTTCTTTTTGATCAAATTTTAAGCATCTTAAATGTTTAAAAACATAGGATAGTGACTAAATAGAAGGAAAATTCCGGGTTGGAAGCCCACATAATTGTGCCGAACCTAGAGATCCAATGGTTAAAGCGGTGTCCCCTGTAGCATAATGGATTATGTGAGTGTGATTTTCTTTCTTATTTCGAATTTTCGAAATTTTCTTATTTCGAATCACTCTTATATACTGTAAGAAGATGCGACATGCCTAATTCATGTATAAATCAAAATATTTTTCATCTAGCTACCTCGGTGAAGTAGATGAAGAAAAATACTTTCAAATGGAATATTAGTTTTGTATGTATATAAAATTGCCTTCAACGTAACGTAATCCTAGTTCCTGCAAGTGGGTTAGGCCCACTTGTAAACAATTTTATAAAATAGTACTTTATAGTTAAACTTCTATAATGACTAGCAAAACTGATAACTAATTTGTTCGGAAAAAGCACAGAAAAAGACATTTAACGAAGTTTAGTGTTAGATGTCGTAAACTGTAATATTATTAACACAAGCCAAACCACGATTTTTATCTATATATTATATAAATAAAAATGAATGCCTAAATGTGTTGCTAAGCGCAAAACTCGAGTACGGCTGGACAGATTCGGCATATTTTTTTTTTAATATTTGTGGGAGGTTCCTACGAGGAGAAAAAATGGAAAAAATTGCACGGAAAAACGTAAAAACCGCATTTTTCTTTCACCTATTCAAACGCGTGCACAACCGCGGGTAACAGCTAATAAGCATCATAAACAGTAGAACAACGTGCAGATAATTAGTTCAGTAGAATTATACATAGGTAACACATTTTGTTATTAATATTTTATTTACCATGACACAAGTAAAATGTTTGCTTAACAAAAACCCTGACTTAAATAAATACATTCCGTTCTTTAAATCAAACGAGGAGTTCGTATAACATTTAGAAAATCCAGAAGAAAAACCAGCACATTTATTGCAGTTATCAATCCACGAATACATGGGTATCTACTAATTAAATAAAGAAGATAATTTGACACAAGTCACGCCTATATTCCCCAAGCGGGGACTTTTTTACACAAGGTGCATCCACTCCTATCAGCCCCTACCGCCGTCCGTGGCATGTTCTCACTTCCCGATGCCCTTACAACCCTTCTTTCGGATACAGATACCGCACACAGGATCAGACACCGACCTCGCCGGCGAGGTCGAAGAATCCCTTGCCAGCCGGCCGGTGCAGAGCACCACGGCGAGACATCTAGTATATGCCCTCCCCCAGAGCGACTGCACAAGCCGAGGGCGTTCCTCCTTGAGGCAGAAGGGCAAGGGGGCAACTAGCTCAAGGGGGCCTAGGAGCTAGTTGCCCCCTTGCCCTTCTGGCTCGAGCATAGCGGTTGCACGCTCGCCCTCTTGTCCAGTGAAACTGTAAAGGCCCGCGGCCAACAGCGTAAGTCATTCACACACACACACACACACACACACACACACACACACACACACACACACACACATACACACACACACACACACACACACACAAGTTAGGACCCCGTAATAGGGGGCGTGTACGTTGGCATTTACCGGGCACAACTACGAACTGATAGTAGGAATCTTTGGAAAAATTACACTTTGCTCGACCTAAGGTTTGAACCCAGGAGCTGATCGCTACGTGCTTTACAAACCAAACCAACGAGGCAGTCCGATAATTTAACGAATTAAAATTGAGTCGCTCTTCGACTCAGAGTATTTTAAGTCAGACATAGTTCTCGAAGCAGTTTGTGAATAAAGCAGCTTATTTCTACAGTTATTCAAACATGTAGTTAGTAAGCATGTCATGTGTCTACTTAAAACTTACTTTTCAACTCGGAGCCTTTGCCAATAGATCTTCTTCGTGGTGACAACGCCCTGTCTCTGGCGACAACAAAACTTAGATTAGAACTTGAAAATGTTTTAAAAACTTTCAAAGAAGATGAAACTACAGTCGTACAAGGATCTTGTGGCCCGCGGTCAAAATCGAAATTAACGCTAACATCAAGTGAAATGCTACTTCATGACAATCGCAAAGTTGCCATTTGCCATGAAAGGACATTGTTCTGCGCCCATACATGATTTGCCCCAGAACCAACAGTAATGAAAATATACTTGTATTATTTCAAATCACTCATAAATTCTCTTGAGGTATTTATTATTAAACGGACAAACGGGGGAATCGCAATATTGCACAAAAAGTATATGATTGTGAGGTTATAATTCGGTAGCCATTCATACATTTAAGGTTATATTGTGTGTGTTGACATTCATAAAAAATCGGCGACTTCAATATAAGTACTTTGAAAAATTTGTTTGTGTTTTGTTAGTTCTGGGGCAATTTTGACAATGACCTTTACTCAACATCTTTTTTTTAAATTGGTAACCCCACCTGTTTTTGGAAGTAGGAAAATTTTACTAAATGATAACTCTAATTTCATACCAACGCGCCCCTGTCAATGTCATCCACGCGCCAAACTAGACTTGTCGCAATATCCCTGAGTATTTATGTATTTTAACTGATTTTTCAGACGATTGGGTAAAAACCTGACAAAGACGAAATGTACCTTTTCAGACAAACTAGTTCAGTTAAATCACTTGTTTTTGTGATATTTCTATATTAAGTTTTAAAATCTGGCGTGATGATATAGATAGAAATTAGAAAAAAACATTTGTATAAAATAAGTGACTTTTAAGGGTGAATACCCCGAAATGCAAATTAAATAAATAATTTTATTTGGACTGTATTTATTCCAAACAGTTTAATCTCGTATCATAATTTTGTAAAATGTAATACGTAAAAATTATGTAATTTTGTTTGCTTGTTTGTTTGCGCAGGCCATTTCTGTTATATATCTAGATGGAAAATAGATAATTAGGTTAACATTACTTAGTTCACTCGTACTAGACTTTCAAAATGCACATTATTCCACAAATTTTAATCTAGGCAGTCATTCTCATAAAGTAGGAAGAAGGATTACCAAAACTACACATAGCAAATTAAGCTCACTTATATAGGCCTCCAGGCCTCTAGTCTGCGACCGCCGGCAAATCCATTTGTCCAGTCATACAGAAGCGTAAGTGCTCCAATTTACGTCACGACTAATCTACGGATAGTCCGTCGTTTGATTTTCGTGCGAAAGCCTGAAGAGTGATCGGATTAATGTCGGACTATAGAGTGTTCAGGACGTGTGCAGATTTGCGAACGGGATAGGGAATCCAAGTCGAAACGAGTATCGAAAGATAGGTAACATCGCAAGAGCTACGATGGAATTGAATTGACTTGTCCCTGAGTTTGTATATTTACTTAGTAACTACTTAATGCATTTGGAAAGACCTTTTCCAAAACAAGCTTTTATAGCAAAACACAACGAAGATACTCGTTACTTGATTAGTTAAGAATTACTATGGTTTCCTTTCGGCTCCATCATCAGACTAAATTACTCGTAAAGATAAATTCAACGAGCCCAACACGGCGAAGTTATATTGAGTAATTGAGTGGTTCTATTGGCCACCTTTCGAAATCATTATCAAACCCTAAACACTGTCTGGTTGTATAGTGCTTGTCAATACCTATCTAACAAACCTAAACACGAGGGGGTTACGTTGTATAATTCCCATGTCCTTATCCCCATGGCCATCTTTGGACTCCATCATCAGACCAGCATATTATTCTATGGTACCATATTATTATTTTGTCACCGGTTTTACATATGTACGCTAAAATTCAAGTATTGCAAGTTAAATAAAAGCTTGTAAAAAATACTGTCACGCCTATATTCCCCAAGTCGTACACAGAGGTCGATGTACTGTATACACTGATGGTACACTTCGTATATTCGAAAACAGTTCAGAATGTAACAGAACGGGTGTCTATTGCTATTACAAGGAGTAAAATTCAAGACTCTGGACTTTTACAGTTAATTATATACCTATCTAATAGTACTTACTGTAAGTTTATTAATGTATGGAGATATGAATGCAAATTAACAAATTCCGAAACAACAATAAATCAACCTATTCGGTACCGCTGACAAAGGCCTATCACAAATCTACGTAATGGAGAATACTCGTATAAGTCATAATCAATCATATATTCAGGTACCAGTCTCTGAAATAATCATAGATAAGTTAGTTTTAAGCACAATATTGTACAAGTTTGTCATGAGAAGATACAAATATGTAAAAATTTATTTAGACGGACGATAAGGCGCGGTGGTTAAGAGCTTAATCCGCTTCACCCACTGGGTTGAATAGTCGCGGATTCAATTCCCGCACGGGACAAATCTTTGTGTGACCCTCACTTAGTTGTTTCGGTCTGGATATTTGTATATATGAATTTTCATGTTTGTAAACGCACCCACGACACAGGAATGGACACTACTAGGGTGCGGCTACGTCGTTCTTTAAGAAAATCCATCGTTAGACCTACCAGCTTTTAATTTTTGGTCCAAAAATTATTTTAATTGCCGTTATATCAATTTGCTTGAACAATTCTGAAATTCTTGTTATTACAGTGACTTGCCTAATAACAACTGTCTTTTTTAAGGCCAAGTCTTGGTTGATCTCTATCAACTAAACAATTTAGATCTTAATGTTTCAAAATGACTTTTTATTACACAGCAAAAACAATATTCTTAACTTTCAGGTATACGAGAATCCTTGAAAAGATGCACTGACAAGAGTAAATGGGATCTGAAAACTGAAGTAAATTAATGACTCAAAATATATGCATATGAATAACACCAAAGCATACAAAGCATTTGGTTAAGGAATAAGACCTTGTTTGCAGTTTGATAACAGTAAAAGGACATGTCGAAAATTGCCCCAGAATCAACAAACATTTGACCCAAGCCATCTATTTTATAAAAATAATGGCAAATATCCGTATCTAACGAACAATTTGCAATCAATAACATTAATAATAATAATAATATTTCAAAGTATTGTAAGTACTTATATCGAAATCAATGAAATCTTTACTGAATGCCAACACACAATATAACCTCATATGTAAAATGGCTACTAAATTATAACCACAAAATGTAATACTTTTTGTGCAATATTGCGATTCCCCCGCTTGTCCGTTGAGTAATAAATGCCTTAAGAGAATTTATGGGTGATTTGAAATCATACAAGTATTTTTCATTGCTGTTGGTTTTGGGACAAATCATGTAAGGGCACAGAACAATGTCCTTTATAATGCTCCCTAAAGCTGATTTTTCGCGAGCATTTCTTCATCTGATTGCGAATTTTGTCGTCAAAAACACGTCGGTCGGTGTTCGTCAAACCGTATTTACGAGAAAAACTTCATGCTGCTCTAATCTTATGCTTCTATAAATGAACCATCTGCCTGAATTCTCACAGACAAATATTCATTACACCCGAATGCACGCGGTAGTAAGTAATATATGCCTATACTGCCCACTGCTGGACAAAGGTCTTCTCTCACAAATCGAGGTGAGAGAGATTAGGTCATACTCCACCACGCGGACCCAGTGCGGATTGTTGGAAGCAGGTTGGTGGCCACCTGCTGTTGAACTTATCAAGCCGCCTTTAAGGCTTCCAACTCGGCTTAACGACTACCACATTAAGTGGTAGCCAGGACCAACGGCTTAACGTGCCTTCCGAAGCACGGAGACGCTCGAATATGAAATGCCACAAACGGTCACCCATCTCGGGCCGACCGAGTCGAACGCTGCTTAACCTTGGTACTACGAGCGCCTCACACGGTAGAGGCGCAGCTTATTGTACATAATATACACAGCATTCTCGAAAACAGTTCTCAAATTAAGAAGCCGCAATATGAAGGTTATTCAAACAGGTTTGAATCTATTCAACGTCAATTTACGAAACTTCTATAAAGCGATGCAAGAAACATTCTCTACCCCAGGCGAAAAAAAAAATCAAATTTAATCCTAATAAAGAAAATGGTTCAATCCAAAATAGATTCACCGCTTACCCTTTTGAAGTTGAGAGTTCCCGCAAGATTAGTTAGGCCTGAAGTCCCGTTTGTGTTCCCCATAATACTACTGTATCGGTAAAATTTCTTTTGACAAACAAATTTGCTTTCTTGATTTATTTAGATTGATGAACCCTTAATCAATTATAACTTTAGCGTACGATCTGCTTGTACATTTTATTTTTATAATTTTTTCTATATTTATGGTTGATTCTTTTGTATTGCAATACAAGCTTTTTATAAAATCGTTCCATATGGAATTGAGGAATTGATTTGACGAATCGGGTAAGGACAGTTCGTAAGTTTTATTATTGAGGTGCTCACTGCAATCCAGAACCGTGGTAATCTTAGCGACCACCAAGGTCAGGCAGCGATCGGCTCGGCCAGTCTGAGATGGGTGACTATTTGTAATATTTTTATATTCGAATTTCTCTGTGCTTGAAAAAGCACGCTAAGCCGTTAGTATCGCTTACAACTTATTGTGGTACCCGTTAACCCAAGTTATGGGCGGATTAATAAGTTCCAATAGCCAGTGGTCACCTGCCTTTGGTGTGGTTTGGTGCAGAATGACTTAATGTCTCTAAACTCAATGTATCTAACCTCTAAAAGGACACCACAGCACTTAATATTATAGTTATAAAAGTAAATAAGTACTCACTCGTTCAACCCTAACCGCAGCACAGGGCCAGCAGACCTCAGCATTGCGTGAGCATCCCCATTGCTCATACTCTTAGTGGAACGCCCGTTAATGGATGATATGACATCACCCTCGCGGATGCCGCTCAGAGACGCCTTGCGCCCTGGATTCACCTGAAAAGATAAACATAAGTCTTATAATGGCCAATATACATATACTACTTAATCTATCTATTTATCTATCTATATCATCACGCCAGCTCCCTCGCGGGGTAAGCAGAGAGTACAGAGTTCCAACAGGTTCTTTCCTTACATACCTCTCTGGCTTCCTCCACTCTCATAGTTCGTCTCATACACACTCGCCGGTTACAGAGACTCTTGACTTGCCCTTCAGCTAAGACACGGTCTATTTGGTCATGGTAAGATAGTCTAGGTCTTAATAATACTAAAAAATAAATTAATAGTGAAAATACATGATTAAAACAAGCTTTTAGTAGTAGCAGCTAGTTAATGGTGCAATTTGAAACAGCCTATCAAAATTAAACGTCTACACGAAATTCCATGTCTATGCTTTTTGCCGTTGAGGGATTCCTTTATCTAGAGCCAATCCTGGATTTAGAATCAGGGCATGCTTACCATAATAATGCATTTTCATCGCAACTAAACCACCGTGTCAAATTTCAACTCCGTAGAATAAGAAAATGTGGTTCTGAATCAGCTTGTAAGGTTTAACCTAAACAACCAAACATTGCAACTTAAATAAAAGCTTGTAAAACCAATAAACACCTTCACGGCTTTATTCACCAAGAAGGGAGTGGCAGAGGTGTACTGTGTACACCCACTTTTCACGGCCTATGTTTGGTCCCATGTAAGGAGGCGAGTCTATTGCTATTACACCGGGCACAATTCCAGACTCCGGACTGAAATTTTCCTATACAAACATTACATTTTAATCCGAGCTAGGATTTGAACCCAGCACCTAATGATCCTCATGAACGTCCAACGAGGCAGTACAATAAAACCGTCTTACACATAATGCATAACTTCAACATCTCAAGTTAATAGTCACGTATTTGGGACAGGATAGACAAGACAACAGGCATTACTTTGCACATAATCATGGCAGAAATTCTATTTCAAATAGTTCTCAATTCGCCGTATATTTTACTATGAAAATGGATTAGTCAAATGGTTTGAGCGAAAGTCTTTCGAATCATTGGATCGAGTAGTCGACCGGGTTTGATCTCCACATGGGATTGGGATTTGTGTCCCAAAATTTTTTGCATCTGTCTACGTATTTGGTCATATGTAATTCATTTCTACAGATAAATAAGAAACAAGTTTATAAAACTCTATAAAAAGGATTAATTTACTATTGTTGATTAAAAGTAGATACAATTATCTGATACTAGTGGTTGCCCATTGGTCGAAATTCGACCATAATTACTTTAAATTTTAAGTTTCAACATTATTAAGGTTCTATTGTCAAAGACTATACTTCTATAATTACAGATTTCGCCAAGGCTACACTGTTAATTTGACTATTTTTTCAAACAAATTATATGAAATTAAAATAAAAAAAAAAAAAAAATTATTTAAGTAAATAATACCTTTTTTTTCTTTTTTTATTGGAACAAAAAACCACAAAGAAAATGTTGTTGCTGTCAAAATTTATTTAATGATACAGAACTTCTCTGTAAACAATGTTTTTTGTAAAAACTCTTTTATCGTTTGCTGGTTATGTTTGACATTCAGTAAGACTATAGACAAATAATATTAAAAACAAACAATATTAATCTATTCTCAATTGGAAGTGTATTGTGTCAAATACATGGTAGTGTGCAAAGAGAATAAAATTACTACGGTAGTATGTGTAATGTATTTTTTATTGATTTTATGTATTTTTTATGCATAATAAAAAAAATATTAGCATTATGCATTCCTTCTCGATATAAACTTTAAGTGTGGAATATTTCACACTCCTCCGTCCGCGCAACTTTCGTAAAAAGGGGTACAAAGTTTTTGCTTCACGTATTAATATAATGATTTTGTAATGAAGGATCCTATGGATGTATAAAATTTTAGTGTTTAGAATTAGATTTTTGACAACAATATTCAATATCAAGCACGTTTAAAAACTCATGTTGTATAATTATTACTTCATACAGATTACGTACGCAACATACAAAAAAATCCAAGTTCTTTGCAGCATTTAATGAAGTATATCATGTATCGATGTAACATACGCGTATTAAAACAAAATGAACATGAAAACCAATAGACCTGATATCCTTGTTACTATAACAAATAAATAACTTTAGGAAAACAAATAGGGAACTTTATAGTTACAAACCGAATTCGGCTCCCGCCTCTTTGCCGCCGGTGAGCAGAACTTCAACATGTTTCCTTCACCCTACTACCCTTCAACACCACCCTTATTCACACGCACAACTAATACACATACATGCACACAACACGATGTTGAGTAAGGTCATCACTACACACGTGCAATCACAACATACATTGTCTTCAGATTGCTCAAATAGTACAATTACACAAAAACTCCGTAACGAGCTCTAAACAACACAAATAACCATTCGTGATTACATAATTACGTTGATGAGTCTGGACGGTCTCTCGCGATTTGTTTTTGGGGAGCTATCGCAGTCATGGCTCCCTCAAGAAAGCCCAGGCCGATACTAAAACGCGAAGGTGGCACGCGATCTAACAGCCAATTTCACCGAAACATTATATGGGCATTATTCGAAAATGCATGCGCGTCGTGAGGGACACTCGGCTATTGTTATGTGGGGACGATCACTCGACTCGAATATTAATCTTGTCGGAGCGGACTAGTCGTGCGCTACCTCACAACCCTGATGTATTTGTAAGGACAATGAACTTATATTGTATGATAATAATATGGGATTAAAAGGTACACGCAAATATTCCAAATTAGGATATTATTGGAAAAAGATTTTGATTTAGAGAATATTCGCAATACATTTTGAGAAAATAAGTAAAAAGAACAATGTCCCATTATATTATTTCGTATCGAAATTGCTTGAAATAAGACATCATTATGATTGTAAATAGGCACTAGTTAATATAACGTCAAATTCGTTACAACTTTTTATAGTTCGATCCTATTTAGATATTTTGATACAAAACGAAGATAAAAAATGATTCTTATTTCATTAAATTGGGTGGCGGCGGACCTGAGTATCGATTTTCAGTTACCTTGCCCTGACCGACGATGGCCTCATTTTACCTAAAGACAATATATAATATAATTTTATGTAGATACAAGTAAACGACGAAATAAACCACTGAACTAACGTAAAGATGAGGTCAATCACGTGAGTTAGAAAAAGAGGCGAAATACATATGATGCCAAAGTGTATTTCATACCTGGCTACCATTCTTTCGTTCTCTGGCAAAGAGTTTCAAAAATCTCATTAGTTAATCAGACATATAAAACTAACCTACGAGATTCACTCCACCACTACCCAATCCCAGCCTTGTGATTATCTTAAACAAGTCTACATCGATGTCACCTATACAAAAAAGGTTCAAGAAAGTTCTTGCGATAAGAAAAGCGGCATTTAAACGATGAATATGGAAGCGAAAAGGCGGTCGACTGTGAAGAGGAAATTCAAATTGCAAGTGCAAGGCCCATTGTTCCAAGCCCATGTAAGTCGACGGCAAAGAGCTTAAACGTGTAGGAAGCGTTCAAGCTTAGTTACAGATTAATGGCAGTTCTACGAACGCTGATCGAAGAGTTGCGTACTTCATCCATATTTTATTTTAGAGCATACGGGACAGCTGAGTTTACATTAAAAGTGGTCGTATGATTGAACACTGTGGCGTTACTCGTAATGGAAAGCTGCATTAACAGACTGAATTTTAATGAAAATATATCATCGCAGTGTTTACAGTGATCAATCAATCTGACATAACCTAGAACTGATTGTACTTCGGTCATATTTCGGCCGTAACTGCATTAAATAAATTGAAAAAATATCAGAAAAATTGAATCGTGGTTCTGTTGAATTATCCAATGATTTACCTAAATATTTTACCAAACCCGCATATGTTGCTACCGGTCTGAGTCCGCGTATGTGAATTTCATGTTAATAAACACACCCCTCTATATAGAAGTAAGTCCTAGTGATACTATGTTTGAAAAACAAGTCTCTATTAAGACTACATTCTCCGCAACAGAAAGTTGACAGAAAGTTTTGTCAAAACTCTGAATAGTGGTAGGCATGTGACAGCGGAAACTTGTTTCGTCTTTTGGAGTGTTATAATTAAATGCAGAAGTTGCCAGCGGTGTCTTGTTAGTGCAATTAAATCAAGAGTGGAGCCGCACTCGGTCCTCGACAACTTATTTGATTTAAAGTTACGATTCGTATCCAATATTTGAATGAGCTTTCCCTTTAAAGTATTTATAAAAACTGTCTTAGCTCGATTAATTAGTATATCTAAAGTACTTTAAAGTAACTATGCACATAAATTTTAACCGACGAGCGTGTATGAGAGTGTACGAATCCACAGAGGTATGTATGAAAAGAACCTGTTCTCTGTTTACCGCGCAAAGGATCTGGTATGATGATATAAAATATATGAACATTGCTCACATCATTCGATTAGTAGTTTTAAATACAATTACAGTCACTTTTGTTGTAGGTAAGTTATTTAGCCGAATCAGCTTATAGATTACACGATACTTGTATTTTATAGGATGCCTCTCGCTTCGACGTACGGGAAGCGTCAAATCACCAACATAAGGCGAGCTCTATTTCCTTTCTCTCGTCGAAGTGATGAGAACAAAAATGGAGTAAGACGTGAAACTATCGAGGGTCTACCGTTATTGGGTAGTTACTTAACCCGAGAACGTCGACATGCGGGGCACGTAAGCCGCGTGACTCCACGACGCACGTGTGTCGCTTGCACGATCCGACTCCATATCTACTCGATTCCTAAGCCCAATTTATCCTACTTATTTCGGGACATTCTGTATACTTTTATCACTCTATGCTTTCGTATTTGGCGTCAAAAGCAAACTCGGATAAACCAAATACAAACTAATGGATTCAGGGAATACGCGGAGTCCCTTGAAGATGGTGTTGTGATTTGTTATACCTTTTGATTTATTCTGTGAATCCAATCAAGAAGATATTACAACATCAACAGCTAAAGAAAAAATAGTAATAATATTAAAAGTAATAATATTTTTCCTTTGAAGCTTCGACTGTAAATCATAGAATAGTTTTATTTATGTAAACTTACTGTTGATAAACTACCGCCAATTGTATCATCATGGAACTACATAAATAATAATAAAAAAATATATACCCAAGTCTGCTTTGTGTGTCCTGAGAGCTAAGCACAAATCATTTGACACTAGCGTAACGCTATCGAGCTGATAGGCCATCCTTTTCATACTACCAATTATATAAATAAACATAAACATGACAGCACGCTTTCTCAACAACGTTACGCTAGCACAAATGTGTTCGTGCTAAGCCTCAACTTTACACGATTTCGAAAAGACGCGTAAAGTTACGGCGTTTTTTAAATGAGCACGCGTAATTGTCGAACGTGAAGCATAATTTACGCGCCAGCAAACGACAAAGCGGGAACCCTCGCAATC
Source organism: Phalera bucephala (assembly GCA_905147815.2). Taxonomy (NCBI): domain Eukaryota; kingdom Metazoa; phylum Arthropoda; class Insecta; order Lepidoptera; family Notodontidae; genus Phalera; species Phalera bucephala. The sequence goes on from LR990612.1 coordinate 18,408,930, forward strand.
TCTGCGTAATGACGCGGCGACACCCCTGACTTTCCACGTTACACCGCGGTGTGGAATTAACCCAGCCTTTGATTACGCGCATTGTCCGCATGATTGCGATTAGTCTACGCTATTGTCACAATGTGTTTATTTTTGCATTCTCTATTTTATATTTTTTATCGTCTTACTTACGACTTCATCCGCATTGACTTTAGACAGGAACCTAATATTTTTTCGGGGTATTAAGTATCCTACGTGTTAATCTATATTATCACGCCAAATCCCTTGCGGGGTAGGCAGAGAGTACAGAGTTCCAACGGGTTATTTCCTTACATACCTCTCTGGCTTCCTGCACTCTCATAGTTTGTCTCATACACGCTCGCCGGTTACGGAGACTCTTGACTTGTCCTATGTGCTAATCCAGGTAATAAACTATCTGTGTACCAAATTTCATTCAAATCCGTTCAGCCGTTTTTGCGTGGTTGAGTAAAAAACATCCAAACATCGAAACATACAAACTTTCACAATTATAATATTAGTAGTAAAGGAATATCCTTTACTACTAATATTATAAATGAAGTAGGACACCAAGATTTGTTTCTGTATAGTGTAGTATGAAAGTCTAACAATCAATTGCGTCACTGTTTTTTTTTCATTCTACATAGCTAAACAATATTCACTTACAGAAAACTGTAGTCTCTATTCTGTAGCGCAGCATAAACAAACCCGATAATCCTTAAGAAAACAATAAGTTCCTGAAAATTATCGACTTCAAAAATACTGAGGATTTCCAACAAAATATTTATCGCTTTTGACATTCCAGAGAATATTTTAAAGCTATTTTACATGGACATCCGGTCTGCAATCAAGTCCCGGGAGAGATCTCAAAAGCCATCACAGCATTGAATCGAGCGACGTTCGATTTTATGGCGAATGCAACGACAGATAATCTTAGTAATGATAATATTAATTGTTAGAAATACGTCGTCAAATATTATAGATTAAATTTTAGAAAGATTAAGGTCAGTATGCGGAAATCCCGCATGCGAGAGAGCACGGAATAAGGAAGTACCCATGAACAAAATGACTGTTAGTGTTGCGGCAGGCCTTTTATAGATTCAGAGAACAGCTCGAATCCGAATCGGAAATCCCGTCCCCGATCTTCCACGGACCGAAACATTAGAACGCGGACGATTGATTAGTCTGCATAGTGAGCCTCACCAAAAATAGAAAATTATAATGAAAAGAAAATGGAAGCTTTGCAGCGAAAAACGCTGCTTTTGGAAGAGCGAACCCGCGCAAAGACGACAACGAAGTCCATAGATGCTTTTCTTTTGTCACGTTTGATTGTACGTATACCAATACGTGTATCACATGATAGGGAAGAGATTCTCGCATCCGAAATGGTAAATGCTTTCCTACGTTCCGCTACGTTCGTATACTAGGATCCACTGGCTCACGGAAGCATATTTGGCCTCATGAAACTATATGTGAAGCCATTGTTTTATATTTTTTCTATTCGATCCTTTATAGTTATCCGTTTAACTATTGTCATTTTTTGGAGATAACGAAATACATCAAATACCCTAATTAAATTATTGCATTTTTTTGTAATTTAAAAAAAAACAGTATTAATAACAATTGGAATAGATTCAGTTATTGATTCGGAACTACTCCCAGGTTTTAATAATGTTACATATTGTAGATAATTAAATTGGGTGAAAAGCAATTTTGCATTACCTCAATGATGCTATTTTCGCCACCCGATAGCCTATATATAGCAAATGAGTTTCAAAATGGGGCAGATAAGTGAGAGAGCCTGAGAGTTATAAATAGAAAACCGCATTGAACGATTGCGGTACGTCTGCGTTGAAACTATGTTTTTTATATAGTAGATAAGAATATCAAAAAAACATCGATAACATTATACGATGATCTGGTAGTAACGCATAAAATAACATGCAACATCATGTTTGAAAATTGATGTCATGGATCAATCATGACGCTTAGCTTCAAATCCAAGGTATATTTCGAACCCGCCTATGCAATTCTTTCTTTTGAGCAATATTTAAATTAAGTGTAATTCTATTTCATCATTACGCGTATAATTAACTTCTCTGCCAAATGTCATCTATCTATGTCATCATGCCAGTTCCCTTGCGGGGTAGGCGGAAAATATAGAGTTCAAACAAGTTCTTTCCTTACATACCTACGTTACGTTCTTACATACCTCCCTGGCTTCCTCCAGCCTCATAGTTCTCATACACGCTCACCAGTTACGGAGACTCTTGACTTGCTCTTCAGATAAGACACGGTCTATTTGGTTATGGTAAGATGGTCTAGGTCTTCCGCGGTTGGTCCTTCAGGGCCCACTTTGCTGATCTAGCGCTAAAGCTGTTGCCAACAGCAGGGAGCCCTATCAAAGCTCCTACCAAATTTAGGAGGGTCAGAGGCCTCGGCGAGGAGGCTATATGCGGGGGTGGTGCGGTTCCAGGCCCGGTATGGGTCCCCAATCTGGGCGGGCGCACTGACGGCCCGTAATGTAGTGCTGCTGCACCGCGCGCAGCGTGTCATGGCCGTCAGAATTATCCGTGGGTACCGCACCATTGGATTCGAGGCGGCAACGCTCCTCGCCGAAACGCCTCCATGGGAGATGGAGGCAAGATCGCTCTCTGAGCTTTATGCCTGGCGTAGGGATCCTACCAACACCTTGGATCCCTGCGCCCCGAGAGCGATGCGAACGGAACTGCACTGAGCTGCGCTGGAGAGCTGGCGGTGCAAGCCCACTGCCGGTCATGCCGTCATCGCTGCGCTGCTGCCGGTCTTCTGGAAGTGGCTAGGGCGGCGACACGGCGTTCTCACCTACCGTCTGACGCAGGTACTGTCCGGGCATGGTTTCTTCGGGCGGTATCTGTGGCGGATCGGGCGTGAGGAGGCGGAGCGCTGCCACCATTCTGCGGCCCCGGAGGACACGGCGGCGCACACATTGCTTGTGTGCCCGGCATGGGATGACGAGCAACGCCGGCTCGCCGGAGCGCTCGGTGCAGGGGGACAAGAACTATCGCTCCCGACCGTGATATCATCCATGGTTGGGAGCGAAGGCGCCTGGGCGGCAATGGCGGCCTTTTGCGAGGCCGTCATGTCCGCGAAGGAGGAGGCAGAGCGGGTGAGGGAGGAGACATCCTCCAATTCCGCTCGAAGAGGGCGCGTTGGGCGAAGGCGCAGGGAATACGCCCAGAACGACCTTCGCCCACCGTAATCTGGGCCTGCAGGCGTCGGGGAGAGCACCCCTAGCACTTAGCAGGCCCGCGCCGGAAAAGCGCTGCGTCCGCGCAGCCTCCAAAAGGCGGTAGGGGGGAGACCGAACTCCCCTTACATGTGTCGAGGTCCGCGCCAAACTGCGGACCGAGCCCGCCGGTGCCACAAAGGTCCTGCTAGTGACGATTCCTGTGGCCCGGCAAAAGGGCAGTGGTACGCCGAGGGGTTTTAGTGGGTGCAAGCCCCACATAACCACCCGGGCCGTGCCCTCGGCCCGGGGTATGCGTTAGGCATTTCCACTCGTAAAAAAAACAAAAAAAAGAAATGTCTTCCGCGGTACCTACATTTACTTAATCCAATTAAACTGTTTATACTTGGGGACATAACTGACCAACTTAGCTTTCATAATTATTTTCTAAGTAAGATCTTGTACAATCTTCTACTTGGATCACATATATACAATAGTAACAAAAAGGTCGGTAATTCACTATCTCTATACTTATCGAGCCATCAAATAATAATCCTTGTTCTATAGAAAAGGATCACGTTATCTTGTTACATTAAGAACCGGGATTTTCCCCTCTCATAGCGTCATCTATTGATCCTGTAGTTAAGACTCAGTAGAAATTATAACATGAAAAATATTATACCCCAGTATAATTTTTCGGATGATATTAACAATAAGTGTTGAAATAAATTTAATCAAAAGAAAAGGTATATCAATAAAATCAGTCTTCATAGGTACTGTGGGTACATTAGTGAGAGTTACTCTTATTAAGACGAAACCATTCAGGCCTTAGTAAATATACTGCAATTGTTAGGTTTTGTTTTTAAGTAATTCGTACTTAATTGGATATTGAAAATACGTGTGCAAATTTATCACTGAATATGTATTATTCAATGAAAAATTACCCACGAATACCTACTTCAATTCGATATTATATAAAAATTTGTCTGTTTTACTGGCTTATACAAGCTACATTTTATGTACTAAAACATAATTTAAAAAACACATTAATACGTCTATATTCCCCAAGCACCGTTTTTAATAAGATGTAAAATGTCAGGATCTTATAACATTTGTAAATGAAACATTGAAAGTGTCAACAAAAAAAATCTACTTAGTGGTTAAAATTACCTAGAATTGTTAAAATTAGATTTGCAACATTGATAATATAGATTAAAATCGAGTTTAGCAAAGTAATCCTAAAACCAAACAAATGTTAGTAAAAGCGTTGCTACCAAATATGAGCTTACACACAATCAGTTAGAGAACCGTTTTTGTTATTAGAAATTATTTACTTTAAGGAGATTAATACTGATCCCGTTTATTGGTAACAGAAAAAAGTAAACGGTTTTTTAATAAAGAGGATACGGAGTCTTATTAAGTGAAATGATTGATTATTGTTTGGTGAGCAAATATAATTTGGCACACAATCTTACTCACATCAAGGGTGCGCTCGAGAGCATCGCTGAAGCGCTGGAAAAGTAATAATAACATCTTAAGTATTGAAAGTGTCGTACCATGATTTTACAGGAGAGTGGTATGAAAATAGAATAATGAATACTCGCGAATACTTAATATTATAAACAATCCGAACTGGAGGAGTATACCTATACTTATATCCGTATTTTTATTTTATTTGAAAGAGTTACCGCAATGTTTGTTGGCCTTTTTGTCCACGTTATACAATTCATTTGTATAATGAACAATATTTTAATTCTATTTATTGGTGGTAAATGTGATATAATTCGTGAGTAGCGAGCTACTTACTTATTGCAAATGCAACAGCACTGGTAACTTGGAATCTTCAACTCCTCTACTTGGAGACCTAAAGATACGATTGCAACTAATGTGTGCTAACTAAATTGTACTGCACAGATATTTGTTAGTTATTTTTCACCTGTACCAAAACTGGATTTACTTCTAAAGAATAATTTGGTAGTTGTGATGTAGACAATATTTCTAGACACAAACTCTAAACCCGATTCTTGCTACACACCAAGATAGCTAGAACCAAAACTTACTTTCAATTGCCACCTAATCTTGCATATGCTAAGTAAGACGTAAGAAAGAATTTGTTTCATTTAGCATTGAAGTTAAACTCACCGTCACGCCTATATTCCCCAAGCAGAGATGGCGGAGGTGTACTGAGTACACCCACTTTTTGCCGACGATGTTAGGTCTTATGTAATAGGGGGCGAGCCTGTTGCCATATACCGGGCACAATTCCAGACACCGGACTCATACTGGTAAGTTTTCGTTAGAAAAGGTAACATTGAAGTTATACATTTCAATAATCTTACGAAAAAGCACTAATCAACAACTGTTGAGGTTCTCTTCCACACATATTATTACACAAGAATTACACCAGTAAGAAGAATTTCTACACTACTACTAATGTACTACTACTTCTAACTAGATGTCTAGTTGGGACCCTTGCACTGCGGTACACTACAATACTAATCTCTTAACAAATTGTGGCGAGTTCCCACAAACAAAGTGCTCTCGACGAGAACGAGCCATATTCCGCAGTTAACAACGAACTTTAATTGCGTAATCTGATACCGACCGGCTGTGAGGAGTTTTCAAGAAGTAAATTGCTCACTTTTACCATGGACCAAGGGATCTTATTGCATACCGTTTTATTATTTAAGACTTATTTCGAGCGACCCATGTTGACTTCAGTTTCGTTGGCTGTAGTTTTTAAAACATATACCATCGAAGAGTTAGTTAGGATTTAATAAAACCAGCATGGGTACTTCCTAGGTCGCATTTAATTTTAAATTTATATGAAACCGCAATAAGTTGTACATCAAAAGTATTTATACGACAAAACAATTTCATTTCAAAACAAAACTTGAGTAAAGCTGTATGAAATGTTCTGTCAGTACTTACAGTTATCGTACAAAACGTTTTTAAACGTACCCTCGAGATCCTGAGTGGCTGGTTCTGATCGGCGCCGCCGTGCATGCGGAAGCCCCATGGCGCGCCGCCCGCCAGCTCCACCTCCCTCGCAGTCATCGCCTGTTCCTCACTCCATCGCCTCGCAGACTCACAATACAAAACTTCACAGTCAAAATAAACTGTCAATATGTCGCAAAGTTCCGCTCATGTCGTAGAAAATATTAAAGCGTAAACTGGAAGCCCGTAGACATTTTAAATATCACAATTTCGTTATTTTCAGTCAAATTTGCGTTGGAGCGTCGAGGGCCGGGATTTGAGCCTGCAACAAATATAATTAAATTTTTAACGACATTCAGCGAGACAAATTGCCTTAACTAGTAATTTTACGTTCTAACTTGGAGCCGTTTGGTAATTAGAAGGTGGTTATTAACGTTGTTCGGATGAGCAAACCGCCAGCGCGGTCCGCCAACATTGATATTGGCGTATTCCAATCACACGGTTCTGTTGCTCAATCACTTTAACAGTTCGGGTGGTTTCTAAGTATATTTAGTTTTATGAGCCGTCTTCGTGATCGTTTAAATACCTCATAAAATTTGGAAGTACATAAATAGCCTATAGGCGGCAGATGTTGTAAAAGGCAAGTGAAATGTGGATAAAATTCCATTATCCTATTTACGATGCTGCCACTTTGTCGTATCCGATAATATGTATCGACATATATAGTTTCAGAATAGTGTCTCTATATAGGCACGCTGGGTATGTGTCAGGATGTATTTTTGATTCTGTGTTAATTTAACAGAAAATAAATTAATACGTAATGAAAGATATCTATTATAGCAGCTGAAAGACGTCTATTAGTGTACATATACCTCAAGAACTATACTATTAGCAAGTCATGGGTCTAACTTGTGGGACCTTCCCACTGTTCTTCCTATACGTAAAAGTTTTAGATGCAACTCGAGAAACTTTCTGCCCCAACGATATTTAGTATATATCTAACGCCGCCAAGAAGCGCGTAATATCAAACATCAAAATTAATGTTGATTATAAATAAATAACAATCCCTTGCATGAAAGGCACTTAATTTAACCCCAATTTCAGTTCACCGTGCGCATCTGGGCAAAGAGCAAAGTCGTAAACTAAAAGTAGGTAATTTTATTTAAAGCGAGGTCAGTATGTTACAAGCGAATTATTTCGAGGCAGTGAAGCAGACTCCATTGGGGCCGAAGGTCGAGGCATACGTAGTAAATGAATCATTTTTAGTATAAGTACTTATTCTCACAACAAACTTCAGTCAAGGAATGCAGTTGCTGTTTATAATCATGCATAATACCGAAAAATAACATTGCAATAGTATACAACATTGAACTTGTTGAACTTTTTAAATTAGTAACAAATATTAGTAGTAACAACCCAGTATAAACATGACGTCAAAGTATAAAATACTTATGATCCATGGTAATCATGCATTCCAAATTCGTTTAAAGTTTTATGTTTCGTTTAAAGTTAAATATAGAGTATATTCCTCAAGCCTTCATGCTTATATTTCTCAAGCGGGAGTGGCAAACTTATACTATGTACACCCACATATTATTGCAAACGATTTGCGCAGTCCCAATGTAATAGAAGACGAGCCTATTGCCATCATGCCGGGAGCAACGACAGGCCAAGCTGCGACTGTACCAAACAGAATGTAATTATTACGTTTTTACTGTATTTTTTTTTGACACTTGTCCAGCTGATGTTATCATCAATCAAAATAAACCGTTTACGTAATAGCTTTAAGATACATGCCAGTGGCAGACTTAATGCAGCCGACCTTTTTTAAAGTTCCGGGAACCCTTGCAGGATCACTTCGTTGTCCGTCTGTTCGACGGTTATCGCCCTTTTTCTAGGAACGGCTAGAGGTATAAAGTTGAAATTTATACCAAATATAAAGGTCTACGGTCCCCTACTGTTGTCAAAAAATGACGGTTCTAAGTAAACCCAAACAAAAGATAGGGCCATTTAAAGACACTCATCAGAAATTATATGGCACTTACCGTTGACCTAGAACCATGGAATTTGGCAAGAAGCAAGACTGTAAAGTACAAGTAAAGGAAAAATCCGATAATGGTTAATTTATAAGTATAACATATAAAAAATAATTATTTTCCCTCAAATCCGATGAAAAATTAAGATAGCGCTGTCTAGTGACATTTTGTGCAACTATGCTTCTTTGTCTTCCTCGCAAGGGATAGGGCGTGATGATATATGAAGAGACAGAGAGAGAGAGAGAGAGAGAGAGTAAAGGAAAAAATACGAAAATTGTTAATTTACAAATTATATAAAAAAAATAACAATTACTTGCTTTAACGGTGAAGTAAAACATCGTGAGGAAACCTGCATACCTAAGAGTTTCTCGAAGGTGTTTGAAGTTCGCCAACCCGCACTGGGCCAGCGTGGTGGACTATGATCTAAACCCTCTCAGTTTGAGAGAAGGCCCGTGCCCTACGGTGGGACAGTTTCATAACAGGGCTGCTATTGTTATTATTATATCATATAAAAAAATATATAATTTTGCCTCAATACAGATGAAATATATTACAGCGCTATATTAGCACTATCTAGTGACATTTAGTTGAACAATTTTTGGTGAATAAATATCTGCGGCGCTATCTGTGTACAGTGTCGGACATAAAATTTATCAGGTTGTCGATAAATTGGTACCTTCCATTCTTAGTAATAAGTTGGTGTGCGCGCACAGTACACCTCTGCCACTTTCGCTAGGGGAATGTGATGTGTGTGTGATTTTTTTACACGGAAATAATAGAATATCAACGTTGATCATTTATATTGTAAAATATATAAAAATAAACATCGTCACGCCTATATTCCCCAAGGTCTAATGTTAGGTCACATACAATAGGGGGCAAGCCTAATGCCATTATATCGGGCACAATGCCAGTTGATTCTGGAACTATTTCTATCGTAAAATTACATTTGGTCTGACCTGGGATTCGTGATCGCTACGCGAATTATTTGCCAATAGACTAACGAGGCATAGGTAACTTTTTACAAGCTTTTATGTTCGTTTGTCTGTGTGTCTTTCTAGTTCAAATCTTGTGATCCATTTTTCAAGCACTTCAGGTATCCGATTGAGCTGAAATTTGGCATACGTTTGTAAGTTCGGTGACAATGCAATGAAATGCGAGTAGTACCATAGAGCCAGCTCCAGACCAGTCTCATGATGCAGTCGAAAGGTGGCCATGGGAACATGTCAACTAAACAACATAACCACCTCGTGTTTAGGCTTGCTAGATTGGTATTGACAAGTTCTATACAACCAGATGATGTTCAGGGTCTGATGATGAAGTGGAAATGTGGCCAACGGAACTACCAAACCACTCAACCTAACCCCGCAGTGTTTCGGCTCGTTGGCTTCGTTTTGACGAGTTTTATAGATCCGGATATCCGGGGTCTGATGATGGAGCCAGGGGGTGGCCAACTGAACTACCCAACTACTCACCATAACCCCAAAGTATTAGAGCTCGTTGGATTTGTCTTGACAAGTACCATTCTTTGCGTATTATTAAATTATATTATTTTTAGGTTTGACCTTCTTTGAACTTCTTTGTTTAGGACCCGACAATGTTAATAAATAATTAGAATAAAAAAATATTTTAAAAAACAAACTTTTATTGTGCCAATACGTCGGAGATATTTTACTAAACTGAGGAGTTACTTTGGCCTCCTTCCTGCTCAGACCCTGCTCACCACCTAAGTATATGGTACTTGTCTAGATAAATCAAACGAGCCCAAATACGATAGAGTTACGTTATATATTAGTCGAATTCTTATGGGCACTTTCTGTTCCTACTACTAGACTCTGGCAACTGTAGTCTATAGAACTTATCAAAACAAATCCAACAAGCCCAAACATGATGGGGCTATCTAGTTTAGTCAAAAAAAATTATGGCCGCTTAAAACTATACTACTCATCAAGATAAATCCAACAGGCTCAAACACGAAAATTGATTCCAGTGCAATCGATTAGAATTAATTCAAAGATATATATTATTAAAATAAATCGACATGCCTAGACCATAGTTCAGTCATTTCGAAACTCGCCTATTGCGCCCAAAGGCTACCGAAAACTCAAGAACGTAATTTCGGCCCTAGTTTCGGCTGAATTTCTGCCGAAACGGGAACTACAAATTTGCGCTCAAACTGGTCGAAACCGAAACCGGTACGGAACCCCCAGAGCGCGAGTCCTACTCGCACTTGTCCAGTTATTTTATAAAAAAACATAGCCCCATAAATGGAGGATGTGGGCAATGCGGGTTTGGTTTTGGTATAAGAATTTCATAACGTTAAATGCACGCCGCCGGAAAAAGGAACAACCTTGTAGCAGCCTTAGAAGACTTAGTCGCACTGAGAAGAATTCAAAAAGACCCAACATTTCTTTATATGAATATATATCCGAGTTTTCCTCCAAAACCTACATCCTATAAATACGCACAAACGCGTAATATGAACGTACATAACCGCATACATGAATGTGACCGCATTGTATCAAATAGGATCCAACTGAAATGTTGCGGTCTGCTCACGCCCAAGCTAACAGCTTGCAACTAGCATTTGACAAATGCGCAAACATTCCTACGTAAACAAGCATCATATTATACGTTATATTAGAATTTATATGGATAGGATATGAGGAATGTTGAGTTTATGTAATATCAGACTAGTCTGTTGTACGTTCAACAAGTTGTTTATTTGTTTGATGATGGATCACCTAGTCTATATCTGAATTGTTTTCAACGGGATGAAATATTGCATTTGCAAAAACATACATATTCATTTGATGATCGAAATTGTATATCACTTTCAAATTAAGGCCTTAACTTATATGAGACAATTTTACTACTTAGCTGGTCGGAATAACATGAGTCTTTTTTACCTATCCAAATTCAGATAAAATCCCAATTACTTGTTAAAATTAGATTCTATTCATACCTAAGGATCATCAAAGATAAAACGACTGATGGACATCTTTAACCGGGTAATGACACAGGTAGCCGCTAAATTGTCAATTTGTAAACGTCGACAACTACAAACGTGGCTCCAATCGTTTCTCCGCAACAGCGTGGCTACATGTTTCTAAGGTTATTAATGCCTCACTTATTGTAAGCAATGTTGGATAGAAAATAATATTATATATCTAGTAGGTATGTGAACATAAATGACGTCGAAAGTTAATTAATATATTGAGTAAGAGCTAAGCGATCTGAATATATTAAAGTCTAATTGATTCGACTTTTTATAATTGATATTTACAGTAGGTAGAATTATGACATTACGTATAGATTTTGGTTCGGCTTCAAGCTTTAGCTTAAAGTGCTATGAAAAGCTCCTGGGTAACAAACGCGACCGTAGATACCTACTGAAAAATACACGGGTAACTCAAAATAAATTCGCTTGGCAGAAATGCTTTCTTATTTACATTTCAGCTATTCAACGGACGATACATAAGCGGTGTTCTATTCCAGCAAACGCGATAAAGTGGCTGCGAGTGAACATACCTCAATACAGCGGAAACGTGCGAATGACATGTGTATACCCGCACACCACCGAACGTTCCAGCCCTGTCATCTACTATCCACAATAACCTTCCATTATATGAGCATTTGAACATTTACACGACAATTCTGAATGTCAGTATTGATTAATGTCTTGTACAAAATGTTTCTTGTCGTTGTTTGATTTTTTATACTTAATCATCTATTTTATTTAGCAGGAGAAGCTTAGTTCGTCGGATGATCGGAACCAAGCTGAATTTCCGGACACAGCCGTTATTTTTTCAGAAAGTTTTAAAAGATTTTAACTTGATTTTTTGTCGTTTCTTTACTCAATCTTGCCTAACAATAATGATGTATTTCTAAAAGGTTAATAAATTTAAAGCTTAAACAAAACGGTGTTCAAGCTTTAACTTTTTTTAACTAACTGGGTACTTAACAGATAGTGCCTTTAATGATTTATCAAAAAATATATGTGTCAGCATGTTGTCTTCATATATTCCCCACCTATATAAAGTTATGAAATACTAAATTTTAACAGCCGTTATTTTCGCAGATATGGCCCATGAGAACTTTCTATAGTGAAAACTAAATGGTAGATTGGTAATTGACGTAAATAGATCAACGTCAATACAAAGATGTTGTGGCTTTAAATAGCCTAGTCAGAGTCTGACTCATCCTACATTTCGTTAATCGAAGGTTAAATATAACCGCATTACACAATGTTTACAGCAGTAGACTTTCTGCAGTCTATGATGAATTGGGAATAACATATAGGTATTTTTCTTAATCGATAACAAGAATAAATTAAATATGTAAATTACAGTGTAATAATAAATTTGATTAACATTAGACAAAGATAAAATAAATTAGATATACCAAATAATCCCATATCAAAAAAAAAACGCAAAAAATATTAGCGATTGCAAATCGCATTATACCAACAAGTTCATATTACACAATTCAGTCTAACGATTGATTTTACCCTTCTAACATTAGAGGAATTCCAGAATCCAGAATTAAAAAAAAACATTATCAAAAAGGGTGCCAAAGGTTCGAAGCTTTTTACTGACCGTGGAATGCTTAATTCAATAAACACTACGCCGAGAGACTAGTAATATATTGCACCAATTTGACATTTTTTTGTAACTTTTAACCCTTGTGGTTACCGGAAGAATTAAAATATCACTGCTGCTTTCTTACAAGCTTAAATTTAACTTGCGCTGTTCGTATGCCTGTATGTCATTCCAGACCAAATTTTGTGATCCATTTTTAAGACATTTGCGGGTATCCGATTGACCTGAAATTTGGCATAAGTTTATAAGTTCGGTGACAATGCAATACCATGGAGGTGGTATGATGATAAAGCCGGAAGGTGGCCATAAAAATATGTCAACTACACAACATAACCCCCTCGTATTTAGGCTGATATTGGCAATGGGCAAGTACTCTACAACCAGACAGTGTTCAGGTTTAATGAAGACAGAGACCGCTGTATTTTTGCTATAAAAGCTTGTATTAAAAAAAAATAAAAAAATGTGTCCGTAGATTATCGTAGAAGGCAGAAACTACCAAAGGTCATGCCCATACTTTTCAAACACTGGTGGCAGAAGTGTATTGTTAATGTTGCCAAGTAATGGAAGGCGAGCCTATTGCTATTATCACGAAAATACTAAATGACTCCTTTTTTCCGTGGTTGTTTAGGGCTATTATGATAGAATAAAACTCTAGTTTTTCTTTTTCTATGGGTTTCATTCAAGCACTATTGACCTATAGCCCTAAGACTAAGACTAGACATTGTAAGACCTACTGTCGATGAAGTCAATTTTGTGAGGGTATGATCTAGTTCAAAACCCATAAATAAATATACAAGCGCATCTTGCAAGTTTCAAAGTCCATTATCACTATCTAAACCGTATTATAGATTTATGAATGTCCCGAAAACAAGAAGTTTCTTTAAAAAATCTGATTAACACTAGGAATTATTCTTGTATGTGAGGGTGCGTTTGTAAACCTAAATTTCCCGAAACTGAAATAAATATTAGTGGTTCGCATAAATTATTCTCTCTAAGATCCAACCAGCGACTACTGGATTGGTTTACCCGACGGTCTACGTTCAAGCCGCAATACCAAGCTGTTTTCTAATACCTAAAGATGACAAATATGTATGTTTAATTATAGTTTAGCCCACGTAATTAAACGTATAGAATTTGATGTTGCTGAAATAATCAAGACAATACAGTTTTTCCTTTCTTAATAATTCAGTCATTTTTTTTATTTGTTTAGGTCAATACGTCAAAATGATTACATTTTGCGTTTGCGTGCGTGCGTACGTGCGTGTAAATGATCTACGATGTTGGACGCGGGGCCTTTACAGTTTCACCGGACAAGAGGGCGAGCGTGCAACCACTACACTCGAGCCAGAAGGACAAGGGGGCAACTAACTCAAGGGCGCCTCAAAGAGGAACGGCCTCGGCTTGGGCAGTCGCTATAGGGGCGGGAAGTACGTATACTAGGTGTCTCGCCGTGGTGCTCAACACCGGCCGGCGGTCAAGGGATTCTTCAACCTCGCCGGCGAGGATGGTGTCTGATCCTGTGTGCGGTATCTGTATCCGAAAGAAGGGATGTAAGGGCTTCGGGAGGGTCGATGAGAACATGCCACGGACGGCGGTAGCGACTGATAGGAGGAGAGTTAAGTTCGTAGTCGGCGGCGGCTACGATTAGCGGATTTCTATGATAGGACGCGTGCGCGAAATATAGAGTCGCCTTTTCAATAAAGGCGCGAATAGGTTCGAGACCGAGATCGGAATGGAGATCGACATTCCGTATGAACCACGGGGCTCCGACAGCTTTGCGGAGGAAACTGGTTGGTATAGAAGTGTATATATTTCCCCATGAAAGAATTACAAATTCTGTGGAGACGAGTAGAATGTACAATAAGATCATCTTTGTTCCGTGTATTAAGATGATGAAAGTCGCTATATTTTTTCAAGTTACTAATATTTTTTTAATATTTAGAAGCTTTTTATATATAAATTGCGAGGTAACAGTTAGAATATTTATTTTTCTAAATTTTTCCTGTAGGGAAGCTAGGTAGGGATTTATCTCCCAACTTCTTTTTCATAACAAAATGTGAAGTATGGTGAGGAGTAGATAAATTCATGTTCAAGTAACCAATTTTTTTTTATAAATACATGTGTATCAACATCTATGTATCTATATCGTCACGCCAGATTCCTTCCGAGGTAAGCGGAAAGTACAGAGTTCCGATCGGCTTCCTCCACTTCCCATAGTGGTCAATGAAAGTGAAGGAAACTATGCCACATTTGTGACAATATGTACATACATAACACGTGTATCATGTTACATACTTATGTAACAAAAATATTTAGGTCCTTTCCTGCAATTTATTGCACTGCCACAAAAATATAATAACAATAAATACTTGTAACAATCGAGGAAACTAAAATAATACTACCACCACGTAACAAAGGTTTAATAGGGCGCATGTCGCGGTTTCTGTAATTAATTAAATTGACCCTTACCCTTGGACCACAGAAAGCACCCAAACAATAAATTAAGGCAATCGAATCTGAACTCTAAATCTCCCGCTTAAAGTACTTTTGGGTACAGCACAGTAAGAATTAGGAGTGTCCAAGAATTTCGTATTTTATTAGTTCGAATGGCTCACCTAGTGATTTCCTAAAGGGTCCGCTATTAAGGGAGTGGGTTTATCCTTTTACTGGCCTTCGGTAACAAGTTTATATTTAGGGTTATTAGACATACACTTCGTATTTTAGCGTTAATTTTACGATTATTACAAATCTAAGGACTCGCAAAACTTTGATAAGGGTACTTTGTATTTCATAAATATATAAGTAGATACCTATTGGTTGTTGCCCAGACAAAGTTTTCAATGTTTTATTTAATATTCACAAAATGCGTACATTAAGATAACTAATATTACTTAATATATTTAGCAGATAAGTTACTACTTATCTACTAAATATATTAAGTAATATTATTTATCTTAATATACTAGTTTAGATTAAAGATGCTAGTTTTTAGCCAATGGTTTAGTTAAGAACTTGCAAAACCAAAAGGTAACCCGTGCTTCCAACAACATTCAAGCTAGGAACCTACGCTTAAACTGTGCCCAAAATTGGTTTGATTCAAGTAACCCTTGAATTGTAACACCATACGGATTCCTAGAAACTTACATTAATCCTTGTACACAACGCATTACCTACAGATTCATGGACAATAGTGAAGATAGAGGAGTTCAAGGAGAGGCGGCGCCGGCAGCTTGATTTACACCAGACACCTTATTTGATCCTGCTTTATTAAGAGACGCTCCTAAATGTTTACAGCCACACATCTTTTCGATTGTTGAAGGGCTTACCAGAAAAAAATTGATGTTAGCTTGACGCTGACGAGTAGTGGTTCACATTTATTAATAAATTTGTAGTATGACAAGCATGGCATATAAACTAGCTAGCGTCACCATAAGCTCTCTGTATTTACATTAAAAACATTAAATAAGAGTAATATGTAATTTTAAATACAACATTTAAAAAGTAATAACTACTGAAAAAGTCTAACCGGCCGGCGTTAGCACTGTTTGGAATATTTAATTTAATGAACATTTAATAATTGAATAAAAACTGCCTTTGATCTAGTATATCTAAAAACGAACTATGAATAAAGTCAGCCTATGAAATTATAATTAAGTAATATCAACGTATAATTATTTTTCAATTATCTTTTGGTAGATTATCAATGTGGTATAGTAGGCCAAAAACCTCTTAATATGTTAAGACACCAAACGCAAAGGCCCCCAGTTCCCGGTAGTCCCGCTGTCCGCTGCCACGGTAGCGGTCGCGGTAACAGCGGGGCAGGGGGTGCGAAGAATCTCCGGGCTACGACACAAGGCTACCAAAAACACCTGACCCTGGCTACGTACAATGGACGCTCTCTACGGCTGGACCAACACCTCGCTGAACTCGAGGTAGAACTAGGTCGCATAAACTGGCACATATTGGGGTTATCCGAAGTCCGAAGACAGGGCGAGGACACGATAACCCTTGAGTCAGGCCACCTGTTTTACTTTCGGGAAGGTGATCGGCCCTCTCAGGGCGGTGTCGGTTTCCTGGTCAACAAAGCTCTCACTAACAACGTTGTGGAAGTCAGCAGTGTGTCGACACGGGTAGCGTACCTCATAATTAAAATCACCAACAGGTACACCCTGAAGGTGGTACAGGTATATGCGCCGACCTCGACATACTGCGACGACATAGCGGAAGCCATGTATGAAGACATAGCCAAGGCATTACATGGCACCACCAAGGCTCACTACAACGTTGTTATGGGGGACTTCAATGCCAAAGTGGGAGTACAAGAACGCGGCGAAACGATAATCGGACCCCACGGCGTGGGGCGCCGAAACCACAGGGGGCAGATGCTGGTCAACTTTCTGGAGTCGCAGGGGCTCTTCTTGATGAATTCGTTCTTTAAGAAGAAGCCTCATAGAAAGTGGACATGGCGAAGCCCCGACACTGTGACGAGGAACGAGATAGACTTCATCATGACTGACAGGAAGTCTATATTTAGAGACGTCTCCGTGATCAACAGGTTTAATACCGGCAGCGATCACCGACTTGTCCGAGGCGCTCTAAATATAGACTTCAAGGCCGAAAGACGTCGCATGATGAGGTCTACTCTCAGACCTACTGCGCCTCAAATAGCTTTAGGGTCCGAAAAGTTCCAACTGGAGCTTCAAAATCGTTTCGACCTGCTGGAAACCGAAGGCAATGTTGACGAGAAAACCGACACAGTGGTCAAAACGCTACAGGATGTGTCTCGAAGGGTGTTTCCCGGCAAAAGCGGTAACAGAGAGTCTAAACTCTCGCTCGAGACTCTCGAACTTATGAGGCAGAGACGGGAAATGTCATCCACGCAGGCGTCTTCGCCGGATGGGAGGAACCTCAACCGGAAGATCCGGAAGCGGGTGCGACGTGACCTCCGATGTTCCAACACCCGCGCCATCGCGGCTGCGATTGAACAGAACAGAGGCACCAAAGTCTTCGCTCGCCAGCTAGGTAGATCCCATCTGACGAAACTTAATACAGCGGATGGCAAAACCGTGACCTCCAAGTTCGAGATACTCGAGGAAATTGAGAGTTTCTACAAAGACCTGTACGCATCACGGATGGCTAAACCCTCGAGACCCAGCGCTGACGACCACAGAGCCCCACTAGCACGCCACGATACGGAAGACATCCCTGATGTCAACCAGGACGAGGTCAGAGTGGCTCTCGAGCAGCTCAAAAACAACAAGTCGCCAGGCGATGACGGAATCACCACTGAGCTCCTAAAAGCAGGCGGGACTCCAATCCTGAAAAAGCTAGCGAGTCTCTTTAATTCCGTCATCCACCAGGGCTTAACACCTCAAGCGTGGAGCGGGAGTGCGGTGGTTCTGTTCTTCAAAAAAGGTGACAAAACCTTGCTGAAGAACTACAGACCCATCTCACTCCTGAGCCACGTCTACAAGTTGTTCTCGAGAGTACTCACAAACCGCCTCGCCAGAAGACTTGACGAGTTCCAGCCACCGGAACAAGCCGGGTTTCGAAAAGGCTACAGCACCGTAGACCACATCCATACTGTTCGGCAGATTGTACAGAAGACCGAAGAGTACAATCAGCCGCTGTGTATGGCTTTCGTGGACTACGAGAAAGCCTTCGACTCCATCGAAACCTGGGCGGTTTTGGATGCTCTGCAGCGATGTGGCATCGATTGGCGCTATATCGAGGTGTTGAGATGTCTGTATGATACCGCCACAATGACCGTCCAGCTCCAGGACCAAAAGACCAACCCGATCGAGCTGCATCGAGGGGTAAGACAGGGGGATGTAATATCCCCCAAGCTCTTCACCAATGCACTCGAAGACGTCTTTAAGACGCTGGACTGGACTGGGCGGGGCATTAACATCAACGGCGAATACATCTCACACCTTCGGTTTGCCGATGATATCGTCATCGTGGCAGAGTCACTGGAACAGTTGAGCGGAATGCTGCATAGCCTAAATGGAGCCTCTCGAGGTGTCGGTCTCGGCATGAACTTGGATAAAACCAAGATCATGTTTAATGAGCATGTCACGCCGGGACCGATCTACGTCGATGGTTCGATGCTCGAAGTTGTTCGGGAGTATGTCTACCTTGGACAAGTTGTCCAATTTGGTAGGAACAACTTCGAGAAAGAAATCAACCGCAGGATCCAATTGGGTTGGGCAGCATTTGGCAAACTACGTCACGTTTTCGCTTCGCCTATACCGCAATGCCTGAAGACTAAAGTCTTTAACCAATGCGTTCTACCTGTTATGACTTACGGGGCCGAGACGTGGACACTCACAGTGGGACTAGTCCACAAACTCAAAGTCGCACAGCGGGCTATGGAGCGAGCTATGATCGGCGTCTCTTTGAAGGATAAAATTCGTAACGAGGTAATCCGACAAAGAACCAAAGTTACCGACATAGCTCGCAGACTCAGTAAGCTAAAGTGGCAATGGGCTGGTCACATCTGCAGAAGGACCGACGGCCGATGGAGCAAGCGTGTCCTAGAGTGGAGACCGCGACTTGGTAAGCGTAAGGTAGGACGGCCCCCAGCTAGATGGACCGACGACCTCAAGAAGGTCGCTGGGACGGACTGGATGCGGAAGGCGGGGGACCGTGTGCAATGGCGCGTGTTAGGAGAGGCCTATGTCCAGCAGTGGACTACGATAGGCTGATTGATTGATTGATTGAGATTATCAATTTGTAGACTTCTTCTAATTATCGTGGGGTGTTTAGTTTTAATTGGAAAGTAACCTCTAACACCCCGTTCTAGATTTTCATATTTATAACACTTCTGATTTTTTTTTATCTATAACATACTTAGAGCTAATTCTTGGTATAAACAAATTAACTATTTTCGTTAACACGTGTTCGCCGTCGTTTTCAGCTCAATTCCTTTCGCTGATGGGTCCGGTTGTATAACGTAACGTTTGATATACCGCCCATAGCGTTTGTTATATCCGATTGAAATGTTAGTACAGATGGTTGGAACTTTTCAGAAGTTAATGTTTTTTTACTTGCAATCTTTCACCATATGTCTGAACTATAATGTTGGATAATAAAATTTGGGTCAATGTGATTGCGGGGGCATATTGGGGTTTATAACAAAGCAATTAACTAGTATAATACAAGGCTATTTTATAAGACCTCACATCGTCGGCGAAATGTGGGTGTACTCAGTGCACCTCTGCCACCCCCGCCTGAGGAATATAAGCGTGACGGTGTGTGTTTATTTTTTTAAGAAAGTCTAAAAAGCTTTTTGATTATAGCGGTGTTAGAAGTATTGTAAGTATAATATTAAAATAATTATATAGTGCTTCAACTTTAACCAAAAGTAAAAATATATAACATCCTAGCCTTACATAAAAAAGTGATTATAATAATGCTGAACATATTTTATTTTAAGGAACGATATTGGGATTCGATATAGTTTATCGAATATGAAAAACATCACGTATATTAACTATTTATTCGGAAAAATATAAAAGCCAACAAGGACGAGAAGTAACATTTCGTAAAAAATCAAATACAAAAACTTAAGATATATCTCGTCACGGAAAAGACGAGGATCAAGCTGGTATGAAATAATGGGAACAATAGAACCGCCAGGATAAAAGGGTTCTGGAGTCGAAATCAGACTAGGTGGAGAAATAATATTAATAGGACGACTAACAGGAATTGGGTGAAAATAGCGGAGGATCGTATTCAGTGCACAATTGGATAGGACTAAGTCCAGATAGCTGATAGGATATACCAGTGATTATAAATAGAAGTCAAGAAACAGAACGGATGATTTATTAAAGTCAGTTAACCGTAAATCAAACAAACTTCAATTCACGATATAGCTTTACGTTTGCGATGTTAAATTTCAATTCAGAATATTTTATGTAAATTAAAACGGAACTACATTCATTTACATGAG
Organism: Phalera bucephala; assembly: GCA_905147815.2. Taxonomy (NCBI): domain Eukaryota; kingdom Metazoa; phylum Arthropoda; class Insecta; order Lepidoptera; family Notodontidae; genus Phalera; species Phalera bucephala. The sequence continues at coordinate 18,429,663 of LR990612.1, forward strand.
AAAACTTACTTTTATACTCTATAGATTCCGTTAGAATTAATTGCACGGAACTTTCTTGTGGTGCTTATTGCACACGATGGCAGAAAATAAAAATGACTATTAGCTAACAGATGACACAAGTTACACCAGTTGCATAATGTGACGCATTTTCTAATGATAAAATTGGCCAGATTTCAACATTTAATGGCACACAGGTCCATGCAATTTATTTTGAGATCTCAATTCTTACCTGAATCATTGTTTGTCGGTACAAACAATGATTCAGATAAGAATTGTACATTTGTTTAAGTTTTTCAATACTCGATTGCAGCAAGTATGGTAATGATAACTACTTATTAAACCTAATTTTACAGTGATTAACATTAAATACACAGTGTGCGTGAAATCTCTGTAACGAATTTAGAGGGGCGTGTGTATATTCTTTTGATAACAAATCGTATTTAAGATTATATCTTGGAAAATTGTTAGACATTTTAAGTACATACAATTTATTCCAGCCTGATTAGACAGAAGTGAATAATTTTGTAAAGTAACGAAAATGTGTTTTATTTAAATATTTCTGGTCTAGATGCGTATTCCTTTCTACAAAAAAAAAACCTTTTTCAAGAATTTGTGTGTAGGGTGGTGAATAAAAATTCGTCGGATTAGGCAACTGTAAAAGTATCTATAATAATGAACTAACCAGATCTGTATATCAAAACGCTTTTAATTCTCTGTATTATTAGAAATACAGTGTAGACCGGACTCAAAATTTAATTTTGATCCATCGACCTTTATTGCTTTGATATTTAATTTATTTAATATCCAAGCAATTAAGGACAATGAATACAAATAATGAAAATGGTTTGCAAATTTTATGCCAAAAACGTTACAAAATATTATAAATATAATAATGTTATAAAACTTTGTCTCTGCCGTCAAAAATTAATTATGCTAAACTTTCGATAACCAGCTTAAAATTGTTTGTGGTAAATAACTTTATGATTTATTACAGAGTTATTTGTAACTCGAGGTCGAAATAATGTTAAATCGCATTACGTAAACAAATAAATAACAAACTTCGTAACTTTCTTGAAAGATTACTTAAAAATTAAATCCCGCGAGTATAGCTTTCCTATTAAATTAAGTTATCGGAGTATCGGATAATACCTAGAGTATTTTTCTAATATTTTTCTTATAATACACTTTATAAATATATTGTTACGTTAGGGCAGATCTGAAGATCAGTTTTAAAAAATATGAAAAGGATATTAAAATTCTTATTTAAAAAAAATGGTTGGAATACTTAAAAACAATAAAACTGTAAGGAAGGCGTGTCTGTACATGGATTATTTTTAGGAAATAACCCAGGGGTATAATACTATCGATGTAGAAGCCAATTCTACCATTTTTTTGGCTTTCGTGTCTGTTTGTATGTCTAAGGATATAAACCAGCATCACGTAAAAACTAGCATGCGGATTTTGATGAAACTTTGCATGCGGATACCTTAAAATGTTAGCTAACATATTGGATAGTTAGCTAATATAGTATTTATCCCGAAAAATCAAAAAGGTGTTCCAAAAAAGACGAAAATAAGCGAAACATTAAATTCCTAAAAAGACACTACTCCAAACCTGTTCGATGGATTTAAATAAAATTTTGTGTGATTGTAGCATGTACAAAAGATCACAGCTCTGTATACTTATATTTTCGAAAAATCTAACAGTTTCTAAGGAAAGAAGGTAGATCGGTCTTTCCGATATAGTAAAGATCCTGTATATATTCACAGATCTAAGCCACCTCCATGCTAAGTTTCTTAAGAATCCGTTCTTGTTGTTAGTATGGAGATATAAAAACTATCCCACAGAAATCATGCATTTTCCCGCAATAAGAATTAACCTAAAATAATCTCTGAAGAGTCCTCGATCTTAAATTAACAGTCCATTGAAAATCGGTTTCGCCGTTCTGGAGATTAGCACGGACAAACAGACAAAGAAAAGTTTAAAAACATATTTGGGTTTTATTATGGTTTGCATCAGCCATAACTATATGAACTTAAGAAAAAAACTTTGTTTAAACATCAACGAGTTACAGGTGGTCTTTGTAAAATATGAACTAAACTATAGTGCGACCCTATTCAACGCTAACGCCATTTCATAGAAAAACACATATTTTATACACAATACCTAGGTACTTTCTTCCTGAGAATTATTACCAGTTTATCGATTTGCCGGCGCTTAGGTTTGGGATAGCCATTTCAATGTTGGTGACGGTGAAAAGTGGGTTTATATTTGTTTTCACAGTCATCTACATGGTGGCAAAGCATGGAGAAATCGTGAAATAACACAAGGGTCTTCTCCGGTATGATATCCAAACTTTTATAGCAAAATATCCGAGAATGCGCACAATAGTTAAAGATTAATATTGTCACATAAATTGCAGTAAGGTTTGCTGCTCCTCAATAAGTCCGATCGCTCGCCCTGTTGCCAATTGAATGACAACGCACCGCCGTCCGCCATCTTACATCGACTAACTGTCATGGATAAATCGTCATCTGACAGCTGATTAAAAGGTTACTAAAACGAAAATAGCTGCTTGACATTCCATTAACTGTTATTTTCAAATAATAGGATACGACATATTTATTATCATTATTTTTGGTAAAATGGCTCTGATTGAAACCCTTTGTGCCTACCCTGTCAAAGATCTGGCGTAATAATATTAAAATAAAAATCTTTTATAAAAAATTATTTTTTGCTTTTTGATATTTAATCTTGAGCCGCCTTATAAAGGCGGCTTGATAAGTTCCAACAGCAGGTGGCCACAAACCTGCCTCCACCAATCCGCACTGGGTCCGCGTGGTGGAGTATGACCTAATCTCTCTCACCTCGATTTGTGAGAGAAGGCCTTTGCCCAGCAGTGGGCAGTATAGACTGATATTATTATTTTATTATTATTTGATGGTTTTATTTTTTTTAAAAGATTGTTATTTTCCAATTTTTAGTGACAAATGAATTATTTATTTATATACCTATATTATATTATTATGCTGAGTTGTACTGCAAGGTACCTACAGGATTGATATAATAACCATAATAACGGAAACTATACATTCGTGTTGTTCGCCGTTAAGGAGTTCCCTGGTGTATCTTCCAAGTCCAAGGTCCAATAACGATGAAATTAAAATGGTACCACCTTGGGGCTATACTGAATCCAATGCAAAAAGAATCATCAAAATCGATTCATAATTGGCGGAATGATCGCGTAACATACGTACAAAAAAAAACATACAGTCAAATTCAGAAACTCCTCCTTTTTGAAGTCGGTTAAAAAGATACAGTAAGAGTCAATATCGTGCACCAATGAGTTCTTTTTTATTTTTATGAGAGCTAAGTATGTAACAATGTTTTGTTAGTACATGTCATGTCATTCTTCTCGTAAAAATACACAGATCATGGTTATGATCGAAATCATGTTTAGTTATCTTAAACAAAAGAATATGCAAAATTTCGTGTCCAGGTAATTCATCATTAAAGAGTTCACTCCCGAAGTGAAAATCATGTCTGAGTATCTAAATCAAATGTGTAAAAACAATTTCAGGCGCGTACTATTAACCACTGAAGAATTTCTTCGTGAGGAAACGAGCCCGAGTCCAATATCAGTTCATGGAGGAATTCATGTGTAGGCGAAATCACATATTTTCACATTCTATTATAGCTCGCAAGTAACATAAATAAGAATAATAAAGTTTTATAGATTATCCTGCGATAATCCCGGATTCCTCCATTTTTTCGAGATAAAAAGTACTATAAAATTTTTAGTTAGGGTTTAAGTTATAATCATCAGCCTATAGCAGTCCACTGCTGGGCATCATGACTTATGCGTGTGTTGTGTTCGGGCATTCGGCCCCCTCTCACATCGATAAACTCCAAGTGGTTCAAAACCGCTTCCTCCGTAAAGCCGTAGGAGCCCCCTGGTTCGTACGGAATCTCCACGGATCTCCACTCCGATCTAGGTCTCGAACCTATTCGCGCCTATATTAAAAAGGCGACAACACGACACTTCGCGAACGCATCTACCCATGCGAATCCGTTAATCCTAGCCGCCGCCGACTACGATCCCCCCCCCCCGACCCTTGCCGCCACCGCCGGCCGCGACATGTTCTCTCCGATCCCCCCGATGCTTTGTCAGCCATTATTTCCGCTCAGAATACGGGCGACGACGACGTAGTCGTAGATCCCCTCCCATAGCCGGCGGTTGACCGGTGCACTTAGAAGTGCACCCCGTCCCCCCACAGCGACTCTCCCAACCGAAGGCGCCCTCGAGTATGTCGCCCCTTGCCCTTCTGGCTCGAGCGTAGTGGTTGCACGCTCGCCCTTAAGTCCGGTGAAGCTGTAAAGGCCTCGCGGCCAACAGCGTACATCACTCACACACACACACATATATGAAATACGATCAGATAATTAATTAACTATGATACGATACAATGAGTATGCAGCCTATATATATAGTCGGCCCTTTCAAAGGATTTATTTTACCTATTTTATTCAATATTTTTTTATTTTCGGCTTCTCTTTTAATCTCTCTACTCATTCGGCAAGCATAGAATAACAATCATCCAGAAGCAGCGTTCAGTCGTAATTACACGCCGCGCGGTGAAGCCAAAAAATCAACAAACGTCCCGCACTTCCCACCCGCATAATGTTGCTAGTTAAAAATGATTTACCACGTTTTGGGGGTAAATGTTCAGTAAGAAATGTATTATATATATTACATATAAATTTATAAAATCATTATTGTTTATTTCTAGCAGTAACATGTCATACGCAACATCTTAATGTATATTAACGATGGAAATAGACGTAATTAAGTATGTTCTTAAAATAAAACGCGATTCCATTAGCAGTAAGTTAATAATGTTTATTTTTTTATAAGTTAATAATTTTTTTTTTTATTTGTGTCGTTGCGTTACAATTACGAATTTCCGGAATTCGAATCCCTTTTGTTGAATAAGTTTTTTAAATATTGTCTGAAATTTGGGTGTACGCGGCACACCTCTGCCACCGCCACGTGGCGAGATATGTTTTTAGTATCTAATATCGTCGGCAAAATGTATGCCTATGATTCATCCGGCTTCGTCATTATACTACTAGGAATAATATTATATCCCGACTTTAACTATCTACTACTGCGTTATACATATAAAAGCGTCATTCCATACAGCTTTTAGTAATTAAAAGTGGTAAAAGTACTTTCGTCATCGTAACTAAGTAGATAATTCTTTATGTAATAAGTAACTAAATTAATAAAAGTTAGTACTATAACAACTAAGATCCATAGTAAATAAAAGAAGGGAAAAATTACACTGCGGTATTGGCAACACAGACAAAATGGACGCATCATTTTCGGTGACAATTATGAACAGAACATTTAATTCAATATTTAAATAATACGATGTCCGATTGCGCGCTTTGTAACTACAAATGAAATGTAATCCCATCCTGTTTCTTTTCGAGCTTGACGGAATTGTTGCAATAAGACGCCACAATTAAATTTAATTTGACACGCCTAGACCGCCGAGTGACTAATCGCGTAAACGTGTGACTACTTGCTTTGCAGGTACTAATTGTTGCTTCAACACGATGGGCGCCCGGGGCTTCTAGATTATTATTATTCTATGTCGGCAAGTAACATCCCTATGCCCCGCGGCGCCTTTGGCGGGTGTACACAGACAAATAACTACAACTTGCATAAGTACGAGGACCCGCGCCTACATTTTTGTTATATTTAGGCATAATATAAACTGTGTGACTGCCTCGTTGGTCTAGTGCCAAAGCGCATCGCTTGGTGATCACGAGGTCCTGGGGCCAAATACTAGGTCAGACAAATGAAAACTTCCCAGTATAAGTCCGGATTCTGGAATTGTGCCCGGTATATGGTAACAGGCTCACCCCCTAACATCGTCAGCGAAAAGTGGGTGTACACAGTACAGCTCTGCTTGGAAAATATAGGCGTGACGGTGTGTAAACACCCTCGATCCATGAGCTTGCCATTAGCATATTACTGCGCTTGTGTTTGCCACAAGAGCTGCCCTTGGAAAAATCAGGCATTAATGCAAATACGAGCTTCGTGTTGGTCATTTTAAAATTACACACCTTTTTATATTTATCAAAATTGATGCAAAAATCTTAGTTATTGGTGTTGGGTACGTCTCTGTTATACTGTTGTTTCGGCAGTAAAAATTAATTTCCATTTTCGACGATCAAAGCAAAAGAAATTATAACGCTTTTCAGCACGCAACTCGAGCGTTATAGTCCAAGTCTTCAACGCTCCGTGAGCCTTAAACACTCGAGCGTTTAACGCTTGAGTCTTAAACGCTCGTAAGCGTCAACTCAGCGCTGAACGCTCAACGCTCGACGCTCATTTTTACAACACTAATTGGGATAGGGTTGGTCTGCTGGTTTTATATCTGGACGGCCATGGTCGTGGCGTTATAGAGACTTCTTAACACTTGAATGTATCGCCACGTGGCGTCGACTTGGCATCGTTGCAAGGATTCCAGAACTGACCAGGTCTCGATCGAGTCAAAGGCCTTCTCATAGTCCACGAATACTAAGCACAGGGGCCGAATATACTTTCTGTCTTCTGTATAATCTGCCGTATAGTGTGGATGTGGTATATGGTTCCATATCCTCTGCGAAACCCGGCCTGTTCCGGGGTTTGAAATTCGTCGAGCCTTCGCCCAAGACGATTCGTGATAACTCTTGAAAACAGCTTATAAATGTGGCTCAGGAGGTAAATAGGGCAGTTCTTCAGTTGGGTCTTATCACCCTTTTTGCATAACAATACGACCAAGCTCCTACCCCAAGCTTCTGGAGTTCTCCCGTTAAAGAGGACAGATTTAAACATATTTTGGAGCTCCTTCAACACCGGTTTACCTCCTGCTTTTAACAGTTTAGTTGTAGCTCCGTCCTCCCCATTTAGTCTAGGCTGATTTCGGGCAGGTCTTCCGTGAAGTAATAACTGCTTAATGTAGCAAAAGAATCGCCGGCTTAGAAGTGATCTCCACTGGCTTTGGACAACTTCGTCAGATGGCGCCTCCCCAAAGACTGGACGAACACTTTTGACCCAAGTTATTACCATGCCAAATTTAATCTGTTCAGTAATTTTTGCGTGAGTGAAAGACAAAATGTTTCGGCCTTTATATCGATGAGGAAGTGTACCCGGCTCGGTTACAGTTTTATTATAAGTATATAAGTTTTATTATAAGTACCGACTATTTCGTTGGAGGCTATTGCTATTGCCTGGTATGCCCAACGTCAGCCTTCGAATTGCCATTGAGAAATTATCGATAGGAAAACCCCAAAAACAAATGATGCGATCAAAAAATAACGAAGCAGAAATTCAATCAAATGAAATGAACGTGTTCCAACTATAGACAGACACGGACTTATAAATTATCATTTTTATTTAAAAATATATTTTTCAGATCATTTTTTATAACAAAAATACATCAGAGATATCTTGCTTAGTTGAGGAATTACTTGATTTCCTTCTAGCTCCATCATCAGACCAGCCCTATGGTAATACGCTTACAAAACTTGCGTTCGTCCCATCATGACTTATGTTGTGTTTTGTTCGGGCGTGTGTTGTGTTCGGGCATTCGGCCCCCTCTCACATCGACATACTTCAAGCGGTTCAAAACCGCTTCCTCCGTAAAGCCGTAGGAGCCCCATGGTTCGTACGAAACGTCGACCTCCACTCCGATCTAGGTCTCGAACCTATTCGCGCCTTTATTAAAGAGGCGTCAACACGTCACTTCGCGAACGCATCTACCCATGCGAATCCGTTAATCGTAGCCACCGCCGACTACGATCTCCCCACCCGACCCCTGCCGCCACCGCCGGCCGCGACATGTTCTCACCGACCCCCCCGATGCTTTGTCATCCCTTCTTTCCGCTCAGAATACGGGCGACGAAGACGACGTAGTAGTAGATCCCCTCCCATAGCCGGCGGTTGACCGGTGCACTTAGTAGTGCACCCGTCCCCCTACAGCGACTGTCCCAACCGAGTATGTCGCCTCTTGCCCTTCTGGCTGGCTAGAGCGTAGTGGTTGCACGCTCGCCTTTAAGTCCGGTGAAGCTGTAAAGGCCTCGCGGCCGACAGCGTACATCATTCACACACACACACACGCACACACGTATGCCAAATTTCAGCTCAATAGGCAAGTGCTTAAAAATGGATCACATAATTTCAACCTGAAAGACAGACAGATTTACGAACAGTGCAAGTTGCTTTTAAAAACTGCTCAGCTCACAAAGTTTGATACAAAACGCTTCTCACAAATAACAATGAGTAGGCGGTGTGCAGTTTTTAAGTTGTTTCATGTTGCAAGCCCATATCTCGGGAAAAGCGGCAAAGCCCACAAAACGCCGCGCCAACGGATGCTCGTTCATTTGCTGGCCGTGAATTTATAGCTGTCGTGCCAGTAAATGCATATTCTACTCAAATCGCTTACATACTTTATTGCACGGCTTTCCGCTGGAAGTATACGCGACGCATTTCATTTGAGCAGATTTACTACGCGCGAAAAAGTTGTTGTTTATGTAGACTGTACGTATGTAGGAAGAAGTTGCACAATCAAAGTAGGCACTTTGCTGGACGCATTAGACTTTTTAATGAGTAATGTCCGTGGAAATCTTTTCGTCGGTCAAGGAAATACACGAATTTTTCCTTGTAGAGCAAAATAACAAACCACGAACAAACCTACAGTAACTACGTTTCCATTATCCTGTAACATGTGTTTGCTTAACAATGATTGATTTAATCAAAGATTTCAACTTGATCGCATAACAAATGACGCTTCGCTTTGTAAATGCGATCCAATTTACATACAAATGGGCAGCCTGAAAATATATTACAATTTCATGTTTTGCGTATTGAAATATCAAATTCCGTGTAAATCCCAGTAAATACCAACTTTTTTGTTGAGTACAGATTTCAAATTATTTAGACCCATAACTACCCTGCCTGATCATTTTGCATTTTACAAACTACTTAGCCGGCAAAAAGACCTTGTATACTCTGAGGGCCGAGAACCTGAACTCGCAAAACAATGTGGCATTTAATTCCTTTGTGGTGCGAGTTCCCACTGCCAAGCTAAAACCTTCATGAGCGAGGAGTTCTGTCCGAAGGGTGTCGTCACGGAAGAATACGTGACCGATGTCGCCGAAAATACATATTAGTTCGGTTATAAGTTTAATTTATTAAACATAGGTTAGTAATATATATATATATATATATATACACATAAGGTATATTATTCCATAGGCCAGTAAATTATAAAATATTTTTTTGTCAGTATCTGTTGCCTTTTCAATTATTTAATAATGGAAATCTGATGGTAAAATATAATACAATCTACGCAAAAAATCAAATTGAAACATAAAAATTAAGTTGTATAGTTACAGGTACCATTTTTTTTTTACCTGGGGAGTATTCTGCATAGGACTTCCGCGAGCCTCGTAGGACGCCTGCGGGGCGTGTCGGATTCCTACCGACTAAAAACCCCAGGGTGGCCGACATCAGCACTTTGGATCAGGGATATCCGTATAGAACGCACCGGTGCCCCTCTTGTGCCACGCTCTGAAGAGCCGCCTTCGGGGGGAGACTTAATGACACGCTCCCCCCGCACCAACCCGGTGCTGAAGGCGACGTGGGCCACACCACACCGCCGTAGTTACAGGTACCAAGCTCAACATAAACAAGTTTCTACAATAAAGCTGACGTAACGATAATAATCGATAGAGACTAGAAAGTGTAATTCCTTTTCCCTAACAAAACATTCTTAAAAGCTCCCGTTCGCAAGTTCTCTGACTACATAATATCTCATTGCAAGCAATAATGAGCAACAGACAGATCACTATGCGCTTTTGTGGTATTAACGGAGCTCCCTACTGCGCTCTGTCAAAGGGCACTTTGTTACCAGCACAAAGATAATATTGGTCAACGACCTTTGTTGCCGCACCTCATTGTAGATGAAACTAAGCTACCATCGTATGAAACAATGAGCATACTGTAAGATTACTAGCTACAATATTTGCCCTTGCTTTATGATAATTCCACTAGATTCTTGTCTATAAAGTATGTACCATTTTATCATTGTGACTAAGAAGAGCCTCGATGCTTGCAAACAAAGAATAGAATTATAAAAAAAAACGTGACGCCTATATTCTCCAAGCGGGGTGGGCAGAGGTGTACACCCACGATTCACCGACGATGTTAGGTCCCATGTAATTGGCGGCGAGCCTACTGCCGTATACCGGGCACAAATCCTGACTCCGGACTCATAATGGGAAGTTTTCGTTAGAAAAACTACATTTGTTCGACTTAGGATTTAAACCCAGGACCTCGTGATCACAAATCGATGCGCTTTGCCACAAGACCAACGAGGCAGTCAATAGAATTATTATTAAATAAATAGATTGCTTGTCGCCCGAAATTATGTTGTTACTATTGTTTACAAAAGTAATGTATCTATTTATCTTCAACTGAAAGACGTGTGAAGCAGGACAAGGTCTTCCCAAAGATTGCCACGATGCCTGACTTTATGTTCTACGCCCTTATACCCGCGACTGTTACAAGGTCATCGGTCTATCTTTTAGAAAGCCTGCCCACTCGTCGTCGTCCACACGTCTTCCGATACGTAGTACCACTCGAGAACTTTTCTACCCCAACGACTATCGCTGCTTCGAGCAATTTGCCCTAGCCACTGCCACTTAAGTTTAGTAATTCTGAATGGTATATCCAGTGATTTTGGTCTTGCTGCGTGGAATGTATGTAAATATACCTGTACATTCCCGAATCGCATTTTCGTAAACAAACTAATCCTACCATAATATTCCGTATTCTATACACATTACCCTACTAACATTACGTAACTAAAACGCCAAATACTCTCTCTATCAAATAGGTATCTATTTTTCACAACATATGCCATGTATCCACATCATCCCGTACACAAAATGCCCAATTACCCACGTTATATTTAGGTCCAGCAATTCCAACTGGATATAGATGAGGCCATAGCTACAAATTTTTAAAACGAGAATTTTATTTCCATTGGAATGTTGCCAACTCCTCATTTGGCCACTAACAAAATATCCTTTTGAAAATATGTGAACGTTTTATCGCTAAGAATTATTGCCAATAAATATTATTGTAATTGTTTTAAACTCAAGTTTAAAGATTAGTTTATTGAAGTGATGATACATAAATATAGATACTTACCGTTGGTAGGATTTATGGACTAACGTATATATTATAATAGAATATGTTCAATAAAATCTATTTCCATTAGTCAAGGAGTATGAGTGGTGGAGGAGATGTATCAGAATTCATCGTTGTCAAATATCTGCTATGTGCACTTTTTGAAGATTTCGACATTTGAGTATTATGCCTATTAACCACATTTCCGCTTTAAAAGACTGCAATGTAACTCTAAGCATAATACGGTGACCTGGGATCGCTAAAAAGCTTTTCTCAAAAATTTGCGTCATATAAAATTTGTCAGAACGTTTTTATTCAATATCTCAAAGTTATATTTTCTGCACAAAGCAGATATTGGTTTGTCAATGACGATATTATAATATTTATATGCAAAGGAAAGCGGATGCTTACAGCATAAATGCAATTATTGGGGGAAATATTTCTACTGCAGTGGACGTTTTTCAGCTAATGATGAAGGGGAAGCTTGTGTTGTAGACGTAGGCATATGTCTTGATTTGCAATAGAAATACCTATCTATCTATCTATATCATCACGCCAGCTCCCTCGCGGGGTAGGTAGAGAATACAGAGTTCCAACTGGTTCTTTCCTTACATACCTCTCTGGCTTCCTCCACTCTTATAGTTCGTCTCATACACACTCGCCGGTTACGGAGACTCTTGACTTGCCCTTCAGATAAGACACGGTCTATTTGGTCAAAGTAAGATAGTCTAGGTCTTCCCCGGTACCTACATCCTTCCACTTTCGCATTGTATATCTGTTTTGTCATTCTTTCTTCTAGCATTATTTCTATATGCCCGAACCATGGAGCATACCCTTTCTCATCTTCACACCGATACTATCTTTCATACCTACTCGCTGTCTTACTACGCTGTTGCAAATATGGTCAGTCAGCGTGACTCCGCACATCTTCCGCAGGGATCGCATTTCGACCGCATTTATCACCTTTTGTTCTCCTTCTTACATACCCAACTCTCACTGCCAACAGCCAACAGCGTTGGGACAAGCACTCCGTTATGCATGGCCAGCTGCGCCTTTTGACTTAAGTGCTGGCTCCCAAGTAGCCTTCCCATCGCACCATTACTCTATACCCTGCATTCACTCTTCTCTCTATATCAGCGGTGTATTTCCCATCCTGACTAAAGGCGCATTCAAGATATACAAACTCATTCACACAGCACATCGTTACCAACCACAATCCTTGCATTCGTTCTGGTTTCTTCCTGTTCAAAAACCATAATTTTGGTTTCCTTCACATTTAAATGTAAGCCATTGTTCATGCAGTCGTCTCTCATAGCTGTAACTAGTGTTTGCAGATCAGTGGCTGTTGCGCTATCAAAACCGCGTCATCTGCATACAATAGGTGGTTTACCACTAGATCTTCATTCATCGCACTCAGTCTTTGAAGACTTTTATCCAGATACACTATAAACAGTCTAGCGGAGAACACGCAACCCTGCTTGACGCCGATTTTAACGTCAAACCAAGGTGACATGTTAACACCCACCCGTACGCATACCTTGCTGCCCACAAAGGTAGACTGGACGGCTCGCAACAGAGTGCCGTTTATACCATACTCTGGCAAAATGTCCTAAAGTCTCTTTCGCACGACTCTATCAATCGCCTTCTCCAGATCCACAAAACCGCAGAAGACCTTCCGGCCTACTGCCAGATGCTTTTCTACGATGTTGCGGAGGGAGAAAACTTGATCCGATCATCGTCTTCCAGACCCGAAACCTCCCTGTGCCTCGCACAACATTCCATCGGACTTCTCGCACATTCTCCGTTCAATAATTTTACCGTACACCTTAGCTGCCAGGCTGACTAAACTGGTGGCCCTGTAATTGGCGCAGTCATATTGTGAGCCCTTGCCTTTATACAAGGATACTATGACTGCGCGGCGCCAATCTGTAGTGACTCTACCGGTCTTCCAGCAAAGATTTGCAAGGACCCAAAAAGCGTCCCGGACGCAAGTTCCGCCATATTTAATCATCTCGGCAAGTATCATGTCTATTCCCGCAGCTTTACCATTTTTAATACTTCGCCCATTTAACTTCTTCCATAGTGATGTCCTCTGTGGATTCTGGTGCCGCAAACTTGCCTCTGGGCTCGTCTGTGGCACCAGCATCCGGGGCATTCTCATACATTTCTCCAAATTATTCACTCCACCGGTTTAGCACAGCTTGTGTGTCTGCAAGAATGTCACCGTCTTTAGATTTTATCTTTTCCATTCTGGAGCCTGACGAATCACCTCGAGCCTTACTCACCTTGCTCCAAAAGAGTTTGGTGTTGTTCTCGAAGTTCTTCGCCAGCCTCTTCTCCCCAATCACACTAGCTCTTTCACGCTTTTCTTTTACTAAAGTTTTGGTGGCATTCTTGCATTGCCGGTATATCTCTTGCTTCATCTCTGTCATACTGTCATTTAGATTTAAAGAAGAAACATAGTCCTGCCACGCTTTCTTCTTACTTTCTCAGAGCTTTTTAACTCTGCGTCCCACCATGCATCCCCTTTTACTGTGATATGCTTCTTTGAGCAGCCACATACTTCTTTCGCTGATTCTACCAAACTCTCCTTCAGACAATACCAGCATTCATCTATGTTTGAGTCCGAAGAACCAGCTGTCAAAAGCTTGTCCCGGAGTCTCTATTACACACAGAGCATCCAGGCGTCTCTTTTTCATTACATCAATCACCTCATGCATCTTATCTTCCATACCACCTCTTACATTCCAGGTTCCTATTCGGCACTCTGCACCCCACGACTCGCCAGTTCGGGCCCGGCGTGATGGATGGCGGCCCCCATCGCCTCGGGGGGATGCCCTAGCCCGCACTGCGGTACTTCCTCGGTCCAAGATTGCAGCCATAATTACTGGCAGGGGTCGCGACGAGCGATACCCGTATCAATAGTCTTGTTAAATATTGGCTGCATTGAATTTTACCAGGATCGTCCCTGATTCATTCGATGGTGTCCATAGTATTTCTAATTTGGAACCTAGCGATATTTCTTATAAAGTAAATGTCATCCAAAACTACATTTACCATAAGACCCAGACAGATAAAGAAAAGGTCACCTTCTTAAAACTAGGCAATGAAATCGTAAGGAGATGACAATCAGGGCGAATCACAGTATCGGACGGACGTCAAATCCTCGCACCGTCCGCGTACTGAGATAAACGGCGAATAAACTAAGGCTGTCCCGACACAGCAATTCCCACTCGCGATGAATAAACAGCCTTTAGTTTTTATATCCGTGGAACATCACGGAATGAACGGATTTTTGTGGCACCCGCTGCATATACTGCAAAGGCAGTGTTGAGCTTAGAAAAATGAAAAACTCTTGCAAGAGTAATTTCAACTTCAAACTGGTTTCATATGTAGATTTTTTTTAGGTCATGATTAAGACCGCGTTCAGCCCGCCGGGTGTCATCTTGTAGTCCGAGTGGATGAAATGAAAAAAATGTTAACTTTTATATAACAAAAACAAAAATAAATATTGCTTCTCATAGCGCACCAATTCACTGACACTGTTACAATATTCTTTATATCGATATCACCTGATGCAAAGCAACGATGTAACCTAAAGCACAGGACGCTTGTATTGTAAACAAAAAAAAAATGGTTCGGTAAAGAATCTAATTTCGCTGTCTCGCATGTGAATATAAATCAACTGTAAGAAACATTGGTTTTACAATTGAAATCACATTTTATATGTATTTGACTACAAACCATAAATACTTGTAATAACAGTGCAATTAGCAAGATAGATAAAGCACGCTAATGGACATGAAGTGCGCTAATCACTCGCGATATAATCTGCTCCGGAATCCATTCGAAAATTAAAAGCAGTTTTTGCGAAAAATCTTTTTTGCATTCGACTTATTTTCCCATAAAAAATTAGTAATGGTTACAGTAAATCGTAATAATAAATCGTAGTAATAATAAAAGACCAGAAATGAAATAGCGCAGGTTTTTTTCGAAATAATTATAACCACATGCTCTTACAGGTACATGCACAGTTAAAAAATAGATATAGACACACACACTCACAATATTACTACAAGAATTATTTTTCAATGAATTGTATAACCTTATTTATACTATACTTATACAGATACGAGTCTTGGAAGATTTTTATACCAAGGTTTTTTTTATACACAGTCCTAAAATATTTTTGGTGGCTACAAGTTCACGCGGCTATACGAATTCTAGTGTAATTCGAATTTCTATCGTCATAATAATATGCATATCTTTGGGTTTAAAATAATCTTACCCTTAGTTATAGTGAAACTTGTTGTTTTAAAAAAGGTTTCTAATTTTTAGTTCAATGTCAATAATACTCACCATCAATATCACAAAGTTATTCAACAATACAAAACACGTAATACGTTTTTAATTTATATATGGTGGCGTTGAATACGTAATAAATTTAGTGATATGTCACGAGGACTTAAGCTTCAGCCCGAGCAGTAAAAAAAACTAATCCGTCGATAACAAACGCGGGACCGCACTAGGGGCGAGGTCGGTCGAGGGTTGAAACGGTCAGCTGCCGATAACTGAGGAGCCATCAGACAACAAATTTATAGTGGGACATGAAACCAACAAATTCTGCTAGATTTAGAGCAACACTACAATTTCGAATGTGACTTTTGCAAAATCTTGCCCGGGATTTAAAAAAACTAATCTTTCTTAACTACACCTATACCTATCTACACATAATTTAAGAACGCGATAACTACTAATGAGTTAAACTCTTTTTCATAGAAAATCCATTCCGAAAATTCTTATATTATTTTCTTCGGTTCTTTACTATTGTAACTGGTAAAAATCTGCATTTATAGAGCGAATTGCACAATTGTTACGAAATTGTGTTTATTAAAAGTGTTAATTAAGCCTAAATAGATATAGCTTTGTTACAACGACACAGGCATTTTTAAAATCATACCAATTTAATTGTCAATATAAATAAAGTAGGCGTCATTAGGTTTTAATTTAGTAAATGTTATCTCTTCCATTGCTTCACGGCTGCGTAATTGTAAGCCATAAAATGGTTATGACCTATTAAATTGTAGACCTAGAATTTGGTGCTGCGCTTGGTATACACATTTAATGAATTTTTGGAAGGCTCGCCGTTAATTATAATCAAATTCTGAACATTCTTGGCATTCCCGCAATTAGAAGCCCTCCCTACAATAATATGGCTACTTGTCCACATCACGTGTCGGACTTCATGAGGGCAGATGTGTTTACGTATCTACGTAATGCGTAGCAGAGTGGCAGTGAAAAGGGTTGGGTCAGCTATAGATAAGGCCGGACAGTTGCCAACGTCATTGCCAGATCGTAAAGCTATAACAAAATGCCATTTTATCGGAATCTACTTGAAAATTTTCAATTTTTAAATTATGTTTCACTAAAATGTTTTCTATGAAGAACGGACATTCTGCTTACCGGATATTGAAAAAGTTTTATGAAACGAAGCTGTCAGCCAGGTCAGAGTTCCGTGAATATTGATTTTATATAAACGTGTTTGGCAGTAAAGAAATAAACAGTATACACTGTGTGTAAATACATACCCACAAACTGTAAAATTAGTCTATAGGAATTATTCTTTTAAAAACGCTATTCCGTATTGTATTTTTATACCACGCATAACTGAACTCTAACAAATATTTGCACAAATCTGATACAAGAGACATAACATTTAGTTCACCCAGCTATCAAAACAACCGCGCTAGTACCGCCTTTTCATCACAAAATAAGGGTAGTAAAATACTGATAATACTGAGGAGAGGTCTATACTCAACAGTTGGTAGATACAGGCTGATTGATGATGATGAAGGCGAATACTATGAGTATCTTATAGTAATATAGCAATTTTAATAATTAGTAACGAGCCGTACGGCTCGTTACTAATTATGTCACGAAGTATTCAATGTATTCAATGAATGTGATTTATTTTAAAAATCATACCAGACACTAAAACAGCCGTTAACTCTGAGAAGAGTTAACCTTAAACTATTTTTGAGTAAATTGTTTATACGAGTTGAAGCCTGGTAGAAATATGCTGGTTACTGCTACGCAATATTTATAAGCATCACGTGCGCAGATAGAAACTAACGCGTTAATAGAACGCGAACGGATCAAAATTCTCGTAGTCAAAGTTGACATTGTGCTCATATGTAAAGTCATAAAGATGTAAATTATACTAACTATGAAAGAGCAGAAAGGGTTTCGAGTGGCGACCACGTACCAGAAGACATGCAGTTCCCTAAAAGATGGACCGATTATCTGGTAATGTGCGCGGGTAAAAGGTGGCCGTGGTGGTGGTCTTTAGGGAAGGGCTTTGTTCTACATTTGACGTATTGCGGCTGAAGATAAATCTTATTAAAGCAAATACAGAGATAGAACATTCATGAATAGGCTGCCATATATTGTAGCCTAAAGCATACCTGGAGGAAAATCTTGATGGCGAATGTAATCATGTAGAAATCACTTTTAAAACTTAAATTTGGACGAATTTCCATATATAAGCCGTGTTCCCCTATTTAATATGATTTTAACATTTATGATGTATGTTGTGCAAATCTGATGATGGAATAAATACATGAATGTATTTGAATAAACCACCCTTGAAATTCTTAGACTCCAAAATTCTTGGAAATTTAAAATTATCAGAAATTCTAGTCTAAAATGGTTCCTATTAATTCTAGCCTAAAGGCATTGCTTGAAGGACTATTGTAGCGGTAAGGTACCATCCCACTAAACTTATATAAACTTTGAAATATCAAGACCTATTTTAGAATAACAAGAGGAATGCTCATATGTTATGAAATCTATTCCACATCTAAGTATTTCTCCATTAGGTATTTAGAAATGGCATTTCAGATTTAAATTGATGGATTCATAAATTCCATTATATAAAATATAATCCTTAATATCTAAGTCCTTTTATAGAAATAGGTACTTAGTACAAAAGATTGTGAACTGGTATCTAATAAGCCAAAAAGCCGAAAACGAAAAAGCGACCAAACTTTAAAAAAATCTTTTATCCTGTTAGATATACTACTATATATACTACTTAAGTATCAATCAGGATTTATTCGTTTTTGATGTTCAACTTGCCTGGAGCAGTAGATAGATAGATAAATAGAGTACACTTTATTGTACACCAACACAAACACAATACAACTGACAAAGAAAATAAAATAATCATGTATAATAATGTAGTATAATTGGCGGTCTTATTACTAAAAGCATTCTCTTCCAGACAACCTACATATGTAACTAGAAAGCTGTAGAGAGAAATAAGGCAGTTGGTGGCGTACACTATCATTGAATTATTTACATTTAGCAAAATAGCAAGTACTACACGTAATACACCATAAAATGTTCGTTTGCCCCATGTAGGTACAAGTAATGTAGAGTTCTGTCGCCTAGTATCATTTCGACGTCCAAAGCAGCGATTAAGATCACGATCAGATTAGACCCAACTTAAGCAGCTTAGCCCCCGACGCAACTTGTGTCCTTTTTTAATATAAGTAACTTTTTTGTTCAACTAAACTAAATAGTTTAATGTAAACTAGTTGGCACGGTAGGCACGTTTGCGTAAGATTAATTGCGTTATGTTAACTAGAGAACAAGCTACGCTCTGCCTACGCAAATCGTTTATAGTGTGCCGACTTTTACTACAGCGCACCGAAATAACCGTGACTCTATTGACTATTTTCACGATGTCTTTCTTATACATTAGATAAGCAAGTAATATTTCCTTTGGAATTAATTTAAAATTCCTTAAGATCTGTCATCATCATCAAATCTGTAGGAGAATATCGTGGATTTTTAAATAAACATATAGTCGTCGTCAAATGAATATCTGCTATATGCAAAAAGTATAACTTTGAGATATTGTATAAGAGCATTTTCCTGTAAATTTTTATATGGTGCAGATTTATTAAGCATATTTTTTAGCGACCACAGTTCGCCGTATAATGCTTAGACTCACATAGCAGCCGTTTTGCAGCCGCAGACAAAATTGCGATATTTCCAAAAATGCTCATAGTAGATATTCATTTGACAACGACGAAATTCAAATAGCACTAACTTATTTATGGAGGAAACCGAACTAAAGGCGATGCCAATTTTATTACTGTTCCGGAACACCGAGTGTTCCTAATTTTATTTCCACAAAATTTATAATTCGATTGGCCGCCATGTTGGAAACCTAAGTAATAAACGCGTAAACAACGTAGCACCACACTATCTACCTTATACGTGTACCTCAGGAGCACCTTAGGTATCTAAGGTGGATGCAAGCAAAAATATCATTAACAACGAATATAACCTTTGAACCAGTAACAATGTAGCTGACTCTATTCAATTCCCTGCACATTTTATAACCAACAACCACATCATCATCTTCGCATTTTACGACCCCCGTGGGCGGATAAATATAACTACATTTTTCTCGTTATCTCGGATTAGCAGAAAAGTAATAAGGGTCACATCCGATACACACTACATTCCTCCCAAATCGGCGGGGATTCTTTGCACGGATTAAAGGAAACACGTTACTTTTAGCACCGGCGATTTTGCTTCTCCATCACATTTTTAATGGCAACTGCGTTCGATTTCGGTATCAAAGTCGCAATCGTATTGATACTACATCGCATTTTAGCGTTTGAATTTATACAGAAACGTAGTCGCAACATCTAGCTTCCGAAACTAGTAATAACGTAAATGTAATACGCAACGTCGAGTTTCCAAAAAGCGATGAAATGCTCAATGGGCCATAACATTTATTTTGTCAAAGAGCCGCCAAGTGTTGGATACGATTTTGATATTATGAACGACAAGAACCTCAACTAAAATGTAACCGAATGAAACGAATGTTGTATCATCTTTCCAAAGTCTAAATTTAGACTGAACAAATAAATCACAGTACCTAATTTCACTTCCTAACAACTGTACCGAATAAACAAGACATCAAATTCCCGATCTAAGTATTTCTTTTAAATAATTATGTCCGCGAAATACAATAGGTGGTCCCGCAGTTTTGACAACAACACCGTACAGAAATTACGAGTTGTTAAGATTAATTAAAATTAATTGGCTGTAATAGAAGTAGGTACATATAATCAAACTTACAGTATGCGATAGGACTGTGCTATGTCCTCTAAATAATAAGCACTTATTAAATAGAATGGTCATTATTACTTATCGGATTAAGGATCTTAACCGAAGACCTAAAAATTCCGGAACTGGTGATTTTTTTTTGGCTATAACCAGTTTTCCTTCGGTTGAAACCGATAAATTAAAAGCTAGAAAGCTAGTTTAAAAAGAATATTGGTTTGGATATCCGGCAACATTGTCGTCCAACTACCACTAACCAGTACCAACAATTTGGCTACACTATCGACTGGAACGTAAAACATTGCAAGTAGTATTTCGCACCTTTAGAACGGTCTTCACTCAAAAATCTAAGAAATCGAGTTACACTCATAGAGGTCCATTAAAAGGTACTCTATCTGGTGAATATTAACTCTACCCGCTTTCTATCCGATTACTTCCTCTACCCGCGCCGCTCTGTTCTGAAGGGACGCGATCAGTTTCCCAAAAAAAAAGTCACTACTGCTCTGAAGGTGCGATTTGCTGCTTTCATTTGATGTGCGCCCGCGGCGTCTGGTTCATATATATGATTAGCTTAAATCACACATGCAATAATATTTTCATCTAGTAGATAACGGTTTTCACAATATTTCAAGAGTAATCAATCGTTTCCTCAGGAATGAGGAGATTCGTAGAAGAACCAAGGTCACCGACATAGCCCTCAGGATTAGCATGCTGAAGTGGCAATGGGCTGGCCACATAGCGCGAAGATCGGACGGGCGTTGGGGCAGAAAGATTCTAGAGTGGAGACCACGTATTGGCAAGCGCAGCGTAGGACGACCGCCTGCCAGATGGACCGACGATCTTGTGAAAATCGCAGGAAGTCGTTGGATGCAGGTGGCATCGGACCGGTTACGCTGGAAAGCGATTGGGGAGGCCTATGTTCAGCAGTGGACAAGTATAGGCTGAAATGATGATGATGATGAATCAATCGTTTCTACTCTTAGCCGGGTTTGCTCCCGTTAAAGCCGTAGACATTGTAAACAGCCTCTTAAACGCTAGTAATAGCGCAAGCAGGTTGTCAATAGGTACACCTTCATTACATTGACTGATTGATTATCTATCTATATCATCACGCCAGATCCCTTGCGGGGTAGGCAGAGCGAGTGGATTGCAATCGGAGAGTTTATCTAGTTTTGTTATCTTATCGTTAAATTTAAAGCTATGTATCTATCTAGCTAGCACTTAAGGTTTCGCCACATAGCCGACGCAGCGCGACGGGAGCGCAACGGTGGCGCGGCTTGGAGAGTTGTTATGTACTGAAATGTATGGGAGACGCCACACGGCGCGACGGCAAATGTCACAACCGAACTACCCGAGCGCTTCCGTCGCGCTCTCGTCGCGCTCCGTCGGCTATTTGACCAAACCTTTAGCGTTGTGTTATCAAACCGAATGTCCATTGCGTGCGGCATTACTACCTGATGTCTATATATTTATCTTTGGTCCTTTACTCGTATCATTCGTAATTCGTTCAGCAGTGGACTGCTATAGGCTGACGATAATTATGACGACTAGTTTACCATAACCATATAAAAAAATTAATACTGGATTTACACTATGCTATTATTGGTACTTCCCATATAGAGTATGGAGCAGTTTCTCGTTAGCGTCGACTGGTTACACTGGCGGTATCGCAGACGTAAAACTTCAGACGGCGTTGTATTTATCTTTATATTTATGAAATCTCTACCTCAGACATCAAAAACCCTAATCCGTGTAGGTCTACAAACTGCCAAAAATCGCGTAAGAAGAAGGATGTCGTGTAATACGGAATATTTAAACATTTACATCTTGTATTAATGGTTACGAACACCAGCATCAAGGAGACTACGTCAAAAAGAGATTGTTAAAATTATCTATGTACTTTGTATATAATCACGCCAGTTCCCTTACGGGTAAGGAAAAGAGAGATCCCTTGTCTAGTACGCGGCAATTCATTATTTTACTACTCTATAGCCGCGGGTATACCGCACGTAATGGAAACTAGTCGAATTATTAAAACTTCTTCAGTAAATTCTTTGTCATTTATGTAGATATATTCTAGACTAATGGATAATACTTAGGTTTCTAATTAATTTGTACAAACCTACCACAAAAATCGTAATAATCAGACATATCATCGTAACACTAAGACTTGTCTTATTCTTACGATTCCTGTAATGCCTACTGAACAAAACCTAAGTATTAAAGTTGTTCGCAGTCCTGTTAATTGGCAATCAACAATATAATCGTGTCTCTAGAATTAAGATAACAAACTGAGTTTAAAAGATATAAATTGCAGAAAAATTCAAAGGGCATTGTAAAGTGTATACTTCAAATTCGATTATACCCATAATAGATTCCGGCGTAAATCATGAAGTTCTATATTGTAAATGCTAAATTAATTACGTTGATTATATTTAGGTAATACCTGCCAACTTAAACAAATGAGCATGCCCCTATAGCGCTCACACAAGGACACCGAATTGTACACAGTAAAGAGCGTAATTAGAAATATGAGGAAGGTAAACAAAATTGCTACTTACTTTTTTACAAGGAACACCTCCGTAATTTTCTTTTGATAGTTCCCTCGAAATTACATATTATATCATTGTCGAAATATCGTTGTCGATAATCGCTTCTCAGTTCGATAATGCAGTACTCCAACACACACCAGCGGCCACGCGGTTTATTTCACTTAAAGTCGAATGTTATAAATCTGATTAGTCCGGTCAATCGAGTACGGTATGTTAGAACGCGAAACCGCCCTATTCAAACAGCTTCATTCACAACTCGCGTCTTACTGAAAACACGCGGAGCTTCGAATTACGGAGCTCACAGAAACCGGCTGCACCAATCTGTTGTCTTACAATACATAAACAAACTAGCAAACGGGATGAAGCTAGCCACGGAAGCGCTGTACAGCTCTCGCACGATAGAAAACAGACACAAATTTTGGCTCAGATATTCACACTACGAACATAGCGAAAAAAAATATAACTAACAGAAATATGAGGGATGTATTCACCGAAATTAAAATTTGGAGATCACATTGCTAAAAATGTAGCAGAAAAGATAATAAAAGAATACGAAAACAACGTTTAGTAAGCCCAAGATTAGCGCTAGTGTGACGTATTGAGCTTCCGCGTCTGCGCGATGGGGACGATGCGTCCTTCAGAACAGAGCCAATTTCGACGTTGTGTCCTTACAACAGAGTCCATCCCAAGAGGCAATTTCACGGTAGGTGCAGCTTATTACAGCGATAACATGTAACTCTAAACTCTATCCCAAGGATGGAGAGTTTAATTTCGGATGGTTGTTACTATTAAAAATACTGCAGGCGTACGCATCACGTGCGTGCAGAGGGGCCAGATGATTGCAGTTTGGTGAACTCACCCACGACCCCTCCAGTATAGGGTTTCATCTGTATATAATTAAATTATATACCTACTTAATTTAACTCTTAACACGGACTGAAGACTGACAAACAACGCACTGCTTAGACCGGTGGGTATTGGCATGAAATTTTTCACGAGAGTTTCTAGAATAAAGTAAGTACTCATAAATTATTATGAAAATTAATACCTTAACGGTTTAAAAATAGTTAATTTCATAGCCAACACGGCTAGTCACGGTCAGCAACATAAGTAGCTTAACATTTTTAGATTCTCAAATTACTTCCACACTTTTGTTTGGCATCATTTTTGTTGATTTAAATATATTCGAATATAATGCTTAAATTTTGGTTTTGACGATGTTAACCAACGTTTGTAAAATAAAGAGTACCACCTACACGCCTATATTCCCCAAGCGGGGGTGGCAGAGGTGTGCCGAGTACACCACGTTTCGCCGAAGATGTTAGGTCCCATGTAATAGAGGGCGAGCCTATTGACATATACCGGGCACAATTTCAGACTCCCGACTCATACTGGTAAGTTTGTTCGTTAGAAAAACTTCATTTGTCCGGCCTAGGATTTGAACCCAGGACCTCGTGATCGCCAAGCGATGCGCTTTACCACTAGACCAACGAGGCAGTCGAAAGAGTATAAAATAAAGAGTATTACTTTAAAACCAAGAATTTTAATTGACTTATGTTACTGACTGTACTATTTTATAATAAAATTGTATTGGGCTCCACATTACTGACCACTAGTTTCTGCCTGCGACTTCATCCGCGTTGATTTTGGACAGTGACCTCACATTTTCTCCAGAATAAAAAGTATCCTATGTGTTAAACCAGGTAATAAACTATCTGTATACCAAATTTCATCCAAATCCGTTCAGCCGTTTTTGCAAGATTGAGTAACAAACATACAAACTTTCACATTTATAATATTAGTAGGATTAGACTTCACATAAAAATAATAATAATATTAGCCCTGTTAAGAAACAGTCCCACCGTTGGGCACGGGCCTCCTCTCAAACTTAGGCCATAGTCCACCACGCTGGCCCAGTGCGGGTTGGCGAACTTCACACACCTTCGAGAAACTCTTAGGCATGCAGGTTTCCTCACGATGTTTCCCTTCACCGTTAAAGCAAGTGATAATTATTTTTTTTAATACGCACACGTTTTCGATAAGACAGGGGTTTGATCCCCAGACCTCTGACTTTGCAGTCCAACGGTCTAACCACTAGGCTATCATTCACATAAAAATACTTAAGAAAAATGACAGCAACCGACTAATTTGCCTACCCGATAAGGAATCGGTGTTATGATATACAAGCTGGAACATAATAAACGCAAGACCTGAAACTAGTTTGTTCTAAATCGTTAACTGAATTGATTCCAACAATTTTTAATGTATATTACATTTTTTTTAAATTTGCAAAAAATGCTTTTACTCCTTCAGTGCGTTATAAAAAAATAAACTTATTCTTGATTCAGAGCAATAAGGAGATTTCAAATGCATTCCTAAAACGTATTTCTCAAAGCGAGCACACACACGTGCAAGTGTCATTGATAATTGGGGTATAAAAGTGCTTAAAAAAAGGGTGAAACCTTTAATTTTGGAAATGTGGTTATTGTTTTGAATTGATGAAGCAATTATCTAATTGGGGTGTCTGAGGTCTTGCTTTTATTATGTTACAGCTTGTATAGATATAATTGACGTCTTTGAATAGAAAACAAAGTATAAAAAAATGGGGGGGGTCTGTCCAAGAGCGTGCTCGTCGCGACCCCTGCCAGTCATTATGGCTGCAATCTTGGACCGAAGACGTACCGCAGTGCGGGCTAGGGCGTCCCCCCGAGGCGACGCGTAGCGGCCCGCCCCCGTCGGTACGAATATAGGTGGAAGCGGCGATGGGGGCCGCCACCCATCACGCCGGGCCCGAACTGGCGAGTCGTGGGGTGCAGAGTGCCGAATAGGCACTTGGAATGTAAGAGGTGGTATGGAAGATAAGATGCATGAGGTGATTGATGTAATGAAAGAGAGACGCCTGGATGCTCTGTGTGTAACAGAGACTAAGCGGAGGGGCAGTGAAACCTGTGATCTGCCTGATGGAACGATGGCTCTGTGGTCTGGTGTACCGCAGAGCAGTCGTGCCAGCATGGGGGTGGGTATCTTGCTGTCCCGTCGCCTGGCCTCTGGAGTGAGAGATTATGGCCTGTGCGATGCGAGACTTCTCTGGGTCCGTTTAAAACTGGGTGTCACTAGAGTATTTTTGGTCGCAGCGTATGCTCCCGTAAGCTCGTCGACACCCCAGGACCTTGAGAAGTTTTGGGATAATGTCAGGGAAGTTCTGGATTTGGCTGAGGCTAACGAAAAGGTGATTCTGTGTGGCGATCTGAACGGATGGGTAGGAACCAGGCGGCAAACTTGCGACGCTGCTCTGGGTCCTTATGGTGATAAGAGAGTGAACGATGCAGGTAAGCTCATTGTAGATGTTTGTTTGGAAAGGGGTCTCCTTGTGTCTAATACGATATTCCAGCATAAGGTCATACATATGTATACGTGGAGAAGGAATGAACAAAAAAGCATGATAGATCTGATCCTGGTTGATAACCGTCTCCGAAGCAAACTACAAGATACGCGTGCGTATAGAGGCCCCACTCTGGAATCAGACCACTATCTCGTAGTTGCGCGGTTTAGTGGTCTGTTCAGGAAGTGGAGGCACTGGCGAGAGCGTATCCAATTCGGAGACCTTGAAAGATTAAAGGTTGAAAAGTTGCAAGATGAGAGCGTGAGGAGAATGTATGAAGACAGAGTCCGGGACAAGCTTTTGACAGCAGGCTCTTCGGACTCAAATGTAGATGAATGCTGGAACAGCCTGAAAGAGAGTTTGGTGGAATCCGCGAAAGAAGTATGTGGTTGCTCAAAGAAGCATATTACAGCAAAAGGTGATGCATGGTGGGATGCGGAGTTGCAAAGCTCCGTAGAAAGTAAGAAGAAAGCGTGGCAGGACTATGTATCTTCTTTGAACCTGAATGCCAGTATGACAGAGATGAGGAAAGAAATATACCGGCAATGCAAGAATGCCACTAAAACTTTAGTGAAAGAAAAGCGTGAAAGAGCCAGTATGATTGAGGAGGAGAGGCTGGCGAAGAACTTCGAGAACAACACCAAACTCTTTTGGAGCAAGGTGAGAAAGGCTCGAGGTGATTCGTCAGGCTCCAGAATGGAAAGGATAAAATCTAAAGATGGTGACATTCTTGCAGACACACAAGCTGTGCTAAACCGGTGGAGTGAATATTTTGGAGAAATGTATGGAGATGACCCGGATGCTGATGCCGCAGACGTGCCTAAAGGCGAGATTGCGGCACCAGAATCAACGGAGGACATCACTATGGAAGAAGTTGAATGGGCGATAGGAAGTATGAAAAACGGTAAAGCTGCGGGAGTAGACATGATATCTGCCGAGATAATCAAATATGGTGGAACTTGCGTCCGGGACGCTTTCCGGGCCCTTGCAAACCTTTGCTGGAGGACCGGTAGAGTCCCTACAGATTGGCGCCGCGCAGTCATAGTACCCTTGTATAAAGGCAAGGGTTCACAATATGACTGCGCCAATTACAGAGCCATCAGTTTGATCAGCTTGGCAGCCAAGGTGTACGGTAAAATTATTGAACGGAGAATGCGCGTGAAGTCCGATGGAATGTTGTGCGAGGCACAAGGGGGTTTCAGGTCTGGAAGAGGATGTTCGGATCAAGTCTTCTCACTCCGCAACATCGTAGAGAAGCATCTGGCAGTGGGCCGGAAGGTTTTCTGCGGTTTTGTAGATCTGGAGAAGGCATTTGACAGAGTTGTGCGAAAGAGACTTTGGGACATTTTGCCAGAGTATGGTATAGATGGCACTCTGTTGCGAGCCGTCCAGTCCACTTATGTGGACTGCAAGGCATGCGTACGGGTGGGTGGTAACAGGTCACCCTGGTTTGACGTTAAAATCGGCGTCAAGCAGGGTTGCGTGTTGTCCGCTAGACTGTTTATAATATATCTGGACAAAAGTCTTCAAAGACTGAAAGCGATGAATGAAGGTGTACAAATGGGTGACTTAGTGGTAAACCATCTACTTTATGCAGATGACGCGGTTTTAATAGCGCCAACAGCCACTGATCTGCAAACACTAGTCACAGTTATGAAAGACGACTGCATGATCAATGGCTTACACTTGAATGTGAAGAAAACCAAGATTATGGTTTTTGAAAGGGAAGAAACCAGAACGAATGTAAGGATTGTGGTTGGTAACGATATGCTGGAGCAAGTGAATGAGTTTGTATATCTTGGATGCGCCTTCAGTAAGGATGGGAAATACACCGCTGACATAGAGAGAAGAGTGAGTGCAGGGAACAGAGTGAATGGTGCGATGGGAAAGCTACTCGGGAGCCGGCACTTAAGCCATAAGGCGCAGCTGGCCATACATAACGGAGTTCTTGTCCCAACGCTGTTATATGGTAGCGAGAGCTGGGTATGTAAGAAGGAGAATGAAAGTAGGATAAATGCGGTAGAAATGCGAGCTCTGCGGAAGATGTGCGGAGTGAAGCTGACCGACCGCATTAGCAACAGCATAGTAAGACAGCGAGTAGGTATGAAAGATAGTATCGGTGTAAAGATGAGAAAGGGCATGCTCCGTTGGTTCGGGCATATAGAAAGAATGCCAGAGGAAAGAATGACAAAACAGATATACAATGTGAAAGTGGAAGGATGCAGGTACCGGGGAAGACCTAGACTATCTTACCACGACCAAATAAACCGAGTCTTATCTGATGGAAAAGTCAAGAGTCTCCGTAACCGGCGAGCGTGTATGAGACGAACTATGAGAGTCGAGGAAGCCAGAGAGGTATGTAAGGAAAGAACCTGTTGGAACTCTGTACTCTCTGCCTACCCCGCAAGGGATCTGGCGTGAGGTTATAGATAGATAGATAGAATTTGTTGCGTCTAATATTCTTTTTTAAATTATGAATAAAATATACATTAAATCAATAAAAAAACACACTACCATGTATTTGACACAATACACCTCAAATTGAGAATAGATTAATATTGTTTATCTTTAATATGATTTGTCTATAGTCTTACTGAATGTCAAATAACCAGGAAACGATGAAAGAGTTTTTACAAAAAACATCGTTTACAGAGAAGTTTTTTATCATTAATTAAATTATCGAAATATGTATGTCAAGTTCATCAAGTTTTTTTTTATGTCAAGTTCAATGGGCAGCATTTTATTTTTGGTTTTTTGTTTCAATAAAAAAAAATTGAATAAAATAGGCAAATTAATAGTGTAGCCTTGGCAAAATCTGTGATTATAGAAGTCTTTGACAATAGAACCTTAATAATGTTCAAACTTATAATTTAAATTAATTATGGTCGAATTTCGACCACAGGGCGACCACTAGTATATTATAAATTATTGTCAAGTATACATAAGTAGGATATTTATACGCGCGTATTTGCTAAAGGTAGTTGATTTATGAAGGAAAGCAATAAAATAATGTCTCGATTAAAAGCAAGAACAGGCGAAATTAAGCTTTATACGTTTGTAATTAGAGTGCAAACTCATTTATATTTATTTTTGAGTTGCGTCATCCATAATGTATTCTAATAAAACGAATTATTATCTTTTTTTATATATTTTTATTACACACAAAACATACAATGGACAATAATTCACAAATTGACACGCTTTATAATATAAATACACGATATAAGAGAAAGGAGCACAAACCTGAAACAGGTAACAGTACTGATCACTCACCGGACACAAAATAAAATAATTAATAAATAAACGAGGGTGACAGAGATGTATACATATACATACTACAGAGAGGTGTATACACCTCTTTTCGCCGAAGATGTTGGGTCCATATATGTCCAATATATAACGGCCACAATGCTAGACTGTTACCAATTGGCTATATTTCTATGAATAAATTACACTTTGTCCGACCTGTTCAAAGTCAGTACCTCGTTATATTCGCCAAGAAAATGCCTTTTTCACCAAAATCTATAAAACTGTGAGTTCTTTTTTTTAATGTCAGCCACCCAGACCAAAACAAATATTTGTGGGTCTCGGAAACGAACCCGCGACTACTCAATCCACTAGGCGGAGCGACTCAAGCTCTTAACCACTGAACAAGCCGTCCATCAAGTAAATTTTCGGTAAATTTAGCCGTAATAAAAATTGTTCTTAATTATTTATAGGTACTATTATCTGTTTCAGGTTTTGAGCACCTCGGCACCTTACACTCAATATAACTAAGTATATAAAATGCAATTTGGTCAAAGATAAATCTTAAATTATTTTAGTCATAACAATTTATTATATTAAGTCAAACAAGTCGTTAAGTCGAGTTGGAAGCCTTATAGGCGGCTTGATAAGTTCCAACAGCAGGTGGCCACATACCTGCCTCCACCAATCCGCACTGGGTCCGCGTGGTGGAGTATGACCTAATCTCTCTCACCTCGATTTGTGAGAGAAGGCCTTTGCCCAGCAGTGGGCAGTATAAGCTGATATTATTATATTATAAGCCAAACAATCACAATGATGATAATATTTTGTTTTTATTACGATTTTTTGATCAATAATGAACAGTACGACGTTAATACAGTTGTGTATCCATCTGACGGACGATTTAGCGCAGTGGTTAAGCGCTTGAGCAGCTCCGTCCACTGTGTCTAATAGTCGCAGGTTCGATTCCCGCACGGGACAAATCGTTGTGTGATCCACAATTGTTTGTTTCGGTCTGGGTATTTATGTATGTGAATTTTCATGTTTGTAAACGCACCCACGACACAGGAATAAATCCTAGGGCTACGTTTTTAAAAAAATATTTAAAAAAAAACTTATTTTGTGACAAAAACCCCAGATCCGCCATATTTAACAGCTTTTAATTAACTTTAAAATGTATAATGGACTTCGTGAGTGCATTTAGGTATGTCATATTATAACTACAAGTTCTGATTAGACATATATTTTTATTACTCTGTACAGCCAGCAACGTAAGTCGTTTACCATTATCTGTTTTTCAAATGGCTTGTACAGAATCAAATACATTATTTTTGTTCATCTAAATATACTTGAAAATGTTGGTAATAAATTGCTTTTGACAATGTTTACCAACATTTTTGAAGAGTACTATTGATTTGAAAAACTGCGAATGTTAAACTACTTATGTTGCTAACTGTACCAGCCTCATTGACTGGACTAGTGAGACTTCTGTGTCTTAGTTTAAATAATGGTGGTTGATTTACCTCAAATGACACAAGTAGAAAAACCAGTAACGATATTACAAAAAGTGTTTTAAGGATTCATAAATACAATGGATCAGAATCTGATTATTTTTACATGAATAAAAATAATCAGATTCTGATTCAACCAGGGTTTGAGCCCAGAACTTTGTATGGCTTGAAGGATGAGACAATAATAATTAAAATCTACCATATTGGTGGTTTACCTTCTTATAATTCCTTGTGCTTTCTCTAAGATCTACATTCATGATTATCAACGAAATTAAATTCTCAACTGCCGATATTGTTTTTTTTTGCTCAATGTGCTGTCCTGTTATCTACATTATCACCGCATTAACAGAAAGAAGGATTTATTAAGCGAAACAGACAGACATATCTCGTAATTTAAAATAAATTAGGTCATTTTCGGCCAAAAGTATATATTATTTATTGCCTTACCAAGTACTTCATACTATTTCACAATTTGTTAATCTGATATGAAAAGAGTAATAATACTTTTAGCCAAAATTCATGACTTATAATAATACTTTATGCATAATTTATCTTATCAAACTAGATTATTTTATATTGTAAAAGTTGTATATTTTTAAATATACTGATTATTTTTTATAATAGACTAGAATAGATTTAATTGGATATTAAATATCATAAGATGGTTCAAAACAGTCTGTATATTTAAACTCCTTGTAAGTATACATCAAAAATCTTGTGCAATGCTTAGCTTGTTGCCACATTGAAATAAATCACATACTAGAAAATAATATATCAAGTAGGTAACCGGTTTATTAACTACGAAACTTATTTGAATAATCATTGACCTACCATCAAAACGGTGCTCGTAGCACTGTGCGACCGCGATGTTCTTAACGATCATCAAGGTTAAGCAGCGTTCGACTCGGTCGGCCTGAGATGGGTGACCGTTTGTGGCATTTTCATATTCGATCGTCTCCGTGCTTCGGAAGGCACGTTAAGCCGTTGGTCCCGGTTACCACTAAATGTGGTAGTCGTTAAGTTGGAAGCCTTAAAGGCGGCTTGATAAGTTCCAACAGCAGGTGGCCACAAACCTGCCTCCACCAATCCGCACTGGGTCCGCGTGGTGGAGTATGACCTAATCTCTCTAACCTCGATTTATGAGAGAAGGCCTTTGCCCAGCAGTGGACAGTATAGGCTGATATTATTACCTTGATGGTAAATGGACTTCATGTCCACGCTCAAGTGTCCGAACCAAAAGAAGTACAAAATGTCAAAAGAGGTACAATCGCTCGTCAGTTTTCCTTTCGCCTTACAACTAACAACACTTCTACAATGCCGTATTGTTTTGTGACAACAGGTTAAACTACTTAAATAAAGTGAAAAAAAAGATGGTGTATATATATTTTCTATCAATCTATATCATCACGACAGATGCCTTGCGGGGTAGGATGAGAGTACAGAGTTCCAACAGGTTCTTTCCTTACATACCTCTCTGGCTTCCTCCACTCTCATAGTTCGTCTCATACACGCTCGCCGGTTAAGGAGACACTTGACTTTATATTTTCAGTAAGTAAACTATTGTTTTATCATATGCAAGTAAAATAGTCATTTAAAAAATACACCGTCAAGCCTATATTCCCCAAGCGGGGGTGGCAGAGGTGTACTGAGTACACCCACGTTTCGCCGACGATGTTAGGTCCCATATAATAGGGGGCGATCCTATTGCCATATACCGGGTACAATTCCAGACACCGGACTCGTACTGGGAAGTTTTCGTTAGAAAAACTACACTTGTCCGACCTAGGATTTGAACCCAGGACCTCGTGATCACAAAGCTATGCGCTTTGCCACTAGACCAACGAGGCAGTCATTTAAAATTGTTAAAAAACATCGAATTTTATTTCACCGATTTTTCAATAATTGTATAAGTAAATCATGTTCAGGTTACCATACCGACAATGGCAAATGATTTAGCACAGCGTTCAGTCAGCACAGCAGTCGTTAGAAACAGTACAATTCATTTTATAGTACAAGCTAGAATGAGCATTAAGTTTCAAGCTGCAGGACGCAAATTAATTTAAACACGTCATTTCCAGTGTTTACGAATACAAGCTTTACCATAATAAACGCAAGACCTGAAAGTAGTTTGTTCTAAATCGATAACTGAATTGAGTCCAACTATTTTTAATGTACGTTACATTCTTTTTTAAATTGCAAAAAATGCTTTTACTCCTTCAGTGCGCTATAAAAAACTAAATTTATTCTTGATTCATAGCAATAAGGAGATAACAAATGCATTCCTAACCCGTATTTCTCAAAATGCACACATACACATACAAGTTTTATTGTTAATTGGGTTACAAAAGTGCTTAAAAAAGGGGGTAAAAACCTTTAAATTTGGAAATTTGGTTTTCGTTTTGAATTTATGAAGCAATTCTCTAATCGGGGTGTCTGAGGTCTTGCGTTTATTATGTTACACCTTGTATATATCGTGAATTTTGTACTGGACCTGAAATCTATTGAGTGGTAAATCAATGTTCCCAATATGAGAAATAATGCTACAAACCTTCACCTATAAAAATTGCAAAAAGTGTGGCTTGTATGGTATTTATCACAATGTATAACACATTATATAATAACTATTGTGCAAAATACTCAACAATAACAAAAGCATACAATTAAAGCCCAACACAAATAACACATTAATTATAATGACTAGGATTATGTACCCTGCACTTATTAAAACAAATTATTGTAACAATTCTTTGGAAGTAACATTATGATTGATCTCTAACATAAAAGTGTCATCAGAATACATACAATAAAAGTCTTTAGCAAATGCTAATATTAACTCACAGCTAATAAAAAAAAGATAACTAAACATAAAATCAGTCTTATTAAGACATAATATAGACCTTTTTGGAATAAATAATTTTGGATCTTAAACACTTATGTGAGATCTTATTTACAATAATTTTATAAAATGTATAGCATTTTTAGGAAGATAATAATAAAGGAATGTATAAAATCACAGATGATATAAGGATACTAACAAGAACAGAACTTCCTTTCTTGTTTTGCTTGCAGCTTTTGCAATGATTGTCGGCGTCGCCCTGACGCACACAGCATCGCATACTCCACTGAAGTTTCCATTCTGAGAAAAAAAATATGGTTTCAATATTTTATACACATTTCGAAGTTCAAATAATAATCAAGAACTTCACTTGCCTTATTACTGAATAGTTGAGGATTCACACACTATTGTTTGTTGCAAATAAAAAAAGTCCTGACAAAAACACAAAAATATAATAAATAAATACACAAAGAATAACAGTCATACAAACAAAAATAAATTCAGAACATAAACCAAAATATAAATAAATATTGTACTTGAAGTCATGCGTACCTGTACATTATTTTGTCCAGTAGGATTTCAATGGCGCGGTCAATGTTCTGTCCGGTTTTGGCACTGGTTTCCAAGTATGGCAAATTGTAGTTCTTGGCAAATTCTCTGGCTCGGTTCTGGTTCACCAATCTCTTTTCTTGTAGGTCACATTTGTGACCACATAACACTATGTCAGGATCGTCACTTAAACTGTGTGTCTGCAATATAATTTTCAATCATTAGAGTAGACTTGTGTTGGGGTGTTTAAACTTTAGATTTAGATTCTAAAGGCCTTGATATATTATTTTTACTGACTAAAGGTGTAGTTTTATTTCGAATTAGTTCGTTCCAACCATAGTGAGTGAGTACACATTAAAATCTATAGTTTAACAACTATCATAATAAGATCCGAGGTCATTAATAATATAAAACTAATTTCTACAGTTGCCAGCTACGAGTACGTATATATATGCGAAAGTATATCCAAACAGGGCCATTTTGTTAGTCCTACTTTATTCCTACTAATATTTATAAATGTGAAAGTTTGTATATTTAGATGCTTGTTACTCAATCACACAAAAACGGCTAAACTGATTTGGATGAATCGGCACACAGATAGTTTATTACCTTGATTAACGCATAGGATACTTTTTATCCTGGAAAATGTTAGGTTCCTGTAAAGACAAAAGCAGACAAGTCGCGGGCAGAAACTAGTTATCTATAATTTAGTATGATTAAAT
Source organism: Phalera bucephala (assembly GCA_905147815.2). NCBI lineage: Eukaryota > Metazoa > Arthropoda > Insecta > Lepidoptera > Notodontidae > Phalera > Phalera bucephala. The sequence goes on from LR990612.1 coordinate 18,464,853, forward strand.
TCATACCCCAAGCCTAGGATTTATTTGTAATTAACAGAAATACATACCTTCAGCTGTTCAATCCAATTTCTGACTTCCAAAAATGATGCTTCATTTGTCAAATCAAATAGCAAAAGGAATCCCATTGCATCTCTATAAAATGCAGTAGTCAAGCTTCTAAACCTAAAAAATATTGATATTTTTAGTAAAATCTTCACAATTTTGCAATACCTATAAGTATATAGGTACTTCTAATCTTCATAAGAAGTATATACTTCCATACTCATTTGAAGAGCACAAATATTTTTTTAGAACTTACATAATATATTTAATTAAGTCATAGTTATTATCATAACAGAGAAAGTGCATGCTCTTAAAATACATTATTTACAATTACCTCTCTTGTCCTGCAGTATCCCACAGCTGTAGATGTATGCGATGTTGTCTTCCATTTTGCTGGTAAATCTGAAAAAAAAAAACTGAATATGAAATATTAAGAAGATGGCAGGATGAACTAGACTCCTTAAACGGCTGCCGTTTAAAAGCTGGAAGCAGTATAGGGAGGCCTTTGCCCAACAGAGGGACGAAAATGGCTGATAATAATAAGCCCGCAGAGCAGCTTGTAGCAAACTGTTGGTGAGTAATTACACCACGGACCCGAGTGCTCCTGACCGACGTCAGGGCCCCCAACCCTGCGTGCCTTCGTTGGTTCAGTGGAAACCGGTGTGATCGCAGGACTCTCCGCTCTGGCTTGCTTTAATTGGCCGTTCCAAGGGGAGCGGTGAGAGCTACTTTGATGTAGAAAGATAATATGTTCCTATGTTGATGTACTCCAGGGGTGGAAGTGTTAAAGGGAAAAACGTCATGAGTAACTGAGCACCCCTGAACCACTCACACCAGTATTGCCCTCAGTTGTCTTAGGGCGACCGTTTGAGGGCCAATCTAGTAAACGGCGAGTTACCGCCGGCCACGGGTAATTAGGTATCACTAATTATGGCCGGTGTCCATTTGAAATAGTCCAGTTTTTGTCCATCAAACCTCATTTATATAGCCCTTGTTTTTCTTTCCATAGTTTACAATATTCTTTGCACCTGCCGGGGTCTGTTTCTTCATTTGGTTATGTTTGGCACTGGTTATGTTTCTTCATTTTCAGCAAATGATCTCAGTAAGTGTTTTACATAACATTAACTTCTCGCAGGCCCTCTACATGTTGGGCGCTTGTCCCCATACAAGCCTTTTAAAGGTTCAGGTAAAGCCTGTGAATCTTAGTGAGATAATAATAATGAAATATCAAAAAGAAACAGTATTAATTCCAATATAAATACATACAAGTAAAAAGAAAATCTACAAAACAGTATAGTACAACATAGAGCAGAAGGATGGATATATATCGCCTAAAGGATCAACAATGTTATACATTGCTTGTATGCAGGGAACTTTCAGGGCACCCAGGTAAACACCTTGAATCTTGTCAATAGTGTTTATCACATGTTATTGTTTCTTTTCTTATATTGTAAATTATATAATAATAATATTAGCCCTGTTAAGAAACTGTCACACTGTTGGGCACGGACCTTCTCTCAGCTTCAGTCTGAGTTAACGTTTAGGCCTTTTAATTTCAAATGAAAAATATATTTATTACTATTTTAATGTAGGCTTTACAGACATCATGATAATATTTTTATATTTATCTTCAGCTACCACATCTGTATCTACTTACCACACTCTTTTCCCTGAAGTCTATACCAACCGTCGAAATGAATTGCGTGTGGAAGACACCGTCGGTATATTTGTAAAGGAAACTGGTCTTTCCAACTCCCGAATCTCCAACACAGAGAAGTTTAATGAGATAATCGTAATCCATATTGATACAATATTACTAAACAGATACGCGCATTAGTGGACCTCCTATCTGCTACAAATAGTCAAATCGTGAGTAATATCTTGATTGTATTTCAGTGGTTCATATAGTCTTATTAATAAGGTTCACTTTTTTACCTTACTGTACCTATATAAAATTATTTCAACACCATAAAAATTAAATTCAAAAACACTACAACAACAATCGATCGGTTCATTGTACTGTCAAGTGTCAAAGTGACATAGACATTTTTTTGTCAAAGTGACAATCGGAAATATTTGATCTTATAATAATCTATCTGGCTATTGTTTTTTGCCGTAATGGCGACAAGAAGCCAAATTTTTATAAAATTTTACTGTTATACTCTATTACTAGTTGACATTGGCGAAATACACTGTTAAAGTGTGCGGCCATTAATTAAAATAAGAAGAAGAAGAAGAATAATCTATCTATCTATATCAGCACGTCAGATCCCTTGCGGGGTAGGCAGAGAGTACAGAGTTCCAACAGGTTCTTTCCTTACATGCCTCTCTTGCTTCCTCCACTCTCATACACGCTCACCGCTTACGGAGACTCTTAACTTGATCTTATAATAATATTAATAATAAAAGCCCCCCAAAATCCTATCTTACGTCCGTGCTGAACATCTAGCCACGTGGGGGGCGGACACGCGTACTGTACTACTGGACTGTAAACTTATGCGGCCAACAAGGCAAGGGTAACCCGTTGATATGGAGACCAGAAGTAAAAAATTACATATAGGGCCGCTGCCCGAGGGTAATCTTCGGGGCACGTCTGTAGCTGGCCATGGACGTGACAGCATGCTAGCCAGTGGCTCCCGAACGGACGGCTGGGTGGGAGTAGGGGTCGCGAGGGGTAGGGGAATGTCCTCAAGGATTACAGCCGACATTACAGACGGACAGGACAGTAAAAGTAGCAGAAGCAGTTCAATCACTCCAGCCGAGGATGTTTCGCAGGCGGCACTTGCCACTCAACCTGCGACAACCAAAGCCGGTAAACCAAGAGTACGTATGAAATGGAATGACGATATGAACCTGTTTATCATGCGTACATATCTTTATACCACCAAACTTGAAACGGATAGGACGATGTAAGGCAAAAAACTGTACGACGAATTCAGATTAAAATATCCTGATTTAAAAGTTTCTAAACACTTGCAGGATCGTAAGAAAGTTTTTGCAGGAAGACGTCTCATCGGAATCTATCGAACAAAATCCCCATAACGAAATCCACTTGACTTAGGCCCGTGGGTTTTGTTTTAAATACCGAAATTCCTCTAATTTCGAGAAAGAATAAACCTTCGAACTTAATAATAATATTAATAAGCCCGCAGGGCAGCTTGTGGCGAGCTGTTGGTGAGTAACGACACCACGGACCCGAGTGCTTCAGAGAGTCGGTCAGGGCCCCCAACTCGGCGTGTCTTCGTCGGTCGAGTGGAAAACGAAGGGTGCCTGCAGGACTCTCGGTTCTGGCTTGCCTTAATTGGCCGTCCAGAGAGGAGCCGTGAGAGCTATATCGACGTGGGAAGATAATGCGGTCCTACGTCGATGTACTCCAGGGGTGGAAGTGTTAAAGGTCATAACGCCGCGAGTAACTTCGGAGAAAGCGCAGCACACCTCTCTACACCCCTGAGCCGCTCACACCGGTGTTGCCCTCAGTTGTCCTAGGACGACTGTTTGAGGGCCCATCTAGTAAGCGGCGAGTCACCGCCGGCCACGGGTAATTAGGTATCACTAATTATGGCCGGTGTCCGTCCCCTTTGAAATAGTCCAGTTTTTGTCCATCAAACCTCATTTATATAGCCCTTGTTTTTTATCCATAGTTCTAGTCCTCGCACCTGCCGGGGTCAGTTCGCTGGTTATGTTTCTTCATTTTCAGTAAGTGATCTCAGCAGGTAACTTACATAACATTAACTTCTCGCAAATGGCCTCTACGTGTTGGACCCATGTCCCCATGCAAGCCTTTCAAAGGTCCGGGTAAAGCCCGTGAATCTCAGCGATATTAATAAAGTTTATTTTCTGAAAAAAAAATTACAGACACAATTTAAAACTAAATATACTACACTTAACTAGGAAATTAACAAAAGGTAAGTCTTCAATACTAAATTAGAAAATAAATTAACAAAAGATAAGTCTTCTTAATTACCTAAAAAAATAACGAAAGGTAAGTCTCTAAAGTTTAGGAGTTAGGTACTTGTGTCTAACACACTAGGTAAAGCATGTCTGGTTATACATTGTTAATTCTATCTATCTATATTATCACGCCAGATCTCTAGTGGGATAGGCAGAATGTACAGAGTTCCAACAGGTTCTTTCCTAACATTTTCACGTTCATTCGTTTTCTTTATGTTAATTTTATTAAATGCTTATTTATTAAAATTAACGGACGGACGATTTAGCGCAGTGGTGAGGGACAAATCTTCGTGTGATCCATAATTATTTGTTCCGGTATTTGTGTAAGTGAATTTTCATTTTTGTAAACGCACCCACGACACAGGAATCAATTCTAGTGTGGGGCTACGTTTAAAAAAAAAAGAAGAATAAAAAAAAACTTACACATTTTAAGCCCTAGCAATGCAATACATGGGGATCAGTCTGAAAAATAGCTGATTTTTTTTTATGCTTAATGTGTAAAAATATCGAAAATGCTTTATCTCGGGTTGTATCACCTTTCACCAAAGGCAAATTGTTTACTGTCAACGTCATTGTGAATTATCAGTAAAAAACAATCGGTCAGCTGATCGTATTATTATAACTTACAAAGTCATTTGTTATGTTACACTATTTAAAATGACTACTCATGAGAATTTGCCAGACAACCATCCCAAAGTCCATGTTGAGTATTGGTAGGTAAGATTCTAGTCAAAACTTAAATCACTACTTGTAGAAAAAGTCCTATTTAGAAGTCCTAAAAGTATCTACTATGTAATTTTACCTTTGTTTTCAGTGGGGCTTGCGACTACGGAGGACACTGCTTAGCACTAGCACAGACCATTAAAAAGAGTACTCCTAATGCAGTAATAAATTGTAATAGGGGGCGACAAGGTAGGTTGTTGTCCATGTTGTTATCACACAGTAATTATTATGGTTTTAACTTGGGGTTTGCAGTTCTATTTAAATAGGTACCAACATTTTTTCGGTTAGTTATAGAGGCAGAACATACTGCCTCATTGGTCTAGTGGCAAAGGGTATCACTTTGCGATCATGAGGTCCTGGGTTCAAATTCTAGGTAGTCTGACGGTGTTTATAGAGGCAGTATATTCTTTTATAACTGTATTATTAGAAGGTAGTTCATTGTCACTGGTAACAAAATAACATTTGAGATTGAGTGGAAGTGACTGCCACGTTGGTCTAGTGGTGAATAATGTGTTTTGTGATCACAAGGTCTGAGTTCAAACCAGTCAGTTAAATGTAATTTTTCTAACGAAAACTTCCCACTATCAGTGTTGAGTATCGAATTGAGACCTGTATATGAAAATAGGCTCTCCCCCTATTACATGGGACCTAACATCGTCGGCGAAAAGTATGTGTATACAATACACCTCTGCCACTCTTGCTTGGGGAATATAGGTGTGACGGTGTTTATTATTTTATTGAGTGGAAGTAGGTGCAAGTATGATTCCATATTAACACCTCGCAAACAATTGTCCAAATCCCCTCAAGCACCATCTAATCTAGAGCAAATTTGGGCAAATATGTGTATGTATAAAAGCCCTGTATATATACAACACAAGTTGTATTATATCATATCAAGTTATATCTAAAAAAATTTACCTTACTTTTACTTTCCAGGGTCATTTGAAGTTGTTGTGAATGATCAACTAATATATTCAAAGTTGCAAACAATGGCACTACCAGACTATGATGAAGTGTCGCAAGTTGTGAATGATGTATCTCAGGGTGGTAAAGCACGACAAATAAAAGGACAACAACCAATAAACTGTGTGATATCATAATTTTTATTAAATAACAACTAGGGTGCATTCCAGGCATATTTTCAGCATGGCATAAAAGAAACATGTATAAAAGGAATTGCTTGGAGACCACATTTCGTCAGTAGGTAATTAAAATGTTAAGTGGACAAGTTTTATGGTAATTGTTAATATTACTAGTTATTTTAATTGAATAATATTGAATTTTATGACTATAAAAATAAATAAAAAAAACATACATGCAACCAATTATAACAGGACGCTTCAACCAATCTAAAATTCATTCCATTTCAGGACATAAACAAAACTAACAGATTGAAGTCAACTTTTAATTAAGACCATACCAATGATCCTAATAAATGGTATAGTGTATTAGTTAAAATTTTATAATCTTACTTTTGGAATGTATGATTTTATGTTGAGCAAACAACAGGGAATGCACTCCTGAAATATTAAATATACCTAACCCATCTAGTCAAACAATAATCATTGAATTATTGAGCAATTCATTTTTTATAATAATTGTTAAAATCAAACATCAGCATAATAACCAAATTCTATTAAATTAATTAAATAAGTATATTATTTATATTTGCTATTCAAATTAATTCATGGTATAAAATAAGAATATAACAAACCAATTTTCTGTGTAAATATAGTTCCATGGTAAATGGCAGTCATGCGCTTTATAATAATAGCCAGGTCAACCTGCGGCACTATATTATACAATTCCGCTTAAATAGTGTCATAGTATTATGATAAAGCACTTCTGAGAAAAAAGATATACGCGTGAATTCCAATCTCAGGTGTCCGTATTTCCGAATCGATTCTATATCGAACACTTATTTATTATATTTAATAAATAAGTGTTCGATATAGAATTTATTGTGGTTAAGCTTTTGAGATTCTACAAAATCGCATATTGACCTGACAATTAAAAAATGACTCTCACGTAAATGCGATTTATAGTTACGTAACATTAAAGCTCAGTGTCGCTCAGCGACCTTTAGAAAGAGCCATGCTCGGCGTTTCACTACTTGATCGTATCACGAATGAGGAGATTTGTAGAAGAAGCAAGGTCATCAACATAGCCTATAAAATTGAGTAAGCTGAAGTGGCAATGGGTGGGCCACATAGCGCGAAGATCAGACGGGCGTGTGGGCAGATAGATTCTACAGTGGAGACCACGTATTGGGACGGCCGCCTACCAGATGGATGGACGATCTTCTGAAGACCGGTTGCGCTGGAGAGCGATTGGCGAGGCCTATGTTCAGCAGTGGACAAGTATAGGCTCAGATGATGATGATGATGAAATTCTCTGGGGCTGTATGTTTTGGTCCTATTTTAGTGTGCAAGTTTTTCAAAAGGCCCGGCCCTAAGGCAGATGTGGACTCCCATAGCTGTTGATCATATTGGATGCCTTTGCTCTAGAGTGAAACAGTAAAATAGAGTAGTAAACAATTTGTAAAATACAGGTTTTAGGGATATTGCAAATCTAATTGAAGGCTATAAAATCTCAAAAAAGGAGAGGCTTTTACTCAACAGTGGAACAATGCAATAAGCTAGTAAAAAAAATATATAAAATACATTATTTAGAAGCAATGCAGATCTAATCGAAGGTTAAAACATCAAAAATTGAGTTTTAGTTACATCTGGCTACTTAAATCGTTTAAAATGTGATGTGATTTACAATTTCAATGCTATCACAATATAAATGCTAAGACATTATATCCAGAATATTAAATGTTCCAAAATGTATAAAAGCCAGTGTGCCAGTTTGCTGGCTTAATGTAATGGTGACACAACTCAATAAAAAAGTTTTTCGAATAATCTAATAACTAACATAACTCTAATTTTGACATCAGCATGATTATCTTTAATTATAGATTGTTTTATCTTGCTTTTATATTTGTGTAACTATTGCATTCCGCCAACAAGTTGATTACTTCAGTCTCTTATCATTTCATTAGATTTGTTGTAAAGCATACAAACAATAAACACCTTTAACTCTATATAGAGAAGTAGGCTTAATAGATTATTTTATTTTATACATAACATTAACAACATATTTATACTAATATAACACTAACACATATATAGAACATAATTTCAACAATATTCATCAATTATTCTAAATTCTTGGTTTTTATTCATAAAGGATCAATAAAAAATATACATATCACAGCTCACATCCCAGTTACGTATTCATTCATACTCATTTCTTTTTTAATAAAATATTACTTATTTCCTAAAAAAATATTTATGTATTAGCTTATGCCCGCGGATTCGTCCGTGTCACGTTTATTTACATTAAGGGTTGAATCTTAACTTCTTTTAACGATTTATTTTGATAGGGTATTATATTTAAATCACTTTTCAAATACATCAATTTCAAGTACATAGAGATATATAGATGTTTGACACATATAATATGATCACTTTCTTTTGGTCCGATGGTTAAGACACTTTATTTTTCAGGAACTATCTACATATGGTCCAATGGCGGTGCATTGATGGTAAATTGAAGCTTCTAATGGTCGGTTTTAATATTTAACTCAAGAATAAATTTGCTTATTTTTATTAGTATTTAAAAGAAAACATAAAAAAAACATGTAAAAACTCTACTGATTGTAGATAAATCTATTCTTGAGTTACATAATGATACTGGTTATTACATAATGATACTGGTTATAACATAATGATACTGGTTATAACAAAATGATACTGGTTATAACATAATGATACTGGTTATAAGTCAATGCCATCAAAAAATATTACCATTTAAACGCGCTCTTCAAAACCTGTATTCCTGTTGACCTACAACCATGACATTTGGCAAGAATCAAACAAAATACCTAACGTGTATCATAGATATTTATAGAACTATCTATGATTGCAATTACATTTTTATATATTTTTCCAACATCCTTAACAAAGGTATAACTACTCAGTTAAGCAAAATACAAAAATATGATTTAAAATCTTCGCAAGGAACCAGTCTCTTAACTCGTGTAAAGATAAGCAAAATTTGTTCGGACCACAGGAGACGTTTTATAATATGTAAGGATAACCTGCAAGTATTGGGATAAACCAACTTATCTAATTGTAACTCAAAATAAAACAATATAGTATCACATTTAGCTGCACAGACTGTAAATATGAATATCACTGTAATATCATATTTTAAAAAATTAAGTTAATACACCGATGACACACAAATTACAAGACATTTTCAAAAACACCGTGAAAAAAGCCTAAAGAATGTGAATTTTTGTGCCTTACATTCTATCTGCTTATATCGTCATCATTAATAATAGGTTTTACATGGGAATGTATATTTAAAACTCGCTCTTTCGAGTTATCCACCGTTCCTAGATAACTTAAGTAAATACCGAATCGCATTTTGCCCGCAAACTGCTCAGATATGGTCCGCAAAGGTTCTACTGTCTTATCACCCGTCTGTTGATCGATGCATACCATTTGGCATCTTGGACATTGGCCTTCAACCTGAAATGAACAGTGAATTCATTAGCCATAACTCCTATATAGTATTTTTCTGGCCGAAGCAATGACACAATTAAAAAAAAAATTAATAAATTTATTAACGCACCCATTACACAGGAGTAAATCCTAGTGGGGGTCTACGTTTAATAAAATAAAAGTTTCTGTTGATATAGGCCTTATACACACTGTATAGAGAACGTACATTCCGATATTCTGATCGTGCAAATTTTTGACAACCGGTTATCTTGCATACAGCGAACGTCAGAATTGGACGAACGACTTGGCCGTATTCTTTCGGCACGCATTTTCTATCAGAAACATCTGACTAATTAGAAAATTTAACTACATTTTACGCATTTTTAGTATTATATGATAATCATAAATATATTTACCCTGAATTCATGGTTTCCAATGATCAATGTATGCCAATCCCTTTCAGCTAGTTCCTGATCCATGTCTATTATAATATTTCCTCTAAACCGATCTGTCAGATGATCAATGTCATCGACAAAATACGGATCATCAATTTTGTCTCTTAACCATCTAACAGTAGCTTTATTAACTAACAGGAATTGGGCCTGATTACTCAAGGAGAGTAATTTTTGGTCTCCATCGTTTTTCTTCTTTTGGACTCTGTTGTCATCATCAGACTGTTTGATCAATCTAAGGAATGATACTTCCAAAGCTTCCGATATCCAGTCCCCTACGTCGTCACCACAATCGTAGCCTTGTACAACATCAGTACAAACTTTACTAGTGCAAAATGAAGTTTCTTTGATTTTAGATTCAGATACACTATCTAGTGATATGGAAATTGGAGATTTGCCTGAAAGAACAAGAAATAAGCTGGTAAGTAAAACATATTGTTAAATGGCCGAGTCTATTGTATATGGAATAATAAATTTCTATGCACGCCGGATGAAGAATTCATGCTGCATATCACTCATTCTTGTTGAACAGCTAGACTAGAAACTCATTTACTAGTGCCTGCACTGGTTGCATCTTGATTATACATAGCTAAAAAGCTACCAGGCAATAGTAGTGTCATACCACTATAGCCTGGTTGATGCTAAGTTGATATACAGCATGAATTTTTGTACATGTTAAATGAAAAAACTGAAGGAATGTATACAGTAGTCAAACCTCAAAACAATGTTTAAAGATCATTACCAAGCGAGCTCAGGGGCAATCGGGAAAAATTAGATAGTATCGGTTGGTGTAGTGCCTCTTGGTAGGGCTGGGAGATCACGAGGTTCTGGGTTTGAATCGTAGGTGAACCACTGTTACGGGGGTTTTTCTATCGAATAATATTTAGTAGCAGTCCACACCCTGGAATTATTCTCGGTATAGTGGCAATCGCCTATCGACTAATATGCCTAATAGCAACAACATCCTTTATCCCATTGAGACATAACTGTTACACCTCACAGGGAATGTAGGTGAGTCGGTGTTTATTTGTGTGTTTTATAAGATGTAACGCCTCATTCGCACAGATGCTTTTTCAACGCACGGTGCTGAAGAGATGTACAGCAAAATGAACTGTTAGCCATTTATTTATTTCCAGCGCTTTACTACCACGCGTTGAAAATGCTCTAACAGTAAGAACAATTACCCGATCTATACATTTAAAAATAAAGTGCACATCCAAAATGAATGGAACCAGATTTTTTTTTTGAAGTTAGGATCCTATTTTTTACATACCTACTTATTTTGAGGATTGGAAACAGTATTCTATTATTCCATATTTATTCAAAAATCATGCTGTATAAAGTTAGTGATATAATATATTAGAAAAGAAATACCTTTAAAATGCAATGTCATTATTCTTTGTCTCAAATCAATAATCGGTCGTATCATGCACATCCTTGGATTATTCTTTTGTGTTATGCACACGCCATTGTCTTTTACAATCATCCATTCTCGGTCATACTCAAATCCTTTCGGACCTATTTTCCAAGAAGATTTAATTTTAAAGGCACCACAAGATTTAATAGGAAATATTGCTACCTCATTCAAAACGATTTTAGAATCCCCCTTCGTAATATCTGTCAATTCATTACTGTTATTGAAGAATTCTTGTTCATTCAATATTTTGCGTGTGTGAATGATTTCGTTGTAAGTTTTATTTGATTTTATAGGTTCCATATTTCTAAAGGGCTTCGGTATTCGGGTTGGTCGTTTAACTTTGGTTTTCACGAAGCATTTGCATATCATATAAATTAGTTTGTCTACATCATTGAAAGTGTTGAAATATCCAAATGAAGCCCTTACAGCTCCTGTGGGTTTTCCGTTTATCAGATCAAATCCATCCCCACATATGTGGCCCGCCTTGTACATGTCTTTCATTTCTTTGTTACTAGCCATCAAATGGCGTTGACAGGAACCAGAATTACAGAAGCAACCAGTCCGTATATTGATGCTAAACAGATCTGCCATGTGTTGAAACTGAAATATAAGTGAAATTTTTATAAACATTCAAAACTTTTCTGTAATATTAGATTTACTTAGGACCAACTAATCATCTCCAGTATCGTCAAGGTCAGAACAGACACAAACTTATTTTATTATTAATTTTGAATAAAATAACCAACGGTAGTAACGGCATATACTCGTAAAGTAATATTGTAACAAGATGTTGTTAGCAGCCGCTAGCCACTGTGATCTTAGCTAGCAAATCTACATTGCATTTAAAAATATATTGCAGAAAAAAACATTATTTAAAAAAGAGGCTTCTAGAATCATAACAAACTTTTTATGATTAAGTTTTAAGTATTATAAATCTTATCTAATAATGTTTTAGGGACTGTTCAAGATTGTATATTTTTTGTAGTTTGTAGTTATTATAAGAAATGTTGTAAAAAATATCTGTAATTGATGTAAGCACTAGAAACTTATTGTTCCAAAATGTCATTTATAAAGATTGTGCTTATGTTGTTGATGTGCCTTATAAAAATAAATAAATAACAGTCGAGTTCCATTAAAAGGTTGTTATCATGCATTTTAGTAAGGTTGGAATGTTCATAACAAGAATTTTAATCACCATATACAAGACTATAAACATGCATGATGCAATTTAAAGTGTTATTGTGAAATATTTTTTTTTTTTTTGATAAATTGGGCTATAGATGAAATCATTTCTTACTTATTTTTTTGCTTGTATACTACAATCCTAATCTTAATTATAAATGGCAGAATGGATCAAGTGATGGAGATCTCATAGGAACATCTCATTTCAAAACAGAAGTTTGAAAGGAAATAACTTTGTAATTTCTGCTTACTCAACAAGGGATCTAGCGTGATGATATAGATAGAACATCTCATATTCTTTATCAATTTTCAAATTAAGGGAATATTTACAATTCTTTTCTAGGATAATGATAAAGACCACAAATAGTAAAAGAACTCTATATTCCCTCCCTACCCAGCAAGGGATCTGGTGTGATGATAGATGATGGACGATTTAGTGCAGTGATTAAGAGCTTACGCCGCTCCACCCACTGGGTCTAATAGTCGCGGGTTTAATTCCCGCAAGAGACAAATCTTTGTGTGATCCACAATTATTTGTTTCGGTCTGAGTATTTGTGTAAGTGAATTTCCATGTTTGTAAACGCACCCAAGACAGGAATAAACCCTAGTGTGGGGCTACGTTGAAATTATTCTCTGGGATGATGATAAAGATCTCAAATATTAATTATGATTCTTCACAGTCTAATCCTAGTAAACTGTGAACAAATTATTACAGTTGATCATTACCTCTGAATATCCAATATAGGAGCCATCTTCCCTCTTAAGGTTGAATGTCACTACACCACCCTGTTTGTTAATGTCATTATAATCTGAATCCATGTAAAGTACTACTGCATTTCCTCCATTTTTGTGTCTCAGGTCTTTGAGCTGACAATACAAGTCCTTTGCTAAGAAATATGTATGATATGATATTGTCTCCATTGGGTCATCATATATCGATTTCGGTATCAGTCTATACATTGTATCAAAACATTGCTTTAAGGCAATTATTGAAAGGTATGATGGTGTTCCATCTTCTAATCTGTGAATAAACATAAAAAATAAAAGGGCGTTTTTAGTGTTGTAGATATTCTCTGAGCACTGTCTCTGTGGTCTTGCATTGGTCATGCTCAGTCTCAGCAGTGGCTGTGTGGTATGCTTCTTTTCATATAATATGTTTGCGGGAAGTGATTGCTGCTAGTAGTCTTACTCATGATTCCTTAGACTTTTGTTGTTCAAAAAAATATTATTAACCACATATTTTGGTTATATTGTAGTGCAAGCATTGTATTATTACACTATATACTAAAAATAAAATGTAGAAAACTAAATAAAAAAATACAAACTTGTTGACCTCAGCGGATCTTCTCTGTGGAGGCTACATTTCAATCTTGTAGTAGATTAAAACAAAAGGTAAAATTGACAATATGTCATCTTACACTTCAATTTCTTTAAATCCTGAGGAGGCACTCAGGATTTATAGAAATTGAAATGTAAGATATGAAGCATCATCAATCAATATTTAGACAGATATGTTATCTGTGTTATTGAGGGCCTTACAAAATTAGTCATGAATATAATGTCTCATAATTATTTCTATAGTAAACTGAATGTCAACATAAAGTACCTAATAACTAATAGTTAAAAAAAAAAATAAATACCTTTCAACAAGATTGCTTCTTTTCATGTGAAAATCTTCAGTTGTCAGAACAATATCAACTGTCCCACCTCCAAAATATTTCTTTTGGTTTAAAACACTCCCACTAGTGTTCTTCACTAATAGTGCACCTAATCCAGTTGGGTATCCAAATATTTTATAAAAAGAAATAGCAACAAAATCTGGTTGTACTTTTGACAAATCCAATCTGTTTGTAGAAACATAGGATGCTGCATCTAGTAGAATGTGCCAGTTTGAATTTATTTTTCCCAAATGTTTCTTAATGAAACTGTTCAGGCATCCATTTCTTATTTGTTCCAAACAGTCTATTGGGTATTTAAACCCATTAAAATTGCTTTGCGCTGGGTACACAAGCAGTGTGTTTGAGTCATTCTTACTCTTATATTTGTTCCTCCATAATGTTGGAGTTTTATGGTGACCAGTGCTTAATGTTGATAAGAAATCTTCATGTGAAATATGTATGACATCTGCATTTTTATCTGCAGCTATCTCTCGTAAACCAAGTACGGATGTGTGGTTGTCTCTCAAGTATACAAATGAGCCACAATTCAAAGGATCATCTTCACTGTTAAATTGGAATGACTCAATTATTAGTTTCAAGGACTGAGTTGTCCCTGATGTGAACACAACTGAGTAAGTAGACGGATCTGTATTGAAGTGTTTCAGGACTAAACTTCTTATTTGCTCTATACAGTCTCTAGTATATTTGTCAGTATGTGGATTCATGTAAATGTTATTCATGAGATCTTCATGAATACTTGTGATCAAACTTTGTGGATATAATGCAGCCCCAGCATTTTCTAAGTAACATTTTTCTGAAATTTGTCAATATAAAAAATAAGTTCCAAGTTCACTTATCTACATGATTCACAATGAGAATGTTTGTACAGCTGATGAAATTAATGTTTTTCATCTGTTTTTTTCTGGATTGCAAATTAAATATTATAAACCATGTAGCTACAACAATGAAGGACAGAGAGATCTGGCTTTTTGTATGAAGAAATATCTGATATTTAAGTAACCATATCCTGTACCAAGCAAGCAAGAGCGGACACAAATTCAATCATTTTAATTAAATGCGAATACATGCAAGAATCATGCAACCTGTTTGCAAAAAACAAGTGTGCACATTAGAGTGAAAGTATTTTTGATTAAAAAAATAATATGACAGCCGGTATGGAAAGTAATGCCTGAACTATCATTTATGTAGGATTATAGATAATGTAGAAATATTAATAGTTTATGACCTTACCTCCTAACCTTGCGAAATTCGATGTAATCTTGATCATTTGATCATGGTCGATCACTTGACTCAGTGGAGTCATCTCATTGAGTTCTTCATAGGGACCCGACATTATTACAAGAGAATGTAATTTCGCAAAAAAAAAAGTAACAACTCCAGCACTGTTTTTTACTTAACACTGGATACACAGTGATCAGTTACGGCGACGAAACTCTACTAACATCGACTTGTACATCACATGTATTATTATATCAAGTGGTCGGCTGAGCCCGGCTGCTCGTGCTACAAAACAACACACACGTAAAACTTAGTTTTGACGATGCTTCGTACTGATCTCAACCAGTTCTGTTCTAGAAAAACTTGTACGCTGTCCACTATGCGTAGAACAGGTAACCTGAAAGTATAAAAAAGGAAGGGTAAGGCCTCAATCGATGGACCATTGAATAAACAATCATTATCGAAATGAAAATATAGAAAAATTGGGAAGCGTTTAATAAATAATCGATGAGCAGTAGTTTACTAAAAATAATAATGTCGAATGTTTACAGTAGGCATGTCAATTCAATATCGATTAATCGAAAAATCCATTCTTTCTAGCAATATTATCGATTTTTGAGTTTAATTTTAACCACTGAATCAATTCAGTAGATCGATTCCGAAAGCCGATAAAAAAGGGGGGTAATCGAAAATATGACTTATTTAGGTTGTGTAAATCAGGGATATAAATAATAGCAAAACACGTTCTTTGTTAAAAATACTACGTACCAACCATGAGTTTTTTATAAATCTGTTGTCTTAATGATGATAATCTCTAAATTGAATGCATTATGAAATTATGTAAAAAGGAGGTATATGAGGAAAGAACCTGTTGGAACTTTGTACTCTCTGCTTACCCCGCAAGGCATCTGGCGTGATGATATAGATAGATAAAAAAGGAGGATCTAACAAAATAGTTTCATTCAATCGACTTTAATCGATTAATGAAGAATCGATCTTTAAATCTTCAATTTACCCGAGTATCGATTCTTATGCGTTCAAATCGAACCGATTCAAAGATTGATTTTTCTTAGAATGAATCGCCATGCGTAGTTTTTTTATTTTTTTATGTTTATGGCATCACGATGACGCGTATTTTGCCAATGTCAAGTATTACGAATATTCATTTCAAAATAAATTCAACTCCCCGATGAACTTGATGACAAGGATGATTATGAAATTGATGAAGTGCCCCACCCTGGATAGTAAAGCGATAGATACTTTACATACCAATTGCGACAGCCGTTTTAAGGGAAATCGAAAAAGCACGTTTTATCACTTTGTTACAATTACCTTCCCTCGTGCACATATAAGAGTACATAATGGTTAATATTCCACCAACATTACACATTATAATTCAAAATAACACAAGTTTTAGAAATTAAAACAAATTGACGACATCACTGTTCGATTTCCCGCCAAAACTCAACATGCTTAGCAGCGTTACCAACTTGAAGTGGACTGACTATCTTACCAGGGGCGTAAAATTATCGTACATGGATCGAAATTATCGTATTTTTTAGGATAATGTCTATTATAGATAAATAAATCATATAAATTGTAATATTGATATGCATGCAAGTACTCTATAGTTTATCTTTTTTAAACCACCGCTGTCAAATCAACAGAACACTGAAACCCAAATGTTTTACACGTGGTACAGACCTGAACTGATTCCCTTTCCACTTTAAGTTCAATAAACGCGCCAAGCTTAAAATTAACTCAGACAAAATTTCACTGTTCCCATGCAAGTTGGGTATGAAACACGCCAAAATTTTGTATTTATAAAGAAGAAATGGATATGAATAGGTAGTGTTTATTGGACAAAATAAAATCATGCTACTGTGATTTAGACTATCAGCGCATGAGTGGAATAATATAAATTCTCAAATTTTGCATCATGATAGAAATTATCGTACAATCTGCGTACGATAATAATATGCTATCGTACATCGTACGTAGGCACAAAATTATCTTATGTGTACGATAATTATCGTACGTTTCCGAACGCTGATGCTTAGTTTACAGTAGACCTGTCGGACGACTGTCTAACTGACATTGATTGGCATTCATTTATCTGACATAATCAGAGTTGCCAATAAAAGTAGAGGTGTAAAAGTAACGAAAAATAGCGTACCCGTATGTATTCGTTACTATAACAATCACTACTCGTTTCTATCGTATAATTACGTTACTCGTTTCTATCGTATAATTACGTTACTCGTTTCTATCGTATAATTACGTTACTGATTACTTTTGTTACCTAATAACATAGAGCATCGCATCGAGTCGTGTTGCGTATTGCGTACGGTATGACGTTGACGTCGCGTCGTTCGTACTTTGTAGAAAACATACAGCTGCGTAATGTGCATTTCATAAGTATACCGTATCCAGACCATACCAGACTAATTTGATAGTTAAATTGGTTAGATTGGTTATTACTAAACTGTAATTTAATTACCGCAGGGATCCAACGGAAAACTACTTAGTTTGCAATGGATTTACTGTTTTGAATATTTTATCCATGATAATATGTAGTATCACAATAACACCGCAATCCATCATGTATCGACTAATTAAAAAGAAACAAATAGGTATCGAAAATTATTTATAGACAATAAAATTCAAACAACACTTTAACGACAACAACAACATATTATTCTTTTTTCTCATAATAAAATTAAACGTATGAAAGATTGTTTGTTTTGTTTTAATTTTAGAGTTATATAATTTTCATGCAAATTCCCAATTCATGCACCAACGGTACTTGCCCGAAAAATGCGAGTAATGAAATGCATTCGTGCGTAACGTTTCGATACTCGGTACTAGATGGCGTACCCGTTATTCGGTACCGAATACATACGGTTTGCTGCAATTCTAAATAAAAGTCATTTGGAGTTTTTGGCGGGAAATCCAAGACTGATGTCGTCAAATTTGTTTTAATTTCCAAAACTTGTGTTATTTCGAATAATAATGTGTAATGTTGGTGGAATATTAACCATTATGTATTCTTATATGTGCATGAGTAAAGGTAATTGTAACAAAGTGATAAAACGTGCTTTTTCGACTTCCCTCAAAACGGCCGTCGCAATTGGTATGTAAAGTATCCATCGCTTTACTATCGGTGGGGCGCGTCATCAATTTCATATTCATCGTTATCATCGGGTTCAGCGGGTAGTAAAATTAATTTAGAAATGAATACATAGTTTTATTCGTAATACTTGACATTGGCAAAAAACGCGTCGTCGTGACGCCATAAACAAAAAAAAAGTCGTTTGTTTTATAGAAAACATCATCACGCCTATATTCCTCAAGCAGGGGTGGCAGAGTTGTACTGAGTACACCCACGTTTCGCCGACGATGTTAGGTCCCATGTAATAGGGGGCGAGCCTATTGTCATTTACCGGGCACAATTTCAGACTCCGGAGTTATACTGGAAGGTTTTTTTGTTAGAAAATCTTCATTTGTCCGACCTAGGATTTGAATCACCAAGCGATGCGCTTTGCCAATAGACCAACGAGGCAGGCAGACCTTTGGTCAAGACGAATCCAAAACAACGTCAGATTATAATGAACACAGTAGTGATTAGATGTATGCACCAAAGAATATGCTCTTTGATAATGAAGATAATATAAACTCCAATTCATCATCAAAAAAATACACATTTAAAACAATGGAGTGGTCTAATATTGTAAACTTCAACCTTCCAACTTTCGATAATAATATGTGGGCACAAGATGCAAATAGATAAAGCACCAACACAAGTCAATAGAACCCAAGAATTTATTGGTTGGAATAGGTATAGCTCCCTGTTTTTTTTTTCAATGAAGGCACCTAGGTATGTATGTATGCTTTTTTACACGGAACCAAACATGTCGAAACTGCCTTGTTATTTCAAGTTTTTTTTTTGTATGAGTTGATATAGGTACAGTTATTTTTATTTCTAATGCTTCGTCAACGCATTCTCTTAGTGGATCTCGCCTTGGCAGTATCGCAGATGAGTTTAATAATGGCAAGGCAAGAGGTCCACTATTTTAAAATTCTCGCTGCATGCAGTTCTGTATCAAGCAAGCAAGATATTATAACCACATAACAAGATTGTATATTTTTCTTCTTTTATCATGGTAAGTAGGTACACCTCTCTGGCTTCCTATACTCTCATAGTTCGTCTCATACAGAGAGGTATGTAAGGTAAGAATCATTTGGAACTTTATACTATCTGCCTACCCAGCAAGGGATCTGACGTGATGATATAGAATTAGGTATATATCCTATAGGTAGGTTCATTCTTCATTTTACTGCTTACCATACATAACAAGAAGCATTGTTATAAAACAACGATTTTCGAACTGTTCACAAGAAAAGCAGCACTCCTTTATCGTTATTAGTTCATCTCAAGAATTATGCAAACATACAGATAATTGCTTCATTTTGATTAGTCTTGTTTATTTTAGAGCTGGCATCACATTTACAGTTTATAATTTTCTTGAGCGCTCGTAGCGCTGCGCGACCGCGGTGTTCTTACCGATCGCCAAGGTTAAGCAGCGTTAGACTCGGTCGGCCTGAGATGGGTGACCGTTTGTGGCATTTTCATATTCGAGCGTCTCCGTGCTTCGGAAGGCACGCTAAGCCGTTGGGCCCGGTTACCACTTAATGTGGTAGTCGTTAAGCCGAGTTGGAAGCCTTGAAGGCGGCTTGATAAGTTCCAAAAGCAGGTGGCCACAAACCTGCCTCCACCAATCCGCACTGGGTCCGCGTGGTGGAGTATGACCTTATCTCTCTCACCTCGATTTGTGAGAGAAGGCCTTTGCCCAACAGTGGGCAGTATAGGCTGATATTAATTTTCTTGAAATTAAAAGGAATTACCCTTACGTAATTGAATTTCTGCTATTGATACATTTTCTAAAAATTCATTTTAAAATATTGTTCTTAAGTGTTGGACACTGTATCAACCTTCATTACCCAGGTGTTTACTATAAAAGTCACGCTGCATATCATTTTGAATCTCATTCTTCTTATAGTACCCATACAGTTTCCTTTTTAACCGACTTCAAAAAGGAGGAGGTTCTATGTTCGGTTGTATGTATGCTTTTTTGTTTTTCTTTTTTTTTTATACATGTTCAGCGATATTTCCGTCAATTGTGGACCGATTTTGATGATTTTCTTTTTGCATTGGGTTCAGTATATCTCCAAGGTGGTCCAATTTTAATTTCATTGGCATTGGACCTTGGACTTAAAAGATACACCAGGGAACTCCTTACCGACAAACAATAGGCATCTGTTAATTGAGATATTATGGGTATTACGTCAATCCTATAGGTACCCTACTATAGAATAATTCACACGTCACTTAAAATTGTAAATTAAAAATCTTTTATAAAAAAAGGTAAACCGACTTCAAAAAGCAAAAAATAAATATTTGAAGTCGGTGCCAAGTAACCGACTGCACCAACCAGCACCAACTTCAAATATTTATTTTTTGCTTTTTGATACAGTATTTAGTCAATATATTCTAGTCAGTACATAGTAGATAAGGCTCATTTAGTACTGTCTGACCGCGGTGTTCTTAGCGATCAGCAAGGTTAAGTAGCTTTTGGCTCGGTCGGTCTGAGATGGGTGACCGTTTGTGGTATTTCCATATTCATACATAGTGTCTTCGTGCTTCGGAATGCACGCTAAGCCGTTGGTCCCGGGTACCACCTAATGTTGTAGTCGTTAAGTCTAGTTGGAAGCCTTATAGGCGGTTTAACAAGTTCCAACAGCAGGTGGCTTGGTCGTGTGGTGGAGTATGACCTAATCCTTCTCACCTCAGTTTGTGAAAGGGGGCCTTTACCCAGTGGGACAGTATACGCCTATTTATATAAGTACATAAAAGTCAGCAGAGTGATGAATTTCAGACATACAAACATACGAAACGACTTGTGATCACCCAGTTTCATAGATACCTACTATCTATGTAGTAATACATAAATTATAGTTAAAGTAATGCGACTTCACTGTCTATTATAAGATAGGTAAGTGCTATCACTAATGCATATAGGGGGTACAGAGGTATGTTCACCTTCGACAGCATCGCCTTACTAAATTGCGTTACGCCAATTTAATTATTGCTTTTATGGAAGGCTTTTAGTAGCTTTTAGTAGCAAGCGGCGGCATGATCGACTCCCCTAAGTGAATTGACGTCCACGACAGAGGACAGTCGCTTCACTACGTACTTTACACTCTTATTACGATGCTATCATTTACCCACTAAAGTTATGTAACTACCTTTTTATATAAAACAGTGTTTTATGTGTGTGAATGATCTACGGCCAACAGGCCGCGGGACCTTTACAGCTTCACCGGACAAGAGAGCGAGCATGCGACCACTACGCTCGAGCCAGAAGTAGGCAACTAGCTCTAGGGCGCCTCAAGGAGGAACGGCCTGTATCCGAAGGAAGGGATTTAAGGGCATGGTTGGTGAACACATGCCGAGGACGGTGGTAGCTCCTGATAGGAGGGGAGTTAGGTGAGTAGTTGGCGGCGGCTACGATTAGCGGATTTCTATGATTGGACGCGTTCGCGAAATATCGGGTTGTCGCCTTTTAATAAAGGCGCGAATAGGTTCGAGACCGAGATCGGAATGGTGATCGACATTCCGTATGAACCACGGGGCTCCGACAGCTTTGCGGAGGAAACGGGATTGAACCGTTTGGAGTCTATCGATGTGAGAGCGGGCGGCGTGCCCGAACACCTCACAAGCGTACGTCATGATGGGCCGTATACAAGTTTTGTAAAGTGTCACCTTATTCCTAAGGGACAGTTTACTCCGCTTGCAAATCATCGGGTAAAGACGACCGAGCACAAAGACTGCTCGGTTACGGACTCCCTTGATGTGCGGTCCGAAGGTCATGGTATTATGTGTTCCGTTTTATGTCCGAAGTCCATTTATGAGAGAGTATAACATCTTTTACCTCGCTTTGTCGCTAGATGGCACTATTTGCGTCACGTGAATCGGCCTCCAACGTCACTTGTGGCCAAACCTGGAACTAACTTATTACAACAAAGCAAGCCGCCATACTTTTGTCATTGTTGCGTTGTTTTTCATACCGCGCATAAATTTGTTAGATTAGATTTGGTTCTCGAAAATTAATTTATATTTTCGAGATTAAAATAGAAGATTACCGATTTTTCTTTTAAATGTTTACTTTTGAGATAAAAGTAGAAAGTTACAGTATTTGAACAAAAGGTGTTCATACCCGTGTGGCGCCAAGTGCTTACCATCCTTATGAACGTGTTCAAGTTCGAGTGAAGGGAGCCACTAGTAAAATGATGGAGTCTGAGTCGGTTGCGTGAGTCATTCAGTTTAAAGTTTTGCAGCAGCTGGTGAGTCACTTCTATGATATATTTTATTCAAATTATGCTGCAATATAGCATAGTTGATCTTCCCCTATACCTGCCCTACGCTACGTCCACCCTAATAAATAAATCGTTAGAACCGTTTTTTCCAATCGTTAATCAAAGCGGAGGTTATTGCCGGGGATTAAAAGAATCTCATGGTGTAATGGTTGGCACTTTGAACTCTGACTCCAACGTTCCGAATGCAGATATCGGTGAAATCTACACGTTTAGTATTTAGCGTCTTTTTGGATGGTTATTTTGGTTTTGTTTTAATGTTTCGGATAGAACTTTTACTACTAATGCTTGACTGGTCGAAGGCTTTGGTTTATGTATCTAGCTCTGTTCTTCGGTTCACGATAAAATAAAAATACCCTCACTATCAGACAATAAAGAAAAGTAATAAAATTCATATTAATATTTTACCGGAAGTTCAAATCACCGGTACCTTCAAGTCCGGTTTCTTTTTACCTGAGTTTTAATACTTTCGTTTTTACAACAAACTGGATCATAATCAGGGCAAGAACTGGCAATCTTACTTTTTTTTTTCGAGTTTTGAATAAAAAAAGGACAGCGGCATAGACAGTTTAATGGGAGAGTGAATTCCGTTAATTCAACCACCGAGTCTATTTTCCCTATTTTGACATCATGGAATCTTAATTCAGAGTTAAATTCTTAAGCCCCTGCGACCGAACTCTTATCTTTTATATCCGCACTTCCTATCGAATTCTGATACCAATGCATAGAGCGTTAACCATATGTTCGATCGGCAATAGAATTTTTCACCTCTAGGTTGGAATATCTATCTATATTCTCATTCAGGGGAATAGAAAAGGATATAAAGTTACATTCCACTCTCGCTTACTCTTGACTTGCCCAACATAGAGGACCCCATGTCTTATTCTATTCACTTATGGTAAGATAGTCTAGATCTTACCCGGTGTGTACATCTACTACGTGGTTGCGAACACGAGCGGCAGCTGGGCTCTGAACTTTTTCATAAAGTTCTTATATTGTTATCTAACCTGCTCCTTGCATGCCTATCTCTCATTGCCATATTACAGCTTTGTGACAAACACATCGTTGTGTATGACCAACGGTCAAATTAGGCTTGAGTGGTTCCCAAGTAGCCCGTCCATCGTACTAGTCACTATTCTTTGCGAATGCAAAGAGTGAACACTCTTCTTTCTTTATCAGCTGCACATTCTCTATCCTTAGTAATGTTTACTGGCGTTGGGTTCTTCATCATCATCATCATCCTCATAATCACCTCAGCCTATACCCGTCCACTACTGAACATAGGTCTCCGCAATCGCTCTCCAGCTCAAGCGGTCCGATGCCACCTGCATCCAACGACTTCCTGCGCCCTTAACAAGATCCTTCTTGGTTGTGTCCTTACTGGTATTGAAATATTTTTATGAAAAATTTTGTCATGTCAACAACCTGTATAGAATTCATAAGAATTGTCTGGGATACACGATCCAATACCGAGGTTTGCCTTTAGAAAACGTTTCCAAGATCCGTCAGTGCCTATAGACTTTCTTGAGAATCGGCGATTGAAACCACTAGTAGGCACGAGTAAAATTTTGCGACCTTCAGCATTTCACTGAATATGTGTGCATTGCCATATAGTATTGTAGTATCACAGCAATTGTCTTCAGTCTGGGACACAATCAAACTCGAAATTTGCGTCTAACAAGATTTTTAAGATCTGCCAGTGTCTATTGACTCGCTTGGAAGCCGCAAGTTAAGACTCATAAACAGGCACAACGTGTCAGAGCATCTTAGCTTTGCAACCTTCATCATCCACTGGGGAAGTTGCATTGCCGTACCTACGCTACAGTGCCAGAGCAATGGTTCAATTTCAAGAGTTTGCCTCCAGAAGATCCGTCAGTACTAGTCAATGAGCATCCAACAATTGGGCCTATTGATTGGCGCAACGCCTCAAGGCGTTACATCTTTGCGACCTTCAGTACCCACGGGGGAAGTTTGCATTGCCATACACTGCAACGCCGGAGCAATGGTCTCCAATCTATAAACACAATCCAACTCCAAGCGTTTGCCTCCGGACAAGGGTTTCAAGATCCGTCAGTGCCCACTGACGTGCTTGAGAGCCATCAGTTGAAACCATAAACAGGCGCAACGCCTCAGATCAACTAAGTTTTACGACCTTCGTCACCCACTAGCGATGTTTGTATCGCCCTATATTGCAGCGCCAGAGCAATAATGGCCTTCAGTCTGGAATACACAATTCAATTATGAGACAAAGATTTTAAAATCCATCATCCATCCGTTTGAACCCTTAAATAGGTGCAACGCCTTTTAAGGTATCTCAACTTTGCAACCTTCATCACCCACCGAGGGAGGTTGCATTGCCGCATATTACAGCACCACAGCAATGTTCTTCAGAAAAAGCCCTCGCCATTTGTTCGAGTTCAAGACTGAAATCTTTTATTCACCCTAAATAAGTACTTAGGGTAACTACCAATCAATACTCTCATCACACGTCTCCTTAGATATCCAGTACAGGGCCATAGTGAACGACGAAAAATTTCATTACTGTCCCTACTACTGTTAGGTATAAACAGAATGCGAAACCAATGCGGATTTGTAGAGGCAAGTTTGCGGACGTCTGCTGCCAAAACTTCTTAAGTCGCTTAAAGGCCATCGGGTTAAATTAATGGCAGCGTTATTATTAAGTGACAGTAGTGCCTGAATGTGCCTTTCGATGCATGGAGACTCCCTCAAAGGAAATTGCTACAAATGTTCTCCTATCTCAGCCAGATTAAACCGAAAGTTGCTTGAACAGATTATCGCTAAAAACCTAAACTATGTCACTATACATATCAGACATGGACGTTTACTTTTACGATAATGGTTTTTCTCTACCAGTCATGCTCCTGCGTATTTTATGCTACCTCATCACGGCGGAAGGTAAGTTCGTCCAAGTAGAGGAAACCTTTTTGGCACCCAAATATGAAGAGGCACTCCTAGCATGTTCTACGAAAATCAGGATCTGAAAGCTTTCACAAGATCAAGACTTAAACAAGATGATCGGGCGCCTAACATTTCAAGTATAGTGCAGTTTACAGTTAGAAGCCTCGCTTATTTTGACTGGAACTCTGACACGTAACTGGTCAACTGAGTAAAATATCATTTGTTGAAGAGATTCCACTCTCAAAGCTTCTACTTCCACTATGGAGTTAATGGGTGCTGTGGTTTTCTCGTAATGTCCTAAATTGTCTCTATCCGGCACCTGTCGGTACAACCCTATAAAGTTTTTCTGAAGGACCAATTAGCATATCATGGTATTCTTGTTCATATTGTATTCAGATTTCGTCTGATCATTTGGTTACACATATTTTAACAGCTTAATGATATGTCGCGCCATACTGTCGCTGTGGTTTTGTTAACTTCGGGGCTAAAAGTGCTCGAAATGATCCTCTTACGTGGCGTTGCAAAACATTTTGCGGTTACTAGTACCACCAGATAACAATATTTTTTTTTGGTAAAGAACATTGATATATTTATCACAAGTATAAATCAGCTACACATGTAGCAGTATATTGACGGTGTATGAATAATTCGATCTGAAGCCACCTGTTAGTTTTGGTTAGCAGTTCTTAACCTAACTGCATACAAAACTACTGAGTTCTTAGATTTACGCGAATATTACACATGAAATAAAACTATTTTCGGACGTCTGACACCTGAGTTTTTCCCGTGACCATGGGTGCTGCAAAGCACTCGAAACGTCGGGAACTTAAAAATTAAAATAAACCGCGATTAAATCCAAAGAATAGTTTTATTTCATGTGTAATATTCACGTAAATCTAAGAATTCATGTGCATACAAAACTACCTAGTAAATTATATTTCAGCAAAGGCCAACCAACTAGCGTCACAAAAATATAATTAAAGTATTACTCTATAGAAGGATATACGGACTGTATACAATAACGTTCGCTTCAGAAAAGTTGATTTCTGAATTCTTATTAATACTAATTAATAATTACATATCCAACCTCTTCTATTTACAATCTGTAAATCTATAATTAACTAAGCAACGTTGAATGTTCGATACAAATTACTTAAGCGTTTTGTCACATTATTTTTGTTTTCTATATATCACTGTGTCACCACACAATTTTGAACACATTGTTGCATCCTATTAAGCCACCAGAAGATAACGAACATATTGACGGACGATTTAGCGCAGTGGTTAAGAGCTTAAGCCGCTCCGCCCACTGTGTCTAATAGTCGCTGGTTCGATTCCCGCACGGGACAAATCTTTGTGTGATCCACAATTATTTGTTCCGGTCTGGGTATTTATGTGTGTGTGAATTTTTATGTTTGTAAACGCATCTACGACACAGGAATAAATCCTAGTTTGGGGCTACGTTTCAAAAAAAAATTTTTTTTCTCATAAATGGACTTCGGACATCAAACCGGACACAAAATATAAACATTTTATCTGAAACATAAATTTCTTCTTCTTCTTCTTCTTTAAGTTATGGCTTTACACTAATTTTAAGTGTATTTTGCCAGTGTCCAGTGAGATATGTAATCGTGTTCGTTTAAATTAATTCGACTCCCCGACGAATTTGATGACAACGATGATCTATAATGAAATTAATGAAGTACCCCACCCTGGATAGTAAAGTGGTGGATACTTTACATACCAATTGCAACGGCCGTTTTGAGGGAAGTCGAAAAGGCACGTTTTATAACTTTGTTACAATTACTTTCACTCATGCACATATAAGAACACATAATGGTTAATATTCCACCAACATTACACATTATTAGTCGAAATAACACAAGTTTGCGAAAATAAAAGAAATTGGCGACGTCACTCTTCGACTTCCCGCCAATATTAAATTTGTATTATGTTTTCTGGGATGTCTGAAGTCCAAGTAATTTCTTTTTGGTGTATACCATCATAATTATTATTATTATGAGCCGAACAATGACAAAAGTATGGCGGCTTGCTTTGTGGTAAAAAGTTAGTTCCAGGTTTGGCCACAAGCGGCTCTGAATTCATGTGACGGAAATAGTGCCATCTAGCGACAAAGCGAGGTAAAAGATGTAGTACTCTCTCATAAATGGACTTCAGACATCCCAGGAAACATAATACAAATTTTATTTTCAGGTAAAATTTTTATATTGTTTAGGGGGACCCCTAGATATTTGACCTGTTTGACTCAGGTAATAGGTAGTTCGAACATGGTCATTTGACCGAGATTACTTCTGAGGTGGCGCAGGGTGGCACCTCTGGAGAAAAACACCGCAGCGCTCTTGTCCGGGTTCACCTCAATACGCCACTTCCTCAACCAATCCCCTAAGGTATTGGCGGCTGCCTGAAGGTTTCTGGTAACGAAACCCTTATTCCTATGCGAGACATAGAGAGCAGTATCATCCGCAAATAGGGCTAGATGCATCTTACTCGAACGAGGAATATCGTTCGTGTAAAGGCTGAATAGGAGGGGGACTATTATTTATTTCTTTATTACTTAGGGATAACAAATAATTGCACACAGTATGAATACAGAAAATATTAATTTAACTGGCAATCCTCCACGTTATTCTCATGTTAATATACAGAGTGGATCTTTGAGACGGGACTGATTTTGCAAAACATGTACATGTCAGCAAGAAAATGGGCAATTTACACAAAAGATTTTTTTGATGCCTATCGATTCTGTTTCTAATAAGGATCAAAAACCTTTGTAGGACCATTTGAGGTTGGAGTACTAGAAAAATCAGAAATCGCGAAAAAGTTTTTCCGTATATTTGGCATCACCGTGGCGAATTACACATTATTTTTATGCCAATCGAAGCCGTTTCTTATAAGGGTCCAAAGCTTCTATTGGACCAACTAAGGTTGGAGAACATGAAAGTCAGATATCGCAACAATCTTTTCCAATACATTTAGTAGGAAATCTTTTTTTTGCGGTTTCTGTCTTTTCTAGTATTCCAACCCCAGTTAGTCTCCTAAGACCGTTTTATTGTAGCTACAACGGTTGAGGTAGCGCCCTTACTGGCCCATTACAAAAGTCTACCCTGTTTAAAAAGAAATAGAAAATGGTAACTAGAAAATGGTAAAAAGAAATAGAAAACGATATTATCAAGTTATGGCTGATATTGCATTGAATAAAATTATGAAACTTTAAATACCGTTAAGTAAGTGGAATTTACATTTTCTATAATCCATTAAAGATTTCATATACTTAAAGATTATTTAAAGATTAATTACTTACTCATTATATTAGGTATATATATATATACTAATAAGTATTTACTAGAAAGAATCAATTGGAAATAAACTACGTTTTATGATCTGACTAAAAGAATAATAAATAATGTTGCCAATAATTAAATAGGTACAAACCTTTAACTTTGACCTCACGCCAGTCTAATTTTCCTTGCACAACTGGTTCACTCACTGCAACAACCTCTTATAATGCCTTGGTTGGCTATACTGACCTAGCTCGCTACCCTAAAACAATAGACCGTAGTTTCTACAGAAATATTCTTAAAGAAGTAAATATTTATATCATCGATAGTTCAACTCGCTTGTTTACAAATATGACGAAACGTTTAGCCGATGTTTTACAAAACACACTGTTACGTATCGCGTGAATAATAATGATCGTATAGAATAACATAACACTATTAAGTGGCTTGTTCTGTTGACGCCAAGCGATTGATAAGAAAATATCTATTGGTGGTTTGATTGTGCAGTGTGATACTTGCCACCGCTAATTAATTAAGGTCGACTAAAACCTATTTCGTATATCTACATACATTAGTTCTGACCTTCGTTTTTTCATTTGTATGTAATTAAACAAAAAAATAAAAAATCTTTACCTTCCCCTTAAAATTATCATTACGACCAATATTTGCTTTAACATAGGTAGGTATAAATATTTATTATAAAAAAAAACACCGTCACGTCTATATTCTCCAAGCGGGGGTGGCAGAAGTTTACTGAGTACACCCACGTTTCGCCGACGATGTTAGGTCCCATGTAATAGGGGGTGAGCCTATTGCCATATACCGGGCACAATTTTAGACTCCGGACTCGTACTGGGAAATTTTCTGTTTTCGTTAGAAAAACTACACTTGTCCGACTTAGGATTTGGACTCAGGACCTAGTGATCACAAAGCGATGCGCTTTGCCACTAGACCAACAAGGCAGTCTATAATATATATTATCTTTTCCCAAATTCCTATTTCTCCCATAATCACAGATAGTAGAGAGAGTAACCTACTCCAAAAAGCTGCCAGAAGCAAATATTGAGTAAAACGTTGATAATAATTTAATGAGTTGTTGAAATCAGGATACCGTGACTCATTCGCAGAATTATATCTAGATGTCATTGAACTTAGAGTAAAGCTCAAGAGCAGATTGAATAATAACATCGGTAGGTAGGTATTTTCTTCTTCCTAGTTAAGTAGTATGATGCAATAAGTAACTTAAAATTTAAATGGCTAATGGGTAAGTTTCTAACATCGATGTTATAAGAATTACAATGATTGTAATCCAGCAGGCTTTGTAAAGGCATTTATTAGGTACTTCAAAAAAATATAAGAATAAAAAAAATATTAATAAACACCGTCACGTCTATATTCCCCAAGTGGAGGTGGCAGAGGTGTTCTGTGTACACCCACTTTTCGCAGACTTTTTGCGAATTTTTCGATGGAACAACTACATTTCGACGGACGATTTAGCGCAGTGGTTAAGAGCTTAAACCGCTCCACCCACTGTGTCTTATAGTCGCGGATTCGATTCCCGCACGGGACAAATCTTTGTGTGACCCACAATTATTTGTTACGGTCTGGGTATTTGTATATGTGAATTTTCATGTTTGTAAACGCACCCACGATACAGGAATAAATACTAGTGTGGGGCTACGAGTTTAAAGAAAAAAAATTATCCGATCGAGGTTTTGAACCCAAGACTTCGTGATCGCAAACCGGATTATTCGCCTCTAGACAAACGAGGCAGTCACTTAAAGTATAAAGTTAAATCTATATCGTATTAATTTTATATCAAAACGTTATCCTGGGAAAGGGCAATAATAAAAGGCGACCGTTTCGGAACACCAACAATAAAGAAAAACAATGTTGAATTCCCAAGCGGTAAACCTATTGCCATGACATGCTATATTAATAGTTTCTACTACTTTGACTAAATAACCTAAAAGGTACTTGGTATGGATAAAACAGTCCTTTTATGATATACACATGAAGTAGGACTGGCGATATTGTGATATTCGATAACTAATCGAACCATAAAATTGTATGCCTAGAAATATTTGTGAATTTTTACAGTACAGTTTCAAAAAGCTACAGTAATATCTTCGTTTCTAGAGTAAGTAATATACATTGTCGGATTAAAAATTTCCTAGTGCTATTAATTTATAAATACCTTCCCGGTATTTCAAACGAAATTATAAGTAATTTCCTTGTAAGTATGTTCATCAAAAAGAACTCTACTTACTGTTCCTACACATAGCTCATTGACTTTGCATGGAATAGATTGCTATCTATTAAGAATTTATAACCCTAAACGGATTGAGTACTATCAAAATATTGCTAAAGAAAATTAAAATCTTACTAATAGACACACTATTGAATTTTCTATGATTTAAACAACTCGCGAAACCATGATGAGTGAGAGCAATAACCTGGAGCCCGGTGTCACGCCCGCACCCATTACAATGCAGTACGTGACCATAACATAAGGTAGAACTAATACGGACTATACCTATTTATGATATTTATTTATTTATATACTATATGGTATACGAACAAGGTTCTCAATTCGTCTTTATATACAGGATGGATTAAGATGGGACAGTAAGGACAGCTATATCAACCGTTGTAGATACAGAAGAACGGCCCTAGGAGACAATCCTTAATTTTTTGGATATTTGGAGCTGAATTTACAGATTCTGAAAAAAATGTACAGTCAGCAAGAAAATGGGCAATTTAATCAAGAACTTTGACTACTACTCATTTAAGATGTGGCATATGCGTAGAAAGAAAGAATGACGGCAATAAACAGTGCCTGAGAATTATTCGTCAGATGTCAACAAGATTGTAGATGTAGGGTGACCAAAGATTGTTACAATTATGGATAATTTTTCCAATCTTTGCTCACCCTACAAAGAAAGAGACGTAGGGCTCTAAATGAGTATCCTTGTCATCACGTTTATTTCGCAGAGTGATCAATTTATTAAGGGTAATATATCCATGCTATCTATAAATCATTCTCATTTAATGACATTTCATAATGACTATTATTTCATAACGAATGTGATCCCGTCACATGTGATTTTCTTCACAAGAGCTAGTGTTAGGAAGTAGAATCACTTTCTGCAGATTGCTGCTGAAGTGAAAAATATACAATATGTGATTTCATAGAAAGTCTGATGTTAACTGCCTTTGTCAAAAAAAAGTAGCCGGTGCGGCGAATTAAAAATAATTTCATATGATTTTCCACCATTTTGACCTTTTTAAAGTAATAAGAGGACAGATTTACGCTTGACTATAATTTTATAA
This sequence comes from Phalera bucephala, assembly GCA_905147815.2. Classification (NCBI taxonomy): domain Eukaryota; kingdom Metazoa; phylum Arthropoda; class Insecta; order Lepidoptera; family Notodontidae; genus Phalera; species Phalera bucephala. The sequence continues at coordinate 18,497,058 of LR990612.1, forward strand.
ATATTCCACAAAATCTTGCTCGACAAAGACATCCTTCAAAGGTAACTCCTATCTAATCCAATCCTATCGCGACTATTAACTAATACTTCTTTAAGTTATTTATGGCTTCAAATTAATTTTAAGTGTATTTAGCCAATGTCCAATGAGATGCATAAATGTGTTTGTAAGATCTAATTTTTTAAATTAATTCAACTCCCTGATGAACTTGATGATAACGATGACAATGATATTGATGAAGTACCCTAACCTGGATAGTAAAGCAATGGATACTTTACATACCAATTGTGACGGCCGGTTTGAGGGAAAAGGGACGTTTTACCACGTTGTTACAATTACCTTCACTAATGCACATACAAGAATATATAATGGTTAATATTCCACCAAAATTACACATTATCATTCAAAATAATACAAACTTTAAAATTAAAACAAATTGGCGACGTCACTCTTCGACTTTCCGTCAAAAAACCTCAAAAACACTTACTAAAAAAGCAGATCTTTTTAAAATTGTCATGGTTGCCCGACACTCAAGCTTTTGGTCTCAATTAAAACCTAGGCTATATAAGCCGCACCAACCTGAGCTAGAATAAACAATTCACGATTTAGCGCAGTGGTTAAGAGCTTAAGCCGCTCTGCCCACTGCGTCTAATAGTCGCGGGTTCGAGTCCCGCACTGGACAAATCTTTGTGTGATCCACAATTATTTGTTCCGGTCTGGGTATTTGTGTATGTGAATTTTCATGTTTTTAAACGCACCCACGACACAGGAATAAATCCTAGTGTGGGGCAACGTTTAAAAAAAAGAAAAAAATAAATAAATTAATCAATTACATTGATCAGCCTAAATAAACAGCCTGTAAGGTGTCAGAATGTATGTGAATTATTTTTCACGCACAAATGATTTAATCGCGTCGTTCAACAAGTGAACGGTGTTACAAAGTGCACTATTGCGATCAGAGAGGCCTTGACCTTCGTGGTTTGACTTCCGACCAAGATCTACTGCCATGGGTAATTTGCGGCACATTGCATTGCAAAAAAACATTGCATTTAGATATTATAAATCCTTCTTGAGGCGCTCGTAGTCCTGTGCGACCGCGGTGTTCTTACCGATTACCAAGGTTAAGCAGCGTTCGACTCGGTCAGCCCGAGATTGGTGAACGTTTGTGGCATTTTCATATTCGAGCGTCTCCGTGCTTCGGAACGCACGTTAAGCCGTTGGTCCCGGCTACCTCTTAATGGGGTAGTCGTTAAGCCGAGTTGGAAACCTTAAAAGGCGGCTTGATAAGTTCCAACAGCAGGAGGCCACAAACTTGCCTCCACCAATCCGCAGTGGGTCCGCGAGGTGGAGTATGACCTAATCTCTCTCACTTCGATTTGTGAGAGAAGGCCTTTGTCCAGCAGTGGGCAGTATAGGCTGACATTATTATAAATCCCTCAGTCTAAATTTGTTTACCTAGGTATTTTGCGTAAGAGATAAAGCCACAATTTTTATTGGTGTCTCGAAAAATCTGTAAGCGTGTAGTGATTTGATACAGACTGATCAAGAATGATTTATTTTAAAGTACCTAGGTATTATTATAAATCGAATAGTCGTTCTGGTAGACCCGGTAGGTAACTACTTAATAGTAGGTTCTAGTTTCGAATTCTGAGTCAGACAGAGGGTTATTGGAGGTTTTCTATCGAACAATTTACAGTGGCAGTCCGGATTTGTACTCGGCATACCTTACACAAAATATGGCCTCCTATTTTATTGAAATCTAACTTCGTTGGCGAAATGTTCGTATACATAGTACCCCTCCGCTACTTTGGGGTGTTTATTTTTTATAATACATTTTATCTACACACCGTCACGCCTATATTCCCCAGAGGGGGTGGCAGAGGTGTACTGAGTACACCCACGTTTCGCCGACGATGTTAGGTCCCATGTAATAGGGGGCGAGCCTATTGCCATATATCGGGCACAATTCCAGACTCCGGACTCATACTGGGATTTTTTCCGACCTAGGATTTAAACCCAGGACCAGGATATTTTATCTAATTTATATTAAAATGTTGCTCTCGCGTTTACGGTCCCGAATATATAAAAAACTATATCCTAACACTTAATGGAATTTTTATTTTTCCTACTCCTCCTGTTTTTCTTTCTAATTAAATTTGTTGCGGGTCCCAGGACAATTAAAGTGCTTCCCGGGACACCCCAAGGTTCAAACCTTGGTGTCATTTAAGGAGACTGTTGTGGATCCTGGCTTACAGGAGTTACAATAGTGGGAATGAGTGGCGGGCTTAGTCCATCCTAACAATTAAGTTGTATTTATGTTACTAGTATCCTACGTTGTACAATTTATTTAATAATCCTCATTTGCCTAATTGAAAAATAATATAGTATGACCACGGAGTGCCGAATATGATGTAAATAATTAATTTTAAATTTTAATACTGACCAAACATGTTGTTTTTATATTGCTTTCGCTATCAGTAATATATAATTGATATTAAATCACCCCACACTGTCGCACTGTTGGCCAAAGGCCTTCTGTCATAAATCGAGATTCGATCATACTCCACCACGCAAATGCAGTGCGAATTGGTGGAAGCATGTTTGTGGCCACCTGTTGTTGGAACTTATAAGGCCGCCTATAAGGCTTCCAAATTGCTTTAACGACTACAAAATTAAGATAAGTGATAACCGGGATCAACGGCTTAGCATGTCTTGCGAAGCACGGAGACGATCGAATGAGAAAATGCCACAAACGATCACTCATCTTAGACTGATTGAGCCGAACGCTGCTTAAACTTGGAGATCACTAAGAACACCGCAGTCGCATAGAATTACGAGGGCTTAATCCATACTACTATTATTAATTCGAAAGTAACTCTGTCCGTCTGTTTGTCTGTTACCTTTTCACGCCCAAACCGCTGAATAGATTTTGATCAAATTCGGTAAGGAAATAGATTTTATCCAGGAAAAAGACTAAGGCTACCTTTTGTCTCAAAAAAAGCTTCAAAGTGTGAAATACACGCCTGAAAATAACGCGAACGTAGTTGCGGGAACAGCTAGTGTATAATATGTCGATTAGAGATATCACGAATCATTTTATCATATAAGGCACGGGCAAGGTCAGTGCGTAAGTTTCCTTGACGACTATTTACATAGAAGCAGAATATTGTACGCACATCAGATACGCGTTAGTTAGTCAATTCTTTGGCAAGGTGTTACAATGTTGGTACCAGTAGTCACGTTAACACGTTATTGTAATTTGCATAGTAGTAGGCCTTGTTGGTATAGTGACGCGTAGTGAAGCTGACGATCATTTCATTTTGGATTCTAATCCCAGGTAGGAAGAAGTGTGGTTTTTCTATCGAAAAAAAAATCAGTAAGAGTTTGAATATGTTGTACCTGCTTAAGATCGTTGGTGATCACAGAAATCGAAAAATATCTAGTAGCCATCCCACTTGGGGACTATAGGCGTGACGGAGTTAATTTTCGTTTACCTAGTTCAATAGCAGATTAGGCATGCCCAGATAGTAAGTAGAAAACATGGACGGGCTAAGATAGTCGACTGTATATACGATATAGAGTATACGATAGTACTTAGTCGGTACATACCTCATTTACCTCATAGAAATAATTCTGATACACAAATAGTTTTAAGTGGAAGTTATGTATTGGGGATTACGAACTTAAGAAACTGATTTATGATCTAATTGATCGTGTTTTGTTTTTCAAATAATAACGCTCTGAATCACCGTGTGTGTCCAAGAGGAACAATAAAAAGCAAAGTGCACACAGGCTTTATTCTTGTGCACACGGAATGGAATTTCTTACCACATTCGTTTAGGAAAACGCATATTATTATGCTCATTTTGCGAGTACCAACTTTTATGTTTTTTTTAAGTTGTCCATCTATCTATCTATATCATCACTCCAGATCCCTTGCGGGGTAGGTTGAGAGTACAGAGTTCCAATAGATTGTTTGTTTAAAGTTAATACCTCTTAACTTGAAAAAAGAACCTCCTTAAATGCCTCTTTTTCAAGTTGGCATGTCTAACCAAATCTCTATCCAAAGGGAGGGAATATCGAAAAATACTCAAAGGAGTTTCGGAGCCAACATTTATATAAATAATTTTAAATATTATAAAATGTATAGTTTACCTACAGGTCATTGCAGTGAAAAGCTATTCTGAAACGAGTTGAAGGTTTTACCCAGTTCTTGAAACGAACAAAGATTGTATTTGTTGAAGAAATGACGAGTTACCTACCCATTGTTCGCGTAAGACCTGCACCTTGTTAAGTAACGCGGGTTAAGGTCAGGCTTTCGTCGAGTGCTCATTCTATGGCAGTCGTTATCATTGACCCTGACGTTAAAAATGTTACGGCATCGGCTCCGTCCGGTTATGTGATCTAACTTAAATGTCTAACTTTCAAATGCCTATCGCAGCCTCATAGGGAAATAATTTTTCAATATTTAACTAAATTATACGTAGTGTTTTGACCATTTTCCATATAAAATATGTCAAAGTTCTATTGGTACTAAATAAATCTTACCTTGAGTTATAAATGTTAGAACTGACCGTTATACATACTATTATGTTAAGTGACAAACAAACAGGCAGAGTTTTAAACCCATAATTATACCGAAACTGTCACGATATGACGAAACTTTTTAGGCCGAAGAATTATTATAATGCCTGATAAAGTGATACCAGTGGTTGACATTGGTCAAATGGATTTCAACTACGGGAGTTCGAGAATTTTATGTCGCAACCAATCATCACAACTTGTCCCTCCTCTAAATTGCCTGTATACTAGTAGACCGTGAAATATTTTTAAATTAACCATACTTTATTGTAACAACATGCAGTACTGCTAATAAATATTTCAGGACTAAATAGTCCTCGTTAATTTTTAAATATTTTCTCAATCTACGTAATGACTAACTTCATCTTATTTTTTTATTAATCACCAAATTAATGTACTTTATATTTAATTTTACCTGCATGCCTAAGAGTTTCTCGAAGGTGTGTGAAGTTCGCCAACACGCCCTGGGCCTGCGTGGTGGACTATGGCCTAAGCCCTCTCAGTTTGAGAGGAGGCCCCTGCCCAACGGTGGGAAAGTTTCTTAACAGGGCTAATATTAATATATTTAATTGATTATTATAATAAGCGATTTGAACATGTTCGTTAATTTGTCTGAACACGGTGTCAATGAATTGTGGCCCAGTGTAAATATGTAAACTGTGATTGTAATCTTGAAAACTTAACTTATACGTATCTAGGTGCGAGATTGATGTTGAACTGAAGCAGCAACTTATGCACAGAATGGCATTGACTATCAACGCCGAGTAAATAACGCCAGCTTGTGCGTAAAACTACAGAATCATTTTTGTTTTTGGCACAGCGACACGCTTAGTACATGTCATGTACGCTAATATTCTCCGGGCGACTATATTCATATTTTGTTTCTGTTGCGTACAGAATCAGAATAAAATAAATAGCGCAATAGACATTAATAATCGAAATTCTGATATATATTTGAACTCTTTACAATTGATAGCAAAGTACGGTTACTCACCTCAAAGACACACAGTGATTACAAAGGACGGTTATTTAGTGAATCTTTATAGAATACACAAAAATGGACCCGCAGTGTTATTTGTGCACGGTATTGGTGATAGTTCGGATTCCTGGCTGGTTTTGGGTCCTGACAAGTCTACAGCATTCCAACTGTCAGATTCTGGTTACGACGTCTGGTTGTACAATGCCAGAGGGAATAAATACAGCAAAGGACACCTCAAAAACCTCCCCGATAAACTATACTGGGATTTCAGTTATGAAGAAATGGGAACCGAAGATCTTCCCGCAGTGATTGATTATATACTCGACACTACCAATCAAGAGAAATTGTCATATGTCGGTTTTTCACAAGGCACCACAATTTTCATGGTAATGTGTAGTATGAAGCCGGAATACAATAAAAAGATAAAAGAAGCGATTTTACTGGCACCAGTGGCTACGTTAAGCTATTCGCAGTATCCGTTTATGGACATTTTAACTCAAAACTTAGATTTACTGACAACGCTCTTTGACGGTATCGGCGTCTATGAAGTGTTCTCGAATAACCCATTGAAGAATCTGTACCACGCTCAAGTGTGCCGAGATGGAGTTCCTCAACAAATTTTGTGTGTCTTGGAGTATTATATCAATTATGGTATAAGAAATATAAAAAACTTGTTTCCCGAGAGATTACCTGTCCTCGCTAGTCATATATCGGCTGGGGTATCGACGAAAACATTTGTGCATTATTTTCAAAGCTACTTAAGCAAGCAGTTCCAAAGATTTGACTACGGGCATAACATGAACAGGGTGATATACTCAGCTGCTAAACCACCAGTGTATGATTTATCATTGATAAACGTACCAATCTATTTATTTGTCAGTGAATCCGACTGGTTCAGCACCATAGGAGATGTTGCAAAACTTGTGACAAAGTTGCCTAATATTGTAAGGTGCGTTGTGTATAATAAGACACTGGACTTTACGCATTTAGAATTCGTGTATGGAAGTAGAATAAATGCCTTCGTTAATGAGCCAGTAAAAAGTATACTCAGTGGATACAGATGAATATTTAAGTGATATTTGTATTTGTGTTCTCGTAGATTTGCCGTAAAAGTTTTACGTTGTAACTCTCATATAATTTGGGTAATATGTACAGTTGTAAATAAATTGTTATTGTTAATGAAGTTTTATGCTTCCGTAATTAGATTTGAATAAAAGGCAATGTGTATAATATATAATGTAACAAAGGAAAAGCCAGTCAGTAATTTTGTTCTAAGCTAAGGGAGTAAATATTACATAAGGGTAGTAAGCTTCATGCACCCTGAGGCGATGCTTCCCATTGGCTGGTTTGATTCAGCGTTGATCGACTATGCATGTGCGCCTACGTGCCAGGTCAGTGAGCACATTGCAACAATATGAAATTTTAATCTACATTTTATTTGATGCATGATGGAGCACAATAAAATTAACGATATCGACGATTTCAAATATTGTACAGCTGTTTGTGAATTGCATTGTTAATGCGGTTTATTGTATTTTTGAGATAGCTGTCACATGTTGCTATAGATAGTATAGTGTAGTGTAGATAGATAGTATGATAGTAGTACCTATTCTATCAGCACAATATTATATATAATTCTTGAAGGAGTGATAGAGTAGAATAAGTGTGCTTATCACTATTTTTGTAAGGGTCTGACAGTGACTGCTACCTGCTACCCAATTATTAAAAGGCCATTATGCAACAACAAATTTTTAATGATACAGTGACTGATTTGAAACATTTTTCACATAATTAGGTATATTGTACACAGAGCAATAAACATTTCTACTACCAAGATAAAATACAAACTGCCATTTCTTGGATAGGAGGTTTGTACAAACAGTTTAAGGGTACAAAGGGTGAGCCTTCTGCAGTCACAAAGTTACAGCACGTAGAGACAGCGGTTACACGCGATGACAGGATAATCACGGTATTTACTTAGATTGTTTGTTAGAGAATTAAAGGAGACTGGTGATGAAATATCAGTCTATTTGTGGAAACCGTTATCTCTACCTAAATTACAGTTTAATTTACTCGATTTAAATATATTTTTTCTAACAGTGTGCGTGTGTCTTTCTAAAAACCATGTCAAATTAAGTTATTGTATTTTTTGTGAAATGTAATATTTACCGGGGTTCATGGGTGGCTGCCGCAAAAAAGTCACCCAAGCCTAGGGGTTAATAAAATAATAAATACCTACCGGTATAAAATTATATTTTTGCATGTAGTTAATGAATTTATATATTGTCATATGTCTAAATATGAGAGGTACATAATATTTTATTTTGTCTGTTGGACTGTGGCTGGTGTACAATAATGTTGGTGTACAATAAAGTGTACTCTATCTATCTATCTATCTATCTATAACATCACGCCAGATCCCTTGCGGGGTAGGCAGAGAGTACAGAGTTCCAACAGGTGCTTTCCTTACATACCTCTCTGGCTTCCTCGACTCTCATAGTTCCTCTCATACACGCTCGCCGGTTACGGAGACTCTTGACTTTCCTTCAGATAAAACTCGGTTTATTTGGTCGTGGTAAGATAATCTAGGTCTTCCCCGGTACCTGCATCCTTCCACTTTCATATTGTATATCTGTTTTGTCATTCTTTCCTCTGGCATTCTTTCTATATGCCCGAACCAACGGAGCATGCCCTTTCTCATCTTTACACCGATACTATCTTTCATACCTACTCGCTGTCTTACTATGCTGTTGCTAATGCGGTCGGTCAGCTTCACTCCGCACATCTTCCGCAGAGCTCGCATTTCTACCGCATTTATCCTACTTTCATTCTCCTTCTTACATACCCAGCTCTCGCTACCATATAACAGCGTTGGGATAAGAACTCCGTTATGTATGGCCAGCTGCGCCTTATGGCTTAAGTGCCGGCTCCCAAGTAGCTTTCCCATCGCACCATTCACTCTGTTCCCTGCACTCACTCTTCTCTCTATGTCAGCGGTGTATTTCCCATCCTTACTGAAAGCGCATCCAAGATAAACAAACTCATTCACTTGTCCAGCACATCGTTACCAACCAAAATCCTTGCATTCGTTCTGGTTTCTTCCCTTTCAAAAACCATAATCTTGGTTTTCTTTACATTCAAGTGTAAGCCATTGTTCATGCAGTCGTTTTTCATAACTGTGATTAGTGTTTGCAGTTCAGTGGCTTTTGGCGCTATTAAAACCGCGTCATCTGCATAAAGTAGATGGTTTACCACTAGATCACCCATTTGTACACCTTCATTCATCGCTTTCAGTCTTTGAAGACTTTTGAAGACTTTACTTTACTAAGACTATCTATCTAATACGATAAATATAAGTTTATTTTTATCAACCTGTTTTGACATCCGTGTATTTTATTCCAAAATACCTACTTCCTGAAGACGTTCTAATTACTTCGTTAATAAGACTAATCGTCCTTGCATATTAAACAACGCTTGAATTTCCTGGTACTCTTTAATTATAATTCATGCATATTTATTTAGTATTCTTTAACGTGACAGTCCATGATAATCAATAAACACCAGCCAATTCCCCGATAGTCACATCGAATAGGTACCAAAAAAACCATTCCATTTTATAAACATCACCGAGTTCGCGGACATAATTGAAAAGCTGCGCACACACGCAAAGAACTGAAAGTAATATAAACGTGTTGTGCATGTGTGTGTATGTAGGGTACGTACACAGGTGAGCGGAGGGCCAAAAATTAAAAAACTCGGTCTGTCCGTGCCGGTGTCGCGAACAGGCGCCCTGTTCCAATTGCCTCTCTACACTCAATTTAACGTGGAAAACACTCTGCTTTGTTCACGTAATGAACGCAGCTACCTGTACTGGGCAATGGTCAACAACCCTTCGTTTACGACTGTCACGATTCATAATTGGAGAGATAATGACAAAATAGAATTAAGTACAATCCTACTGTAATGTTCCTTAAGGTGTTGTAATAGATATTTGGAACTCTATAATTTCGGAGTCACAATAACTAAATGCTGCTAATTATTGCTCAAAAATAAGTGGATTTCATATTCTAAACCTAATGAGGAACGTAATAGGGTGTAAACAAAATGGTAATGATTACATGGTGATTGATCAAAATGTTTTCAGTCTCCAACCTTAGTTTGTTAGTGGATGTGGATACTTACTGTTTTAAACCTAGCTACGACGATCATTGCTTTGTCATTTGGACGTCATAAAAGTTTTCACTCTAGAACCAAATATAATAATATATAATATTAGCCCTGTTAAGAAACTGTCCCACTGTTGGGCGCGGGTCTCCTCTCAGACTGAGAGGGTTAAGGCCTTAGTTCACCACGCTGGCCCGGTGCGGGTTGGTGAACTTCACACACCTTCGGGAAACTCTCAGGCATACAGGTTTCCTCACGATGTTTTCCTTCACGTTAAAGCAAGTGATAGCTAATTTGTTATTCACAAATAATTGTTCGATTATGTTTTATTTATTTTATATTATATTATTAATAATCATTGATAAGTTTTATAACTGTTCTATGATTACGGATCTCTTACATGCTCGTCGATGACGATGAGTCTCTTATAACTGTCGCGTCGATTATAGAGACTCTTGCCTGTCCATCAGATAAAACATGTTTTTTTTGTCTATATACACAGTATAATTTGAGTCGTCCCGGAGCGAAATCCCAAGTGTTGTCATCTATGCCTGCTGTACTGGTAATTAATAAAAATACTTCAATAAGTCACGTTGTTACGACCGCCTGACGGCGGTTACAAATAAAAACACAATTATGACGATACAATAGATTATTAAAAAATAAAATATTTAAATGTATAAAGAAAATAAAATCTTAAAAAGAAAAGAAAAAAGAATTAAATTAAAATAAAATAATTTTACTACACCTGGCGTGTGAATTCGCGGCACAGGGAAGCTTTCTGGTCAAAAAAAAACTATGTGCGCTGGGGACTTCACTACGGCTGTTCGATCCCGTGACGCGTGGGGGTCTTCGGTGAGAAGCTTCCACCAACTCAGTGGGGAACTCGGAGGTACCCTAGGGAAGGCCCTCAGCCGCAGAGGTCAGCTGGAGTCGACGGGCAGAAGTGTGGCCTGTTGTCTCCCAAACCGTACATTGCAATCCGTACGGTGGACCCCCAGTTTCCAAGGGGGTTGAAAAATGTTGCTAATCTAAATTTTTTATTTTTATTTTATTATAGCACTGGTTTTATACAAACAATCACTTGTCGTTGTCGTGCGAACTCTGACGTCGAAAATTCCTTTCTTCCTACTCGAATACGTTTTTATATACTAAATCGGGACTACTTCTTCGGGACGGCTTACTTAAAGAGTCATTACCCGCTCTATACGCGCAGAACGCAAAACAACAAGACGAATCAGACCCATACAAGAGGTCGCAACCCGCCATAAATGCGCAAAACGCAAAACATTAAACGAATTAGGCCCATACAAGGCTCATAACCCGCTATAAAGCGCAAAACGCAAAAAAAAACAATCTCCCAACTCAACGTCAACCTCCGTGTAGGCTTATTTTAATTCATCAAAGACAACGTAGACAGAGACCGAAACGCAACAACTTTTTAATTTAAAATTATTGTAGACGAGAGAAAGAAAGAAAACAAAAATTTTGAATCAATATTCCGAAATACTACGCATCAAGGAAAACAAGAATCGAACCGTTAACGGTGACGACTATGATAAATATACGAACAATTGATTAAAACAAAATTAAATAAACTATGCGGCATTGCGAGTATGTCTAGTCTTTAGCGAATTTGTAACAGTCACGACCCGCTGTAACGAAAAGAAAGCAGCAGACGAGTAGACCTATAAAGAAGTCATACAACACTAAAACAAAACTCCCAATCAAAACATCAAAATTCGTGTAGGCTTGTTTTAATCCGCTTAAGACAAACATAATCAATTACTGAACGAAATATGAATTAAAACGAATGCTAATATATCATAATATAGATTAACAACCCTAAAAAAAAGAAAAAAAATATGAGTCGAATCCACGAAACGGAACGAAAATGATAAGGTAAATCCAACGTGTATAACCCACGTGAATATAACAACATAATAAGTAACTTGATCTCCGGTTCAGTTAAATGTAAATATTTAATGGTACGGTCCATTTTTAAGCAGAATTATTTTTAAAGAAATTGAATAAGTTCAAGCTAATTTAAATAAATATTTTATTTAACACCTAAATTGAAGCTAAAATGGCTTAATATATTAATTAATATTTTGTGAGACAATTAATTGAAATTAAAATAGTGAACTGAAATATTTTAAAACAATACGCGACGGAATGTGACACGATTGTGGGCAATGTTAAAAAAAATATTAAGAACGATGTAAAATAATGTACGTAACCGCTATTATCTTTTCAGAGCATAAAAAAATAAAATTACAAAACAATAAATGATTTGCAACGATAAAAAAAAATGAATGCAATAAATGCACCAATAAGAAAATAAAATCTGAAAGGAAATGTCAATTACGCACAAACACAAATGCAAAATACAAATGCTAAAAAAACATAAAATGCACAAAAATCGGAATGCAATGTTATAAAACCATAAAAAAAATCGATACAAAAATGTTGTAGAAAAAATGCCCACTGTGCAGTTCACGCGTATGTGGGTAATCGGAGATGGTATTTGATTACTCGGCGGAGCCAGATGACAATAATCGGCTACCCGTTCTTCTTTAAGGAGAAACGGGTCGATGGTACCACCCCGTTCAGCCTCGTCCGCTAAGGCTTACCACCTGGACTGATTTGGACGAAATATAAATTAATTCCTTTCTTCCTGCGCGAATTCGTTTTTATATACTATATCGGGACGGCCTACTTCCTGCCTGAGGCAACAGTGCGCACTCTTCAGATTTCTAGATCCTTCTTATGAGACGAGGACAGAGATATGGAAAGAACGGCTCAACCGAAGCAAGTCACGCCCTAAACTATTGTCTATATTTTATTAAATTCTTGTGGGACTAAGATAGCAATAACCGAACCGAGCGAAATGGGATCATTGTCCCGTTGTTCGCTATTGTATTTTTTTTATATTTCTAGACATTTCTATGTTGTGGGCGTTTCTTACCAGATGTTCTAGAAAGAATTTGATTTCCGGTACCAACGAATACCTTATATGGTCATTATGATGCTATCACTAGTTAAGGCGCGCGGTTTCCATTCGATTGTAACAACTAGTTATTTTGTTTGTTTGTCTGTAATGATTTTTTGTATTTATTTTATATTTTTAAAACTTTGTTACGTCGTAACAACGTCTACGTACTGATCTATCCGAATATCATAGCTAGGGTGAAAATCCGGAACGCCGAAGGTATCTACCGCCCTGCTGACGAGCTGCGCTTCCCTTTAATTACATTTTGCGTTGGTATAGGTATTTTTTAATGCACAAAATTAGTATTGCTGTGGAACTGTTAATTATTTAAATGTTCTTTTTTCAATTTTTTTTTAGTATAAACGTTACGCATTGGATACATCAACTGGGCTTTTGCTCCAGGGCGAATAAAATTACACCGTGTATAATATTATACAAAATAATCACCAGACTTGATACAATCGGATTATGAATAGTGTAAATAATAACTAAGAAATTTTTGATATTAATTTTGCTTACTCGTATTGTTTTTGAAATAATGAAAAGTAAATGACCTTTGTTAAGAACGATATTAATGTTACTACAGCCTTATTTCACAATGAACTTATTAAGGAAAAAAAAACATGGCATTGAAGTTTGATTGTAATAGAACCTAGTATTAAACGCGTTCTAATTTACTTTGCAAATATCTCAAGGCAGAAAATTTTAGTGATTATCAAATGGAAACATATCGTGCTAAATTCCAAAATTAATTATATATTCTCCGTGCGTTAGATTTATAATAGGCGTTTCCTGTTCCGCAGAAATCTTACATAAAAATATGTAAATTCGTTTGAATAGCGCGCTTGACCGTGACTTGTTATTAGTACCTTGAAATTTGTTGAATTCGTGAAATATTATCATAACTGATTTTACGGTGTGTGTGTGTAGTGTGTGTGTATGAATGATCTACGCTGTTGGCCTCGAGGCCTCTACAGTTTCACCGGATTTTAACGGCGAGCGTGCAACCACTACGCTCCAGCCAGCCAGAAGGGCAAGAGGCGACATACTCGAGGGCGCCTCGAAGAGGCGCCCTCGGTTGGGACAGTCGCTGTAGGGGGACGGGTGCACTACTAAGCGCACCGGTCAACCGCCGGCTATGGGAGGGGATCTACTACTACGTCTCTGTCGTCGTCGCCCGTATTCTGAGCGGAAAGAAGGGATGACAAGGCATCGGGGGGGTCGGTGAGAACATGTCGCGGCCGGCGGTGGCGGCAGGGGTCGGGAGGGAGATCGTAGTCGGCGGTGGCTACGATTAACGGATTCGCATGGGTAGATGCGTTCGCGAAGTGACGTGTTGACGCCTTTTTAATAAAGGCGCGAATAGGTTCGAGACCTAGATCGGAGTGGAGGTCGACGTTCCGTACGAACCAGGGGGCTCCTACGGCTTTACGGAGGAAGCGGTTTTGAACCACTTGGAGTTTATCGATGTGAGAGGGGGCCGAATGCCCGAACACAACACACGCATAAGTCATGATGGGTCGAACGCAAGTTTTGTAAAGTGTCACCTTATTTCTACGGGACATTTTACTCCGCTTGCAGATTAACGAATGGAGACGACCGAGCACAAATGATGCTCGGTGACGGACCCGCTTGATGTGCGGGCCGAAAGATTTTACGGTGTTAAACAACTTAAGGCTGTGAGATGAAAATAGTCAAAATAAGTTATACAAAGACCTATAAAGCTGTTAACCAAGCAAAGTAATCAACCTTGCATATTACAACAACGGATGAGCAAAGATGCAGAAGATTTCGCAATCTTGTTTTTGTTCTGATCAAAATTATACCTGCGAGGACCCTCCCTTACTAATGCAATTGGGTGCTTATCGCCTAAGTAATAAAGACTATTCGGGTGAAACGCGATACTGACTGACAAATACAACCAAAATGTTTTGTTTTTTATTTATATTTAAGGACACAAGGGGGTTTCAGGTCTGAAAGAGGATGTTCGGATCAAGTCTTCTCACTCCGCAACATCGTAGAGAAGCATCTGGCAGTGGGGCGGAAGGTTTTTGCGGTTTTGTAGATCTGGAGAAGGCATTTGACAGAGTTGTGCGAAAGAGACTTTGGGACATTTTGCCAGAGTATGGTATAGATGGCACTCTGTTGCGAGCCGTCCAGTCCACTTATGTGGATTGCAAGGCATGCGTACGGGTGGGTGGTAACAGGTCACCCTGGTTTGACGTTAAAATCGGCGTCAAGCAGGGTTGCGTGTTGTCCGCTAGACTGTTTATAATATATCTGGACAAAAGTCTTCAAAGACTGAAAGCGATGAATGAAGGTGTACAAATGGGTGACTTAGTGGTAAACCATCTACTTTATGCAGATGACGCGGTTTTAATAGCGTCAACAGCCACTGATCTGCAAACACTAGTCACAGTTATGAAAGACGACTGCATGATCAATCGCTTACACTTGAATGTGAAGAAAACCAAGATTATGGTTTTTGAAAGGGAAGAAACCAGAACGAATGTAAGGTTTGTGGTTGGTAACGATGTGCTGGAGCAAGTGAATGAGTTTGTATATCTTGGATGCGCCTTCAGTAAGGATGGGAAATACACCGCTGACATAGAGAGAAGAGTGAGTGCAGGGAACAGAGTGAATGGTGCGATGGGAAAGCTACTCGGGAGCCGGCACTTAAGCCATAAGGCGCAGCTGGCCATACATAACGGAGTTCTTGTCCCAACGCTGTTATATGGTAGCGAGAGCTGGGTATGTAAGAAGGAGAATGAAAGTAGGATAAATGCGGTAGAAATGCGAGCTCTGCGGAAGATGTGCGGAGTGAAGCTGACCGACCGCATTAGCAACAGCATAGTAAGACAGCGAGTAGGTTTGAAAGATAGTATCGGTGTAAAGATGAGAAAGGGCATGCTCCGTTGGTTCGGGCATATAGAAAGACTGCCAGAGGAAAGAATGACAAAACAGATATATAATATGAAAGTGGAAGGATGCAGGTACCGGGCAAGACCTAGACTATCTTACCACGACCAAATAAACCGAGTCTTATCTGATGGAAAAGTCAAGAGTCTCCGTAACCGGCGAGCGTGTATGAGACGAACTATGAGAGTCGAGGAAGCCAGAGAGGTATGTAAGGAAAGAACCTGTTGGAACTCTGTACTCTCTGCCTACCCCGCAAGGGATCTGGCGAGAGGTTATAGACACCATTTAAAACAGCATCTTTGCATAAAAGGTACGTCAAGACTATATCTTATAAACAAAACACCGCTACGCCTATATTCCTAATCGGGGGTGGCAGAGGCTTACTGAGTACACTCACTTTGAGCCGACGATGTTAGTTCCCATGTAATAGGGGGCGAGCCTATTGCCATACACCGGGCACAATTCCAGACTCCGGACTCATACTGGTATCTTTTCGTTAGAAAAACTACATTTGCCCGACCTACGATTTGAACCCAGGACCTCGTGATCACAAAGCGATGCGCTTTGCCAGTAGATTAACGAGGCAGTATTTTATATTTAAGTAATACTGAATAAGATTAATATGATGTAGAGAGTAACAAAATACTTGGCCTAGTTACTAAGTTTATCACGTCTTCGATACAAAAACTACTGGTCATGGTATTCAAATGAGCAATGGAAACTAGAGCTCTATTCGTAAAAAAGTTATTTCGTACGTGAATTAGTGTAGAGGTAGCAAGGCATTTTATACCCCTCAACTTTAAATCTTGGTTTTGTCGGGAAATCGAAGAGTGATATCGTCAATTTCTTTTAATTTCCAAAACTTTTGTTCTTTCGAATAATAATGTGTAATGTTGGTGGAATATTAACCATTATGTATTCTTACATGTGCATGAGTGAAGGTTATTGTAACAAAGTGATAAAACGTGCCTTTCCGATTTCCCTCAAAACGGCCGTCGCAATTGGTATGTAAAGTATCCATCGCTTTACTATCCAGAGTGGGGCACTTCATCAATTTCATATTTATCGTTGTCATCAAGTTCATCGGGGAGTTGAATTAATTTAGACAGCGTCACGCCTATATTCCCCAGAGGGGGTGGCAGAGGTGTACTGAGTACACCCACGTTTCACCGACGATGTTAGGTCCCATGTAATAGGGGGCGAGCCTATTGCCATATGCCGGGCACAATTCCAGACTCCGGACTCACACCGGGAATTTTTCGTTAGAAAATCTACATTTGTCCGACCTAGGATTTGAACCCAGGACCTCGTGATCACAAAGCGATGCGCTTTGCCACCAGACCAACGAGGCATTAATTTCAAAATGTATAGTTATATTCGTAATACTTGACATTGGCAAAATACAAAAAAAAACTATAAATCACCTTTGTCTAACAGTAGTAGGCCATTGTGCAGTTGGTGATCACTGGGTTCTGGATTTGAACTCTAGATTGGACCAAGTCTTGTTGGGCTTTGACTATCGAAAAGTTCTTAGTAGAAATTGACGTGGTCCTGGTGACCTGTAACACAGGTTTTTCTTTAAAAAGCGTAGGCTGGTGCGTGATGTAGATCAGGCACCAGCTTTTTACAAAGACTAAAATCAGTCGTGAAAACTGATTTTTGTACTAAAACGTTAGTTTTAAAACTATACGGGCCTAAAACAACCATTTTTGTAGTGAAAATAAATTATCTGTCTATATCATTACGCCAGATCCCTTGCAGGGTAGGCAGAGAGTACAGAGTTCCAACAGGTTCTTTCTTTACATACCTCTCTCGCTTTCTTTACTCCCCCCGATTACGGAGACTTTTGACTTGCCCTTCAGATAAGACACGGTCTACTTGGTTAAATTAAAAATATATACGAGGAGGGATCAAAAAGTAGTGAGAACGACATACTCCTTGGTAAAAAAAAAATACTGGCAGGCATAGCTCTGATACATATTTGTAATATTAATAAAAAAAAAAATCTTCGATTCTCTTTGTTTTTTTCTGAATGTAGTCATTTGTTTGCTTCGTGTCAGAACGTGTTCTCGAAAATGGAGAAAAACGAAGCGCGAGCCGTTATTAAATACCTCTGTTTAAAAAAGTTAACGACGCAAGAGATTCATTGTATTTGGAGGCAACATTAGGAGTCTGCTCTGCCGTAATCCACTGTCGCAAGGTGGGCTTCTCAATTTCGAGTAGGGAGAACGAGCAGGGAAGACAAACATCGTTGCGGCCGTCCATCGACGTCAGTCACCCAAAAAAATGTTTCGAAAGTCGAGAAAGTTGTATTGAGCGATCGAAGAGTTACCATGCGATACTTAAAACAAGAAACGGGCATTTCATATGGAAGTATTCAATCCATATTAAAACAATCTTTGAATATGAGAAAAGTCTCCGCAAGATGGGTGCTGAGAATGTTAACCGACAGTCAGAAACAAAATCGAAAAGTATAAAACCGGAGCTTTTTTTGCCGTAGATATGTTCTATAAGCAGATGATTAATGTAGATAATAATATAAAGGTCAAACTTGATGAAAACTGGTTTTTGACTTTAATTTGTAAGTTTAAGATATCTCCATACAAATAAGATTATCTATCTGCCTTCTACCATCTATCATAATCTAAAGGGGTAATTCATTGTTATAAGTATCACACTGTATACATTTTGCGAATTTTATGTTGTTTTGTTAAGCCTATATTAGTGAGTATGTCTCCACATAAGATACTTAATTACATAATATTTGCCTTGCTTATAACTAATCAGGAATGAGGAGATACGTAGAAGAACCAAAGTCACCGACGTAGCCCTCAGGATTAGCAAGCTGAAGCGGCAATGGGCGGGCCACATAGCGCGAAGGTCGGACGGGTGTTGGGGCAGAAAGATTCTAGAATGGAGACCACGTATTGGTAAGCGCAGCGTAGGGCAACCGCCTGCCAGATGGACCGACGATCTTGTGAAAATCGCAGGAAGACGTTGAATGCAGGTGGCATCGGACCGGTTACGCTGGAAAGCGATTGGGGAGGCCTATTTTCAGCAGCGGACAAGTATTAGGCTGAAATGATGAACTTACAAGATAAATTAAAAGTTGTGACGTAAAATATGAAAATTCAGAAAAAATAATTAAAGAGTATTATAATAGGAGTATATTAGGTATAATACAAGTATGTATTAGCGACGAACGAGCTAGTTATGGATACATCTAATAAGCTTGACAAAGCCTAAAAAACATCAGTAGACGGCTGTCGCTGGATTGACCATTGCCCATATGTGCTTCGAAGAATGGGCACTCATATGCCACCATATCAAGTAGCCCCTCCTCTACTAATAGTTCCCTTATGACAACTATAGATTTAGATACCCCCTTAATTAATACCAAACCAACACTGAACAACTGTCTATTAGGTATTGAAAATCCTAATTTTCAAATAACCTATTATTGACTGATATTGAAACAGCTAGAATTTTTTATTTCGCTTAATTCCATAGCCTTACGGTATATAGTATACTGCTTTAGGAACATTCTGCTGAAATGAATACCGACTTTGTTCTTCAAAAAAAAAAACGAATCGTGCAATTTACAATTTAGCCCCCAAAGCTGCCCTTAGAGCAAAATTCAGAGATAAATATTCTAACTGTTGTCTCGCAATTTACATATGAATATCTATTATATGTTAAAAAGAATATCAGTAACTTTGAAAAATATAGCGACATTCATCATGTAAATACACAGAACAAAGATGATCTTATTCGTAATATAGTACATTCGACTCGTCTCCATAGAATTAGCAACTCTTTCATGGGGCAATGTATACGCTTTTACAACAAATTACCCATAGTTATCCGAAATATGCATATTAATAAGTTTAAAAAGGCTATTAAAACTAGACTATATAGTAAAGGGTATTTTAATATTTCGGAATATGTCGACGATAAAACTGATTGGGTTTTGAAAGAAGTTTTGAAAACAGTTGTGAAAAAGTTAACGTATATAATTCAATGACAAGTGACAATCAAAAGTATAAGATACGAACAGTGGCGCCACGCATGGCAAAAATGAGGATTAAAAACGTTGCGTTCCAATACATTCCAACATCCCCCCTGGAACGCAATCCCATCTTACACAGAATGAATTCTTATCAATAGTTGTACCTTTCGTAAGAGTATCTGCAATCATTTGATCACTTCTAACAAACGTAAATTTTATCTTAATTTTATTAACATGATCTTTGAGAAAATGATAACGAATGTCTATATGCTTAGTCCTAGGTAAGTAGCAATCACTGGTAGACAATTTTAAGGCGCTCTGGTTATCATTGAAAATGGTGAGAGGGCTGCTCTGGTATTGCCCCAGGTCGCCATGTAGTTGTTGCAGCCTCTTGTGCTGCCGAAGACATCGACATGTACTCTGTCTCCGCCGTAAAAAGCGCAACAGTTTGTTGCTTGTGTGACCGCCACGAAATGGCATCTCCCTGTAACATAACCTGTGCACGATTTACGATCGCGCACGTCGCTGGCCCAGTCTGCATCACAATATCCAGTGATATTCTCGTTTCCATCTTCGGTGTACACCAATTTCGACTCTTTGGTACCCTGTAGGTATTTACACTCTCTTGATAGCGGTCAAATGTACAGATTTAGGGCATCCGTTAAATCTGCTTAGAGTGTTTACAGCAAAAGATATATCAGGTCGTGTATCTTGAGCCACGTAAAGCAGGGAGCCGATGACTTGCTGATAAGGACAGTCAGGTATTATTACTTCCCCTTCCTCTTCGTTAAATTTTATACCAACTTCAATTGGTGTTTTTATAGGTTTATAGTCTGACATTCTGA
The DNA here is from genome assembly GCA_905147815.2 of Phalera bucephala. Lineage (NCBI taxonomy): Eukaryota > Metazoa > Arthropoda > Insecta > Lepidoptera > Notodontidae > Phalera > Phalera bucephala. The sequence goes on from LR990612.1 coordinate 18,517,544, forward strand.
ATCTAGCTAATATATCCTTTATGTATTTTTCTTGATCTAACATAACATTATTTCCATCCCGTGTTATATTTATACCTATACACATGCTTGCTTGTCCAAGTTCCTTCATTTCAAAGTTTTGTTGTAATTTCTCTTTGAGAATGTTTTTGATAGTTTAATGAGATGTAAACAGAATTAAATCATCAACCCAGACAGCTATAACAATATTATTCTCTAGATTATGGTAGACACAGGGATCTGTTTTTGATTGCAGCATTCCAATTACACGTAAATCTTTATTTAGTTTAATATTCCATAGTCGAATTACTTGCTTTAGCCCATATATTAATTTATGCAGAAGACATACTTGTGTAAGGGAGGTTTCAGGTCTGAAAGAGGATGTTTGGATAAAGTTTTCTCACTCCGCCACATCATAGAGAAGCATCTGGCAGTAGGCCGGAAGGTGTTCTGCGGTTTTGTGGATCTGGAGAAGGCATTCGATAGAGTCATGCGAAAGAGACTTTGGGACATTTTGCCAAAGTATGGTATAAACGGCACTCTGTTACGAGCCTTCCAGTCCACCTATGTGGACAGCAAGGCGTACGGGTGGGTGGTAACATGTCACCTTGGTTTGACGTCAAAATCGGCGTCAAGCAGGGTTGCGTGTTGTCCGCTAGACTGTTTATGAATGAATGCGATGAATGAAGGGGTAAAAATGGGTGATCTAGTGGTAAACCACCTATTGTATGCAGATGACGCGGTTTTGATAGCGCCAGCAGCCACTGATCTGCAAACACTAGTCATAGTTATGAGAGACGACTGCATGAACAATGGCTTACATTTGAATGGGAAGAAAATCAAAATTATGGTTTTTGAAAGGGAAGAAACCAGAACGAATGCAAGGAGTGCGGTTGGTAACGATGTGCTGGAGCAAGTGAATGAGTTTGTATAACTTGGATGCGCCTTCAGTAAGGATGGGAAATACACCGCTGATATAGAGAGAAGAGTGAATGCAGGTAATAGAGTGAATGGTGCGATGGGAAGGCTTCTTGGGAGCCGACACTTAAGCCAAAAGGCGCAGCTGGCCATGCATAACGGAGTGCCTGTCCCAACGCTGTTATATGGCAGTGAGAGTTGGGTATATAAGAAGGAGAACGCAAGCAGGATGAATGCGGTCGAAATGTGATCTCTGCGGAAGATCGGAGTCACGCTGACCGACCGTATTCGCAACAGCGTAATAAGAAAGCGAGTAGGTATGCAAGATAGTATCGGTGTAAAGATGAGAAAGGGTATGCTCTGTTGGTTCGGGCATATAGAAAGAATGTCAGAAGAAAGAATGACAAAACAGATATACAATGCGAAAGTGGAAGGATGTAGGTACCGGGGAAGACCTAGACTATCTTACCATGACCGAATAGACCGTGTCTTATCTGAAGGGCAAGTCAAGAGTGTCCGTAACCGGCGAGTGTGTATGAGACGAACTATGAGAGTGGACGAAGCCAGAGAGGTATGTAAGGAAAAAACCTGTTGGAACTCTGTACTCTCTGCCTACCCCGCGAGGGAGCTGGCGTGATGATATAGTCAGATAGATAGACATACTTGTGTTCCATGTTTATATTCGTCAGGCTGCTGCATGTAAATCTCTCTATCTATTTGCCCTTGGAGAAAAGCTGATACTGGAGAAAAGCTGATACTGCATCCATTTGGTCAATCTCAAGACCATATTTAGGTGCTAAGGCAAATAAGTACCAAATTGTTGTAAACCTTAAAACTGGTGAGTATATTTCTTGATGATCTGTGCCCCTTTTCTGAGCACAGCCTTTTATGGCAAGTCTAGCTTTGTAACGAACAATTTTTTTTTTTATTTTTTTTTAAAACGTAGCCCCACAATGTTTCCAATTTGGTCCGTTTAAGTCTTGAACACCCATTTACATGGTTGTGCCTTTTTACCCGGTGGAAGGTTCGTAAAACTCTTTTTGATAAGACATTCATGTTCCTTGTCCATGGCCTTTTTCCACTCTACGGCCTGTGGGGATGACCGAGCCTCTTCTACAGTCTGCGGATCAGTCAAATCAGTAAATAAACACGAGAAATCATTTTCTTCACCATTTTGTTTGCGCCCTCTGTTACGAGGCCTCAATGTAATATTGCTGCTACAATCGTGTCGCAAAGACAAAGGGGTCGATAAGTCTCGTCAAGTTCACCATTGTTTGTCTCATATTCACTTGAGTCTTCTGTGTTACTGCTGGGCCTTGGTATATCTGAGTTATTACAGGATATTGTACCTGAGGCAGTAGGAGTGGCAGACTCTCCAGAGTGATTTCTTGTTTGCTGGTTAGCACAGGTGACATGTGGCTGCTCAGTACTTGGTGCGCTGATGCTGCTAGCTGGCAGACTATTTCCAACTTGTACTGGTTCTGGTTCACTAATTTGATCTGAAACATTGTTTTGACACGACACCTATTGACTGATATTCTTATACTCTTTAATAAAAATAACATCCCGACCCTTTACTACCTTGTGTGTTTTTAATTCCATTAAGAGATATCTCTTTGAGTTTTCGTAATAGCCTACCAGTCTCATTTTGACTGATTTTTTGTCCCATTTTTGCCGTTTTTCTTTTGGTACATAGACCATAGCAACTGATCCGAATATTACATATATGTGATAAATGGGGCTTTTTACCTGTCCACATCTCATAAGGCGTTTTTCCTGCCAGAGCCTTGGTTGGAGAACGATTAATGACATATGCAGCAGTAGTCACGGCTTCAGCCCACATGCGCCTCTCCACGTCTGCAAAGAACATCATGCACCTTGAACGTTCCACCAATGTACGGTTCATTCTTTCCGCAAGGCCGTTGTGTTGAGGAGTGTAGGGAGTTGAGGTCTGATGAGTTATTCCATGATTAGACAAGAATTTCTCAAAATTACTGTTATAATACTCCTTGCCGTAATCAATTCGAATGATTTTAATGTTCAGATTAACTTCATTTTCTACTTTCATTTTAAATCTTTGAAGACCTCTGGTACATTTAATTTATCTTTCATGAAGTACACATGGACCATTCGTGTGAAATCGTCGATAAAAGTAATTATATATCTCATACCTCCATATGATGCTTTCTCCATTGGCCCGCATAAATCAGAATATATTAATTCAAGTGGTGTAGTTGCTCTGGAGCCAACGTTATTAAATGGAAGCCTTGCTTGTTTACCTTCAATACAATGGGTATAGCTGATTACATTGCTTTTCTCCTGAGATAAAGTCACACACTCAACACAACCAGGTAACCTCCTTACATCTGAAACATTCAAATGGGCCATCTGCAGATGCCATAGGTGAGTGTCATCGCATTTTTCATTACTTCGAGTTAAATTTGCAGTTTCATAACTTATTATAGAATCCATAATGTACAGATTATTGTGTAATGTAGCTGAGCACACAAAGTCCCCATTGGCATTATGAATTTTAAAGCCATTATCATTAAATGATACCTTGTGCCCTTCTTTAACAATGGTGCTGACTGTTAACAGATGTGCTGCTAGCCCGGGTACATATAAAACATTTTTTACCTGAATTTTATTGTCTTGGTTCACACCCATCCAATTCCTTGCACAAACAACGGCTCCCTGTTAGCCACTGTGATACTCTTTTCGGATGGCTCGGTGACATTGTACATCCAATCTGTTCTACTTGACATATGCATGGATGCTCCGGAGCTATTAACCATTTTTCACTTGTTCTTCCAATGGTAGATGAAAATGCTGCAAAAAAACCTGAGCCTTCTTCCCTTTTAAATGTTTTCTTTGGACTATGACAGAACTTAGCGAAGTGACTATGTTTGTTGCAGTTGTAACACCTAGGCCCTTTAGACTTTGATGATTCTAAGTGATTTTTAGTTTTCTTCGGGTTAGTGTAAAATACAGATGAATTAGAAGTATTCACTTCTTGAATAAGCTTTGTTTTCACTAAGTTGGCACTTATCTTAGTGCCAGAGTTTTCTAACCCCATAATATTGGGTTTGTACTGTTCGGGTAGCCCAGCCAGCATCAAAGTGCCAAGCCACTCATCATTGACTTCAAACCCTATGTTCCTGAGTTTGTGTACTGTAATCATAATTTTACTCACATATTCTTCAACACTATTGCTTGATTCAAGTGTAGTGTTGATCAAATCCTACAGCAAACCAACTCTTCTGGTCAAACCATTATCATCAAACACCTTCTGTAAGTTGTCCCAGACTTTTTTTGCTGTCTTGCATTTCTGAACATGGACGTAGTTTTGGGGATCCAATAGTAAAACCAGCTTCGCCTTGGCCTTCACGTCCTTGGCAGGGTCAGGTTTGTCTTCTCTTGGCTCTACACAACCCCATAAATCTTCGTGCTTCAGATATGTTTTCGTACTGAATTTCCAGGTTGCAAAGATATCGCGACCAGTCCATTTTTATAAATTAAACATATTTGAGCCCAACTTTTCGATTTTCTTCGATTTATGATATTTTTTCGGCTACGCCCGCGTTGTAACTATATAGAATTTATCAAAACGACCACGCTCTGCTATAACGAAAAAAATTTGGATCGAAAAATAGCAAAACCGTTGTGAAAAAGTTAACGTATATAATTCAAGTGACAATCAAAAGTATACGTATAAGATACGAACAGTGGCGCCGCGCGTGACAAAAATGAGGATTAAAAACGTTACGTTTTAATACATTCTAATAGGTTTGAGCAGCTCCTCATTCAGCAACATTTATACATTTTGTAAAGTATTTTGTTATAAAATATAATTTTGTAAACAAAGAATGATAAACAGAAAGGCCAGTCCAATTAAGTTAAAAGACTAGCCCGCTGAGTTTCTTGCCGGATCTTCTTAGAGTGAGGCCGCGTTTTGATCCGGTGGTAGTTGTAAAAAATTTAATAATTTTTGAAGATTGTAAGCGCTCTTGTTGCCCTATACAAATAAAAATTTGACTTTGACTCTAACGCACTACTCTACGGAATATCAGACAAAAGTGCACAAGTTATACGATAATATCTAACATATAATTTTTAAGCAACTCTATAAACATAAGAATTTTTATCTATGAAAACAAACATACCCGCTAACGCCCAGTCATCAAGTTGCGCCCCTATTTTCTTTGAAATAGCTTCTTTAGTACGTCGTACACAACTGTATAACTGTGTAACTGTAATATTTCAGTAATCGAAATAGGAACAGCGCTCCTGCGTTCGTGAAACGTGTCCGAGTGCCGCGGTGAGCTGCCATCGGTGATTTTTTAGAAGCCAAAATTAGTTTTTGCTGTGTGTTTTGTTTGGTCGGGGCACATCAATATTGCGATATTTTTTGTCATATCTCTCTTAGCACTGGACTATTGGAATACCGGTTTGGTGCTGCGCCAACTATTGAATTTAATTTAACCGGTTATATTCACCATAAGCCAAGTTGAGTTAGTTCAACAATATCACTCTGTCTCGAGGATATAATAATATACAAGGTGAATAGTTAATAACGCAATACCACAGACACGCCGATTAGATAATTGCTTTAGAAATTCAATACGAAAATCAAATTTTCAAAATTTAAAGTTTTTTACCCTTTTTTAATCACTTTTACACCCCAATTAACAATGAAACTCGTTTGTGTATGTGTGCTTATTGAGAGATATATTTTAGAAATGCGTTTGATTGCTGTGAATCAGGAATAAATGCCTCTAGAACTCAGGATGGCCACCAATCGTACGTTTTTTAAAAAAGTCTGCTAGACTATCTGCACAAAATGTTGGACCCTATAATTGTTTCATGTCTTTCTTTATGTTGCACAATTTTAGTTTATGTATATATTATATAACTATACACATATGTATATATTTGCGATATATACAAGTATGTTTGTATAATATAGTTACATATAATTTGTATTTATTAAATTAAGTGTTATAAATAGTTGATTTGTTGTGTATTTTTTTTACTTTAACTTGTATAATTTCGCACCTATCACACTTGTCTTTACACCACTCTAAGGTAGACTGGCAGAAAATGCCTTAGGCATTCAGTCCGTCTACGTAAATAAGTGCATGAAATAAATAAATTTATTTGTTATAACGCAATGGATCAGCATTTTTGCAAATTAAAAAAATGTAAGATACATTAAAAAATATTGGAATCACATCGAGTTACCAATTTAGAACAAACTACTTTCAGGTCTTGCGTATATTATTTTACACCTTGTATAAGTCAAAATCTAGTAGCCTTGCAAAAAATAAACAGTTTAACTAAGACTCAACATTGGTTATTGTCGTTCTTGGGGAAATAATTTTTCGCAATGTCAAGATCCTATTTGAGATAATGGGAACATGGGCTGACTTCTTGCACTAACAACCTCTAAAAGTTAATTTATTTTTATTCCGAGTTGGTTTCCAGAACCGAATCTGTACCATATTTGGAGAATCACCAAGTTTTTCTATCTATAACTTATTCAGTATGTAATATAATAAGCACTTGTTACGCTCCCATTTTTATTATATTCTGTGTTCGTATATATATATCTTTCGTATAGCTATATTTTTTTTATTTTGAAGAGTCAAGCTCTCTCTAAAATTGAGCTGTCAAATTTTACCACGAACAAAAAAATGAACTGGGTAAACAAAAAACGTCCAAGAAGTGAAAATCCGTCGCTTACACACCTCGCTTTTTAATTAGGTTTCATTCAAACTTCAATGAAGCTTTTGCGCATTTTGTTCATAGCAGTTTCGTTTAATTGAAGATAAAGTGTTATGTGATAGGGGTAAACAGTGACTTCGAGCCAGGGTAGATCAGATCATCAAGTATGTCACGTTCTACAAATTCAGCAATATGATGGAGTGACTCACTATCTACACCGGTTTTAGTACGTTAAGTGTAATAATTATATTTATTAATCACCTATCTATACATAACTTCCACTTATAATTAAAAAAAACCTGTCAAGGCAAGTATTACGTACTATGTTATAAATTAATTCTATACCTACTTTCAAATTTAATAATATGGTTTCCTGTTTTTGTGTTTAAAACTTGTATTTTAGCAAGTTTTTGTTGTATAATTTCATAGCAGAGGAACAGTTGTAGTTATTTAAAAACGTCGTAGTTGCTTATAAATGTGGCAGCATTTAAATATAGTATGTTAACAAGAGTGCATACTAATATAATATTACATAATGTTTGTCACGTTGGTGATCCTAAAATAAAATAAATTAAAATTACTTTGAAATTTGCACGATTTAACAATATTCCTTTAAATATATCTACAATAATAAAATAGGATTTAATACAAATTTTGTTGTTTGAAAATCCCGCATTTGTACTAGCAAGATACGACACCTGTTCGAAGTTTCACGCATTCGCCTCACATAAAACGACAAACAGATACGAGATGCCACAGAAATAACACTAGAAATGTGTAGCGAAAAATATTATTTTCTAAGATGAGTTGCCAAGGCGCTTTATGCGGAGAACGCATGATTGACTTTCTTTTATAAGAAAAATTGCTATAAAAGGAAGTAAGTACTCCTTCATTGATATAAATAACAAAAGAATAGAGTATTATACGAATAAAATCCACAAAAATTCAGTTACCGATCCCCGTGTTACTACACGTTTTAACATACGACACAACACGATAGGTACAACTTGGCGAGGGCCAATTATTCGATTCGATTCATTACGATAATTTCGTGAAAGGGTCGGTCACAGTACACATTCCAGTCTGTGTACTAAAGAATACCATTATAGGATCATCTATTGAAGTTATTGTACCGGGCCGCATTTGAGCAAAGCAAATAAGAGCTTAGTAATCAGCTCTATAAAATATCTCTATATAATCAAATCATATTATATAGTTCATACTCCATTTCCATTAATCCATATTATAAATTTAAAAATAACTCTGACTGTCTATCTGTCTGTTTGTCTTATCTTTTCACGCCCAAGCCGCTGAACAGATTTTGATCAAATTCGGCAAGAACATAGATTTTATCCAGGGACATTTCCCTTACATAGTCTACCTCTTGTCTAAAAAAAAATTAAGGGTGTGCAATAAACGCTTGAAAATAACGCGAACAAAGTTGTGGGTTCAGATCTATACATATAATAAAACTGTAAAGACGTCGTGTCTGTACATGGAATATTTTTAGGAAATAACGCAGGGGTATCATTCTATCGACGTAGAAGCCAATTCTACATTTTTTGGCTTTCGTGTCTGTTTGTCTGTCTGTCGGTCTGTCGGAGGGTATGAACCGTCATCAAGCAAAAACTATTGGGCGGATTTTGATAAAACTTTCCATGCGTATACCTTAAAATGTTGGCTAACATATTGTATAGTATTCATCTCGGAAAATTAAAAGGTTTTTCCAGAAAAGGCGAAAATAAGCGAAATATTGTATTTCTAAAAAGACATTTTACTCCAAACCTGTTTGATAGATTTCAATGAAATTTTGTGTAATTGTCAAAAGTGAAAAGTAGATTTTGATTTTACATTTTTTGGCTTTTGAGTCTGTATGTCAATCTGTCTATCTGTCTAAGGGTATAAACCATCATAACGCAAAAACTACACGGGGATATCTTAATATGTTGGACACATATTGAATTGACGGACGATTTAGCGCAGTGGTTAAGGGCTTAGCCCGCCCCGCCCATTGTGTCTTATAGTCGCGGGTTCGATTCCCGCACGGGACAAATCTTTGTGTGATCCACAATTATTTGTTCTGGTCTGGGTATTTGTGTATGTGAATTTTCATGTTTGTAAACGCACCCACGACACAGGAATTAATCCTAGTGTGGGGCAACGTTTTAAAAAAAAAGATTAGTAAAGATTAGAAGATTAGTAATTATATCGGAAAATCAACTTTTTTTCTGAAAATACGAAACTAAGCGAAACATTAAATTTATAAAAAATACATTATACCCAATGAAACGAATACGAATTTCTATGAAATTTGGCATAGTTGTAGCCTGTACTAAGGATTACAACTCTGTATACTTATATTTTCGAGGAAGGTAACAGTTTCAGAGGAAAGACAAAAAAAGGCCATTTTGATAAATCATTTATTGTTCCAAAACACCTTAAGATACTAGATTGTCGCCGGACATTCCGCAAAACTTTATTACTGTTTGTCCCGAACTGAATGTTACTACGACGTAAACTATGTGATTTTGCCTACACATGAATTCCTCCATGAATTGATATTGGACTCAGGTTCTCCTCACGAAAAACTATGCAGTAGTTAAAAGCACTAACTTAAAATTGTTCATATACCTTGCTTTAAACACTCAAACATGATTTCCTTCATAAGCCGACGATGCGTTCAGGATTGTTTCTTCCGGAGAGAACTCTAACGATGAATGGGCCGGATACGAAACTTTAACGACGATTAATATCTCACGCGGAGACTAACACTTTTTGAGACGGCGTTGGTGGTGTGTGTTGAATAAGATCACGCTATAGTTTAGTTTATACTTTACAAAGACCTCCTGTGCGGGCTAAGTGGGGGTAAGACTGAACCCGGTGATAGAGATAGTTGATATAGAAATAAGTCTGGTGGAAGTTGACAAAACATACAATATCACACACGGTTCTTCCAGGATATCCGTTATGTCTTCATACTAATAGGGCAGGATGGATCTTATTAACACTTTCTAGATACTTTTGGTCTCGAAATAATATTCGAGATACTTTTTATCCCGGAAAGAGTCACGGTTCTTGCGACATAGCTGACTAAATGAATTTAATTGAAACTTTATATGAAGTTGTCTTACACTGTAAAATAAAACAAATCACTTTTTATTACGAAAAATATATAACTTAGCAAAATATAGAACGGCATGACTTCGTTTCCAAATAGAACGTGTATTATTACAAGGGCAAGTCAAGAGTCTCCGTAACCGGCGAGCGTATATAAGGACTATGAGAGTGGAGAAAGCCAGAAAGGTCTGTAAGAAAAGAACCTGTTGGAAATTTGAATTTCTCTGCCTACCCTGCAAGGGATCTGACGTGATGATATAGATTGATAGATAGTATTGTATGATAAGTATCTTTAGTAGTGAAATAGCAATATGAAATAGGTAACTTTGTTCACACACTATATCATGCCGTTACTATCCGTGAAAGTGGTATATAAAATCATTCCAATATGCATTTGGTGGATTTTTACCGGCCTGCATGAAGGCTCAAAGATACTAATCATATTTATGCTAAAAGAGTCTGACTAGAAGCCTGGGGACCTGTTGAAATTGTTATTCAACAAAAATTTACTCATTTTTAAGTTGACTTTAAAATACTTTTGCAAAACAAACATGACTTGGTTTAACCGATAAAAAGTAGACTGCTTAACTTTCTTTGTCAAATAGTTCCCCAGGTACGATGCCCGCACGGCGTACAAGATTATTGATTTGGGATTTGTGATTTTGAAATAAATAGGATATTTAAGTGCATATGGGCCTGGTGGAACCGATTTTAATAAGACTATTACTGGAAAATGGAGGAATTTTCAGAGATTATTCAAGACTACTTTTTAGCTCGGGAAATGCAATATTTCTGGGGGATAGTTGATTTTATTTCTTCATATTAACACGGCTGAACGGATTTAAAAGAAACTAAATATGGAGGTCTCTTCAATCTTGGAATAATGCTTATAAAATATATTCACTACAAGGTTCTCCCGGGATATCTAGCTGTTATTTCTTCGTACTAAAATGGACACTTTCAAGGTGCTTTAGGTCTCGAAATAATAATCGAGATACTTTTTATCTCGGAAATAATCACGGTTCTTGCTGCATAGAATTTAACTGCAACGTTATATGAAGGTGTCTTACATCGTAAAATAAAACAGAACACTTTTTATCTCGGAAAATAGCACGACTTCTGTGGAGTATCTATTATTTCTTAAAACCTTACGGATTATAAAGAAACTCAATAAGAAAGATACCACAAAGATATATAAATTCAAAAGTGAAAGGACGTAGAACAACAACCATTTATAGTTTCACAAATTATATACAATATGTACAAATACATAAAAAAAACAGCAAAGAATTATCAATAAAAACGGTAGTGAAAAAATAAATATACGTATTTACAAAGAGTCAAATGGTTCCACGCGGCTGTCAGTTAGTAGTGTACTTAGAACAGGACGCAGATATCGGGGAAGACCTAGGCTATCTTACCATGACTAAACAGATCATGTCTTATCCGAAGAGCAAGTCAAGAGTCTCCGTAACCGGCGAGCGTGTATAAGACGAACTATGAGAGTGGAGAAAACCAGAAAGGTCTATAAGGAAAGAACCTGTTTGAACTCTGTACACTCTGCCTACTTCGCAAGGGATCTGATATGGTGAAGAAGAAGAAGAAGTCGTGAAATAATAATATGAAATATGTAACTTTGTTTACACACTAGATCATGCCGATATTATCCTGCATTATATGCATTTGTTGGGTTTTAACCGGCCTGCATTAAGGTCCAAAAATATTAAGTGATCAAACGAACTTACCTGAAGTGAAGTTCGATCATTATTATACGAAGTCCTTCGTTCGAAGATATAAACATGCAACTCTCTCTACTCGCTTGGCAGTCCGCTAACTTTAGAAATGTCAACGCCTCCTCTATGGTATCTGTGGACATAACCTCTGCGACCATTCCTTTTAGAAGTAGTACATTTCAACTTTACCAAAGGGCAGGGCGGGTTGGGTACTTATATCTTCGAACGAAGGACTTCGTATAATAATGATCGATATATATATATATATATATATATATACAGACGAGTATATATACACATATATTGTTTCTTACAACCAGTCTGTCTAACTTATTAAAATTAAATTTATTTATTCAAATTCTATAACATGTTATGTTATATAGAGTAGATCCATCCAAACAAAAATCTTTAAAGCACCTGTTATAGCACACCTGTTGTCCATAACTCATTACTACCGGGTAATAATAATCAATCATTACTTATCAGATATCAGTGCATTCTCCATCTGTTATGTCTTCTATTTATAGACGTTTTTTTTTTTTATAGATGTCGCTTTATATAACGAGAGTTGAGGAATTACCGATCCAGAACTCTGTTTATATGAAATTAAACCCTTTATAATAATTCTTGTATCATAGAAAACCCTTCCGAAACGAACTATGAGAGTGGAGGAAGCCAGTAAGTAAAGAACCTGTTGGAACCCCCCCCCCCCCCCCCCCCCCCCGCCTACCCCGCAAGGAGTATATAGATAGAAAGCTCTTACCGTGTACCAGATCTGGAAACAAAGTATGTTAGTACCCAATCTATAACAATATAAGACAAATAAGACAGGGAAACCTGTTTCCCCACTAAAGTGTCTTCCAAGTGGTATGTGGGGCTTTTTTTTGTCAAATTATCTCTTTTTTGAGTATAGTACCAGACAAAGGCTACAAATTAAATTATATTGGTGATTATAAGGATGCTTTGCTATAATTACTTATTTCATTTATGATAAAGTATTTTCCTTTATGTCAAAGTTCGGTTATATTTAATGTTAGTTATATTTATAATCTTTAAAGATGTACATATACCAAAATTTAACATTTTTGTACTAGAGGCCTTTGTACTAATGTCCTTATCTAGTGTCCTCACATAAGGCTATGTACATTAATTATATGATCTCGCAAAGTCACAGGCAACTAGACCAAACCACGGACTATAACTTTATGATATTGGGAATCCTATTCATAACTTAACTTTTTCATACCCTGAAATGCCACACTTCCTCTGCTTCTTTGTATGTGGCTGTTTTTTTATAAGTAGCAACTGTAATGAGTAACTTTCTTGTTAGTTCTAGATGTCCAACCGTGAGAATTGAGTGTCACTTAACTCATACATGTAGTACCTACGTATCATTCATATTTCGTTTAATATCATAATAATATTTTTTGCGTTCTCGCCTACCCACTTGGGATCTGGCGTGGTCTTAATAATAAATAAATAATATCAAGTTCCCTAAGACTAAAGTTATTGCTGATACTACATAATATTTATCATACCTGTGATAAAAATATACTTTTGATTATTCTTGTTTAAGATAATCTATACTTTTAAATATTGTACCTCAATATTTCATCAACTATAGCATGTCAACCTAATATCGTTAAATTTTTAAATAGGTATTATTATTAAGTCATTTGCATGACTTCATTTTGTTTTTATATATAGATACATTAATAAGATACATGTAACATGTGGATGTAATAATTTAAATGTAACAATATGAAAAATGCAAATTTTTGTATGACATCTCCAATCCAATATTTTTACACTGAACCACCTTCAAATAAATTACAGCATGTATAGTGATCTAAAACCAGCTGTTTCCATAATGGTAGCAGGTTGTGTTTGTGTCATATCTCCGATATCCAGTAACTGTACCAGAAACATCACTGGTGCTCAAAATAATTTTTTTATAGTTATTAATTTCTTGAATAATTTTATTTGATTATATATTATTTATTAATTATCATATTATCAAACAAAAGTACAATAAAAACATCTAATACTTTAATTCATGAATTGATGTTTAATCTTTCCTCTGTGTGTCTTAAATTTCTAATGTATTAATTAGACTATAAATGATGCAGGACGTAACCAAAAAACCAAAACCATTGGACTCATTACCCAATAGAAAGCTGAATAGCTCCTAATAAATTTTTTATTAGTATATTGAATATGACTCTAATGTCTATTATACTGTGTCCTTCGTTCTCGATATAAACTATATTAGCAGCTCTCTCGAGTCGCTTGGCAACCCCGCGTCATTCAGAGAATTAAAAAGTCAACGCCGCCTCTATGGTATTTGTGGACATAACCTCTGCAAGCATTCTTTTGAAAGCGCGGCAGCCGACGCTTTGTAATAAAGTTTTTGGTCGACAATTAATTTAATAATGTTGTTATGGCACTGATATTATATAACAAAAAGGTTGTAATATACTCAAGTGACCTTGTGAAATAAATTTAAAACATCGTATAGGCAAATTTAGAAAAGTTTACGTCCTGGCAAAGAAGGACATTCTAAAAAGATCAACCGATAGTTGTTTATTTGTGGTGTTTTTCAGCTTAACTTGTTTATTTATATAATATCTAATATTTGGAGACGTGAGTTTCGTCATATTAAAATTTGGGAAAGCTTCGTCGTCCGAAAAGTAAACTTATGAAGTCTATGTTCCTATTCGTGTACAAACAGTTTAACACGAAATATACCTGAAAAAGATTATTAACCGTCTATAAATTGGCAATGTTATACCTCCAATAAGAGAAATTAGGGGGACGTTCATCAATTATGATGATTGTTCAGGATCGATGGCATTTTAAGGACACGGGTGATGTACGAGATACATCGACGTGGTCCGCAAGACTTGACGATAATTCAAGGACACGAGTGGTGTACGAGATACATCGGCGTGATCCGCAAGACTTGGGGCCCATACGAGATATGTGCTGAAGGTCATACTACTCATAGGTTTCATCCATGAGGTGTTCCTGTGCAGTTCACATTTCTACAATGGTAAGAATCAAAAATGTTACCTAAAATACATACACCTTAAACATGCCTAAAACAGTAAATACAAAGACTATTGCTATAAACTATAAGCAATTTGTCATATTATATCTCCAAAAGGAGACTTACTGAAAGGGTAATTAAAGTGACATTGTTTATGTATAACAATACATTATTAATAACAAAAGTCACTCCTTTGCAGAAACATAGTGTTTTTATTGATTTCATTATTAGACATACTTGTATAATAATACTGAAATAGCCCAAACTGGAGCTTATTACACAAAGAATTGTGCAAAATTATGAGTACTTGTATTACAAAAGTTAAATCCAGCAATACTTATTCCTGAACAGGGTTTATAACCAAATAAGCCAAAGTAATATACTAATGGCAATGCCTGTTGTAACTGACAAGCAACAGGACTGTGGATACATTCCAAATATAATATCTTATCCTACCGATGCTGCGGCAGGCAGGTTGTGGGATAATTTGTGTTATGCACAAAGATACTTAAAAGATAATATAAAATACCTGGTCTATCCAGTTAACATAGAACTAATAATTATCTATCAATATTATCAACCTAGACTCCTTGCAGGGTAGCCAGAAAAGATTAATCCTAACAACACAGTCATGAAACCTTTATTGAGATAAGAACCTTTAAGGTCAGCAGTATATATTTTGCATAAAAGGAGGGTTAATATAGTGGATTATCAATATGGAATTATTAACTAGCTAGTCATAGCCAGTAGTTAAAATTTCATAAAACAACCACCGTTGTAACCGATATAGACTAACAATCCTCATCCTGGGTGTGAAAATATTAAGTCATACTGTACCTATCAGTTCACCAAAAACAACATCACGTTGGACATTGGAAATCTCCTACCAAAGAAAGTGAGGTACAAAAAGCATGATAGACATTTTACACAAGGACTTGGTTTTTAAGTTGCTGAAAAATTCAGAAAAACAATCAGGAATACAACATGGGTTTTACAAAGAAACCATAATATTGGAGGCTAAAGGTATTCACTGACTGTGGTATGTATCTATGACACTAATAATGCCTTCAACGACAAACATAATTTTATTGGTTTTGTGCAATTACTTGCACTTCAGACAAGTGAATCTTGTCCTACATATGTTTAACATTATGTATAGAAACATTATTATTAGAAACACTATTGTTTAATAATTTGAAATATAATTTATAGCCATTTTTATAAAAAAAAAAAAAAACACTTAATGCTATTACGCTAGACCTTACAGTCATAATAAATATACTAATAGAAAATTTATTAGTACCTGTTCAGTTTTCTATCATGTAAGGAGTTCAATGGTTTTGGGTTCTTGATTATTTCCTGCATCAATTATAGTGTACTTAATAATATTAGGAATTTGAGGCACACACAATGGAAAGCTATACATCAATTCATCATTTGGAGAATTAGATGTTTTTACTGTATTTTTGTTTGATCATATGATAATCAATAAATAATATGTAATTAAATAAGATTATTCAAGAAATTAATAACTATAAAAAATAGTTTTGTAATTAGTTTGGAATGTGTACAGTTATTTTGAACACCAGTGATGTTTTCTGGTATAGTTATGATAACACAAGCACAAACTGCTACCATTAAAGTAACAAGTTGGTTTTAGAGCACTATATATGTTGTAATTTATTTAAAGGTGTTTCAGTAAAAAATATTGGATTGAGATATACAAAAATTTGCAATTTTGGTATTGTTATATTTAAATTATTACATCCACATGTTACATGTATCTTATAAATAGGTATCTATATATAAAAAGAAAATAACGTCATGCAAATGACTTGATAATAATATCCATTTGAAAATTTAATGATATTATGTTGACAAGCTACGGGGGATGAAATATTGAGTTACAGTATTTGAAAGTATGGATTATCTTAAACAAAAATAATCAGAAGTATATTCTTATCACAGGGATGATAAATATTATGTAGTATCAGCAATAATCTAAGTCCTAAGGAACTTGATATTATTTATTTATTATTAATGGGGGATACATAATAATAAGTTGAGTAACACTCAATTCTCACGGTTGGACATCTAGAACTAACTAGAAAGTTACCCATTGCAATTTTTGTTTTTACTTATAAATACAGTCACATACAAAGAAGCAAAGGAAGTGTGGTATGAAATGAAAATTTCATGGTATGAAATAATTCAGTTATGAATAGGATTCCCAATATGATACAGTTGTAACCCATGGTTCGGTTTAGTCGACTGTAACTTATTCGCTTCTTAAGTTATTACTAAATTAGGAGTGTATTTTTTAGTATTTTTAGTATCAGTAATGTAATTGGTTCAGGAGTGCTCCAATCGTATTGCCAAAACGAACGTTCGCGGGCGTTATTGCGCAAGAACGAATCGTTAAGTAATACATAAATATTTAGGTAGCCAAGGATTTATTTGTCGGCGCACACTCAGAACATGGAAATGATTCCGGGATAGTTTCGAAATTTAAATTGAATTAATAATAGTGGTATAGTAATAACACTGGGGTAGGTTATGTTTGTTTACCACGCATTAGTACTGCCCTTCGTTCCAGACTCTAAAATTGGGGGGGGGGGGGGGGGGGGCGAGATTATATAGGTAAAGCACATAGCCTTATGTGAGGAATCTCTCCAGATAAGGTGTGTGTGGGTGATGTACGCTGATGGCCGCGAGGCCTTTACAGCTTCACCGGACTTAATTCCATATAAGTTCATTAGTACAAAGGCCTCTAGTACAAAAAATGTTAAATTTTGATATATGTACATCTTTAAAGATTAAAAATATAACTAACATTAAATATAGCCGAATGTTGATATAAATAAAAAAAAAAAAAAAAAAAAAAAAACATAAATTAAATATGTAATGATAGCAAAAACATTCTTATAATCACCAAGTTAATTCGTAGCCTTCGTTTGGTACCGTACTCAAAAGGAGATAATTTGACAAAAAAGAACCACATGGCAGTTGGAAGACACATTAGTGGGGAAATAGGTTTCCCTGTTATATTTGTATCATATTGTTATAGATTGGGTACTAACAGACTTTGTTTTCAGGTCTAGTACACAGTAGGGGTTTCTAGCTATCTATCTATCTCTATCCATATTATGACGCCAGATCTCTTGCGGGGTGGGCAGAGAGTGCAAGGTTCCGACGGGTTCTTTCCTTGCATGCCTGCCTGGCTTTCTTCGCTCTCATAGTTCGTCTCATAATTGTTGTCAACGATACAAGAATTATTATAAAGGATTTAATTTTATATAAACAAAACTCTAGATGGGCAATTCCTCAACTCTTGTTATATAGAAGATATCTATAGAAGAAAGATCTCTATAGAAGACAACAGATAGAGACTGCACTGATATCTGATAAGTAATGATTGATTAATATTACCCGGTATTAATGAATTATGGACAACAGGTGTGGTATAAAGGTATATAACAGGTGCTTTAAAGGTTTTGTTGGGATGGATCTACACTACATAACATAATATGTTATAGAATTTGATTATATAAATTTATTTTAAATAAGTTAGACAGACTGGTTGTAAGAAACAATATATGTGTATATATTTGTTGTGTTTGTGTTGTATGGCAAAACAAAGAACGGGAATGTGTTATAGTACAAATATACTAATGATATGTTATTTTTAGAGGTCACGCTCAAAAAAAAAAAAACCTTTATGTGGTATACTTCAACTTTACCCTTATAGCTCTAAACAGCTGCTAATATAGTTTATATCGAGAACGAAGGACACAGTATAATAAGTGTTCAAACGAACTTACCTGAAGTGAAGTTCGATCATTATTATACGAAGTCCTTCGTTCGAAGATATAAGTACCCAACCCGCCCTGCCCGTTGGTAAAGTTGAAATGTACTACTTCTAAAAGGAATGCTTGCAGAGGTTATGTCCACAGATACCATAGAGGCGGCGTTGACTTTTTAATTCTCTGAATGACGCGCGGTTGCCAAGCGACTCGAGAGAGCTGCTAATATAGTTTATATCTTCGAACGAAGGACTTCGTATAATAATGATCGAACTTCACTTCAGGTAAGTTCGTTTGATCACTTATTATATTAGCATTGAGTTTCTTTGTGGGATAAGGACTATAGCACAGTTGTGATCATCTATCTTTAATTAAATTCTAATGAGAATGGCTATAAATTGTATATCAATTATTAAAAAATTATGTTTCTAATAATAATGTTTCTAGACATAATGTTAAATATATGTAGGACCAGATTTTTTTTTAACCTTCACTTGTCTGGATTACTTGCAGTATTTGCACAAAACCAATTAAGTTATATTTGCCGTTGAAGGCAGACAGACACACCTTTTTATTAGTGTCATAGATACATTGTTACATACCAAAGTCAGTGAATACCTTTAGCCTCCAATATTATGGTTTATTTGTAACAGCCATGTTGTATTCCTGAATGTTTAACCGATTTTATCAGTAACATAAAAAAAAAACAAAAGCCTTTATGTAAAAAGCCTAGCAAGCTTGTCTTACCTTACATTCTCTGGTAGGAGACTTCCAATGCCCATTGTGATTTGTTTTTGGTGGGCCGATAGGTACACTGTGGGTTAATATTTTTACACACCGGATGAGGATTGTTGTTCTATATTGGTTACAACACTGGTGGTTTTTTGAAATTGAAACTACTGCTTATGAATAGATAGTCATAATTCCATATTGGTACTCCACTATATTAAAACTCATTTAATACAAAATATATACTGCTGACCACAAAGGTTCTTATCCCAATCAATGTTTCATGACTGTATTGTTAGGACTCATCTACCCTGCAAGGGGCCTGGGCTGATAATATTGATAATTATTAGTTTTATGTTAACTGGATAGACCAGGTATTTTATATTATATATAAAGGATGTATGTGTGTAACACAAATTATTGCACAACTTGCCTGTCTCAGCAACGGTAGGCTGAGATATTATATTTGGAATATTTCCACAATTCTGTTGCTTGTCAGTTATAACAGGCATTGTTATAAGTAGAGATTACTTTGGCTCATCTGTTTATAAACCCTGTTCAGGGATAAATATTACAAGGTTTACCTTTTTTAATACAAGTGCTCATAATATTGCACAATTCTTTGTGTAATAAGCTCCACTTTGGGCTATTTCAGGATTATTATACAAGTATGTCTAATAATGAAATCAATGCAAAACATTATGTTTCTGCAAATAAGTGGCTTATGTTATTAATAATGTATTGTTATTCATAAATTCATAAACAATGCCCCTTTAATTACCCTTTCAGAAAGTCTCCTTTAGGAGATATAATATCACAAATTGCTTATAGTTTATAGCAATAGTCTTTGTATTTACTGTTTAAGGTATGTATGTTGGGTAACATTTTAGATTCTTGCCATTGTAGAAATGTGAACTGCACAGGAGCACCTCATGGGTGCAACCTATGAGTAGTATGACCTTCAGCACATATCTCGTATGGGCCCCAAGTCTTGCGGATCACGCCGATGCATCTCGTACACCACTCGTGTCCTTGAATTACCGATAAGCCTTGCGGACCACGTCGATGCATCTCGTACATCGCCCGTGTCCTTAAATTGGCATCGATCCTTAACAATCATCAGTATTGATTAATGTCCCCCCTAATTTCTCTCATTAGAGGTATTACATTGCCAATTTATAGACGGTTAATAATTGTTTGCAGGTATATTGCGTGTTAAACTGTTTTTACACGAAGAGGGACATGAGACTTCGTAAGTTTACTTTTCGAGTGAAGACTTTACAAGTCTTAATATGACAAAACTCACGTCTCCAAATATTCGATATTATATACATAAACAAGTTAAGCTGAAAACGCCACAAATAAACAACTATCAGTTGATCTTTTTAGAATGTACTTTTGTGTCAAGACGTAAAATATTTCTGAATTTGCCTATACGATGTTTTAAATTTATTTCACAACATCACTTGAGTATATAAAAACCTTTTGTTATATAATTTCACTGCTACGACTATATGATTAAATTAAATGTCGACCAAAACTTTGTTACAAGGCATCGGCTGCCGCGCTAAAAGAAAGAATGGTCGCAGAGGTTATGTCCACAGATACCATAGAGGAGGCGTTGACATTTCTAAAGTTAGCGGACTGCCAAGCGAGTAAAAAGAGCTGCATGTTTATATCGAGAACGAAGGACACAGTATAATAATCTTATTTTGTTGAATGAAAAGCCTAGCAATCCGTCGATTTCTCTCCTTCTCTTTATCGGCGACTGGAAGCCTGGGGACCTGCTGAAATTGTTCTACAGCGAAAATTTTATAAAATTTACAAATTTATAAATACTTTTGGAAAACAAAGACGACTTGGTTTAAGCGATAAAACGTAGACTGCCTTACTTACTTTGTCAAATAGTCGCAAGTACGAGCTCCGCGCAGCACACGGGAATATTGATTTGGGATTTGTGATTATGAAATAAAGAAGATATTTTATACATATACAGGCACAATAAAAAAAGTTTGTCCGTGTTAATATCCAGAACGGTGGTACCGATTTTAAATACACTATCATTTCAAAATGTAGGATTTATCAGAGACATTTTACCTTGGGAAATGCAAGATTTCAGGGGATAGTTGTTTTTATTTCTCCATATTAACACGGCTGAACGGATTGAAAAGAAACTTAATATGGAGGTGTCTCTTAAGTGTTGGAAAATTATTATTTCAAAAAATCACTTCCTACCTATCTTTGTCAAATTACAAAAAAAAACGCGTGCGAAGCCGCGGGAAACAGCTAGTAGTAAATAAAAATCTAGTTTGAAATAGGTTACTTTTTATGCCCGTTCTTGATGACATCAGCCGAAAGATGTTCACTGCATGACAAATGTTTATTTTTAGATCGCCAGAACACCACGTTCGTGATAGGATTATTATTGCAGTCTTAATACAACGATATAACAAGCGTGTAGGTATGAAAGATAGTATCATTATAAAGATGAGAAAGGATATGCTCCGGTGGGTCATTAAGTTTTTTTTTATGCTCGACCCACCGGAGCATTCCCTGTAATGTCGGAAGAAGGAATGACAATACAGATGCCAAAGTAGATGGATGTACGTATCGAGGAAGACCTAAACTATCTCGACTAAACAGATCGTGTCTTATATGAAGCGTATCCTTAAGCGCCGAGCGTGTATGAAACAAACCATGAGAGTGGGGGAAGCAAGAGAGGTGTGCAAGGAAAGATCCTGTTGCTTTACCCGCATGATAAATAGATAAATACAATTATCTGCTTAGGCCGATCTACAACATAAACTATAATTGATAAACTTGGACAATTTCATGTTAATTTCATAATACTAGATGGCATCGCGGACTACTTACATTGCCTATTGGTTTACGTCTCTACTATAGTTTACAGTTGGTCCACCCCGAGATACTTTGGTGTAACAAGGTGTATCTCCGCCTAAAAAGGCAATATCAATAGGCGCCTAAATAGGCTTCAGAAGGTATTATTTATTTTATTTCATTTGCTTTGTTTTTCTTAAAAAACATTCATACACAAACACCCAGAGCAAAATAAATATTTGTGAGTCGCACAAAGATTTGTCCCGTGCAGGGATCGTATCCGCAACTTTTCAATTCTCACAACCTATTTTATCACATGACTTAAGACAGACTATTAGCTATCCAAATGTATAAGGGCCATCCAATTCAGTTCATTAGTGTTTGCATGATGACCGAACAAACAGCTAAATAGAAACAAAATTGTTGCTGTAAATAGATCCCAATAATTATGTTATGACCTTGAATGTACAGACAACTCTATCAAAATTTTATTATACTAATCATTGACAGGTATAGAATAGACCGACAGAAATCAACCCTGTTGAACGTGTTTATCATTAATCGATGTGGGACCAAGATGGTTAATTTAGATTATCAGTTTACTACAGAGGCTTGTCCCAGTTAGCCTAGATGATAATTGTGTTAGTTATTATAGATGTCTTATAACATAAGCCTTAAAACATTTGCTAAGAAGGTACATTGACGAATAGATACAAACCTATAGGTATATACAGCGAAATATTAACGAAATCATTTTGGTATGTAGCCCCAAAGAATATGTTTAAAACATCATTAAAAGTGCCGTAATTTGCTAAGAATCTACTTTGACGAATCGGTAGAAATCTATAGGTGTATTTACAACGGAATATTAACTAAATAATTTATATAGCCCCACAAAATATGTTTAAAACAAAAGTTAGTGATAATACTGTAAGAAGAGGATCACTGGTCCCTGTTATACAGTTTGTACTAGCGCAGGAGTGCTCAATAAATGTATGTACTCAATATCTAAAGAGAATTTATTTATTTGTATAAACACACCGTTACGCCTATATTCCCGAAGCGGGTGTGGTAGAGGTGTACTATGTACACCTACTTTTCGCCGACAATGTTAGGTCCCATGGTATAGTAAATGCCAATTGCCATTACATCGGGCACAATTCCAGACTCCGGTCTGACACTTGGAATTTTTATATAGATACTGCCTACCCTCCAAGGGATCTGGCGTGATAATATAGATAGATAGTGATACTTCGTGATCGCTATGAAGTCGCGGGCGAAACTAGTAATATACAAGGTGTAACATAATAAACGCAAGACCTGAAGTTGGTTCTAAATCGGCAACTAAATCGACACCTACTATTTTTAAATTATGTTATTTTTTTTTGATTATCAGAAGTTGCTTTTTTTATTAGGTTCACTGTATTAAACAAAATTTAATCAGTACTTAAAGCAATACGGCTATCCTTAATGCAGTCCTATTGCACACACTTTAATATGCATACAAAAGCTATATATTTATTAAATTTCGTGGTCAATTTGGGTACCAAAGAGCTTAAAAAATGGTAGAAAACTCTTAAAAATTGGAAGTTCGTTTTAAAGTCGTTAAGCAATAATCAATTAGTTTCTGAAGTCTTGCATTATATGACACGGAGAGGGTCCCCGCGTTGAGGTTGTCGCCGTCCATCTTCTTCATCATCACCATCCGACAAGGATTTTGTAGAAAAAGCCACTTCACAGTTCAATAATCACTATATTTCTCACTTTCTATGACCAAGCTCACAACTTCGCCATTACAATCTTTCTGTCTTAAAAATCAGCAAGTACCTCCTTATATTCCCTATACTTTTTCGTCAAATCAAAAACCAAACGGAAGTAACATAAATTGGATTTGTTTTATGAACAAGATTTAAGTTGACGTAGAAGCCTGTAAATAGTCGAATAATTTATTGTGACTTTATACAATGGCAATTTGATTTCTTCGAATCTTAGTTAATTAGTTTAACACACAACTTAATATTTCTTTTTATGAAACTACCATTTCCGGTTTGAACAGATTTAACTTTAAAATGTTTTCAAGTGTAGTTTGACTAAAGAATAATTAGATTATAATTTTTAAGGTTCAAATTGATTTTTTAGAATCTTAGTTAATTAGTTTAACAAACAACTTAATATTACGAAACTACAATTTCCGGTTTGAACAAATTTAACTTTAAAATGTTTTCAAATGTAGTTTGCCTAAAGAGTAATTAGATTATAATTTTTAGCTTATAATAACAATAGAAATAATCTAATTTAAATTTAGTTTGTATTTTGAAATGAGAACACCTTAATTAAATACAGCTAAACTACATCGCTGTGTTTTGCAATCAATATTGATTAACAGTTCCATCACTAGATGGCGCTGTGACACAAATCGATTAAATAGATGCAGCTATCGGATCACTGTAATTGCACCTTCATTAAGAAAACTAATAAATAATTAAGTGTGTGTAAGTGTTACATGACATATTCAGTTAATAATTTTGCCAGCGAGTACTCCCGCGGTGACATATATGTTACACCTTGTATAAAGATATTATTGCCTCGCTGGTCTAGTGGCGAGTAACTTTGCGCTTACTCGGTCCTGAGTTCAAGTCCTAGGTCGGACAAATGTAGTTTTTTTATCGAAATTTTTTTCAGTATCAGTTCAAAGCCTGGGATTGTGCCCGGTACATGGCAATAGACTCGCTCCCTATTACATAGGACCAGAGATGGGGAAAATGTAATCAGATTAATGATTGCGATTACATTTTGTAATCTTCAATCATGATTCAAGATTAAAGTTTAATAATGTTATTGTAATCGGTAATCATTAATCTGATTACATTTTGCCCAACCCTGCATAGGACCTAGCATCGTCGGCGAAAAGTGGGTGTACTTCTTTTACCCTCACTTGGGGAATATAGGCGTGAAGGTGTTTTTTTGGTGTGGTATCGTTGCATTTAATATGTAAATGTTTAAATAATCCAAACTAGACATTTCTGAGAATTTTAATTATACATTGGAAAGTTTAAAAATGTATTTTCAAAAGTTAGGCGATATAAAGGCGCGGCAGGCTGATTTTTACTATTTTTAACGTAATAAATAACGTACTTACTTTTGATTGGTAATCTCAGATTATACATACTCTTTTGATGTCAACTCTGATATGTTTGGTGTCATGTATTATGTTTGAATTACTTCAAATATGGAATGTCAGTTTTATTTGTTCACATTGAAGTGTCATATTTTGGACTTCGTAGAAATCGCTTGAAGGAGTAACATGTCTAGTTAACTGACATAACTTTTGTATTTTTATATGGATTTTATAATGATTAGGTTTCGTCATAAATAAAGTCAAAAATGTTTAAGTAAAAATAAATAGTTGTCTAAAGTCCTTAAGTCTTTTTGGTTTGAATGTGATCCCATTAGCCACATCTACCATTCAAGACTTACACTAATTAAGTACCCTTCCCTGGGGTTACTCTTTATAGTGCGACAGGGATCTTTTGGCTCGTGGACGACATTGACAGGGTGTTGGTGTAAAATTAAGGTTTTCATTCAGGAAAATTTTCCTTCTTCCAGGTCCAACATTTCAACACGTGGGTCCGCTCAGTTATTAATTAAAAAAAGGACTTGGGGAAATTGATAGCAAACGGCAATTCTCTAACTGTCATGAAGTGACGTTTCCCTTCTTCTTCTTCTTCTTCTTTAAGTGGCTTCACACTATTTTAAGTGTATGTTGCCAGTGTCCAGTGAATAGCATAATCGTGTTTGTTTAAATTAATTCATTTCCCCGATGAATTTGATGACAACGATGATAATGAAATTAATGAAGTACCCCACCCTGGATAGTAAAGCGGTGGATACTTTACATACCAATTGCAACGGCGGTCTTGAGGGAAGTCGAAAAGGCAAGTTTTATCACTTTGTTACAATTACCTTCACTGATGCACATATAAGAACACATAATAGTTAATATTCCACCAACATTACACATTATTAGTCGAAATAACACAAGTTTTGGAAATTAAAACAAATTGACAATATCACTCTTCGACTTCCCGCTAAAAACTCGATGACAGCTTTAGTTTCGCTGTTGACTTGTGTCAAACCAAATGTTGGGTGAAACCTGTATGTACCAAATAAATAAATTATCTCTACCTACCAATATCTCTTTATCGTCAGCGACGAGTGAAAACCTCGTAAGGGTCTAAAACGAGACTCACACACCAACAATCTTGCAGAGTTTTCCATTCCAAAATGACAGATTTTAATTTTGACCAGATTTCCAGACTTGCATTTACAGTCATATACGGCCTTTTCTTTCTTTTTCTTGTTGAAGTTATGGCTTAATACTAATTTTAAGTGATTTTGCCAATGTCCAGTGAGATGCATAATGAAATTTATGAAGTATCCTTCCCTGGATAGTAAAGCGATGGATACTTTAAATACCAATTGCGACGACCGTTTTGAGTAGGGTTGCCACCTTTCATCAGAGCAAATAAAATACATTGGTTTTGAAAGTTATGAAAAAAAGTACATTGCATTAAAATAAAGTATAATTTATTCCATTTAACTATTTTTTAAACACATATTTTTTATTACTTCTAGCAATTTTTAATCACTTTTATTATCGCCGAACACCTTTACAAGAGCTTTACAGTCTATGATAACTTGAATAGATTGAAGGAAGATAGTAGTAATTTGGAAGTGTTTATAGTATTTACCAGTTTCTTTTAGTTAGTGAGGTTAGACGTAATAATGTTTTTTTCTTAAATCTGGCATACCTTTGATTCGGATTTTAACACCAGATATCAGCCACTTGCTTTTAATTGAGAATACTCCAGTTAAGTCACTCAGCCGTTATACGTAAAATTGCGATCAATTTTTTGATTTTTAATGATTATTGTAAAATGAATCTTAGAAAAATCACAGTATGCGAAATAAAGTATTTTTGCGTGCTTTATAGGTATCATAAAGTATAAAGTATACTTGCCCTAAATAACGTAATAATTGAATAAAGTACGGGTGGAAACTCTAGTTTTGAGGAAAATCGAAAAGGCACGTTTTATCACCTCATTACAATTACCTTTACTCGTACTCATTCACTATACTCATTCCATTGCACAATATTATTCAAAACAACAAAAGTTTTGGAAATGAAAAGAAATTGACGACATCACGCTTCGACTACCCGCCAAAACCCCTCATAGATAGCCTTCTTCTTTTTCTTTAAAAGATGGCTTCACACTATTTTCAACCCCGACCCCTGCCGCCACCGCCGGCCGCGACATGTTCTCTCCGATCCCCCCGATGCTTTGTCATCCATTCTTTCCGCTCAGAATACGGGCGACGACGACGTAGTCGTAGATCCCCTCCTATAGCCGGCGGTTGACCGCTGCACTTAGTAGTGCACCCCGTCCCCCCACAGCGACTGTCCCAACCGAGGGCGCCTCTCCAAGGCGCCCTTGAGTATGTCGCCCCTTGCCCTTCTGGCTCGAGCGTAGTGGCTACACGCTAGCCCTTAAGTTCGGTGTGTCCCACACACACACACACGCACGCACGCACGCACGCACGCACGCACGCACGCACGCTCGCTCGTACGCACGCACGCACGCACGCACGCACGCACGCTCGCTCGCACACACACACACACACACACACACACACACCCGATAAACTTGATGACAACGATGATAATAAAATTGATGAAGTACCCTTCCCTGGATAGTAAAGCGATGAATACTTTAAATACAAACCAAACGACGACCGTTTTGAGGGAAATCGAAAAAGCACGTTTTATCAATTCATTACAATTACCTTCACTCATATACTCGTAATGGTAAATATTCTTCTAACATTACACATTATTAATCGAAATACCTAACAAGTTTTGGAAATTAAGATAAATTGACAACATTACTCTTCGACTTCCCGCCAAAAACCCATAGATGGCCTTATAAACTATTATACTGGTTTGGGCGCGTTCAAGTTATGCCATATGAACTTTTCTAACTATATAAAATATCCTATTTTGGTAAAAAAAACGATTAACGATGTTTTAACCCATCGCCGACGTTATAGACAATACGGGATGACTTTTCTCACATTACTGGGTCCTTATTAGTTACGACCTATTAAACGGTCATTTCACGGAGTTATCGTAACGCGTTGCGTTACGTGTTTAATTGTCAGCGAATAAGGGCCCTGAACAGTGAAGTGGAAGATAAACCCCTGCAATAAAAATCGCAGTGATTTTATAAGGAGTCTGTTTTTCAATTTGAAGTAGAGAATCTTGAATAGAGATCTAATTAAAAATTAATATTTATTTATTTAACTTCTTCATAGTATACTAACTTTCTTGCTGTATTTTAAGTTTAAATTCTTATTTAAATTCATCCCCTATCATTTCAGTGTAAGTTTACTTAAAAGATTGAAGATAAATACAGGCTTCTTTAGTTTAGCTGGGCTTGTGGTATCAAAGGAAAATTATTTTAACTTGATCTTACCTACTACCAATTCCTGAGAAAGTCAGTCTGGCCAGACATATGGATAACAGAGCAGCTTACCTTAAATATGTTTAGATACCTTAAAAAAAAAAGATGAGAAAGGGCATGCTCCGTTGGTTCGGGCATATAGAAAGAATGCCAGAGGAAAGAATGACAAAACAGATATACAATGTGAAAGTGGAAGGATGCAGGTACCGGGGAAGACCTAGACTATCTTACCACGACCAACTAAACCGAGTCTTATCTGATGGAAAAGTCAAGAGTCTCCGTAACCGGCGAGCGTGTATGAGACGAACTATGAGAGTCAAGGAAGCCAGAGAGGTATGTATGGAAAGAACCTGTTGGAACTCTGTACTCTCTGCCTACCCCGCAAGGGATCTGGCGTGAGGTTATAGATAGATAGAGATAGATTAATAAAAAGGTGGGTTTTTGTAATTATAATAATTCCCATAGTGTACTATATTGATATCATCTGCCTTGTTGGCTTAGGATTGTATAATGCGGGTAGCGATCATGATGGGCCCTGGGCTCGAATCCTAGGTTGGACAGTGTTGTTTTTCTATTAAAAGAATCTCAATGTATACAAGGTGTAACATAGTTACCGCAAGACCTGCAAGTAGTATTCTTAATCGGCAACTGAATCGGTTCCCACTATTTTTAATATATGTTACCTTTTTTTAAGCAGTGATAGTCTCGTTGGTCTGGTGGCAAAGCGAATCGCTTTGTAATCACGAGGTCCTGGGTTCAAATCCTAGGTCGGACAAATGTAGTTTTTCTAACGAAAAATTCCCAGTATGAGTCCGGAGTCTGGAATTGTGCCCGGTATATGGCAATAAGCTCGCCCCCTATTACATGGGACCTAACATCGTCGGCGAAACGTGGGTGTACTCAGTACACCTCTGCCACCCCCTCTGGGGAATATAGGCTTGACGGTGACAGTGATAGCCTAGTGGTTACACTGTTGGATTGAAAAGTCAGAGGTCTCGGGTTCGAACCCTGGTTCGCACTTCTGTCTTTTTGAAAGCATGTGCGTTATAAAACTTAACTATCAATTGCTTTAGCGGTGAAGGAAAACATCGTGAGGTAACCTGTATGCCCAAGAGGTTCTCGAAGGTGTGTGAAGTTCGTCAACCCGCACTGAGCCAGCGTGGTGTACTTACGCCTAAGCCCTCTCAGTTTGAGAGGAGGCCCGTGTCCAACGGTGGGACAGTTTCTTAACAGGACTAATATTATTTTTCTTTTCAATAATTTTCTGAAATTGCTTTAATTCATTCCAATCGTTTCAAAGGATATTATAATATTTTGGAATATATCGACGATTAAACTGATTGGGTTTGAGCAGCTTCTTATTCGGCAATTTTGTAAAAACAGAATGATAAACAGAAAGGCCAGTCCAATTAAGTTAAAAGACTAGCCCGCTGAGTAGTCGCCGGATCTTCTTTGAGTGAGGCCGCGTTCCGATCCGGCGGTAGTTGTAAAAAATGTAATAATTTTTGACGATTGTAAGCGTTCTTGTTGGCCTATACAAATAAAATATTTTGACTTTGACTTTATCGCACTACTGTACTGAATATCAGACAAAAGTGCACAAGTTATACTATATCTAAACTATAATTTTTAAGCAACTCGATAAACAAGAGTTTTTATCTATGAAAACAAACATCCCCGCTAACACCCAGTCATCAAGTTGCGCCCCTATTTTCTTTGAAATAGCTTCTTTAGTACGTCGTACACAACTGTATTATAATATGTGTATAATTTCGGATCGCTGTGTATTTGGAGTGTACAATGCCGTCAGAGCTCGGCGTGCCACGTCACGAGGCGCACCGAGCGATGCGACCGACGCCGCCGTGTCGATTTGTCGGCAGGCTTTATTTCCGCCTGTCGCCTGGAAATACGATAGCGGCTATATTTTATTTCCAATATTTCAGTAATCGAAATAGAAACATGGCTCCTGCGTTCGTGAAACGTGTCCGAGTGCCGCGGTGAGTTGCCATCGGTGATTTTTTAGAAGCCGAAAATTGGTTTTTGCTGTGCATGTTTTGTTTTGTCGGGGCACATCAATATTGCGATATTTTTTGTAATATCTCTCTTAGCACTGGACCATTGGAATACCGGCTTGGTGCTGCGCCAACTATTGAATTTAATTTAACCGGTTATATTCACCATAAGCCAAGTTGAGTTAGTTTAACAATATCACTCTGCCTCAAGGATATAATAATATGCAAGGTGAATAGTTAATAACGCAAGACCACAGACACGCTGATTAGATAATTGCTTTACGAATTCGATACGAAAATCAAATTTTCAAATTTAAAGTTTTTTACCCTTTTTTAAACACTTTTACACCCCAATTAAGAATGAAACTTGTATGTGTGTGTGCGTATATAGAGATATGTTTTAGAAATTAGTTTAATTGCTGTGAATCCGGAATAAATGCCTCTAGAACTTAGGAAGGCCACCAATCGCACCTCTTTTAAAAAAAGTCCGCAAGACTATCTGCTCAAAATGTTGGATCCCTATCAAAAAGTTCATGTATATATTATATAACTATACATGTATGTGTATATTTGCGATATATGTGTATATACAAGTATGTTTGTATAATGTCGTTACATATAATTTGTATTTATTAAATTAAGTGTTATAAATAGTTGATTAGTTGTGTATTTTTTTACTTTAACTTATGTAATTTCGCACCTATAACACTTGTCTTTACACCGCCCTAAGGTTGACTGGCAAAAATGCCTCAGGCATTAAGTCCGTCTACGTACATAAGTGCATGAAATAAATAAATTTAATTTGTTATAACGCACTGGATCAGGAATTTTTCAAATTAAAAAAATGTAAGATACATTAAAAAATATTGGAATCACCGAGCGAGTTACCAATTTACAACAAACTACTTGCATAAATCAAAATCTAGTAGCCTTGCAAAAGATAAACAGTTTAACTAAGACGCAACATTGGTTATTGTCTTCCTTGGGTAGCATATAGGTAAATAGTACTGAAATGATTTTGCAATGTCAAGATCCTATTTGAGATAATGGGAACATTGGCTGACTTCTTGCACTAACAACCTCTAAAAGTTAATTTATTTTTATTCTGAGTTGCTTTGCTTCTGCAAAATTCGTACCATTTTTGGAGAATCACCAAGTGTTTCTACTTATAACTTATTCAGTATGTATAATAAGCACTTGTTATGCTCCCATTTTTATGATATTCTGTGTTCGTATAGCTATATGTTGTTATGTTTTGATGATCCAAGCGCTCTCTAAAATTGAGCTGTCAAATTTTACCATGAACAAAAGAATGTTCTGGGTAAACAAAAAACGTCCAAAAAGAGAACAAACGTCGCTTACACACCTCGCGTTTTAATTACGTTTCATTCAAACTTCAATGAAGCTTTTGCCCATTTTGGTCATAGCAGTTTCGTTTATTTGAATATAAAGTGTTATGTGATAGGGGTAAATAGTGACTTCGAGACAGGGTAGATGAAAGGTAGGTGTATTTACATCTACGATTCAACAAAGCAGCCGACAAATCTGAAATAAGCGTTGGTAAGTATAAAAAGACAAGTTTATCCATTTATATCATCACGCTAGATTCCTTATGGGGTAGGCAGAGAGTACAGAGTTACACCAGATTCTTTCCTTACATACCTCTTTGGCTTTCATATCTGGAGTATATTGCCATTTCAAGCTGCGTAGTCGATCTACATATGCAAGTACTTTTACACTTTTATCGCGCTTGTACGGATGCAAGTAAATTGTGCGAATTCAGAAACTTAGTACGCCGAGCAGTTGCGACATATAAGTTGGTCCTCGATTATTCTAGGATACGAAAACAAACGCCTTTGATTCGACTCCTAATATTCGGTTTCTGCGGTATTTCGTTTGGTAGATTTGGCCCGCAGTGCTCACGTATAAAGCTCACGTAAGTAACCCGCACCACTAGTTCGCGTTTAATCGTACCGTGTACATACACATCAGGTCATCAAGTATGTCACGTTCTACCAACTCAGCGATATGATGGAGTGACTAACTATCTACACTGGTTTTGGTACGTTAAGTGTAATAATTATATTTATTAATCACCTATCTATACATAACTACCACTTATAATTAAAAAACCTGTCAAGGCAAGTAAGTACTATGTTATACATTTTTAAATTAATTCTGTTCCTACTTTGAAATTTAAATTGAATAATATGATTTCCTGTTTTTGTGTTTAAAATTTGTATTATAGCAATTTTTTGTTGTATAATTTCATAGCAGAGTAACTGTTGTAGTTATTTAAGGAAGTCGTGGTAGCTTATAAATGTGGCAGCATTTAAAAATAGCACGTTAACAAGAGTGTATACTAATATAATATTACATAATGTTTGTCACGTTGGTGATCCTAAAAGAAAATAAATTAAAATTACATTGAAATGTGCACGATTTTATAATTTTCCTTTAAAAAAACCTACAATAATAAAATAGGTTTTAATACATATTTTGTTGTTTGAAAATTCCGCATTTGTACTAGCAAGAAACGACACCTGTACAAAGTTTGACGGATTCGCCTCACATAAAACGACAAACAGATACGAGATGCCACAGAAATAACACTAGAAATGGGAAGCGAAAAATATTATTTTCTAAGATGAATTGCCAAGGCGCTTTATGCGGAGAACGCATGATTGACTTTCTTTTATAAGTAAAATTTTTATGAAAGGAGGTGAGTACTCCTTCATTGATATAAATAACAAAAGAATAAAGTATTAAACGAATAAAATCCACAGAAATTCAGTTACCGATCCCCGTGTAGTAGGGTATTATGTTTTAACATACGACACAACACGGTAGGTATACCTTGGCGAGGGCCTATTACTCGATTCGATTCATTACGATAATTTCGTGAAAGGGTCGTTAACAGTACACATTCCAGTCTGTGTACTAAAGAATACATTATAGGATCATCTATTGAAGTTATTGTACCGCGCCGCATTTGGTCGAAGCGAATAAGAGCTTAGCAATCAGCTCTATAAAATATCTCTATATATTCAAATCACATTTGACGGACGATTTAGCGCAGTGGTTAAGAGCTTAAGCCGCTCCGCCCACTGTGTGTAATTTGTGTGATCCACAATTATTTGTTTCGGTCTGGGTATTTGTGTATGTGAATTTTCATGTTTGTAAACGCACCCACGACACAGGAGTAAATCCAGTGTGGAGCCACGTCTAAAAAAAAAAAAAAAAATTATCTAGTTACGTACTAGTTTCCAATAAATCCATTGTATATTATAAATTTAAAATTTACTCTGTCTATCTGTCTGTTTGTCTGTTATCTTTAAACGCCCAAGCCGGTGAACAGATTTAGCAAGGGCATAGATTTTATCCAGGGAAAGGAAATAGTCTACCTTTTGATTTAAAAATTTAAAATTATGTGCCATACACTCCCGAAAATAACGCGAACAAAGTTGTGCGTTGAGATAGTAAATAAAAATCTAGTTTGAAATGGGTTACTTTTTATGCCCGTTCTATATGACATCAGCCGAAAGATGTCTACTGCATGACAAATGCTTATTCTTAGATCGCTAGAACTACCTTCACCATTTTCGTGATAGGATTATTATTGCAGTCTTAATACAACTATATAACAAGCGTGTAGGTATGAAAAATAGTATCAATATAAAGATGAGAAAGGATATGCTCCGGTGGATCCTTAAGCTTTTTTTATGCCCAACCCTCCGGAGCGTACCCTGTAATGTCGGAAGAAGGAATTACAATACAGATGTACAATGCGAAAGTAGATGATGTACGCATCGAAGAAGACCTAAAATATCTTGACCAAGCAGATCATGTCTTATATCCCGACTTCCCACCGCCAAGCTGGAGACCTCCATGAGCGAGGAGTTCTGGCCGAAGGGTGTTGCCTTCAGGAGATTTTGTGGAAGATTACGATACGCCAGCGCAACATGCCGCCGTCAACACATGTGTCTTAGTTTATAAGTTTTTTATATTATATATATGTTAGTCTATAAGGTATATATTCTTTGGGCCTTTTCTAAGTTGCACATAGTTATTTTTGTGAAACTTCAGTTGCCTGAAATAAATGATTTATTATTATTATTATTTATTTAAGCTTTTTCTCCCAGGTGATTGGGGTAATACCATTTTCTGCGGGCTTTTGGCCAAGCAAAAATGGGTGGGTTGAGTTGCGATGATGTATTTCATAGTAGGTAGTACGGGTATTTTTATGGATCGGGTATGACTAGGAACTTTCTAACAATTCTGCAAGTATTTAATATAGTAGCCTTTTGAAGGAGATTTACTATCTCCTATGTATATTTATGTAGGCCAAGAAGTTGAAGACTGGTATGTAACGTATGAGGTATGACACCTGTCGATGAAAGGACTATGGGTACTGTTTTTACCTTTAGGACTTTCCATTGTTTTTGTAATTTTATAGATAGATCAGTATATTTAGTAATTTTCTCGGTGTACGTGTGAGCAAGATTGTGAGTGTTGGGTACAGCTATATCTATTAAATATATGGTATTGTTTCTTTTATCCTGGAGCAATATGTCTGGCCTATTGTAATGTATGGTTTTATCGGTAATTATCTTTCGATCCCAGTATAATTTATAGTCAGCAGATTCCAATATTGTTTCAGGTGTGTGTTTATAGTAAGAAGTTTTTTCTGTCATTAGTAAATGTTTGAATGCAAGGTCTTGATGTATGATAGCGGTGCCTTGGTCATGGCGGTGTTTGTAATCGGTTTGTGTTATAGATTTGCAAGCTCCCGTTATGTGCTGTATTGTCTCTGGACTACTTTGGCAGTGTTGGCATATGTCAGAAGTAAGAGTTCTATCTTTTATAATGTATTTTCTATAGTTTCTTGTGTCTATTGTCTGGTCTTGGATAGCGATCATAAGTCCTTCTGTCTCGGGGAACAGCTCGCCACGCTCAAGCCAGGCGTTCGACGCACTTTTATCGACGTTGGGCTTGAGCAGATCCTGGCGATGCCTGCCGTGTAGGGATTTTTGCATCCAAGCATCCAGTTTCTGTGTGATATTTGTTAATGTTTCATTTCATTCAATGATTAGATAGATTTAGTGGTGTAGATTTCTTATCTGTATATAATATAGCTTTATGTAGTTCGGATTTTTCAGATTTATTGGCAAAATAGGTACGGAGCGTAGTTATCTGCTTATTATGTAAATTCTGTATGTCTATTAGTCCACGTCCACCTTCACCTCTGCGAAGTGTCAGTCTTTGTATACATGCACGCGGGTGATGTTTCCTATATTTTGTGAGAAGGGTCTTGATAATGCGCTGTAACCTTTTCAAG
Organism: Phalera bucephala; assembly: GCA_905147815.2. Taxonomy (NCBI): domain Eukaryota; kingdom Metazoa; phylum Arthropoda; class Insecta; order Lepidoptera; family Notodontidae; genus Phalera; species Phalera bucephala. The sequence continues at coordinate 18,553,323 of LR990612.1, forward strand.
TCTGTTTGAGACCAGTGTATAATACCGAACGAGTATGTTAAAGTAGGGATAGCATAAGTGTTTATAGCTTTAATAATATTTTTAGAGTTTAGGTGAGTATTTAGTATTTTATGTAATCTTGCTCTAAAGTTGCATTCTAATGTTTTTTTCGTTTCTTTTTGATGTAGTTGTCCTGTTTGATGGTAGCCTAAATGAAATAAAACTATTTAACGGATTTTATCGCGGTTTATTTTATTTTTAGTTCCCGACGTTTCGAGTGCTTTGCAGCACCCATGGTCACGGAAGGGACTGAGGTGTTAGACGTCCAATAGGCATAGTTGTTCACGGGGTACCCTCAAACTTCTTAATTATTTTTGTTGTTGTTGGTCCGATCTACGCAGAATGAGCTCACGGTGTCTTGAGGTCTTGCAGTGTTATGCTTGGTTTTGGATTTGATTTTATTAATTACCGGATCCCAAGACGATGGAAGCACCCAGCCATCTTCTCTATTGAAATTAGGATGTTTTTTAATTTCAATAGCCTCGCGAACCATCCTTGGTAGGAATCGGTGTTCTTTCACGAGGATTTGTGGTCTATCAAATCTGATGTTATGGCGGGTGCGGTCAAGGACATGTTCACAGACTGCAGACTTCTTTGAGCGACGGTGTTTTAGGTCAGCTATATGTTCTTTAACCCGAGTTTTTACCGGTCTTTTTGTTTGTCCTATATAAGAGAGACCACATTCACAATCAAGCTTGTAAACTCCTGCATCTTGTAGAGGGATCTGACGCTTGGCAGATGGTAAAAATTGACTGATCTTCTTCGGCGGCTTATGAAATGTTTTAATCGAAGCACGCTTCAAGATGTAGCCAATCTTGTCCGTGACTCCTTTCATGTAAGGTAGTACAGCAGGGAGACGCTCAACTGTGGCTGGTTTCACTCGGTCACTGTGACGTTGGCGTGGGACTCGAAGCTTATTGTCGTGCAGGACTTGCTTGACATGTTGAAGCTCGGCAGCCAGATGTTTCTTGTCACAGATCCCTTGTGCTCTCTGAAACAAAGATTTACCCACGGTAGCTAACTGTGTTGGATGATGGTGAGATTCACCGTTTAAGTACCTATCAGTATGGGTCTTTTTTCGATAAACCGTATGGCTTAAGGTGTTGTTGGGGTTACGGATTACTAACACATCTAGGAAAGCTAGGGAATTGTTTGCCTCCAACTCCATTGTAAACTGAATTTTAGGGTTAATGGAGTTAAGTTCAATTTTTACCATCTGTCAAGTGTCAGATCCCTCTACAAGATGCAGGAGTTTACAAGCTTGATTGTGAATGTGGTCTTTCTTATATAGGACAAACAAGAAGACCGGTAAAAACTCGGGTTAAAGAACATATAGCTGACCTAAAACACCGTCGCTCAAAGAAGTCTGCAGTCTGTGAACATGTCCTTGACCGCACCCGCCATAACATCAGATTTGATAGACCACAAATCCTCGTGAAAGAACACCGATTCCTACCAAGGATGGTTCGCGAGGCTATTGAAATTAAAAAAACATCCTAATTTCAATAGAGAAGATGGCTGGGTGCTTCCATCGTCTTGGGATCCGGTAATTAATATAATTAAATCCAAAACCAAGCATAACACTGCAAGACCTCAAGACACCGTGAGCTCATTCTGCGTAGATCGGACCAACAACAACAAAAATAATTAAGAAGTTTGAGGGTACCCCGTGAACAACTATGCCTATTGGACGTCTAACACCTCAGTCCCTCCCGTGACCATGGGTGCTGCAAAGCACTCGAAACGTCGGGAACTAAAAATAAAATAAACCGCGATAAAATCCGTTAAATAGTTTTATTTCATGTGTAATATTCGCGTAAATCTAAGAACTCAATATGGGTAGCCTAAATATTTATAACCGGTGCTATTGTCTACTGGATCTATTGTTAGCCATCTTGAAGTTCGTAATTGTTTAATTCTAAATTTCCATTACGCACGGTTTGTATTCTACATTTATCAATACCAAACTGCATTTGGATATCGCGGGAAAAAGTTTCTGCTTTGTCCGCTAATGTGTGTATTTTGTGTAAAGAGCTTGCATATAGTTAGTGTTAGTGTCGTCCATGTACATTAAGTGGGATAGAGTATATTCAGAATTAGTGGAGTTTACTATTTTATAACCCTTCTCAGAACTTTTGAGAAGATATGATAATGGGTTAAGTGCCAAGCAAAACCAAAGGGGGCTTAGCGCGTCTCCCTGGAATATTCCTCTTCGAATCTTAATAGGTTCAGTCATTACCATCGTGCCATGACTGTTGATTTTTAGAAAGGTAGACCAGTTAAGCATAGCGCTTTTAAGAAAGTGTATAAGAGTTGGATGTATTTTGTAGAAATTTAGTACGTATAATAGCCATGAATGTGGAACCGAATCGAATGCTTTCTGGTAGTCAATGTACATGGTAAAAATTTCTTTTTTATTAGTATAGGCTTGTTTAGAAACGATAGCATCGATTGTTAACTGCTCTTTACAACCTTGACTCTGTTTTCTGCAACCCTTTTGTTCCTCGTAAAGTATGTTGTTTGTATTAACATGCATGTAAATAGTTTCAGCGATACAGGATGTCATAATTTTATAAGTAGTTTGAAGGCATGTGATTGGTCTATATTTGGCTGGGTTTGAGCTATCGTTAGGGTCCTTCGGCAACATTAAAGTAATTCCTGATGTGATGTAGTTTGGTACTGAGTCAGAGTTATGAATAAAGTTATTTATGAATTTGTGTAGATATGAATGGAGGTGTGTAAATTTTATGAGCCAGTAATTATGAATATTGTCTATAACAAAATAAAAGCTTAAAAGCTTGATCCCGGCGTCTTCCAATTATGCACCCTGTTAATGACCTTTTGGAAAATTTCGAGAGGAATATTTCTAAACTCCATTTGTTCTTAACTTGGACTGCTTGCTTGTAAGTTGGTAGTCCAAGCAGCGTGAGCATTATGTTCAATGGGGTTATCCCATATATTTGCCCATATATTTTTAGGTTTGGAATTCTTCTGATGATGGTATGTTATTAGTGCATGTTGTGTTTCTATTAGTAGGAGAGTTGCTTAAATTTAAGTTAGTGATATTACGGTAAAATTGTTTTTCATTTGTTTTAAATTTCATGTTTTGTGCTTTACGTAGCGTACATTTCTTGTAGCGTTTCAATCGGTTTGTTGTAGCTCTAAGTTTCTGTTTGAGTGTATCTAAGAAGTGGGCGTGATCCGTATTTGGTTCTTCATGTTTTAAGTGTGTTTTGTACTGCATGTATATGGTTTTAACATGTTATATTATATTTCTGTTTCTATTTCCATTTATATATTGAGATAGTCTGCCTATTTTAGCTCTTAAATCCTCTACTTTACGCTCTAATCTTTCTTGCCATTTTGGTTTAGTGTTAGTTGGTCTGTTTGGGTTATTTGGTACAAGTGATATTTTTGTTCCATTTATTTTAGCAGCAGTCACAGCGGCACTATATACGATCGTATGAAATGTTTCAAAATCTGTATTTTCATCTAAGTAATCAGGGAGTAAGATGCTATTTATATATTGTACAATAGAGGCCAATCTTTTAGATGTTTTCTGTTTCGGACTAAAAGGTCGTTTAGTTGGGTCTGTGTTTGTAAAATGTTGTAAGGTCTCTCTAAATGTTTTATCAATTTGTTCATTTCTTTTCCGTGTGTTATATAATTGGTCTGTATCTATAGATGTTTGAGATTCATTCTGATTGTGTCAGAGTGTTATGCTTATGTCAGCTTGCGTACTAGGTTGTAAAGTTGTGTTGGTGTATGTTATATTGTATGTTGTTAATGAAGGTTCGACTGATCTCTGCGAGGTAAAGGGGCTCATAGTTGTTTGTATGGGTGGTTCGTAGATTGTGTAAAGAAATTACTCATTATAGGGACATTTGATGCAAATACCGTAGGATACATATTGGTTTCATGCATGTTTTGTGTTATTTGTTCCATATTGTTTTCGTTTCTCTGTCTGTCTGTTACTGTCATTTGAAGGTCTTTAGCTATTTCTTGTTAAATTACTTTTAATCTATCGTCTGATATATATCTGTTATTTATGATAGCTTTTTTTTGGTCTGCTACTCTTTGTTCAGAAATATGGGCCAAATGGGGAAATAAATTAATAAAATCTCTGTGTAGGTATTTTCTGTATGATGTTTTATTTGTTTCTAATTGTGTTATTTTGTAATATATCCTAATTATGGCTTTATTATATTCGTTTGTCCATCTCATGCGCTGCCCTACTTGTGTGTTGAGTGATTGAGAAAACTGTGTAACTTGCGTCTGAATAGATTCTAGTTCGTTTCTGACATCTTCGTACATTCTGTCTATTTGATCTTGTGGTAATAGTTTGTTTTAGATTATTGCTCTTCGTTGGTCTCTTAGTCTCTGTCGGCTAGTTTGTATATTGGGGTATTTTTCTGCAAATTTCGTATGTAAGGGTAATAGATAACCTTTAATGTCGGTTTCCATGTTAGTGAGATGGAGATAAGTACGTAGGATGAATTCATTCATTTCTGTGCTCCATTTCCTACGTGTTTTTATGCCGCTAGTGGTAGGCCCAGGTTCATTGACGATTGAGTTTATCTCCTGTGCAACATCCACATGGCTTATACTGGTTGTAGACGATGGTGTTGGTGACACACAGTATGATAATGTTGTTGAAGAGGTGGAAGGAAAAAGTGACCTGGCTGATGATCCAGTCACTGAGAATTGGTCGGCTGTAGCCAATTTATCGAGAGGGTCCCGCCTGTTCGAACCCTCGTCGCCATATTTTATCTGTAGGTTTGGGACCGTTAGTTCAGAAAGGGTATAAGGGTTTTGGATGTTATCAACCTATTCCATTTAGTACCTATGTTTAGGGTTTGTCTGATGTTCGACCAGTAAAGCTTCTGTGCCTGCCCCCCCCACCACGGCAAGGTGGTCCCATGGGGGGGTTATTATTATTATTATTATATGTATGGTTTAGCAATAGTCTGTTATTATTGCATCATCTTTTAAAGTACTTTCACTGAGCTGTGTACTGGTCAAGTATACATAACTCCTCCCACCATAAGTTCAAAATCAGCGTTCGGTTTTTGGGAATGTTGATTTTGCTTATGTTTACATAAGGACAATATTTTAGATATTTAATAAGCAAGACAATATATAATAATCAAGAGCATAATTATTAATGTAACATAAATGATTATAGTTCCTAAACTTATGCTATGCAAATTCACTGAATATACGTGGTTTTCACTAAGATTTTCACTTTTACTGTTTAACACATGTGACAGGAACTGAAGATTTTCTAAGTTTACTTCATCTAGGCTGATTGGCTGCTTGTAGACTTTTTCTGCTGCTGTGATGCTTGGTAAATTTATAACTGGAACTTGATGGAAGACTTGATTACTGAATTGTATGAGACGTTTCCTTAATGTGATGTTTTCTAATTTAGCTTCACATTCATTATTTAAGGTTAATATATAGGTGCCAAAAATGTTGTACTGGTTAAAATCAATTTCACAGTGTTCTGTAACAAATGCATGTTTTCCGGAATATAATAACCATGTGTTAGGCCGACGAGATTTGACCTTGACTTTTGAAGATTTCACTGTAAGTGGAGAACATGATGTAATTCGTGAAGAAAATTTCATCAAATCTGTAATGCACAAGTCTTCATTAATGAAAGATAAATTATCTTCATAACACAGGAATTCTTCTTCGTCTATTTCTTTGCATGGGTGTGACAGTGGAAGTATATCTGACGCTCTGACCAGGATTGGGGAATATTGAGGCGTTAATAGGAATGTTAGGTTTAAATAATCATTATACATGGGAAAAGGATGAAGGTTATAGTAGTTATAGAAATCTAATTGGACAATTGGTATTGACATAATAAACGTTATTCGTTTGTCTTTGATATATGCTCTTATGTCTATACAATGTTCAATTTTTATCAAATTATCAGTATTTACTGGATACATTAATTTATCTATTCTCTATGTCTTTAAGAGTTGATAACCATTCATCTATGTCTCATATGGATTGATGTAAAATATTTAATCTACTAAAAGCAATAGCTTTTTTTTTCGGGGGGAAATGCGTAACGCATACCCCGGGCCGAGGGCACGGCCTGGGTGGTTATGTGGGGCATGCACCCACTAAAACCCCCCGGCGTCCTACTGCCCTTTTGCCGGGCCACAGGAATCGTCACTGGCATGACCTCTGTGGCACCGGCGGGCTCGGTCCGCAGTTAGGCGCGGACCTCGACACGTGTAGGGGAGTTCGGTCTCCCCCTACCGCCTTTTGGAGGCTGCGCGGACGCAGCGCTTTTCCGGCGCGGGCCTGCTAAGTGCTAGGGCGCCGGGGTGCCCTCCCCGACGCCTGCAGGCCGAGATTACGGTGGGCAAAGGTCGTTTCGGGCATAGTCCCTGCGCCTTCGCCCAGCGCGCCGTCTGCGAACGGGATTAGACGTCTCCTCCCTCACCCGCTCTGCCTCCTCCTTCACGGACATGATGGCCTCGCAGAAGGCCACCATTGCTGCCCAGGCGCTCTCGCTCCCAACCATGGATGATATTACGGTCGGGAGCGATAGCCCCTGTCCCATTGCACCGAGCGAGCCGACGCCGCTCGGCATCCCATGCCGGGCACACCAGCAACGTGTGCGCCGCCGTGTCTTCCGGGGCCGCACAATGGTGGCAGCGCTCCGCCTCCTCACGACTAAAAGCAATAGCTGTTTCAACCTCATCTAACCTAGTTAACAAAATTTGAAAATTGTTGATAATTAAATCAAAAGTATTCAAAACAATTTCTTTACTATGTTGAAATTGACTTTTATTTAGAATAGATTCTATTTCGTTAATTGTTTTATCTATTTCAATAAAATTATTTCTTTAGAGTTTGTCAGATTTACTTATACTCCAATTGTTTCCGGAAACTAACGATATCTTGTTATCAATAGCGTTTTGTTTAGATTGAATATGACTTATTAAGGAATCGTATCTGATTGCATGTTCGTTATCTAAATTGCCTGTAATGGCTTTAATGGGTGAGCCTAGGGGATTTAAAATACCTCTTTTAATTCTTATTGTTGGGACTAATTGATTATAGCATTCTAATGTTAAACTCATAATATACTCAGTTTGCATTTGTGCATCTATGATATTTCCGTCTAAGAAATATACATTCAATTTTTGTTTTAAATAATCGTTAACCTCATAATACTTGTTAACGTTATATTCGATACTGTTACTAATAAATTTTAAATCTGTTATTTTAATTATATTCCAATTATAGGTGCTAATGAATGCTTGTCCTTCTTTAACTGGGAAGATTCCAGGATTATCTTCAATTTTCTGCAGTTGAAGGGCCAGGTTTTGGGCTGCCTGTACGAGCATCAGGAGCGCGAACCTGCGGAGGACGTTTTATATCTTTTATTGAAACTTTCACCTTCCTAGAACGGGGTTTATTTTTGCCAAGTCTTGGTAATATTTTATCGTCCTGTTTAACTTTACATTTATTTTTCTTTTTAACCTTTATTTTGTTTCAATTAAAGTCTTTGATTGTAAATATTAAAGAACTCGATGTATGAACCATCATTGAAAAATTGTCTTCTGGTAAAATAGAAATATCGGAAGATACCATGTTTTCCTTTAAATGGACAGTTATAAAAGATAATTTCGATTTTTCAGATGCTGTTATAGTACTACTATTTAAAGATGGAACTGGGTTGGTTAATTCTGATTTACTTGGATTTTCGAAAGATATTATTATGGGACTTGAGGCATTAAATTTCATTGATAGATTATCTTTTAGTATATTAATTTTTGCACGCGAAAGCGCATCAGCGTTACCATTTTGTTTTCCGGGTTTGTATTTAATTTCATAATCAAATGCTGTTAATTGTAATTTCCAACTGGTAAATCTATTTCCGGGTTCTTTAACTGAATTTAACCTCATTAGGGGTTTAGGGTCACTTAATATGGTGAATTTATTTCCATATAAGTATGACCTAAATTTTCTACACGCCCATACTATGGTTAATAATTCTTTTTCTATGATACTATAACGTGTTTCTGCGTCGTTTAATGTCCTACTAAGATAAGCTACAGGTTTATCGCTACCTATTGGTCCTTGTGATAGTATAGCGCCAAGGGCATAATTTGGTGCACCTGTTGTTAGCAAAAATGGTTTCGGGAAATCGGGGTATGGTAAGATTGGGGCATTTATCAAAATTTCTTTACACTTCTCAAATGCATCAATATATTCTTTGTTGATAATAATTTTGTGTCTTTTCTTTAAACATTTAGTGAGAGGTTATGTTAATTTGGAAAAATCTTTAATGAATTTTCGGTAGTAACCTACTAATCCAACAAAACTACGTATTTCCGAAGGTGTTTTAGGTAATGGAAATTGTAATATGAAGACAATTTTCTGTAATAGTGTGACCTAGGTAAAGAACTTCTTTTCTGAGAAATTCACACTTGTCTAATGTTACTTTGAAATTTGTTTGCCTAAGTCTTTCAAAAACTTTCTCTAATTTTTCTAATTGTTCTTCTAAACTACTTGAGAATATAATGATATCATCTAAGTAAACTAAACAATGGATACCCTGTAAACCTCTGAGTATGTCATCCATTGCACGTTGGAATGTTGGGGGGCTGTTTTTAAACCAAATGGCATTCTAGTAAATTCATAATGTCCATTTTGTGTTGTAAATGCTGTTTTATATTGGTCCTGCTTTTCTACTTTAATTTGATGGTAACCACTAGCTAAATCTAATGTAGAAAAATAACACGCTTTTCCAAATTTATCAAAAAGGTCTGAAATGTTTGGTAATGGGTATTTTTCGTCTACTGTTATTTCATTCAATCGTCTGTAATCTATGACCATGCGAAATTTTCGTTCGCCAGAGGCGTCCATTTTTTTTTGAACTAAGTGTACTGGGGCGCTCCATGGAGAGTGCGATTCCCTAATTACATTATTTCTTAATAATTTATCTTTTTGTAGTCCAATTACTTTATTTTCTGTAGGGGCATGTCTATACGGTTTTATATATATTGGGTCTTCATTAGTGGTTCTTATTTTATGTTTAACCTGGTTTGTAAAAGTTAAAGGAATGTCATCACAATAGAATATGTCCCTATATCTGAAACATAATTTGTCTATGGCTTGTTTTTCTTCTCTCTTTTAATGTTCTAATCTTAATTTAGAAAGATTTTGTTCTAACAATATATATTTTTTTTATTTAAATTAAAAGTATCAACATTGTTGAAAAAATTTTCCTCAAATTTATCTACTTTTATTGGATTATCAAATTTTAATATAACATCCTGATCTGTAGAGTTTTGTATAATTGTTTGGGCTGTTGAATTTTTACAGTTTACTATTGCATCGGGCTTTCTAACTCCTGGTTGAAATTATAAAAAATCACCATTTTTAAGATCTGTCGGAATTTTAACACGAGTTTCTGAACGCGGTGATAATTTAATTTTGTAGGGTTTTCTGTACAATATCGGAATTTTAGTATTTTTAGTTTTTAGCACTTGATTTTTCATATCTATTGTGGCTTCTAGTTCTCCCGGTTCTAACGTGACAATGGCCGTGTCCCAGGGTTCGATTCTCGGTCTATTTCTATTCCTCATATATATAAATGATTTACCCTACTATGTAGGGGATAATCAGGACATTGTGCTGTTCGCGGACATCTCTATTATTCAAAGTAAAAAGACAGCTGCTTAATTATGACGATGTGAACAGTGCACTGTCAATGGTTGTTCATTGGTTCAACACGAATAATCTTCTCCTTAATGAGAAGAAAACAAAATGTATTAAATTCACAACTCCAAATGTAAGACAGGTTGCAACTAATGTACAAATAAATGGCGTGGATTTAGACCTTGTAGAGTCGACTGTATTTCTAGGTATCACTATTGATGCCAGATTACAATGGGGTCCCCATATTGATTAATTATCTGGTAAATTAAGCTCAGCGGCATATGCGGTAAAGAAAATTAAATTACTAACTGATATTGAAACAGCTAGACTTGTTTATTTCGCTTATTTTCATAGTATTATGTCATATGGCATACTACTTTGGGGATGCTCTGCAGAACTTAATACCATCTTTGTTCTCCAGAAAAGGGCTGTTCGAGCAATTTACAATTTGGCCCCGAGAGCTTCTCTTAAGGAAAAGTTTAGAGAGATAAATATTCTAACTGTTGCATCACAATTTATATATGAAAATCTTCTATATGTTAAAAAAAATATTAGTAATTTTGAAAAATATAGCGACATTCATCATTTAAATACACGGAACAAAGATGATCTTATTGTACATTCCACTCATCTCCACAGAATGAGTAATTCTTTCATGGGGCAATGTATACGCTTCTACAACAAATTACCCATAGATATCCGAAACATGCCTATCAATAAGTTTAAAAAGGCAATTAAAACTAGACTCTGTAAGAAAGGGTATTATAAAACTTCGGATTATCTTGACGATAAAACAGATTGGGTTTGAGCAGCTCCTCAATCAGCAACATATATAAGTGATGTATAATACAATTTTTAAAAAACAAAAAAATGGTTATCGGAAATGCCAAACAAATTAAATTAAAAGACTAGCCCGCTGAGTTTCTCGCTGGATCTTCTCAGTGGAGGCCGTGTTCCGATCCGGTGGTAGATGTAAAAAATGTAATAATTTTGACGTTTTTAAGTGCTTATGTATTGGCCTATACAAATAAATGATTTTTGACTTTGACTTTAACAAATCTGAACTTATTAAACCATCGTATCTATTCATCGTATCTATATCCTCGTCATAAATGTAAAATTTGTGACGAAGTTTGCTTTTAAAAGTTTTTGTTAAGGGCATATAGGCTACTTTACTATGCCTACTGTGTCCGTGTGTACAAATTATTTCAAAAGGTTCTATAGTGATAAAATTGTAAAACAATTTATTTGCTATTTCGGGGCTAATGAAGGATCTAGTGCTTCCTGTATCAATTATAAATTTTGAATGAATTTCTGGTATTATTATGTGCGGTAATTTTAGGGTTTCGTTGTAATTAAGATTTATTATTTCGGGGGATCTTGTAACGGATCCATCGGAAAATTTTCAGGAGGGGAAACAATATTATCGGGGTTTTCGTCGTCGACTTCATCGATTGTCACTGGCTCATATTCATTTGAGTATTCGACAGTCTCGATGTCATCTAAGTCATTCTCATATAAATTTTCAATCATATTATTACGAACCGCTGTCCTCATTGTGACGTCATTATCTGTATTATGATTTTTATTCATGAATTTATTGGGAATCCCGAAATGGAATTGTTGATTTGGGTTGGGTTTCAAGAATTCAGATTGCTTGTAATTATTTATGTTGTAGGGTAACCTTTGATCATTTTTAAAGACTTTTTGTTGATTTTGCTGATTTACATTAGGATTGAAGTTAGATCGGAAGTATTGATTCATTAATTTTCTTTGTGGGAAATTTGTTTGAAGGAATCTGTTTTGAGGTATGCCAAATTTAAATTAGGTTAGAATTTGTTTGTTTATTTGTGAACTATTATTTGATTTGACTTTATTTTTAGCATTATAGTGATTATGGAAATTTACAGCCTCTGTAACTATTCCTAGGGCTGATTCCAAATTAGTGCATTTATTTAACCTTACGATCCTTAATAGGTCTTCTGACAAGTTAAACAAAAAGCTATTTAATGCGGAATTATTGTAAATAATAATTTTGGCGGCTTTAACGCCTTCATCGGTTAACAAATTTACTTTGGCTATAACTGAACTTTTCACGTTTTGGATTCTATAAGCTAGTTCTATATATGAATCTTCTGATTTTATTTTAATGTTCTCTAACTCTACTGCTATGCAATCTTCTGTTCTAGGATCTCCGAAATGTTTTATGAGGAGTTCCTTTAGGCTATCCCAAGAATTGATATTATTTCTTTCACTCACTAGTTTCGCGGCCTTATCGATTAATTTATTCGTCAGACTATGGTAAATGTACATTTGTTGTGCGGTATTTACTTCTAATTACGTATTCACACTTTCGAATGAAAAGGTTAAGCAACTTTTCGTTGCCATCATAACGCGGAATTATATCGAATATTTCTTTTGGAATAATATGAATCTGATTCATTTTTGATTTTGAATACTTATTATTTGATTTTACAAATTTGAATAACACAATAAAATATTTATAAGATAAATATTACACACACAAACAAAATAATAATAAAAAAAATACAATTTAAAAAGTTCATATAAAAATACAATAATAAAATGTTTACAATATTAATTTCTTTTACCTTTTTAGGCAGAATAACGTTTACTATTTTCTTTCAATAATATTTATTTTCTTTTAATATATTACTTTCTCAAGTGAACCTTGTGATCGACCCACTGGAAATAATTTTCTTTTCAATAAAAAAAAATACGACAAAGTTTTACGTAAGTTCAGCGATGCTTGTCTGATTCTTACGGCCCTAACTGGTGATCTACGGCTTAGCGATACTTGTCTAAATTCCGTGAGATCCTAATTTTAATCACAAATTAGCGATGCTTGTCTAAATATGTGATATCCTTTTATCCAAATAACTCCCGTGATTTCTGACCGGAATTACAGGCTCGGGGTCTGAATTAGCGATGCTTGTCCAATTAAATTGAGAATAGACAGAAAAGTAGGAACATGTGGGAAAGGTCAGAACTCACACAATGCTGCAATTTTTTATGCGGAATATCCGCTCTTTGAGTATCTGCAGGCACTTCTTGACGAATTTCTTTGTTCGAAGGTCCTTTTCTAAGATTCAGCCAGGCGATTGTGGTCCGGAATCGATGCTTGTACTCCTACACGGCGCTGAGCTTGTCAGATATGACCGCTCCAGCAAGTATCGCGACTGAAATCCTACCTTTCGGCTGCGCCAGTCAAATATAAAGGCCGGCATGACGTAAAAATATATTTATTTAACAATATAAAATTAATAATGAATACACAAAATACTAATGCAGTCAATTAGTATTCCTTAACGTTAGTGCGAACGGTGAGAGAGCTAAGTCGATATTAAATGTACTTTGCTTGGCGATGGCTATTTATAGGTATCGTCAAGTAAACAAATCTTTCTAGTATACACCCACGCAGTGTGCGTCTTATTCATTAATATCTGCTTATTAATCAAAACAGTTATTAGAATTGGACTGAGACTAAACACGTAACCTGATATTTGTTTACATGATAAATATGCAGCTGAGGCAAGTTAAGCCGATTCAGCAAAACAGTACTTGGAATTATTTTGTTTAAGCAATAGTCTGTTATTATTGCATCATCTTTTGAAGTACTTGCACTGAACTGTGTACTGGTCTAGTATACATAACTACCTACGTGTCCGTTGTGTAAATATAATCATTACCTATTCAACTGTCATAAATTTAGATCTTCAGACGTTACTACCCGTAATAAAAAAATTGCAACCTACAATAACCTTTGTAACAATTGTTTACGCACCGGTCATCAAGATAAATATTGCAGGCTTACACATTGTAAGTATTGTTATGCTCGTCATAACACTCTTCTTCACCAAGACGAACATACAACTACTTCGAATATAAATAAAGACAATATTTCATTATCGGCACACACACATTCATCATCAATCGATAATTCTTCTATTTCACCCGCTCATCAAATCAATGTATTGCTTTCCACAGCGTTGGTTAAAGTGGTGGACAAAGATGGGCGTTGCCACTACGCTCGTGCCCTACTGGAACGGCAGCACTTCTAACTTCATGACTTCGGATCTCTACGAGAAGCTAGGTCTGTCGAGTCGTAACAGTAATTCCAATATCGTCGGCATAAACGGTCAAATTTCATCTATTACTAAAAGTTGTACATTATCACTAAAGTCGCGTAATGGCAGCTATAAGGCGAACATTGATTGCTATATATTGCCACAAATCACTACATCATTACCTTCATCATTCATTTATAAACAACACATACCCATACCTAATGGAATCGAACTAACTGACCCATCCTTTAATGTTCCTTCGGCTATAAATATACTAGTAGGAGCTAGCATCTTTTGGAACATTTTAGGATCAAATACAATAAGCTTAGGTAAACATTTGCCCACTTTGCGTGAATCCAAATTGGGATGGATTGTATCGGGTACCGTATTTCAACTTTCTTCTATCACAAATACCTACACACATTGCCACTTTAGTCAAACACTTGAGTCACAGCTTAATCGTTTCTGGGAGTTAGACTCAGTCTCATTTTGTCATTCCTTATCAAAAGAGGAACGAGAATGTGAGACTATGTTTCGAGAAACAACAAGACGTGGCGACAATAGTCAGTTTATAGTAACTATACCTCTTAAAGAATCGCCTGACACACTAGGAGATTCATATAAAATGGCAAAATTAAGATTTCTTTCTATAGAGAGGAATATCAAACGCGATAATAAATTTAAAAATGATTATTATTATTATTTTATTTTATATTTATTTTCTTACAATTTTTAGCCTCGCATTTTCGTACCTACCACACATGTTTCCACACCACCCTAAGGTAGACTGGGAGAAAATGCCTCAGGCATTAAGTCCGCCTTTGTACATACATATGTGCATAAAGAATAAATAAATAAATATAACAAACATTCACTCATCGAACAACACGTCAAACAACAATCTTCTTAACATTACACCAGACAAACAGGCATCTAACATACGCAAATCATACTCCTAATTCAATCATTAAAACTATCTCTAAGTATCTACATTCTACATCTAAGCATCTACATTCTACATCTAAACATCTACATTCCACATCTAAGCATCTACATACTACATCTAATACAAACATAAATAATTACTTACCTCATCACGGAGTAGTACGGGAATTCAGCACAACCACTAAACTTCGAGTAGTGTTTGATGCATCCGCGGCTACATCCATTGGTAAATCCTTCAATAACATACAGTATATTGCTCCTACAATACATGCCGATCTTCTTTCTATCCTCTTACGTCTTAGACAACACAAAATCACCAGCGACATAGAAAAAATGTATAGGGCCATACAGGTAGAACCATCGCAGCGTAACTTACAGCAAATAGTCTTTAGATTTCATCCTTCAGAACATCCTTCACACCTACACTTTGAATACTCTATCATTTGGTACAAATACTGCTCCTTTCTTATCTACTCGTTGTTTAATGGCTCTGGCTGAACAATGCACGGATCCAGAGACAAAACGAGCAATAGCACATAATTTTTATATGGACGACTATATAGGGGGAGGTAATTCAGTTGAAACAGTCATAAAGGTGTGTCATAGTCTTAATAATATATATGAATCGGTAAAATTCAACTTGCGTAAATGGCGGTCCAATAATCCCGATATATTACAAACTATTTCCGAATATAAAGGCGATAAAGATCTCTCTCGATAAAGAACTCTGCATCGAGCATGATAATGAGTTACAAGAAAGTACGAATGGGCATAGTTGGAATTACGTGCTATCCAAAGAGAACCCAGCAGACCTGGCTTCTCGCGGGGCGAGGGCTGATACACTCAGCGCTTCCAGCTTATGGTGGACTGGTCCAGCCTTTTTACATTCAATACATACACAATAATTTCCAACTAACCCAAACACATATACGATTCTTCTGGAAATGTCATTTGTTGTCAACAAAATAGAAAATTCTTTTAGTAATTTAATAAATAAAATATCGGACCTTTCAAAATGATTAAGGATTACAGCTTATATAAAAAGGTTTATATATAATCTGCAAACTAAAGGCCATCGTAATACAAAGAATTATTTATCATTTACAGAAATATCGTCAGCTCATAATACCTTGATTCGTGTTGCACAACAGGAGATGTTTCCAGAAGAATATCATATTCTCAAATCAGGACAAAATTTACCTTTGAAAAATAGGCTTTTATCTCTCTCTCCTTTTCTCGACTCCGATGATATTATTCGTGTCGAAGGTCGACTTAAAACTCATTTTATACCTACGATGTTAAGCATCCCGTTCTCTTAGGCAGTAAGCACATTCTTTCAAAACTTATTTTCGATAAACAACATAAAGATTCCTTACACGCCAGCCCTTTGCTGTTGCTTTCTCAAATATGACAAAAATATTGGCCGCTAGGTGGCAGGAACTTAGCTACGCATGTGATAAGGTCATGTATTCGCTGTGCTAGGCAGAAAGCTAAGACTATACAACCTATTATGAGTAATTTGCCACGCGATAGGCTACAGTTAGAATATCCATTTCGCAATACTGGCTTAGTTACGCAGGGCCAGTGATGATTATCAATCGAAAGGGGCGTGGCAGTAGGTTAATAAAATCATATATTTGTGTTTTTGTTTGCTTTGCAGTCAAAGCGTTGCATTTGGAAGTCGTTTCGGAGCTTACCAAGGAAGGTTTCCTTAGCGCACTCAATCGTTTCATCGCTCGTCGAGGTAAACCGCAAAACATATACTAGCGATAATGGGACTTCGTTCGTTGGAGCATCCAACTATATGTTTCATAATTGCATTAGTGACATCAATAATCATGGTATAAGGTATAAATTTATTCCCGTTTCTTCTCCCCATTTCGGTGGCTTGTGGGAATCTTCTGTTAAATCTGTGATTCCACTAAGTAAGAATATTAGGTCAGTCACATTTAACCTATGAGATGACAACTTGTTTGGCGCAGATTGAATCTATTTTAAATTCTTGACCCCTAACCCCAATGTCATCATATCCATCAGATTTAACCTTCCTTACACCTGCTAATTTCCTTATTGGTCGGTCACTCACTTCGGTACCATATCCCGATATCACCAAGGCCAACATCACTCGTCTTCAACGCTTCCAACGAGTGGAACAACTAAAACAGCATTTTTGGCAGAGATACGCTCACGAATATATTTCTCTCCTACAACAGAGATACAAATGGAAGACATCTTCAGGTCAGCTGCGGGTCGGGACCATGGTCATCATAAAGGACAAGGCATCGCCGCCAATGATGTGGTTGTTGGGGCGAATTGTCCGGCTCATACTCGGCGACGACGGAATCGACAGAGTGCCTGACATTCAAACGGCTGAGGGCATTCTACGCCGGGCATACAACAACATCTGCCCGCTTCCCGCCGAGTCATCAAATCTTCAGGTTGAAGGAGTCTTCAACGCCGGGCAGGTTGTCCACGCCGCGCCTTAATGGGCGAGCGGGGACTGCGGGGGCAGCAGGGGCCTCCCACCACTAGCACGAGGGTCCGGCCGGCATCGGCGGCGCAAGGACGGACACTTGGCGTCACGGGAGCACGCGCGACATACGGCTCTCACTATAAATACAGTCCACTCAATAAATAACCATCGTTTACGCATAATACAGCCTTTCATTACATTACCACTAAGCCGAATCAGCCACTCTTACATGTTTCTACAAAGTCTTCAAATCACCCGATCCCATTAGTAATTGAAACATTTTTTTAATCGATTTCAGAATTAAACTTCTTGAAATCACATTACGAAATCTGATTTAATAATATACGCATATATTTCTTAATATTAAATATGTAAACATAAATACTTGTATAAGGCGAGCAATATTTGTTATGAAAACCACACCAAACTTTTGATAACACACAACATTTGTTTAGACGCCTCCAGCTATCGTTTATTCAATTTCGGTTCTGAATCGTTGGTAAATTGGATATTATTTCAAGTGAATTATTACTTTAGAATATACTTAGAAATGGCATATAAATAGTTGAACTTTATTTGGTAGACTCTTAGAGAAAAACGTGCATATATGAGCACAAAAGTGTTAGGTACACATGTAGATATTATTATGTTTGCGCGCAATTAAAATACTCTAAAAAAACTTTGTTTAATAAGCTAACTAAACCTTTTACGAGTTCACTTTCCATTTTTTATTACTTGCATTTCTTTAATCATAATTATTACAACTTCAAAGAATCAGTTTATACTGACCTACTACTTGGCCGAAACTTTCTCTCACAAATTAGAGAGAGAATAAACTCCCCCAAACTCCCTACGCGGACCCAGGACGGATTGGTGGAGATTATTACTAAATAATCTTTTTTGGAAATTTACTAGAAGCAAGAGTCAGAGTCACTATAGTGTAGTCAATAACGATAGAAATTTGTTTCCGCTTTTCCAAGAAGGGAAATTGAATTAAATTGTCTCCTTCTCCTGTTTTCTTTTCTTTCTAATTACTTTTTTGGGTTCCAAAACAAATTAAAGCGATCCCTGGAACTTCTCTGCGTTTAAACCTTGATGACAATATGCAGGCCATTAAGGATCCTGGTTTACAGGAGCTCAAGTGATAGAAATGTGTAGTTGGCTTAGTCCAATGAAAATTAAGCCTCTGTATTGGTTTATTTTTATTTCCACAGTCCAATTCATAATACTAACCTTACATGAGCTCCTACTATTATCAAGATATGGTGACCTTATTTTAAAGACGTTGTTTTATTGCAGTCAAGGACAGCTTTTATTACCTACTCGATGCGAGCTCGAGGCGCTGCAGCGAATACTACGTCCGCCATAATTGACCATCGAAATGATGGCGCAGTAAATGTCGAGTACTAGTAATAAAGTGAGACATTTCAAATCGTTTTACGTCAATTACGAATTTCTATTCTAGATGTTGGTATCACACGGGCACTGTTTTTCAAGAGTTGCAAATGTATAAATATAATATAATAACATTTATGTTCCGCAGACACAAAGGCATGATCACACAAGTTGTAAAAAAGCAGGTCATCCAAAAACATTTATTTGTATTCCACCCTGGCTCTATTATGATTGTAAGCAATATAAACATTTTTTGTTGTTTGAATATAAAAAAAAAAACACCCACTCGAAATCTGTATAAAACTCTCTCTTTAATATATCATACTAGGTATTATCCAATTATATCACGTATAACACTTAGCGAACTACCTCGCCCAGGGCAGTAGTGCACCAGTACTCTGCTATTTGGGCTTCGAAATTACCGCCCAGAAAATATATCACGCGAACATAATAAAAGAGGAGAAGTTAATTTTTCTATGTCGTTGTTCCTTATTACGTAGTTTCCAATAGATTTATTGGACTTGAACCAAAATTGTATCGTAAGATCTAGGTTAATTCAATAAACCAAATTGAAGATCGTGTCTAATAAATCTTTTGGTAAGACAAGGTGTAATGAACGATATTAAATTCCAGGTCACTACTTAAAATTTCACGTATTGGTGTCAGTATGACTAATTCGTGAGATTTATTCGCAAAAACCCAATACACATCTACTATTCCTAAACGTAGCTGAAAATTAGTGTTGTACCGTATGATCAGCATACACTGAGCCGGTGCACTTTCTCAATTAGATAGAAAAACAATTTTGTTTTAGCCGTTTTTGTATCTATTGGTCCAAATATTGATATAAGTTTTACACCATTTTTTACTTCATTTTATTCATTGAGTATCTCCCTCATAATTAATTGTTTTTTAACTTTTACTTTGAAAACCTTATGATCATTTTTTTTGTATTCGATTTATGTAATATTCCAATGACATAAACGAGTTAACGGGCCCATGGAAGTCCATGGAAATTGATTGCCATTACCAATAAGTAATAAACTAGTGATATCTAACACCATACCTATTTAAGTACTTACTTACCTATATCAATCTTAGAGTTTCAACGTCAATTGCTTAAAGTCAGGAGAGCAAACAACCCGCTTCTAAAATGAGATTTCTTCTAAAACTCAAGGCTTTCTTAAATAAAGAAAACATCGATTATTCTGAAGGATATGTTGATCCTTTCGACTTTCATAAAACATTTTATTTTATACTTACAGCATTCAAAGTTGCTGATATCGACAATAAAATGAAGCCAACGTAAGTGTCTTAAACTGAGCTTAATACTATGTTCCAAACTCTTTAATTGGTCTAAAGTTCAACACGTTTCAGTAAGTGTAGTAATTAATTTACTAGTTTAATAAGCGGTGTTATTTTTTTTAACTTACAGATTCTTTAATCAAAACCTTGTCATTTTCGTATTTGGATTCATAGCATTTATAATGTCTTTCATATCATTAGTACACGGAATAGACATTTTTAAAATTCCCCACATAACGGAAGCAGGAACATATTCAATTATTTTATCCTACAAGCTTTTAATAATATCGTGCACTAAAATAAATTTGCCGCAGTATCACAACTTTTTGAGAACAATGCAAAAGGATTTTGAATATATTTGCACTTTTGGACATAAATACAGGTTAGTGACCAACTAGTTGACATACCATTAGTCTATTGAAGCATGGAGGTATTGGCGATCACAAGGTCCTGGTTTCGATCCTAGATCTGTTAGAGTAATCACAGATCAGATGGTACTTAGGTTTTCTATGAAAAAAAAAACTAAAATGTGCGGTTGGGGGACCCCCATCAGGAACGAAGTTCTAATCAGACAATATAACTGGACAGTAAAATTGTTTGCAATGTTAATGAAATTGTTAGTTATTGAACAACGATTTTATTTAACGGGAGTATACTCTGACCATGAAGCACATTTAACTAACACGTTATGTAAACAAGTATGGCAGCCAGTGCTAACGATAGCATCCGAACTACGCCGGATGGAATCAAATGTCTCGTAACGGTTTTCGTTATGTTACGATGTCTACTTGTCAACTCCTACGGCAAGCCGCGATACGGAACTTTCAAAAATCGTAAGACGCGGCAATGTGCCCGGTATAATGACAATGGGCTCAACCCCCATTACACAAAGACCTGACATCTTCTGCTAATTGTAGATGTACACAGTACATATTTCCCACTCTCGCTTGGCGAATATAGGCGGGTTATTATTCAAAGCTACAAGAATCACAATGTATAATAATCTTTGCGTCATTGTTCTCATCATATTATCTGTTTAGTTGTTTAGGTATAGAAATTAATGCGGTAGTGTTACAAAGTGTAATATGTGTATCAACTAACTAATCAATAGTTAAGCCAAAAAAAAAAAAAAAAATTTTTATTGGCAAATAATCACATAACTTCAGTCCCTTACATCATGCATCTCTTGTGTTTCAGGAAAATGTATTTCGCAAATCAATTAATAACTTGGAAAATTTGTATATTCTCTTGCATTTTCACCGCCAGCATATCAATTGGAATGAATATCTTTGCTTTTCTCTCACTTTTCTACTTTCTGGCAACTCATACGCCAGGTGACGAGGGAAAAAGACCATTATTGTTTCCGTTTTGGATCCACAATGTTGATCTCAGCGTCTCTCCAATCTATGAAGTAGTTTTCTGCTTTTCGAATATCTGCGCTTTGCTGTACTCATACAATTATATTTGTAAGTAATTTGTATACATATACACAACTTCAATAATTTACAAAACAGCGAGCCATCTTATGGCAACCGTACCAAAATCATCTCTGATTTTATGAAATGGCTTGATCGCCAACTTGTACTCAGAATACTTAGTATAAAAAGATGGACGTTAAATATGCCATCCTTGTCACACTACAAGTTTACTAAATAGGAAACAAGAATGTGACAGCATGCTTGATCGCTAGCATCACGCTAACATCAAAGTTTTCGCCCTAAGCCCTCAGGTCACGCTACTGATATAACCTAAAAGAACTTTGAAGAACCTATGAAAACTTTTACTGAAACTGTATTGAACAATGAAGCTTGCAAGAATCTTTCATAAATTTGATGAAAGTGTCACAAAAATCGTAGTTTAATTATCAATACTTTATTTGCACATCACAAAAAAAAATAAAAAAAGTTAGGAAAAATTATAATATTAGGAACTGTCTTGTGAATTAAAAACATTCAATAGAGCTAGAACGTTTAACATTTGTTTCCATCATGCAGTTATGACCCAAACACAAATAGTGTGGGTGAGGCACATAACTTCAAAAGCTGATATCGTTACATGGAGTATTCGGGATCTAATGGAGGGTGTCCATCCTGCGACCAACAAAGAAGAAAAGGAGTATTTTGTTCATTTACTTCAACGGCGTTTAAGGGATATTGTGATGCATCATCAATCCATGTACAGGTAATAATAACGTAAACAGCCAAATATCGCTTGTTGTAGATAATTAATTGAATGGTATTGAAGACGGGTGTCCAAATCTTTTTACAATAGGTCAGATTTGCATCCATCCAAATCTATTTTCATAAACTAATGACTCTTTCTTTTACCTTCAAAGATCAAGTCGTTGTCAATATTCCTATATATTCAGCAATTAGTCTCGGTAGGAAAACTATATAACATTTTCAATCTCTCAAAGGGCATCTACGCATTAAAGAGACACTATAACAAAGAAATACGAATAATAAATTTGCCCTAAAGTATCGTTGCCACATTATTTCGATTTTACGCCCAAACATACTGTAAGCTATACATGATAACGGAATATGAGTCCATCATCCCAACATAGAAAGCTTCACACAACCGCGCTACGCTGCTGCTTAAAAGAGGAAGTAACCGCCCTGTTGCAGCTGTAAGCTGTATAAGAGGCTGCATAATAGTGTGAAGCTGTCATTATGCAGCCTATACTTTCATATAAAGCTTTAGCACAGCTTAAAGCTGTAAAAGAGCATTTACTTCCTCTCTTAAGCAGCAGTTGTGCTATTTGAGAAACCACCCGAGATCAAAGGCTGGCGCAAACCGGCGATGTCCTCAGGTCGTATAAACCTTAAATAGTCGGTGAGCACCATGTAGAAGTATGCTATCAAGTGCGACAATGAAATATGCAATTTACAGGATAGCACAAATATCCAGGCTGACAGAAATATTTGTGGGTCACTCAAAGATTTGTCCCGAGCAGGGATCGACTGTGACTTCTATATTTTTCTTACGTTTCTAGTTTGTTGGACGACTACGCTGTTATATATAAGAAGTTTTTGATGTTCGAACAATCCTGTTGTGGTCCCGTGATTTGTCTCACCGCCTACTGCACAGTAGAGGTATTACTTACTTTATTAAACTTAATCGCTTTTCCTTTCTTTCAGTAGATACATTTTAAGTCTAAAATACCGAAACATTTGTGTTCCAGAAACTTAAAGAAGGCGAAATCAACGCTGTACTTGCTCTGCTTTTCATTGCTACAATAG
This sequence comes from Phalera bucephala, assembly GCA_905147815.2. NCBI lineage: Eukaryota > Metazoa > Arthropoda > Insecta > Lepidoptera > Notodontidae > Phalera > Phalera bucephala. The sequence continues at coordinate 18,576,503 of LR990612.1, forward strand.
TGTTGTATTTTATACCTAGCTATTTGTGCACTTTTCTTGCTATAAAGGTAATATACATTAGCAGCTAATACTTAGTATTTAATGCACTAATGGTGAAGTGTACTCTCAAGAGAGAATAATCCAGACTGTATTATCTACCTTACGTTGGCAGTGTGAAACAGCGGATTTCATGAGAATATTTTCAAACAACCACTTAGATAGATTTTGTATTTTTAGATATATAAATTAATCAGCTTATGCTATTACGTTGCTTCGCAAATGGTTCCTCTCATAAATTAGGTGAGAGAGAATAGGTCTTATTCTACCACGGGGATCCAGTGCGAATTTGTAAAGGAAAAGTCTGACATTACAAATACTTGTCAGAATAGTCATGATATTATCCTAAACCGGGTTCTGATATTGACACAGCTTTGTTTTCCCAGGGCTTCTATCTTACTTATGAAGTTCTGCAGAAATCGCATCTTAACCGCCGCCGCTGAACGACATTTAAGGTTTGGTCAGATAGCCGGCAGAGCACGACGCAAGCGCTCGGCTACATTCGGTAGTGACGTTAGCCGTCGCGCCGAACGGGGCTGCGCTGTGTGGCGTGTCCCGTACATTACAACTCGCCGAGCCGCGCCACCGTCGCGCTCCTGTCGCGCTGCGTGGACTATGTGGCGAAACCTTTAGCAGAGAACTTTAACATGAAGCTATCCTTTTCACATGACAAATTTATTGAATATAGATTAGTATGACAGCACGCTTTCTCAACAACGTCAAATGTTGGAAACAAAACGTGCTAATTCTTCTGTTTTCGTATTATAGTAGTATACGAAAATTGGAAAACGCCGTTGTACGCCGGCGGCTATGATTCGGTTTATGAGGATTTTTTTAAGTAGAATTGGCCCCTAAGTTACTTACATAAATGTGCTTTATATTTGTGCATCGAAAGTTAGCAATGTTACCTGAATACAATGTGCCTACTAACAGAAATTAGTTTTAAAAAAATGTAGAGACAGCACACGTAACCTAAAGCCCGTAGTCCAAAATTATACAAGTAATAATTACAAGCTTGTAACATGCAATGTTTGATTGTTTGTTTAGTACGAAGTAGTACTTATTCTACAGAGTTGAAATTTGACATGTTGATTCATTTTTAGTGACTTTTGTATCATTATGGTAAGCATGACCCGACTCTACATTCAAAATTGGCTTCAGATGAACGAGCTCCTTAACGAACAACAGCACAGACAGCAAATTTTGTATACACATTTAATTTTGATTGATAGTTTGATTTTTTTAATACCTAGTTGCCTAAAATCATGTTTCTAAAAATGTTATATACTGTTAATTTATTTTTTAGACTAGGTCAATTTGCGATGCATGTTGGCACATACCATTCTGGAACGCTGATCCAGTTATACGGCCTTACATGGTGCTAATAATGCAACGGTCCCTTAGACCACTGCCGCTGCACGCACCTGGCTTTGAGGACATATCCCTTCAAACATTTTCAAAGGTAACTATACAAAATTATGTTTGTGCGTATCGTCACAATGATTTCAATACTTGCCCTGGAGTAGAAACAGAGATATCTGTAACAAGAAAACCAAAAACTAAGCGTAACAAACCTAGAGTAAAAAATAAAAAATTAACAGTCACGCCTATATTCCCCAAGTGGGGGTGGCAGAAGTGTAATGTGTACACCGACTTTTTACCGACAATGTTAGGTCTCAGTAACAGGGGGCTGTATCAAGGGGCGAGCCTATTGCCATCATACCGGGCACAATACCAGACTCTGTTACTGATACTGGGAATTTTCGATAGAAAATTTACTTTTTGTTCGACTTACGCTTTAAACCCTCAACCTCGTGATATCTACGCTCAGTATTCGCCACTAGACCAACAAGGCAAAACCTAGAAATATTTGTAAACGTTTCCTCACACAATTCTTGAGAAACACATATTTTAAATGCACAACTACTCAGACCATAAATATCAGTGAGATTATGCCGTGCGGGTATCAAACCCACAATCCACTTAGTGGGTACTGAGCAAAGCAGGTACGGTTAGACTTTCCAAGCCGTTAAAGAGTTGCCTTATAATTTCATTTAATTTTACAGAAAATGGCATCAGCATATTCCTGCTTCAACATGTTGCGGCAAGCGAAGATATAAGAAATCAATGTAATATCTTAATTTTCTTTCTTCTTAGTGAACCTTCATCACAACACATGATATTAAAAAACTTAACGAATAAAGCTAAATAAAACACATTATATCTTCATTATTTATCTTTTAAACTACATAAATGGAGCAATTTGTTCGAATGAATTCGTACGCTCATAGACATTCTTGTCACGTAAAGTGGAGCCCAACGCGGGCCAGGCAAACACGTTGGTGTGCTAAAGCAATAATTTACCTCTTTTGTTACTTTGTACTCAGTTTTTAATTCTAATCAGAGACATTTAAAATGTTTTGCTATTAATTAGGTATAAATTACACGTTATCTCAAAAAACAAAATCATTTTATAAATCCTTTCAGGCAAATTTTGTGATCGTAATCAATTTTTTATGGGCGATTATTATATTTATTTTTATTATTCAACAATCACAAAAGCAGCAGTCTAGTGGTTAGGGCGTTGGACTGCAAAGTCAGAGATCTCGGGTTCAAACCCAGGCACGCACCTCTGTCTTTTCGAAAGCATGTGCGTATTAAAAATTAACTATTACTTGCTATAGCGGTGAAGAAAAACATGGTGGGAAAACCTGCATGCTGATAGTTTCTCGAAGGTATGTGAAGATTGCCAACCCGCACTGGGCCAGCGTGGTGGACTATGGCCTAACCCTCACAGTTTGAGAGGAGGCCCGTGCCCGACGGTGGGTCAGTTTCTTAACAGGCCTCTTATAATTATTTTTACTAGTGGTCGCCCATTGGACATAATTAAGGTTCTATTGTCAAAGACTATACTTCTATAATCACAGATTTCGCCAAGGCTACACTATTAATTTGCCTATTTTTTCAAACAAATTATATGAAATTTAAATATAAAAAAGAAACAGAAAATATTGCCCATTGAACTTGACATACATATTTCGATAATTTAATTAATAATACAAAACTTCTCTGTAAACGATGTTTTTTGTAAAAACTCTTTCATTGTTTGCAGGCTATGTTTGACATTCAGTAAGACTATAGACAAATAATATTAAAAACAAACAATATTAATCAATTCTCAATTTGAAGTGTATTGTGTCAAATACATGGTAGTGTGTGTAATGTGATTTTTATTGATTTAATGTATATTTTATGCATAATTTAAAAAAAATATTAGCACACAAACATTCTGCACTCCTTCTCGATATAAACTATAAGTGTGGGAAATTTCATACTCCTCCGTCCGCGCAATTTTCGTAAAAAGGGGTACAAAGTTTTTGCTTCACGTATTAATATAATGATGATAACAATCACGAAACATCATTAGGTGTTGATTAATTCAAAACCTTCTGTCTTCTTCATTCTTTTTTTTCTTTTAAATACCCTACACTAGTCGCGCCCTACACTAGGAATTATTCCTGTATCGTGGGTGCGTTTACAAACATGAAACTCACATACACAAAAACACCCAGACCGAAACAAATATTTGTAGGTCACACAAAGATTTGATCCGTGCCGAGATCCAACCCGCGACTACTTAATCCAGTGGGTGGAGCGGACTCTTAACCACTGGACCAGGAATCCGTCAATTAGTAATAATCAACATTACATTTCATTACTATCTAATTCTCATTCCATAAACAAAATCTCACAAACTCAAATCTTCAAAGCATTAAACAGATAATAAAGATGGCACTTTCACGGCGCAATATCGAATACAACACGTAAATTATTACGCTCCAACGGACACTGAAAATAGACAAGGAGAAAAGAGGCGAGCTTTATCCAATAATAATTCTCACTTGAATCGCTCTATTTGCTCGCCGTCGCACGATCTGATATTGAATATGGATAAAGTGAATTATATTCAGAGTGGCGGGTAGCGTCGACTCGCAGAGTTTCAGATAAGAGGATTACTTACAAGTTATAATTGGTTCGCGCTATTCGAGTGAATAAGAGAAAAACCCGGAGTCGTTTCGAGCACCTCTTAAGCTCTTAGATAAAGACAGCGATTTCATATTTTGCTTCTTTTGAATTCATTATCAGCAGCGTCTGCAGTTATGCGGCATCATACTCCTTTATTTTTCATGATTATCTACTGGTAATTAACCTTTAACGGTTAATAAATATGATTTCGTTTGATAAAGAGATCAAGCAAAAAATGGTAGCTATTTTAAATATTGAAAGCAAAGTAGACGGTAGTTATAAGTAAGTCAGAGTTAAGTCACTGTTAATGCAAATCTTTCTGCTATAGGTAGTGATTCTTTTTATTTCATTTTAATAAAATAGCCTACCTAATAAATACCTAAGCTTTTAAACAAATCATAATAAATCTACAGCTTTACAAGAATTCGACATAGAGAAAGGCAACACAGCCTGGATAATAGCACAAAGCCAAATTTGATAGATCAATGCTAGAGCATAATAATAGCTACACTTGGCCTAAAACTGAAATAGATACGTTTTTAGTATTTTCCAATAAATACTTTTTTGTAATAGAAAATCTGCTGGTTTTAATCGGTTTTGTTTCACATGTACTCGTACGTCGTCCGCAAAAAAAATGTCCTATTGAATGAGCACTATTAGAAGCTGAGAGCTTGGACATGTTTGTTGCTAACGCAATTACCACTGCACCGACGGCGTCCGGCAATCTGAAGCCAATTCAATTAACATCGGCTTTTAAGTTCAGCCATTGTGCATATAGCACACACATTTGCACTGTTTCAAACATCAAAAACTTGATGAATTCGGGTCTGTAGAGGAATTTTAAAATGTATTTTTATCGAGATAAAACAATCAACAGAAGTATTTCGTTTCTGACCTACAATATTGCGTTTTCTGTGAAAAGGAAACTGATTTTTGATTATCGAGAATGTTACGAGGAGAAGGCTAATCAAGCAAGCAACGACTAATTTTCAAAAAATGAGTGCATTCATAGCAACCAGCGTATTAATTTCAACCGATTCTTCGACCAAAATGCTAATGGCATGTCATCATGACTACTACACGACGAGGCTGTTATTGACCTTTTTTCAGTTTTAATGGTAAACGAGATGTAGGTGCTTATAGAACTGCGATAATTTTAGAATACATAAGGGGCACTTTGTCTAAATTCTTTTTGGATCCAAATATCTCATATCGTGGCTGCAGCATACACCGCTTTATAGATAAAAGGCGAAAATGTTGTATGAATTTAAATGAGATAAAACCAAACAAAAACTGACAACATCATACTGTTTGTTCTAACTACAGCAATCCGAAAAAAATGTGGTGTACCTAGTGATTTTTCGAATTATAAATCCGTCAAGTTTAAAAAATATTGAATAAAAAATTTATACTCTGTGCGGCAGCGAACAGCGAGTGCACGGGGATGCCAATATTTGATTGTTTCCGCGCTCCAGCGGCGCGGCGCGGCGCGTACTCGCATCGCTCATGTGTACCGTCTATGTACTCAACCCAGTTCCTACCACCACGTGTTAACTGAACTTACATGAGAAAAAAAGTTTTTTTTACGCGCAATCTTATCGGATGTACTCAGTAATCTGAGTTGCGCGTAAAAAAAACATTTTATGATAATTTATTAACTATAAACTATGATAACTTGAACTTTGTAAGAATGAAGGGAATTAGAGAATAGTATCAACGTAACTGTCATCTTTTCCGGCTGATAAATTAGTTTTTGCTTGAAACCTAAGCATTTCGTGTAGATTTTACCCAATTTGTAAATTCACCCTTATTTTAATATAATAATGTCAGCCTTTACTGTATCCTAGTATAGGCTGTTATTATTACTGTTTTGACAGTCCCACTGCTGGGCAAAGGCCTTCTCTCACATATCGCGGTGGGAAAGAGTAGTTCACACGCGGACCCAGTAATGATTGGTGAAAGCAGGTTTATGGCCATATGCTGTTGGAATTTAATAAGCCGCTTGTAACGCTTCGAACTTGGCTTAATGACTATCACATTAAGTGGTGTCCGAGACCAACTGCTTAACATGCCTTTCAAGCACGGAGACGCTTAAATATGAAAATGCCACAAACGGTCACCCATCTCAGACCGACCGATCCGAACTCTACTTAACATTGATGATCGGTAAGAACCGCGCTACGAGCGCCGCCTATTTTATTATAATACTAGTTTCTGTCCGCAACTTCGTCCGCGTTACGTTTAGACAGGAACCTAATATTTTTCCGGGATTAAAAGTATCCTATGTGTTAATCTCGGTAATAAATCATTTGTCTGCCAAATTTCATCCCACTACGTTCATCCGTTTTTGCGTGATTGAGTAACAAACATTCAAACGTCTACACACAAACTTACACAATTATAATATTAGTAGGATTCCAAAATTGACGGACGATTTAGCGCAGTGGTTAAGAGCTTAAGCCGCTCCGCCCACTGTGTTTAATAGTCGCGGGTTCGATTCCCGCACGGGACAAATCTTTGTGTGATCCACAATTAATTGTTCCGGTCTGGGTATTTGTGTGTGAATTTTCATGTTTGTAAACGCACCCACGACACAGGAATAAATCCTAGTGTGGGGCTTCGTTTAAAAAAAAAAAAAAAAAAAAAAAAAAAAAAAAAAGTCCCATTTCATTCTTATTTATTTTCATTATTTTATTCACAAAAGCGATTACAAAGCCTTTGTGATAAATTAACTCGTATGACATGAGCTTTTCTGAAACATCTGCATTCACAAGTTGTCGGCCGCACTCAGCGGTCACGCTAAAACCTATTTGCTGGGCCGACATTATCGGCCGAACGAATTTTCTACAATCTCTGTCCCTTTGTGTCCGCAACTGGTCATGACATACCGATTACGATATCCTGTGAGCTTTGCTCTTGATACATTATGATCACATTATACTCTTTGAAAGGAAAAGTTAATTGTAGTTTTTGCTATGGTCCCAGCAAATCTACTATCGTTTGTAATGGTATCATTTAAAGCCGAAGGATTACTTGAAAATCTGTTAATAGAATGTACCTGTACCTGAAATCTGTTAATAGTTTTAAATTGTACTATTTATAGGGGGCGCCGAATAGAATAAGAATTAATGATTACAAACGAACAAAATAAAAACCAACTACGTAAACTATAATTAGGTAACTGGAAAGGGAACATTTTTAAGCCTTAATAGTTTTCAGTCTTCACTAAGGATGGAAAATACACCGCTGACATAGAGAGAAGAGTGAGTGCAGGGAACAGATTAATGGTGCGATAGGAAAGCTACTTGGGAGCCGGCAATTAAGACAAAAGGCGCAGCTGGCCATTTATAACGGAGTTCTTTTCCCAACGCTGTTATATGGTAGCGAGAGCTGGGTATATGAAGAATGAAAGTAGGATAAATGCGGCGGAAATGCGAGCTCTGCGGAAGATGTGCGGAGTGAAGCTGACCGACCTATTCGCAACAGCGTAGTAAGAAAGCGAGTAGCTATGAAAGATAGTATCGGTGAAAAGATGAGAAAGGGTATGCTCCGTTGGTTCGGACATATAAAAAGAATGTCAGAAGAAAGAATGACAAAACAGATGAAACAGATATACAATGCGAAAGTGGAAGGATGTAGGTACCGGACAAGACCTAGACTATCTTACCACAACCAAATAGATAGTCTTATCTGAAGGACAACGAGACGCACTATGAGAGTGGAGGAAGACGGAACTCTGTACTCTGTGCCTACCCCACAAGGTATCTGGCGTGATGATATAGGTAGTATTTTTTTGTTTTTTATATCAAAATAGCAGTATATAGTATACATATTAGGAATTGTCTATTTACCAGCTTTAACTTGATACTCATATTGTTATAATATCCTTCTTGTATTTCAAGATTCTAAGATGCCAATTCCAAATAATATACCCTATATCACTCCCACAATTCAAATCCAACCTCATGTTGAAATTCTACAAGTCTTAAGGATTGTAGGTCATGCCAAAAAAATAAATATATTGAATCAAATAAATTTATAGTAAAAAAAATATACAAGCTTTTAACCTGTTTGAACTCTGAACTCCCTGCCTACCCTGCAAGGGATCGGGCGTGATGAGATAGATAGATATACAAGGTGTAACATAATAAACACAAGACCTCAGACACCCCGATTAGAGAATTGCTTCATAAATTCAAAACGAAAACCAAATTTCCAAATTTAAAGGTTTTTACCCCTTTTTAAGCACTTTTATACCCCAATTAACAATGAAACTTGTATGTGTATGTGTGCATTTTGAGAAATACGGGTTAGGAATGCATTTGTAATCTCCTTATTGCGATGAATCAAGAATAAATTTAGTTTTTTATAGCGCGCTGAAGGAGTAAAAAGCATTTTTTGTAAATCAAAAAAAAATGTACGGTACATTAAAAATAGTTGGAATCAATTCAGTTATCGATTTAGAACAAACTACTTTCAGGTCTTCCGTTTATTATGTTACAGCTTGTATAGAAGCTTTTATGCGACCAGATAATGGTGCAATACCAAAATCAAAATTAAATGTGTACAAAATTTCGAGTCTTTACTATGGCTGTCGTGAAATTCCTTCGTGAGACACTCCTGCGTGTAGAATCAAGGCATGCTCATAAAAATGCATTATTAATGGAACTGAACCAATATGTCAAATTTCAACTCCGTAGTGTAAGAGAAATTGCTTCTAATTCAACCTACAAGTTTTTACCTAAACAAACAAACATTCTTCTTTCATTTCTCTTTCTGCACTCGGGCAACGTGCATTATAGGTACTAGTTTTGCATTCGTTAAAAATATCAACTATTCAAAACGGCAGGAGATTGACGAGGCCGGCATACGGGAGCGTGACACGTCCAGTAGTCACTACCGCCGAGATTTGAGTGACATCTTATTTCCGCACAGCGTCGCGACACTAGCGCCATGTCCGCGTACCTACCAACTATTCTATTGAGCGTTGCAGGAAATCACTAGGGTAGCCCACTTTGCATTTTATGTGACGTGCGATGATGGTTTTTAAACATGATTAGGGTAAGTATGACGGAGTGAGAATATAAAATTTTAAGCTGAGATGAAAACAGATTTAGTCGAAATAACGGTAGGAGACCTTATTCTTGACGGTCAGGATATGACAGCCAGGTCTCGCGTTATTACTGGGACTAGAATACCTTTTAATCATTTACAATGGACTAAAGATAATAATAAACCAGCTATAGATCTTCTTGGAATTCCCTTTCTTTAGCATGAACAAATATCCCTGAATGAATGATGCCAAAGCAACCTGAATGGTAAAGTGCACTTTAGTTTTCTAACCAAACCTGCTAAGGACATTATTGTACTAATAACACAAAGCAGCATCCAGACTTTTCCTCTTATAGCCATAGATCATTATTCTCCATTCATCCATTCTTGAATGAAGTACATAAAACCGACACATTATTTGGTGAATGGTCAGACTAATTATTCGTTCGACTGAAACGGCCTTTTGGACCTCCCTGTCATGTGGTCACCATTTATTTGAGGAAAATATTAATTCCTGGATAGATATTCATCACACCATTAATTACGGCTTAGGCAATGAAACATTGGAAATATTGTGACTTTGTAAATCTTTCAGGAGGGTAATAAAGATGATATAGGTCTGAAGCTTTTAAATCTATCTATATAAATAAAAATGAATGCCTAAATGTGTTACTAAGCGCAAAACTCGAGAACGGTTAGACCAATTCGGCTATTTTTTTTCTTAAAATATTCGTTGAAGTCTGAGGAAAGTTTTTATGCGGACAAAAAAATGGAAATATTGCATTTTTCTTTTCCCATTCAAACATGCGTAGCCGCGGGTAACAGCTAGTTTTTAATAATTACCTCTCAAAGCAGGAAAAATTAAATATTAAAATTTTTAAAAAATACCAGGAGGTAAAGTTGTGCATAGCATAACGAAAGTTTGCTCCTCCCTATTACACTGAGATCTACAACTACAGCGCAATGTAGGCGCGCACAATATATTACGCTATATTCGCTCGCTATATTTTAATATCCTTAGATCGAAATCTTTTGATATTCTCTTTCAGTAATTTACCTATTTATTTCCATAATTTCCAATATTTTGTGTTCCGCCGGAATACCAGCGCCGCACTATAAATATAGTGCAGCAATATTATGAGGCCAGTTAAGCCTCTTACAACTTACACTGATACCTGTTTCATATTATTATTTTTACTTTCAATGCATCAAAAAAATATCTTCTTTCTGCCTTTCTGAACAAAGTACGAATTAAGTAACAGAAATGACCACTCTCGTATTGCGAACCTTTAATTAGAGAAATAACACTTACAGCATTATATAAATATAAGGAATTTCCGCAGTAAGTATAAAGCGGAGGCTATAAATTTCAGGTCTCAGCGAAGACCTCGTTCAGGGTAAGGAACTGTTATTACGAAGCAGGTTAACGTCTGTGGAGAACGACTTCACAGGCTGTTGAGTAACCAATGCACGGGAGGTACTAAAGATGCTGTACATTCTAAGATACAGGGCATGCTATAGAATAGGCTTTAAGAAATTATTAACAGCTCTTGCTGGTAGATATTCGATGAAATATTATGTATTTTATGAAATCTATACTAAAATAAAGGGTAAAATTACTACTAATTATTGTTTGTCTCGTTGGTCTAGTGGCAAAGCGCATCGCTTTGTCATCACGAGGTCCTGGAATCAAAGGTCCTAGGTCGGACAAGTGTAGTATTTGTAACGAAAACTTCCCAGTACGAGTCCGGAGTCTGGAATTGTGCCCGGTATATGGCAATAGGCTCGCCCCCTATTACTTGGGACCTAACATCGTCGGCGAAACGTGGGTGTACTCAGTACACCTCTGCCACCCCCGCTTGGGGAATATAGGCGTGACGGTGTGTTAATTATTGTTTGTTTATTAAAATCGAAATCGATCGAATCAAAAACTGTGAAACTACTGAACTGATTTTAATAATTCTCTCACTATTTAAAAGCTACATTATCCAGAAGCAACATAGGGTCGGTAGGTTGCGCTGTTGTTGAACGAGGGCGAAGTGGCGGCAAACGGCGGGTTATAGATAATTGACTATAGTTAAGACGGATTTACACGAAAATATTGACATTCGCGTAACGAGATGATATGCCATCCTTGTCATACTTCAATTTATTAAATAAAATTGAACGTGACAACACGCTTTCTCACTATCATCACATTACCGTCAATCTTTTAACGACGTTAATATAGATTTATAGTTATGATGAATATAGTCTAAACGATTTCTTTATAATCATATGTTGCTCCATTGTCGCTCCTTTATTCTTAATGTACGAAATAATCTGGTTAAATAAAGATTTATTATTATTATTATTATATTTAAGCTCATATATTTTCTGAAAGTAAAAGGACTTACTATTTTTTTAATTATTTGGAATGGGTAGACCTAAAAATATCACTAACCTATCATTTCAACACGTTTAATTTAATCTGTAATTAAATTATGGTCATGTTTTCACCGTCCAGAAAGAAAAGATAATTAAAAAGTTCTATACTCCTATTTTCCTCGTCTTTAAGTTAAAGTTTTTGGAATGTATTATCGAAGCAGAGGCGTCAAAGGTGTATTGTGGATACCCAAATTTCCGACTTAGAATTGGTTCCCGGGAGTTCGCAATCGTCCATTGCACAATGCCCCACTAAGTAACGAAGCAGTGTCGAAAATTCTCTAAATACATCACCTTTTTAATAAACTGTAGAACCTTTTTAATAAAATGTATATAAATATACACACGTAGTGTGGTTTTGGTGGAAGTTCCGGACAGCCCTAAAAGGCACTTAGCTTCTCATAGATCGGACAGTTTGCTCTCTTTAAGGAAAATGTTATAACTTTGACATTTTCCATCGCTACTTTTTAAAAAAAAATATAAACAGTTTAAGGAAAGTGTGTAGGTACACTTTGCGGAATAATATTGACATATTTATTAAACTTTATGAAGCTCCGTCGTAAAGCTTTCCGATGCCTTATTAAAATTCTAAAACTAAATCAAAATACTTGCAGCAATAAAATTCACTATGTGACGATATTACAATAAATAAGCACCGCAATGCGTAATTTATTATTTATTCCTAAAAAGGGGTGACAGAGGTGTACTGTGTATTAATGTATACCGTAAAATTCTGAATTACGCTACAGAAATAATGTTCCAATTTAATAGGTGGCAAGCCTATTACCACTATGACAAGCACAAAGCCAAACTTTGGACTGTTACTGAAATTGTTTCGATGGAATAACCTCAGTTACTATATCCGACTGACCTAAAATTCCTACAGATGCTCTTGATCGCCAACTGTACCTTATATCCCTAGACCAATAAGGAACAAGATGTGTATATGATATAGGTAAAAGTGTATTACATTTTTATAACAATGTCAAAGTGCATGTAACAAGCATCTTATTCAAGGTGTATCCTAAATAACGCAAGACCTCAGACACCCGACGACAATTTGGCGCAGAGGTTAAGAGCTTAATCCGCTCCACCCACTGGGTCGAATAGTCGCGGGTTCGATTCCCGCACGGGACAAATCTTTGTGTGACCCACAATTATTTATTTCGGTCTGGGTGTTTCTGTATGTGAATTTTCATGTTTGTAAACGCACCCACGACACAGGAATAAATCCTACACAGGGGCTGCGTTCTTTTTAAACAAACCAACCCCTTTTTATTGATTTTATAATTGCTTCACAAATTCAATACGAAAACCAAACTCCAAATTTAAAGTTTTTTAAGCACTTTTATACCCCAATTAACAATAAAACTTGTACGTGTATGTGTGCGTATTAAGAAATACGTTTTAGAAATGCTTACCAATTCTTGGTATTGCATTGAATCAATAATAAATTTAGTTTGTTACAGCGCACTGAAGGGATGTCGCCATTCTTTGAAAATTTTAAAAACAGGAAGATATATTAAAAATTGTTGGAATCATCATTTACCGATGTAAAACAAACTACTTTCAGGACTTTCATTAATTATGTTACAACTTGTATATACCATCTATTATTCTCTATGTTGCCTCCTGCAATGCATTAGTAGTCTGGAAGCAATTCCTTTTAAAAATAAGACGTCCAACAGTACATAGTTATTTCTCTTAATTTATGTGTGTACTAATTGTAATATCACTCGTGCTATAAAGAGTACTCTATCCAGCTTGCATTCAGCAAGTGCGCTATGTACTTCTACGAGAAAAGTATTTATACTATAGTCTTTTGTTCCATTTAGTTAATAGCCTATTCACTGCTAAATGAAGTCCGTTGATTATGAATTATTTTTATTACACCAAAGCCATATTTTCCTGCTTCCTTTCACATTTAATATTAATCAGAAATTATGAGGGAAAATTACGAGGACTTAGTAATTGCAATGTGTTTATTAGGTAGAGTGAGACAAACCAAAATAAATATTCTACAGTTACATACAGTTCTTGTTTGTATTAACATTTTAAATCATCCTGTTTCTGTGGGAAATATGAGATATATTATTTGATTTTTGGAGAATTTTAGTAGAATTCTAGCAGAAATGTAGTTGATACTTTATCTACCAAGCAGTTTACAATTAATGGCCTATATACACCGTCACGCCTATATTCCCCAAGCGGGAGTGGCAGAGGTGTACTGAGTACACCCACGTTTCGCCGATGATGTTAGGTCCCATGTAATAGGAGACGAGCCTATTGCCATATACCGGGCACAATTCCAGACTCTGGACTCATACTGAGAAATTTTCGTTTAAAAAACTACCTTTGTCCGACCTAGGATATATAAGAAAAGATGAAAAGAGCTTATGTAAGAAAAGGAAAAACAAAGGAATATGGCCTAGATTGTAATTCTACATAATTTATGATACCTTACTGAGTTTTTAAACATCACATTAAAGTTATGCATCAGCTAAATTCTATCCATATTTAAAATAAAAATGAAGCCATTTAAATATTTTATTCATACATTAATCATATTTTATATCTATCTATCTATATCATCACACCAGATCCCTTACGGGGTAGGCAGAGAGTACAGAGTTCCAACAGGCTCTTTCCTTACATACCTCTCTGGCTTCCTCTACTCTCATAGTCCGTCTCATACACGCTCGCCGGTTACGGAGACTCCTGACTTGTCCTTCAGATAAGGCCCGGTCTATTTAGTCATGGTAAGATAGTCTAGGTCTTCCCCGGTACCGGCTCCACTTTCGCATTGTATATCTGTTTTGTCATTCTTTCTTCAGACATTTTTTCTATATGCCCGAACCAACGGAGCATACCCTTTCTCATCTTTACACCGATACTCTCTTTCATACCTATTTGCTTTCTTACTACGCTGTTGCGAACACGGTCGGTCAGCTTTACTCGGCACATCTTCCGCAGAGCTCGCATTTCCACCGCATTTATCCTACTTTCATTCTCCTTCTTACATACCCAGCTCTCGCTACCATATAACAGCGTTGGGACAAGCACTCTATTATGTATGGCCAGCTGCGCTGTTGGCGGTGGCTGTTGGCGCTATCAAAACCGCGTCATCTGCATATAGTAGATGATTTACCACTAGGTCACTCATTTGTACACCTTCATTCATTGCTTTCAGTCTTTGAAGACTTTTATCCAAATATATTATAAACAGTCTAGCGGACAACACGCAACCCTGCTTGACGCCGATTTCAACGTCAAACCAGGGTGACATGTTACCACCCACCCGTACGCATGCCTTGCAGTCCACATAAGTGGATATTTTATAATATAATAAAAAATTGTAAAAATTATGGCTTTAGTTATGTGGACCCACGTTGTTAATTTCAGAGATGGACAAAACTTCCCTTCACATTAGTTTGCTATGAAAAATATATATTCATAGCAAAAACAATGTGATTTTGCATTGACTTGATGATAAGTCATGGTGCATTATTTTTATTTATTCTGAAATTGTTGTTCGCAACATTATACACTAGATTTGTTGCTCAATTTAAAAGTGAGTCCAATCGTCCAAACACGACAATTTAGCGCAGTGGTTAAGAGCTTTAGCCGCTCCGTTCACCGTATCTAAGAGTCGCGTCTTCGATTCCCGCACGAGACAAATCTTTTTGTGATCCACATGGGTATTTGTGTATGTGAATTTTCATGTTTGTTAACGCACCCACGATACAGGAATAAATACTCTAGTATGGGGCTACGTTTAAAAAAGGTAATGTTAACTCATTGGTTAACTCAGTCCAGTTTGAATCGGGTCCAGTTGACTAAAGCGTCAAAGTAAAATGGCATTATATTTTCCCGCTATTAAATCTTCGACCGTTTATTTGTACTTAGCCCTCCCTCCAGGTTTGTCACAAAAATAGGCTGAACGATCCCCTCTCGAGGGGTTTCAAAGCGATCTCAAGAATAAAGGTGCAGTGCGGCAGACTCATCGGCAGTGGTGGCCCGTAAATAATTCATGAACATGCTTAGTGCCCGCAGCTCGTCACACCACACTTAACCCGGCGATCGCTTACACGCCCTTTATGCACGCTCCGTGCAAAATTCTCTTTAATTTTGCTAAACATAAAAATTTCACTGCGGGCACGAGATTCGGTCGGTACTCGGAACAATTGGGGTTTATAGTCAATAATAAAATACTCTTTAATTAATTATCAAAATGTCTTTGTTTAGAAGTGAATATTTAAATTTAAATCATAATTTTATAGGGGTATTGTTCTATATATTAATGTATTGACGTAAAAAGCGTCAAACTTGGACTAGAAGGAAATTTCTTCAACTTAAACTGGCGATCGCTTACATGGATACACGTTCCGCAAAAATTCTACCAAACATAAAAAGTTCACCAGTTCAAGGGCTTGGTCGGCAGTTATAGCAATGGTCAACATTTTAGTATTAATAAAATAGTCTTCAATTAATTATCTCAAATACAATCGTACAATGGGTATTTTTTAAAATTTTACGTCAATGGTGGACTACAGCCTACATTCTCTTTACGCGCGCTCCGCGTGAAATTCCCATACATTTTGCCGAACATGAAAATTTCACTACGGGCACGGGATTTAGTCGAGGTTAATAGTAATGGTCAATATTTTCAGTAGTCATAAAGTATTCTTTAATCAAGTATCAAAATATTGTTTACACATTTGAATTTAAAGGTAAATTACAATTGCATATGGACATTTTTCAAATATTTTTACGTTAAAGTTTGACGTAAAGGAAATCGTCTTAACTTAACCCGGTGACTACTTACATACCTCTTATGCAAAATTCTCTGTATGCCAAACATTAAAATTACATTACGAGCACGGGGCTCGGGCGGGGGTTATAGTAATGGTCAACATTTTTTATAGTAATGGTCAAAAATTTTTATAGTAATAAAGTACTCTTTAATCAAGTATATTCTTTGCGCGTTTTTAAGCGAATATTGAAATGTAAATTACAATTTTATGGAATAAATTTTAATTATATTACGTGAAAGTTGGACGCAAACGAAATATTGTTGGGTACATGAGTTTACGAAATAACGAAACAACGTATATAACATTACATATTTATTATTAATATCTATAAAAATATTTTAAATACCAAATAATGGGCGCTGAGCTAATAAGAGCTGAAAATTGAGTAGCGGTCAGCTCGGTCAGTCTGAGATGGATGCCCGCTTATGGCATTTTTATATTCAAGCGATTCCGTGCTTCGGACTTTAAATCGAACGTTCATTTTACACCAAATATCGTAATCACAACTTTATGTAAGACAAGCTTTTAAAACAATTAGTTTTATCCAATAAAGGTTCACAGCCACTCAAAATGGTTTGAACGGAAATACGCTGACTCATATAAATTATAAAAATATCACTAAGAGGGTGTGAGGCTTTTAATATGGAAATTAATTTTTGGCAAATAAATTCTGATTGACAAATTAAATGAAACTATGGTGATACGACGGCACAAGCACAATCACAGATGATGGCCGCCGGCAAATCAAATTCGAATGAATATCTGCCGTGCTTAATTATAGCTGCCGAGAGCATGTCGATCGGATCACGAGAGACATACACGGCGGCCTTAAGGGGCATTGTTTGTAGCAGCCATGACAAAAAATCTTAAGTTATATAGTAATTAAACTATCGATAATCGTAACCTCGAAAAATAGTAAGGATGGATATCCTATCGATATAGCACTTTCACACTTTTACACCGGGGTCCGCTTTCTTGCTTTTTCTTTTCCACTTCGCGCGGTCTTCAGCATCATTTGTGGTGTGGCCATTGGCACGCATGTTATCCCTGGTGTTGTCAAGCCACCATTTCTTGGGTCTACCCCTTCTTCAGGTACCCTGCGGAGGCAGCATGGCCAGGAACTTTACACAAGACTATCGCTAGTATCGATAGTATCAATTATATTAAAAGTAATACTATCGATAGTATTGTTTTATTTCGATTAATAGTACCGATACTATCGATAGTATTGATATGAAATAGCACCGATACTATTTGGTATACATGGTTTAATTTTAGTGGTCCCGGAGCAGAAGCCCAGGTGATGTATCCAATGCCTACTATTTACTGGTACTAAAAAAATTAACCACAATTAGGCCACATAGCGCGTAGATCGGACGGGCGTTGGGGCAGAAAGATTCTAGAGTGGAGACCACGTATTGGCAAGCGCAGCGTGGGACGACCGCCTGCCAGATGGACCGACGATTTTGTGAAAATCGCAGGAAGTCGTTGGATGCAGGTGGCATCGGACCGGTTACGCTGGAAAGCGATTGGGGAGGCCTATGTTCAGCAGTGGACAAGTATAGGCTGAGATGATGATGATGATGATGAAAAAAATTAAAACAGAACACTTCAAGAAGTAATATCTGCGTTCTGCCTATCCGAATATCATAGCTAGAGTGAAAGTCCCGAACATGTTCGACCGACCCATTCCCTGGGTCAAAGAGGTCAAATATCTAGGGGTCACCCTAAACAGTACCATGTCCTTCGGTCCGCACATCAAGCGGGTCCGTCACCGAGCATCCTTTGTGCTCGGTCGTTTCCATTCGTTAATCTGCAAGCGGAGTAAAATGTCCCTTAGAAATAAGGTGACGCTTTACAAAACCTGCGTTTGACCCATCATGACTTATGCGTGTGTTGTGTTCGGGCATTCGGCCCCCTCTCACATCGATAAACTCCAAGTGGTTCAAAACCGCTTCCTCCGTAAAGCCGTAGGAGCCCCCTGGTTCGTACGGAATGTCGATCTCCACTCCGATCTAGGTCTCGAACCTATTCGCGCCTATATTAAAAAGGCGACAACACGACACTTCGCGAACGCATCCACTCATGCGAATCCGTTAATCGTAGCCGCCGCCGACTACGATCACCCCCCCCCCCCCCCCGATCCCTGCCGCCACCGATCCCCCCGATGCTTTGTCATCCATTCTTTCCGCTCAGAATACGGGCGACGACGACATAGTCGTAGATCCCCTCCCATAGCCGGCGGCTGACCAGTGCACTTAGTAGTGCACCCCGTCCCCCCACAGCGACTGTCCCAACCGAGGGCGCCTCGAGTATGTCGCGCCCTTCTGCCTCGAGCGTAGTGGTTGCACGCTCGCCCTTAAGTCCGGTGAAGCTGTAAACGCCTCGCGGCCAACAGCGTACATCACTCGTACACAAGTCGCGCCGCCCCTCAATGTTATTTTGCGTTTCGTATAGGTGTTTCTTTAATGAACTTTATTAGTATAGTAAAGGTGATGTTACTTATTGAAATGTTTCGTTTTAATTTTATTTAGTACAAAGTACAGGCTTCGTGTACTGATGTACCCAGGTGGACGTGGGCTTTCGCTACGGGACGACAAAATTACACTGTGTAAATATGTAATCTATAGTTTTGGCCAATGTGTATTATGAACAGAATTGATACTATCAATACTATTGATAGTCCAATCGATATGGTACTATTTTTCAAGGAAGTTTAATAAAAACAAAACACCGTCACGCCTATATCCCCCAAGCGGGGGTGGCAGATGTGCACTGTGTACATCCAGTTTTCACCGACGATGTTAAGGCCTATGAAATAGGGTACAGGCCTATTGCCATCATATCGGGCCACACAATGCTAAACTGTTATTGGTTTTTTTTTGTCCCACATATGTGAACTGTTCATTTTATCCTTTTGACGTTACCTTTTTCATAAGTGCTGTCAGAATACCAGCGCTGCACTATAAGTTTTTATGGTGATGCAGTAACATGCTGAGGCAGTAGCCTGTTTGGCCCCACACAATCGGCTATAGGGATGTATCTTGTATATTTAACTTTTTTTATGTATGTGCGTGTGTGTGGTTAAATAAATATACTTTTTTTCTTCTGTCTTTCTTTCCTGTCCGACCTAGGATTTAAACCCAGGACCTCGTGACCACTACACGCATTATTCTCTATTTGACCAACGAGACAGTCCAGGTTTAAAAATACCAAACAGTGGCACTCCGGGAGTGCCGCCAAAAGTGAAAACTTGAACAACGTGCATGTGTATTTATGTACGTGCATACACAATACATGTACATACTTATATACAGAGGTGTCGATAACGGTAACAGTGTCGCGAGTTCAATGGTTTTTTCCCATCTCAAAAATGCCCAACGCGCCTTAAGAAGTTTTCACTTCAAAAATATCATCATTATCCACTGACCTTCTTCCGCCGGTGGCAATCACACGTACCTAAACCATATCATGCTACTCCGCGTAATCTATATACTATGTAAATTCATCATACCAAATGCTAATATATCTAACATCGCTTACTAATCTAATCTAAACCAATATGCTGTTATTAATCATGCGCCAACCCATATGTAACTATCCACTTCGTTGTGCGATCCAATTCCAAATTACCAATGGATTTTCGCACTTAAATCCTGAAATTAGAAGTTAGGATTACAGAAACAAGCAGTATATGTCATATTTGCGGAGTTATAAACAGATTCTTTGCTCAATAATACGTTCTAATTTGTCTAACGTGATCACTCGGTCCACCGGCCGTGAGAATCTCTCACTTAATTAACCCTTCCAGAGGACTGCCCCGCTTCAAAGAAGTATGTATAAATAAAATCCACTGGAGCTGTCGAGCCGACGTGTTTAGTGGAGTAAATCATTTGGGTTAACATGTATTAAAAGGCTGTTCAATCTCATATGGGGTGTAAGGGATAAGTGTGCGAAACCTGTAAAAGGTAATAGTAGTTATCAATATTTACACCTTTTGGGGCGGCACTTACGGGAAATAACTAAATGCTTGGGCGTAAATGGATTAAAAACGAACAATAAACAGAACGCGTAAAATATAATTACGTAACTGAAAACATTATACAAGATGTATCATAAATAACTCAAGACCTCAGACACCCCAAATAGATTATTGCTTCACAAATTTGATAGGAAACCCAAACTTACAAGTTGCAGGGTTATTTACCAATTCTTGAAGAATTTGAATGTGGAATAATGTTAAAAAGTGAATTTAAAATCACTGTATTGATTTCAACCATGGTTAACAGTATTTAATACAGCGGTTTGAGAAGCGATTGGAATGAATTACAGCAACATTAGCTAATTATTTAAAAAAATAATAATAATATTAGCCACTGTTAAGAAACTGTCTCACCGTTGGGCACGGGCCTCAACTCAAACTGAGAGGGTTTGTCCACCACACTGGCCCAGTGCGGGTTGGCGAACTTCACACACCTTCAAGAAACTTTGAGGCATGCAGGTTTCCTCACGATGTTTTCCTTCACTGCTAAAGCACGTGATAGTTAATTTTAACCGGAGACCTCTGACTTTGCAGTCCAACAGCGTAATAACTAGGCTATCACTGCTTAAAAAAATGGTAGCATATATTAAAAATAGTGGGAACAGTTGCCGGTTAAGAATACTACTTGCAGGTCTTGCGGTAATTATGTTACACCTTGTATATATTGAGATTCTTTTAATAGAAAAACATCACTGTCCAGCCTAGGATTCGAGCCCAGGGCCCATTATGATCGCTACCCGCATTACAACCCTAAGCCAACAAGGCAGATAATATCAGTATAGTAGACTATGGGTATTATAATTATAATACAGGATAAAACCCATCTTTTTATAAATATTTTTCACAAAGAAATCTTACAAAGATTTCTTATATCTAAACAAATTCGAGGTAAGCTGCTCTATTATCCATATGTCTGGCCAGACCGAGTTTCTCAGAAATTAGTAGAAGGTAAGATCAAGTTAAAATAATTTACCTTTGGTAACTAAATTAAAGAAGCCTGTTGTTACGTCGTAACATAGTTTTAAAAATATAAAATAAAAATAAAAAATCTTTACACACAGACAAACAAAATAACTAGTTGTTACATCGAATGGAAACCGCGCGCCTTAACTAGTGATAGCATCATAATGACCATATAAGGTATTCGTTGGCACCGGAAATCAAATTCCTTCCAGTACACCTAATAAGAAACGCCCACCACATAGAAGGATCTAGAAATAATACAATAGCGAACAACGGGACAATGATCCTATCTCACTCGGTTCGGTTATTGCTAACTTAGTCCCACAAGAATTTTATAAAAAACAGACAATAGTTTAGGGCGTGCCTTGCTTCGGTTGAGCCGTTCTTTCTATATCTCTGTCCTCGTCTCAGACGAAGGATCAAGAGATCTGGGGAGCGCGCACTGTTGCCAGGCAGGAAGTAGGCCGTTCTGGGGGGCAGTATATAAAAACGAGTTCGCGCATGAACAACCCTTTTCCGACGCCAGAGCTCGCACGACAACAAATCAGTTCAGTTCGAACAGTGTTTTATAAAAATAAAAAAAGTAAAAGTTTAAATTAGCAACATTCTTCAACCCCCTTGAAAACTGGGGGTCCACCGTACGGGTTGACAAGTACGGTTTGGGAGACAGCAGGCCTCATTTCTGCCCGTCGACTCCCGCTGACCTCGGCGGCTGAGGGCCTTCTACAGGGCACCTCCAGATTCCTCACCTAGCCGGTGGAGGCTGTTACCGAAGACCCCCCACGCGTCACGGGATCGAGCGGCCTAAAGATAAGTCCCCAGCGCCCATAGGTTTTTTTTTTGTGGACCCGAAAACTCCCCTGTGCCGGGAATTCACGCCCCATTTTAATATTGATACTTATTCTAATTTTCTGGATTGTTTGCGTAATTAAATATATTTTTCTTGATAACAATAAACATTTGTATTTTTTTGTAATTGTTTGTTTTATTTGTACCCGCCGTCAGGCGGTCGTAACAAAGTGGCGCCAACGTTTGAAGGGCAAAGCACCGAGAAGTTTTCGTACTATTGTGGTGTCGGTATTTTTCAATTCCAGGTGGTAAGCCTTTGCGGATGAGGCTGAACGGGGTGGTACCACCGACCCGTTTCTCATTAAAGAGGAACGAGTAGCCGATTATTGTCATCTGGCTCCGCCGGGTAATCAAATACCATCTCTGATTACCCACATATGCGTGAACTGCACAGTGGGCAATAATTTTTTTTCTACTACATTTTTGTTTCGTTTTTTTATTTTGTTATAACATTGCATTACCTTTCATGTTTTTTTTAGCATTTGTATTTTGCATTTGTGTTTGTGCGTAATTGACATTTCCTTTCAGAGATTTTATTTTTTATTGGTGCATTTATTGCATTCATTTTTTTATTGTTGCAATCATTTATTGTTTTGCAATTTTATTTTTTTTAACTCTGAAAAGATAATTGCGGTTACGTACATTATTTTAAATCGTTGTAATTTTTTTTTTTTTTAACATTGCCCACAATCGTGTCACATTCCGTCGCGTATTTCAGTTCACTATTTTAATTTCAATTATTTGTCTCACAAAATATTATTTAATATATTGAGCCACTTTAGCTTCAATTGAGGTGTTTAATAAAAATATTTATTTGAATTAGCTTGAACTTAGTCAATATCTTTAAAAATAATTTTGCTTAAAAATGGACCGTACCATTAAATGTTACATTTAACTGAACCGGAGCTCACGTATGAAGTAGCCAAACGCGGTTTCCTCTCCTTCGTAATTAATTTTTTTGGTAGTATGTTGTCATACTTTTATAGTGTCTCTGATCCTCATATCAAGTCACTTATTATGTTGTTATATTCACGTGGGTTATACACGTTGAATTTACCTTATCATTTTCGTTCTGTTTCGTGGGTTCGACTCATAAAATGTTTTTTCCTTTTTTAGGGTTGCTAATCATTATTATGAAATATTAGCATTTGTTTTATTTGATCATGTATCGGCAAATATTAAATTGAACATTATTTCGTTCAGTAATTAATTATGTTTGTCTTTAGCGGATTAAAACAAGCCTACACGAATTTGATGTTTTGATTGGGAGTTTTGTTTTAGTGTGTATGATTCCTTTATAGGTCTACACACGTTTTGTTTTATTTGCGTTTTGCAAATTTTTAGCGGAGTATGACAGTTTCTTGGTATAGGTCTACTCGTCTGCTGCTTTCTTTTCGTTACAGCGGGTCGTGACTGTAACAAATTCGCTAAAGACTAGACATACTCGCAATGCCGCTTAGTTTAGTTAATTTTGTTTTAATCAATTGTTCGTATATTAATCATAGTCGTCACCGTCCACGGTTCGATTCTTGTTTTCCTTGATACATAGTGTTTCGGAATATTGGTTAATTTTTTTTTTCTTTCTCTCGTCTACAATAATTTTAAATTAAAAAGTTGTTGCGTTTCGGTCTCTGTCTACGTTGTCTTTGATGAATTAAAATAAGCCTACACGAAAGTTGACGTTTAGTTGGGAGATTGTTTTTTTTTGCGTTTTGCGCGTTATAGCGGATTATGAGCCTTGTATGGGCCTTATCCGTTTATTGTTTTGCGTTTTGCGCATTTATGGCGGGTTGCGACCTCTTGTATGGGTCTGATTCGTCTTATTGTTTTGCGTTCTGCGCGTATAGAGCGGGTAGTGACTCTTTAAGTAAGCCTACACTAATTTTCTCGTTACAGCGGGTCGTGACTGTAACAAATTCATCAAAGACCAAATGTATTTCACAGTGCCGATTCGTCCGAATGTTTCACGTTTCAGTATTCTTCCTCTTAGACGCTTCTTGTCAAGCAGTACTGTTCTCGAGTCCAATCTTTTAATAGGGTTGTACTCTGTTTGTATGGCAGTCTGTTGATTATAAATTTCCTCAGACAACTATGACAGGTCGTATGCTAGGTCGCATGGTAGGTATTTGGTAGTGGAAGTATGAAAGTGAGACAGTTACTGGGCAGTTCTGTCCTTCATGGACGCTTACCGCAGCGGATTTTACTACGTAAAATCCTTTCTCTGGGAGAGGGGGTATTGTTACGTCGTAACATAGTTTTAAAAATATAAAATAAAAATAAAAAATCTTTACACACAGACAAACAAAATAACTAGTTGTTACATCGAATGGAAACCGCGCGCCTTAACTAGTGATAGCATCATAATGACCATATAAGGTATTCGTTGGCACCGGAAATCAAATTCCTTCCAGTACACCTAATAAGAAACGCCCACCACATAGAAGGATCTAGAAATAATACAATAGCGAACAACGGGACAATGATCCTATCTCACTCGGTTCGGTTATTGCTAACTTAGTCCCACAAGAATTTTATAAAAAACAGACAATAGTTTAGGGCGTGCCTTGCTTCGGTTGAGCCGTTCTTTCTATATCTCTGTCCTCGTCTCAGACGAAGGATCAAGAGATCTGGGGAGCGCGCACTGTTGCCAGGCAGGAAGTAGGCCGTTCTGGGGGGCAGTATATAAAAACGAGTTCGCGCATGAACAACCCTTTTCCGACGCCAGAGCTCGCACGACAACAAATCAGTTCAGTTCGAACAGTGTTTTATAAAAATAAAAAAAGTAAAAGTTTAAATTAGCAACATTCTTCAACCCCCTTGAAAACTGGGGGTCCACCGTACGGGTTGACAAGTACGGTTTGGGAGACAGCAGGCCTCATTTCTGCCCGTCGACTCCCGCTGACCTCGGCGGCTGAGGGCCTTCTACAGGGCACCTCCAGATTCCTCACCTAGCCGGTGGAGGCTGTTACCGAAGACCCCCCACGCGTCACGGGATCGAGCGGCCTAAAGA
Organism: Phalera bucephala; assembly: GCA_905147815.2. Lineage (NCBI taxonomy): Eukaryota > Metazoa > Arthropoda > Insecta > Lepidoptera > Notodontidae > Phalera > Phalera bucephala. The sequence goes on from LR990612.1 coordinate 18,601,719, forward strand.
TAAGTCCCCAGCGCCCATAGGTTTTTTTTTTGTGGACCCGAAAACTCCCCTGTGCCGGGAATTCACGCCCCATTTTAATATTGATACTTATTCTAATTTTCTGGATTGTTTGCGTAATTAAATATATTTTTCTTGATAACAATAAACATTTGTATTTTTTTGTAATTGTTTGTTTTATTTGTACCCGCCGTCAGGCGGTCGTAACACTGTCTATTCAATCTTTTAAGTAAAATTCCACTGAAATGATAGGGGTCTTATCTAATCCTAAAATAGAGCAAGAATGTTAGTATACTAAGAAGAAGTTAAATGAAGACATATTAGTTTTTAATTAGTTTTACTCTATTCAAGATTCTCTACTTCAAATTGAAAAACAGAATCCGTATAAAATGACTGAGATTTTTATTGCAGGAGTTTATCTTCCACTTGACTGTTCAGGGCCCTTATTCCCTGGAAATTAAACAGGTAACGCGACGCGTTATGATAACTCCGTGAAATGATCGTGTAATAGTACTCCGGTAGCATAACATTACACGATAATTTCACGGAGTTATCGTAACACGCTGCGTTTGGTCGTAGCTAATAAGGACCCAGTAATGTGAGTAGAGTCATCCCGTATTGTCTATAACGTCGGCGATGCGTTAAAACCTCGAAAATAATATGTTTTATATAGTTAGAAAAGTTCATATGGCATAACTTGAACGCGCTCAAATTCAGTATAATAAATAGTTCACAAGGCCATCTATGGGGTTTTGGCGGGAAGTCGAAGAGTGATGTTGTCAGTTTTTTTTAATTACCAAAACTTGTGTTATTTCGAATTATAATATGTAATGTTAGTGAAATATTAACCATTATATTTTCTTATATGCGCACGAGTGAAGGTAATTGTAACAAAGTGATAAAACGTGCCTTTTCGATTTCCCTCAAAACGGTCGTCGTTATTGGTATGTTAAGTATCCATCGCTTTACTTCCATCAACTTCATCATCATGGTTGTCATCAAGTTCATCGGTGAGTTGAATTAATTCATACAAACGCGATTTAGCGCAGTGGTTAAGAGCTCGAGCTGCTCCGCCCACTGTGTCTAAGAGTCGCGGGTTCGATTCCCGCACGGGACAAATCTTTGTGTGATCCACAATTATTTGTTCCGGTCTGGGTATTTGTGTATGTCAATTTTCATGTTTATAAACGCACCCACGACACAGGAATAAATCCTAGTGTGGGGCAACGTTTTTTAGTAAAGAAACAAAAAAAAAACGAAAAGATTATGCATCTCACTGGACATTGGCAAAATCACTTAAAATTAGTGTTAAGCCATAACTGATAACGTTAAGGTAACTTTATTCAAGGCGTACTGCCAGTCCTATTGTTTGTTGTTTTGACGTTAAATTAATTTTTTTTTTATTATTCTTTTTTTTTATGTAAAAATACTAACATTAATATTAATACATGTATTACTAACCTTAAAATTATGGATCAAGTATCCGAAATAAAATATTATTATTATTATAACTTCAAGAAGAAAAAGAAAAAAAAGCCATATACGACTGTAAATGCAAATCTGGAAATCTGGTCAAAATAAAAGTCTGACATTTTGAAATGGAAAACTCTGCAAGACTGTTGGTGTGTGAGTTTCGTTTTAGACCCTTACGAGGTTTTCACTCGTCGCTGACAATAAAGAGATATTGGTAGGTAGAGATAATTTATTTATTTGGTACATACAGGTTACACCCAACATTGGGTTTGAAACGTATATAAAATTTGGATCTACAGTCATACAAGGATCTTTCGGCCCGCAGCCAACAGCGGAACTAACGCTGTCTCAAGTGAATTGTCACTCCATGACAGTCAGAGAATAGCCGTTTGCTATCAATTTACCCAAATCCTTTTTTTAAATTAGTAACTGTGCGGACCCACGTGTTGAAATATTTCCCTGAAAGAAGGAACATTTTCCTAAATGATAACACTAATTTTACACCAACACCCTGTCAATGTCTTCCACGGGCCAAATGATCTTTGTCGCACTATAAACAGCAACTCTAGGGAAGGGTACTTAATCGGTGTAAGTAAGTTTTTTATTAGGAAAAAATAAAAAAAACCCTGCCACGCCGCTATATCGCCTATCTTATGAAAATATATTTTTAAACTTTCCAATGCTTAATTAAAATTCTCAGAAGTGTCTAGTTTGGACTATTTAAACATTTTTATACTAAATGCAACGATACCAAAAAAATAAACATCTTCACGCCAACTAAGGCACTTGGCAAAGATAAAAACTATAATTATATTTGGGTGAAGTATGGTAAAATTCACGTTAGCAAAAATGACACTTCTCGGGTAATTATTATTGCGAACGATCACGATTTAAACAAAATTGTTTAACCGATTACCTACATCTGCTTGTTGTTTTCAACTATATATTTTTTGTTATTTCCTCTTTCATTTTTATTTTTTTAATAACATTGATACTAATTTTAGTTTTCTTTGTAATTGTATTTAATCTAAAAACATGTAAAAGGTTGAGCTCCCCTGCCTCACAAATGACCTGCTATTGTTCTATGCGCATACGTCCTTGCATACCTTATCGCGCTGTTATATTCGAATATTATTTAGAAAACATAGTTATCTCGCTTGCACCTGCTCATTTAACAAATTCTTGCTTGCTCTTTGACACAAATGTCCTTGGTCTAGTGGATATTTGTTTTGTTAAGTGTTTTGAATCCTTGCTTAAATTGCGTACATTGTCTCTGTGCTTTTTGCTGTCATACCCGCTTTTTAATTGTTCGATTTATTTTATATTGATGTTTTATTTTCTGAGTAATATTTTGTGCTGTACTATGTAACTACTATTTGCTTTTACAATGGCTAATATTAATCATAGCGTAAGCATTTATTACCAAAATGTACGCGGTCTCCGGACTAAATCAGAGAATTTTCGTCTTCAAGTTCTTCTTAACGCTTACGAAGTAATTGTTCTTACAGAGACGTGGCTTATGGATGATTTTTTAAGTGCTGAATTTTTTGATAATCGTTATATTGTATGGCGTCGTGATCGGAATTATGATCTCACCGGACAGTCGCGAGGTGGTGGAGTCCTAATCGCTGCGCGCAGCAATATACCGATCATATCTAGGAGATATTAACATTGATTTGCAAAGAGATAGCCCTATAAAACATAAATACAATAACATGTTACATAATATGGGCGTTCTATGCGGGATCACGGTACATACTAGAATTGAGGTTTCGAATGGAAAATTAAGTAAGTCGTCAATTGATCACATATACGCTAGGTCCCGCACACAAGACCTTTACACAGCGGCAATCGGTACGACACTAGCCGATCACCGCGCTTTGATATTCGCTTGCATAGGCACAACAATACAGCGTGTTCCTAAATACAAAATATGTTGGAATAATAAAAACCTCAATAAATTACTTAATGAAGTGCAATGGGAACAAACGCATGAAATGAAATGTCCATTAAAATTATATGATTTTATACACTCCACCTTTACAGACTGCTATAGTAAATCAGAATACAAAGTAAAACTTAAATCCAACATTTTTCGTCGAAACAATAACTGGGTTAATAAGGAAATTATTAAAGCCTGTGAGTATAGAGACAAATTATTTTCAAAATGGATAAAAAATACTAGTAACCTAATTATAAAACAAAAGTACAATAAAGCAAGGAATTATGCTAATATGATTATTCAAAAGGCAAAGAACATTAACGTAAAATCTGAAATTATTTCTAATAAACAGAACCCTAAACATCTTTGGCAAATTTTAAATAGACGTACTGGTAGAATTAAATTATCCATATACCAGGTCGTACAAAACAGTTTTGAAAAACAGGGCTTCTCTGGTAAGGACATTGCAAATAAATTTGCACATACATTTGAAAATAGTGTCAAGCAAATGATCTCTAACTGCTCCAAGCCACTCTTAGCCAAGTCAACATATAGATATTCGACAAATGTTACTCTGCGTTATAAGCCCGCTGACGATAATTCTATTGAAAAAATTATTAAGTCAGTTCACAGTAACAAATCTCCAGGAATAGATGGGATAAGAACTATTGACATAAAAGCACTGTGTTCAAAAATGAAATCCGTAATTGCTCATTTAATCAATATAAGCATAAAAACCGGTCAGTATCCCACAGAACTAAAATCAGGGATAGTTAGACCTATATATAAAAAGGGTAGCCAGACAGATTACAAGAACTACAGACCAATAACTATATTACCTATTATTGATAAAGTAGGAGAGAAATTTATATGTAGACAAATATACGATTTTTACGAGAAACATAAAATATTGACAAACAAACAGTTTGGCTTCCAACCTCACAAGAATACTACACAGTTACTATCAGAATTCACAGATAGTATACATACACACTTGGATAAGAGGAAGCATGTGCTGGTTGTATTTGTAGACTATAGTAGGGCTTTTGACACGCTTAGACATGACATTTTATTACAAAGTCTAAACGACAGTGGTATCAGAGGTAAATTTTTGGCCTGGTGTGAAAATTATCTGTACAATAGAACATATAGAGTAAGAATTAATAACCAAGACAGTCGCGTAGTCAGAGTGACCGACGGTACGGTACAAGGGTCGGTACTCGGTCCACTGCACTACTTAACGTACGTAAACAGTCTTCCGAATGCAATAAAAAAATAGTGAAATATATCAATTCGCAGATGACACCTGTCTTGTGGCTGCTGGAGATACTGTAGAGGAGGCTCTTGGTCAACTCCAAAGCGATTTCGATATACTGTCGAAATGGTCGCATGACGTAGGTCTAGTACTTAATGCAAGCAAAACAAAATTAATGTACATCAGCACTAGCCAGAATAGAAGTTCGTACACGCCAAAATTGAAAGCACATGAACACGAATGTCTTCATAACAATAATGGTCCCAATACGATATCCTGTACATGTGATCCAATAGCACTAGTTGACAAACAAACATACTTAGGGCTTGTTATTGACAATAGGTTTAATTGGAAAGAACACGTTAATCATGTGTGCGATAGACTGAGGGGTATACTAGCAATATTCTCTCATTAAACAAAGAATACCATATAAAACACTTTTACTACTATATAAATCATTAGCTGAATCAGTGATTTCGTACGGACTCTCGAGTTATGGTAGGACTTTTAAATCTCATCTCGATCAAATATACTCACTTCAACTGCGAATTTTAAAAGTTATTGTTCCAACTAATATAAAAAAGTTATATGATAATAATTACCACAACTTATTCAAATTTTGTGAAATCATACCAATACATGAAAAAGTTAAGCTAGCTTTATTATCGGAAGATTTTTTTAATGAAGACCTAAAAAAAGTCAAAATTCCTTCTACCAACGATATAATAACCCGCAGTATTAGCAACTCCAAGCTACTCTTACCAAGTTACAATAATCTACATGGTAAGAGAACACTAAATTTTATTATACCTAATCTGATTAATCAATTACCAATAGCTTTAAAACAGGCAACAACACGGCAAAACATTAAATATAAATTTAAAAAATACTTTTTACACCTTCTTACAACCGACCACAGGAATTAAGTGCACACTAATATAAACCATTTTTTATATTGTTATTACTTCTATATAAGAAATTATACAAAAATGTGTATAGTACTGATGAAAGCAAAAACACATGCTGTATAATGAACTGAACTCGTCACAAACAAGTTTTTATATCAAGAATTTATTTAAGTACCTCCATTTTCATTTTTATCTTTTTTTTTCCTTTGTTGTGTTGGTAATTTTTTTTTTATGTTATTATAGAAAATGTTATATTTAATTGTAATATGCTGCTGTAATGTAAGATAGCTTTTATTTATTAGCCTGCGACACTGGTGTGCGGTAAAACTTGAATGAGTTTATGTCACACCTTTATAGCATATTTTCATATGATGTAATCTTTACGTTGAATTAAATAAATAAATAAAAATAATATCTGAACAACTACTTCAGTCTACCGCTGAGGACCTGTGGGTTTGTATGCGTCATCGATCATCTAACTCACGTAGCTCAATCAACCTTCATCTTGGTGTAATTTACTTGTGCAACCAAAATCAAGGACTATCCTTTTCAAATCAGTTAGATAATTATCCTTTAAAACTTAATAGCAATATCGCTAGTAATTCATCTGATTATTTCTTGGTTGTTGGTGACTTTGTTATGAGTAATATTTCTTGAGTCCCTCATACCAGTGAACCATTCTACATCCCTACCAACATCAATTCTCATGACGAATACATATTCACAGACGAGTTGCACACTTTGGATCTTTGTCAATTTAACAGGGTGGTAAACAAGTTTGGTAAAATTTTAGATTTGGTCCTCTGTAACAAACTTATAACTGTAACTCAATGTCTCGAACCATTAACATCCTTGGATGCCTACCATCCGGCACTAGTTATTAATGCAGACTTTGTTGAAGTAATCCCACTAATGCCTGCACCCAACACCCGTTATATGTTTGACAAAGCTAATTTTGAGTCCATCAATAGGGAGTTAGCTGTTATAGACTGGCATAGGGAGTTTTCAAACAAATCTGTTGAAGACTCAGTTGCCTTTTTCTACAGTATTTTATTAAATCCTCACAAAAAATATATCCCAACAAAAACACCTATTGACCACTCTTTCCCCGTTTGGTATACCACACCCTTAAAAAGGCTATAAAAGAAAAATATAAGTACCTTCGCAAATATAAAACGTATGGCAATAGATCTCATGAACACACCTTTAGGTTTCTGAGAGATAGAGTTAAGTCTTTGGAGTCAGCATGTTATGCTAATTATATTTCTCTTACTGAAAGATCTATATTAAATAATCCAAAATATTTTTGGACATTTGTTAAAAATAGATCTAAGTCGAATGCAACTCCCGGCACAGTAACTTACAACGGAGAATCTTTTAGCACCGGTGAATCAATTTGTAATGCTTTTTCTACTTACTTCCACTCTACTTTTCTTAATGATTCTCACGACCCTATTTCCCCTGCTCACTTTTCTAGTAGTTCTACTTTAGTTTCTATGAATCTATCTACAATTTCTCAGATCAAAGTTAATTTAAACGACATCGTATCAATGTTATTAAATCTTGATTGTGCCAAATCCGCGGGTCCTGATAATATATCTCCTGTGTTTCTCAAGAATTGTGCCAAACAAATTGCTATACCTATCGCGCTTTTGTTTAGAAAATTTCTTTCTTTAGCCACTGTTCCACATATATGGAAATCAGCGTTCATTACACCTATCCATAAAAAAGGGTCAAAATCTGATGTAAATAATTATAGACCGATTTCCAAATTATGCATTATAGCCAATTTTTGAGCGTATAGTATACAGTCAGGTATACTCGTCCATTAAGCCCTATTTTAGTCTATCGCAGCATGGTTTTCTAAAAGGATGTTCAACGGCTACCAACCTTGTACTTCTTAATGACTTTGTTACAGAGGCCATGGAGAAAGGTAGCCAGGTTGACGTCATCTATACTGATTACAGTAAAGCATTTGATCGTATAGACCACAACATTTTACTACATAAACTCTGCAACATGGGAATTCATGGAGATCTTCTCAGATGGTTTGCCTCTTACATAGATAACAGAACTCAAGCTGTATTTCTGAACAACTATATCTCTTCTTGGGTTTCTATTCCTAGCGGCGTGCCACAAGGCTCATTGATCGGTCCGTTGCTGTTCATCATTTACGTCAATGATATCGATTCGTGTTTTCATTCATCCAAGTTATTGTGTGTCGCAGATGACATGAAAATATATATAGTCTCCACAGTCACCGAGATGAATGCACTTCAGGCTGATCTGTCACGCCTTGATGCTTATTGTTTTAATAATAAATTAGACCTTAATCCTCTGAAGTGCTCTGTTGTTACATTTACCCGTAAAAGCTTAGTTTTACTTACATATTACACGTTAAGAGGGACATTCAAGAATAATTTATTAAAAATTATTCTTGAATGTCCCACCCAAAGCTACTAGATATAATCCTCCAATTCATGTTACCCACGTATCCACTAATTATAGACAAAACAAATACCTTGTGCGAGCAAGCAGGAATTTTAATAAGTTAAGCAAGCAATGCAATTTAGATTTATTCTCCACAAGCATTACATGTGCAAGACGGCAGCTTAGCCTTGATTTTTTTAAATGAAAATACTCTAATAGCTTATATAGGAAATTACTATAATCTACCCTGTACCTGTTTAATTTTTTCCACATTGCCATATTTTTTCTTTCTGTATAACTTCTTACTAATATAGCTCACGCAATACCATTTTCATAATCTACGACTATCCGTGAAGATCTGTAATTGGCTTTCCGTTGTTATTTTAGGGTTTTATATTACTGTATTAGCTGTAGGTCTTCCACCAAATAAATAAATATTCCCCAAGCGGAGGTATAAGAAGTACATCCACTTTTCGCCGACGATGTTAGGTCCTACAATAACATTTTGTAATCTTTAACGATTACGATTACAAAATGTAATCGCAATCATTAATCTGATTACATTTTGCCCATTATATGAAGGACGATTTAGCGCAGTGGTTAAGAGCTTAAGCCGCTCCACCCACTGTGTCTAATATTCGCGAGTTTATTTATTTATTTATTTCATATGGTTTAACTGTTAACCAACACAATTGTTAACACTAAAATGCACAATTTTTATATGCTTTAAGGTAATGAATTATGTGCAACAATATATAAAAATCATAGAAAAAATAAATATACATAACACAATACTAAATTAATTTAAAAATACAAAACACAGCATAATACAAACATAAAATAATTAATGAAAAGAGTTAGCAAAACATTTGTTGATCTTCTTACGAGTTCGATTCTTGCACGGGACAAATCTTTGTGTGATTCGCAATTATTTGTTCCGGTCTGGGTATTTGTGTATGTTAATTTACATGTTTGTCAACGCACCCACGACGCAGGAATAAATCCTACATTTATATTAACAAAGAAAGATAACAAAGAAGATTTTGCCCACCTCTGGTTCTATGTAATAAGGGGCGAGTCTATTGCCATATACTGGACACAACCACAGACTCTGGACTGATAAGTGGATACCGTAAGCGCAAAGCGCATTACTCGCCACTAGACCAACGAGACAATAATATCTTTATATATTACTAGCTTCGCCCGCGACTTCGTCTGTGTGGACTTTAGATCGGAACCTAATATTTTTCCAGGATAAAAAGTATCCTATGTCTTAATCCAGGTAATAAACTATCTGTGTGCCATATTTCATCCAAATCCATTCAGCCGTTTTTGCGGAATTGAGTAAGAAACATCCAGACATCCTAACATACATTTACATTGATAATATAAGTAGAATGTTATTATTACTACTAAACACAATATAACCTATGTTACTTCTGGAAAATGTAGCTTTCTAATGATGAAAGAATTATTAAAATCGGTCCAGTAGTATCAGAGGTTATCGATAACAAACAAACAAACAAATCTTTCCTCTTTATAATATACTAGCAGTTTCCCGCGACTTCGTACCCGGTCGACAACAACACCACCTATTGGGTCTATGTTATATAGCCTATGTTACTTCTGGATAAAGTAGCTTTCTAATGGTGAAAGAATTTTTGAAATCGGTCCAGTAGTTTTTGAGTTTATTCGTTACAAACATACAAAAATACAAATCTTTCCTCTTTATAATATAATTAAGATTAAGATAAGTATAGATGACTGCCTCGTTGGTCTAGTGGCGATAATATGCGTAGCTATCACGAAGTCCGATCGATTTGGAACCCATCGAATCCGAGCTCGGACAAAATGTATCTCTATATATCTATTCATATCATCACGCCCGATCGCGCCTTTATTAAAAAGGCGACAACCCGATATTTCGCGAACGCGTCCAATCATTGGGATCCGCTAATCGTAGCCGCCGCCGACTACGAACCTAACTCCCCTTCTATCAGCCGCTACCGCCGTCCGCTGCATGTTCTCACTGACCCTCCCGATGCCCTTACATCCCTTCTTTCGGATACAGACCCCGCACACAGAATCAGACACCAACCTAGCCAGCGAGGTCGAAAAATCCCTTGCCCGTCGGGCGGTGCAGCACCACGGCGAGACACCTAGTATTTGCCCTCCCCCATAGTGACCGTTCCTCCTTGAGATGCCTTTGAGCAAATTGCCTCCTTGGATATGATAATTGCCATTACATTGGGCACAAATCAAGACTCCGGTCTGATACATGGAATTTTTAGATAGATACTCTCTGCCTACCCTGCAAGGGATCTGGCGTGATTTTTGTGTGTTTGTGTGAATGATCTACGCTGTTGGCCGCGGGGCCTTTACAGCTTCACCGGACAAGAGGGCGAGCGTGCAACCACTACGCTCGAGCCAGAAGGGCAAGGGGGCAACTAGCTCAAGGGCGCCTTAAGGAGGAGTGGCCGCGGCTTGGGGAGTCGCTGTAGGGGAGAGCGTATACTAAGTGTCGCTGTGGTGCTCTGCACCGGCCGGCGGGCGAGGGATTCTTCGACCTCGCCGGTGAGGTCGGTGTCTGATCCTGTGGGCGGTATCTGTATCCGAAAGAAGGGATGTAAGGGCATCGAGAGGGTCGGTGAGAACAAGCCGCGGACGGCGGTAGCGGCTGATAGAAGGGGAGTTAGGTTCGTAGTCGGCGGCGGCTACGATTAGCGGACTTCTATGGTTGGACGCGTTCGCAAAATATCGGGTTGTCGCCTTTTTAAAAAAGGCGCGAATAGATTCGAAACCGAGTTCGGAATGGAGATGTAAATACTATCTATCTATCTATAACCTCACGCCAGATCCCTTGCGGGGTAGGCAGAGAGTACAGAGTTCCAACAGGTTCTTTCCTTACATACATCTCTGGCTTCCTCGACTCTCATAGTTCGTCTCATACACGCTCGCCGGTTACGGAGACTCTTGACTTTTCCATCAGATAAGACTCGGTTTATTTGGTCGTGGTAAGATAGTCTAGGTCTTCCCCGGTACCTGCATCCTTCCACTTTCACATTGTATATCTGTTTTGTCATTCTTTCCTCTGGCATTCTTTCTATATGCCCGAACCAACGGAGCATGCCCTTTCTCATCTTTACACCGATACTATCTTTCATACCTACTCGCTGTCTTACTATGCTGTTGCTAATGCGGTCGGTCAGCTTCACTCCGCACATCTTCCGCAGAGCTCGCATTTCTACCGCATTTATCCTACTTTCATTCTCCTTCTTACATACCCAGCTCTCGCTACCATACAACAGCGTTGGGACAAGAACTCCGTTATGTATGGCCAGCTGCGCCTTATGGCTTAAGTGCCGGCTCCCGAGTAGCTTTCCCATCGCACCATTCACTCTGTTCCCTGCACTCACTCTTCTCTCTATGTCAGCGGTGTATTTCCCATCCTTACTGAAGGCGCATCCAAGATATACAAACTCATTCACTTGCTCCAGCACATCTTTACCAACCACAATCCTTACATTCGTTCTGGTTTCTTCCCTTTCGAAAACCATAATCTTGGTTTTCTTCACATTCAAGTGTAAGCCATTGATCATGCAGTCGTCTTTCATAACTGTGACTAGTGTTTGCAGATCAGTGGCTGTTGGCGCTATTAAAACCGCGTCATCTGCATAAAGTAGATGGTTTACCACTAAGTCACCCATTTGTACACCTTCATTCATCGCTTTCAGTCTTTGAAGACTTTTGTCCAGATATATTATAAACAGTCTAGCGGACAACACGCAACCCTGCTTGACGCCGATTTTAACGTCAAACCAGGGTGACCTGTTACCACCCACCCGTACGCATGCCTTGCAGTCCACATAAGTGGACTGGACGGCTCGCAACAGAGTGCCATCTATACCATACTCTGGCAAAATGTCCCAAAGTCTCTTTCGCACAACTCTGTCAAATGCCTTCTCCAGATCTACAAAACCGCAGAAAACCTTCCGGCCCACTGCCAGATGCTTCCCTACGATGTTGCGGAGTGAGAAGACTTGATCCGAACATCCTCTTCCAGACCTGAAACCCCCTTGTGCCTCGCACAACATTCCATCGGACTTCACGCGCATTCTCCGTTCAATAATTTTACCGTACACCTTGGCTGCCAAGCCGATCAAACTGATGGCTCTGTAATTGGCGCAGTCATATTGTGAACCCTTGCCTTTATACAAGGGTACTATGACTGCGCGGCGCCAATCTGTAGGGACTCTACCGGTCCTCCAGCAAAGGTTTGCAAGAGCCCGGAAAGCGTCCCGGACGCAAGTTCCACCATATTTGATCATTTCGGCAGATATCATGTCTACTCCCGCAGCTTTACCGTTTTTCATACTTCCTATCGCCCATTCAACTTCTTCCATAGTAATGTCCTCCGTTGATTCTGGTGCCGCAATCTCGCCTAAAGGCACGTCTGCGGCATCAGCATCCGGGTCATCTCCATACATTTCTCCAAAATATTCACTCCACCGGTTTAGCACAGCTTGTGTGTCTGCAAGAATGTCACCATCTTTAGATTTTATCCTTTCCATTCTGGAGCCTGACGAATCACCTCGAGCCTTTCTCACCTTGCTCCAAAAGAGTTTGGTGTTGTTCTCGAAGTTCTTCGCCAGCCTCTCCTCCTCAATCATACTGGCTCTTTCACGCTTTTCTTTCACTAAAGTTTTAGTGGCATTCTTGCATTGCCGGTATATTTCTTTCCTCATCTCTGTCATACTGGCATTCAGGTTCAAAGAAGATACATAGTCCTGCCACGCTTTCTTCTTACTTTCTACGGAGCTTTGCAACTCCGCATCCCACCATGCATCACCTTTTGCTGTAATATGCTTCTTTGAGCAACCACATACTTCTTTCGCGGATTCCACCAAACTCTCTTTCAGGCTATTCCAGCATTCATCTACATTTGAGTCCGAAGAGCCTGCTGTCAAAAGCCTGTCCCGGACTCTGTCTTCATACATTCTCCTCACGCTCTCATCTTGCAACTTTTCAACCTTTAATCTTTCAAGGTCTCCGAAGGGGATACGCTCTTGCCAGTGCCTCCACTTCCTGAACAGACCACTAAACCGCGCAACTACGAGATAGTGGTCTGATTCCAGAGTGGGGCCTCTATACGCACGCGTATCTTGTAGTTTGCTTCGGAGACGGTTATCAACCAGGATCAGATCTATCATGCTTTTTTGTTCATTCCTTCTCCACGTATACATATGTATGTCCTTATGCTGGAATATCGTATTAGACACAAGGAGACCCCTTTCCAAACAAACATCTGCAATGAGCTTACCTGCATCGTTCACTCTCTTATCACCATAAGGACCCAGAGCAGCGTCGCAAGTTTGCCGCCTGGTTCCTACCCATCCGTTCAGATCGCCACACAGAATCACCTTTTCGTTAGCCTCAGCCAAATCCAGAACTTCCCTGACATTATCCGAAAACTTCTCAAAGTCCTGGGGTATCGACGAGCTTACGGGAGCATACGCTGCGACCAAAAATACTCTATTGGCACCCAGTTTTAAACGGACCCAGAGAAGTCTCGCATCGCACAGGCCATAATCTCTCACACCAGAGGCCAGGCGACGGGACAGCAAGATACCCACCCCCATGCTGGCACGACTGCTCTGCGGTACACCAGACCACAGAGCCATCGTTCCACCAGGAAGATCACAGGTTTCACTGCCCCTCCGCTTAGTCTCTGTTACACACAGAGCATCCAGGCGTCTCTCTTTCATTACATCAATCACCTCATGCATCTTATCTTCCATACCACCTCTTACATTCCAAGTGCCTATTCGGCACTCTGCACCCCACGACTCGCCAGTTCGGGCCCGGCGTGATGGGTGGCGGCCCCCATCGCCGCTTCCACCTATATTCGTACCGACGGGGGCGGGCCGGTACGCGTCGCCTCGGGGGGACGCCCTAGCCCGCACTGCGGTACGTCTTCGGTATGTAAATACACCTTTAGATTTGTACCTATTCGTCAAAGTAGATTCTTAGCAAATTACGACACTATTAATTATGTTTTAAACATTCTGTGGGGCTATATACCTAAATGATTTTGTTAACCTTTCGCTGCTTTCATAAGCGAATTTTTATATCAGATTTATATTAACTTAAAAAAAATATGTGCATGTTCTTTCACACCTATTATTGGCGAGTAGGCTAGCATGAGCTTAGATCAAATAACTTTTATACTGTATACGCCTATAAGCTGTTGGTGTGCCAATAAATAAATGATTTTGTTAACCTTTCGCTGTAAATATACCTTTAGATTTGTATCTATTCGTAAACGTACCTTCTTAGCAAATATTTTACGACTTATGTTATTAGACATCTATAATAACTAACACAATCATCTGTAGTAAGCTGATAATCTAAATTAACCATCTTGGTCCAATATCCATTAATGATAAACACGTTCAACAGTTGGGTTAACTTCTGTCTATCTGTTCTATACAATTTAGTCGTGCCAGGTATCGCTGGAAGGACATGGTTGAGGTGGATCTACGTGAGCTCCAAGCCGAAGACTGGCAGGGAATCGCGCAGGACCGTGAGAAGTTGCGGAATCTCGTTTCGGAGGCCACGACCAAAGTGATTTGGGTCGCTGAGCCAACGGAGTAAGTAGTAACTGTTTATAGCAAGAATTTATTTCTATTTAGATGTTTGTTCGGTCATTATGCCAAAACTAATGAACTGAATTGTATAGGCTTATACATTTGAGTAGCTAATAAACTGACCTAAATCATGTGATAAAATAGGTTGGATAAAATCGGAGATACGACTTAACAGTGTTTAAGCTGGGTTGGAGAGTCAGAAATAAATGACAGACGACGGCTCGGGCTAGTGGTTAAGAGCTTAACCTCACCCACTGGATTGAGAAGTTGCGGATACGATCCCTGCACGGGACAAATCTTTGTGCGATTCACAATATTTATTTTGCTGTGGGTGTTTGTGTATTAAATTTTTTAAGAAAAACAAAGCAAATAAAATAAAATAAATAGGCGTAGGTACCCCTTATTATACCAAGGTATCTTGGAGTGGTCCAACTGTAAAATATAGTAAAGACATAAATATATAAATATAGGTAATGTAATTAGTCTGTGATTCGATTTAGTATTATGAAATTAACATGAAATTACTGTGGCAGAGGTGAGTACACCTCTGCCAACCCCCGCTTGGGGAATGTAGGCGTTGTGGTGTTTTTTTTTATATCCTGAAATTGTACGAGTTTACAATTATATTTTATGTTGTAGATCGGTCTAAGCAGATAGTTGTATTTATCTATCTATCTATCTATATCATCACACGAGATCCTTTGCGGGGTAGGCAACAGAATTTTTTTTGCAGACCTCCCTGGCTTCTCCCACTCTCATGGTTCGTCTCATACACTCCCCCCGCTGCGCCCCTTTAGATAAGACACGATCGTTTGGTTATGGTAAGATAGTTTAGGTCTTTCTCGATGCGTACATCTACATTCGCAATGCACATCTATTTGGTCATTCCGTCTTCCGCCATTACAGGGTATGCTCCGGTGGGTCGGGCAACCTAATGACCCACCGGAGCATATCCTTTCTCATCTTTATAATGATACTATCTTTCATACCTACACGTTTGTTACATCGTTGTATTAAGACTGTAATAATAATCCTATCACGAACGTGGTGAAGGTCGTTCTGGCGATCTTAGAATAAACATTTGTCATGCAGTGGGCATCTTTCGGCTGATGTCATCAAGAACGAGCATAAAAAGTAACCTATTTCAAACTAGATTTTTATTTACTATCTTAACCCACAACTTTGTTCACGTTATTTTTTTTAGTCAAAAGGTAGACTTTTTCCTTGCCCTGGATAAAATCTATGTCCTTGCTAAATTTGATCAAAATCTGTTCAGCGGCTTGGGCGTCAAAAGATAACAGACAGATAGTCAGACAGAGTTAATTTTAAATTTATAATATTAGTATGGAAACCAGAACGAATGTAAGGATTGTGGTTGGTAACGATGTGCTGGAGCAAGTGAATGAGTTTGTGTATCTTGGATGCGCCTTCAGTAAGGATGGGAAATACACCGCTGACATAGAGAGAAGAGTGAGTGCAGGGAACAGAGTGAATGGTGCGATGGGAAAGCGACTCGGGAGCCGGCACTTAAGCCATAAGGCGCAGCTGGCCATACATAACGGAGTTCTTGTCCCAACGCTGTTGTATGGTAGTGAGAGCTGGGTATGTAAGAAGGAGAATGAAAGTAGGATAAATGCGGTAGAAATGCGAGCTCTGCGGAAGATGTGCGGAGTGAAGGTGACCGACCGCATTAGCAACAGCATAGTAAGACAGCGAGTAGGTATGAAAGATAGTATCAGTATAAAGATGAGAAAGGGCATGCTCCGTTGGTTCGGGCATATAGAAAGAATGCCAGAGGAAAGAATGACAAAAAAGATATACATTGTGAAAGTGGAAGGATGCAGGTACCGGGGAAGACCTAGACTATCTTACCACGACCAAATAAACCGAGTCTTATCTGATGGAAAAGTCAAGAGTCTCCGTAACCGGCGAGCGTGTATGAGACAAACTATGAGAGTCGAGGAAGCCAGAGAGGTATGTAAGGAAAGAACCTGTTGGAACTCTGTACTCTCTGCCTACCCCGCAAGGGATCTGGCGTGAGGTTATAGATAGATAGATAGATAGAGTATGGATTTATTGGAAACTAGTACGTAACTAGATATTATGATTTGAATATGTAGAGATATTTTATAGAGCTGATTGCTAAGCTCTTATTCGCATTAACTAAATGCGGCGCGGTACAATAAATTCAATAGATGATCCTATAATGGTATTCTTTAGTATACAGACTCGAATGTGTACTGTGAACGACTCTTTCACGAAATTATTGTAACTAATCGAATCGAATCGAATAATAGGCCCTCGCCAAGTTGTACCTACCGTGTTGTGTCGTACGTTAAAACAAAATACCCTACTACACGGGGATCGGTAACTGAATTTCTGTAGATTTTATTCGTTTAATACTTTATTCTTTTATTACTTATATCAATGAAGGAGTACTCACTCCCTTTTATAGCAATTTTTCTTATAAAAGAAAGTGAATCATGCGTTCTCCGCATAAGGCGCCTTGGCAATTCGACTTAGAAAATAATATTTTTCGCTACACATTTCTAGTGTTATTTCTGTGGCATCTCGTATCTGTTTGTCGTTTTATGTGAAGCGAATCCGTGAAACTTCGAACAGGTGTCGTATCTTGCTAGTACAAATGCGGGATTTTCAAACAAGAAAATTTAATATTGTGGGTATTTTTCATGAAAAAATGTTTAATAGTGACCATTCCAAAGTAGTTTATAACATAGTACGTACTTACCTTGACAGGTTTTTTTAAATAATAAGTGGTAAGTCAATAAAGATAGGTGATTAATAAACATAATTTTTACACTTAACGTTGTATATCATCTATATCATCACGCCAGATCCCTTGCGGGGTAGGCAGAGAAAACAGAGTTCCAACATACATTCCACTTAACGTTATGTTGTTCCCGAAAATGGTGTAGATAGTTAGTAACTCCACCATTTTGCTGAGTTGGTAAAATGTTACATACCCGATGACCTGATGTGCCTGTCCATGGTACGAGTAAACGCGCCAGCTACACGCACGGACTACTGGCGCGAGTAATCCGCTTGGACAATATTACGTTACATATGTAAGCATTTTTTATATAGATTTTATAAATAAAACGTAGCCCCACACTAGGATTTATTCCTGTGTCGTGGATGCGTTAACAAACATGAAAATTCACATACACAGACCGGAACAAATAATCGTGGATCACATAAAGATTTGCCCCGTTCGGGAATCGAACCCGCGACTATTAAACACAGTGGGTGGAGTGGCTTAAGCTCTTAATCACTCCGCTAAATCGTCCGTCATTGCGGGCCATTTTTCCAAACGAAATTTCGCAGAAACCGAATTTGAACCGCCGCGGATCAAAGCCGTTTAGCTGTTTTCGAATCTTAGAAGAATTGAGAACTAGCATACTTATTTATCGCAACTGCTCGGCGTACTAAGTTTCTGAATTTGCACAATTTACTTGCATTCGTACAAGTGCGATAAAAGTATAGAAGTACTTACTTGTATGTTGGATCGGCTAAGCAGCTTGCAATGGCATTAAACTCCAGAAATGGAAACCAGAGGGGTCTGTAAGTAAAGTACCTGAAGGAACTCTGTACTCTCTGCCTACCTCACAAGAGATCTAGCGTGATGATATAAATAGATAAACTTGTCTTTTTATACTTACCAATCGTAGATGTCTGAAATACATTTATCGACCCTTTCTAGAAGTTCACTGTTTACCTTTATCACATAATACTACATATTCAATTAAACGAAACTGCAAAATGCGCAAAAGTTTCATTGAAGTTTGAATGAAACTTAATTAAAAAGCGAGGTGTGTAAGCGACGTTTGTTCACTTTTTGGACTTTTTTTGTTTACCTAGTTCATTCTTTTGTTTGTGGTAAAAATTGACAGCTTAATTTTAGAGAGAGCTTGGATCATCAAAACATATACGAACGCTATACGAACACAGAATATCATAAAAATGGGAGCGTAACAAGTGATACTCCACATATGCTTATTATATTACATACTGAATAAGTTATAACTAGAAACACTTGGTGATTCTCCAACAATAGTACGGATTCGGTTCTGGAAACAAACTTAGAACAAAAATAAATTATCTTTTAGAGGTTGTTATTGCAAGAAGTCAGCCAATGTTCCCATTATCTCAAATAGGCTCTTGACATTGCGAAAAATCATTTTAGTACTATTTACCTGCATACTACCCAAGGAATTTGACTTACTGAACTAGATTTTGACTTATACAAAGTGTAAAATAATTAACGCAAGACCTGAAAGTAGTTTGTTGTAAATTGGTAACTCGGTCGGTGATTCCAATATTTTTTAATGTATCTTACATTTTTTTAATTTGCAAAAAGCTGGCTGCAATCTTAATTTATTTATTTCATGCACCGTATTTCATTATGTACGTAGGCGGACTTAATGCCTGAGGTATTTTCTGCCAGTTTACCTTAGGGTGGTGTAAACACAAGTGTGATAGGTGGAAAATTACACAAAAGTAAAAAAATACACAACTAATCAACTATTTATAAAACTTCATTTAATAAATACAAATCATATGTAACGATATTATACATACATACTTGTACATATACATATATCGTAAACATACACATATGATATAGATAGATGATTGAACTCATTATTGGTCTAAGATGACGGCTTAGCTCGTTTCATCCTTATCTATATTTTTATGTAAAGAATCCGTTAAAAAAAGCTAGTGGAATAAAAAATTAAAAAAATAAGTTTTTTGATGGGTTTCATATTCACATATTATCCAGTCACATAATCTTCTATCTTGAGCCTAAATACGTCAACTGCAGGACAAACGGCTTTGTGTTTTTCGCACGTACCTTCATTAAAATTCATATAAATTATTGTTTCAAATTATACCCTCATTTGAACTCAAAAAAAAATAACAATTGCAGAGGTTAAGATTAGACTTAAATAATATTAGCCCTGTTAGGAAACTATCCCACTGTTGTTTAGGCCATAGTTCACCATGCTGGCCCAGTGCGAGATGGCGAATTTCACACACCTTCGAGAAACTCTTAGGCATTAACCGTTAAAGCAAGTAATAGTTAATTTTTAATACGCACATGTTTTCGAAAACACAAAGGTGCTTGCCTGGGATCAAACCCACCCGCAACCTCTGACTTTGCAGTCCAACGGTCTAACCACTAGGCTATCACTGCTATAGTCTAAAATTGAGAGTTGGGCAAATATTTATTGTTTAAAAAATTTAATTGCAATCAAAATAGTACTATATCATCACGCCATATCCCTTGCGGGGTAGACAGAGAGTACAGAGTTCCAACAGGTTCCAATTAAAATACTTCGGATTTTATCGCGGTCTATTTTTGGTTTTTAAGTTCCCAAAGTTTCGAGTGGTCGACTTACAGCACCTTGTTCAAGGGATCCCTCCCGTGAACAACGTGCTGTCACTGATACGTTAAACGTTTAAAAGGCATTATTATGGGAGTGCCTTAGGGAGGTTTATTTAATTACACTTATGTATGTACAGTACACACACAGTGCTATTCCAGCTCCACTTGAGTCATGACAACCTATTCAACTGTTGTTAGTTAACATTACCTCTCTTACTTCTATTAATTTAACACAATATGTACTTTTTTTGTAAATGAGGGAACCATGTAGCCATTCTCATAAATAGTATTATTCGCTTTTTTAACTTAGACTCACCTGATGACCAACCTACATTGTTCTCCCATACCCCAAACAGAATGTAGATGAAAAAGTTTGTAATTTCTTATTTTAAAAGAGTAACCGTGGAGTTTCTTGCCCTTCTTCTCCACAGGAATGACATTCCGAAGTGGCGGTAGAGTCTTTGTTACTTTTTTGACGATTCATAAATACTGTAATAGTTTACATGAATAAAAAATATTCTGATTCTGACACTTACGTTTAATCTATACTTAAGCACATCTATTCAGCTCGTTTTGCACTGTTCTCCCATACCCTATGAATGCAATGTATATAAAAAGAATTTTAAGACACTCATTTTAAAAAGAGTAAGTAACCGTGGAGTTTCTTGCCCTTCTTCTCCACAGGAATGACTTTCCGAACGAGTGGTAGATAGAGTACTTAAGTAATCAATGATTTTCTAAATTTGACTATTCATAAGTGCGTTTTGGTCTACATGAATAAAATGTTTTGCTTTTGAATTGAACTTTTAGTTGATTGATCCTACAATTAAAAAGTTGATTGAATAATACCCAACACTGTAAACCACATTTGGTTAGACAATCTATATTCATCGAAACCACTGGATGTCGCTGGTGTCGAAATGAAATTAATAATGTAGGTACATGGACCCAGCTCTACTGGAATAACGTCTGTGTGACAAGCACATCTCCTAGCTTAAATTAGTCACGTACCACCTTCTGAGATCAGCCATTTATGGTTTAAATTAATTTAATATAGGTACGGCATGTCTTTAAGTTAATTGATTAAGTCATTAAAGAGATTAATTCATTTGTCGATATTGTTATTTGTTGTGATAAGGTTAACTGAATAGGGGCGGGCGAAAGGCTATCCCACCACACGCGTCCTTCGAGGCGCAGTGGCATAGCTTCTCGCCTATTTTGCTCGTCTGTCCCGGCAAGCAATTTGGCGTGGTCTTGGGAGTAGCGCACGGTCGCGACGATCCCCAAGGCAAGCGTGACTGTATCCTGCTCGCGGTTGCTGCCTGCTATTGGTCTGGTCCTTCTGAACAGACATAACAGAAACAGTCATGCGCTTACCCTTCCCCACTCGGTCCCCTCCCTCACTTTCCTTTTCCTACCCAGTGTCCTGTGCCTCGGCTTTAGCCGGAAGGTTGTGGCGCCTGGCTGCGCCCCTCCGTGGGGTGCAGCAGGTGGCGCCTGTCGTTTGGGTGGTCGGTGGCGGTCAGCGCGGCGCTATAGTGCGCCGTGCATTTTTGCAGAGGGAAGGACCTCCCGACCGCCCGCTGGGCCGTGGGGCCCCGTTGGGTCCCTAGCCCGGCCGTGCTGGGCCGACCAGCTGCTACTGCTTGCTGCCAGAGGGGCGGCGCAGTGGTGGCAGGAAAGCTCACGCGCCTTTTAGGCGCAAGGGTGTGGGAGTGGCGCCTGGTTGCCCCCTCGCTCTCCCTTGGGAGAGAGAGTTGGGTGCAGCAGGTGGCGCCGCCCCTGGTAGGGAGCCGTTCGGGCGCCTGCCCTTAGGGGTGTGGCGCAGATCGGCTCGGTGGTACGGTGGTCGGTGCAGGTTTGCGTAATCTCCCGACCACCTGCTGGGCGGTGGGGCCCCTTCGGGTCCCTAGCCCGGCCGAACCGGGCCGACCGGCTGCTGCTGCATGCCGCCAGAGGGGCAGCGCAGCGGCGGCTGGGCGGTTCGCGCGCGTGTGGCGCGGGGGGCGTGGAGATACCCATGGTCTCGGATGTCAAAGTCCGGGTACATGGGTATCTCTACCGAAATACCTGGGTGGTAGACTCGGGGGAGTCTGCCTGCCAGTTTGAGAGGGAGAAGCCGCGTTGGGTGACGTGACACCAATGCGGCGTCTACGAAGAGGGAGGGCGTATTTTTACGCCAGGGAGGTGACTCCCAAGGTGGGCCTTCAACAGGGCAGGTCGCGTCGGGGTCGCGGAGCGTGCCTAACGGCGATCCCGTGGTCCCCGACACTCGCGACAAAGACGGTGTCACCGCAGGGTTTTTAGTCGGTACACTTGGTCCACTGACGGCCGGGTCAGCCTGACCGTCAGTGGATCAAGGACTCCGACATAACCCCTCCGCGTCCCCCGAACGCGGGCGGGTACCCATAAAGGGTTTTCCCTGCGATAAAAAAAAAGGGTAACCGAATAGAGTAAATAACTAATAATAGTAACGGACTGCAAAATAGATGTCTTCTTTTCTGCGTAACCAATATTCAGGATATTGTTAAAAGAAATACATATTATTGTACTGTAATAGTTTTATACGCTAAAAATGATGTTCAGTTTAAAATATGAACTCGCCTATGAAATCTAATAAATAAATAAAAAAATTGTTTTACTTTCCAAAACTTAGGTTATTTCGAATAAAAAAAAAACACACACACACCGTCACGCCTATATTCCCTAGAGGGGGTGGCAGAGGTGTACTGAGTACACCCACGTTTCGCCGACGATTCACCCATGTTTCGAATTAAAATGTGCAATATTGGTGGAATATTAACCAATTATGTTAAATGAATATTATATTAAAAATTAATTAATTATGTATTCTTATATGTGCAAGGGGGAAAGATAATTGCGACAAAGTGACATAACGTATATTTTCAATTTCTCTCAAAACGGCCGTCGCAAATGGTATGTAAAGTATCCATCGCTTTACTATCCAGGGCAAGGCACTTCATCAATTTCATAATCATGGTTGACATCAAGTGCATCGGGGAATTGAATTAATTAAGAAATGAATAGTTATATTCGTAATACTTGACATTGGCAAAATGCGCGTTGTCGTGATGCCATAAGCATAAAGAAAAACTAGCAGTTTCTTTTCTCGCTTCGTACCCGGTCGACAGCAGCGCCACCTAACGGTTTTATGTTACTTCTGAATAATGTAGCTTTCTATGGATGAAAGTATTATTAAAATTGGATCGGTTGTTTCAGAGTTTATCGATTACAAACAACGAAACAAATCTTTCATGTTTATAATATTAAGTACGGCGAGTGTGTATGAGACGAACTATGAGAGTGGACAAAGCCAGAGTAGTCTATAAGGAAAGAACATATACTCTCCGCCTACCTTCCAAAGGATCTGACGTGTTGATATAGATAGAATATAAGTATAGACATGGTACCCATAATATTATACTCATTAAATCCCTTAAAATTAACGACTTTACTAGTGTCAGCCTTGCAGTAGATAACTATACTATTTCAAAAAATATCATGTAAGCGAAACTTGTTATTATTTCCTCCTAACCTTCGGGTAAACAAATCGCAGAAATACTGTGATCTAGGCATTAAATCCTATTTGTCAGATGTTACGTTGGAGTTTGGAAAGAAAATTTCAGCACGAGTACCTAAGTACTGAACGGAGAAAAGATCACGTAGCAAACTTTTAATAAAGTTGTCGGAGTACGTTTACTCAAGCGATATCACTATGACGGTGGGTTACAGCCGAGCGTCGAACAAATTGAATACCTTGAGTACGTTTATATTACTAAAACGATTTATTCTGAGACAAACATTGTGTTGTTTTATTGCCATCTTTACTTTGTGGTATTACAAGTTTAATCTGCCTGTTTAAAGTCATTGAGAGACTGGAAAAAAGTTTAATCATGCTGTCCAATGCCTTTAACGGCTTATAATAAAATTCAAAGAGATAATATTTTTTGTAGAGGAAGCGTTATATTCCCCAAGCGGGGTGGCAGAGTAAGTATACTCTGCCAGTGATACACAGTAGTGTAAAGTCAGTGATACACATAAGTG
Source organism: Phalera bucephala (assembly GCA_905147815.2). Classification (NCBI taxonomy): domain Eukaryota; kingdom Metazoa; phylum Arthropoda; class Insecta; order Lepidoptera; family Notodontidae; genus Phalera; species Phalera bucephala. Next base: position 18,625,843 of record LR990612.1, read on the forward strand.
TACCCGACTTTGTATCACTGGATATTAGAATGCAATTTTAGATGGAGCAGAATTTTGCCACCATACTGCGCACAACAGAGTCCGGATTGCGACAGAGTATTTCTATAAAAAACACTCTTCGTCCGGATTCATACCTAGGTTATTGTAATCGTTTCTCCCACTCTACGCCACTACTGGTCTCTAAAATGAGACAGGATATTTGGATCATAAGGATATTTGGTAAATAATGTATGCCTGAATATGAGTTTTTATTCAGACTATTAATAATCGTCGCTGTATTATTAATCGCCGAAAATATTCAAAACACGTACTTGTTTTTCCATTTTGTTAACCATTCTCCTGGTTTGCACAAAACTTGCTGTGCAAGAGTCTAGACGACGCGGACTGGAATCATATTTCCCGCATTAAATCAAACATCGTGCTAAAATAGTATGAATTTTGAACTTGAACTAAACTCGCAGTTTAAATTCATGGGACGCAGTATATCGTAGTTAGGACTGTGGCCGGCATCACTTATTTGTACATTTGGCTTGTAGTAACTATTTGCGAACGAAAAATATTGCAGCTGGGTCGGTTCGTGACGTCATTGTGCTCTAAAATGTAAAAATGCTTCTTCAGAGTATAAATGCTCCGGAGAATACGAGAAAAAAGTTTCTTTATATTAGTTGATTGAGTTAAAAGAAAACTGGCTGTAAGTTTTAGTTTGATATACGATTCTAGATCAAAAGCTGAGTAAATTGATGATTAGGTTGATTTAAAACGCTAGGGTCGGCAGATACCACAGTTCGCCACATGGTTCAACTCTGGCACACCTCTTTAGCTTCATCTATTTTCATATACCCTCATGCTTCTCTATCGACTTAGAGTGTTACTTAGTCAGTACTATAAGTATACCGATATTCACTTAACATGACATACCTGTTAACAGAAAAAAAAACCACAATAACTTAAGAAAATTACTTTCGCCATTCGCACTTTTTGTATTGACTGAGTCAGGCGAAACTAGATGGAATGGAATAGAAACAAATATTAATTGTCAACGTCTATGCTAAATATCAGAAGGGATTTTGAAATGATTTATATCTTATTTTTTTATTGTTATTTACTTATCAATTATAAAAATCTACTTACCTGCACGTGTAAAAATCTTTAGTAATAAGATTTATAAATCTGTTTTATTTCTGTTCTAAATAGTTTACAAACAAATTTTTGTGACAGGCCGAAATATAAAGGAAATGCGATTACCCCGAAAGCGAAAGTTAGTTAAAGTTGAGCGCAGCAGTATCCGTGGTACTGAGACGTACATGATACATTCATTATTGTTGTTATGAGATACAATAAAGTCAGTCAATACAATATAGTTCGGGTACTGAGTTCTATGATTTAACTGTATACACGATGTAATTTTAGTCGTCCTGGAGTGAAAGCCCAGGTAATGGATCCAATTGGAACATTCTTGCAGACACACAAGCTGTGCTCAACCGGTGGAGTAAATATTTTGGAGAAATGTATGGAGATGACCCGGATGCTGATGCCGCAGACGTGCCCAAAGGCGATATTGCGGCACCAGAATCAACGGAGGACATCACTATGGAAGAAGTTGAATGGGCGATAGGAAGTATGAAAAACGGTAAAGCTGCGGGAGTAGACATGATATCTGCCGAGATGATCAAATATGGTGGAACTTGCGTCCGGGACGCTTTCCGGGCCCTTGGAAACCTTTGCTGGAGGACCGGTAGAGTCCCTACAGATTGGCGCCGCGCAGTCATAGTACCCTTGTATAAAGGCAAGGGTTCACAATATGACTGCGCCAATTACAGAGCCATCAGTTTGATCAGCTTGGCAGCCACGGTGTACGGTAAAATTATTGAACGGAGAATGCGCGTGAAGTCCGATGGAATGTTGTGCGAGGCACAAGGGGGTTTCAGGTCTGTAAGAGGATGTTCGGATCAAGTCTTCTCACTCCGCAACATCGTAGAGAAGCATCTGGCAGTGGGCCGGAAGGTTTTCTGCGGTTTTGTAGATCTGGAGAAGGCATTTGACAGAGTTGTGCGAAAGAGACTTTGGGACATTTTGCCAGAGTATGGTATAGATGGCACTCTGTTGCGAGCCGTCCAGTCCACTTATGTGGACTGCAAGGCATGCGTATGGGTGGGTGGTAACAGGTCACCCTGGTTTGACGTTAAAATCGGCGTCAAGCAGGGTTGCGTGTTGTCCGCTAGACTGTTTATATATCTGGACAAAAGTCTTCAAAGACTGAAAGCGATGAATGAAGGTGTACAAATGGGTGACTTAGTGGTAAACCATCTACTTTATGCAGATGACGCGGTTTTAATAGCGCCAACAGCCACTGATCTGCAAACACTAGTCACAGTTATGAAAGACGACTGCATGATCAATGGCTTACACTTGAATGTGAAAAAAACCAAGATTATGGTTTTTGAAAGGGAAGAAACCAGAACGAATGTAAGGATTGTGGTTGGTAACGATGTGCTGGAGCAAGTGAATGAGTTTGTATATCTTGGATGCGCCTTCAGTAAGGATGGGAAATACACCGCTGACATAGAGCGAAGAGTGAGTGCAGGGAACAGAGTGAATGGTGCGATGGGAAAGCTACTCGGGAGCCGGCACTTAAGCCATAAGGCGCAGCTGGCCATACATAACGGAGTTCTTGTCCCAACGCTGTTATATGGTAGCGAGAGCTACCATATAACTGCGTTGGGTATGTAAGAAGGAGAATGAAAGTAGGATAAATGCGGTAGAAATGCGAGCTCTGCGGAAGATGTGCGGAGTGAAGCTGACCGACCGCATTAGCAACAGCATAGTAAGACAGCGAGTAGGTATGAAAGAAAGTATCGGTGTAAAGATGAGAAAGGGCATGCTCCGTTGGTTCGGGCATATAGAAAGAATGCCAGAGGAAAGAATGACAAAACAGATATACAATGTGAAAGTGGAAGGATGCAGGTACCGGGGAAGACCTAGACTATCTTACCACGACCAAATAAACCGAGTCTTATCTGATGGAAAAGTCAAGAGTCTCCGTAACCGGCGAGCGGGTATGAGACGAACTATGAGAGTCGAGGAAGCCAGAGAGGTATGTAAGGAAAGAACCTGTTGGAACTCTGTACTCTCTGCCTACCCCGCAAGGGATCTGGCGTAAGGTTAAAGATTAACTAAATTTTAATGTATGTACATGACAAAAGAAAAAATATTTCCTTTCACTCGGTAAAGCCAAGAACTTAAAACTAAATTGAAGGGTGAGATTGATAATAATTTGATCTAGTAGGCTCACAGGCGCCGTACCAGTTCAATCTCCGCTCGGGAAAAACTTTGCATGACCCAGAAATCTTTGTTTCGGCTGGGTGTCTATGTAGGTAAATTGTTTGTGTGTGAAAATGATTTTGAATAATCTTTCTTCCTTTCCGAAAAAATCTAATCCCGAATATTTTCCGGAAAGAAAATAGTTGCTTGATGCGTGCCGATATAGATTGCGTGTGAACCAACTGCACGCTAAATCCCTTCCCTACTGATGCATTATCAACCAAGTCATTGGGTCTTCTGGCTTAGCCAAGTTGCAAGCATTTTGTATATTCTCTTTCCGGGATAGACGGCGCCTTATTTAGACCACATGACTTTTCATTATAATAATTATAATATCAGCCTATACTGCCCCACTGCTGGGCAAAGGCCTTCTCTTATAAATCGAGTTGAGAAAAATTAGGTCATACTCCACCACGCAGACCCAGTGCAAATTGGCGAAGGCGGGTTTCAACCTGATGTTGGAACTTATCAAGCCTATAAGGCTTCTAACTTGGCTTCCAACGTGCCTTTCAAAGCACGTAACGGTCATCCATCTCAAGCCGACCGAGGCGAACGCTGCTTAACCTTGCGTAATCGCTAAGAACGCCGCGGTCACACAGCGCTACGAGCGCTTCTAATTTTTATCATTGCAATATGTCATTCCGGTACATTTAGCCGTTTTCTATTACCGGTAATGACTTTAGAAGGTGTACTTGGCTCCAAGAGCTTATATCGTATAACACATTTTACAATTTACGACTTATTATTCACTTTCTATCACGCAGAGGTTGTAAATCTTTACCAATATTTTATTTGGACTGGTATGGAGAAAATGTTGAATCAAAACAACTCGCAACAACAAATTACAAGCTACAAACACAGTGAACAGTGTTTTGTTATCAATCAATCAAATCAGCCTATTGTAGTCCACTGCTGGACATAGGCCTCTCCCAATTCGCGCCACAATACACGGTCATTCGCCTTCCGCATCCAGTCCCACCCTGCAACCTTCTTAAGGTCGTCGGTCCACCTAGCTGAGGGGGCGCCCTACCTTACATTTGCCGAGTCGCGGTCTCCACTCTAGAACTCGTCTGCTCCATCAGCCATCGGTTCTTCGAGAGACATGGCCAGCCCACTGCCACTATTCGTTTGTTCCCGCTTTTCCAAGAAGGAAAATGGAATTAAATTTTCTTCTTCTCCTGTTTTCTTTCCTTTCTAATTATTTTGTTGGGTTCCAAAACAAATTAGAGCGATCCCTGGAACACCGCTGCGTTTCAACCTTGATGTCATTAATGGAGGCCATTAAGGATTCTTGTTTACAGGAGCTCAAGTGGTGAGAATGTGTAGCGGGCTTCAATCAATCAATCAGCCTATCGTAGTCCACTGCTGGATATAGGTCTCTCCTAACACGCGCGTAGCGGGCTTAGTCCAATAAAATTAAGACTGTATTTTTTTTTGGACTAACCCTGTGGCAGGCTATGCTCGAGGGTCCTAAGTCCCATGAAAAAACACAGTGGTTTATTTTTCTTTCCACAGCCCAAATCATAACACTAACCTTACATAAGCTCCTATTATTATCTAGATATGGTGGCCTCATTTTAAAGACGTTGTCCTGTTGCTGTCAAGGACAGTTTTTATTACCTACTCGATGCGAGCTCGAGGCGCTGCAGGAAATACTTCGTCCGCCATAATTGACCACCGAAATGATGGCGCAAAGAATGTTGAGTACAAGTAACAAAGTGAGAGATTTCAAATCGTTTTACGTCAACTACAAATTTCTATACTAGATGTTGGTATCACACAGACACTGTTTATAAAGGTACAAATGTACAATTATGATGAATATCATTAATGTTCCGCAGACCCAAAGGCATGATCACACAAGTTGCAAAAAAGCAGGTAATCCAAGAACATTTAATCCGACGCAAGCGTGACTCCATTATGATCGTAGGCAATAAAACATCCACCCTTTAATTTATCATACAAGGTATTCTCCAATTATATACATATTACACTTAGTGAACTACATCGCCCAGAGTGCACCAGTACTCTGCTATTTGGACTTCGAAATTACCGCCCAGAAAATATATCAGGCGAACATAATAAAAGAGGAGAAGTTTTTATTTTATATGTCGATGTTCCTTATTACGTATTTTCCAATAGATTTATTGGACTTGAACCAAACTTGTATTCTACAATCTAGGTTAATTCAATAAACCAAATTAAAGATCGTGTGTGATAAATGTTTTGGTGAGACAAGGTGTAATGAACGACATTAAAATCGAGCTTACATCCTAAAATTTCACGTATTGGTGTCAGTAAGACTAAATCGTGGGATATATTCGTTAAACCCAATACACATCTACTATTGCTAAGCATAGTTGAAAATTAGTGTTGTGCCGTATGATCAGCATACACTGAGCCGGTGCACTGTCTCAAGTATATAAAGAAACAACATTGTTTCAGGCTTTTTTCATGTCTATTGTTCCAAATATTGACCTAAGTTTTACAATATTTTTTTGATTCATTTTATTCATTGAGTATCTCCCTCATAATTTATTGTTTTGAGGTTCGTAAGTGCTTTTTATTGGCCTATACAAATAAATGTTATTTAACTTTAACTTTAAAAAACCTTATGATCATTATTTTGTATTCGATTTATGTAATATTCCAATCGACGAATACATTTACCTGGTACAGGTAGTCCGGTTAGGTAGGTCCAACTTTGAAAGAGAGGTCAATCGACGAATCCAACTCGGCTGGGCAGCGTTCGGGAAACTGCGCAATATCTTCTCATCCAAAATACCTCAGTGCCTAAAGACTAAAGTTTTTAGTCAATGTGTGTTACCAGTGATGATATATGGATCAGTGACGTGGTCTCTTATAATAGGTTTTAAAAAAAAAGCTCAGAGTTGCTCAGCGAGCTATGGAGAGAGCTATGCTCGGCGTTTCTCTACGCGATCGAATCAGGAATGAGGAGATTCGTAGAAGAACCAAGGTTACCGACATAGACCTTAAGATTAGCAAGCTGAAGTGGCAATGGGCGGGCCACATAGCGTAGATCGGACGGGCGTTGGGGCAGAAAGATTCTAGAGTGGCAACCAAGTATTGGCAAGCGCAGCCTGGGACGACCGCCTGCCAGATGGACCGACGATCTTGTAAAAATCGCAGGAAGTCGTTGGATGCAGGTGGCATCGGACCGGTTACGCTGGAAAGCGATTGGGGAGGCCTATGTTCAACAGTGGACAAGTATGGGCTGAGATGATGATGAATATTCCAATGACATAAACGAATTAACGGGGCCATTGAAGTCCATGGAAATTGATTGCCATTACCAATAAGTAATAAACTAGTGACATCCAACACCATACCTATTTAAGTACGTACTTAGAGACTCTACTCTAGATTCAAACTTAGAGTTTCAACGTCAATTGCTTAAAGTCTGGACAGCATACAACCCGCTTCTAAAATGAGAGTGCTTCTAAAACTCAAGGCCTTCTTAAATAAAGGAAACATCAATTATTCTGAAGGATATGTTGGTCCTTTCGACTTTCATAAAACATTTTATTCATCCAAAGTTCTTAACTTAAGTTATATTTAAACTTAAGTTATGATGAAAGACCGTAGCCACTCAAAAACTCGTACAAGCCTATGTTCTTGGCTGGAAATGAACCGTGCTTTTTAAAGAATCCTCCAACTTTTCAGTAAAGCATGTCTCGCGATGTACCTGAAAGCACTTCTCGACCGGCTTATATCAATAAACGATATTCGATTAAAGTGGAATTCTGTAATCCAATTACTTACAGTTTATTATTTCATTGAATTATCGCGACTAGATTAGAAGTTGGTCAACTTAAATACGACTAATTGTAGTTATTCCAGAGTAGCTATTTAATTTTTCATAATAATGTGATTATTTAGTACTACTGTTTCCTATTTGATTATTACTATTATATGAATTTGTGTTCAAATTATCAGCACAGGTACTCTGCAAAGGTAGTAATAATACCAAACAACAATCTGCATAATTGTGAACGCACCTACGACACGGGAATAATTGTTAGTGTACGTTTTTAAAATGAAAACAAACAAAATATTTTGTGTAAGTAGCATTTTAGAAGTTTATCAAGTATGAAGACCTGCTGATTTCTCAATAAAAAGGTAAGTATATCTAAGAAGATATATCCATCACTGTTTTCATAACAAGTCGAAAGGCTGAACGTGCATTCAGAGCATAAGCGACGTCGCTCCGGCCTGCCACTCGGAGATAAGTCACGTACTCATTATACCAACGTTGGATTAGCCGAAGCCACGTACAGTTTATGGGCGCGTGTGGTGATGGAAACCTTCTACGTCTACATCTAAACAATGACCTACCCTCTTGTCTAAACGTTATAATTAATTTATGTATAATTATGATTTTTAATTAAGACAGCTCCGGTTTAATAGCGACTAATGCGGCGTGCGAGAAGGTCTTGGATGCGAATTAGGTAAAAAAATACATAGTGTGTGACAATCACACACTCTGTTTCAAAAGCGGGGATGGCAAGGGTGTAATGTATACACATTCACATCGTCAACGACGTCAGGTCTCAATATAATAGGGGCCAAACCTATTGCCATTACAACGGGCACAAATTCACACTCCAGACTGTCGAATTGAAGATTTTTTTGATAGAACAACCTGACTTATTACCTCGGATTCAAACCCAGGACCTTGCGTTCGCTACTTGTAATGTGTGCCACTAGTGCAACGAGATGTGAGAAACAGTAATCGAAATAGGTATAATACAAATTATAAATAAAAACAAGTAAAATATTTGCGGTCCTCGAGTGGCGAGCATCATATGTATCAAAAGACATGTACTGGGCAGGCCCCCCACATCATGGACTGATGACCTGATAAAGGTCGCGGGTAAAAATGGTTGCGTGCAGTACACATTGTTAATTGATAAGTAAATTATAATAAAAAATAAACATATAAATCATTTCAAAATCTACTTACGCCTGACGCAGTCAATACGAAAAGTGCGAATTGCGAGGGTATTTTGCTTAAGTTATTATGATTTTTTTTGTTGCCAGGTATGTCATGTTAAGTGACTATCGGTATAATTACTAGCGACAACTTTTTTGTGACTTAGTGACACTCTAAATCGACGCATCTGCATGAGGAGATATATAAAAATAGATGAAGCTAAAGAGGTGTCAGAATCGTAGCATGTTCCGAACTGTAGTACCTAGTGTTTAAAATCAATCAAATCATATCATTAGTCAGCTTTTTACCTAGAATCATATATCAAACTAAAACCTACAGCCAGTTTTCTTTTAACTGAACCAACTTATAAAGAATCCTTTTTCTTGTATTTTCCGTAGTATTTATACTCTGAAGAAACATTTTTACGTTTAAAAGCACAATGGAGTCACGCACCGACCCAGCTGCAATATTTTTCGTTCGCAAATAGCACCTACAAGCTTAATGTACATAAAATTAATACCGGCCACGGTGCTAACTTCGATATACTGCGTCCCATGAATTTAGACTGCGAGTTTAGTTTAAGTTCAAAATTTATCATATTGTAGCACGATATTTGATTGAATTCCAGTCCCCTGCGTCTAGACTAAATCTTGCACAGCTAGTTTTGTGCAAACCAGAAGAATGTTTAACAAAATGGAAAAACAAGTACGTGTTTTGAATATAGGTACAGCGATTATTAATACGGTGACGATTATTATTAAAAGACTGAATAAAAGCTCATACTCAGAGTGCATACATTATTAACGTTATATCCTTATGATCAAAATATGCTGTCTCGTATTAAAGACCAGTAGTGGCGTAGAGTTGGAGAAACGAATACGATAACCTAGGTATAAATCAGGACGAAGGGTGCTTATTCATAAAAAAAAAAAAAAAAATTTCGCAATCCGGACTCTGTTGTGCCTAGTATGGTGGCAAAAGTTCTGCTCTATCTAAGATTGCATTCTTATATCGTCAGTGATACAAAGTAGGCCACACTAATGTTTATCACTGACGATACACTACTGTGTATCACTGGCAGAGTATACTTACTCTGCCACCCCGCCTGGGGAATATAACGCTTCCTCTACAAAAAATATTATCTCTTTAAATTTTATTAGCAGCCGTTATAAGGCATCAAGAGTCTCCGTAACCGGCGAGCGTGTATGAGACGAACTATGAGAGTCGAGGAAGCCAGAGAGGTATGTAAGGAAAGAACCTGTTGGAACTCTGTACTCTCTGCCTACCCCGCAAGGGATCTGGCGTGAGGTTATAGATAGATAGATAGATATAAGGCATTGGACATTTTCCAGTCTTTCAATGACTTGAAACTGGCAGATTAAACTTGTAATACCACAAAGTAAAGATGGCAATAAAGCAACACAATGTTTGTCTCAAAATAAACCGTTTTAGTAATATAAACGTATTCAAGGTATTCAATTTGTTCGACGCTCGGCTGTAACCCACCGTCATAGTGATATCTCTTCAGTAAAAGTACTCCGACAACTTTATTAAAAGTTTGCTACATGATCTTTTCTCCGTTCAGTACTTAGGTACTCTTGCTGCACTTTTCTTTGCAAACTTCAACGTAACATCTGACAAATAGGATTTAATGCCTAGTTCACAGTATTTCTGCGATTTGTTTACGCGAAGGTTTCCTAACCTTCGCGTAAACAGCGAAACTTGTTATTATTTCCTCCTGGAAATAATAACAAGTTTCGCTTGCATGATATTTTTTGAAATAGTATAGTTATCTACTGCAATATTGAGATTAGTAAAGTCGTTAATTTTAAGGGGTTCAATGTGTATAATATTATGCGTACCATGTCTATACTTATATTCTATCTATATCAACACGTCAGATCCTTTGCGAGGTAGCCAGAGAGTATAAGTTCTTTCCTTATAGACTACTCTGGCTTTCTCCACACAATTGCCGTACTTAATATTATAAACATGAAAGATTTGTTTCTTTGTTTGTAATCGATAAACTCTGAAACAACCGAACCAATTTTAATAATACTTTCAACCTTAGGTGGCGCTGTTGTCGACCGGGTACGAAGCAAGAAAAGAAACTGCTACTTTTTCTTTAAGTTTATGGCATCACGACAACGCGTATTTTGCCAATGTGAAGTATTACGAATATAACTGTTAATTCAACCCCCCGATGAACTTATGATTATGACAACCATGATTATGAAATTCATGAAGTGTCTTACCCTGGATAGTAAAGCGATGGATACTTTACATACCATTTGCGACGGTCGTTTTGAGAGAAATCGTAAAGGTACGTTTTGTCACTTTGTCACAATTACCTTACCCCCTTGCACATATAAGAATACATAATGGTTAATGTTCCACCAATATTACACATTATAATTCGAAAAAACATGAGTTTTGGTAAGTAAAACAAATTGACGACATTACTCTACGATTTCCCGCCAAAACTCCAAACTTCTAGTTGTTTAGAAAATGAAGATATGATTTTTATAATGGCGATTTCATATTTTAAACTGAACATCATTTTTAGCGTATACAACTATAACAGTAAAATAATATGTATTTCTTTTAACAATATCCTGAATATTGGTTACACAGAAAATAAGACTTCTATTTTGTAGTCCGTTACTATTATTAGTTATTTACTCTATTCAATTAACTTTATCTCAACAAATAACAATATCGACGAATGAATTAATCTCTATAATGACTTAATCAATTAACTTAAAGACATGCCGTACCTATATTAAATTAATTTAAACCATAAATGGCTGGTCTCAGAAGGTGGTACGTGACTAATTTAAGCTACGAGATGTGCTTGTCACACAGACGTTATTACAGTAGAAACGGGTCCATGTACCTACATTATTAACTTCATTTCGACACCAGCGACATCCAGTGGTTTCGATGTACATAGATTGTCTAACCAAATGTGGTTTACAGTGTTGGGTATTATTCAAACAACTTTTTAATTGTAGGATCAATCAACTAAAAGTTCAATTCAAAAGCAAAAGGTTTTATTCATGTAGACCAAAACGCACTTATGAATAGTCAAATTTAGAAAATCATTGATTACTTAAGAGTCTACTACCCGTTCGGAAAGTCATTTCTGTGGAGAAGAAGGGAAAGAAACTCAACGGTTACTCTTTTTAAAATGAGAGTTTTACTGTTCTTTTTGTATACATTGCATTCATGGGGGATGGGAGAACAGTGCAGAACGAGCTGAATAGATGTGCTTAAGTATAGATTAAACATAAGTGTAATTAAATAAACCCCCCTAAGGCAGTCCCATAATTTAATTTAATTTATTTATTTATTTCACATATACATCCATATTATAACATTAATTACACTATCCGGGGCATTGCTGATCCTCAAGTCAAGGCCGCGGCGGTCAATGCTAAGCTACATGTAAAAAACTTGGTAGAATTTTTGTCTGTTTACATAAAACCTAAAAGCGATTACCGTCACTCCAGCAATGCTGTCCGTACGTCTAGTCATGTGAGCAACTCCTCCTCACATAAACGCGAATAACCTAGGTCTGGTAATAACGTTACGTGCTTGTTTTGTGGCAAACTAGATCACAAGATATGGAACTGCCTAAAGAAAAGACTAAAACAGAGACAGAGAACAAGAGTATAGACTAAAACAGTCTACAGTACTCAATCACATCCCTCTACTGCCTCTGAACAGGCACATCCGACGTCAAATAATAATAAGTCCGATAAGTACTGCACCTTTTGTAAACGTAGTGGACATTTGATTGATTCTTGTTATCAAAAACTGCGCTCGGCAAGTAATAATGCCAGTGAAGTAAATTTTTGCTCAGAATCGACCCAAAGCAACAAAACGTAATGTCAGCTGTTGTTCAAAAAGTACCCGTTAATGTTTTGATTGACAGCGGGTCAGATATCTCGTTTATTTCGGTTAATGTGTTTAATTATTTTAACGCTAATAGAATGCCTACTTATCGCTTATTACGTGGGATAGGCAGTCAGATCTTTCAATCAACTTCTTTAGCAACTACAATCATAGAATTTCCGGCGATTTCATTGGAAATAGACCTACATGTTGTACCTGCCAATTGTATGTACTGAACCAACAAGGCTTGATGTACATTAGGGCTAGTGGGGAACGACTAATAAGTCTCCATCGAACGTGCAACACGTGGCCTCAGTGGACGTTGATAGTGTTAGAACTCATTTAGCAGGCACTAACAAATCTTGTTTGATCAGTATCATACAGGAATCTTCTGATTTATTTATGTCTGGCACTGCAACCTCCGCGGTAAATACTGACTGCATGGAAATTAAACTGACCTCTTCTGTTCCCATAAGTCATCGTCTTTACAAACTTTCGGCAGATGAAAAAAATAAAGAACACAGTATCATTAAAGATTTGTTCAGTTAGGGGATAATAAGAGAATCTCAGTCTGAGTACACGAGTCCAATTATTCTCGTTAAGAAGAAGAATCAGAGTGACAGAATGTGCATAGACTACCGTCCACTTCATGCCGTTACTGTTAAAGAAAGATTTCCCTTGCTGTTAATAGACGACTCCATCAGTAAAACCGCTTTTGTAACTCCCGAAGGCCAGTATGAGTTTTTAAACAACGCCTTATGGTTTGGCTAATGCGCCTATTGGTTACCAAAAGGGTTATTACTAAAGCACTAAAGCCACTGATAGACACTGACAGGATACTTACATATATCGACGATGTCCTAATCACGACCAATTTAGTCGAAGAGGGTCTAGAGACTTTGCTAGAAGTCTTGGAAATTTTACAAGTTGCGAGTTATACCATCAATTTGAAGAAGTGTACATTCCTGGGTACCGAAGTAAAATAACTAGGACGACTAGTTGGACATGGTCAGGTACGGCCGAGTCCAGGTAAGGTTGAAGCCCTTGTCAAATCACCAAAACCCACAAATGCAAGGGAGGTTCGCCAATTTCTAGGGTCACAGGCTTAGTTTATTGAGGGTATTCCATGACCATGAGCTCAGAGTTGCTCAGCGAGCTATGGAGAGAGCTATGCTCGGCGTTTCTCTACGTGATCGAATCAGGAATGAGGAGATTCGTAGAAGAACCAAGGTCACCGACATAGACCTTAAGATTAGCAAGCTGAAGTGGCAATGGGCGGGCCACATAGCGCGAAGATCGGACGGGCGTTGGGGCAGAAAGATTCTAGAGTGGAGACCACGTATTGGCAAGCGCAGCGTGGGACGACCACCTGCCAGATGGACCGACGATCTTGTGAAAATCGCAGGAAGTCGTTGGATGCAGGTGGCATCGGACCGGTTACGCTGGAAAGCGATTGGGGAGGCCTATGTTCAGCAGTGGACAAGTATAGGCTGAGATGATGATGATGATGATTCCATGACCATCATATTGGCGTTGACCGAACAACTGACTTAATATTACGCCACTTCTGGTTTCCCGGTCTACGACAATTTGTAAGGAAACACATAGGTCATTGATTTACGTGTTTAGCTCATAAAAGGGCCACCACCAACGGCTTCTGAGCAACCAATACAGTCATGGACAAAACCGGAAGTACCTTTTACTGTGCTTCATACTGATATTCTTGGACTACTTCCTGATTCAAATGGATTACATATTTTACTAGTAGTCGAAATATTGTTCACTGTATCCCATATATAGGCAAGATTCTGATGGAGTTCAAACATGTCTTTTCAAATACTGTATCATTGTTTGGCACTCCATCTACGGTGGTATGTTACCGCGGTAGAATGTCTGAAAGTACTGTTTCTAAGAGTTGGATAAATGAATTAGGATGTACTATACATTTCATTACACCAGGTATGCATAGATAGAACGCACAGGTGGAAATGTACTGTCAACATGCTGCGCATAGAAGTTGGGAACAAAGGTTCTCAGTGGTCCGACGTATTGTGGAAGGTGCGGTTCACGCTCAACATCTCTCAACAACTAGCAGGCCACGACACTGGCTTCAGCACCGCATCTCCTGGTCGGCATAGATGCAGCAACTCCTGCTATCAGATCCCTGGTGCGAGATGTCACGCTGGGAAACTTTCATCCTAATCGTGAGGCTCTGTTAACCCTCAGGAAGCAACGGACGTCAGAATTGCTTGCGGCGAGTCTGCGGCGTCGGGATGCTTGCGTCAATGGGGACCGGCGTCGGCCTCGTACCTTCGCGGTTGGTGCTTCGTGTTCGTGAGCGGGACTGCTCAGATGACTGGCAAACTGGAATCCGGCATGCGCGGCCCATACAAGGTCCTCCGCGTGCTCCCACACCACCGCTATGAGCTTGAGCTACTGGCTGGGTCTTACGGCAAGAAGACTCAAGTTGCTGCTGAACACATGGTGCTGTGGCGCGGCGGGTGGACGCCGGAGGCCTGCTCAGCCTTCTTCGAAGGTGCTGAGTGTAAGGTGTCATGAATAACATTTGGGCCTCTGACATCTTGTCAAGACAAGCATAACATTTGGGCTTCTGTCTGTGACTGAATTTTCTCAGATTTGTAGCAAGCATAACCTTTGGGCCTCTGCTATGAGTTTGATGTAAAGATTCGACCGTTCACGGGATCTCAGTTTGAGGTACTGTGCATCCATGAAGGTCCGTGACACGCATAACATTTGGGCCTCTGTCAATAAACATTTTGAGAGCGTGCCGCGAGTGATGGTAGTCCGGATTCTGTCATTCGTAGTACACTGTATCGGGAATTATATAATTCCTTGCGTCTGAAGTTAATCGTATTAATTTTAACAAAGAGTTAACAAAGAGCAGGGTCCTTTGTTGTGGTCGTTCCAGTGCACACGGGCGTCCGCAGCAGGGATCTATTGGTTTTAACCAGTTGTGATTAACTTCAGACTACTCTGGTTGCTATATTGCAATATACTTCAAGTATGCTTTGTTTGTGTGTTCCAGAGCTAGATGATGATATTCAGTCAGTAGAACCTTCAACAGATGATAGTGCGGTCGAGGACGCCTCGCTATTAGGAACGGCCGTGTTAGAAAATTCTCCTACCCCACAACCTGGACCGAGCGGAATAATATAAAAAGGCGCACAGCAGACAGATCGGGGCATTCGCCCGTTCGAAGGAGACGGCGGCCGAGCCCCCCAGCTGCGTCGTCTGCGGCACCAAGGGGCACACCGCGAACTATCGCGGTTACCCCAAGGCCCCGAAGGGGAAGTGCGGCCGGGCGAGGTGCGGCGGCCGCCGCCGCTCCCGCGCGGTTGCCCCCCCCTCTGCGCCCTCAGCGCAATACCCCCCCCCCCCCCCCCTCTGCGCCCTCAGCGCGACACCCCCCCGCGCCCTCAGCGCACCCTCGTCCGGTGCCTTCTGCGCCAGCAACCACGGCTCCCCGCGCTCCCGCCCCACTGAAGCTGACCCCCCCTCCCCCGCCGCTCAGGCCGTTCCTCGGCGCCAACGCGTGGGTGAAGCCGCTGCCCTACACCGCGGCCTCCCACCCTGCGTCAGTGGGCCCTGCCCGCCCCCCGAAGCGCGCGCCGGCGATCCCGCCGGTGGCGGCTAGTCCCCCTCCGCCCACTAACGTCAGTCAGGACGTCGACCTCATCATGAGCGTCTCGGCGGTGATAAGCCCCGCACTTTTCCCCAGAGTCCGCGAACTCGCCCTTCGACTCCGCGCCGCCACCAACTTGGCGGACCAGGTTCTCCTGGCCGCGGAATACAGGGGCGTCTATGACGTCCTGGCGTCCCTCAGAACCCAACCCCCCCGCACCCAATAATGGATCTACGATCTCCCCGCCATAAGCCCCACAACCTATCCCTGGCGTTCTTTAACGCCGATGGCCTTCGCTCCCAGCGAGATCAGGTTGCTGATTTCCTCCGAGATCACCAACTTGATATCCTCCTCATGCAGAAAACCTTCCTGAAGCCCGCACAACGCGATCCTAGGATCGCAAACTATAACCTCGTGCCTAATGACAGAATCGGCTCCCGCGGAGGCGGTACTCTCATTTACTACAGGAGGTCCCTTCACTGCATCTCTCTCGATCCCCCCGCGCTCACCAACATCGAAGCCTTGGTCTGTCGCGTCTCTCTCACGGGGCATCAGCCCATCGTGATCACCTCCGTATACCTTTCCCCCACTAAATCCGTTCTCAGGAGTGACTTTGAAGCACTCCTCAATCTGGGAAGCGCCGTCATTCTGGCGGGCGACTTCAACAGTAAGCACGTGGCCTGGAACGGTCTCACCACTTCCCCTAACGGTAGAAGCCTTGACGCCCTGGTCGACGTTCTCGACTTTGACGTCATCGCACCTATGCACCCTACCCACTATCCTAACAATCCCAACCACCGACCCGACGTCCTGGACATGGCGCTTCTGAAGGGTGTCACCCTACGGCTGCACTCTTTGGAAGTAGTCCAGGAACTCGACTCTGACCATCGACCTGTAGTCATGAGACTCGGTCCCCCCCCTTCCGCCCCTCAGCGACCCAAAAAGACGGTGGTGGATTGGCATGCGCTAAGCACGGCCTTGGCGGATGCCGACCGTCCCCCCCTGCCTCTCAGCTCGGACTCCATCCCGTCCCCTCAGGACATCGATCAGGCCGTAGATGCCTTCACCGAGCACATCCGATCGGCTGTCAGTCGATCGTCCAAGCAAGTTGAGGCGGAAGATCTCTACCTCAACCGCTTTCGACTGCCGGACGATGTTAGGGATCTCATTCGTTCCAAGAATGCTTCTATCCGAGCGTACGACTCCTACCCCACCGAAGCCAATCGGGCCCGGATGCGCGCTTTACAACGAGAGGTAAAGCGTCGTGTCGCGGAGGTCCGGGAGGAACGGTGGGGTGTCCTCCTAGAGGGCATCGCGCCGTCGCATCTGGCCTACTGGCAGCTGGCGCGTAGCCTCAAATCCGACTCCACGACTGAGATGCCCCCGCTGTCCCGCCCTTCAGGCGCAGCACCCCCAGCCTTCGACGACGACGAAAAGGCCGAGCTTCTCGCCGACTCCCTCGAGAGCCAGTGCGCCCCCAGCTCTCAGTCCGTCGACCAGTCCCACGTCGACGCGGTAGACAGGGAAGTCGAGCGCAGGGCATCCCTCCCCCCTGTCGATTCCTTGCCTCCTATCACGCAAACGGAGGTCGAAGATCTGATTATGGGTCTTAAAACCAAAAAAGCCCCCGGCCCTGACGGCATTTCGAATCGCGTTCTGAAATGCCTGCCCGCCCAACTCATCTGCCTCTTGGTGGCCATTTTGAACGCCGCCATGACGAACTGCACCTTCCCCGCTAAGTGGAAGGAGGCGGACGTCATAGGCGAATGCCAAGCCCGGCAAACCTCGCAATCTCCCCGCGAGCTACCGCCCTATCAGTCTCCTCAACTCCCTGGCCAAGATATTCGAGCGCCTCCTTCTGGCGAGGCTCAAAGACTTCGTAACGTCCAGGGGTATCCTTATCGACGAGCAGTTCGGCTTTCGAGCCAAACACTCTTGTGTCCACCAGGTGCACCGCATCACGGAGCACATTCTCTCCGGTCTCAATAGACCCGGAAGACCCATCTACACGGGCGCCCTCGTCCTGGATGTCGCGAAGGCATTCGACAAAGTCTGGCACAACGGCTTGATCTACAAGCTCTACCAATTGGGTGTGCCGGACAGACTCGTGCTCATCTTACGAGACTTCTTGTCGAATCGCGCCTTTCGTTATCGCGTCGAAATGACGCGCTCCGCTTCCCACTCCATCAGTGCTGGAGTCCCACAGGGCTCAGTTCTCTCTCCGCTCCTGTTTAGCCTTTACACGAACGACATTCCTCGTTCGAGTGATGTTAAACTAGCTTTATTCGCGGATGACACCGCTCTTTATTATTCCAATAGAAACAAGGCCTTCATCAAGAAAAAACTCCAGACCGCCGCCAATACCCTAGGGTATTGGTTCAGGAAGTGGCAAATCGAGGTGAACCCGGACAAGAGCGCGGCGGTGCTCTTCTCCAGAGGTGCAAATTCGCGCCGTTCTCTGCGCCACCCCGGAAGGAACCGAGGTCAAGTGACCATGTTCGACCGACCCATTCCCTGGGTCAAACAGGTAAAATATTTAGGGGTCACCCTGAACAGTACCATGTCCTTCGGTCCGCACGTCAAGCGGGTCCGTCACCGAGCATCCTTCGTGCTCGGTCGTCTCCATCCGTTAATCTGCAAGCGGAGTAAAATGTCCCTTAGGAATAAGGTGACGCTTTACAAAACTTGCGTTCGTCCCATCATGACTTATGCGTGTGTTGTGTTCGGGCATTCGGCCCCCTCTCACATCGACAGACTTCAAGCGGTTCAAAACCGCTTCCTCCGTAAAGCCGTAGGAGCCCCATGGTTCGTACGGAACGTCGACCTCCACTCCGATCTAGGTCTCGAACCTATTCGCGCCTTTATTAAAAAGGCGTCAACACGTCACTTCGCGAACGCATCTACCCATGCGAATCCGCTAATCGTAGCCACCGCCGACTACGATCTCCCCCCCGACCCCTGCCGCCACCGCCGGCCGCGACATGTTCTCACCGACCCCCCCGATGCTTTGTCATCCCTTCTTTCCGCTCAGAATACGGGCGACGACGACGACGTAGTAGTAGACCCCCTCCCATAGCCGGCGGTTGACCGGTGCGCTTAGTAGTGCACCCGTCCCCCTACAGCGACTGTCCCAACCGAGGGCGCCTCGAGGCGCCCTCGGTATGTCGCCTTTTGCCCTTCTGGCTGGCTAGAGCGTAGTGGTTGCACGCTCGCCTTTAAGTCCGGTGAAGCTGTAAAGGCCTCGAGGCCAACAGCGTACATTATTCACACACACACACACACACAAGATCGGGGCATTCTTCATTCGGCTTTCGGACGTGACGGACGTCTCTATGTCGCTCGTGGTGTATTTTTGATTAGGTTATAGTTAACGATTAATTAGTGTCCAACGGTTGTTATTTTGAATAATATGTAAATAATTAATATCAGTTAGGTATTTCCAGTTGTTATTTTTTTAATAGTAATAATTTTGTGAGTAATTTCTAAGAATATCGATGTCTCCACCTCACTCACTTCAAAGGATGATATACAAATTCGCATTAAACTTTCCTGATCCATCACATTAATTTTATTGGCTATAAAAGCCAACAATTCATCAATAACCACATTACAACTTGCACATTTAACAGTGTTTGTTGTCATATTTACAAAAACTACGGCGACGTGTACGCACAGTTACGCGTTTACCCACGAACTGATATAATATATAATAATAATGACTTTTAAATGTTTAACGTGTCGGTCCCTCCCGTGAACAAGGGTGCTGTAAGTAGAGCAACCGAAACTTTGAGAACTTAAAAACCAAAAAAATCTTTTATAAAGAATGGTAAACCGACTTCAAAAAGCAAAAATATAAATATTTGAAGTCGGTGCTGGTTGGTGCAGTCGGTTACTTGGCACCGACTTCAAATATTTATTTTTTTGCTTTTTGAAGTCGGTTTACCTTTTTTTATAAAAGATTTTTATTTTACAATTTTAAGTGACCAGTGAATTATTCTATAGTAGGGTACCTATAGGATTGACGTAGTACCCATAATATCTCAATTTACACATGCCTATTGTTTGTCGTTAAGGAGTTCCCTGGTGTATCTTCTAAGTCCAAGGTCCAATGTTAATAAAATTAATATGGGACCACCTGGGAGATATACTTAACCCAATGCAAAAAAAAATATCAAAATCGGTCTACAATTGACGGAAATATCGCTGAACATACATAAAAAAAAAAGCGTACATACAACCGAACATAGAACCTCCTCCTTTTTGAAGTCGGTTAAAAATAGACCGCCATAAAACCGAAGTATTTTAATTGGAACCTATTGGACTCTGTACTCTCTGTCAACTTCGCAAGAGATCTGGCGTGATGATATAGTACTATTTTAATTGCAATTAAAATTTTAAAACAATAAATATTTGCCCAAATCTCAAGTTTAGACTATAGCAGTGATAGCCTAGTGGTTAGACCGTTGGACTGCAATGTCAGAGGTTGCGGGTGGGTTTGATCCCAGGCACGCACCTGTCTTTTCAAAAACATGTGCGTATTAAAAATTAACTATTCCTTGTTTTAACGTTGAAGGAAAACATCGTCAGGGAACCTGCATGCTTAAGAGTTTTTCGAAGGTGTGTGAAATTCGCCAACTCGCACTGGGCCAGCGTGGTGGACTATGGCCTAAACATCAGTGGGACAGTTTCCTAACAGGGCTAATATTATTTAAGTTTAGACTACTTCTTAACCTCTGCAATTGTTATTTTTTTTAGGTTTAAATGAGGGGCCTAAATGAGGGAAATTTTGAGTATAATTTGAAAAAAATTATTTGTATGAATTTTATTGAAGGCGTAAGACACAAATCCGGTCGCTTTGTCCTGCAGTGGACGTATTTCAGCTCAAGATAGAAGATTATGTGACTGGATCATATGTGAATAGTGTGTGGTTACGTTTTATTTATAAAATATATAAAAAATAATGCTTACAAATATGTGAGCTCTGCGGAAGAGGTGCGGAGTGAAGCTGACCGACCACATTAGCAACAGTGTAGTAAGAAAGCGAGTAGGTATGAAAGATAGTATCAGTGTAAAGATGAGAAGCGGTATGCTCCGTTGGTTCGGGCATATAGAAAGAATGCCAGATGAAAGAATGACAAAACAGATAGGTATACAATGTGAAAGTGGAAGGATGCAGGTACCGGGGAAGACCTAGACTATCTTACCACGACCAAATAAACCGAGACGTATCTGAAGATAAAGTCAAGAATCTTCGTAACCGGCGAGCGTGTATGAGACGAACTATGAGAGTGGAGGAAGCCAGAGAGGTCTGCAAGGAAGGAACCTGTTGGAACTCTGTACTCTCTGCCTACCCCGCAAGGGATCTGGCGTGATAATGTAGATAGATCGAGAGAGACAAATATAACGCAAGCGAATTACTCGCGCCAATAGTCCGTGCGTGTAGCTTGCGCGATTACTCGTACCATGTACTGGCACATCAGGTCATCCGGTATGTAACATTTTACCAACTCAGCAAAATGATGAAGTGGCTAACTATCTATATATTTCGGTAACGACATAACGTTAAGTGTATAAATTATGGTTATTAATCACCTATCTATACATAATAACCACTTATAATTGAAAAAACCTGTCAAGGTAACTACATTCAACTACATTATATATAGGCACTACACAAATTTGCATGTTTTAACAATTTTCTTTAAAAATACCTCCAATAATAAAATAGGATTTAATACAAATTATGTTGTTTGAAAATGCCGCATTTGTACTAGCAAGAAACGACACCTGTACAAAGATTCACGGATTCGCTTCACATAAAACGACAAACAGATACGAGATGCAATAGAAATAACACTAGAAATGTGCAGCGAAAAATATTATTTTCTAAGATAATTTGCTAAGGCGCTTTATGTAGAAAACGCATGATTGACTTTAAAGGGAGTGAGTACTCCTTCATTGATATAAATAACAAAAGAATAAGGTATTATACGAATAAAATCAACAGAAATTCAGTTACCGATCCCGGTGTAGTAGGGTATTATGTTTTAACATACGACACAGCATGGTAGGTACAACTTGGCGAGGGCCTATTATTCGATATGATAAATTTAACACGTAACGTGGGGCGTTACGATAATTTCGTGAAATACTGTACTGCAGAATACCATTATAGGATCATCTATTAAAGTTATTGTACCGCGCCGCATTTGGTCAAAGGGAATAAGAGCTTAGCAATCAGCTCTTTATATCTTTACATATTCAAATCATATTATTTAATTACGTACTAGTTTCCTATTAATCCATACTAAAGTTATAAATTTAAAATTAACTCTGTTTGTCTATGTGTCTGTTTGTCTGTTACTTTTTCACGTCCAAACAGCTGAACAGATTTTGATCAAATTTAGCAAGGACATAGATTTTATCCAGACATAGTCTAACTTTTGTCTCAAAAAAATTAAGGATGTGAAATACACGCCTGAAACTAACGCGAAGAAGTTGTGGGAACAGCTAGTAGTAAATGAAAATCTAGTTTGAAAGACGTCACTCTTGACGCCCGTTCTTGATGACATCAGTTGAAAGATGTGCACTGCATGACAAATGCTTATCCTTAGATCGCCATAACGACCTTCACCACGTTCGTAATAGAATTATTATTGCAGTCTTAATACAACGATATAACAAGTGTGTAGGTATGAAAGATAGTATCGTTATAAAGATGAGAAAGGATATGCTCCGATGGGTCGGGCATAAAGCTTTTTTTATGCCCGCCCCACCGGAGCATACCCTGTAATGTCGGAAGATGGAATGACAAAACAGATGTGCAATTCGAATGTGGACGGATGTACGCATCGACGAAACCTAAACTATCTTACCATAACCAAAAAGACCGTGTCTTATCTAAAGGGTAAATCAAGCGTTTCCTTAAGTGGCGAGCGTGTACGAGATGAACCATGAGAGTGGGGGAAGCCAGAGAGGTCTGCAAGGAAAGATCCTGTTGCCTAACCCACATGATAGATAGATAAATACTATTATCTGCTTAGACCGATCTACAACATAAACTATAATTGATAATCTCGGACAATTTCATGTTAATTTCATAATACTAGATGACATCGCGGACTACTTACATTACCTATAGGTTTATGTCTCTACTATATTTTACAGTTGGCCCACTCTGAGATACTTTGGTGTAACAAGGTGTAACCCCACCTAAAAAGACAATAGACTTCAGAAGGTATTATTTATTTTTCTTAAAAAGTACATACACAAACACCCAGAGCGAAATACATATTTGTGAGTCGCACAAAGATTTGTCCCGTAAAGGGATCGTATTAGCAACTTTTAAATCTAGTGGGTGAGGCGGCTTAAGCTCTTAACCACTAGCCTAAGGCGAAGTTTGTAATTTCTGACTCTCCGATCCAACCCTTTTTTCACATGATTTAAGACAGACTATTAGCTAGCTAGCTAGCTGGTTGCTAGCTCTTTCAGCAGAGTAAACATGATACATGGTGGCTGTCTAATAATCTTAAATAAAAATATTAAATTTAAAGAACGTAAGGATATTGTAAGCCTATCTGTTGAAAGAGTTATAGAAGTTGCATGTATTGAGTCTGAGCAGTTTGTTGTTGTGTGCGTATACAGACCTCCATCTTCACCTTATGATGATTTCGAGCGGTTAATGGAGGACATTTTATTTAAAACCTCCACTTCAAATAAAACAGTTGCTATCTATGGAGACTTCAATATCAATTTATTAGAAAACAATATTCTTACTAGGAAGTTTATAACTCTTATGAAATCGTATAATATGTACAATGTTTTCTTGGAATCTACTGGAATAACTGCTACTAGTGCAACATGTATTGATAATATTTTTACTAATGTTAGACCTAGGTGTTATTCTGTAATAAACAAACTAGAATCCGATCATAGCGGTCAGTTAGTTGTGTTTCCTAGGACTAGTAAGGTTCAAAAGAAAAAGGTTAGCTTTGTCCCAATGAATGTAGGCCGCTTAGAGCGTTTTAAATGCAATTTAATTGAGAAAGTACCTAGGTTGCCCTTTCGGGATGACCCAAACGATTTATATAACTCATTGTTCCACCTTATCAGTGATGAATTTAATAACATTTTTAAGCCAAAAAATGTCATAGTTGGTGATCGTGCCGGTTTTAGTGAATGGGCAACCTGTGGTATTTTTAAAAGTAGACTAAGGTTATATGAACTTTATGATGAAAAATCTTATTACCATAAACCAGAATTTATTGAATATGTTAAGAATTATTCTAAAATTTTTAAAAGAGCCGTGCCTGTGCCAAGTCTATCTACTTAAGAAATAAAATTAAATAATCCGGTAATGTCATTAAAATGACTTGGAACGTTATTAATAGTGAAACCGGTAGGACAACAGTGCGAAATAGAGACTTTAATTTGAAAATTGGTGATATAAATGTGAGAGCGGATCAGGAAGTAGCGTCGGAGTTTGAGACTTTTATTACTAATATTCCTTTGTTAACTACTAAAACTCTGACGTCGTTTTGTTCTTCGGCTGAGTTGCTTCTTAAACAAAGTGTATCAGAATGCAGCACATCTTTTGAATTTTCGGTTGTCAGTGGGAAAGATATAATAAATAATTTTAATAATCTTAATATTAAAAACACGGCGGATAGATGGGGGCTGTCTGTAAAGACAGTTTGTTCTGTAATCCATATTATTGCCCCCCACTTGGCATCTGTGTTTAACGGTTGTGTTGCTAGTGGTGTATTTCCTGATCTTATGAAACTTAGAAGGGTGATTCCTTTGTTTAAATCGGGTAGTACATCGGATCCAAATAACTTTCGGCCTATTTCTGTGCTGCCCACGTTAAGTAAAATATTTGAAAAAATTATCCTAAATCAGTTGATAAGCCACTTTAGTAATCATAAACTACTTCACAAAAACCAGTTTGGATTCACTAAGAATCGCTCTACTACTGATGCAGGTGTTGAATTAATGAGAAATATTTTTATGGCCTGGGAGAACTCGCAGGATGCTTTAGGTGTATTCTGCGACTTGTCTAAGGCGTTTGACTGTGTGCATCATGAAACTCTCCTCAGGAAATTACACCATTACGGAATTAGGAGCAGGGCTCTCGACCTCTTGACATCTTATCTCTGTGATAGAATTTAAAAGGTTGATGTTAATAGGAAGCGATCTCCCGGTTCTAACGTGACAATAGGCGTGCCCCCGGGGTTCGATTCTCGGTCCATTTCTATTCCTCATATATATAATGATTTACCCTACTATGTAGGGGATAATCAGGACATTGTGCTGTTCGCGGATGATACATCTCTATTATTCAAAATTAAAAGACAGCTGCTTAATTATGACGATGTGAACAGTGCACTGTCAATGGTTGTTCATTGGTTCAACACGAATAATCTTCTCCTCAATGAGAAGAAAACAATGTATTAAATTCACAACACCAAATGTAAGACAGGTTGCAACTAATGTACAAATAAATGGCGTGAATTAAGACCTTGTAGAGTCGACTGTATTTCTAGGTATCACTATTGATGCCAGATTACAATGGGGTCCCCATATTGATCAATTATTTGGTAAATTAAGCTCAGCGGCATATGCGGTAAAGAAAATTAGATTACTAACTGATATTGAAACAGCTAGACTTGTTTATTTCGCTTATTTTCATAGTATTATGTCATATGGCATACTACTTTGGGGATGCTCTGCAGAACTTAATACCATCTTTGTTCTCCAGAAAAGGGCTGTTCGAGCAATTTACAATTTGGCCCCGAGAGCTTCTCTTAAGGAAAAGTTTAGAGAGATAAATATTCTAACTGTTGCATCACAATTTATATATGAAAATCTTCTATAGATTAAAAAAAAATAACACTCATTTTGAAAAATATAGCGACATTCATCATGTAAATACACGGAACAAAGATGATCTTATTGTACATTCCACTCGTCTCCACAGAATTAGTAATTCTTTCATGGGGCAATGTATACGCTTCTACAACAAATTACCCATAGATATCCGAAACATGCCTATCAATAAGTTTAAGAAGGCAATTAAAACTAGACTCTGTAAGAAAGGGTATTGTAAAATTTCGGATTATCTTGACGATAAAACAGATTGGGTTTGAGCAGCTCCTCAATCAGCAACATTTATAAATGATGTATAATACATTTTTTTTTAAAAAACAAAAAAATGGTTATGGGAAAGGCCAAACAAATTTAATTAAAAGACTAGCCCGCTGAGTTTCTTGCCGGATCTTCTCAGTGGAGGCCGCGTTCCGATCCGGTGGTAGATGTAAAAAATGTAATAATTTTGACGTTTGTAAGTGCTTATGTATTGGCTTATACACATAAATGATTTTTGACTTTGACTATCTAAATGCGTAAGGGCCATCCAATTTGGTTCATTAGTTTTTGCACGATGACCGAACAAACATCTAAATAGAAATAAATTGTTGCTATAAATAGTTAGATCCAATATTTATGTTATAATGAATGTACAGACAACTCAACCACAATTTCATAATATTACTATAATAAACTTATTACTAATTGATAGGTATAGAATAGACAGACCGAAGTCAACCCGAACTGTTGAACGTGCTTATCGTTTAATCGATGTGGGATCAAGATGGTTAATTTAGATTATCAGTTAACTACAGATGCTTGTGTCAGTTAGCCCAGACGATGATTGTGTTAGGTATTATAGATGTCTAATAACATAAGCCGTAAAATATTTGCTAAGAAGTTGCATAGACGAATAGATACAAATTTATAGGTATATTTACAGCGAAATGTTAATGAAATTATTTAGGTATAGGTATAGCGCCACAGAATATGTTTAAAACAATTAAAAGTTAGGGAAGAAGAGGATATCACTGGCCCCTGTAATACAGTTTATACTAGCGCAGGACCCAGAGTACTCATTAAATGTATGTACAATGTCAATAGAGAATTTATTTATTTGTATAAGCGCACCATCACGCCTTATTAATATTACCCAAGGGGGTATGGCAGAGGTGTACTGTGTACACCTACTTTTTGATGACAATGTTAGGTCCCATGTAATAGTAAATGCTAGTTACCATTTCATTTGGCACAAATTCAGACTCCGGACGGATACATATAATTTTTAGATAGATACTCTCTGCCTACCCCTCAAGGGATCTGGCGTGATTTTTGTGTGTTTGAGTGAATGATCTACGCTGTTGGCCTCGGGGCCTTTACAGCTTCACCGGACAAGACAGCGAGCGTGCAACTATGCAAGGGGGAAACTAGTTCAAGGGCGCCTCAAGGAGGAACGGCCTCGGCTTGGGCAGTCGCTATGGGAGGGGCGCTATGTATACTAGGTGTCGCGCCGTGGTGTTCTGCACCGGCCGGTGTGCAAGGCATTCTTCAACCTCGCAAGCGAGGTCGGCGTCTGATCCTGGGTGCGGTATCTGTATCCGAAAGAAAGGATGTAAGGGCATCGGGAGGGTCGGTGTGAACATGCCGCGGAACGCGGTAGCGGCCGATAGGACGGGAGTAAGGTTTGTAGTCGGCCGCGGCTACGATTAGCGGATCCCTATTATTTGATGCGTTCGCGAATATCGGGTTGTCGCCGTTTTAATAAAGGCGCGATCTGGCTTGATGATATATAGATAGATAGATAGAGATACATTTTGTCCGAGCTCGGATTCGAACCCAGAACTTCGTGTTCGCTACGTATATTATTCACCACTACACCAACATGGCAGTCATCTATACTTATGCTTATATATTATAAAGAGGAAAGATTTGTTTGTTATCGATTACCTCTGAGACTGCTGGATCGGTTTTAATAATTCTTTCATTCATTTCCTGCTACATTTTCTAGAAGTAACATAAGTTTTAGTGTGTTTTAGTAATAATAAGATCCTGCTAATCCTACTTATATTATAAATGTTCATGTTTGTATGTTTGGATGCCGGATGTTTCTTACTCAATCACGCAAAACCGCTGAACGGAATTCTATGTTATTTGGCACACAGATATTTTAACACAAAGGATACTTTTTATCCCAGGAAAATGTTTGGTTTTTATCTAAAGTCACCGCGGACGAAGTCGCAGTAAAAGCTAGTATTATCGCTATCTTTCTATCTATATCATCACGCCAGATCCCTTGCGGGGTAGGCAGAGAGTACAGAGTTCCAACAGGTTCAGTTCTTACATACCTCGCTAGAATTATAGATTAGCTTATGCCCAGTATCAGTTCCGAGTCTAGGATTGTGCCCGATATATGGCAATAGGCTCACCCCCTATTACATAGGGCCTTACATCGTCGGCGAAAAGTGGTTGTAAACAAGAACACATATTCTACACCGCTTGGGGAATATAGGCGTGAAGGTGTTTTTTTTTGAGGTATCGTTGCAGTTAATATAAATGTTTAGCTAATCCAAACTAGACACTTCTTCGATCTATCCATCTATATCATCACACCAGCTCCCTTGCGGGGTAGGCAGAGAGTACAGAGTTCTTACAGGTTGTTTCCTTACAGACCTCTCTGGCTTCCGCCACTCTCATAGTTAGTCTCATACACGCTCACCGGTGACGGATACTCTTGATACTTCTTAGAATTTTAATTAGGTATTGGAAAGTTTAAAAATGTATTTTCATAAGTTAGGCGATATAAAGGCGTGGCTGGAGCTTTTTATTTTTTTAACGTAATAAATAACGTACTTACACCATTGTGTGTGCGTGCGTGCGTGCGTGAATGATCTACGCTGTCGGTCGCGGGGCCTTTACAGCTTCACCGGAGGAACTTCACTTCACAAGAGGGCGAGCGTGCAACCACTACGCTCGAGTCAGAAGGGGAATTGGGCGACTAGCTCAAGGGTGCCTCAAGGAGGAACGATCTCGGCTTGGGCAGTCGCTATGGGGGTGGGCGTATACTAGGTGTCTCGCCGTGGTGCTCTGCCCCGGCCGGCGGGCAACGGATTCTTCGACCTCGCCGGCGGGGTCGGTGTCTGATCCTGTGTGCGGTATTTGTATCCGAAAGAAGGGATGTAAGGGCAGCGGGAAGGTCGGTGAGAACATGCTGTGGACGGCGGTAGCGGCTGATAGGAGGGGGTACTTACACCAATTAGGTACCCTTCCCTAGGGCTACTCTTTATAGTGCGACAAGGATCTTTGGCCCGTGGACGACATTGGCAGGGTGGCGTTGGTGTAAAATTAGGGTTATCATTTAGGAAAATTTTCCTTTTTCAGGCAAATATTTCAATAGCTGGATCCGGTAAATTTTAAATAGTTACTAATTAAAAAAAGGACTTGGGTGAATTAATAGAAAACAGCAACTCTGTGTCATGAAGTGAAATTTTACTTGATGACAGCATTAGGTCCGCTTTTAGCTGCGGGCCAAAATCCTTGTATGACTGTAGCTCCAAATTTTATATTTGTGTCTAACCAGATGCGATTATTATGTTGGATGTTACCTGTATATGCACTAAATAAATGAATTATATCTACCTACCAATATCTGCCCACATTACTGGGTCCCTATTAGCTACGACCGAACGCGGCGTGTTACGATAACTCCGTTAAATGGTCGTGTAATGGTATGCTATTAGCATATCGACTAGGGATTGCGATCCAGCAAAGTGGGATTCCGCAATCCAGCGGGATCTAGCATAATTTTAGTAACTATGGGATCCCGCAACAGCCAGCCTTGAATTTGCCTGTCTAATTTCACTTTACAGCGCGTTGCACGACGCAAGTTGACGCGACGTTGCCGTTCAGTTAAATATAGCCCGCTCCGTGCTGGATTGATACTATTTTTTTAGATCATATTTCCAAAAAGAGAAGTGACTTATTATTAAAGTGAAACTTTTATTAGATCGTCTCAAACTTTTTGGTCTGTGTGTTGCATGTCGCGTGACGGTCGGCCGCAGAGTAGGGATAAAGTGAAAGGCGCTCGCCAGAGCAGCTAAGGCCAATATGTTTCACTTTTACCGTGGTTTCATAAAACCACACATTTAATTTGTTTTGATATTAATAAATTTGTTGCTTTTTTATTGATTCTTTACTTTAGTAAAAAAATTAAGACAATTAGTAAACTTAAACTTAATTCATGTTACACTCTCAAGCTTTCAGAATAAAGAAGACCGATTATTAGTATCTCAGATAAAGATTAAAAGTAATATTTTTAGTTAACTAGAGTATAAAGACTACAAAATTACCAAATATTGATATGCTATTATTTTTAAAATTTTTATTAACGAATATTTATTCAAACAGAATAATAATTAGTCAAGTAGGTGCGGAAAGATATTGTTGATTTTTGTAACATTTAATAAACATATGATTTTACGATAACAAATTGTTTATTTCTATCTATCTATCTATCTATAACCTCACGCCAGATCCCTTGCGGGGTAGGCAGAGAGTACAGAGTTCCAACAGGTTCTTTCCTTACATTAATTATTTATTTAATTTCCAAAATAAACTATAACCTTTGCGGGATCCGCTGGATTGAAGTCAATCCAGCAAAAAACCCGCTGGATCGAAAACAGTGCTGGATTGTAATCCCTATTACCAACAAAAGATCATTTCACGAAGTTATCGTAACGTTCCGTGTTACGTGTTTAACTGTCAGTGAATAAGAGCCCTGAACAGTCAAGTAAAAGATAAACTCCTGCAATGAAAATCACAGTGAATTTATAAGGATTCTGTTTTTCAATTTGAAGTAGAGAATCTTGAATGGAGTAAAACTAATTAAAAACGAATATTTCTTCATTTAACTTCTTCTATGAATACTAACTTTATTGCTCTTTTTTTAGATTAGATAAGACCTCTATCATTTTAGTGGAATTTTATTTAAAAGATTGAGTAGAAATACAGGCTTCTTTAATTTAGTTGGGCTTGTGGTATCAAAGGAAAATTATTTTAACTTCTGATCTTACCTACTGCCAATATCTAAAAAAGTCAGTCTGGCCAGAAATGTGGATAATAAAGCAGCTTACCTCAAATAAGTTTAGATACCTACAAAGATTTCTTTGTGAAAAAACTTTTATAAAAAGATGGGTTTTGTCCTGTATAATAATTATAATACATATAGTCTAGTATATTGATATTATCTGCCTCGTTGGCTTAGGGTTGTATAATGTGGGGACCGATCATGATGGACCCTGGGTTCGAATGCTTGGTTGGACAGTGTTGTTTTTCTATTAAAAGAATCTCAATATATACAAGGTGTACGATAATTAACGCAAGACCTGAAAGTAGTATAATGAGCAACTCTATATTCTTAATCGGCAACTGAATCGGTTCCCACTATTTTAATATATGTTACCATATTTTTTAAGTAGTGATAACCTAGTGGTTACACCGTTGGAAAACATCGTGAGGAAACCTGCATGCCTAAGGTTTCTCGTAGGTGTGTGAAGTTCGCCAACTCGCACTGGGCCAGCGTGGTGGACTATGGCCTGAACCCTCTCAGTCTGAGAGGAGGTCCGTGCACAACGGGTGGGATAGTTTCTTAACAGGGCTAATATTTTTTTTTTTAATATCCTAAAATTGCTGTAATTCATTCCAATCGTTTCAAAGGATATTACAATATTTCGGAATATATCGACAGTAAAATTGATTGGGTTTGAGCAGCTTCTCATTTGGCAACTCCTAAATACATTTTGTAAAATGATTTGTTATTAAAATACAGTTTTGGTAAAAAAGTGTGATAAACAGAAAGGCCAGTCCAATTAAGTTATAAGACTAGCCCGCTGTGTTCTCAGCGTGTGGCCGCGTTCCGATCCGGTGGTAGTTAAAAATGTAATAATTATTGACGATTGTAAGCGCTCTTGTTGGCCTATACAAATAAAATGTTTGACTTTGACACTATCGCACTACTGTACTGAATTTCAGACAAAGTGCACAAGTTATACTATAACATCTAAAATATAATTTTTAAGCAACTCGATAAACATTTTTATCTATGAAAACAAACATTCCCGCTAACGTCCAGTCACTAAGTTGCGCCCCTACTTCCTTTGAAGTAGCTTCTTTAGTACGTAGTACATAACTGTATTATAATATGTGTATAATTTCGGATCGCTGTGTATTTGGAGTGTACAATGCCGTCAGAGCACGGTGTGCGACGTCACGAGGCGCACCGAGCGATGCGACCGACGCCACCGTGTCGATTTGACGGCAGGCTTTATTTCCGCCTGTCGCCTGGAAATACGATAGCGGTTATATTTTATTTCCAATATTTCAGTAATCGAACTAGATACATGGCCCCTGCGTTCGTGAAACGTGTCCGAGTGCCGCGGTGAGCTGCCATCGGTGATTTTTTAGAAGCCGAAAATT
The DNA here is from genome assembly GCA_905147815.2 of Phalera bucephala. NCBI lineage: Eukaryota > Metazoa > Arthropoda > Insecta > Lepidoptera > Notodontidae > Phalera > Phalera bucephala. Next base: position 18,657,993 of record LR990612.1, read on the forward strand.
GGTTTTTGCTGTGTATGTTTTGTTTGGTCGCGGCACATCAATATTGCGATATTTTTTGTTATATCTCTCTTAGCAATAGATTATTCGAATACCGTTTTGGTGCTGCGCCAACTATTGAATTTTTTTAACCGGTTATATTCACCATATGCCAAGCCGAGTTGGTTTAACAATATCACTCTGTCTCAAGGATATAATAATATACAAGGAGAATCGTAAATAACACAAGACCACAGCACAGACACGCCGATTAGATAATTGCTTTACAAATTAAATACGAATATCAAATTTTCTAATATAAAGTTTTTTACTCCTTTTTAAACACTTTTACACCCCAATTATCAATGAAACTTGTATGTGTATGTGTGCGTATTGAGAGATATGTTTTAGAAATGCGTTTGATTGCTGTGAATCAGGAATAAATGCCTCTAGAACTCAGGATGACCACCAATAGTACGTCTTTTAAAAAAAGTCTGCAAGACTATCTGCACAAAATGTTGTATCCCTATCAATGTTAGTTGTTTCATGTCTGTCTTTATGTCGCACAATTTTAGTTTATGTATATATTATATAACAATATATGTATGTATATATTAAATTAAGTGTTATGAATAGTTGATTAGTTGTGTATTTTTTTACTTTAACTTGTGTAATTTCCCACCTATCACACTTGTCTTTACACCACCCTAAGGTAGACTGGCAGAATATGCCTCAGGCGTTAAGACCGTCTATGTACATAGGTGCATGAAATAAATAAATTTAGTTTGTTATAACGCACTGGATTAGCATTTTTGCAAATTAAAATAATGTAAGATACATTAAAAAATATTGGAATCACTGACCGAGTTACCTATTTACAACAAACTATTTTCAGGTCTCGCGATAATTATTGTACACTACTTGCAAAAGATAAACAGTTTAACTAAGACGCAACATTGGTTATTGTCTTCCTTGGGTAGCATGTAGGTAAATAGTACAGAAATGATTTTTCGCAATGTCAAGAGCCTATTTAAGATAATGGGAACATTGGCTGACTTCTTGCACTAACAACCTCTAAGAGTAAATTTATTTTTGTTCTAAGTTGGTTTCCAGAACCGAAACCGTACCATTTTTGGAGAATCACCAAGTGTTTCCAGTTATAACTTATTCAGTATGTAATAAAATAAGCATATGTGAAGTATCACTTGTTACGCTGCCATTTTTATGATATTCTGAGTTCGTATAGGGTTCGTATATGTTTTGATGATCCAAGCTCTCTCTAAAATTGAGCTGTCAAATTTTACCACAAACAAAAGAATGAACTGGGTAAACAAAAAAGGTCCAAAAAGTGAACAAACGTCGCTTACACACCTCGCTTTTTTAATTAAGTTTCATTCAAACTTCAATGAAACTTTTGCGCATTTTGGTCATAGCAGTTTCGTTTAATTGAATATTTAGTATTATGTGATAAGTGACTTCTAGAAAGGGTAGATAAATGTATTTCAGACATCTACGCTTCAACAAATCTGAAATAAGCATTGGTAAGTATAAAAAGACAAATTTATCTATTTATATCATTACGCTAGATCTCTTTTGGGGTAGGCAGAGAGTACAGAGTTCCTTCAGGTACTTTCCTTACAGACCCCTCTGGTTTCCATTTCTGGAGCTTTATGCCATTGCAAGCTGCTTAGCCGATCCAACATACAAGTAGGTACTTCTATACTTTTATCGCACTTGTACGAATGCAAGTAATTTGTGCGAATTCCGAAACTTAGTACGCCGAGCAGTTGCGATATTTAAGTGTGTTAGTCCCCAATTACTCTAAGATTTGAAAAAAGCTAAACGGCTTTGATCCGCGGCGGTTAAGATTCGGTTTCTGCGAAATTTCGTTTGGAAAAATGGCCCGCAATGACGGACGATTTACCGCAGTGATTAAGAGCTTAAGCCACTCCACCCACTGTGTTTAATAGTCGCGGGTTCGATTCTCGAACGGGACAAATCTTTGTGTGATCCACGATTATTTGTTCCGGTCTAGGTATATGTGTGTGTGAATTTTCATGTTTGTTAACGCACCCACGACAGGAATAAATCCTAGTGTGGGGCTACGTTGTATTTATAAAATGTATATAAAAAAATGCTTACACATGTAACGTAATATTGTCCAAGCGGATTACCCGCGCCAGTAGTCCGTGCGTGTAGCTAGCGCGTTTACTCGTACCATGTACACCAGGTCATCAGGTATGTAACATTTTACCAACTCAGCAAAATGATGGAGGGGCTAACTACCTACACCATTTTCGAGAACGATATAACGTTAAGTGGAATGTATGTTGGAACTCTGTTTTCTCTGCCTACCGCGCAAGGGATCTGGCGTGATGATATAGACATAACGTTAAGTGTAATAATTTGGTTTATTAATCACTTATCTTTACTTAGCTACCACTTATAATTAAAAAAAACCTGTTAAGGTAAGTACGTACTATATTATAAACTACATTAAAATTGGCACGATTTAACTATTTTCTTTGAAAAATACCTACAATAATAAAATATAATTCAATTCAAATTTTGTTTTTTGAAAATACAGCATTTGTACTAGCAAGATACGACACCTGTACAAAGTTTCACGGATTCGCTTCACATATAACGACAAACAGATACGTGATGCCACAGAAATAACACTAGAAATGTGTAGCGTAAAATATTATTTTATAAGATAAATTTCCAAGGCACAATATGCGGAGAACGCATGATTGACTTTCTTTTATAAGAAAAATTGCTATGAAAGGGAGTGAGTACTCCTTCATTAATATAAATAACATAAGAATAAAGTAAACCGAGTCTTATCTGATGGAAAAGTCAAGAGTCTCCGTAACCGGCGAGCGTGTATGAGACAAACTATGAGAGTCGAGGAAGCCAGAGAGGTATGTAAGGAAAGAACCTGTTGGAACTCTGTACTCTCTGCCTACCTCGCAAGGGATCTGGCGTGAGGTTATAGATAGATAGATAGATAGATAGAATAAAGTATTATACGAATAAAATTCACAGAAATTCAGTTACCGATCCCCGTGTAGTAGGGTATTATGTTTTAACATACGACACAACACGGTAGGTACACCTTGGCGGGGGCCTATTATTCGATATGATAAATTTAACACGTAACCGGGGGCGTTACGATAATTTTGTGAAAGGGTCGTTCTCAGTACACAGGCCAGTCTGTGTACTGCAGAAAACCATTATAGGATCATCTATTAAAGTTATTGTACCGCGCCGCATTTGGCGAAAGCGAATTAAAGCTTAGCAATCAGCTCTATAAATATCTTTACATATTCAAATCATATTATTTAGTTTCCAATAAATCCATACTAAAATTATAAATTTAAATTAACTCTGTCATTCTATATGTCTGTTTGTCTGTTACTTTTTCAAGTCTAAACCGCTGAACAGATTTTGATCAAATTTAGCAAGGACATAGATTTTATCCAGACATAGTCTAAGTTTTGTCTCAAATAAATTAAGGATGTGAAATACACGCCTGAAACTAACGCGAACGAAGTTGTGGGAACAGATAGTAGTAAATGAAAATCTAGTTTGAAAGACGTCACTCTTGACGCCCGTTCTTGATGACATCAGTTGAAAGATGTGCACTGCATGACAAATGCTTATCCTTAGATCGCCATAACGACCTTCACCACGTTCGTAATAGGATTATTATTGCAGTCTTAATACAACGATATAACAAGTGTGTAGGTATGAAAGATAGTATCATTATAAAGATGAGAAAGGATATGCTCCGGTGGGTCGGGCAAAAGCTTTTTTTATGCCCGCCCCACCGGAGCATACCCTGTAATGCCGGAAGTCGGAATGACAAAGCAGATGTGTAATGCGAATGTGGATAGATGTACGCATCGAGGAAGACCTACACTATCTTACCATAACCAAAAATACCGTGTCTTATCTAAAGGGCAAATCAAGCGTTTCCTTAAGTGGCGAGCGTGTACGAGACGAACCATGAGAGTGGGGGAAGCCAGAGAGGTCTGCAAAGGAAAGATCCTGTTGCCTAACCTGCAATATAGTTAGATAAATACAATTATCTGCTTAGACCGATCTACAACATAAACTATAATTGATAAACTCGGACAATTTCATGTTAATTTTATAATACTAGATGGCATCGCGGACTACTTACATTACCTATAGGTTTATGTCTGTACTATATTTTACAATTTTCTTAAAAAAATACATTCCCAATACCCAGAGCGAAATACATATTTGTGAGTCGCACAAAGATTTGTCCCGTGCAGGGATTGTATCCGCAACTTCTCAATCCAGTGGGTGAGGCGACTTAAGCTCTTAACCACTAGCCCAAGCCGTCGTCTGTAATTTCGTTCTGACTCTCCGATCCAAACGTTTTTTCACATGATTTAAGACAGACTATTAGCTATCCAAATGCGTAGGGGCCATCCAATTTGGTTCATTAGTTTTTGCATGATGACCGAACAAACATCTAAATAGAAATTGCTATAAATAATTAGATCCTGATATTTTATATTATGATCTTGAAGACTCTAAACAGATCACTCAATCACAATTTTATTATATTACTATGGTAAAATTATTAGTAATTGATAGGTATAGAATAGATAGACCGAAGAAAACCCGAACTGCTGAACGTGTTTATTATTTAATCGATGTGGGATCAAGATAGTCAATTTAGATTATTAGTTAACTACAGATGCTTGTGTCAGTTAGCCCAGACGATGATTGTGTAAGGTATTATAGATGTCTAATAACATAAGCAAAGACAAATAGATACAAATCTATAGGTATATTTACAGCGAAATGTTAATGAAATCATTTAGGTATATAGCGCCACAGAATATGTTTAAAACAATTAAAAGTTAGTGAAGAAGAGGATATCACTGGCCCCTGTAATACAGTTTATACTAGCGCAGGACCCAGAGTACTCATTAAATGTATGTACAATGTCAATAGAGAATTTATTTATTTGTCTAAGCACACCATCACGCCTAAAAACACCCAAGCGGGTGTGGCAGTATGTGTACACAGTACACCTACTTACTACAATTTTAGGTCCCTTGTAATAGTAAATGCTAATTGCCATTTCATTGGGCATGAATTCAGGCTCCGGACTGATACATATAATTTTTACATAGATACTCTCTGCGAACCCCGCAAGGGACCTGGCGTGATTTTTGTGTGTGTTGAGTGAATGATCTACGCTGTTGGAGCCTTTACAGCTTCACCGGACAAGAGGGCGAGCGTGCAACTAGGCAAGGGGGCGCCTAGTTCAAGACCGCCTCAAGGAGGAACGGCCTCGGCTTGGGCAGTCGCTATGGGAAAGGGCGCTATGTATACTAGGTGTCTCGCCGTGGTGCTCTGCACCGGCCGGCAGGCAAAGAATTCTTCGACTTCGCCGGCGGGGTCGGTGTCTGATCCTGTGTGCGGTATCTGTATCCGAAAGAAGGGATGTCAGAGTATCGGGAGAGTCGGTGAGAACATGCGCGGACGGCGGTAGCGGCTAATAGGACGGGAGTAAGGTTCGTAGTCGGCGGCGGCTACGATTAGCGGATCCCTATTATTGGACACTTTTGCAAATTTCGGGTTGTCGCCTTTTTAATAAAGGCGCGATCTGGCGTGATCATATAGATAGAGAGATAGAGATACATTTTGATCCTTGTATGACTGTGACTCCAAATTTTATATTAACTTTTGTAACTATATAAAACATCCTATTTTGGTTAAAAAATATAAACGATCTACGAGGTTAAAGACTATACGGGATTACTCTACCCACATAACTGGGTCCTTATTGCTACGACCAAACGCGGCGTGTTACGATTACTTCATGTAATGATATTCTACCGGAGTACTATTAAACGATCATTTCACGGAGTTATCGTAACGCTTCGCGTTACGTGTTTAATTGCCAGCGAATAAGGACCCTGAACAGTCCAGTGGAAGATTAACTCCTGCAATAAAAATCTCAGTTATTTTATAAGGATTCTGTTTTTCAATTTGAAGTAAAGAATTTTGAATAGAGTAAAATAATATTTTTTCATTTAACTTCTTAGTATACTAACTTTCTTGCTCTATTATAAGATTAGATAAGACCCTTATCATTTCAGTGTCAGTTTACTGAAAAGATTGAATAGAAGTTAAGACTTCTTTAATTTAGTTGGGCTAGTGGTATCAAAGAAAAATGTTTTTAACTTGGTCTTACCTACTACCCATTTCTGGGAAAGTGGCTGACATAGAGATAATAAAGAAGCTTACCTCAAATATATTTAGATACCTACAAAGATTTCTTTGTAAAAATATTTATAAAAATATGGGTTTTATCCTGTATTATAATACCTATAGTCTACTATATTGATATTATCTGCCTCGTTTGCTTAGGGTTGTATAATGCGGGTAGCGATCATGATCTGAATCTCAATATATACAAGGTGTAACATAATTACCGCAAGACCTGAAAGTAGTATTCTTAATCGACAACTGAATCGATTCCCACTATTCTGAATATATGTTACAATATTTTTTTAGCAGTCATAGCATATTGGTTAGACCGTTGGACTGCAAAGTCAGAGGTCTCAGGTTAAAATTAACTATCACTTGCTTTAGCGGTGAAGGCAAACATCGTGCATGCCTAAGAGTTTCTCGAAGGTGTGTGAAGTTCGCCAACCTGCACTGGGCCAGCGTGGTGGACTATAGCCTAAACACTCTCAGTGTGAGAGGAGGCCCGTGCCCAACGGTGGGACGGTTTCTCAACAGGGCTAATATTATTATTATTATTAAATAATTTGCTAAAATTGGTGTGATTCATTCCAATCGTTTCTAAAACCGCTGTATTAAATATGTTTAGCCATGATTGAAATCAATACAGCAATTTGAAATGCACTTCTTAACATTACTCAACGCTTAAGTGCTTCAAGAAATGGTAAATAAATTGTAAGTTTGGGTTTCTTATGGAATTTGTGAAGCAATAATCTAAGGATCCGCCTTCAGTAAGGATGGGAAATACACCGCTGACATAGAGAGAAGAGTGAGTGCAGGGAACAGGGTGAATGGTGCGATGGGAAAGCTACTCGGGAGCCGGCACTTAAGCCATAAGGCGCAGCTGGCCATACATAACGGAGTTCTTGTCCCAACGCTGTTATATGGTAGCGAGAGCTGGGTATGTAAGAAGGAGAATGAAAGTAGGATCAATGCGGTAGAAATGCGAGCTCTGCGAAAGATGTGCGGAGTGAAGCTGACCGACCGCATTAGCAACAGCATAGTAAGACAGCGAGTAGGTATGAAAGATAGTATCGGTGTAAAGATGAGAAAGGGCATGCTCCGTTGGTTCGGGCATATAGAAAGAATGCTAGAGGAAAGAATGACAAAACAGATATACAATGTGAAAGTGGAAGGATGCAGGTACCAGGGAAGACCTAGACTATCTTACCACGACCAAATAAACCGAGTCTTATCTGATGGAAAAGTCAAGAGTCTCCGTAACCGGCGAGCGTGTATGAGACGAACTATGAGGGTCGAGGAAGCCAGAGAGGTATGTAAGGAAAGAACCTGTTGGAACTCTGTACTCTCTGCCTACCCCGCAAGGGATCTGGCGTGAGGTTATAGATAGATAGATAGAATAATCTAAGTGGGGTGTCTGACGTCTTGAGTTATTTATGTTACACCTTTTATAATGTTTTCAGTTACGTAATTATATTTTACGTGGTCGATTTTTTGTTCGTTTTTAATCCATTAACGCCCAAGCATTTAGTTATTTCCCGTAAGTGCCGCCCCAAAAGGTGTAGATATTGATAACTACTATTACCTTTTACAGGTTTCGCACACTTATCCCTTACACCCCATATGAGATAGAACAGCCTTTTAATACATGTTAACCCAAATGATTTACTCCACTTAACACGTCGGCTCGACAGCTCCAGTGGATTTTATTTATACATACTTCTTTGAAGCGGGGCAGTCCTCTGAAAGGGTTAATTAAGTGAGAGATTCTCACGGCCGGTGGACCGAGTGATCACGTTAGACAAATTAGAACGTTTTATTGAGCAAAGAATCTGTTTATAACTCCGCAAATATGTCATATACTGTTTGTTTCTGTAATCCTAACCTCTAATTTCAGTGTTTAAGTGCGAAAATCCATTGGTAATCTGGAATTGGATCGCACAACGAAGTGGATAGTTACATATGGGTTGGCGCATGATTATTAACAGCATATTGGTTTCGACTAGTAAGCGATGTTAGATATATTAGCATTTGGTACGATGAATTTACATAGTATATAGGTTATGTGGAGTAGCATGATATGGTTTAGGTACATGTGATTGCCACCGGCGGAAGAAGGTCAGTGGATGATGATGATATTTTAAACTTGGTGTGTCTTGTTGGTCTAGTGGAGAATAATGCTTGCAGCGGTCACGATGTCCTGGGTTTCCTAGGTCGGAAATCTTAGGTCGTCCAGGAAAGAAAGACAGAAGAAAGAAAATATATTTATTTAATCACACACACCCCCACATACGCATAAACAAAAGTTAAATATGCAAGATATAGCCTTATAGCCGTATGTTAGAGATTGCGTGGGGCTAAACCAGCTGCTGCCTTGGCATGTTGCTTCACCAAAAAACTTAGAGTGCAGCGCTGGTATTCTGACAGCACCTATGAAAAAAGTGACGCCAAAAGGAGAAAATTAACAGTTCACATATGTGGGACAAAACAACAATAACAGTCTGGCATTGTGTAGCCCGATTTAATGGCAATAGGCCTGTACCCTATTACATGGGACTGAAGCTGGGGAAAGAAGCACCTAAACGAGACGCAAAATAACATTGAGGGGCGGCGCGACTTGTCAGTTGGCCGGAAGAATCCTTCAGTGTTCGGGACTTTCACTCTAGCTATGATATTCGGATAGGTCAGAAGGCAGATGTTACTTCTCGAAGTGTTCTGTTTTAATTTTTTAGTACCAGTAAATAGTAGGCATTGGATACATCACCTGGGCTTTCGCTCCGGGACGACTAAAATTACACCATGTATACCAAATAGTATCGGTGCTATTTCATATTAAAACTATCGATAATATCGGTACTATTAATCGAAATAAAACAGTACTATCGATAGTGTTACTTTTAATATAATTGATACTATCGATACTAGCGATAGTCTTGGGTAAAGTTCCTGGCCATGCTGCCTCCGCAGGGTGCCTGAAGAAGGGGTAGACCTAAAAAATGGTGGCTTGACTTCACCAGGGATGACATGCATGCCAATGGCCACACCACAAAGGATGCCGAAGACCGCGCGAAGTAGAAATAAAAAAGCAAGAAAGCGGACCTCGGTGTAAAAGTGTGAAAGTGCTATATCGATAGCATATCCATCCTTACTATTTTTCGAGATTATAATTATCGATAGTTTAATTACTATATAACTTAAGTTTTTTTGTCATGGCTTCTACAAAAAATGCCTCTTAAGGCCGCCGTGTATGTTTCTCGTGATCCGATCGACATGCTCTCGGCAGCTATAATTAAGTACGGCAGATATTCATTCAAATTTGATTTGCCGGCGGCCATCATCAGTGATGGTGCTCGTGCCGTCGTATCACCATAGTTTCATTCAATTTGTCAATCAGAATTTATTTGCCAAAAATTAATTTCCATATTAAAAGCCTCATACCCTCTTAGTGATATTTTTATAATTTATATGGTTAGCGTGTTTTCGTTCAAACCATTTTGAGTGGCTGTGAACCTTTATTGGATAAAACTAATTGTTTTAAAAGCTTTTCCACTACCAAATAACCGCTTCATATGATAAAACAACGGTGCAATAAATACGCAATGTTTTAAGTTATTACTGTTTTATTAACTGATATATCGAAAATTTGATTTGAATTTGATTTTTTTGAAAGCGGATTAAGGCATTGATCTTGTGTTATATAAAGTGACTTACGGGGCCGAGACGTGGACACTCACAGTGGGACTAGTCCACAAATTCAAAGTCGCACAGCGGGCTATGGAGCGAGCTATGCTCGGCGCCTTTTTGAAGGATAAAATTCGTAACGAGGTAATCCGACAAAGAACCAAAGTTACCGACATAGCTCGCAGACTCAGTAAGCTAAAGTGGCAACGGGCTGGTCACATCTGCAGAAGGACCGACGGCCGATGGAGCAAGCGTGTCCTAGAGTGGAAACCGCGACTTGGTAAGCGTAAGGTAGGACGGCCCCCAGCTAGATGGACCGACAACCTCAAAAAGGTCGCTGGGACAGACTGGATGCGGAAGGCGGAGGACCGTGTGCAATGTCGCGTGTTAGGAGAGGCCTATGTCCAGCAGTGGACTACGATAGGCTGATTGATTGATTGATTGATATAAAGTTGTGATGACGATATTTGGTGTAACATGAACGTTCGATTTAAATTCCAAAGCACGGAATCGCCTGAATATGAAAATGCCATAAGCATCCATCTCAGACTGACCGAGCTGAACGCTGCTCAATTTTCAGCTCTTATTAGATCTGCGCCCATTATTTGGTATTTAAAATAATTTTATAGTTATCATAATAAATATGTAATGTTATATACATTGTTTCGTTATTTCGTAAACTCATGTACCCAACAATATTTCGTTTGCGTCCAACTTTCACGTAAAATAATTAAAATTGATTCCATTAAATTGTAATTTTCATTTCAATATTCGCTTACAATCGCGCAAATAATATTTTGATGCTTGATTAAAGAGTATTTTATTACTATAAAAAATGTTGACCATTACTATAACCCCCGACCGAGCCCCGTGCTCGTAATGTAATTTTAATGTTTGGCAGAATTAAAGAAAATTTTGCGCGGAGCGTACATAAGGGGTGTGTAAGTAGTCACCAGGTTAAGTTAAGATGATTTCCTTTAAGTCAAACTTTAACGTAAAAATATTGGAAAAATGTCCATATGCAATTGTAATTTACATTTTAATTCAAATGTGTAAACAATATTTTGATACTTGATTAAGGAGTATTTTATAACTACTGAAAATGTTGACCATTACTATTAACCTCGACTAAATCCCGTGCCCGCAGTGAAATTTTCATGTTCGGCAAAATGTATGGGAATTTCACGCGGAGTGCGCGTAAATACCATGTAGGATGTAGTCCACCATTGACGTAAAAAAACATTAAAAAAATACCCATTATACGATTGTAATTGAAATAATTAATTGAAGACTTTTTTATTCATACTAAAATGTTGACCATTGCTATAACTGCCGACCAAGACTGCCGACTGCATCGAATCCAAATTTAACGCTTTTGACGTCAATACGTTAATATATAGAAAAATACCCATATAAACTTATAATTTAGATTTAAATATTCACTTCAAAACAAAGAGATTTGTTAAATAATTACAGAGTATGTTATTATTGACTATAAACCTCAATTGTTCCGAGTACCGACCGAATCTCGTGCCCGCAGTGAAATTTTCATGTTTAGCAGAATTTTGCACGGAGCGTGCATAAAGGGCGTGTAAGCGATCGCCGGGTTAAGTGTGGTGTGACGAGACGCGGGCACTAAGCATGTTCATGAATTATTTACGGGCCACCACTGCCGATGAGTCTGCCGCACTGCACCTTTATTATTGAGATCGCTTTGAGTCGCCTCGAGAGGAGATCGTTCAGCCTATTTTTGTGACAAACCTGGAGGGAGTGCTAAGTACAAATGAACGGTCGAAGATTTAATAGCGGGAAAATATAATGCCACATTACTTTGACGCTTTGGTCAACTGGACCCGATCCAAACTGGGCTTAGTTATCTAATGGATTGATATTATTATTGTTTGGACGACTGGACCCACTTTTAAATTGAGTAACAAATCATATAATTTGAAATTTATGTACAATTGCGAACGACAATTTCAGAATAAATAAAAATAATGCACCATGACTTATCATAAAGTCAATGCAAAATCCCAATGTTTTATTTAATGTTTACTTAGAACTATTCATAAAAATGAAGGTAATAAAGTATATTTTTGCTACGAATATATATATATTTTTCATAGTTAATTTATGTGTGTAATTTATGTGACAGTACGAGTCCGGAGTCTGGAATTGTAAAACAAACTACTTTCAGGACTTGCATTAATTATGTTACACCTTGTATATATCTTCTATTATTCTTTATGTTGCCTCTTGCAATGCATTAGTTGTCTGGAAGCAATTCCTTTTAATAATAAGACGTCCAACAGTACGTAGTGATTTCTCTTATTTTATGTGTGTACTAATTGTAATATCACTGTCGTGCTATAAAGAATACTCTATCTAGCTTGCATTCAGCAAGTGCGCTATGTACTTCTACGAGAAAAGTATTTATACTATAGTCTTTGTTCCATTTAGTTAATAGCCTATTCACTGCTAAATGAAGTCCGTTGATTATGAATTATTTTTATTACACCAAAGCCATATTTTCCTGCTTCCTTTCACATCTAATATTAATCAGAAATTATGAGGGAAAATTACGAGGACTTAGTAATTGCAATGTGTTTATTAGGTAGAGTAAGACAAACCAAAATAAATATTACAGCTCTTGTTTGTAATAACACTTTTAATAACGTCCTGTTTCTGTGGGAAATATGAAATATATTATATAATTTTAATTCTATCACAAATGTAGTTGATACTATACACTGTCACGTCTATATTCCCCAAGCGGAGGTGGCAGAGGTGTACTGAGTACACCCACGTTTCGCCGACGATGTTAGGTCCCATGTAATAGAGGGCGAGCCTATTGCCATATACCGGGCACAATTCCAGACTCCGGACTCATACTGGGAATCTTTCGTTAGAAAAGCTACAATTGTCAGACCTAGGATTTGCACCCAGGACCTCGTGATCACAAAGCGATGTGCTTTGCCACCAGACCAACGAGGCAGTCTATTGTAATGTCGTTACATTTAATGTATAATTATTACTTAATAGTGAATTTTATTGCTGCAAGTATTTTGATTTAGTTTCAGAATTTTAATAAGGCATCGGAAAGCTTTACGACGGAACTTCATAAAGTTTAATAAGAAGGTCAATATTATTCCGCAAAGTGTTCCTAGACACTTTCCTTAAACTGTTTATATATTTTAAAATAAAAAGTAGCGATGGAAAATATCAAAGTGACAACATTTTCCTTAAAGAGAGCAAACTGTTCGATCTATGAGAAGCTAAGAGCCTTTTAGGGCAGTCCGGAACTTTCACTGAAATCGCACTACGTGCGTATATTTTTATACATTTTCATGAAGACGCCTTAGGTTCTACAGTTTATTAAAAAGGTGATGTGCTTAGAGAATTTTGGACACTGCTTCGTTACTTTGTGGGACATTGTGCGATTGACGATTGCGAACTCCTGGGTTCCAATTCTAAGTCGGAAATTTGGGTATCCACAATACACCTTTGATGCCCGTGCTTCGATAATACATTCCAAAAATTTTACCTTAAAGACGAGGAAATAGATGTATACAACTTTTTAATTTTCTTTTCTTACTGGACAGCGAAAACATGACCATAATGTAATTACAGATTAAATTAAACATTCCTTGCAATGATAAGTTAGTGATATTTTTAAGTCTTACCATTCCAATTAATTAAAAAAATAGTAAGTCCTTTTACTATCAGAAAATATATGAGCTTAAATTAAGATTATAAAGAAATCGTTTGGACTATATCCATCATAACTATAAATCTATGTTAACGTCGTTAAAAGATTGACGTTAATGTGATGCTAGTGAGAAAGCGTGTTGTCACGTTCAATTTTATTTAATAAATTGAAGTATGACAAGGATGGCATATCAACTCGTTACGCGAATGTCAATATTTTCGTGCTAATCCGTCTTAACTATAGTAACTTATCTATAACTCGCAGTTTCCCGCGACTTCGCCCTCGGTCAACAACAGCGCAACCTACCGACCCTATGTTACTTCTGGATAATTTAGCTTTTAAATAGTGAGAGAATTATTAAAATCAGTTCAGTAGTTTCACAGTTTTTGATTCGATCGATTTCGATTTAAATAAACAAACAATAATTAACACACCGTCACGCCTATATTCCCCACGCGGGGATGGCAGAGGTGTACTGAGTACACCCATGTTTCGCCGACGATGTTAGATCCCATGTAATAGGGGGCGAGCCTATTGCCATATACCGGGCACAATTCCAGACTCCGGACTCGTACTGGGTTATCGTTAGAAGAACTACACTTGTTCGACCTCGGATTTGAACCCAGGACCTCGTGATCACAAAGCGATGCGCTTTGCCACTAGACCAACGAGACAAACAATAGTTCGTAGTAATTTTACCCTTTATATTAGTATAGATTTTAATAAAATACATAATATTTCATCGAATACATACATACATCATCTACAAGCAAAAGCTGTTAATAATTTCTTAAAGCCTATTCTATAGCATGCCCTCTATCTCAGTATGTACAGCGTCTTTAGTACCTCCCGTGCAGTGGTTACTCAACAGCCTGTGAAGTCGTTCTCCACAAACGTTAACCTGCTTCGTAATAACAGTTCCTTACCCTGAACGAGGTCTTCGCTGAGACCTGATATTTATAGCCTCCGCTTTATACTTACTGAGGAAATTCCTTATATTAACATAATGCTGTTAGTGTTATTTCTCTAATTAAAGGTTCGCAATACGAGAGTGGTCATTTCAGTTACTTAATTCGTACTTTGTTCAGAAAGGCAGAAAGAAGATATTTTTTGGGTACATTGAAAGTAAAAATAATAATATGAAACAGGTATCAGTGTAAGTTGTAAGAGGCTTAACAGGCCTCATAATATTGCTGCACGCTGGTATTCCGGCGGAATACAAAATATTGGAAATTATAGAAATAAATAGGTAAATTACTGAAAGAGAATATTAGAAGATTTCGATCTAAGTATATTGAAAACGCCGTCACGCCTTTAATCCCCAAGCGAGAATAGCGTGATTTACTGTGCGCGCCTACATTTCGCTGTAGTTGTAGATCACAATGTAAGAGGAGGGGAGCAAACTTTCGTTATGCTATGCACAATTTTAGCTCCTGGTAATGACTTTGAGAGGTAATTATTAAAAACTTTTTGGCCTTATAAGAACATTCCTCGGACTTCAACGAATATTTCAAGAAAAGAATTTGCCAAATCGGTCTAACTGTTCTCGAGTTTTGAGCTTAGTAGCTTTAGGCATTCTGTTTTATTTATATAGATAGATTTAAAAGCTTCAGACCTATATCATCTTTATAACCCCCTTAAAAGATTTACAAAGTCACAATATTTCCAATGTTTCTTTGCCTAAGCCGTAATTAATGGAATGATGAATATCTATCCAGGAAATAATATTTACCTCAAATAAATGGTGACCACGTGACAGGAAGGTCCAAAAGGCCGTTTCAGTCGAACAAATAATTAGTCTGACCATTTACCGAATAATGTGTCGTTACCGAATAACTTCATTCAAGAAAGGATGAATAGTGATCGATGGCTATAAGAGGAAAAGTCTGGATGCTGCTTTGTGTTATTAGTACAATAATGCCCTTATCAGGTTTGGTTAGAAAACTAAAGTGCACTTTACCATTCAGGTTGCTTTGGCATCATTCATTCAGGGAGATTTGTTTATGCTAAAGAAAGGGAATTCCAAGAAGATCTATAGCTGGTTTATTATTATCTTTAGTCCACTGTAAGTCGCCATATCGACTGCAAGATTAAAAGGTATTCTAGTGCCAGTAATAACGCGAGAACTGGCTGCCATATCCTGACCGTTAAGACTAAGGTCGCCTAACATTATTTCGACTAAATCTGTTTTCATGTCAGCTTAGAATTTTATATTCTCACTTCGTCATACTTACCCTAATCATCTTTAAAAACTATCATCGTACGTCATATAAAATGCAAAGTGGGCTACCCTTGTGATTTCCTGCAACGCTCAATAGAATAGTAGGTAGGTACGCGGACATGGCGCTAGTATCGCTACGCGGTGCGGAAATAAGATGTCACTCAAATCTCGGCGGCGGTGACTACCGGACGTGTCACGCTCCCGTGTGCCGGCCTCGTCAGTGTCCTGCCGTTTTGAATAGTTGATATTTAAATTGAATGCAAAACTAATACCTATCATGCACGTTGCCCGAGTGCAGAAGGAGAAATGAAAGAAGAATGCCTGTTTGTTTAGGTCAAAACTTGTAGGTTGAATTAGAAGCAATTCCTCTTATACTACGTAGTTGAAATTTAACATATTGGTTCAGTTTCATTAATAATGCATTTTTATGAGCATGCCCTGATTCTACCACGCAGGAGTGTCTCACGAAGGAATTTCTCGACGACCAACAGTAAAGACAAAATTTACGAAATTTTGTACACATTTAATTTTGATTTTGGTATTGCATCCGGTCGCATAAAAGTTTCTATATATATATATATATATATATATATATATATATATATATATAAATATATATATATATATATATATATATATATATATATATATATATATATATATATATATATATATATATATAAATATATATATATATATATATATATATATATATATATATATCTATCTCATCACGCCCGATCCCTTGCAGGGTAGGCAGTGCGTTCAGAGTTCCAACAGGTTAAAAGCTTGTATATTTTTTTTTAACTATTATATTATTTTATTCAATATATTTATTTCTTTGGCATGCCCTACAGCCCTTAAGACTTGTAGAATTTCAACATGAGGTTGGATTTGAATGGTGGGAGTGACGTAGCGTATATTATTTGGAATTGGCATCTAAGAATCTTGATATACAGGGAGGATATTATAACAATATGAATGTCAAGTTAAAGCTGGTAAATAGACAATTCCAAATATGTATACTATATACTGCTATTTGGATATAAGAAACAAAAAAATTAATGATCTATGTCATCACGCCAGATCCCTTGCCGGGTAGGCAGAGAGTACAAAGTTCCAACAGATTCTTTCGTGACATACCTCTCTGGCTTCCTCCACTCTCATAGTTCGTCTCGTTGTCCTTCAGATAAGACTCGGTCTATTTGGTCATGGTAAGATAGTCTAGGTCTTTTCCGGTACCTACATCCTACCACTTTCGCATTGTATATCTGTTTTGTCATTCTTTCTTCTGACATTCTTTTTATATGCGCGAACCAACGGAGCAATCCCTTTCTCATCTTTACACCGATACTATCTTTCATAGCTACTCGCTTTCTTACTACGCTGTTGCTAATCGGTCGGTCAGCTTCACTTCGCACATCTTCCGCAGAGCTCGCATTTCTACCGCATTTATCCTACTTTCATTCTCCTTACATACCCAGCTCTCGCTACCATATAACAGCGTTGGGACAAGAACTCAGTTATATATGGCCAGCTACGCCTTTTGGCTTAAGTGCCGGCTCTCAAGTAGCTTTCCTATCGCACCATTTACTCTGTTTCCTGCACTCACTCTTCTCTCTATGTCAGCTGTGTATTTTCCATCCTTAGTGAAGACTGAATACTATTAAGGCTTAAAAATGTTCCTTTTCCAGTTACCTAATTATAGTTTACGTAGTTTGTTTGTTTTGGTCGTTTGTAATCATTTAGTCTTATTCTATTTGGAGCCCCCTATAAATGGTACAATTTCAAACCAAACATTCTAATAACAGATTTTCAAAATAATCCTCCGCCTTTAAATTATACCATTACAAACGATAGTAGCTTTGCTGCGAACATAGCAAAACTACAATTAACTTTTCCTTTCAAAGAGTATAATGTGATCATAATGTATCAAGAGCAAAGCTCACAGGATATCGTAATCGGTATGTCAGGACCAGTTGCGGACACAAAGGGACAGAGATTGTAGAAATTTCGTTCGGCCGATTATGTCGGCCCAGCAAATAGGTTTTAGCGTGACCGCTGAGTGCGGTCGACAACTTGTGAATGCAGATGATACAGAAAATCTCATGTCATACGAGTTAATTTATTACAAAGGCTTTGTAATCGCTTTTGTGAATAAAATAATGAAAATAGATAAGAATGAAATGGGGCTTATTTTAGAATCCTGCTAATATTATAAATGTGTAAGTTTGTATGTTTAGACGTTTGGATGTTTGTTACTCAATCACGCAAAAACGGATGAACGGAGTGGGATGAATTTGGCACACAGATAGTTTATTACCTAAATTAACACATATTATGCTTTTAATCCCGGAAAAATGTTAGGTTCCTGTCTAAACGTAACGCGGATCAGCAAGGTTAAGTAGGCATGTTAAGCCGTTGTTCTCGGACACCACTTAATGTGATAGTCATTAAGCCAATTTGGAAGCGTTACAAGCGGCTTATTAAATTCTAACAGCATATGGCCATAAACCTGCTTCCACCAGTCCGCGTGTGAACTACTCTCTCCTACTGCGATATGAGAGAGAAAGCCTCTGCCCAGCAGTGGGACGGTCTAAAAAATAATAATATCAGCCTATACATTAAAGACTGACATTATTATATTAAAATAAGGGTGACTAGTTTAATTTACAAATGGGTAAAATCTGCACGAAATGCTTAGGCTTCAAGCAAAAACTAATTTATCAGCCGGAAAAGATGACAGTTACGTTGGCACTATTCTCTAATTCCCTTCATTCTTACAAAGTTCAAGTTATCATAGTTTAAAATTATCATAAAATGTTTTTTTTACGCGCAACTCCGATTACTCAGTATATCCGATAAGGTTGCGCGAACAAAAAAATTTTCTCATGTAAGTTCAGTTAACACGTGGTGGTAGGAACTGGGTTGAGTACATAGACAGTACAGATAGGCGACGCTAGTTCGCGCCGCGCCGCGCCGCTGGAGCGCGGAAACAATCAAATATTGGCAACCCCGTGCACTCGCTGTTCGCTGCCGCACAGAGTATAAATTTTTCATTCAATATATTTTAAACTTGACGGATTTAGAATTCGAAAAATCACTAGATACACCACATTATTTTCGGTGTGTGTGTGAGTGATGTACGCTGTTGGCCGCGAGACCTTTACAGCTTCACCGGACTTAAGGGCGAGCGTGCAACCACGACGCTCGAGCCAGAAGGGCAAGGGGCGATTTACTCGAGGGCGCCTTGAAGAGGCACCCTCGGTTGGGACAGTCGCTGTAGGGGGACGGGTGCACTACTAAGTGCACCGGTCATAGGAGGGAATCTACGACTACGTCGTCGTCGCCCGTATTCTGAGCGGAAAGAATGGATGACAAAGCATCGGGGGGTCGGTGAGAACACGTCGCGGCCGGCGGTGGCGGCAGGGGTCGGGGGGGAGATTGTAGTCGGCGGCGGCTACAATTAACGGATTCGACAAACAGTATTATGTTGTCAGTTTTTATTTGGTTTTATCTCATTTAAATTCATATAACATCTTGGCCTATCATTAATAAAGCAGCCACGATATGAGATATTTGGATCCAAAAAGAATTTAGACAAAGTGCCGCTTAAGTATTCTAAAATGATCGTAGTTCCTCAAGCACCTGTATCCCGTTTACCATTAAAACTGAAAAAATAGGTCAATAACAGCCTCGTCGTGTAGTAGTCATGATGACATGCCATTAGCATGTTGGTCGAAGATTTAGTATTGGTTGAAATTAATACGCTGGTTGCTATGAAATCACTCATTCTTTTAAAATTAGTCTTTGCTTGCTTGATTAGTCCTCTCCTCGTAACATCCTCGATAGTTAAAAATCAATTTTCTTGTCACAGAAAACGCAATATTGTAGGTCAGAAACGTAATACTTCTGTTGATTGTTGTATCTCGATAAAAATACTTTTTAAAATTTCTCTACAGACACAACTTCATCAATTTTTTGATGTTTGAAACAGTGCAAATGTGTGTGCTATATGCACAATGGCTGAACTTAAAAGCCGATGTTAATTGAATTGGCTTCAGATTGCCGGACGCCATCGGTGCAGTGGTAATTGCGTTAGCAACAAACATGTCCAAGCTCTCAGCTTCTAATAGTGCTCATTCAATAGGACATTTTTTGCGGACGACGTATGAGTAGTTGTAAAACAAAACCGACTAAAACCACCAGATTTTCTATTACAAAAAAAAGGATTTATTGGAAAATATAAAAACGTATCTATTTCAGTTTTAGGCCAAGTGTAGCTATTATTATGCTCTAGCATTGACCTATCAAATTTGGTTTTGTGCTATTATCTATGTTGTCTTTCTCTATGTCGAATTCTTGTAAAGCTGTCGATTTATTGTGATTCGTTGAAAAGCTATAGGTATTTATTAGGTAGGCTATTTTATTAAAATATAATAAGAAAAATACATATAGCAGGAAGATTGGCCTTAATCGTGACTTAACTCTGACTTGCTTATAACTACCGTCTACTTTGCTTTCAACATTTAAATTAGCTACTATTTTTCGCTTGATCTCTTTATCAAACGAAATCATATTTATTAACTGTTAAAGGTTTATTTCCAGTAGATAATCATGAAAAATAATGGAGTATGATGCCGCATAACTGCAGACGGTGCTGATTATGAATTCAAAAGGGAAAAATATGAAATCGCTGTCTTTATCTAAGGGCTTAAGAGGTGCTCGAAACGACTCCGGGTTTTTCTCTTATTCACTCGAATAGCGCCAACCAATTATAACTTGTAAGTAATCCTCTTATCTGAAACTCTGCGAGTCGACGCTACCCGCAACTCTGAATATAATTCACTTTATCCATATTCAATATTAGATCGTGCGACGGCGAGCAAATAGAGCGATTCAAGTGAGAATTATTGTTGGATAAAGCTCGCCTCTTTTCTCCTTGTCTATTTTCAGTGTCCGTTGGAGAGTAATAATTTACGTGTTCTATTCGATATTGCGCCGTGAAAGTGCCATCTTTATTATTTGTTTAATGCTTTGAAGATTTGAGTTTATGAGATTTTGTTTATGGAATGAGAATTAGATAGTAATGAAATGTAATGTTGATTATTATTAATTGACGGATTCCTGGTCCAGTGGTTAAGAGCCCGCTCCACCCACTGGATTGAGTAGTCGCGGGTTGGATCTCGGCACGGATCAAATCTTTGTGTGACCTACAAATATTTGTTTCGGTCTGGTTGTTTTTGTGTATGTGAGTTTCATGTTTGTAAACGCACCCACGATACAGGAATAATTCCTAGAGTAGGGCGACGTTATTTAAAAGTAAAAAAGATAATTGATTGGTTTTTATAATTAATCAACACCTAATGATATTTCGTGTTTGTTATAGTAATAATTATATTAGCCCTGTTAAGAAACTGTCCCACCGTTGGGCACGGGCCCCCTCTCAAACTGAGAGGGTTTAGGCCATAGACCACCACGTAGGCCCAGTGCGGGTTGGCGAACTTCACATACCTTCGAGAAACTTTTAGGCATGCAGGTTTCCTAACATGTTTTACTTCAACGCTAAAGCAAGCGATAATTAATTTTTAATACGCACATGCTTTCGAAAAGACAGAGGTGCGTGCCTGGGTTTGAGCCCTAAACCTCTGACTTTGCAGTCCAACGGTCTAACCACTAGGCTACAGCTTTTGTGATTGTTAAATAATTAAAATAAATATAATAATCGCCCATAAAAAAATTGGTTATGTTCATAAAATTTTCCTGGAACATACAGTATAAAAGCATTTTAAAGAGGATTTATATAAGAATTTTATTGTTTGAGATAATGTCTAATTTATAACTAATTAATAGCAAAAAAATTTAAATGTCTCAGCTCAGAATTAAAACATGAGTACAAAGTAACAAAAGAGGTAAATAATTGCTTTAGGAGGCAACACCAACGTGTTTGCCTGGCCCGCGCTGGGCTCCTCTTTACGTGACAAGAATGTCTATGAGCGTACGAATTCATTCGAACAAATTGCTCCATTTATGTAGTTTAAAAGATAAATAATGAAGGTATAATGTGTTTTATTTCGCTTTATTCGTTAAGTTTTATAATATCATAATGTGTTGTGTTCACACACTGATGAAGGTTCACTAAGAAGAAAGAAAATTAAGATATTGCATTGATTTCTTAGATCTTCGCTTGCCGCAACATGTTGAAGCAGGAATACGCTGATGCCATTTTCTGTAAAATAAAATGAAGGTAAAAGGCTTAAAAGACTTTAAATGATGGCTTAAAAAGTCTAACCGTAGGCTGCTCTGCATAGTGGGTTAGGTAGTATTGATATTTATGGTCTGAGTAGTTGTGCATTTAAAATATGCGTTTCTCAAGAATTGTATGAGGAAACGTTTTCAAATATTTCCAGGTTTTGCCTTGTTGGTCTGTGGCGAATACTGAGCGTAGCTATCACGAGGTTTTGGGTTTAAAACCTAAGTCGAACAAAAAGTAATTTTTGTATCGAAAATTTCTACTATCAGTAACAGAGTCTGGTATTGTGCCCGGTATGATGGCAATAGGCTCGCCCCTTGTTACAGCCCCCTGTTACTGAGACCTAAAATCGTCGGTAAAAAGACGGTGTACACATTACACTTCTGCCACCCCCACTTGGGGAATATAGGCGTGACTGTTATTTTTTTATTTTTTGCGCTAGGTTTTTTAAATAGTTCAAAAAATATATCTTGTTACGGATATCTCTGTTTGTACTCCAGGGCAAGTATTGAAATAATTGTGGCGATACGCACTAACATAATTCTGAATAGTTACTTTTAAAATGTTTGAAGGGATATGTCCTCAAAGCCAGGTGCGTGCAGCGGCAGTGGTCTAAGGGACCGTTGCATTATTAGCACCATGTAAGGCCGTATAACTGGATCAGCGTTGCCAACATGCATCGAAAAATTTACCTAGTCTAAAAAATAAATTACCGACATATAACATTTTTAGAAACATGCTTTTATGCAACTAGGTAATAAAAAATGCAATTTAAAACGTTCAATATAAAATAAAAGTGTATACATAATTTCCTGTCTGCGCTGTTGTTCGTTAAGGAGCTCGTTCATCTGGAGCCAATTTTCAATGTAGAGTCGGGTCATGCTTATCATAATAATACAAAATGAATCAACATGGTAAATTTCAACTCCGTAGTATAAGTACTACTTCGTACTAAACAAACAATCAAACATTGCATGTTACAACCTTGTAATTATTACCTGTACAATTTTGGAATACGGGATTTAGGTTTCGTGTGCTGACTCTACATTTTTTGAAAACTAATGTCTGTTAGTAGGCACAGGTAACATTGCTAACTCGATGCACAAATATAAGGCACAGTTATAAAAACAAGTTATAATAATAATTATAATAACTTAGGGGCCAATTCTACTTAATAAAATCCGCAAAAACCGAATCATAGCTGCCGCCGTACAACGGCGTTTTGCGATTTTCGTATACTACTATAATACGAAAACAGAAGACTTAGTACGTTTTGTTTCCAACATTTGACGTTGTTGAGAAAGCGTCACACTAATCTATATTCAATAAATTTGTCATGTGAAAAGGATAGCTTATTAACTCAATAGCGTTCATGTTAAAGTTCTTTGCTAAATGTTTCGCCACATAGTCGACGCAGCGCGACAGGAGCGCGACGGTGGCGCGGCTCGGCGAGTTGTAATGTACGGGACACACCACACAGCGCAGCCCCGCTCGGCGCGACGGCTAACGTCACTACCGAATGTAGCCGAGCGCTTGCGTCGTGCTCTGCCGGCTATTTGATCAAATCTTAAACGTCGTTCAGCGGCGGCGGTTAAGATTCGATTTCTGCAGAATTTCATAAGTAAGATAGAAACCCTGGGAAAACAAAGCTGTGTCAATATCAGGACCCGGTTTAAGATAATATCAAGACTATTCTGACAAGTATGTGTAATGTCAGACTTTTCCTTTACAAATTCGCACTGGGTCCCCGTGGTAGAATAAGACCTATTTATTCTCTCTCACCTACTTTATGAGGGAAGGCATTTGCGAAGCAACGTAATAGTATAAGCTGATTAATTTATATATCTGAAAAACAAAATCTAGCTAAGTGTTTGTTTGAAAATATTCTCATGAAATCCGCTGTTTCACACTGCTAACGTAAGGGAGATAATACAGTCTGGATTATTCTCTCTTGAGAGTAAACTTCACCATTAGTGCATTAAATACTAAAAGTGCTAAGTATTAGCTATCTATCTATCTCTATCTATAACCTCACGCCAGATCCCTTGCGGGGTAGGCAGAGAGGACAGAGTTCCAACAGGTTCTTTCCTTACATACTTCTCTGGCTTCCTCGACTCTCATAGTTCGTCTCATACACGCTCGCCGGTTACGGAGACTCTTGACTTTTCCATCAGATAAGACTCGGTTTATTTGGTCGTGGTAAGATAGTCTAGGTCTTCCCCGGTACCTGCATCCTTCCACTTTCACATTGTATATCTGTTTTGTCATTCTTTCCTCTGGCATTCTTTCTATATGCCCGAACCAACGGAGCATGCCCTTTCTCATCTTTACACCGATACTATCTTTCATACCTACTCGCTGTCTTACTATGCTGTTGCTAATGCGGTCAGTCAGCTTCACTCCGCACATCTTCCGCAGAGCTCGCATTTCTACCGCATTTATCCTACTTTCATTCTCCTTCTTACATACCCAGCTCTCGCTACCATATAACAGCGTTGGGACAAGAACTCCGTTATGTATGGCCAGCTGCGCCTTATAGCTTAAGTGCCGGCTCCCGAGTAGCTTTCCCATCGCACCATTCACTCTGTTCTCTGCACTTACTCTTCTCTCTATGTCAGCGGTGTATTTCCCATCCTTACTGAAGGCGCATCCAAGATATACAAACTCATTCACTTGCTCCAGCACATCGTTACCAACCACAATCCTTACATTCGTTCTGGTTTCTTCCCTTTCAAAAACCATAATCTTGGTTTTCTTCACATTCAAGTGTAAGCCATTGATCATGCAGTCGTCTTTCACAACTGTGACTAGTGTTTGCAGATCAGTGGCTTTTGGCGCTATTAAAACCGCGTCATCTGCATAAAGTAGATGGTTTACCACTAAGTCACCCATTTGTACACCTTCATTCATCGCTTTCAGTCTTTGAAGACTTTTGTCCAGATATATTATAAACAGTCTAGCGGACAACACGCAACCCTGCTTGACGCCGATTTTAACGTCAAACCAGGGTGACCTGTTACCACCCACCCGTACGCATGCCTTGCAGTCCACATAAGTGGACTGGACGGCTCGCAACAGAGTGCCATCTATACCATACTCTGGCAAAATGTCCCAAAGTCTCTTTCGCACAACTCTGTCAAATGCCTTCTCCAGATCTACAAAACCGCAGAAAACCTTCCGCCCCACTGCCAGATGCTTCTCTACGATGTTGCGGAGTGCGAAGACTTGATCCGAACATCCTCTTCCAGACCTGAAACCCCCTTGTGCCTCGCACAACATTCCATCGGACTTCACGCGCATTCTCCGTTCAATAATTTTACTGTACACCTTGGCTGCCAAGCTGATCAAACTGATGGCTCTGTAATTGACGCAGTCATTTTGTGAACCCTTGCCTTTATACAAGGGTACTATGACTGCGCGGCGCCAATCTGTAGGGACTCTACCGGTCCTCCAGCAAAGGTTTGCAAGGGTCCGGAAAGCGTCCCGGACGCAAGTTCCACCATATTTGATCATCTCGGCAGATATCATGTCTACTCCCGCAGCTTTACCGTTTTTCATACTTCCTATCGCCCATTCAACTTCTTCCATAGTGATGTCCTCCGTTGATTCTGGTGCCGCAATCTCGCCTTTGGGCACGTCTGCGGCATCAGCATCCGGGTCATCTCCATACATTTCTCCAAAATATTCACTCCACCGGCTTAGCACAGCTTGTGTGTCTGCAAGAATGTCACCATCTTTAGATTTTATCCTTTCCATTCTGGAGCCTGACGAATCACCTCGAGCCTTTCTCACCTTGCTCCAAAAGAGTTTGGTGTTGTTCTCGAAGTTCTTCGCCAGCCTCTCCTCCTCAATCATACTGGCTCTTTTACGCTTTTCTTTTACTAAAGTTTTAGTGGCATTCTTGCATTGCCGGTATATTTCTTTCCTCATCTCTGTCATACTGGCATTCAGGTTCAAAGAAGATACATAGTCCTGCCACGCTTTCTTCTTACTTTCTACGGAGCTTTGCAACCCCGCATCCCACCATGCATTACATTTTGCTGTAATATGCTTCTTTGAGCAACCACATACTTCTTTCGCGGATTCCACCAAACTCTCTTTCAGGCTATTCCAGCATTCATCTACATTTGAGTCCGAAGAGCCTGCTGTCAAAAGCTTGTCCCGGACTCTGTCTTCATACATTCTCCTCACGCTCTCATCTTGCAACTTTTCAACCTTTATTCTTTCAAGGTCTCCGAAGGGGATACGCTCTCGCCAGTGCCTCCACTTCCTGAACAGACCACTAAACCGCGCAACTACGAGATAGTGGTCTGATTCCAGAGTGGGACCTCTATACGCACGCGTATCTTGTAGTTTGCTTCGGAGACGGTTATCAACCAGGATCAGATCTATCATGCTTTTTTGTTCATTCCTTCTCCACGTATACAAATGTATGTCCTTGTGCTGGAATATCGTGTTAGACACAAGGAGACCCCTTTCCAAACAAACATCTACAATGAGCTTACCTGCATCGTTCACTCTCTTATCACCATAAGGACCCAGAGCAGCGTCGCAAGTTTGCCGCCTGGTTCCTACCCATCCGTTCAGATCGCCACACAAAATCACCTTTTCGTTAGCCTCAGCCAAATCCAGAACTTCCCTGACATTATCCCAAAACTTCTCAAGGTCCTGGGGTGTCGACGAGCTTATGGGAGCATATGCTGCGACCAAAAATACTCTAGTGGCACCCAGTTTTAAACGGACCCAGAGAAGTCTCGCATCGCACAGGCCATAATCTCTCACTCCAGAGGCCAGGCGACGGGACAGCAAGATACCCACCCCCATGCTGGCACAACTGCTCTGCGGTACCCCAGACCACAGAGCCATCGTTCCATCAGGAAGATCACAGGTTTCACTGCCCCTCCGCTTAGTCTCTGTTACACACAGAGCATCCAGGCGTCTCTCTTTCATCACATCAATCACCTCATGCATCTTATCTTCCATACCACCTCTTACATTCCAAGTGCCTATTCGGCACTCTGCACCCCACGACTCGCCAGTTCGGGCCCGGCGTGATGGGTGGCGGCCCCCATCGCCGCTTCCACCTATATTCGTACCGACGGGGGCGGGCCGGTACGCGACGCCTCGGGGGGACGCCCTAGCCCGCACTGCGGTACGTCTTCGGTCCAAGATTGCAGCCATAATGACTGGCAGGGGTCGCGACGAGCACGCTCTTGGACAGACCCCCAGTAGTATTAGCTGTACTTGGAAGTATTAGCTGCTAATGTATATCACCTTTATAGCAAGAAAAGTGCACAAATAGCTAGCTAGGTATAAAATACAACACTATTGTAGCAATGAAAAGCAGAGCAAGTACAGCGTTGATTTCGCATTCTTTAAGTTTCTGAAACATAAATGTTTCGGTATATTAGACTTAAAATATATATACTGAAAGAAAGGATAAGCAATTAAGTTTAATAAAGTAAGTAATACCTCTACTGTACAGTAGGCGGTGAGACAAATCACGGGACCACAACAGGATTGTTCGAACATCAAAAACTTCTTATATACAATAGCGTAAACGTCCAACAAACTAGAAACGTAAGAAATATATAGAAGTCACAGTCGATCCCTGCTCGGGACAAATCTTTGAGTGACCCACAAATAATTCTTTCAGTCTGGATATTTGTGCTGTCATGTGAATTGCATATTTCATGGTCGCACTTGATAGCATACTTCTACATGGTGCTCACCGACTAGTTAAGGTTTGTACGATCTGAAGACTTTGCTGGTTTGCGGCAACCTTTGACCTCGGGTGGTTCCTCAAATAGCACAACTGCTGCTTAAGAGAGGAATTAAATGCTCTTTTACAGCTTTAAGCTGTGCTAAATCTTTATATGAAAGTATAGGCTGCATAATGACAGCTTTACACTATTATGCAGCCTCTTATACAGCTTTAGTACAGCTTATAGCTGCAACAGGTTACTTCCTCTTTTAAGCAGCAGCGTAGCGGGGTTTGATGAAGCTTTCTATGTTGGGATGATGGACTCATATGCCGTTATCATGTATAGCTTACAGTACGTTTGTGCATGGCGTAAAATCGAAATAATGTTCTTTGTTATAGTGTATCCCTTTAATGCGTAGATGCAAAATGTTATATAGTTTGCCTACCGAGACCAATTGCTGAATATATAGGAATATTGACAATGACTTGATCTTTGAAGGTAAAAGACATATTATATGTTTATAGAAAGAATCATTCGTTTATGGAAATATATTTGGATGGATGTAAAACTGGCCTATTGCAAAAAGATTTGGACACCCGTCTTCAATATCATTGGATTAATTATCTACAACAAGCGATAATTTGGCTGTTTACGTTATTATTACCCGTACATGGACTGATGATGCATCACAATATCCCTTAAACGCCGTTTAAGTAAATGAACAAAATACTCCTTTTCTTCATTGTTGTTCGATGGATAGACATCCTCCATTAGATCCCGAATACTCCATGTAACGATATCAGCTTTTGTAGTGATGTGCATCACCCACACTATTTGTGTTTGGGTCATAACTCTATGATACAGACAAATATTAAACGTTCTAGCTCTATTGAATGTTTTAAATTCACAAGAGAGTTTATAATATATAATTTTTTCCTAACATTTTTTTTTGTGATATGCAATGAAAGTTTTATTGATAAAACTAGGATTTTTGTTATACTTTATTAAATTTATGAAAGATTCTTGCAAGGTTCATTGTTCAATACAATTTTAGGAAAAGTTTTCATAGGTAGGTTCTTCAAAGTTCTTATAGGTTATATCAGTAACGTGACCTGAGGGCTTAGGGCCAAAACTTTGACGTTAGCTTGATGCTAGCGATCAATCGTGCTGTCACATTCTTGTTTCCTATTTAGTAAATTTGTAGTGTGACAAGGACAGCATATCAAGTCACTAGCATCACGCTAACGTTAATCTTTTTATGCTCAGTTTTCTAAGTACAAGTTTGCGATCAAGCCATTACATAAAATTAGGGATGATTATGATTGGGTTGCCATAAGATGGCTCGCTGTTTTGTAATATATTGAAACTGTGTATATGTATACAGTTTTATTTTTAGTTTTACAAATTACTTACAAATATAGTTGTATAAGTACAGCAAAGCGCAGATATTCGAAAAGCAGAAAACTACTTCATAGATTGGAGAGACGCTGAGATCAACATTGTGGATCCAAAACGGGAACAATAATGGTCTTTTTCCCTCGTCACCTGGCGTATGAGTTGCCAGAAAGTGGAAAAGTGAGAGAAAAGCAAAGATATTCATTCCAATTGATATGCTGGCGGTGAAAATGCAAGCGATTATACAAATATTCCAAGTTATTAATTGATTTGCGAAATACATTCTCTTGAAACACAAGAGATGCATGATGTGAGGGACTGAAGGTAATTATTTTACCAATAAAAATATTGGTCCCTATGCAAACGCTATGCTTCACGGTACGGCCTTAAATTTTTTGTACAGGTGTAACTATCCTCCACGCTATGTATTCCAGGCAAAATTTTGTGTTATTAATCAACCGGCTTAACTATTTATTAGTTAGTTGATACACATGTTAACACTACCGCATTAATTTCTATATCTAAACAACTAAACAGATAATACCATCGACCACGTTTAACTAACACGTGATGTGACAATTATGGCAGCCAGCGCTTACGATAGTATCCGAACTACGCTGGATGGAATCGTAACGTCTCGTAACGTTTATTCGTTACGTTTCGATACATTGTATGAAATCATTGCGTCATTGTTCTCAAAAGGTTGTGATACTGCGGCAAATTGACTTTAGTGCACGATATTATTAAAAGTTTGTAGGATAAAATAATTGAATATGTTCCTGCTTCCGTTATGTGGGGAATTTTAAAAATGTCTATTCCGTGTTATACTGATATGAAAGACATTATAAATGCTATGAATCCCAATACGAAAATGACAAGGTTTTGATTAAAGAATCTGTAAGTTAAAAAAAATAACATCGCTTATTAAAATAGTAAATTAATGACTACACTTACTGCAACGTGTTGAACTTTAGACCAATCAAAGATTTTGGAACATAGTGTTAACCTCAGTTTAAGACACTTACGTTGGCTTCATTTTATTGTCGATATCAGCAACTTTGAATGCTGTAAGTATAAAATAAAATGATTTATGAAAGTCGAAAGGATCAACATATCCTTCAGAATAATCGATGTTTCCTTTATTTAAGAAGGCCTTGAGTTTTAGAAGCACTCTCATTTTAGAACCGGGTTGTTTGCTGTACAGACTTTAAGCAATTGATGTTGAAACTCTACGTTTGATATATGTAGGTATGTACTTAAATAGGTATGGTGTTGGATACCTATCACTAGTTTATTACTTATTGGTAATGGCAATCAATTTTCACGGACTTCAATGGCCCCGTTCATTCATTTATGTCATTGGAATATTACATAAATCGAATACAAAATAATGATCATAAGGTTTTTTAAAGTTAAAGTTGAAAAACATTTATTTGTATAGGCCAATAAAAAGCACTTACGAACGTCAAAACAATAAATTATGAGGGAGATACTCAATGAATAAAATGAAGTAAAAAAATAGTGTAAAACTTAGGTCAATATTTGGAACAATAGACACGAAAAAAGCCTAAAACTATTTGTTTTTCTATCTACTTGAGACAGTGCACCGGCTCAGTGTATGCTGATCATACGGCACAACACTAATTTTCAACTATGCTTAGCAATAGTAGATGTGTATTGGGTTTTACGAATATATCTCACGGCTTAGTCTTACTGACACCAATACCTGAAATTTTAGGACGTAAGGTCGATTTTAATATCGTTCATTACACCTTGTCTCACCAAAAGATTTATCACACACGATCGTCAATTTGGTTTATTTAATTAACCTAGATTGTACAATACAAGTTTGGTTCAAGTCCAATAAATCTATTGGAAATACGTAATAAGGAACAACGACATAGAAAATAAAAACTTCTCCTCTTTTATTATGTTCGTCTGACATATTTTCTGGGCGAATATTTCGAAGTCCAAATAGCAGAGTACTGGTCCCTACTGCCCTGGGCGATGTAGTTCACTAAGTGTAATATGTATATAATTGGAGAATACCTTGTATGTTAAATTAAAGGGTGGATGTTTTATTGCCTACGATCATAATGGAGGCAGGCTTGCGTCGGATTAAATGTTTTTGGATTACCTGCTTTTTTGCAACTTGTGTGATCATGCCTTTGTGTCTCCGGAACATTAATGATATTCATCATAATTGTATATGTGTACCTTTAAAACAGTGCCTGTGTGATACCAACATCTAGTATAGAAATTTGTAGTTGACGTAAAACGATTTGAAATGTCTCACTTTGTTACTAGTACTCAACATTTTTTGCGCCATCATTTCGATGGTCAATTATGGTGGACGAAGTATTTCCTGCAGCGCCTCGAGCTCGCATCAAGTAGGCAATAAAAACTGTCCTTGACAGCAACAAAACAACGTCTTTAAAATGAGGTCACCATATCTAGATAATAATAGGAGCTTATGTAAGGTTGGTGTTATGATTTGGGCTGTGGAAAGAAAAATAAACCACTGTGGTTTTTTCATGGGACTTAGGACCCTCGGCATAGCCTAGGGACATGTTAAGTCCCAAAAAAAATACTGTCTTAATTTTATTGGACTAAGCCCGCTACATATTCTCACCACTTGAGCTCTTGTATACAAGAATCCTTAATTGCTTCCATAAATGACATCAAGGTTGAAACGCAGCGGTGTTCCAGGGATCGCTCTAATTTGTTTTGGAACCCAACAAAATAATTAGAAAGGAAAGAAAACAGGAGAAGAAGAAAATTTAATTCCATTTTCCTTCTTGGAAAAGCGGGAACAAACTTCTGTCGTTATTTACTATACACTAAAGTGACTCTTTCTTCCAGTAAATTTTCAAAAAAGGATAGCTTATTTCGTAATAAATAAACTCCACCAATCCATCGTGGGTCCGCGTGGGGAGTTCAACCAATTTGTAAGAGAAAGTTTCGGCCAAGTAGTAGGTCAGTATGTTCTGATTCTTTGATGTTTTAATAATTGTGATTACAGGAGTGCTATGCTACTATGCTCGCCAGAGAAGGGCGAGTAAACTCGTAAAAGGTTTAGAAAACTTATTATAGTATCCATCGATGCTTCCACCGACTTGGGTTCTGTAATAAATATAATCTATCTATCTATCTATAACCTCACGCCAGATCCCTTGCGGGGTAGGCAGAGAGTACAGAGTTCCAACAGGTTCTTTCCTTACATACCTCTCTGGCTTCCTCGACTCTCATAGTTCGTCTCATACACGCTCGCCGGCTACGGAGACTCTTGACTTTTCCATCAGATAAGACTCGGTTTATTTGGTCGTGGTAAGATAGTCTAGGTCTTCCCCGGTACCTGCATCCTTCCACTTTCACATTGTATATCTGTTTTGTCATTCTTTCCTCTGGCATTCTTTCTTTATGCCCGAACCAACGGAGCATGCCCTTTCTCATCTTTACACCGATACTATCTTTCATACCTACTCGCTGCCTTACTATATAAATATAATTAAATCCAAAACCAAGCATAACACTGTAAGATCTTGTAATGTTGTAAACAACTATATGTTTTGGTTATCTAACATCTTAGTCATTCCCGTGACCATGGGTGCTGCAAAGTACTCGAAACGTCGGGAAAGTAAAAATGAAATATAAACCGCGATAAAATCCGAAAAATAGTTTTGTTTCATGTGATATTTACATGTTTTTAAAGTCTATCTTTTAAATTTGCCGTGATATTCTGTACTTACCTACTAATTTATTTTAAGCAATAATTCTTGAACTGAAAATAATATGTCCTAAGTGAGCAATGTGTTAACAGAGGAGCATTTGATCTTTCCTCATTTCGACTCATTTGTATCGCTACACCAGCTCGGATTACTATTTGCCCGCCGCGGCTGTGGGTAGTACTTTATATCTTGACGGTAAAATATGGCACCTCGATTGTTCATTATTAGGTCTGTCTGTGTTCGTCTTCGCTATTCCTTATGCTATATTTTTTATATGTCCGCTCTATTAAGAATATGAGGAAAAAATTGTCAGAAAGTACTATAATGATTTACGACATTTGATACAATCCAGATAAGTTTGCAAGGAAAGCACCTATTGAAACTCTGTAGTACTATCTGCCACTATGGATATATTTATTAAAAACGCATTATTTCAGCAATAATATGACTCCACACGTTATCATACTTCTTACGTTCATTACAAAGCAATATAAATAAATTCAGAGTGCTGTTCATAAAATTACTACAGCTAAAAGTTTGAATTAACAAACTGCACGTTCAAAGATATACTTTTTCGGTTGAAATCTTTGAGAAGATAAATTATTATGTGCATGTATAATATGGAGCGGTCTGCAAATGAATTTAACAAGTTTCTTTACGACACATTCAAACCTGTCAGTATTATATATGTTTAATAAATTCTGGAAAGTCTCTAATCTTAATTTATCACCATATCACCATTAATTTATTTCGCCTTAAGTTGTTCCAGTACAAAGTTTGGTAGCATTTAAAACAAATCGTGTTCCGAGTAATAGTAGCTACAAACCGAACGGTTACGGCTCCCGAGACACAGCTGGTTGCACTTAAACCTTGGCTTTATGTTAGCGCCGCTTCTATTAGACGCCATTATTACTCCTACCTAAGAATTTGTTACAATTTAATCTTCCGTATCAACTGCGAAGTCATTTATGAGTGTAATACAACTTTGACAGTTGGATTTAATTACGTTTTCGTACCAAACAAGATGACTTACGGTACTGAAATATGGTCGCTCACAAAAAAGTCTGTCTACAAAATAAGTTTCGCACAAAAATCCCTGGAACGGTCTATCATCACTGTAAACAATCGCGTAAGAAACACCGAGATTAGACGACGGACAAAAGTCCAAGACATTGTCAATCGCATATCTTCATTGCAGTGGCAATGAGCAGGGCGTGTTACTAGAAGAAATGACAATAGATGGAGTAAGCTATTGCTGGAGCTGTTAGATGACATATCGAGAGTTGGATGAAGAACTTGGGGTAGATTGGCACAAAAAGGGGGCAGTAGGTTGTAGCTGATGCTGATGATAACCAAACAAGAGAGGTATTTGCGACAAAAGTATTAAGCGTAAGAAGGATTTGGCGGCCGGCTTGATCCAGTGGTAAGAAAAGCCACTCCGTCCGTTCGATTTCGTATGGAACAAAGCGCTGTGTGACCCACAAATATCTGTTTTGGTCTAGGTTTTTGTGTAAAGGAGTTTCATGTTTGTAAAGGCACCCATGATACAGGAATAATTCCTAGTGTGGGGCCACGATTTATAAAATAAAAAAGGATAAGAAATCGATTTGCTAAATTTTATATACGACTAAATATCATTCTTGTTGTTGCACAAATATTGTTGCACAAATATTGTACCCTTGCTCGATACTTAAAAGAATAAGGAAAGGGGGGAAGGAAAAGCAACGCTAATTTTTAAAATTACCCAATACATCCTCTATCTAGAGAAAATAGTGTGTTATTTTCTCTAATTGTGTTAGCAACTGATTAGTAATCCTGTAAGCTGTGATTTACTGCTAATTTGTACTCACATGACGCTCCACACGTTGCATCTTCACCTCGGTTTATTTTCTGTTATAGATAAACTTCTAGCGGCTGTTGATATTTTAATGTTTCTTTTTCTATATCACTATCATCAAACCAGATCACTTGCGGGGTAGGCAGAAAGAGATTATTTTCTCAACCTTACAACATAAGTTATTACAGTATAAATGTATTAATAGATACGAAATTAGACCGGAGATTGTTATAACGCATTTTTTTCCATTTAGCGTCGGAACATTATGCCCATAATTAGAGTGTTCTGACTCATTACTAACATAATACTTTTACTGCATAAGTAGCCCACACTTAACCAACTCTGAGCTGGATCTCACCTACTTCCGTTGATGTCGTTGATTCTTGTATTATGCTAGCTATATATAGGTCTTTTCGGCAGCTATTCTCGTATCGCCATCTCCTTTTTAAACATGTCAAAGAAATTATTCTTTGTATAGATATTCCAAGATTATCTGTTATGTAGGCAGTACCAATATTTCTAATGATTATAATGAATTTAAGTCAAAGCTCAGCGTGTCGCGGTGTTGAGGTGGAAAAGCTTAATTACACATCCGGTACCGGATGCGAAAAATTAATGTGTCTGAGTAATGGGCAGACCGGTCCGGTGGCAAAGACCGATCGGTCGACCGCCCTGCCCGCTGGTTTTACTGCCAATTATAATCAAAACGACACACGTGTTATTTGAAGCGTTTACGACTAACTACATTCTGTTAAATAAGTATTTAATTTGTTGTGGTGCCGACAAGGGCGTTGAGGTTAACAGTTGTATAGCTTTGCTATTTTTTGAGGATAGTAGTTTCAAATTATGCGAGCGTGTATGAGACGAACTATAAGAGTGGAGGAAGCCAGAGAGGTATGTAAGGAAAGAACTGTTGGAACTCTGTACTCTCTGCTTACCCCGCAAGGGATCTGGTGTGATCATAGATAGAGTAGTTTCAAGTTCATTTTCATCATCATTATAAGCAGAAAGACGTCCACTGCAGGACAAAGGCCTTCCACAAAGATCGCCACAACGACCGGCTTTGTGATGTACGCATTGTATCTTCATCTTATAAGGTAATTAATAAATTCAATACTATTAGCAGTGTGACGCCAATACTTCTCAAACGGGGTGGCAGAGGTGTACCGTGCACACTCTCATATCGTCGACGGACGCCCCTAATAGCCCCGCCCACAGAGAGTTTAGGACAAACAATTTGACGTTAACGTAACGTTGTCGAGAAAGCGTGTTGTCGCGGTAACCTTTATATAGTAATTTTGAAGTATGTAAAGGATGGCTAATCAACTCGATAGAGTTACGATAAGTCAGACTGACCTTGCGAAGCCCTCGGATGTTATGATAAAGTACTAAAGTGTTTAGATAATATTACCTAAATATTGCTCGTTAAATTTATTTATATCAATACAATTTATATCACTTACGGATGCATTCACGTATAACGTAAAGATATTGATGTTATTGTTACATTTAAACATTCCTTTACAAACAGTCATTTCAAGCATACTTGGATCTACACAGTACTCGTTCAAGTTTGCTCATTAATTAATATTATACTGTACTGTATTCCCAGTGAATTTACTACGGTACCTATATAATACTTTGTATTACACACCTTGCCATTAAAGCGCAGAACACAGAGTATCCGGCTGGAACGCAGTTGTTGCACGCTCGCCCTCTTGCCCGGTGTAGCTGTAAAGGCCCCAGGGCCAACAGTGAACACATACACACACAAAAGTACAACAGCACAGAGTGGTACATTACGATGATTATTCTTTATACTCATGGATGATTTAGAGATGGGAAATGGGGCGTCCAGTCAACTTACAAGTCACAGTTTTAATAAATCAGCAAGGTTTTGTACTTTACTATCTTTAGCAGGCTTTTTAGCCTGATTCATTTTTAAACACAATGAATTCTATTTAATCATTGAAAACCAATATTCGAGGTTTTTTAACTGAGGCCAACCTCTTATAGTGTCTTGGTTTTTTAACTGTTTCTTAAGGCTGAGGTCTGTGGGGAGAGAATCTGTTGGATCGATGTTCTCTGCCTACCCCGCAACGGATCTAGCGTGAGTATTTAGATAGATAGATTTTAAAGCTAACATCTCATCGACCACCCATCAAAAAAAATATTAAACATGCAGTAAATAATAAATCAATAATGAGCTACAATAAGGACAGATGGCTTTTATACAAGGTGTAACATAATAAACGCAAGACCTCAGACACCCCGATTAGAGAATTGCTTCATAAATTCAAAACGAAAACCAAATTTTAAAATTTAACGGGTTTACCATTTTTAAAGCACTTTTATACCCCAGTTAACATTGAAATACGTTTTAGGAATGCATTTAGAATCTTCTTCTTGGTATGAATCAAGAATAAGGACTGAAGGAGTAAAAGCATTTTTTGCAAATTAAAAAAAATGATACATTAAAAATTGTTGGAATCAATTCAGTTACCGATTTAGAACAAACTAATTTCAGGTCTTGCGTTAATTATGTTACACCTTGTATAGGTACACTGAATAAGAAACATTATATTTATCTTTCAAAAATGAGGTAGTATGCTATTCCCAGAAAGATACTTATCCGTATCTATGTAGTCTACTTTTCTTATGGAGGAGTTTGTTTACGAAAGGAATATCTGAAAAATATCAATTTGTTAGCTAACTCGGAGACGGTTAGATTCCGTGGCACGTGATCGCTGTTACAACGAGAACTGAATAGATTTTGAAGAATCGACGTCGGTTGGATGCGGCGGTGATTGGGTTAGACTGCGAGAAACCCTTACGAGAAATGCATTTCTGTTGCTTTTTAAACAACAAAAATGCATTATTATAATACGATAAAAGTACTATGTGTAGAGCTTAATCCTGCTAAGTAAAGGCTCTTTACCCAATAGCATACTATTTCATACGCATGTAAAATTGCTGGCTTTTTTATATGTTAATTTAAATATTAGATGTTTTACTAATCTATTTAATCACGAAAGGTCCCTTGACGTATGCAGAGAATATAAAATTCCAACAGGCTCTTTATAGGCCTCTCTGGCTTCCTCCACTATCATAGTAGATGTTAAAGAAAAAATATATATACCAAAGCGAAGTTAAAAAGCATAAAGATAATCAAAAGCTCTATGTCATAAACGTAAGTTGTGATAAAAGACCGTAGCCACTTAAAAACTCGTGCAAGCGTATGTTCTTGGCTGGCAGTGAACTGTGCTTTTTAGAGAATCCTCCACCTTCTCAGTAAAGCATGTCTCGCGATGTACCTGAAAGCACTTCTCGACCGGCTTATATCGATAAACGATATTCCATTAAAGTGGAATTCTGTAATCCGATTACTTATATCATTGAAGTAGTCGTTGATTAACTCGGATACAATTCATAGCAGTTTATTATTTCATTAAATATCTCGACTAGATTAGAAGTTGCTTAACTTAAATACGATTAATCGTAATTAATTTCTAAGAAGGTTTTTAATTTTTCATAGTAATGTGATTATTTTAAACTATTGTTTTTCCTATGTGATTGCTATTAATCATATAATTATTATGCAATACTTCCTGTGGACATCAGAAATACAACCAGGAACATGCAACTATTAAGCTCGTATGAAGCGGCGAGAATTTTTGAAATAAATTTGTCAATGAATTTATGTTCAATATTGTCAGCACAGATACTCCTGTAAAGGTAGTGAACGTACTTACGACACAGGGATAATTGCTAGAGTGTGGCTACGTTTTTTAAATAAAAAGAAGAAGAAACGAAGTATTTTGTACAATTACAATAATATGTAAACATTATAGTAGTTTATCAAGTATAATTATATTTATAAAAAACTGCTGATTTCTCAATAAAAGGCAAGTATTTGGAAGAAGATATATCTATCACTGTTTTCATAACAAGAAGCGCAGTTCGGTGTCGAAAGGCTGAAAATGTGCAAGCATTCAGAGCATAAGCGTCGTCGCTCCAGCCTGCCACTCGGAGATAAGTCACGTACTCATTATACCAACTTTGGATTAGCCGAAGCCACGTACAGTTTATAGGCGCGTGTCGTGATGGAAACCTTCTACGTCTACATCTAAACAATGACCTACCTCTAGTCTAAACGTTATTATTAATTATGTATAATTATGATTTTAAATTAAGACAGCCCGTGTTTAATAACGACTAATGCGGCGTGCAAAATGTCTTGGATGCGAATTAGGAAAAAAATACATATAATAGTGTGTGACAATCACACACTATATTCCACAAGCGGGGATGGCAGAGGTGTAATATGTACACACACACATCGTCAACGACGTTAGGTCCCAATATAATAGGGGACAAACCTATTGCCAATACAACGGGCACGATTTCGCACTCCAGACTGTGGAATTGAAGATTTTTTGATAGAACAACCTGACTTACAACCTCGGATTCAAACCCAGAACCTTGTGATCGCTACTCGTACTGTGTGCTATTAGTTCCCGTACGAGCTGTGAGAAATAGTAATCGGAATAGGTACAACACAAATTGTAAATAAGGACAAGTAAAATAATTCCGGTCCTCGAGTGGCAAGCATCATATGTATCGTAAGAAATGGACTGGGCAGGCCCCCCACAATATGGACTGATGACCTGATGAAGGTAGCAGGTAAAAATGGATGTATGCAGTACACAGTGTTAATTGATAAGTAAATAATAATAAAAAAAAAGATAAAAATAATTTCAACTTACTTCTGATATTTAGCACAGAGTTTGACAATTTATATTTGCTCCTATTCCATTCCATCTGCTTACGCCTGACGCAGTCAATACGAAAAGTGCGAATTGAGAGGGCAATTTGCTTAAGTTATTATGATTTTGTGCAGTACACAGCCGGTCGTTCTCACGATTTTTAGAGGATTTGTCTTGCAGTGGACATCTTTTGGCTGGTTATGACAAAATACTTTAAATATACTGATGTTACAAATTCTGCGGTGATGGAAACATCTGATGTGTTATTATTTGATTTGAAATTTCCATGGACCCGAATGTCCGGTCGGAATAGGTAGCAAGCTGATCCGTTAGATCCGCAGCTATTACAACGGTCCTAACAAAACACTGTTCACTGGGTTTGTAGCTTGTAATTTGTTGGTGCGAGTTGTTTTGATTCAACATTTTTTCCATACCCGTCTAAATAAAATATTGGTAAAGATTTAAAACCTCCGCATGATAGAAAGTAAATAATAGGTCGTAAATTATAAAATATGTAATACGATATAAGCTCTTGTAGCCAAATACACTTTCTCCAGTCATTATTGATAATAGAAAACGGCTAAATGTACCGGAATGACATATTGCAATGAAAAAAATTAAAGGCGCTCGTAGCGCTGTGCGACCGCGGTGTTCTTAGCGATTAACCAAGGTTAAGCAGTATTTGACTCGGTCGGCTTGAGATGGGTGCCCGTTTGTGGCATTTCCTTATTCGAACATCCCCGTACTTCGGATGGCACGCTTAGCCGTTGGTGCCGGTTACCTCGTGATGTGGAAACGTTAAGCCAAGTTGGAAGCTTTATAGGCTTGATAAGTTCCAACAGCAGGTGGCACAAACCTGCCTTCTCCAATCCGCACTGGGTCTGTGTGATGGAGTATGACCTAATTTCTCTGAATCGATTTGTTAGAGAAGGCTTTTGCCCAGCAGTGGGAATGTATAGGCTGATAGTATAGTTATTATAATGAAAAGTCATGTGGTCTAAATAAGGCGCTCTCTATCTCGGACAGAGAATAGATACAAAATGCTTGCAACTTGGCTAAGCCAGAAGACGCATTGACATTGGTCGATAATGCATCAGTAGGGAAGAGATTTAAGGTGCAGTTGGTTCACACAAGCCATATCAGCACGCAATCAAGAACTATTCTCTTTCCGAAAAATATTCGCTTAATAAAGGTCATTCAAAATCACTTTCACACACAAACAATTTACCTACACAGACACCCAGCCGAAACAAAGATTTGTGGGTTATGCAAAGTTTTTTTCTGGGCGGAGGTTGAACCGGCGCGGCGCCTATGAGACTACTAGACCAAATTATTATCAATCTCACTCTTTAATTTGTAACACTCTTGAAGTACTTGGCTTTACCGAGTGAGAAGAAATATTTTTTCTTTTGTCACGTACAAACTTGCTTTAATAATCTATTTAGATTAGAAACTCAGGTGATGTATCCAATGCCTACAGTTCACAAGTGATAAACAAAATGAATAAATAGAACACTTCATTAAGTCACATATATCTACTGAGCTTTCTGAATATCATAACTAGGGTGAAAATCCGTGGTTCAGGTCACGGTCCACATCACGTGGGAACGGAATACCGAAGGTACTTACCGCAGGCCAGATGACGAGCCGTGCCGCTCCTAAACCTCATTTTACGCTTGTTATTGGTGTTTTTAATGCACGAAACCGGTATTATTATGGAGATGTTTCTAACTAACTCCTACTACTATATCATCATGCCAGATCCCTTGTGGGGTAGGCAGAGAGTACAGAGTTCCGAAAGGTTCTTTCTTTACATACCTCTCTGGCTTCCTCCACTCCACTTTCTTCTGACATTCTTTCTATATGCCTGAACTAACGGAGCATGCCCTCTCTAATCGAATTTAAATGTTCTTTTTTCTGTTTTTAGTACCAGTGAACAGGGTACATTACCTGGGCTTTCAGTCCAGGACAACTAAAATTACACCGTGTATACAGTTATATTATGAAATCAGTACCCGAAGTATACTGACTTTATTGTATCTAATAACAACAATAATGAATGTATCATGTACGTCTAAGTGCCAAGGATACTGCTGCTATTGCGCTCAACTTTATCTAACTTCCGCTTTCGGGGTAATCGCATTTCCTTTATATTTTGGCCCGTCACAAAAAAATGTTTCCAAACTGTTTAGAACAGAAATGAAACAGACTTATAAATCCTATTACATAAGATACGAGTACACGTGCAGGTAAGTAGATTTTTACAATTGATAAGTAAATAAAAATAATAAAGAAATAAGAGAAAAATCATTTCAAAAACTTCTGATATTTAGCATAGACGTTGACAATTTATATTTGTTCCTATTCCATTCCATCTACTTTCGCCTGACGCAGTCAATTCAAAAAGTGCTAATTGCGAGGGTAATTTTCTCAAGTTATTATGATTTTTTTGTTGCCAGTTATGGCATGTTAAGTGAATATCGGTATAATTATTAGTGACTAAGTAACACTCGAAGTCGATAGAGAAGCGTGAGGGTATACAAAAATAGATGAAGCTAAACAGGTGTGTCAGGATCGAAGCATGTGGCGAACTGTGGCATCTGCCTACCCTAGTGTTTTAAATCAAACAAATCATAAATTTACTCAGCTTTTGACCTAGAATCGTTTTAACCTACAGCCAGTTTTTATTAAATCAATCAACTAATATAAAGAATCCTTTTTCTCGTATTCTCCGGAGTATTTATACGCTGAAGAGCATTTTTACTTCTTAGAGCACAATGAAGTCACGAACAGACCCAGCTGCAATATTTTTCGTTCGCAAATAGTACCTATGAGCCAAATGTACAAATAAGTGATGCTGGCCACGGTCCTAACTTCGATATACTGCGTCTCATGAATTTAGACTGCGAGTTTAGTTCAAGTTCAAAATTCATCCGATTTTAGCAGGATGTTAGATTTAATGCAGGATATATGTATCCAGTCCGCGGCGTCTAAACTAAATCTTACACATTAAGTTTTGTGCAAATCAGGAGAATGTTTAACAAAATTGAAAAGCAGGTACGTGTTTTGAAGATACGGCGATTATTATTATTAATAGACTGAATAAAAGGCCATACTCAGAGTGCATAAATTATTTACCTAATATCCTTATGATCAAAATATGCTGTCTCGTATTAGAGACCAGTAGTGGCGTAGAGTGGGAGAAACGATAACGATAACCTAGGTATGAATCCGGACGAAGAGTGTTTTTTTATAAAAAAATACTCTTATCGCAATCCGGAGTCTATTGATTGCATTCTAATATCGTCCGTAATACATAGTAGGTGTGTATCACTGACGATATAAGAATACTTTAGAAACAGAGTATACTTACTCTGCTACCCCGCTTGGGGAATATAGCGTTTTCTTTATAAAAACTATTATGTCTTTAAATTTTATTATCAGTTTTTATAAGGCTTTGGACATGATTAAACTATTCTCTTAATGACTTTAAACAGGTAGATTAAACTTGTAATACAACAAAGTAAAGATGGCAATAAAGCAATACAATGTTTGTATAAACCGTTTAAGTAATATAAACATATTCAAGGTATACAACTTGTTCGACGCTCGGCTGTAACCCACCGTCATAGCGATATCTCTTGA
Organism: Phalera bucephala; assembly: GCA_905147815.2. Lineage (NCBI taxonomy): Eukaryota > Metazoa > Arthropoda > Insecta > Lepidoptera > Notodontidae > Phalera > Phalera bucephala. The sequence goes on from LR990612.1 coordinate 18,701,167, forward strand.
GTAAACGTACTCCGACAACTTTATTAAAAGTTTGCTACGTGATCTTTTCTCCGTTCAGTACTTAGGTACTCTTGCTGCAGTTTTCTTCCCAAACTTCAACGTAACATCTGACAAATAGGATTTAATGCCTAGATCATAGTATTTCAGTGATTTGTTTATACGAAAGTTAGGAGGAAATAAAGACAAGTTTCGCTTACATGATATTTTTTGAATTAGTATAGTTATCTACTGCATGACTGAGAGTAATACAGTCGTTAATTTTAAGGGGTTTAATGAGTATAATATTATGTGTAGCATATCTATACTTATATTCTATCTATATCAACACGTCAGATCCTTTGCGAGGTAGCCAGAGAGTATATGTTCTTACTTATAGACTACTCTAGCTTTCTCCACTCTCATAGTACGTCTCATACACGCTCGCCGTTCTTGATATTATTTATTTATTTATTTAAAGGCACCTCAACAACTTAACACACCAGTTAAGTCATAGAATTAAATTATTACATACATTATTTTTCATGATGTGTCAGTCACTTAAAGAAGTGCACAGCACTTGCAGATTGAATTATAATTATTAATAGTACGTAGCAATAATTATTAAACATGCATTAATAGAGTGTGGAGTATATAAAACGGGAATTACAATTATTGTGATTGTCGATAAGATATTTTGCAGACTAAACAAAATATAAAAAAAACAATAATAAGATAAGATTATGTCAGGTAAGTTAATACAAAATGTCAAAGTAAGGTAAAAAAATGTCAAAAAATATGTCAACAATGTAACATCGTTGATATATTTTTTGACATTTTTTTATATGGTTATGTCAAGTAGTTGCTTAAAAGATTATTTCGAAACTGAGAGAATGAATTAGAGAAAATGTCAATGCTGTTTACAGTGTGATAAAATCTCATTGTAGTTTCGCATCATACGGTTAAGAGGTGCGAAACGACCTATGTTTGTTCTGGATGTTGTGTTAGAGAATGTATTGGGTGCTCTGACAGATCTTAGAAAGGATACACGAGGTACAGTTAATTTAATCCTACTCAGCAATTCTGGAGAATCGACCAATCCATTGACGACTTTGTAAAGCAACGTTTGATCAGCTACGGTACGTCGATGCTCTAAAGCTGTCATCTTAAAAAATTGCAGTCTTTCGCCGTAGTTCGCCTCGTGGGGACAATGATTACTTTTATACCTAAGATACCTCGTGTATCCTCTCTGGATCCTTTCAATGCGATCGATATGAATACGGTAGCTGGGTGTCCATACTGGAGATGCATAATCCAAGATACTCCTAACAAGAGAAAAATAAAGGACCTTAAGCGTTGCAATACTTCGGAATTCCTGAGACACTCTCTTAACAAATCCTGACATCTTGGCTGCCTTGGTAACAATAATGCAGTTATTGAATGGTGTCGAAATAATAAGATGACTCTCAATGCCGACAAATGCTACCATATGACATTCACAAGTAACAGAAATGACATTCCTTCATAATATACTAAATGGGATAGCACTCGGCAAAGTTGATATTATACGTGACTTGGGAGTCTTCCTAGACAGAAAGCTTTCATTCTCAAACCACATTGACAACAATGTGGTTTGAGAATGAAAGCTTTCTGTCTAGGAAGACTCCCAAGTCACGTATAATATCAACTTTGCCGAGTGCTATCCCATTTAGTATATTATGAAGGAATGTCATTTCTGTTACTTGTGAATGTCATATGGTAGCATTTGTCGGCATTGAGAGTCATCTTATTATTTCGACACCATTCAATAACTGCATTTAAGTCGTTTTTTAGTATATCTACGTCGCGGTCCGATTTAATGTCTTTATATATTTTTAAGTCGTCGGCAAAGAGCAAACATCTACTGCCATTGATTATATTCGTTATGTCATTGATGTAAGCAATAAATAAGATTGGACCCAAATGCGAGCCCTGCGGAACGCCAGATGTTGAAGCGTATTGTAATGACTGAAATCCCTATACTACAACTCTCTGCCTTCTCTCAAACAAGTATGATTTAAACCAGCGTAAAAGATCACCGAAAACACCAAAGGTTTCTAGTTTCTGCAACAACGTTTTATGGTCCACCTTATCAAAGGCACTACTGAAATCAGTATAAATACAGTCAACTTGTACACGGGAGTCTATTTTTAGGCTAAGGTCATTAATGTATTGTAGTAAGTTTGTTGTAGTAGATTTTTTTGTACAAAAGCCATGCTGTTCAGGGACAATCTGCGACTTTAAATAAGATGTCAGTATTGGACACAAAAGTGATTCGAATATCTTTGAAAACACCGATAAGAGTGATATAGGGCGATAGTTTTTTACATCGTCCGTCTCAACCTTTTTAAATATAGGAACTACGTTTGCTAATTTCCATTCCGCCGGAAACTGAGATGTTGAGATTGATTTATTAAAAATAATTTTAAGCGGTAAATTAAGGTCTTTAGCACATTTTTTAATGAATGACGGTGGAATCCCATCTGGCCCTAGACTTTTGTGACTTTCGAGGTTAATTAGAGCTTTGAGAATATCTTTTTCAGTGAATATTATTCTACCCAATGACATTTGAGAGAACTGCGTAGTGTTATTTTGCATTGGATTTTGTACTTTAGAGCCAGACGAAGGAACTTTGTACTTTAGGTTGAAGCAAAATGTTTGGCAAATAAATTACATACATCAACACCACTTGCAGCAGTAATACCATCCAATTTCATTTCTGATGGAATGTCATTGGCAGCTCGGTGTTTACCCCTAACAAAGGACCAAAAACATTTTGGATTATGGCGGATATTGTTTTCAGTACATTTTATGTATTTGTTGTAAGAATCTCTTATCATCTTGTCTGCTCTATCATTCAGAAGCTTGTATTCATATTGATCTCGAGGATTATGATATTTTTTAAAACGAGTTCTAAGCTTTTCCTTTTCATTTAAAACCCGTATCAAGGATTTAGAGAACCACACCAGAAACTTATTTTTGCGATATATTGTTTTTGGGACCAGATCGTCTATAATTCTATAAAGAATACTGTAAAGTACATGAACCATTGCATCGACATTTTCACAACTCGTAAAACTCTCAAACCAATTCACTTTTCCTAGCTTATTGTTTATTGCAGTATAATCAGCCTTGTTGAAATTATATCTATGAGAACTTTTACATTTCAAGGTTTTTGTTGTGACTTTATTCCATTCAATTTCCAAAGGGGGGTGATGCGCGTCTATAGCCAGTAAGGGAGTTTGGCATTCTTTTAATATTCCGCCATGGAAATTCCGCCAAGGTCTAGACATCTATTGTTACAATTTCTGACATAGTTTAATTGTTGAAAGTTATTGAGAGATATAAAATCAATCAAGGAGTAACCAAGAACATTATTGTAATTAGTAGGTATAGTACGCGAACAGTTGGAACAACTCCTATCGTGCTCCCAATGGATCGATCCAAGGTTAAAGTCACCGGCAAGCATTATGTCACCGTCAATACCGTCTATGGTTGAGGACGTGTGTTCGAGAAACGCGTTTAAGTCCGGTTGTTTTACTGGTGGAGGCAAATAAACAGCACACAGATACAAAGCTCGTGAGGTTTCCCAGATCTGTTTCCCAACGGGGAACGCGCACAGAGTTAATTGACTTTGATACTGCTATTAAAACGCCTCCTCGTCTCTTACCCGTGTGTTCAGTAGAAGATCTGTCTCTACGGTAAATTTTATAGTGAGAATTGAATATTTCGCCATCCTTAATGTTATCCTTAATATATCTATATATCTTAATATATCCAGCCACGTCTCTGTTCCATTAATTATATCGTAGTTATTTAGTTGTGTCGTTAGTCTGGCATTGTTAAGTTTCGTTTTTAATCCTCTGAAATTCTGGTAATAAATATTGAATTTTGCTGTAATTCACGGTACTGTTTCTTGATTGTTTAGGTTAGGTTACAGTTGACTCAGTGTGTTCATAGTTCTAATTTGTCTAGCTGGTGAGCCTTCATTCTTCCGTACGAGGATTTTCCCATCGCGAATCCACACAAATTTGTAGCCCTTGTCACGAGCAGCTTTTCTGGTGGCAGCGTGAATTTGCTTATTGTATGGCGACAGGTGCTTGGCGACAAAAATAGGATATTTAGGGCCTTCATATCCTAGGAGATGGGAATTCAATTTCACGTCTTTGTGTGTCTTGTTGTATTTCATTACACATGTCAGAATTTCATCGCGGTGCATTGTGCTAGGTAATTTCACAATAACAGCTCTAGGGGTGCTGCTCAGCGGATCTAATTTTTTAACACGAACCACCGCCATGATGTTCTCCTCTTTCAAGGAGCTTCCAACTACTTGGCCCAGTTGGATAACAGTACTAAGTAAGTTTTCAGCTTTGTCTTCTGGTATACCGTTCAATTCGACATTTTGCTGCCGGGAATTTTGCTCTAAAAGATTGACCCGTGTTGACAAACCAGCTATTGTTTCCTTAAGCTGCTGATTTTCTTTGGTTAGTTCCAAATTGCTGTTGTTGCATTTTTTGAACTCACGCTTAACGTGGTCGAATTCATTACTCATAAACTGTACTGATTCCTTAGGTTCTCGGACTAATGAAAGTGTCTCTTTTATTTCTCGAAGTTCCAAAGCAATAGAAGTCTTCAAATTGATAGAAATCTCCGTTCTCACAATCTCCATAGAGTTCGTCACAGATTGTCGCAATTATTTCGCTTGTCGTCGGTTCGGGCACAGTATCGGATGGGCTATCAGTGCGCGGACGTTTTTGCCTTAAAGGTGCATTTGAAGCTTCTGATAATTCAGAAAAGGCTGTATAAGAATCCGAACCCCGTTTTGAGCTGGTTCCAGTTTCTGGTGTTTTTGGAGGGGTGCGCTAAACGCGGGGCATTATCCAAAAGAAATAAGTGCAATAAAAATGTTAATAAAAAAATATAATGATTAAATTAAATTAAAAGTAATAAAAATAAAATATAAAAGAAAAACTGATTATACAACACTTCAAATTCCAAAAAAGTGTTCAATAAGTTTATGATATAGTGGGATTTGAACTCGGTTCACTTGCCCAGGCAGGCTCTTGCGCAACACGGTATACTGACCATGTCAGATGAAGTGAAATACATATTTGCCTTTAGGTAATGCAATAATAAGGAATGCAGTTTATCGGTGGGTAAGTAAAAAAACAACAGTTTATAGTCACTGCGTCATACCGTCAATTGGAACTTGCGAATATTAGACAGAACAAAACAATGTAAAAAAAACACTTTGATCTTCGTAGGCTTCTTGGAATTGGGTCCATAGGATTGCACTATCGTTATTCGGCGTTCTCTAGAGCGTCATTTCAACACTTCAAAAGTTCATAAATACTGCTTAGGCACTGCTTGCTGTTGGGTGTATCAGTTGATAAGAACTTTCTCTCGCAGTGAAGGTTGAACCGCTGATTTTACGAACACTGCTACGCATTAACCACTTCGTATAGAGTGTATACTGTGAGTTATATGATTAAAGGAGTTATTGAATATTTTTAATGATAAATTAGGGCGGCCTCTATATATTTTTTCTATTTATTATAAAGAGGAAAGATTTGTTTCTTTGTTTGTAATTGATACACTCTGAAACTATCAAACTAATTTTAATAATTCTTTCATCCTTAGAAAGCTATATTATTCAGAAGTAACAAAGACCCGGTCGGTGGCGCTGTTGTAGACCGGGTACGAAGCGGGAAAAGAAACTGCTAGTTGTTTATAAAATGAAGATATGATTTTTTTAATGGCCATTACATATTTTAAACTAAACATCATTAACGTATAAAACCTATCCTGAATATTGGTTACACAGAAAATAAGACAACTATTTTACAGTCCGTTATTATTATGAGTTCTTTACTCTATTTAATTAACCTTATCATAACAAATAACAACATCGACAAATGAATATATATCTTTAATAACTTAATCAATTAACTTGCCGTACCTATATTAAATTAATTTAAACCATAAACGGCTGGTTTCTGAAGGTGGTACGTGATTAATTTAAGCTAGGAGCTCTGACAACCACACACACGTTATTCCAGTAGAGACGGGTCCATGTACCTACATTATTAATTTCTTTTCGACACCAGTGACATCCCGTGGTTTCGTTGAACATATATTGTCCATCCAAATGTGGTTTACAGTGTTGGGTATTATTCAGTCAACTTTTTAATTGTAGGATCAATCAACTGAAATTTCAATTGAAATTAAATAAACCCCCCTTAGGTACTCCCATAACAATGACTTTTAGACTTTAAACGTGTCAGTCCTTCCTGTGAACACTTAGAACACGTAAGCAGAGATGGGTAAAATGTAATCAGATTAATGATTAACCACCCCCACTTGATGGTGTATTAATGATTAATTATATTTTGTAATCTTCAACGATTACGATTACACTTTTAAATCGTAATTGTATATTATTTTTGATTAAAACGTCACCCTACACTAGGATTTATTCCTGTGTCGTGGGTGCATTTACAAATATGAAAATTTACACACACACAAATACCCAGGCTGGAACAAATAATTGTGGATCACACAAAGATTTGTCCCGTGCGGGAATCGAACCCGCGTGGGTTTAGATATGCCATCCTTGTCACACTATAAATTTAATAAATAAACATGAACATGACACCACGCTTACGTCAATCTTTTGAGCTCACTATGAACGTGTCTGGAAACCCCGAACCGGAGTTATATCGAAAACTGGTTTTTTTTTTCAATTGAATATATATGTTTTTTTTTTGTTATTGTTTATGGCATCACGACGACGCGTATTTTGCCAATATCAAGCATAACGAATATAACTATTCATTTCTAAATTATTTTAACTCCCCGATGAACTTGATGATAACGATGATAATAAAATTGATGAAGTACCCCACCCTGGATGTATGTAAAGTATACCAATTGCGACGGTCGTTTTGAGGGAAATCGAAAAGGCCCATTTTATTACTTTGTTACAATTACCTTCACTCATGCACATATAAGAATATATAATAGTTAATATTCCACCAACATTACACATTATAATTCGAAATAACACAAGGTTTCGAAATTAAAAATCGATCAAATTGACGACATCACTCTTCGATTTCCCGCCAAAACCCATGTTTATATTTATTACAGCTGATTGTTCTGATTTCGATAGTTTTTTCTTATTTAACCCTGGTATACAAGTATACAGAGCAGCAAGAATAACGTTAACTAACGGCGTTACACGGGGAACATAGATTTCCATAAAAGATAACAACCTTACAAACACCAAACAAACAAACTTACCAAACATTTGCATTAAAAATGCCTAAGTTTTTTTCTTTTAACAAACGTAGCCCCACAATAGGAATTATACCTGTGTCGTGGATGCGTTTACAAACATGACATTGACATGCACCAACACTCAGACCGAAACAAATATTTGTGGGTTACACGAATATTTGTCCTGTGCGAGAATCAATCCCGCTACTACCCAATCCAGTGCACGGGGCGACTCAAGCTCTTAACCACTAGACCAAGCCGTCCGTCAATTTATTCCAAAGTCTGAATCGAGGTATGGTCAGCATCATAAGCCACTTAATATTTTTTTAAATGGCTTGCACACTTTTTTTTTGCATCACCTCATTTATTTTTTGAATCGAAATGTATGAAAATAATTTAGTTCTAACAATATTCACCAACGTTTTTAAATTAAGGTGTGTTATTCCTACTACTGATTTGAAATATGAAAAATTTTAAACGACTTACGTTGCTAACAGTACCGTTAATTGTTTTACCCATTCCCTTGCCATTTTTCTCTAATTCTCACCGGCAGTGAGTCAAGTAAACCATAAAACTGTCCAGAAGTAGACATATAATTAGGTGATTACAGTTTCCCAAGGGTAACCGATAGCCCGACTGCTGAGGAAATGCGGAGCTTGAGGCACCAACTAGGTATATCGGTGTAATGTTAACGGCTACCACTGCGCTAATTTATGGTTATTTTTCCGCCTTGAATATAATGCGTTACAGGAATGAATATATTTTGTGCAGGGAAATTTCTAAGCGTAGATGTGTTAACAGATATGTTTAAGTGTAACCAGGCGTCCAGTAAAACTGAGCACATGTTAAGGCACAGGTATGCAGGCAGGTAGTACCATGTATAGCACTGTGGTAGAGCTGTAGCTGTTTTCGTGCCTCTTAGATTTGCATAAAAAGGTTGATGATGATGATTTCGATGAGGATGATTTACACACTTCAAATTTACAAAATAAAGATGAACGTGACAGCGCGCTTTCTGGAAAACGTTTAACCTTCTGATTTTGTAATAAATAAAGTCAGATTTAAGTACAATGAATGAGTACAAAGAACGAACGAATATGTTTTTTTAAATTATTACAAAATCGTACTCAGTGGACTGTTATAAACTGATGATGATGATTACCAAAATGCCGTCCGTGTCTATTTAACTATTTGCACTGTCTTTGCGCCTATTTAGTTGCTTTAGATCTATTATTCTACCCTTAGCTGCCCTGCAACGCCCACATCAACTAACGTTGAAAGGACAAAGCATTAATTTCATTCATATTAGAAAATTGAACAAGTTATCGTCACATTATGACAATTGAACTCAAAACATATCCATGGCAATCGTCATGCCGTATTTGAATCATATTTTCTACATCAAATCATGTCGATGTACGGCATCAGATGAATTTTGAACTTGGACTAAACTTGCAATCTAAATTCATGGGACGCTGAACCGTCCTCCACAGGACCGTGGTCAGCTTTATTCATTTGAACATTTACAGTTGGTTTGTTTACTATCTCCCAACAAAAATATTACTGCGTTATTGACGTGACTTTCAAAAGGATTCTTAAATTTAGTTGCAGTGCTTTCAAATATGGGAAGGTTTTCATGCCAATAGAAAAATATTTTTATTTCATGAGGAAAACTACTATTGCATATGGTTGTAAAAATTGGAACGTTTTTCGTCTCTTTGACGTGTTAAAATTAGCCAAAAAATATATGTCCCTTGTCCCTTGTTTTATATATGTCTCCATCTCCTGCACATGACTACTTTCTTTTGTAACCCACACGCTTTTGGCGATCAATTAGCTACATAAGTTGATATCTCTCGTACGTACGCACGCAACGTTCCAGTCAGAAGTACCCACTTGTGATAGAAATTCTTTGTTGCTAACTTTTGGTATCAAACTGAACTCCAACACCTTTTTTGGGGCTCTCCAACTCGTACCTAAATTCAATTATGAAACATAAACATAACAGTGAGAAAAACGAATGCTTAATTTGATGTTCAAGTTCTGATTGGATGTTTAAGTCCTGGTATCTAGTATAAAGATTTGTTTCAACATGGCAACATTTAAAAACGTATGAAGATGTTCTCATAATATAATATGTTTTGCATACGATATTCATATCATAATGCAAGTCAATTACACGTTGTTTAAGGACGATAAACATTTGCTTACGAACAGTCGATTGGCTTTTCAGCTATTGTGTATTGCCTCGGGAACGCTGATTCTGTTGACGGTGATCACTGAATAGTTGACGCGAGCCAGTTCAGAATAATAGTGACATTGGCGTGAACAAAATATGGTGACAATGACGTTGCTATCTTATTGTGCCGTGACGTGGTGAAGCGTGGTACGCGTGATTAAGCCGCGTTCGGATGTAAATTTGAGTCACAAACAGGTGTACTCAAAAGATTTACTCGTACGAGTTGCGCAGGGCTCGTACTACAATCAAAGAATAAATATAATCCAGCAGCCGCGGACGCGCATCAAGTTCAAGCAACAATTACTATTTCCAAAGGGATGATTTTCACGTTTACGCGAGTAGTCGCTCTGTGACCGTCGTGCGAAGTAACGTGCTGTGCACGTGTCGAATTAAATGAATTATGCTGTCTTGTGTCATTATTGCCTGTAAAAATGATGTTGAATACAAGGGGAAACATCACATTTCTAACTATCGCATTCAAGTGCCGTATTATTTAAATATTGAATTAATTCTTCCGTCTGTAATTGTCATAGTATAAGACGCGTTCATTTTAGTTTAGTTAGTGTTGCTAGCCTGACTGCCTCGTTGAAGGTACACCCACGTTTCGCCGACAATGTTAGGTCCCATGTAATATGGGGCGAACCTATTGCCATATACCAGGCACTATTCTAGACTCCGGACTCACACTGGGAATTTTTCGTTAGACAAACTACATTTGTCCGTCCTAGGGTTTGAACCAAGGACTTCGTGCCACTCGACCAACGAGGCAGTCGATCGTAAGAAGCAGGCGTGGTAGAGGTGTACTTTGTACACCCACTTTTCGACGACAATATTAGGTCCCAATGTAATAGAGCGCGAGGCTATAGTCATTATACTAGACACAATTGTCGGTCATTGATCTTAAAATTGATCTTAAAATCTTGCATTACTCAAACTGTCTACTGTCTTGGAATGTTGTATACGCCTATAAAGACTTGTCACCTTGTCTCAGACTGTATCTGTATCGTTGTTACTCTTGTGTGTGATTAGTTGATGGTGTAGCTTTCATTAATAAATAAATAAATTGTAGATTCTGGACTGATGTTCGGTGTATTTACGTGATTGAAACATAAAAAGTCATACAGATACAAAGACAGACAAAAATTCTAAAAAAAAAAACAGTTTCGGCCTTTATATCTCGATAAGGAAGTGTACCACAATTAAAATTTTAAAAAAATATTCAATGTACAGTTTCGGTTTGGTTACAGTTTTATTACATGTATAGATTTTTCAAAAGTACGAGGAGGGATCAAACAGTAGTGAGAATGAGATAGAATATAATGACTATTGATAACTTAATAATTTATTTTTCTACATAGTTTCCGAGACACACCGAGTCCAGTGCTTTTTCAAGGCTTAAATCCCTTTCACAAAAAAAGTTTTGTCTTGGTCCTGCAAAAAGCTCTCCACGGCATCCATCACCACGTTATCGTCTTCGTACCTGTTTCCCCTTAAGAAATTTTTCAATTTGGGGAATAGATAAGAATCGCTAGCCGCCAGATCTGGTGAATAAGGGGGGTGGGCAACCAATTCGAAGCCAGCTTGCTGAATGGCAGCCATCGCAACTGCCGACCTGTGCGTGGGTGCGTTGTCGTGATGAAACAGCACGCCCCTTCGAAGTTTCCCTCTCCTTTTCTCTTTGATGGCATTCCTCAACTTGGGAAATAAATCTGCATAATATTGGCCTGTAATAGTGGTTCCACGCTCCAGGTAATCAATCAACAATAATTCTTCTGAGTCCCAAAATATTGAGGCCATTACCTTGCCAGCCGATGCCACGATACGAAACTTCTTCGGGGTCGGTGATGATGGCCGTTTCCATTGCGAAGATTGCTGTTTTGTCTCGGGATCAAAATGATGGACCCATGTTTCGTCCATTGTTACGAAACGAGTCAAAAAGTTTTCAGAATCTTCTTGAAACTTGCCCAACAATATCTTCGAAATGTCAAGTCGATTTTGTTTCTGACTGCCGGTTAACATTCTCGGCACCCATCTTGCGGAGACTTTTCTCATATTCAAAGATTGTTTCAATATGGATTGAATACTTCCATATGAAATGCCCGTTTCTTGAATTAAGTATCGGATGGTAACTCTTCGATCGCTTAATACAATTTTCTCGACTTTCGCAACATTTTCTTGGGTGACTGACGTCGATGGACGGCCGCAACGATGTTCGTCTTCCGTGCTCGTTTTCCCTACTCGAAATTAAAAAACCCACCTTGCGACAGTGGATTACGGCAGAGCAGACTCCTAATGGTGTCTCCAAATACAATGAATCTCTTGCGTCGTTAACTTTTTTAAACAGAGGTATTTAATAACGGCTCGCACTTCGTTTTTCTCCATTTTCGAAAACACGTTCCGACACGTAGCAATCAAATGACTACATTCAGAAAAAAACAAAACAGAATCGAAGATATTTTTTTTTATTAATATTACAAATATGTATCTGAGCTATGCCTGCCATTATTTTTTTCACCAAGGAGTATGTCGTTCTCACTACTTTTTGATCCCTCCTAGTAGACCTTTTGCAGCCCTCCTTTGTGGCCGATTACTAGAGGTGTCTCTCGGGTGGCGTTAGTGAGCGATTGTACAGCAATAACATACACGCAGCGATACAGATCATTGGCCTCTGAGTCTCTGAGCGCACTATTCCAATGTTTCGTTTTTTATTACTTACGCATCTGTATATCTGATGAAGAGTAGAGTTAGAGGGAAAAAAACGAGTAGAGAGAGCGTGAAATATACCTAATGAATAATATCTATTAGATATCATTAAATCTATACAGACGAATATTATTGAGTACCTCCACGTAGCAGAGTTGGACAAAACTTGATTGTAAAAAATTTAATTACAATTAAAATAATTTCCGATTTCATTTATTGCTGTTTATTTTTGGTTTTTATGTTCTCGACGTTTTGAGTACTCTACAGTACTCATGGCCATGGGAGGGACTGAGGCGTTTGACGTCTAAAAATCATTGTTATTCCGCAGTACCTTAGCGGGATTTGTTTAATTGCAATTTCAATTTCTTGTTCCTACAATTAAAGAAATGATTGAATAATGCCCTGCCACGTGAACTCCAAAAGTACTTGTCAATATAGATTTAACATTCAATATAATAACATAATATAATTATATGTACCTATTTTACGAAAAAATCAACCGATCATGCATCTGTGTTCCTAATACAAATGTACTTTTTCCGCTGTGAAAGTAAGAAACGCGCGAACTGAATTTCAGTTTTGCAGTTCTTCCGTAATATATTCTTTAGTTTTTATACGGTGAAACTTTTTCTCGATTTATTTTAATTTACTAAGTGTGGCATTTCAAACTGACTTTATTTAGAAATTTTCATGATCGAGACGACTAGAAGTAAAAGGGAAAAGTCATAACATCCGAAATGAAAATGAAACTAGAGATCACAATATCTATACTTAGTAGACACAGGTATTTATTTATCTTTTTCCTCCAATCCGACTATTTTCATACGTTGTGTACGTATTTAATTCTTTTTACTGATAAATTGTAATTTGTTTTAATAAGGCTCTATAATCTTCAATTGGAGCGCAACTTATCTGTTCATCTTTTCTCGCTTGTTTAAGCATATTTTGAAAGATAACAGAATCATTTCCCCGGCCCCCTAACCATTTTCACGGTAGCGAAGAGCCACTCATAGCCCAAAATAGCATTTTACCCTGTGCTAAAACCTCGTAGCGTGTTAGCGCTGGGTAAAACGCTTGCTTTTTAATCATCTCGGTAAATCTTGGTATCGACCACGAAATACTTTCGACTATGATTGTTCCCCCTTTCTGTAATGTGTCATTTACTAACGGGGAAGAAAAATGTAGTGAGGAAATGTATGTCTCTGTTACGTGTACACTTTTATCCACCCATTCGAAAATAGCCGGTGTGTCAGGTAGAGATTTTGTACTGATTACAAATATACCAAACCAGTTCCTGCCCGCGAATTCGTCTGCATTAATTTTAGACAGGTAACTTACATTTTTCCTGGATAGAAAGTATCCTATGTGTTAAGTTAGGTAATAAACTATCTGTGTGCCAAATTTAATCCAAATCCGTTTAACCGTTTTTGCGTGATTGAGTAACAAACATCCAAACATCTAAACAAACAAACTTTCACATTTATAGTATTAGTTAGATTATTTTACCATAGCTAAATTGACCGTGTCTTATCTGAAGCGCAAGTCAAGAGTCTTCGTTACCGGCGAAAGTGTATGATAGAACTATGAGAATGAAGGAAGTCACAGAGGTCTGTATGAAACGAACCTGTTGGTACTCTATTTTATTCCTACCCCGAAATGCATATAACGTGATTATATAGATAGATAGAGACACAAATATACTCAGAGAGAAAACAATAAAATAAATAGTTAACATGTTCATACGAAAAAAATGTGTTGAAAGGTTAGACTGAATAATATATAATAATAATATTAGCCTATACTGCCCACTGCTGGGCAATGGCCTTCTCTCACAAATCGAGGTGAGAGAGATTAGGTCATACTCCACCACGCGGACCCAGTGCGGATTGGTGGAGGCAGGTTTGGGGTCACCTGCTGTTGGAACTTATTAAGCCGCCTTTACTGTTTCCAACTCGGCTTAACGATTACCAAATTAAGTGGTAACCGGGAACAACGGCTTAAGTGCCTTCCGAAACATGGTCACCCATCTCAGGCCGACCGAGTCGAACGCTGCTTAACCTTGGTGATCGGTAAGAACACCGCGGTCGAAAGCGCTACGGGCGCCTGTAGTTATTAACACTGAAGTTTTAGCATAACCTCTTTTACTACCACTGCCAACACGAATTTTATGCTAAATTTTTAGCAAATATTGCAAGTAAATATTTCACGTGGTCTTCCGCGCATTCTAGCCCTATCGATGTCACATCCAACCGACGTCAGTTCTTCAAAATCTGTTCGGGCTCGTTGTTATTGCGATCACGTGCCGCGGGATCTAACCGTCCTCGTGTTAGCTAACAAATTGATATTTTTGAGATACTCTTCCTGCAAACAAACTCATCTATCGAAGAAGATAAGACTCGACGCGATCAAGGCTCGACCAATTCAATTTATTAATGAAGAAAATATCCTGGATTATTTATCTATATCATTACGCCAGATTCTTTGCGGAGTATGCAGAGAGTACTGAGCTCAACAAGCCATTTCCTTACAGCACTCTCGAGTTAGCAATCGTCGTCTGTCTAGTATAATGAAGATATTTTTTTTTACTAACCTAATGTGTCTCACTCCTGGGCAAAGGTCTCCCCGCCTTTCTCCAAAGATCACTATCCCAATAAGGACCATTCTGCTTGATATGCGTCGAGGTCATGGCGCCACCACTTTGACGATGTCTTCTGTGGGGCCCATTCGGTACACAGTTCGCAAAATGTACTTATTAATATTATTAGTACATAAGTCCTGGTGAATCTTGATTGGTGTACACAAATAAGACAACCTTGAACTGTTTCGCGTACTGCACGCCATTTGTGTGGGAATTTAAAATGCTTGCGATGCCTGCGACCATGTATTGACATTTAGTACCTCGCTAACGTGAGTCAGAATTTGCGCGAGTCTATTCACGGTATCTAATCTCGATTCCTCCGTAAAGCCGTTGTAGCCCTGTACTTATCGAATATCCTCCATTTCCATTGCGGTCTCGCACCCGTCTGAGACTCCATGAAAAAAGCATCGTAAGTACGGTGTTTTCGCGAATGCGCCGAGCTAGGGCTCTCCTCTTCGGCCGTCCATTGACTAAATAACAGATCCCCAACATCGCGTTTAAGCTGTCATCTTAGTAGCTACCCGGCACATACTCATTGATCCTCTTGATGTTTCCATATTTATGTTAAAAAAAATATTATTTTCCGGAAAATAGTTGTATTACAAAAAAAATATTAGTTACACTACCTAGTTCGCGGTTTTCCCCAAAGTGACTGCTCAAAGCTTCCTTGAGCTAGTTGCTTCCTACGCCCTTCCGGTAGAGAGCGTAGTTGTTTCACGCTCGCCCTCTTATCCAAAAAAGTTATAAAGGCCCCCGGTTCAGAGCATACAGACACACGCACACATAATCCTTTAGCGAGTAATTTGTACTTTCTGAAGAAGGTTGTAATAAACTTTTTATAAAAGCTTGGGAGGAACCTCAACCGGAAGATCCGGAAGCTGGTGCGACGTGACCTCCGATGTTCCAACACCCACGCCATCGCGGCTGCGATTGAACAGAACAGAGGCACCAAAGTCTTCGCTCGCCAGCTAGGTAAATCCCATCTGAGGAAACTTAATACTGCAGATGGCAAAACCGTGACCTCCAAGTTCGAGATACTCGAGGAGATTGAGAGTTTCTACAAAGACCTGTACGCATCACGGATGACTAAGCCCACGAGACCCAGCGCTGACGACCACAGAGCCCCATTCGCACGCCACTACACGGAAGACATCCCTGATGTCAACCAGGACGAGGTCAGAGTGGCTCTCGAGCAGCTCAAAAACAACAAGTCACCAGGCGATGACGGAATCACCACTGAGCTCCTAAAAGCAGGCGGGACTCCAATCATGAAAAATTTAGCGAGCCTCTTTAATTCCGTCATCCACCAGGGCTTAACACCTCAAGCGTGGAGCGGGAGTGCGGTGGTTCTGTTCTTCAAAAAAGGTGACAAAACCTTGCTGAAGAACTACAGACCCATCTCACTCCTGAGCCACGTCTACAAGTTGTTCTCGAGAGTACTCACAAATCGCCTCGCCAGAAGACTTGACGAGTTCCAGCCACCGGAACAAGCCGGGTTTCGAAAAGGCTACAGCACAGTGGACCACATCCATACTGTACGGCAGATTTTAGAGAAGACCGAAGAGTACAATCAGCCGCTGTGTATGGCTTTCGTGGACTACGAGAAAGCCTTCGACTCCATCGAAACCTGGGCGGTTCTGGATGCTCTGCAGCGATGTGGCATCGACTGGCGCTATATCGAGGTGCTGAGATGTCTATATGATACCGCCACAATGACCGTCCAGCTCCAGGACCAAAAGACCAACCCGATCGAGCTGCGTCGAGGTGTAAGACAGGGGGATGTAATATCCCCCAAGCTTTTCACCAATGCACTCGAAGACGTCTTCAAGACGCTGGACTGGACTGGGCGGGGCATTAACATCAACGGCGAATACATCTCACACCTTCGGTTTGCCGATGATATCGTCATTGTGGCAGAGCCACTGGAACAGTTAAGCGAAATGCTGCATAGCCTAAATGGATCCTCTCGAGGTGTCGGTCTCGGCATGAACTTGGATAAAACCAAGATCATGTTTAATGAACATGTCACGCCGGGACCGATCTACGTCGATGGTTCGATGCTCGAAGTTGTTCGGGAGTATGTCTACCTTGGACAAGTTGTCCAATTTGGTAGAAACAACTTCGAGAAAGAAATCAACCGCAGGATCCAATTGGGTTGGGCAGCATTTGGCAAACTACGTCACGTTTTCTCTTCGCCTATACCGCAATGCCTGAAGACTAAAGTGAACAACCAATGCGTCCTACCTGTTATGACCTACGGGGCCGAAACTTGGCCACTCACAGTGGGACTGGTCCACAAATTCTTACAGCGGGCTATGGAGCGAGCTATGCTCGGTGTCTCTTTGAAGGATAAAATTCGTAACGAGGTAATCCGACAAAGAACCAAAGTTACCAACATAGCTCGCAAACTTAGTAAGCTAAAGTGGCAATGGGCTGGTCACATCTGCAGAAGGACCGACGACCGATGGAGCAAACGTGTCCCAGAGTGGAGACCGCGACTTGGTAAGCGTAAGGTAGGACGGCCCCCAGCTAGATGGACCGACGACCTCAAAAAGGTCGCTGGGACAGACTGGATGCGGAAGGCGGAGGACCGTGTGCAATGGCGCGTGTTAGGAGAGGCCTATGTCCAGCAGTGGACTGCGATAGGCTGATTGATTGATTGATTAAGCAACAGAAAATACACAGTTTTATTATAAGCGGAGCAGATTTTTTTATTTGTCAACGCGTGTGAAGTCGCGGGCAGAAACTAGTTATTTATGTTTAATATTAGCTTCTGCCCGCGACTTCGTCCGCGTTGACTTTAGACAGGAACCTAACATTTTTTCGGGATAAAATGTATCCTATGTGTCAATCCAGGTAATAATTGTGTGTTGTAACATACATCCAAACATCTTAGCATACTCGTACAAACATATTAATTTTCACATTTATAATTGGAAGTAGGATAAAGCTATTTTTATACAGATGGTATTTTATAGTCCCTTTTTCAGCGAAAGATGTTAGGAACGTAAAACACGTGGTAAGTCTCCTGGCCATGATGGACTGAGTGTGGAGCATCTTAGACACGCTTATGTTCAATTGCCAAGAGTGACTGTGGTGATGGTGCCAATAGTGAAGAACAGGACCGGGGATTTCTGTGATAAAAACAATTACAGACCGATATCACTGGCTACTATACTGGCGAAGGTGCTTGATGGTTTGCTCAGCACACATGTAGATAAACATCTTAAAATTCATGATAACCAATTCGGATTCAGATCAGGGTTGTCTACAGAAACAGCTTTATTGTGTTTAAAGCAAACTGTCAAGTACTACACTGAACGGGATACCCCCGAGATTTTCTATTAAACACTACGGTTATACAAAATATATAAGGGTCAAAAAAAGTTAAGATTTACAATATCATGTTAACAGGTTTCCTCGCTGTAGAGTCTATAGTCTATTCCAATCACAATTTAAAATTTTGTAAACAACACATCACCGTTTTATGTCATTTAGTTGTGATTGCATTCTTTAACAAGCGTAATATGAAGGCGACAATATTGCTAAAGACATCGAAATGAAAATGTTGTTAGCAAGAAATCGATGATATACAATTAAATAAATTTTAGGTGGTGCGAAGCTCATCGGGTCTTCTGGTAGAAAATATTTTTCAATCTGTGTAGCTTAACCATTTAGTTATTCATGAGAGGCATCCCACTTAAATGTCTTCTCAATTTAGAAAACTATTCTATGTATAAAACCATTCCACATGGAAGGCAATTCACGGAGACGGTTCTTGCGGTAGAAATATTATCTACGGCGAAGGCATTTTTTCGTAGCAAGCATGAAAAGATTCATAGAAGATAACCCTGCGTTGAATTCTTACCTACATAGAAAGTTACAACACGTAAACCTTCAGAGTACAAATGTTCTTCGTCTAATACAATAGATTTCCTAATCATGCGTGATCAATTTTAATCAGGAAACGTAGTGTGTCAGTGTTTGTCTCGGCTGGTGGTCCTAATACATTATGAATTTGATGTCGGCGCGACGCCGTCTGACGTCGAATACGTTACGAGTGCAATATCGATGATGTTAGGCCGTTACAGCCTGCTCTTGGCTGGAAATTATTATATTCCTTTTACATTATATGATCTACCAATACCATTGAAATAATAAAGAATTTATATCGATGCTTGAAAGGTAAAAACGGATAAGCGACTCAACAATTGATAATTTATATCCTAGGTTGTACAGAATTTGCTTTTTCTATTGAAATCTTAGTCGTAGTCCGAAGTCTGAAATAATGCCTTGTAAAATATCAATTATACTCCCCGCAAGTTATCTGGCGTGATGATATAGTTATAGATAGATAGATATATAATGATAATTGGCTTGCTCCATACACGTACAGTACATGTATGCCCCTATCGCTTAGGGAATGTTGGGGTGTCAGTGTTTATTTTACAATATATCAGCCTACGTATTCTGTCCTACCGGTAGACAAAAGCCTTTTCTCTAATACGCGGACCCAATGCAGATTGGTGGAGGCAGGAATGTGGCTAGCTACTGGCGGATTTATTATAACGCCTTTATATACATACACCCAAGACTAAGGAAAGCCATATATACTTAAGACTAAGGAAAAAGGATTTTGGTTTTCTCAATATAGATCGATGTAACACGGCGCTTTTCCTTAAACATATTTATGAAATCGCTGTACAAATTTTCATAAAAATACTCATCTGATTTAAAATACTTGATATAAACAGGTTTAAAACAAAACTGAAAGAATAAAAAAAATCAATTGTGTTTCCATGACTGAATTTATGGACACAAAATTTGATTAGTATAGATTTTATTATTGTTATACTTACGTAACTTCTTTCTTAATATCGCTATTGACTTGTAATTATTTGTATACCTAAGGGTAGAATACGGCGTGCTTACTAATTATATTTTTTACCATCTATTTGTAATATATTAACCCGTATTCACAATTGAAAAAATACTTAAGGGGAAACAGGTACGAAGACGATAACGAGGTGATGGATGCCGTGGAGAGCTTTTTGCAGGACCAAGCCAAAACTTTTTTTGTGAAAGGGATTGAAGCCTTGGAAAAGCGCTAGACTCGGTGTGTATAGAGACTCGGAAACTATGTAGAAAAATAAATTATTAAGTTATCAATAGTCATTACATTCTATCTCATTCTCACTACTTTTTGATCCCTCCTAGTAAACATATCTGATTTGATTTGATTTATAACAAATTGGTTTGACGACGTCCGTATAAGGTGCTAACTGAGACCAATACTTAGTCAAGCTTTCCGAAGCACGGAGAAGCATTAAAATAGAATGTTACAAATGGTCACCCAATTCAAAGATAGCTTTCGGCATTAACTTAGGGACGTTCAAAAACATAAAAGTGTTCGAATGTTACACTTATCGTATGTAAACCTATATTTAAAAAAAAACTATCTACATATTTTTAGAAAAGGTATTTGACCGACTGCTACCACTTTTCATAAATTAGAAACTGGCCATAAACCTACCACTATTATAACAAGCTGATTGATGAATGTGCAATTATTTAACACCTTTCGTCCCTTAACTAACAGTGATACTAGTGTAATTCCCGATAATCCTATATTATTTTTTTGTATAAAAAACGTAGCCCCGCACTAGGAATTATTCCAGTGTCGTGGGTGCGTTTATAAACATGAAAATTCACATACACAAGTACCCAGACTGAAACAAATAATTGTGGGTGCGAGATTTGCCGCAGCTCAGTGGGCGGAGCGGCATAAGCTCTTAACTACTGCGCCAAATCGTCCGTTATAATTATAACTGCGAAAGTTTGTGAGGATGGATACATGGATGTTTGATACTTACTCTTTCACGTAAACACCACTGAACAGATTTTTATGATACTTAATAGTTATACAGCTTATTTATACATCAGAATAACCAATAGGTTATAATTTATGAAGATAACACAAGATGAATAACAAAATTCCACACAGGCACCCGCAACACTGACGCCGGGATCCACGCACCTCTTCGTCGCCTTGTAAACACTTATAACACACGCTTCACCGAAGTTGTTATCTACGCCCTTCCGAACCGACAATTCAAGAATCGGGCCATTGAAATACTATCTACTGAGACGTAATCCAAGTATGACCCCTATTTAACATATGAAACCAAAATGTTTTTGCCAAAATGTAACTTCTTAACTATTGTCTAACTTTTAATTTCTGTTTTTTTTTTTATGTTAATCAATCCGTGAACAATGGTTTGTGGTTACATGTTTATAAACTCATGTAGATAGTTATACCGTGGCATTAATAATATGTAACTGTTTTTCGTTACATATAAATAAAATGAAATGAACGCGTGCGCCGCGGGTAACAGCTAGTAATATACTTACACACATAAAAGGAGTTTAGTGTAGAAACTAAGGTTTAGACACAAATAAGCATCCCGGTATCTTACTCGTACCTTGACATTATCAGTATCGTGTATAGTCAAACCTAATATCGAATGTCTTGTAGTCAGTTCTTGCGTTGCTTCATTAAATTGAGTAGCACTGGATCATGTTCGTTAAGCTATGCACAAACTATCGGGAAATCCCTTGTCACTGAGGCGTCTTTGAGGCTCACAATCCTGCGGCTACGTCAGAGAAACTTCGTATGTTCAAAGGTTATAAGATTTTTGTTTCGAGTGAAAGGGAAACTTATCTCTTTTTTGCTCTGGATGACGTAAAAAGTGTCTTGAAAGAGAAAGAACCAGCTAAAATAGATCAAGTAATCAAAATTAATTTTATTTTAAAAATAAATTTTAAGAACAAGCATATATGCAGCGAAATAAGGTGGCAATTAAAAACGACTAATCAATATTAAATTTGTTTACAAAATTTCGTGTTGTGCCGGTGTCTGTGGAGGAGTTCCTTCCAATCAGGTCATTCTTACCATAAAAATGCAATGTCATTGGAACTGAACCAACAAGTTAAATTTCACCTCCGTAAAGTAAGAGGAAATGTTTACAATTCAACTTACAAGATTTGACCTAAGTCAATAAACAAATAAACATTGCAAGGTAAATAAAAGCTTGTAATTAAATAGACACCCCCTTTTTCGTAGCCAAAATTTTTTTTGTGGTATGTAGTCAGACGAAACTACAAAACAGTTCGGTTCGATCATGACAGGTACACACCTACCAAATTTACATCTTCAATCAGCCTGTATCTACTAAGTGCGCAGTACAAGCCTCTCTTCTATCCTGCGCAGGACCAACATGAGTTCAACAGGACATTTTCTTATCAATTTTGCTTGTTTCCAAAATGTTGTTTTGTTTTCTTTGTTATTAAAAACGTTGCCCCACACTTGGATTTATTTCTGTGTCTTGGATGCTATTGATTAATAGGCAGTTTTATTCATAAGCCCGAATTGTTTGTTTTTTTTTTTTAAATGCAGCTCCACACGAGAGCGATTCCTGTGTCGTGGGTGCGTTTACAAACATGAAAATGTTTTTTATTCTAAGTAATTAGGTTTTTATAATTTTTCACGCACGAAACCATTAGGAAACCTTTATACTCAATATGTTAAAAAGCTTCTACTTCGTTATTGCACATGAACTTTGTAATACATTTTAAGTGAAAGCTTTAAACAAACAGGAATGTGATTATACCGGAATTGGTGTTTACAGGACGTCGAGGGCGGTAGCATCCGCAGTGTATACAAGAAAAACATTATTATTATTCACTTCACTTTTAATTTGAAACGATTTTGTTTTTATCTAATATTTGGGTTAAAAATAACACTTGGTTTCAATGACGGTCGATTAAGCGTAGTTGTTAAGACCTTAAGCCGCTCCGCCCACTGCGCCCAATAATCGCGGTTTCGATTCCCGGACGGGACAATTCTTTGTGTGACCCACAATTATTTGTTTCGGTGTGGGTAATGGTGTATGTGAATTTTCATGTTTATAAACACACATAATTATAATTTTCATGTAACTACCTGTTTGGGCGCCGGCAACGTGTTCGCATTGAAGAAACCTACTCTTCTTGGTGCAACACTAGTGCCGGTGTTCCACAGGGTGGCGTTCTCTCTCCTTTACTTTTCGCTGTTTTTATTAACTCTATTCCCAACCAATTACAATCTTCTTATCACCTTTATGCAGATGATCTTCAAATCTACACGCAAGCCCCAATAGCCAGGTTGTCGGAAGCTGTTAAAACAATTATTAGTGATCTGACCAAAATAAGTACCTGGAGTAAAACATTTGGCCTCAAAGTCCGATCAATCCTCAAATCCGACTAAGACGCAAGTCATTATTATTGGTAGTTCCCGGATGAATTCCCGGATTGATTGGTCGGAAATTTCCTAAATTAAGTTTGATGATAGCACAATACCAATAAGTAAAGCCATTAAAAATTTGGGAATTTATATTGATGCAAACCTTACTTGGGGCCCACAACTTCAAGAACTGAGTCGCAAAATTTTTGCTTCTGCAGCGTCTTTGAGAAGGTTGGGTAATTTTCTCCCTACTGTCACTAAAATTGCACTCGCACAATCGCTTCTCCTTCCTATAATCGACTATGCAGACGTTAGCTATCCCGATCTTACAGAGAACCAATATAATAAACTTGAGCGACTTCAAAATTTGTATTAGATTAATATTTGGGTTACGCAAATATGATCACGTTTCTGAATTTCGTGTAAAACTCAAGTAGTTACCAATCCACCTTCGCCGGCATGCTCATATATTCTCTTCTTTACAGTATTCTGTTCAATCCGTCAACTCCCTCTTACCTCAAAGGAAGATTTAAATTCCTTCATGAAACACATTCAAGGTTGCTGAGGTCATCGTAGAACCTGAAGCTGGAAACACCAATGCATTCTACAAATCAAGCCGTTCGTTTGTGGAATGCATTGCCTGTGACAGTCCGACGCGCGCAATCGTTAGCGTCCTTTAAAAACTGGTTCACAATCACTTTCTACACTTATGAACTTTCTGAGCACTGTTACTATTAGACTTACCTGTTACTATATGCTAGTTGTATGTGTATAAAATATATAAGTAATATGTATGTTATTCGATTATAATGTATTATCTAAGTTTTTAATGTACGCCACCAACTGCCCTGTATTACTGTTTATGTTGATTCTTCCATTGTATTGGTTGTCTGGAAGAAATAGCTTTAAGCTATAAGACCGCCAATTGTACATATTAGTCTTTAATTAGTTGTTTATTAATTGTAATTTCACTGGTGTACAATAAAGAGTATTCTATCTCTATCTATCTATCTAAATCGAAAACCAAGCATAGCACTGCAAGGTCTTAAGATACCATAAGCTCATTCTGCGTAGATCGGACCAACAAAAATAATTAATATGTTTGAGGGTACCCCGAAACAACTATACCTTTTGGACGTCTAACACCCTAGTCATTCCCGTGACCATGGATGCTGCAAAACACTCTAAACGGCAGGAACTTAAAAATGAAAAATAAATAAACCGCGATAAAATCAAAAAAATAGTTGTATTTCATGTGATGTTGATACTATTTTAAGGTCTATCTTTAAATTTGCCGTGATATACTATAAGATACTTACCTACTAATTTACTTTAAGCAATAATTTTCCAACTGAAACGAATATGTCCTGAGTGAGCAAGCTACACCAGCTCGGATTAATATTTGCCCGCCGCAGCTGTGGGTACTTTTCAATTTGACGGTAATATATGGCGCCTCGATTGTTCATTATTAGGTCTGTCTGTATTCGTGTTACGCTATTCCTTATGCTTATTTTTAAATATCCGCTCTACTAAGATCATAAGGAGAAAAAATGTCAGAAAGTATAACTACATATTTAATGATTTACGACCTATTGAAACGCTGTAGCATCAGCCAATAAAGATATATGTATTAAAAACGGAATATTTCAGAACTAATATGACTGCGGACGTTATCTTCTTAAGTTCGTGGGCAGGGCGTGTTGCTAGAAGAAATTACAATAGATGGAGCAAGGTATTACCGGTGCTGTTAGGTGACATATCGAGAGTTATAGGAAGAACTTTGGGTAAATAGGCACAAAAGGGGTGCAGTGGGTTGTGGCTGATGATTATGATAAACAAACAAGAGGGGTATTTGTGACAAAAGTGTAGGTAGGAAGGATTTGACGGCCGGCTTGGGCCAGTGGTAAGAAAAGCCACTCCGTCCGTTCGATTCTGCATGGAACAAATTTCTGTGTGACCCACAAATATTTGTTTTGGTCTAGGTTTTTGTATAAAGGAGTTTCATGTTTGTAAAGGCACCTATGATATAGGAATAATTCCTAGTGTCGGGCCACGATTTACAAAAGAAAACAGTGTTTGAAATCGATTTGCTAAATGTTATATACGACTAAATATCATTCTTGTTATTTGGCGGTATTTTTTCTCGTAGTTAGATTAAAACAAAATATTATACCCTAGCTACTTAAAAGAAAAAGGAAAGGGAGGAAGGAAAAGCTACGCTAATTTGTAACATTCCCCAATACATCCTCGATCTAGAGAAAATAGTGTGTTATTTTCTCTAATTGTGTTAGCAACTGATTAGTAATCCTGTAAGCTGTGATTTCCTGCTAATTTGTACTCGCATGACGCTCCACACGTTGCATCTTTACCTCGGTTTATTTTCTGTTATAGAAAAACTTCTAGCTGCCGTTAATATTTTAATGATTCTTTTCTTTATCACTATCATCAAGCTAAATCTCTTGCGGGGCATGCAGAAAGAGATTATTTTCTTAACCTTACAACATTACAGTTATCACAGTATTGATGTATTAATAGATATAAAATTAGACTGGGGATTGTATTAACTCCATTTTTTCCATTTAGCCTCGGAACATTGTGCCCATAATAAGAGTGTGTTCATTCATTATTGATATAATAATTATTCTGCATAAGTAGCCCACACTTAACCAATACTGAGCTGGATCATCTACTTCCGTCGATGTCATGTATTCTTATATTATGCTAGTTGTATATAGGTCTCATATCACCATCCCATTTTCACACATATCAAAGAGATTATTCTTTGCGGTACAGATATTTCTAATCATTATAATGAATTTAAGTCAAAGCTCGGCGGGTCGCGGTGTTCAGGTGGAAAAGCTCAATTACACATCCAGTGCCGGATGTGAAAAATTAATGTGTCTGAGTAATGGCGAGACCGGTCCGGTGGCATAGACCGATGGGTCGACCGCCCTGCCCGCCGGTTCTACTGCCAATTATAATCAAAACGACACACGTGTTATTTGGAGCGTTTACGACTAACTACATTATGTTAAATACGCATTTTATTTGTTGTGGTGCCGAGAAAGACGTTGAGGTTAACAGTTGTATAGTTTTGCTATTTTTTGCTAGCGTGTATAAGACGAACTATAAAAGTGGAGGAAGCCAGAGAGGTATGTAAGGAAAGAACCTGGTTGAACTCTTTACTCTCTGCTTACCCTTCAAGGGATCTGGAGTGATGATAGATAGAGTAGTTTTAAGTTCATTTTTATCATCATTATCATAAGCCGAAAGACGTCCACTGCAGGACAAAGGCCTTCCACAAAGATTGCCACAACGACCGGCTTTGTGCTGCACGCATTGTATCTTCATGTTATAAGGTAATTGATGAATTCAATACTATTAGCAGTGTCACGCCAATACTTCTCAAGCGGGGTGGCAGAGGTGTACCGTGCTCTAATAGCTTCACCCACTGTGTCTAATAGTCGCGGGTTCGATGCCCGCACGGGACAAGTCTTTGTGTGATCTACAATTCTTTGTTCCGGTCTGAGTATTTACGTATGTGAATTTTCATGTTTGTAAACGCACCCACGACACAGGAATAAATCCTAGAGTAGGGCTACGTTATTTTTAAAAAAGAAAATAGTAAGGTCTCAAGATAATTGGGAGTGAGACTGTTGCCATTATAATAAATATTAATATCAGCCTATACTGCCCACTGCTGGACAAAGGCCTTCTCTCACAAATCGGGGTGAGAGCGATTAGGTCATACCCCACCACGCGGATCCAGTGCGGATTGATGGGGGCAGGATTGTGGCCACCTGCTATTGGAACTTATCAAACCGCCTTTAAATTTGTGAGGGTAGCCTATAGTGAACACATAATTTCAAAGCTCTTGCAATTATTTTTTATTTAATATAATAGTATAGTACATTTAATGTTACTTACATTCTAAAATTTAAATTTGTCCTACGGTGCACTTAGTTTCACTACAGTTTTCTCTTAATTACTCACATTTACGACACTTTCACCACACTCTACAAGATGGACTTATATGCAAAGTTGTCAAGTTGCATGGAGGATCTATCAGCCACATTACCTCGCGCATGGATCAATATGAGGAAGACTTGCGGAACTTCAGCAGCAATGAAACAGCCCACAAGACCATCGCCAGTCTCTCACGGGAGTTTGCAGAGTTTAAGTGCCTTATTTGGAAGACAGTGAGCGCACTTAAATCACAGATGGAGCTCTTAATCATGGGTCTGGATAGACACGAAATGGCATCTCGTAAGGAAGTCTTACTTCTTCATGGCCATTCCGAACAAAAGGATGAACAACTAACATCCCTAGCTATTGCTGTACTAACAGAGAAAATGAAACTGAGAGATGTCACCTCTGCAGATATTATAGCTTGCCATCGCCTTGGTGCCAATACGAATAAGCCTCGTCCACTTCTACTACGCTTTCGGAGCCTTACTTTGCGCAGAGAGGTGTGGCGCAATAAAACTGTGCTAAAGGGTTCTGGCTTAATATTCTCGGAGTTCCTTACAAAACCCAGACATGATACTTTCTTGGACGCTCGTAAACACTTTGGTTTGAAGCAGTGCTGGACCTCTGAGGGTAAAATTATCATCCTGCTGCCGGATAAGTCACGA
Organism: Phalera bucephala; assembly: GCA_905147815.2. Classification (NCBI taxonomy): domain Eukaryota; kingdom Metazoa; phylum Arthropoda; class Insecta; order Lepidoptera; family Notodontidae; genus Phalera; species Phalera bucephala. The sequence goes on from LR990612.1 coordinate 18,728,955, forward strand.
CGGAAAATAGAGTCTGCGGCCGAATTCCGAAAGCTTGCAGCACAGTTTCCATTGGCTTCCATAAAGGATACTCAACAAGAAGGGGCCTCTACTTCCAAGACCAAGCCAGCTGTTGATAAAAGGCCACGCAACAGAGCCAAGTAACCCACCCATACTTGCCGTAGTATTGTTGTTTTCTTTTATTTATTTCATTTTTTTTTCTTTGACGGTCACTTTGCATTCGTTGTTTTCAACTCTTTAATTTACCTACTTTTGTTTTTACTCAAATGTCAATGATATGTGTGACGTTCAAGCGCTCGTTCAGAAACATAATTTATTATTAGTCTGCGTACGAGTCCTTTGATCCATTTTTACGTGAACTGGCGAGTGCATCGAGGACATAGTAGTAGTAGACTTTTACATATATAAATATAGAAGTATCGTATAATATTTTAATGTGTGATAATTTTAATGATAGCTTTGTATCCTGTTCTTCTTCTTGTACATCTGATGTGAGTTATGCGAGTGCGTTTAGTGACGATTCTGTTCATTTACGTGACCAACTTATATCTGCTTTCTCTAGCTATAAAAAGTTTTTTAATACAGTTCATATAAATGCTCAAAGCGTCCCTGCACATTATTCTGATTTATTATCTTCTTTTGATTCTGATCTCATTCACGCTGTCCTCGTCTCTGAAACTTTTCTAAAACCCGTTCTTCCTTCCACTCAATACTCTTTGCCCGGCTATAAATTAGTGCGCAATGACAGAACAGGCAAGGGGTTTGGGGGGGTAGGTATTTATCTTCGTGGAGATATCGATTATAAAGTCATCGACCAGTCTCCGAATAATTACTCTAATTTAGCTGAGCACTTATTCATTGAAATCACTTTTAATCATATAAAATTTCTTTTAGGTGTATATTATAGTCCCTCCAGTCATATTTCTCTTCATTTGAAACTAAATTAAAATATTTTTCTCCTATATATGACCATGTAATTATTCTTGGAGACTTTAACACTTGTTTGCTCAAGGATTATGTACGCAGCCGTAATCTCCTGTCTCTTCTGTCAACATGCATATCCTTCAGCTCAATGCTACCCATCATGCCCCCCATTGCACTCCCTCTCTTCTAGATTTAATTCTTGTCTCCGACCCCGCTTTCTCCTATATATCACCTATATATCATGATCTCATATTTCTTTCTTATAAAATTCGCGCACCTAAACGCAAATCCAAATTTCTTTTTCTTCGCAGCTTTAAGAACATTAATATGGAACGTTTGAGGGAAGACATGGGTCGTATTGACTGGTCTACTATATATAATTTTAGTGACATAGACAAAAAAGTATCCGCTTTTAACAAGATTGTTCTAGATGTATACGACAAACACGCTTCTCTGAAAAGGGAAAAAGTAAAGCATCTACCTGCACCATGGTTATCGGATTACATTAAGAGAGAGATGTCAAAAAGAGACAAAGTCAAGAGACGCTATAAAAAAAGCCTACTGATGAGACCTGGTCTCTATACAAAAAACTGCGGAATCGTTGCAATCGCCTGTGTAGAGTAATTCCCCAGTATATCTTCGTGAACGCTTTGAGTATTTAGTCCCCAGGGGAAACCCTTGTCGCTCTGTCTCTTCTCTTCTTCTTAGTGCCCCTCGTCATAGCTCAAGTCGATATGATGGTTCATTCACTGTGCGTGCTGTGCGCCTATGGAATTCCCTCCCACACTCTTTACGTGATAGCCCTACTTTACAGATGTTCAAGAAAAGTACATTAATTTACCTTGTAACAATTTGTGTATGTGTACAATAAAGAATTAATGAATTGATTAAGGTTTCCAACTCGGCTTAACGACTACCACATTAAGTGGTAGCCGGGACCAACGGCTTAACGTGCCTTCCGAAGCACGGAGACGCTCGAATATGAAAATGCCACAAATGGTCACCCATCTCGGGCCGACCGAGTCGAACGCTGCTTAATCTTGGTAATCGGTAAGAACACCGCGGTCGCACAGCGCTACGAGCGCCTACTGTTGCCATTATACGGTCAGAATTCCAGACTCTTATGCACGGATCGACCGTGTACCGTGATATTATTCTCCAACATATATATCTATGTTGTACTACTACTTAATCATCACGGCAGATCCCTTGCGGTGTAGGCTGAAAGTACAAAGTTTCAACAGGATTTTCCCTTACGGACTTCACCTAATAGTTTTAATTTGGACTTCGGACTTTAAAATACACTGCTTATTTATGAGTGTCTTGTATAACTAATTTACGGATAAAATTGTACAAATACGTATGTAGAACCGGGATCAATTTTGATAATTGATTAGTTTTATACTCGGCGCACAGGTGTACTTGTGCACTTATATAAAACGCCAACAGCACCCGTGTAGGAATGCAAAACCCACCAACTTTTAGTGCGATCGCACAGGCTTGCATAGTCTAAGGGGTAAGTGAATCACATTCGTATACCCGAAGGAAAATCCGGAAAACCATTATACGTACTTATCAAAACTGAATTTTCATTTCACTATGATATCTATAGAACATAATGGCAAGAACAGTTTAGGAGAAAATTGCTAAATAATTTTACCAATGATAATAAAATATCGCCTTTTTCCAACACCGTATCTTTATCATACTATTTACAACTCTATATGATTTGAATAAAGTCGATATTTAATTACCAATGAAAAACTCTTCGAACAATTCTTCGTCTAATCTACAATGACTCTAACCGTTCTTATTTGTTAGTTTGCACTTACTGTCAACTGGAGAAAAGGGAACTATAATAGTTCCCTTTTCTCAGATCCATGATCAGTCCAGTACATTCCTGGACATAGGTCTCCCCCAAGGCACGACCTTCGGCTCTTTTTTCTATTTGGCACCCTACTACCCACTAATATTTTAAATGTGAAAGTTTGTATGTTGGGACGTTTGTTACTCAGTCACAAGAAAACGGTTGAACGGATTTGGATGAAATCTGTTATACGGATAGTTTATTACTTAGATTAATTAATACAAAGGATACTTTTTCCTGTTATCTAGTTATTATATAAAAGCTTCAACCTTACAGGTATACGGGTAGACTGACAAAGCTATGGGTGATCAATTTAATCTAGAAAACGTTTATCACTCCGGCACTTGTCCCGCTGACGGTACATTATGATTTAGGTGTCGACGCGACTTGACGTCGAGTGTGTCGGTAATGATGACGTCAAGAATGTCTGCACGTCAGCTGAAATACTTCAAGTGTTTGGAAACTATTCATAATAATGCCGAGAATATGCGCATTTACTGAACATACGTAGACAAGTTCACTGAATTACATCCAAAAAGTATATTGAATGTCGTTTCGTATTTTCAGCACGTGTATTCCTGTAAGGTTGGCGAGGATACCTAACAACAGTTTGTTTAACATAAGTATTTAGTAGCCACGAACAAATATATAAACATTTCGTATTTTGTTTGCCGCGTATTACAGAGGGTTTAGGACAAACTGTTTGACGTTAACGTAACGTTGTCGAGAAAGCGTGTTGTCGCGGTAATCTATATATAGTAAATTTGAAGTGTGTAAAGGATGGCTTATCAACTCGATAGAGTAACGATAAGCTAATCTTTCCTTGCGAAGCCCTCAGATGTTAAAGTACTAAAGTGTTTACATAATATTACCTAAATATTGCTCGTTAAATTTATTTATAACAATACAATATATATATATATATATATATATATATATATATATATATATATATATATATATATATATATATATATATATATATATATATAACTAACGGACGGATTAACGGATAACGTAAAAATATCGGTGTTATTTTTAAACATTCCTTTACAAACAGTGATTTCAAGCATACTTGGATCTACAAACTACTCGTTCACTCGAACACGGAATAACCGGCTGGAACGTAGTTGTTGCACGCTCGCCCTCTTGCCTGTCCCTTGGCCAACAGTGCACACACACACACACACACACACACACACAAAAGTACAACAGCACGGAGTGGTACATTACGATGATTATTCTTTACACTCATGGATGATTTAGACTCTGCCTACCCCGCAAGGGATCTGGCGTGAGGATTTAGATAGATAGATTTTAAAGCTAACCTCTCATCGACAACCCACCAATCCACCAAAAAATATTTATTAAATATGCAGTGATTAATAAATCAATAATGAGCTACGAAAAGTACAGATGGCTTTTATATAGGTACACTGAAGAAGAAACATCACATTTATCTTATAAAAATGAGGTTAGAATGCTATCCCCAGAAAGATACTTATCGGTTATCCTCTGAATGTAGTCTACTTTTCTTGTGGAGGAGTTTGTTTACAAAAGGAGTATCTGAAAAATATCAATTTGTTAGCTACCACGGAGACGGTTAGATCCCGCGGCACGTGATCGCTGTAACAATGAGAACTGAATATATTTTGAAGAATCGACGTCGGTTGGATGCGACAGTGACTGGGTTAGACTGCGCGAAACCCTTACGAGAGCTATTTAAGTACAATATTTGTTTATTTTGCGTTTGTGATTTCGGCCTTCAAAAGGATCGAGTAACGAATAAATTATGTAGTTGATTTGTTTATTAAGAACAAAAAGGGCACGCAGATGAAGTTATTTGAGTAAAAAAACGATAGGGTCAGGCGTTTTATAAAGTGTAAGTCGATTTATCTATCTATCTATCTATCTATAACCTCACGCCAGATCCCTTGCGGGGTAGGCAGAGAGTACAGAGTTCCAACAGGTTCTTTCCTTACATACCTCTCTGGCTTCCTCGACTCTCATAGTTCGTCTCATACACGAATAAGTGTATACAAGTCGATTTATATAAATTAAAAATCTAATTTAAAATGGAAATAAGTAAATTTGAAGTCTGCATAAGAAAAAAAGCTCGTATAATAATGCATTTTGTTGTTTTTAAATAACAAAAATGCAATATTATACTACGAAAATTTTACAATGTGTAGACTTAATCCTGCTAGGTAACGCCGTTAAGGCTCTTTACCCAACAGCATACTATTGCACGCGCATCGTAATTTTGCTGGCTTGTTTTATATGTTAAAAATAGTAGATGTTCTACTAATCTATATCATCATGCCAGGTCGATTGCTATGTAGGCAGAGAGTATAAAGTTCCAACAGGCTCTTTACAGGCCTTTCTGGCTTTTTCCACTATCATAGTAGATGTTAAATATTAATAAACGAAGCTAAAAACATGGAGATAATCAAAAGCTCTATGTTATAAACTTAAATTGTAATAAAAGACCGTAGCAACTCAAAAACTCGTGCAAGCGTATGTTCTTGGCTGGAAGTGAACCGTGCTTTTTAGAGAATCCTCCACCTTCCCAGTAAAGCATGTCTCGCAATGTACCTGAAAGCATTTCTCGACCGGCTTATATCGATAAACGATATCCCATTAAATTGGAATTCTGTAATCCGATTATTTATATCATTGAAGTAGTCGTTGATTAACTCGGATACAATTAATTGCAGTTTATTATTTTCATTGAAATATCTCGACTAGATTAGAAGTTGGCTAACTTAAATACGATCAATTGTAGTGAATTTATGAGTAGGTATTTAATTTTTCATAATAATGTGATTATTTCATACTTCTGTTTTTCCTATGTGATTGCCATGAATCATATAATTAGTATGCAATACTTCTTACTGTGGACTTCGGTTATACAACCAGGAACATGCAACTATGAAGCTGGTATTAAGCGGCGAGAATTTATGAAATAAATTTCTCAATGACTTTATGTTCTGTATATGAATTTGAGTTCCATATTTTTTAGCACAGGTACTCCTGTAAAGGTAGTGAACGTACTCACGACACAAGAATAATTGCTAAGGTGGGGCAACGTTTTTTAAATAAAAAGAAGAAACAAAGTATTTTGTACAATTACGATAATAGGAGTATGTGATCATTTTAGTAGTTTATAAGGTAAAAACATGTTTATAAAAACCTGCTGATTTCTCAATAAAAAGTAAGCATATGGAAGAAGATATATCCATCACTGTTTTCATAACAAGAAGCGCAGTTCGGTGTCGAAAGGCTGAAAACGTGCAAGCATTCAGAGCATAAGCGTCGTCGCTCCAGCCTGCCACTCTGAGATAAGTCACGTACTCATTATACCAACTTTGGATTAGCCGAAGCCACGTACAGTTTATGGGCGCGTGTCGTGATGGGAACCTTCTACGTCTACATCTAAACAATGACCTACCTCTTGTCTAAACGTTAATTAATTATGTTCAATTATGATTTTAAATTAAGACAGCTACGGTGTAATAGCGCATAATGCGGCGTGCGAGAAGGTCTTGGATGCGAAATAGGTAAAAAAGTACATAGTGTGTGACAATCACACACTATGTTCCACAAGCGGGGATGGCATCAGTGTAATGTGCACACACACACATCGTAAACGACTTTAGGTCCCAATATAATAGGGACCAAACCTATTGCCATTACAACGGTTACTTCTCACTCCAGACTCTTAAATTGAAGATTTTTTGATAGAACAACCTGACTTACTACGTCGGACAACACACAAACCCAAGATCTTGTGATCGCTGCTCTTACTGTACGTCACTAGTTCAACGAGGTGTGAGAAATAGTTATCGAAATAGGTATAAATACAGTGGACATCTTTTGGCTGATGATGACAAAATACTTTAAATAAACTGATGTTACAAATTCTGCTGCGACAGAAACAGCTGATGTGTTATTATTACATTTGAAATTTCCATGGACCCGAATGTCCGGTCTGAATTGGTAGTAATCTGATGCGTTAGATCCGCAGCTATTACAACGGTCCTAACAAAACACTGTTCACTGTGTTTGTAGTTTGTTATTGGTTGGTGCGAGTTGTTTTGATTTAACGTTTTTTCCGTACCGTCCATACAAAATATTGGTAAATATTTAAAACCTCCGCATGATAGAAAGAAAATAATAAGTCGTAAATTATAAAATATGCTTTACGATATAAGCTCTTCTAGCCAAGTACACTTTCTACAGTCATTACCGGTAATAGAGAACGGGTAAATGTACCGGAATGACATATTGCAGTGAAAAAAAATAGAGGCGCTCGTAGCGCTGTGCGACCGCGGTGTTCTTAGCGATTGACCAAGCTTAAGCAGTTCCACTCGGTCGGCTTGAGGTGGGTTACCTATCTATCTATCTATATTAACACGCCAGATCCCTTGCGAGGTAGCCAGAGAGTACAGAGTTCCAACAGGGTCTTTCCTTACATACCTCTCTAGCTTCTTCCACTCGCATAGTACGTCTCATACACGCTCGCCGGTCACAGAGACTCTTGACTTGCCCTTCAGTTAAGACTCAGTCCTTACTGAAGGTGCATCCAAGATATACGTACTCATTCACTTGCTCCAGCACATGGGTGACCGTTTGTGGCATTTCCTTATTCGAGCGTCTCCGTATTTCGGAAGGCACGCTAAGCCGTTGGTACCGGTTACCACGTGATGTGAAAACATTAAGCCAGGTTGTAAGCCTTATAGGCTTGATACGTTTCAATAGCAAGGGGGCCACAATCTGCCTCCCCCAATCCGCACTGGGTCTGCACGGTGGAGTATGACCTAATTTCTCTCAACTCGATTTGCAAGAGAAGGCCTTGCCCAGCAGTGGGAAAGTATAGGCTGTTATTATTATTATTATTTGGGGATTTGGGGATTACAGCCCAAAATAATGCACTAGGTTACTAGTACTAAAACTGATATTAACGTATGGATGCATCGTGTGGTGGCCTAGAACTAAACCACAAACCTGCAGGGACTCTCTAAAAAAACTGCAGAGGACAGCCTGCCTGGCCATCACAGGTGCATTCAAAACAACACCGATGGCAGCTATTCAGCAGGCAGGAGAGGTTACTCAATCTGACTCGATTACATATCGTCATTGAGACTGAGACATGGAAGGCACTCTATAGGCTATAGAAAGCTGGACTATGGAGCATAACAGCGCCAAGCCTTGAACACAATAAACTAGAGCCAGACAAGGACCTAGATGACATAAGAGAAATGAGAAGTGACAAAACCTTGACCACGTACATGTTAAACAAAAGATTTATCACCCACATCCCTACCAGGGAACAATGGAAAAGTGGTCTAAACAAACAAGGCAAGGAACAAATGATATGGTACACTGACGGATGCAAAACCAAGTCTGGAACGGGAGCCGGTGTATACACTGAAGGATACAACCTTAGTCAAAGCATGGGCAGTTTTGTATCAATATTCCAAGCAGAGACCTATGCGATAAATATTTGTGAAAGAGATTGGACAAATGAATTACAGGCAAAAGAATCTACATATGTAGTGACAGTCAGGCTGCCCTCAAAGCCGTCAGCTTCTATGAGCTAAACTCAGCACTGGCTGCGGAGTGCGCACACCTTCTTGACAGATGTGGAGCGCGCAACACGGTCAGGTTAGTCTGGGTCCCTGGGCACCGAAGGCGACGGCGCCGGAGTGGAGGCACAGCCCGCCCAGGCCCCTCAGCCCAATAGCCCGGGACTTAAGAATACGGGCTAACTCGCGTCCCCCGCCGTAATATCTGGCGGGGGACCCCCCCTGCATCAACATCAGCAGGGGGGCCTTCGGAGTCGCGGACGCAAGGGGCGGGGGCCCTGAGCGTCCTTCACGAGCAACCCCGAAAAGGACGGTGGCGTGGTGTGGCACACGTTGCCGTGAGCACCGCGTCGGTGCGGGAGGGAGCATATCATCAAGTCTCCGTCCGATGGCGGGCTCTTCAGAGCGAGGCACAAGAGGGGCACCGGTGCGTTCCATACGGATATCCCGGAGCCCCTCCAAAGTGCTGATGTCGGCCACCCTGGGTTTTTTTTAGTCGGTAGGAGGCTCGCGGAAGTCCTATGCAGGATGTTCCCCAGGCACACGGGGGCGATGGCAATGAGCATGCGGATGACATAGCCATTAAGGGAGCAATGGAGAAACCTTTTGGTGCAGAACCGTTCATAGCCCACTATGAACGGGCTTATTATTGACAAACACAGGGCTCAGACACCCCAAGGAATTTCTCTCCGCATGGTGTGAGAGCAACAGCAAGAGACTACTAAAACACAATAGACTACAACTAAGGCAACTAACTGGAGCATTCACAGGCCACTATGGCACGAAAGAACATCTACACAAGATGAACCTATGCAGCGACGTGGTATGCAGGAACTGTGGCACGTCCTCTGCCACTGTGACGCTCTGGCTGCGCGGCGAATGAAATTACTGGGATTGGCCTATCCCACCCCAGAGAAACTATGGCTCTGCCCCTCTGCTGGAATCTACAGCCTGTTACAGGGAGTATTTGATTCTTCAGGTACGTAAGAGCATTAGGGCAAGGACAGCACAAAAGATCCCATCGGGTCGAAGTGCGCCTGAGGTCTCCTCGGTCCGGTAAGTCAACAATAAGATAAGATAAGATTATTATAATGAAAAGTCACGTGGTCTAAATAAGGCGCTGTCTATGTCGGTCAGACTAGAAACAAAATGCTTGTAATTTGGCTAAGCCAGACGACGCACTTACATTGGTCGATAATGCATCAGTAGGGAAGGGAGTTAGCTTGCAGTTGGTTCACACGCAAGCCATATTGGCACGCAGTCAAGCAACTATTTTCTTTGCGATAAATGTTTGGGATTTGATTTTTGTAAAATTTATCTAAGTTATTATAATTTTTTTTTGTTGACAGGTATGTTATGTTTAGTGAATATCGGTATAACTTTAAAATATAACATTAGTACCGAATTTTTAGTGACTTAGTGACACTCTAAATCAATGGAGAAGCATGAGGAGATATATGAAAATAAATGAAGCTAAACAGATGTCTCAAAATCGTAGCATGTGGCGAACTGTGGTATTTGCCTACCCTAGTGTTTAAAATCAATCAAATCATATCATTAGTCATCTTTTGACCTAGAGTCGTACATCAAACTAAAACCTACATACAATTTTCTTTTAACTCAATCAACTAATAATAATAAGAAACATTTTCCTCGTAATCTCCAGAGTATTTATACTCTGAAGAAACATTTTTACATTTTAGAGACCAATGAAGTCACGAACCGACCCAGCTGTAATATTTTTCGTTCGCAAATAGTACCTACAAGCTAAATGTACAAATAAGTGATGCCGGCCACGGTCGTAACTTCGATATACTGCGTCCCATGAATTTAGACTGCGAGTTTAGTTCAAGTTCAAAATTCATCTTATTTTAGCACGATATTTGATTTAATGCGGGAAATAGGATTCCAGTCCGCGGCGTCTAGACTAAATCTTGCACAGCAAGTTTTGTGCAAACCAGGAGAATGTTAAACAAAAGTACGTGTTTTGAATATACGGCGAGTATTAATACACTGAATAAAAGTTGATACTCAGAGTGCATATATTAATATAGTAATATAAGCCCCGTTAAGAAACTGTCTCACCGTTAGGCACGGGATTCCTCTCACACTGAGAGGGTTAAGGCCATAGTCCACCACATTGGCCGAGTGCGGGTTGGCTGAACAAACCTTCGAGGAACTCTTAGGGATGCAGGTTTCCTCACGATGTTTTCCTTTACCGATAAAGCAAGTGATAGTATTTTTTGTGCATACATTATTTACCTAATATCCTTATGATCAAAATATGCTGTCTCGTATTAGAGACCTGCTTTGGCGTAGAGTGAGAGAAACGATTACGATAATCTAGGTATGAATCCGGACGATGTATTTTTATAGAAAAAATATAATCCATCGCAATCCGCCATCTATTGTTTTATTTTTTATTTATTTATTAATGTACAGTACAGTACAGATGTACAGATAACAATCGGTGAATATTAAACAACTCAAATTATAGTTTAGGTCTAGATTGCAAACTATAATATGTACATTCGGCATAAGCAGTATTTAGCGAATGGGCGATAATAAACTTATCGTGTTAGTGCTAAGAATTAAAAAGTACGAAATTGCAAGAACAGAAAATACTATTACATATACTGCTAACTATGTGTTCGATGGAGGATATTTTTAACACTTCTAATGTATTTGCAGATTTGATTTTTAAAAACATCAAGGTTAGGATTAGTCTGGGATTATACTGCCGAAGCATTCGTACCAGAGGATTGAAATAAGAAATATTATTTTCATGAATTTGTATTGCTAAAAGATTAGCTTTGTAAGACCTGCGAGCACTCAATTATATATTAAAACTTATTTGTAAAAGTTACTGAGGAGAATCTATTGTCCCAGTATGGTGGCAAAAGTTCTGTTCCATTTAAGATTGCATTCTAATATCGACAGTGATACAAAGTAGTGTACACTACTGTGTATCACTGACAAAGTATACTTACTCTGCTACCCTGCTTGAGTATTATGTCTTTGAATTTTATTATCAGCCTTTATAAGGCTTCGGACATGATTAAACTATTTTCCAGTCTCTTAATGACTTTAAACTGGCAGATCACAATGTTTGTCACAGAATAAGCTGCTAATATAAAAATATATTCAAGGTATTCAATATGTTCGACGCTCGGCTGTAACCCACCGTCATAGCGATATCGCTTGAGTAAACGTACTCCGACAACTTTATTAAAAGTTTGCTACGTGATCTTTTCTCCGTTCAGTACTTAGGTACTCTTGCTGCAATTGCTGCTCTGCTTGCTGCTTTAGGAGGAAATAATAACAAGTTTCGCTTGCATGATATTTTTTTGAAATGGTATAGGTATCTACTGCATGACTGAGAGTAGTAAAGTCGTTAATTTTAAGGGGTTTAATGTGTATAATATTATATGTACCAAATCTATATTCTATCTATGTCAGATCCTTTACGGGGTAGGCAGAAAGGACGGGTTCTTTCCTTATACTCTGGCTTTGTCCGCTCTCATAGTTCGTCTCATACACGCTTGCCGTACTTAATATTATAAACAGGAAAGATTTGTTTCTTTGTTTGTAGTCGATCAACTCCAAAAATACGGAACCAATTTTAATAATTCTTTCATCCTTAGGAAACCATATTATTCAGAAGTAAGATAGACCCGGTAGGTGGCGCTGTTGTAGACCGAAGCGAGAAAAGAAAGTGCAAGTTGTTTATAAAATGAAAATATGTTATATTTTAATGGCGATTTCATATTTTAAACTGACCGTCATTGTTAGCGTATAAAAGTATAACAGTACTATAATATGTCGTTTTATCTATTTATTTATATTATCACGCCAGATCTCTTGCGGTGTAGGCAGAGAGTACAGAGCTCCAACAGGTTTTTTTTAACAATTTTTTGAATATTGGTTACACAGAAATAAGACAACTATTTTACAGTCCTTTAATAACAAAGGAGTAATAATATTAATTATTACTTCGTTACTCTATTTAATTAACCTTATCATAGCAAATAACAATATCGGCAAATGAATTAATCTCTTTAATGTCTTAATCAATTAACTTAAAGACATACCGTACCTATATTAAATTAATTTAAACCATGAACGGCTGGTCTCCGAAGGTGGTACGTGATTAATTTAAGCTAGGAGATGTGCTTGTCACACAGACGTTATTCTAGACGGGTCCATGTACTTACATTATTAATTTCATTTCGACACCAGTGAAATCCAGTGGTTTCCATGTTCATAGATTGTCTAACCAAATGTGGTTTACAGTGTTTTTTTAATTCAATCAACTTTTTATTGTAGGATCAATCAACTGAAATTTCAATTGCAATTAAATAAATCCCCCTAAGGCACTCCCATAATAATGCCTTTTAGACGTTAAACGTCAGTCCTTCACGTGAACACTTACAGTACGTAAGCACAGATAGGCAACATGTAATCAGATTAATAATTAACCACCCCCGCTTGGGGAATATAGGCGTGACGATGTATTAATAATTTAATATTAGCCTTGCTAAGAAACTGTCCCATCGTTGGGCATGGGCCTCCTCCCAAACTGAGAGGGTTCTGGGCCTTAGTATTAATGATTAACGATTACAGTTACATTTTGTAATCTTTAACGATTACGATTACACTTTTAATCTTGAATCATGATTATATATTATTAGAAAACACAATTGTAATCATTAAGCTGATTACATTTTGCCCATCTCTTGCTGTAAATAGGGCACTCGAAACTTTGGGAACTTAAAAATAAAAAAATAGAGCGCGATAAAATACGAAGCATTTAATTTTTTAAACAATTGTTATTTGCTCAACTCTTAATTTTAGACTACATCTTAACCTCTCAAATTTTTATTGTTTTTGAGTTCAAATAAGGGTAGCATTTGAAAAACCAAATGAATTTTAATTAAGGTCGCTTTGTCCTGCAGTGGACGTCTTTCGGCTCAGAAGAATGAAAGAAGAAAGAAAGAAAGTAATTTATTCACTTACAATTACAAGTTATATTTATGTATTTGCTGAGGCAGTGAAAAGGCTACAACGCAGAATAAATGCCTGGCTTCAAACAGCTTGGCGCTGATTTTCTGTTGCACCCATTATAATAGGAGGTAGTAGTGTGAGACACAAAGTTGAAAAGTATATGGAGAAGATATTGATAATGTTGCTGCAAGTAAATAAATACAACATGGAGTTTGCTAAACAAAATAATTATATACAACATAATTTAATTAAATACAATATATCAATATAATTAATACAATATAACTCGAACTCAAACTCAAATCGTTTATTTTGTATAAACCCTGCGGGGGTGCTTACAAAGTGTTATATTTACATATTTTTTTTAACTTACTTATCTACCACCGGTTCGGAACGCGGCCTCCACTAAGAAGATCCGGTGAGAAACTCAGCGGGCCTGCCTCTTTTGTTTAATTTTTCATTCATTTTTTTTCATCGTTTTTTGTATAGATACATACATTTTTTATTATACAAAATCATTAATGCGATCCAGCTCCAGTGTGGTGCCTTACAACTGAGATATAAGACTATTTTAAAAAATATGCTATAATGAAAAACTAGAGGATTCTGAATTGACCAGTCTCCACAAGCAGCACCTGTTCACGAGTACGACTAATTGAGCAGCCATCACCTCCCTCGACCATATTAGAGGGAAGGAAGTGACCCGTACCAAATAGACAATGCAAGCATAGACTTCTTAGTGAGCATGGCTAATCCCAGAGCTCGGAGTGCAGTCAGAAAAAGTCTACAAAAGGAGCAGTACTTCGAGCTCGTTTGGCACGACGCGCTACGCTTTGACATTTTTGTTTACATTAAAGACGTGCTTTATGACCAATAATCGACAATAAAATAAATATACACTCGAGCGGAGAAAGGAAAGAAACTCCACAGCCACTCCTCTAAGACAAAAGCTGTTCCGTATACACTGTCAATTGTGGGGTGTGGGAGACAAGGTGCATTACACTAGGTAGGACTAAAAATGAGAATACATGAAACATTATCATAATACAGATTGAGAATATGACCATATACTTCATTTGCATTAGCAGGGACTTAATTGTTAATAGTACTACTTCAATAGAAGGAAGAGAACATGAAAACAACATTTAGCCAAGGTTGAACGAGTCATCTGTATTACAGCGGAGCCGGAGCAACCTATCCAAGCACTTTTGGCCAAAAATCATGTTTATATGTGTTACAGCTGATTGTTCTAATTTCGATAGTTTTTTCTTATTTAAACCTGGTTTACAAGCATACAGAGCAGCAAAGAATAACGTTAACTAACGGCGTTATACTTGTAACTACCTTACTACTCCAAACATTTCCATTAAAAATACATTAGTGTATTTTTGTTTTATAAAACGTAACTCCACAAAGGAATTATTTCTGTGTCGTGGATGCGTTTATAAACATGAAATTCACATGCACAAACACTCAGACCGAAACAAATATTTGTGGGTCACACAAATATTTGTCCCGCATAGAATCGAACCCGCGACTACTAAATCCAGTGGACGGGGCGTATCAAGTTCTTAACCATTAGACTAAGCCGTCCGTCAATCCAAAAGTCTGAATCGAGGTATGGTCAGCATCATAAGTCACTTAATATTTTTTTAAATAGCGTGCACACTTTGGTTTTTTATCAACTCCATTATTTTTTGAATCTAGATATATTAAAATATGTAGCTAATAATTTAGTTTTAACAATAATCACCAATGTTTCTAAATTAAAATTCTTATTACTGATCTGAAATACGGGAAATTTTCACCGACTTACGTTGCTATCAGTACCGTTAATTGTTTTACTCATTCCCATGCCATTTTTCTCTAATTCTTTCCTGCAGTGAGTCAAGTGAAACCATAAAACTATCCAGAAGTAGACATATAATTAGGTGATTACTGTTTCCCGAGGGTCACCGATAGCCCGACTGCTGGGGAAATGCGGAGGTTGAGGCACGTAGCTAACTAGGTACATCGGTGTAATGTTAACGGGAACCACTGAGCTGATTTATGGTTATTTATCCGCATTAAATATATTTTGTTGAGGGAATCAATATATTTTGTGCAAGGAAATTTGTTAGCGTAGATTTGCTAACAGATATGTTTAAGTGTAACCGGGCGTCCATGTTAAGGCACAGGGCATGTAGTTAATGAGTGCCATGTAGAGCACTATGTTATAGCTGTAAATGTTTTTGTGCCTCTTAGATTAGCACGAAAAGATTGACGTTAGCGTTACGCTATGAAGTTGATACGCTATCCTTTTCATACTTCAAACTTACAAAATAAATATGAACGTGACAGAACGCTTTCTCGTAAACGTTACGATAATGTTAAATGGTTTGTGCTTAATATTTTGATTTTGAAATAAATAAAGTCAGATTTGAGTACACTGAGTACAAAGAACGAACACATATTTTTCACTAAACTATAACAAAATGTGATCTGTGTCAATTTAACTATGCAGACTGTCTTTGTGTCTATTTAGTTACTTTAGAGTACTGTTCTACCCTTAGCTGCCCTGCCACGCCCACATCAACTAACGTTGAAAGGACAAAGCATTATTTTCATTCACATTAGAAAATTGAACAAGTTATCGTCACATTATGTCAATTCAACTCAAAACATATCCACGGCAATCGTCATGCCGTATTTGAATCATATTTTCTACATCAAATCATGTCGATGTACGGCATCAGATGAATTTTGAACTTGGACTAAACTTGCAATCTAAATTCATGGGACACTGAACCGTCCTCCACAAGACCGTGGTCAGCTTTATTCATTTCAACATTTACAGTTGGTTTGTTTACTATCTGCCAGCAAAAATATTACTGCGTTATCGACGTGACTTTCAAAAGGATTTTTAAATTTAGTTGTAGTGCTTTCAAAAGTGGGTAGGTTTTCATGTCAACAGAAAAATATTTTTATTTCATCGTTTTTCGTCTCTTTGACGTATAAAATTGGCCAAAAAATATATGTCCTTTGTGACTTGTTTGATATTGTCCCTATCTCCTGCACATGCCTAAACAATAATGCTAGCAACTCTCATCTGCTTATGGATATTGTGGAGTAACGAGTTTCTTTTGTAACCCACACACTTTTGCCTGTCAATTAGCTACATAAGTTGCTATCTCTCGTACGTACGCACGTTACGTTCCAGTCAGTAGTACCCACATGTGATAGAAATTCTTTGTTGCTAACTTTTGGTATCAAACTGAACTCCAACACGTTTTTTGGGGCTCTCCAACTCGTACTTAAATTCAATTATGAAACATGAACATAACAGTAAGAAAAAGGAATGCTTAATTTAATGTTCAAGTTCTGATTGGCAAGTACTTTTCCTGCTATCTAGTATAAAGATTTGTTTCAACATGGCAACATTTAAAAACGTATGAAGATCTTCTCATAATATAATAAGTGATCAAACGAACTTACCTGAAGTGAAGTTCGATCATTATTATACGAAGTCCTTCGTTCGAAGATATAAACTATATTAGCAGCTCTCTCGAGTCGCTTGGCAACCGCGCGTCATTTAGAAACTTCAAAAGCCTCTATGGTATCTGTGGACATAACCTCTGGAACCATACCTTTTAGAAGTAGTACATTTCAACTTGGGTACTTATATCTTCGAACGAAGGACTTCGTATAATAATGATCGAACTTCACTTCAGGTAAGTTCGTTTGATCACTTATTATACTGTGTCCTTCGTTCTCGATATAAACTATATTAGCAGCTGTTTAGAGCTTTTTTTTTTTTTTTTTTTTTTTTTTTTTTGAGCGTGACCTCTAAAAAGTAACATATCATGAGTATATTTGTACTATAACACATTCCCGTTCTTTGTATTGCCATACAACACAAACACAACAAATATATACACCTATATTGTTTCTTACAACCAGTCTGTCTATGATATAAACTTATTTAAAATAAATTTATATAATCAAATTCTATAACATGTTATGTTTTGTAGTGTAGATCCATCCCAACCAAACCTTTAAAGCACCTGTTATGTACCTTTATACCACACCTGATGTCCAAAATTCATTAATACCGGGTAATATTAATCAATCATTACTTATCAGATATCAGTGCAGTCTCCATCTGTTATGTCTGCTATAGAGATCTTTCTTCTATAGATATCTTCTATATAACAAGAGTTGAAGAATTGCCCATCTAGAGTTTTGTTTATATAAAATTAAATCCTTTATAATAATTCTTGTATCATTGACAACCATTATGAGACGAACTATGAGAGTGAAGAAAGCCAGGCAGGCATGCAAGGAAAAAACCCGTCGGAACCTTGCACTCTCTGCCCACCCCGCAAGAAATCTGGCGTCATAATATGGATAGAGATAGATAGATAGCTAGAAACCCTTACTGTGTACTAGACCTGAAAACAAAGTCTGTTAGTACCCAATCTATAACAATATGATACAAATATAACAGGGAAACCTATTTCCCCACTAATGTGTTTTCCAACAGGCATGTGGTTTTTTTTTTTTTTTTTTTTGTCAAATGATCTCTTTTTGAGTACAGTACCAAACAAAGGTTACGAATTAATTTGGTGATTATAAGAATGTTTTTGCTATCATTACATAAACATTCTGCTATATTTAATGTCAGTTATATTTTTAATCTTTAAAGATGTACATATATCAAAATTTAACATTTTTTGTACTAGAGGCCTTTGTACTAATGAGCTTATATGGAATTAAGTCCGGTGAAGCTGTAAAGGCCTCGCGGCCATCCGCGTACATCACTCACACACACACATCTTATCTGGAGATATTCCTCACATAAGGCTATGTGCTTTACCTATATAATCTCGCCCCCCCCCCCCCCCAATTTTAGAGTCTGGAACGAAGGGCAGTATTAATGCGTGGTAAACAAGCATAACCTACCCCAGTGTTATTACTATACCACTATTATTAATTCAATTTAAATTTCCTAACTATCCCGGAATCATTTCCATGTTCTGAGTGTGCGCCGACAAATAAATCCTTGGCTACATAAATCTTTATGTATTACTTAACGATTCGTTCCTGCGCAATAACGCCCGCGAACATTCGTTTTGGCAATACGATCGGGCCACACCTGAACCAATTACATTACTGATGAAAAAATACACTCCTAATTTAGTAATAACTTAAGAAGCGAATAAGTTACAGTCTGCTAAACCGAACCACGGGTTAAAACTATCATATTGGGAATCCTATTCATAACTGAATTATTTCATACCATGAAATTTTCATTTCATACCACACTTCCTTTGCTTCTTTGTATGTGACTGTATTTATAAGTAAAAAAAAAAAATTGCAATGCGTAATTTCTAGTTAGTTCTAGATGTCCAACCGTGAGAATCGAGTGCTACTCAACTTATTATTATGTATCCCCCATTAATAATAAATAAATAATATCAAGTTCCTTAGGACTTAGATTATTGCTGATACTACATAATATTTATCATACCTGTGATAAGCATATGCTTTTGATTATTCTTGTTTAAGATAATCCATACTTTCAAATAATGTAACTCAATATTTCATCCACCGTAGCATGTCAACATAATATCATTAAATTTTCAAATGGATATTATTATCAAGTCATTTGCATGACTTTATGTTCTTTTATATATAGATACCTATTTATAAGATACATGTAACATGTGGATGTAATAATTTAAATATAACAATACCAAAATTGCAAATTTTTTTATGATATCTCAATCCAATATTTTTTACTGAAACACCTTTAAATAAATTACAACATATATAGTGCTCTAAAACCAACTTGTTATTTTAATGGTAGCCGTTTGTGCTTGTGTTATCATAACTATACCAGAAACATCACTAGTGTTCAAAATAACTGTACACATTCCAAACTAATTACAAAACTATTTTTTATAGTTATTAATTTCTTGAATAATCTTATTTAATTACATATTATTTATTGATTATCATATGATCAAACAAAAATACAGTAAAACCATCTAATTCTCCCAATGATGAATTGATGTATAGCTTTCCATTGTGTGTGTCTCAAATTTCTAATATTATTAAGTACACTATAATTGATGCAGGAAATAATCAAAAATCCCAAAACCATTGAACTCATTACATGATAGAAAACTGAATAGGTACTAATAAATATTTTATTAGTATATTTATTATGACTGTAAGGTCTATTTTTTATATATATATCAATTATTAAAAAATAGTGTTTCTAATAATAATGTTTCTATACATAATGTTAAACATATGTATGACAAGATTCGCTTGTCTGAAGTGCAAGTACTTGCACAAAACCAATAAAATTATGTTTGTCGTTGAAGGCATTATTAGTGTCATAGATACATACCAAAGTCAGTGAATACCCTTAGCCTCCAATATTATGGTTTCTTTGTAAAACCCATTATGTATTCCTGATTGTTTTTCTGAATTTTTCAGCAACTTAAAAACCAAGTCCTTGTGTAAAATGCCTATCATGCTTTTTGTACCTCACTTTCTTTGGTAGGAGATTTCCAATGTCCAACGTGATGACTTAATATTTTCACACCCAGGATGAGGATTGTTGTTCTATATTGGTTACAACGGTGGTCGTTTTATGAAATTTTAACTACTGGCTATGACTAGCTAGTTAATAATTCCATATTGATAATCCACTATATTAACACTCTTTTTATGCAAAATATATACTGCTGACCTTAAAGGTGCTTATCTCAATAAAGGTTTCATGACTGTATTGTTAGGATTTATCTTTTCTGGCTACCCTGCAAGGAGCCTGGGTTGATAATATTGATAGATAATTATTAGTTTTATGTTAACTGGATAGACCAGGTATTTTATATTATCTTTTAAGTATCTTTGTGCATAACACAAATTATCCCACAACCTGCCTGCCGCAGCATCCATAGGATAAGATATTATATTTGGAATGAATCTACAGTCCTGTTGCTTGTCAGTTACAACAGGCATTGCCATTAGTATATTACTTTGGCTTATTTGGTTATAAACCCTGTTCAGGAATAAGTATTGCTGGATTTAACTTTTTAATACAAGTACTCATAATTTTGCACAATTCTTTGTGTAATAAGCTCCAGTTTGGGCTATTTCAGTATTATTATACAAGTATGTCTAATAATGAAATCAATAAAAACACTATGTTTCTGCAAAGGAGTGACTTTTGTTATTAATAATGTATTGTTATACATAAACAATGTCACTTCAATTACCCTTTCAGTAAGTCTCCTTTTGGAGATATAATATGACAAATTGCTTATAGTTTATAGCAATAGTCTTTGTATTTACTGTGTTAGGCATGTTTAAGGTATGTATTTTAGGTAACATTTTTGATTCTTACCATTGTAGAAATGTGAACTGCACAGGAACACCTCATGGATGAAACCTATGAGTAGTATGACCTTCAGCACATATCTCGTATGGGCCCCAAGTCTTGCGGACCACGCCGATGTATCTCGTACACCACTCGTGTCCTTGAATTATCGTCAAGTCTTGCGGACCACGTCAATGTATCTCGTACATTACCCGTGTCCTTAAAATGCCATCGATCCTTAACAATCATCATAATTGATGAACGTCCCCCTAATTTCTCTTATTGGAGGTATAACATTGGCAATTTATAGACGGTTAATAATCGTTTTCAGGTATATTTCGTGTTAAACTGTTTGTACACGAATAGGGACATAGACTTCATAAGTTTACTTTTCGGGCGACGAAGCTTTCCCAAATTTTAATATGACGAAACTCACGTCTCCAAATATTAGATATTATATAAATAAACAAGTTAAGCTGAAAACACCACACATAAACAACTATCGGTTGATCTTTTTAGAATGTACTCCTTTGCCAGGACGTAAACTTTTCTAAATTTGCCTATACGATGTTTTAAATTTATTTCACACGGTCACTTGAGTATATTACAACCTTTTTGTTATATAATTTCAGTGCCATAACACGTTATTAAATTAAATGTCGACCAAAAACTTTATTACAAAGCGTCGGCTGCCGCGCTTTCAAAAGAATGGTTCCAGAGGTTATGTCCACAGATACCATAGAGGCTTTTGAAGTTTCTAAATGACGCGCGGTTGCCAAGCGACTCGAGAGAGCTGCTAATATAGTTTATATCGAGAACGAAGGACACAGTATAATATGTTTTGCATGCGACATTCATATCGTAATGCAAGTCAATTACACGTTGTTCAACCACGATAAACATTTGCTTACGCACAGTCGATTGGCTTTTCAGCTATTGTGTGTTGCCTCGGGAACGCTGATTCTGTTGACGGTGATCACTGAATAGTTGACGCGAGCCAGTTCAGAATAATAGTAACATTGGCGTGAACAAAATATGGTGACAATGACGTTGCTATCTTATTGTGCCGTGACGTGGTGAAGCGTAGCACGCGTGATTAAACCTCGTTCGAATGTAAATTTGAGCCCCAAATAGGTGTACTCAAAAGATTTACTCGTACGAGTTGCGCAGCAGCCGCGGACACGCATCAAGTTGAAGCAACAGTTACTATTTCCAAAGGGATGATTTTCACGTTTACGCGAGTAGTCGCTCTGTGACCGTCGTGCGAAGTAACGTGCTGTGCACGTGTCGAATTAAATGAATTATGCTGTCTTGTGTCATTTATGCCTGTAAAAATGATGTTGAGCTCAAAGAGAAACATCACATTTCTAACTATTGCATTCAGGCGCCGTCATCATCATCTCAGCCTATACTTGTTCACTGCTGAACATAGGCCTCCCCAATCGCTTTCCAGCGTAGCCGGTCCGATGCCACCTGCATCCAACGACTTCCTGCGATTTTCACAAGATCGTCGGTCCATTTGGCAGGCGGTCGTCCCACGGTGCGCTTGCCAATACGTGGTCTCCACTCTAGAATCTTTTTGCCCCAACGCCCGTCCGATCTACGCGCTATGTGGTCCGCCCATTGCCACTTCAGCTTGCTAATCTTAAGGGCTCTGTCGGTGACCTTGGTTCTTCTACGAATCTTCTCATTCCTGATTCGATCGCGTAGAGAAACGCCGAGCATAGCTCTCTCCATAGCTCGCTGAGCAACTCTGAGCTTTTTAATGAGACCTATTGTAAGAGACCACGTCTCCGATTTCCGAGTACACCCACGTTTCGCCGACGACAATGTGAGGTCCCATGTAATAGGGGGCGAAGCTATTGCCATATACCGGGCACAATTCTAGACTCCGGACTCACACTGGGAATTTTTCGTTAGAAAAACTATATTTGCCCGACCTAGGGTTTGAACCAAGGAACTCGTGCCACTCGACCAACGAGGCAGTCGATCGTAGAGAGCGGGCGTGGTAGAGGTATACTGTGTAAACCCACTTTTCGACGACAGTATTAGGTCCAAATGTAATAGGAGGCGAGGCTATAGTCATTATACTGGACACAATTGTAGATTCTGGACTGACGTTCGGTTGTGTTTACGTGATTAAAACACAAAAAGTCAGACAGACAGAAAGACAGACAGACAATAATTCTAAAAAAATAGTTCGGCTTTTACCTCTCGATAAGGAAGTGCACCCCAATTAAAATTTTCAAAAAATATTTAATGCACAGATTCGGTTTGGTTACAGTTTTATTATATGTATAGATTTTTCAAAAGTAGATCTTTTGCAGCTCTTCTTTGTGGTCGATTACTAGAGGTGTCTCTCGGGTGGCGTTAGTGAGCGAATGTAAGGTACAGCAATAACATATACGTAGCGATAAAGATCATTGGCCTCCGAGTCTCTGAGCGCACTATTATAATGTTTCGTTTTTATTATTTACGCATTTGTATATCTGATAAAGAGTTGAGTTAAAGTAAAAAACGAGCAGAGAGAGCGTGAAATATACCTACCGAATAATATGTGCTAGATACCATTGTCAGCGACTGCATTCTCTAGCTCCGCGCCGCGCCCTGCAGCGATGTACATATGTAATTGTTAACTTAGTAATTGTTTTACATAAATATAAGTGATTTGTAACAATTTTAATAAGATGAGTTAAGATTTTCATGTGTTATATTTCATGTGTTCCGCACTTGTATCGTATTTTTAGGGATTTTTTGGTTTATATACTTTAAAGGTTTAAGAATGGGATAAAACAACTTGTTTATATGTATAACACTCTCTCTCCAATATAACGGTCCTGTATATTTTTGTGTCTACACATAGCAGAGCTGGGCAAATAGTAAAAAAAAATGAATTAAATTTAAAATATTTCGGATTTTATTGATGTTTATTTTTGGTTTTTGTGATCCCGACGTTGCGTTTTTGGATATGGAAAAGGCATTCAACCGTATACCTCGACCGACAATCTGGTGGAGTCTCCGTAATAAGAATATCCCAGAAAGGTATGTTGATATCATAGCCGACATGTATTAACATACCTTTCAAGACGACTAGAAATAAAAGGGAAATGTCATAACATCCGAAGTGAAAATGAAGCTAAAGATCACAATATCGATACTTAGTAGACACAGGTATTTATTTACCTCCCATACAATTATTTTCATACGTACACATAAATATTTATTTTTACCCATAAGTTGTAAAAAAAATTAATTAGGTCTTCAGAATCTCCAATTGGAGCGCAACTTATCTGTTAATCTTTTCTCGCTTGATTAATTAAAATTAAGCATATTTTAGAAGATAACAGAATCATTTTTCCGGCCCCCTAACCGTTCTCACGTTAGCGAAGAGCCCCTAACATCACCGTCCATCTCATTTTATACTACTTAATAGCCCAAAATAGCGTTTCATCCTGTGGTAAAGCCTTGTAGCGTTTTACTACTGGGTGAAACGCTTACTTTTTAATCATCTCAGTAAATCTTGTTATCGACTACGTAGTACTATCGACCATGATTTTACCCCCTTTCTGTAATATGTCGTTTACTAGTTAGGAAATGTCTCTGTTACGTGTACACATAGAAATTTTAACCAAACTAGTTCATGCTGCGAATCTGTCCGCATTGACTTTAGACAGGAAACTTACATTTTTCCGTGATAGAAAGTATCTTATGTGTTAATCCAGGTAATAAACTATTTGTGTGCTTTCCAAAATCTGTGTATTTCATCCAAATCCGTTCAGCCGTTTTTACGTGATTGAGTAACAAACACCCAAACTTCAGAACATCCAAACATCGGAACTTACAAACTGTAACATTTATAATATTAGTAGGATTATCTTACCATAACTAAATAGACTGTGTTATTTAAAGAGCAAGTCAAGAGCCTCCGTTACCGGCAAGGGTGTATGCCAGAACTATGAGAATGAAGGAATTCAGAGAGGTCTGTAAGAAACGAACCTGTTGGTACTTTATACTTAAAATACCTACCCCGCAAGGCATAAGATTATATAGATAGATAGAGAGACAAATGTATTGAGAATAAAAAGCAATAAAATACATAGGTAACATGTTCATACGAAAAATGTTGAAAAGTTAGACTGAAGTTTTAGCATAACGTCTTTTACTGCCACTGCCAACACAAATTTTATGCTAAACTTTAACAAATATTGCAAGTAAATATTTCACGTAGTCTTCCGCGCACTCTAACCCTATCGATGTCACATCCAACCGACGTCAGTTCTCCAAAATCTGTTCGGGTACGTTGTTATTGCGATCACGTGCCGCGGGATCTAACCGTCCCTGTGTTAGCTAACAAATTGATATTTTTGAGATACTCTTTCTGCAAACAAACTCATCCATCGGTAAAGATGAGACGCGACGCGATCATGGATCGACCAATTCAATTTATTAATAATAATAATAATAATTTAGTTAAAAGAATTTAGTTTTTTTCTTCAAAATTAATATAAAAACTTAATCTCGTAACTTGTTGAAAAAAACAAGATTTTAATAAAAAGAACAGGTTTTATTAAAAAAATAAAACGGTTTATAAAGATTTTGAAAACATTTACTGTCGTTTGTCGTCCGTGAAATGTGGGTGTACAAAGTACACTTCTGCAATTTCCGCTTGGGAAAACATATTTTAGGACCTAATGTCGTTGTCAAAATATAGGCGTACAATGTACACCTATCGTGGGTGATATCGTGCCACCGCCGCGTGAGTAAATATATTTTAGGCCAAAAAAACATTGCGAGCGAAATGTGGACGTACAAAGTACACCTATCGTCGGAGAAATATAAGTGTATAAAGTACATCCACAATCAGTGTAAAAAGTACACTTGGCGTTGGTCTCACTGTGCCAAAATTTAGTTACTCATGCTCATGACTCTGAATGTAACCGAAAGTAACCATCCTTTTATTCTGAAACTTTAGTTTTTTTTAGTTTTATTATAAAAAAAAACTCTTTTTATTCCGCATCAGCTGTCATTTGTTTTTTTATTAATGAAACATGAAAAATCTCTGGATTTTGAAAAGAACGGGAATGTTTCAAGTTTTTTCAAGGCTATTGCGGAGTAGGCGGAGAGTACAGAACTCTAGTATTATTATAAATATATTTGTTGTTTTTTTTACCAACCTAAGGTGTCCCACTGCTAGGCAAAGGTTTCCCCCGGTTTTCTTCAAAGATCACTCTACCCTGCCAATAATTCCTATTCTAAAATGTAATAATATAGTTGATCTTGATCAAAACGAGCGAATAACGCGTGAATTGACTAGTACATATATCCTTCTGGTATTTTGCGTCCAGGAGAATCCTGATTGGGGTACACAAATAAGACGACCTTGGACTGTTTCGCGTACTGCACGCCATTAGCGTGAGAATTTCAAAAGCGCGCGATGCGTGTAACTATGTATTGACAGTTAGTCCCTCGCTAACGTGAGTCAAAATTTGCGCGGGTCCATTCAAGGTATCTAATCTCGATTCCTCCGTAAAGCCGCTGTACAGTGTTTTCGCAAATGCGTTGAGCTAGAGCTCTCCTCTTCGTCCGTTGACTTAGCTTAGCTTAGCTGTCATCTTAGTAGCTACCCGAAAACTCTCAATGATCCTCTTGATTTTTCCAAATCGTTGATAAAAAAATATTATTATCCGAAATATAGTTTTATTTAAAAAATAAATATTAGTTACACTACCTAGTTTGCGCCTTTCCCAGAAGCGAAAGCCTCTTATCCAGAAAGTTGTAAGGGTCCATTGGGCAAGAGCACACACACACACACACACACACACACAGACACTTACACACACCCACACACGAACGCACGCGCGCGCTCACACGCACACACACACACACACACACACACACACACACACACACACACATAGACGCATACGTAATCATTTTGCGAGTAATTTTTCCTTTCTGAAGAAGGTTGCAATAAACTTTTTACAAAAGCGATAAGCAACAGAAAATACACAAATGTATTATAAGCATACCGTCACGCCTATATTCCCCAGAGGGAGTGGCAGAGGTGTACTGAGTACACCCACGTTTCGCCGACGATGTTAGGTCCCATGTAATAGGGGGCGAGCCTATTGCCATATACCGGGCACAATTCCAGACTCCGGACTCATACTGGGAATTTTTCGTTAGAAAAACTACATTTGTCCGACCTTGGATTTGAACCCAGGGCCTCGTGATCACAAAGCGATGCGCTTTGCCACCAGACCAACGAGGCAGTCAAGTATTAAGCGAAACAGATTTTTTTAATTTTTCGGAAAAATGTTTGGTTCCTGTCTAAAGTCATCCAAACATCTTAGCATCCAAATATATTAACTTTCACATGATGTTATTTTATATGCGCTGGAATGAGATGCTAGTACCATATGAATTTATACTATTACAATTAAACACTATAATGTTGTGTATAGATATTTAACACTAACCCCAGTAAATGCACTAGAAAGCACACTATTAATTTATGAGCGAACTTGGTCCTCAAGTTTGTCGTCCACGTATGCACGAAAACACTGTTTCTGAAGGCGAGTTTAAAACTTATCATAAGCAACAACAAACTTGTTGTCACTGTAACTTAGAATGCTATAACAATTTAATTCTTATTAACTGTAACATTGACTAGTTTTTCGTGATTATTTGAAGCAAAAATGGTTGCTAAAATTAGAAAATTGCTTAAACTAAATAGGTTGTTTCACTAAAATGTCACTCAATAAGTTAAGCATAATAATGAAGATATCAAATAGACAAAAAACAATATAAGATGAAATAGAAAGACAACTAGGTATCATAGGAACAACTTAACAATTATAAATAATTACCTTGGTAAATAAAAACACACCAGTCCAGGCAACGTCATTTGAGTTTCTATTAAACACTACGGTTATACAAAATATATGAGGGACCAAAAATGTTGAGATTTACAATATCATGTAACAGGTTCTCTCGCTGTAGTCTATGGTCTATTCCAATCAAACTTTAAAACTTTGTGAACAAACCATCACCATTTTAGGTGTTTTAGTTGTGATTGCAATCTTTAACAAGTGTTATATGAAGACGCCGAAGACATTGAAATGAAAATGCTACAAGAAGATTGGCGAAGACATTGAAATGAAAATGCTATTAGCAAGAAATCGACGAGTTACAATTAAATAGGTTAGTAATGTTAGGTGGGACGAAGTTCATCGGTCAAAATGTTTGTCAATCTATACCTTAAGATTAACCATTTGGTTAGTTTTCATAGGGGGCATCTCACTTATAAGTCTTCTCAATTTAGAAGACTATTCTATGTATAAAACCATTCAACATGGAAGACAACTCACGCAGATGGTTTTTGCCGTAGAAATATTATCTACAGCGAAGGCATTTTTTCGTAGCAAGCATGAAAAGATTCATAGAAGACAACCCTGCGTTAAATCCTTACCTACATAGAAAGTTACACCACGTAAACCTACGGAGTACAAATGTTCTTCGTCTAAAACAATAGATTTCCTAATCATGCGTGATCAATTTCAATCAGGAAACGTAGTGCAGTGTTTGTCTCGGCTGAGATGGTCCCAATACATTATGAATTTGATGTCGACGCGACGCCGTCTGACGTCGAGTACGTTACGAGTGCAATATCGATGATGTTAGGCCGTTAGAGCCTGCTCTTGGCTGGAAATTATTATATTCCTTTTACATTGTATGCTCTTATAATACCTTTTAAATTATAAAGAATTTATATCGATGCTTGAAAGGCAAAAACGGATAAGCGACACAATGGTTGAAAATTTATATCCTAGCTTGGACAGAATGTGCTTTTGCTTTTTCTGTTGAAATCGCAGTCATATGGTAAAAATATGGATATCACGGACGATTTAGCGCAGTGGTTAAGAGCTTAAGCCGCTCTGCCCACTGCGTCTACTAGTCGCGGGTTCGAGTCCCGCACGGGACAAATCTTTGTGTCCACAATTATTTGTTCCGGTCTGGGCATTTGTGTATGTGAATTTTCATGTTTGTAAACACACCCACGACACAGGAATAAATCCTAGTGTGGGCTACGTTCCTTTAAAAAAAATATTTATAACAAATTGGTTTGACGACATCCGCATAAGGTGCTAACCGAGGCCAATACTTAAACAAGCTTAAAAAAGTATAAAAATGGAATGCTACAAATGGTCACCCACTTCAAGGATGGCTTCCGGCATTAACTTGGAGACGTTCAAGACATAAAAGTATTCGAATGTTACACGACATCCGTACCTTTATTTAAAAATAAGCATTAATTTTTTTTTAGGAAACGTGTTTTTGAGATTGCTACCAACTCTCATAAATTAGGAACTGATTGTGATCCTCTCATTATTATAACAAGCTGATCGATCAATGTCAAATTATTGGATACCTCTCGTCCCTTAACTAACAGCGACGCCAGTGTAGTTCCCCATAATCCTAATAATATTTTTTTTATATAAAAAACGTAGCCCCACACCAAGAATTATTCCTCTGTCATGGGTGCGTTTACAAACATAAAAATTCACATACAAAAGTACCCAGACCGAAACATATAATTGTGGGTGCGAGATTTACCCCGACTCATTGGGCGGAACGACTTGAGCTCTAACTACTGGTAAAAGTTGGTAAGGGGGGAAGTATGGATGTTTGTTACTCTTCCACGTAAAAACTACAGAACGGATTTTGTTGATACTTTACAGTTATATAGCTTATACATCGGAATAACACATAGGCTATAATTTATAAAGATATCACAACATGAATAACAAAATTCCAAACAGGCACATTCCACCTGCAACACTAACGCCGGGATCCACGCACCTCTTCGTCGCCTTGTAGACACTTATAACACACGCTTCACCGACGTTGACATCTACGCCCTTTCCAACTGACAATTCAAAAATCACGCCATTAACATACTATCTGCTGAGACATAATCGAAGTCTGACCCTAATTTCTCATTTGAAACCTTTTACCAAAATATAATTTCTTAACTATAGTCTAACTTTTAATTTTTGTTATTTTTTCATGTTAGGCAATCCGTAAACAATGGTTTGTGGTTACATGTTTATAAACTCATTTAGATAATTATACCGTGGTATTAATAATATGTAACTGTTTTTTGTTCCATATAAATAAAATGAAATAAAATGAACGCATACGCCGCGGGTAACAGCTAGTAATAAACTGTCAAATATACAAAAAGTTTAGTGTAGAAAGTAAGGTTTAGATACCAATATGCATCCCGGTATCATACTCGTACCTTGACATTCTCAATATCGTGTGTAGTCAAACCTAATATCAAACGTATTGTAGCCGGTACTTGAGATGCTCCACTAAATTGGGAAGCACTGGTTTATGTTCCTTAAGCTATGCACTAACTATGAGGTAATCGCTCGTCACTGAGACGTCTTTGAGGCTCACAATCCTGCGTCTACGACAGAGAAACCGCGTATAGGGTGTTCAAAGGTTTTAAATTTTTTTTTCGTGTGAAATGGAAACTTATTTCTTTCTTGCTCTGGATGACGTAAAAAGTGACTTGAAAGAGAAAGAACCAGCTAAAGTAGATCAAGTAATCAAAATTAATTTTATTTTAAAATTAATTTTTAAGTATAAACATATATGCAGCCAGATAAGGTGGCAACTAAAAACGACTAATCAATATGCAGAGTTATCACTGCCTAATGCTGCCGTTGGACTACAAAGTCAGACGTCTCGGGTGCAAACCCAGGCATGCACCTCGGTCTTTTCGAAAGCATGTGCGTATTAAATTTATTATCTCTTGCTTTAACAGTAAAGGAAAACATCGTGAGGAAACCTATGCATGCCTAAGAGTTTCTCGAAGGTGTGTGTAGTTCGCACTGAGCCAGCGTGGTGGACTATGGCCTAAGCCCTCTCAGTTTGAGAGGAGGCCCGTGCCCTATGGGGGGACAGTTTCTTAACAGGGCTAATATTATTCTATTATTAATCAACAAACATTTGACCCATACCATCCTTATTTATCTATTTTATTTAAATAATGGCAAATATTCGTAGCTAACAGACAATCTGCAATCTAAAACGAATATTTCAAAGTATTGTAAGTACTTATATCGTAGTCGCCGACATCTTTACTGAATTTCAACACACAATATAACCTCATATGTACTAAATTATAACCTCAAAATAGATAACTTTTTGTGCATAATTGCAATTCGCCCGCTTGTCCGTTTAATAATAAGTGCCTTAAGAGAATTTATGGGTGATTTGAAATCATACAACTCTTTTTTCATTGCTGTTGTTTCTAGAACAAATCAGGTATGGGCGCAGAACAATGTCCTTTCGGGTCTGCGCTGTTGTCCGTGGAGGAGTTCCTTCATCTAGAGTCAATCCTAGGAGGCCAATCAGGTCACTTTTACCATGAAAATGCAATATCATTGGAACTGAACAGACATGTTAAATTTCACCTCCATACGGTAAGAGAAAGTGGTTTTAATTCAACTTACAAGATTTGACCTAAACCATTAAACTAACAACCATTGCAGGCTAAATGAAAGCTTGTAATTAAATAGACTCCCCCTTAATCTTGGCAATTTTATTTTTGGAAAATGTAGCCTTAATACTATATCTATATTATCACGACAGATCCCTTGCGGGGTAGGCAGAGAGTACAGAGATCCAACAGGTTCCTTCCTTACATACCTCTCTGGCTTTCTCCACTTTCATAGTTCGTCTCATACACGCTCTCCGGTTACGGAAACTCTTGAATTGTCCTTCAGATAAGACGCGGTCTATTTGGTCATGGTAAGATAGTCTAGGTCTTGCCCGGTACCGACATCCTTCCACTTTCGCATTGTATATCTGTTTTGTCATTCTTTCTTCTAACATTATTTTTATATGCCCGAACCAACGGAGCATACCCTTTCTCATCTTTACACCAAAACTATCTTTCATACCTATTCGCTTTCTTACTACGCTGTTGCGAATACAACACGTTATTCGGAATACATCTACAAAATACCTTAGGCTCGAACATGACAGGTAATCGCCTACCTAATTTACATCATCAATCAGCGTGTATCTACTTAGTGCTCAGCATAGGCCTCCCCTCTATCCTGTGCAGGACCAACATGAATTCAACAGGACATTTCCTCATCAATATTGCTTATTTCCGAACATTTTTTGTTTATTAAAAAAGTTGCCCCACACTAGGATTTATTTCTGTATCCTGGGTACGTTTACAAACATGAAAATTCACATACACAATCACATACCCAGACCGATACAAACATTTGTGGGTCACACAAAGATTTGTCCCGTGCGGGAATCGAACCCGCGACTATTTGACTCAGTGTGTGGAGCGGCTTAAGCTCTTAACCACTGCGCCAAGTAGTCGTATAAGCACAAATTGTTTTGTTTTGTTTTTTTTTTAAACGTAGCTCCACACTAGGAACAATTCCTGTATCGTGGGTTTACAAACACGAGATTAGCATACAGCAGCACACATTTGTATGTCACTCAAAGATTAGTCCCGTGTGGGAATCGAACCCGCGACAACTCGATCCAGTGGGGTGAGCGGGTTAAGCTCTTAACCACTGGGCCAAGCCATTTACACAGTGTGCAAAAAATAGTGAGACAAATCTTCATTAACCAAAAATGTGTGACGATATACTTGCAATATGAAAGCTAAAGCCTTTGACATATTTAATTATTTATGATAATTGAATTCGCTTTAATTGGCTTCATGTCAAATAATGTGTTGCTATGCTAATATTGTATAGCTGTTGGTTTTCCTTACCTATGAAATAAATAGATAAATAAATAAATTAATCATCGATAATGTGCATAATAGTGGTATTTTTTATTCTCAGTCTCATTAGGTTTTTATAATTTTCCACGTCATAACCAGTCTAGGAAACCTTTATATTCAATATGTTAAAAAGCTTTTACGTCGTTATTGAACATGAACTTTGTAATACATTTTCAGTGAAAGTTCCAAACAAAAAGGAATGTGATTACACCGGAAGTGGGGTTTACAGGACATTGAGGGCGGTAGCATCCGCAGTGTATACTGGAAACACATTATTATTATAATTTACTTCACTTTTAATAAGAAACGAGTTTGTTTTGATCTAATATTTGGGTTAAAATAACCCTACGTTTCAGTAGGTAACTGACGGTCGATTTAGCGTTGTAAAAATCTTAAACACTCCGCCCACTATGTCTTATAGTCGCGGGTTCGATTCCCGCACGGAACAATTCTTTGTTTGACCCACAATTATTTGTTTCGGTCTGGGTATTTGTGTATGTGAATATTCATGTTTGTAAACGCACCCACAACACAGGAATGAATATTAGTGTGGGGTTCCTTTTTTTTTTAAATAGTTTAACCCTGTCCCGTGCGGGAATCGAACCCGCGACTATTAGACACTGTGGGCGGAGCGGCTTAAGCTCTTAATCACTATGCTAAATTGTCCGACGTTATATAAAAGCTTGCAAAAAATAATCCTTTTAATTGAATATTTTAAAATCTGAATACTTATTTTGACATTTTAAAGGGTAATGACATCTGAGACTAAAAGTGGACTATTGTCTAAAAAAAGTGTATTTGCGACAATTGCAAAGTTTAAAACGATGATACTGTACACAGTGGTACTTCGTAAATAAATATTACGTCAGAAAATATTTTAAAAATGTTCATGATATGCTGCGATACTGCAGATTCCAACGTTGAACATTTACACATATTTTTACTTTGAAATTCACGAATAGCGATAGTTAAACAAACATGTTAGAAAAACTCTTTAGTTGTTTTCCGACCCGACACCAATTTTATTTAAATAATTGTTATTTTTGTGGTATTCTAAAGGTGTTTGTTTATATATTGAATATAGCCTCTGTACAGGAACGATCACTATACAACTAATTAATTTAAAAAAAAACAATTTATTATAGTCTATATGACATTATTCTCAAAAGTCTATTAAACGCCTAAATAGACTAAAATTGAATTGCGTATAATTTAACAGACAACGTAATATTGGCTATATAAATGAAACGACAATCCATCCATCAAAGCGAAGTGTCATTGGGATCGATTTGTGGCATATCGGCGGAGACATATTGGAGAGTGTCATGCAAAGTCACGCGTGCCGTTAACATAACCACATCACTACTGTCGTGTGGACTAATACTCAACCATTTTCATAGTGATGCAGTGAGTGTTCTATATAAATATACTTTTATATTTACCGCCGAATTTGCACTACAGAGAACTTAGCACGAGCAGATTGACGTTGGCCTGACGCTTGTAAGTTGTTATGCCATCCTTGTCATACTACAAATTTACTAAATAAATATGAACGTGACAGCACGATTACTCACTAGCGTAACCCTAACATCAAAATTTTCTTGCTTAGCCCTCAGATGTTCACATGTGCTGAATGCTCATTATTGAAAACCCTTTACAATATTGGATCGGCTCTATTGCGGTTGGTAACGATGTGCTGGAGCAAGTGATCGAGTTTGTATATCTTAGATGCGGCTTCAGAGAGGGTGGAAAATACACCGCTGACATATAAAGAAGAGTCAATGCAGGGAACAGAGTGAATGGTGCGATGGGCAAGCTACTTTGGAGCCGGCACTTAAGCCAAAAGGTCCAGCTGGCCATACATAATGGAGTGCTTGTCCCCAATGCCATATGGCAGTGAATGTTGGGTATGTAGAAAAGAGAATGAAAGCAGGATAAATGCGATTGAAATGTGAGCTCTGCAAAAGATTTGCAGAGCCAAGTTGACGCACCGCGTTCGCAAGAGCGTAGTAAGAAAGGGTATTCCGGTAGTTCGGACATATATAAATAATATCGTAAGAAAGAATGACAAAACAGATATACAATGCAAAAGTGGAAGGATGTAGGTAAGTACCGCGGAAGACCTAAACCATCTTCCTTTGACCAAATAAACCAAGTCTTATCTGACGGGCAAGTCATGAGTCCGTAACCAGCGACGGTGTATGAGACGAACTATGTGAGTGGAGGAAGCCTGTAAAGTCTGTAAGGAAAGAACCTGTTGGAACTCTGTATTATCTAACAACCCCGCAAGGGCTTTGGCGTAATAATATAGATAGATAGTGGAGGCTCTAGAAACCGAGACACCTTTCCCTTCAATACGTTTCGTCTGCTCTTCAAGTCAGTTCGTAAACGTATTAATTTGTTTTCTTTCTATTATTAGTTTATTTTTAAATAATAATTTAAATAATAAGAAGCTAATAAACTCTCTCAATCATAATATTGAGTATGTAATACATCAAACCGTTTATAATAATATTAGTCCTGTTAAGAAACTGTCCCGTTGATACGGGCCTCCTCTCAAACTGAGAGGAGGGCCGGGAGAAACAAACCGTTTCAAACAAAAATATTAACAAAAATAAATTATAGGCTTAAAGACAATAGCGCTGAGTTTACTCTTCGGGTCTTCTCAGAGTAGGCCTTATTCGGATCCGGTGGTAGATGCTAAAAATATGAAGTTTTTGAGTTTTGCATTTTTATTCTATATAGACGCATCTGTAAGATAACAAAAAAGTCTTTAAGACACGGAACCTAAAAATTTTCGAAAGAGTGAAAAAAATGACAACAGACCCGGACCCCCGTGCGGATTAAAAATATCGGAACTAGATCTATAAACACGCAAAACAATAGATCTCGCTCAAATCGAGATTATAGAGATTAGGTCATACTCCAACACGGCGACCCAATGCGGATCGGTGTATATAATAAGAAGATCAATATTGAAAACTTTATTATCGGCTCATGATGATGATCATTAACAGAAATAGTATATAAATCTATCTCATACTGTTTGTACACAATGAATCAGAATGGGTGTTGCAAAGTTACATTCCAAACGACTGTTTTAATCATTGGCCCTGCCTTGTAGGAAATAGAGCTGGTTAATCTATTTATTAAAAAAATATTGTGCTTGATATTTGCGATGGGTGTTAGCGTATAATCCATACTCATATTACAAATCCATACTAACTCTGTCTGTCTGTATATCTTTCTGTGTGTCTGTCACCTTTTCATGCCCAAACCGCTGAATAGATTTTGATCAAATTCGGCAAGGAAATAGATTTTATCCAGGGAAAGGCTACCATTTGTCTCAAAAAAAGCTTGAGGGTGTGAAAATAATGCGAACAGCGGGCACAGCTAGTATACAATATCTTGTGAATTGAGAAACTCAAGGAAATGGATTGCCCTAACACCCTCTGGTAGCATTTTTACCTAACTAAAACACACGCAAACTTTTTTAGTATATTTTATTAATAATGTAGTACCACGCAAGTAATCCATTCTGTCTGGGGTGCAAACGCGAATTTCACTGACACAAACCGAAACAAATTTTATGGGTCATATATTGATTTGTTCCGTTCGAGTATTATACTCGCGATTACCTAATTTTGTAAGCGTTAAGCACTCGAAAAGGCGAAGTTCTTTCGTTATATCCCTACGATAGAGGTCACTTACTCTATACCATCTCTATATACACATGCATACTTAGTAAAAATGACTACGAACGAAAAGCAGTAAGTATTTGCATTCCATTTATAATACATAAAGTATATTTAAGTAGTAAGCATTGCTTAATTAATAGTAGCATTAAGTATCGCTTAAGTAATATGTCAAATAACATAGACAGTCAGCTTGGTCTAGTGGTTAATAGTTTAAGCCGCTCCTCTCATCGGATCTAGCAGTTGCGGATTCGATCACTGTCTGGGTATTTGTGTATGTAAATTTTATGCTTGTAAACGTTTACAATTATTTTTTTATTTATTTATCACTTAAAAAAATGTTACAACAAGTCGGTCACATAGCATTGAGAAAGGTTTGTATTAATGCTAAATACATGGAAACATCAATTTTTAAAAAAAAAATAATAAGCAATAACAAAGGTGGCACTGTTTGTAAAAAACTATACTATGTATAATAAGTATTAAAAACATAAAGCTTATATATAATTAAGTATTATGTTTCTATTAATTCTAATTAATTAAGATTTTTAATTTAAATTGAATGTTATTTCTTTTAATGTTTATATAGACATCAGAGGGTAGTTCGTTAATAAATCGAGGAACTAGGTAAGCAGCTGTTCGCTCGCCATAGCAATTGTTTACGCGGGTCGTGTTTAATTTCAATTCTATATTTGTCATTTAAAAAGTTTTCTTTTAGTAACATATATTTGAACTGTAAGTGGACAGGTAATACATTACAGTGTTTAAATAGCCTGTTATTGTTATCAAATTGCCTCTTTATTTTTGGAGTTACTAAATTTCTTAGGATTCTTCGTTGGAGATCAAAGATATTATTTAGATATGTATTATAAGTACGACCATAACTAGTTAAACCATATTGAATATAAGACTCAGCTAGTGAATTATATAGCATTAGCTTAACCCTAAAGGGTATACGGTGCTTTAAAATGATTATATTAGCTAAAACCTGCCTGAGCTTATTACAAACATAGTCGAAATGCTTGCTCCAATTAAATTTGCTATCTATAGTTAATCCAAGGTATATTTGAGTATCGACGACTTCTATAGTCGGACAGCGACATAATTTCTTATCTGCTGTGTGTAGGCATTTGCGCCCGTGAGCTACTATAGGTTTTTTAATAGTATGAATTGTAGGTTTAATGATTAACAATTTAATTGTGATAGAGTTTAACACTAGACCCACATCATGGCACCAGTTTACAAGGGTATTTAAATCAGATTGTAAGAGATCACTAGCTTTCTGCGGATCTGTATAGGACGTAACCAAGCACGTATCATCGGCAAATTGGTATCATGTGCAGTGCTTAATACACTCGCTCATATCATTAACATACTATAAAAAGTGGAGGGGGCCTAGCACGGATCCTTGGGCTGTTCCTTCTGATACAGGTGTATGGTCGCTGTATGCGTTATCAACTTTTACAGTAAATTTTCTCTTTTGAAGGTAGTTTTTACACCAGCTGAGTAATAGGTCCCGTATTCCACAACGGTCGAGTTTGGTGATTAGTTGTTTATATTGCAGGGTGCCAAAGGCCCGTGAAAAGTCTATAAATAGCGCCAATACATGTTTTCTTTCATTAAGGAATCCGTTTACTTCATCCGTAAATTTTGTTAAGAGTTGGTTTGTGCTTTTGCCTGATTGGAACCCGAATTGATTTTGGTATATCACATCATGCTTCGTGTAAAATGAGTGAATCTGTTCGCATACATATTTCTCTACTATTTTATCTATGGTTGAGATCAATGTTATAGGACGATAATTTGAATAATTGTCCCTTGACCCTTTTTTATATACTGATCTTACGCATCCAATCTTTAATTCATCTGGATACAGACCCGTTGCTACACTACAGTTAATGAGATTTGTTGGAGCCAAT
Organism: Phalera bucephala; assembly: GCA_905147815.2. Classification (NCBI taxonomy): domain Eukaryota; kingdom Metazoa; phylum Arthropoda; class Insecta; order Lepidoptera; family Notodontidae; genus Phalera; species Phalera bucephala. The sequence continues at coordinate 18,767,154 of LR990612.1, forward strand.
GATACTTCCTTACCGACTATTTTAATGTCGGACACTTTTATATTATCATGCCCTGGAGCTTTTTTGCAGGTTAATTTACTAAAAATTTTATGTACTTTATCTGTTGACGCTTTTTGGAAATAAATACTAGAGTTAATTTGTGTATTATAACTGGCTGGATCTAGAAGTTTCGAGTCAAAGTTTGGAGTTACGTCAATAATGAGTGTTGCAAAGTTGTCTGCAATACCCTTATTGCTTAGACCTTGTAGATTAAAAGCCTTGAGTACTACGGCATCAATTGATAATGATACTCTGCCTAACATTCTATTAACAATTTAATAAACTTTTCTAATATTTTTTGAGTTGCTATCTATTTTTTTAATATAGTATGTATGTACCAGTACGACGTCCAACATCGCAGAGTACGGATGCATTCAAGGGAAACGTGCAAAGATGTGGTCAATGCATGATTTAGTTATAATGTTTAATTTTGTTTCAATGCTGGTAAATTCAGTTATCCCACACATCAAGCTGTGCTGACTAAGTGTTTCTAGATAAATATCTTTGTACTATGAAAACGATTTTATGTCTATGTTAGGTAATTAGGTAGGTATTATTTCTTTGTTGGGGCTACGTACCCCCGTTACCGTAGTTACGTATTTAATTTTTTTTTAAATTCCTTAATAAATATAGATGCCAAAACCAATCCAGCTTAAAGTGACACTTAGGTATCTTGAAATAAAAATGTAGCAATCATATACATATGTATGTACCTACCACATACATCTATAAAATAACTAGCTGTTACCCGTGACTGCGCACACGTTTGTTTTGTAATTTAACATAGGTAGGTAGGTTTTTCCTGACAGAAGACAAGACACCTCCATACTAAGTTTCTTTAAATCTGTTCAGCCGTTTTAGTATGAATAAATAACAGCTATTCCGCAGGAGCCATGCCATTTTTCGGGTTACAAAGAGTTCTGTTGCCAATGAGGTTTATAAATGTCACCTGTACATCCTTGTAATTATGCATTTCTCGTTTGTGACGAAACAAAATTCTTATGACAAACAGAACAAAAATGGACCGACATTGGAAGGTATAAAAACGGTTTAAATGTTTACACTACAAAGTACACTGCTCGTCCCGTCAGCAATTCCGGTAGATGCACGCTCAAATATTTTCCTTTAAAACGTTCACATCATGCGAATCGCACAAAACATGATTGCACCAAGAAAAATAACAAAATAAAAATCATTGAATGCTTTCATTTACGAATATCTCCACCTCCCCTGTGTTTTCATATGAAAAACGTATACATATATGAGATAAAAATTACAGGTGTGATTTTAAATTTCTCACTTTTCGTTCCACTCACGTGGGTTTGATCGCGACAAAATTTTGGACACGTGCCTAGTCTCATTTTAGTCGATTAAATTCTATTTACAATTTATAGGTTCCTTGTAGAAGTGGTAAATGCCTATTAGGAGTGAAATAACAATAATATTCCTATAAATTCACGGCTCCTATTAGGGATCAGTGTCCAGATATGGAGTAGCTGCAATTCTCGCGGAATCGGAATTCACTTGGTATGTGTGTCCATAGCAGTTATATCGTTACGTCTTTTAAAATTCCGCACATATTCCAATATGTGTATATTTTAAGCGGCTATGAAGTGTTTAATTAAATTTAGATATCGCATTAGACTCTATTACTTAGTGATATTCAATATAATCATAGTTCCATTGTGCATTTTAAAAATGATAATCAATTGTTATTAGTATTCTAATAACAATTGTTACTAGTAGTGATTAGTATTCATAAAATATTATTTCTAAAATATTGCTACCACTTAGTAACAAAGAACTAATGGAAAGCCCTTACAAGTTTGCCTATATTTAATAAACAACGAGAGGTCGTCTCCCGTAATTGATTGATGGATTAGAATTGTTCCCGTGTTGTTACGTCGGCCAACAGTTCCCTCGTAAACGTAAATCTGCTGAAAATGTTGCGGTAAGAAAACATTTAGGTTGTTTGTTTGAAGCAAATAAAAATAATTGCGATGTCGATCTTGTGTTAATGATGCAACCGGCAAGATGAAACTGCTCCCCGATTGCTAGAAATAAAGTAAAGCAAAAATCTCCCCTACATCCTACAAAGCATCCGCTCTTTCTAAAAGCTCGCTCGAAGGACGAGAAAATTTCTGAGCGCACAATACAAGCCGTAACGTTGCATAATATGGCGCGTGTTCAGCCAAAGTATTCGTTATGGTATTTGCTACACCTAGCCAACGGGGGCATACGTTTTTCGATATCACGCCGAACGTCAGGTGTTCATCTCGTGACCTAGTTATCAAATTCTATTTTAAAATAACCGCTATAAGTTTCAAATGGGAGTGTGTACGCGTCGGTCGCTTGGGATATTTCGGAAGTAGGCTCGTAGGAGCCCTCCCTCTCGGAGAGAGCGTTGCCAACGGCGGAGAGCACTTGAGACTCTGCGAGCTGATCCGAGCGGCGATATTCGCGGACTGGGGGGTTCACTCGCTGCATCCCTTTTGCTCGCAACCGCGCGCGGCGCTAGGCGGGCGGGAGGCATCCACACCGGCCCGGCTTCACTCACGTCGTTTCGGTCTCCTCGGTCGTGTGTCCGAACCTCTCCTATCCGTGACGTACGATCTCTCCGAACCCTACCGGTACTAAATTGAGCGTGCCGCGTTCCACGCGAGATTTATCAAAAACATATCCCCGTATATCGCGAAACATCTTCCACTATCCGATTGCCCGCTTCTAACTACGGTTAGTAAAGTTTCATTTAGTTAAGTACTTATGGTTTTTATTTGAAATTCTTTGTGTCTAAGGACCGTTAGATTTGATTACGCGTGGTTCGTTCCGTTTGATAGAGTTCTGAAGATCGGTGCGTATAAAGGATTGTTTGGATTGTGGTAAAGGAAAGCGTCTGGAGCGGAAAGCGGCCGCCCCGAGCCCCGCGGTCTCATTTGCATCTGTCAAGTACTAGGTGAGTACCTGCCTGCTGTGTCTGCTTTTTAAAATCCTCTCGTTTTTTTAAGTGTCCTCAGAGAAATATTCCTTAGATAGCTTTAATCTTCAGAGCCGTGATTGCTACACAAATACAGGGACCGTACCTTTAATCATTTTATCTTCATTATAATTATGTGACGGCTAGTGAGCGGTATAATTAACATAAATCTGCACCGGTTTAATTCTTAAATGTGGCGTGGTCTATTTGTCTCGGTATTTTAAAATCCGCTAATGACTTGCTATTAAAATGTTTGTTTGTAATGGTAATTATTTATGTACATATGTCACAATGTTAATTTTATTTAGTTTGCTATGTGTTAAGAGTTTTAAATAGTTTATTGCCTTTTTTAATAGTTTAACAGGACTAGTTCAATACGTATGATTATTTTGTATAAAGTAATTTAGGAGTATTTTTATAACTGTCATAAATCTGTGCCTTTGTGCTAAACTAAGGGGATGATAATATAACTTATCTACGGTTATATTTGTATTGGCAGTGATAATTGGCTCGTTGGCAGGAAAGGATAAGATTGTTGAGGGAGTTTGAGGCTCTTATCCCATAGGGACTTCTAACTAGTAAAGTAACTATTGATAATAATGAAGAATGAGACTTCATGGTGACTATAATACTTATTAAATTTATTTATTAATAATATTTTCTATCTCTCTATCTATCTATATCATCACGCCAGCTCCCTCGCGGGGTAGGCAGAGAGTACAGAGTTGCAACAGGTTCTTTCCTTACATACCTCTCTGGCTTCCTCCACTCTCATAGTTCGTCTCATACACACTCGCCGGTTACGGAGACTCTGGACTTGCCCTTCAGCTAAAACACGGTCTATTTGGTCATGGTAAGATAGTCTAGGTCTTCCCCGGCACCTACATCGTTCCACTTTCGCATTGTAATATTAATAATATTTTAATATTGAAATACTATTAAATAATAATAATATCAGCCCTGTTAAGAAACTGTCCCCCCGTTGGGTACGGGCCTCTTCTCAAACTGAGAGGGTTTAGGCCATAGTCCACCACGCTGCCCCAGTGCGGATTGGCGTACTTCACACACCTTTGAGAAACTTTTAGGCATGCAGGTTTCCTCACGATGTATTCTTTCACCGTTAAAGCAAGTGACAATTAATTTTTAAAAACGCATATGCTTTCAAAAATACAGAGGTGCGTGCCTGGGTTTAAACCCGAAACCTCTGACTTTGCAGTCCAACGGTCTAACCCGTAGGCTATTATTGCTTAAAACTTAATAATAAGACATATATTGAAAGTTTTTGTTTAGTTATTATATTTGATTCTTCATTATCATTAGCCGAAAAACGTCCCCTTCAGGATAACGACGTCCCCAACGATCACCACAACGACCGGCTTTTACGCGCAACCCTCAGTAGGTCATCGGTTCACCTTTTCCATTTCTTTATTGCCTATTCTATAATATTAGTATAATATTTAGTAGTACTAGTAGCCACTATAATATTTAGTAAAAAGGTTTACTAGAGAAAAATGCTAGTAGTGTACATATACCGAAATTCCCTTTTTCGAAAATACTTTAATGTTTTACCAATTAGACCAAAGTATTTTCGGTGAAACATATTAAAAAAGACTATCAGTTATAGTAAACCATTGTCAGGTTTAGGTATCAATTTTATATGCAAAATTTATAGATTGAGAATTATTATCACTTTTTCAGTCGCTATACCAATTCGAAATATTTAACTTGTAAGTTTCGCGTTATTCACGGATTAAATCGAATTTATTGCGAAACATATTAAATTTAAAAAAAATATTGTTTTTTATCTTAGTAATCAGCAATACAGGCTCATCTAGTGCAGCGTCTACTGAAAACTGAAAAACTTTTTACACATATTTGGTAGCGTAAAAATTTTACAATTCTATAACTAACCAAAACTTAATCCTGCCGTGATTGCATTTAGAATAAGTCTTCTTACTATTGTTACCTATCTACCTAATCAGAGTCAGAATATTTTATTCATGTAGACCATTATAGTACTTATGAATCGTCAGAAAAGTAACAAAGACTTTATCATCTTTACGGGATATCATTCCTTTGGAGAAGAAGGGCACAAAACTCCGGTTACTCTATTAAAATAAAAAATTGACGATTATTTTATTTACATTTTGTCGTGAGGTATGTTGATCATATTTGTAGATTATTTAACCCTTTCACACAACACAAATTTAAGAATCTTAGGAACGACTATTTACAACTTAAAAGCTAGGTATAAAACATAGAACCCTTTTATAACCCTTATAAAAGCTATCCTTTCCTTTAAGGTACACCTATGTGGTCGCATAATACGCGATCTATGGAGGAAAACTGATCTCTTCCATATCGGTATTGAGTCGGGTCAGTGAGCAGGCTGCGGTGTATTACCGCGCTGGGTCCCCTGTGGCTCGGATTACACTGTCCCGACAATACCTCTCTATTACATATCAGATACACCCGAATATGATGAGAATCAAGTTCAAATACGCAGAAAGTATATATAGATAGGTAGAGTGCACTTTATTGTACTCCAATACCTGGGAACTTAGCACGAAAAGATTGACTTAAGCTATAACGTTAGCGAGTAAACGTGCTGCCACGTTTATATATCTTTAGTAAATTTGCAGTATGACAAGGACGGTATATAGAAGAAAAAAAGAAAATACATTTATTTAACCACACACAACAAACTATAAACAAAAGGTAAATATACAAAATACGGCATATGCCAGCGATTGTGTAGGGCTAAACAGGCCAACTGCCTCAGAATATTGCTGCACCATAAACACTTATGGTGCAGCGCTGGTATTCTGGCAGCACCTATGAAAAAGGTGACGTCACAGATGCCATATTGACGATTCCACACATTTAAATGAACTCAGTAGAGTCATGCTAACGTTATTTTTTTCGTCTTAAGCCCTCAGTACAATATAAAAACAAAGAAATCTTGATCCTATTGCGAAATATAACCAAACAAGTGCGAGTAGGGCTCCCGTTCTGAGGGCTCCGTATAAGGGCCATTAAATAGCACCGTTTGTAATTTTTAGCAAAATTTTAGGAAAAACCTTTCCGTTACATAATTACAAATTCACAATTTCTGGACTTTTTTCGTTACTTGTACTAGAAAAACTACCTTTTTACCAAATACCATGATACTAGGTCAACGACAAGTACCTAAAAGGTTTTGATGATATATAAATGGCCATATCTTTTAATTATATTCACCTAAAAGCTTATTCTTTTAACACCAGCTTAAGATTATATACCTTAGTATTTGATATAAATTTTAACTTGATATCTCTACCCGTTTCGAAGAAAAACGGTTAAGAACCGGCGGACAGACCGACATACATACAGACAGATGGACAATAAATTGGATCAAAAAGGGTTCTGTTTTTACCTATTGAAGCACAGAACGGACTCACCTACTGCTGAACCATAAGATTCGTAAATGAAGTATTGAAACCATATCGGTTACCGAGAAAGTTTCGTGACGACGACGGCTTGGTCTAATGGTAAGATCGAGTAGTCGCGGGTTTGATCTCAGCAGCATATTGTGACTCACAAATGTTTGTTTCGATATGTAATAATAATAATAATTTATTTTGGTTTTCAGCGTTACAAATACATAGATTGATCCAATAACGGGACATCCTTTTAAGTATAACAAATACCTGTGCCAGGGTGTCCCGCTCTTCCATATCTTACAAATATTGATACAAAATTAAATCAGTTAATCCTTTACAATCATAAGAAGTATAAATTGACATATTTGGTAGCGAAAAAAGGTTAGTCAAGAGTCTCCGTAACCGGCGAGCGTGTATGAGACGAACTAGGAGAGTCGAGGAAGCCAGAGAGGAAAGTAAGGAAAGAACCTGTTGGAACTCTGTACTCTCTGCCTGCCCCGCAAGGGATCTGGTGTAATGTTATAGATAGATAGAGAAAAAAGGTTACAATTCCATAATTAACTTAAACTTAATCCTACGGTAACTGCATTTAGAAAAAGTCTCCTTGTTACCTACTTACTACCTATCTAATCAGAATCAGAATATTGTATTCATGTAAACCATTATAGTATTTATGATCATCAGAAGACCTAGACTATATTACCACGACCAAATTGACCGAGTCTTTTCTGAAGGACAGGTCAAGAGTCTCCGTAACCGGTGAGCGTGTATGAGACGAACTATGAGAGTTCAGGAAGCCAGAGAGGTATGTAAGGAAAGAACCTGTTGGAATTCTGTACTCTTCTGTAATTTAGAATATAGGTCCATATTACCATTCATAAGATATTTTGTATTTCCTATAACCTAATAAAAGTGAAATGTGCTGAATTATAAGATAATCCAACGTGTTATTATAATAACATGTTACAAGCAAATAAATTTCGTTTCTTTTCATTATCGTAACGTTGTCAAGACGGTTTGCTATCAAGTTCTTCTTTATTAAGTAATTTTGTAGTGTAAAAAGGATGGCATATCAACTCGATAGTGTTAAGTTAACGTTTGTGTTCATGCTAAGCCCTCTGATCTCGTAACATGATTGCTTACGTGATATTTTATTTGTTACGAAACATTCTTGTCTAAATAATTAATCATGAAACATATTGTATCGTTACTTTTGGATCCTGGTCGTCTCTCGGGGTAAAAGCGTAAACGATTCACAAAACGTGATTAGCAAACCAATATGCATCAGCAAGCACGTCGGCAGTAAACCAGTATAACTTATAAAATAAGAAAACACATGCGAAGGTGGAAGGATGTAGGTACCGGGGAAGAACTAGACCATCTTACCATGACCAAATAGACCGCGTCTTATCTTAAGGACAAGTCAATACACTCTGTAACCGGCGAGCGTGTATGAGACGAACTATAAGAGTGGAAGAAGCCAGAGAGGTACATAAGGAAAGAACCTGTTGGAACTCTGTACTCTCTACCTACCCGCAAGGGAACTGGCGTGATGGTATAGACAGATAGATAAAAACACCGCTACGACACTTGCGACTATGGTCCCTAATTGGGGGTGACAGAGGTGTACTTTTTACACCCACTTTTCGCCGACGATGATGCCCATGTAACAGGGGGCGAGCCTAGTGCCATTATACCGGGAGTATTTCTAGACTTTGGACTGATACTGGAAATTTGTTCGACCTTGTCCGACCAAGGATTTGAACCCAAGACCTCGTAATCACTACGCATATTATACCCCATTGTACCGACAAGGTAGTGTATAAGTTGTACTCCGAACAAAAATACTATATCACAAACGTCACCGCAGTTATTCATTCGTTCGAGCAAATAAAATACTTGCGACGCAAACTTTCCCCTTTTTGGTTCTTTAAAGGCTAAATTATATACGCTTGGGGTGCAAAAATGGAGACATATACCACTGTTGGGACTCAAGAGTTATTGTAGCTGTTTGCCCACGCCACAACTGCTACCTACTTCTCTTCTATTCATATTTTATATAGCTCCATAGAGGGTCATACGTGCGTTATTCAATAGCGCACACCCAACGCCATTTTTGTAAGATATATTTTTCGATATAACCTATTATGGCTGGGGAGAAAAATTACAAATCCATGACATAGGTTTTTCTTGATAGGATCGGTTCGCTATTTTTCATGTATGTATGTATATCTAACGATTTAATGGTATTTGTACAGTGATTAGCTATTTCGGGAACTCGAAAACGTTATTGATAATATAGTTCATCATCTAGTATTGTTTAGCTGTCCACTAATTAATTACTAGGAGCTTAGGTAACAGTTAAACGGGATATAATTATAGGATAGTTTCACTGATTAACTGTTTATAGTTGATTATACACGCGGCTTAGCAAGTTGTACAATTATTTTTTTCGTTTTTTAATCGTTTACAATTATGATAATTCACATACACAAATACTCAAACTGAAACAAATAATTGTGGGTCACACAAAGATTTGCCCGTGCGGGAATCGAACCGCGACTATTCAACCCAGTGGGCGGAGCGGCTTAAGCTCCGCTTAACCACTGCGCCAAATCGTCTGTCAAAAGTCAATCTCTACATAGAAACCTTTACCTAGAGGCAATTAATAAGAAGGAAACCTCCTCTCGGTTGGATGCTTTCGAAGTCCTTACTCGATGTTAATTGAAGTAGTTATAAAAAATAACAAATAATTTTATGTGTAAAAGTATGAAAGAAAGTTTACCAGTAATTATTTCTTATGATATTGAGTTTAAAAACCAGCTGCTATATTGAATTTAAAGGAAATAAAAACTGTCAATTCTCCAAGCAGTATGGCAGAAATGTACAGTGTAGAGTTTACATTCCATATTTGGAACCCAGGATCTTGTGATCGCCAGTCGTACCATGCGCCGCTAGACGCTGACGAAACAGGCACCCAAATGATTATTTATTAAAGCAACCAACAAGCCATAGAGTCCATACAAGAAAAATCCTATATTACGTACAATTGAACATTGTTGACCTATAGAACCTTTATAAGGTTGCCCTGACATGCGTTTAACAAGCAAACAATATTGATCTTATACTTGTATTAACTTAAGAACTAAATTAACAATAATGAAAGAAAGAAATTTAATAATAAAAGAGAGTAGGAAAAGAAAAACTTCCAGAAATACGGGTAACATCCAATATGTGTATCGTACGCAAATGATACTGTACATATTTTTTATGCAATTTGCTAAATTGGACCATTCATGCATTTGTAATAATTAGATCTGAAAACATTGAGAAAATAACTCTTATCAATATCAACGGTGAGCTTGCGTGACAAGTGACTGTATTACGACTGAATTCTGTTTATTGTTGAGAAATGACCCATATGCGTTTTAGGAGTTTCGGCGTGGTTAAGCAGATATCCAGATTACATAACTTCATTATAATAAAATTACAAAATCATAAAATATCATTTTATATTCACTCAAACCTAACGCTTAATAATTCTGCGAGAATTACTCAAAATAATTGTTGACCTAAACAACCGTATTAAACTGACATTAATTTATCTAAAAATTTCATAACACAAATCTGTTTAAAATTATTTTATATTATACATAATCACAGTTCGTACCTAAACTCTAATTATGTTAATACCTTGTCTGAATTAAAGCTCTTCACAAAGCTTTCAGGAGTGTCACAATGTTACTTTAATTTTGTTCCCGGTGGAGTAATAAGCAATTCAACAAGGCATCGTAAAGATATAAAACGATTCGAACAAAAGCAATTTCGGACCTTATAGACAACAAACGAACGAAGTTGAGGTAGGTATACGTTAAAAATGGGCTTAAAGCTAAAGTTAGCACTTAAATCTTTGATATTGACGTAAATACGACTTAAAGCAAGAAGATTTGTTTATATAGTCAAGATAATTTACAGAGGGGTGATGACTTGTTAACGTACAATGCCATCTCAAATTTGTCATTATTAACAGATATTAGTGGTGCTTAATCATTAGAAGTGACAAGTTTGTGTTACACTTACAGAGCCACTGTAATAATATAAACAATAATAGAGCCACTGTGAAGTTTTGAAATTTATAAGAAATCCGCACTTAAGCTAAATTAATAATACGTTTTTTTATTTATTGTGGGGTAAATATCTTTGATAAATGGTTAATTTAAGAATGTGAATGGTTAATTTTAGATATATGCATCTAATCACATTTAGATAATCCCTAGTGTAAAATGAGAAATATATAATAGTCAATAGTTAAGGTTAATAGAGAAACACATAGAAAACCTCTGAAATGCAAAACATATAGGTTACTTCTAAGGCTAAATGAAAAACACGAAGGTAACTTCTAGGGTTAAATAAGGAAACATATAGGTAATCTCAAAGGTTTAATGAGAAACACTTAGGTAATCTCGAAGGTTAAACGAAAAACATATTTAAGTCGACATCTAAGGTTAAATTAGAAACACATAAATAGCCTTTGAGATTAAATAATGAACAAATAGCACACATAAGCAACTTTTAAGGTTAAATGAAGTCACAAAAGTTACCTCTAAGGTAACTCAAAGCCAATTTTTCAAATACATCTACCGTCTTGAATACAGACCCATAAGAGCCAGATCCATAAGTAAAACTTGTGAATGAGAACGACACAAAACGAAAATCAATTATTTTACAGACAAAAAGGAACAGATTCCCAGACGGTCCTATTACTCGTAATATTGGCTCAGGTGACCTCAGTAGGTGACTTCTAGTACGCACGGCAATGTCACGGCTCGCATAACTGGTATCTCGGGTGCTGTGAAACTCAGTACTGTGAAACGAAAGCCGCATTGGATGCAACTGCTTAGATTAGTTTTTGTAAGGGATCGCGTCGCAAAGCCTGTGTATGGACAGCATAAAAATGTAATCCACACTTTTATTATACGTATACTTTGTTCATGTTGTAATTAGCGTGGTTTTTTGGTCGACATGTCTTTTTTTAGTCTGGTAATGATGTATTTTTGAATTCAACGAATTAAAAAAGGAATTATAAATAATGTGTTTCGTGAGGTAAATTCACCTCGTTTTATACAATTATGATCAGATATTCTCCGTCGAGTCAACATCAAGTCCGATACGAACTTCGCTTGATTTTAAAGTTATTGTATCTTAAAGCTTATATTAATTAAAGTATTTTGATACAAAAACGTTAATTAAGAACTGCAGAATACAGCTATTTGCTATATTTTAATAGGTACACATTAAAACAAAAGTTCAATTATAAGCTTTTGGAAGTTTAGCGAAAATATAAATTTCACAGTTTAATGAATGTAATCATGAACTTTATTACAGAAAATGTTTTTATCATAATGTACGAAATGGTATTTGTTTTCATCATTACGCTATAAAAGGTAATAACTATCGAGCACAACATTAATGAACCCGTACCCTATCAAATGGAGCACAATCGCAAATAATACTATTCCATAAAATGAGAATTTCCATTCCATCTAAGTTCAAAGCGAGTTGTAAAATCGATTTTATTACTTTTGCATCATAAAGTCTCGAACGCATTTTTATATCGATACGTACCTAAGCACTTCCTTCGTTAAAGTGCTTATGAAACACACTTTGCGGGAGTTCCGATATAAATATTATCAACCCTTCTTTTATAGTGGCTTTCAATAAAATCTCTTTTTATCAGTTTGTAAGGGAGATATGTAGTGCCACCAACAAAAAAGCTTACTTTAAATATTCCTAAACACGTGGGTATGCATGCAAGTAATACAGAATCTTTACAGTCTGCGTGTTTGTGTACTCATGTGGGACAATTTTCCTTTAAAAAAAATCAAGACAATCGATTTTTTTTATCCGCAATCACACAAGGCGAGATTTATTTTATTCAAAAAACTTTGACACAAAGGAAAATCATGAAAGGTTTTTCGCGATTATTTTTCCTACGGTACATAACAGTAGAGTGGCTTACGTAGGTGTGTGATAGTGTCAACAACCTGACAGGTCTTAGCGGGGTCTTCCTGAACAGGTTTCCTGCGACACTAGGGTGGGAGGGGGGTGAGGGAATAATCCTTGCGAATGTTGAAACCTACGCTTACAAACTATTAGCTTTGTTGAATTTGCAATATGTATTACATGCGTTATGCGACTGATATATTTGGTTGCGTGTAAGCGAATTTTTAATGCCAGCCTATTATCAAATCTTGCTAATATTATAAACGCAGAATTTTGTGTGGATGTTTATTACTACTGAATGGATTTTGATCAAACTTTATAGTAATGGCCTAAGCCCTCTCAGTTCGAGAGGAGGCCCGTGGCCCAACAGTGGGACAGTCTTAACAGGGCTTATATTATTTTTATAGTAATATAGTTTAGTAGCAGTTTCCCTCGACTTCATACCCGGTCTTTGTACCGGGTCTATGTTATATAGCCTATGTTACTTCTGGATAAGATAGCTTTCCAATGGTGAAACAATCATTAAAATCAGTAGTACCCCGAACTACACAAACTTTACCTCTTTATAATATTAGTATAGATATAATCACAGGCTAAAACTAAAAAAGTATAGCAAATAAACGCGTGCGCAGCCACGGGTAACAGCTACTGAATAATGAATATTCGAATTCTTTTAGTTTATTCATAGTTAATACTACAGACGGACTATTCACAAAACAAATAAGAGTAGGTACTTATTTATTTCGTGGGGTCACACAGTATTTAAATATTTAGTGTGAAAAGGAAGGCATTATCAATTCGGTAGCGTTACGCTTACGTCAATCTGTCAGTGTTAAGCTCAGAGGACTAAGCATAAACCATTTGACATTGGAGTAACGACGACGTTGACGAAAATGCGGCAAGTAATTTTTCATTTATAGAATATACACTTTCATTTCCAATAAGTAAATTTGTGGTGTGAAAAGGAGAGCATTATCAACTTTGACGACCATTTAGCGCAGTTGTTAAGAGCTTGAGCTGCTCCGCCCACTGTGTCTAATAGTCGCGGGTTCGATTCCCGCACGGGACAAATCTTTGTGTGATCTACAACTATTTGTTCCGGTCTGGGTATTTGTGTTTGTGAATTTTCATGTTTGTAAACGCACCCACGACACAGGAATAAATCCTAGTGTGGGGCTACGTTTAAAAAAAAAAACGGAGCCCTCTGATAAAAGTTTTTTTAATATAATTTTTATTAAACATTTTAAATACATTTTAATATAGTCTCAAAGTGATAATGCAAGACCAGTGAACTTCTTGTTTTTGTAGATATTATTATTTAAATAAAATAATTTGGATACAAGCAGTAATAGCCTAGTGGTTAGACCGTTGGACTGCATAATCAGAGGCCTCGGGTTCGAACCCAAGGCACGCACCTCTGTCTTTTCGAAAGCATGTACGTTTTAAAAATTAACTATCACTTGCTTTAACGGTGAGGGAAACTATCGTGAGGAAACCTGCATGCCTAAGAGTTTCTCGAAGGTGTGTGAAGTTCGCCAACCCGCACTGGACCAGCGTGGTGGACTATGGCCTAAACCCTCACAGTTTGAGAGGAGGCCCGTGCCCAACGGTGGGGCAGTATCATAACGGGGCTAATATTTTTTTTTTATTATTATTTAGTAAAGGTTAGTAAAGCTACTCATGTAGTTAGCCTATTTGTATTATTGGAGATGTGTTACCGAAATAAAAAAAAATGAGCTTAGAATATGAGGATATGTGGAATATGAATAATATTATGTCTATCTATCTATATCATCACGCCAGATCCCTTGCGGGGTAGGCAGACAGTACAGAGTTCCAACAGGTTATTTCCTTACATACCTCTCTGGCTTCCTTCACTCTCATAGATCGTCTCATACTCGATCGCTGGTTACGGATACTCTTGACTTGATTGTGTCCTAAACTACTTGTTTAATGAAAGCCAGACCAACAGTATACATACATTTTTTGTTAATAATTAAAAAAATATGTAGCCAAACGGCATATCAGCTGCAATACATCATACATCTGTGATTATGTCGGAATTAATTTTTGCTATTAATTTCGGAATAGGGTTCTTCAAATAAAATACGTTAACAAAAAAAAAGGCAGTCAATATAAACGTCACCCTGGCAAAAGTATTCAATCTCTTGTAATAACGTCAAATGTACCTACTTTGTAACGACGACAAGGACGATAATAGCTGTTTTCTGGAATCTAATCTAAAAAACTGTTAAAACCTGCTAACAATAAGTACAGAAACCATTTTGAAGCTTTAAGGCCTCTTTGTGTAAAAATTTATGTTTGGAACTTCCGCTTATGACCGAAGTAAAATATTGTCTAAAAATTAGTACGAAAAAATTGCGATGTTTCAAATAATTTTGATGAAAGCTTACTAAATAATTATGAAGTAGATCCTTAATAATTGATAGTAAAGACTTTTGAAATAAACACACCGGATTTTAACGCGATTTATTGAAAACATGCCTGCTGTTTAGGGGCGTAAACTGTGCTCACGAGGTTCAAATCTTAGATCAGATTAAGTGATATTGGAGGATTTTTATCGAACTATTTCTCAGTAGGAGTCTAGAGTTGGGAATTATACCTAGTAGAATGGCAATAGGTTGACCTGAAATTACAATATCGTTGGTAACAGCAATTCTACCACCTCGGCTTGAAGAATATACAAGGTGTAACATAATAAACGCAAGACCTGAAAGTAGTTTGTTCTAAATCGGTACCTAACTGAATTGATTTCAATAATTTTTAATGTATCTTACATTTTTTTTTCGAAAAATGCTTTTACTTCTTCAGTGCGCTATAAAAAAACAAATTTATTCTTGATTCATAGCAATAAGGAGATTTTAAATGCATTCCTAAAACGTATTTCTCACAACGCACACATACACGTACAAGTTTAATTGTTAATTGGTGTATAAAAGTGCTTAAAAAAATGGTAAAAACCTTTAAATTTGGAGATTTGGTTTTCGTTTTGAATTTATGAAGCAATTCTCTGATCGGGGTGTCTGAGGTTTGCGTTATTTTCATTGCACCTTGTATATTGTAGGTATGACCTATTTCATATATAAAACTTTTTTTCTTTGGTATGTTTAATATTAAAATTTAATTAATGTAAAATACATTATAATTTACCTCTTGTAAATGCAGAGCGTAACATCCTTCCACGGACGTTTTAGCGCAGTGGTTAAGAGCTTAAGCCGCTCCGCCCACTGTGTCTAATAGTCGCGGTTTCGATTCTCGCACGGGATAAATCTTTGTGTAACCCACAATTATTTATTTCGGTCTGGGTATTTGTGTATGTGAATTTTTATGTTAGTAAACGCACCCACGACACAAGAAACAATTCTAGTGTTGGGCTGTCTATCTAAAAACAAAATAATATCTACAACTGCAGCACATAACCGAACTTACCTCCGAAATCTTCCCCAAAACTCGTTCCCACGTAATCTCTTTGACGCTTTGGTAGGAATCCTTTCAGCTCGCTTACAACAAAATTTTTACGACTAACAAAATTTTTATACTCGAAGGCTTAGCACGAAGAGTTTGACGTTAGCGTGACGCTAGCGAGTTGATATGATATCCTTGTCACACTAAAAAATTACTAAATAAACATGAACATGACAGCACGCTTACTCGCTAGCGTCAATCTTTTCGTGATAAGACCTTAGATTCGTTCGGGAAGTATAGGACACCTCAGTGGAAAAGCGTAGCGACAGTAAAGCTATCATTTGTAAAGCTCAGAGGACGACCGCCGACCGCTCACATCCGCATCCGTTTGTTGACGAGAACCTACCTCCATGGAGGAAAACATCCTATTACCATTGCTTATATGGGATAGAGGTTTGATTTAACACGCTACTGGAACATAACTTGCTTGGAATATTTTTATGGGTAGTCTGTCGATTTGTTACAGGTGCTATGTGAGTTAAGATGTTTCGTTTGTTTAAGTATTTTAAAGGTTTATAAACCTTTATATATATCTATCTATCTATATTCTGCAAAATATAATATAGATATATCTATCTATCTATATTCTGCAAAATTTCGTAAATTAAATATAAATATGCAATAACATCTCAACCGTATTTAACGTGACATTCCAATAAATACTCAAATTTTACAGCATCAAGGTTCAATTTGCTTTTTTTTTTTTTTTTAAACGTAGCCCCACACTAGGATTTATTCCTGTGTCGTGGGTGCGTTTACAAACATGAAAATTCACAAAGAAATACCCAGACCAGAAGAAATAATTGTGGATCACACAAAGATTTGTCCCGTGCGGGAATCGAACCCGCGACTATTTGACACAGTGGGCGGAGCAGCTCAAGCTCTTAACCACTGCGCTAATCGTCATTTCAATAATATATTGTAAAATTATAACAAATTATTACTTATTGTGTCTAATTATGACTTATATTTAACACATTGACTGCGCGCCATAACAGTGGACAATCCTTGCGGCTTCTTTGCGGCTCTCCACACGCTAGGCGTTTGCTTTTTTTTGCACTCGCGTTACGCGCCCAAACGCCTATGCGGCCAAACACGCTACGCGTGTGGGAAACGAGCGCTGCGAGCTTACGGCGCACGCACAAGCTGAGTGGAAAATGGACCGCTCCGACAGTGCGGTCTCTCACACCTACTGTGTTTTAATTATTCACTGATAGGGACCATCTACTATCAAATCAACATGATCTTTTGTGACAAAGATTTTTTATGAGCTCTCCCCAAAGATCGCCACGAAGACCGGCTTATTGAACACATCCAGTTTATACTCGCAACTCCTGACCTTCACCGTCCGGTGAAGGTCACCACTCCATCTACCCACTCCACAAAAATTACAGTTCATAAATAAATTAACTCATGACGTATTATAAAATCCGAATTTTCCTAAAAACAAATCTAGGTGCCATTAAATTTGTAGCGTTTGTGGAATACAGATATAATTATAGAAAAACAATTTAACAAATTTTTGTTTGTTTTTATTTCTCTAAAAAATATAATTATACCGCGAATTCACTAAATTAACTTGTGCAGTCACTACGAAAATATGCAAGCTCTACAAAGCTAAATATTGAAACTCATTTACTATTTCTTTTTATCAGATTTTTTTAGATGCGCTTCAACAAAAGAAGTTCATGCTTATTAAAATTTATCTCACAAGACAAATAAATCCAGATGAATAAACAAAACATTCTGAATGATTTAAAGTAGAGCAGTCGAAATCAGTGTCCTGAATATTCCGATAAAAACGCCGATTGAAAATAACCGTGTTTCCGCATGGACAAGGCGAATATTGCATTTTCGCTCGGATGACGTGTCAACTGCATTTTAAATAACTTAGTGGGCCTCGGCCGGCGCCGGCGTCCCATATTGATTTGAGATATTTCTGGGAACACCACTTTTGGATACATCCCCTAGATGTGCATTAATTTAATGTCTGAAACTATTTGTTTGGTCCAGTTCAGTCTTTAAATAACATACAAAAATAAACTGTTCATAGTGTGGAGCTATGTAACGAAGAATTGTTTTTATGTATCAATATTTATGACTTATAATAAATTAGTTATAATAAAGAGTTTCCGTAACCGGCGAGCGTGTATGAGGCTAACTATGAGATTGGAGGAAGCGAGGGAGGTATGTAGGGAAAGAACCTGTTGGAACTGTACTTTCTGCCTACCTCGCAAGGGATCTGGCGTGATGATATAGATAGATAGATAGAATATTTATCCTTCACTTAGTTAATATAATGTGTTTGTCCGTAATATTTAACTTTAGATTTTTAGGGCTCCGTACCTCAACCGGTAAAAACGGAACTCTTATAAGGTCACTTTTTTGTCCGTCTGTTTGTCTATTCGACAGTTAAGAGCATTTTTACCACGAACAGCTAAAGGTAGTAAGTTGAAATTTGTGTCAAATTGTCTTTACAATTTAAAACAAATTTCAACGGTCTGCGGTCTCGCGACAGTATAAAAAAGGGAAGCTTCTAAGTCAATGCTATTAAAAGCTACGGTGACTCATTCATCAAAATCTATACCTAGAGCACTTCCTGTTGACCTAAAACATGAAATTAAGCAAAAAAGAAAGTTTTACGTTATAAGTAATTATGGGATATATTTTTTTTTCCCTTGAATTCGATAAAAAAAACGATATTTACTGGATACGGAGCCCTCAAAGCATACTCGCAGTTGTCCAGTTATTTTAGTTTTATTATTTTTTTGTCTGTAAACGCACCCGTCGTACATGTACAGCTTTCGTCAAAAAAAATAGAGTTATATTTACTAGGACTCCGGCCCCTAGCTGAAGTCACAATGAATTTTTGAATGCGAAACGGATTCCAACAACTACATCGAAATAAATTTGTTCAGTGGAGGAATTTTTATTATACCTTTATTAAAGAACAGACATTACATAAAGAAAATGCTTACCTCTTTGACGAGATTTAATTTTACTCGGCACAAACGCAATAATACTAGTACATTCTCTTTGTGTTCTGTTAAAATAACACAATAAGTATCTGTCACATCTAATAATTTACATTTAAATGTTTTCTTTTGATGAAGTGTTGTCAGCAAAACGATTGAAAAATGTTAACTCTGTGTAAAAAAATTGAATTTCGTAAAAACGTTAATAGTATTAAACACAATTAAGATAAAACCGAAATACCTAATTCAAACGTTTTCGTAAAGTTTTAATTCACTTGTTTGCTTGTCTTAATCGGAATATTCTTATATATTTTTTTTCCACACGATATTACCCTTGGCGTGGTTAGATGTGTTCGTTAGTTGTCAGTCTGGCACACTTGAATGACCACGCCCTTTCAAATAGCTTTCGGGATCAAATCTTGCTGAAAAGCGTATGCTATTACCGCAGCGGGAATTAAAACGTATCTTTATTTGGTAGTTATTTATATTTATTTCACACAAATTTACCAGGCTTAGAAAACATTTGACTCGGTCAGACTGGGTGCTTTTTGTGGTATTTCTATATTCGAGCATCTCCGCGCTTTGGAACGTGGTTCCGGATACTATTTCAAATGATCATCGTTAAGCCAAGTTGGAAGCCTGATGGACGGCTTCCAAAATAAGGTGGTCACAAACCTGCCTTTACCAAAAGCAGGTGGTCATAAACCTGCCCTTATCTATGCTTCTAAACACCACCAATTAGAGCCACGTATTGGGTCCTCGTGGTGCTTAATGCATGCTGTCCTATTTCGATTCGTGAGAGAAGGCCTTTGCCTGGCAGTAGTACAGTATAGGTTCATTATTTAATTTATTTCACCTATTTATGGTTACTTGCAATAATTGAAATATTTTCATTCCAAAATCTTTCTTTATAGATTTAGGTCTTCTGTACATATCGTGAAACTAAAACTGTCTCGGATACTGGTTTGCCACTATAATAAACGGCTAATTCGTATAGTAAATGTCGGTGTAATACATTGTATAATAATATCAACACGTTATCTAATTAGCCTTCGCACTGGTGTAGGCCAATTGTGGTCACAGGGGAATTTTAATTAACTGTTGATAAATAAAAGCTTTTAGAGAGAGATTGCAGCACTCGCGATAATATGTTTTATTGGACAAAACGAATTCGAAACGACGGCCTCAATATTTTTGATATCGGACACGGAAACGTTTTACTTAGATTAATATTTTTATACAAATGTAGTCGTATGAATAATTGAACTGTCTAAATAAATAAAATATCTATGGACGGCTTGGTCTAGTGGTTAAGAGCTTAACCCTGCCCACAGGATCGAGTAATCACGGGTTCAATCCCCGCAGAAAACTTTGTGTGACCCACAATAACGTATCTCGGCCCGGGTGTTTGTGTATGTGAATGTTATTTTTGTCACCCAAGTCACAGAAGTTATTCGTAGTGTAGGGCTACGTTTAAAAAAGTCTAAATATTATAAAGAAGGCAGTGGGTAGCAGCATGAATCGCGCGGTACCCTTCGCATATGACCGCACCCAATGGAGACTGTTTGTGCGTGGTCGCGATCCTTAGCAATGAGGGAACGCGGAAGAAGAGAAAAATATTACTGACTTCGTTAGGGGATGAATTTTTCAAAAATCCATAGTATTTATAAACGATAAAAGGAACTTCGGAACGGACATACCGGCTTAAGCAGTGCGTCGTTTAACATTCAGTCCGTTGTAGAATTTTAATAGGCTGATAACTCGGTATCAGGTTCTTTTAAGGTAGTATTTCACAAGCTAATTTTAAATTAAAGCCCAATATTCATTTGGAAATTATACTTTAATAAATTTGCTGGGCGTAAGCAAGCTTGTGCAAATTCATTATTATGTATACGAGATTTATTATTTTAATTCAAATTGATGAAACTCTCATCCGAATAATTTTTACAAGCTTTTATTACTGTTCGGGCTTCATGTTTGTTCAACGATCACACGCGCTTCTTTCGGCAGAAAGATTGATATTTGAACGCAGATGAAGCGGAAATAATGTTCTTTACACGTCCTTTACGATTTGAGGCGAGAGATTAAAGAGACCGTAAAATTTATGACGAATTCATACGGAATGAGCTAACCTGGCTCGTAACTATACATTCTGGTATGAAGTTGTGGGAAGAACCTATAATGTGCTTCAAATTTGAACGCAATAAGAATATAGTATACATAGAGTGTTAAACTCTAGATTCGAATGATAAAAAGGACATTTTCACGACGAATCTATGCAACCATTTTACGATATTGAAACAAACGATAAAATAGCCTTTTATGTCTCCATTAATATACTCAAAGGTATTTATATAACTCTATTTCTAAAAAAAAGCACTTGTGACAACAGACTTAAGAGTAACCAGCTTTTTCTTTTGAAGACAAAAACATGACTCTCCATTTTCAATTTTTCTTGCTTCATAACAATTGTAAAGGTTTTGATAATTACATCTTTCTCTATACCCACATACGTCGATCTTTATAAAGTCGATCTATATGTATAAAGTTTTATTTGCTAACCAAATAAATGGAATAAAGTATATAAAGTTCAATACATTCCAATACAGTCTCCAGATTAAGTTTAGAAGTTCTTGTAGTGCGAAACTTTATATAACCTGGCGGGTACTGTAATTCTCCAATCACCCATCCGTCTCCTATCAATGATTGTGTATTATTATTGGAATATACACGTTAATATACAGGCATTATCGTATAAGCGATCAAAGTAATTTAAAGTACTATTCAATGTGCTTAATATATCAATATGATGCCTAATTATTCAATATAAACTCAAACACCCCGACAACCTACATGGTGCCCTGTTGCTTGTGTTCTTCAATCATATATCTTCAGTCGCGTTTAATGATATCCACAGCAAGTACCAATACGTGTTTTGCTACCGAATTACTACATATAGGTAAAAGAGTGGCAAATCCAATCCTCGGGTATGCCAAAAATAAAATTCACAGGGCAAGGTGCAAAATCGCAAACACAGTCTTAGAGTAAAATACTTTCTAAGAATGAGAGTAATCCTTTAAGGTATGTTAATATCTAATAATTATCTATATCTAATATTTTACTTTCGTACCAAGTTAGTTAATCAATGGACAGAGACTTCAGAGCGATCCAATACTCTAAAACTACAGAATATACGAGTACTTAATTAGGTAATTATATACATACGCATTTTAGATTCTGATGGTCCTCAACAGCGCTAGACACAAAGTTATCACTTTCAGTTGTATAACTAAAGTTTAACGTGAAATGTAAGCATTACACTTTATAACAATAATTAGCCTTTCTGTTTGTTTGTCTGTGGCTACAAAGTGCTTACTTAAACAAAGTTTAGTTAACAGTGATACAGTGTCTCCCACATATAATGCGCATATAATGGTATTCGGAATGCATTGTGCTAGACAAATATTTCATATGGAGATAATTTTCATAGCGCTCCACTTTACACACATCGTCAACTTGAGATTATAGTATATGATCTTACGTCACGCTTATACCCCCCCAACGGGAGGTGGCAAAATCGTTTATCATTAAGTAACAATATTTATGTATAAATGATGAAATCTGTCAGATTTTTTTTAAAGGGGGAGTGTCCAGAAGAATTCTAGAACATGTTAATTCTGCCAATTCACAGTATTTCCCTTCAGTGGACTATGCACGATAGTGGAACCTTAAAAGATTATTAAAAAAAACAAACACCATCAAGCCTAAATGCTCTACTTTTCGCTGACGATGTGAAATCCCAATATAACAGGAGGTAACCCTGTTACCATTATACTGGGCAAAAATCAAATTCCGATATTACTGGGAATTTTTTTAATTTACAATTCGTCTGACCAAGGATTTAAGCCTAGGTCCTCGTCATCACTATATATTTTGCCAATAGATCAACGAGACTGTTAAAATATTTCAACGTGCTTTATCTGTTTCCACTTTACCGACATGCGTTTCAGACTTGGTACTTACCTGTTCAAACGAACCAACTTTGTTTATGAACCTGGAATTTCCAATTAAACACAGTGCAAGTTGTTTCAAATAGGATTAACAATGTCTATATTGTAAGCGTAGTTAGGTATTAGTTTCCTCATTAATACGTTAGAACTATTATGTATGGGAATAGGGTATGATATATTTACATTCAATAGCTAATATAATGCATCTGTTTTACTTGTACCATAGCATCGACCAAATATTATTGGTCATGGTTTAAATGTTAAATAATTCAGTATAGAGCTTCTGGCATCTGACGACTTATAATATTAGCCCTGTTAAGAAACTGTGCCACTGTAGGGCACGAGCCTCCTCTCAAACTGAGAGAGCTTAGGCCATAGTCCACCACGCTGGCCTAGTGCGGGTTGGTGAACTTCACACACCTTCGAAAAACTCTTAGGCATGCAGGTTTCCTCGCGATGTTTTCCTTCACCGTTGAAGCAAGTGATAATTATTTTTTAATGTGCGTATTAATGCTTTCGAAAAGACAGAGGTGCGTGCCTGGGTTTGAACCCGAGACCTCGACTATGACGACTTACCACGAACAGATTGACGTTCCCCGTTCTCATACTAATAATTTACTAAATAAACATTATTTTGACGTTTTCTCGACAGTGGAACTTTAACTAAATTGTTTGTGCTTAGGCCATTTTCTACTCTTTTATTACTCGTTACTGCGTTGGTCTAGTGGCTGGTAGTGCGACTGGCGATCACGAAGTCCGAGGTTCGAATCCTCAGACGGAGCAATAGGTATAAATAAGATTTCTGTAAGAAGTCATGCGAACATTGTTTACCAAATTTATCATCTTAAGAATACCCGGTCTATATATATTGACTATCGTAACTACAGTTTCAGTTTTATGAATTGTTCAACTAAACACGCAGTGTTTCGTGGTCCATATTTCAATCAAAACTTTACCTTTCCATTTTTCATGATATTCAATCCATATTTCTACCATAAATCTACTATTCTCTATTTCGCAGAGTTTGAAATACCCAGTGCATATTCACGCTGAATGTGTTTCCGAAGATCGCGTTACTTTCGCTGTATTAGTTCTTTGTGCCAAAACGCGATGAACGGTCTCAATTACAGAAATAGTTAAAATAAAACACTGGAAGTGAAATAGTGCACGGTTTTGTTCGAAACTCTATTGCAGTTTTACCACACATGCACACTATTTGAAAAAAAATGCCTTCAGGTCCAAAAAGTTGAATTTGCAAAATGTTGAATTTTCATTATGTTGAATTCCCAATATGTTGAATCTCAAAATGTTGAATTCCCAAAATGTTGAGTCCAAAAACGTTAAATTCTCATTATGTTGAACGAACAACGGGGGTATCCCGTGGGTTGATATATTCTACGTACGGAACTACACGGGAAAAATATTATGAGAACAGACATCAGATTCAACATTTGAAAAATTCAACAATATGAGAATTCAACATTATGAGACTCAACATTACAGGAATTCAACATTTCTAAAATTCAACATAATGAGAATTCAACATTTTGGGAATCCAACGTTTTGAGATTCAACATATTGGGAATTCAACATAATGAAAATTCAACATTTTGCAAATTCAACTTTTTGGACCTGAAGGAAAAAATGGACACAGATTCACGTACACATAATTGCTGTAAAAAATCTTGAATTGTATTTCCTTATACAGTTACAAGTTTTGGAAGTCATTCACTTCCAATATACTTACAATAACACAGTCCGAAAGTGTTTTGTGATAGTTTTCTCACATTTTTGGTGACAAGTACACGGCTATACAACTTTTAGTGTCTTATCTATCTATTTATCTATCTATAACCTCACGCCAGTACCCTTGCGGGGTAGGCAGACAGTACAGAGTGCCAACAGGTTCTTTCCTTACATACCTCTCTGGCTTCCTCGACTCTCATAGTTCGTCTCATACACGCTCGCCGGTTACGGAGACTCTTGACTTTTCCATCAGATAAGACTCGGTTTATTTGGTCGTGGTAAGATAATCTAGGTCTTCCCCGGTACCTGCATCCTTCCACTTTCACATTGTATATCTGTTTTGTCATTCTTTCCTCTGGCATTCTTTCTATATGCCCGAACCAACGGAGCATGCCGCTTCTCATCTTTACACCGATACTATCTTTCATACCTACTCGCTGTCTTACTATGCTGTTGCTAATGCGGTCGGTCAGCTTCACTCCGCACATCTTCCGCAGAGCTCGCATTTCTACCGCATTTATCCTACTTTCATTCTCCTTCTTACATACCCAGCTCTCGCTACCATATAACAGCGTTGGGACAAGAACTCCGTTATGTATGGCCAGCTGCGCCTTATGGCTTAAGTGCCGGCTCCCGAGTAGCTTTCCCATCGCACCATTCACTCTGTTCCCTGCACTCACTCTTCTCTCTATGTCAGCGGTGTATTTCCCATCCTTACTGAAGGCGCATCCAAGATATACAAACTCATTCACTTGCTCCAGCACATCGTTACTAACCACAATCCTTACATTCCTTACATTCGTTCTGGTTTCTTCCCTTTCAAAAACCATAATCTTGGTTTTCTTCACATTCAAGTGTAAGCCATTGATCATGCAGTCGTCTTTCATAACTGTGACTACTGTTTGCAGATCAGTGGCTGTTGGCGGTATTAAAACCGCGTCATCTGCATAAAGTAGATGGTTTACCACTAAGTCACCCATTTGTACACCTTCATTCATCGCTTTCAGTCTTTGAAGACTTTTGTCCAGATATATTATAAACAGTCTAGCGGACAACACGCAACCCTGCTTGACGCCGATTTCAACGTCAAACCAGGGTGACCTGTTACCACCCACCCGTACGCATGCCTTGCAGTCCACATAAGTGGACTGGACGGCTCGCAACAGAGTGCCATCTATACCATACTCTGGCAAAATGTCCCAAAGTCTCTTTCGCACAACTCTGTCAAATGCCTTCTCCAGATCTACAAAAGCGCAGAAAACCTTCCGGCCCACTGCCAGATGCTTCTCTACGATGTTGCGGAGTGAGAAGACTTGATCCGAACATCCTCTTCCAGACCTGAAACCCCCTTGTGCCTCACACAACATTCCATCGGTAAAATTATTGAACGGAGAATGCGCGTGAAGTCCGATGGAATGTTGTTGTATCATCATCTCAGCCTATACTTGTCCACTGCTGAACATAGGCCTCCCCAATCGCTTTCCAGCGTAACCGGTCCGATGCCACCTGCATCCAACGACTTCCTGCGATTTTCACAAGATCGTCGGTCCATCTGGCAGGCGGTCGTCCCACGCTGCGCTTGCCAATACGTGGTCTCCACTCTAGAATCTTTCTGCCCCAACGCCCGTCCGATCTACGCGCTATGTGGCCCGCCCATTGCCACTTCAGCTTGCTAATCTTAACGGCTATGTCGGTGACCTTGGTTCTTCTACGAATCTCCTCATTCCTGATTCGATCGCGTAGAGAAACGCCGAGCATAGCTCTCTCCATAGCTCGCTGAGCAACTCTGAGCTTTTTTATGAGACCTATTGTAAGAGACCACGTCTCTGATCCATATATCATCACTGGTAACACACATTGACTAAAAACTTTAGTCTTTAGGCACTGAGGTATTTTGGATGAGAAGATGTTGCGCAGTTTCCCGAACGCTGCCCAGCCGAGTTGGATTCGTCGATTGACCTCTCTCTCAAAGTTGGACCTACCTAACCGGACTACCTGTCCCAGGTAAATGTATTCGTCAACAACTTCAAGAGTAGAGTTCCCAACGGTGAGTGCGGTGGGTACGACATGGACGTTAGACATTATTTTCGTTTTGTCCATGTTCATTTTAAGACCCACTTGTTGAGATACTCTGTTGTATAATGTGAGAAAATTATAACAAAATATGAAAATCGTCCAACAATTGTAACTGTAGTTATAAGATAATAAAATTTATCTGCACATATTTTTGAGAGGAGGCCCGTGCTCGATGGTGGGACAGTTTCTTATCAGGGCTAATATTAAAATGACACATGACAGAAAGAGCAATCAGTACGTAAGTATTCACCCGCTATAGAACGTTTATTAGTAAAGCCGTACAAATTCACTAAATAAAAATAAACGTGAAGGCACGCTTATCTTATCTTGTCATTGGCTTATCGGACCGAGGAGACCTCAGGCGCAATTCGACCAGATGGGATCTTTTGTGCTGTCCTTGCCCTGATGCTCTTACTTACCTGCAGAACCAAATACTCCCTGTACAAGGCTGTAGATTCCAGCAGGGGGAAAGAGCCGAAATTCCTCTGGGTTTGGATAGGCCACTCCCAGTAGCTGCATTCGCCGCGCCGCCAGAGCGTCTTGTGTTGATGTTCTTTTGTGCCATAGTGGCCAGTATATGCTCCGAAGGCACGCTTTCTCGACAACGTTACTGTAACCTCACATAATTTGTACTTAGCCCTCCGATGATTGAAAAATAATCCTTGTTTTGGTACTTATGTTTCACCGTTGGCTAATCACACGGAACGAATTTTCTTTAATTCTAAAATATTTCATACAAGAAAACATGTAAGAAAATTATAACTAAATATGGAAGTCGTCCAACACTTGTAACTGTACTCATCTATATCATCACGCCAGATCCCTTACGGGGTAGGCAGAGGGTACAGAGTTCCAACAGGTTCTTTCTTTTCATACCTCTCTGGCTTCCTCTACTCTCATAGTTCGTCTCATACACGCTCGCCGGTTACGGAGGCTCCTGACTTGTACTTCAGATAAGACCCGGTCTATTTGGTCAGGTAACTGTACTTATAAGGTCATAAAATGTGATTGTATGTGAGTCTGTGTCTATTTCTTTCAAAGTATGCAATGTATTGCAATGCGGCGACAGTGGTTTCGGAGAAATTGGTGCGCTCTTAGACTATAAGACTGCACGGAGTATTGCTAACAACAATGGCATCCAAACTCAAATTCAAAGAGTTTGTTTTGCATAAGCCCTGCGGGGCGCTTACAATTTTATTTAAAATCTAATTTATCTTCTAATCGGAGATGGGCAAAATGTAATCAAATTAATGATTAACCACCCGCGCTTGGCTTGGAATATAGGCGTGATGGTGTGATCTTCAACGTTTACAATTACATTTTTAACCTTGAATCATGATTGAATATTTCGAAATGAAAATTTTATCATTATTCTGATTATATTTTGCCCATATCAGCTACTAATCTACCACCGGATCGGAACGCGGCCTCCACTTTGAAGATCCGGCGGAGAAACTCAGCGGGCTTGTCTTTTTTTTTCTTTTCTTGTTAGGTTAAGGTTACAATTAAATAGTAAAGAGTGTCTAAAGGATTCCAGATGGAGCAGTACCCATTCATGAGTATAACTGCTGGAACAGCCATCACTCCCCTCGACTATGTTGGAGGGAAGGGAGTCACCCGCGCCAGACTGCCATCGCAAGCAAAGACATTATAGTGAACATGCCCAAACCAGAACCCCAAAGACGGTTGTCAGATTGTGTCTACAAAGCAGCACGTAAAGGTTTCGCCACATAGCCGACGCAGCGCGACAGCAGCGCGACGGTGGCGCGGCTTGGGGAGTTGTAATGTACTGAAATGTACGGGACACGCCACACAGCGCAGCCCCGCTCGGCGCGACGGCAATAGTCACGACCGAACGTAGCCGAGTGCGTACGTCGCGCTCCCGTCGCGCTCCGTCGACTTTTTGACCAAACCTTAAAGCTGCTTCAGTTACGCACTATGTGTGTGATGACTGTGTTCGATTTTATGAAAGATTGTTCAAAAACTGTCAATGTGTGTGCACGCACTACAATGTATATACCCTACCCTAATGGGTAGATACATTTTATGCCGTTTCCGCGTGCGCGATGCTCCGTCTAAACAAGAAATTCATCTAAGGGTACGCTATTTCACTTCTAGCATTTTATTATTTCGATTTCTATGGTCTCAATATGATGGCAACGCAACGAGGGGACGTCCATCTTTACGCCGCGTCGTGACATTAAGCGACGTGATTTTCAGTGCTTTCCGTGCTTTTAATGGGACATTATCTTTTCATTGCCTCGTTGGTCTAGTAGCGAATAATGTGGGTAGGGATCATGAGGTCCTGGGTTCACATTTTAGGTCAGACAAAAAAGTAACTTTTCTTTAGAAAAAATTTCATTATCTCTCTGGAGTTTGGCATTGTGCTCGTCCCCTATTATATGGGTCCTAACATCAAAGTGAAAAGTGGGTGTACACAGTATTCAACTAAAACCAGGACGAGTACTGCAATCTCTTTAACAAAGCTATTATAATCTTACTTTTCTGTAAGTAAGAGATGTGGATATACGAAGTTTACAGGTGTCTTTTTTCACGGCACCGTCACGCCTATATTCCCCAGAGGGGGTGGCAGAAGTGTACTGAGTACACCCACGTTTCGCCGACGATATTAGGTCCCATGTAATATGGGGCGAGCCTATTGCCATATACCGGGCACAATTCCAAACTCCGGACTCATACTGGAAATTTTTCGTTAGAAAAACTACATTTGTCCGACCTAGGATTTGAACCCAGGACCTCGTGATCACAAAGCGATGCGCTTTGCCACCAGACCAATGAGGCAGTCACATTTTCACGGCAAAGAATATTAAAATAGTTCCGCTTAAGAGATTGTGGTAGCCCCCCTGATTCTAATAAAGATGGGTAAGTTAAAATAATGATTGACCTCTTGCTGCATTATGACAGCGATTTAATGCGTTTTGCCATATTTTCGCAACCTAAGGCCTAATCTAATTTAATTTTCTTACTTCTAAATTATTCTAATACAAGATATTCACACGAACGTGATCCACAGTTCCTACCTTTTCATAGCGTGATTTTCAAAAAGCATTCACCACACAATTCACGCTGAATGCACTTCCGCAGTTTGCATTATTATCGGTGCAAGGATTCTCGTGTCAATTCAAATAGGTAGGTCTCAATATCGCGGGAAGTGAACGACACGTCAACTCGACAACGCCGACGTCGAATGCCGACGTCACGTGTCTGCGTAGTGAAGCCAACGCCGTTGCAAGAGGAATGTATGTTTTAGACACTTTAAAATTCTTAAGGTTAACTAGACATATGAAAAATATTGATTATAAGTACACTTGCATAATTTCACGTTGAATGCACTTCCACTGTTTGCATTATTATCGGTGATAAGAGTCTAGTGTCAATACGCGTCGAATGGCAGGTCTAAATATCGCTGGAAGTGTACGACTCGTCAACAAGACGACGCCGAACGCCGACGTCACGTCTGCGTGAAGCTAACGCCAAGTGTTAGTAGAATCTGTTTGGTAAACTTTTGGAATACTAGGTTTAACTAGATGCATACTTGCAGTTTCAATATGATAGTAGTTTTTCGAAAGAATTATGAAAATTTGTCTATTTTAATCTACATAGACACTTATATTCTTTTAAGTTCATCAAAAGCATCCAATGGATAACCGACGATCGCGTCAGTTTCGAGTGTTTATTGGTACTAGTGGTCGCCCATAGGTCGATATTCGACCTACTCTTTCATCGTTTGCTGGTTATGTTTGACATTCAGTAAGACTAAAGACAAATAATATTAAAAACAAACATCAATTTGACGTGTATTGTGTCAAATACATGGTAGTTAGTGTTATGTTTTTTTCATTGATTTAATGTATATTTAAGCATAATTTTAAAAAAATATTAGCATTCTGCACTCCTTCTCTATATAAACTATAAGTGTGGGAAATTTCATACTCCTCAGGCCGCGCAATTTTCGTAAAAATGTGTACATAGTTTTTGCTTCACGTAGTAATATATAGATAACCGTATATCAAAGAACAAATACCAGAGGGCCAACAATGATCTGGAACTACGCGAATGTTATTTTTTCCTAGAAAAGCGACCTTTTTTATGTAGCCTCGTTACACAAAGAGAGCCATGCTTCGCTTCTCCCATCGCTTTGATTTGTTTTGATATGAAATGTAAAGAGGACAGACGTCGATTCATGTGATTATTGAGCCGCAGAATGTATTTATCTTCCTACAGCCTTAAGAGGTACTGCAGGCACATAAAATTATTAGCTTATAAAAGCTAAAATTTTAAGATTTTTCTGGGTTATTTGGTTAAAAAGGGGGATTTTATTTACAAAAATAGCTATAAGATAATTGTTAGTTATAAATAAACATTGACATATTAAGGTGCTCGTAGCGCTGTGCGACCGCGGTGTTCTTACCGATTACCAAGGTTAAGCAGCGTTCGACTCGGTCGGCCCGAGATGGGTG
The DNA here is from genome assembly GCA_905147815.2 of Phalera bucephala. NCBI lineage: Eukaryota > Metazoa > Arthropoda > Insecta > Lepidoptera > Notodontidae > Phalera > Phalera bucephala. Next base: position 18,798,366 of record LR990612.1, read on the forward strand.
ACCGTTTGTGGCACGTTCATATTCGAGCGTCTCCGTGCTTCGGAAGGCACGTTAAGCCGTTGGTCCCGGCTACCACTTAATGTGGTAGTCTTTAAGCCGAGTTGGAAGCCTAAAGGCGGCTTGATAAGTTCTAACAGCAGGTGGCCACAAACCTGCCTCGATCAATCCGCACTGGGTCCGCGTGGTGGAGTATGACCTATCTCTCTCACCCCGATTTGTGAGAGAAGGCCTTTGTCCAGCAGGGGCAGTATAGGCTGATAAAAAAAGAGAACCTCAGAGCATTCCGCACCAAAAACCATCATTAATATTAGAATCCATATAAAACGATTAAGAGCGCCAGGAATAAGAATTCTCTCATCCAAGGAATGCAATATTATTGTATGTATTATTAGTACCATTAAAATATGTTATTATATGTGGCTACCTATCTACCTTGATAAAGAAATAAAGCTACAGATCCTATCGAAAAATACATAATAGTTACAATAACTAAAGAAGAGAGTAATATACACCAACACTTTATTATTTTTAATGTACTAGCTGTGTCTCGTTGAGGATTCCCATCGGTAATTTTAACCCCCTTAGAAGGCGAATTAAAACTTCTGCGCAAAAAATAATGTATTGATCTGTAACCTATCTGTCAGCAAATTAGTTTTAGGGTTTCATTAAGTAGATATCGCAGAGGAAAATAAATACCAAGAAGCGCCACAGACAAAGCGAAATTAGCAAACAACATTAATTTTGATGCAATTATTTGGGATGTTTTGATAGGCGGCATTAATAAGCTCAGATGTAATAAATCCTCGTTTCTCGCATTCGTCCAATTTATTTGAAATATGGATTCTCTCCACACCATACAGACAGTTATTGGATTAGGAAACAGCACCTTGTGGCTCTACGCTTAATAAAATATGTTTAATGAAAACGATTTTACATTTCCGAAGTCAAGTCACTTGGTGAGGATGTTTCCGCGTTTTTAACTTCTGTTCGAATATTTGTTTTTTGTTGTCGTTGATTACGATTTTATAACTTGGACAAGTAAGTTTGTGTATATGTTTTGATAAAATCGTACAGTGCCCCCTTTTTAGTTTGTCTCAAAGTAGATACCCAGTTCTCTGTAGAGGACACTGAGGACTTTTACCATACCAAATTTCAAACTATAACGCACTAATAACTTTTCTTGTGGCATGTTCAATTAAGAATTCACATTTTCTTTAAATTACCATTTCCCCAAATGTCCTTGGACGGTGGGATGATGTAGATACCATTTCGGTGCTCACGGCGCTCGTGTGGAACGGCATCTCAGTCTTTCTACAGAAAAATCACACTACATTTCCCATAAAGCCAAAATCTTAGTGACAATGCGACAACAAGGAATGATTGCTTTTATTTCCATATTAATAAGTTAGTAAATACAATTGTCCAACTCATGGTACAAGATTAAGTTCTTAAACTTAAGCGATTATTACACATAAAATATAATATTGTTATTTAGATTTTATCGTGATTTACACACCGTCACGCCTATATTCCCCAAGCAGGGTGGTAGAGGTGTACTGAGTAAACCCACGTTTCGCCGACGATGTTAGGTCCCACGTAATAGGGGGCGAGCCTATTGCCATATACCGGACACAATTTCAGATACCGGACTCGTACTGGGAAGTTTTCGTTAGAAAAAGTACACTTGTCCGACCCAGGATTTGAACCAAGGACCTCGTGATCACAAAGCGATGCGCTTTGCCACTAGACAAACGCGGCTGTTCGCGATTTATTTTAGGTTTTTAGTTTATGGTACAGGAGATTATTTTACTTAAAATTGTTATGACAATAAATTTATTAAATTAAATTAAATTTAGGCTACGAGGGGAATGCCTCACCAAGAAACCACCATAAATATCCCGTATACTATGACTTAGATCTGAGATATGAGCTCACGGCTATCCAGTTACCAGCGTTGACTAACGGCGCTCTCCAGGAGTCCCGAGTTTTACCGCTACTCCGCACACACGAAGCCTTTTTATAGGTCGTCAACCTGTCAGCACAAAGCCTAAGATATATCACCCCACTGGAATTGAGATGAATTTGGTCGCGTTTTTTATTTTTACATTGACTGCCTCGTTTGTCTAGTGGCGAATAAGGCATGTAGTGATGACGAGATTCAAGTACTGGGTCGGAAAAAAGTGTTTTATAAAAAAACATCTAGTATCAATCCGAAATCTGGCATTGTGGCGGTATGATGGCTATAGGCTCAAATAGCTATAGGCGCAAAAAGTGGGTGTACACAGTGTACCCCTGCCACTCCCGCTTAAGGTATATAGGCGTACCGGTGTTTTATTTCATGTTCTATTAAAATAAAATAATTCTCATTCTTCTATTTTCAATGAAAATCTTTGATTATTTTTATTGCTTCTAAATTGATATTCACATATTCGTTATGATTTCGTTTAACCAGCATTTGAAATAATATTGCGTTGACTGTTCGTGAATAAACGTTTTGTCATACAAATTAATGTCAATATTTTTGTTTCGTCAATAATTTTAGTCAGATACATTTTTTTTGTAATCAGATTTTTTTTTTAATAGCTTTAAATGGACTTACAGTATTGGTATACTTGTTTTAAGTATACGAACTAAATAATTGTTCTATTAGATGTTTAAAATATAACTACTATATTGACAAATACGCAATTATTGGTTCGTCATTATATTAATCCACTTCGCTTTCCATTGATTAATTCCAGTTGTAACACTCGAAAACGGTAACCAAGCAATCAAACTAATTTAATTTCACTTTCCGATCGCTAGATAACCGTAAACCGTAAGCATGCTATCTTAAGTACTATTATAGTTAATAGATGTCTATAATAGTACATCTAGTTAAGCGCTAGATCAATTGGAATGAGCGCCGTGGTAATGACACGGTGCTAAGGAAAGCGTGTAGACTGCTTACATCACATTTCCCTACACACTTCCGTGAATAATGTAAGCTTTGTTGTTTATAAGAAACTAGCTTTAGCCGCAACTTCGTTTGCGTTATTTTAAAGGCGTGTATTTTACACCCTCAAGTTTGTTTTTAAACAAAACGTAGACTATGTCTTTCCCCTATATCCATGCCGAGTTTCATTAACATCTGGTCAGCGGTATTCGCGTAAAAAGGTAACAGACAAACAGGCAGACAGACAGATAACATTGATTAAAAAAAAATCGTTTACTGTAATTGGGTGATTTCATCGACTAGGGAGCTTGTAATTAGATTAAGCAATTCCAAAATCAATCATAGAATTGCAAGACCTAAAGGTACCGCGTCCTATGTAGATTAGACCCCAATTAAACTTTATAAACTATAGTATTTTTGTGTCTCTACTAATCCTCTCTGTACACAGGAAAATATGGCGATGAATATGCCACATAATAACTTTATCTTTTATATTAAAGCGAAAATGCCCAAAGTCACAAAATCCGGTACAATAAAACAGTTTCAAATAGACCTCAACGTCTAAAGTTCTGTAATAATGATATAGAGTTATTGTTTTCTGTTTAAACCTTTGAAACAGATTTCAAACATCTCGGTTCCTATTAAAGTACTTGGCGAAGCCCCCGGCTGTATTAAACTGTTTATATGTTTGTTAGATCCTATAAAGGACCGAGATAAAGCGAATAGTTTAATTTATAAAATAGTTATGATATTGCCCCGAGAAACTGAGGCAATAAAATTTTATGAAATTCGACGTTAATCTGGATTCCTGTTACATCTGGCTTACCTTCAATACTAGGAAATGAGTTCCTTTTGTAGGACTGACTTTTATTTACTGGTTTCATCGTTAAAGTTTATATGATTTAGCTGCGACATAGACTCCTAGAAATTAGAATTTTCATTCTATAACTATTTAGGCGTTTTTCGCGAAAACTAATAATTTTTATAGCCAAAAATATAAAGTTAGACAGTCCCAAACGATTGAGTATTAATAACATTCCAATAACTAAAACAAATGAAGAAAAATATGTCCGATTAATCCTTGATAATCATTTGACTTAGCGTTCTCATATTGACAAGCTATGTCAAATATCATCTTTGATTGGACAGTTACGTGGTGTGGTTCGTTGCTTACCTTGTTACGTAGTGTGGTTCGTTGCTTACCTTGTTACGTGGTGTGGTTCGTTGCTTACTTTGTTACGTGGTGTGGTTCATTGCTTACCTTGTTACGTGGTGTGGTTCGTTGCTTACCTTGTTACGTGGTGTGGTTCGTTGCTTACCTTGTTACGTGGTGTGGTTCATTGCTTACCTTGTTACTTGGTATGGTTCGTTGCTTACTTTATTACGTGGTGTGGTTCGTTGCTTACTTTGTTACGTGGCGTGGTTCGTTGCTTACCTTGTTACGTGGTGTGGTTCGTTGCTTACTTTGTTACGTGGTGTGGTTCATTGCTTACCTTGTTACTTGGTATGGTTCGTTGCTTACTTTATTACGTGGTGTGGTTCGTTGCTTACTTTGTTACGTGGCGTGGTTCGTTGCTTACCTTGTTACGTGGTGTGGTTCGTTGCTTACTTTGTTACGTGGTGTGGTTCATTGCTTACCTTGTTACGTGGTGTGGTTCGTTACTTACCTTATTACGTGGTGTGGTTCGTTGCTTACCTTGTTACGTGGTGTGGTTCATTGCTTACCTTGTTACTTGGTATGGTTCGTTGCTTACTTTATTACGTGGTGTGGTTCGTTGCTTACTTTGTTACGTGGCGTGGTTCATTGCTTACCTTGTTACGTGGTGTGGTTCGTTGCTTACTTTGTTCCGTGGTGTGGTTCGTTGCTTACCTTGTTACGTAGTGTGGTTCGTTGCTTACCTTGTTACGTAGTGTAGTTCGTTGCTAACGTTGTTGTTGGCTAAGCCACACAATGGTTATCTTATTCAAATTTGGGGAATCGCCCGTAAAACTAATCTACAAAAATTGCAAATTAAAAAATACAACTTTTTTAAAATTATTATGTAATTATAGCTATCTGACATCATAACACTAAATATATACTGAAACCGGTATAATGAAATTAACACAAACATGTTTACTAATTAGAAAAATATTATACAAGGATGTAAATGGTCCCATAGTATTTACAAAAAAAGCAAAGATACATAAACGTCTAATGAGAAATGCAAATCACCTCATACTATATGCACCCCGTACCAATTTCCGTAAAAAGAATACTAAGTATGAAGGCGTACAGATATATAACAAACTTCCAAATGAAATCAAAGAAGCCAAATCCGTTTTTTTTTTTAAAAATACTTAAAACTGTCCAAAATAAACAACTTTATTTATTTTTTCTTATTTATGTCATAACTAACCGCTGTTTAAATATTAACAACACTGTAATATTGTGGTGTAATCGAACATTCATTGTTATTATTCCTACCTCCTGATTTTGTATTTTTTTTTTTCATTATTTTTATCTTTGCTTTCATTATCTTTTTAAAACACCCACAACACATGTTTCGCTCACTAGTAATTGTATTTTAAGTTTATGTTCTCATGTAAGTGATTCATTGTTATCTTTTATGGGAAATAAATAACTCGAAACCTACAAACTACAAGCTTTATTTGCTTTTGATTCCATTTTGGAACTTTTGGTTTATAAAAATAATTTACGAAAGAACTGTCAACGCCATGTGTTAGGTGTAATAATATGTTTGTTATCGGAATTACAATAATATTTTTGATTATACAAAGAATTTTCTATTAAATCTTTGTTTGATATTGACAAAAAATGTTCCACAATATTTAAGAACATATCAATATCTACAAAAAACTTTGGGATACCATATACCCAACTATTGTAGTTACGTCACTATAACTACTTTTTTACATTTTAGAGGTTGATAGAAATGCCGACTAAAATTAGACCATGTTATCCATACCTTTGTATTAATCCTTATGCAAATAAATTATATTATACTCGTGTTCAAGACTGTATCAATACCTGTAGATTACTTTTTGAATTATTCAAATCGGACATTCCATTCAAAATATATTTTGAATTTAAAAACCGAAGTGCGGGAGAGACGCGTGCACTTCTATGAAATAGGTAGCCGCGCGTTCATACGCAGCGGACGCAATTTCCACCCGTGCGATGCCGGGACGGGCCGCTAGTTATATATAAAAAGATTTAATTTTTACTATCTACAGAGTGTTTACTTATCAAATGGAGATCTAGTGCCAAAAAAGAGTATATCATTATCATTAAAATATATCTATATCATCCCACCAGATGGCTTGCGGAGTAGGCAGCGAGCAATATAAAATTATTTTCGAAACAGGTGAGTTCGTTCGTTTGTCATCAAGGTAAGTGCATGAAAATTGGTCTCATACATTTTCAGATAAAACAGATGCGTATATAGTAGCGACTAATGAGCGACTATGACTAATCCGTCGGTTGCGAAAACACGAAACATCGCGTCCAATCGCCGTGACAACGCATCCTACGGAATGAATGTTATGTGCTTTGGAATTCACGCTTAAGTTTCTCACGCTACCTAACTTTCTCTCTCAACTAATAGATATACTAATCTCGGTAAATAAACTCTATGTCCAATGGCGTAAAAACAACTTATACGGCCAATGTTTTGTTATAAAAAGATAATAGGTAATTTAAACTGGTTATTAGGCCTTCCAAATGCGCCTGCTTTTCTAACCCACATGCGTTAGTCGTTCACACACAAACCTTAACTGCTAACAACATTTGCAATATTAATTATGCGAGCTCGCCGGCTTGATGTTCCGAGTTAATAACAGACAATTCGGGATGGCATCGGGATTAAACAATACGCTGGCCGTAACTATTTAATGAGGCTTTTACACAACGCCACAATTGGGCTTTAAAAATTTTCATGATACGCCGAGGATTACCTTTATGATAAGCTATTTATTTTGAATTTTCACTACGCACCTAATATAACCGAGAATATAAACCGAGCTACCCTTGATGAAATTTTATATTAATCTATCCACGAAAATGGTGGATGATACCAAAAAATCAAGGCACGGTTCATCAATTTGAAGTTGATGCCGGGTAAATTACTTACTTTGTGCGGAGACACATTAATCAATGAAGGATGATTAATGAAAGCCAGCACACGATCACGATCGCTTGATGGATTAGCGCCCATATGGTTCTGCATAATTTGCTAAGTGCTGCCACCTGTGCCCCGTTGTTTTATCTCGACTCTAGTCAAACATTGAAGGACGTGAAAAAGTCCTGAGATGTATTCCGTTTGTACGGAATATAATTTCCCTTTGTCGAAGTAAATAAAATGGAGGGGAAAAAATCAGGAGAGTTTTATTTTCATATTTTGTGGAGCCCAATTTGTAATTCAAGCGATCAAATGTAAATCTAAGCTTTTTTCAATGATTATACGTTTAGATAGGTAGGTAACAAGATAAATACTCGGACAGGCTCACCTGTCGCTTTCTTCATTGTTCGCGTAACAAAAAGAAATGGAAAACATTTTTTTTCTTATTTTCCTTTCTCCAGACTTGCTTTAGAAATCTGTTAACAAGGAATAAGTAGGACCTTTTTATCCGGTCGAAGTATTCGGTTGCCTCCAGCAGTTTGGGCGCTACAGATTGGCAGCGGCCAAATCCGAACAAATCCTACCTAGCAAGACCTTCCCTTGGCGGAAAAAATATAATTTTATAAAAACACAGGGGGAAAACGGAATCATGTTATCGTTATATGATAATATTTATCAGTTTGATATTTTGTGCGTACTGTTTTGTACAATATATATTAGCGTATATAGCATAGTCAAAAAATAAAGAAGTACTAGGAGGTGACTACTACAAAGACAATTAAATTAATATACGGCAAAGGATCATGCAGTGATAGCTTAGTGGTTAGACCGTTGGACCGCAAAATCAGAGGTCTCGGGTTCAAACCCAGGCACGCACTGTCTGTCTTTTCAAAAGCATGTGCGTATTAAAAAATAATTATCACTTGCTTTAACGGTGAAGGGAAACATCGTGAGGAAACCTTCATGCCTGAGTATTTCTCGAAGGTGAGTGAAGTTCGCCAACCCGCACTGGGCCAGCGTGGTGGACTATGGCCTAAACCCTCTTAGTTTGATAGGAGGCCCGTGCCCAACGGTGGGACAGTATCTTAACAGGGCTGATATTATTATTATTATAAAGGATCATGATGATAGACATACATACACTATCTTGTTAGGCAACTCTATATACAATGTGTAACATATATAACGCAAGACCTTAGACACCCTATTTAGATTCTAGTCTTACGTATTCAATACGAAAATTATAGAATTTTAAGGAGTTTTCTACCATTTCTTAAGCTCTTTGGTACCAAAATTATTCACGAAATCTGTACTTTTTTGTGCGTATTAAAGTATATGTATTAGGAATGCATTTAAAATAGCCGCATTGCTTTGAATAATGATAACATTTTATTTATAACAGCGAACTGAATGAATAAAAGCAATTTTTGATACTAAAAAAAATGCAACATACTTTAAAAATAGTAGTAGGGAATCGGTGTACTTGCCGATTTAGAACAAACTACTTTCAGGTCTTGCGTTATATATGTTACACGTTGTATAAACATCATATCACATTTTTTAAACATGAAGATATCTTTGGGGTATTGAAACGACAATGTATCTAACCACGATTGGCATATGACTGGTAAATTTTTATACAATTTGTGTTGGTAGACAATGGAGCAGGCATCCATCTCCGTCGGCTCCCATCGGAAAACAATAGAATGCACTCGACTCGCAATAGCTATGAAAGCGTACAACATAAAATTTCCTTCGACTTTATGACTTTTGGTACAATGTCATCACGGTTTTGTGGAATGATGAAAATTTATGAATATAACATAAGAGGTAATGCAATCCAGAGATCGTAGGGGAATGTAATATTTATTTATGTCGGTAACCTTCCTTATAAAATATCCTCGAAGAATTCACTATTAGGCGTTCACATTTTGACCTTTAAGTACTAATAGGGAAAAGTTTCTCATGTCGTTTTCGAAGGAATAACGAAAGAAGGAAGAACATGACAAATTGTGAAATTAGAGTGCTAACTCTCTAACTAAAAAAAAGACGGACGATTTAGCGCAGTAGTTAAGAGCTTAAGTCGCTCCGCCCACTGCGTCTAATAGTCGCGCGTTCGATTCCCGCACGGGACAAATCTTTGTGTGATCTATAGTTATTTGTTCCGGTCTGGGTATTTGTGTATGTTAATTTTCATGTTACAAACGCACCCACGACACAGGAATAAATCCTAGTGTGGGGCTACGTTTTAAAAAAAAAAAAAGAAATTCAGCTTCCCGATGAACTTGATGACAAAGATGATTATGAAATTTATGAAGTGCCCCACCCTCGATAGTAAAGCGATGGATACTTTAGATACCAATTGCTACGGCCGTTTTGAGGGTAATCGAAAAGGCACGTTTTATCATTTTGTTACAATTACTTTCACTCATGCACATATAGGAATACATAGTGGTTAATATTCCACCAACATTACACATTATAATTCGAAATAACACAAGTTTTGGAAATTAAAACAAATAGACGACATGACTCTTCGATTTCCCGCCAAAACTCCCGACTGAGGTGTTAGACGTCCAAAAGGCATAGTTGTTCCGAGGTACCCTCAAACTTCTTAATTATTTTTGTTGGTCCGATCTACGCAGAACGAGCTCACGGTGTCTGAGGCCTTGCAGTGTTATGCTTGGTTTTGGATTTAATTATATTAATTATCGGATCCCAAGTCGATGAAAGCACCCACCCATCCTCTCTATTGAAATTAGGATGTTTTTTTTAATTTCAATAGCCTCGCGACAGACTATTATTTCAGCTTTATTTCATGTGTAATATTCGCGTAAATCTAAGAACTCAGAAAATACTAGCTTTTCCCGCAACTTCCTTTGTGTGATTTTCAGGCGTGTATGTTATAGACGACGTCACTTAAACACGTAGTTCTTTATTTCTTATCACCCCACCTATACATTTTTATATTTCCAACTTGAAAATTGCTAGATTCCCTATACAAATTTTCATCCCCTATTTTAAAGACTTACGTTTTTTTCCAATGATAAAGGTTATATCCGCCCGCGGGATAAAGTTTATCTTCATGCCAAACTAGATAAAATAGTATGGATAGGCCTCGTCGATATAATAATTAAACCTCGTCGTTCTGGTAGTGTGTAATACGCCTGGGGATCTAGGTCTTCAGGTACACTGTCTCTTGGGTAGTCTGGCCTACCTATTATATGCAATTTACGCGAATACAAAGTAACGTATAAGCGTAAGTGATGTATAGTTGCGTACTAGTTAAATGATATGGTCTCACAAGTTTATTGGCTTCTAATATGCCATTTTTAGGCAAGGTCTTAATATTGGGCGCTGATCCAGAGTAAACAATCGCCAACCGTATGGGTCGCTAGTTGTCACAATAGTCACGTAGTCAACGTGTATATAGTATAATATTAGCCCTGTTAAGAAACGGTCCCACCGTTGGGCACGGGCCACCTCTCAAACTGAGAGGGCTTTGGCCATAGTCCACCACGAAGGCCCAGTGCGGGTTGGCGAACTTCACACACCTTCGAGAAACTCTTAGGCATGTAGGTTTCCTCACGATGTTTCCCTTCACCGTTAAAGCAAGTGATAGTTAAGTTTTAACACGCACATGCTTTCGAAAAGACAGAGGTGCGTGCCTGGGCTTAAACCCGAGACCTCTGACTTTGCAGTCCAACGGTCTAACCACTAGGCTATCTATCTATCTATATCATCACGCCAGATCACTTACGGGGTAGGCAGAGAGTACAGAGTTCCAACAGGCTCTTTCCTTACATACCTCTCTGGCTTCCTCTACTATCCACTAGGCTATCACTGTTTCATATTTTGTGTATATAATAATATTAGCCCTGATAAGAAACTGTCCCACCGTTGGGCACGGGCCTCCCCTCAAACTGAGAGGCCTTAGGCCATAGTCCACCACACAGGCCCAGTGCGGGTTGGCGAACTTCACACACCTTCGAGAAACTCTTAGGCATGCAGGTTTCCCCACGATGTCTCCCTTTACCGTTAAAGCAAGTGATAGTTAATTTTTAATACGCACATGCTTTCGAAAAGACGGTCCAACCACTAGGCTATCACTGCTTCATATTTCGTGTATATAGTGCGACAAAAATATTTTGACTCGTAGATGATATTGTAAGCGTTGGTGTGAAATTAGGGTTATCATTTTGTATTTTTCTCTATTTCCAGGGAAATATTTCAACAGATGATTTACTAAATAAAAAAAGGACTTGGGAAAATTTACAACAAATGGCAACTTTGCGACTCTCATGTCGTGACATTTCGCTTGATAACAGCATTAGTTCCGATTTTGGCTGCGGGCCAAAAGATCCTTATACGACTGTATTGCCTCATTACTAAATTATTACATTGCTTTACTCTACTCTTTTTTGTGATGACTCTTTAGACGAGCTTTTATTTTTATTCTGTTGAACTAGATTAACTCTTTCGACCAAAGCGGTCGAAAGGGTTCGCGTCACGGTGTTCCGAGGTGTTCTCGCAATCTGCAGTTTAAGACGTTCGTTGGTCTCGTGGTGAAAATTGGCGCTTTTATCACGAGTGTACGGAATCGAAAAACTAATATTAGTCCACAGATTGGCATTGTGTCCAGTATATTCACAATAAGCTCTATTACATTAGGGTTTAACATCATCCGTGAAAAGTTAGTGTACACAGGACACAACCACCGTCGCGTGTGATATATGACGGCGTTTATTAATTTTTAGATTACGATATGGTGGTTGTCAGGATTGTCACATGTCAAGCAGTGATCGTTTATCGGCTGATGATTATGTAGATATATCTATCTATGTATATCATCACACTTGATGACAGCGTTAGTTCTGATATGGCCGCGGGCCACAAAATCCTCGTATAATTTTACCTGATTTTCACGAAACGATTGACGTTAGCGTGATGCCACCGAGTTGATATGTCATCCTTGTTTCACTACATATTTATTAAATGAACAAGAACGTGACAGCACGCTTAGTCGCCAGCATCAATTTTTTCGTGTTAAGCCCTCTGGTGAAAAATACATACAGTATTCAAGTATCATACTATACCATCCTCTTTATCTAACACGGAAAAGAAGTAACTACTACCTTCTTTATTTAAAAATTATGGAATGCAATAAATGAATGAGCATCATCATCATTATATTAATACGTGAAGCAAAAACTTTGTACCCCTTTTTACGAAAATTGCGCGGACGGAGGAGTATGAAATTTCCCACACTTATAGTTTATATAGAGAAGGAGTGCAGAATGCTAATATTTTTTTAAAAATTATGCGTCAAAATACATTAAATCAATAAAAAAAAACATTACACACACTACATGTATTTGACGTGTGTGTACACGCATATATACTCTTTTGTTTATTGTAGAGGCTGTGGTCAAATTTAGAATAGATTAATATTGTTTGTCTTTAATATTATTTGTTTATAGTCTTACTGAATGTCAAACATAACCAGCAAACGATGAAAGAGTAGATCGAATTTCGACCAATGGGCGACTACTAGTTGAAATAATTACGAATTGACGCAGTTGTTATTGAGTGATAATATTCTAAAACGTCGTCGACCGCGGCGATGGTACATATGCGGCGTGCCCGGTAACCACTTGTTTAATTTTGCAAATGTTATTAGTTTGCAGGCTAGGCCCTTATTCGCTGTGACCAAACGTGGCGTGTTACGGTAACTTCGTGAAATGAAATGAAATAGTGTTGTGTATGCCACTGGAGTATAGTTAATATCGCTTTCCATTCTAAGTTTTTTTTATAATTAGTAATACTCTTTATTTTACATACGTTGGTGAATATTGTCGAAACCAAAATTAGCCACATAGTCAATATAAATAAAAATATATTTAGATCCACTAAAATAATGGATTTCATGTAAACTGAATTTGTGAAAGCGATTTGAGAAACGTGAGAATGTTAAGCGGCTGACCGTATTATTAAGCCTTTAATTCGCAGAGTTATCGTAACGCTACGCGTTACAAATTTCATTGTTCATAGCAAATAAGTGCTGAGGGCGAGCGGGCGCCCGGCCCGGCGTCCAGGCGCTCTGCGTAGGCGTCCCGTCGGTCGCATCACGCACTCTCCGACAAACCTACCACAAAAACAGCTAATTAAGCGACTAGTGTGCATTGCGAGCCTCAACATGATATAACCGATCGTTTCACCAAGTTATCTTAACGTGGCACGTTATGTTTATGGTCATAGGTAGTAAGAATCGAGGGCGTGCGGCGCCCGGTCGGGCGTCCTACCGCTTTGCGTCGGCGTCGCGTCGGTCGCGTCACGCACTCCCCGGCAAACAAACCACAAATGCAGCTAATTAAGCGACAAGTGTGCATTGTGAGCCTCAAAATGAACTGTGAGACCGTTTCACGAAGTTTTAAAACGCGTAGCGTTACGTGTTTAATTGGATATAGCAAATAAGGGTCGTGAGCGTGCGTCCGTCCGGCCGCTCTGTGTCGGCCTGGCGTCGGTCGCGTCACGCACTCCCTAGCAAACAAACCACAAAAGCAGCTAATTAAGCGACTAGTGTGCATTGCGAGCCCTAAAATGGACTGCTAATCCATTTTGATAGAAGCTTAAAAGCTTGTGTTGATGAGTACTTGACTAGAATAATAATCTAGAATTTAAGCACGTATTTTATTCATTCTAAAACACCAGAGTTACGTTAATACACTAAATTACGTCAGCACGACGCTAGCGAGTTGATATGCCATCCTTGTCATATTACAAATTTACTAAATAAGCATGACTGTTACATCACGCTTACTCGCTAACGTCACACTAACGTTAATCTTTTCGTGCTAAGCCCTCTGGTTTACTTCACTAGGATATATGTACATTCTCGAACTTTGGATATTTTCATTCCATTCTCGGTATATATGAACCTAAAAAACATAGTAACTATTAGGAATTGACACTTTCTTCTTTTTAAACTTTCGGTGAAAGTCCTGTAAATCAAAACATGTTTTTATAAAGAAAACTATTCAAATTGAAATACTTAACAGTTATTTCCAAATAACGCAAATACTATATTGCCCAAAAATACAAATGTTAATAATACTTACCTTCGAGTGAGCTTTCCTATAAGAACTAACTCTAATCTTCAGTAAGTAATACGAAGAAAAATAATGCTTCATAATTTTCTACAGAAATTATACCGAAAACGTTTGATAGACAAAATAATTCTATTGAGTATTATCAAAATAAGCTTTATTCATACCTTTTACTAAAAAAGAACACAATATAGTGAAATCATTACGCAAAATTAAGATAAAATATTTTATCGCCGTACTTTGAGCTGAGATACCAACTTTTAATAAGTCCATCACTTTTAGAAAAGGATTTTTGTTGAAAGCTCTTAATTTTTTTTGATAAATCTGTTTAATTTAAGAGCATTTAAATAATAAGATTTTATGGACCTTAGATTTAGTTTGATCAGTGTTTTCGACTCGAAGATTTAGTGAATTGAGTGAAAATAACATTACAAAATCAAGTATACCACTTGAATACCACAAAACAATTAATGATGAATCAGAAATATTGGAATCAAGATATTGTTATTTGAATATAATAATAGTATTTTACAAGCCGTTAAACGGAAGTAGCGTACAAGTTTTATCAATCAGCACTTGGCCAAATTAAAACGGTAAAATAAATCAACAGCGTCTACACAATCATGAATATGTTGACAGCAAACCGATATAGCTTCCCAATAAGCCATGTAGACACGAGTACCATAGACATGCTAATAAGTTGGGAGCTAGTTAGTTATGCAAGGCTGACTAGAGTTCACAGTAGGTGCGAAATTAAAGTCCGTTGTACGACAGACCCTCCTTCAACCCGATCTTCAACTTGAGGCATCGCTGGGACCCCGAGATAACTGCGAAATTAGTTCCTAAGAACGTTCCCGTATTGTCGGGCTTTTCGAAACAACTGTTAGTCAAAATAAGTTAACAATACTTAAGCTTAATCAACTATTTACATACACATTTATACAGAAAATAAACTTAGTTTCTGAGCTCAGGCTGGAATCTGAACATGACTTTAATTATGTTGCCCGGTACTTGTTTGCTATTATGTTTCTGAATGTTTAATACTTATATGTAAGAACTGAAGTTGCTAGCTTTTGAGAATATATTTCGCCCATTTTTTAGATATTAAATGAATTGAAATGAATGATTAGAGGGTGAATATTTTTTGACCAGTACCAGTTTCAAGTGATCACGATAATTATATCAATTGGATATCTTGTAATGTTAGTGGTAAAATGAATCAAATATTTCTCAAATTGGTTTACGTCACTATCATATCTAATTAATCCACATAGGAAATTTGTTCTAAACTTTCTGTTTAGTATATACACCTTTATATATATATTAGTCTATAATGATATACTACTAGGCAAAGGCTTTCTCTCTCAAATTGAGGTTAAATTAAGAAAAGATCATACGCAGAGCCAAAGCGGATTGATGAGGCACAATTTATAAGAACTTAACTAACAATAATAATTTAAATAGAACAGAATTTTCAATAAGCAACCGAATAATGTTAAATTCAATTAATAAAACATAAAATAAAATGTAATTTTTCATTTTGTAGTCAACGATCTTTGTGTTATTTACAACGTGTGAAAATATTCCTTCATACCACACTGTGAGAAAATTGTAAGAGAATTCGACATGAATAACAAAATCCCACATGCATGGATTGTTTAGTAAGACCCACATTTTTACATTTACTACATTTTGACGAGTCATAAAAATTCAATCAACAGTATTGTGGGACATGTCTCGGTCAATGTTTAACCCGGCACTGCTTCAAACTTTCTGTTACAAACCAATTCAATAAGTTTTCCTGCTCGTTCAATAAAACAGCAATGTCTTGCTCTGACTGCATTCGGCTTCTTTGTGTGAAAACTTTTGATTAGTTTCGATACCCACAAAATGCAGTTAGCTTATTGAGCTTGAGATGTTATTTATTGCCATTGTTTCATTGTTGTGCTATCCCAGGAATTTAGATGATCCTATGGTTGTCGAATCCTAGTGTATTATAATACACTTTATTCAATTTTTGGTCTACTGACTATTAAGGTTTTGATTTGATCAGGTTTTTTTTTGTCTAAGGCTTGGAACCCCTGCTGTGGAGTTTAGAGACTGTAAATATATTATTCGTAATAAATTACGGACCACGAACAATATGATAAAAAAACGACGTCCTTTGTATATTATGTCCTACACATACTTGAATCGACCAACTGTAAAAATTAATTTTAATTTAAGGATCTTAAATCATTTTATTTTTATAGTTTTTAGTGGCATGTATCATTTTAAACACGCCCTCACGTCGTCCAGGGTCGGATCGAACTAATTCGAAATAAGATCACACCCATAATCGTGCTCTTATTTTTTGTGACGTTGCAACGTTTTTCGGACTGTTGCCTTTGATTCAATAAATAATATATCCATAATGGAGACAGATAGACCGACAGACAAACAAATGTGACTAACGGCCGGTTCCTATATTCAACTCAAGGATAGATTTGCTTTCTGTCAATAGAATTTTTACGCATTTTCCATACAAAATATGTCAAAATTCTATCCGCAGTAGGCAAATCTATCCACGAGTTGAATATAGGAACCGGCCGTAAAGGATTACTGTAAGATAAATCGATCTATCTATGTATATCACCACTATCTATCTCTGTCCTTACATACCTCGATGTAAGATAAATCATTAGCCTGTAAATCAAGAAAACTGAAAGGATAGAGTCAGCATACACGCTGTTCGCCACATTGTTGTAGAAGCTCCTAATTAAGCTTTGAGAATGTTTTATCTCAAATTGCTTATATTCCGAGTTTGCATTTTATAATCTGCAAAGCACTCTAACACTTAGTAATTCAGAAATTAGAATCGAAATTAATAATTCCCTTTATAGCTTTCTTAAGAAACGAGTGAAGATGTTAAATTCTTTATTAACGTAGAATTGCTACGCGTAAGCTGCGTATTTCAACATATTCTGTGTAATTTTCTTTTTGCTTTTAATATCTTAAACCTTCCTTTTTAGTAATTTTATACAAACAGTTTACAGGAAGAAGGCACTTATAAAAACATAAATATTTTTCCTATGGATGTCTGTTCATAAAAAGTTAGGAATAAAATAAATCGAATCAAACAGAATGAGTTATAGTGTGTCAAGGATCTTTTGGCCCTTGGACGACATCGGCGGGGGGCGCTAGTGTGAAATTAGGGTTATTATTTAGATTTTTTTTTTCTATTTCCAGCGAAATATTTTAACAAGTGGATCCCTACGGTTACTACCTAATTAAGTTGAGCTCAAATAAAACACGTCATTATCATAAAATAGTTTACTTTTTATTTAAAGTGAAAATTTGTTATAATTATTGAATTGTCGATTTTTTTGTAAACGTCGGCAAAAAGTGGACCCCACCAGCCATTAGACGCCCAAGCATACTGGTATAGAGATATAAGCACGCGCGTCGAATTAAAGGTGTTAAAAAAACTTGGGTAAATTTCATAGCATAAGGAACTCTGCGACTATCATGTAGTGAGATTTTATTCAATGACAGCGTTGGTTCCGATTTTGGCCGCGGGCCATAAGATCATTGTCGGACTGTATGGTGTATCAAATCGAATAGTATTAATTTTAAAAGTCACACGAAGTTCAATGGAATCTCATGTTGTCATTATGTGAATATCAGTACTGTAAAAACCACATTTATGAATAAAATTATAAGCACGCCTTTATTCTCCTAGCGGAAGTAGGAGAAGTCAATTGTGCACCCAACACACTTGCGGTGCACTCGCTCCTTGATGACATTAAGTTACAGTGTAAAAGCGGACGACCCTATTGCTGTTACAATAAGTTTTTTATGATAGAAAAACCACAATATTTCAAATTTCATAAAACTCAAATATTGAGATAACTTAAAATGTTCGAAACTTCTTAAAGAGTCCTTCGGTGCACCGAACACCGTTATGCCTTTGTTCCCCTCGTGGGGACTGGCAAAGGTGTACTATATACACCTACATATTGCCGACGAAGTAAAGTACCAAACTATTAGGAAGCAAGCCTATTGACATCATAACTCCGGAATGTGACTGAAAATGCTTTGATAGCAAAAAAAAACACTGTTCCTCCTAGGGCTTCAACACAGAACCTCACCTTACCCACTAGACTAACGAGGCATAAGTCCATCTTAAGCTATTCTATATCATCACGCCAGATCCCTTGTGGGGTAGGCAGGGAGTACAGAGTTCCAATAGGGTGTTTCTTTCTTCTTACATAACTCTCTGGCTTCCTCCTGTCTTATAGTTCCTCTTATACACGGTCTATTTGGTCATGGTAATTTTAAACTAGGTAGGTATTAATATAGTTAATAGCACTCAAGCTAGTTGGCGTTAGAACTAAAATATATTCAGACTATTTATACATGTTTGTAGCGGTGACTAATTTGTTCTTAGTAGATATATTGAGCGTGAACTAAATTTAATGTCACTTATAAGTGGAACTACCGAGTAGTTAAAATAACTCGTGAATTCAGTTTACGTAAAATTTACAATGTTGATGCCTAAATCACTTACAGTAGTTTAACTAAGAATTTCAGAAAAAGGAATTAAAATACTATCTATCTATATCATCACGCTAGATAGTTCCAACAGGTTCTTTCCTTACAGACCTCGCTGGCTTCTTCCACTCTCATAGTTCGTCCCATACACGCTCGCCGGTTACGGAGACTCATGACTTGCTCTTCAGATAAGACATTGTCTATTTGGTCATGGTAAGATAGTCTAGGTCTTCCCCGGTAGCTACACTTGCGCATTGTATATCTGTTTTGTCATTCTTTTCTTTTCTTTAATCTTTTTAGTAATGATTACTATGTAATTTTTTAGTAATCAAATAGGAAATAAAATTAATAACTTTTAGTAGAAGTAATAGTGGTTAGACCGTTGGATTGCAAAGTCAGAGGTCTCGAGTTCAAACCCAGGCACGCACCTCTGTCTTTTCAAAAGCATGTGAGTATTAAAATTTTAAGTTTTGCTTGCTTTAACGGTGAAGGAAAACATCGTGAGAAAAACTGCATGCCTAAGAGTTTCTCGAAGGTGTGTGAAGTTCGCCAACCCACACTGGGCCAACGTGGTGGACTATGGCCTAAACCCTCTCAGTTAGAGAGGAGGCCCATGCCCAACGATTGGGCAGTTTCTTAACAGGGCTAATATTATATTATTTAGTACAATTTTAAGGATACTTAAGATGATATACTGGTTTATGATGAGGCTTAGTGATCACGCCACCCTGGGTAAGAATCCTCGGACAAAAATCTAAGAGGAAGCTTAAATTCTGGAACTGTTCTCGGTATAATGACAATAGGCTCTTCCCTATTATTTTGGGACCTAAAATCATTAATAAATCATCATCATAGTACACCACTACCATTCCCCATGTTCATTTATTTTTGTCTCTGGAAAATCGTTTACTTTTTTCGAACTTCACTTCAAATTATTGTATACTAGCTGGTTTCCCTGGCTGTGCACCCGGTCGTCAACAGCACCACCTCCCGAGTCTACGTTATTTCTGGATAAAACTTTCTAATGGTAAAAGAATTAATAAAATTGGTTTATTAGTTTTACGGATATATAACATAATACAATAAAGATTGTCTCGTATCATAACCGGCAAAATAAAGAAGTCACTAGACGGATAGAGAACGCCTGGAAGAGCTTCTGGTCAATGAGGGATTTAATGCAGGGCGACCTTCCCTTGTCCCTCAAGCGTAAACTCGTGGATATGTATTCTGCCCGTCCTAACCTACGGTGCTCAAACTTGGTCGCTGACTGAACAGCAGAAATCCAGATTTAAGGTTTGCCAAAGAGCAATGGAACGCAGAATTCTAGGTGTTAAATGGACGGATTGCGTCAGAAACACCATGCCGCGGTCCATTACTCAGGTTACAGATGTGGGCTTAAAGTCGGCAAGGCTGAAAAGGGATTAGGCAGGACATGTCGTGCGTATGGACCTGCAAAGGTGGGCAAACATCGTCACAGTATGGATCCCTGAAAACAGTCACAGGTGTCGTGGTCGACCGAGACGAAGATGGCGTGACGATTTGGACACATTTGCGGGAAAGACATGGATACTACTAGCCCAGAATCGATCTATGTGGAGACGTCAAGGGGAGACCTTTGCCCAGCAGTGGGACATAGTATAGGCTTTTAAAAAAAGTTTTACGGGCTTACTTATAAACGTTGTATAGCGTGTTACCCACTGTTTTCTCTCTTTCTGTCATCTGTCATTTGATATTCGAAAGAAGAAAACAAAGCATTGTATAACTATTCTGCCGCTATACATTGCTTATTTTATGGTATGGGGGTTAAAGCTCGTCGATTAAAAGATTAAAACAAACTAGTAAAAAAAATATTATTATACATAAAATTTCAGTAAACAAAAAACTCTTTAAAAGTGGAAGATTGATTTTCGTTTTGAATTTGTAAAGTAATTATCTAATTGGGATATATGAGGTCTTATGTTATTCGATATACCGATGTCTCCCAAATTTACATCTCTTACACTGATTAATAAATACTCAAACAATTAATCCTTTAAAAAACAGCTGCAACAAATTTACTATTTTTGTAATAATGTACATTATTATTTTACTATTCCACCGAATGCATCAGCAATCGAGCATAAAAAGCGCAATATTGTTTGCATAAGTAATTGAATCGAAAATGTAATGTATTTGCTCTCCAATGCTGCGCAATCATATTAATATTTTGTCATAGGGTTTTATATAATACATGCCCATATTCCAATGGCTCTATTATATTTACAATGGAACATATTATATAAGTTTCCTTTTCAGTAGCTCTACAAAAGAAGATAATCAACTCTAATTTAATTATAGAAATGATAACCAGCATAAGTGTTTACAACGGAAAAAGCCTTCCCTGTATAGCTCTTTAGACAAGCACTTGATCGTACTTTATATGGAAACTGTTTTTTTCCTCCGTGAGTAGAGCTACTAACTCATTGTATATTCACACAGTTATAACTGCACGTCGGGCTACATAGCCTAATATAGCTTGGATAGCTCAGTCGGTTGGGGAAAGTAGAGGAGACACTCATTTTCAATGTGAGTTCTAGGCAATCTAGCATGGTATGTGGTCCAGGATGCATGGGTCGACTGGCTCGACTCTCGCAACGGCCGCGAGGCGCAGGAGCGCGAGCAAAATTGCCGCCGGCTTCCTATTGGTTGCGGCCGGTCGTATGATCATCGCGCGCGGGGAGTGGGCTTCGGTAGGTACTTGGCTCATAGTACCAGCGGTACAGCGCACGATGAGTGGTGTATAGCGGCGCAGTGGTTAAAAGGGACGCCGCGCAGGTTTGGCTTCGGCGCGAGGGTTTTAAGTTTTGGCACGCGACATAGTGTAATTTTAGTCGTCCTGGAGCGAATTTAAGAAAACGAATAAAAAGAACACTTCATTGAGTAAGATCTATCTACTGACTTAACCGAATATCATAGCTAGGGTGAAAATCCGGAACACCGAAGGTATTCACCAGCCAGCTGACGAGTCGCGCCGCCTCTCAGTGTCATTATGCGCTTAGTATAGGTGTTTTCTAGTGAACTACTTTTTTTTCTTATTTTTAGTACCAGTGAACAGTAAGTATTGGATACATTACCTGGGTTTGCGCTACAGGACGACTAAAATTATATTTTTTACGCGCATTATTCGACATTACACCAACGAGACTGTCTCTCGGGATGGCTCATTCAAATATGTAAAACAATACCTATAAATGAGATTAGAGGTCACAATAACCACAACAAAAACAGTGAGATTTGAGAATTCTCTTTATTACGACTGAATGACGAATTTTACAGATTCATTGCACAAAATTCTGTAGAGTTTTCATAAATAAGTCATATCATAGTTCACTTAAGTTGCTAAACGCCAATCAATCTACAAACGATCACCTCACAATTAAGTCGCTTTGAATAATCGAAATTTACAGTTTATTGGCGTAAGCGGAATGCTAATATTGAGGATATTTTTAGTTAAATACATGTTAGTAATATGTAACTTAAGCTCTTTTATGGCGGTGGTTTAAAAATCTTAATTACCGATTGGGGCCATCCCCTGTAGCTTTAAGACTGCGTATCTCTTATAGACGGACGATTTAGCGCAGTGGTTAAGAGCTTAAGCCGCTCTGCCCACTGCGTCTAATAGTCGCGGGTTCGAGTCCCGCACGGGACAAATCTTTGTGTGATCCACAATTATTTGTTCCGGTCTGGGTATTTGTGTATGTGAATTTTCATGTTTGTAAACGCACCCACGACACAGGAATAAATCCTAGTGTGGGGCTACGTTTGTTTTAACAAAAAAAATAATAATAAGAACTCCTATTGCCTTATGACACATTAATATTTATTTAGATCCTGAATTAAAACATTTGGTAATACTCCATAAATGAAAGAGGCGCTTGTAGTCCTGCGTGATCGAGGTGTTCTTACAGATCACCAAGGTTAGGTACCTTAGTAACATTTGACTCGGTCAGTTAGAACCATCAACAGCTTAATGTGATGGTCCAATGGACCTTAACAGCCAATACAATGGTCTCAGGCTTGATAAATTCTAACAGCGGTTACAAATCTACGTGTCCGCGTGGTATTCCTCTCTTATCTCGATTGTGAGTGAAGGCCTCTGCCCATCATATCCAATAGTTTCCTCATATAATTATCTGAAATGGAAAACACGTGAAAAATAATAAGACCGAAAAAGACGATAGATCTCTCTTATTGCTACCAAAACCCTAGAGAAACTTGGATGTGCCAAGTCCGCTTATATGTCTAATTTTAAGAATATCAAGTGTAAGATATAATTATTTAATTGTTTTGCATGTAGTTCAGAAAAGAGATGCTTAAAATAATATAAAAGATAGAAAATGTGCAGCACCATAGCAACGACATTAGATCCAACAACAAACTATAAAATATCTTTACTTATTATAAAGTGCACCGGGACTTCCATAACTGCAGTTTACAAATGACACGTAGAATTTCAAGAACAAGCCACGAAAACTCGACACAGCTATGTGACGTGACGTCATGAACACACATACACACACGCTTGCTGTCACAACTTCGCTGTTAGCTTTAAAGCCGTTTAGCCATGTTCGTGGACAACACGTCGCCGTGGCCCGAGTGAACTATATTGTTACATGCTACCTACTAGAGTAATGTATTGAAACGCGCATGTAAAATGTAGATTTCATGCAATATTATTCTTTATCCATTTTTCTGTTATTAGCTTTAATTTACAGAAACTTCTCTTGTTGGTATTTGTATGTTTAGTAAATATCTTTTAAGTTGATTTTGGATGACTATAACTTATCGAGATGCTTTTTACAGACTAATTTTATTTTCCAATGACATAACATGTTATGCATTTACAAATGACCTGATCGAGACTATTTCTATAAAGTTCAAATATTTTAAACTCATTTTACATTCCAATGACAAAACCTATTTTTAACCGACTTCTAAAAAGGAGGATCTCAGTTCAACTATATGTTTTTTTGTATGTATGTTACGCGATCATTCCGCCAATTACGAATCGATTTTGATGATTCTTTTTGCATTGGGTTCAGTAAAGCTCCAAGGTGGTCCCATTTTAATTTCATCGGTATTGGACCTTGGATTTGGAAAATACACCAGGGAACTCCTTAACGACAAAAAATACGAATGCGTATATTGAGATATTATGGGTATTACGTAAATCCTATAGGTACCCTGCCATAGAACTAATCAGAATATTAACCGACTTTAAAAAAGGAGGAGGTCGACAATTCGTCTGTGTTTTTTTATAACGTCTTTATTTATGAACTGATTTTGATGATTCTTTTTGCGTTGGGCTAGTATAGTTTCGAGGTGGTCCCATTTTAATGAAATCGTTATTGAACTTTGGACTTTGAAGATACATCAGGGGACTCCTTAACGGCGAACAGCACAAATGTATAGATTCCGTTGCTGTACAACTCAGTAAAATAATATAATATAGGTATATAAATATTAGTAAATAATTCACTTGTTACTTAAAATTGTAAAATAAAATCTTTTAAAAAAAATATAACCGACTTAAAAAGCAAAAA
Organism: Phalera bucephala; assembly: GCA_905147815.2. Taxonomy (NCBI): domain Eukaryota; kingdom Metazoa; phylum Arthropoda; class Insecta; order Lepidoptera; family Notodontidae; genus Phalera; species Phalera bucephala. The sequence goes on from LR990612.1 coordinate 18,822,643, forward strand.
ATGAATATTTTAAGTCGGTGCCAAGTAACCGACTGCACTAACCAGTACCAACTTCAAATATTTATTATTTGCTGTTTTTTAGTTGTTTTTTTTTAATCCATGATACAAATGATCTAATCCTGCAACCAAGATAGAGTCCACGCGGAGCTACTTCTGAATGGTTCTTGGTATCGTCTTGAAAATTGGTGCACAAGGTAGTCTAGATAGTTTTTTTAACAGCCTATTCTGTATTCCACTGCTAGGCGACGTCCTCCCCTGACGACTCCACACAAATCGACCATGGGTCTACAATATCCATGTATTTCCCGCGAAAGTGTTCAAGTCGTCACGCCATCTTCGTCTAGGACGACCACGACGTCTGTGGCCGTCTTCAGGGGTCCATACAGCTTAGATAGTATCTCTCCAAAAATATAGGCATAGGTGTACACCTACACTGGAATGGATAGCTAAAGATCTTATTAAAAATATTACGCTGATATAGAGAGAAGAGTGAATGCAGGGAATAGAGTGAATGGTGCGATGGGAAGCCTACTTGGGAGCCGGCACTTAAGCCAAAAGGCGCAGGTGGCCATGCATAACGGAGTGCTTGTCCCAACGCGGTTATATGGCAGTGAGAGTTGGGTATGTAAGAAGGAGAACGAAATCAGGATAAATGCGGTCGAAGTGCGATCTCTGCGGAAGATGTGCGGAGTCACGCTGATAGACCGTATTCGCAACAGCGTAGTAAAAAAGCGAGTAGGTATGAAAGATAGTATCGGTGTAAAGATGAGAAAGGGTATGCTCTGTTGGTTCGGGCATATAGAAAGAATGCCAGAAGAAAGAATGACAAAACAGATATACAATGCGAAAGTGGAACGATTCAGGTACCGGGGAAGACCTATACTATCTTACCATGACCAAATAGACCGTGTATTATTTGAAAGGCAAGTCAAGAGTCTCCGTAACCGGCGAGTGTGTATGAGACGAACTATGAGAGTGGAGGAAGCCAGAGAGGTATGTAAGGAAATAACCTGTTGGAACTCTGTACTCTCTGCCTACCCCGCGAGGGAGCTGGCGTGATGATATAGATAGATAGATAGATAGATAGATAGATAGATAGTTAGTATTTATTGAAAATAAAATACGAAAACTTTTTTAAAACAAGTATTATTGAAAATAATGTAGTAAATTACCATCGCAAGACATTGATATAATCAAACGACAAGCTTTAACTTCTACTTGTTATATTGTACACTATTTTCAATAAAACTTGTTTATAAAAAGCTTTTCTTAACTTGTACCAAAGAATTTTCTTTCTAACAAGAGTTTTGTAATTTTGCAATTTTATTACATAATTGTTTCTTCTTGGGTGTTTTATCGAAGGAAAGTAAAATAAAGTCAATTATGTTGGTTTTGTAAATGGCGTAAAAACATTTAACATTGATGATGCAAATTATCGACATGTCTATAGGATCCTATTTTTCGTGTCTGGTTGGTGGACATTTTGTTGAACAAAATTATCCGATTAAATAATCCGAACATCATTGACCACTTTTTAACTATTTTTCATTATATTTTTTAGCCGAACTGTATAATAACAGGAAGTACGCTAGGATTGTATAACAAACTCAATCTTTAATTAAAATTAACGTGCTTATTCAAATAATCACATTTCCTGTATTGACTGCCTCGTTGGTCTAGTGGCAAAGCGCATCGCTTTGTGATCACGAGGTCCTGGGCTCAAATCGTAGGTCGGACAAGTGTAGTTTTTTAATGAAAATTTCCCAGTACGTGTCCGGAGTCTGGAATTGTGCCCGGTATTTGGCAATAAGCTCACCCCCTATTACATGGGACCTAACATCGTCGGCGAAACGTGGTTGTACTTAGTACATCTCTGGCACCCCCGCTTGGGGAATATAGGCGTGACGGAGTCCTGTATCGTATGAGCGTTTACATACATACATACACTCACGCCTTTATCCCACCGGGGAAGGCAGTATCGTATGTGCGTTTACAGATACGAAATTCACATACACAAACATCCAGAACGAAAAAAATAGTTGTGGGCTACACAAAGATTTGTCCCGTGCGGATATCGAACCTGCTACTACTCGATCCAGTGGGCAGGGTAGTTAAGCTTTTAACCGATAGACGGAGACCATCTATGAAAACTGTATTTCAGAGTATCACTTTTTAAAATTAGCGTGCTTATTTAAATCGTCACATTTTTGTCCACTACAATAGAGGATCTATACGTGTAAAGTTTGGATTCTCAAAATACCTTAAATCCAAAATATGAAATCAGATACCAGATGTTTGAATAAAGAAGTATTATACGATGCCTACTGTTAGAAGAATCGATGAATATCGTTTCAAATGGAGATTGAAAGTATTAGATAACTTTAGTCAAGAGTCTCCGTAACCGGCGAGCGTGTATGAGACGAACTATGAGAGTCGAGGAAGCCAGAGAGGTATGTAAGGAAAGAACCTGTTGGAACTCTGTACTCTCTGCCTACCCCGCAAGGGATCTGGCGTGAGGTTATAGAAAGATAGATAGATAACTTTAACCGCAAACCGCATTTATTATCTAAACCAAATAAATGGGTCCATGTATAATACTACCGTTTAATGTGACTATATATACTTATAAATGTATATTATTTTAGTTATGAAGAAAATAAGGTGTTCAAAAAGCTTATCCCACTAAGTTGTACACAGAATATTATATTTTGAGATTTATTCTTCTTTCTTGACCAATGTCAAGAAAGAAGAATAAATCTCAATATATAATATGTACGGGGCAAGGTACACGAAATTATGCGTGATTTTACGAACATGAATTCCTAGACCAAAACTACTATTATAGGTCATACAAAGAATTGTCCGTATCGGGCATTAAACCCTTGATTACTAGATTCACTAAACCGAGCGGCCTATGCTCATACCATGCCGTAGTCATATTTATACATTTATTAGATATATTACTGAATTATGCATGAGTTTACAAACTTCTAGACCGAAGCAAATATTTTAAATCATATAAAAGAATTTCCCTGATCGGGTATTAAACCCTTGATTACTAGATTCAGTAAACATAGCGGCCTGTGCTCAAACTATGCTGGTCATCTGCGTGATAGAGACATATTCAAACATTTCTTAAATATATATGGCTGATTTAAAAGTAGCTAATAATTACTAACAAGACCTTTCCCTTGGGACAACATGGTCCGACAGCACCGTATCATTACATCGCAATAAAAATTTCCCTTACATAATATCCACGCACATAAAAACACAAAAACCACAAACAAATTATATAAAAATCATTGTCAAAAGAAAACGCTCATACTCTCACCTTTAGTGAATTACAGAGCCTCCCAAACAAATATGGAAGTATCGGATTATGATCACATTTCCCCTCTACAACCCTTCCACCGCTTATCCGCTGTATACGACATGGGATGACCGGGAAAAAGGCTTTTTCACATTCATTTTTTAACGAAAGGGACCGTAGTGTGTGAGGATATATACGTCGTTGCAATGACAAGTGAGTAAATATTTTATTATTCAGATTGCTATTGTATTTCGGGATTGGAATGAACGTTACATCTTTTTGTTATTGTAACAAATTTACCATCTATTTTATTGGAGTAAATCTAGTTTACTAAACGTATTTCTGTATTCGAATTACTTGTGTGAAATTCTGATTTTATAGAAATAATTTTAATACAGAAAGTATTTTGGTCATGACAGTGACGTTAAGGCGTCAATTGATTTGTTTTTGTTTTAATAAACCTGAATAAACAATGCAAAAGTGGAAGGATGTAGGCACCCTGAAAGACCTAGACTATCTTACCATGACCAAATAGACTGTGACTTATCTGAAGGGCAAGTCAAGAGTCTCCGTAACCGGTGAGCGAATAAAACGAACTATGAGAGTGGAGGAAGCCAGAGAGGTCTACAAGGAAAGAACCAGTTGGAACTCTGTACTCTCTGCCTACCCTGCAAACGAACTTGCGTGATGATATAGATAGATAAAATAAACAATTGTTATTATACATTATATTTACTGTATTCTGTTACTTATATTTTTTTAGGTAAAAGTACAAAATTCGTAATAAATATTATGATTTCTGTGGGGTTAATTTTTTTAATACACTTAACTTAAAAAAATAAAAAAAATATTTAAACTTTATGATAACTGCATCGTTGCTTTAGTTATACAAAGTAAAGCTAGTGGTAACGAGATCTTGGGTTCAATACCTGCACAGTAGGTGTTTTTTAGTTTACTAGGGTTTGGAAGCAGTCCAGAGTTCGGAATTGTGCATCGAGTTTTCGCATCATCATCTCGCTTGGAGAATATAAGCTTGTGGATTTCAATTTTTTTGGGTACTTATAACAAACAAAATTAAACATTAGCTAGGACCGTTACATCGAAAAGGGGATCCTGTCACTTCCTACGGGATCCTGTCAACCACACATTCAATAAATGGATTCGTTGAAATACAATTCTATCAAACATTAGAAATGAGTACGGCAGTCTAAAATATTTACGCCAAAATCACTGTTGTGGTATATATATTTATATATATATATATATATATGTTGGTAACATTTCAAACATATATACTCATATTACCAATACCGAGCTACTGACGTGGGCGTAGCTTTCAATCAACCGAAGTAATTCGCTCTTATTTAGTAGAAAAAACAGTTTTTCCCAACAAATACCGAGAGTAGCTGTTAACATCGCATTACCCTGTCACAAATGACAGCTTCATTTTAAGACTAATGGAAGATTACAAAGTGTTGTCCCCATGTTGTCCCTGTTTCCCGGAAAGTCCTTGTTTCTTTGTTAATGCAGCAAGGTAGGTCCCGACCGAAAGCCTTTAAATCAGTCCCGAAGTAAATATGAGGCAAATAAATGAAGATCCGATATGATTTCTGAGAGCTTAGCACATTGCTTACCATGAACAGATTGACGTTAAAGTAACGATACTAGTTGATATGTCATCCTTTTCGCACACAAAGGACATTGTTCTGCGCCCATACATGATTTGCTCCAGATCCAACAGCAATCAAACAATAAATTTAAAGGCATTTATTATTAAACGGACATGCGGGGGAGTCGCAATATTGCACAAAAGTATTCGTTTTCGAGGTTATAATTCAGTTGCTAATAATATGTATGAGGTTTTATTGTGTGCCGGCATACAGTAAAGGTACAGTTTGAAATATTCGTTTTAGATTGCAAATTGTCCGTTAGATACGGATATTTGCCCTTATTTTAATAAAATAGATAAATAATCATGGCATGGGTCAAATGTTTGTTGGTTCTGGAGCAATTTTCGACAATGTCTTTTACTAAATAAATATGGACGTGACAGATTTCGCGACACTGTTACTTTAATTTCTTAGATGTAGCCCTCTGACGAGCCACTAGCGAGTAAGCATGAACAAGCCTTGACAAGGATGGCATCTCAACGAGCGTTATGCTAACGTCAATATTTTTGTGCTAAGCTCCTGACTAAATGTCTAAATGTCGCAAGTAGTCAAACTTCAACCGACAAAGCGACGTAATGAATAAATAAACATGTTTCAATAAATTGCGCTTGAAAATATTCTTATTTGTAGGGAAACCAAAATTATGCGAGTATTATAGAGGCTGCATGCGGACCAGCTTCGGATTCTTGACGTCTTCACCGGAGCTAAAATATTGTATTTGAATTCGTCACATTTTACGAGAATTCGGGTATTACAGTGGTTTGTATGTTCACGCTCGTGTGTTAAAAAGCTTACATTGTATCACGTTATACTCGTAAATTCAAATTCTACGGCATGCAACACTGAGAACATTTAACCGAACAATGTGTATTTAAATAGCATTTGGTTTCAGGAAAACTAAATATGCTCAGAATACATTTTTATTGGTTTCAAATATTAATATACTATTTGCCTGCTATTTCAAAAATATTATAATACATATGACTTTTACATAAATCACTTTTTCTGAAAACTGTACGTGTAATTGTAAATACATAGCGTATTTTAGAGTAAGATGGTTGTTGAACTAGGTAGGTACTTTTTGTAGGTAAATTAAAAGAAAGATAAAACTACATCTCGCGGCAAAGTACCAACAACACGGTATCTCCTTGATCAGAAAAAAATACGAAAAATAAAATTATCCTATGTAATAAACAAGCAATGATAGCCTAGTGGTTAGACCATTGGACTGCAAGGTTCAAAACCAGGCACGCACCTCTGTCTTTTCGAAAACTTGTGCCGATTAAAATAAACTATCACTTGCTTTAACGGTAAAGGCAAACATCGTGAGGAAACCTGGATGCCTAAGAGTTTCTCGAAGGTGAGTTAAGTTCGCAAACCCACACTGGGCCAGCGTGGTGGACTATGGCCTAAACCCTCTCAGTTTGAGAGGAGGCCCGTGCCCAACGGTGGAACAGTTTCTTAACAGGGCGAATATGATTATATTATTATGATTATGTAATAAAAAGCGTTACATTTTTTTAAACACATATTTGGTATCCCACTGCTGGGCACCCTTTTACACGTCTGCACGAAAATTGATTAAGGGCCAGTAGCCATGTATTTTCCATAAAAGAATCCAAGTCATACTAACTTGCAATTTTACATAAAGTTATGTTGCTTTTCTGTCAGTCGAACACATCAGCATATATGTAATATTCTCAGAAAATAAGTCTTTAGTTTAGAACACAGTCAGAACCCACCCCAATACAGCTATAATATATTTATATGGATACGCACTTTGACAGTTTTAGAGGGGCAAGTATTACAGGGATGCGACCTTCTTATCTCAAATAAATGATCATAAAGAAAAAGAGAGTACCGGATCGCATAAAAAATCTTTACATTGCCACTCACAATACAATGAGACCCGAAACAAGATTATATCAAAGGAAAGTCCTTTGTAACCGCAAAGAAGTCAGGTATTGTCGACAATTGTGTTTAAATAAACAAGAATTTTACTAGTGCAGGTTTAATAAGACATGCTTTCATTGATTGTTCATAGGAGCTATAACTTTGTTTTGGAATAGCGTAGCCCCTCACTAGGAATTATTTCTGTGTCCTGGTGCGTGCACAAATACCCAATCAGAAACAAACATTTGTGAGTCACAATAAAAATTTGCTGCTCTAGTGGTAAATAATGCGCGCAGCGATCCTCCTAAGTTCAAATTCTAGGTCAGAAAAAATTGATTCCTAATGCTGGGCTAAAAAAAAATATCCGCTCGTGTGGCTACATTACCCGTACAAGTACACATCACTCTAGTCTTAAGAAAGTCTTTGATATATTTGCTGCCTTGTTTTTATTAAGCACTTTTACCCGCGGCTGTGCACGCGTTTGAATGGGAATAAGAAAAATGCTGTTTTAATGTTTTTCCGTGCAATTTTCCAATTTTTTTGTCTTTCCTCGGACTACAATCAATATTTTTTTTAAAAACTTGCCGAATCGGTCCAGCTGTTCTCGAGTTTTGAGCTTAGCAACACGTTTAGGTATTCATTTTTATTTATATAGAAGATTGAATTTGCGACGCAGTTCACCTGAAGACCTAAATTGAATCGCATTAATATTTGGTAGCAGCGACCCGCGTGACTAATCATAACTATCGATTGTAACGTAATTATTGTTATTCAATTATAACGAATGTAGGTTAAGTATCAATCCTATTGTACAGGAACATATGTATGTGTGTACGTACCGATACAGGTAAACGTGTATGTATAGTTTGTCGGCTTGTGGTTTGTGGTCATTACCGCAGACTATCGGGGGCAATACGATGCCTATGCTGGGCTCTTATTCGCGATAACCAAACGCGATGCGTTACGACAACTTAGTGAAATGATCGTGTAATGACATTCATTATGCTACTTGAGTATGGATATTCTTCGTTTTTTAAATAACCCGCATACTTTTGTTTTGCATCAAATCCAATATTTTTGTTCATCGAAATATATTTGAATATCTATCTATATCATCACACCAGATCTCTTGCTGGGTAGGCAGAGAGTACAGAGTTCCAACAGGTTCTTTCCTTACATACCTCTCTGGCTTCCTTCACTCTCATAGTTCGTCTCATACACGCTCGCCGGTTACGGAGACTCTCGACTTGTCCTTCAGATAAGACTGGATCTATTTGGTCGTGGTAAGATAGTCTAGGTCTTCCCCGATACCTACATCCTTCCACTTTTGCATTGTATATCTGTTTTGTAATTCTTTCTTCTGATATTCTTTTTATATACCTGAACCAACGGAGCATACCCTTTCTCATATTTACACCGATACTTTTTTTGAATATGTTGCTGATAATTTGGTTTTGATGATGTTTACCGACATCTGTAAAATATAGAGTATTACTAATATGAATTTTAGTTTAACTACTTAACGCACATTTCGCTAAGTAAACGTAACACGCCACTTTGCGTGTTTTATTCGTCATAGGGAATAGCCCTGTTTTTATATATCGACCAAAGATTAGAAAAACATTGAAACTGAAAGATATGGTGACTCAGCGTGTAGACAAAGGTATCTATTATATTTTTCTATACGCTATTCATCGTCGTTTATTCAATTCACGTAATTCTAACATGAAAGGTATAAAGTTCGTTTTATTATATTTTGATGAACAAGTATTTGTGCTTGTTAATTTTCTCTCTTTTAATTAGCCTCCAGTCCTTCAAATTCTTAATAGAGTGAATACGTAATAGAAAACAGTTAATTAATGTTTAAATTCACTGCGATTTGATTTTCCAAATAGCGTCGGTCAGACCAGACGTTGCCGAAAGCAATATTCGAGTTCTAATGAATTTTGTAGGCTTTTGTATTTCATCATTAGCGAAAACTCTTATTGGTTTAAAATAAAGCAAATCGTAAATCTGAATCTGGATTTCATCAAAGAATAATGCTTTACTTTTATGAGAAACCAAATGCAAATGTAGAAGGATGTACGTACCGGGGAAGACCTAGACTATCTTATTATGACCAAATAGACCAAATAGACCGTGTTATCTGTAGGACAAGTCAAGAGTCTCCGTAACCGGCGAGCGTGTATGAGACGAACTATGAAAGTGGAGATAGCCAGAGAGGTATGTATGGAAAGAACCTGTAGGAAGGTGTGACTCTCTGGCTACCCTGCAAGGCATCTAGTGTGATGATATGGATAGCCAGCTTAATAATAAAACACTAGAAGTGAAGTAGCGCCCGATTCATTTTAATAGAATTTTATTTAAAAGATAAAAATGCTTGGATAGATGCTATTCTAGCTCCACTTGAGTCATAACAACCTACTCAACGGTTATTAGTTAACATTTTCTCTCTTCCTTCTATTAATTTAACATAATGAAATTTTTTTTGAGTACTTCTTTTTGTAAATGTAAATGAGGGAACCATGTAGCCATTCTCATAAATAGTATAATTTGCTTTTTTTACTTAGACTCACCTGATGGCCAACTTATATTGTTCTCCGATTCCCCACAATAAAAAGAAGATGAAAAATTTTTTTAAAGAGTAACCGTGGTGTTTCTTGCCCTTCATCTCCACAGGGATGACATTCCGAAGTGGTGGTAGAGTCTTTGTTACTTTTCTGACTATTCATAAATACTGTAATGGTTTACATGAATAAAAAATATTCTGATTCTGATTTTGTTCATAACTACTGTCGCCACTTTGCCATATATCTTAAAAAATACACCGACTCACGTGCACTCACATCATTATAGTAAAAAATATGTTTCGACAAATCACGAATTTTATTACCTAAAATCTTTAAAAATAAAAGGTAAACCGACTTCAAAAAGCAAAAAATAAATATTTGAAGTCGGTGCTGGTTGGTGCAGTCGGTTACTTGGCACCGACTTCAAATATTTATTGTTTGCTTTTTGAAGTCGGTTTACCTTTTTTTAAAAAAGATTTTTATTTTACAATTTTAAGTGACAAGTGAATTATTTAGTCATATTTATATACAAATATCATATTATTTTGCTGACTTGTGCAGTAAGATACCTACAGGATTAATATAATGACTATAATAACGGAATCTATACATTCGTGCTGTTCGCCGTTAAGGAGTTCCCTCTTGTATCTTCAAAGTCCAAGGTCCAATACCAATAACATTAACATAGGACCACCTCAAAACTATACTAGCCCAACGCAAAAAGAATCATCAAAATCAGTTCATAAATAAAGACGTTATAAAAAAACACAGACGAATTGTCGACCTCTTCCTTTTTTAAAGTCGGTTAATATTCTGATTAGTTCTATGGCAGGGTACCTATAGGATTGACGTAATACCCATAATATGTCAATATACGCATTCGTATTGTTTGTCGTTAAGGAGTTCCCTGGTGTATCTTCCAAATCCAAGGTCCAATACCAATGAAATTAAAATGGGACCACCTTGGAGCTATACTGAACCCAATGCAAAAAAAAACATCAAAATCGGTCCACAATTGACGGAAATATCGCTGAACATACATAAAAAAAAAGCATACATACAACCGAACATAGAACCTCCTCCTTTTTGAAGTCGGTTAAAAAGTACAGTTATAAGTTTTGGAAGACCTTCAAACCAACTTCAGCCACGGTATCACATACATTGGTCCACGAAGTTCTGAAACATTTTGTAATAATTTTGTGGCGTGTGGCGACAAGTTCACGCAGCGATACTACTTCCAATGCATTATTTTTAAGATTTCTTTGAGGTAACACATGTAAATCTTCATTAGCATTCGTCATTATTTTCATTTCGTGTAAATATAATCTCGTAGGTTCAGGGATTGTTTTATAAAGAGGTTGGGACCTCAACCCGTGTGAGTAAGGCATTTCAGGGATCACTTTTCAAAGGAAATACGCTGTGCCAATCCCGTTTTCTAGTCGAATGCGGGTGGACTGTTTGAGCCGGGCACAGGGGGACGACGGTGAAGATTATAGCAGTTTTTGTTCGCTAGATTTTTTTTCATGTGTATATTTTTAACACAAAGAAAAACAGTAAGCCTACGGACCTTGAGAGGAATTTAAGAATTTTAGGTAGAAAAGAATTTTTGTAGTAATAAATTTACGTAGGTCGTTTTCTATATAATGAGAGGATCTGATAAAGAATTAAACAGATTTATGCCAACATCAAAGTTATCTCTATAGCTATATACTAGGTAGTACTTTTATAAAATAGTGAAGTAGCAGTATCTAGTGATAGCCGAGTGGTTAGACCCTTGGATTGCAAAACCAGAGGTTTCGGGCTCAAACCCAGGCACGCAGCTCTGCCTTTTCGCAAGCATGTGCACAACTGCTTTAACGGGACAGAAAAACATCGTGAGGAAACCTGCACGCCTAAGAGTTTCTCGAAGGTGTGTGAAGTTCGCCAGCCCGCACTGGGCCAGTGTTGTGAACTATAGCCTAAACCAACAAACCAAGAAGGACAATTTCTTAACAGGGCTAATAAAGCAAAGTATCTATACTGACTGTAAAATTATTGGGTTTGACTATTTAGAGCCCCCTATTACATGGGACCTAACACCGTCGGCGTAAAGTAGGGTACTCAATACACCCCCTATTGGGGAATATAGGCGTAACGGTGTTTATTTTCTTTATTTATTTTTATTTTATTACATTCCTAAGTTATTTGAATTCAGCCTTCTTTATAAACATTAAGATCGTCTTACCATCACTAACCAACCACCACTAACCACCAATTTCTATAAAGGTATAAAGTTAGGTAGCTTGGATCTAAAAAGGGGGCCTTTTTAATTAATTAAAATACATTTTTGTTACTTATTTCAATTTTATATATTAAATATTTTCTTATCTCCATTTTCCATTTCAGTACACATCTGTAGAAGCAACGCGCTAATCTGAGTCCATTATTAGGTTCCTACTCTTTAATCAAGATAAATCTGCCCGCCTGACATTGACAACGACATTATTATAGAACAGGTACTCTAATGGCGATGAGCTAACATTACGCCCCTACTGGGCCTTATTCGTTAGGACATAACACGGCACGTTACGATAACATCACGTAATTATCGTGTAATGATACTCTGTATGGCACTGAAGTACCACTAAATGATCAGTTAAAACATAAAACTTAGATCCGCCTGATTGCCGCCTACATTGTTCTCCCATGATGATGATTGATCCGACCGATTTCGGCCATGGCGACCACTTTAAAAATACAGGACTTTTGCGTAATCAGAGTCCAGTAACGGAAGCGGTCAGATGCGTAGGAAATATTAAGGTGCACAAGTATACGCGCGAGACACAGGTGCACATACTCATCCTTATCCTTCTGGGCCCAGTGGAACGGAGACCGTTACGACCGGAGAAGGACTTAGACAGACGGAGCAGTATCACGGTGAGAAAGATACAAGGAGTCAGTAATTTCTCACACTCCCTTAATCGCCTTTTACGATACCCACGGGAAGATATGGGGTGGTGCTATTCTGCTCTGCCGGCACCACACGGTATGAACCATACCCCACAACAAAATATAGATAGAAAAATTGTAAAAATACTTTTTTGAAAGAGTAACCGTGGAGTTTCTCGCCATTCTTCTCCACAGAAATAACATTGTACACAAACTGTAACACAGGTTTACCTCGTGCAGGCACCAGCCTCTCACAAAGGAGTTCAGATTGAGCATGCTGTACGTACTAACATTTAAGACCTGATAACCTTTGTGAAGAAACAAATGAAAAATATTATTATTCTGAAGTGGTGGTAGAGTCGTTTTTAATTTTATGACGATTCATTAGTGGAGTTTCTTCTCCTTCTACTCCACAGGAATGGCATTCCAAAGTGGTGGTACAGTTTTTGTTACTTTTATAATATAGATTCATAAATACTGTGATGATTTACACGTATAACAAAATATTCTAATTCTGATTATAAATCTGATCACTTTACGAAGTTATCGTAACGCACCGCGTTACGTATTTAACTGGTCATAACGAAGCCCTGTTCTCGTTATTCCTTTTACCGGCCCTAATAGTTGTTTTTCCCCAACGCCGGACTAAGTGCAATTTATATTAATGCCATCATATTTTCACGTTGGTTACCCGCATTTTCATATTAACCGTGGACCGAGCTCCCATGATAATGTGAGGGATCCACCTTCGTCATTTGTTTGGAGGCTGATTAAATTTACACGGCCACCGCGGTTTGCTCTAAAATTTATTCTCGTAATATTATTGGTAATTAAAAACTTTTTGGCGTTCTTAGCGCTGAGCGACCGCGGTGTTCTTATTGACCACCAATATTAAGTAGCGTTAGACTCGGTCGGCCTAAGATGGTGACCATTTGTGACATAATATTTGAGCGTCTCCGTGCTTCGAAAGGCACGTTAAGCCGTGTGTCCTGGTTACCACTGGATATGGTAGTTATCAAGCCAACTTGAAAGCCTTATAGGCGGCTAGATAAGTTCCAACAGCAGGTATCCGCAAATCTACCTTCACCAATGGGTCCAACTGGGTCCGCGTGGTGGAGTATGACCTAATCTTTCACCTCGATTTGTGAGAGAAGGCTTTTGCCCAGTAGTGGGACAGTTTGGGCTGATATTATTAAAAAGATTTTTCGTGAAGTAGAAAGCAAGTGAAAGGTGAATGGACGATGGCTTAGTCTTATGGATAGAGTATACGCCGCTCTGCTCACTGGACCGAGTAACCGCCCACACGGGATAAATCTTTATGTGGTCGATCCCCAAATGTGTTTTTCTCGGCATGAGTGCTTGTGTATGTGAATTTCGTGTTTGGAAAGGCTCCCACGGCATAGGAATAATTCCTAGTAGGTATACATATTTATTAGGGAAAATATTTTTTTGCAACTTGTCTGTCTTTGTAAGTTTACGTCGTGCAGTTCAATATTTGAGAAATAAAACTGCAGTTGATTAATTTTGTTTTCTAGGCAATAAAAAAGTACTATTTTACGACAAGCTAAAACCGTCTCACAGACTCGAGGACAAAAAACATGCGAGCGGGCATATTTACTTACATTTATTATCTTACTTCGATAAAAACAAAATATTGTTTTCCCGTCCCTTCCGAAAAAACATTCATTTTGCTACGAAATAGAATCTCCTTCAATTAGTTAACAAAATGGTTCGAGACGTCAACTGTCTTGAGGTGCCCAGAAAATTATGATATCTACGGAAATAAGGGCAACTGAAGGCAATCAGGGAATTAGAGGGTCAATCGGCAGTCAATACAGAAAATTGGATAGCCCCACACTAGGATTTATTCCCATGTCGCTTAAATTATAAAAGAAATCTACTCTTTATTTAGATGTCTGTAACAAATTCCACCTCTTTCCTCTCTCCAAAAAGCGAGAGATCACAGATTGCACTTTCCTCATAAAATTATCTTTAAATATTCTTGACCAGAGCTTCTTAATAAATTATTTTTTAATGTCCCACCCAAAGCTAGATATAATCCTCCAATTCATGTTTCTCACATATCCACTAATTATAGACAAAACACATACCTCGTGCGAGCAAGCAGGAATTTCAATAAGTTAAGCAAGCAATTCAATTAAGATTTATACTCCACAAGTATTACATGTTCAAGATGGCAGCTTAGCCTTGATTCCTTTTAATGAAAGTACTATAATAGGTAATATACGAAATTACTATAACCTATCCTATACCTGTTGAATTGTTACTCATATAGCTCACGCAATGCCATTTTCATAATCCACGACTATCCGTGAAGCAATTGGCTTTCCGTTGTCATTTTAAGTTTTTATATTACTTTATAGCTTTAGGTCTTCCACCAAATAAATATATAGTTAGCATAAATGTGTACACATAGCAAATCTGTACGTTTACTGCGCTGCTACCCCACAGTCGGAATTTAATATTATAAATGCCGCTCCCCAAACAAGTTGATTGTTTCCCCATTTCACATCATTCGAGCTTTCCCTTCATTCCGTACATTAATATTTCATTTTTAGATCTACAAAATCCCTTCGCCCATATGTTTCATTATACAACTAATTCGAAATAATATTCATGGAAATGACCTTTCATGTTTTCATTGTTTTCGAGAAAGGGTAATTAATTGTGTATTATCGTTGAACATTTCACGTACGTAAAGCTTCTAAAAGGGGAAACGGAATAATGGAGAGGAAATACTGCTTTCATAATACACGGAGTACAATTAATTACATTTTTTTGTTGTTTCATGTAAAATTACACGTTATAATGTAGATACAATGTGTGTTTCGTACAGAAAGGACGCACTAAAGGAAAAATCTAATGATAGGTACGTGGTTTTCCTGAATAATGTGGTTTTACCCATCGTTTTTATCAATACAAAAACACATATTTATAAACCGTGATAAAATACGAAATAATACGTCATCTGAAAGACAAGTTAAGTCTCCGTAACGGGCGAGCGTGTATGAGACGAACTATGCGAGTGGAGGAAGCCAGAGAGTTATGTGAGGAAAGAACCTGTTAAAATTCTGTGCCCTCTGTATACCCCGCAAGGGATCTGGCGTTATAATATAGATAGATAGATAAATTAAAAAAAACGATAGGACCGAAAAAAAGAAATAATCATAAATAATAATAATTCTTTATTTGTCTCACTCGCTAAGGAACATCAAAATATTCTATTAAAACGAAAGAAAGTATTCGCACAGGTGACTCTTATTTATTATTAAGAACATTAAATTACATACACATACGAGTATTTCAATAAACCCCGTTGTGAAATCGAAGTATGCTAAGAATCGAAAACGTTATTAATTTTCAGGCAGCCTACGCCGAAGGTATTCATTGAGCATTTATTGAAAGGCCGAGTGCGCAGAGAGCTTTTCAAAAGACTCGCCTGAATACCTACGTGACGTAAGGGAACTTGCCTATACTTTTACTGTGTGCTTATCGTGAAATAATACATTAAAAAAAGAAAGAACCATGACACCTATATTCTCCAAGTAGGGATAGTAGACGTGTATTGTGTACGCCCACATATCGCCGGTACTGTGAAATTGCAATGTAAGGTCAAGCCTTCTGATATTATACTTAGCACGATTCCAGGCTCCAGAATGCTGCTGAGAACTTTTCGGAAAAAACACACTTTGTCCGATCTGGGATTTGAACTCAAGACCTCGTAATCGTTATCCAACGAGGCCGAATTTATAATACGAAAGACGTTCGCTACAGGATATAGCCTTCCCAAAAATCCCCACGCCAACTGACGTTGTGGCGTTTTATCTGCCAGGCTTAACATATTACGCATAGCTATCCGAATATGTGCCTATTAAGTTCAAAAAGGCTATTAAAACTAGAATCTGTAGTAAAGGATATTATAATATTTTGAATTACATCGACGATAAAACTGATTGAGTTTCAACAACTCCTCATTTCGCAACTCCCAAATACATTTTTGTAAAATACATTGTTATTAAATGTAAAGTTTGTAAAAAAAGAATGATAAACATAAAGACCAGTCCGTTTTAGTTAAAAGACTAGCCTGCTGAGTTTTTCGCCGGATCTTCTCAGTATAAGGCCCGTTTCGCTCCGGTGGTAGTTGTAAAAATTTAATATTTTTTGACGTTTGTAAGCGGCTCTTATGGGCCTATACTATACATACACATATTACTTATTTTGATACAATATTTTGACTGTGACTTTGACTAAATACTCACACTGGTGGCGATTGAAGACTCCAAACATGGTATTTTATGAGGCCGAAGATTTTAGCTTTGAAAATAAAAACAAAGAAACTATGTCGAAATAAAAATAAATACAATAAAAATACTCTGAAAGAGAAAACCGAGATATCAAGATCTTAGAGCTGTAATATTGATGTAATTGTGACTTGCATTGACATTTATCAAAGCTTGGATAATAGCACGTATAAATAAATAATGTATATTAAAAGAAATCTCGAAAGGTTCTCGAATGGCGACCACGTACCGGAAGACGTGGAGTGGGTAGGCCCCCTACAAGATGGACCGATGACCTGGTGAAGGTCGCGGGTAGAAGTTGGATGCGTACAGCACAAAGCCGGTCGTTGTGGCGGTCTTTAGGGGAGGCCTTTGTCCTGCAGTGGACGTCTTTCGGCTGAAGAAGAAGAAGAAGAAGAAAAGAAATCTTTAAATCAATTATAATTATTTGCTCAGTGTAGAGCTTTTATATCAATAATAGCCGAGAACACTTTTAACCCTATTTAAGAGGAAATGGCGATATAAGAGGTGCAATGCCCGTAGAATAGAATTTTTGTGATCGCTCTCAGAGGCAGCGCTATGAACATTCTTTTCATGCCTCGAGTGTGCAACCATTTTATGGCTTCATTCTAACGCTTGGAAATTAATTTAACTTTTACTTTAGAGCATGAAACAAGAAAATTGAGTAATTTTATACCACAAAGCTTTCCCTCAGAGACGGGATAAATTAATCTACTAATATTATAAATGTGAAAGTTTGTATGTTTGGATGTTTAAATGTTTCGATGTTTGGATAATTGGATGTTTAGATGATTGTTACGCCATCACGTAAAAACGGCTAAACAGATTTGAATGGAATTTGGCACATAGATATTTTATTAACTGTATTAACGTACAGAATCCTTATATCCCGAAAAAATGTTACGTTTTTGTCTAAAGTCAGCGCGGACGAAGTTGCGGGCAGAAACTAGTGGTTCATAAAAGAGAATCCCTTTTTATGTTTAACAAATCCGATACGGGCGGTATCTATACCGTCTCTACATATATATTTTTATGAATATGTATCAAATCGACTTCAAACGGGCGAAACCTCGATTTTTCTTTGTGAATTTTATATTTACATTTAAGACGGCCGTGCCGACTTTTAGAAATCCTACTTATGTAATATCTGAGACCGGTAACACAGTGTAAATTAATATTCCTACCTATTTTGATACGAAATAATTCAAGAGTTTCCAGTTATTCTGCTGAAGGAGGGTTGGATCTTGAATACGCTATTTATTACGCGTATTTTGGTATGTACCTACATATTTTACGAGATGCATAATTTTCAACGTTGCATCTTGGCGCCGTTGCACTTTGCTTATGCAAAGAAAATTTTCTGGGTTAACATCTTCTACAATTACAGAGGTTGTCCATTTTTCATGTAAAGAAATTCTAAACAGTAGGGCATGGAACTTACTATTTAATTAATGAAATGCTTGTGTACACAGTACACTCTGCCTAAGCATTTTTCACCTATGTTAGGTTACAATCTAATAGGCGCAAGCTTACCGGAGTTTTTTTAACGTTCACCATCATCATCATTTAGGCAGCATTTGACTCGATCAGTATGAGATAGGCGACCGTTTGTAGCATTACCATATTCGACCGTTCGCTTTCTTTAGAAGGCAAGTCTATCCTTTGGGCCCGATTACTACATATGATTATATTGAAGAACTGCTGAAATTCTATACTCCATACCTACAAGGGATCTAGCATGATGACATAGATAGATAGACAATATATTTTCAGCAAAGTCGCTACAAGTGGTTAAAATCCAGGTTACAAAGTTAGTGAATGTTGACGGCAACACTACATAATTATGTTTATTAACCATTAAGCCCCTCTTACACGCTCATCCCCCAGAAGTTAATGTCCGGGCCCCCAACTCAAAACGGCAAAATTTTATGTCAAGTAAAATTCATTAAGTTAATACTCGAAAAGGATTTTTAGGGACGATTATGAAGGATGACGTGTCGTTGTTGTGGCATGTGGAGTGACGCAATGAAAATAAATCGCATGGAAGTATAAATCCTTTCGTTGACCGTTAATTACATGACTTTCTTTTAAAATTCTTGTTTTGCTTATCCTAATAGTTCTTGATATTAAAAACGCAAAAGTTTGTGAGGATGGATGTATGGGTATTTTTTACTCGCTCACGCTAAACCTACTGAATGGATTATGGTGATCCTTTATAGACTTATTAGCAACTTTAACAGTCGATTAGTCTTCTTTAGATATTACTCAATAATGAGAATAAAGAGGCCCTAAAAGAATCAAAATCAGAATGTTCATATAAACCATTATAGTATTTATAAATCTTCTGAAAAGTAACAAAGACTCTACCAACACTTCGGAATGTCATTCCTATGGAGAAGAATGATAGGAAACTCCACGGTCAAAAGCAACAAATAATCTTATTGCTAAAACTGATAATATATTTGTAAGAATCAGTCTAAAAACATTGCAGATATTTAAGCCAGAGAGTAAGTCTGTAAGGAAAGAACCTATTGGAACTCTGCACTCTCTGCCTTCTACATAAGGCGTGCTGATATAGGCAGATAGGTAAATATTTCAGCTTCGATTGTTTACGTACCAAACTAATCCGTGGATTTTACCAATTAATTACAATTTCATGCTCGATATTGAACCAATTTATATCTGTAGTTATTTACAGACACATTGACTTTACAACACTTTGCAAGATTCAGGTAAATGAGTGTAACAGAGGTATGATTACAATTTAATAGATACTAAGTATACATTAGCGTCAATTATGTGTACGTACAAAGTTATCTAAAACGTAATTTAATGGTAAAGAGGCAATTTATTATGACGTGCCAGATTGGCCGCAGGAGCGTTCTAGCTAAGATATATTTTTTATATTCCGCAGGTGAAATATTTTCTGATTTATATTTTGGTAAACAAGAACCAACGTTGGAGCAAACTGAGGTTTTCGAGCGTGGTAATTATGTTTATTTGAACATGCAATGTTCTAAAACAAGATTCATGTTAAGCGTAATGTGGGTAATACGATTGTACGGGAGAGCGCGTCGCGGCGCCGCCGAAAGGACAATATTTCACGGTTTTATTTGTGTTTAATAATTGGAAGTCATAATTCATATTAAACATGGTTACACACATGTGTGGCCTTCACCAATCCGTACTGGATCTACTTGGTATGACCTATTTCTTCCATCTCGATTTGTGACAGAAGGCCTTGCCCAGTAGTTGGACTGTATAGGTCGATTTAATATTAAATATTACAATTATGTATGTACCAAAAAAACCCCAAAAAAATCACAAATAAAGAAGAAAGAATTAGCTACTATTACTTTTAAATAAATTAGGGGCATTAGCTAAACTAAAAGGATAAGTAAAAAAATGTCGGGAAATTATAACTTACATATTTATTTGAATAGTATTGCAGTAACATCTCTATCTTACCATAATATATGCTTAGCAAATCTTTGATTTATGAAAGCTGGATATCTTTATAGAAGTTAACGCTAAGTTAAACAACATTTAAAACCATTTTCTCTTGTGAACATACGAGTACTCATGTTTATCAACATTAGTGAGAATATGCAATGCAATAAAAATAAAATCATCAAAACCAAAACGTCTACATTCGTCGTCGCAATAAAATTCGCGTGTCATTCTCAAAAGATTTTCACCCACATTTTCGTGGTGGCACATTATCTCCGCGAGGGAGCCACGTCACGTACTACTAGACCATTAGTGGCAAACAGCGAGCAATGCCAACGCGCTTATTTACTGCCCACTTCCAACTAAAACAACATATTTTATAAACTTATAGTATACTTTTTAATATTTTACAATAAAGCAGTCCTTATTTAAAACTAGTAGTTTCTCGCGACTTCGTACCAGCGCCGTTCGACAACAGCGCCACCTACCGGATCTTTATTTTATAGCCTATTACTTCTGGATAAAGTAGCTTTCCAATGGTGAAAGAATTATTAAAATCGGATCAGTAGTACCGGAGATTACCTCGAACATCCAAACTCACAAACTTTACCTATTTATAATATTAGTTTAGATTATAAAACGTTTATGTACAGTCAGCAACGTAGGTTGCGTAACATTTTCAGTTTTTTAAAACAGTAATAGTCTTTATTTAACAAATATTGACAACAAAAAGTAAATTATTAGCAACATGTATATGAAGTACATTTTGATAAACAAAGCTATTGGGTATGATGCTCAACAAAAGTGTGTAAGCTATTTGAAAAATTGCGAATGGTAAGCGACTTATGTTGGCAACCGTACCTAAGTCCTGGAAAAATGACCGTTTACTGGAGAATTTTCCAGCTACTCTCGAAACAGGACCCTTATTTACGTCGTCATCGCAACACGCTTCCTTACCTGTTTCATTCGTCATAGCGGATAAGGACTCAGCGTTTGATGTAAATTAATAATTTAAGTCAGACTTGACTCCAAAATATCTTAAGCTATACCAATCAACAACACCTATTGTAAAACCAGTATTACATCGTTAATATACCATTCATATTATTTGTAAAGGACAAGCGCAAGCTCAATTCATAGATGAACGAACACAGAAACGGAATATTAAATAAACCGTCAGAAAGCTTGAAACTGTACCTTCACTTCGAATAGAATCAGATTATTGAATAAGTGCGCTGCGACATACGACGTCGTGCCCGAACAACGATACCTGAGAGCAGGAAGGGACATGGGAAAATACTTGTATCTATTTATCTTTTCATCACGCCAGATCCCTTGCGGGGTAACCCGAGAGTACTAAGTTCCAACAGGTTCTTTCCTTACATACCTCTTTGGCTTCCTCCACTATCATAGTTATAGTTATTTATTCTTTGTGCACGCATGTACATAGGCGGACTTAGTGCCTGAGACATTTTGTGTCAGACCTTGAGGTGATGT
This sequence comes from Phalera bucephala, assembly GCA_905147815.2. NCBI lineage: Eukaryota > Metazoa > Arthropoda > Insecta > Lepidoptera > Notodontidae > Phalera > Phalera bucephala. The sequence continues at coordinate 18,844,286 of LR990612.1, forward strand.
GGAAACAGCAATAGTAGCTGCGAAAATTCGCGTTTAAAAAGAGAGAGCGTAAAAATAATAAGTAATTATAAACACAATAAAATATTTTTGATATACCTACCTATTAATAGAGATCCCATCATACATCCCGGGATTTGTTCCTTGTCGCCGTGAAGCTTTTGTTTAGGGACGAAAGTCACAGAATATAGACGAGTGATGCTCAACAAAATGGACGAACGATGTTTGAAAAATTTTCGGGTGATATCTTGTAATCGACTAAACAAATGTAGATCACATAGGTCGCGCGACAAAATGTTGACTTCAGCAACTTCGCCACGACATGTGTCGCAAGACATTTATCCTTTAATGAATAACAATCTTCATTTTCCACCAGGAAAGTGTGAGGATGCAAAGCGAGGCATTTGCGTGAATCTGACAATAAAATCGCGCAATTTTCATAGCTTAGCTTATTTAGCGCTTGTAAAAAACGCTAAACGATGACCTTAGCTATGAAAATGAAGTGATACTGCTGGCGAGTTTCAGGCGCTAGTAATCCTTAAACATCTCTGCCACAGTGGTATTTTAACTTTGAGAAAAGTAAATAGATTACCTCTCACGAAGCATAAATTGAAACAGAGGGCTTGATCATTAAGTAACGTTGTTGAAAAAACGTGCTGTCACGATCATCTTTATTTGGTAAAATTTTAACATGATAAAGATGGCATAACGACTTGACAGCGTTTACCCTAACGTCAGTGTGTTCATGATAAGCCCTCTGCATTCTTGCATTACCTGTTTCACTTTATACATTTCAAACGTTTCCAGTATTACGTATATGAATTCTCCCAAACTACATGATCTAGTTAGAGGGCCAGGTTGGTTTGCAGGACACGACGGTTTCAAGCTATATGCTAGCATACTCGTGACGTCACGAATATCTCATTTGGATGCGGGCCTTAAGCTCCTAGACGTTCCCTTAATTTTTGCCTCGCAAGCAAATGAGCTCGGAAGAGTTAAGCTTATTTTTCTCCGAGGAAAGTTCGTGATCTTATTTTTCGTATTGTTACCACGATACCATTACAGCGAAATAGGTTTTATTAAGTGTACTTCGATCATTCTAACTTTATCAGTTACCGTGTCGTATTATGCCACTTTTTAATTTGATAAGGATAGTTGAGATGGTGCAATTTCTGAACTTAACCATATAAAAAAATCGTGGTATGGGTAAAGCGTTCTGTTAAATAATCTATTTTTATTACATTTTATTCAGTTCATCGTGAAGCTGATATCCATGATAAATGTGTTCCTTTTTAAATTTAAATAAAGAAGTGTTTCATCTACACTTCAGGTATATATTTATTACACAGACTAAGAATCTATACCTTGCCATAACTATGTAATTAACGAATTGTATAACTACCTCCATTTGTGTACGAGTACTTATGTACTTATAAATCAAGGTATGTGTATGTGTACAAAATTGGTGTTTTAAAATCAAGTAAATTTATTCTTATCCTTAATATCCACGTAGGTACATTTGTATCAAATTTCCTATTAATTAAATCTCTCTCATGAGGGAGCTTAATCCATTTTGCAGCTTGCTAATTCGCGGAGACGTAAAGACGACCCATATCTGAATTTTGACGTAGGTACGCGTCTCGCTGTAAACATGAATTTATTTACATTACAAACATAGGCGTACCTGTTTATAGCGTTTATAGGTAAAGTACCTTCTTACTATAGTTGGATGCCGGATGAAGGCAGGATGGCATTAGGTTATTTTGGTTTACCTCTCGAGTCGCCTAGTATGATGGCCTAATTCACAAGTATATAAATTCACTTGTTTAAGCTTTTAGTATATGCACTTTTAGGTTAAGTCAGAATGGTTAGCCATTAGTTTATTAGAAATAGTACTATAACTTATGGCAAAAGATGTATCATATATGTAAAAGTATTGTATAATTTCCAAACAGAATGATACTTATTGAAAAGAAAATGTCAGAAAATTGGCATTTTTCGAATCCTCTCGTAGAACATTAAATAATAAAAAATAAATATACGCAGGCAGGCGCTCGTAGCGCTGTGCGACCGCGGTGTTCTTACCGATTACCAAGGTTAAGCAGCGTTCGACTCGGTTGGCCCGAGATGGATGACCGTTTGTGGCATTTTCATATTCGAGCGTCTCCGTGCTTCGGAAGGCACGTTAAGCCGTTGGTCCTGGCTACCACTTAGGGTGGTAGTCGTTAAGCCGAGTTGGAAGCCTGGCAGCTGTGTACTATACACTAACAAGGTCGGTGCTATGTGAGTCACATAGCACCGACAATGTAAGGTTCCAATGTAATTTTAACGAGCCTATGGCAAATATCCCGTTTCCTCCGCAAAGCCTTCGGCGCCCCGTGGTTCATACGAAATATCGATCTTCATTCCGATCTCGGTCTCGAGCCTATTCGCGCCTTTATTAAAAAGGCGTCAACCCGATATTTCGCGCATGCGTCCAATCATAGAAATCCGCTAATCGTAGGCCGCCGACTACGAACCTAACTTCCCTCCTATCAGCCGCTATCGCCGTCCGCTCCATGTTCTGACCGACCCTCCCAATGCCTTTACATACCTTCTTTCGGATACAGATACCGCACACAGGATCAGACACCGACTTTGCCAGCGAGGTCGGAGAATCCCCTGCCCGCCGACCGGTGCAGAGCACCACAGCGAGACAACTAGTATACGCCCTCCCCCATAGCGACTGCCCAAGCCGAGGTCGTTCCTCCTTGAGGCGCCCTTGAGCTAGTTGCCCTCTTGCCCTTCCGGCTCGAGCAAAGTGGTTGCACGCTCGCCCTCTTGTCCGGTGAAGCTGTAAAGGCCCCGCGGCCAACAGCGTAGATCATTCACACACACCTATGGCCAATATACCGGGCACGATTCCTGAGACATAAGTGTGTGTACACAGTATATCTCTGTCATCCCTGCTTAAAAATTAAAGGGGGGTGGTGTGCTAATCACTAGGTAACAATTGGAACCAATCAAGCGAATTTCCCGCGCCACACATTGCAATGATCGTTTCTTTGTATTTCGTACATATCATATTAATAACGCAACACAGTATTTCTGATAGCTCTCCGGCCGAACGACAATGTTCAATTCCCAGTCGTAATAAGTCGTAAATTTGTATTACGGTAGCGAACAAGTTAGCGCCCGTTAATTATATTTGTGTGTGCAGAATATTTACGCGGACTGTTGGGTTTATTTGCTATGACCAAACGCGGCGTGTTACGGTAACTTCGTGAAATGATCGCGTAACGGTATTCAGGTGCCTTCATACTGTAGCGACCCCTATACATCGTTACATAGTTGCGACTACCTACCAACAGATGGCGCTGATGATCCTCCATACATGTCTAAAACGCGATATTAGAGTGCGTACGTCCTGTAACATATATACAAGCCTGGTCTGGCTCGAGCGTCGTGGTTGAACTCTCGCTCTCTAGTCCGGTGAAGCTGTAAAGGCTTTACGGCCAACAGCGTATATCACTCAAACACACACACATACACACACACAACAACCCTTGGGGAGAGTGGCAGGCCCCACCAGACACAACATCCGTCTGACTGGAAGCTGGAGCTGGTCCCTTTGACAAATCCTGCCACAACTTTGCTGCCATAACACCATCGATATATTTCGTATACGGATCGCGATCAAAATATCAGCCAAAAAACGTCCGCGTTTACCCAAACGCGTAAGTATACCCATAATTACGCTTCTATACTTAGTCGTAGCTAGCCAGTGCGGAAATTCGTTTTAAATTATATATAGCAAACCGTAGCACTTTAACATGTCATCATGTTGGCTATGCTTGGATTGAACTGATATAAAATAAGGCCACACCCATAGTAGTGCTGTTGTTCGGACCGTCACCATTATTCTAGTAGAAATAATACTCGGCACGGATAGGTTGACGTTAGCGTGACGTTGTTGAGAAAGCGTGCTATCACGTTCATCTATATATTTAGTAAATTTGTAGTGTGAAAAGGATGGGATATAAATTCAATAGCCGATACGCTGACGTTCAATTGTTCGATCGTTAAACGATCATTTGACGAAGTTATCGAAACGTGGCGCGTTACGTGTTTAATTGGTTTAGTAAATAAGGGCCCAGCATGGTTTAATTTAGGCCAACGCGTATCGATGAACGAAATGTTGTGACGGTGACCCACGCGCTGTTAACAGTTTTTATTCCGGAGTCTGATTGCTGTTAGATGTGTAAATGAGTTGGTATCTAAATAGTTTGTACTGTAAAGGACTGACACGACGTCTGCTCTGCAGTTTTAACTATTTTCATTCCTATTCTATGCTAGCTATTTGGTGAAGATTTAGCATTTACATTGAGGTCATAATATTTGGGTGATCTCTATGAGTGCATATAGTCAGCAACGTAAGTTGCTTCGCATTATCAGTTTTTCATCTCATTTATTGTATTTATTTTACAAACATTGAACATTACCAAAACCAAATTATTAGCAACCACTTAACAACATATGCATGTATCATTTGAATAACCAAAATAATAGAGTTAATGTAAAACAAAAGTGTTCAAACAATATGAAACAGTGAGAATGTGAAACGATGTTGCTAAACGTACATAACTATGTATGTCTTACTTTGAAATAATGATTCGTATGTGTTTTAGGCATAAACGCTTGCTATGACTAAAGGATTACTATGAGAGCAATAAAGATTATGAGAGTGTAATAATTTCTACCTTTTCAAAACATTTATTTGTGATTATTTACGTACACTTACAGTAATTTTAACAAAGTTTTCACTATTCCAAATGCTCTTTTTCGTGTCATAATCTAGTTTGGTAAACCTTGTTTTATCTACATTCTGGCACCCAAAACAAATCTTCTTGTCGGCAAATTTTCACTTCGTAACAGATAACAGCGTATTTTTAAATCGAGTTAAAGAAAAAACCGAGGTGACGACTTTTTTTGCAAAATTAACCATGGAAGAGCTGGCGATCTTAAGGTTCTTAATAGCAGTCTGAAGTTCGCAATGTGCCTTTTGTCATCATCGCTTGGAGTATCAAGACGTGACGGTATATATTGTTTTCATTAATCAAGATTTTTAGATGCCTTCCTTCCTGTACACCTGTAAGTCTAAAAGGGGCAATACTAATAAACGCTAATATTACGCAAATTCGCTCAAAAGCTGTTTGATGTGAATTAATCATTGGAATATTTACTTTTAAATAATGAATCATCATTAGATTGCCGTACGGGATAGAATCTTATTGGTTGTTCTATTGTGTCTACTGATCAGACATTTGATCGGTTTTGTGGTTGTTTTTCACCTGTCTTACTTTGAGAATTTATAAATTATCCTCATGGTCAAAATTATCTAAATGATTACTTCCATTATTCAGCATTTTAGGATGTAACGAACGAACATTCATATTTTTACGATCATAGTGAGAACTACCTATTCCCGTATGTTAAACTATGCTCTATTTTCTGATTACTTTTCCCTCCGACTAATGCAAACTTTCATCCCGAAATCTTGTTTTGATAACCCGATACCTTTTATAAAATCAATTCGACCCTACGCGTTATTGCATCGCAGTGATCCCAGCGTGGACCGTTTGATCCAAATATCACAATTTAAAGGGTCGCAGGTAAACCACGATTGGACTTTGTTGACTTCGCATATGCAACGATAGGGTTTAAGAATAGCGATATTTTTTGTTGGCCTGGTTTACTTTGATATGTCGTGTTGCGATTTTGTTTGTTGTGTTAGTTTTGTAATAGAATACACTGTTTTCTGTCACGTCACGAGTATGGAAATAGTTAAAGAAAAGAAACTTAAATAACTCCCGTGCTAGAAAAGGTGCAAAACAATAAACCCAAAACCTCAGACACCCCGATTAGAGAATTGCTTCATAAATTCCAAATAAAAACCATATTTCCAAATTTAAGGGTTTTTACCGTTTTTTTAAGAACGTTTATACCCAAATTATTATTATTTTTTTATGTTTATGACATCACGACGACGCGTATTTTGCCAATATCAAGTATTACGAATATTCATTTCAAAATTAATTCAACTTCCCGATGAACTTGATGACAAGGATGATTATGAAATTGATGAAGTGCCCCACCCTGGATAGTAAAGCGATGGATACTTTACATACCAATTGTGACGGCCGTTTTGAGGGAAATCGAAAAAGCACGTTTTATCACTTTGTTACAATTACCTTCACTCGTGCACATATATGAATACATAATGGTTAATGTTCCACCAACATTACATATTATAATTCAAAATAACACAAGTTTTAGAAATTAAAACAAATTGACGACATCACTGTTCGATTTCCCACCAAAACTCCCCCCCCCCCCCCCCCCCTCCCCCCAATTATTAATAACAATGAAACTTGTACGTGTATGTGTGCGTTTTAAGAAATAGGTTTTAGGAATTCATTTGAAATTTCCTTATTAATATGAATTAAAAATAAATTTAGTTTTTCATAGCGTACTGAAGGAGTAAAAGCATTTTTTGCAAATTTAAAAAAATTACTTAATTAATTAGATACATTAAATATTGTTGGAATCAATTTAGTTACCGATTTAGAACAAAGTAATTTCAGGTCTTGCGTTTGTTATGTTAAACTTTGTAGGTGCACGAATTTTACAAACATGAATTTTACATATCTATCAACAAATATCCATACCAATACAAATGCATGTAGGTCACAAAAAGACTTCGGGGTTTCAAATCCTCATTAACTAGATTTAGTAATCAGAGCGACGTACTACTAAATCAAAACATAGTCGATTCCGTTTTCAGTTTAATCATCGAAGGTCGTGAAAAGAGATATGAATTTCGAAGATATTTCAATATTCAACATTCCTACATAAAGAGAGTAACCCATAACACCAATAAGCTTTGATGCGAATAGTGTAGAATATAGACCGCTTTGGCAACGAAATTCACAAACTGCAACGTAAATAGACATCGTTTAAGCGTGCTCATAGCTGCTCCTAGTGCCGGTTACCGTCAAGGGGTAAACTACACGTGTCCCCGCACCTGTAATGTTCCTACGCCATCAATATTAGATGACCCTTTCGCGCAGTCGCTACCTGCATATACCTCAAATTTACTACATTATTGTTTTCTTTTCATTTTATTACAGTTTTTATTTAACCAAAAGAAATTAACGTCACATTGTTCATGATTATTTTTCTTAATATTAATTTGCTCATATAATCATATCATTCACATAATAGTAAATGTTTTATAATATTCATAACAGAACGAAATAGAAAATACTTAAATAAAATTATTTACAATTTAAGAGCTAAATATCGCGGAGTGCAGATACAAAAGAGGACCATTTAAGACGCAATTTATTTTTATAAGCTTTTATTTATACACATTTTGCTGGCCAAATTAAAACCACTTCCTCTTATCGGAAGTTGAAAGTCGACATTTTGGTTTAGTCCGATGACAAAACTTTTTTATGGTAAGCATGTACTGATTCTATTGCTAGGAATGGGTGAAGGCGAAGGTTCTCCTCAATGGCCGATTGTAATTACGAAATTGTGGGTACACATTTAATTTTGACTGGCTGTTTTAAAATGCAACATTACTTAAAAGCAAGATAAGAGCTAGTTTTTTAAATATTTTGTTTATTATTAAATTATCTGCAAGTAAAGTTCGTAGCGCTGTGCGACCGCGGTGTTCTTACCGATTACCAAGGTTAAGCAGTGTTCGACTCGGTTGGCCGGAGATGGGTGACCGTTTGTGACATTTTTATATTCGAGCGTCTCCGTGCTTCGGAAGGCACGTTAAGCCGTTGGTCCCGGCTACCACTTAATGTGGTAGTCATTAAGTCGAGTTGGAAGCCTTAAAGGCGGCTTGATAAGTTCCAACAGCAGGTGGCCACAAACCTGCCTCCACCAATCCGCACTGGGTCCGCGTGGTGGAGTATGATCTAATCTCTCTCACCTCGATTAGTGAGAGAAGGCCTTTGTCCTGCAGTGGGCAATATAGGCTGATATTATTATATTATTATAAAGTTGCTTCAGATCTTAAAAAACAATGCCCAAAAACCGGGCTAAAGATGTGTCACAATGCACAGACTCTATTTATATACCAATAATTTGGATCTGAATTAAAAGTCCTTGCTGGCAATTTGTAGCCCAATAAGTAATTACGTTTCAAGATAAAGTATAAACATAAGTTCCATTGATTTGTATTATAATAATAATTGAAATAAATCATATCGGAATCTTATAAAATAAAACAACAGTATCTTGTACATTAGTATCTTATTGAAACCTAATGTTTAACACAATACACGATTGAATAATATATTTTGGTAAAAAAATATACTGACGATTCTGATTACCCACAATATCGAATATTTTTTTTTATAAATAAGTTAAAGGGTAATAGTCAAAAGCACTCTATTACACAATCATAAGGACAGTTTTGTCAATACGTTAACCTTGTTTATTTTTTTTAATTTCTGCGAAATACGAATCTGTACCTACTAGATATTTCCTCGATAAGTGCAATTTTTTTTTTTTAAGTACGTAGCCCCACACTAGCATTTATTCCTGTGTCGTGGGTGCGTTTACAAACATGAAAATTCACAGACACAAATACCCAGACCGGAACAAATAATTGCGGATCACACAAAGATTCGCCCCGTGCGGGAATCGAACCCGCGACTATTAGACACAGTGGGCGGAGCGGTTTAAGCTCTTAACCACTGCGCTAAATCGTCCGTGAAGTGAATCTTGTGTACTAATTACGATGTCGTCAAGATTTATTCATAGCCACATCCCACAACGGTGTAGTAACTGTTCGTTGGTTATGTCACGCCATGAACGAGTTCATTATATGGATACTCTAACCAAATTCTATGCTAAACGTTTTGACCTCCTGGATTGCACTTGCATTATCATCCTCTACTATTGCCGTACCAAAATATTTACACCTATAGTTATTTAGTTTTAGTTGGAACCCAGGCAAACAATTTTAGTTTTACAATACACATAGGTATTTTTCCTCCATCAAGGAGCTTGTTATAATAAAGTTTAATATAACCTTAAACGTTCTCGGAAAAGCATGATTATCACATATTTTTTGACTTTTTCTTAATGACATCCTAGGTACATTACCTACCCTTTAATGACTATGTGGAAGAGACGCAAGATGAGTCGAACTTTTATAGAATTTTGGGCATGGTCCTTTTGGCTTTGTAAAATTATCGCCAGTAGTAGAAGTTCGTATATTTGTATAAAGTCAATGTGCACATTTTATAGTTTTAATCGTCGTGTGTTTTCGCACAGACCACGTCAATTCAACATAAAATATTAAATGGCAGGCCCCTGCAGAAACTGACATAAAGTTAAACAATACCATTTGAAGGCGGCCTATTTTACTTTAAATAAAATTTGCTACAAATCTTAAGTTTTTAAAACAACAAAAATGAAAACTTGTATGTTTGTATAAAGTCAGTATGCATATTTTATAGTTTTAATCGTCGTGTGTTTTCGCACAGACCACGTCAGTTCAACATAAAATATGAAAGGGCAGGGCGCCCTGCACTATACTAACCAATGATGCGTCAGTTTTCGATGCAAAAAGCTGCACCGGGCGGAAACTGGCTGCCGCTAGAATTTCCCTATCCATATTTGATCGGATTTACCCGACAACACTTACTCCATCCACAAATTCTCACCAAGATGTTCTATGTATCGAAAAATTCTCTTTGGCCGCACTACGTTTATTGAACGCGGGACTTGAAGATTTGGTGCGAAGGAAATTTTGAAATGGCGTGAAGTTGTTATCCAATTCGTAAAGTCTATACAATAGGAATATGTGGAAATAGCATATTGTGTATAAAAGAAGGGCGTTTTGTTTGTTAACTGGGAAAGATCAATGTGTCATATAAACTTTATCTTTTTGAATACGCTCTAATTCTTTAGATTAGCCTTACATCAGAAAATAATTAGCAGAAATTTATTTATTTCATTTTTATTTTGTATCGATGATTGATGAAGATAGAAATAAAGATTAACTTAACAATTTTCTCTTAATGATTCTACTTATTTCGACGTATTTGTTCAGAAATAGCACGAGTAGATTATTAGATATTTCTGAAACTAAAAAGTATATTTTACCGCATTTATCAACAATAAAAGGAGAAACTGTTATTTCCCAATATATTTGTGATCGTATAAAATCTTTACCGACTGCGACTGCGACATACAATACAGTACAGTTGCAACCAATTCCACTAATGGCAATCCCAGATAATCTTCATAGAAGATTTGTATCTAACAGGCATCCGAAAATTCTGTGTCGCACAACGGATTTACTAAGCTATTACCTACCTACAAAAAAGTGAAGGAATACTTTCACTATATAGTAAAATAAAATACATAAAACTAAGTAAGTACTTATCACCTTACTAATAAAATATACTCATGCCTATCGGCAGATTGTAAGCACGATCCACGATCTTTCGATGGTTGACAATCTTAATAGATGTTTTAATCGTGCTATTTATCTTCCAATTCCATAATAATTATTATAGAAACCTTACACGGCGTGTAAATGTGTGTTAAGTTTGGGTGGTTAAGTTAAACTACTTATCATTAAGAAGCTTGTTTTTAAGAGCAAGTCTCACTTATACAAAAATTCGTTGTTTGAAAACAACTAAGTTATCAAAACTATTATTCAGAGAAATTGTGAACGTTAAATCAGTTGGTTGCAGCAATAAGCCTCAACGCCAACTTGCCGTAACTAACTGCAACTTAATTCGTTGCTCTCAAGTCGCGAGTTTGCACTCAGTTACGAAGTTTCATTCAAACATCACTTTACTTGGTATCTAGTTATTGCATATATTACGAGTTTCATGCGTGCTATAGTACGTTTTTGTTGTAGGTAATTTCTAAGGCGCAAATAACGTACAGATTATTGTTCAATTTTGCTTAAGGTTTAATAATCATATTGGGTATTTAGATAAACGTTAGGATGAACAGTTCATAATTCTTAAGTAGTCCAAACAAAGAACCAATTCCCCAGACAAAATTCTATATTTATTTAACAAGATATTTTTTTCTGTGTACTTGCCGGTTTCATTTTATCAAAGTGTTTTCCGAAACTCCACAGAGTGTTTTCTTGTAACGCGATTTGTACTAATTAAGCTTGTTCTCTCTTCTAATTATCTCCTTGAATATTCACCGGACGAAATCACTTGACCCCAAAATCGTTAGAGATATTGTTTGTTTACTTTCCAGGGGTGAACAATGAACGCTTTTTTTTAGGCAAACGGCGATGGAAGCAGGTAATGAATATGCTGAAACAAAGAGTCCAATGGCGGGCCTCATTAGCCATTCAGTCGCTGTGCCTGCCTTAAAAATCATTTACAAAAGTCTTGATGAATGTTAGTCCTGTTTATTTCAAACGTCCGCTTTTCAGCACTGGAAATTGTTTTACATTTTTTTATTGTAATTTTTCTTCCCTCTTGGCCAGCTTTGTGCTTATTATTTTTGGTATGCTTGTTTTTTTAATCCACTGCAAATTGACTTCCACTGAAAAAATGTAGATTATAGTAAAAATTGCAGAAGTGAGACTATAAGCAAATGTAATAGAAATGAATAGAATGTTATTTCTTGGCAAATGCCTTAATTCCTACATACACAATTTATACTTATGTAGAAATTTAGGACCAAAACTAAGTAAATTCCAGACAGCTGAGCACGACACGATTGAAGTTACCGTGACACTAGCTAGTTCATATGCTATCTTTGTCACACTACACATTTACTAAATAAACATGAACGTGACAGCATAATTAATCGCTAGCGTTACGCTAACGTCAATATTCTCGTGCTAAGCCCTCTGATCTTGCTACGTTATTTTCGTCATATCACATGAAACACGTGAGCGAGGCAAAAGACTCCATTGTAATCAAGCCTTTACCGGATTATCTTATCCAACCATATTAAAATTTCTTACAGCCTCCCCGTATAAATATTATAGCATAGAAAACTAATATTTAACTTGCATCTAAGAAACCGTGCAAGTATGAAAGATAGTATCAGTCTAAACATAGAAAATGTATCTTCTGGTGGCTCGGACATGTAGAAAGAATTTCGGAAAAAAGAATGACAAAACAGGTGTATGATTCGAAAGTGAAAGGATGTAGGTACCGGGGAAGACCTAGGCTATCTTAACATGACCAAACAGAATGTGTCTTATCTGAAGGCTTAGAGTCTCCGTAACCGGCGAGCGTATATGAGACGAATTATGAGAGAAACGAACTATTAGATTGGAGGCAGCCGGTCTGTAAGGACAGATCCCGTTAGAGTCTTCTATTCTCTGCTTATCTCGTATGAGACCTCGCATGATGATATACATAGTTAGATTTGAAATAGAACTTACATCTAAAATATTTCAGTCAATATGAAATCAAGTTATGTATCTTTCAAACAAGTTAGAGAAGATATTGAAAACGTTTAACAAAGTTACTGTTTCTCGAGTACTCTTAAATATGGAAATAGATAGTAACAATTTGGTATAAAGTAAGCAGAGTAAAGCGCTGAGAGGGTAAGTTGCTACGTGGCACACCTCAGGAGATTTGAAATTAGCTGCAGTAGCGGGTTAGTGATTCGAATATTTGTCTCTCAATTGAAAACTGGCTTTTAGTGATTAAAAATAGGTGACCGACCGTATTTTCAACAGCGTAGTAAGAAAGCGAGTAGGTATAAAATATAGAATCGAGTGTTAAGATGAGAAAGGGTATGCTCCGTTGGTTTGGGCATATAGAAACAATGTCAGCAGAAAAGATGACAAAACAAAACAGATATACAATGCGATGTAGGTACCGGGAAAAAACTAGAATATCTTACCACGACCAAATAAACACAGTCTTATCTGAAGGACAAGTCAAGAGTCTCCGTAACCGGCGAGCGTGTATGAGTCGAACTATAAGAGTGGAGGAAGACAGAGAGGTATGTAAAGAAAGAACCTGTTGGAACTCCGTACTCTCTGCCTACCCCGCAAGGGATCTGGCGTGATGATATAGACAGAGATAGATAGAAAAATATAAAATTCTATGTATCTATGACGTGATAGCTGTAGTTCTTTGTATGCTTTCTACTGAATATAGAAGTAGTCCTCCATCCAAAAGTAAGCCATCATTTTGTATACCACCATATTATAAATTTACTTACACGGACCCCAGCCACCGGTAGCTGTCGTACCCTACTTCCTTTGGTAAGGCGCAAACGAAGGTGTTCGGTGGCCGCTACAACTGGTCAGTGGCCGCTGCGACTGGTCAGTGGCTGCCCCAATTTGCAACGCTCTTTCTGCTCACGAGAAGCCACCACCGGTAGCGTTTTGCGGATAATGAGTTGCTGATAGCCGCCACTCGCTACACGCGGCGGATCCATACGAAAACGTATGAAATTACGTACATTTCATGACGTTAGCCACCGGTGGCTGCGGTCATTGTCGGAAGTCTTAAATATGTAAATCAATGGTAACAATTTGTTATAAAGTAAACAGAGTAAAGCGCTGAGAGATCAAGTCGCTAGGTGGCACGCCCTAGGGATTTGAATTTGGCTTCAACAGCGCGTTAGTGATTCGACAATTTGTCTCTGAACTGAAAACTTGCATTTAGCGCTTAAAAATAGAAAAATCTGTGTATTTTTCTGTACTTTCCATTGAATATAGAAGTAGCTCTATCTATATTATTACGCTAGATCCCCTGCGGGGTAGGCAGAGAGTACAGAGTTCCAACAGGTTCTTTCCTTATAGACCTCTCTGGCTTGCTCCACTCTCATAGTTCGTATCCTACATGCCCACCGGTCATGGGGGATCTTGACTATAGACGTAAGCACTTCTTTTTATTTACTTTAAAATACAAAAATATATCATCATTTAAGTAAAGAACTTCTATTGAAATGAATTCACACTAGATATTTCCGACATAAATCGTATAAAAGACTTATCGTTTTACGTTTATTAACTTTTTACTGCTCAAACTTAAGAAGATTTCGATTTATAAGGACGGAAAAATTTCTACAATACATTTATTCACAATCTTTAACACAATATTTTTCGTGGGGTGCCGTTGAAATTTAGGCTGATAACATCCTCTCACCATCGCGATTATTGAAGGCCTATTAAGCTTACTACGACCAAAATTAAAAAGTGTAATTGTTCAATAATGATTCTAATATTATATATTTTAATGTGATATTAATAATATTGATAATCTAGATATGGTTATAAACTAATGGATACAGAATACGGATCACGGACGTGGATAGATATACGTCATAGACACAAATGCCAACTCCGAATATTAATACCCTAGTCCATTAATGACTGCCTTGTTGGTCTAGTAGCAAATAATGGGCGTAGCGATCACGAGGTCCTGGTTTCGAATAGGTCGGATAACATATAATTTTTCAATAAAAAACAACCAGTAACATAGGTATAATGGCAATAGGCTCACCTCTATTACATGGAACCTAACATCGTCGTCAAAAAATGTACTCAGTAAATCTCTGCCACCCCCGCTTAGGGAATATAGCCGTGACGGTGGACGTTTTTTTTAAATAATCTTGTTAACCGTTTACTTCTCATGATAGTTGAATAAATCACGCGTGTTGGATGAAATACATTCAATCAATCATTGCTTAGCTTCAAATATAAATCAATTTTTTATTTGCATTTTATGTGGCAGGTGTTGCACGTAGATCAAAATAATTGCTTACCATTTGCCTCGATTGGGAAAGCTTAGTACCTTATAGAAAAAAAAAAAAAAAATACCTTTTTAAAAACAAGCTTCAATAGCTAAAAACAACGAATATATCTTGCTTAGTAAAGGAGTTCCTATTCCTTCCGGCTCCATCATCAGACCCTGGACACCATCACGGCTTGAAGTACTTTTTAAGACAAATCCCACGAGCCCAAACACGGTAGGGTCATATTGACTAGTTGGGTGGTTCCATTGGCCATTCTGGCTTCATCATTAGACCCTGAACACCATCTGGTTGTATAGTATTTGTCAATACCATTTTTATAAGCCCAAAAACGAGAGGGTTACATTGTATAGTTTAAATGTTCCTATAGCCACCTTCCGTCCCATCATTAGACCAGCTCCATGATACCATATTATTATGATTTTTTAAGGATTTGAACGCAAGACCTCGTGATCTCTACCCATTACTTACACTAGAGCAACGACGTAGTCCCTATAAAATATCTATTAAAACGAATGTTAATAATAAAGTGTTTGACTAAATTTAAAACTGTTTGTGTAATTAGATGTTCTCATGTCATAAATTATTACTCATTAGAGTAAAACTACATTTTTTGTCTTCTAACGTAAAATAACACCGTCCCTCCTACATTCCCCAAACGTGGGTTGAGTGAGATGTACTGTACTGTACTGTTTTGTCGACTATATTAGGTCACATGTAATGGAGGCGAACCTGTTGTCATCACACCGGGCACAAAGGCAGATTCCGAACTGATACTGGATTTTATCCTATCCAAAATCACATTTATGTCCGCCTTAGAATTAGAAACCCGAAATTTGGGATATTTACGCGCATTATTCACCAGTAGCACAACAAAGCAATCAGTTACAGCATTCCATATGTTACAATATAATACTTATTGTGGGATACAATCAATGAATTAATGACATAATATAAATAATAGCGTTTTCTGCTCCACAATTTGTTAGTGTTGTTAATCCGAGTACAATATCTTGTAAATTAGCATGCCGCTCAAAATTCTGTTTGTGCAAATTTACTCCACCGGAAGCCAGTCAACTTTAGCGAATAACGCCCGACTTACTCCCTACAAATCCCACTCCTAAATGCAATCAACTAGAAGTTTTTCCGGTGCTTGCATATTATTGTACTTGCCATGTAAAAAACGGCTTTATTTCAAAAGTTGTACAATAAATTTCGGAATCATTCAAACTTAACATAATAGCTGGATCCTTTACAATTAAGAAAGATTTCTCCAAAAAGTAATCCGCCATTGTTTACTCGATTATACCTTTTTCAAAGTGTGAAATTAATTCGAATTAATTAACATTCAAACAAGGATTATTGTTCGGATGGAACCCGCATAGAATTTCTTAAAAATTAAACTCAAACACAATTTTCTCATCTTTATTGAATTACTGAGCTTCTAAAATAATCTTTTGTTATACATTTAATAGATGGAAGTGAAGTTTGTGGTAATTTAAATATACGGTTTCTCTTGCTTTCGCTTGAGTAGTAGATAGTAACATGTACTAATGAATCAGTGAGCTTAGGACGATTGACGTTAGCACGACGACACAGTTTACTATATGCCATCCTTGTCATAATACAAATTGACTAAATAATTATGACTGTGACGGCACGAATACTCACTAGCATCACCCTAGCGTCTAAGAATTTGTGCTTAGCCCTTAGATGTCATAGATGTTCAAGCTACCGTAGTTATATTACTAGCCAGACGCAATTGGCTTGGCAATTGAGCTGAGCTGGTTCTCAGCAATACACAAATACTATTTGGCCAATAATTGAAGTCTAACTGTACTAAGCGCGTCGCTAGACCCAGTCGAACTTAGCATTTTACTTCATAGTAAAATTTGTGCAAGCAAGATATGGTAAATATGTTGCTTGTAAAAAGTGGAATGTATCCAGATCATATAGACACATCTTACTCGTAAAACTGGAGGGTTAGTGTGAGCAAGAGGTCATGTGTATACCCCGGCCTTATGCAAATGTAACGATAACACGCCTTTAGGGTCAATAAACTGTTACCTACTCAGTTTTACGACATGATAAGTGTATTGCTTGTCCTATATCTTTGTCCGCCATTAGTTTTTAGGTCACGTTGCGTTTGACGGACATTACAGATATCGTTTTTGTTTCAGATTGACGATCGTGGTCCAATATAAAAGGTAAGGGGCAGTTATAACCCTATTTATTAAAGAAATGTGTTATTTTGTGCTGTTTCTATATTTTTTTATTTGAAATTCAACAACGAAATATATCCATGTACTTATTTGCAGATTAACAATATGTTTTTTGTATGTAGTTACATGGTTTGCATTATTTTTTTTTCTAAATATAGAAATGATTTTCACCAAAAACATTTCTCTAAATATTGGTAAGAAATCGTGCTATAACATTATTCTGAAACGAATCTTTATTTCAATAATCAACAACAAAATATTATTAATATCATGATCATAAGGGATTCTACTTCAATTCTAAGCAATTAACCAAGAAAATGGCATTGTTATTTTCTATTTACTAGTTTATTACTATTAATTACAGTGCATGATGTGACCTACAATAGATAGAGATAGTATTTTAAAATTGTAACATTCAGTGTATATTCTGTTGATGATCCATATTAAATAAGTAAACACATAAATTATCATGGAAATAAGAGGTAGTATCATGATCATAAGGGATTATTATAGATAGAGGACAACGCCCAATTACTCCTTCCGTAGCTTTTTACAGCATCCACTGGAAATGAAAATAGCAATACTCTATTACCCAGTGATTACACAGCATCTGACTCAACAGAAAGGACACTGTGTCAGTATATTGTTTTCGTTTGTACAAAGAACCTTTCAAGAAAACTGATTGAATTTCTCTAAAGTCAACGGCACATATTCGTGTGAGGTGATGATGAAACCAACAATTGGATTCCACTGTTGGCTCATTGTTCACCAAAATGGACGCAGGGATTATGCCATTCACAATATTGATTGACTCTAGTTGCCGATATTGTACTACATATTGGCTAATATACACAGTGTGTCGCTCTATTAATTACGTTCGTGGGGTTGTCGTATTTATGTATCAAGTCCAGCTGTTTCCCACGGCTTTGCAGCCGTTTATCTTGAAAGGATATAGCACTAGCGGCCGTAGCTGCTGATATTATATAGTATTGTCGCATATCGGAATTGAAAATTGTTTTAAGGCTGATGCCACAAGAATAATTGCCAATAGTTACCACATAACCTGTATCAAAAAAACACAATAATTGCAAAAAGACTTTAGGAAAGGACATAGTTTTGCTCCAATACATGATTTGCCTCAGAACCAACAGTAATGAAAAAATACTTGTATGATTTCAAATCACGTTTCATCATCAGACGGGCAAGCGGGGGAATCGTAATATTGCACAAAAAGTATTAGATTTTGAGGCTATAATTTAGTTGCCATTAATACATATGAGGTTTAAATCATAATAATAGTGTGTAGTCAAAAATGTGTAGTCACTAAGGAACTATTTATATAAGTATTTAGTCTAACAAGACAAGCAATCTAGATAGCTAATAAGCACGCCTACTTTTTACATAGTCAATTCGATATAAGTAAGTTCTCACAATACTTTGAAATATTCGTTTTAGATTGCAAATTGCCTGTTAGATACGGCTGTTAGTCATTATTTTAATAAAATAGATAAATATTGGCAATTTTCGACAATGACCTTTTCTCTAAAAATTTCTCTCACAGGGCTGATTTCAGATTTAGCAAATGAATTTTGATGCTACTGCCTCGGGTTTCCACAACATCCATATTATTGCAAGAGCGGGGTACGTAACTTTAGACCAATTTCTCACAAGCAGTTCATACTGATACAATATGGTAAAATATTAAGAGTGCTAAGGTCTAATTTTTAGGAATATAAGTTTAAAATGCGAAAGTGGAAGGCTGTAGGTACCAGGGAAGACCTAGACTATTTTACCACGACTAAATAGACCGAGTCTTATCTGTAGGACAAGTCAAGAGTCTCCGTAACCGGCGAGCGTGTACGAACTATGAGAGTGGAGGAAGCCAGAGACGTATGTAAGGTAAAAACCTATTAAAACACTGTGCTCTCTGCTTACCCCGCAAGGGATCTGGCCTGATGATACAGATAAGCTTAAAACTTACGAAACCCTCATACAAACTTTCACGCCCTTATTTACCTTTCTAGGGATGGAATATTAAAATAATCTTCTTTAATACTTATTAACGTCAAAATTTCAGTTTATAGGTCCAGCGGTTTCATCAACGTTACATAATACATAATTATACATAAATATATAATACAAGTTACATAATTATAAGTTTTTCGAATTTCGAATGGTGGTGCTAAGTATCACGAGGCTTTGGGCTCAATTATTAGGCTGGACAAAATATTGTTTTCTTTTTTTATAAAAAAAAACGCAGTAGCTGTCAAGAGTCTGAAATTGCTTGGCGTAATAACTTTTGGGTATAGGTTCACCCTTTATTAAATTGGAACTTAAAATTGTCGGCAAAATTTTGTAACCAGTACGCTTTTCCTATTCGGCACGTAACAGTGACCTTATAAAATACTTTTTATTATATTTTCACTAAAGTCGTCGTAAACCATTACGATGTAGTATTTCCCTGGGACGGCCTTAGGAATAATCCCCGTCAGTGTGCCATTCCTGTGAGTTTAAATGCTGGTTTGACATGAGACGTGTCAGCTTGGCGTGTGCAATTGTGTTGTGCGATAGAGCCTGTGTATTACGCCGCCCAAGCTCCACTCAATAGGCTTCCTGATGTTTAATCACCTTTATACGTAAATATAGGCCATGCCAACAATGCCTCTCAATGGATTTAAAGGATTTTATTGACTATTGTGACTGAGGATTGAAGTTTTGAAATATTTAACTAAAACTTTGTTTTGTTATTAAACCAAGCCAAATCACCATATATACTTGTAACATTAACTTACTCCACAATTATTTTATCGCTAACTGTAGACTTCTGCCATCCTAGCATGAAATGATCTTAGTGTGACCTACTAAAGAGGGACGATTTAGCGCAGTGGTTAAGAGCTTAAGCCGCTCCGCCTACTGTGCCTAATAGTTGCGAGTTCGATTCCCGCACGGGACAAATCTTTGTGTGATTGAATTTTCAAGTTTGTAAACGCACCCACGACACAGAAATAAATTCTAGTGTGAAAAAAAAATAGAAAAAAATGTTTGTTTGTCTAGATGTTCATGTACGCTATTTCATAATTTGTAAACTCAGCCACGGAATTACTAGTACCTACGTATCTAAAAATAAAGGTTAACCTTATTAAAGTACATGCATTATATTTTAAAGTCTTCGTAAATTATACGATATGGTATTTCCCTGGGATAGCCTGAGAATTCATCTCCGCTAATGTACAGTTTCTGAGAGCTCAAATGCTGGTTTGACATGAGACGTGTCGGCTTGGAGTGTGCCATTGTGTTGTGCGATAGAGCCTGTGTATTACGCCGCCCAAGCTCCACTCAATATGCTTTCTGATGTTTAATCACCTTTATACGAGTACGTAAATATAGGTCACACCAACAATACCTCTCGGAGGATTTATAGGACATATTTATATATATTTGATTCTATTGTGACTGACAGTTGAAACGTTTGCAATATTTAATTAAAACTTGTTTTGTTATTAAACCAAGCCTCCGCAAATATATACTATAAACTTTTGTTGGTCTCACAAATATTGGTCTCGGGGACCGAACCGCGATTACTCAATATGATGAATGGACCGGCATCCGCTTTGACCACTAGACCAAGTCGTCGCTAAGGATTTTTTACTATTGATACCCGCCATAACATCAGATGTGACAGACCACAAATCCTCGTAAAAGAACACCGATTCCTACCAAGGATGGTTTACGAGGCTATTGAAATTAAAAAAAAACATCCTAATTTCAATAAAGAATATGGCTGGGTGCTTGCAAATCCAAAACAAAGCATAACTCTGCAAGACCTCAAGATACCGTGAGCTCATCCTGCGTAGATCGGACCAACAAAAATAATTAAGAAGTTTGAAGATACCCCGGAACAACTATGCCTTTTGGGCGTCTAACAACTCAGTCCCACCCGTAACCATCTGTGCTGCAAAGCACTCGAAATGTCGGGAAATTAAAAATCTAAAAAAAAACGCGCGTTTCTTACTATTGTTAGTAGATTCTATATAGTCACACTAGATCCCTTGCGGGGGTAAGCAGACATACACCTTAGTACATTCTTACTAATATTTAAGGCTAAGACGATCATTAGCCTAGCGTCGTAGACATTACATACATCTTACATGCAAGCAAATGCAAATAGTCGACCCTGCGGTCACAATCGAATAACAACGTTCATCCTGTGACCACACATCAACCAATATTATTAAAGCAAATAAATAAAAACATCGACAAACAAAACAAAAATAAATTATCCCATAGACCAGCACCACTCAACGATATTGCTTAATCCGTCTTATCGAAATCCATAGAGTTGAGAACATCACCGAGACAAACGATCCGATATTGCGAATTACGCTTGAGTGAAGTCTTTTAATTAAGGCGGGTGGGTACGCGCTGGCGTCAGTGCGGGCGTCCTGAACACCCCATCAATTTCTGCTTGACTTCTGATTGTTTGAACCAACCTCGTTAGCGCACGACGTTCAGCCCTTTGGAACCTCCTACAGGACGATGAAACCTGCCCCTAACCGATAACACGCACTGGGTTGTTATTCGGTATAACCAAACGCGGCGCGTTACTATAACTGCGTGATTCGACCGTGTTCTGTATGCCACTGGAGTACCTTTTCGTGAAGTCATCGCAATGTATCGCGTTACGTGTTTAATTGGTTATGGAATAAGGGCCCTTCTCCGATATTAGAACGAGTCTCTCACCGCTGATGTGTGCCCCAAGTCATGCTTGACGTGGTGGCATTAATTGTATTTGTAAATACTGTTTGATGCGGTATTGCTATATGAGGTCAAAGACAGTATACAATGGGCCTTCGAATTTAAACGAAATAGTTGTAGGTAGGTAGAGGATTGCACTTTACGCATGCCAACTTAAAAAACTAGCAAATCGAAAACACCGTCACGCCTATAATCCCCAAGCGGGGGTGGCAGAGGTGTATTGAGTACACCCTCGTTTCGCCGGCGATGTTAGGTTCCATGTAATAGGGGGCGAGCCTATTGCCATATACTGGGAAGTTTTTGTTAGAAAAACTACACTCGTCCGACCTAGGATTTAAACCAAGGACCTCGTGATCACAAAGCGATGCGCTTTGCCACTAGACCCACGAGGCAGTCAAATCGAAAACTTCAACAAATAAACATCATCACGTTTATTTTTTCCCCAATTGGTGGTGCAGAGGCGTACCTACTGTGTAAACCCATGTATCACCGATGATCTTAGTCCCAAATAGTGGGCGAGTGTATTACCATTATTCTGGGTACAATTATGGACTCCGGACTGGACCTCTTTGCCACTCGTACTAACTGCCACTAAACATATCTAGTGCAATATTACCCATGGATTACCTAAAGCTAACTTGCATATTTGTGTCTGCTCTGCTCACTGGTTATCTTACGTACTTGACAGTTACTTCTGAGTACAAAATATTACAAGTTATCGTCGATTAATTCTCATTTACGTTAAATGGAACAATTTCACAAATTGTTCCATCATAGGTTAAGATAGGAAAGTCTTTACGCTAACTATAGCAAGTAAAAATTTTCTATTAAAAATCTTTAGCCAAAGTTAAATAAATCTGATTTATCATCCCGTATATTGCGTGCTAGAAGGCAAAAGCAAAATGAAATACACAGGCCACGCCGCAGGGTTGTTAGACCGGCGTAACTAAATCATATAATATTCACGTCATTTATATTCTCCCGCTCGCTCTTTGAACACCCCTGTCAACATCTAAACTAAACTATGCATAATTCCACACAGTCAAACAAGTAACGAGCTGCCAAAGTCAGCAGTTTGTAGTTGGTCCCAGAAAAACGTCGAATTTACTGGTTTTGGTAGCTCAGTAGCTCGGCAACATATATTTTTATCCTTTGAGCCCCAAATATTATTAAACTAGTTGACCACTGGGGTTCTACCCTTGTGAATTATAAAATTCTTCATATATTTTTTTCTGTATATTTTCTCACATACAGGGGTTGAATTATCAATATCCGTTCTTAACGAGCAGATAGGTGCTTAAATATACTCTATATTCAATATTATGTCCATTCCAATTTTGGGAATTTCGTGATAAGTGAGAAATCACGTTGAATACTAAACAGACGAATGCTCCAGAAACCCAAATAAAGTTTAAGTGATTTATAAAATTACACCCACAAAGTGGTATCTACTTATAGGAAAGTATAAGTGAATTATACCGGTTCCGTGATGCCTTTCTAAGTGACTACCTACCTAATGTTAGCTCATAAAAGTTGCATTTTGTTCGTTCACGTCAAGATGAGTTTGGTTAAACTTTATTTCTGTTCCGAGTTTGTTTTATATGTGGGTTTACTTTGGGGTTTTCTGTGAAAGCAATTTCTTTCCGATTGTGCGCCCTTTAAGTTCAAAGCGTTCGGTTACGAAATTTTGAGACTTACAACATTCCATACAAAATTCACGCAAGGTACGTTTCTCTTAATTACCTATCTATCTATCTATCTATCTATAACCTCACGCCAGATCCCTTGCGGGGTAGGCAGAGAGTACAGAGTTCCAACAGGTTCTTTCCTTACATACCTCTCTGGCTTCCTCGACTCTCATAGTTCGTCTCATACACGCTCTTAATTACATCTAGAATTATTAGAAATAACAAATAAAATAGGTAACTTAAATTGTATTTTGTGATTGCATGATCTCGCATTAACAATAACATAATATAGAAGCTAACCTGGTTTGTTCATAACCTGCTCTCTTCATAGTAAATTAATAATTGAAAAGTACGAATTTAAAGTGATAAATAAACCACAATAAAATCAAGAAACTAGTACAACTACACTACTTTTATTGAGTAGGTAAACAAGGTGTAACATATATAACGCAAAATCTCAGGATATTGCTTTACGAATTCAAAACGAAAATCAAACTTCCAATTTTAAGGAGGTTTCTACCTGTTTTTTAATCTCTTTGGTACCCACTCTCTTTGGTAATTTTTGTATGCATATTAAGGTGTATGTAACATAAAACAGCCGTTATGCTTTGAATAATTATTAAATATTGTTTAATAAAGTGAACAGAACGAGTAACAGCTTTTTAAGAAAATATGAAAAAATAACTTAATTTAAAAATAGTTGCAATTGATTCAATTGCCGATTTAGAACAAACTTTCAGGTCTTGCATTAATTATGTTACACCTTGTATAAATAAATAGCGTTGAAGTAGGTAATACAAATATAAAAATACTTAATACCTATGATGTTTCGAATATTCCAGCGCTAACATTTCGTATGAAATGTTTCCCTACTTATTCCTAATGATTTTCAAAGGGGAGGAATTCTCACTGTTTAAGAGGTATTCATTGAATTTTTTATTAACTTGCAGTGATAAGAATACTTGAGCGATTCCCTCAACCCTGCGAACACCCTTTTATGCTTATAAGCCGGCTGAAATGCTGATCGTACGACTTTCCTTCCCAGAATATAATTTTAAGAGACGCTTCAATTTTAATCTGATTCTTTCTGTAACAATTTTCCGCTTTCTCACATCTTCATAAAGTTAAATCCGCTTAAATCCAAAAAGTCATCATTTTGGTGCAATGTATAATGACTGGTCTATTAAAAATTGTACTCGCTTTTGTTGATTTACGGTTTTTTTTTTTACATTCACGTGCCTCACTATTATGTACATCCATAATTATGATTATTTTATTTAGGATTATTGTTTAGTTGTCAGGTAATCTATGATATTCTCAAGGATTCATGATCATCATCATCATCAGCCTATAGCAGTCCACTACTGGACATATGCCTCTCCAAGTGCACGCCACTGGGTACGATCATCGGCTACTCGCATCCAGTTTCTGCCAGGATTAAGGATTCATAACTCACACTTAATAAGTGAGTGAGGCGCTCGTAGCGCTGTACGACCGCGGTGTTCTTACCGATTACCAAGGTTAAGCAGCGTTCGACTTGGTCGGCCCGAGATGGGTGACCGTTTGTGGCATTTCATATTCGAGCGTCTCCGTGCTTCGGAAGGCACGTTAAGCCGTTGGTCCCGGCTACCACTTAATGTGGTAGTCGTTAAGCCGAGTTGGAAGCCTTAAAGGCGGCTTGGTAAGTTCCAACAGCAGGTGGCCACAAACCTGCCTCCATCAATCCGCACTGGGTCCGCGTGGTGGAGTATGACCTAATCTCTCTCACCTCGATTTGTGAGAGAAGGCCTTTGTCCAGCAGTGGGCAGTATAGGCTGATATTATTATTATATACTTAATAAGTTCGTTTTCGGTTTTAAGTTTTGAGTATGTAAGCATTAATTCTGTTATCTAGAACACATGATTTGGGTTATAATTATTGTCTAGAAATCTTATTTTATATTTTACAATTTGGATTGTAACCAGTGAGCTTAATACTTAAAATTTGACGATAGCCTGACGCTAACGAGTGCTAGCGTCACGCTATCGTCAATCTTTCATGCTCAGCCCTCTGGATTGTGTTTAATAAAAATAAATAAAATGAAGTAGCATATGGCACGCATCGTTAAAGGGTAATTTCCAAAGTAAAGATAATTGTATAAGAAACACTTGGTCGCGTACAAAGTGTGTAGACACGGCTGTATATAATCGGCTACAAGCAATGTAAACAAGGTTTAAATCCCGGTCACGTGTGGCGCTACGTACCAGTCAGGAGGTCAGAGGACCTCTGCCCGACGTCAATAAATTGTCTACCAAGTCGAGGCTTCCCGTATTGTATACGGGTCGTCTACGACAGCGTGGGTTACGTAGCATATTAATTCGCCTTGCGTATGCTTTTAATTTTTAGTTAGGACGGACGTTAATTTGAATTACTGTAACGGTTATACTCTGGACCTTAGAATTATATCTAAGTTATGGACCTAATTATTCTTTTTATATGTATGTGATCTTCGCTGTTGGCCGATAGGCTTTTACAATTTCAGCTGGCAAAAGTGAAAGCGTGCAACAATTACTTCAACTGGAGAACCTAATTAGTCTGTCAATATCATTACGCTAGATCCCCTGCAGAGTAGATTTGGAGCACAGAGTTCCAACAGGTTCTTTTATTAACATCAATTGCTTTCTCCACTCTCATAGTTTGTCTCATGCACGTTCGCTGGTTACGGAGACTCTTAACTTGCCCTTCAGAAAATGCAGGGTCTTGGTTATGGTAAAATAATCTAGGTTTTCCCTGGTACCTACATCTTTCCACTTTCGTATTTATGTTTATTATTTTTTCTTCTGATATTTTTATATGTCCTAACCACCAGAGCACACTCTCATCTTTACCCCTACGAGTAATTAGTAATAACTTAGAATTTTTCTTCTAAGATAGAATATTACTAGCTATTTTTAAAAATTCATATGACATAAAAAACACCCCACCAAAGACCTATCTCTTTCTAAATGAATCCAAAATATTCCGCAAGTTTAAATAATTATTTTTGCATTCCGTTACTAAATATTTATTCACCAGATAGAACAGGATCCTTATTCGCTATGACTAAACGCAGCGTGCTATTATAACTTCGTGCAATGTTCATGTAGGTAATGGTATTCTGTATACCACTAGAGTGCCATCAAACCAGCTATACTCAACCTGCTGTGAGTGGCCCACCTGGCATAGTAGTCAAGTAGTCAACCACTGTAAGGACATTAAAAATTGCCCCAGAACCAACAAACGTTTGACCCATACCATCATTATTAATCTATTTTATTAAAATAATGGCTAATAACCGTATCTAACGGACAATTTGCAAACTTAAACGAATATTTCAAAGTATTGTAAGTACTTATATCAAATTCTATCTATCTATCTATAACCTCACGCCAGATCCCTTGCGGGGTAGGCAGAGAGTATAGAGTTCCAACAGGTTCTTTCCTTACATACCTCTCTGGATTCCTCGACTCTCATAGTTCGTCTCATACACGCCCGCCGGTTACGGAGACTCTTGACTTTTCCATCAGATAAGACTCGCTTTATTTGGTCGTGGTCTATCTTAGACTAGGTTTTCCCCGGTACCTGCATCCTTCCACTTTCACATTGTATATCTGTTTTGTCATTCTTTCCTCTGGCATTCTTTCTATATGCCCGAACCAACGGAGCATGCCCTTTCTCATCTTTACACCGATACAATCTTTCATACCTACTCGCTGTCTTACTATGCTGCTGCTAATGCGGTCGGTCAGCTTCACTCCGCACATCTTCCGCAGAGCTCGCATTTCTACCGCATTTATCCTACTTTCATTCCATTATATCAAATTGACCCCCTAAAAAGTAGGCGTACCTATTAGCTGTCTGGATTGCTTGTCTTGTTAGACTTAATACTTACATAAATAGTTCCTTAGTGTGTCGATAGGTATCAATAAAAATATAATTAATCTTTAAGTCCACTCAATATATTTTTGGCTACACAATAAATATAACCTCATTTGTATTAATGGCAATTAAATTATAACCTCAAAATCGAATACTTTTTGTGCAATATTGCGATTCCCCGATCCCCCGCTTGTCCGTTGATTAATAAATGCGTTACGAGAATTTATGGGTGATTTGAAATCATACAATTATTTTTTCATTGGTGTTGGTTCTGAGGCAAATCATGTTTGGGCGCAGTACAGTTTCCTTTCGCGCATATCAAGAGAAAGTGTAGTCGCGCGGAGTAAAATAGGTAGTGTTCACATTTTCAAAAATCTCACTATAAGAAAAGTTTTGGATCGTGAAGGCAAAACTTCGTCAAGATCGCACGTGGCTGATTGATAACCGTATATTATAAGATTTATAAGATAACTCGTCCAGATTAATTTTAAACACTTTTTTTTTATTATATATAAATAAACCATTAAATTTGAATTACGTCTACACGTATACACACCTAAATAAATTATGTTGTAGCCCGTGGCACCATAACTAAAACGTCTCTGTTACCCTTATAAAAAAACGTTAAGTTCGGCTGCATAAAACGATCATGTCACGAGGTTATCAAAACGTGCCGTGTTACGTGTTTAAATAGTTATAGCGAATAAGGGAACTGCAGTGTAAATAAGCCGAGCGCTAAGTAATATTGCACTCGCTTCGAACCACGGGCAGAGGTATACTACCACAAACGCCTGGAACGAAGTAACAGCGGTCACTGAAACAAGCTTAAAAAATAACATCAAGTGAACCTGCACGGGCAAGTGCAAATTTCCAATGTGTTCCGGGCCATTAAGCTACTTACTGCCGTTCACTGGAATCTCACACATAGAGAAGCTCTGTTTGAACCTCGGACGATTAAGTGAGAAAATTTAGTAGGACATAAAATATAATAATAACATTATATTTAATAACTAGAAGTTTCCTGCGGCTTCCCAGCCGGTCGACAACACCGCCACCTACTAGGTCTATGTTAATAAATAGCTTTCTATTAATGGAAGAACTATTAAAATCGGTTAAGTAGTTTTAGAGTTTATCAATTACAAACAAACAAACAAATCTTTCTATTTTTTAATATTATATTTAGTCAAATTTAATTAAAACAATAACGTACGTTTTTTGTATCTTGGTATTTTAATTGCGAGATAAATCTTTAGAAAGTGCGGTCTAAGATTTCTCAAGAAAGCCTATTTTCAGTGCAAGAATACATTGTAATAACATAATTTTTATTAATTGATGTTATTTTTACTTTTTACCAAATTTTCTATGTCTTTTACATAACAACTTTGTAATGATTGTTCAAAAGCCACTTATTCAATTGCGGTTGTTGTGTGTTTAATGAGAAATATTACCTTACAATAGGAATTAATAATAATAAATAACTCATTTATTTTCAGGTAAATGAAATTTTACAAAACTAATTTTGTTTAAATTGATAGACTAGATGGACCGACGGCCCCAAAAAGGTCGCTGGAACAGACTGGATGCGGAAGGCGGAAGACCGTGTGCAATGGCTTGTGTTAGGAGAGGCCTATGTCCAGCAGTGGACTGCAATAGGCTGATTGATTGAGAATTTTGTTTAACTTTCAGGCCCATAGAATATATACCTTACAGACTAACACATGTGTTGACGGCGACATGTTGCGCTGTGCAGGGGCATCTTTCAGTTTTCCCCGAAATCTTCGGAATTACTTATTTATGTGTTGTACTTGCGGTTATAAACCTAAACTTCACATATCAAAACACCTAAGCGAAGCAAATAATTGTGTTCTCGAGATAATGTAATTATTTTTAAAAGTTGTTTCCCTGTCTCCCACCGGTGAACAAGCGGGTGGGAACAACGGGAATGTCCAGATTATCGATATAGCAAATACCCGCCGCGGGCGAGTCACTGGAACAGCACAACAAACAAAGTAAACAAGCACTACACCGGCAAATACTCGCGCTAATCGGCTCTACACTAATGGCTATCTCGCCATCTTTGTTTTAAAACTTATTATTTTAGATTAAAGCCAACGAAAATATGTATTAATTGATATTCTCCATGACTTACGCCGGTTAAAATTTTTGGTAATAGTAAAATGTAGTGTCTGTCATACACTTACTTACGACATTACCTATCTATACTCTATACTAATACTCTTTATAAAAAGAGGTAAGATTTGTATTTTTGTATGTTTGTAACGAATAAACTCAAAAACTACTGGATTGATTTCAAAAATTCTTTCACCATTAGAAAGCTACCTTATCCAAAAGTATAGGCTATATAACATAGACCCGGTAGGTGGCGCTATTGTCGACCGGTTACGAAGTCGCGGGGAGCTGCTAGTGCTTAATAAATGTATTAATTTATTTTGTAATTTCCAAACAAAATGTTGTAGAAATAATATGAAGCAATATAATGTTTGGACTGAATGAGTTTGGACTGTATAGATTATCTTGTAGTCATCTTAATATTGTCGACTTGACCAAAAGTGGTATTTTATTTTTGATTCCTACGGGGCTCTGGTAGCTCTTCATATAAATGCCATCACACTCGTACGACCAGCAAATAGGTAGAGTAAGTAATAATTAAGATTGTTATAAAACGCCGAGTGATTTAATCTAGTAATTTACATAAAACCTAAGTACTTTCAAAGTTATTCTAGTACAATTCACCATTGATAAAAATAAAATATGAAGAGAATTTTGCGATTAACGGCAACATAATTAATTTGAACGGGGATCGGGTAAATAAATTATATCTCGTGACCAGAAGTTTGTTGGCTGGGTAAGTACGTGCACGAGAATATCAGTACCAGATGCGTGGTGTAATTAAAATTTAAATTATTTTCCACCTTGACGGCCGCCGGATAAAATGTTGGATAACGGGAAAATATGTGGCTTTCAGGTAACGTAAAGCAAATATACTAATAAAAAATACCGTCTCCCTATATTCTTCAAACGTCCCGTGTACACCCATATACTTCCGACGATGCTAAGTCCCATTGTAATAGGGGCAAGCATATTACCATGATCCTGGCTGAGATATCAGTCTCCGGACTACGATTAAAAATTTATTGATAAAAATCTTACTTTATCGTGTTTTTTTTTATTTACCCACAAAACAGATTACAATCATAATACATACTTGTTTATATTTATATGATTATATTTGTTTTTAAAGGTGCTTAAGGGGCAATAAAAACGTGTTTTTGTACTCCGTGTACTTCTAGAAGTTTATAGATTAGAGACTTCATATTTAGAAATATGATTTGAATCTAGTAAGAATACATGATTTAGCAAAATTTTCTCGATAGAAAAAATATCTAAGTCATCTCTATTGCTTTTCATTTTCTAATTCAAATTTCTTGTAAAGCAGTTTTTTATTTCGAAGGGTACTTTTTTTAGTATATGGTAATTTTTTATGCATATATGTCGTTTATTTCCCAGCGCGCTCAATAGATCCGTCCCTTATTATATTATTTGTAAAGTATTTGCATGACAGCCACTCTGCCGGTCGATAAATGGTCTATTGCCGTAGCCCGTTAATATAATGGTAACCCATATACGCGTATTTGTTTAAAAAATGACACTTTTTATCGTCGTATAACCAAGCCTTACGCAAACGCCCTAGAACCTATACATCCAAGTGCTATACATCCAAGTATAGCAAGATTAAAGGGAAGTGGGTGCGTAACCAGGGAAACACCCAGTAATCCTACACATAAACAAAACAGGCACGACCTCGAGTCGCTAGCCAACATAAAGTTGACAGAATGACATCATGACGATGCCAGTAAATAGGGACTCGAGGCCGTGCTTAAAGAAAGGGATAACGAAACCAAAGTATAAGCAACGAAATGCGAAGGGTAAGCAATAATTGGCCTCAGTGCCTAGGAAATAATACAAAGGAAACGGAACATTGAAAGAGAACAGAATAAAGAATAAAATAATATAAACATAGTATAAAAGAACAACAAAAGTACTAGTCCAGCCAAATAAGAAATAGATAAATAGTAATAAAGAAATAAGAGAAATTGAAAGAAATAAATTGAGGAAATAAGAAACATAGCACATTAGTAAAGAAATCGGAACAAAATGTAAGAGAATAGTCTGTAAAAATAAGAACAGAATATCAAAATTCATTTTTTAAATCATAAAGGAATACAGCATAAAAAGATAAGATAAATAAGGGCCCTGACACATATTAGGGGAAACTCTGGCGACCAAATTAAAAAAAAAAAAAAAAAAAAAAAACGCCCTAGAACCAGGTGTCAATCCCGAATGTAATTTGTTTTGTAATTCCGAAACAAAAAGGCTAAGTAAAAATATAAAGCAATATAATGTTAAGCATTTTCGCTTTCATTTAAATAATGGCTCGTAATTTAGAAACTTGCCGCAAGTAATTAAGATTGATAGGGTCCTGCCATTATTGATATTTAGTTGCTTTTAGGTGACGACTTCAGAATTGGGTTCCAGTTTGAACAGAATATGACATTCATCAATTTGAATTCATTTAAATTTCATAATCTACTGTTATGTTTCTTTACTTTCCTCAAGTTATCAGATCAAGAACAGTCTCCTCAAAATGCTCTTAGGATTTGAAGTTGATTATTGGGTCTTATGATATTAATTCCAAATCATTTGAGTATTCAATACTCGTAAATAATGATAAAGTATGTGTTTTTGTGTGTATGTCTCACATGTCACAAAGAGAAACCTCTTTGTGACATGTGAGAGAAGGCCTTTGCCCAGCAGTGGGCAGTATAGGCTGATATTATATATTTGGTATTTACCATTCAGTTGTCAATGGTGTCATTCTTGCTAATTTATTAATAAATAGGAACGACACCTATAATCTCGATTGTAATATAATATTATCAGAGAGAAACCACAAAAAACTCTAAATGTTTTTCAGAAATAAATATTGAAATGCCATTTCCGCAATTTACTATAAATAAAAAACATCTCAAATAGGTTTCCATACATAAAAAATCCGGTTATAGGCAGGAAAGCGAATACGTCAATTTGAGAAGAGAGCTTGGTGACATGTTCAATTTGTTCTGATTGACTTGACGGCTACGCCCGACGCCCGATACTTGCTGATTGAAATCCCGATTCCGACGATAAACTCAATTTAGTGTTTGATCGTATCAGTAACTAAAAACGGGAGGACAAATTAGGTTTGCTCGTTGACAATGTTCAAAGTCATCGTAAAGTATCGCAATTAGACGCCAAATAAAATAAAGCTAACCTAGCGTAGCTTTTGGAGTGGAGACTGCGTATTACAAGCGCAGCGTGGGATGGCCGCCTACCAGATGGACCGACGATTTTGTGAGGATTACAGGAATTCGTTGGATGCAGTTGGACATGTATAGGCTGGGATGATGATGATGATGAACCTAGCGTAGCATAAATCAGCCTATATGGTCCCACTGATACAAAAACCTCTGACACATCAAGGTAGGTCACTCTTCACCCCGGGCGATTTTATCTGATTTTGGATCATGTCACAGCCACTTAGGCATTCTTCAAACTCAAACTAAAACTCAAACTCAAATAATTTATTTTGTATAAGCCTTGCGGGGGCGCTTACAAATAGTCAATTTACATTTTTTTTAAATCTAATTTAACTACATATCTACCACCGGATCGGAACGCGGCCTCCACTGAGAAGATCCGGCGAAGAAACTCAGCGGGCTTGTCTTTTTATATTTAATTTTTTTTTTCCTTTCAATTTTTTTATCATATTGTGTGAATACAATGTTTAGGTTACAATTTAATAGCTTACACTCTAGCTCCAGTGTGATGCACGACCGAGATATGAGACTAATGAAGTTATTTATAAAGAGTGTCTGAAGGATTCCAGATGGGCCAGTCCCCTCAAGTAGCACCCGTTCACGAGTATGACTACTGGAACAGCCATCACTCCCCTCGACCATATTTTAGGGAAGGGAGTGACCCGCGCCAGACAGCCAATTTCTACTTCAATTGAAGAATATAAGTAACTAAGAACTGAGATGTTTTTATTCAGAATGCACTCGCATTACGTGCTTCTATATACTTGTTAATAACGATTTCAAAATCTAATTTTCCTGTCCCAACTTCGGCTACTAATTCGATTGACGTATAATTACGTTTGAGAACCGTAAATGTTGTTCGGCACATACATATTGAGTTTTTCCTTCGCCCAATATTTTTTGATGTTGGTAACGAGCTCATTTTCGCCGTGGGCGCCGGCGTCATGTCCCTGCTAACAAGATTTAAGCAAACAAGTCTCAAATCAGTATGGCAATGAAGCCATTCGTACGTTCAACATAAATGAATATTTGATTTTGTTTGTGATGTTTAAAAGCTGAACGTTACGTAAGCGCAAGTATTTTTCAAGTATATTATAGTCATGTTCATAAATCCAAAGACAAATTGACGTTTATAGTGTTGTCAGGATTTGACACTTTTTAACTAGTCATATAGGTACCACAGTTCACTTTTTTGTTGATAAATAATAAGAAGTAACTTATAAATAAGACCAGCCTATACTGTCCCCCAGCTGGGCAAAGGCCTCACAGATCGAGGTGAGAGAAATTAGGTCATACTCTACCACGCGGACCTAGTGTTAATAAAATCCTTAGTACAATAAAATCGTTTGTACACACAAAAAGAAGTAAAAAAAATCAAAAGTTCCTAAAAAAACTTGATAAATAAACAAGTGGTTTTTCCGCATCTTTTAAATATGCATCCTCGATCTTTCCGGCTTACTGTACTCTTCATAGTCCAAAATGTGTTGCGGACCTTGGGGTGGTTGCTGCGGAGCTGCTGCTGCCCATGCATTACAATCTACACTTGCTGTATTAAGATCTGCTAGCGTGGCGCGGTGACGTAGCAACTCTGGGAGTCTCGACAGACGAGTCATGGCGTCTCTAGCGACTTCGTTTGTGCGCACGTTTCACAAGCTCAAGTCCACTCAGTGCTGTCTTGTGGGAATAAACTATTATAAGCATTCCTCTACAACTAAAGCTTATTTTTAATAAGATTTAACGTAAAAAATATCAATATTATTATAATATGTTCACAATATATTATGTTTACAATTTGTAATATTTAAAAGATCTTAAGTAAAATTAATTTATTTTGAACATCAATACCGATATTTGCGTTCAGAATAAATTCCTTTTACTTCATTTATTGTTTAAATACACACTGAGTAAAATTCCACCTTAATTTAATTAAAAAAAACTAACAGTGGCACTCTGGGAGTGCCGACAGAAGTGCAAACTTGAACAATTACGTGTGTAGTGTTTAAATCGGCAGGAAATATGTATTGATTTTTTTTCAATTGTTTTTTCCCATCTCAAAAAGTTCAATTGTTTTTTCCCATCTCAAAAAATGCCTATCGCGAATAAAGAAGTTTTCACTTCAAAAAAAATTTTACTTGTGTCGTTAATATATGTCGATTGATTTACTTGCTTGATCTTCACTATTAGTCTTAAGCGGGATTTTTTTTTCATTTTGACATCTGAACTTGATTTGTGAACACAATAGGTAATTTTTGCTAAATATCGCGTTATAGACCAGAGAGCTTAGACGAAAAAGATTTACGTTAGCGTACCGCTAGTGATTAGATATGCCGTCCTTGTCACACTTCAGATTTACTAAATACCCATGAACGTGATCACACGATTACTCGCTAGCGTCACACGTTCCTGAAAAGTTTTCGTGCTAAACCCTGTACCATTAGATTTTCGTATTATGTCAATATACATACACAATTAAAATGTGATGAAGCTTAAAAGTAAGTTAACAATACGCATAAAATTCGCGATTAATATTACTCTAAGTGAATAAGAAATTAAATTCAATCCTCATAATTATACCGTTCTTGAAAATCCAATACACATCTCATTAATATTTCACACAGCGTAATTTAATGAAAAAGTTTTCCATTTATTAAGTACTTATAATTCTTATGAAAAGAGAAATTAGACCGGTAGATTCAAGATCGAGATAAGACCGGTAGATAGCGTTACGCTAACGTTAAACTTTTTGTGCTATCCCTCCAGTGCCTATGAATTCTAATCATAGAAAACTGCAGTAGTACTTTTTGCAAGATCTAACTATCTATCTATATCATCACGCCAGATCCCTTGCGGGGTAGGCAGAGGGGTACAGAGTTCCAACAGGTTCTTTCCTTTTATACCTCTCTGGCTTCCTCCACTCTAATAGTTCATTTCATACACGCTCGCCGGTTACGGAGACTCTTGACTTGTCCTTCAGATAAGACTCGGTCTATTTTGGTATTATTGCAAGATATTTGTTGTAATAACATAATTTTTACGATAAACAGATACCGACTGCCTTGTTGGTCTAGTGGTAAAGCGCATCGCTTGGTGAACACGAGGTCCTGGGTTCAAATCCCAGGTCGGACAAATGAAGGTTTTCCCACAAAAACTTCCAAGTACGAGACCGGAGTCTAGAGTTGTGCCCGGTATATGGCAAAAGGCTCGCCCTCTATTACATGAGACCTAACATTGTCGGCGAAAAGTGTGTGTACTCAGTACACCTCTGCCACCTCCGCTTGGGTAGTACAGGCGTGACGGTGATTTAAAAAGATATCGATAAGGCATTCAATCATGATACTTTAACATGAACACAATATAACTTTTCAAAAGATTTTGATTATCTATGCATTTAAAGAGACAACTAAGAGATTCCGAACTTGTCGCGAGCGCTTTCTCAGTTCGTTAAATTGAATAAAAAAGTATTTGTGTACAAAGTGAGCCGATAATCGATGCTGTTGAATATTCCAAACGGGCGGGACGTGATGAAAATAATATAAGTACTATATACACGCGGTTTCGCGCCTCTATTATGGCGCATTTTAAAACGGG
The DNA here is from genome assembly GCA_905147815.2 of Phalera bucephala. NCBI lineage: Eukaryota > Metazoa > Arthropoda > Insecta > Lepidoptera > Notodontidae > Phalera > Phalera bucephala. The sequence continues at coordinate 18,880,581 of LR990612.1, forward strand.
CTCAAGTTTGTTTTGCAAACAAAATTAAACAATGCCTAATGGTTTTCATAACGGCATCCCTATTTTAAGCGTCTCGAGAAGGATGTTTTCTTTTTATTTCGTTTGTGTTATTTTTACTGAACGTTGTAGATTACGTATTACCGCTCTTCCTTGGAGAGGATGTTGTCTAATGGTAATAAGCCGCACGTAAAAAATTAAACGTAAATACACTGTATCAGTGGTTAATGTAGTAGTTGTTAAGCCATGTTGGAAGCCTTATAGGCGGCTTGGTAAGTTCCAACAGCAGGTGGCCACAAACCTGCCTCCACCGATCCGGACTAGGTCTGCGTGGTGGAGTATGACCTAATTTTTCTCACCTCGATTTGTAAGAGAAGGCCTTTGCCCAGCAGTGGGACAGTGTATGCTGATATTATTATTATAAATTCAGTTATTATGAACTAAGTACTAGAGCCAGAGAGGTCTGTAAGAAAAGAACCTGTTGGAACTCTATACTCTCTGCCTACCCCGAAAGGGAACTGGCGTGATGATGAAAGAAGCTACTTCAAACAAAAAATGACGTGTTACTGGATCAACATCATCATCGTATGGCGATGTACTCTCAATAATGCGCCATACGATCAAAATTTTATGTCAGAGTGAGATCCATTGTTTAGCCTCTGGTGTCAGCTGGTGCAGCGCCTCGAATCCTCTGCTGAATTTCCTAGTGAGGCAGTCCTCCACGATGTGCTGAATAGTCTGCACTGAGTCTTCAGTGTACTGTGCTCCGGTGTGGTATCAAAGCGCACATACAAGTAAGGTGGTCGTTCAGCTTAACAGAGTGATGTGAGTCATACTCGTAACCCCTCAAAAACATCCCCGCTCATATACTACCTCCCGAAAACCGTTCTGGAGCGACAACAAAATCCAGAACCACCTAATCATCCGGTCAGAGTGGAGAAAGCAATGGAAGAGTGCGGCCGCCTCCCAGGGTTACGTCAGCATAGCTGACTCCTCGACTGTGGTACAGGGCTTCAAAGAACAACAGCTGGTGTGGTCTTCCATCAACCAAATTAGAACCGAAACCGCAAGGTGCAATTTTCATCTGCACAGGTGGGGCGTCACTGAATCTCCTTACTGTGTGACTTGATGACCGCGGAGTTAGCGAGGATGTTTGTGTTTTCATAAATAATAAAATCGTATGTTTCTCAAGTTATTTAAACAGTATCTCAGTACACATGAAGGGATATTCATTAAATTAAACTTAGCACTCAAACGTCATAAACAACCCTCTTGCACAAAGTGAGCTAGAGTATAAGCATTCTAACTTTTGCTACTAAAAAATTAGTTCAGATTTCTTCTCTAGTACTTACATAAGAATCAGAATATTTGATTTTAGAATTAGAATATTTTGTATTCATGTTAACCATTACAGTATTTATGAATCGTCAGAAAAGTAACAAAATTTGACCATCTCTTCGGAATGTGATTCCTGTGGAGAATGGGCAAGAAACTCCACGGTTACTCTTTTAAAACAGTATTTTTACATTTTCTTCATTCATAATAATTCAAAGCGTCAATAAGGTTTAAGATCAAACAATTTATTAAGTGATTTTTTTTTGCGCTGGGAATGAGTGTTGTGCGGAGCAATGCAAATACAAGCAAACATGCAAGCATGTGCGAAGGCAACCGAACTTATGCGTGCTACTTACGGCCGGTTTCAATATTCAATTGACAAAATATGTCAAAATTCTATCCGTAGTACGCAAATCTTTGAGTTAAATATTGAAAACGGCCGTCAATCGCATTCTATCAACAGCAACCGCAAGCGAAGATAGGTACGATGTCTATCAGTGCATTTATTTGTAGGACCTTATTTGCTTGTACTATACTAGGAATTTTGTGTTCCGCATATAAAAGTTCTTATTCTACTGCTGATTTTGTAGGTATTTTTTTTTATTAAAATAAAACTAGAAAACAGCGAGAAAATAAAGACTCGTTAACTCAAACAGCTGAATCTCTAAAACTGCCACTTAACTCGTGGTTTCAATTAAGATAATCTTATATTTGTGTTTGATGACAGAGGAACGATGCACGAATAACAATTTGTGTAATGTTTATTAATATTTAGGTACCTCGCAGTCGCTTATCCCTCGTTCGCACGAACGCTTTAGTGAGTGCTGGGTATTATTCAATCAGTATTGAAATTGTAGAATCAATAAATTAAAATTTCAATGGCAAGTAAATGAAGCCCCCTAAGGTACCCCAGAATAACGACGACTTTTAGACGTCAAACGCCTCGGTCCTTCCCGTGAACATTACCGTACTGTATAGCACGAAACTTCGGGAACTTAAAAACCATACATAAACCGCGACAAAATCCGAAATATTTTAATTACAATTTAATTTTCACACAATTAATTTGTGCTCTACTCTGCTTACAGTACATTTATTTAAAACGCTTCAGTACTGCGCATTAAAAAAGCGCCCGTGCGAACGCTGGCTTAGGGCCGCGCGCCGCGCCGTCGGACGTCGCGGTTTGGCGTCCCACCCGCCGTATAATTTCTAAACAGAGCGAGCCAGCCTCCCGTCAAAATATCGTCTGCGGATACCAGAGCTGTGTGACGTAAGTACACGCAAACACGGCCCAGTGTGAGTTCACCAGGTTATTGATTCATGGCGTTGGAATTTATGCCTGCTCCCTTGCTCTTAATCAAAACTACGTCAGTGTAAAAGGGACAGAGGGTTGCCAGGTAGAAAACTACCCACGTAGCTAAAATACCACTGCAGACGGAAATTATTCCGTTATCTTGGGTGACGTCAAACGTTTATTAATAACTAAGAGTCATTACGCACTCGAAAATTAATTAAAATAAATACAAATTAATAAAACGATTCACAGAATTTAATAAACTTTGAAATAAGGAACATTGTCAGAAAATCCTATTTTGTATTTCGTTGAACGTAGCCTGGCCTTAGATATTCAAAGTAAATTTGGATTAAATTCTTGTTTTAATAATCACTTTTATTAATGTTCTATCACTAATAATAACTACGCCGTAACAAGAATATTTCTAAAGTTAAATAAATATTTGTCAATATCACACGACTATATCAACATATTTCCATGTTGTTCGTAAGTAATATATATACAGTTATTTGTGAGAACAATAGCTAGTAGGTGGTACTTTGAAGAGAAACATGTAGAAATGTTCTCGTTAAGGCTGCTCAATGTTCACGAAAGCCTGGAGGCGACAAAGCAATCACGATACTAAAGCAAATAGGCTAAACGACTAATTAGTTTGTTCTACCGTTCGAGAGTGAATCCCCGTTACACCCCTGCTTTCAAGGCACCACTCAACAATGAACCTCCTTCACCAGCTATATTCGAATCAACAGAGCTCTTTCTAATTAGACAAATCCAAGCTTTTACGTTTATATATCGATTATTGTCAAAAAAAACTTATTTGCAGAATAATCACTGTAAAATCGAAAACTGAAACAATATCGTTTCAAATATATCTAAACTTTCGTAATTACGAAGTGAAATTGAGCTGCAAATTACGATAAGTACTCTACTAACTTCGCATTGAAAATTATTCGAACTTTATACTTACATAGGCATGAAACCCTTTTCGCGACTCGGTATTATATGGACTCAATCAGATTCATAATTGGACGGAGGAATGTATAAAATTTGTCTATTTTTTATATTTCTGCAACAGACTCGAATATTTGCTATAGCATATGAGTAAATATTAAGGAAATTCAAATAATGATGTACACCAGAGAGCTAAGCATTAAAATATTGACGTGAGCGTGATGAGGGCTAGTATATAAACTAGCCCTTTGTTATACTACAATTAATTAAAAAAGCATGAACGTGACGTAATCGTGCTATTACTCGCCACTATCACGTTAACGTCAAAGTATACGTGCCTTCAGTTCCTTCGTAGAGCGTTCAATTCGAGTGCGATAGAAAAAAAAAACACTGTCACGCCTATATTCCCCGAGCGGGGGTGGCAGAGATGTACTGAGTACACCCACGTTTCATCGACGATGTTAGGTCCCATGTAATAGGGGGCGAGCCTATTGCCATATACCGGGCACAATTCCAGGCTCTGGACTCATACTGGAAATTTTTCGTTAGAAAAACTACATTTGTCCGACCTAGGATTTGAACCCAGGACCTCGTGATTACAAAGCGATGCGCTTTGCCACTAGACCAACGAGCGTTAGAATCGTAAAGAAACCGACCGACCGTCAGCGTCGAACTTCATTAAAATTCGTAACAAATTAGCTATGCTCAGTGTTGGCTTCATTTCTCAAATTCCTTATTCTCATAAGTTCTCGAGGGCATTAAATTTTAACGAAATTGCTTTCAAACTTTTCCCCTCTCAATAAGCTCCAAACGTAATTTCCGAAGGCATAGTTTTGATCACATAGTTCGCTGTTGTGTAGTCATTTACCTGGTTACCATGTGTAAGTATGCTCAGTTAACTTGTTATAATGAAATTAGTGTTGTCGGCTCGGCCAGGTGGCCATTAAAAGCTTTCGATTGTTCAAAAAGGTTTTTATTCCGAAATTGCCTACTGCGGCTTATATTCATTTGCTGACCACTTTATCCGGGTGTCAGAATTGAAAATGAGCTCGGATCCGTTTACGGAGCGGTAGGTAGGTATACATTCAGACGTTGACTGCCGGCAGTACGAATATAGAGCCAGCCGGAGCTGCCTTAATAATTCAACAGTGCAATGCTTTTACAAAACCTGTCGCCGTCAATCCTAATTTAGCGCCGCCGATCGTCTCGCTTTTGGAAAGTGTCGCTTGACAAACATAATGGAACTCTGCTGTTAAAGCACTAACAGCTCATTTTCCGAAACGGTTCATTGCTTAAGGACACTGTATTTTTGATTCTTACGATTTCGAACATTTTTAGGATTCGTTCCCTTTTATAGAAGCTTAGTATTTAGGAGGTTTTTCATAAATGCTTGCTCTTGTACCACTTTTGAGAAAGGAAATATACGTAATTAGTCTTCCTAGTGGTCACCCATAGGTCGATATTCGACCTACTCTTTCATCGTTTGCTGGTTATGTTTGGCATTCAGTAAGACTATAGACAAATAATATTAAAGACAAACATCAATTTGACGTGTATTGTGTCAAATACATGGTAGTGTGTGTAATGTTTTTTTCATTGATTTAATGTATGTTTTATGCATAATTTTAAAAAATATTAGCATTCTGCTCTCCTTCTCTATATAAACTATAAGTGTGGGAAATTTCATACTCCTCCGTCCGCGCAATTTTCGTAAAAAGGTGTACAAAGTTTTTGTTTCACGTATTAATTTATAGATACTGAAAAAACACAGTAGGTACTATTATTATTTTTATAGTTATTATTTTTATGTACAAAAAGCGGCTCTACTTTACTTTAACTAGAATCTACTATTATATTAATTACTTTTAAGTCTAATATACGTTAGAATGCGCAGGTGTTTTATAAATATCTGCACTTCATATACTCAAAGTTTGTAGAGAAGCAACAGACAAGACACAAGTTAATCAAAGATGAACACTAACTTGGTTTGCCTGCATTAAAAGAAGTCGGTAAGATTACTTAAACTTAGAGATGTCATACTCAATTTTGACTTAAGATTAAACTATATCATTTTCTTTCAAAATAAAATTAAGGAGCGAACGAAATTACATTTTATTTTTTTGATAAAAAAGTCCGTTGCGGTGTCCAAAAACCTAAGTTACGTTTAGGCATGAAAAAGTAATTTTTATCAACTTATTTTAAAAGTTGTCGGGATTTAATTAGTTCTCATTCTCTATAGTCATTTAAAATGTGTCATGTCCGAGGACATAAAAAACCTTTATAGACTGCCTTGTTGGTCTAGTGGCGAATAATGTGCTTTGCGATACGAGGTCCTGGGCTCAAATCCTAGGTCGGACAAATGTAGTTTTTAAATCGGAAAATATCCAGTATCAGTCCGGAGTCTGAAATTGTGCCCGGTATATGGTAAAAGGCTCGCCTCCTATTACATGGGATTTAACATCGTCGGCGAAAAGTGGGTGTAAAGGTGTACTGTACCTCTGCCACCCCCGCTTGGGGAATATAGGCGTGATGGTGTATTAATCTTTTGAGTGATTTGGTATAAGCCGCTTGCCTCACTGGGCCGCGGATCGATGCTATTATGAAACCCAAAACAATATCACAAATGATCTTTTTTTTATAATTTGTCATAGTCTGGGTGTGAAAGGAATCATTTCCATAATTCAAATTGCTAAGAAGCATGTCATTAGAATTTATTTCACAGATATTCATAAATGAAGTCATAAAAACCAGAGTCGCCTAACCGATTATAACAAAAAAATCTAGTTCTTGTCTGAAATGCGCAATTCGGTAGCGTACACATTTTTTCAATACCAAATTAATTTATGTTATTTTTTTTTTTAATAAGCTGCTCGCTTTCTTATGGCCCTAAATAACTTTCAACTGAAATTATTTTGACGACGTTTAAAGTAAAGTGGGCATGGTCTGTAAATATAATAAATACTAGCTGCCACTACTTTAAACTTCACTTGACGAAAACGGTCTCACACCTGAACTTGCACTGTTCATTTGCATTAACTTTCGACACCTTGCCGCTGTATAACTTATTGCAGCTTCAGTTTCTACAGATAACATGGAACTTTACTAATCGGGAAAATTCTTACGGGAACAATGATATTCTTAGATGTATTATGCGTCAATGTAACATTTGTAGTAGTATCTATCTATAACATCACGCCAGATCCCTTGCGGGGTAGGCAGAGAGTACAGAGTTCCAACAGGTTCTTTCCTTACATACCTCTCTGGCTTCCTCGACTCTCATAGTTCCTCTCATACACGCTCGCCGGTTAGGGAGACTCTTGACTTTTCCTTTAGATAAAACTCGGTTTATTTGGTCTTGGTAAGATAGTCTAGGTCTTCCCCGGTACCTGCATCCTTCCATTTTCACATTGTATATCTGTTTTGTCATTCTTTCCTCTGGCATTCTTTCTATATGCCCGAACCAACGGAGCATGCCCTTTGTCATCTTTACACCAATACTATCTTTCATATCCACTCGCTTTCTTTCTACTCTGTTGCTAATGCGGTCGGTCAGCTTCACTCCGCACATCTTCCGCAGAGCTCGCATTTCTACCGCATTTATCCTACTTTCATTCTCCTTCTTACATACCCAGCTCTCGCTACCATATAACAGCGTTGGGACAAGAACTCCGTAATGTATGGCCAGCTGCGCCTTATGGCTTAAGTGCCGGCTCCCAAGTAGCTTTCCCATCCCACCATTCACTCTGTTCCCTACATTCACTCTTCTCTCTATGTCAGCAGTGTAATTTTTAGTAGTACCTTAATGTAAAAAGACATTGTTCGCGCCCATACATAATTTGCCCCAGCAATGAAAAAATACTTGCATAATTTCAAATCACCCATAAATTCTATTAAGGTATTTATTATTAAACGGACAAGTAGGGCAATCGCAACATTGCACAAAAAGTATTAGATTTTGAGGTTATAATTTAGTAGCTATTAATGCATATGAGGTTATATTGTGTAGTCAAAAATATATTGAGAGGATTTAAAGACTAAGTATATTTTTATAGATACCTATCGAAACACTGCGGAACTGTATATATAAGTATTTAGTCTAACAAGACAAGCAATCTAGATAGGTAATAGGTACGCCTACTACTTTTTACAGAGTCAATTCGATATAAGTACTTACAATACTTTGATATATTCGTTTTAGATTGTAAATTGTTCGTTAGATACGGATATTAGGCATCATTTTAATAAAATAGATAAATAATAATGGTATGGGTCAAATGTTTATTGGTTCTGGGGCAATTTTCGACAATGTCCTTTGTAGTTGTAAGTAACAGGGACGGCTTAGTCTAGTGGTGGCTTAAACCACTCTGTCCACTGGATCTAGTAGGAGTAACTTCGATCCTCCCATGTGACAAATCTTTGTTTTACCCACGAATAAATGTTTCGGTCTGACTGTTTGTGTACATGAATTTTATGTTTGTAAACGCACCTACAACACAGAAATAATACGTAGTGTGGGGCCACATTTATTTAGAAAAAAATTGGTTATACTCACGCGTACTCAGTGCGTATTCAATGTAGCAGGCAACTTTTTTTTAAGGGAATCACTAACGTCAATGGCCTTGAGCGTTTATGTTTGAAAATTTCTCTTCCCTGATGACCTTGATAACAGTGAAAAGTGTGCCCGGAGAACCCAAATTGCAGGTGTTTTTCCAAATATCTATCTATCTATCTATAACCTCACGCCAGATCCCTTGCGGGGTAGGCAGAGAGTACAGAGTTCTAACAGGTGCTTTCCTTACATACCTCTCTGGCTTCCTCGACTCTCATAGTTCGTCTCATACACGCTCGCCGGTTACGGAGACTCTTGACTCTTGACCATCAGATAAGACTCGGTTTATTTGGTCGTGGTAAGATAGTCTAGGTCTTCCCCGGTACCTGCATCCTTCCACTTTCACATTTTTCCAAATAATTCAGATATAATTAATTAAAATAAAAAGTCATCCATACAAGTTGTAGAGCATATCTTAAACTGTATGTTTGTATATTTTATACAAATCTAATTTACAATTGAATAGAACATTTACAATATATATTTAAGATACAGGTTTTTTTTAAATATTATTTTGGAAAATTGAATTGATAAAATTAAATTTGACTCCATACTTTAAATTATTTGGTTCCCCCTTAACGAATACTATATGAAGTAGTTGCCAAAGCCAATAGTGTCATGTGCTTTCTAAAACATGAAAGTGCCATAAACGATCACCCATCTCATATTAACCGAGCCGAACGTTGTTTAACCTGAATGGTGATCTGGTGATCACTATGAACATTGCGAACGCTCAGCATGTCAAGCTATTTATTAGAGGAGCCCTTTGCTAACCACCAACAGGCTACTTTATGAAACACAATAGAGAACATAACATGCCCACCCTTCTCCGTGAGAGATCTGTCGTGATGATATAGATATATATGTATCTGATTAGAGAGAGGGGGAGATTATAATAAGAAATATACGTAAAAGACTTGCAAACTCGTCAGTCGCCGTCTTACAGTAAAGAAAAATCAGAACATGTCAGTTTTAGAAGCTTAAAAAACATTTAACCATTACCAAACAGACTAGATATACTGTGCGCAGCTCTTTCTTTAAGTTATAACTTTAGTTCGTATCCAGTAGGTACTCTGCCAAAATAATATTTAACAAATCGGCTTCGACGCTCATTAAAAACACAATTTACATAATTAAAAGTTCAATATTTACAAAACAGGAACTTTGCAACAAAATTATACAATTTCTTAATTGCTCATTAATTTATTTCCTTAATCATTTGAAACGTATTCCTTCCATTCATAACGAGTAATTGCATTCGTCTTATATTTCATTACCGCATGTAATGGGACGTGAAATTAAATATATTTTATGAGAACACCGCGAGCTTAAACTAGACGATAATATTGTTACAGACCCTGTAATGAGCAGAAGCAAACAGAAGCACAAAGAGAATTATATCCTTAAATATCCTATGTAATTGCTTCCATTGTTCGCGAAGTACCCAAATAACAAAGTGAACAAGATAATCACAGTGATTCGCCCATTGTTCTAATAATAGGTAATTGCGTTAATTATCCTCGATTTGTACGGTACAGTAACGTCGTTACATTTAATTTGTTTAATGACAGATAGCCGTACAATTATTAAGATACTGATGAGGGTGCAAACTCTTGAATGTAAACATTAAGTTAGTCCAAAGGGACAATCAAAGGAGGATCCCTTGTAGAAGGGACTCTAATTAATTGAAATGTTTGTGATATCAACCTTCGGGGCTGTCTGCAGGCCAATTTGACTAGATAAATTTAACAACTTTAAGGAAAGTTACGTTTCTAAGTTATATTAAATGTAATATTTTCTGGGCCATTATGTAGTCGATAATTGGTATTTTGTTGTATATCTGCTCTACCCCTTGTATTTTTACATTTAACAAATAATTTCTCATCTCCACCCCAGCTTGGGGAATAGAGGCTTGACGGTGTTATTTCTCTTACTAATTAGTTGTATTAAGAATTTCATTATCATACTTCTTAAAACAGATAGGTACCCAATAGGCTTTGGTTTTTGTTAAAATAAAAATCTTATGAAATACGACTTACATTAAAAAAAGTTGCCTAAAAAATATTTCAGTGCCGTTAGTGTACAAATACCTAAACACAAACAAATAATTTTCGGTACTCTAAAGATTTGTTCCATACGGGAATCAAACCCGCGCCCACTCCATCTTCTACTCTGAGAGACCTATGCTCAAACAAAGACAAAGTCATCATGAAAAGGGTTTGGTATTAGTTCAATGAATGTATCTGAATTCGGTACATATTAAATTCAATCAAAGAGAGAGGTGGGCTATAAACGAGGTGTAATCCCTAAGCCCTGATGCAAAGGTCCTGTTTATAAATTCCGTGTTATAATAGTTGGGAATTTCCTTTATATTTTGGCTGAGCTTACGGTTTGGCACGAGTCACGGACGTAAGGTAATAAAGTCAGACCAACTTGCAGGATCATCCTTTGTAAACATTATTATATAAACGTTAGCATAGTTAAATAAGTAGTTTGACTTTTTGTATTTTTTTCAAATGACTTAAAAACACACACCGTCTTGCCTATATTCCCCAAGCGGGTGTGGCAGAGGTGTACTGATTACACCCACTTTTCACCGACGATATTAGACCTCATGTTATCGGGGGCGAGCCTTTTTTCATATACCATGCACAATTTCAGACACCGGACTCATACTGAGAATTATTTGTTCTAACGAATTCTAAAAACGACATTTATTCGACCTAGGATTTGAACCCAGGACCTCGTGATCACAAAGCTATGCGCTTTGCCACTAGACCAACTAGGCAACTAAATGACTTATTAAATCTGAAGAATAAGTCTTTAGGTTCTGTAACCGGCGAGCAGATATGAGAAGAACTATGAGAGCGGAGGAAGCCGGAGAGGAGTGTAAGGAAAGAACCTGTTGGAACTCAGTTCTCTCTGCCTACCCCGCAAGAGATCTGGCGTGATGATATAAATTGATTTATTTATTTGGTGGAAGACCTACAGCTAATACAGTAATATAAAAACTTAAAATAACAACGAAAAGCCTATTACAGGTCTTCACGGATTGTTGTGGATTATGAAAATAGCGTTGCGCATTTATGAGTAAGAAGTTATACAAAAAGAAAAAATATGACAATGTGGAACAAATTGAACAGGTACAGGGTAGGTTATAGTGATCCTATATTACCTATTATAATAATTTCATTCAAAGGAATCAAAGCTAAGCTGCCGTCTTGCACACGTAATACTTGTGGAGAATAAATCTAATTTGAATTACTTCCTTTACTGATTGAAATTCCTGCTTGCTCGCACGAGGTATGTGTTTTGTCTATTATTAGTGGATACGGGGGAAACATAAATTGGAGGATTATATCTAGTAGCTTTGAGTGGGACATTCAAGAATAATTTATTAAGAAGCTCTGGACAGTCAAGAATATTTCAAGATAATTTTATGAGGAAAATACAATCTGAGATCTCCTTTTGGGGGGAGGTAAGAGGTGGAATTTCTTACAGACATCTAAGTAGTGTGTATTTTTATATGGGATTTTAAGTCGGAAGCACAAAAATTTTATGAATTTCTTATGGATGTTTTCGATCCGGTCTATGTATTTGTCGTAACAAGTTATAGTATATATAGATACTAGTTTAATAGGCAGTGCAGTAAAGGGAATCTACACAATGATGGAAAATAAATCCGCATATAATGTCTCACTTCTAACTTAGAAGTTCTAAACAAAAACCTTCTCTCATACACAAATTAAGAGAAAACAGCTCATATTCAATGCAAAACCAGTATGGATTGGTTAAGACAGGTTTCCACATCAGCAGGTACCCAACCTGTTGTTGGAAATTTATCAATCCCTACTTGGGTTTACGTTTACCATAATAAGTGGCAAACAATACCAATGGCTTAACGTGTATTTTATCCATCCCAGACAGACCGAGCCAAATCCTGGATACCATTAGCATCAATGCCGTATGCAGAACTTAGCAATTACAGAATAACGTTAGTGGAACGTTATCGAGTTAATATACTATCCTTTTTACACTACCAATTCACTAAATAGAGATGGACGTGACAGCACGCTTTTGCGACAACGTTAAGATAACGCCGATCGGTTGGTGCTAAGAAGCTCTCCGAACCAAACGTAGTTTTATAAGAAAATTCATTAATCTTAATTAGTATTTATTACCTAGTCATGGTGATCTTTGAAGGAGACTTCTGTCCTGTAGTGGATGGCTTTCAGCTGAAGATAGATCTAGACATTGGTACCCCACTACTAGGCAAATGCGTCCCTCTATCTATTCTATTCTGTTTGAGGCTATTGAGAGCCAATCGTTTATAAAGGTGGCCACTTCGTGCCGCCATCTCTTCCTGGGCCTACGAGCCTGTCGCGAATTTGTTTAAATTTGAGAGAGATCCAGTTCGTGATTACTAAAGTTCAAGATGTGTTTAGCATGCTGATTACAATTCATAAATTACTACAATTATTACTTATTAAATATAATACATAAAAGAATATTTCATATAAACAAAAAAGTACGTATATTATTTATTTGGCTTTACCTGTAAATAATTAATGATACTGCCTCCGTAATGGTTTGTAACTTATGTACGACCTAGCAATCATAATTTATATCAACCCCTGAAAAGCATTTCCTTCTTAATATACCTACGTGTTTATTTTTGTAAATAAGGGTCTTCATCCCTTGGCACTTGGTGTGTTAAATGTAGTGCCGCGCCGCCCTTTGCCCTTACGCCATTAATAATCAGATTGCGCAATTCAGATTTAACAGCGCAAATTAAAAATCAATACGAACGCTGGAACACTGAGATCAAAATAAAATTGTTTGAAATGTAAATAGCTGAGTACAAAATCTAATCTCAATTTAACGAAGCTTTAATTAACATTTATGAGAAATCCGTAGATTCCTACACACAAAACGAGAATAATTGCGATCGAAATAGATCAATTTACGTTTAGTTAATTTTCATAGGTGTATTGAAGCTTTATTTTATCAGTTAATCATGCATATTATTATATTAAACATGAATTGTAGTAATACTCGTTATTATATAAATGACTAATTAGACAACGTAGTGATATAGGTCTACGATAAGGTGATATACGTCTTATGTTGTAGTTTATAAAGAGTAGACGTCGAAACGTCAGAAAAAACTCACTGTTTTGCTGACGTGATTTGGTTTTTGTACTTTGCATAAATACTTTTAAATTATTTCGTAAACAGTTATTCATTTTGTTCATAATAGAGGAATGAACAGATGAAACGTAAATTTCCACGCAAGGGAAATAAAGGGAAAATAAAAATGTTATCAGCCAACCCATCCGATGAAGCACAAAGACTACGGAGATCAAAAAGATCACTTTGCTGAATTCCTTTTGGTTATATTTGGATGTTTTGTATAATCATAAAGATACATGCACTCATTTGAATTTTCCATTCAATCGCCTTTTAATTAAACCTTCTTTAAAAGTCGCTAGATATTTAAATTGTTTTTTTTTTTATTACTAAGTATTGGAATATTGCTAAGATCGATATCAAATAAAAACTGGTGAAAAAATTCAGTCAACTCGAAAAAAACACTTTCAAATTGTCTAAAATAGATGTTTTTAGTATTGCTTTCCGTTTAAACTATAGTAAAAATATTTTATTATGTATTTTGCATATTTTCAAAACCAATTCTGGGTCAATCAATCAATCAGCCTATCGTAGTCCACTGCTGGACATAGGCCTTTCCTAACACGCGGTTCCCATTGCACACGGTCCTCCGCCTTCCGCATCCAGTCTGTCCCAGCGACCTTTTTGAGGTCGTCGGTTCATCTAGCTGGGGGCCGTCCTACCTTACGCTGACCAAGTCGCGGTCTCCACTCTTCAATTCTGGGTACAAAGTTTAAATTTATTACGAAAATTATGTCGTTAGCTTATTATGTATGTTAATTTTATGCTTGTAAATTAGTGTCCGATCGAATAGTGTCCGGTCGGCTTTGACTTGAGCCACTTTCGGCATCGGCCAAAATGGGCCGAAGTTAAAGCCGAACCCGAGGGTTTTGAGCAAGCACCGAAATTTTACGATCCATTACGATTTACGACTTACGAATGCTTTTAAGTAAATAACAATTATAAATAATATTATTTCAGTGCTATCATTTTTGTAACTAGTTGTAGGTAATTTTTGTCATCTTGTTAGATTGATACAGTAAATATAACTTTTTAAAAATTTCTTAGGGTTAAACAGCAGTGATAGCTTAGTGGTCAGACCGTTGGACTGCAAAGTCAGAGGTCTCGGGTTCAAACCCAGGCACGCACCTCTGTCTTTTCGAAAGCATGTGCGTATTAAAAATTAATGATCACTTGCTTTAATAGTGAAAGAAAACATAGTGAGGAATCCTGTATGCCTAAGAGTTTCTCGAAGGTGTGTAAAGTTCGCCAACCCGCACTGGGCCAGCGTGGTGGACTATGACCTAAACCCTCTCAGTTTGAGAGGAGGCCCGTGCCCAACGGTGGGATAGTGTCTTAACAGGGCTATTATTATTAAAGCTTCAGTAAACGCATTCACGATACAGGAATGATTGCTAGTGTGGATGTAGGTATTTTATTTTTTTTTTTTTTTTATTAACCTATTGTATCCCACTGCAGGGCAAAGGTCTCCCCCTCCCTTCTCCAACGATCTCTATCCTCTGTCAATAATGGCCAATCTATTCGATACGCGTCGAGGTCATCGCGCCACCGCTTCCTGGGCCTGCCTCGGCGACGATGACCTTGTTGTGGAACCCACTCGGTACACAGTTTGGCCCACCTATTTGTATCCATTCGGCTCAGGTGACCCGCCCAATTCCATTTTAATGTCGCGGTTTTAACTCCGACGTCTACAATGCGGGTCATGGAGCGTAACACCGTGTTCCGTACTCGATCGATACGTTTTAGGCCTAAGATGCTACGCTCCATTGCTCGCTGGCAAACCTTGAGTTTGGACTTTTGAGCCTCGGTTAGTGACCACGTTTGAGCGCCGTAGGTGAGAACGGGCAAGATACACATGTCGATAAGTTTCCGTTTTAATGTTAAAGGCAGGTCGCCTTTCATAAGCTGCCCCATGGACCAGTAGCTCTTCCAGGCGTTTTCGATGCGACGATCGATTTCTTTGTTTTGCCTGTTTTCGAAGGAAACTATCTGGCCCAGGTATATGTACTCATCGACGTAATGTAGAGCTTGCCCATCTACCTCAATTTTGCTCTTGACACTATTAGTCATCACTTGTATTTTTTGGTAAAAAAATAATAATTTACTTACATGACTCACAGACAGCAGCTTATTATTTACTTGCGATATTCTTTTGTTTTCTTCGGCTGTCAATTATTTTTATAGTAGGTTTATATCACACAAACATTATTTGCAATGTGGTATGATCATAATCATTTATGTATATCAATAACCGTTGTGTATAACCTTATTACGTGTACACATTATTTAGTAACTAAATTAAAAAAATACAATGCGACAGTGGAAGGATGTAGGTACCGGGGAAGACTTAGACTATCTTACCATGACCAAATAGACCGAGTCTTATCTAAAGAACAAGTCAATAGTCTCTGTAACCGGCGAGCGTGTATGAAACGAACTATGAGATCGGAGGAAGCCAGAGAGGTATATAGGGGAAGAACCTGTAGGAACTCTGTACTCTCGACCTACGTTGCAAGGGATCTGGCGTGATGATAAAGATAGATAGATTTAAAAAAATAAACACAAATAATACATTCATATAATTAAGCATAAGCAAGGTAGCCCTGACGATGTAGGTATATTTTGTACCTCATTTACGATACCATCAACCCCCGAAAATTATATCTTGATTGAAAATCTTAATAACTTTGTAAAGTGATTATCCAACTCATTCCACTTCATGCATGTAAGTCTAGAAACTTTGCATTCTCATTATAATATGGAGAATATGGAAAATATGCTAACTTGACTTTAAACTCATCATCCGATTAAGCTTTTATGAAACACGTACTCTGAAATTCTTAAGTAGGGTTTGCATATTACATTGTGATTAAACAAGGCTACTACGAGCTTAAGAAGCGAGACATTTACTTAACTAACCTTGGAGGAAAAGTAGTTTAAGATTATGTGCGCTAAGCTAATTTAAATATACATAAAGTAGAATACCTACATAATATACAATTATTTTTGAAGACCTCTTTTTCTGGGCGGATCCGGGGCTCGAATTTTAGGTTAGAAAAAGTTATGTTAAAGTTCCTCTATCCAAGAATTTTAAATATAGTTTGCGGGTGGAGTAAGGTAAAGAGGTCTTTCCGCGAGCCTCGGAGGAAGCTCGCGGGGCGTGGCGGATTTCTACCAACTTAAGTGCCGATGAAAACCCCAGGGTGGCCGACCACCCTGGGATTTTCATCAGCACTTTAGAAGAGCTCTGGGATCTCCCTATGGAACGCACCGGTGCCCCACATGTGCCGCGCTCTGAAGAGCCTGCCATCGGGGGGAGACTTGATGCCACTCCCCCCCCCCGCACCGACGCGGTGCTCACGGCGACATGGGCCACACGCCACCATCCTCCTCGGGGTCGCTCGTGATGGACGCTCAGGGCCCCCGCCCCTTGCGTCCGCGACCCCGAAGGCCCCCCTGCTGATGTTGGTGCAAGGGGGGAAGCTAGAGAGGTCTGTAAGAACCTGTTGCAACTGTGTTCTTTACCGCAAGGAATCTGGCGTGATGATATTGATGGATAGATTTTAGAATTTGGAATGATACTCGGTGCAATAGCAATAGGGTCACCCCTTATTGCTTTTAGATTAGACATCACCAGAGGTGTACCTCTGCCACCCAATAAATAAGGTTAAATAGGCTATACTAAATTGGTTTACCTCTGACATTTGAGCAGTGTCTCATTTTGGATGTTTGACATTTCTTATATCACTTATCGTTTGAAAATGTTTTACGCACAAACACCCAGACCAAACAAATATTTGTATGTCACACGAATATTTATTCCGTGCAAAGATCGAACTCACGGCTACTCGGACCATTTGACAGAGCGGCTTAAGTTAGCCACTGGACCATACAGTCGGATTGAACCTAACAATATTTTATTATCACCTTTATATTGTACGGTTATTTCAAGTGATTATCAGGATGCGGGACAAGATGGGGTTTTGTGGTAACTTGAGATTTGTACAAAGGTTCGGGTAAGACGTAGGCGCAAATTGCTTTTAGTAGTGGTGACGTACTGGGGAACGCATTAGTCGTCCTGATGGAGCAATCAGCCAGACACTCTAACTTTAATGGGCTAGATCAAAAATCGATGACGTAAATGAAGGGTGTACCGAAATGGATTTTGCGACATTATGAAATTCTTAATTATAAATCGTGTATGTAAGTAATTTCTCGGTATTATGTTAACTAACAGACTGTTAGACATGGGATAGACCTTTGCCGTTATTACATTTATTTAGTTTTTAAAAGCATATTAAAAATATTTACTATGGTAGGTAATCTCATTATCTAATCACAATGAAGCATAAATAAAATAAGCAGACATCGTCACGTATATATTTTCCAAGCGGGGGTGCCAGAGGTGTGTTATGTACACCCACTTTTCGTCGACGATGTCAAGTTAGGTTAGGAAATGTGATACATGGCCTATTGCCGTATACCGGACACAGTTCTAGATTTCGGACTAATACTGGGTATTTTTCAATAAAAAATTACATTTGTCCGACCTAGGATTTGAACCCAGAACCTCGTGAGCGCAAATCGCATTATTCCACTAGAGCAATGAGGCAGTCTAAAGAACATATTAAGCATATTTTGCAACATATTAAGCAATGAAAAGTTATGTAAAATCCTTGATGTTTTATCTCTATCTATCTATATCATCACGCCAGCTCCCTCGCGGGGTAGGCAGAGAGTACAGAGTTCCAACAGGTTCTTTCCTTACATACCTCTCTGGCTACCTACCTTGATGTTTTAGTTGAAATAAATTTAGATTTGTATAAATAGATTTCTTACCGTTCAGCGCGAATTATAATTATGATTCCTATGTAATTAACTTTAACTTTTGGAGAAAATATGCTGATAAATAAGTTTAAGTTCTTGTAACTATATTAAAAAACTGGTGCACTGCGTCCGCATGGAAAAAATGTTTTTCATGGGTTGTAACATTTATACGCGGAACCCTCGTACTCCTTATAATATCAGCTATCTGCCAGTGAAAATCTCGTTAAAATCGGTGTAGCCGTTGCGAAGATTAGCCGGAAGAAACAGACAGAGACACACATTTTTTTTAATTGTTTTTTTTTGTGTTAAGTACCGTATATACTTTCATATGCATTTAGTAAAAACCTATTAGTTAGAAATTACAAGCAGACAATTTTGTCATTTCAATTTTATTTATGTGTATATAGAATCGATATCTATGTTTATGCCCAGCAATAGGAACATTCCTCTTGCAAAATGTTAATAGGTACCTATTCGGAAATGAGGCAATTTCACATTCTATCGTAAAGCTTGATAACCGTATACAGGCATGAAATGAAGTGAATTGCATTGCAAATCGTTCCATATGAATCGATGCATTTTCATTGAGTAAATAA
Source organism: Phalera bucephala (assembly GCA_905147815.2). NCBI lineage: Eukaryota > Metazoa > Arthropoda > Insecta > Lepidoptera > Notodontidae > Phalera > Phalera bucephala. Next base: position 18,899,380 of record LR990612.1, read on the forward strand.
AAAAACGCTAAAATCTATTTTGTAATAACATTTGTAACAATATTTATTTATTAATTACCTCCACTTTCTTGGTCTAGTGGGGCATAGTTCGGTTGGCGATTACCAGGTCGTGGGTTCGATTCTTTGTACGGCCAAAGTAGGTTTTTCTGTCGAAAAATCCTAAATAGCGTCAAGTAGAATTCTGAATCTGACATCGTCGGCGATATGTTTTTGTAGTCCCATTTTCGGTGTTCACCTCTGCCAAACCAATCGACGGATGATTTAGCGCAGTGGTTAAGAGCTTAAGCCGCTCCGCCCACTGTGTCTAATAGTCGCGAGTTCGATTCCCGCACGGGACAGATCTTTGTGTGATCCACAATTATTTGTTGCGGTCTGGGTATTTGTGTATGTGAATTTTCATGTTTGTAAACGCACCCACGATACAGGAATAAATCCTAGTGTAGGGCTACGTTTTAAAAAAAAACACATAATCCCCCTTGGGGAAAATAGGGTTGACGACATTTGTTTTTTTAATAATCATTCCTAACTTAAAAATTAAAAGTACTACTACAAATGTGCATATATCATAATATAAACGGCTCCTAAGCTAAGATATTTTATTTCCCCAACTTTTATTACACATTTAAATGTTTTTTTTCCATAGCTTAACTCTCACTGCACTTTCAATCGTATAACAATGCAGTAAGGTAAGAAATCACATGAAACAATTCGACAGGGATACATAAACTGGCGAGTTGCCATGTACATACGTTTAGTTACCCCGTTCCGTGGCACAGAGGATGCTTTGGAGTGGTGCCTCGAGCGACGACTGTGAACATTTGTATAGCGAACCCTCTTCGCTTTTACCTACATCCATCGTAGACACACTTGACACACAGACAAACATCTACACCGACTTACGACATTATAGGGTTTGCATTCCCATTATAACTACAGCAATCCCCGACACGTCTGTATTCGAATGTACTCCCACTTTTCGCCGACGTTGTTAGGTTCCATGTAATAGGAGGCGAGCCTATTGCCTTATTCCGGGTACAATAGCAGACTCCGGACGATTTGAATCAAGGACCTCGTGATCGCAAATCGCATTATTCGCCACTAGACCAACGAGGCAGTAATGATTTCAGTAATATGTGTCTATAAAAATTGTAATAATAAGATACTGGAAATGGTATTGCCGCGTAAACTTGTCGCCGCATATATGACAAAAATATCACAAAATGCTCCAGGGCAAAGTAGACCAATACGTACGCAAGGGTGTCCCCCAAGGAACAATATTAGGACCATTATTAGTCTTGATGTACATTAACGACTTACCCGAATCTGTACGCCACTCAATCATTTTATTTGCGAACTATCTCATACATTACACTAATAAAAATAACTACGAGAAAGATATAAGGGATACGCTTAAAGATATTGTCTCATGATTAACAAAAAATTAATGTGACGAATATAAAAATAATGCAATTTCACCAAAGGACGCCGTTAATAGAGGTAAATGTAAGTTACGAAGGACTCAATTTAGAACAGGGTTTCCCAACCTTTCTTTTGTTGAGCTCCCAGGATTATAAATAATATTTTCATGCTCCATTCCCCTTTAACTTTTTCATTCCAATAAAAAAACATTATTTTAAAGACTTCTATTTATTTTCATATTCAGTTATACTGAACAAACTTAAAAAAATTAAAACATTGTTTATCGAAATCATTTATGTAACTGAAATACTTCCTGAACTTTTTTTGAACCACGACGTCGCATATTGAAACAGTGACAAACAGAATAAATGTATGTGATGTTATGATGTTTAATTCACACGTTAATTTTTTTTTGTGTACTGCCCCCTTCTTGTCTCTCTACGCCCCCCAAGAGGGGCGCGCTCCCCTGGTTAGGAACTTCTGATTTAGAAGATGTTGTAACAACAAAATTTTTAGATGTCACTTTTGATAAAAAATCTTACTTGGATACCCCAGATAGATGAAATTTTTAGAAGACTAATGACCGGTTTCAGTATTTAACTTATGGATTTATCTGCTTACTGGCAGTAGAATTTTACAGATTTTCCATACAAAATATGTCAAAATTCTATCCGTAGTAGGCAAATCTATCCTTGAGGTAAACATTGTGTGATCCACAATTATTTCTTCCGGTCTGGGTATTTGTGTATGTGAATTTTCATGTTTGTAAACGCACCCACGATACAGGAATAAATCCTAGTGTGGGGCTAAGTTTAAAAAAAAAAATATGTAATCGGTCTCATAAAAAAGCTCAGAGTTGCTCAGCGAGCTATGGAGAGAGCTATGCTCGGCGTTTCTCTACGCGATCGAATCAGGAATGAGGAGATTCGTAAAAGAACCAAGGTCACCGACATAGCCGTTAAGATTAGCAAGCTGAAGTGGCAATGGGCGGGCCACATAGCGCGTAGATCGGACGGGCGTTGGGGCAGAAAGATTCTAGAGTGGAGACCACGTATTGGCAAGCGCAGCGTGGGACGACCGCCTGCCAGATGGACCGACGATCTTGTAAAAATCGCAGGAAGTCGTTGGATGCAGGTGGCATCGGACCGGTTACGCTGGAAAGCGATTGGGGAGGCCTATGTTCAGCAGTGGACAAGTATAGGCTGAGATGATGATGATGATGATGTATATATATTTTCAAACTGTGCATGTATGGCAAAGCGGCGACAGCGGTTTCGAATATTTTGTGCGCTGTGTCACTTCTAGTATTTTATCATTACGATTTCTGTGGTAACATCGTCTAAAATTAAGTTTGAAACTTTGTAGTGAATTTAGGTTAAAATCTTATTATAATGGCCTGCGAGATTCTGTGAATAATCTTGCATATTTAGAAGCGGCCATTTCAGTCTAATTAAAATGGATTTTAAGATTCTTAGTTACGAAAACTGAAAGTTACTGCTCCGCATAGTCTTAAACACTAATCGCGCCGAATAACACTCATATTTATTTGCTGCCTCGTTGGTATATTGGCAAAGCGCATCGCTTTGTGATCACGAGGTTCTTGGTTCAAATCCTAGGTCGGACAAGTGTAGTTTTTCTAACGAAAACTTCCCAGTACGAGTCCGGAGTCTGGAATTATGCCCGGTATATGGCAATAGGCTCGCCTTCTATTACATGGGACCTAACATTGTCGGTGAAACGTGGGTGTACTTAGTTCACCTCTGCCACCGCTTGGGGAATATAGGCGTGACGGTGTTTTTTTTATACAGCTTTTTATTGCCCCACTTTTGAAAAATCTGCAAATTTTCAGCTTTGTAAGTCCAAGGGCTTGGGCTGGGTATTGATGAGTCAGTCGGCGAGTGAATGAGTCAGGACTTTTCCTTTTATATACAAGGTTTATCGTAAATAACGCAAGACCTCAGACACCCGATTAGATAATTGCTTCACAAATTCAACACGAAAACCAGTTTTCCACATTCAACATTTTTCACTCCTTTTTGAAGCCCTGTTATACCCAATTAACAATGAAACTTGAAATGTGCATGTTGAGAAAAACGTTTTAGAAATGCATTTGAAACCTCCGTATTGCTTTGAATCAAGAATAAATTTAGCTTATTATAGCGCGCAAAGGAGTAAGTAGAAGTAGGCGTATTTGTGGCAATATTTAAAAAAAAATGTAAGATGCATTAAAAGATTGTTGGTTTCAATCCAGTTACCGATTTAGAACAAACTACTTTCAGGTCTTGCGTTTATTATGTTAAACCTTGTATATATTGATAGATCTGTACAAATACAATTCTTCGATAAGTCTAGAACTGAGATATCGTTCGTGAATTTCTGGTGTAAGCATTTTTTAAATTAAATCTGGCTGTCCTTTTTTATCGCTATCAAAGTTGATGAACGTCGACGAACATCGTTTGATATCAACAAAAATATCTTACAAAGTTTCCTTTCTAATAAATAATCGGTTACGTCAAAAACACGAGCAGTCTCATTTTTGAAGTTTGACAGTTCTAATATCCGTTATTATTTGAAAATGTTTTATCCTTAAAGAGGAGCGGCTGCCACTCCGGTAAGATAACGGAACGGCAGAAATTATTTGCTTTGCTTAACTCACTAATTGTAATAAAGGAGGGAAATATCTGATCTCAAATCTTTGATGAATAAAACGTTTTATCAGTCGCGTTTAATATGCGATAATTGGTTTCGGATATTAATGATAACAAAGAACCTATGTACCTATTATTTAATTTGAAATGTTTGGGTATGCGAGCGGTATCCCTAATATATTCTTGACACAAAAATTCTCCTAGAGCGGGTGACAGAGGTGTGCACTGTTCACCACCACTTGTCACTAAGGATAATGTTATTCCTTATGTAGTAGAAAATCAGACTACTGCTAAAACTCAGAAAACAAATTCAGGGATAAAAAACCTAGCATCGGGCTAACCGAACGTTTTGGGTTCGAGATCTTCGGCTCATCAAATACCACTAAATTGACTAGGCAGACGGATCAAAGAGACAGACAAAAATAACAGTCATATTAAAAAAAAAACTACTAAAATATCCTACTAATATTATAAATGTGAAAGTTTGTATGTTTGGATGTTTTTCTTTTTTTTTTTCTTAAACGAAGCCCCACACTAGGATTTATTCCTGTGGCGTGGGTGCGCTTACAAACATTTGTTCCGTGCGGGAATCGAACCCGTGACTATTAAACACAGTGGGCGGAGCGGCTTAAGCTCTTAACCACTGCGCTAAATCGTCCGTCAACTCTCACGTGTTACTCAATCACGCAAAAACGGCTGTACGGATTTGGATGAAATTTGGCACATACTCATAGGATAATATAAGGTTCCTGTCTTAAGTCAAGGCAGATGAAGTCGCGGTTAGAAGCTAGTACTTATATAAATAAATAAATAACAAATAAATCTCTATTTCTTTCTCAAAAATACAAATATGCTTTTAAGACTAATATTACAACAGTTATTAAATGTGTAGGTATGTTTGAGAGTATAAATATAAAAACATTAATCTAGTTCTATTGGTCCCCACACTAGGCATAGCCTGTATCGTGAGGGCCCTACCGAAATACTTGCTAAGTCACAATGCGTCGGGAGGTAAGGGTACGAACTAAGAATAATATAAAAAAATGAAATTAATAAAAGGTAAAAATAAATCATTAAATTAATATGGTTCACAGAAAATGAGCGTGCGTGTGTGTGTGTGTGTGTGTGTGCGTGTGTACGTGTGTACGTGTGTGTCTTTTTATTTATTTAAAATAGTATATTATTAGGTTTGTATAAAAAGTGTAACATAATAAACGCAAGACCTCAAACACCCCGATTAGAGAATTGCTTTATAAATGCAAAACGAAAACCAAATGTCCAAATTAACAAGTTTTTACCCGGTTTTTAAACATTTTTATACCCCAATTAACAATGAAAGTTGTAAGTGTATGTGTGCGTTTTGAGAAATAAGTTTTAGGAATGCATTTGACATCTCTTTATTGCTATGAATCAAGAATAAATTTAGTTTTTATAGCGCACTGAAGGAGTAAAACATTTTTTGAAAATTAAAAAAAAATTTAAGATACATTAAAAATTGTTGGAATCAATTCAGTTACCGATTTAGAACAAACTAATTTCAGGTTTTGCATTTATTATGTTACACCTTGTATAAAATATGTGAATAAACTATGATATTAATTTTCATTATATTTTCTGTCTCGATGTAAGATGATTGCAATAGCCATATAAACGATTGGTTTACTACGCGACTTCCTACCAGTCGAGTTAAAACAAAATATATATGTCATTATAACAACGAGATTTCAATCTTAATGTACCTAAAACGTACCATTACTTTATACCTAAAACAACAAGTTCTAATACGTAAAATCATATAAGAAGTAATAAACAAAAACAGCTCAGAAATTTCATAGTAACGATATTATGATTACTCGCTTTAAAAATAAAATACAAACAAAAGTCACTTATGTTTAACATTAACCGCATGAGGAACCCTAAGATACTATCGTACTTCAAGAAAAATATCTCCAACTGAATAATAAAAATGACTTTACAGGGGGATTATAAAGGTATGGTGTATTAAAATACCCGCATTCAAAACTTCTGAAATTTAAAATGAGGTTTCCCGTCTAAACCAAAGAATTTTATAATGAAATCCCTTTAAACAAGACCGATTTTGAGCGCTTTATAACTTCCGATTTCTGAATGTCGAAAGGAGGGTTGGCAGTTTTCACAATGAAATTTGTATCAAGAAATAATCCTAAGCCCTTTCGCTCACTTATTGAAGTTGTTAGCAACTTTAACTTATTATAAATGCATTACGTGATTTTAAAAATATTTTATCTATTATAGTAAGGGTTTAGCACGAATAAATTGACTTTAGCATGATTCTACTGAGTTGACACTTGCTTTTCACATTATAAATTTGACACTTGACACTTGCTTTTCAGACTATAAATTTAACTAGTGGTCGCCCATTGGTCGAAATTCGACCTACTCTTTCATCATTTGCTGATTATGTTTGACATTCAGTAAGACTGTAGACAAATAATATTAAAGACAAACAATATTACTCTATTCCCAATTTGACCACAGACTTTAACAATAAACAAAAGTCAAATGTGTGTCAAATACATGGTAGTGTGTGTAATGTTTTTTTTATTGATTTAATGTATTTTTATGCATAATTTTAAAAAATATTAGCATTCTGCACTCCTTCTCTATATAAACTATAAGTGTTGGAAATTCCATATTCCTCCGTTCGCGCATATTTCGTAAAAAGGGGTACAAATTTTTTTGCTTCACGTATTAATATAATCTATACATATAATAAAACTGCAAGGAAGTCGTGTCTGTACATAGAATATTTTTAGGAAATAACAACCCAGGGGTATCATACTATCGATGTAGAAGCCAGTTCTACAATTTTTGGCGTTCGTGTCCGTTTGTCTGTCTGTCTGTCTGTCGGAGGGTATGAACCGGCATCACGCAAAAACTACCAGGTGGATTTTGATGAAATTTTGTATGTGGATACCTTAAAATATTGGCTTACGTATTGTATAGGATTTATCTCGGAAAAACAAAAGGTTTCTCGAGAAAAGACGAAAATAAGCGAAAAATTGGATTTCTAAAAAGACACTTTACTCCAAACCTGTTTGATGGATTTCAATGAAATTTTGTGTAATTATAGCCTGTACAAAAAATCACAACTCTGTATACTTATATTTTCAAAAAATCAAAAAGTTTCTGAGGAAAGTACAAAAAAGTCGATTTTGATAAATCATTCATTGTTCCAAAACTACTTTTCATATGTCCGTGAAACTTAGCACGGAGATATTTCATATGACAGATAATATAGGTAATATTTAAGTTTTCAGGAAATCAAACGGTTTTGTAGGGAAAAGTAAATCATCTATATCTCTACATACTACATGTAATAAACTGTAAGGAAGTCGTGTCGGTACATGTAATGTTTTCAGGAAATAACAACCCAGGGATATCACTCTATCAATGTATAAGCCAATTCTACAATTTTTGGCTTTCGTGTCTATTTGTCTGTTTGTCCAAGGGTATGTACCATATTCACACAAAAACTACCAGGTGGATTATAATGAAACTTTGCATGCAGATACCTTAAAATGTTGGCTAACAGGTTATGTAGGTATTTATCACGGAAAATTAAAAGGTTGCTCCAGAAAATACGGAAATAAGCGAACATTGGATTTTTAAAAAGACACTATATTCCAAACCTGTTCAATGGATTTCAATTAAATTTTGGATAGTTATAGCCTGTACTAAGAATCATAACTCTGTATACTTATATTTTCGAGAAGTGTAACAGTTTCTGAGGAATGAAAAAAGTCGATTTTAATAAATCATTAATATCAATAATCAATAATTGTTCCAGAACAACTTAGTTACTAGATTGTACAACTTTATTACCGTTTGTACCGAACTGCAATGTTACGACGTAAAATATGTGATTTTGCCTACACATGAATTCATCCATGAATTGATATTGGACTCAGGTTCGGCTCCTCACAAAAAACTTTTCAGTGGTTAAAAGCACTTACTCGAAATTGTTCATACACGTTTGATTCAAACACTCAAACATGGTTTTGTGCATGACCCGATGATGCATTCAGGATTGTTTCTTCTGGAGAGAAATCTAACTATGACTGGGTCGGATACGAAACTTTGACGACGATTAATATCTTACGAGAAGACTAACACAAAATGTACTGACAAAACTTTGCTACATACTTAGCTGGCAATGTACCGTTTTTAGATATTATTACGCTGGATTATTATCTTCGGCAGAGTAGGTAGAGAAGATTTAAATCAGTAATATTTTACCGATAATTTAAAAATAAATCGATAAACTGATAATCCTTCTTGAAAAGGAAGGTACTGTATATGTGTTTTTATGGGACGACGTAAATATTGTGTGTCGAATAAGATCGCACTTTAGTTTAGTTTATATTTTACAAAGAACATCTGTGCGGGCCAAGTGGGGCTAAGATTGAACCCGGTGATAGAGATAATTGATAGAGAAATAAGTCTGGTGAAAGTTGACAAAACATACAATATATTCACACACGGTTCTTTATACTAATATGGCCGAATGGATCTTATTAACCATTTCTAGGTGTTTTAGGTCTCGAAATAATATTCGAGATACTTTTTATCCCGGAAAGAATCACGGTTCTTACGACATAGCTGGCTAAATGAATTTAATTGAAACTGTATATGAAGGTGTCTTATACCGTAAAATAAAACATAACACTTTCTATTACGAAAAAATATATAACGTAGCAAAATATACAACAGCATGACTTCTGCGGAATATTTATTATTTCTTCATACTAAAATGGCTAAACGGATTATAAAGAAACTTAATATGAAAGAAACCCAGAGATATAAAATGAGCAAGTGAAAGAACGTTGATATTGGGGAAGACCTCGACTATCTTACCATAACCAAATAGAACGTGTATTATCAGAAGGGCAAGTCAAGAGTCTCCGTAACCGGCGAGCGTGTATAAGACGAACTATGAGAGTGGAGAAAACCAGAAAGGTCTGTAAGGAAAGAACCTGTTGGAACTCTGTACACTCTGCCTACTCCGCAAGGGATCTGACGTGGTGATATAGATTGGTAGATAGTTATAAAGTATCTTAGGCCGTGAAATAATAATATGAAATGTGTTACTTTGTTTACACACTAGATCATGCCGATATTATCCTGCATTATATGCATATGGTGGGATTTAACCGGCCTGCATAAAGGTCCAAAGATATAAATCTTATTTTGTCGGAAGAAAAGCCTGGCAATCCGTCGATTTCCCTTTTTCTCTTCATCGGTGACTCGGAAGCCTGAGGACCTGCTGAAATTGTTCTACAGCGAAAATTTACTCATATTTAAGTCGACTTTATAAATATTTTTGGAAAAAAAAGACGACTTGGTTTAAGCGATAAAACGTAGACCGCCTTACTTTGTCAAATAGTCGCAGGTACAAGCCCTGTACAGCACACGGGAATATTGATTTGGGATTTTGAAATAAAGAAGATATTTTATGCACATACAGGCAGAATAAAAAAAAGTTTGTCCGTGCTAATATCCAGAACGGTTGAACCTTTGTTTTTTTTTTTCTTTGTCTTATAAAAACGTTGCCCCACACTAGGATTAATTCCTGTGTCGTGGGTGCGTTTACAAACATGAAAATTCACATACACAAATACCCAGACCGGAACAAATAATTGTGGATCACACAAAGATTTGTCCCGTGCGGGAATCGAACCCGCGACTATTAGACACAGTGGGCGGGGCGGGCTAAGACCTTAACCACTGCGCTAAATCGTCCGAACCGATTTTAAATACACTATCATTGCAAAATGTAGGATTTCTCAGAGACTGTTGACTACTTTTTACCTTGGGAAATGTAAGATTTCAGGGGATAGTTGTTTTTATTTCTCCATATTAACACGGCTGCACGGATTGAAAAGAAACTTAATATTGAGGTGTCTCTTAAGTCTTGGAAAGTTATTATTCCAAAAAGTTCTACCTACGTATGTCAAATTACAAAATAAACGCGTGCGAAGCCGCGGGAAACAGCTAGTGATAAATAAAGATGAAAATGACAGCACGCTTTATCAACGATGTTACGTTAACATCAAATGTTTTGTGCGGAAAAAGTATTGAGACCAGAGGGCTATTCCTCAGGTCTTTATACTTTTTCCTTTCTCAGGCTTTCCTAATGTTAATACTCACCACTACACTACTAGCGTCATGGTATAACTTCGAACCTTATCTAATACATCCAAATGCACAAGAGTGAAATAGGCACGATAATGTTTAGTTACTTTACATTGTAACATAGCAGAACGTCGTTGTCAAATTAATATCTGTTATTTGCATGGATCGAATTTTGACATATTTTGAATGAAAAATCAGTCAAATTCTACGGATAGTAAGCAAATCTCTCCTTAAGTTGAATTTTGAAACCGGCCATAAGTATTATACGGTGAAGTGTGGTCGCTGTACATAATTTTTTACAGGAGAATGTTTTTATTCAATATCTCAAAATTAAACTTTTTGCACATAGCAGATATTCATTTGACAACGCCGAAAATCTTATTTTGGATGTTTGTTTTGTCATAAGATTCTTTTACATGCTTTAATTTAACTTTGAATGTTCCTATGTCAGTCTTTCCAGTTCAAATCTTGTAATCCATTTTTCAAGCACTTGCGGGTATCCGATTGACCTAAAATTTGGCATACGTATGTAAAGTCGAAGTCAATGTAATAATATAATACCATGGAACTAGTCTGATGCTGGAGTCGGAAGGTGGCCATAAGAACTTGTGAACCATACAACGTAATCCCTTCGTGTTTAGGCTTATTGGATTGGTATTGATAAGTACTATACAACCAATGGTCAGGGTCTGATGATGAAGCCGAAAGGTGGCCAATGGAACCACTCAACTACTCAATAACCCCGCCGTGTTTGGGCTCGTTGGATTTGTCCTGACGAGTACTTTAGACTCCGATGGTTCTAAGGGCTGATGACGGAGCCAAAAGAAAGCCATAGGAACATCTAAAGCAAGATATCTTCGTTGTTTTTTTGCTAAAAGCTTGGTTTTAAAAAGTTCTTTTTGAATTAAAATTATTTTCACTTAAATCAATAAGTTAGTTAAGAATTAAAGACTGTTACAGAAGACGCTAGGGCAAGAAACTACACGTTTACTCTTTTAAAATGAGAGTGTTATATCTCTTTGTATACTGTGTGAACAATGGGGTAAGCGAGAACTATCCAAAACGAGATGAGACAAGAGAGAGGACTAGATAGGCGCAAGGATTAATTAGATCAGAGGGCTGAACTCAATCCATTGGACATTTTAATAACGTTGTCGGGAATCCGGTGCCGTCAGTCTTGTAGTGAGAAAAGGATGGCATATTAACTCGATAGCTTAACGACAACGTCAATCTGTTCATGCTAAGCCATCGGTTAATAAATAATACACAATACCCTCGTCATCGTGATTTCCCAATCTTAAAGTACAACATGTGTGTGCGCAGTTTCAGAGTTGGTATCGCATCGGCTGGTTGCCGGCAGGGGCTTATTTGTTATGACTAAACGCGGCGCGTTACGATAACATCATGAAATCATAATGTTATGGTATTCTGTTCCTATATTCCTAAGCAGACCTGGCGGCGGATAATCATTGTAGAAACGGAGGCTATAGGGTTAGACTTGCAGCGAGTTGAAGCGCATAACTCAAGGTCGACCGGAACGGCAGCGCATTGTTGACGCAATCTGCCCCATATAGGGGACTTAGGATATTAAACCTAGTAAGTCATAGTCCTGGAGTACCATTGACGATCATTTTACAGTTATCGTACCGCACCACGTTACGTATATAATTGGTTATAGCGAATAAGGGCGCAAGCGGCGGGCGCGGGCGGCGCCAGGCGGAAGCTTATTGTTGGAGACGACGATGCGTTCGTTCTTATCTGTCGTTCGACACGTCTAAAATATATATCGTTGAATTTACAAACCGACGCGTGATTAGACTCAGGTAGCGTAGACTGTACTGTACTATTAGGTGCACCAATTTTATGAATCCGCTTTTTTGCATAATTCAAAAAATATAGTTATGTATATAGATTGTAGCATACTTTCAAATCACTTATTAAATTTGAAAAAACTTTCAGACCTAATTTTTATGCTCATTCTATTAAATACTTCACATAAAGGAATTGCAGTTTTTTGCGATTCAATAACAAATTAAGAAATGTAATTATGTAGCTGCAGCCCGAGATTCCATATGTACCAAAATAATAATAACAGTTTACACTTATCATATTAAAACCAAATTGTGTCAACAAAACTTATACTACGCTTAATTACTCCTTTGATGATGACAAGCATGACAACACACACACACACGAAAACACTCATCATATTAACATGGTTCATACTACAACTAAAAACAGTTTTGCCTATATTGTGTTTAGAGCTAAAGGTTTCGCCACATAGCCGACGGAGCGGTACGGAGGCTCGACTTCAGCGGACGTAAGCGCGGCGGCAGCGTCGGTAGTTGCTTTGTGCACTAAACAACGCCATCGTCCCGCTCGCACCGGTAGTAGTGTCTCGATTCCATCGTGCATCATTTGTATTTGCGTTAGGCGTGGAAGCGGCGAGTCCTGACGTTTGCCGCGGCGGAGCTGTGTGGCGTCTCCTGTACATTTCTGTACATTACAACTCTTCACGCCGCGCCCGTAATGTGGCGAAAGCTTTAATATTTTCTCCCGCTTGTCGGCAGCACGGCGTTCCCGCCAAGCTTGGCGGAAGTGTATTGTTCGGAGCCACAACACTCCCTTATCTGTCACTCGGTAAGCCCAAAATATTATATAATTCGTTGAAACCGTTATTGAGTGTAATTTCCGCTTTGGGTATTATTATAACATAATCAGCAAGGTATTTTTGTTCCGAAAAAACCCGATGGTCTTTAAAAGTAAAATTGATATTCTAGTTTTAAATAAACTAGATTAAAATAGATAATACTATAAATAAATACACACAAATAGTTGGAACCTCTTAGTAAGTATGGTAGAGCAACTTGAAAGTAGACTGTAATTCCAATCCATGAACTCTTGTAATATACCGACATCATCGCACTAACAGTTCTTAAAAACAGTCATCATCATCATCATCATCTCAGCCTATACTTGTCCACTGCTGAACATAGGCCTCCCCAATCGCTTTCCAGCGTAACCGGTCCGATGCCACCTGCATCCAACGACTTCCTGCGATTTTCACAAGATCGTCGGTCCATCTGGCAGGTGGTCGTCCCACGCTGCGCTTGCCAATACGTGGTCTCCACTCTAGAATCTTTCTGCCCCAACGCCCGTCCGATCTTCGCGCTATGTGGCCCGCCCATTGCCACTTCAGCTTGCTAATCTTAACGGCTATGTCGGTGACCTTGGTTCTTCTACGAATCTCTTCATTCCTGATTCGATCACGTAGAGAAACGCCGAGCATAGCTCTCTCCATAGCTCGCTGAGCAACTCTGAGCTTTTTTATGAGACCTATTGTAAGAGACCACGTCTCTGATCCATATATCATCACTGGTAACACACATTGACTAAAAACTTTAGTCTTTAGGCACTGAGGTATTTTGGATGAGAAGATGTTGCGCAGTTTCCCGAACGCTGCCCAGCCGAGTTGGATTCGTCGATTGACCTCTCTCTCAAAGTTGGACCTACCTAACCGGACTACCTGTCCCAGGTAAATGTATTCGTCGACAACTTCAAGAGTAGAGTTCCCAACGGTGAGTGCGGTGGGTACGACATGGACGTTACACATTATTTTCGTTTTGTCCATGTTCATTTTAAGACCCACTTGTTGAGATACTCTGTTGAGGTCGCCGAGCATTCGTCCTAGATCTTCCAGCGACTCCGCCATGACCACAATGTCGTCGGCAAATCGAAGGTGAGTGATGTATTCGCCATTGATGTTGATGCCAAGTCTTCGCCATTCCAAGAGCTTGAAGGCGTCCTCTATGGTGGTCGTAAACAGTTTCGGAGAAATGACGTCTCCCTGTCTTACTCCTCTTTTTATGGAGATCGCCTTCGTGCACTGCCCTTGTACTCGGACTGACATGGTGGCGTTATTATACAAGCACTTCAACACTTCGATGTACCGATAGTCAATGCGGCATCGCTGGAGAGATCTAAGAACCGCCCAAGTCTCGATCGAATCGAAGGCTTTCTCATAGTACACAAACGCCAAGCATAGTGGCCGATTATACTCCTCGGTCTTCTGTATAATCTGCCGCAGCGTATGTATGTGGTCTATGGTACTAAAGCCTTTCCGGAAACCGGCTTGTTCGGGAGGCTGGAAATCATCAAGCCTGCGTTCGAGACGATTCGTGATGACTCTCGAAAACAACTTGTAAACATGGCTCAGCAGTGTGATGGGCCTATAGTTCTTTCATCATCATCATCATCATCAGCCTATAACAGTCCACTGCTGGACATAGGCCTCTCCAAGTGCACGCCACTGGGTACGATCCTCGGCTACTCGCATCCAGTTTCTGCCAGCCGCCCTACGAAGGTCATCGCTCCACCTAGCCTGAGGGCATCCTGCATTACGTTTGCCAGTCCGCGGTCTCCACTCAAGAACTCGTTTGTCCCAGCGGTTATCGGTTGTTCGGCTAATGTGACCGGCCCATTGCCACTCCAGCTTACTAATCCGGTGGGCTATGTCGATAACTTTGGTTCTCTGTCGAATGACTTCGTTCCGGATTCTATCCTTCAGAGAAACTCCGAGCATAGCCCTTTCCATAGCTCGCTGAGTGACTTTAAATTTATGAACCATTCCAACCGTGAGTGTCCACGTCTCGGCTCCATATGTCATAACGGGCAGGACGCACTGATTAAAGACTTTTGTCTTTAGGCTTTGTGGAATGGGCGATGTAAATACTCGACGTAATTTCCCAAATGCCGCCCAGCCCAGCCGTATTCTTCTGTTGACCTCTTTCTCGAAGTTGTTTTTCCCCAACTGCAGAGTTTGCCCTAGGTAAACATATTCTTGAACAACCTCGAGAATAGCGCCATGTATTGCAACAGGTTCCGGTACTACATGTCGGTTAAACATTACTTTGGTCTTGTCTAAGTTCATGCGGAGACCTATTTGTTTGGAAGAATCGGCTAGGCTGGTCAGCATCTGTTGTAAATCCTGCAACGTTTCGGCCATAATGACGATGTCGTCTGCAAATCTCAAGTGTGAGATATGACTGCCATTTATGTTTATGCCATGACCGTCCCAGTCCAGCGTCTTAAACATATCCTCCAATGCATTTGTGAACAATTTGGGGGAGATAACGTCCCCTTGTCTCACTCCTCGATGCATTGAGATAGGGTTGGTCTGCTGGTTTTGTAACTGGATGGTCATGGTCGCGGCGTTATAGAGACTTCTTAACACTTGGATGTATCGCCAGTCGACTTGGCATCGTTGCAAGGATATCAGAACTGACCAGGTCTCGATCGAGTCAAAGGCCTTCTCATAGTCCACGAATGCTAAGCACAGGGGCCGATTATACTCTTCGGTCTTCTGTATAATCTGCCGTATAGTGTGGATGTGGTCTATGGTTCCATACCCTCTTCGAAACCCGGCCTGTTCCGGGGGTTGAAATTCGTCGAGCCTTCGCGCAAGACGATTCGTGATAACTCTTGAAAACAGCTTATAAATGTGGCTCAGGAGCGAAATAGGGCGGTAGTTCTTCAGTTGGGTCTTATCTCCCTTTTTGAAAAACAATACGACCACGCTCCTACCCCAAGCCTCTGGAGTTCTCCCATTAAAGAGGACAGAATTAAAGATATTTTGGAGCTCCTTAAGCACGGGTTCACCTCCTGCTTTTAATAGTTCAGTTGTAACTCCGTCCTCTCCAGGGGCTTTTCCATTCCTTAGCTGCTCAAGAGCCATCACGATTTCGTCTAGGCTGATTTCGGGCAGGTCTTCCGTAAAGTGGCGGCTTAATGTAGCTCTAGGATCCTCATTTCCGGGATCAGGACGAGATGTATGCGAGGCGTATAGTCGGCTGTAGAAGTCTTCTACTTCCAAAAGAATCTCCGGCTTAGAAGTGATGACCTCCCCACTGGCTTTGGACAACTTCGTCAGATGGCTTCTCCCCAAAGACTGAACGAAAACTTTCGACCCCCGATTTTGCTCGATTGCTTTTTCAATAGCGCGTGTATTAGCGCATCGGAAGTCATGTCGTACCAGTTTGTTAATTCGTTTGTTGAGTGCCCGTTGCTCTAACGAAGTGTTGAGTGGGTTTACACGTCGTTCCTTCATAAGCTGCAGTGTCTCCTCCGAAAGCTTCGTTTTCCTACTTATACGTCGCGTTTCACAAAATCTCGTACCTTCCTCCCTGAGGATTTTAACTACATTTGTTAGGGCCTGGTCAACGTCATTTGTGGTTTCCATGGTAACGAATCGGCTCTCCAGATTTGACTGGAACGCTTCAGGTCCTACTACGGTTTGGAGGAGGTTGGGCCGGAGCCTGGCCTTCATCAAACGGACTCGCTCGAGCTTAAAGTTGATATTCAGTGAGCCTCTGACAAGTCGGTGATCGCTTCCGGTATTAAACCTGTTGATCACTGAGACATCTCTGAATATGTGCTTCTTGTCCGTTATGATGAAGTCAATCTCATTTTTAGTCCTAGTGTCGGGGCTTTGCCATGTCCACTTTCTTTGGGGCCGTTTCTTAAAGAAAGAGTTCATCAAGAAAAGACCCTCTTTCTCAAGAAAGTTGACAAGCATTTGCCCCCTATGATTCCTGCCACCGTAACCGTGAGATCCTACTACCGATTCGCTGCAAATTTGTACTCCCACTTTAGCGTTGAAGTCCCCCATGACAACGTTGTAGTAGGCCTTAGTGGTGGAGTGTAAGGCCTTCGATATGTCCTCGTACATATCTTCAACTTCATTGTCAGAGTGTGCCGAAGTTGGTGCGTAAACCTGCACAACCTTTAGGTTATACCTATCGGTTAACTTAATAATAAGATACGCTACCCTGTTCGACACACTAGACATTTCTACAACGTTGTCAGAGAGGGTTTTATTGACCAAGAACCCTACGCCGCCCTGGGATAGCTGATCGCCCTCTCGGAAGTACAAAAGGTGGCCTGATTCTAGGGTAACGGTGTCCTCTCCCTTTCTTCGGACTTCACACAGTCCCAGAACGTGCCACCTTATCCCTTCGAGTTCGGATTCTAATTGCGCCATGTGCTCGTCAAGCCGTAACGTGCGTCCATTAAACGTCGCCAAGGTCAGTTGATTTTGGCGGCCTCTCGTAGCCCGGGGATTCTTCGCACCCCCTACCCTGCCGTTACCGTGACCGCCGCCGTGATCCGGAATAGCAGGGCGGCCGGGAACTGGGGGCCGTGGTTTGTTTTGGCTTGCCATTTGGAGGGTTTGCCCATAATCGCCACGCTGGGCAGGCGGGTTGGCGATCGCAGTGCGTAACTCTTCGCATCGGTGCCGCTGCTGCCCGTCACCGATCTGCGGTATTTAGTCACGCAGTTTTTTTTTTTTCGTTATGGTTATACCGCCATTTTTCGGTCGTCAGAGCCTCGTTCGTTGATTAGCAGGATGTACCACGAGCAGGTGAGGATGACTTGAAGCCATATGGTGGTATTTGACTCCCTTACATTCTTTAATAAAGTGTTATCACCTTTCTTGAAAAAGAGTACCACCACACCCCTGTTCCATGCTTCGGCGTTTTTCCTTCGAGCAAGATGGAATTAAACAGCCTCTGAAGGACTTTAAGTACCGGCGATCCGCCCGCTTTCAGAAGCTCTGCGGTAATTCCGTCTTCACCCGGCGCTTTGTTGTTTTTAAGTTGGTTGAGAGCCATCCTTATCTCGTACAGGCTGATGTCCGGGATATCTTCAGTGTAGTGTCGGGTTAGCTTGGCTCTTGGGTCTTTTACCAAGTCAACAATAGGTTCAGCTACTGAGGTATACAACTGTCCATAGAAACTCTCTATCTCCCTGAGCACCTCTGACCTATTCGACGTTACGTTTCCGTCCTCCGTCTTCAGCTTCGTCAACTGGTTTTGCCCAATCGACGCGGCTCTTGCGAACACTTTGGAGCCCTTGTTCTGCTTTATGGTCTCCTCAATACGTCTTGTGTTGAAGGACCGTAGATCGTGTCGCAAGGACTTCAATATCTGTCCATTGAGCTGCCTATAGGACTTAGCATCATCGGAGGTTTGGAGTCTCATGGTACGTCGCTCAGCCATAAGGTTTCGGGTGTAGTCGGATAGCTTTTGAGGCCTATTTTTACGGTGGGGCTTAAAATGCTTAGACCCGACCGTATGGACAGTCTCTACCAACCTATTGTTGATTTCGTCCACTGATGCGCTGCTGTCTAGCAATTCGAAGCGGTTTGACAATTCGAGTTGAAAGTTCTCGGGGTTTTGGATATGTGTATTAGAAGGTCGGAGCGTAGACTTCATCAGACGCGATCTTTCCATTTTGACATTAATATTTAATGTGCCTCTGACCATTTGGTGATCACTGCCGGTTTTTACCCTGTGAATCACGGAGACATCATTAAATATTTGTCGCTTGGTGCTCATGATGAAGTCTATCTCATTTTTTGTGAAACCATCAGGGCTCATCCAGGTCCATTTCCTATGAGACGGCTTCTGGAAGAAAGAGTTCATCATAAAGAGTCCCTCCTTCTCCAGAAATTCGGCCAGCCTCTGACCCCTGGGGTTGCGCTGCCTATATCCAAATTGCCCCACTCTGAACTCATCATCGCCCCGTTTGCCCAGTCGCGCATTGAAGTCACCCATAATTACTGTAAAGTGTGCTTTGGAAGTATGTATGGCTCTACTAATGTCCTCATACATAACTTCGACCTCATCATCTGAGTATGCCGAGGTCGGTGCGTAGACCTGTATGACCTTCAGCGAATATCTTTTGGATATTCTGAGTATCAGGTACGCTACCCTGCTCGACACACTAGTGATGGACACAACGTTGTTTATGAGTGACTTGTGGATGATAAATCCGACACCACCTTGGGACTGCTGTTCGCCCTCCCGGTAGTAAAACAAGTTGCCGGATTTTAAGGTTATCGTGTCCTCGCCCTCTCTTCGGACCTCCGATAAACCAACAATACTCCACCGCAACTTGTTTAACTCTTCTTCCAGCTTAACTAGCTTCTCATCTGTCCTCAATGTGCGTGCGTTGTATGTCACCAGGGCCAATTTTCGGTTTTGGTGGTAGCCGAATCTCTGCCGGAGATTCTTAGCACCCCTTGTCCTGTCGTTACCATGGCTGCTACCGTGGCCAGGACGAACAGGACCGCCTAGGACTAGGGTCCTGGTTTTCTTGCTTTCTTCCATATTGGTTGGGGGTGTTTGCCATACTCGCCACGCTTGGCAGGCGGGTTGGCGAGCGCAGTTTTTGGTTGTAAAAGTGTTAAGGGAACGCTGCTGCCCATTCCCTAGTTTTCCCTTAGTCGCCTTGTACGACACCCGATGGGATGAGATGGGTTGGTCCTATTCTAAGCCGGGAACCACGCGGCACCAAAAACAGTCCTAAGTACAAACTACTTTAGATTAAATAATAAATTGTAGAACCAAGTTGTAGGAATTTATTTAAATATCTAAATAAACTGCCTCGTTGTTCTGGTGGCAAAGCGCATCGCTTTGTGATCACGAGGTCCTGGATTCAAATCCTAGGTCGGACAAGTGTGGATTTTCTAACGAAAACTTTCCAGTACTAGTCTGGAGTATGGAATTGTACCCGGTATATGGCAATAGACTCGCCCCCTATTACATGGAACCTAACATCGTCGGCGAAACGTAGGTGTACTCAGTACACCTCTGCCACCCCCGCTTGGGGAATATAGGCGTGACGGTGTTTGTAAATAAAATTTAATTATCTAGTGTTTTTTCAATTGGCTGTTCGTAAAATCCTAAATAAGTAAGTATTTTACATAAGCAAGAAAACCTTCAGCCAACTCGGCTCGAACTCGGTAAGAAACAGTCGTCATACCCAAAAAGAAAGTGTCAAAATGAAGTTTATTAAAAGCAAATCTCTACGGCCTAGTTAGCACTAAAATAATTGCATCCAACAGCTGCTGTCCTTACATAATTATTGATCACAAAAGCGCATCGTTCTAAATACAAATGTACAGTTTCAATAATAGACTTTGAATTTCTAATACTATTTCTGTAGTTCGGCGATGCCAGCGTTAGGGGGACTGCCTGCGGGAGCAGGGGTGGAGCATGTAGCGTCTGAGAGCATATGATATTATTACCAAAATAATAACGTCGAGTAGACAACGCCGTCTTTCCCTGCAAGGGTTATCGCTTACCTACAGAGTTCATTTAATAATTGAAACGTGGTTAATCTTACGTGTCTCGCAATCAACTGCCAAAATTAGTGCATATCTGGGGAACGTTCATTGTAATACCGTCCGCAGTAATGCAGCATGATACATATAGAAAGACTAGGTTAGACATTGCTCAGAAACTGAACGTGTCAAAACCTGGTATACATCTTCAAAAAAGACACGATAGATATAACCAACATACAACACTCTACGAAATAACCAACATACTACTACCATTGCATTATCCTGAGTTCTATTAGTTTTACCATACAATTAATAAATACTACTACTACAACTAATTCAAAGTCACACAGCGGGCTATGGAGCAAGCTATAGCTATAGATAAAATTCGTAACGAGGTAATCCGACAAAGAACCAAAGTTACCGACATAGCTCGCAGACTCAGTAAGCTAAAGTGGCAATGGGCTGGTCACATCTGCAGAAGGACCGACGGCCGATGGAGCAAGCGTGTCCTAGAGTGGAGACCGCGACTTGGTAAGCGTAAGGTTGACTCCCTTAACCCAAATATAATACGTAATACGCTTGTATTTTTAACCGACTTCAAAAAAGAGGAGGTTTTATGTTCGTCAATTGTGGACCAATTTCGATTATGTTTAGTATAACTACAAGGTATTCCCATTTACTTTACAACTAAGCAAAATGCATAATAATAGTTAATTCACTCTGAAGAGTGAATTAAGTATTAATATTAAAAGCTAATAATATTTTATTATATTAATAAAATGCAATGTCTATTTATGCGACATAGCTCGCAGGCTCAGTAAGCTAAAGTGGCAATGGGCTGGTCACATCTGCAGAAGGACCGACGGCCGATGGAGCAAGCGTGTCCTAGAGTGGAGACCGCGACTTGGTAAGCGTAAGGTAGGACGGCCCCCAGCTAGATGGACCGACGACCTCAACAAGGTCGCTGGGACAGACTGGATGCGAAAGGCGGAGGACCGTGTGCAATGGCGCGTGTTAGGAGAGGCCTATGTCCAGCAGTGGACTACGATAGGCTGATTGATTGATTGACTACTGCCTGCAGTTCAATAAATTGATAATAGATATTATAGCAGTGCAATTCTTACCTAAGAATACTTAAATAAAGACACGTTTCTCTAGAATGCTAGTGCTGGCATAGACTTGTGCAGTCTTTATGATAATTCTATAGTCGTAAATGAGGCCATGCTCATAGAGGCAACACTACAGATATAGGACGCAACCTTGTCTTGCTCGGTGAAGCTGTAAAGGCCCTCAGCCGACAACGTAGGTCATTCATACACGCACAAAAAAGGGATAGTCCAAGCCACTTTAAGTGGCAAAACGGAGTAAGCTTACACCCTGCGGTGGGTTATAAAAAGTTGATGATGGCAAACTGCATAAATCTGAATTCTTGATTAGTTAGACTGCCTCATTGGTCTAGTGTCTAGCTCCAAGAATCCATCTTAATTTTATTGGTACTGGACCTTGAACTTTGAAGATACACCAGGGAACTCCTTAAGGAAAAACAATACGAATGTGTAGATTGAGATATTATGGGTATTACAGCAATCCTATAGGTACCCTACTATAGAACTAAGCAGAATATTAACCGACTTAAAAAAAGTAATGGGTCTTTGGTTTTTTATAACTTCTTTGTTTATAAACCGATTTTGATGCTACTTTTTACATAATTGCTCCGAGGTGACCCCATTTTAATTTTATCGATATTGACCCTTGGACTTTCAAGATACACCAGGGTACTCCCTAACGGCAAACATCATGAATGTGTAAATTCAGTTTTTATGACTATTATATCAATCCTGTAGGTGCCTTATTGTAAACTAAGTAGAATAATAATATTTATAATTTATTCACTATTCACTCAAATTTGTAAAATAAATAACTATTTTTACACCGTCACGCCTATAGGCAGAGGTGTACTGTGTACTGCCAGAGGCAGAGGTGTACTGAGTACACCCACGTTTCGCCGACGATGTTAGGTCCCATGTAATAGGGGGCGAGCCTATTGCCATTTACCGGGCACAATTCCAGACTCCGGACTTGTACTGGGAAGTTTTCGTTGGAAAAACTACACTTGTCACCAAGGATTTGAACCCAAGACCTCGTGATCACAAAGCGATGCACTTTGCCACTAGACCAACAAGGCAACGAGCAGTAAAATAAATAACATTTAAAAAAAGGTAAATCGATTTTAAAGAGCAATAAATAAATATTTGAAGTCAGTGCTAACTAACCAACCGACTGCACCAACCGGCACCGACTTCAAATATTTATTTTTTGTGTTTTGAAGTCGGTTTACCTTTTTTAAAAAGTTATATATTCTATATAAAAAATTTCCGTATCAGTCTGGAGTCTGAAATTATGCCCGGGGAAGTGGGAAAGTGAAAGTAAATGTGAGTGTACATAGTTGACCTCTGCGACCACCGCTTGGGGAATATAAAGCGTGACTGCAATATTTGTTTGTTAGGCCTATGTTCAGCATTGATCGAGTATAGGCTGAGGTGATCATGATGATGAATTATTTTTTTAAGTCAAATCGTACAAGCTGAATTTGAATCACTTCCTCTTATCCTTTGTTTGGTTGTTCGTTTCACAAATTGATTCTACGCCCAGGATTGGCTTCAGACAAAGGAACTCCTGAATGGCCAACACCATAGAGACATCATTTTGTACAGGTACATATTTAATTTTGATTGGCGTTCTAACTGGCGTCGTTACCCACTATAAAAGCTTGTTTTCAAAAAGATCTTTTCAATTAGCATTATTTTTCTTTTTATTAGTGATAGCCCTGAAGATGGACTTGGAAATAAACGTGGTCGATGTAGTCCTGCGTCGTGAGTTTAATCACTGGACAGGTGCGCGCGACGTGGCCGCGATGCTGCCCGGCGAGTACTATCGCAGTCTATTTATTGCCCTTAACTGTGCTACAAAACGATAATCACTGTGTCAACAAACTTGACAAATTGATCATCGCGAATATGTTAAGCAGGCATACCTCTCTAATATTATTGTTTTAAATGGATGGGTTTAGAACTTTAACATATATTTAGGGAAGCATCACCTATACAAGGTGTAATATAATTAACGCCTGATCTGAACGTAGTTTGTTCTAAATCGGCAACTAAATCGATTCCAACTATTTTTAAAGTTAGTTATTTTTCTTTAAAAGTAATGCTGTTACTCGTTCTGTTCGCTGTATTAAACAAAATTTAATAATCATTCAAAGCATTACGGCTATTTTAAATGTATTTTTATTACACATATCTAAATACGCATACAAAAATTATTTCGTTATTAAATTATATGTTTAATTTGGGTACCAAAGAGCTTAAAAAACGGTAGCGGATAATTGGAAGATGCTTTTTTTCTTATTGAATTCGTAAAGCAATAAGGGGTGTCTGAGGTCTTGCGTTATATATGTTACACCTTGTATACTATCGACAAATTAGTAATTACCTTGATACTTTTAAAACAAACTGAAAATATGATTTATGGGGCTAATGCCCCTTAAACATGATGTCGTACCGAATAATAATAGAAAAATAGTTCATCCTATCTAAAAATATATACAAAAGTCTTACATTATTAATTTACGCCTATGAGTTCTTAACTACCATTGGATAGTTTCATTGGTGGTACTGGGGCAATCTCTTTTGCCGCTGCTCCACTAATAATCATACGAGAAAATAAATCTACACGACAATAAAATCACTAGGAAAATACAACAAGTTTTTCTTAGTAACCCACAAAAGAAATCATTTTTTGCGCTATACTCGTAATTCAATTAAACGGCGACTTATCTTTAAGGCGCACAATCTAAGCGTACGTCTAATCCGTCTTCACGTTAGAATTTAAGCATTTAAAGTGGTGACGTCAAAACAGAGTTGACGCGCCTCATTCCGCGACTTCCCGGCTTGTCACACACAAAATGGAGCGTAGCCAGGGCCTTTTGTACTTGTAGGCTTTGTGTGTAAAGTAAGCTTCCTACCGAAGCATCTGTGCGATGATGAAACTTGCCAGACACCGCTTTTGAGCACGCTTTATGTCTCAAATTAAAACTTTACAGAAGGCAATTAGGCGTCGGAAAAATCCTGCTTGCGTGTGCTGGCTTGCTGTTTGTTTGTATTTTTTTAGTTGCGAGCATCAGTTTGAATACTAATATTAAAAGTTAAAAAAAAATTTCAAAAGCATGTTTTTGTGTACCCCTGATCCGCTCACACAAGTGTTGCCCTCGTCGTCTTATATGTCTATTTGAGGGCCCATCTAGTGAGCAGCGAAACACCACCTTCAATATTAAAAGTTTTAACCAATTTTTACCAATTTTTTTTTAGTTTAAACCAGAAAAGGAAAATTTGAAACAAACCCTATACCAACCCGTCTGGCCAGCGTGGTATAGTAGGCCAAAAACCTCTTAATATGTTAAGACACCAAACGCAAAGGCCCCCAGTTCCCGGTAGTCCCGCTGTCCGCTGCCACGGTAGCGGTCGCGGTAACAGCGGGGCAGGGGGTGCGAAGAATCTCCGGGCTACGACACAAGGCTACCAAAAACACCTGACCCTGGCTACGTACAATGGACGCTCTCTACGGCTGGACCAACACCTCGCTGAACTCGAGGTAGAACTAGGTCGCATAAACTGGCACATATTGGGGTTATCCGAAGTCCGAAGACAGGGCGAGGACACGATAACCCTTGAGTCAGGCCACCTGTTTTACTTTCGGGAAGGTGATCGGCCCTCTCAGGGCGGTGTCGGTTTCCTGGTCAACAAAGCTCTCACTAACAACGTTGTGGAAGTCAGCAGTGTGTCGACACGGGTAGCGTACCTCATAATTAAAATCACCAACAGGTACACCCTGAAGGTGGTACAGGTATATGCGCCGACCTCGACATACTGCGACGACATAGCCGAAGCCATGTATGAAGACATAGCCAAGGCATTACATGGCACCACCAAGGCTCACTACAACGTTGTTATGGGGGACTTCAATGCCAAAGTGGGAGTACAAGAACGCGGCGAAACGATAATCGGACCCCACGGCGTGGGGCGCCGAAACCACAGGGGGCAGATGCTGGTCAACTTTCTGGAGTCGCAGGGGCTCTTCTTGATGAATTCGTTCTTTAAGAAGAAGCCTCATAGAAAGTGGACATGGCGAAGCCCCGACACTGTGACGAGGAACGAGATAGACTTCATCATGACTGACAGGAAGTCTATATTTAGAGACGTCTCCGTGATCAACAGGTTTAATACCGGCAGCGATCACCGACTTGTCCGAGGCGCTCTAAATATAGACTTCAAGGCCGAAAGACGTCGCATGATGAGGTCTACTCTCAGACCTACTGCGCCTCAAATAGCTTTAGGGTCCGAAAAGTTCCAACTGGAGCTTCAAAATCGTTTCGACCTGCTGGAAACCGAAGGCAATGTTGACGAGAAAACCGACACAGTGGTCAAAACGCTGCAGGATGTGTCTCGAAGGGTGTTTCCCGGCAAAAGCGGTAACAGAGAGTCTAAACTCTCGCTCGAGACTCTCGAACTTATGAGGCAGAGACGGGAAATGTCATCCACGCAGGCGTCTTCGCCGGATGGGAGGAACCTCAACCGGAAGATCCGGAAGCGGGTGCGACGTGACCTCCGATGTTCCAACACCCGCGCCATCGCGGCTGCGATTGAACAGAACAGAGGCACCAAAGTCTTCGCTCGCCAGCTAGGTAGATCCCATCTGACGAAACTTAATACAGCGGATGGCAAAACCGTGACCTCCAAGTTCGAGATACTCGAGGAAATTGAGAGTTTCTACAAAGACCTGTACGCATCACGGATGGCTAAACCCTCGAGACCCAGCGCTGACGACCACAGAGCCCCACTAGCACGCCACGATACGGAAGACATCCCTGATGTCAACCAGGACGAGGTCAGAGTGGCTCTCGAGCAGCTCAAAAACAACAAGTCGCCAGGCGATGACGGAATCACCACTGAGCTCCTAAAAGCAGGCGGGACTCCAATCCTGAAAAAGCTAGCGAGTCTCTTTAATTCCGTCATCCACCAGGGCTTAACACCTCAAGCGTGGAGCGGGAGTGCGGTGGTTCTGTTCTTCAAAAAAGGTGACAAAACCTTGCTGAAGAACTACAGACCCATCTCACTCCTGAGCCACGTCTACAAGTTGTTCTCGAGAGTACTCACAAACCGCCTCGCCAGAAGACTTGACGAGTTCCAGCCACCGGAACAAGCCGGGTTTCGAAAAGGCTACAGCACCGTAGACCACATCCATACTGTTCGGCAGATTGTACAGAAGACCGAAGAGTACAATCAGCCGCTGTGTATGGCTTTCGTGGACTACGAGAAAGCCTTCGACTCCATCGAAACCTGGGCGGTTTTGGATGCTCTGCAGCGATGTGGCATCGATTGGCGCTATATCGAGGTGTTGAGATGTCTGTATGATACCGCCACAATGACCGTCCAGCTCCAGGACCAAAAGACCAACCCGATCGAGCTGCATCGAGGGGTAAGACAGGGGGATGTAATATCCCCCAAGCTCTTCACCAATGCACTCGAAGACGTCTTCAAGACGCTGGACTGGACTGGGCGGGGCATTAACATCAACGGCGAATACATCTCACACCTTCGGTTTGCCGATGATATCGTCATCGTGGCAGAGTCACTGGAACAGTTGAGCGGAATGCTGCATAGCCTAAATGGAGCCTCTCGAGGTGTCGGTCTCGGCATGAACTTGGATAAAACCAAGATCATGTTTAATGAGCATGTCACGCCGGGACCGATCTACGTCGATGGTTCGATGCTCGAAGTTGTTCGGGAGTATGTCTACCTTGGACAAGTTGTCCAATTTGGTAGGAACAACTTCGAGAAAGAAATCAACCGCAGGATCCAATTGGGTTGGGCAGCATTTGGCAAACTACGTCACGTTTTCGCTTCGCCTATACCGCAATGCCTGAAGACTAAAGTCTTCAACCAATGCGTTCTACCTGTTATGACTTACGGGGCCGAGACGTGGACACTCACAGTGGGACTAGTCCACAAACTCAAAGTCGCACAGCGGGCTATGGAGCGAGCTATGATCGGCGTTTCTTTGAAGGATAAAATTCGTAACGAGGTAATCCGACAAAGAACCAAAGTTACCGACATAGCTCGCAGACTCAGTAAGCTAAAGTGGCAATGGGCTGGTCACATCTGCAGAAGGACCGACGGCCGATGGAGCAAGCGTGTCCTAGAGTGGAGACCGCGACTTGGTAAGCGTAAGGTAGGACGGCCCCCAGCTAGATGGACCGACGACCTCAAGAAGGTCGCTGGGACGGACTGGATGCGGAAGGCGGGGGACCGTGTGCAATGGCGCGTGTTAGGAGAGGCCTATGTCCAGCAGTGGACTACGATAGGCTGATTGATTGAACCAATTTTTGCAAACATGAATTTTTAATTATTACGACGACGCAAGGGCTCTGGCGTGATGATATAGATAGATAGATAGACGACGATATAACGAGTTAACATTGATTATTCTCACCAGATTAATTCTGCTGTTCTTATGCTTTTCTGCTTAGAATACTTTAGATTAACACATTGTTATCGTCATTTTGATCAACAATAAATGGTATATGGATAAATTAACATCTTGCAAAGGAGGCTTACAAAATGTTAATTCATATATACTATCATTTCAGCCACTTTATTCGAATAATCTCATGCGAGGAGTGTTCAAATAAAAAAGTTACTACGAACATTACAAACGATACAAATAATATTACATCATAAGGCAAAATATTAAGTCTACCGAAACGAGGCACGGTGGCTTAATCAAGTACCGCGCAAGCATTTCCACAGCAGCAAAATTATCATTGCCGAGATATATTTCCACCCTCTCTTGCAGAACAAATTCCACTTGTCAAAATGTTCACGCTATGTTCACGGGAATCACAAAGCGAGACGTTTACAAAGAACGGTCCTAACAAATTGTGCCGTCAAGCGCCGTGTTTGCGTAATACGCGGTCCGCCGGCATCCACTATCAACTCTGATATTATGTGTTTATTTCCACCGCACATAGAACATTTACCTTTATAACACGTTAGTTGTTTAACATTAACCCTACACGACCTCGAAAATTACACGTACAAATCTGCCTCTCCATGGATTTTAGACAATCGGGAGATGAACTGGATTGTACGGTCCGCTTCGTGTACTTAATCGCAGAATCCGCGAAAGTTTCCTCATTAGAATTGTTTAACCTACTCAAACTGCTGCCTCGAAATGCAAATTTATATTTTCAGCACCATCCTGAGTTTAATAGATCCATCACTTTGATACATATATTATATATAATAATAATAAAAGCCCGTAAATGACATTTATACCAGCGCAAGCTGAGAACTGAAACAAAAGTACGATAATAATAATAATAGTACACTTTATTGTACACCAGGAAAAACAATAAATTATAAACAGATTTATACAAAACATAAGTACAAATGGCGGCCTTATTGCTGATAGCAATTTCTTCCAGACAACCGTTGCAAAGAAAATAAATAACGATAGAAAGAAAGGGGCAGTTGGTGGCGTACACTATAAATGATTAATTTAAATTACAAACCAATATGATACATATACCTAATTATAAATACATACAAGACAATACATACTCACATACTAATACATATTATAGCTATAACACTGGTAAGGATTACGACAGCATCTTTACTCATACAAGTGGCAAACAGTTATATTATGGGCAAGTAGTGATTCTTGACCATTGTTTTAAATGAAAACAACGACTTTGCACAACTAACTGACACAGGCAATGCATTCCACAGACGAACAGCCGTATTGTAAAGGATTCCTCGTAGACATTTGTGGAATGCACCGGCATATATTATAGCGATACCAAATATACATTTGACTGCACACCATTTATATATCAATTTTATACGTCAACTACTTATTAGGAAGTAAATTTTCTAAAAATGATAAAAGTTTTATTACCAATAAATCCTCAGAAAGAACACGATAAAACGATTGCTTAGAGCCAGATGTGGCTGTATTTGCGAACTTTAACATTACTTAACCTTTACTTGTATTTGCCTTTTTATTTCTATTTCTCAATGTTCAAGTGAATTACTTAGATAGGTACTATTATTCGACTGCCAGCTTCATTCTCCTCACCACTGTTCTGTATCCTCTGTATTAAAAATAAAAACAACCGCACGCCTATATATTGGAGGTGGCAGAGGTGTACTGTATACAGCCATTTTTCGCCGTCAATGTTAGGTCCTATGTAATAGAGGACACAATGCCAGACTTCGGACTGATACTGGTTTTTTTTTATTAAAGAATTACATATTGTCTGACCTAGGATCAGAACCTCGTGATTGCTACGCGCATTGTTCGCCACTATATTTAAAAGCAGTGATAGCCAAGTGGTTAGACCGTTGGACTGCAAAGTCATTTACAAACATTTGCTTTAACGGTGAAGAAAAACAACGTGAGAAAACCTGCATGCCTGAGAGTTTCTCGAAGATTTGTGAAGTTTGCCAACCCGCACTGGGCCAGCGTGGTGGACTATGGCCTAAACCCTCTCAGTATGGGAGGAGGCCCTTGCCCAACGATGGGACAGTTTCTTAACAGGGCTAATATTATTATTATATAACATATTTTCTCTCCCTCTTTTCATCTATCTATCTATCTATAACCTCACGCCAGATCCCTTGCGGGGTAGGCAGAGAGTACAGAGTTCCAACAGGTTCTTTCCTTACATACCTCTCTGGCTTCCTCGACTCTCATAGTTCGTCTCATACACGGTCGCCGGTTACGGAGACTCTTGACTTTTCCATCAGATAAGACTCGGTTTATTTGGTCGTGGTAAGATAGTCTAGGTCTTCCCCGGTACCTGCATCCTTCCACTTTCACATTGTATATCTGTTTTGTCATTCTTTCCTCTGGCATTCTTTCTATATGCCCGAACCAACGGAGCATGCCCTTTCTCATCTTTACACCGATACTATCGTTCATACCTACTCGCTGTCTTACTATGCTGTTGCTAATGCGGTCGGTCAGCTTCACTCCGCACATCTTCCGCAGAGCTCGCATTTCTACCGCATTTATCCTACTTTCATTCTCCTTCTTACATACCCAGCTCTCGCTACCATATAACAGCGTTGGGACAAGAACTCCGTTATGTATGGCCAGCTGCGCCTTATGGCTTAAGTGCCGGCTCCCGAGTAGCTTTCCCATCGCACCATTCACTCTGTTCCCTGCACTCACTCTTCTCTCTATGTCAGCGGTGTATTTCCCATCCTTACTGAAGGCGCATTCCCCTCTTTTCATGCTATTAAAAACCATTCTATTATAAAGCTATTTTAATTTACGTAAAAATAAGTAATAAAAAACGCCAGAAGTTTTCTTATTATCCAAGCTTTTCTACCCGCCGTCACATTTTTCCACTACGTGAAGATTAAACCTATTGTTCTGTCAGTCAGGGAATCGCGTTTCTGACAAATTTTTCTCCATGTAATGCGAACTGTGTAACCTGAAACATGGCCGTCCTTTCACCTATTTATAACGTTGTTCAGCCCATTTACACAGTGACAGTAAGTGGAGCTTGATGTACTACATAATGTGACACTTTGATATTAGACCGCAACAATTTCGTCTTCTGTGATGTTCTTTCGCAACTTACTAAACGACGTATTATCATAAACATGATACACAACATTAACTATCCCAGAAACTTTTTGGTGTGTTGCCAAAATGTGGCAAAATGATCTGCCTTTTTGTTGGGTAGAAAACTCGACGAGGCATAGACGATTTGTTTGATTTAAAGACAGTATAGTTTTAATTGAGATTCATAATGTTTACACCGTAATCATAATAATTGTAAGCAAAAGTAATGTAAGTGGAGTAGAGAAAATAATTATGTAAGGAGAAGACCTGCTGGCAGTCCAATCAAATATAAATGGAGGGAGGCATTTCCCAAATACCTGCTTGTAAAAATATAAAATGTAATATTTAATTAGTCTATATGTATACGCGAATATTATGATGTATAATTCTCAACGTCTCGAGTTCTTCCCGTAACTGAGTGCTGTAAAGTACTCTGTTTAATGTATCAAACATCTGTGAGTCGAACAAGGATTTATCACGTGCCGGCTTGAAACCCGTGACTACTTGCACAGTGACGCGAAAGGCCTACGCTCAAACCATTACCGTTGCCTACCAAGCCGTTGTCAAATCGTTATAAAACGTGTCAAATGTCTACATGTAACATTCTAGCTCGTAATTCAACTTGTAAGTCATGATGTATTTTAGGCACCGTGCTTTTTAGTCATGATGCATTTAAGGCATCCTGCTTCTTAGTCATGATGCATCTTAAGTACCCTAATGGTTAGCCATGATGCATTTTAGGTATTCCGTCTTCTAAGGCAATCTGCTTTTTAGGTAACTGGCTTATAACCGGTATTGAAGTCAAAAATGGTTTATGAGCAAGTTGGCTAAAAAGCAAAATGCCTACGTAGGCGAAATATCTAAAAAGCATGAGGGCTAACCATCAGGGTGCCTAAGATGCATCATGGCTAAGGAGCAGATTGCCTAAAAGGCATTATCAAAATGTAAAATACGGATTCTTTGAGTGACATTTTCGACGTCATCAAAAATGTCATTAAAGGTATCCGTATTTTAACATCAGATCCACTCCACACCACCATTTCAAATGTAGGAAGTTTTTGTGAAATCCTCAATAATAAATAACTAACCGAGTTGACTTATTGAGTGTCCCGAGACACTCGGCCAAACTGCTCCTTGCTTGAACGTAACGATATTATTCCACTTAGGTCTGCTTTAGTAAATTGCAGAGGTTAACTCTTAATAACTCTGTACCAACTTGTCGATGTTCTTAATCGTTTTATCAACGGTGTTTGGATAACATTTATTCATAAGATTGAATATTGCATATTTATATCTATGACTAGGTACCTATAGGAGTACATAATACTAATAACTATAGATACTCACCTATAGGTATCACCTATCACATCTGGAGTCATGAAGTTAACGGGACAGAGAGGTAGCTCATTCTTTCCTGTTGAAATCGTAGATGCCAATTGGAAATAAAACACAAACTTAACACTTAAAACAAATCTTTTAACGTGGCTATAGGCTTACATTCCACAATTAGATACATGGGTTGTTTTAATACATGCATGCATGCAATGTTACTCTTGGCTTACAATCTACTTACGCGGCAGTGCTCAGAGTAATGATATGAAAAAAGGGGCACAAATATGTAAACTTACAATCCCGTGCTGCTCCTTCCTTCCCCGCTCTTTCCCTGTTAGCCGTCAGTCCTTATCCTCTCCTGCTGGACAGTTGCATGTCTCCTGACCGCCATGCGAATGAGCTGAATAACTTATGGTAAGGCTAAGACCTCTGTGTTCTATGTCTACCTGCGAACCCTCAGGCTATCACAGTCTATGAACATAAATTAAGCCACTCAAGATGACTTAAATGTTTTTTTATAATCAATTTAAAACTAATTGGTTACTTCTCTTGAGTATATTCAAATCTGTAAACTGTTTCTTTTTACAAAATTTAGTTTTATATCTGGATCAGATAGAGTAATCTTAAAAATAAATATAAAATATCTTTGTGTGTTATATATTCCACGTAGCTGTAATAGTTGATATGTATCTTTATCTATCTATATCATCACGCCAGATCCCTAACGGGGAAGGCAGAGAGTTCAGAGTATAGTTGATATGTAGATGCCGATTATTTAATTTTGTTTTCAGACATCCAACAAAATCCATTTAAAAACCGATGTTTCAGTTGCGCACATGACTATTTTTTACCCATTTGTTATATTTGAAAATTCTCTATTGAATTGACTTTTATCACAAGCTATTCTTTTATTTTTATTTTAATCGTTTACAAATAAAATAACGCTGCAATAAAACATTTAAAGCATAGAAATAACATTAACTTAACGAGATAAGTGTATATCAATTTAGGCGCAAAGCGAAAGCAACCATCTTGAACGATCGTGGCAAATTATGATGAATGGACTACCCACGTCATGATAATACGAGTATATTGACACGATGGCTTCTTTACCGGGACGCCACATGCGTAACACTGAACACAAGCTTCATATAATTTATGTGCCGAAGGATCTCCAACAAATGTTATATTTTTCTGTAAGTTTTAAGTAAATCTTTTTTATATAAGTGTTCTAAAACACCAGTGGGCAATAGTACATTTTTCCACAAAACACTGGTGAGAAAACTATCATATTGTAACTTTTATAATAAACACACACCGTCACGCCTATATTCCCCAAGCGTGGGTGGTCGAGGTGTTCTGAGTACACCCACTTTTCGCCGACGATGTTAGGTCCCATGTAATAGGGGGCGAGCCTATTGCCATATACCGGGCACAATTCCAGACTCCGGACTCATACTGGGAATTTTTCATTAGAAAAACTAAATTTGTCCAACCCAGGATTTGAACCCAGGACCTCGTGATCACCAAGCGATGCGCTTTGCCACTAGACCAAGGCAGTCACTTTTATAAAGTATATTTTAAGTAACTAAGCCTTCATACTTAAATTAACCCAAGTGTTGTAGTTTATAAATATTAGTGAACAAGTAGCAAGGACATTAATTTCATTCTGTACTACTATATTGAGCTATTTTTTGACTACACAAAATTTTCAGCAGGACTATTATTTTTTATATTAAAGTAAGGGAAATTTGTTTAAAAAAACAAATAAATAATCATGCTAAGTATAAATTGTCGTGCGTACTTATTGGTCAAAAACTTGGTGGACTTCTAACCATATTATACTTACCTGGGCTTTGGAAGGAAGCCTTCAATCATACACAACAACATAAGATGACAGGTAACACGTGTGTCTACATATTTCATAGTCGGTTTATACGTGCTCGTTACCCCCACCGAAATGTAATAAAGTAAATGGAGCCGAAAATTATCTTCTGCTTGGTCTCTCAAATTTCACGATGTAACGAGAACATTTTTATGTTATTCTGTAGCACATCCTACTACATTTCCTTTATCGGCCTTAGATTATGATTTAGAAATTAAATATCAGTGTTTCTTTTATTTGCATATTTCCGAATACTTAGCTACTCTACTTTCATCGTGAACCCCTTCAAAAATGAAGATGTTTTTTAAATTCAATGAAGTATTTAATAATTCGTTAATTAAATATCATTGTTTCTTTTATTTGCATATTTCCGAATACTTAGCTACTCTACTTTCATCGTAAACCCCTTCAAAAATGAAGATGTTTCTGAAATTCAATGAAGTATTACATAATTGAATGTCCGAAGAAAAAATTACAAAACTCATATACCATGCGAAAGTGGAAGGATGTAGGTACCGGGGAAGACCTAGACCAGGTGTTATCTGAAGGACAAGTCAGGAGTCTCCGTAACCGGCGAGCGTGTATGAAACGAACTTTGAGAGTGGAGGAAGCCAGAGAGGTATGTAGGGAAAGAACCTGTTAGAACTCTGTACTCTCTGCCTACCCCGCAAGGGATCTGGCGTGATGATATAGGTAGTTAGGTAGGTATTGCATAATTTAAAATCTCCTTAAAAAGGAATAACAGACGTCTCCCATTAATTTAAGGTATAACTTATCCCCGTAGCCTGTACAGGTACAGTAAAAATCTCTCGGCTGGTGTCATCAGTCATGTCATTATTCCGGATGACAACAAAAAACCAATAGGCAAAAACTACCAATCACATACAAGACCCACGGCGCATAAGATCAAATGATAGGTTTCCTCTGCAAAATCTATTTTCAAGTGGCGCATATCTTGAAATTCTCAGACCAGAATCTTATAAAGGCACTAGACTTTCCACATGCGTGCTTACTTTTATGGCAAGGTGATCTCGTTCGGGACAGCAGTAAAATATTTTTCTTTTATTTTTTACTATATCCAATAAAAAAGGTTTACAAAAAGTGTACAAAAGGCGAGTTTTACTTTAATGCGAGTTATCTTCCAGCGAACTTTTACTTATCAGGATCACCAACAGAATATTTCTAAATCGTCACAGTTACATTTCTGCTTTATGTTATTTTAATAAGTTACCTATAAAATATTTGTTAAAGTGAAAATAAAAAGGCTAATTTATTGTATTGTTATTACGAATAAAACTGAATATTTCCGAATAAGTGCCGGAAAAAGATCGTATAAAAATATAATTACTATATGAATGAGCTATTATCACAGCCTTTAGTTGGGGTACGGCATGCAGCACGCAAGGTTAAACATGCCCACTTTGAAATGAAATGAAATGAAATTCGCCTCGATGACCTTGTGGCTGTGAAAAGGCATGTAGTAAGTTTAGCATAACAAAATAAATATATGATGTATACTTCTCAATTAGCGTGACTCGGCAATCAAAACTGGTTAGTTTTGATTGCCGGTTAGTAACTATCGGATAAGGCTACTCAGAGATGGTGAAATTCGTACATAGACTAACTTGCAAATTTAATTGTCCATGAGTCTAATTCATACTTTTTTCGAAAGTGGTGAAAGAAGCCCAGAATATCATAATAAATTTGATTTTAAAAATAGCTCTTATCACCAACAAAACAGTGAGTGATGTATGAGTGTCACCGCGTATAGCCACTTATCATTCAATTTTTCACCATGCGGATCGATCATTTTCAATCATCAAAAGATATAAAAAACATAAGAAAGAAATCGGCTTGAACTTAAGAATTTATAAAAGCATTAATATTCATTTATTTGCATTCCGCTATATGTTGGTAGTAAAATATATAGGCTCATTAGGGCACATCAGAAAGTACAAAGTAGGGGAGAGGAAGATATTATTATAAATAAATTGGTATTTGAATTTATTGTTATGCAATTATATATTTAGGATTATTTTTTATTAATATTTCAAAGTTGTAATACTTTTATCTGAAGTAATAAATTAATTTATATGAATTTAGGCTGTCTGTACCTACTAATAATAAAAATATTAGCCCTGTTAAGAAACTGTCCCACTGTTGGGCACGGGCTTTCTCTCGAACTGAGAGGGTTTAGGCCATAGTCCACAACGCTGGCCCAGTGCGGGTTGAGGAACTTCACACACCTTTGAGAAACTGAGGCATGCAGGTTTCTTAACCATGTTTTCCTTCACCGTTAAAGCAAGTGATAGTTAATTTTTAATACGCACATGTTTTTCACAAGACAAGACAGAGGTGCGTGCCTGGGTCTGAACCTGAGACCTCTGACTTTGCAGTCCAACGGTCTAACCACTAAGCTATCACTGCTTGTACCTACTATTAATTAAAAAAAAAATACCGTCACACTTACATTCCAGCCAGAATGGCATAGATGTGTACATGTAATAGGAGGCGCCCGCTTTTTCCCAATTTACCGGGCACAATTCCAGGAAGATTTTTCTATCGAAGAATTAAGTTTTATATTGAATTCTATTCCAAAACCTCGTGATTGATACGCGTATTATTCCCCACTATTTTAAAAGGAAGAAAACTAGAGTTGAGTATTTTTGTGGGTAAAAAGTGGTGGTCAACTGAGAATAGTGTCAGCGCGTAACTAAGTGATTTGTCGTGTTGTGGCCAATCGCACTTAGTGTTGGTTTCTTCTAGTTTCTAAAACAAAAGTGACTTAGAAACTTTGACCGCACTTGGTAGTTACTATATTTTTACAAAATAATCAATGTTTATTGTAGCAAAGTACAATATCAATTTTACTTAGAGAAGCATTGACTCCCTTAACCCAAATATAATACGTAATACGCTTGTATTTTTAACCGACTTCAAAAAAGAGGAGGTTTTATGTTCGTCAATTGTGGACCAATTTCGATTATGTTTAGTATAACTACAAGGTATTCCCATGTACTCTACAACTAAGCAAAATGCATAATAATAGTTAATTCACTCTGAAGAGTGAATTAAGTATTAATATTAAAAGCTAATAATATTTTATTATATTAATAAAATGCAATGTCTATTTATGCGACATAGCTCGCAGGCTCAGTAAGCTAAAGTGGCAATGGGCTGGTCACATCTGCAGAAGGACCGACGGCCGATGGAGCAAGCGTGTCCTAGAGTGGAGACCGCGACTTGGTAAGCGTAAGGTAGGACGGCCCTCAGCTAGATGGACCGACGACCTCAAAAAGGTCGCTGGGACAGACTGGATGCGAAAGGCGGAGGACCGTGTGCAATGGCGCGTGTTAGGAGAGGCCTATGTCCAGCAGTGGACTGCGATAGGCTGATTGATTGATTGATGGAATATCTATTTGTCCATCATTTCATGACAACATGATGAAAGCCCATTGACTAAATATAACTTTAGTGGGCATGAGCAGGTCATATGAGCTAATGATAATGATATTGAGATATATACCCTGATACGAAGAAAAGCCGGACGCCGGCTTAAACCCAAGAAAAGATGGTCTCACGACCCAAAAACTTAGAAGAAGAATGATCCGTAATGGTCAAGGGTATGCTGGGCAAAAGACTTTTCTCAAAAATCGAGGTAAGAGAGATTAGGTCTTACTTTACGACGCGGACCCAGTGCAGATTGGGGGAGGCAGTTTTGTGGCCACCTACTATCGGACTTCCACTTTAAATGAATCTGGGATCAATTGGCTTACCTTCCATAGAACGGAGAGGCTCGAATATGAAAATGCCACGAAGAATCCCACGTCAGACTGACCGACCTAAACGCTCCTTAACCTTGGTGGTCTGTAAGAACACCGCGGTCGCACCACGCCGCTTAGCCAAGGTAAATGGGACGAAATCAGTTAAAAAAATTAAGTGTTAAGGTACTAGAATGGCTAGAATAATTTTGATAACAATAATTGATTCATAATATCATCATAGACTATCAAAATTCGAAATGTTATTAGGACGCGTTGACAAAACAAAGACGTTCTGGCATCTTGATAATATTGAAATAAGAATCAAAAGCAAGGAAACAAAAGGGTATTGGGGTAGACCCACTTTGTAAAGGGTTACGACACGCTTTAAAACAAAGACCGTGGTTCTCCTTTCATTTTATCAAAAGGTTGTCTTAGGCTAATCATAAACAAACAGTTTTAGTTAAAGATAAAAAAATAAGGAAAACGCCTTAATTGAACATTTTTGATAAGTAAATTTCGTTGGACTGCAAAGTCGCAGGCCTCGGGTTCAAACCCAAGCACGCACCTCTGTCTTTTCGGAAGCATGTGCGTATTAAAAATGTATTAAAAATCAATTATCACTTGCTTTGCACTTTAAAGGCGAAGGAAAACATCGTGAGAAAACCTGCATGCCTAAAAGTTCCTCGAAGGTGTGTAAAGTTCGCCAACCCGCACTGAGCCAGTGTGGTGGACTAAAACCTAAACCCTCTCAATTTGAGAGGAGGCCCGTACCCAACGGTGGGACAGTTTGTAACCAGGGCTAATATTACTATATATTATTAAATTTGATAACCAAGGAAAGTGGGCTGGAATCAGTTTTGTATATATTTGAGTCGAATTTCATTAGCACAGTAAAAATAATGTTAGAACTAAGTTCTTATAAATTTATTCTTCAAATCGCTTGCACACATTTTTTAATCAAATCCTTATAGTTCTAGTCCTAAATAATATTTAAATATATCACTGTTGCACTAGTACTTTGGTCATGTAAATTTTCGCCAGTGTTTATAAAATATTTGCGGCTTCCCGCGGCTTTGCACTGCACAACAGCGCCGTCTACGTTTATGGTACTAGAAGATAATGTTGCTTTCTAATGGTGAAAGAATTGTAAAGATCGGTTCATTAGTTTCAAAGTTGGTCGATTGTAAACAAACATATCCATCCTGTATATAATACTAGTATAGAAAAAGCATTACTCCTTTAAAAATCTGAAAATGTGCAGTGACTTCTTTCGCAGACTGTACCTCTATAGGAAAAACAGAACCCCTAAAAGATTAATATCACTCGTGCGTCAGTCTGGCCGTCACAGCCATTTTTCTCAGAAATAATAAGACATTAGATTAGAAGCCAGGAATTTACATAGCAATGCATTACACATATAGTGATGGAAGCAAGCATTAAATTTTGTCGTGAATATAAAATCTAAAAATTAAAATAGCAGTATTTTTCTACACAACCATTGCGTTATGCAAAAATAAAGTAGGGTTTTTATGGACATAGTCGATACTTTCGAACATCACAAAACAGTTTTACAAGCAATTTTTATTTATTAATTTGCAATGTTTGTTTAGGTCAAAACTTGCAAGCTAAATTAGAATCTTATCCTACGAAGTTAAAATTGACATATTAGTTCATTTCAGATTAAAATACATTTTTATGGCAAATATGACAGGTCATATCAGGATCTGGATCTTGCACCCAGGATTGATTCCGGACAAGGAACTCTTCAATGGCCAACAGCATACACAAGAAATTTTGTATAAACATTTCATTTTGATTGTTTTTTTATAAATTGCGCTATTACCTAGCTGTATTAAAGCTTTTTTAATTATTTTTTTACTATTGATTTTTTTATAAATCAATATCAGTCATCAGACATATTCGGATAGTTTAAATGTAGTTAATGTTTTAGTATAACCACAAGTGTTAATATTCGGATAGGTGAATAAATATCACCGAAATTCGGAAATACCTATACCGAGAATGTAAGAATAAAACAGTATTATTTTCTTAATTTCACGGCGACTATAGTACAAAATACAACGAAGTATTTGCCAGTGTATGAACAGAGGCCCAACGCCCGCGAACAAAGAAAACGGATAATTAAAGCCAAGCAACGAGAAAAGAGATTTTTAATGAGCCCCGACGTTTGCCACGTAATAAGACTTTATTATAACCATAAAAATTCCATAATTAAATAATAAAGACGAGGAAAAAATTGCTTATTTACACATTTTGTAACAGATATTGACTGCGTTAATTTTTTTTTGCATCATCGGAGTTTGGTTCAGCGGGCTTAGCACGAAAACTTTTACAGCGTGACGCTAGTAAGTAATAGTGTTGTCACGGTCATTCTGATATTGAAAATTTATAGTGTGACAAGAATGGCATATCAACTCGCTAGCGTCGGACTAACGTATTTTCGTGCTAAGCTCTCAGGAAAAGATTCCCATTTGTGAGGGAATTACTGAACATATATAACTACATCAGTTTTATATCATGATAAACCTATATTACTTTTCATATATCATTATATTACTATAGGTACTTGGATAGGAAATTTAAGATATTTAAGAACTTCAGATTTTTGTAATAACACAAAAATCTTAAGAATTTCAAATAACGTACACATTTATATTAGTAACCAAAAGTGTAAATTAAACTAAAAAAGTTGTTAACGGTTTTAAATGTTGATAATTTCCCGGGAAACCTATTTAAAACCTGCCAAACTAGACGTTAAAATATAATTACATTCGCTAAGTATCTAATTTGTCAAGCCAAATTGTAGTCGGAGGGAACTAATAGAATTTTTGAAGCGCCAAAGCCGTGATCTCGTCTCAAAGTCAGCTTGCTCGCATATAAATTGACGAATTTGCCTCCATTTACACCTTGCTGCCATGCAAGCCGGCACAAGTTCGTTAGTGATTTCTATGATCGATTTAAATTATGCACGTGGTTGATTTGAATCTAAGATCAAATTAATTATTAGACCTACAAATAGTACTATTTTATTCATTACTCAATTCACGAATCAAATTAACTGTAACACATGAAATAAAACTTTTTGTGCTTTACAGTACCCACGGTCAAGGGAGAGATTTTATACACATGTATATAAATCATAGATGTTTTAAAAGCTGACTGCCTCGATGATGTATTGTTGAATAATGCGTGTAGCGAACACGAGTTCTTGGATTCGAATTCTAGGTCGGACACAGATCAGTTGATCTGCTGAAAAATATACCGGGTACTACATTGGGTATAATATTGGGACCTCATCGTCGGCGAATAGTGGGTGTACACAATACAGCCGTTACCGCTTGGGGAATATAAACTTGACAGTGTTTTAAATTTTCTATTGATATCATCAGACCAAATCCCTTGCGCATAGGGATAGGTAAAGAGTACAAAGTTCCAACAGCTTCTTTCCTTATAGACCGTTATGCATCATATTTTGCATTTTAAAATTATTTTTAAGGCAACTCACTTACGAATGCTAGTAATAAAATACTTTATTGTGTTTTCTGCGCTAATTTTACACTAATTATGACGACATCTGGCTTTCATTATGATTCACATAAAGCAGCGACTTGAATTTAATTCACAAGATAATCTTATATGGAAATAACTTGCCAAGTTAAACGAAAAAGAAACTCCAGAAAATACAAAAAGAAGCTTTAAAAGAAATTAAGCACGTTTAAAGAACAACTTGAGAATATTTTCAGACTTTATATGCAAGAATGGCGAACGGAGCCGTATATTAATAAGTACCTTATTTGGGCTGTCAAACGCAATACAGACTTGATGAGCCGATGTAATTACTTAATACATTTCTATGGATCAATAGTAAGCCGTGACCTCGACGCATGTTTAGTGGGAAAAGCGAAATTAAACGAATGGCAGAATAAAGGACACTCAAGATTGTGGCAAGCAGACGTGTTCAAGTAGCTGGCCGTGCAGGCTCATAATAAGAGGGTTCCATCAGGGTTGCTTTGGAATACGCTCAACGTTAGCACCCCTCGCACCTTATCTCTAATCATAAAATCTCCACCTTTACCATTTTTGTTTTTAACCTTTTGGGGGCAAGGTGTTGATGACCTTTGATGAATAATTATTTTTATAAATAGTCCAAATTCTCTTGGTTCTCAAAGTGATACGTAAACGCGTTAAAGTTGACGCACTTTTCATTAGAGCTCTGAGGCATCATTTCATGTTTTAATTCCTCCAAGTCATAATGAAACTGGTTAGACACCAACACCCCTAGCGGGGGTGGCAGAGGTGTGCACTCACTTTTCACCGACGATGACACGTCCTATGTAATAGGGGGTAAACCTATTGCCCATATACCGGACACAATTCCAGACTCCATAACGAAATTCGATCAACGAGAGATAAAACTGATTAGATTTCTGAGAAATATAGTTTTCATTTCTATGGTTGCATTTTACATAATAAGTTTCTAATACTGAATTAATATTATGCCACTACCATTGCTTCCCACAAACAGCATTGCAGGATACATTCATTTCATTATCAATTTGCATTCGAGCGGTGGACGTTGAACTTGAGGAAGCGCTTTATATTTTTCTTAATGATTAAAATATATGTCCCCATATTAGATTATTTTTCCCTAAAACGCCTTTTTTATAAAAATATCTTAAACGAAAATTTTATGTCAGCTTTCCTACACTTCCTCAGATGCATTAAACTGATATGGTGCCAAAAATTTAAAAAAAAAATAGTTGGAATCTGGCAAAGTTGACTAACTCAGACAAACATGCGACTATCCTACTGTCAGTCCTTTGGCCTGTCAAACCGCATAATAACACCGGAACAAAAGCCTGAGAGCCAATAACAAGTCTTCACTTAAAAAACTATTTTAGTAACAACAATACAATTATAACCAAATAAAACCAAAATATAACCAAAGCCATAACTCACCCAAAATAAATCAATTACTAATCTATGAAAGCTATCACAATTAGTTTAACTAACACAGCTATTAAAACGTATAAACACCAGATCCGATTAACAGAAAATTAGTAGATAATTAAAATTCTGTTTTTAGAAACTCCATTCAATATTTCGATTAACCGATAGAGATTTCAATTTCCTGTAGTCACGTGCGGGGGGATATCGGATCCCGCGGTTGGCTCAGTCGGTAATGAGTGAGCGGATGGCAATTTCGCTAGATGGGCTTTTGGTTACAGGGGAGCCTGTTTTTATGTCAATGTGCTTTTAATATGTCTACCTCGCTTGTGTCATAGGGCTAAGAGAAGCAATATTTTATCAACATGCGCCATTTTGTATGGGGTTTATGTTCAGTAGATTTTTTTTTTTTTTTTATAAAAAACGTTGCCCCACGCTAGGATTAATTCCTGTGTCGTGGGTGCGTTTACAAACATGAAAATTCACATATACAAATACCCAGACCGAAACAAATAATTGTGGATCACACAAAGATTTGTCCCGTGCGGGAATCGAACCCGCGACTATTAGACACAGTGGGCGGGGCGGGCTAAGCCCTTAACCACTGCGCTAAATCGTCCGTCTAACGATTCAAACGCCTCTAAGTAACAACTTGGAGCTATAATGATTAAACTGGGTATATTTAGGTAGATGTATTTTAATGAAACTAGGTAGATTTTTACTATTACTCAACTAATAGTCGGTCTTAAAATTCAAGTCAAGGATGGATTTGGTTACTGGCAGTAGAATTTTGACAGATTTTCCATACAAAATATGTCAACATTCTATCTGTAGTAGGCAAATCTATCCTTGGGGAAAATATTCATAGTGGATACCATAGTTTTAATTTTTGCGTTTAATAAATATTTACGAGGCTGTCAGTGAGAAAGACATTTTAAATACATTTCATAATCTTAATATTAAAAACACGGCGGACATATGGGGGCTGTCTGTAAAGACAATTAGTTCTGGAATTCATATTATTCCCCCCCACTTTTATTTGTGGTCAACGGTTGTTTTGCTCGTAATGTATTTCCTGATCTTATGAAACTTAGTAGAGTGATTGCGTTGTTGGGGGAGCACATCAGATTCAAATAACTTTCAGCCTATTTCTGTGTCGCCCTCGTTAAGTAAAGTGTTTAAGTATAAAACTATAGGATCTTAAATAAGATGATAAGCCACTTTAGTAGTCATAAACTTCTTCACAAAAACCAGTTTGGCTTCTCTAAGAATCGTTCAACTATTGATACAGGCGATGAAACATGAGGAATATTTTTGAGGCCTGTGCCGGGTGCTCTGCTATTGGTCTAAACAAATGATAATAATGTATAACTTTGACTATCACTAACAATAAAAAGTGACGAGAGAAGCATATCATAACAAAAGCTGTTAAATAAGACTCCAGAAATTTTAGATCTTCTAAGATACAATTAACCGTATTATGTTAACAGTAAACGACACGAAGTTAGTTGGTTAGTTGGTTAACAATGTTCAGTCAACTGACCGTGTGTTTGCATTGCGCTTCTGTAATTTAGCTTATCGATGGGGATAGTAATTGATCATGGCAGTTACAAAGAGATAGTCGTA
Source organism: Phalera bucephala (assembly GCA_905147815.2). NCBI lineage: Eukaryota > Metazoa > Arthropoda > Insecta > Lepidoptera > Notodontidae > Phalera > Phalera bucephala. The sequence goes on from LR990612.1 coordinate 18,944,023, forward strand.
GACGTAGTTGCTAGTGGCGGCTCTGTGGAGCTGGTCACTCTCTTCCCTCTATTATGGTCTAGGAGAGTGATGGCTGCTTCTCAAGTCATACTCGTGAACGGATGCTGTTGGTGGGGACTGGTCCGTCCTCTATCCTTAGACTAATTAAACATATACCGTAGTACTGTTGAATCTTGTCTCGTTCAGCATAACACTGGAGCTATAACCAATTATATTGTACACTCTCTTTACGTATTTTATAGTAACCGTTTCTCTTACTATTATTATTATACTTTTTACTATATACCTTTACAAAATCCCTATTTTGTAAATGAGAAGAATATGTAGACACTGACTGATACCATGAATCTAAGTATACTTAAGTTTAATCTATAATTAAGCACATATATTTACCTCGTTCTGTACTGTTCTCCCATACCCCATAAATGCAATGTATACAAAAAGAATTGTAAAATTGTAAAAAGAGTAACCGTGGAGTTTCTTGCCCTTCTTCTCCACAGGAATGACTTTCCGAACGGGTGGTAGAGTCTTAAGTAATCAATAATTTTCTGATCATGACTATTCATAAGTGCCTCTTGGTCTACATAAATAAAAAACTTTTGAGTTTGATTTTGATTTCGTATATAACTTATGTTAAATAAACAATTCTTAAGAAACAAGACTACAAAAAGGTTCACAAATGTCGCGTGACCTATATTGATTTTGGCAGTGTTTTGTTTGCAGAATGTATAAAATTCTACCTACCACGGTCAGAATATGCAAATTTAATAATATCAAGAAGTACTATATCAAAATTCCATTTTTGCTTGAATTTTACAGAGGGTGCGTACGTCGAAAACTAACTTTTGAAATCCCATAGGATACTTACAAGTAGATACGACGGACCCGACACAGTGGGTAGCTACTAAATTGAGTTGGTGATGAAAAATGCAAAAACGTAGGGGGTTGAGCATAAAATAAACAGTATTTTTTGGCGAGGGATACATACACAGTTTTTTTAATTGGAACATTCATTGACCCTTCGTTATTGGTAGATATCGATTTCATTTGTTTATCTCCCTGCCTGCGGGTTATTTTAAAAAATAATAATACTAGCCAGTAGCTTCATCCCTGTGTCTAATCTCAACCCTTATTCGCATAAGTGATTTTTCGATGCGTGTTAATAAAGTATTGGAACGATACAATGGGCTACTAGTTTTTTTAAAGCGCTTACAGTGCTAGAGCGCCGCACGTTGAAAAAACGCTTTTGCAAATGAAGAGTTACCGTTACCGAGAAAAATAGTTACCACCACACATACGCACGAATGATCGTATAAGAGATTCTTTTTCACTGTTTAAGGTAAAAAACTCAAAAATAAAATTTTAATAATATAAATACGTATTTGGATCATAAATATTTGTGCTCTATTCAAACTCACTTGACAATCATCGGAGGTTAATTAAATTTGTGCTCAGTTTTGCTTTAAACGTGATTTGAGTGTTCGGGCGAGTAATTATCGCACTCATACTAACTACGATGCTCATTGCTTTAGGTTCATTATTGTGTACTTACATACGAGACTGAAATAGTGGTTATTACGGGAAAACGTAATTACTATCAACTGAATCCTTGTATCATGAAAACGCTACATAAATACTCGTGTATTACTTAGTAGGATTCTGCTTTTGAGTGTTTATGTGACAGTTACGATCAAATTAAATGGGTGCATTCTAACTACTCATAAATTTGATAAGAAATATTTTTTATCTCATAAGTTAAGGTATACTAGAAATACATTATGTATACTAGAAAAAAATTAGATCTCTTTAATCAGCTAGGTGAAAGGCTTGCGGAATTGCTATAACACACGACATAGAAATAAATTAGATCAACCGCATTATCGTCTCTCAAAAATTCACATGTCCTTCGGAGAGCACTGTGATAGATGTTATAACAAAATTCCAATTAACGTCACTAAATATAGTGAAATAAGTTCAAAGCTTGTGTAAAACGAACACTTTGTAAGCAAGATTATAATTCAATCAAAGATTATTTAAAAGATAAAAATGCTTGGTTAGATGCTATTCCAGCTCCACTTGAGTCATGACAACTTATTCAACTGTTAATCGTTAATATTCCCTCCCTTCTTTCTATTAATTTAACATAATGTATTCTTTTTGTGTACTTTTTTTTTGTAAATGAGGTAACCATGTACTCATTCTCATAAATAGTATAATTTGCTTTATTTAACTAAGATTCACCTGATAAACAACCTACATTGTTCTCCCATACCCCCAATAAAATGTAAATGGAAAAGTCTGTAATTTTTTTATTTTAATAGAGTAACCGTGGAGTCCCTTGACCTTCTTCTTCACAGGAATGCCATTCCGAAGTGGTGGTAGAGTCTTTGTTACTTTTATGACGATTCATAAATACTATAATGGTCTCTATCTATCTATCTATCTATAACCTTACGCCAGATCCCTTGCGGGGTAGGCAAAGAGTACAGAGTTCCAACAGGTTCTTTCCTTACATACCTCTCTGGCTTCCTCGACTCTCATAGTTCGTCTCATACACGCTTGCCGGTTACGGAGACTCTTGACTTTTCCATCAGATAAGACTCGGTTTATTTGGTCGTGGTAAGATAGTCTAGGTCTTCCCCGGTACCTGCATCTTTCCACTTTCACATTGTATATCTGTTTTGTCATTCTTTCCTCTGGCATTCTTTCTATATGCCCGAACCAACGGAGCATGCCCTTTCTCATCTTTACACCGATACTATCTTTCATACCTACTATAATGGTTTACATGGATAAGAAATATTCTGATTCTGGTATTTTCAATTCAAGTTTTTACCTATAAAAGTCATCATCCGCTTCTACCAAACGACGGTTATTGCAGTATAAAGGTCTACCTATCATATAAATTAGTAATAATTGTATTAAGATGCTCTCAACATAATAGCAACCTCATAAATATTTCCATGTATTCAGGGGCCTACTTATTTCTCTTTAAGTACACAACTATAGGGGTTAAGCCACTTACAGCCGATGGTAATTGGCTTAGAGATCGTAATAGTGCATTTACAGATTGGTACGCTAGTTACCTATGAACAGAATAGCCCGCCACAGTTAAACACGAAAAATTACGTAGCTACTCGTGTATTAAACTAAATGTGAACAACTTTTATCTTCACTTCGATCTTTAATCTATAAGATATAGCTTTTAACTTTGTAATGCATTGCTTTTAAAAATAACAATGGACTTATTCGATGTTAGCTTCCACTCAACTGCCTCAGAAAGAGGGCGGTGAAGGTTATGACTTTGGTAATACGGTACTTCAGTAATTATGTAAATTATTCCATCTATTTATATCATCACGCCATATCCTTTGTGGGATACAGAGAATACAGCTCCAACAGGTTCTTTCCTTACAGACCTCTCTGGCTTCCCCCACCTACATAGTTTAGTAAATTATTATATTCTATTATTCTATCAGATACTTATAAAAAGGTCTGACCATATAACAAGTCTTATTTATTTAATATTTTGTTCTAGATCTGGCATGATGAAAAAGATAGATAGAGAAAATATTTCGCATCGTCGGTGTCGCCTTAGTATTTAATTTTATTTGTACGAGAGCCTGTCCTGGTGTAAACATGATGGCGATTTGCATGATCACAGCATAGTCAGAGGTCGGACCGACACTGTAAAATATTCATAAAGAACATTTTTCCTCCCAGAACCAAGAAATATTCTAGCTATTACTCAAGTAAGAGTACACCTGCAGTACATTAGACAGAGTAGTGGGGCGGGTCGCGCACGAATTGAATTTGAGAAATATCACCAACATGTAAGCGTTTGAGACTTTTCCTCGAGGCGGTGGTATATTGCACGCATTTGTGGCTTCCTTAATGTATTTTATGAACAAAAATGTGAACTATATTTAGAGACAAATGTTCGAAACTACATTCATTACAATCATAATATTTACGACAATAGAGGTGTAAGCTAGCTGCCATCATACGCTACTCTCCCGAAGCAAAATAGTTTTTTAAGTCTTAAGATAGATAAGTTCTACAGAAAGTGGAACTTTCTTACGCCTACGTATGTGCCGGGTAGCATTATAAAATATCTGTTTGAGAGCATTTAGGAAACTTAGCACTTGAATCAACGTCATAAATATTTTTAATATAGTATAAAAGAAAAACGCAATATTTCACTATCCTGTTATTAGGATGGGAATTTTAATTAAGAAACTAAAAATAAATATCTAAGCAACTCAAAACAAGTTTCTATGAAATTTACGTACCTCGTAAATTGGGTACTCGGGCACAGAGTAAGCAAGATGAAATAATTCAGCACACACATATAATTCAACACAGGTAATAAAAATAGAAGTTTAATTGTCGGAAAACGTAAGTGCCACTTTCATATTTCTCCATAATTATCCGAAATAAGTTTGCACAAACACATTATACAGCAAATTGCCCCAGTCCCTTGTAAGGCACCCTGCCAATTAAATTAATAAGAAAAGTTTGTGGAAAACCAGATCATTGATTTTTTTACGAAAACATTAAATATTTTCTTCTCTAATTTCTCTAATTTTTCTTCCTATTTTTTCATCCTAATTTTTCTTTATACGTTTTATTTTTTAATAAACATCATTCACTATGACCCCTTGTTTTAAAGTATAACAGAACGCGATATCGTTTATATTTGTGTGGTAACTGGACAATGCACGGTAAGTTGTTGAGAGAAAAGTGTGATTCTTTTTCACGGGGGTTAAAAAAGACTACTAAAAATCATATAGCAGTAGCGTGTCATAATAATAATAGACAGTATTGCTCAAAGAGAAGACAAACCTGCTGTTTCCCGCACGAGTCTTCTCAGCGGAGACTGCTTACCGATCCGATTGCAATTGTAATAAATAAATAGTTCTGAAGTGTTTTGTTGAGTTGAATATTACATAACAGGATGTAGGTATCGAATTTTTCGAAATCAGTAATTCCGTTGGTTTATTCGATCTAGTCTCACCAGAAGTTCACGAAAAAAATGATGCTAGCAAGTAAGCATGCTATCACATTCATGTTTATTTAGTTAATCTGTAGTAGGACAAGAACCTGATGGAACTCTGTACTCTCTGCCTACCCCGCAAGGGATCTGGCGTGAGGTTATAGATAGATAGATAGATAGATAGGACAAGAATAACATATCTCACGCTAACGTCAATCTTTCAACGCTAAACCCCCAGAAGTTCGATTATCGAACTGTTTCGACAAAAATATTCCTCTTTGTTATACTGGTTAGATTGATCGAACTGGGTGCAGATGAAGCACGTAAACGCGCGTTAGTAAAGCGCTCGAATGAAATAAATGGCTAACAATACATTTCTTTCCGAGCGAACGAAGGCTTACAATTTTAGCGGACGGAATATGTATTGACGAGATTGGAACCTATATTCTATTCGCACAATTAACATTTTATTGATTGTAAAGCTGTTACCGTAATTACATTTCGCAAGTATGTCTATAAATGTTCCAACAATTCCTCGTGATTAAAGCTGCTCCGCCGTTAAATAATTAAACAAATTAACTCGCTTCTCAGAGACGAATTCTTGAACGTTAGTTGATTAATATCTTAAGACTGATCTTATTATTTTACGCTTATCACATAGTTGAAACATATATAGTGTAACATAACTGGATAACATACACCGTAACATTTGTGCCCGCTAAGATTTCCGATCTAACTTTTTTAAACACATACATAAATAACATGGAATAAAGAAAAAGAGAATTGAATAAAAAAGCCAAGCTCGCTGAGTTTCTTTGCCGGATCTTCTCAGTGGAGGCCGCGTTCTAATCTGGTGGTAGATTTGTAATTAAATAAGATTGAAAGCAAGGTTTATACAAAATATATTTTTTAAGTTGGAGTCATGACTCCCTAAGGTCTACATATCGTAACTTCCTAAGGAAGTTACAATATTTAAACAACGGAAGTTGACGAAAATCCTTTCCCAGTGCTCACCTACGTCACACAAAACACTGCAAAATTTCATGCTTCTTGCAGACTTACTGACTTAAGCTGTTTATTTATTAGTCAGTTTAAGAATTGTGTTAATTAAATCCTCTGATACTATAGTAAAGTAAAGTAAGTATAGTAAAGTAAGTTAAATTTCGAAATACAACATTTAAATTTAACATTTAGAAATATAACATATAAATTTAGAATTTCTTCATGCTTGTGTAAATAATTCTAAAAGCCTATTTTATATTCATTTTGCTAATAATGGAACATATTAGGTTATATCATTGAAAAATATAAATCGATAAATTTAAATACGAGCTGTATTTGAACTTTAAAATGTCGCTCTTTAAAGTTGTTTTCATTAGTACATTCTACATTTATGAGAAACGAATGTACCTACCGATGCGGTAAAAAAGCGGAGGCCCACTGAATGGTAATTCCATTAATAGATCCTTGCGCAAATGAAGCAGTGCCCCCAAACCTCATCCCAGTAAACTGTTACACCGGAAACTCATTACTGTTTAAACCGGCTAAGAAATCTTATAATCTTTTCCTTGAAAATTGAAAATCTTGAATAATTGAATATTCAAATTATTTGACGGAAAAGCTTTTTCATTTCACTACGCTCGTTCTTCCTGTAAGTTTTCTTTTCATAGTTATTATACCTATTTAATAAGAAATCGCGGCGGAAAATGGATGTACTACCGCATTTGGTTGTATTATTCAGTAAGGCGTAAGCCGACCGAATTACTTGTATAAACGCTTTCATAGAAGTAATTCTATGAAAGCGTTTATACAAGTAATTCGGTTTTTGTTTCAGAATTAGAAGAAGTATTTTTTAATACACCGTCACGCCTATATTCCGCGGGGGTGGCAGAGGTGTACTGAGTACACCCACGATTCGCCGACGATGTTAGGTCCCATGTAATAGGGGGCGAGCCTATTGCCATATACCGGGCATAATTCCAGACTCCGGACTCATACTGGGAATTTTTCGTTAGAAAAACTTCATTTGTCCGACCTAGGATTTGAACCCAGGACCTCGTGATCACAAAGCGATGCGCTTTGCCACCAGACCAACGAGGCAGTCAATACACGTTGTACATTAACGATATTAAAGTTTATAATCGAACTAAATTCAATTTGTATGTAGACAAATTGAATTCTGAATACTTAAACAAATATATCTCGAATTATTCAGATGTACTCGCCATTTGTTGGACATTTTCCGGGCCAATTTTTATCTCACGTTGCAACTGGTCTGAATAATGTGGAACTTATGTTTTCACGTTATTATACCTGACTTTTGAAATGGAGATATTGCATTCTACATTTTTGTTTGAACTGTATTACACGAACGATGCTATAATTCTCATAATAAAAGAAAATCGACAGATTAACACTAGACAACACCTTGACCTCGTGTAATTCCTAGCATTTCTCATTAATTAGCCGTTCACCCTCGTTTAACCCATTTCGCCGCTATTGCCCAAAAATTGCCACTCGTACAAATATCAGGGTCGGAACGAAGATTTGTGCTGACTGTTATTAGAGGCATTTGTTCCAAACAGTCGCAAATAAAATCATAGAGTTGTATACTCAACTAATACTAATAATAATACTACAGTTGGGTCTCCTCTTACAAATCGAGGTGAGAGAGATTAGGTCATACTCCACCACGCGGGCTCAGAGCATCTGCTCTGAGCCCGCGTGGTGGAGTATGACCTTGCAGGCAGCCGCAAACCTGTCTCCACTAAGATTAGTGGAGACAGGTTTGCGGCTGCCTGCTGGTGCAACTGATCAAGCCGCCTATAAGGCTACTAACTTGGCCTAAGTACTACATTAAGTGGTACCCGGAACCAATGGCTTAACGCCTTCCGAAGCACGGAAACTGTCCCCTATCTCAAACTGACCGAGCCCAACGCTGCTTTACCTTGGTATAAGTACTTGGTAGTTGCTATAAGCATCGCGGTTGCACAACGCTACGAGCGCCTCTCAGGCAAAAAATCTCAAGTAAATCAGTCTGGCAAAAAGTTGCGCGTATACCTACGTCTCTATTGTATTTATGATTAAAATTTAACCAGAGTGAGGGCACGGAGTTTTAAAATGAGACCCCAAACTTGCGTGCCGTAGTTGGCAACCAGCTACGAAGGTACGAAACAAACAGACTCGGCGGGGGTAGGTACGGCTAATGTAAAAAGTTTCACGATACTGTTGTTTGCTTCCTAAACACCACCTTATGCGACGATTATTTAAATATTTTGATGTTGCATTACACTTTTAGGTACAACTTTTGGATTTATTAGGCCAGATCGCCTTAGCACGGAAATATTGACATAAGCCTTACACTATAGAGTTGCCATCCTTCTTACACTACAAATATAATAAATAAATATAAATGTGACAGCACACTTTCTTGACAATGCCACGCTAATCTCTATTTACTCGTGTTAAGCCCTGAACGTGCGGTCTTCGTTAGACCTTTCAGCCACAACACTTGTCTGTAGTATGCAATAGTAATTTTCTGATACTTTTCATATGCCATAGCGACTACATACCTAGTAGGGCCTTAACCCACAAGAAACCAGAACGAATGTAAGGATTGTGGTTGGTAACGATGTGCTGGAGCAAGTGAATGAGTTTGTATATCTTGGATGCACCTTCAGTAAGGATGGGAAATACACCGCTGACATAGAGAGAAGAGTGAGTGCAATGGGAAAGCTACTCGGGAGCCGGCACTTAAGCCATAAGACGCAGCTGGCCATACATAACGGAGTTCTTGTCCCAACGCTGTTATATGGTAGCGAGAGCTGGGTATGTAAGAAGGAGAATGAAAGTAGGATAAATGCGGTAGAAATGCGAGCTCTGCGAAAGATGTGCGGAGTGAAGCTGACCGACTGCATTAGCAACAGCATAGTAAGACAGCGAGTAGGTATGAAAGATAGTATCGGTGTAAAGATAAGAAAGGGTATGCTCCGTTGGTTCGGGCATATAGAAAGAATGCCAGAGGAAAGAATGACAAAACAGATATACAATGTGAAAGTGGAAGGATGCAGGTACCGGGGAAGACCTAGACTATCTTACCACGACCAAATAAACCGAGTCTTATCTGATGGAAAAGTCAAGAGTCTCCGTAACCGGCGAGCGTATATGAGACGAACTATGAGAGTCGAGGAAGCCAAAGAGGTATGTAAGGAAAGAACCTGTTGGAACTCTGTACTCTCTGCCTACCCCGCAAGGGATCTGGCGTGAGGTTATAGATAGATAGATAGATAGGGCCTTAACGTTGCGTCAATGGTGACGAGTCATTTTTAATTACCATTACACCCGTATTATAACTTTACATTTGCGAGAAGTCAGAGGTGATTTAAATAAAGAAAACAGAACGAATATCTAGTCGTTTGTTTTCATCTTACTAACTAAAATACAATACTTACATTCTGCTTCAACAAGAATAAGTCGTGCTCGCTACTCTTTGCGCTCCGTAACTATTTATTTCTTTAAAATGAATATACAAGGCGACACGGTAGGTATTGTCTTTTGGAGTGCGGCCAACAGTTCGCGACTTGGTAATATTTTTTAAATTCAATTTCAGTGAAGCCACAGCGCTGTATCCCGTTGGCTTAATGTACACCTGGTGAACATTTAAATGAGATACTACTGTACTATTTACCTATTTATTTGGGATTTTACTAGCCCCGGTATATTTCGCATGTGCTTACAGATAAAATATTTCAATTTGAAATTTGTAAAGTTTGTTTAGGGAAATCGTGGTGTTACACGAAATACCTAAGTGTGTATGAAATTCGAAAACCATACAAGTTTTACGATTCTCTTTTTATTACAATACCTTTTCGATATGTGTCGAGGTGTTTAGGTATCGATGTTGCATTTAAGCTCGTAGATTTACTTATTACAATTAAAGAAATCAGCCAGTCATAATGTTCCCTGCGTTTTCAAGACGGTTTATGACGGTTTCATGAAACACAGGTTTTTAGATAAAAAGTTATTTTATTTTTCAACATAGTCTTCTTTTAGTTCTATACACTTAGTCCAACGTTTCTCCAATTTTTTTATCCTTTCCGAAAAATATGATTTGTCGAGGTCATCAAAATAGGCAGGTTTGTGAGATAATTTCGTCGTTAGAGTCAAATCTTTTTCCGCCGAGCCATTTCTTCATGTATGATAACAAGAAATAGTCACTCGGGGCTAAATCTGGAGAATAGGGCGTATGAGGGAGCAATTCGTAGCCCGTATTCGTGGATTTTTGCATCTGTGCACCCTTGCATTGTCCTGGTGGAAAAAAATTTTTTTCTTGGCCAAATGCGGTCGTTTTTTTTTCAATTCCTCATTGAATCGATCCTCACCCAATAAGTTGGTATAATATTCCCCATTGATTGTTTTCCCCTTTTGAAGGGAGTCAATGTGGATTATACCGCGTGCATCCCAAAAAACGGTCGCCATAACTTTATTGGCTGACAAACCCACCTTTGCCTTCTTTGGCGCCGATTTAACCCGAGAAACCCACTGTTTTGACTACTGTTTGGTCTCCGGTGTGTTGTGGTGGATCCACGTTTCGTTCACGGTTACAAAACGGCGCAAAAACTCGTCCATATTGCAGTTGAACAACGCCAAACATTCCTGCGATATTGTCACACGGTTTTGGACGGCGATTGTAGTCGATTGTGAACAAACGCGGAAAGCTTTCTCATACCCAAGTGATCATTCAAAATTGAAACCACCAGCCATGTGAGATACCTATGGCTTCCACAATCTCTCTCACTTTCAATCTTCGATCGGCTATAACCATATCGTGATTTTTTTCAATTGTTTCGGATGTAGAGACCTCAACTGGGCGTCCAGAACGTTTAGCATATTCCGTGCTTGTACGGCCACATCGAAATTCAATAAACCACTTCTTCACCATGGAAATAGATGGTGCAGAGTCCACATAATATTTATCAAGCTTAGTCTTGGTTTGAGTGATGGTTTTTTCCGCAAAAAATAATGCTTAATGAGCTCACGAAATTAACTTTTTTCCATTTTCTTCTCAAAACGCGCGGTAGTCTGCTATCAACGGCTGCCATACACAAACTAAATGACGCAGCTTGTTCAAATTTTGACAGGAGTCAACTGACAGTTGCTTGTTGACAGGAGCAGTGTTGCCATTTCAATTAAGAGGCGAGAAAATTTAAAAGGTCACGGACTTATTGACCTTATTATTGCACATTTACAGTGAATAGGAAGTCGGATGCTATCTAAATACTATGTATGGAAGCCACGTAATCACAGATAAAATGTCTATTTCTTCAGATGTATAGAAGAGACGGCTTTTTGACTAACAAATATAAACTTACTTACTACTATAACTTAAATTGTTAGAGGTAGTTTTGATACAAAGTGGTACCGAATTAAACATATACATTGGACATTTCCATGTATAATCCCGAAATGGTGGCCAGACAGACATATGGAGCGCTATAAATCGGTGTTTCTCTGTGGGAATTATTTCCGCTACAATTCCACAAGCATTTTTACATACGGATAATGTTAGATTGGTTGGTTCACTAACACATCTGAAATATTCCGTTATAAAAATGCGCTTACAATAAAATAAAGTTAATAAAACACACTATTCATAGTGCATAAAAGCGAAGAGTGATCCCTTAATAACGTACGGGTGCATCCGTGGCTTCATTAGAGCGGTTAAGCCCCACCTGCGGGCAATCTGCGATAAACTTTATGAAAAAACCATAATTCTATGATAGTAAATATGTGTTACACCTCGTTATAATGTGAGGTACAATATTCTTTACTTGGAGTGGAGCAAGTCGTGGAATTATAAAACTTTCTTACGGACATAATTCTCCTTTTCTGTACTGTGAGAATGTAATAAGGGATATAATAGTGTTATTTAATAAGTCATCAACATCATCATCATCTCAGCCTATACTTGTCCACTGCTGAACATAGGCCTCCCCAATCGCTTTCCAGCGTAAGCGGTCCGATGCCACCTGCATTCAACGACTTCCTGCGATTTTCACAAGATCGTAGGTCCATCTGGCAGGCGGTCGTCCCACGCTGCGCTTGCCAATACGTGGTCACTCTAGAATCTTTTTGTCCCAACGCCCGTCCGATATACGCGCTATGTGGCCCGCTCATTGCCACTTCAGCTTGCTAATCTTAAGGGCTATGATTTCTAGAAGAACCAAGGTCACCACCTTGGTTCTTCTAGAAATCTCCTCAATCCTGATTCGATCGCGTAAAGAAACGCCGAGCATAGCTCTCTCCATAGCTCGCTGTAATAAGTGGTCAATAAACAATGATTGTAACTGGCGGACGATTTGGCGCAGCAGTTAAGAGCTTAAGCCGCTCCGCCCTCTGGGTCAAAAAGTTACGGGTTCGACTCCCGTTCAATCTTTGTGTGACCCATAATTATTTGTTTCGGTCTGGGCATTTGTGTATGTGAATTTTCACATTTGTAAACGCACCCACGACACGAGAATTACTCCAAATGTAGGGTTACGTTTCTTTAACACAAAACTTAGATAAGTAAATTATTAAAGCTCGAAAGACTTACATTTCTATCTTAACGCAATTTTTAATACTATAATCATAGACTGCCTCGTTGGTTTAGTGGCAAAGCGCATCGCTTGGTGATCACGAGGTCCTGGGTTCAAATCCTAGGTCGGACAAATCAAGTTTTTCTAACGAAAAAAAAACTTCCCAGTATGAGTCCGGAGTCTGGAATTGTGTCCGGTATATGTCAATAGGCTCGCCACCTATTACATGGGACCTAACATCGTCGGCGAAACGTGGGTGTACTCAGTACACCTCTGCCACCCCCGCTTGGGGAATATAGGCGTGACGGTGTTTATAATCATAGTCACGACACGTTAATCTAATTGCGAATACTACGGATAGTGATCACAAAGTCAAGGGCTCGTATCTTAGGTCGGAAAAATATGCTTTTTAACAAACCCACATCATCACCGCCTATATTTCTCAAACGGGGGTAGCATAGGTGTACTGTGTACACCCACTTTTCGACGACAATGTTAGGCTCCGTGTAAAAGAGCCCAGCCTATTGCCATATAACGGGCACAATTTCAAAACTAAATTTGTCTGACCTAGGATTTGAACCGAAGACCTCGTGATTGGAAAGCGCATTATCATTTTCATTTATAAACTACCGACGTGGACATCAAACTGCCACTGCCAGTTAAAATCGTGCATCTTAGAAATATTTCACAAACCCTCGCCATTTTCATCTCGCTCGTGGGAAATAAGCACCTGATTCATTCTGTTTCTCTTCAATTTCCTGATTAGCATGGAAACAATTCTGTTTATGTGTACGTCACTGTATGGTTACGAAATAACATGTTCTATTGTTTGTTTTGTTAAAATAGAGAATTTATTTACAAATTGCCATTAACATGTAAATAAATTAGTTTTGTGCAACAAAGGTATTATTACCAGTTAGCTGCCTAAGGCTAAAATTTCGCGACCTAATTGCATATATAATTTCCAAATCGACGTTTTACCATACCTGAATCGCATAAAACGACTTTTTATATTCTAATAACAATACGACGCCAGCTTTGTATTCACGTCATCACGACAATCCCATAAGAGGGCACTGTTGGCTGGGGTCGTCGTTAAAGCCACGTTAATTACGACTTTTCACAGTGCACCGCTGCGGGTAACTAGTTGAAAAATAAGCTATCCCAACTCCGAACGTCTATTGCACAGCTTAATATATTTTAACTCCTCTCACACGGACAAAGTTGGGTGGAATCCCGTTGTTTACCCGAAGCCACCTATTGAATTCAGCACGGAAAGTTGAAGCTCACAACAAATCTATATACCAAAAAGTAAGGTTCTATCTATCTATATCATCACGCAAGATCTCTTGCAGGCTAGACAGAGAGTACAGATTTCCAACAGGTTATTTTCTTACAGACCTCTCTGGCTTCCTCCACTCTCATAGTTACGTGTTTAATTAGAATGAGACACGGTCTACTTTGTTATAGTAAGATACGAGTAGTCTAGGTCTTCCCCGGTCCCTGGAAGACGGTGTGCCCAGCATGGGATGACGAGCGGCGCATGCGCCGCGCCGGAGCGCTCGGTGCAGGGGGACAGGGGCTATCGCTCCCGACCGTGATATCATCTACGATTGGGAGCGAGAGCGCCTGGGCGGCAATGGCGGCCTTTTGCGAGGCCGTCATGTCCGCAAAGGAGGAGGCAGAGCGGGTGAGGGAGGAGACGTCCTCCAAACCCGCTCACAGACGGCGCGTTGGGCGAAGGCGCAGGGACTACGCCCGAAACGACCTTCGCCCACCGTAATCTCGGCCTGCAGGCGTCGGGGAGGGCACCCCGGAGCCCTAGCACTTAGCGGGCCTGCGCCGCAAAAGCGCTGCGTCCGCGCAGCCTCCAAAAGGCGATAGAGAGAGACCGAACTCCCCTACACGTGTCGAAGGCCGCGCCAAACTGCAGACCGAGCCCGCCGGTGCCACAGAGGTCATGCCAGTGACGATTCCTGTGGCCCGGCAAAAGGGCAGTGGGACGCTGAGGGGTTTTAGTGGGTGCAAGCCCCACATAACCACCCGGGCCGTGCCCTCGGCCCAGGGGTATGCGTCAGGCATTTCCCCTAGTTAAAAAAAAAAAGTGTCCCCGGTACCTACATTCTTCCACTTTCGCATTGTTTATCTGTTTTGTTATTCTTTCGTTAAAGTAAGATTCAATAATAGCTTTCCAATACTGCGGTGTACAATTCTCGTATTCTTAGATTCATACGCCATTTTATTTAAAAGTTTCTGTTTATGTTTCACTCGAGCAATTTGAAGCGTTCGCTTTAAGAAAGTTTACTTACCATTTTGCGCTAGAAGTACCCGGCGCCCGCAGTGAACTAACAAATAAAAGTATCTGAATATCTGAAGATATTAAATAAAAACCAGATTCATGGTAGAACTTTAAATGAAAACCAAATAATGCTTTATTGTATAACTAGCGATGCGTCTCCGCAGTAACTATCACTTTAAAATATGCGTAAGAAAGTACGAATATGTTGAGTAAAAATTTATGTGAGTAAAAATCTACTTTAGTTTTCATTTAAATCATATACTGTTCATATTTGCGTAATTAATCAAAAAAAATTAAACTTAATAAAGCTCTATTACTCACTTATGTAAATTGGAATGGTTTGCGATTTAGGGACTGACACAATAAAATCGTTATAATCGATATGTTGTTTTTTAAAATGTACAAAATCGATAACTGATTTTTTTAGGTATATAATCTAATCTATGTATGTGACTGAAATATTTAGTATTCAGATAGTCAAGAAATTATTAATTAAAACGTGGATGTGCTATCTTGACACATTAAAACAAAACCTTTTATAGATTTTTTTAATAAATAAATAATGAGATTATTTTATTTTGTTCTCTTTTTGTTCCTATATTATTTTGAAAAATATCGGTTCATTCTTCGTTATAAACTTGATTGATACAGTATACATTCAATTCTATTTGAAAAAAAATCGATTGAATATCGTACTCACCACATTTCTAGAAACGTCAAATTCTAAACGTCAGCGTACCCATGACTGATGAAAAGGTCTATACGTATGTTTTTATTTTCCTATATAATGAGAAGTATAACTTATCATTAATTTTAAACCGATCTCCCGATGCTTTGTCATCTATTCTTTACGCTCAGAATACGGGCGACGACGACGTAGTCGTAGATCCCTTCCCATAGCCGGCGGTTGACCGGTGCACTTAGTAGTGCACCCCGTCCCCCCATAGCGACTGTCCCAACCGAGAGCGCCTCTTCAAGGCACCCTCGAGTATGTCGCCCCTTGCACTTCTGGCTCGAGCGTAGTGGTTGCACGCTCGCCCTTAAGTCCGGTGAAGCTGTAAAGGCCTTGCGGCCAACAGCGTACATCACTCACACACACACACACACATTAATTTTAAAACATCTATTTTTTTTTTTAAAGTAGCCATCGAGTTTCGTGTGTTTCTTTACCACACAAATGACTTTTATTTTTGTTAATTAATAAGGAGATACTCTTTTGGTTCACATGATTTAACAAAATTATTGAAGAAACTACAATCTAAACTAGTAATGCTAAGAAGTGGTTGGATGACAACCGAAGTATGACTCTTTGACTATCTCCATGGACAACCCATGTAGATACTATAAACGATTAACAAAGTAAAACTAACTATGAGAGTGGTGGAAGCTAGAGAGGTCTATTAGGAAAGAATCTGTCGGAACTCTGTACTCTCTGCCTACCCTGCAAGGGATCTGGCGTGATGATATAGAAACAAAGTTAAAAAACCTAAATATAGATAGATAACACTTTATTGTCCCGCCAAAGATACACAAAAAGGAAGTACAAGAACATAATTTACAAGGGAGTGCAACCTTATCACTAATAGTTAACTCTTCCAGACACCCTTTGGATGGAAAGAACCTAAAGAATACACAGACACACAATTTCGAATCGATACTGTAATTTGTGTTGATATTGTATTGAACTAATAATTCATATCTATGCTAGCTATGATCAGTCGGAAAATTTGTTAAAAATTGTTTCTTAATACAACATTATAAATAAATAACATAATTATTTAATTTGGCTTCTTATAATTACTTATTATGTACATATTTGGAA
This sequence comes from Phalera bucephala, assembly GCA_905147815.2. Taxonomy (NCBI): domain Eukaryota; kingdom Metazoa; phylum Arthropoda; class Insecta; order Lepidoptera; family Notodontidae; genus Phalera; species Phalera bucephala. The sequence goes on from LR990612.1 coordinate 18,960,717, forward strand.
CACAAACATGTACACGCATACACACACACTCACACACACACACACACACACACACGCACGCGCGCGCACACATTTCAACATAAATGATACTTACATATTTCAAGCTGTCACTAATCTACAGTACCTATAAATGTATTGGGGGCCTGGTAATCTGTCGTACAGGATATCACTATCCTAGTGCAGTTACCAGTCTCTCACAAAGGTGTGCAAGTATACTTTGATATCAAACTATGTATCCACCAATTAGAATGTAAGCCTTTGTGTTGAGAAAAATAAATAAACATTATTATTATCCATAATTTGGAGCCCCATTGATATTTAAATCCTAATCCTAGATTGATTAATTAACGTGTCGTATTATAAACAGTAACTACATGTTGGACGAACCAAACCAGAACGAATGTAAGGATTGTGGTTGGTAACGATGTGCTGGAGCAAGTGAATGAGTTTGTATATCTTGGATGCGCCTTCAGTAAGGATGGGAAATACACCGCTGACATAGAGAGAAGAGTGAGTGCAGGGAACAAAGTGAATGGTGCGATGGGAAATCTACTCGGGAGCCGGCACTTAAGACATAAGGCGCAGCTGGCCATACATAACGGAGTTCTTGTCCCAACGCTGTTATATGGTAGCGAGAGCTGGGTATGTAAGAAGGAGAATGAAAGTAGGATAAATGCGGTAGAAATGCGAGCTCTGCGGAAGATGTGCGGAGTGAAGCTGACCGACCGCATTAGCAACAGCATAGTAAGACAGCAAGTAGGTATGAAAGATAGTATCGGTGTAAAGATGAGAAAGGGCATGCTCCGTTGGTTCGGGCATATAGAAAGAATGCCAGAGGAAAGAATGACAAAACAGATATACAATGTAAAAGTGGAAGGATGCAGGTACCGGGGAAGACCTAGACTATCTTACCACGACCAAATAAACCGAGTCTTATCTGATGGAAAACCGTAACCGGCGAGCGTGTATGAGACGAACTATGAGAGTCGAGGAAGCCAGAGAGGTATGTAAGGAAAGAACCTGTTGGAACTCTGTACTCTCTGCCTACCCCGCAAGGGATCTGGCGTGAGGTTATAGATAGATAGATAGATAGATACATGTTGGCTAAATTTCACCAATGTAATATCCAAATATTGATTCTAAAAGTGATTGGAGCAGATTTATTTTATTTTATTTTGAAAACAGTACAATAAGAGCATATCTTAACTAATTACATTTTAGTTCAGAGTGTTATTGTTATTGTTTTCACATATAACATATATGTGAAAAGCTTGTTTGATACTAAACATAATTTTTTTATGATAAAAAAGAGATAATATTAAAATTAAAAACTAATGAAAAGAGAAAAAGTAACAAAAATGTGTTTATTAAGTTAGAGAACCATATCGAACCACTTATTTGCTAATGTATGTTTAAATGTGTTCGTATTTGAGAAAAACAGTTCTAGAATGGGAATGGGAAATTAACCAATTGATTATAAGTGTTTGCTGAACGAGCAAAAAATTAGATTTGTCTGTGCTTTGTAGCACATTCCGAGGATCTATCTGAGAAAGGAGATATGGCGAATCTATTTTGGAATTCGCAGTTTTCACTAACAAGGAAACGTCAGCAATTTCTCGCCTCTCTTCTAGAGGTAGAATATGATGCTACTTACACTTATATTGTAAAAATCTTAGTAGTTTACGTTGGATACGTTCGAGTCTATCGATGTAGACGTCATATTGCGGATTCCAAACCTGGAAACAATACTCGAGGGTACTATGCACATAAGAGCAGTATAGAACTTTAATTATTTTTATACTGGAAAATTGAGAGCATATTCTAAATACGAAAGCTTGGTTGGCTTTCTTGGCAATGTGATTAATGTGCTGTTTATAACGCCGTGATCACAAAATTCATCGATCCGTTTGAATGCACGTTCTTTAAGGCTATATGTGTAATTGGTTTCCGACTGAAGGTTATACTAAAACCTTTTGATACATTTAGGACAAATTTATTGAGTACACAGTATTCTTCAAACTTATGAAGATCTTGCTGTTGACGACAATCGTTAAAACATTGTATCTTTTTGAAAATTCTCGTATCGTCAGCATACAGCAGAAATCCAGAATGAGAGAAATAGGAATTAATATCATTAATGAAGAGGTTAAATAGTAATGGCCCTAACAATGATCCTTGTGGGACGTTTGAAGGGACGATATTCTACCGAGAAGAAAAACCATTCAAAGGCCGATTGTAGCAGGCCTGTGATCGATTTTTTACATAGGAGGTAAACCATCTAAAGACATTTCTATGTATTCCAGCTGATAAAAGCTTTTACAGTAAAATTTTGTGATCTTTTCGATCAAACGATTTACTGTAGTCTGTAAAAATAGAGTCTACCTGCCCACGAGAATCCATACCTGCTGATACATACATGGTGAATGATAGTCAATTCGATTTATTTGAACGATTTTTAATAAATCCGTGTTGTAGTTACTGTAAACTTGAGTGTAAATGAGACGTTCAAGATTTTTTGCAAATAAACATAATTTAGAAATAGGACCATAATTACTGAAGTCACTTTTGTTACCAGTTTTGTATATAGAAGTAATAAAAGCGGACTTCCAGCGGACTTAAAGTGGGAACAAGGGATCAAGATCTCAATCCTTGAGAGATATCTGAAACAATATAGTGAGGGGCTTACTCAAGTTTTCCAGCCCTGCGTTCTGATTGAATGATGGAAATATTGTTTGCTCTGCCAAATGTTTCTCGTTTTCCATATGGTTTAATGTTCATAATTTATTAGAATATTTTAGTCACTAACACAATGATTATTTACTTGGTATCTTTATCAGTTTTTCATAACATCTCTCAAGAAATATGGCACTTTAATAGTTATTGCAGTTTTAAATTCCACGTAAAAAATCTATTGGATATGAAAAATGAAATAGTTCAATTAAAATTACTGTAAGAAGTCATCGAAATTTTACCTACAGTTTCATTGCAATTTGCTTCTACAAGTATTGATATCAAAGTCTTCAATTGATGTTCTCGGAGAACTCTTATGCACACACAATACGAGATTCCCTCAATAACCATCCACCAGTTAATCCAAAATCCAACCAGTTAATCATATATTTAAGTCAAAGATCCCACCAAATGCATTTCCTTTTATTAGCAAAGAAACAATTTGCATTAAAGAATCATACCATGCCACGGCCCATCCCAATTCGCACTAAACTCATCATCAAATGGTGGGAATGACCAGGACAAACGTTGCGTTCCAAACGAATGCGAGTGGCTAGTTTAGGTAAAACTGATCGATTAATATAAATAACTCCAATCAAACAACGGTCGCTACAGAAACAAAATCGTATTAATCATTGCATGCTGCACAAATGTCAGTGTTAAACCTTTCCCATTGTGGGATTCCCAACACTGGGAGCGACAGCAAAAGAGCTTAGCAAGTTAGGTGTTAATGCGATTTACTTTTATTAAAGTTGTGTCGTTTGCTCGTGCCGCCAGCGGTCGCTAGATACTAGTGTCCGACACGAATTTAATAATACAAAATGATTGTGTTACCATTCGCTATTTTAAAGAATGGGAATTATTCTGCGTTTCATTGTTGATAAGTTGTAGCGAAAATAGACAGAGTAGGCAAAATTTAGAGTTTAGCTGATGGATGTAGATTGATTAATAATTTTTATAATATTTCATCGGAAATGATTAAAAGATAAGTGTGGTGCCAGAATTAAGCAGTTCGGCTACCACGGACTCCATTTGCTCAAAAGCCGCATTGGTGGTCTAATAGCAAGTCCTGTTGACCTTTACGAAATCACCCGTAGGCTCTTCCCAGCATCAACATGAGGGCCATCTGAAAGACCCTTACCCTTATACCGCCCGATGGATTATTATTCCCTGGAATATAGGACATTACCTGTTACTCTCGCATCGTCTATCGATATTTTCCAGAGATATCGGTTGGGCCTGGAAAAACTGATATACGCGCGGAATTCTTTAAGCACCGTAAGTTTGTGCTCAAGCTACGTTTAACGTAGAAACGTTGGGATTGTGGGGGTCGAAAGCCAACCGGATGTTTCGAGAAATTCTGAAAGATTTTCAAAAACAACATGTTCTCAAAACTGCAAATAATACACAGTATGTGTTTCCTATCCATTACATTACAATTTTCCAGATGAGTGGATATCTTCTCAGGTATTCAATATCGAATAAACTATAAAAGCTCAATATTTCCACAGTGGTTCGACAGCTCCGTCGTTTTGAATACAACACAATGGCCCTACTTCGGATACTGCAGAAGTTTGCTTAGGACGTGGACTCATTCGCTTCCATCAATCCCTTGCTCCCATTATTTGTTTACGGCACACAACAGAAAACGGCACATCTACTCATTCTACCGACAGATTTCACACCTTAAGCCACTTAGCTTAAGACTGACTTTCAATCTCGGAACCGTATTATCAGTAGTGTTCAACGTTCAGAATATTTTTGGATAGGTACTCAAGACCGTTCATTTTGTAAATCCAGTGAAAGACTTTCAATTTCACAAAGGGTTGAGCGAAATTTTTTAGGAAGTTTCACGTGCTGTTCTCTACACTAATATCATTTAAATTGACGTTTCTTTGAATTTAATATATCGCAAAATACCACGATACCAGTAACGATGTTGACCACATTTTTAAGCTTATTTATATCATGGTGAATGTTGAGCCTGCCATGTGCGATAGTGCTTAATCAAAACTTCAATTAAATTTTCGTAATACCTTTCGTCGAGCGCTCTCACCCGAGAGAGCCCACAAATTAATACCTGAGCTCCGGAATATGTTTTAATTTCAATATATCATGATTTGACATGATGAGTTTTGGTTACAATCAATAAAATTAAAATGTACGCGACGTGAAGTATTATTCGTGTGTTCCGTGTCAAAGTTTCACCATCAATCATTGTTTCTGCTGTTGGAAGTGAAATTTTACTGTAAAATGTCTGCAGAGTGAAGTTAAATCGTTCTTTTAAACTGTAAATTATGACTGGTCGAGAATAATAAATGCAGTATACAGTTCTCAATTAAAATACAATTCAAACGAGACGGGTCTAGTTTATTTTTTCATTTGTATAAATGATCTCGGTAGGAAAGTTTGTTAATACTAATAAACGGGTCGGAAAAGGCGCCAACTTTTCGCGCCTTGCTCCATTTGTCTCTCGAGGTAACGAGTACAGACTAATGGGGTCCCGGCCGAACCTAAGTAATTTAGAAAAACGATTCTCAAGATAGACGACTTCCCGTTTTATTTACTTGTGAAAATGTTCAAAACATCTTCCCTAGAAGTAGGTAAAAACATCACCAACTTTTGGTCTGGATTTTGTATGTGACTTTGATGAAAATAAATGTAACTAACATATCTATATATATACACGCCGGATCCCTTGCGAGATAGGCCTCTGTCTGCTTTATAAGGCTATTAAATTAATGTATGATATTTTAAATAGGTCAGAGAGGTATGTAAGGAATGAACCTGTTAGAACTATGTACTAGAGTGTACAGAGTTCCAACAGGTTTATTCCTAACAGACGTTTCTAGCCCATTCAAAATATACATTTCCATTAAAATTACAATTCCAAAACCAAAACACTAATGTGCGGCTAAGTATTTAAATAAAAAAAAAAACAAATTTTTAGTATCGTAGTTAGGGTCATGACCACCCAAGGCATGATTTGAATTTTACGCACCCCGAAACTTTTTTGTAGGAAGAACTGTCCGTGCGGGTCCGCGAGTTTGCCCCTATAAGGTTTGCGCCCCTAGCGGCCACCCCTGTGGCGAGCCCCTAATTACGACGCTAATAGGAACTTGTTTAGAATAGAATAAAATGGTTGCAGTATTATAAAATAATATAAGTCTATCCAAAATCATTGTTCTATATTCTCCCTGTTGTTAACTTGTCTCATTAGTCTAATGGCTGGTGATCACAAGGTTCTAGGTGAAAGCCGAGATTGGATAGTATTATGAAGGGTGTTTCCGAGAATATAACTTCATTGACCATATAGCTTGAGTAATGTTGGGGTAAAGACATCGACATAGATCGATGCGTAAAGGTTTTTGTATTTCCTTGCTGTTTCTTATTATATAATTACGTAGTAATTTCACGATATATTTTCTCATGGTTTGATAAATCTTATCTAATATTTCCTTTTTTCGGTACTTAACTAACATGATTAACGACAATCCATGATATTTAACAAATAGAATATACATACAATTTAAGATACAAAATTCCAACACTAATTGACACACTGAAAAGAGACCTTGCAAATTATCCTTAATTTTGATAGATTATAGCAAAGCTTAATAAAATCATTAATGAAAACGTCTTAAACAACTTCTGAACAACATAATTAATTAATATACGTAATTAAGACATCACCGCCAGTGTATGTAATTTACCAAAGAAGTCTCCCTTGACGTTATTGGTCTGGGCACAAACACTCTTCAACACAAAAGGTTTGCTTAGGACCACTCCGTCGAAGATAAACATCGACCAAACAGATAGACATCTAGATCAACCACTTAGTTATCGAATTGCAAACCACTGATTTTGCGTTGTATTACAAATAGACACATGTCGTATTTTATTTCACCGCAAGAAGTTAGTGTTTACTTCATAGGAAAAAATACAGCTTCAGACAATGCCTTGGTTGGTATATGCAATTATTATGATGTAGGTACTTAAGTTAGTAAATCTCTATGATAATAATAATTCTGGTTCTATGACCGATTGCCCAAGAGTCATTTGAAGTAAGAAATTTTAGAATTAACGATTAAAGCTTTAAAAAAAAAACTTGAGTAAGAATATTATGGATCTTAAATTCGTTGCTAACAGCGCAGTTTACGGGCATCGACATTCATTCTGATATCGAAACCATATCCGAGTTTGATTTATTAACGCGCTTTAAAAGCTATGCTCCAGATAAGAATAACCCTAGGTCCTTCCCATTTCTATTATAGTTCAGTGTATCGAATAAACGCTCAAGTTACGAATGACTCCACCCGTAGTAATAAGGCAACCTAATCATGTTTTAAACACTTCACCTTCGTCTGAGTACTGATTTTGATGTTTCTTGTTTCAGATCGTCTCGAATTCGAGACATTTTAACTATAACCTAATTTGGTAAGTATTTTCTACCTATTTAAAGATCATGTTTCATGTTAGATAAACGCTTTGTTCAGCAAAATGTGCCTTTATAAGCTCTGTTATAGGTATAACTAAAATTAATTTATGTGCCAGTATGAAGTTGAATAATTAGACATTTCTTCCAATGTCCTGAATTAAATAATGCTGCTAAAAAGGTAAAAGTCTTTAATATTCTACTGAAAACTAGAATAATTAAAATATGTGTTACAAAGTAGTGTTATAATGCGATAAAAATTATTGAGCGATCTCTAAAGATAACTAGAAAATATTGTGATTGGTGAACGCCATCTAACTCTTCGAATATTTTAAGAGATGTGTTTATGAATGAGTTTCCATATTTTCACCCGACACAAACAACAAACAACACGAACAAAAATATTATGAATACAGGTGTAATGTATGACGGAAAGTAAACAATCTCTGTGAAAATAATAACACCAACCACAAAAACATATCTACAAGTATAGATTAGTTTTCCTGGTAAAGATTTACTAGACATTTTTCTTAATAAATATAATTTGAAATATGTACATCTATCTAATATTATGAGGTTTATCGTTTCTAATACAACTATACGTATAGTGTAATGCATATACTCATGTAGAATAAATGATAATAATAATTAAATATGGGTCGAATATATTTTGCTTGAACTTGACTTCCCCATCAGGTAAGACACTGTCTAAAAATCACGGTAAAATACTCAAAGAGTTTTCTGTTACCATTCTTCCGTTTTCCCATTGTAGGTACCTATTGCGTTGTCATTCTTTTCTGCGACATTTTCCTATACGTCCGAACTACCGGAACATACTCCTTGTTATATTATAGCTGAAAAATAAATTAGGGCGGTTGTGAACCGCGTCTATAATTGTTATATAGAGCTTATGTGAAGAGTAGCCAGCTTAAACTGTCTGCGTCATCTACACAAGAGTTTCGCATGACAATGAGATAAGCCCGACGAACGCGACGTAATATTTTTGTACTGGAGTGGATTTAAAACACCTCCCGGAAATGGTGTGTTAAACGTACTCTTTATTTAGGAATGATCCTCTATCATTTAATAATGCGTTGCATGACAAATCTTTTATTATATTAAAATCCGGATGAGATCTATTCTTTACATATAAACTGATTATCCCCAAAACTTTTATAAAATACAATAATTAATGTAAACTTAAATAAATGACATACCATAGGCTTCTCGAATACTTTTTTCAACTTATTGATTTGTGTCGTAAAATAATTGACGTCATTCTTTTTTTATTTGTATAGAAATCCAATCGATTCCAATAACTAAATCCCTTATTTCAAGTTTATTGTAGAACGTCGTCCTATCGATCTGATTACTTGTTTCAAACTAATGTAATAGGACGTCGTCGTTGTCACTTTTCTAATCAGAACCAGAGAACAAAACGGATCTCAAAAGAAAATAGTTCTCAGTCCGATTCTTTAATCGGACTTATAGGAATAAAAAGTTCACTTGTTCCAATCGATCGGACCATGTGTTCTAAGAAATCCATAGTCCTCATAGTCCGATTATTCAATCGGACCAAAAGGAAAAAGTTCACGTGGTCCGATCGATCCGGCTAAGCCGTCGGACCACGAGGTTAAAGTTATCTATAATTAATATTATAACTTTATTTACTACTAGCAGTTTCCCGCGACTTCGTACCCGGTCGACAACAGCGCCACCTAGCGGGTATATTTTATATAGCCTGTATTACTTCTGGATAAGATAGCATTCTAATGGTGAAAGAATTTTTAAAATCGGTTCAGTAGTTTTTCAGATTATTCGTTACAAACATACAAAAATACAAATCATTCCTCTTTATAATATTATTAGTATTTGTATAGAAATAATGTTCTTATTTGAAAACATTCATTAAAATAACTGTACGATAGAGATATTTAACTTACGAAAAGCGCTCGTTATCCAGTTAGTGAACGCAATTTATCTACTTCTAATTAATTTGGCAAATCTCAATGGCGATCTCATTTATAACCTACGTTCAATAAATCAACCTATCATTTACAATCTTGGAATTAAATACTAATTAGATATCCGAAACCAAAAGACAGTGAATGGTATTAATCAGAACATGAATCAATACTTCGGTCTTCCGTATTTCATATAATAATAAAAAAGTCTTGAATAGTTTATAATCAAAACGTTGTTTCTTATATCAGTTAAGAAGAAAATTGGAGAGAAAAAGAAAGGGGAGAAAAATGTTGTTTTTATTATTGACGTACTGTCATTGGAAGCTTATGGTGACATGGATGTATTTGCAACTTTAATGGTTATTTTACAAAGTTATTCATCGACTAAATTATAACCTGACTGAATATAAAATGGAAACATTTAACTACTTCAATGCTGCAATAGCATTTTTTTTAATTTATTCATCTTGTTGTATATCCTATGTTTAACTTTTGTTTAATTATTGGAAATCAGCCCTAAATAGAAAAAAATTGTTGTAAAATCAAAAGATCACCATCAAACATTTTGTTTATTGGTTTGTCCCCGCGTACCTTTACTTTCCCATTGCTGGGCCTTGGTCCAGCCCTAAAATGCTCATCGTGTTAGTAATATCAGTTGGGATAATAGTATATACTAGTGGTCGCCCATAGGTCGATTTTCGACTTACTTTTTCATCGTTGGCTGGTTATGTTTGACATTCAGTAAGACTATGGACAAATAATATTAAAGACAAACATCAATTTGACGTGTATTGTGTCAAATACATGGTAGTGTGTATAATGTGATAAATGTGCCATTAGACCACCAGAGCAGTTAGTAAATAAAATATCTATATATTAATACGTGAAGCAAAAACATACATTTTAATGTTGCACACAACATTGCTAATATATTTTTAAAATTATGCATTAAACATACATTTTAATGTATGTTTTATGCATAATTTTAAAAATATATTAGCATTCTGCACTCCTTCTCTATATAAACTATAAGTGTGGGAAATTTCATACTCCTCCGTCCGCGCAATTTTCATAAAAATGTGTACAAAGTTTTTGCTTCACGTATTAATATATAGATATTTTATTTACTAACTGCTCTGGTGGTCTAATGGCACACATATAGTGCCGGTGGTAATTATAAGGTCCTAGATTCGGATGAATTCGAAAAATTTGTGCTTTTTCAATCAGAATATTCTCAGTCTAGTCAAGAATCTGAAAGTGTACCCGATATACCCCCAAAAGGTTCTCTTCAAGTTACATTAAGGCGTCGTCGATGATATTTAGTAACCACCAGTACAGCCACCAGTACACCTAGTTCGACGGACGGCTTTGTCCAGTGGTTAAGACCTTAAGCTGGCCGGATCGAGTGGTCGGGTTCGATCCCCGCGCGGGACAGATCTCTGTGTAACCCACAAATGTTTGTTTCGGTCTGGGTGTTGTCCACGACACAGGAATAATTTTTAGTGTATTATGAAAAAATTAAATAATAATAAAAAAACCCCTGCCCCCAACCACTTTAGGAATATAGTCCTAAAGGTATTTATTTTTATATTTGTGTGTGAATTCTACATTGTGAGAAACTTATTCTTTTCAGTCCCTTTTTAAAGTTTCTTATGTATACTTTATTACCAGAACAACAGCAAGTTCTTCCTTTAGCTGTCGGATGCTAATTTTCTGGAACAGAATTACATAACGTAATTTCTTACAATAATGTTTGTTTTAAAAACCCCTTCCTCAATACTTATCCAATCGAACAAGGCAAGTGGACTGTTACAGTATTTAGTCACTAGAAATGTAGACTGAAGTCAATCCGACCTGGGCGCCTTCGGTATCCAGTACATTTCAGTTCGGTTCAGGAGGCATCAATTATTGCAAGATAGTCAATCCAGTTCCGATACTTGCAATTCTATCAATTTACAGACTTGAGTTGTTTTGAATTTCTATGTAGAATACAATAATAAATATACTTGTTAAACTAAATTAATTTTTTAACTATTTTGTTCTTACCCAGTTTATAAACTGTTACTAGTCTACTGATATAGTTCTTATTGTATGTTACAACACTGTTGCTACTTTGTCTTAAATCGAATTATCTTAAAATACTCTTTCTCCTTAAAGTTTAAAACAACTTCAGCCTTCATGAGTTTCTCTTCAAAATTATATAGCATAATGGAAGCTAAGGTCTTAGCACGAAAAATGACGTTAGCGTGGCGCTAGCTAGCGAGAGTGCTGTCACTTTCATGTTTATTTAGTAAATTTGTTGTGTGACAAGGATAATATATTAACTTGCCAGCATCACACTTACGTCAATCTTTTCTCTCTACGTTTAACTAAACGTTTAACTTAACGTACATAAGCAAGTTAAATGATTTTATGCAAATTCAACCGGGCGCTACAATATGATCGCTATCCAAATACCTACAGAATTGATATAAACCAGAAACCATTATATTTGTCATCTCAAACTACTCGGATAGAAGACAGTCTGAACTCAAAGCGCCCGGTATCCAGTACATTTCGGTTCGGTTGAGGAAACATCAATTATCGGAGGGCAGTCAGCCCAATCTCGATACTTGTGATGCTATCAAATTGCACCGACTCACTTGCTTTGAATTTGTGAGACGGCGTTCAGACATAGACTAGGCAAGCAATTACGAAATCATAAACGGTAGTTAGATATTGTATAAGCATTTAAATTGTAAAAAAATATAATAAATAAATAAACATATAAAATATACTTTTTGAGGTATCAGAAGGTGTAATCACCACATCATAAAAGCTAGATAGATATTTTACAAGCAGCTTGAAATTTTAAATCTATACATATAATAAAACTGTAACCGAATCGAATCTGTACATTGAATATTTTTTGAAAATTTTAATTGCGGTACTTTTCCTTATCGATATAGAGGCCTTAACAATTTTTTTTTAATTATTGTCTGTATTTCTGTCTGTCTGTCTGTCTCTTTGTGTTTCAATCACGCAAAAACTGCTTAACGGATTTCAGTGAAACGTGGTATGGTAATAACTTATACCCTAACTTAAAATCTAGGACACTTCATCCCGGAAAAATTAAGCAATCCCGGATAAACCATAAAACTTATCATTTTAATTATGATTAGTCGCGAGCTGCAATGTTACGTTAAAATGTGTGATTTTGCCTACAGATATTGCACTCGGGTTCATCTCCTTACGAATAAACTCTTCAATTCGCTCGCTCACTTCACTCGAAATTGTTTACACACATTTGATTTAGATACTCAGATACGATTTGTTGCACGAACTTATGATGCAGTTAGGATTGTCTCTTCGGGACTGAACTCTTAAACGATGGATGACCCGGGCACGAATTTTTGCATATTAGTTCGTTAAAGGTGTCTGAACATTACTGATCATGATCATGAACTGTGTATTCTTACGAGAAAACTGACATAAATATACTGAGAAAACTTTGTTGCATACTTCGCTCTCATACATAAAAAAACTCATCGGTGCGCGATACTGACCCTTCGTGTACCTTTTTTAAATATCACTTAAACTTCAGATGTTAACAGGGTAGGCTGAGAAGGTATCCGTCAGAGCCATTTTACCAATAATTATGATATAATGATAATAAATAAATAAACTGGTAGTCCTTTTCAGAAAGAAAGTACCTAGGTATTGTGTATAAAGTATGTGTTTTTCTATGAGATGGCGTTAGCGTTGAATAAGATCGTGCTATAGTTTAGTTGATATTTTACAAAGACTTTCTGTACGAGCTGTAATTTTAAAGTTGTCTTTCTTATACTTTTGCAAAACGATTGGCTTGATTTATGCGTGAAAACATAGACAACTCAACTTACTTTATCAAATAGTCGCAAATACGATTCCTAGACAGGAATACTAATAGACAGAATTCATGTGTCAATCTGACATGTGTCGATCTGATTTTTTCTTAAGCTCATATGGCAATTTGTACTATAATATAACACGTGTTTTTTTATATTTATTTGTCTGTTTATGTGTCCGTACTAATCTTCGGCGGAACCGATTTTAAATGAAATGTTACTGAAAGATGGAGGACTTTTCAGAGATTATTTTAGGTTACTATGAGAGTTGAGGAAGCCAGAGAGATAAGTAAGGTAAGAACCTGTTGGAACTTTGTACTCTCTGCGTACCCCGCAAGAAATCTGGCGTGATGATATAGATAGATTGTAGGTTACTTTTTATCCCGGAAAAATGCATGATTCCAGCAGAATAGTTTTTATTTCACCATACCAACACGGCTGAACAGTTTTAAAGCAACTTAGTATGGAGGTGCCTTAGGTCTTAGAATAATATACAGGATCTGTGCTATCTCAGAAAAACCGACCTGCCTATATCAAATTACAAAATAAACGCATGCGTCGCCGCGGGTAACAGCTAGTCTATACTAATATTAAAAAGAGGTAAAGTTTGTGAGTTTGGATTTTCGGGGTAATCTCCGGTACTACTGATCCGATTTTAATGATTCTTTCACCATTAGAAAGCTACTTTATGCAGAAGTAACATAGGCTACAACATAGGCATAAAATAGACCCGGTAGGTGGCGCTGTTGTAGACTGGGTACCGAAGTCGCGGAAAACTCCTATTTTAATATAATTTGAGGTATGGTGGTGGTCAAGTTAAATAGGCTTACGTGGATTACCGAAACACCACAAATCTTTTGTATTAACGATAGTGTACACAGTACGCAAAAATATTCCGTCCCTGAATTCCCCAAATGAGCCTGTTATAGATATACTCAGTAAACCTGTATTTTGCTGACAATGTTACGTCCCAATATAAAAGGTAGCGCCAAAGAACGTTCCCAATTGCCATTGTACTAGTACAATTACAAAATTCGGACTTTTATTGCGATTTTGCTGTATGTAATTAACCACAGAGGTCTCGGGTTCAAACCCTGCCACGCACCTCTGTCTTTTCGAAAGCATGAGCGTAATAAAAATTAATTATCACTTGCATTAACGGTGAAGGAAAACATCGTGAGGATTTACCTGTATGCCTAAGAGTTTCTCGAAGGTGTGTGAAGTTCGCCAACCCGCACTGGGCCAGCGTGGTGGACTATGGCCTAAAACCTCTCAGTTTGAGAGAAGGCCCGTGCCCAACGGTGGGACAGTTACTTAACAGGGCCAATATTATTATTATTATACCATGCTGCGGGAGACCAATGAGGCGGTTGATAAATTAAATATTATAAATATACTGGGTTGCTACAATTTGATAATAAATATATTGTAGGTCTTTGACTGCGTTTCGTACGTAATTTGCGCGTCATATTAGAGTCGTACAAGAATATTTTGGCCCGCAGCCAAAATCGGAACTAACTTAAATCCAGTGACATGCCACTTCATGACAGTCGTAGAGTTGCCTTTCGCTAGGAAAGGACATTGTCGAAAATTGCCCCAGTACCAACAAATATTTGACCCATACCATCATTATTTATCTATTTTATTAAAATAATGGCAACTATCTAACGGACAGTTTGCAATCTAAAACGAATATATCATATTATTGTAAGTACTTATACCGAAGACGCCGACATATTTACTGAATGTCAAAACACACCATATAACCTCATATGCGTTAATGGCTACTAAATTATAACCTCAAAGTCTAATACTTTTTGTGCAATTTTGCAATTCCCTCGCTTGTCCGTTTAATAATAAATGCCTTAAGAAACTTTATTGGTGATTTGAAATCGTACAAGTATTTTTTTTTGCTGTTGGTTCTGGGGCAAATCATGTATGAGCGCAGAACAATTATCTTTACCCAATTTTTTTTAATCATGCGGACCAAAAAACGGAATCAACCGTGCGGACCCATTTGTTGAAATATCTCATAGTAGGAAAATTTACTAAACGTTAACCCTAATTTTACACCAACGTCTCTCTTAATGTCATCCTCGGGCCAAGAGATCCTTGTCGGACTATACCTACTAAATCAAGAATACATCAAAATGTGTTCTAAAAGATCACATTTCAGAAAATAAAATTCTCTGAAATAAATCTTTTAATAAACAGGCGGTGAGCATATTGCTGGCACACAAAACCTGCCCTTACAATGTCAAATTATATTACTCCTTTCATCTTCACTTCTTTCATTGACAGAGGCACCATTCGACTTTTTATAAATCTCCAGGTGTCACCAAACGGCGGGAAGAAATATACAAATGTTTAATAAATTTATCTGTATCACATTTACCACACAAAATAATAATAAAGTACATACCTCAACAACACGATACTTAGCGTACCACCAGTAGACATAAAGCACGAGTATAAAGTTAGCTATGGTCAAACTTATCCACAAGGATGCACTTGGCGACACTAAAACCCACTTTACCTCGATGTAACTTTGCCGCTAAAACAGCTTAACCGACCGCCGAGCAAACATTTATTATTATACTTAATAATAGAGCAAATAGACTATACTTACTACGTTGTTGAGGTAGCGTTGTGGATAAATTGATAACAAGGTGCAAGAGAGTCGAAACTAGAGCAAAAAAGGATGTCAAAACGACGGAATTGGAGTCTTCGAGGCAATTTACAGTGTAAATTCGACGAATATGGTGCATAGGGGTACAAAAATCTTTTGGCTCATGGGTGACATGGACAGGCGTTGGTATGTATGTATGTAATAAGGGTTAACATCTCCCAAGGAGATATTTCCATAGTTGAGTCCGCACGGTTTCTAATTAAAAAAAGAACTCGGGTAAAAGACATCGTCGAAAATGGCCCCAGAACCAACAAACATGTGACCTATACCATAATGATTTATCTGTTTTATTATAGTAGTTGCAAACAACCATATCTACCGGACAATTTGCAATCCAAAACGAATAATTCAAAGTTCTGTAAGTATTTTAATGAAAGTCACCAACGTCTTTTCCGTCTTTTCCAACGTGTTATCAAATTACGGTTGGAAATGTAAATCCGGTCATGTATCGTTAGTTACTAAATTATAACCTCCAAATCTAATACTTTTTTCGCAAAAATGCATTTCGCTATCTTGTCCGTTTAATAATAAATGCATGAAGATAATTTGCAGGTAACTCGAAATTATACACGCATTTTTTTATTGCTGTTGGTTCTAGGGCAAATCATGTATGGACGCAGAACAATGTCCTTTCATAGCAAACGGCAACTCTGCGACTGTCATGTAGTGATATTTTAATTTATGACAAAGATAGTTTCGATTTTGGCCGCGAGCCAAAAGATCGTTGTTAGATCCGTGCCAAGGTCGTGTCTTATTTGAAGGGCAAGTCAAGTTTCCGTAACCGGCGAACGTGTATGAGACGAACTATGAGAGTGGCGGAAGCCAGAGTGGTCTGTAAGGAAAGAACCTGTTGGAACTCTGTACTCTCTGCCTACCCCGCAAGGCATCTGGCGTGATGACATAGATAGATAGGTAACGCAAAGGGTCACCCTTTTTATTTAACGATCGTTATTCCTGTCAACAATCGCCAATCTTCTCTACACGTAGGTACGCGTTTTTTTGACAAAGGTGACTTTTTCATCGCTACTCTATGATTGATGAATACAAATATTGATTGAACTTCAATGGATTGGATGGATGGATTACACTTCAATTTCGGTAAATATGCTCGAAATCATTCAAGTGCTTTATTCAAGTACATAATATCAATAACGGTGTGTGCGTTACGGCTGCTTAAATATTTAACAAACGAAATTATTAATATGAAAAAGATATTTTTCGGAATCACAATTGTAATCAGAATTTCACTCAATTCCGCACAGCACACTGTTTAATTGGCGTAAAAATAACGATGTAATTGAAATTTACGCGTTGTTGAAAGTAATACCCGCTACCCGAGGCTCACAACAGCCCCAGAATAATACGCGTGCTGATATTTGTTTGACGAACCCATAATGAATTCCCTTCCTGTGCACATCGATGTTATTTTAATAAAAGCTATTTAGTAACAAAAATGTGTCATAACGAAGGTGATAAATTTTAAGGCATCTCAAGAATGTTTTGTACAATATATCAGCAAAATTTTGAAGCAACAGAATATTACAAGAGCTCGTGAAACTGTGGCATCTCCGACAAAGATAAAATATTAAGCAAATTACAAAATTTCCCCTGATTTTAGTACCTACTCGATAAAGATGATTAACCCTCGAAAATAACGAGTCAGCCATCTTTGTTGTTACAGACAATGTTTCTCAAGTTTCAGTAAAATTACTTTCGTTATACTTTAAACAAGAGCGGATGCTTGAAATTATTGCTTTATTGAAGATAAATCAATTGGAAATCGAAAGTTGAACAATAATTACAGAATATTAGAGACTACGGTCCGTATTACAGAACGAAAATCAATCTTGAATCTAGTTTTAAAGGTAAAAAATTAGTTTTATACAAATATATTTATAATTAGTATATGTCAAATTCAAATTTGCTCTCGAAGTTTGGGAGAGCAAATTCAATTACCTTTGTACCTACACGTTCAAAAGTTCTTAAGCTCCAGGCGGTTTTGGACATTGAAATGTTACTTATACCAAGTTTTTTTAACAAACCAAGAATTATTTTAATATACTATGTGCATATGAACGATACATAAGCCCTTGACTGTTCAAGGTATATTCCAGTAGAGAATAGTTATAAACACCGTCGCGCCTATATTCCCTAAGCGGGAGTGACAGAGGTATACTGTGTACACCCATTTTTCGCCGACGATGTTAGGTCCCATGTAATACGGGACCTAACATAGTCCCATCTAGTTATTATGCTTAAAATAAGACAGTTAACCGTAAACCTACTTTTACATAGAAATCATGCAACATCAACTAGTAACATAATATCACTTCTATACGAAACCTCTTCAAGAACACCTAAGCAAAGTATCCTGCAAAATCGAATTACTTAAAGGTATTGTTTGTTTTACAGCCAGCTGTTAAGTTGCACTTTAATATATAGAGCACTCTGCTAGAATAGCGATATTTTACGTCGATGTATAACAATAGGTCACGGTAACCGCCTGATATTGAATAGTAAAACTTCCCGGGAACGTTCATATAAATGAGAATATTAGTAGGAATATTTTATGTGGCCATTATTGGATAGAACTTAAGCAAGATTTCCCCAGACTCCGCAATTTATAATCAGCACCATGTTTCATTTTATCTCCTCTGGACTTTTTACACAAATCATGCGAGCTTGCTAGCTAATGTGAAAAAGTCTACTTATATACTTATATACTATTAGTTACGATTGACATTCATACTACCGTTGCAAATGGGTAAGTAACTTCCGGCTGTTACCTTTTTATATATACTACTCTACAGATTTATACAATTTTGCAAGGAGATAGCTCGCATCACGGTACGTTTCATCTTAAAAAAACGCAGACGAAGTCGCGGGTTAGCAGCAAGTATTATTATATATTTAATATTATACGCTCAATTTAATTTAAATTAAAAAAGCTTAAAAAAGCTACTGCCACCTATCAGCTTTGTTTTTGTATGTGTAACATTTAACTGCTAAAAATTATTAAAGTATGCATATCATCCACCACCTAAAAGCTAGTAATATTAAAAATATTGAATGAACATTTCTGTGCGACATTCATTCAGCATTTTTGTGCGAAATTTCAGCGCCCTCATTGTAATACGAAGTCCGAGCATCGAGGTGCGACATTACATTCCCTGCAATGAATGTTAACACCACACTGTACGTATTAACTCTGTTCCCTTTTAAATATAATAAAGTCCTTCATTATAAACTTATTCATAAAATATTTTAATTAAATAGACCGTATCGAAACGGCAACTCAAGTCTCCGTAACCGGCGAGCGTGTATGAGTCGAGCTGTGAGAGTGGAGGAAGTTAGAAAGGTCTGTAAAAAAAGAACTTGTTGGAACTCTGTGCTCTCTGCCGACCCTGCATGGGATCTGAAGTGATGATATATAATAGAATATTTTGATATTCTCTGTTTAAAAGTGTGAAATATTTTTTTTAATCCACAATTATCACCCCACCGTTGGGCAAAGACATTATTGCATTGCTTCCATTCGGTTCTGTGTTCGGATTTTGAAAACGAGTCTTCCAAGAAAAAAGTCTAACCCATCCCTCATCTCTTACCTGCTCTGCTAAAATCAAATAGATTGACTTTCTGAAAACAAAATCAATTAAAATTTTGAAATACACTGAGTGTCAAATCATTTCGAAACAATTAGGCAACCTATAATAAAGTACAGTAATCTGAAACAGAACTTTGAGTCACATATTTGACAGTGTATAGGGACACAATACCTACCAGTTGTTAAAATATTTATGAGGAGACCCTTTTCTCATGGCTTTTTATACCCGTATAATGTGAGGAATTTACTGCTCTGATCCTTTAATGTAATTGAATGTACAAAATCGATAAGATACCGAGGATATTTTATAAACGAACTCTTGATAAATTTCATAAAATGGAAATTGGTTTTAGTAACAACATGCTGCCTATTTTCTTAATTATAAAGTAGATCGTTTTATATCGGAATAAATTTAGAGCTAAGCATGAAAAAATTTGATGTTGGCGTGACGCAGCGAGCAATCGTAGTACATTTGTAGTATGACAAGGATGGCATGTCAACTCGTCACGCTATCATTAATAATTTCGTGCTAAGGTCTATAAGACAAATTGTTAACATAAATTTCATAACATACATTACTAGTTCTAATAATTGCTTTGGTGGTAACTAAATGTAATAATTTAGACGGATAAAAGTGCTTTTTATTGACTTCTACAATTTTTTTTTACTTGGCCTTTAAATGATATAGTCGGATCACGAAGCAGTGAGTCGAATTTTTTGCCATCGCACATCGTCACATTACCGGACTCGTACAACACACAAAGCTTAAATGCAATTCCATACCACCAAACCGGACATAACACAACCAACATCCTGCTGTGTAAACAAAAAAGTTATAATGTTCACCTGCGAATCGCCTTTGATACTGATACCGAACGTCCGAGTCGGATAAAAGTGCAAATCCGCCCGGAACTGGATAGGTAGCTACGTGGCTAGACCGCCCCAAACTACCACTAATTAGTTAGGTATTTTCGCGCGAAAACTTCAATTAATTCCGTCAAAGCCACCTCCACCGCGGCGCCCGCTAGCCTTTTTGTTGGCTAGAAAAGTCAAAGGCGTGCGAAAATCGGAATTAAGTAATGAAATTTCTATCGGTGAGCCGTTTAGAAGTCCGTCGGTTCTTTCTGCTTTTGCACTTCATTTCTGCTGGGCGTTGTGAAATAAGTGGTTTTGTAACTTCGAAATTAACTTGACTAGGTACGTTAAGGTAAGAAGTTTGGTGGTTATGCAAACAATTTATACAATGAATATAAAAAAATAATTTGTAGTAATAGCAGTGATAGCCTTGTGGTCTAACCACTACGCCGGACCGTTGGACTGCAAAGTCAAAGGTCTCGGGTTCAAACCCAGGCACGCACCTCTGTCTTTTCGAAAGCATGTGCGTATTAAAAATTAATTATCACTTGCTTTAACGGTGAAGGAAAACATCGTGAGGAAACCTGCATGCCTAAGAGTTTCTCGAAGGTGTGTGAAGTTCGCCAACCCGCACTAGGCCAGCGTGGTGGACTATGGCCTAAACCCTCTCAGTTCGAGAGGAGGCCCGTGCCCAACAGTGGGACAGTTTCTTAACAGGGCTAATATTATTATTATAATTTGTACATTGATAAGGGCAGATAAAATATAGATATACTGGCATGTATAACTTCGAAACTGCCTGTATATCTACGATCTATGTGATTTGTTACATATGTAGATAGATATATAGATAACATTTTATTGTTACACCAAAGACAATATAAGAATACAATTTTATAAGGTAGTGTAATAATGGGCGGCCTTATTACTAATCGTAAGTAATAGTGATCTCTTCCAGGCAAACTTTTTAGATTTGTAAATACCTAATAATAGTTGTAAAAAGTAAGAATACTTATAATAATAATAAATCAGTCAGGCTTTCTCTCAAAAATCGAGGTGTTAGGGATTAGGTACTACTTCTGTTGCAAGTTTTCAAGCCGCTCATAAGGCTCCCAGTACGGCTTAACAACCACGTTAAGTGGTAACCGGAACCGACGGCCTAAGGTGTCTTCCGAAGCAAGAAGACGCTCATAAATGGAAATGCCATAAACTGTCACCCATCTCAGACTGACCGAGCCGAACCCTGCTTAACCTTGGTGATCGTAATGAACAACGCAGTACAGAACACACCGCGCTACGAATGCCTCCAAAGCGCGACTCATAGCGGAGGTGAGTCTCACTCTACACATTTTTCTACAAAAGTAGACATGAACAGCCAGCACGAGAATGTAAACCGTGATAATGAGCAGGAAATTGGCCATGAAACGGGCTAGCGTTAGAATGTGAACGCGTAATACGCAAGGTGTACAAAAAACTGATAGGCGCTAGGATGTAAAGTTTACATATTCACATTACTCGTAAACATGTTTACTTTCGTCCAGACTGCCGCACGAGTGAGCTGAATGTAATTCAAGGATAAGAAATCACGGCAGAATCGGAGGCATGAACTCATCGAAGCGTCGCCAGCACCGCGGACGTTGGGATAATCTCATTGAAAGATTTGATTTTCCGCTAAATTAGATAAAAGTAATGAAATACTCCCCCGGGATCTCGCCGAACCCGTCAAAACATTGATAGAACTTAGTAAAGACGAAGAAATGATAAAAGTAAGTCTGGTCTGTATATTATATTACTTCGTTCATTCAGATTTCAAAGATACAGAAACGGGGTTAATTAATTAGGAAAATAAATGGAACATAAAATAATATAGTTACATTGAAGTACGCAGTAAGTAAGCATATTCATCATTATCATCATCATCTCAGGCTATACTTGTCCACTGCTGAACATAGGCTTATCCAATCGCTTTCCAGCGTAACCGGTCTGATGCCTCCT
Source organism: Phalera bucephala (assembly GCA_905147815.2). NCBI lineage: Eukaryota > Metazoa > Arthropoda > Insecta > Lepidoptera > Notodontidae > Phalera > Phalera bucephala. Next base: position 18,982,855 of record LR990612.1, read on the forward strand.
GCATTAAACGATTTCCTGCGATCTTCACAAGATCGTCGGTCCATGAACATATTTCATATTCGAGAATCCTTGGATTTCCATAAAGTCACCGATGTAGAAACCTATTGTTGTTTTATTGCATATGTTTCCGTATTGCTTGAGGTATTAACGGCAATCGTATTACTTAGTTTTACTTAAAATTGTTTTCTTCAGGTATTAACGGCAAAATTATTATTTTACTTCAATTTATCTACGTAAAACTTTTTAAAGGCAAAATCCCTTAAAAAGTTTTACGTATAATATGCATATTATTCTAAACTGCAAATATGCGAGTAGGTATATGAAATGTAGACGTGGCCTTTGTCTACGAATCAAATCTCGTGCGTAAACCGTCGAAAATCGTACTCTGATGTCGACCACCATACATAACCCAAAACTAGCAAATTTGTGTCCCAGTAATGTACTTCGCACTTTGCACATAAACACTAGTTCGACAAACTCCAACATTTCATTAGTACGGAGCAATAGCTTATAAGTGGAGTGTTTCACAGTTTAAGCGGGATATCGGACTCCCGTCCCGAAACCCCGGCGCCCACTCGCGGGGTATATTCCGTGCCTCTTATTCAATTTGTGAGCGAATCAGTTCCGCCAACCCGATTATCTTTCACGTCGAGATTTATATGCTCACAAGCGAGGTTTCCCGGAGGTTTACTGAAGAATGTTTCATATTCACGTCGAACTTCTGAACCGCAATCGTGATAGGATATAAAAAAGTTATTTTTAGCATCTTTTAGAGTTCTTAGTGCTAATCTTAAGTCTTTTAGAGTTCTTAGTAAACTAATTCGATTGTAACATTTTCATGCGTACTTAACTAGTGAAATCTTAAACAAACTTCACCGTTAAATAGCCCCGAAGAAAAAGAAAATTCAGCTAGTATTAACTATTAGTCTCAATTTATTGGCTCATTGTGCTATTGCCAGTGGGTCTGTGAGTAAGCAACTAGTACTTCCCTATAATGGGAAAGCACTTGGCACATGTACAGAGCAGAGAGCAAGAGGCCACTCGGCTCCGTAAACATTTGCCCAATAATTGCGAGTCCTCAGTTACGCTGCAGGAATAAATATTCTCTCCCCGTGGGGAGCGCCGTGCATTCCTTTAATTCAAAGCATTTCTTTATTGGACAAAAGTCAAGGAACTTATTGTTTTATTAAGGAATAACTTGGAAGGCTCCCGGGTCTGTTTGGAGATAATTTCGGTCAATAAATAACAAAAGGTCTAGACATCGAACCTTTGTTCTGAAATTCGTCAATATCTTCCGGCATCCGTTGTTTACCCTAGGGTTCGTAATAAGAATTTGTAACCCAATTTTTAAAAGTCACTTTAAGAATCATCTCGATGAAAATTTGATTTCAGCTGGATTTACAGATAGATATGAATAGAAAGTCGTATGTACAGCGGAAACTGCCTTAAGATAATTTAATTGATAGCTTTTATTCGAAGGCGACGAGAGACGCTCGTAGCGCTGTGCGAAGAGGCACTCGTAGCACTGTGTGACCGCGATGTTCTTACCGATCACCAAGGTTAAGCAGCGCTCGACTCGGTCGGGCTGAGATGGGAGACCGTTTGTGGCATTTTCATATTCGAGCGTCTGCATGCTTTGGAAGGCACGTTAAGCCACGTGACCAAAGGTCACGGTCACTACTTAATGTGGTAGTCGTTAAGCCAAGTTGGAAGCCTTATAGGCGGCTTAGATTTCTAAGAGAAGGCTTTGCTCAGCAGTGGTCAGTAAAGGCTGGTATTATTATTATTATTTATATTTTATTCGAAGAATTAAGAGTGAACCTGAGAATACCTGACAGAAATTATCGTCTATATATTGGTTGGCCTTAAACGGAAGGGGCATATTTGCATACAGTGTACTTATATAACACCCATTTCTGTATTCCATAAGGATAGGCAAAGACTACAGCTCGCTAAATGCTACGATTCTAATACAAGCATTTCGATTCATCTACTTTCATTCATTTCACGCAATTTTGTCTATTTATGCGGCTACTCACTATATTCAGTGTATTTCATGATTTCACATAGCCGCGAGAAAATTTAAACTTTTAAGATTGAAATTTAAATGTTATATTCAATCATGATCATATCATTTATTTTGGACAATCAATTTATAATTTTTATAATACTAAAAACGCAGCGTCCAATAAAAAAATCAGTAGAGAAAAATTTTCTTTTATCGTTTCAGTAGCTATTCTGTTTAGAAAATTAAAAAGGCAGACCCCACCATCAGATGGGAATAATAATTGCCAAGGAGAGAGAGAGAGAGAGTAGCTATTCTGTTTCTAGGAAAACGGCTCACGTGCTGAAAGTATTAGTAGCGACATCACTTCACAATCACGTTCCGACCGCTTAACGTACTCTTCAGTCCGTGCTAGACGGGGATAGCATAAATATTGTCATTCATACATCGGGCAAGGATATTTACCCTCATGAGCCGATTATTGCGAACACACTTAAGGCATCACAAGTAATTTAGGGCAATGGCGGTTGCTTCATGCTAAAGATCAGTAATAATGATGATGGATCAGGGTTACTCTCCTTTCCAATATTTTTAACGCGTTTTTGAATAACTTGCCTACCATAACCTTAAGCAGCAGAAACTGGAAAAGAGGAATTAAGCCCTTTCCATGCAGTGAAATTCTTACGAAGAATACTAATTATATCGTCTTGTCCAAACGAAAATATATGTGGTATTTAATTACAACCAAAAAATGTAGGTGAGTAAGTAGATAGAATGAATTTTAATAGATCTTCTTTTTTAATAACAAATTATGTGTACTATCTCGTTTACTAGTGACATCTTACGGTAGCGGATGTCGTTATGTGATGCCTCTCAGGTAAGAAAGTATTATTGGAGTTAATCTATCGGAAAATTTTCATTGGCAGTCCGGAATCTGGAATTGTGCCCTAAGTATTGACAATAGATTCTCCCACTAATACATTGGACAAACAACTACACAAGTAACATAATAAACGCAAGACCTGAAAGTAGTTTGTTCTAAATCGATAACTGAATTGATTCCAACAATTTTTAATGATTCTTACATTATTTTTAATCTATCTATCTATAACCTCACGCCAGATCCCTTGCGGGGTAGGCAGAGAGTACAGAGAACTCTGCACCCCACGACTCGCCAGTTCAGGCCCGGCGTGATGGGTGGCGGCCCCCATCGCCGCTTCCACCTATATTCGTACCGACGGGGGCGGGCCGGTACGCGTCGCCTCGGGGGGACGCCCTAGCCCGCACTGCGGTACGTCTTCGGTCCAAGATTGCAGCCATAATGACTGGCAGGGGTCGCGACGAGCACGCTCTTGGACAGACTATTTTAGACAGATTATTTTTAAATTTGCAAAAAATGCTTTTACTCCTTCAGTGCGCTATAAAAAACTAAATTTATTTCATATTCATAGCAGTTAGGAGATTTCCAAGGAATTCCTAAAACGTATTTCTCAAAACGCACACATACACGTACAAGTTTCATTGTTAATTAAGGTACAAAAGTGCATAAAAAAAGGGTAAAAAATAAATTGGGAATGTGGTTTTCGTTTGAATTTATGAAGCAATTATCTAATCGGGGTGTCTGAGGTCTTGCGTTATTTACGTTACACCTTGTATCTCTGCCATCTCTTGATGAATATAGACGTGAAGGTATTATTTTTGTCCAACATGTACCTCAAGTCAAAGTCAAAAATCATTTATTTGTTTAGGCCAATACATACGCACTTACAAACGTCAAATTTATTACATTTTTTACATCTACCACCGGATCGGAACGCGGCCTCCACTGAGAAGATCCGGCGAGAAACTCAGCGGGCTAGTCTTTTTAACTTAATTTGTTTGGCCTTTCTGATAACCATTTTTTGTTTCAAAATTGTATTGTACAGCATTGTTTAATTTTGCTGATATTAAGGAGCTGCTCAAACCCAATCTGTTTTATCGTCAAGATAATCCGAAATTTTGTAATACCCTTTCTTATACAGTCTAGTTTTGAATACCTTTTTAAATTTATTGATAGGCATGTTTCGGATATCTATGGGTAATTTTTTTGTAGAAGCGTATACATTGCCCCATGAAAGAATTACTAATTCCGAGTAGAATGTACAATAAAATCATCTTTGTTCCGTGTATTAACATGATGAATGTTAAAAAACACACATTAACGGGGAAGTTGCCCTTTGTTCTAAAACGTAACGCAAATACATAACTATTGATGTGAATGTTTTCAGTGGACATAAAATGAGCCTCAATGGGCGCCTCACTCCGGTCGAACGTTCACGGCTGGAGATCGTGGCCATTATTGGCGCAATTCAAGAAACGGGCAAATTGCCTACGATAATTCGCATCAGTTCTTTCGCATAGCTGTCCTGTACTACGACCGCTTTTCGTTGTCGAATATATTCCGGTACCTAGTAAATGTTTGAGATTATGCATCGATGACACATTTTTTTAAACAAACGCTTTTTTGAGCAATCCCTGTATGAACTAATTTAGCATAGAATTAAGATGAATCCTATGACAACTTTTTATCATTGTGTGTTTTCCTCCAATTTGCATTAGAGCGGCGTGGTTGAGTATTGCATATTCTCTCTCACCTAGGTTTGTGAAAGAAGGCCTTTAACCAGGAGATGGGACAATACGATTATCTTATTAAAACTTATCGCATGTTTTAACAGTGGAATAGAACATATTAAAACTTCTGTAAATTCCACTGACTGACAAGACTGCCTCGTTGATCTGGTGGCAAAGCGCATCGCTTTGTGATCACGAGGTCCTGGGTTCAAATCCTAGGTCGGACAAATGTAGTTTTTCTAACGAAAAATTCCCAGTTGAGTCCGGAGTCTGGAATTGTGCCCGGTATATGGCAATAGGCTCGCCCCCTATTACATGGGACCTAACATCGTCGGCGAAACGTCTGCCACCCCCTCTGGGGAATATAGGCGTGGCGTGACACAACTGCGTTAAATAAATGAATCTCCATTACATTATTATTATTTTATTTAAATTTTCTCACAAGTTATATCCATCCGAATTACACGAACGTAGATTATAAGATGAATAACAACTCAAAATGTGAGTGCATTGCATCTACTAATCATGTTAGCGCAATTAGCAGACGTTAATTATTAACAACGCTAATCCTAGTCTCACTTTGAGCAAATGCACTAGTCCTTTATGCATTAATAATAATGTATGTTCAAGAGTCAGTCAGTTTACCTTTTGCACATCACTACATAAGTATAATTTTCATACCAGAAACCAGAGATCCATACTAATATTATAAGTCTGAAAGTTACTCTTTTTGTCTGTTATCTTGTCACACATAAACCGCTGAACAGATTTAATAAGATAGATTACACTTCAGCAAAAGACATAGGCTACGATTAATTTGAAAAAAAAACCTTAGGGGTAAAAAAGGGGATACATTAATATAAAAACATATAAATAAGCCTGTGGTAAGAAATTATTAATTATGTGTTTCAGCGTTTTAAGTGCCTTCGTCCACAAAATAGATGCCTCAAAATCACGCAAACGAAGTCGCAGCTAGTATCCAAAAATTTCATTAATTCAAGCGTCTCAGCTCAAGGAACCGTAAACACAAACGCGAAACATCTTCAGGCAACTTACAACTCTATGAAACAATGTCACAGATATCCTTATCATATAACTACTGACTATAAGAACAATCGTTACTATACTAATAAATACGTTTCTCATTTGATAGAGGTAATTCCATGAACGCCTGAGCGATTTATTTAAAGGAAATGTGGTGAAATTCAGAACGTGAAACAGTGGTTTAGCTATATCTGTACTTTCATATATACATATGTATTGACACTTAAACTAAAACGGGAAACTGTAACCTCAAATATTCATGTGTGAGTCGTCATAATATTTGAAAGGTCTCTAATACTCATATTGTAATATCTGCGTTTTAATTACCAAGACATCCTTGCTACGTAAAGAATTAATTATGAAGCAGGATAATTATTATCATTATTTTGGTAGTATCGATTTCGCCCCACATTTGTCTATCTTTTTAAACACGAAATAAACCTAACAAAACAAGAAATTATCCGGGCAAAATATTATAACATACGACGATACGATAACAAATCCATACGTAAACGTCTAGAGTACCATTTTTAATACACGAAGGTACCTTTATCAATTCAATAAGAAAAAGTCGTACCTATGTAGAAAAGGGTAAGGGTTTTTCAGGTGACACAAAGCCCGTTTATTTATAGCGTACAAGAATTCTCAAATATTTAGATACTAAAACTTTCCTACCAGTTCAAACGAGATCAAATTGTCACTAAAGTACCTACGTTTACAAAAAAAAATATAAGTTTCACGACACCTAAAAAAAGCTACTACCTCGTTGGTCTAGTGGCAAAGCGCATCGCTTTGTGATCACAATGTCCTGGGTTCAAATCCTAGGTCGGACAAGTGTAGTTTTTGTAATGAAAACTTCCCAGTACGAGTCCGGAGTCTGGAATTGTGGCCGGTATATGGCAATAGGCTCGCCTCCTATTACATTGGACCTAACATCGTCGGCGAAACGTGGGTGTACTCAGTACATCTTTGCCACCCCCGCTTCGGGAATATAGGCGTGACGGTGTGTGTAAAAAAGGTGACTTTTTGAACGGCCATAGACGATATTACAATCCGATTTATACCTTAAGGAAATTTATTATTTAAATAACAAATCGAAATCGACAGCACTTAAGTCCGATAAGAGAGAAAATTGGATGTTTCGTTCGCTTATTCGGTAGGTATTCAAAATTAAATTAGCATTTAGTAGGTATCAGATCAAATTGGTTCTCGTGGGTTCAATCGCCTCGCCTCATGTTTATTTATTAGACCCTTGAAAGGATGCGGCTAATAATATGCTAAGCTCAAAGAATTTGCATTCCTAATTTGGTGCTTAATGTCAATATACTAAAGCGTCTAACAGGTGTAAAACGAGCTTGTTTCGATGTAACATAGACATGGATATTGTTACTAACGTTATTTATGTGTTCATTAATAATAATAAATATTTCAGCGAAAAATTAATTTGCCTATTTTTTTAAAGAAAACAGGCGTGGGAGGTGATCTTTAAATCAATTTAAAGGCTATATGAAAATGTGAATTATTTCATTCTATCTTTATTTACTTACTTCACAAAGAAGAAAATGTTCATTTTAATTAGTAAGAAATACAAACTATGATTAATAATAATAGATTAAATTTCGTAATAATTTAATTATAATAATAATATCAGCCCTGTTAAGAAACTGTCCCACCGTTGGGCACGGACCTCCTCTCAAACTGAGAGGGCTTAGGCCATAGTCCACCACGCTGGCCCAGTGCGGGTTGGCGAAGTTCACACACCTTCGAGAAACTCTTAGGTATGCAGGTTTTGTCACGATATTTTCCTTCACCGTTAAAGCAAGTGATAAGTTAATTTTCAATACGCACATGCTTTCGAAAAGACCGAGGTGCGTGCTTAGGTTTGAACTCCAGACCTCTGACTTTGCAGGCCAACGGTGTTACGACTAGGCTATCACTGCTTAATTTAATTATAGAAATAATAATATAGAAGCGGAGAGTCCCACCGGTATGCCAATGTGCTCAGGGTTATGTTAATATTGCACCACAAAATATTTTAAATGTATCACCATAAACTTGTTCAAATGCAGATACATAAAGTTTACGCTTAAAAAACAAATGTAACAAAAATCCATCCTAATGGAGTTCCGAATACAGTTTCATCTATATTATTTCGATAGCACAGTAAGCTACTGCCCATAAAGTTACATCAGGTCCCCATCGCGAGTTATGTGTCTACGTCACGTCTATCAGCTGTCATACAGTAAGGGAGCGATGTAATATCCAGCGCTCTAATACAACAACATTTATCTGAACGAGCGTCCTCTGTGCCTTGTGACAGTGACAAGTGCTTCCGTGAGTGTCGCCCGTTATGCTTAACAATGGTTACCCCACATCTGTTCTGCCCACTATCGCATTACCAGTCTCTTTCTATACTATTTGTAAAGGTTTCCTTTCGTTCCAGTTACGACACTGTGTTGACATTTTCAATCAATGATATCTGCTAACTTTGAATCAATCTAGACCCAACCCCAGCCCTTGTCAAGTGTATCTCTACATGACAGTGTTCGGAAACTATATTCAAGTTTGATCAGTGACAGTGTACTATTTTATCTGTATCTATATTAGGGCAAAAGGGATCTCGAGTGGCGACTATGGAATGGAAAAAGCTGGCCTCCAATAACATGGACTGTGGACCTGGTAAAGGTCAATGCCTGCAGCATAAAGTCGGTCGTCATGGCGATCTCTGAGAGTGACGTTTGTTCTGCAGTGGACGTACTTCGTTTGAACATAGATTGAACGGACAAACAATATAATATTATAATAATAGCCTATACCATCCCGCTGGTGAGCATAGGCCTTCCCTCACAAGTCGAGGTGAGAGAGATTAGGTCATACTCCACCACGCAGACCCAGTGCGGATCGGTGGAGGCAGGTTTGTGGCCACCTGCTGTTGGAATTTATCAAGCCGCCTATAAGGCGTCCAACTCGGCTTAACGACTACCACATTATATTATAACTAGAACCAACGGATTAACGTGTTTTCCGTAGCACGGAGATGCGAATATGAAAATGCTACAAACGGTCACCCATCTCAGACCGACTGAATCGAACGTTGCTTAACCTTGGTGATCGCTAAAAACACCGCGGTCGCACTACGCTACGAGTGCCTCAAGTCTCAAATCAACAGATAAACAAATTTACTTATTAGAATAATATTGGTTAGGATCTTACTTTTGCCTTTTGGGTTACCTCAAAAGGGGTTAACTAGTCCCGAGCTAGTAACATTATGCTGATGGAAAATGGGGCAGGTGCGTTTATATGTTGAAATCAGTTAAATACTATCCAAGTCGCATAAATCTTTCGTTAAATACAAGTGTGTGTTTCAAATTACGTAAGCAGCTCTTTGTAATGCAGGAATTGATATAATATTTTTAGGAAGGTTACGAATTAAAAGAAAATCATGGAATGTTTGAAGTAAGAACTCCTTTTTATAATACAACAAACTTCAAACTAAGCGGAAAGAATGGTTACTCGAACTTTTTTACTTTTCCGTGAATTGCTCACTGAATAAACAGAGTAGCCTGTTAGTCACTTTTCTATTTTTTTTTCTTTCATATTGAAATTGTTTAACCTGTTTCGCTGACGAGTTGAATTTCCATTAAACATTTTATATTTTCCTAGACAATATTGCATGCATTCATGAAATGACAAATTATTTTCAAGTTGGAACAGACAAAGTTTTCTCATCGCGCAAACGAACAAGTTCATAATTATTTGTTAGCCTCAACGCGAACTGGTGCACAATTTTAATTGAAATAAAACAACCAAAATATGAAGTACGCTTGACCTGCCACTGAGAAGTTAATTTAGTGCTATCATTGTGAGCTCAATAGAGAACTTTTAACTTCATTATAAATAAAAGGTTTTATCTATAGCCTAAGGTAGGCTTTACTCGGCGTAATGCATTTCTTTACATTGTCTTAGCTTACCTTTAAGCAAATTTTATTTATTTTTCATATAACCTTAAGAATAACTCTCATGTCGTGAATGAAATTTACAAACATGATAGTCCCATGAAGAAAAATCCATATTGAAAAATAAATGTGGTTCACCGAAAGCTTTTGTACTTTTTGCCTACTCCACAAGGGAAATCGCATAAAAAACATATCAGAATGTAAGAATAATTTCAAGTCAAAAATTTAACAAAGACCACCACTTTGGTAGTGTCGATGGATACGAGTAGATAAATATTGTATTGATAAAATTTGTGGGTAGGTTCATGTAGGGTTGACATATTGTTTTTGACAACTGCACCGCCTTCTTGACATCTCGATGTCAACGGTGGTCGCTAGATGGCGTCAGTTTTATACAAATTGTTAACGAATAATCGTTTTGGATAATCGATTTGAACAAAATTTGGATTAACCCTAAAAATAAACATTTTTCTTCGAGACCTCGTCAGAGACGGTTGTGAAATTTAAATATAAGAAGAATCTTTAACTAAAAAATCGGCTAAGAGAAATCTAAAATAATATCTACTTAAACGAGTTTTCGTCATTACGTAATCAGGAATAAACATAGGTATCTTTAGGCAGTCTGAACTTTCCACCCCCCAAAATTCCAGGAATGACGCTAAAATATTTCAAACATTTCGACTAAAAGTTGTTTATTCAAACTAGCTGTTAGAATTAAGCCTTCTCGATTCTAGAACTATTTGAAGTAGTGAATAGTTTTAAAAGTAGACTACACTGGTCAGTGATCGTCCCTATATTTTAATCGATTCTAAAAACATCGGTGCATTTCACCACTCAGTCGTCCTTAATTATACGAGAATTAGGTATATTGTGAACTTATTAATAGTGTATGCAATATTATCCCATAGCTTACAAAAGAAATCATGATAAGAGCATATACCCTTCAGTCAAATAGACTACGACGACAGTTAAAGTTTGCAAAGAAGTTCATGTAAAAATTTTACTATCTCTAAATATCCCTATTCAACGGTTAAACTAGCCAGTTTTGCCAAGTAACGCTAGTCGAGTAGTTAACTAGCTCTTTACTCGAGGATGGTGAAAGAGGAACTAAGTCTGGTCTCACTAAAACGCATCCGTGACGTAAAATTATTTAGAGATTGTTTTGCCATAAAACTTATCACTTATAACAAAAATTACAATGTAGATACTAAAAACTAGTACATTGTTACACAGGTTCAATTAAAAACTGTCGATATTAATTCTGGAACAGGTAGCTTGCAAGTGGTCTCCGTCGAAAAGTTACCTGCCGCCCAAACGGCTGACTCTGTCAAACTACTGAAAATTAGTTTCCGAATTCTGATGAAAACTTTAATTGGTTCCTCAAATCCAATATGTGGTTACTGTTAGTTCAGTCTAAAAGTCTACGTGAGCCATACGATAAGATTTGGCCAACTTTACCAATGACATGTGACAAATTTATTTGACATGTAAGTTGGAAAGTAATCAAGGTGATTTGATGACCAGCTCGTATAATAAAACTTTTCTCCTATCTCCGCTGCCTTCTCGTAGATCAGGAGTTTTTATAGTACTTAGTCATTCTAGGAAGTACTTAGACTTTCTTAAAGTTTGACCTATATTGACCACATAGGTATTTAAGAACTTTAACAGGCCTATTCTCGTATGTAATTTACCTACACTTCTTATCATTCACCTTTTTATTTATGCTGTGATTTTGTTGACAGCATTAATATTTTATTATGAATTGACTCACAGTATTCTGCTCCGCTAAAATAATAGTCTGATTTCAGTATCATCAAAGTCCACTCTCGATATCAAATTTTAAATTTAAAAAATTATCGTTATTTTAATCCACCCTTGATCGTAAATTGGATCTTTAGTCAACTGGACCCGCTACAAACTAGACCCACGGGATGAATTGACTAATCGATCTCAGCTCATCCAGTCTAAATAAAAAATATCTAACTGTAATCTTAATCTTCAATCACATTTGTTATTTATGTCAGTTCAAAATATTGTCAAAATACCGTTTACATGTTGTTTAACGTTCGCTCTCATCTCGCTTCCGTCGATGTTATTGAAAGATTCGATAGTATACGAGAAAACCATTTAAGAGATTAATGACAATGAGTTTAGATCAGAACTGCATTTTGAATACTTAAAAGTATTAGGAGACCATGCTTCACCCTGCATCATATAGTCGAGTATTGCCACATGTAATTTCACGTAACATATCACCAGCCATATACATAAATATGCACATCTGAAGAGGGCGGCAAGGTGGCCGCGGTGTTATTGTTTGGTGTGCTATTCTTCTTGGCCTCGCTTGCTCGCCGGAATCTGATTAATAGCAGCAATATTCGAGCACGCCACCCCTGTATGTACCACAAGAATTGCTGTGCCGATGTGCCCAGCTGGAGTTTGTGTTTCCACTCATAACTCAATGCCATCTCTGCAGCTAAACTATTATTGCTGGGTCTAATGTTGCATACAAATATGATTCGGGAAAACATTTTTGTCTTATACAGCCCATTCACGTGAATGGCTATGCAATTTATTTTACAAAACTCAAAGAATGAGGTCTTTCAAAGTGGAAGATATCATGACAATATTTATTTTGACCCAGAAAATCAAAAAGTGTACCTAATAACCATTACACCTCTCTAAACTGTTTTATATACGCTGTAAATCATGACATATTCCTTGTATCTGAACAAAGATATATTGTAAATAAAGAACATTTACGCCAGAAAGTGCTATTATGATTCAATAATATCGCTCAAATTATGTTTCTTTTAAACTCCACCTATAGAATATTATCTTTCAATCTCAAAATTGGCGGGTAACGTTGACAGGGAAATAAGCCCCTATTATGTACTTTGTTTATTTTGTGGCAATGCCACGCTTTCGACGAACAATGATAGCTTATTCGTCAATTTGCATTGTTAATGTTTGCCGCAATAATTGTTTTGTACAATAATATTATGAACATTCCAACAGAAAGGCCTAAATGCCGATAATTTCAATGATCCGAATAAGTTATTGGAATTTGCATGGCGTTAGTATTCACATATGATATGAATCTAATAGTCCCATTTTATTTACAATGTTATTAAAGCGTACCTAAATAGTTATAGTAACATGAAAATAATAGGGTGAAAAAACCTACATAGTTTTTATCACTCCAAGTTCTTTTCTAAAACACAGCATACATTTTGCAACAACTTCTGACATAAACCTAAAAAGGCAATTTATTTATACAACTCCATTTTTTTGTTCAGGAATCAGTACATTACCTAGATACACGAATGACATTACCGTACGTGCATAAATATATGAACTCACATTACGTGGTCTGGGATTAAGGGTGTTTGCGGATCGATCCACGGCAGCTATTGAAAACGATCGGCATGTTGAGAGGCCACCTATTTATTTAGCGGCCCCGCGGGATCAAGCAGGGTTGCGGCCAACGATAGCTTATTTGCCAATTTACATCAATAATGCGGCACGCTTAATTAATTTAATATGTAAATGTTTCCATAAAATTTTATACTGTATATATTTGCTGTGTTTTATAAATAGGTAGAGGTAATGTGGCTATAATTTTTAATATTTTTTTATAAGAAATATCTAGATAACAGCACAAGTTCTGTCCTTTTATCTTCTTTTGAAAAAGCTTGTCAAGTCTAGTGGTTACAGGAAATTGTATTAAAGACAAAACAATGCAACAAATATAAGGTGAAATAGTGCATGGAGGACAAGGTTAGATATTATGAACGCTAAGAGTCATACACGTCTTTATACATACAAATTAGTACCTCAGGAATTCCTTTTATACTTTTCGTTTCTGTTACATTATTCATTTAGGTAAGTATATTTCTGAAACAAACCTTTATGCATAAGTAGCTATTTTTGGCTCTGCTTCCGCAAATAAAACAAACTAGTACTTAATTTCATTCTTCCTGAGTCAGACGCTTCCAGATTCGTACGCTAAAGCCACAGTACCTTACCAAGTTATGCTAAGGTGGAAACTATAAGTCTAAGTTTTTCTTAAATATTGGCTTAAGAAGGCTTCGCACTTCGCCTGTGCAGCGAATTTTTGTATTTGTTTCAAAAGTTGAGGTAGTATTAGCATTTATCGCCTATAGACGGGATTAAATGGCTCCTACGATGGCATTTTTATGCCAAAAGTCTGTGATCACAACAGTAAGCTTATTTCATTCGATTAAACCTCGGTTTTTGTAAGTTCTGCATTGCATATACTTGGATATTTTAAAGTTATTGAATTCAAAGATTGATTTCTTGAATGTTTTGTTGATCTAATCCAAAACGTTAACACAGCTAACCCTCAAGACACTGTCAGCTAGATCTATAGAGATTGAACCAATAAACCGACTGCCTCGTTGGTCTGGTGGCAAAGCGCATGGCTTTGTGATCACGAGGTCCTGGGTTCAAATCCTAGGTCGGACAAATGTAGTTTTTCTAACGAAAAATTCCCAGTATGAGTCCGGAGTCTGGAATTGTGCCCGGTATATGGCAATAGGCTCGCCCCCTATTACATGGGACCTAACAACGTCGGCGAAACGTGGGTGTACTCAGTACACCTCTGCCACCCCCTCTGAGGAATATAGGCGTGACGGTGTGTGTGTGTGTAATACTTTCTTTAAAAAAACGTAGCCCCAAACTAGGAAGTGTTTCTGTATCTTGGGTTAAGCACACAAACATGAAATTTACATACCCAAACGCCAAGAGCGAACTAAATATTTCTGTTGGAACTCATCAAGCCGCCCATAACGCTTACAACTTAGCTTACTGATTACCATCAAATGGTTACCAGAAACAAAAGTTTAACGTGTCTTCCGAAGTACCGAAGCTCGAAAATGAAAATGCCACAAACGGTCACCCATCTCAGACTGACCGAGACGAACGCTGTTTAACCTTAGTGAGCGCTACGAATATCGCAGTACCACAGCGCTACAATTGCCTCTCCTATTTACTTATATAGTGTCTAAATGTAAGGTAAATATTTAACTAATGCATTTGCTTGTAAGACCGCTAAAGTCAAACTATGTAGGAACATGATAGCGTTCAAGCTTTGGCATGGATTAACATCGCTTGTTCTCAATTATGTCAAGGAAGCTTTGTAAACTTTGGGGATTGGCGAAACTAAGGGCGGTCCGGATTTCAGGTGTATATATTCAAATATAGACGGTAATTGATTTAGATATGATTAATAGAAATCATCAATTTATTGAGCAGCTAGGTTTTGCATTGGAAATATACTTCTACTACCATTGCCCTTATTCGCTATATCCAAACGCGGCGCGTAACGATATTTTCGTGAAATGATCTGTATACCACTGCAGTACTTAACGATTATTTTATGGAGATTTTTCAGACAGTAATTTTCCCCCGTAACAGATTGTATTCTTTAAAAAATAAACAAGCAATGGAAAAATAACAGGTCGCCCCCGGTCCACATCAGCGCCACCTACCGGGTCTATGGTATTTTGGGTAATGTAGCTCTCTAATGTAGAAAGAATTATTAAAATCCGTTCAGTAGTTATTGAGTATATTGATTAGAAACAAACAAATCATACCTCTTTATAATATTAGTATAGATTAGCTGTTACCCGCGGCTACGCACCTATTTTGTTATTTGACATAGGTAGATCGGCCTTTCCGGGATGGCACAAATCCTGTACTGACCTAAAACACCCCCATACTAAGTATCTTTAAAATCCATTCAGCCGTGACAGTATGCAGAAACAAAAACTATCCCGCAAAAATAGTGCACTTTTTCCTTAAACAAACGGATATACAAAGTTTCATGTCCGGGGCATTCATCGTTAAAGACTTCACTCCCGAAGAGGCAATCGATTCATGCAAGAAATCATATCTGAATATCTAAAACAAACGTGCATAAACAATTTCGGGCGCGTGCTATTAACCGCTAAAGATTTCTATATGAGGAGATGAACCCGAGTCCATTATCAGTTCATGGAGATATTCATGTGTAGGCAAATCACACATTTTATCGTAACATTGCAGCTTGCGACTAATTGTAACAAAAATAATAAAGTTTTATGGTTTATCTCGTGATAATCACGGATTGCTTCATATTTCCGGGATAAATAGTACTTAATATATTGAGTTAGGGTATAAATTATTAACAACCCAAATTTCATTGAAATCCGTTCGGTAGTTTTTACGAGATTGAAACACGAAGAAACAGTTAAACGGACAAACAGACATACAATAATACCAAAAAAAATTATTTCGTCCTCTATATCCATAAGGAAGTGTACCCCGATTAAAATTTTCAAAAATAATTAATTTACAAATTCATCTCGCTTACAGTTTTATTGTATGTAGTATAGATATAGGTAACTGTTATGAAATAGCATAAATATTTGACATTCAATAACAATAAATTAAAATATTACTATCAATAATTTTCTCACTCAGCTTCACAACAGCTTTCGCTATAACGACAATATTACGAGATGGCTAAAAAAAATCTTGACAGCAAATTGACAAAAATGCACAATTATCACCACCCATTTATCTTCCAATCCATTCGTTTTCCTGGTAATACATAAGCGTAATAATAAAACTCATTTACAAAGAGCGTATAAATGTATTTCGCGAGACATCGAAAGCTTTTAGCTTTCACTCGATTCCCCATCTCTACCTTTCATATTTTTTGTTATGAAAAGCTCACAATACAATCAATATAGGAATTCGACATTCCCGCTGTGTAAATATTTTTTATTCAGATTACATCTGGCATTTCACATACCCTTGTCTCTTATTCCGATACGATCAAATGTTGTTAACACCAAATTACTTATATGCCTAGATGTGTTACAAGATTTATTGTTTTTTTTATTTCACTTACACTTTATAAACAAAAGAAAAAAGTGAGAGGGAGAGATTAAAGTTAATAACTGTTTTATATATTAGATAATGTGTCTAATATAAATGTAAATATTATATTATTACTGCAATATTGATATGTTATATTTTGTACTTGTAAAATGTAATATATTAAATTGTTGAATAAATTATAATTAATTAATTAATATCGCCAAATTACTTATATGCGTAGATGCGTTAAAACCTTTATTGTTTTTCTTATTAAACTTACACCTTATGATTTTAAAAAATTGAAAGAAGTAAGAGAGAGAGAGTGTAGTTTATATGTGAAGTTATTGGGAAAGTAGAATATCGCCACCTTAAGTACTGTAAAAAGTAAAGATAAATAAAACTAAAATCGTACAAGTGAATTGTCGTCAAGGCAATATAGTAGTAGGTTTAGCCCTTACATAACATAGTAATAGGTTTAGCCCTTACATGGATTGTTTAAGTGATTCCACTTATTGAACATTAGGGATACTTTAGGGTTATGATCACTTCAACGACACGTAGTTACTAGAACAAGCATAACATAAGTATTGCAATTTACTTGCTTATTTATTATTTATGTGTGTATATAGACGGAGTTAATGCCTAATTTTTTTTTCTGTCACTACCTTAGGTTGGTGTAGAAGTAAGCGAGATCGTTGCTATAGTACACGAGATTAAAAAATCTAAGAATATACAAATAATAAAATATCAATATTTAATCCCATAGCTAAATAAAAACAAATAATATAATACATAAATTAAAGAGCCGGTCGTCTTGGCTATACAAGTTGTAACATAATAAACACAAGAACTCAGACACCCCGTTTAGAGAATTGCTTTATAAATTCAAAACGAAAATCAAATTTCCAAGGTTTTTACCCTTTTTTAAGCACTTTTATATCCCAATTAACAATGAAACTTGTTCGTGTATGTGTGCGTTTTGAGATATACGTTTAAGGAATGCATTTCGCATCTCCTTATTACTATGAATCAAGAATAAATTTTATTATTTATAGTGCACTGAAGGAGTAAAAACATTCTTTGTAAATTTAAAAAAAAAAGATACATTATTGTTTGTTGGAATTAATTCAGTTACCGATTTAGAACAAAATACTTTCAGGTCTTGCGTTTATTATGTTACACCTTATATATGGGGAAGATCTTTGTCGTGCAATGGATATCTCTCGGCTAATGATGACATACATTTACTTTCAAACAGATCAGTATACAGTCATTTTTTTCTAACAATCATACAAGGATCTTGTGGCCCGTAGCCAAAATCGGAACTAACGCTGTCATCAAGTGAAATGTCACTTCATGAGAGTCGCAGAGTTGCCGTTTGCTATGAAAGGACATTGTCGAAAATTGCCCCAGAACCAACAATTTGACCCATGCCATCATTATTTATCTATTTTATTAAAATAATGGCAAATATCCGTATCTAACGTACAATTTGCAATCTAAAACTAATATTTTAAAGTATTTTAAGTACTTATACCAAAGTCGCCGACATCTTTACTGACAGTCAACATACAATATAACCTCATACGTATTAATGGCTAATGAATTATAACCTCAAAATCTAATACTTTTTGTGCAATATTGCCATTTCCCAGCTTGACCGTTTTATAAAAAAAAATTAATAGAATTTATGGCTGATTTTAAATCATACAAGTATTTTTTTCATTGCTGTTGGTTCTGGGGCAAATCTTGTATGGGCGCAGAACAGTGTCCTTTACCCAAGTTTTTTTTAATTAGTAACCCAGTAGACCCACCCGTTGAAATATATCCCTGAAAGTAGAAAAAAAAATACTAAATGATAACCCTAATTTCACACCAACGCCCTGTCAATGTCATCTACCGGCCTTAATCATCCTTGTCGCACTATACGTGTCATATTTGGTAAAGAACTTGTAGTGACTTTTATCACAATATTTATATAAAGAATAAAAAAAAATGTTTTATTGAAGAATGAAAGGGAAGAAACCAGAACGAATGTAAGGATTGTGGTTGGTAACGATGTGCTGGAGCAAGTGAATGAGTTTGTATATCTTGGATGCGCCTTCAGTAAGGATGGGAAATACACCGCTGACATAGAGAGAAGAGTGAGTGCAGGGAACAGAGTGAATGGTGCGATGGAAAAGCTACTCGGGAGCCGGCACTTAAGCCATAAGGCGCAGCTGGCCATACATAACGGAGTTCTTGTCCCAACGCTGTTATATGGTAGCGAGAGCTGGGTATGTAAGAAGGAGAATAAAAGTAGGATAAATGCGGTAGAAATGCGAGCTCTGCGGAAGATGTGCGGAGTGAAGCTGACCGACCGCATTAGCAACAGCATAGTAAGACAGCGAGTAGGTATGAAAGATAGTATCGGTGTAAAGATGAGAAAGGGCATGCTCCGTTAGTTCGGGCATATAGAAAGAATGCCAGAGGAAAGAATGACAAAACAGATATACAATGTGAAAGTGGAAGGATGCAGGTACCGGGGAAGACCTAGACTATCTTACCACGACCAAATAAACCGAGTCTTATCTGATGGAAAAGTCAAGAGTCTCCGTAACCGGCGAGCGTGTATGAGACGAACTATGAGAGTCGAGAAAGCCAGAGAAGTATGTAAGGAAAGAACCTGTTGGAACTCTGTACTCTCTGCCTACCCCGCAAGGTATCTGGCGTGAGGTTATAGATAGATAGATAGATAGGTTTTATTAAAAATAAATGTTTTATCGAGCAATTTTTGTCCTTAAATTGTATGTGACAGCAATCGCATTTTTTAAATACGATTTTTGTAATAAATTATGTAAAGATTTACCAAATTTAGGCTAAGAACAAACGGACTTTACATACTTCCACCTAATCAACTTTTACCCGAATAAACTGCAGTTAAATTCTCAACAGTCAATTATTTAGGCAATCTCAACAGTCTCCCAACAAACTTTTCTATCTCTCAATTCCTTTTATTCTTCGGACATCTGTCTAGTTTCCGAGCCCTTTTTTACCCTCTTCGAGACTCCAACACTATTACCTGTCAATGCCTTTATAGTTCGTTGTCAATATATTTTTGGAATGTTATAATGTAGCTAAAAGTATTTTTTTCATCGTTTTATCCATACTATTCATATTATAAATTCAAAAGTTCCGCTGTCTATTTGTTACCGTTTTTTTCTTAAACTGCTAAAGAGATTTTGATAAAATTTGTCAAGGACTGGAAGGAGAAAAAAAATTGACACACGAAGTCACTTATCTGGTGATACATACACACGAAGTCACTTATCTGGTCACACACATTATCTGGTGATTTTATAACTGCGAAGTTACAATAACCCTGATGCATCAGCACATATTTTCAGCGATACATTTTGTTCCATTTCTACCCTCGGGTTCTGAAATTTGGGACTGCCTTTGCTTATTATAGGCATTATTGAAGGCACTCTCGAAGAATATTCTCGGCGTAACATGAAAGAGGTTTCGCTTCGTGAACCTCCTCAAAAATGTGCGATGTCAAGTGTGGCCGAGGATTAAAGGCACTGTGTACATCAAAGCAACAGCGTGGGATTGATATATTACTATCATAAACTGAATTTAATTTTCTATATAAATCTAATCTAAATTGATCAGATGATAAAAATAATATTATTACCAATAGCTAACACTGTTACCAGATGAATCTGACGAGGTTGAGGACGAGATTATTTAATTCTTTTTAGGCTATTGATACAAGCGCTGATTTAATGCCCAAGGCATTTTCTACCAGTCTACCTTAGGGCTTTAGGGAGTAATACAGATACTAGTGAGGCTGGTTAAAAAAAAAAAACAATATAAAGCAAAAAGAAAAATTAAGGCCATGTAGAAGACAAAAATATATTTTATGTAAATCTACTCCGCCAACTTAGCGTTATAATTATATTTAGATAAATTACATGTGCACATATAGTAGATAACGACATGGCTTAAATCATCTAGTTTTTTTTTAGTTGACTGTACACAAGGTTATACTAAGATTTTAAAGTAAAGATGTTGATGTCATTGCACAAAATACTAACTTCTATTATAATAATATAATATTAGCCCTGTTAAGAAGCAGTCCCACCATTGGGCACAGGCCTCCTCTCAAACGGTTTAGGCCATAGTCCACCACGCTGGCCCGGTGCGGGTTGGCGAACACACACCTTTGAGAAACTTAAACTTTAAGAATTGATTCATCAAATAGGTCATATATATTTAATTTTATAGTTAGATGTATATTAATAGAATATAAGGCGATTCAAAATTCATAAGCGTATCAAATGAAATTTAAATTATTACAAAATTAAATGAAACTTACCGTTGTTCAATTAAATATGTATCGTTGACAAAACTAAAATCATTACGTCATTATAACATAAAAGTTTTTACAATTAAATCAGCTTACGCGAAATACGTCGATTAACAATATATTAGGTGTGTTCGTACTATAATAAGTAAGTAAATTGTTTAACTAAGCACCATCCACTATTTGCATTCGCAACTCAAGACAGTCACCAAAACAATAACTAATAGATGACGTAAAAGAAGTCGACAACATAGTAGGTACTTAATTATTTTAATATCTTAATGTCCATCTTAACATAGCAAGTATGCTTAATAAAGCTGCTTAGTAATGCTCAAACATGATTTAAACCCTTCTGGTCATATCTCCAAATAAATGGTACGACAAAATCAGAACACAATTATACACATTACATATCAAAAAAATATGATTATCAAACTTAATAAATATCAATTAATTCTAGTTAGAAGACAATATTAAGTCTATTCAAACATCATATATACATGGTTCAGAATCTTGCATAGAAATAAAATATATATAAAGTATTATAAAGAAAGTCGATTTGGTAAAATTATTTAAAGACGCTTAACAGGTTTTAAGCATGTGTATCGCGCTAATTCCCGATATGGGACTTAGAAAAATGATAAAAACCATAAAAGATCAAAACACCAAATCAATCTCAGGATGAAGAGACTGTATAACTAACTCAATTTGGTCCACATTTGTACAAACAACTAGGTAATCAATGGACGTGATCATAGACATAAATATGTTATTATCTAGTCGAGTGCACGGCCGCCCCAACGTTAGCCGCGCCTTCACCCGTGAAGAAGGGGCATGATGGTAGGGCCTGAGGGACGGAGAGGTAACATTACATTACCTTACCTAAACTCGATACAGCGAATTTCTTATAAAAAAACTTATTACACGGTTTTATAACTCATTCAGTTACATTTATTATGAACGAAAATGTGGGCAATGTTTTTTATTTACGGCTTAGAAATGCAGTACCTACAATTGATATTTTCTTTCGTAAAACGCATTCACGGACTATTTTGACTTGTATATCTTAGTAAAATTCCATTCCAAAAATAATGAAGCAGTTATAGCCTAGAGGTTAGACCGTTGCACTGCAAAGTCAGAGGTCTCGGCTTCGCACGCACCTCCGTCGTTTCGAAAACATGTGCGTTTTAAAAATTAACTATCAGTTACTTTAACGGTGAAGGAAAACATCGTGAGGAAACCTGCATGCCTTAGAGTTTCTCGAAGGTGTGTGAAGTATGCCAACCCGCACTGGGCCAGCGTGGTGGACTATGGCCTAAACCCTTTCAGTTTGAGAGGAAGCCCGTGCCCAACGGTAGGACAGATTCTTAATAGGGCTAATATTATATAATAAAATTCCAACATAAAATGTGAGCCCTGGAGAAGATGTACGGAGTCAAGCTGACCGAGCGTGTTCGCAACAGGGTCGTAAGAAAACGTGTAGAAAAAATAGTATAGGTATAAAGATGAGAGAGGGTATGCTGCGGTGGTTCGGGCATGTAGAAAGAGTGCTGGAAGAAAGAATGACCAAACAGACATACAATGGAAAAGTAGAAGTATTTGGGTACCATGAAAGTCCTAGATTAGCATGACCAAAATAGACAGTTTTTTTTATCTGAAGGGCGAGCCAGTCTCCTGCATCGTCAAGTGTGCATCAGTCGAACTATAAGAACAGAAGAGCCGGAGATATCTGCAGATAAAAAATCTAATGGTATGCTGTACTTTTGCCTACCCTGCATGGAATCTGGAATAATAATATAGATAGAGATACATAAGAAAATTTTATATAAAATCTATCTACCTAGTTATACTTTCACGCCAGATCCCTAAATAAGATCTATCTAGCTATATTACGCCAGACCCCTTGCGAGATAGGCAGAGAGTACAGAGTTCCAATAGGTTATTTCCTTACATATCTCTCTGACTTCCTCCACTCTCATAGTTCGTCTCATACACGCTCTAAATAAGATATTAAGTAAAATTCGAACTGATTTATTTCTTTGTAAACAAACGCAGTTCCTACCTATAAATGCAATTAAACAATTATTACAGATTAAAGCAAACCTATTTTATTAAATTTACTGTTATATTCTGGCGTGTACTTTGTGAAAAATTAAATTTGTTATGTCAGAACCAAATTTCAAAAAACGTGTTTCCATGAGATAATTTATTTCCGATATAATAACACATCCTCTCGAATAATTATTTTTTATCGTATTAAGGAGTAATTACAATTAATTTCAAACTTTCGAAAGTTTATTATGTGGAACATATGTAGATGTTGAGATGATACAATTTTATAGGTCCTCTACATCCTGACGGATGGACTTGCATAGTCGCGGGTTTTATTCCCGCACGGGACAAATATTTATGTCTGGGTATTTTTGTATGTTAATTTTCATGTTTGTAAACGCACTCACGACACAGGAGTAAATCTACTACTACAGTTGGACTAGTTTCTGCCTGCGACTTCGTGCGCCTTCACTTTAGACAAGAACCTTAAATTTTTTTTGGGATTAAAGTATTTTATGTGTTAATCCTGGTAATAAACTATCTGTGTCTTGTACTTCCTACTAATATTATAAATCTGAAAGTTTGTATGTCTAGGTTTTTAGATGTTTGTTACTCAATCTCCCAAAAACGGCTGAATGGATAACTTGTATACGGCCCATCATGGCGTACGCTTGTGAGGTGTTCGGGCACGCCGCCCGCTTTCACATCGACTCCAAACGGTTCAATCCCGCTTCCTCCGCAAAGCCGTCGGAGTCCCGTGGTCCATACGGAATGTAGATCTCCATTCCGATCTCGGTCTTGAACCTATTCGCGCCTTTATTAAAAAGGCGACAACCCGATATTTCGCTAACGCGTCCAATCATAGATATCCGTTAATCGTAGCAGCTGCCGACTACGAACTTATCTCCCCTCCTATCAGCCGCTACCGCCGTCTGCAGCATGTTCTCACCGACCTTCCCGGTGCCCTTACATCCCTTCTTTCGGATACAGATACCGCACACAGGATCAGACACCGACCTCGCTGGCGAGGTCGAAGAATCCCTTGCCCGCCGGCCGGTGCAGAGCACCACGGCCAGACACCTAGTATACGCCCCCCGCATAGCTACTGCCCGAGCCGAGGCCGTTCCTCCTTGAGGCACCCTTGAGCTAGTTGCCCACTTGCCCTTCTGGCTCGAGCGTAGTGGTTGCACGCTCGCCCTCTTGTTCGGTGAAGCTGTAAAGGCCCCGCGGCCAACAGCGTAGATCATTCACACACACGGCTGAATGGATTTGGATGAAATTTTTCACAGTATATAGTTTATAACCTGAATTAACCCATACGATTTTTGATCCCGGAAAAATGTGAAGTTCCTGTCTAAAGTCAAGGCAGACGAAATCGCGGGCAGAAACCAGTACTAAATCAAACATATATACCAAGTCAAAGTTTTTTTTTTATATAACAAAATAGGTACATTTGTGTTAGAGTAATATCAACCTATACCTGGATGTATACCTGTATTAACACATAGAATATCTTTTATATCGGAAAAATGTTCGATTCCGACCTAAAATCGCGAAGTCGCGGGCAGAAACTAGTATATAATATTAGTAGGATGAAAGTTACAAGGATGAAAGTTGACGGACGATTTAGCGCAGTGGTTAAGAGCTTAAGCCGCTCCGCCCACTGCGTCTAATAGTCGCGGGGTCGAGTCCCGCACGGGACAAATCTTTGTGTGATCCACAGTTATTTGTTCCGGTCTGGGTATTTGTGTATGTGAATTTTCATGTTTGTAAACGCACCCACGACACAGGAATAAATCCTAGTGTGGGGCTAAGTTTAAAAACAAAAAAAAACCCAAATACAATAATAAATATTCAACATGCTTGATTTTAGAACCAAACACGTACACAATTATGGCTATGCAAGTACCCCTTAGCCGTATAGGGTAGGAGCATGTACAGCCAACGTTTTGCCCCGGGCTCATCGGGCCAAATTACACAGCCTTGCCGGCGCTTTGTCCTAATTCTACATTCTTGTTAGTATACATATATATCGGAGAAAAGCCATTCTCTTGACATCGTCATTAGTGGTTACATTTCTACTGGGCGTCATTGGTTGAAGTGCTAGCATAAAACAAGGATTTCTCATTCCATACAATTTAATTATGGTTTTACACTGAGAGTCACACACCGTCACGTCTATATTTCCTAAGCGAGAGTGGCATAGGTGTACTGAGTACACCCACTTTTCGCCGACGATGTTAGGTCCCATGTAATAGGGGGCGAGCCTATTGCCATATACGGGGCACAATTCCAGACTCCTGACTCATTCTGGAAAGTTTTCGTTAGAAAAACTACTTTTGTCTAACCTAAGATTTGAACCCAGGACCTCATGATCACAAAGCGATGCGCTTTGCCTCTAGACCAACGAGGCAGTCAAGAATCACTTATGTAATAATTACTTCAAAGTTACATGTTACACGTTAACTTAACAATTGTCACTAAGCAGCGGCATCACCAATCAAACGCCATAAAACTCTCCATAATAATCCACATCGATCAACCATCATAGATTTTCCAATTACAACCACCATTACTCATCTTTCTCCAAGTGCTTATATTCCCTTTGGAGACATACAAGGCAAGGGACAAGATAGCATCTCGACCCCACTCGAGGTTATACCTCTGCTCTGATTGGATCACAGATCGGTTACACGTAATACAACATAGTAACTTTAAAGAAATTTATATTTTTACACAATAGTCAAAATGTAACAAATCAAGTAAAATTAAATAAAGTGTTAATAACCTATTTTAGTAAATAGTTATCTCGCACGTCTAGATTAATCTACTTGACTTCGTCTACTTCCTCCGACATCTATAAATTCATGACGTACGTACATTTAGATTTTCTTTCGTGGAACTCAACTTGAAAATAGCTTGATTTTGTGTTTTGAGTGGATTCCTGCACGGAACAAATCTATATATGACTTATAATTACTTACTTCGGTTTGTATGTCTAGGTATATAAAAATTATGTTTGTAAATGCTCCTACCACTCAGGAATTTCAATTTCTTATTTTTTTTTATTTAATAAGGCACACAAAACAGAACATAATCAAAAAAAAAGATCTGTAGATTAGTAATCATAAATAAGTTATGTGCTAGACTTTATCTATCACAACATGATTAAGCTAGCAGTTAATTTGGTACATTAAAGACCAGATCCTTGGCATACCCAACAGACAATGATTGACTTACAAATGGAACTTGTTCGCTGAAGCTGTAAACTGTAAAGGCCCGGGCAACAGCGTAGATCATTCACACACACTTACAAAAAGGAGGTTCATTACACTGTTGATGCAGAGTTATTCATTAATATGAATTGCTGAAAAGGCCGCTACATTCTGAAAGAACAGCCATGATGTCTTTTTTAAATTTAGATAGATTGTGATGGAAAATGTCTATGGTACAATGGTGTTTCAAAAGTAGTTCATTATATTGTCGACACATTCTTACAAAGGGATTGAAAAATAATGGCAACTTATTTAATTAGATTTTATGTATCTTCCAGGTAGTTAGTATTATATTTTTAGATCGGGTTTAGTGTATTATTATATCTATAATATCAATGTCAGACTTTTCAAATATAAAATATTAAAAACATTATAAACAGACAGCTAATCCTTGCGGCGGAATACATAACGAGCCTGTAAACAACATTATAAATTTCCGCTTGCACCGAGTTGCGTACATAAAGCATACAGCTTAATGGCGCTAGTTAACACCTCCTAACTAGACATTTTAATTAAATTTCACTCTACATTGTTACAATTTAACACCCGCCGTGTTATAAAAAGTAATGTTAATAAGATCCGGCGTCGGGTTTTACGCAGGTTGTAAATCAGGCCTCTTTTCATTTTGGCAGAGGTGTCTGTTCATTCTTTTCCACCCCGGGAGGAATTAAACTTGTCTATAGCCAATTGTGAGCTTCCTGCCAACTTCAAAAATTAAAAGAACCCGACTCTACCTCTCGTGATATTTGGACGTTTTAATTAGGAAATACCTACAATATTTATATGGGAAGTAAGAAGTTAATATATTACTGAGTATCCACTCAGTAACACATCAGATTATAATTAAGAAAAAAAAACAGAGGACTGCTAATACAAAACGATACGTATCACAACTATACAGATACACTATGGTCTTAAGGAAATTGATAGACAATCTATAAAAAGTCTTAGGACTGCGTAATCCGACAGCGTAGTCTCCGATACATCGAACTACGAGGATTATTGTGAATTTTGCCTTGACAAAGAGACACTTGTAGGCCTTTGGGATTTCGATGTTCTTATCAATCACCAGGATTAAGCAGCGTTAGGCTCGGTTGGGGACAGATGGGAGACCTTTATAGCAATATCGAGGGGCAATCCATTGGTCTCGGCTATGTCATAAATCGAGTTGGATGCGTTATAGACATTTTGATAAATATCAACGGCCGCAATCCATTCTACCAATCCACAGTAGGTTCATTATAAGGTCCGACCTACCTACTTCACCGCCCGAGGGTCAAAGTCATAAACCTCTCACATATCAAGGTGAAGAAGATTACTTTCTAACCTCGATTTTTGAGGTTTAACAGAAAATCTATCTTTCTATAAGTATCATCACGCCAAATCTAACAAGATAACCTGATTTATAATCATAATGTACGGCAATGTACAGTTCATTGACATATAGAGAAACGGCGATAGGCAGCAACAGCTCTACCCGACTAGTTACCAATTAAAGCAAATAACATGAGCATAAATTGACTAGTATAGACCATAATAGATCTATATAAGCTTTCCAGCAACGTGGGTGGCAATATTTTTCTAGAATAGAAACCATGCAACAGTGATGCACTGACAATAAGATACCATATATATTTGACCTGTAAACCTTTAAAAAAATATAAACACCTTGTTCGAAAGAGGTAGGAGAAAATCCTGCATAGCACTTCCACCAGCCTCGGGGGAAGCTCGCGGGGCGTGTCGGATTCCTACCGACTAAAAACCCTAGGGTGGCCCACATTAGCACTTTGGAGGGGCTACGGGACCTCTGTAAGGAACGCACCGGTGCCCCTCTTGTCCGACTATTCCCCCGCCTCGAAGAGCTCGCCATCGGGGGGGAGACTTGACGCTACACCACGCCGCCGTCCTCCTCGGGGATATTACGGTGGGGAACGCGAGTTAGCCCGTATTCTTAAGCCACGAGCTATTGGGCTGGGAGGCCTGGACGGGCTGTGCCGCCGCCCCGGCGCCGTCGCCTTCGTCGAGCAGGATCTGCCCTCTCCCGATCCCGCTCGGCCTCCTCCTTCTGGGATATCACAGTCTCGCAGAAGTAGGAACCGGGGAAGACCTAGAGTATCTTATCATGAACAAATAGACCGTGTCTTATCTGTAGGACAGTCAAGAGCCTCTGAAGTAACTTACGAGCGTGTATGAGACGACTTATGAGAGTTAAAAAATCCAGAGAGGTCCGTAAAGGAAGAACCTGTTGGAACTATGTACTTTCTGCCTACCCCGAAGGGATGATATAGATAGATCAAAACCGTCACGCATATACTTCTCAAGCGGGGTTGGCAGAGGTATACTGTATACACACACTTTTCCCCGACAATGTTAGGTCTCGTACAATGGGGACTAGCCTATTGACATATACCGGGCACAATTCCAGACTCCAGGCTATAAGAATTTTTCGATAGGAAAAACTACATTTGTCCGACCTAGGATTTAAAACCTAGGAACTTGTGATCGAGAAGCGCATTTTTCGCCACTAGGCCAATAAGGCAGACCACCTTTTAAAGATATACAGCATTATCCCTACTGTTGTGTATTTAAAGACATCAACCCACTGAATATCCTGTCGGATATTCTCAGTGGAAACCACGTCCTGATCCGGTGATATATTTAACATGGATAATTCGCTAGTACCTCGTTAGGGTCTATACGAATTAAATGCTTTGAGTATGAAGTAACTAATATTGACGGACGTTTTAGCGCAGTGGATAAGAGCTTAAGCCATTTTGCTCACTGTGTCTAATAGTCGCGGGTTCGATTCCCGCACGGGACAAATTTTTGTGTGACCCACAACTTTTTTTTGGTCTGAGTATTTGTATATGTGTATTTTCATGTTTGGAAATGCAACCACGACACAGGAGTAAATTTTAGAGTCCCCACACTATTTTTTTTTAAATTAAAAAGAAAGAATATATCTAAAGGCGAAGGACAGCGATAATACCTGAAATAAGACAATATAAGACTGCCTAGAAGAGTGGCGGAAGTCAAAGGCTTATAAGATCTGTTGGAAGTCTGTATTCTCTGTTTACCCCACAAGAAATCTGGCATGACGACACATCTATATCAAGTACGAGGTATCTGTTTAGATAAAATACAACCAAAACCATTAGGGTCCATTAACCATTAGGCCCTTTGAAAATAATTTTATTTCTTACATCAATTCTTTATTAATAATTGTATATAGGGGTATTTATCGTATATACTGTGTGTTATGAGTGCATGTTATTTATCTTTATAACATGTACTTAATTGCAT
The DNA here is from genome assembly GCA_905147815.2 of Phalera bucephala. Lineage (NCBI taxonomy): Eukaryota > Metazoa > Arthropoda > Insecta > Lepidoptera > Notodontidae > Phalera > Phalera bucephala. The sequence continues at coordinate 19,012,336 of LR990612.1, forward strand.
ATCCTAGTTAATAAAATAATAATCAACAATCATGATCGACTGCCTCGTGGGTCTAGTGGCAATTAATGAGCGTGGTGACCACGAGGCCCTGGGTTCAATTCCTAGGTCGGAAAAATTTCCAGTATCAGTCCGGAGTCTGGAATTGTGTCCAAAATATAGCAAAAAGCTCGCCACCTATTACATGGGACTTAATATTCGTCGACAAAAAGTGGGTGCAGACAATACATCTCTGCCGCCCTCGCTTGGGGATTATAGGCGTGACGGTGTTATATAACATTTACTTCATTGCAACAAATACAATAAAAATATTTATCACTCCACTTCATCTCGCATCTAACTGCACCTTTATCTTACCTATCACCTAACGGGAGGTCACAACTCAGTTTTATAGTCGCAATCGTTTACCGGCGCCCTAAGCTTTAACTTTCCAACTAAATCTATGATATATCGTGCCACGATAACGTTTTCTTTTCAATTGAAACTCTTAAGCTACAGGTTTGGAGGGAAAGTCCGTGCTGAAGTTTAAAAATTATGAGCTGGTAACGTCGAACTGATTTTAAGATTTTGGAGTCAAAAATAACTTTTAATATGAAATAAAAAGTATAGCTAAAATATTAGGCATTTATATGAACTAGTGGTCGCCCATAGGTCGTAATTCGACCTGCTCTTTCATCGTTTGTTAGTTATGTTTGACATTCAGTAAGACTATAGACAAATAATATTAAAGACAAACATTAATTTGACGTGTATTGTGTCAAATACATGGTAGTATGTGTAATGTTTCTTTCATTGATTTAATGTATGTTTTATGCATAATTTTAAAAAAATATTACATTCTGCACTCCTTCTCTATATAAACTATAAGTGTGGGAAATTTCATACTCCTCCGTCCGCGCAATTTTCGTAAAAATGTGTACAAAGTTTTTTCTTCACGTATTAATATTTCATTTTCAATTTAAATGACTAGTTGGTGAAAACGGGACCGAGAGTTAAACTCTGGTACGATATTTATTTGTGTAACCCTCAATTATTTGTTTTGTTTTGGTTATTAATTCCTGTAAAAATACAGTCAGTGTCTCAGTGTAGAACAAATACTTTTTTAATGTCCAATACCCAACACGTTGCATGAATCATTAAAATGATTGTAACAATTTGCTAACCCGTTTGCTTTAAGAAAAAGACTATCTCTATTGCTGTCTTCGATTATATATATTTGAAACATATTATAATTTATTTAATCATTTTATCAATGCCCTAGACTTCTGTGGCACATCTTTATACAGAAGTTGTATTAAAACAGAATAGTCAAAACATCTAATAAAACAAATCCAATATACGCATCCAATATACACTGCGCGAATGTTTCGCGAAGCCATATCATACGCGTGCCTTCGCGATTATCAACTAAAATTAAATTCCCTCCATTTGCAAAGTTCCATAAACACGGATTCTTCTGAAACGGCACCAAGCTATATTACGAAAGCACACAATTTCCGAAACTTAGAGGAGTAAGTGGAACGACTTCTGAAAACTTGTCAAAGACTACGCCACTACGGTAACACGTTATGAACGAAGTTGAAATTCCTATGTTCCCAACTCTGTAAAGGGGAATTAACTGTACATTTCACCTGCACCGCACGATTGATAGTTTGTAAAGATTAGGATTAAGACCTTAAAGAATTTAGAATTATCAGATTTTACTGAGATTTTCGGACATCTACAAAATGATCTATATGTTCCAAATTTGGTACCTCTAAACTTAAGTACCGCGGTGATCATTACGATCATCAAGGTCAAGTAACTTTTACCTCGATCTGTGTGAGTTGTAAAACCGATAGTCATAATAACAACTTCAAACTAATATTTACGATACTTTGAGTAATGGTAGTGATGGTAAGTACCATTACATTATATTATTTTCGCCCAATAAATTGTTTAAAAGTGTGCGGCTATAAATAAAAATCTGCAAGATGCCTTTCATGTTTGCTTCGTCTGCTAATAAGCACAATATTCCGTATTTAAAATAATTTTCATTTTATAACTACTCTAAAACGTTTATATCTACACCTGGTATTTTTCTACTTATATAGGTACCTACGTGGTAAGAAAAATCTCGATAAATATATTACCCGAAATAACATCCTCCAAAAATGATCCGAGAAATTCCAAGCGCGTGAGTTGTTTGCAAAAACTCGAATGTTTTGACGGAGCAAATTAAAACATTCGCTTTCGACACCAAAAACACGGGATCTTCCCGACCTCATATCCTCGACATGTTAAGACGGCCTAAGCGACGACTCCTCGGAACGAGATATCTACCTAATCGGATTACTCCACTCTGCGATATTAGGGTACCTACACAAGGGAAATATGTCCAAACACTGCAATCTGCTGGGCGTAACGTTCAGGTATCACAAAGCGAACTGTTCCTGGCGAGTATTGAGAGATGACATGTTGAAGTTGCTACACATATGGTAGTGTTATGAGCGTTGCTTTAGTTCTATATTACAATCTCTACACGTCCTACAGTATAGCATCCCGATGCAATTGTCTTAGACAACGAAGGCTGGATTTAGTAATTATACCATAGCACTCACGTACACCTAACCACTCTCAATCGAATAGACGCCGGTTCGATCTCGGCACGGAATAAATATTTATGTAACCCTCAAGGGTTTGTTTTGATATGAGCTTCAAGACCCATGTATATATGCGCAAGTTGATATAATAATATTCAATTACACACAATCATCATTATCATCTCAGCCTATACTTGTCCACTGCTGAACATAGGCCTCCCCAATCGCTTTCCAGCGTAACCGGTCTGATGCCACTAGCATCCAACGACTTCCTGCGATTTTCACAAGATCGTCGGTCCATCTGGCAGGCGATCGTCCAAGGCTGCGCTTGCCAATACGTGGTCTCCACTCTAGAATCTTTCTGCTCCAATGCCCGTCCGATCTTCGCGCTATGTGGCCCGCCCATTGCCACTTGAGCTTCAATTACACACAATAATAAAAATAAATTCGTATTTAACTCAAATGTAAAATAATTACAAAAAAAACTTATAAACCCGCAGTACACTAACTTATAATATAGGTATATTCTAATTGGGGTAGGTACACCAATTATATTTAAAATATAGCTTAAAACCGTTTCGATTTGATTAAATTAGATCAAAATTGTCACATCAATATATGTATATTTAAGGAAACGTGATCAAGAATCTAAATAATTTTAGAATATAGGATAGGGAAGGCTCAAGGTCACCCAAAGGGCGATGGAGAGAGCTATGCTCGGAGTTACCCTGCAGGATCGAATCAGAAACGAGGAGATCCGCAGGAGGACGAAAGTCACTGACATAGCACTCAGAATTGCTAAACTTAAGTGGCAGTGGGCGGGGCACATCGCTCGTAGAACTGACGGCCGTTGGGGCAGAAAGGTTCTCGAATGGCGACCACGTACCGGAAGACGTGGAGTGGGTAGGCCCCCTACAAGATGGACCGATGACCTGGTGAAGGTCGCGGGTAGAAGTTGGATGCGTACAGCACAAAGCCGGTCGTTGTGGCGGTCTTTAGGGGAGGCCTTTGTCCTGCAGTGGACGTCTTTCGGCTGAAGAAGAAGGGTAGGTACCCTATATTCTAAAATTATTATTTTTATTATTACTAATTATTAATCATTATTTTTTTTATAAAGATAAATTATAGGTATAATTTATCTTTATAAAAAAATTCTGTACACTGTGCCAACCCCGCTAGAGATATGGCATAATGATAAATGACGACTCTAGTTTACATGAATAAGAAAATATTCTCAGATAGAGATAAAAGAGCTTTAGTAATCCAAACGCTTGATGTTTCTTTTTACAAAGTTATGAAAAGATTTAGGAAGAAATGAGCATTAATTTAAGAAAATAAAACACAACCTACGAGAATATTCTATTTAGAAGTCTCCCCAGCATGTCAAGGCATTCCGATTGAAAGGGCGTCGTCGCATACTCGCTGTGAATTTTTGCAAGGGAACACAAACTTAGCGTTGCATCTCTTTTACAAGAATAAGTTCTTTTATGAAACGGGTGGGAGGCAGACACTGAATGACGCGCATACGAGTCACACGAAGCAATTAAAACTTGCGAGCTTGTACTATATTCGTGAGACTGCCACGAACATAATTAGAAAACGCACAACATTTTCTAGTAAATGATTATCTACAAATACTACGCGGCATCTGGAAATCGGTAATGACTATTAAAAGAAGGAAAATGTTATTGATTATACCAGATAGTATACTCAGATTTCCGCCGATGCCTGCATTCTTTCACTTTTGCATTGTAGGTATATCTTTTTCGTCATTTTTTCTAAAAAAAAATCTCCTAGGTCTGTTATAATTTATCGAAAATTGTACGTAGACATTTAGGTCGTCATATGTGTTAGATCTCGCATTTTCTTGTATTAATTGTTAATGTCCACATTGGGGAAATCTTTTCTGAATTATTACATAGATGCCATTGTTGTGATAATGATCTAACCTACAACCACCAATTCTTCAAATGTTGCCGCAGACAGGGCTTTGTCTCTCGGCTGGCCGTCAACCAGTCCTCAATGCAACTTGATCACAAACTCGCATGACTTAATCGGTTTAGAATCTCCGAAGGTATACGACTTCGGTTGGGGGAAGGAAAGTTAAGGTTACAGCAACTGGGTAGTTCCATGGCCACCCCTCATTGCTCTGCAGTCGCCGTGTTTATAACAGCTGAACTGCCACCCCACGGATTAGTTGTAAACGCGGGAACTGCAGACTTTCTGGATCCCATTCTCTGAGGACGACGGCGTGACGAAAAACTGACGACCGCGAAAGCAACTTTACTACTTATTACATGTCATCCGCCAGCACGTCCCAACACGAGGTGATGCTGATAAGTATTCCTTCAAGTAGGTTTTGAAGTTTTATATAAAAAAAATAACCTGAAACGTTCAAGCTGAGCCGATGCTGATCTGATTCCGGGGTGATCATATCTGCCGTTTCTTTTAATAAGTCTTGTACAATCCAATGTTAATAATAATATTACATTATTATTTTCCAATATGCCATATTTAAGTTAGACCAAATGTAGATGAAAATATATGTAACAAAAATTGTTTTAAAAGAGTAATCGTGGGGTTTCTCGTCCTTCTTCTCCACAGGAATAACATTTCAAAGTGGTAGTAGAGCCTTACTTCGTTATTTTTCTGACGATTCATAAATACTATAATCTATCTCTATCTATATCATCACGCCAGATCCCTTGCGGGGTACAGAGTATACCTCTCTGGCTTCCTCCATTCTCATAGTTCGTCTCATACACGCTCGCCGGTTACGGAGACTCCTGACTTGTCCTTCAGATAAAACCCAGTCTATTAATCATACTATAATGGTTTCCATGAATACAAAATATTCTGCTTCCCTAGTTAAATAACCTAAGTTTATTTATAAATCTGCAGTTATATAAATGCCTTATGTAGAGCATGATATGTCTGCACATCTACTAATATAATAGAATAGATTGTGATAATATCGTATCGTGTCTAAAGACAGCCACAAGGAACGTTAGTTAATTAATCTTTACTTCAGTTATCAATGTGCTTTTCGATGGCAATTATCCGTAGCGCGTACTCACAAGTAGCGGCATGGACAGTTATGAGCAATAGCTCTACATTAGCGCCGGCATTTAGTACCGTGCAGTAGGTAACACACGATAAAATTGGCTTCAGCTAGTGTTGCCAGGTAGGAAAATTTCTTTAGTACATATTCTTTAGTATATTTCGGTTGGTACTTTGTACTCTGTTACTACAAGAGATCTGACGTCATAGTACAGATAGATAAATAGATATTTCAGTTTATTAAACAGGGCAATTTTAATGAAACACAATTACTGACAGACCAAGCACAGCTTAAAACAGTGGGTCTAGACGTATTCAACTTTACAGAGTGATACTATTTTTAACCTACTTTAAAAAGGAGGAGGTTTGTATGTTCGCCTGTATGTATGCTTATTTTTAAGATATATTAACCTAGTACTCTCTAAGTACTTCAACTCTGTACTCTCTGCCTACACCGCAAAAGATCTGGCGTGATGAAATAGAATGATAGATTAAACACGTATTTAAAATCATCTCCCAAAGGGGTTCCCAAATTGCCAATGGGAAATCCCGTCGGGTATACGGTTAACCAAGTGATTAACACCGAAGGCGTTTAGGGTTCAATAATTTCTCCTGCGTGGACGTTACTTCCCATGTCTATTATATCTACTGAGTAATAGAATCTGCGTGTTATATTGGAATTAAACTTGCTGGAATTGTGTGTGTGTGTGTGTGTGTGTGTGTGGTATTAAATGGAATCTAACATCGTCGGCAAAAATTGTGGGTGTATTCAGTACACCTCTGTAACCCCCGCTTGGGGAATATAGGCGTGATAACGTTAAATTTAACTTAGTACGGCGGAAAAAGTTCTCTAACTTAGAATTTAGTAAAAGGGCCCTTCATCTACTCATTCTTCGCTAAGCGTCATTTTATGGGATGGCATAGAAATATACATATCTATATTTATTTATTCTGCTGAAGGACCGACGACCGATGGAGCAAACGTGTCCTAGAGTGGAGACCGCGACTTGGTAAGCGTAAGGTAGGACGGCCCCCAGCTAGATGGACCGACGACCTCAAAAAGGTCGCTGGGACAGACTGGATGCGGAAGGCGGAGGACCGTGTGCAATGGCGCGTGTTAGGAGAGGCCTATGTCCAGCAGTGGACTGCGATAGGCTGATTGATTGATGGATATTTATTTATTGCACAATGTACCTACGTAAAGATAGAGACTAAACTATAATATATTTGAACATGACCATGGGAGTCGCAAAAAATTATTTTCTTATTGTAAAACTCATGACAACAACCTGACGGAAAAATTAAGGACGTCTTTTACCCCTATAGAGTAACGTTTGAAGTAGATATAGTGTGATAGATTAGCAACTTGCCGCAAACTGGCGATTTGTATTAATCGACAGTTAAAGTTGCTTAAGTAAAAGTAATTCTATGTTCGTATTTCAAAATCTCTCGAGTAACGCCAATCGAGAAGTAAGTAAAGATTATACTCGAGTATTTTGAAAGACGCCCTAAGCATAACTTGGATATTTGACCATATTTTGTATAATGATAAACCTGGCAACACAATATGTCTGAAAACGAAACAGGGAGAAGCATAGTGTACACCGACTGTCGAAAGGTAAATACAAACAAACTATTCCAATATTGTTGAACGCCGCTCTACAACGGCTTTGCGCGTTATGGTCCAATGGGCATGCGATAAATAATATAGCTACTTTCTCTACGGAATAATTGCTTTGCTGTACATTGTCAAGTTCGGCGTAAATTAGACTGTGCTAATATGTGTACGTATACAATTGCTTTTGCATACTTTATTGCATCGATTTTTTAGAGTTAGCTGGTAAGGAGACCGAATTTAGCACACTGATATAGATATACAAGGTGTATCGTAAACAACGCAAGACCTCAGACACCCCGATTAGATAATTGCTTCACAAATTGCATACGAAAACTAATTTTCCAAATTTAAAATTTTTTACCCCGTTTTTACGCACTTTTATACCCCAATTAACAATGTGAGTGAAACTTGTATGTGAATGTGTGCGTATTGAGAAATATGTTTCAAAAATGCATTTGATCTCAATATTACTTTGAATCAGTATTAACTTTAGTTTATTATAGCGAACTGAAGGAGTAACAGCATTGTCTGCAATTAAAAAAAAAGATAAAGGCATTAAAAATTGTTCGAATCAATTCAGTTACCGTTTTGGAACAAACTACTTTCAGGTCTTGCGTTCTAATGAACACCTTGTATATGTTGCTGTTTTATAGATATTTACTATGAAACAGAAAGTAGAAAAAGCAATTGGATAATAAAAAAGAGGTTGAAATTACAGCTTAGCCCCACAAGGATATTTTGGCCGGCAGACAAAATCGGAACTAACGCTGACATCAAGTGAAGTATCACTTCATGACAGTCGCAGAGTTGCTGTTAGCTATAAAATTTACCCAAGTTCTAGTTTTAACTAGTGTCCGTGCTTGCCTACCCGTTAAAATATTTCCCTGAAAGTAGGAAAATTTAACTAAATGATAACCCTTATTTCAGTTTTTTTTGGCGGGAAGTCGAAGAGTGATGTTGTCAGTTTGTTTTAATTTCCAAAACTTGTGTTATTTCGACTAATAATGTGTTATGTTGGTGGAATATTAACCATTATGTGTTCTTATATGTGCATGAGCGAAGGTAATTGTAACCCCAGCTCTCAGTCCGTCGACCAGTCCCATGTCGACGCGGTAGATAGGGAAGTCGAGCGCAGGGCATCCCTCCCCCCCGTCGATTCCTTGCCTCCTATCACGCAAACGGAGGTCGAAGATCTGATAATGGGTCTTAAATCTAAAAAAGCCCCCGGCCCTGACGGCATTTCGAATCGCGTTCTGAAATGCCTGCCCGCCCAACTCATCTGCCTCTTGGTGGCCATCTTGAACGCCGCCATGACGAACTGCACCTTCCCCGCTAAGTGGAAGGAGGCGGACGTCATTGGCATCCCCAAGCCCGGCAAACCTCGCAATCTCCCCGCGAGCTACCGCCCTATCAGTCTCCTCAACTCCCTGGCCAAGATATACGAGCGCCTCCTTCTGGCGAGGCTCAAGGACTTCATAACGTCCAGGGGTATCCTTATCGACGAGCAGTTCGGCTTTCGAGCCAAACACTCTTGTGTCCATCAGGTGCACCGCATCACGGAGCACATTCTCTCCGGTCTCAATGGGCCCGGAAGACCCGTCTACACGGGCGCCCTCTTCCTGGATGTCGCGAAGGCATTCGACAAAGTCTGGCACAACGGCTTGATCTACAAGCTCTACCGATTGGGTGTGCCGGACAGACTCGTGCTCATCTTACGAGACTTCTTGTCGAATCGCGCCTTTCGTTATCGCGTCGAAATGACGCGCTCCGCTTTCCACTCCATCAGTGCTGGAGTCCCACAGGGCTCAGTGCTCTCTCCGCTCCTGTTTAGCCTCTACACGAACGACATTCCTCGTTCGAGTGATGTTAAACTAGCTTTATTCGCGGATGACACCGCTCTTTATTATTCCAATAGGAACAAGGCCCTCATCACGAAGAAACTCCAGACCGCCGCCAATACCCTAGGGGATTGGTTCAGGAAGTGGCGAATCGAGGTGAACCCGGACAAGAGCGCGGCGGTGCTCTTCTCCAGAGGTGCACCTTCGCACCACTCTCTGCGCCACCCCGGAAGGAACCGAGGTCAAGTGACCATGTTCGACCGACCCATTCCCTGGGTCAAAGAGGTCAAATATTTAGGGGTCACCCTGAACAGTACCATGACCTTCGGCCCGCACATCAAGCGGGTCCGTCACCGAGCATCCTTCGTGCTCGGTCGTCTCCATTCGTTAATCTGCAAGCGGAGTAAAATGTCCCTTAGAAATAAGGTGACGCTTTACAAAACTTGCGTTCGTCCCATCATGACTTATGCGTGTGCTGTGTTCGGGCATTCGGCCCCCTCTCACATGGACAGACTTCAAGCGGTTCAAAACCGCTTCCTCCGTAAAGCCGTAGGAGCCCCCTGGTTCGTACGGAACGTCGACCTCCACTCCGATCTAGGTCTCGAACCTATTCGCGCCTTTATTAAAAAGGCGTCAACACGTCACTTCGCGAACGCATCTACCCATGCGAATCCGTTAATCGTAGCCACCGCCGACTACGACCTCCCTCATGACCCCTGCCGCTACCGCCGGCCGAGACATGTTCTCACCGACCCCCCCGATGCTTTGTCATCCCTTCTTTCCGCTCAGAATACGAGCGACGCCGTAGACGCAGACGCAGTAGTAGATCCCCTCCCATAGCCGGCGGTCGACCGGTGCGCTTAGTAGTGCACCCGTCCCCCTACAGCGACTGTCCCAACCGAGGGCGCCTCTCCGAGGCGCCCTCGAGTATGTCGCCTCTTGCCCTTCTGGCTGGCTGGAGCGTAGTGGTTGCACGCTCGCCTTTAAAATCCGGTGAAGCTGTAGAGGCCTCGAGGCCAACAGCGTAGATCATTCACACACACACACACACACACGGTAATTGTAACAAAGTGGCAAAACGTGCCTTTTGACTTCCCTCAAAACGGCCGTTGCAATTGGTATGTAAAGTATCCACCGCTTTACTATCCAGGGTGGGGTACTTCATAAATTTCATTATTATTGTTGTCATCAAATTTATCGGGGTGTCGAATTAATTTAAACAAACACGATTATATATTTCACTGGAAACTGGCAAAATACACTTATAATTAGTGTGAAGCCATAACTTAAAGAAGAAGAAGAAGAACCCTTATTTCACATCAACGCCCCTCTGTCAGTGTCATCCACGGCCCAAAATATCCTTGCTGTATTATATGTAGATGTTATTAGCAGGCTGCGTCGACAACAATGCGTGTGGAATTAAGTTTAAAGGAAACGTAGTCTTATCAATCAATCAGCCTATCGCAGTCCATTACTGGACATAGGCCTCTCCTAATACGCGCCATTGCACACAGTCCTCCACCTTCCGCATCGAGTCTGTCTCAGCGACCTTTTTGAGGTCGGTTCATCTAGCTGGGGGCCGTCCTACCCAACGCTTACCAAGTCGCGGTCTCCACTCTAAGACACGCTTGCTCCATCGGTCGTCGGTCCTTCTGCAGATGTGATCAGCCCATTGCCACTTTAGCTTACTGAGTCTGCGAGCTGTCGGAACGTAGTCTTATACGAGGAATTATTCCTGTATTGTCGGCGCTTGTACAAACATGGAATTCGCATACACAAATACCCAGTCCGAATCAAATGTTTATGGATCACACAAAGAAAGTGGGTGGAGCGGCTTTAGCTCCGAAGCCGTCTCCGAAAGTTTGCTACCGTTTATGTATTAAGATAAGTATTATAACTTCAGTTTCTGTATAAACGTAACTCGTTAACTCCTCAGTACTTCAAACTTTACTCTATATGACGGACGATTGGCGCAGTGGTTAAGACCTTAAGCCGCTCCACCCACTGTATCTAATAGTCGCGGGCTCGATTCCCGCACGGGACAAATCTTTGTGTTACCCACAATTATTTGTTTCGGTCTTATTTGTATTAATACCCATACTTGTTTATGTGAATTTTCATGTTTGTAAACGCACGGACAATATAGGAATAATTCGTCGTATAAGACTACATTCCAACATAGCTCGCAGACTCAGGAATAAGACCTAGTGTGGGGCTACGTTTTTCAAAAAATATACAGAAACAAAAGAAGTAAACAAACAATTACAAAACAATGTATTATAATACCATTGCTTATTTTCCACTCTGTTACTTTTTCATTTCACTTTTACAAGAGCCCATCCATCAATTGCGGCCGATATCGTGAATGATTCGCGATTTGGGAATTGTTTTACTCGAAGTAGTTTCGGAAGAAATATTACTTTCATATTCATCTTTGTGGTGTAAAGATTGGTTTACCGGGATCGTAGTACCTGTATGGAGAGTTGACGTCCATCTTTCACGGGGTGAATGAACGGAATAGAACCGGAGAGTGGATACTTTTCTTGCCTTCCCGAATCCCTATAGTATAGAAGACTTTTAACTTCTCAAAGATTCATATTGTGGATTTGTGTACTTTTTTACGCCATATAGACCAAGTTGTTTTGTACCCTATGCCTATGTAATAAGATCTAATTAGTAAGTTAAATTTAAAATCTTACAATTCCAACGTCAGGTTTAATCATGTCAGGAATCTAGTTTTATTTATATATCTATTGCCAGTGCAAAAAGAGATTTCTTCATTTTAGTGGTATTGCACTGATAGTGTATTACTGCGCTGATAGGGTATTTAACCAACGAATCAGGTTCAACTGAAAAAAAGAAAAACGCGAAAAACCACGAACTCGTCCCCTTAACATTGTTTCCTCTTAGACAAAAGAAAAAAAAACAGAATAATAAGTGTTATACATTTTTCGCATGGTCCCACATAATTGAGTCTAAATTACCTATTTCTTTGACATCTACGTAGCAACATGAAATAAAACTATTTTACGGATTTTATCGCGGTTTATTTTTAGTTCCCGACGTTTCGAGTGCTTTGCAGCACCCATGGTCACGGGAGGGACTGAGGTGTTAGACGTCCAATAGGCCGGGGTACCCTCAAACTTCTTAATTATTTTTGTTGTTGTTGGTCCGATCTACGCAGAATGAGCTCACGGTGTCTTGAGGTCTTGCAGTGTTATGCTTGGTTTTGGATTTGATTATATTAATTACCGGATCCCAAGACGATGGAAGCACCCAGCCATCTTCTCTATTGAAATTAGGATGTTTATTAATTTCAATAGCCTCGCGAACCATCCTTGGTAGGAATCGGTGTTCTTTCACGAGGATTTGTGTAAAAAATAAACCGCGATAAAATCCGTAAAATAGTTTTATTTCATGTGTAATATTCGCGTAAATCTAAGAACTCAATCTACGTAGCAAGTTGTTCGACATTAGTCTAAGTCCATTTTTGCTTGATGCAAAGTACCATATTATCTACCTACCTCTTCTTATTATAATCCAAAGATCTCAATTTTAATTCATAAATATTTCTTTTTAATTTCCTCTCATCGGCAATTTTAATGGACTGTTGTATTTTTTTACAAGAATGCAATTAGGTACTTTCTCCCAACAGGATAAATAAATGCCTACGGATAATTATGTATGCTATTACCTACATAACGATACTCGGATAACGCCCGCATTGAACTAAATGGGATTGGAATGCAAGATATCAATACGCCAGTACGTAGGAAGCTGCTCACTCGGATTCCTGCGGCTAAAACAATGGGATAGCAAAACACCGTGAATGTACCTACAGTCGTGTTCACATATCCATAGAGCAAATTGACACTCAGGTACAGTGTTGTCAGAATTTGGCACTATTGTACATACACTTTTCAAATAGGCATATACAATTTTTTTTTTCAATTATATAAATACTTATAATAGCAGCCTATACTACCCACTGCTGGACAAAGGCCTTCTCTCACAAATCGAGGTTAGGTCATACTCCAACACGCGGACCCAATGCGGATTGATGGAGGCAGGTTTGTGGCCACCTGCTGTTGGAACTTATCAAGCCGCCTTTAAGGCTTCCAACTCGGCTTAACGACTACCACATTAAGTGGTAGCCGGGACCAACGCCTTAACGTGCCTTCCGAAGCACGGGGACGCTCGAATATGAAAATGCCACAAACGGTCACCCATCTCGGGCCGACCGAGTCGAACGCTTCTTAATCTTGATAATCGATGAGAACACCGCGGTCGCACAACGCTACGAGCGCCTCTAAATACTTGAATACAAAATAATTAATTCTTATAAAACTAGAACCCATTTTTATTTATTTTTTAATGCTAAGACATGTAAATAAAATATTAGTGATAAATCATTAATATTTCATCAGTGGACGAAATGAACAACAGGCTGGTAGAGACTGTTCATACGGTCGGGTCCAAGTATTTTAAGACCCACCGTAAAAATAGGCCTCAAAAACTATCTGACTACACCCGAAACCTCATGGCTGAGCGACGTTCCATGACGCTCCAAACCTCCGATGATGCTAAGTCCTATAGGCAGCTTAATGGACAGATATTGAAGTCCTTGCGACACGACTTACGGTCCTTCAATGCAAGGCGTATTGAGGAGACCATAGAGCAGAACAAGGGCTCTAAAGTGTTCGCAAGAGACGCGTCTATTGGGCAGAGCCAGTTGACGAAGCTGAAGATGGAGGACGGAAACGTAACGTCGAATAGGTCAGAGGTGCTCAGGGAGATAGAGAGGTTCTATGGACAGTTATATACCTCAGTAGCTAAACCTGTTGTTGACTTGGTAAAAGACCCAAGAGCCAAGCTAACCCGACACTGCACTGAAGATATCCCGGACATCAGCCTGTGCGAAATTAGGATGGCTCTCAAACAACTAAAAAACAACAAAGCGCCGGGTGAAGACGGAATTACTGCAGAACTTCTGAAGGCGGGCGGATCGCCGGTACTTAAAGTCCTTCAGAGGCTATTTAATTCCGTCTTGCTTGAAGGGAAAACGCCGGAAGCATGGAACAGGGGTGTGGTGGTGCTGTTTTTCAAGAAAGGTGATAACACCTTATTGAAGAACTATAGGCCCATCACACTGCTGAGCCATGTTTATAAGTTGTTTTCGAGAGTCATTACGAATCGTCTCGAACGAAGGCTTGATGACTTCCAGCCTCCCGAACAAGCCGGTTTCCGGAAAGGTTTTAGTACCATAGACCACATACATACGCTGCGGCAGGTTATACAGAAGACTGAGGAGTATAATCGGCCACTATGCTTGGCGTTTGTGGACTATGAGAAAGCCTTTGATTCGATCGAGACTTGGGCGGTTCTTAGATCTCTCCAGCGATGCCGCATTGACTATCGGTACATCGAAGTGTTGAAGTGCTTGTATAATAACGCCACCATGTCAGTCCGAGTACAGGGGCAGTGCACGAAGGTGATCCCCATAAAAAGAGGAGTAAGACAGGGAGACGTCATTTCTCCGAAACTGTTTACGGCCACCTTAGAGGACGCCTTCAAGCTCTTGGAATGGCAAGGACTTGGCATCAACATCAATGGCGAATACATCACTCACCTTCGATTTGCCGACGACATTGTGGTCATGGCGGAGTCGCTGGAAGATCTAGGACGAATGCTCGGTGACCTCAATAGAGTATCCCAACAAGTGGGTCTTAATATGAATATGGACAAAACAAAAATAATGTTTAATGTCCATGTCGTACCCACCGCACTCACCGTTGGGAACTCTACTCTTGAAGTTGTCGACGAATACATTTACCTGGGACAGGCAGTCCGGTTAGGTAGGTCCAACTTTGAGAGAGAGGTCAATCGACGAATCCAACTCGGCTGGGCAGCGTTCGGGAAACTGCGCAACATCTTCTCATCCAAAATACCTCAGTGCCTAAAGACTAAAGTTTTTAGTCAATGTGTGTTACCAGTGATGACATATGGATCAGAGACGTGGTCTCTTACAATAGGTCTCATAAAAAAGCTCAAAGTTGCTCAGCGAGCTATGGAAAGAGCTATGCTCGGCGTTTCTCTACGTGATCGAATCAGGAATGAGGAGATTCGTAGAAGAACCAAGGTCACCGACATAGCCCTTAGGATTAGCATGCTGAAGTGGCAATGGGCTGGCCACATAGCGCGGAGATCGGACGGGCGTTGGGGCAGAAAGATTCTAGAGTGGAGACCACGTATTGGCAAGCGCAGCGTAGGACGACCGCCTGCCAGATGGACCGACGATCTTGTGAAAATCGCAGGAAATCGTTGGATGCAGGTGGCATCGGACCGGTTACGCTGGAAAGCGATTGGGGAGGCCTATGTTCAGCAGTGGACAAGTATAGGCTGAAATGATGATGATGATGATTTCATTTAGAATCTGAATTACTTCTTAATTTTTGATTTGATTAGATATTTATTTCGCAATATCAATTTGTGTACTACACTGTCTATATATTAAATGCTCTCTGAAAAAAATTCAATCTTTATTAATAATTATTAAAGCAATAAATATTTTTACAAATGCTGATAATTTATGCGATTAATTTAGTTGTTGGCTCTACATTAGTCTAGCAACATTTCTTAGTTTTCATATTTGGATCTGTTGTCCGTGAATGTGTGAGCACGAATTGCCTACTAACTAGGAGTTTCTATGCCACTGACCTGCGAACTTTGGTGTGAGATCTCTTTCCGGACTCTTTCCGAATTTGTAAAGGCGGCGGTCACATAATTTTAAAGTCTATACTGCCTTGTTAGCCTAGTGGCGCGTAATGCGTGGTAACCAAGAGGTCCTGAGTTCGAATCCTAGGTCGGGCAAAGTGTAATCTCTCTATCTAAACTACCCCTGCTTGGGATTCCGTACCCCGTTGTTTACCCCGCGACGTTGCCAGTATTTCGTAGTTCACTGCGCCTAACGTAAACGCGTCCTTAGTTAATATCAAGTCTACATTCCATACGCATGAATCGTTTATTTTTTTTAAACTTTATCATATTGCTTTATTTTTTGCTAATGCTTCATATAACGATCCGCATTTACATGACCTCTGTGGCATAACTGCGATTTTCCGGCAGCATCGCATACACAATTAAAAATGAGTTGCTGTGTCACACGATTCAAACAGCATATACGAAATTCCGTTTTAAAATCGCCTTAAATCTTTATAATGGCTCGCAAAAATACCCATTTAAGAGATAATCCAAACAAAATCTGCAAACTTCATTAAATTTCGCCCGTTTTATATTAGAGGATTATTAACTTTAATTGGTTTCTGAACCTGCGGTAAAATTTCCTCTCAAAAAGCCGGTCTATTGGATTTTTTTTCACTTAAATGACGTTATAACCTAAATTTTATGATGATATTTTTTATTCTAAAAGCTACCGCTTTAGCATAAATAGGTACCTTTAATTACTCATTCGAGATTCAATTAAAGAGTTTCTGTGACGGAAAGGATCTTTGGCTAAAGCAAACTGATTGCTTCGCATAATTAAAGTACCTCAAACGGGATTATACAATACAATAAAATATTATAAACGTATTAACGGAACATTTATTCCTTTGAAGATTTTGTATGAAATTATATATAATTTTGTCAAAGAAAAGTTTCATCGTTATGTTGCCCTAAAGAGAGTAGCAGAGGTGTACTGTGTATACCCACTTTTCTCCGACGAAGCTAGACCCCAATTTGCTTTAAATTATGGACGGTAGAGGTTACATCGTAGGCCGCTTCACTCACTGGATGATGGAGTAATCGCAGCTATGATTCTTGCTCGGAACCAATCTTTGTGTGACTGAACAAATCTTTGTGTCGGTCTGGGTGTTAGTGTATGTGAATTTCATGTTTATAAAAGCACTCACGACATAGGAATAGAATAACCCTAGAGTGGATCATTTAAAAAAATGTATTTCGGGCAAGCCAAATACAATGATCAATTGCAGACCGGGCACAGTTTCAAATTTCGGACAGCTACTGATTTTTTTTAATCGAGAAACCGAAATAACTCGTACCTAAGTACGAGTTATTTCAGTTTATCGATATAAACAAAGCAAAAGTTCTGCGTGTACGTAGGATTCCATTTCCGGCGTCCTTTATTACGTTTAGACCTTGTTTGCAAAATGTGCGTGTAGATAGATAGATACCTCTACCGACACCAAATTCGACACTGAATAAATATCTAAAGATTTAACAATAAAAACAGTTGACGTTAACTCGGTAACATACACAAACCTATCAATACAATTTTTCTGCCAATACGTATTTAACAGAACGCCATATCCTAATAAATATAAGACGGAAAGTAATTGATCTGCTTAACAACTCGTAAACGGCACGTCAAACTTAACCTTTTTACGAAAGCTCCTTACCTAACATACATACATCCTAATTGGATCTCCAATTCTGAATAGATTCCAACTTACTGACACAATTTACCATGTAAAATAGAAATCAATTACATGAAAAGAGAGCTATTACCAGCCCTTACATACCTTTCTTGGTAAGCGGGTATTATTGATTTGTATTTTTTCTTTACAGGTATAATTGAAGACGCGTGCTTGTTCAAAGAAGAAGCGTTTATACCATGTAAGTATGAGGCACTTAGGTATATTTTTATTGTCGTCTCAGTAATTGATAGAGTTTGTCGCTTGAGAATTTTACTTTAGTACTTCGATACGACTTTATACTGTCGTGCACTTAGTGGTTCTAAGTGTAAATAGCCAATTTGAGGCTCTAATGTAAAGTATCTTTACATCAAAGGTTCGAATTGGATCGGTCGGCATTAGTGTAGGATGTTGACCTAGGGCGGCGGCGGAAGAGCACAATTGTGCCAACGGCGGCGCCTCCGAGCCGAGTCAGAAGGCTTACTACGCACTCGCCAACTCGTTCTGGACAAGCGCGGCGAGTTTTCACGTCCGCACCCCTTCACATTACCCTCATGACTCAAAACTTGACAATTCATAGGCCCAAGTGCCCGGCAGCTTGCTTGGGGATACCGATGACAGTAGGTTAATACCCCAGGAAGCTAGGGGTGCTAAGAATCTCCGGGTGGGATATGCTCTAAACTGTCAAGCGACAAATGCTAGTACGAAGGACTTACTGGTGTTTCAAAATCAATGAGTTGGATTTTTAGGTAGTTAAAGAAATGTTTTTGTAAATTAGTAGGCACAGTAGACTTGATGAATAATAATACTTAATATTATGAATATGCTTAACACTCAACGCAGCTTTTGATTAGGAAGTTACAGTACAGTAAACTAAAGCGCATTTTCCTTTACCTACTTACACCACCAAATCTATAAAAATCAAAAAGCTTATACATTTTACTATGTATAGGTACATTTAGTTTAAAATATAGCGCCCTGTGTCAGTCTCATTCATTATGTAACTTTATTATTCACTATTAATAAATCAGTAGGCAATAAATTACTATTCAATAAAAAAAAAAAAAAACAAAAGTTAATATATGTATACACGCGAACGTAAAAAAGTGATGGGCCATTTGCCATACTTTTATTCAAGTTTTATCACGACCTAAACGAGGGCGTGCGGATAAATTTGCATAAGATGGACACACGAGTAATTCCATAAGTGTCTACGTTACCACCGTAACGTCTAAAGCAATTCAAAGGATGATAGGATGGCTTGGTGAATCTTCAAAGAAATACAAATACGTTCGCACGTTATATGTCAGACAGAAATATTAAAGTAAGCCGCAACAAGGATTAAATGGTCCGAAGCAATATTTCATTCAGCTACCTACCTGAAACGCCACTCGTAAACTTTTCAATGTCAAAGTAGATGTAGCTCAAATCACTCAACCGACACTTAGAATAATGTTTTCCTTTCGTACAATTTATTAATGTCTATTTGAACGAGTAAAACCTTACTGGAATACTCACAATAGGTAAAAAGGCTTTTTAGAGATGAAATATTTTATATAAAACATTTAACCTTCCTTGTCCAATACCTAGGATTGGAAGCTAGGATCTAAAAAGGCTGATATTAGCATTTTAAGTAGGTTTATGTAGTATCCTAAAAAAATAAAATACAACTAAAACTAGTAGTTATAAGGTATATACTTGTTTCTGTTAAATTAACTTAAAGGTACCTACTAACGACTAGATTAGCACACAATAACCGACTTTGCAGTTATCGGGAAAGTAGAATTTACAGAAAAGAATACTTTTTTCTTTGCGTTTAAAAGGCAGCCAAGGAAAAATACAGTAAGACTGGGTGTTTAAAGGTTTTTAAAGTCATTCATTGATGATCATGTCCGTAACGGCCTACTTACCTACTGAATAATTAACTATTAATTTATTAGATTTACGCGAATATTACACAAAAGATAAAATTACATCTTTCGAATTTTAACGCAGTTCATTATTAATTAAATGTCGAAATCCTAAAAACATATCGATCTTCTTATTTGCTATAAATTTAAGAATTTTTCTTTTATTTGGTTTACTTGTGTATAAGTATCGACAACTATAGTTCTTTAAGCCTTGGTTAAAACCATAGTTTACTCTGATCAAACAATGCTTGTTGAATTATATTGTGTCTAAATGAGTGCAGTAATTACCAACGATGTGTGTGTGTGCAGGCAATCGGAGGATATCTAATACAAGACAAACGACAATAGAGCCCACTTAAGCTGATCCGTCCACGCGGGATTATCCACTGTCTGAGAGGATGTTGTTAATGTTGCTACCACAGATATCGTTATAATAAAACACTAGAAGTGAAATAGGGCACAATCGCGCTCAAAACCACTGTCGCCTCTTTGCCATAAATGCACACACTAAACTAATTTAAAAAAAAAATACCCTTACACCTATACTCGCCAAGCAAGGGATGGCAAAGGTGTACTGCGTACATCCACTCACGTTTCGCCGACGATGTTTGACCCAATGTAATAAGTGGTGTAATTGTAAAATGCCATATACCGGGCACAATTCCAGACTCCAGACTAGTACTGCAAATTTTTCAATAGATAAATTACATTTGCCTGACCTAAAGTTTGGACCCAGAATCTCGTGATCGTAAGAACATTATTCGCGACTAGACCAACGAGACAGTTACTAAAAAGCGTATTTAAAATAGACTATATCTACTTTTTGGAGAATCGTTATAGCTCATACATACACTATGTACCCAAAATAGCTTATAAATACAATTACAAGTTTTGGAACACTTTTCGCTGTTGGATATACGGCAATATACCAACTATAGCTACTTAATCCTCATGACTTAAGCATTTTGTGATAATTTTCTCACATTTCTGCGACAAGTCCTCGCGACCATACCACTTCTAGTGTTCACGATTTCTGTGCTTGCAACACACTCGCGGAGATCTTTTAACATAATGGGGTAACTTTTTTCCTAGCTACATTGTATATTATAAGAAGGAGTGGATCCTGAATCTTGATATTTTCAACAATTAATTTTGTGCTTATTTATTGTTTCCCGTTTCTGGACCGAATTAGGTAATTATAATGCGAATAGCAAGAGTTGTACTGCTAGAACAAAATATGTAAGCTATACAAGGTGTATCGTAATTAACGCATGACCTCAGACACCCCCATTAGGTAATTGCTTCACAAACTCAATACGAAAACCATATTTGCTAATTTAACTTTTTTTACCAATTTTTTAAACACTTTTATACCCCAATATCAATGAAACTGGGACGTGTATGTGTAAATACATTTTAGAAATGCATTTGAAATCTCCATATTGCTCTGAATCGATAATCAATTTTGTTTTTATATCACACTGAAGGAGTAACAGCATTTTTAGCAAATTTTGAAAAAATATAGCATTAATTAAAAATATTTCGAATGAATTCAGTTGCTGATTTCGAACAAACTACTTTGAGGTCTTGAGTTTATTATGTTACACCTTGTATATATAGTCTGGATCCGACGTGTTAGAAAGCTTTGACAACGAAACAAAATTGTCTGTTCAGCTGTTTATTCGGGCATCACGCAAAAACTACTGAACCAATTTTATCACATTTAGGTAGCATATATCCACCAAGGTGGATAGGTAAAGCACACAACCGGTCGTCGTGACGGTCTTTGGAGAGGCCTTTGTTCTACAATGGATGTCTTTAGACTGAATATAGTGCGATACATTTCTTCTAACTTGGTTAATTAGCCCTAGGATTTAAACCTCTCTGTAGTTTGCGGGCAAATTTCGATCCAAATATTATGTACCTCTCTATATTTATAATCACGCCAGATCCCTTGCGGGGTTGGCAGAGAGTACAGACTTCCAACAGGTTCTTTCCTTACAGACCTCCCTGGCTTTCTCCACTGTCTACCTAAGTATCTACTAACTTAAATAATGAGACTAAAAATTATGTGTTTTTCGATACACTAGGTTTATTTAGGCGAAGGCGCGGGTAAAGTCTAGTGATCATTAAAATTAAACCCCTCGAGGACGGCTCCAACCGGCAGCATCACATGTCACACGAGGATTTCGCTCTGAATAAATTGTTGCCATCGCGTTGACCGTTGTCACGAGATTAAGTGCTCGTCCATTACTTTTCATATTTTATACTGTGATCTATCACACAAGTAGTTACGTGACACATTAAATATTAAAATTATAAAACTGTATGAGATCTTCAGTATTCTATGAATTGTAAATGTTTAGAGCAATATTGTATTGCTTACCCAAAATAAATAACGCTACACGTTGATGTAGATCTCAAATTAGAATGTATACATTTTATTAATCAATCTATCTATATCAACTTTGCAGGGTAGGCAGAGAGTACAAAGTTCCAATAGGTCCTTACAGACCTCTCTAGCTTCATCCACTCTCATAGTTCGTCTCAAAATGGGTGATAACTGAAATAAATATGTAATAATAGGAATGTTAACAAAAGATTTATTTATATAAAAAAGAGTTCTATCTACAGACTCACAGAGAAATCATTAGAACATTTTTTTCTTATTACTCTTGTCAAATAAAAGCTTTCCGTTGCCGCGTCGTGTACAAAGTTTTGTTGAATCCTCCGGAGCGGCGTTCGTTAGGTAGCTTCGGTACACTACACTACACTACGCTTGTCATCCCATGGTGAACAAACGAGAGAACTGGGAGTCCATTAGTGGTGGGAATCTACGAGGAAAACAATGAAGATGCCCCTTATTTTTTGCTACACCACTTGTTATATTTTGTGCGAATAATAATAAAACTAGCTTGTCTTAAAACTACACAGATTCGAGGAATACATGTAAGATGATTAAGAAAAAGCGATTAATGGTGCCATCGATATATTTGATTGATGAATGGTGCTTCAACTTTTTCACCCATCAACTATTCCCTACTCATTGTTAAAGTGTGACTAATGCTAGTAGCATCAGTTAGAAAACATGAATATTTAGGAACACCAGAGAGTTTGAAGCTAGTTTGTTTAAAAAGTAACAACAGCAATCAACTCGTTAGGAATTGTAGTCCCTTTGTCGTGGGTACGGTGACGTTTGTAATTTGACGTTTCTACAAATGTGGTGAGGATCAAATTGTATGAAATAGTATCGATTGAATATCGTATCTAGAAAATTTATAACGAATAATGAATCGATATTAATAACAATAATTTAAGACCAAATAGAGAACAAAATATAATAATTTCATTATTGATTTACGAAGCAAGCGATTGGACAGAAAAGTCGTCTGACAAATCGCTTGATTTGTCGCTTACGTGGATAATTACTAGAGAGTTTCATAAATAAACGTGGAAAAGAGAGGTTTTAATATGCCAAGATAGCGAATCCACGTTTATTTATTAATTTACATAGATTAGATACATAAAATAACACATTCGTAAAGAAATCGGCAATCGATTTGGTACATTTCAAAAATCAATATATTGATTATAACGATTTCATTGTCAGTCCCTAAAACTCCAACTGTTCCAATTTACATATTTGAGTCATAGTTTAATTAAGTTTTATAAATAATTACGCAAATTTATGAACAGTATATTTTAATGCAAATTACAGTAGATTTTTGATGTATTTTATATTCCTGTTTATTTTTTTGGATTGTATATTTTAAATATTCTTAAATACAATATGCGTGAACTGGAATATGATCAAACGTCACCGTACCCATGTCTCGTGGAAAAGACTAAGAATAATTTGGGATAAAGTACTAATGAATATATTTATATAGATACTACATAAGTGTGTACACCTATAGAGGTGTACACACTCTTATGTCCTCGTGTCTGAAAAATGAATTAAATGTACTTATACGTAAGCATTAGATCAAACATCCTAAGTTACATCGATTCTTGCAATTACCACGAAGATAAACAAAATAAAAGTGATTAAAGTATTTTTCATCAGAAGACATGGACATTGTATATACGAATATAAACTTGAGTACATTTAGATACGCTGTTTAACCCAAAAGGATTTTCGTCGAATGACAATAAACGGCGAACGAATTTGCATGGGACAAAGCATCCGACTTCAATATTGCCGTGCCGGGGCCAACCGACTTTTTGTGAAAACTACCTTTATAAAAGATCTATAGAATTTCACAGCGCATTCAAAGCCGTTTATTTAAAATTTCACGCAAACTTATGAACAATATCGTTCAGGAGTCGTTAGTAGATCTTTTGATAAATAGATAACTGCAGTAGATAACTAACAAAATAAATGATCTAGGTAAGTTATTGAACAATACTTTAGTAGCTTCAATTTTATTGTAATAAATATACTTCTACATATCTACACACTTAACTACTATTCGGATTCAGAATGATATTATATAAGTTAGTATATAAAAGTTTCGACTCTTCCTGTGTCGTCAACATGTTCAACAATGTTATTCATTGTGTTCTGGGAATGTTATTGATCGTTTTGTTAATATTTTTTTGTTTTTCTGAACGTTAGAAATACGTGGTGTCTTCTGAAGGCTAAGTCAATAGTCTGCGTAACCCACGCGCGTGGGTAAGACGATCTATGAGAAGAGATCTGTACCTGTTGAAAGTCTGTACTATCTGCCTACCCCTCACAGGATCTGGCATGATGACATAGATAGATATCTGTGGATCTATAAAACGATGTGAAGTATACACGAGTTTATTTTCATGTTGGGAATATCACAATTTTTTTTACTTAGATAATATATTTACCTAAGCTTCTTCTAATACTGTAGTAGTATTTTCTAGGAAATATAAAATCATTGGCTTCTTTAAGTTCTTTGGGCTAGTATTTATAAAATTATAACTACGTCTTAGATCATACATAACTTAAGTATAGCCTATAATAAATACAGAGTATTTTTTACAAATAGTTTCAAATGCAATTATGTGGACAGGTACTTTTACTTTTTAGTTACCTATTAGATACGTATCTATAAGAACGTACTTATATGCCTAAGTAGATTGATAGTTTTTTTTCTTAAGGGCTTTTATTGACTGTGATTTTTTTAGCATTTTATTCATGTTCGATTTCTGATAAGCTTAATAGAGCTAAGTAATAATTTTAGAATGTTAGAAAAAAGCTTTTATGGTAAAAAACACAACGGAGATATCTTGTTTAGTTGAGGAATTCGTATGGCCACTTTCTGGCTCTATCATCAGACCTTGAACACCATCCGGGTCCATAGTCTACTTGTCAAGACAAATCCAACGAGCCCCAACACGGGAGGGTTATGTTCAGTAGATGGGTGGTTCCGGTAACCCAATCTCGTTAATAAACTCCACCGAATATAATTAAAAGCTTCACTCATTATTTCATATCCCTTGATTATAATAATGTACCTATATATACCTACACAGCTGTACTCAACTAGCACGACGTAATGAATAACTAGTACACAATCAAATACAAATCTTATCAAAAGGTATGATTAATACCAGATCAAGTAGTAATATAATCGCAAGGTGTTTTAAAAATTTGCTGTTATGATATGTTTTACCATTTTCATAAAAATACTTTTGGCATATAGAAGTTTTTTTAATTCTTTCTAAAAAGTGTAATGAGCCCTTTTAAAAAGTCACTAATTTAATTAATTTCACACTTGTAGAGAAGATTAATGTTCTACCCGTCAAGTTAAGGCATGGATACTTAGTAGGCCCATAACAATGCATTATTTATACATTTCCTATCCCTTATCAACTTATCAGCAATTTAAAGAACCAATACTCAATGGTAACTTTTTTATCCTACGTTCGCACGAGCGCTTTTTCAATGCGTCTTATCAAAGCGCTCGAATCAATCAAACGACTATTTTGAAAAGCGCGTTAGCACAACGCGTTGGATAAGTACCCGTGCGAACGAGGAGTTATATACTGTTTTACCGACCAATGACTTGTCAAGATTTGTTTCATCCCTGCTACCAGAGGCGCTGCTGTCGACATTTCCCTCTATTGTTTATGACAATTACAAGCTTCATACCGACGCGTCACAGTCGAATTTTATTTTAATTTTATAATTTCTAAGTGACAAAGAAAATTGTGATAAGTGTGATTTTTATACACATCTTGGTGATAATATTAGTGTTAAGATTTGTTAAGTTGTTGTTGCATCTTGGAAAACAAACGAGGTAAGAATGTTGTTGAGAGTCGACCGTCGGGAGATATTGTTTGGGATTTCTGGGATCGATAACCTGGTCGGCTAGCCATGAGGCGCGACGCTGAGGTTATGTCGCGAGCCGCGAACAGGTATCGGAGTTCAAGTAACGGTCCCTCCGGCCGGAGCGGCTCGACTCGCGTTACAGCCGCAGAATCCGGTCGTACCTAAGACCAGTTAGTTTATAATAGCGTCTAGATCCTCATTTGCCGCCCTCATTCCGTTACGCTTGCCACCGACTGTCACTGTAAATAAATATTCGGTAATCGGCTTCGCTTTTTAAAAACGACGAGTGCCCATTCCCTGTACCTTTAGATCGCTCGAGACCTCTGGACGTTCCTTTTGAGATGTGCGCCTGTTTTCCAGCTTACCCTGCCTGCAGTGCGTGCCACGAGCCCCAGAGTCCCAGCCATTAGATTGAGTGGAGTGTTCCCTGTGTCCAACCACACGTAGCCCCGTACGCAGCCAAAATTCCACGAGACACAACGGACACCTCCAGCATGGAACTGGAGAAATCCCCTACTCTCCACGAGGAAGACTCCAAAGTTACCCTCACTATCAGACTGATTATGCAGGGGAAGGTAAGAGCCTAAACACTTCAATATTTACTCTAAAATTGGCATTATCATTTTAAATTTGTTTAAACTGTGAAAGTGTATACTTTACCTTCTTCTTAATTCCAATATCTTTATGTGTATAGATACAAATCTTGTAGTTTGTAGCGAATTGAAACCTATTTAACTTTAAATTACCCTCCAATGTTGTTTACATTTATGCTATAAAGTAGAGCTTATAATAATATTGTTTACTTCAATCATATATATCCATCCAAGTGGTGTAAGTATTATAAAAGCTAATGATTTTTAACATTACCCCCAAAGGCATAGAGAAAGATCCCCAAAGGCAGAGAACATTTACATTAGTATAAAAATGTTATACTTACCAGAAATAACTCATAATAGCTGTGTAAAATTTATTATCACTCAATATAAATAATAGTCGAGACATGACCAAATAGACCGGTTCTTATCTGAAGGACAAGTCAGGAGTCTCCGTAACCGGCGAGCATGTATGAGACGGACTATGAGAGTAGAGGAAGCCAGAGAGGTATGTAAGGAAAGAGCCTGTTGGAACTCTGTACTCTCTGCCTACCCCGTAAGGGATCTGGCGTGATGATATAGATATATAGATAGATAGATAGATGATAAACATGTTAGATGAATATTTAGGAGACTTAAGGATTGTTTATGAAAGAGTTGTACTTATTGTTTGAATATATGGTAATCTAATATGACTTTGGTATTTCAATCTTGTTAGGGAACACACTTGTATGGATGCTCAGCGGAATATCCTGTTTGTAACCCGTGTAGGCTTAGTTAGTGACTAGGCATTTGCATTATGTCTCAAGTTATAATTCATTACGTCTGTATATAATCACATCTATTAATGAGTAACTTGATTTCAACTCTTTCTGTAAATTTTGATAAGTCTATAGTAGTACTCTAAATCTTCTACACACCTGTTTAATTTAAGCTTCCATTACTCAACGGCGTCACCAATTTAGCACACCTAGATGTCTCTAGATTGGCCTGACATGCGAGATGTATTGATGCTAACATCCTCCTATAGCTAGTTTTACATTTAGGTACTTTTAATTGGCTATAATCCAATACAAAGTACATTTGGCATGAGGCCAGATATTGGCACTCGTCCTGTTCATCAAACTTGTCGATTTGTACCTTTTTCTTATTGGAGTAATGTGATGTGTTATATTTAATGTTGTCATTGTGATCTTAGCACTTCCTTAATCATGGCATCTTTGATTGTGCTTCTTTTTCATCGAAGTAATTATCTAATTAGTATCATATATACTAGTCAAAACCAAATAAGGGCCACCCTTGAATTCCGGACTTATGGGTGATATATTGATAACTAGGTTTACCAATAAAGTAAACGGGCTTGTAGTATCAAATTATCAGTCGAAATATTTCACAAATCATTGCAACAATGTTTTCATTTATACCCCCTAAAACTTGCATAATTTTCGCATTTTGTCAAAAATTCAAGGTAGCCCTCATTTTGTTTTGACTAATATATATTTTTAATCCAAGCTGCACATATGGTAACCCTTTGTGCTTCTTGAGCTTAAAAAATTATAAACTACTGACTGTATTGTGACAGACTAACTAAATACGGTTTTATACAAATATAGTAGACTACACTTTTTAGAAAAGTATTAACATAAACCAACTTTTAATCATTCTTACTTTTCTTTAAACTTGACTTGTGTGAATGTAAAACCAAATTAGTAATATTACATATATCTTAGAAATTATTCTACTAATTCGCTGCTGCATTGCTGCTGTCAATTCGTCACTACACAAGTTCTTTGAACTGTCTACTTTCAAATATTGGCTTTGGTTATTTGTGGCTCAAAAACTGCCCTATGTTGAGCAAGAGCATTGTTCACATACTGCAGAAGTCATCACGCCCTGCTGCCAGGAACAAACTGATGCAAGTCCATGCTAAAACTGTCTTATTGCAACCCCAATGCATCTGACTGCAGCAAAGAATCTCGATGCAGTGGCTATTATTGGCCACCAGACAGGAAATCTTTTGTACTATAAATCTCGGCGCGACTACATTAATTACATATGCATGTGTCTGTTGCACAATACTTGCCAGTGTTGTGAACCCTTAGGTTATTTTAGATGAGTATTATAATTAAATGAAACAAATAAACGATTTTACTTTTGCCTTACAGGAAGTTGGCAGTATTATTGGAAAAAAAGGAGAGATTGTTAAAAGGTTTAGGGAAGAGGTGAGTGCAGTTTTACTTAAAAAGAAACTTTACTCAATTTACCGAGATACATTAAATTTTTATCTCAATCAGTAAAATATTGCATATAGAGCTAGTTTCCTTGTAACTGTAATAACAAAATATAGAAGTAAATGTAATGCATTACATTTGCTTCTATATTTTGTGTAATTATATAAGTATAATAATAAAGTTTTTTTTGTTATTTTTCTATTTTCAGTCAGGGGCAAAAATTAACATATCTGATGGATCTTGCCCAGAGCGCATTGTCACAGTCACTGGCAACACAAGTGCTATATTCAAAGCTTTCACACTCATATGCAAGAAATTTGAAGAGGTGAGAACTATAGAATATTTACTATATTCGAAATTTTCATACCAACCTTTCAAATCTGTTGGTATTTAATAATAATCTTTTTATTATTGTTAAATAACAACAGATTACACCTCTAAGTAATAAACCGACATCGGTCCACTCGGCAGCAGGGGTCCGCCTCGGTTTTTTTAAAACCGGTTAAAACATTTGAAACCCGGTTATATTTAACTGGTTAATGTAGAAACCTTATTAAATTGAACAATATTAATTTCGATTATCGGTTATTACAAATAACATAATTTTTTAGTCTTAATATCGAAATTAACCGGTTAAAATCAGACGCCACCACGATGTCTATCTATCTGATACCATCAAGAAAATTATGGCTAAACGTGATAAGGCGAAGAGAAGGTACAGAAAGTTTCCTACGGATGTAAACTGGAGTCAGTACAAACAACTGAGAAACCGCTGCAATCGTATGTGTAGGGATGCAAAGAGGCGTCACATACACAGTTCCATTCAAAATTTCAATACAGCACAAGTTCTCAAGTCGTTTGGTGTTGGCAAAACCATTACTC
The DNA here is from genome assembly GCA_905147815.2 of Phalera bucephala. NCBI lineage: Eukaryota > Metazoa > Arthropoda > Insecta > Lepidoptera > Notodontidae > Phalera > Phalera bucephala. The sequence continues at coordinate 19,041,786 of LR990612.1, forward strand.
CGAATGTTCCTAATGTGGACGTTAACGCATTAAACGCACACTTCTCCAAACCTCCAACTTCGGTTAAACATGACATAAAATCGTCTACTCTCAAGTATCTCTCCAATCTTCTCTTGCCAGTATGTGCTTCTTTCTCCTTCAGCCCGATTACGGAACAAGACATCAAGAAATCCATCTTGTCCATTTCCACGAAGGCGGTTGGTGATGATGACATCCAAATCCAAATGCTCTTACTTATCTTGAATGAACTTGGGCCTGTCATCACGCACATAATGAATTCTTCCCTGGAGACTAGCGTTTTTCCCGATATTTGGGAAAAAGCACATGTTCTCCCGTTACCCAAAACTCAGAACCCTTCGTCCTTATCCCATTTCCGACCTATCTCCATCCTTCCCTTGCTATCCAAGGTGCTCGAGAGTGTTGTTCAAGGTCAATGGTCTCTCTATCTCTCCTCTCATGGCATTCTAAGTCCTTATCAATCTGGTTTTAGGCCAGGTCACAGTACAGTTACAACTCTAATCAAGATAACTGATGATATTAGACTGGCTATGGAAAATAGACTCCTTACAGTGTTAGTATTATTGGATTTCAGCAGTGCTTTTAATTCAGTTGATTTTGACATACTCTTAGGCACCTTATCTTCTCTGAATGTCTCCGCTCCGGTAATTGCGTGGTTTAACTCTTATCTTCGGGGCCGCTCCCAGTCAGTTCGCTTTGAAGGAGATTCCTCTGATTGGTGCAATCTTACTGCGGGTGTGCCTCAGGGTGGCGTCCTTTCTCCTCTTCTGTTTTCAGTTTTTATAAACTCTGTTACTAAAGTGATTACTTCCTTCTATCATCTCTATGCCGACGATTTGCAGCTGTATCGACATTTTAAAATTGAGGAGCTTAATTATGCAATCAGCGTCATCAATGATGATCTAGAAAATATTAGCAAGAGGGCAAAATCTTTTGGCCTTCTTGTTAATCCGGCTAAGTCTCAAGCTATCATCATTGGTGGCAAATACTACATGAACGAAGTTATTAATTCACATTCTCGCCCTCCAATTGTGCTTGATTCTGTATCCATACCCTACTCTGGCACTATTAAGAATCTAGGTATTTTTATGGACTCCAACCTTGCATGGAGCACTCATATTACTGAGGTAAGCAGAAGAGTCTACAGCTCCTTCCAGTCTCTCAAACGTCTTCAAAAGTTCTTGCCTTTCCAAACTAAAATTAACCTTGCTCAGTCTCTTCTCCTACCTCTTCTCCACTATGGAGATGTCTGTTTCCTTGATGCAACTGAAGAGCTAGTGAACAAGCTCGAACGTTTGCAGAATCTGTGCATCCGCTTCATTTTCGGATTGCGTAAATATGATCACGTATCAGAGTTCCGGGGAAAATTGAAGTGGCTGCCTATTCGGCGGCGTCGAGACTCACATGTTCTTTCTCTTCTCTACTCCATCCTCCATAGTCCTAAAGCTCCTATCTACCTACGTGAGCGTTTTGACCTTCTTGTTCCTACAGATAGGCCCTGTCGTAGTGCTACTTCTCTCCTTTTTCGTACTCCTCTTCATTCTTCCAGCCGATACGATAAGTCTTTTACTGTTCGTGGTATCCGTCTTTGGAACTCACTTCCACACGCCCTACGTGCGAGTTCATCTCTGGATGTTTTTAAGAGAAGAGTCAGGGAACATTTCCTATCTGTTTGCTAATTGATGCATACATACAACTTTTTGTACTATTTATGTATGTGTATGTAGGTATATTATATTTATTATATGTATGCAGTATTTGTGTAGTGTATGTAATTTATTTATAATTATGTTTAGGAATTCTATATATTTTCCTTTTTCTCTGAAATGTGTGATTGTATAACTGCCCTCTTATTTTTCTGTCTTATCTCTCAACACTCTAAGGTTCGCTGGAAGAGAACTCATATTCTGAGTTAAGCTCGCCTTTGTATATGACTTTTGAAAATGAAAATTACCTCTGTTCTGTATACAATAAAGAATAAATAAATGTTCTCGACGGCGCGGTGTCCGTCTTCTATTTTCAAGGAGAAATGTTCCCTTTCGCACGTGCACTATGTCATTGAATTATTACCTATCTACTATATACGATCATGACCTCGAGAAAGTCAACGAGCGAAAGCAATCTTAAATTAACCGATTAATTTAGGTTTGAATATCGGTTAAAGTGACGCTAAAAACCGAATCTGAAAGTCGAACCGATTTCATCAATTTTTCAGGTTTTGAATAACAAAACAAAAATTGGTAACCTTTAACCAGAAACGAAAATCATTTCGGCAACTAGCTCAAGGGCGCCTTAAGGAAGAACGGCCTCAGCTTGGGCAGTCGCTATGGGGGAGGGCATATACTAGGTGTCTCGCCGTGGTGCTCTGCACCGGCCGGTGGACAAGTGATTCTTTGACTTCGCCGACGAGGTCGGTCTCTGATCCAGTATGAACCGGTGACGCTACGGTTCTTTATCCGTCAGCACGCGGTATATGCCCGCTTTGGCGCGAGCGCTTTTCCAACGCGTGTTAATAAAGCGATGGAATGAAATAAATGGATAACAGAAAATTATTTTCAAAAGCACTTACAGCGCTTCAGCAACTCGACTTAATAAAGCGCTCGTGCGAATTCGCGCTAATTATATTAAATGTAAGCGTAACATTTCAGTGGTGCTCGCAGTTCAACGAGGGCGGCGGGTGCGGCGGCTCACGTGCACCAATCACTCTGCGGCTCATCGTGCCCGCATCGCAGTGCGGCTCGCTCATCGGCAAGGGCGGCTCCAAGATCAAGGAGATCCGCGACGTGACTGGCGCAAACATACAGGTACACACATCACGCTGTGGCTCATCGTGCCCGCATCGCAGTGCGGCTTTCTCATCGGCAAGGGCGGCTCCAAGATCAAGGAGATCCGCGACGTGACTGGCGCCAACATACAGTTACACACATCACGCTGTGGCTCATCGTGCCCGCATCGCAGTGCGGCTCGCTCATCGGCAAGGGCGGCTCCAAGATCGAGGAGATCCGCGACGTGACTGGCGCCAACATACAGGTACACACATCACGCTGTGGCTCATCGTGCCCGCATCGCAGTGCGGCTCTCTCATCGGCAAGGGCGGCTCCAAGATCAAGGAGATCCGCGACGTGACTGGCGCCAACATACAGGTACACACATCACGCTGTGGCTCATCGTGCCCGCATCGCAGTGCGGCTCGCTCATCGGCAAGGGCGGCTCCAAGATCGAGGAGATCCGCGACGTGACTGGCGCCAACATACAGGTACACACATCACGCTGTGGCTCATCGTGCCCGCATCGCAGTGCGGCTCTCTCATCGGCAAGGGCGGCTCCAAGATCAAGGAGATCCGCGACGTAACTGGCGCCAACATACAGGTACACACATCACGCTGTGGCTCATCGTGCCCGCATCGCAGTGCGGCTTTCTCATCGGCAAGGGCGGCTCCAAGATCAAGGAGATCCGCGACGTGACTGGCGCCAACATACAGTTACACACATCACGCTGTGGCTCATCGTGCCCGCATCGCAGTGCGGCTCGCTCATCGGCAAGGGCGGCTCCAAGATCGAGGAGATCCGCGACGTGACTGGCGCCAACATACAGGTACACACATCACGCTGTGGCTCATCGTGCCCGCATCGCAGTGCGGCTCTCTCATCGGCAAGGGCGGCTCCAAGATCAAGGAGATCCGCGACGTGACTGGCGCCAACATACAGGTACACACATCACGCTGTGGCTCATCGTGCCCGCATCGCAGTGCGGCTCGCTCATCGGCAAGGGCGGCTCCAAGATCGAGGAGATCCGCGACGTGACTGGCGCCAACATACAGGTACACACATCACGCTGTGGCTCATCGTGCCCGCATCGCAGTGCGGCTCTCTCATCGGCAAGGGCGGCTCCAAGATCAAGGAGATCCGCGACGTAACTGGCGCCAACATACAGGTACACACATCACGCTGTGGCTCATCGTGCCCGCATCGCAGTGCGGCTCGCTCATCGGCAAGGGTGGCTCCAAGATCGAGGAGATCCGCGACGTGACTGGCGCCAACATACAGGTACACACATCACGCTGTGGCTCATCGTGCCCGCATCGCAGTGCGGCTCTCGCATCGGCAAGGGCGGCTCCAAGATCAAGGAGATCCGCGACGTAACTGGCGCCAACATACAGGTACACACATCACGCTGTGGCTCATCGTGCCCGCATCACAGTGCGGCTCTCTCATCGGCAAGGGCGGCTCCAAGATCAAGGAGATCCGCGACGTGACTGGCGCCAACATACAAATACACACATTACGCTGCGCCTTATCGTGCCCCCGTCGCAATGCGGCTCGCCCATCGACAAGGGCGGCTCCAAGCTCAAAGAGATCCGTGACGTGACTGGCGCCAACATACAGGTAAACACCTCACGCTGCGGCTTATCTTGCTTGCATCGCAGTGCGGCTCGCTCATCGGCAAGGGCGGCTCTAAGATCAAAGAGATCCGCGACGTGACTAGCATATAGGTACGTATGACATACGTCTAGATAATGGTTGCCCATGTAGTCAGTCACACAGATGTGGGCATCGGTAGGTACGTTCATGTCCGAAATCAGTAAATAAATAACAATAATATGTAAACCAAACCAAATTATCGTAACAAAACAATAACAAACTATGAGAGTGGAGGAAGCCAGTACTATACTCTGTTTATACTCTGCCTACCCCGCAAAGGATCTGACGTACAAAACAAAACTTACATACACTGGGGAGTTTCTTTCAAATACTGACACAGACCTAGGCATATAACAAAAATATCAATTAGTTATATTGCACGATGTCTAACTCTGATTTCATTCTGAGCTGGCTATGTTCGGACCATGAATTTAATAACTATAGTTTTTCTTACAGGTGGCCAGTGAAATGTTGCCAAACTCGACGGAAAGAGCAGTGACAATCAGCGGAACGTGCGACGCTATCACACAATGCATTTATCACATTTGTTGTGTTATGTTAGAGGTAAATACCATTGAAAAACCCCATAATGTATAAAAACTGTTAATCATTTATGGTCAAAATACACCGTCACGCCTATATTCCCCAGAGGTATACTGAGTACACCCACTTTGCCGACGATGTTAAGTCCAAGCAATAGGTGGCGAGCCAATTGCCATATACCGGGCACAAATCCAGACTCCGGGCTAATACCGGGATATTTTGATTGAAAAACTACATTTGTTCGACCTGGGATTTGAACCCAGGACCTTGTAATTGCAAAGCGCATCATTCACCACTAGACTAACGAGGCCGAAAAATAAGTATAATAAAAAAATACCATGTTATCGAGACTATGCGACATACGACGACATGGAACGAGCGTGCCAAGGGTAGTCCTAATTCCGAAATATAATTATTTGAAGCGAATGCCAAGTAATCTACTTTACCGGCTGACTGGCAGCCACTTCAAATAGTTATTTTTTTGCATTTTAGTTATATTACTTTTGCATTCCTTTTTTAAAAGTTTATTATTTTACAATTTTAAAAGTGATGGTGTACCTCCGAGGTCCAATACCAACGAAATTAAAATGAGACCATTGCTTACGTATACTAATCCCAACGCAAAAAGAATCATCAAAATCGGTTCATAAACAAAAAAGTTATGCACGAACATACATAGAAAATTAGATATATACAGACAAATTGAGAATTTCGTTCATTCCTTGAACTTGGTTATAAATGCAAGTTTGGAAGTAAATAAAATCTTATTTCAGAGCCCACCAAAAGGAGCCACAATTCCATATAGACCAAAGCCCAATGTTGCCGGACCAGTCATTTTAGCAGGCGGGCAAGCTTACACTATCCAAGGAAACTATGCAGTGCCTGCTCAGGATGTAAGTACTAACATACTTTATTCTAACATAATAAATAAGCAACTCTTGTATTATTGTTATAGCTGTGTACAAAACATTAATAAATTGGTAGCCAATTGGCTATGCGGCTGGTCAAATATCATATGATTGATTATACTCAGTTTTGATGACAGGAAGTCATCAAAACTGAGTATATATCATATAATTATAATAAGAGACAGTATAGTGCCAGCAAAACGAGTATAAAGAGAATAGTATGCAAACGGCCGCCATTCATAAATTGTTCCTTTAATATTATGATTTGTGACGATCGTAAGATTAAAGGCAGTATCAGTAACACACCAAAGACCAGTATAAGTAAATAGACTTACAATACCCTATCAAATATTGTAACACGTTTTCACCACGCCCATCTGTTGATAAATACCTACAGGTAAACTATCATCAAAATCTATAAATCTAATTTTATATATTTTACAATATATTGCTTACCTCTTTCTCCACTGTAGTGTGTGGTGCGTTACTCGGCAATTAAAACTGGTTAATTTAACCATAGAATAGGGTTACTCAGAGATGTTGAAATTTGTACAGTCTTACTTGAAACTATAATTGTCGATTTGTCTACTTCAGAATTTACTCGAGAACAGTAAACGAGTCCCTTATTCTTAAAAAATCTAGATAATTTTGGTTTGGGGGTTTTATTGAAGAAATATTTTTTTTTTTGTTTCAATCTTGCGTTCCGATTATTTTTTTATTAAAATAGCCGCAGGCTTGGATTTATTCCTGTGTTGGGGGTGTGTTTACAAACATGAAAGTTTACAAACACAAATACCCAGACCGAAACAAATAATTGTGGATCACACAAGGATTTGTCCCGTGCGGGATTCGAACCCGCAACTATTAGACCCAGTGGGTGAAGCGGCTTAAGCTCTTAACCACTGCGTTAGATCGTCCTCCATCGTATATATAATCGCGGTTATATGGCTATTGACAGTCTATTAATTTAAAATGGTCTCTGGTAACACCAAGACCATAAATAATTTCGCGCACCGATATTGACCACCTGGTTTTGTGTTCGGACCTGCTCATGGTACAGTATTTTTAATACGGCAATTGCCGTAACATACGACATTCGAGTGTTATACCTAGTTATCAAAAATACCATATACAACAACGTTTTAACTACTGTGTTTATAGAGACGGCAAAACTTGTGCAGTGTAGAACCTAAAGAAGAGGTAGTTTCGTACTCGTGTTGTAAAAATGCTCGAGTCGGCGCTTAAAACGCTCGCGTCTTCTACGTGCCTTAACGCTCGTAAGCGTCGACTCAGCGCTAAACGCTCGGCTTCAGCGCTCATTTTTACAACACCATTTCGTACAAAGCGATATTATTTAATTCTCTTTAAATATTTGTCTAGAAAACAGTCATGATAGCATATAATAAATTGCGCGTTCGTTAATTATAAAATATTATTGTTTCACTTGTTACGAAGTAATCTCTATCTATCTATCTATCTATAACCTCACGCCAGATCCCTTGCGGGGTAGGCAGAGAGTACAGAGTTCCAACAGGTTCTTTCCTTACATACCTCTCTGGCTTCCTCGACTCTCATAGTTCGTCTCATACACGCTCGCCGGTTACGGAGACTCTTGACTTTTCCATCAGATAAGACTCGGTTTATTTGGTCGTGGTAAGATAGTCTAGGTCTTCCCCGGTACCTGCATCCTTCCACTTTCACATTGTATATCTGTTTTGTCATTCTTTCCTCTGGCATTCTTTCTATATGCCCTTTCTCAACTTTACACTGATACTATCTTTCATACCTACTCGCTGTCTTACTATGCTGTTGCTAATGCGGTCGGTCAGCTTCACTCCGCACATCTTCCGCAGAGCTCGCATTTCTACCGCATTTATCCTACTTTCATTCTCCTTCTTACATACCCAGCTCTCGCTACCATATAACAGCGTTGGGACAAGAACTCCGTTATGTATGGCCAGCTGCGCCTTATGGCTTAAGTGCCGGCTCCCGAGTAGCTTTCCCATCGCACCATTCACTTTGTTCCCTGCACTCACTCTTCTCTCTATGTCAGCGGTGTATTTCCCATCCTTACTGAAGGCGCATCCAAGATATACAAACTCATTCACTTGCTCCAGCACATCGTTACCAACCACATTCCTTACATTCGTTCTGGTTTCTTCCCTTTCAAAAACCATAATCTTGGTTTTCTTCACATTCAAGTGTAAGCCATTGATCATGCAGTCGTCTTTCATAACTGTGACTAGTGTTTGCAGATCAGTGGCTGTTGGCGCTATTAAAACCAGTAATTATAAATCATATTTGACATATCTGCATGTGTAATGAAGACAAATGTTATTTTATACACAATTCGATTGCTCAGTGCCTTCTAACTACGTAACCTTGAGCAAATATGCAACAAGTTTGATTTTTCCCGTGAATCGCAAACTAATATTTAGTTACGTGTTGATGGCACTTTGATTGCCACAACCGTAATACATAGATGCGTTTGTTGTTTTTTATATTTTTTTTTTCAATTCGGTCATTAATTATCACATTGTCACCTAAATAAGAAGACGCTTATATCATTGTGCCACTGAGTAGTCTGAAATGGTTGAGCAGAAACGGCTGTATAAAATTATACCACCTTATCTTCACGATTTTCTATCTGAGATCAGTCTCGTCTTTATTACATAGCGTCCAAATAATAATATTAAACAGTATATCATTGTGTTGACAGACTATCTTTATTAAAGTGTGCTTGCACATAACGTTTAAACACTGATTAAGTAGAAACATGAACTGTAGTGATAGTATTAAAAAAACTGAATATTGGCCTGTGGTTAGAGGGTAATACACTAAAAATTCAGAAATAACGTCAAGCTGTAACTGTTCCACCGGTAACCTTAGAATAAATATAAACCAGAAACCGTTAGAATAAATATAAACCAGAAACCGTGTCCCGTCATAATTGCACGCCCCGCGCTGAAGCCAAAAATTCACGTCCCGCACTCGCGTAATGTTAGTAGACCGGAAAGATTTACAACTATTTGGGTTAAATGTTGCTGACATTCGAACAGGTGATAATTAAATTATTGTTTCAGTAACCGTGTCTTTTAGACATTAAACTCAAGAAATAGATATACTTGAACTTTTAAGGCTTTTAGTAATTTAAGGTAGGGGAAATATACATTCGTGATCGTAGCTAAATATATACCGTGATGCAGTAGTTAACTAAATTAATACCATCTAATACTAGAACTAATAAGGTCCTTAGCAAATAAGAGTACGGAAAAATCAAATTGTTATACTAGCAACACTAACAAAATGAACTCGTCTTTTATTTACTATGACAATTATAGACGGAAGAATAAATTTAATATTAAAATAATACGAAACCTGAATGCGCTAGTTAGGTATGAAATGCGTTTTTGAACTGAACAGCATTTTAGAGGTACACGACGGCATTATTTAATTTAATTAGACACTCGCAGAGCACGTTATGTCGTACAACGTTCACAGAGTGACTACTCGCGTTAGCTTGAGTCTCCTACCATCGGAAGTAGTAATTGTTGTTTCAATTTTATGCGCGCTCGCGGCTTCTAATTTATTTATATTTTAAGCCTGTAACTGGTTCAATAAAGTTAAGAAATTTTCGTGCTAAATACCTTTCTAGAGATAAACATTACAAAAATAGGCATCATATCGTGAAGGAATGTGCCTGCGCAATTGATGGCTTTCAGAGGCGCAGTTACAGTATTCGTAAATATTTACTTAGCTCAAGCACGTCATGCAAGCCCTGCTGTTGTCTGTGTTTTTTGGAGAGGTATAACTTATCTGAGATATATAGAGGTATCTTTAAATCCAAAGCGAATAGGCTATACTAAGTCAGCGATGAGAATGAGAAGACGAGATGGGGTCAATTGCTGACCAGTCCTCAATAAACAAGAAGTCAGGGAAGACTCAAAGAAGTAGACCTAAAATCAATCGCGAATTTTGACCTCCTTAACGTCTACTACACGATTTCGGGGCTACCTTTCTGACGGAAGCCGTACAATATGGCTACATATCAAGTACAGAGGAGATTTTGTTTGCGTGGGCGCGAACGAAGATTGTGAAAGCCGGTTGTAACCGGCGTCTGTCTGAGGGATAGTAGTGCGTGTGCGGCGGTCGATAAGCGTGTGGGTATGCAGGCGGTGTGCGCGCCAGTGTTCCCCCTGCTGGAGATGAAGCCGCCGCTCGTGGGCGCGCTGCCGCCGCACCACCTGCTGCAGCCGACGCTGCACGACCACCACCTTGTGAGTTCACCGACCCACCGACCTCATAGAGCACACTACACCACACCCGCGACACACACTTGCATCACACTTAACATATATAAACACTTGAGCATCAAGTGTAGTACCAGAGTTAGACAAAAATTAATTGTGAAAAACTAAATTGTACAAATATTTAGAATTTTATCGCGACTTATTTTTGGGGTGTTTCGAGATCTCTACAGCACCTATGGTCACGAAAGGGACTGAGGCGTTTGACGTCTAAAATTCGTTATTATTCCGGAGTTCTTTAGGGAATTAATTTCATTGCAATTGAAAAAATCGATCCTAATAAGAATCACGCACCTTGGCGCTTAGCATGTCTCAGAGGATAATGTCGACTAAAACCTGCCGAGAACCCGCGTGGAGCGCGCGTCTGTGTGCGTTATTCTAATGCTGACCGCTAGTACTAGGATACTCAACTGTTTACATTTGTTAACTGTGCTAATATTTCCACCACAGTATTGGAAAAATATACACTGACTCATCTTCTTAAACCTTGCTGTAAATTTTGATGCCGGGAAGCGTAACGGTCGAGTATCAGTGCGTACACATAAACGCGTCACACTGCCAACGCATATGCGACCATGCGTACAAAGATGAGTTAATATATACATTTATTATACTGTGCTAGTGCTGTTGGAAAATCGATTGTCCATCAACAGTTTATCGATATGTCTCTAAATTGTAAACTAGAGACAGTTACATTCATTTCAATATTATTTGTGTTTACTATGGATTATATCTAAAATGCAGCTGTAAATATATGACTCCTCATTATTCAACAGTAATAATATATTGTATTATATTATTCAGACCCTCCTGCGAGTGAACGAATGGGCTCACACGATGGAAGAGATTTAAAATATAAAAACAATTCCTATTTTTTTTAGTTATGATCTATTTACTGATCTGATAAAACATATCGTCGGTAAAAAAATCCTCACTTAAGTTTATACATGTATAATTTATAAGTACTATATATTACGTACCCATTTTGAACAATTATTTGTTGTATAAATAATGTTATATTTAAAAAAATATATATATTTAAGTATTTAGACTTACAATTAAATATTTGTCTCTCTTTTTACATACTACACCTCCTTGAATATTTATTTACCTTCTAGACAAAATCGACCTTCGTATCTTTATGTCACTATTAACTGACCTACCCCTCGTAGACTTCAGAATGTTCTCTTTATCTACACACATTTAAATATCCAACCAAGCGACATTGCGTGTATAGTTCCCAACTTGACAATGTTTTTACATTATTTATCTCTATGAGGTTGTGTGGAATACCGAGTGACATTATGTGATTGGTGCTGCCCCAGAATCCCCTCGATTGGATGTGTGGTGTCGAGTCCCCGTAGCGGGCATGAATTAACATTGTACATTAATGTATTGTATTAGATACCCGGTGATGTGGAGTGTAAGAATGAATCCATTTTATTTTGCGCTGTTCTTTATGCCCTTCGCTTGTATCTCATCGATATATTATTTCTTATTTGCACGCAACCCCGTACATTTTGTAGTATTTGATTCTAAAATCCAACATTTCCATATATCGATTTGTAGTGTTAGTATTAATTATTTAGCACATTTCCGATTATGTGTACAATAGTTGAAAGATGTGTTAGCAATGAACACATTACGTTTAAAGCTTTATCTGTTTGTTTTCTGGCATAGCCGAGATGCGAGCGTTTGTTTACTTCAAGACATGTTCGCGCATATTTCTACGATGTAACCAATTATATAATAAAATATTCCCGTACTTGCACCTTTCCTTATTTGCCTCTGCCTTGTCTATTCCGTCGTTTTTATTTTATTTTCTACACATAATATAATAATGTTGATTAACCATGGAAACGCATGGCTGAACGTTATACAATTTATATTATATAGATTAAAGGAAGGTTACGTTTTGTATTTTGAAAGGTGCGTTTTATACATGGGCAGCACCAGTCAAGAACTCACAACGTGGATTTGAAGTAACGACGATGCTAAGAAAATTTGCAAAACCGAAGAATGTTTTTCTATGTACTGATCTGTTTAATAATAGTCAGTTTTTGTTGTATACGATATCGTATAGTAAATTTATTAATGCGGATTTTCTTAGTTTCAGTATATTTTTACTTTCTAAAATCTAGTTTCTACCCAGGTTACCCTATCCAGCGATCCCATCCCGGCCATGTCAGAGAAGACTAAACAAGCAGCTGGAGCTATGATTTACTATCATTTTGAATGTTCGTCTTGTGTAATTAAATTGAAATTTTGAGAAAAGCATAGTGATTTTCTTTATCTATTTTAGCAAGTCTTTGCTGTTAGCCTGTTATTTAGCCCACAAGGCCTAAGATTATAATCTAGACTAAGGCCCGTATTACAGAACGAAAATCGGTCATGAATCTAGTTTTAATACCAAATATTTTAATACAAAAATCAGTTTTTAAAATGAGATTCACGACTGATTTACGTTCTGTAATACGGGACTAAAACCAATAACTTTAGCCACAGTTTTTATAATTACCTCAATAAGATAAAAAATTGGATTCCGAGATTTGTCGTCACTAAACAATTTAATTTTAAGTAAAGGCAAAGTAATAATTTTTCCTATATTCGCAAAATAAAGTTGTTGGTTTTAATCTTCTTTCAGAGGTAAAAACTTACGGGCAGCAGATATTTTATGTACACTGTGATCTTAATCAAATCTGTCCCAATATAACATTACGACTCTTGATTCATGTGTAAATATTTTAGTATTCCTAACTAAAATACCGTTTAAAAGATTGTAAAAATAAAATTGGTTATGGGATATTCTCGGAGCCATTACGATAATTTAGACTAACATAATGTGTGTCCTACAGATGGGTGGATTAGCCAAGTCGCCGCTGGCAGGGCTGGCAGCTCTGGGGCTCGGTGGACTTGGACCCGCTAACGCCGCTGGTATAAATCCTGCAGGTAATTGTTACACTTTATTAAGAATCCTTCTATCTATATATACAAGGTGTAACATAATAAAATAAACGTAAGACCTCAGACACCCCGATTAGAGAATTGCTACATAAATTCAAAACGAAAACTAAATTTCCAAATTTAAAGGTTTTAACCCTTCTTTTATGCACTTTTATACCCCAATTAACAACGAAACTTGTACATGTATGTGTACGTTTTCAGAAATACGTTTTAGGAATGCATTTGAAATCTCCATATAGCTTTGAATCAATAATAAATTTAGTTTGTTAAGCGCACTGAAGGAGTAAAGGCATATTTTCCAAATTTAAAAAGAATGTACAATACATTATAAATAGTTGGAATCAATTCAGTTACCGATCTAGAACAAACTACTTTCAGGTCTTGCGTTTATTATGTTACAGCTTGTATATCCCTTCAGCCAAAAGATATACATTGCAGGACAAGGGCCTCCACCAACCGCCAAAATGACTGGCTTCGTGTTGTATGCATTCACCTTGAAAAGTCCTCAATATATGAATTAGTATTCAATATATGAAACGCACTGTAAGGCACCATGGGAAGACATTTCCATGTTCGGCAAAAGATGAATACATTCGGAAATAATAATAAAGTACTCGTCAAGAGATCGGGCGTGATTATATAGATAACTAATTATGATAGCTAAATTTTATTGTTAGCACTATTATTTTGTAGTGTCTAAATGAATAAAAAAAATAAAAATGTTTTATTATCAGGCGTCGTGGCCCATAGCGTGTTAGTACTACAACTTATTTTATATTAGTAAAATATTATATTGAGGCATTACGAAACATAATTCATCTAAGGAAGATTTATCAAGCCCCGCGTCTGACATGTAGCTTGATAAATCTACCTATAGTAGGTCCATCCAACCTCTCCGCAAATAACCTCATGATGCTGTTGGTGCTTCCTTGCACTCTGTTCATTACTGAAGCAACTTTATTACGCATTATAGCATAGTAGTCATCGGTATGCGCAGCTGCGAACATACCTGATGCACTGCAGTAAGGTGGAAGGCTCAACAGCACCCTGAAGGCATTATTGTATTGAATACTAAATGAGTTAGAATTTTTTGGCTCAAAAATGTTTTGATAAGTAGTACATGATTGAGAGGTCAAAAATATACCCAAAGACAATTTCTTGTGTAAACTTCATTACATGATTGAGAGGTCAAAAATATACCCAAAGACAATTTCTAGTGTAAACTTCATTACATGATTGAGAGGTCAAAAATATACACAAAGACAATTTCTAGTGTAAACTTCATTACATGATTGAGAGGTCAAAAATATACACAAAGACAATTTCTTGTGTAAACTTCATTACATGATTGAGAGGTCAAAAATATACCCAAAGACAATTTCTTGTGTAAACTTCATTACATGATTGAGAGGTCAAAAATATACACAAAGACAATTTCTTGTGTAAACTTCATTACATGATTGAGAGGTCAAAAATATACACAAAGACAATTTCTTGTGTAAACTTCATTACATGATTGAGAGGTCAAAAATATACCCAAAGACAATTTCTTGTGTAAACTTCATTACATGATTGAGAGGTCAAAAATATACACAAAGACAATTTCTTGTGTAAACTTCATTACATGATTGAGAGGTCAAACATATACCCAAAGACAATTTCTTGTGTAAACTTCATTACATGATTGAGAGGTCAAAAATATACCCAAAGACAATTTCTTGTGTAAACTTCATTAAATCGTGAGTTGTAAGAATAATCTAGGAACTGACACAACGATCCCTTAGTTCACAATCTTACTACACAGCGTCACGCCTATATTCTCCAGAGGGGGTGGCAGAGGAGTACTGAGTACAGTTTTGCCGACGATGTTAGGTCCCATGTAATAGGTGGCGAGCCTATTGCCATATACCGGGCACTATTCCAGACTCCGGACTCATACTGGGAATTTTTCGTTAGAAAAACTACATTTGTCCGACCTAGGGTTTAAACCCAGGACCTCGTGATCACAAAGCGATGCGCTTTGCCACCAGACCAACGAGGCAGTTACTAATAACGGGAAAAAGCTGATGTAATGATGTCGATAAAGCACAAATCATAAAATTACAATTTCATTGACAAAGAAAATGTATGTAATATATATACAACTAGCTGTACCCGCATCTGCGTTCTCGTTATTTTCAGGCGTGTATTTAACACCCTTAAACTTTTTGTTACAAAAGGTAGTCTATGTCCTTACCCTGGTTAAAATCTATGTTCTCACCGAATTTCATTAAAATCTGTTCAGAAATTTGAGCGTGAAAAGGTGACAGACAGATATATCGAAAGACAGACAAAGTTACTTTCGAATTTATAATATTAGTATGGATAATGTATATGGTAAATTTGGGTATTGAATTGCAGAGGTTAGTAGGGGCGGCAAAAATTAAATAGCCTGCTGGCGGCAAATGTGTAAATCCGCCTGCGGGGACTGCTGAGGGACAACCTTTTCCAATGAACCGGCCAGCAACGCTCACACCATTAGATCACACTGTTATTGAAGTGTTTAACATTGGGTTACTTATTGCTAATTGTAATCATGCTGCATTGTAATCCCCGCAAGAGATCTAGGGTGCCGATGTATATAGATAATTTACAATACAATACTCTTTATTGTACACCAACAAAATTATAAAACAACATGTAAAATAAGACACTGATACAATAGGCGGTCTTATTGCTAAGAGCAATATCTTCCAGACAACCTGGTTAAATACAAAATACTAGAAAAAAAAAAGTAATCAGGGCAGTTGGTGGCAGACGCTATCATTGGTATATACAAGTATTTAAATATGTATAAAAGATAAATAAATACATATATACGTAAATAAGTACAAAACATATTTTTTTTTTTTTTAAACGTAGCCCCACACTAGGATTTATTCCTGTGTCGTGGGTGCGTTTACAAACATGAAAATTCACAAACAAATACCCAGACCGCAACAAATAATTGTGGATCACACAAAGATTTGTTCCGTGCGGGAATCGAACCCGCGACTATTCGACACAGTGGGCGGAGCAGCTCAAGCTCTTAACCACTGCGCTAAATCGTCCGTCATTTAACTATATACATACAGAAAAGTATAACAAAAAGGGACTGAGTATGATGCATCTTATTTTGTCAGCAAGTAGAGAGATAGTGGTCTTTGAACATCTTTTTGAAGGAAGCTGACGACTGTGCACGTCTAACTAATACAGGCAATGCATTCCACAAGTCCACATTTCACAGTCACAGGCAATGCATTTAGGTCATCATCATCTGAAAGACGTCCACTGTTGGACCAAGACCTCCCCCAAAGATCGCCACGAAGACAAAATTTGTGTTGTACGCATCCAACATTTACCTGCGACCTTCACCAGGTCACGGTCCTTTTAAGTCATTTATACTAATAGTATAAAGAGGTAAAGTTTTTTGAGTTTGGATGTTCGGGGTAATCTCCGGTACTACTGATCCAGTTTTAATGATTCTTTCACCATTGGAAAGCTACCTTATCTAGAAGTAACATATATATTTAACATAGACCCGGTAGGTGGCGCTGTTGTCGACCGGGTACGAAGTCGCGGGAAACTGCTAGTACTAAATGTATTATTTTGTATTCTATCATAGCGTTGGCAGCTCTAGCCGGATCGCAACTCCGCTCCTCCAACCAGTCTCGCAACCAGCCCGCCACCAACCAACAGTCGCACGAGATGACCGTGCCCAATGAGCTGATAGGCTGCATCATTGGAAAGGTAATTCTAATTCCTTCTTATCTTATCTTATATTGGCTTACCGGACCGAGGATACCTCTGGCGCACTTCGACCCATGGGATCTTTTGTGCTGTCCTTGCCCTAATGCTCTTACGTACCTGAAGTGTCTAGTACTCCCTGTATTAGGTTGTAAATTCCAGCAGGGGGACAGAGCCGTAGTTCTTCTGGGTTTGGATAGGCCACTCCCAGCAGTTCCATTCGCCGCGCAGCCAGAGCGTCGCAGTGACAGAGGACGTGTTTCATGGTTTCAGTTTCTGTGCCACAGCTCCTGCATACCACGTCGCCGCATAGGTTCATCTTGTGTAGATGTTCTTTCGTGCCATAGTGGCCTGTATTCTAATTCCTTACCACCAGGACTTATCTCTCGTGGTAGAAAATTTTACGTACGTGATCTCATATCAGTATTACTCAATTTTTAAATACTCCAGAATTTAAAGACGGTATGAGTGCCAAAGACGGAAGACAAAATACTAGAGCAAATGCTATACAGTTACCCCACACTAGGCACTAATGCACATATTCGCCGATTAGCCGGGTGCAATCTCGTGTACTTATCCGCTGACAAGCGATGTATTCACTTGTACATAAAAAAATGTAATTATGCCTTATTGCACCCTTCATGAAAATAAAAATTACTATAAAACCAAAAATGTGTAACAGAAGTGTATTACAGCGTCTAATCAATTAGTAAGTATGTAAATTGAGTCTCCATCGGTTAACATACAGGATCTGAATATTTTTTCCGTAGGGCGGTACCAAAATTGCAGAGATTCGTCAAATTTCTGGCGCCATGATCCGGATATCCAATTGCGAGGAGCGCGAGGGTGGCAGCACTGACAGAACCATCACCATCTCCGGCAACCCAGACTCCGTGGCACTGGCTCAGTACCTCATCAACATGAGGTAGGTCGTTAAAACCACATGTATGATCTATCCTCCCTATAAAGCTCCATCCGAAACTCCAAAGGAGAATTATTTTGCCTGTTCATGTCCATCTGTAATCTCGCCTCGTCCACCTCTGTGATCGATTTATTTAAAATCCTATAATATTCCCACGATTTATCTAACCTTATGGGCCTTTTCGAGAACGGTTTTATTTAAAGTTATTATTTATTCAAAATAACGCCTGGCCCGAGTCAGAGTTCGTTCGTTGAGTCGAAAATTACTAAAGTGCATTTTTCTTTATAATACAATCATTTTATTTTTTTTACAATAAAAATCTGCAATTCTTTATCATCCCGTAACTTATTGTCCATCTTCCCAGAACTCCAAATTTTCCTATACATTTATAGTTCTCGTAATAGACAAAATCTAGAACACCTGACAGACTAACGATCGACGGATGAAAAATTTAAAAAACCATCCAGCTCGTTGTACTCGCGTCGGTAAACAACGAAACACGAACGTGCGACTCGGGTCGGCGTCGGCGGCGGTCGCGGTCCGCTCGAATCGGCCCAGAGGTCGCCTGACCCTGACGTCGTTCCTGTCCCGCTCCCGCAGTGTGGAGCTTCAGAAGGCGAATCTGGAGGGTAGCTCGTCGGGCGGGTCGGCGGGCTCGTCGGGCGCGAGCCCGCTGGCGTCGGCAATCCCGCTGGCGCAGCTGCTCAGCAAGAGCAACGCGCTGGGCGCGCTCAGCTCGCTCAGCGCGCTGGGCGGCCTCACCGACCTGCTGAGCAGCGCGCAGCCCGTGCAGACCACCGGCGTGCACCGCTCGTCGCACAAGCGCCGTCAGGACGACGACGCGCCCGCTAAGTCCTCTAAGGACCGGAACAAGTACAGCCCGTACTAGGCGCTCGAAGTTACTTCCCCGCCGCGAGATATCACCGATCCGGCGGTTACGAAACTCCGGTTGTTAGCAGCCGGTAGCTCGGGACTGAAACGAAAATCGCGGTCGGGCGGTACGGGTGTCCCGGCACTGCGGTATTTGTTGTTTGTTTAAGATTGTCGAATTTGAACATTTCTTGAAGTCGCGTCGGAGATTCGTGACGTAAGCACGCACCGAGGCTCGTTTATCGTGATACCACATCCTGTAATATAGTCATTCTTCATGATCTTTTACCGTGTTTACATTATTTTTAGGGCATAAGTGAACGAGGTTTTACTATTTTGAGATAGTACGTTTTCATATTTTCTATTATATTCATATATTTATAGATTCCGGCTTTTGTTACTGTAACAATATTATTGTGATGTTATCGTGCGTTATTGGTAATGATTACTTCGTTTAAAATAATAGGAATCTTACATGAAACATATTTTTTCTCGTTTACGTTGTTATAAACAGTATATCATATACAAACTATGGAAACTTCCGTTAAACGAAATTACTTTATGACTATTCTACATCCTGTTAGTTAATTTTCGCTCTACTGAGACATTAATAAACCTTAGTAACTTGCTCTTCCTAATGGCTTGCTAAACTAAGTGAGAGTGTAAGCCATAGATTGTTGGTCACTATTTGCGAAAGGTGACTCAACTTTAAGAGAATTTTTTTAAATGACTACAATGCTGTGTTAAATTAATATGAAAAACCCAAATAGATCATGGATGAATAAAAGAATGAAATTCTTAATTTTGATTCTGTTAACAACAGTAACAAAAGTAATCTAAGAAATATTATAATATTTGAATGGTACATTTTTTTTTATATATATATATATATATATATGAAAAACATCAAAACTTTACACTCACTTTCATCCCGCACACTATAAGAAGGAACAAGTTTACTGCGCGTCGACGTGACGATCTGGCATTATACGATTAAATTATTCAATACTATTTTTACTCGTTTCTTGAAATAGGTCAGCCACAAAAACATATTACTTCCATTATCTTGTGCAATTCAAGTTTTGAAACACTAACTTCTACATTTATTTAATGCCAGATGTACAAAGTAAATGTACAAAGGATTAAATCGAAACTTGCAACTTAAAATAATTGGGCATACGGTTTGTTATCATGACTACGGGCATTTCCGGGGTGTTTCTGTACGATGTAAGGATTGACGGAGTGGCTTATTATTATTGTTTTCTGTAAGCGTTTGACTGCACCAAAGACTACACGTGGAACGAAAATCAAAATTAAAAATCTCGACGATACGTGAATTCTATATTTTAAAATCAATCAATAAATGTTCAGGTAGCAATTATGATAGGACGAACCCATCGCTATGAAGTTAAAGGCAAAGGTAAACGATGAAAATAATTAAAATAAATACAACTAACGACAACTAGGGATCTTGACAATAGTAGAAAATACGTAGAAGCTAATGGCTGTAGAATATACAGAGTGCTTTGCGTTCGAGTATAATGATGAAATATCTATTTGAAATCGAAATACAGGGTGTCAAAATGAATAACATGAAACGATACTTGATATTATGAAATATAAACCAAAAACATACTACAATAGTAATAAGATGTAGATTACAGCAGTCGGTATAGTTTATCGCATTTTATTTTTATATTACTAACCACACACACAAGTCATAAAGAAGTATCGTTTGATGAACGTATCTACTCTCTGTATATACATTTTAAATGGACGATCAAATAAGAATTATCTATAGATATAATTACTATTGATAGATCATGGTTGATTTTAATAACAAATGATTTGCTGTTTATTTTACCTTAATGGGTAAATATTTAATTTTCAAATAATATTAAATTAAATCCCTTTGACTTCAGCTCCACAATTGTATAAATAGATTTTAAATACTAAAAATTGAACAACTGTTGGAAGAGTTTCTTCTACATTGTAATAGATTCGATTGTCAATACAATATATTAAAATATAATAATATAGTACCCGGTTTATACACTGCTACTGCTGCCACTTCCCGCCAGAAGCAATGAGCAGTACCGCCGCAGCGTCGACTGTTCACATACTCCCTTAGCACTTCAAGCGTCGCTCTGTGTTTTTCTTATATTTGCAAAAACTCCCGACATTAGATTTTTTCCCCGAAATGATATTGTTTTCGTAAACATATTCCCAAGGCAATTTTTATACTAGCTATCACATGGTTTTTCTGATATACCTTCACATTTTTTTTGTATTTTATATACGCACCCACGACAGGAATAAATTATAGTGTGAGGCTACGTTTTCTTAAACAAATAAATAAATAAAATATATTTCTTTAGATTTTTATCCATGCATTTTTTTCCAAAATTATGTTTTCCTCATAATTTCAAAAAGATTTCTAAACCGTCCACACTGTGTGGGCGTGGCCTGTCAGACTTTTGATTCCCGCTCAAAAACCGCCAACGAAGGGAGCGCCGGGCAGTGATAGTGTGGGAAGAGAAGTAGACCGTAAGTAGCGTGTTTATACGACTTACCTTCCCACACTTCACGCGGAAGTGGGCAGTGTGTAAATTGGGTATAAGTCATACCTAACATAAGGCAACACATTGCAACTTTTTGCCAGAGAACTAAGCTATCTATAAAATAAATAGAAATTATTATTATGACAAAGGCAAACCTTTGCTTATGGAATTCAGTTTCCTATTTTAACATTAATATTTATATTATTGTGATGCTGAACAAATATTAATCAAAATTTTTCTTTTGGTAAATTTTAGATGAGTATAAAAATTGTTTTGTAGATCTTCTAGGACATTCTTATTTGCCAAATCAATGTCGTATGGAATGGGACTGTTGGATTGTTTTTTTTTTATTTATTATATATAATAATTGCTACTTATAATACTAAGTCGATATAGTAAGTAGTTGGACTGTTTTATATTTAGGTAACCTTATCGAATGGAGGCAAACAACGTTGTTACGATAGACATAGCAAAGCTATAGCCGATTAGTACAGTAATGGCGTTGCCTGCCCGTATTTTATCTTTTATTAATTAGTGCGAATTTAAAAATTGAGGTCCAATTCGTATGTTTCTAATGGTAGTTCCTTAGGGAATGCAGTTTATTTAGCTGTCATTATAATTTTTTATTCGTAATAAAAATCATGTTAATTTTAAGGTACTAAAGTCTTCATATTCATTTCAGGAATTATATTACTCGCTAGAATCGTTAAGCAAAAGTGTATTGTTTTAAAGTACATACTTAAATAAATAATAATTATAGTACTGTAGTGTTTTTTATTCTACTGTTACTAATAAAATCTGTTTGTTAGCATTAAGTGCAGGTAAATGTCTCGCTTTATATTGATCCCTTTGGATATTCAAAGCTTCCTAGTCAAGAACCCACGTTATAATCCTGCCCACCCAGGCACCAAACATATTCCCGTGTTACCTGATATGCTGAACTTTGGTCCAACGTGTACCTACATCCTACAGCTCACTGGATCTTCCAATATTCCTGGTAAGAATTTTCCTTCATTTTAATTTATGTCCTAGTATACCCGCACAAATCATGTTACTTGTATGTTTGCATACATTGACGCGGTTATAATGTCAGAACCCGCTGTCGCTTTTCCTACAATGTCCATTTCCATGCGATCCGACAATTACAATCACAAATATCTAAGAAAAACGAACGATCTACTGCGTTACTCCCGAAGGACGGGTTGCGTGAACTGTGGTGTTTAATGATAAAATTTTAAGTGTAATAAATTATAACAGGTAAAATAATTTGAAAAAATGTTCCAGAATCACGATGGAGACGGCCGGGCTGCCGCTGCCGGGCTACCACTACATCGCGCCCAACCACATCGTGAAGGCCCCGATCCATTGAATGGGGCTGCGCGGCCAGAACTCCGGCGCTGCGTACAAGTTGTACAACACGGACCGCGCGTATCTCATGCAGCCGCAACACGGGACTCTGGCTCCGATTTTCTTCTTCAAATGAACGAGACCGGGCGATCTCTCCAGAATGAGGTGAAACAATTGGCGAAACACTAGATCCTTGCTGAATGTATGTTTACATTTGTTACGAGTTTATAAGTATTTTAGATATTCTTATATTTATTCTCCACTCTATTTAATTAATTGGAGCAGAACATGTCAGTGATTTATATTACAATGAGACCAGGGTGAGTCATGGGTTTTGAAAAAAAAATGTATTATGAAAAAACATATTAAAATGACTGACATTTAAAATTTTTAAACCAATCCGTGATCAGTGAACGCACCGACTTCATGAATTCGTAGAAGTTATTTTAAATAGTGAAGAATTACATTTTATATTCGCTTTCTTCGTTCGCTGTTCACGGATTAAAAAATTATAACAAAGTATGCAACAGGAGTTAGCTAAGCTGATCGAATTTACTATGGATTTAAGCGGTTGAATATTTCAATTGTCTATTGGATTTATTTTCCATAATGATCAGTACTGACCACAAATAATAATGTTCAAAGTAAGATTAATCGAGTGTCGGCGTACAGTAGGTAGGTGTAGATGCGTTACAATCGACCTCGGACCCGCTGACGTAGCGTAGAGTTAGATTAGCGAACAGAGTGAGAGGGTTAAAGACAATATTTGTAAATAAAATAATCGTAATGACCTGGAAAATTAGGTGTTACAGTAATAGTTGCGGCGCGCGGACGCGGCGCGACGATACGAAACCGATGGGATCAAATCCTTTAAGAAACTTACATTAAAACGAAGACAGGCGAAGTGAACATTTCAGTAGAACATTAAAAACTCGTCTACGATCACATATAAAAGACGTTAGGTGTAAAAAATAGTGTTGCTAAATGTGATAGTCTTCTAATTTATTTAACATTTGAACTATTAAGATCTCTAACGTATACACAATGTGTAGATACATCGGCTACTGGAAATTTTAAGTCGAATAAATAATATTGGTCTAGGGATCAAAGCCAAAGATTGTTGAAGTTTGTTTAACATTAATAATGTTGTGGATTTATGCTAAATTATTCTGAGAGTAGTTAATGTTTAGTAATGTAATGTAGAACGGTTTATTTGAATTATTTTATCGCCCTCTCCAGACTGCTCATTGTAATTAGTATTAGATGAAATATAGATAGTCCTGTGGTAATCGAAATATTTCCAAAAAAAAATAAAATAAAAAAAACACTTAGGTTAATGTAGTTTAAGATAACTATAGGACCACTGTGTTACAAAGCTTTCCAGTGAGTGTTATTTTACACGCTTAAAAAAATAGTGCCACAGCAAATATCGAGTGCCAAAATAAATTCGACTTCGATCGTTTACGTAAGCGTATGAAAAGACTACGCTCCTTGTGTCGTATTTGAAATACATGTTAAATACGAAATAATCATAATTCGGATGGTGTCAAGTTAATAGGTATTACATGATATAAGTAATTAATATACTATCCACTCTTATTATAATTTTGCACCCTAGTTATAAGATGATGCAATTAAAATTAATATTCTCGAAACATATCCCTGTGACATATACTCCCCATGTCTTCCCCTGCAGTATATCAGTAATGTATGACTGTGCCAAAGTTGTGTCAAAAGATTATGTATGAATTTGAATGTGGCGTCAATATTATTAAATAATCAGTTTTATTAATTAGGTTTTCATTCAAATTGTCGGTATGTACTAGTCAAATTCTCCTAAAACTAGAGGAAATCGTAAAATTAGTAAGTTCTAGTCAAAATTTTGTTTTTCGATCGGTATTTCTGTTATGTAAATTATTTTAAAGTTTATTTATGTATGTTTAAACATCTCAGTGTTTTAACTATTTTTGTGTGGTCTTGCTTAAAGTAAATTAATTAACTTAGCAATAAAATTTTGATAAAATCAATTATTTATAGTCTAATAAATTGCAATTAAGACAATGTATAGAGCTTTGTAAGATAAGTACCACACAGGTCGAATAGAATTAATCTATAGATATAACTTTGTGAAAAGATAATTTTGAAAAAAAAAATAGTAATTTACTAAAGAGAAGAGATTTCATAGCTGTGATTAAAGTTCGGGGTGCACTTTTGTGCGAAATGCTACGTCAGGAAGCTGCAAAAGCGTTATTGGATTAGTGACGCAGATTAGTAGTATAGTGCACGCTTTTAGTTCATGTCTCTGCGAACAACGCAAGCGCAGAGGCGAGTCGAAACCGGCGACTCGTATTTCTACTACTACAGAGAAAAGGCAATTGTAACGCAAATACTTTCTGATAAAGAAGTAATAGTTCATTGGTGTTGTCACTGGTGTTAAAATTTAGTACAATGCGATTTTAAATGAATAGTAAATAAATAATTAGTGTTAATTTTTCATTAGGTTCGGTTATTATTTATGATAATCACAGCAATCAATAATTATATTATAATCTTTATTATACTCATTATATAGAGTAGTTATTATGATTCTATATTGTTGTTATTATTATTTGCTCAATTTTCTCGACGTTAATGTAAGCTAGGCTTTCGAATAATGTTTATTTTGTTTTGTTGGTCTATAAGCAATATTACTTAGTACTGGCGTCGTAACTACGATTCCTGTACCGTATCACTGTTTTTAGACAAAGAAATGTTATAGGCAAGATATGCTTTACCGTTAGCAAAAAAAATCTTACTATTCTCGAAATATTATCTAAGTATTTTATTTTCAACACAGCATCAACATTTCAGTCGCTTTTTACTTATAAACATATAATGCTCTATAACATTTTTTTGTAATTATTATAATCTGATAATAATATTTGTTTTAATTATAGTCTAAAAATTATTTCAGGAATGTTGTCCAGATTATGTTTAAAAGGGAAAATTTATTTACGTCATATACGTATTGTGTTGCTTATAGCTAGAGACCGCCACAATTGTTCTCTTAACCGTTTGAAAATAAATTATAAAGTTATGTTTGTAATAAAAATACAGGTAATGAATATTCTTTCAGAAGTAGCGTGAGGTGTTATCGATTTACTCCCGATATCTGTATGTCTCGAATGCGCGGTAAATGGTGTTGTAAAAATGAGCGCTGAAGTCGAACGTTCAGCGCTGAGCCGACGCTTACGAGCGTTGAAACAGAAGACGAGCACGAGTTGAACAGCGTTTTAAGCGCCGACTCGAGCGTTTTACAACACTAGCAGTAAATATTTAAGACACTTAACTAAAAGTTGGTGCCTTTATTCTTAGTCGTTGCTTTAAATTATTTTGGACCGTGAGGTGTGAGATTTTTTGTACCGTGTTATGGATTATTAGCCTTTATTGACAGGGTCAGACTGCGCTGTAAAATAGTGTAATTAAATTCAATCTTAGCAAATATTTATAAATGTAATAGCGAATTTCTTTACAATTCTCGTGTTAGCACATGTATTTGATAATCTTATCGCACCGTTTTCGAGAATCCCTCTCTTGAATTTTACGGTTAATAAATGATCAAATGTAACATACGAATAATGTCAATATATTGGATAAAAATAACATATGCTCACAAGACATGCTACTCTTTCTTCTTTTTATGTATAATTATTGATAAATATAAATACATAATATTTTGCTATTTCATAATGAATATATCCACTTCTGGGTTTGATGCGATCGGGTAAAAAGGGTTGTGGAACTTGTTAAGCATATACAGATCCATCATATTATAATTCGCTTCAATCCCATTGTATTATGTACCCTATTATTATTATATTAGGAATACATGCAAAATATTCAACTTTATAGTAGTGAACCAGGGTAAACATTTACAGATGATTTCACAATACATTCACTTTATCTACACAGTTGTATGTTCAATCAAATAAATGTATTCTCAATAAAGATATTTAAGTGTTCACATTTCAAATAAGAAAATAACACGTTATAAGTAAATAATTATGTTAGTATTTATATTATACCATGATCTGATAATAAATTTCAATCTCAATGTGTATTTCACAAAGTATACGAACATGCTAACTGTGCGTGAGTATAAATAATTAGATCTGCCAACTAATTTTCGGTCGTATTGTGTATGTGACTAGATCTATGGTCGTTTCTCTGTTTCTACACTTGTTTAGTATTTAAAGTTAATAGTAATTATTGACTGAGTATAGTTAAGAATCGTAAATAATTTATATCAAAAAGCAAATATAACGACCCGGAGCATTTAATTTTTATATTCAATGATTTATTAGCATACCTACTATTCCCGATAGACTATTTTCTTGCTTTTATCGGAAAGGTACTTAACAACAAAGTTAATAAGAACGTGTATATTATTTATTTGTGATGGTAAGCCCGAATTATAATGTACCTTTTTTATATTTATCTGTATTCGGCAAGATTTTTAATTTTTTAACGCGATTGTTTAAACATTTTTTCTTTAAAAACTTTACTTTACTTGACTTTACCACACTAGTCACCAGTAATACTCACTTATTTGTCGCCTCAAACCAGTGTAAACACGCGACGAAGCAACTGATTCTGTATAAATCAATTTGTTCCATTGATATATGGCTGAAATTAGCATGACAAAGGTCGATCTGAGTCGCTTACTATGGTTTCCTATTACTATTCCAGTTTCATCAATGAAGCCAGCAATGAGCTGATTGTCTTAATTAGTCGATTTGCTGCCGTTATACACGGCTGCGCTGTCCCTATATATTGCTGTCAACCTACACGTAATATAGAACGCTTCCTCGAATATTCTGGTTTCAAACTGCTCGAGGTAAAATTATGTTTGTAGACAAAGACTTTAAACAAAAAGTTAAATCTCCGCTTCTCAACAATGGCCGTGCATTAGACAGAATAAAGGTTTCGCCACATAGCCGACGCACCGCGACGGGAGCGCGAAGTTCGCGTGGCTTGAAGAGTTGTAATATACTGAAATGTACGGGAGACGTTACACAGCGCAGCCCGACGCTCGGCGCGACTGCAAAAGTTACAACCGAACGTAGACCAGCGTTTCTGTCACGCTCCCGTCGCGCTCCGTCGGCTATTTGACCAAACCAAGATAATTGATATTTGGAGGCATTGGAGGAGAATTTAACAAGATAATTGATATTTGGAGGCATTACTGTGGCCACAATACTACCGTATAAAGCTCTGTGTCGAAGAAATATCTAAACATCCTAAAGAATGTTATTATTATTGTAATCCTTTTGGTTAGTTAGATTAATTCTCCGCTTTACAAACACCGTTTAAACTGGTATGCACTTTTAATTAATAAATAGTTTGCAAGACTAAAAAGTCCAGTCTTCGCGTCTGTGTATCTCTACATATGCACAGACGCCGCACATACAAGAGAATAGTCGTGAAGTTTTGTTCTCTCTCACATCACATGTTAGATATTCTCATGTCATATCTTTCGAATATCATTGTAATTGTCGACATATCTAATCGTTTTGTGAATTGATCAAGTGTTATAAATGTTGTACTTACGGTTACAGTATACTGTCATGGAGGTTCATTTCTATATGATATCAATGTTTGTTTTCATTATGTTAATTCAATAAAGTGTGTAAATAAATGTTGTTGTATTATTTTTCTGAAGGGTCCTGGTACTTATCATCTCCGTAATAAACAGGTACCTTATGTAGTTCAGTCCTATATATAAAACGTGAACCCACTATATAATATAATAATAGAATGAGAATCAGAATATTTATTATTAATGTAAATATAGTATTGATGATTCGTCAGAAAATTAATAAAGACTACCACCACCTCGGAAGTCATTCCTGTGGAGAGGGGCAAGAAATTCCACAGTTACTCTTTTAAAATAGTGTTTTACAATTGTTTCTATCTATATTTGTTGTGGGCTATGGGATAACAATGTAGTATCAAGTGAGCCTAAATTAACCCAGTTATACTATTTGTAAGAATAGCTACATGGTTCCCTCATTCACAGAGAAAGAAAAATGATCAATTTTATTGAATTATTAGATGGAAGTGAGGGAATATTAAAATATAATGGCTAAACAAATTATCCATATTAAGGTGGAGCTGGAACAACACCTATCCAAGCGTTTTTGCCTTTTAAATAATCATCTAGAGCATTCCGAATGTAAATAGAGGATTCCGAAACTATTTTGGGCAAGAGACCCCTTTTCCTAAATGAACTGATACTTTAGACCCCCATAGCCAAATTACTTTAAAAATATTATCTCTAGTTTTTTCCTATTGATACAAAATACATACCACTTAACTTTGCGGTTGGTTAAGTGAGTAAACTTGACATATTCAAATCAAAATTTTACAAAATAAATAGACAAAATTCGGCAAATATAAAGTGTAATTAATATAACATTAAAATCGCAAAGTAAGATAAAAAAATCAGTGTGATAAATTAACCTGGTGACCTTCTACCAATCTAGCTAAATCCGGTTCAATATTAGTGAGTTGCAGCCTAAAATCTTCGCGTTCGTTGATTTTCAAACGGCTTCTTTCTATCTAACGGATCGTAAACCATCAACGTCCTGAATAGATGATGACGCAAACATCGATATTATGGATGGTTTTTTCTCTAGTTTTTCTTTACGTGCTTGAAATAATGATAAGGGCTTACTTTTTTGTCAGCATATAGGTACTCTTGAGCATATAGCATATCAGCATATAGGCTTCATGGCATCGTTACTAAATACTTTTTCACATATGATACATCTGCAAGTGATTTGATAGAAATGAAAAAAAAACAAACTTCAAGTTGCCATCATAAAACTCGCAGTAAACCTGAAAAAAAAATGTTTAAAAAACTACTTAAAAAAACAATAATAGAACTTAAATTTGCACACGAGCTTATTTTCATCACACCTAGGTACTGGATGTCTTTCAGGTATGCTCACGAATTTACTCAGTAATAAACTTGGATATAGTCACTGTAGTATAGAAAATTTGTATTAGGTACCAATCAGCGTAAAAAACGATAACAGAAAACTTAACATTTATAATTTTAGGTAACAACTTTTCTAAAGTAATTTCATAAAATATAAATATTAAAACCTTTTTTGGTACTAATCCTTTTACTTTTTCATACTAACATCATAACTCTCATAATCTCTCTCTAATCATAACTCCAGAAATGTATGGTTATGCTATTAACGCGTGTAGGTAATTAAGCATTTTGTGAATTTATTTTCAATCACTTTATTTTAATTCTCTTTATTTAGCTATGTAATCACTTTGTAATCAATCTCTTGAAATAAATTAGTAGATGAGTGTATTATCATTCAAGCTCGTACGAATTTCAAAACGCAAATAAACTTTCAACCTAAGTGCAAGGGCAAGATCGTATATAGTAAAATATCAGGAGCATGTTTGGACTTGAACTTGATCATGGTTTCGTTCGTGTTAAATCGTGTATATTGGGGTAAGTCTTTCAGGCACGTTTTGACTTGCCAGAGCAAGTCAAAACGTGCCTGAAAGACTTGTACTCTCGAACACATTATCTTGCACGAACTTGTCCACGCTTATTGACTTGCCGAGTTTTTCATCTTGTACGAACTTGTGTACGCTTATCGACTTGTTGAAAGTTAACTTTTTTCAAAGTACTACAATGATACTTCCTACTAAAATATTAGTCATTCTAATAACAAGTTTGTACACGTAACACAACTTATATAGTGTCTTGAAAGTTTCAAATAAGAACTTGTGTTAATTAATAGGGGTCGATTTTGAGACCTCGTCGACCCCCAAAATCAGTTTTCGTTTATGTCGACCCCTGGAAAACTGATATCGACCCCAAGGGGTCGCACTTTGGGAATCCCTCCCAATAATAAGCTCGCTTACAGAGAGTACGTTTAATACAAGATTTGAATTTATTTACACTAAATTAATTGTCGTTAAGTGGGATTTTAATATAGAATCTAAAACAGTACCCTATGAAAGACGTGTGAATTTTCGGTTGATCTAATTTATTTCTACGTGCAATGCCTATCACCTAGCTGCATAAATATCCCGACCGTCATGCTATTGACTTATTTAAATAATAATAACAATTCTCTTAATCTGCTAAAATATCAGCCTATACTGCTCCCAGCTGGGCAAGGCCTTCTCTCACGAATCGAGGGGAGAGAGATTAGATAGATATACTCCACCACGCTGACTTAGTGCGAATTGGTGGAGGCAGGTTTGTGACCACCTGCTGTTGTAATTTCCGCCGCCTCAAGGCTTTCAACTTAGCTTAACGACTACCACATTAAGTTGTAACTAGGAACAACGGCTTAACATGCCTTCCGAAGCCGGAGACGCTCGAATATGAAAATGCCACAAACGGTCACCCATAAAAGCTGACAGAGTTGAATGCTGCTTAACCTTGGTGATCGGTAAAAACACCGCGATCGCACAGCGCTACTAGCGCCTTTGCTACAATATAATAATAATAAAAGTTATGATGCAAGGTTCATAAAAGTTATGATGCATGAATTGTTTTAGTTTAAAAATGTTTATGGTTTGATTCAAATTCTACTGACCTCCGTACTGGCGGGTGCTGTATCACGGTAGGTCAGGTGTCCTTATCCTCAAAAACCAGTAGTTCTTCACAGGTAGCAAGTATACTTATCACCATTATTTGAATAAACTAATCACTCGTCATACACTAGTTATTAAATTAACTTTGGATATTATTAAGTAATAACTATAAAAGACGGTAGTACAAAAAAAAATACACAGTATAAGTAAAAAGGTTAGACAAAAATTGTTTGTAGTGGATTTTTTTTAAAAATATAATTAAGTAGATAAGTTTTTAACGAATGTTAGTGCAATGTATTTATGTGAAGTGTGAGTTGTGACTGTGTTAACATGTGTAAGTGTGTATGCGATGGAGTAGTTGAGTGTGTATGGAGCATTTATAATTGGGAATGTTTATGTAATGTTATGTTATGACTTTATCAGTCTATGTAATGAGACGTTTACATGTAGTGTGCGTGTAGTTAAATGTGTCAATGTATAGTACGTGATTTTAGAGTCACGTCTATTTAGCATGGGTGTGGGTTCACTTGTGATGTATAGGAGCTACGCTAGGAGTTTATTTTCAAAAGTTCCTCTGTAGCATCGTAATTTAGCTGATAGAGAAACCTTTCAATAGCATTTCACTGTTTTAGATATTTTATTGTGTATATGCGGCCTAAGAAAAGGGATAAATCTATTTGAAAATAATTTTTTTTTTGTGTAGGAATTGAGTATACAATATCACATCTCCGCTTTGATAGAAAATTTGGGCATTTTTTTGTATTGCAGTAGTACAGTATTTTTTATGAATAATTGGCGCACCGTTAGTAGTGACAATTGATTGTATAGTAAATGAGTCGGATATATGTATCTCTTGAAGCTTATGACTTGTAAAAGCGCGCGCTGCGCTCTTTCTAAAGTTATAAGAGAAGATTTGTAAGTGCCCCCCCCCCCAGGCTGTGATACAGTATGTTAGTACTGATTGACAGAGGCCAAAGTACACTGATCTCAATTATTTAGGTTGGTAAATATTACGTAAGTTTTTAAATATATATATCATTTTTCTGGTCCGTGAAGCCAGGGAGGTTATATGATCATTCCAAGTCAAATTCTGGTCTACCATCAAACCTAAGTATTTAATTGTTGTTACTTTAGACAAGCTATGACAGGCGCATCTCTGAGATGCTTTACATGTATGGAATTTGATATTTATGGAATCTAGCGGAGGTTGAGTATTATTTCTAATGTTGAAAGCTAGGTATTTAGTTTTTTGGGCATTCAGTGTAAGGAGATTATTACCCAACCATGATGCTACAAGAGAAAAGCCGTCATTAGCTATTTCGTTGACCTCGTTCCATGTTCTTTCCCTAAAGAGAAGTACATCTGCAAATGTAATAATCCGGCCATGTGTCATTTGGAGGTTACATAGTGGTGAGATTCAGTTTGGCTTGTGCCGGCGGATCAGTTAGGGAAACACGTCTTTCCTTCGTAAATGTATATTGGCAACTACTGCTTAATCGTAAAGTTAATTGAGACTACGTTTTTAGGTTCAAAATCGCAAAACAGAATCACCATAAGCCGCCCACCAAAGGACTACTGAAGTCCTTTCCAAATAAGTAAAATCAACAAAATTTATAGGTAATCACATGTTTTGAGTTTGCTTCTATAGCAATCATTAAGGTATCGGTATATGGTGCGGTCAGAAAGAATTTATACAAAGAACAATAGTAAAATAATATGGGCAACGCACATAGTTTGGTTACGCATCGCTCTGTTATATGATCACCACTCTTTACACTATAGACTCTGGTAAGACCGTCAGGGCCAGGATGCTTGTCGGTTATTCGTCCCATAGGCCACTTTCCTGGTGGCAAATTGTCCTGTTTTACGAGGACAATGTCTCCTATCTTGAATTCCTCTTCGCGTTTTAACCATTTCGGTCTTTGTTGCAGCCGCGTCAAGTATTCTTTTTGCCATTGACCAGAAGTCGTTCAGCAGTTTTTGCGTGTGTTGCCAACGTGTCAGGTTACTTATTTTAGCGTCTTTCAGGTTCACATCAGGCACGGTTACAGGGGCTTCAGTTATCAAAAAATGACCCGGAGTTAATGGTTCCAACGTGCTGTCTTCCTGCGGGCACAGCGGTCTCGAGATCAAGCACGCTTCAATACCACAGAGAACCGTCGTAAGCTCTTAATAGGTAAGGTTAGTGTTAAGGATTCTTCGTAGATGGTGCTTAATAGATTTTACACCCGTCTCCCATAAATTTCCAAAATTTGGGGAGTAGACCGGGATGAAGTGCCATTGTGTTCCATCATTAGCAAGTAATTCACTAATTTCTCCATCAAATTGTAGGCGAGCTTCCTTCCAGGCTTCAACCAGATCTTTGTTAGCACCAACAAAGTTTCTTCCCTGATCACTCCACATGTTTGTACATCTGCCTCTTCGTGCGCAAAATCGTTTAAAGGCACCAATGAATGCAGCTGAAGTCAGATCACCAACCAACTCCAAGTGGATCGCCTTAGAGGACATACATACAAAAATAGCTATGTACGCCTTGCCAGTTTGGGCTCCTCTGCCCTTTTTTATTAAAATTTGAATTGGTCCCGCAAAGTCGACACCGGAGTTAAGGAATGGCCGAGCTGGTTTTACCCGAAAGCTTGGTAAGTCTCCCATCAATTGTGTTTTTACCCTAGCCCCATGTCTAGCACATATCAAGCATCGATGGATACACTGCTTTACTAGGGAATTCGCGCGGAGTATCCAGTATTTCGATCGCAGGTAAGTGAGCATCAATTGCACTCCTTTATGCAGCTTCTTCAAATGTGCTTCTGCGACCACTAAATAGGTAAGTCTACTTGCATGACCCAAAATGATTGCATGCTTCACTTCATTAGCCAGTTCAGAGTTCCTGATCCGACCGCCCACCTTCAGGATTCCATCTTCGTCAAGGTAAGGATCTAGTGCTTTTAGTTTGCTTGTTTTCTTAACTCTCTTTTTTGTTTTTAACGATTCTATATCTTCTGTAAATTCTTCTTCTTGTGCTCTTTTTGTACAGGTTTGCATCGATACGTGTAGTTCTTTGTGATTTTGCTATCTATTCTGTCTTTTAATGTTTTTTGTTTCAGGAATCGTCGGCAGTATGTGATTGTTCTAAGTAGCTCTAATAGTGTATCAAATTCTTCAAAATGTGTAAGTAAGTAAGTTCTCTTGTTCATTTTTGTTGTAAGTTATTTTTAAATTTTGTATTTTAGTATTTTTCCTTTCAATCTCTGTTTGCATAATGTTTGATTTAGTGAACTGTATCTTCGATTGTTGTAACCAGTCTGTCCCATGCCACCATAATTCATACTTTTTCAGATTTTTTACTAAAATCCCCCTGGAACCAACATCAGCTGGATTATCTTGAGTTTGGACGTGATGCCACTGACTGCAGGATACATTGGTTGTAATATCAACAACTCTGTTTGCCACAAACACCTTCCAGTTGTTTGGATCTCCAAATAACCACGACAGGACAATGGACGAATCTTTCCAAGCATAAATTTGAGTTGCAGGTATTCTCATTGCTTGACCAACTTGCTTAAGCAATCTTGAGAGTATCAACGCGCCGCAGAGCTCCAAACGAGGTAAGGATATTGTTTTCAACGGAGCCACTCTTGTTCTTGCTGCGATAAGCGTCGCTTTGTTCGTACCGTCTGGGTAAGTCACTCTGCAATATACTACAGCGCTATATGCTTGGATGGATGCATCGCTGAATCCATGGAGTTCTATGGACTCTCTGTTGGCGCACGTCGTACCTACCCATCTTTCTATGTAGATTCCATTCACATGTTCAAGGTCAGATCGCAATGTGATCCACTTGCTGGCTATTTTAGAATTCAATGCATCGTCCCAGGTTATCTTTTCAAGCCATAGTTCTTGCATTAATATCTTTGTCAGAACGATGCTAGGCGCAATCCAGCCGAGTGGGTCAAACAACTGTACTCGAATCTGTCTTTTCCTAAATTCCATTGTACGCCAAGTGCCTTTATTGTTCCATCAATCTTCAATTCCAGATTAGCATTAGACGATCTATCGCTAGGATCAACTGTTTCCAAGAATTCTCGGCTGTTGGATGACCATTTCTTAAGTTCGAATCCACCCAAATGAAGAAGCGCTCTAAAATATTGACTATTCTTTATTGCTTGTTGCAGACTGTCACTTCCAGACATTGCGTCATCTACGTAAAAATCTTCACGCAATATCTTAGCAGCTTCTGGATACCGGTCGCCTTCATCTTCTGCCAATTTCATAAGGGTTCTTACGGCGAGATAGGGAGCAGAAGCTGTTCCAAATGTAACAGTCAACAATCTGTAGTCTTTGACTTCTTCAGATTGGTCGTTTCTCCACAAAATTCTTTGATAATCTGTGTCTTCTCGGTCAACCCATATCATACGGTACATTTTCTGGATATCAGCAACAAAGCAAACGGCGTGAGTTCTCCACCTCATTATCAGGTTTCTCAGATCGTCTTGCAGTACAGGACCCGTCAACAGTTCGTCATTGAGAGAGACACCGTTGGAGCCCTTGAACGAGGCGTCAAATACGACATGAGTCTTCGTTCGTTTATCATTACGGATCACGGCGTGGTGAGTTAAGTAGACTGATTTATTATTTATTCCTTCTGTAGGTATTTCTTCGATATGTTTTAGATCTATGTAGTCTTCAATTACCTTCTTGTATTCTTGCTTTAATTCTTTATTTTGATTGAAGCTTCTTTCTAATTGCATTAGTCTCTTCATTGCTATTTCTCTCGTATTCTCTATCTCTCTCTATCTGTTGATTTAGGTTCTTCAATGTTGAATGGTACTTTGACAACATATCTTCCACATTCATCTCGTTTCTGTGTCTTAGTGTATATATCTTCACATAACTGTTCCCTTTGTGTTAGGTTTCTTTTCGTATCTTCATCAACTTCATATTGTTTCATTTGTAACAACATATTGTTTTCAGTAAATCTTCTATATCAACTTCTTGTTTCATGACCGTTAAGGATTGCTCATGCTTCCTGACCTTGATGTCAATTCCACCCATAAGGATCCATCCCAGGTATGTATCTTGTGCGCATGGTGTACCTGGTGGACCTTTGATCAATCCCTTCTTCATAATGTTTACATACTCCTTGACACCCAACAGCAGATCGATGTGATAGGAGGCGGAAAATGTTTCGTCTGCCAGTTGAATGCCAGCAAGGTGCGGCCAATCTCTTCTTATTATTGTGCCTGAATGTATGTTAGAGGTCAAGGGCTTCGTCATCACGTAGGCTTTAATAGGTAAAATGAAATTGTTCCATCGTGATAATACATTTACATTTACTTCATGCCTGACTCTAACCTTCGTGGACTCAAGTCCAGACACGATAAGATCTACTGCTGTCTTGTGTAGTTTCAGGATCTGAGTTGCCTTCTCACTTATAAAACATGCTTGAGATCCTGAGTATATCAGCGCCTTCAATGCAGTAGTGTGTCCAAGTTCATTCTTTAAAATTACTATTGCAGTGGCTAATAGTGAAATTGTCTGTTTCCGCCCTGCGTGATAGTGTGACGGAACTATTGCTTGAACTCCCCTTTCTTCTACATTTGCTTGATTGGATGACTTCGGTTGATTAGCTACAACATGAGAAGCTGATGCCTCCTCGTAGTTAAGTAGGTGTAGAAGAGTGTGGTGACGTCTCTAACATACACGGCATGATGTTTGCAAACGGCACCTAAACACCGAATGTCCAACTCCGAGGCAGTGGAAACAGAGCTTGTTTGTTTTGACATGTTCTCTACGTTCGTTTGATGACATCTTGGTGAATACGATACAATGGCATAACGTGTGCGCATCTGTACATAAAGCACAACTTCTTTGCTTTGGTCTTTCCGTGGCTGTAACGTGAAGGACTCGTTCCTTGGCAAGCTTCGTAGTAGTGGGGGGGTTGACTAATTCCAATGTTCTGAATGTTGCCTCTAAAAACTTGCGCAGATCCCTCCAAGTCGACAAGTCCTGGGAATTCTCTGAGTAGGAATTTTGTTCCTACTCCTTCTGGGATTCTGTGTCCACCTTCTGTGCAACCTGAAATATGATTACTGGATCCCAAGAATCCGTCGACACCTCCAGATTTTCTAGACTCTGTAATACTTCGTTAGTGGTGTCGAGTAGAGATTTTAGTTGGGTTGCGGCTTGGCTGGTACATTTCTTCTGGGCAAAAAGTCGCTTCAACAATGCGTTCACTATTAGACGCTTGTTCTTATATCGATGGTTCAGCGTTCCCCATGCTTGAATGTAGTTAGCGCTTGTTACTGGAATGTGCTTCAATAAAGTCGCTGCTTCACCTGCCACACTGGTTTTTAAGTAATGAAGTTTTTCGACGTCGCTTAGTGTCGTGCAATTGTGGACGAGTTATGAAAACAAATCTTTAAAACTAGGCCAGAGTTCGTACTCGCCCGAAAATAGAGGTAAATGTATAGCCGGGAGGTGAACTTTCTTATTTTGCCGGTCTTCTGGCGGCGATTGTTTACTTTTGGCAGACTCGACTGCCGCCAACATGTCTTTCAAGTCTCCTAACATACACAAGTACAAATCTTCTTGTACAAAAATTCCTCATTCTCGAAATATGGCAGCAATCCACGCTCCTCACGAGTGGTACAGGTCAATATTTTTTTATGGGCTTCTTTGAAGATCATCCAGTATTCTTCAATTGTTTTAATTCTGGTTTGTAAGTAGCCTACTTTAGCCAGTCGTTGTTTGGGGCATTTTGATAAATTGAGCTGGATTGTCTTCAATAGTAGGGCTGTATTTTCCAGTATACTGATTGCTTGTTCGGTTTCCAGGGCCATATTTCACACGTAACAGTCGAAATCCTCACACTAAAACTTGTAAATATTGATGCGTCGGCGCGAATATACCTAATTGTCTTTATAATTGCACTAAGCTTCAAACCGGCGCTCGCTTATCGCTCAGAAATGCAGTTCTTTTGTTCTGCCGGTAGCCGGTCCTCGATGCAATGTTGAACTTCTGTGCGGCTCGACTTGTTACCTTACGGCTGCACTCCTTAGAAGTAGTCTAGGAGCACGACTCTGACCATCGACCTGTAGTCATGTGACTCGGTTCCCCCCCTTCCGCCCCTCAGCGACCCATAAAGACGGGGGTGGATTGGCATGCGCTAAGCACGGCCTTGGCGGATGCCGAAACTCCCCCCCTCCCCCTCAGCTCGGACTCCATCCCGTCCCCTCAGGACACCGATCAGGCCGTAGATGCCTTCATGGACCACATCCGATCGGCTGTCAGTCGATCGTCTAAGCAAGTCGAGGCGGAAGATCTCAACCTCAACCGCTTTCGACTGCCGGACGATGTTAGGGATCTCATTCGTTCCAAGAATGCCTCAAATCGAGCGCACGACTCTTACCCCACCGAAGCCAATCGGGCCCGGATGCGCGCTTTACAACCAACTAGAGGTAAAGCGTCGTGTCGCGGAGGTCCGGGAGGAACGGTGGGGTGACTTCCTAGAGGGTATCGCGCCATCGCACCTGGCCTACTGGCAGCTGGCGCGTAGCCTCAAAACCGACTCCACGACTGGCATGCCCCCGCTGTCCCGCCCTTCAGACGCACCCCCAGCCTTCGACGACGACGAAAAGGCCGAGCTTCTCGCCGACTCCCTCGAGAGCCAGTGCCAGTGCCCCCAGCTCTCAGTCCGTCGACCAGTCCCACGTCGACGCGGTCGACAGGGAAGTCGAGCGCAGGGCATCCCTCCCCCCCGCCGATTCCTTACCTCCTATCACCCAAACGGAGGTCGAAGATCTCATTATGGGTCTCAAAACCAAAAAAGCACCAGGCTCTGACGGCATTTCGAATCGCGTTCTGAAATGCCTGCCCGCCCAACTCATCTGCCTCTTAGTGGCCATATTGAACGCCACCATGACGAACTGCACCTTCCCTGCTAAGTGGAAGGAAGCAGACGTCATAGGCATTCCTAAGCCCGACAAACCTCGTAATCTCCCCGCGAGCTACCGCCCTATCAGTCTTCTCAACTCCCTGGCTAAGGTCTACGAGCGCCTACTTCTGGCGCGGCTCAAAGACTTTGTAGTGTCCAGGGGTATCCTTATCGACGAGCAGTTCGGCTTTCGAGCCAAACACTCCTGCGTCCACCAAGTGCACCGCATCACGGAGCACATCCTCTCCGGTCTTAACAGACCCAAACCCGTCTACACGGGCGCCCTCTTCTTCGACGTCGCGAAGGCATTCGACAAAGTCTGGCACAACGGCTTGATCTACAAGCTCTACCAAATGGTTGTGCCGGACAGACTCGTGCTCATCATACGAGACTTCTTGTCGCCTCGAAATGACGCGCTCCACTCCCCACTCCTCCCGAGCTGAAGTCCCGCAGGGGTCAGCTCTCTCGCCCCTCCTGTTTAGCCTTTACACGAACGACATTCCTCGTTAGAGTAAGGCGCATCTAGCCCTATTCGCGGATGATACCGCTCTTTACGTCTCGCATAGGAATAAGGGTTTCATTACCAGAAACCTTCAGGCAACCGCCAATTCCCTAGGGAATTGGTTCAGGAAGTGGCGTATTGAGGTGAACCCGGACAAGAGCGCTGCGGTGTTCTTCTTCAGAGGTGCCACCCCGCGCCACTGCCTGCGCCGCCCTAGAAGTAATTTCGGCCAAGTGACCATGTTCGACCGACCCATTCCCTAGGTCAAAGAGGTCAAAAATCTAGGGGTTACCCTAAACAGTACCATGTCCTTCGGCCCGCACATCAAGCGGGTCCGTCACCGAGCATCCTTTGTGCTCGGTCGTCTCCATTCGTTAATCTGCAAGCGGAGTAAAATGTCCCTTAGAAATAAGGTGACGCTTTACAGAACTTGCGTTCGACCCATCATGACTTATGCGTGTGTTGTGTTCGGGCATTCGGTCCCCTCTCACATCGATAAACTCCAAGTGGGTCAAAACCGCTTCCTCCGTAAAGCCGTAGGAGCCCCCTGGTTCGTACGGAATGTCGATCTCCACTCCGATCTAGGTCTCGAACCTATTCGCGCCTATATTAAAAAGTCGACAACACGACACTTCGCAAACGCATCTACCCATGCGAATCCGTTAATCGTAGCCGCCGCCGACTACGATCTTCCCCCCGACCCCTGCCGCCACCGCCGGCCGCGACATGTTCTCTCCGATCCCCCCGATGCTTTGTCATCCATTCTTTCCGCTCAGAATACGGGCGACGACGACGTAGTCGTAGATCCCCTCCCATAGCCGGCGGTTGACCGGTGCACTTAGTAGTGCACCCCGTCCCCCCACAGCGACTGTCCCAACCGAGTACCGTAATATTGGATACTCTAGATAATATAGCCATTTTACGAATGGTCCCTCTGTTCTGAGCCGACCCATTTTTCCTTATATAGCAGACTGCACGTTAAACTATTGATATACAGAGTAACTTTCGAATAAATAACATTAAGTATGTAATGGACAGAGTATCCATCATAATTATCGCGCCAGATCCCTTGCGGGGTAGGCAGAGAATACAGAGTTCCTACTAAATGATATACATTACTTCAAGTATCTATCCACGCCATATTTGATCTTAACCATATTTTAACTAATACTTATTAAGATAGTATATCACAATAACCCTTAGTTAAAGTGAAAAAGTGCGGTGTAAAATCTAGCGCACTGCAGGTGGGTATATTGTATTGTATGCTTTCCTCAGCCCGACAGGGAGCTAAAAACCATTGAAAATAAAAATTATAAATAATTAAATTAAGAAAAAAATGTCGTCTTGTTCTTTGTTCAGTATAATCTTGTCTATATAAGTAAAATAAACACCGTCACGCCTATATTCCCCAAGCGGGGGTGGCAGAGGTGTACTGATTACACCCACTTTTCGCCGACGATGTTAGGTCCCATGTAATAGGGAGCGAAACTATTGCCATATATCGGGCAAAATTCCTGACTCCGGACTCGTACTGGGAAGTTTTCGTTAGAAAAACTTCAGTAGTCTGACCTAGGATTTGAACCTAGGACCTCGTGATCACCAAGCAATGCGTTTTGCCACCAGACCAACGAGGCAGTATAGGCTGTATAAGTAATATACAATTTGTAAACAATTAAAATGTCAAAATACCTTTAGACTTAGACCACGGAATATATTAACATATGCAATGAAACAATGTTTGACAACCAATGACCTATTGAGACATTTATATGATTTTATACATAATATCATGCATATTTGACACTTTCACAAACCCGAATATAACAACCACTATATTAAAGTACTCGACTTTAGATACAGATCAATGGTCAATACTGCAGTCATAGTAAGCAATAGGTATCGCCATGAGTGCTGGCAAATGGTACTGAAATATTCATCGGTATCGAACGCATGTCCTGGAAATTAAGGTAAATGCTCGTCAGTTGCACGTCACACGCTTCTAATATAATTAATTATTTATTTATAGGAATTCTAGATACCTATACACCGACATAGATCAGATACGATACTAGGAACTATGCCCAATGGATTTAACTTTCAATGAATCGATTTCGATTACATGCGGAAAAAATTTCAAGCGTTTTCATGGGTCGAGTGTTTACTATACGTTGAAATCTATCTATATCATCACGCCAGATCCCTTGCGGAGTAGGCAGTGAGTGCCGAGTTCCAACAGGTACATTGACTTAAGTAATACAAAAGCGTTATTTTTTTAATCTTATGATCAGTGTACCTACTTCTCTACCTGGCGACATATAGAGTATAAGATAAAATGGCATTTATCTATACCTATTATTGATTGGGTGAGTAGATTTATATAATAAATTAATACTAAAATAACATTTTCAAAAGCAAGCTTTTATTCAGCCAGGCAATAGTGCAATTTAAAAGGCCAATAAAAATTACGTTTCTATGTTGTTGGCCTTTGAAAAGTTCCTTCGTCTTAAACTTATCCTGAGTGTAGAATCAGGTCATGCATACCATAAAAATGCATTGTAATCGGAACTGAACCAACTAGTCAAATTTGAACTCCGCAGGATAAGAAGTGGGTCAAATTCAGCTTGCAAGATTTGACCTAAACAAACAAACATTGCAAGGTATTTTTATTTTTTATTTTATTTATTTAGGACTACAAACAGTTACTCAATATGATGACTAAAATAGTAAGCTTAAAAAAGGCAAATTAACTGTGTAGCCAACCACGTTAACCACAGATTATACAAAAAAAATGTTAATAAAAGAAGCCGTACATTGTAAATACATGTAGGTAAGTATAAAAGGCAATTAACTGTGCTTTTACTTAAAGTTTGTCTTGTCACCAACAGAACTTATAAGGGCCTTTTTAAATTGACGTGCGGGGAGTGCGAATAGGTCATGGTTATAAAAGTACTAAACAAAAGTTAATACGTAAGCTTAACTTTTGTTTAGCATCTATCTATTCTGTGGACACCTTTTATGTATCAGCTGCAGAATCTGACATGGTATTGGGTACTTAACATTTAGTATTCTGGTACCTTCTAAAATGTAATAATTTTGACATATGTAAGTGCTCCTGTATTGGCCTAAACAAATAAATAATTTTTGACTTTGACTTACCCAAGAAGTTAAGAATCTCTTCCCACCAAACCACTGCATAGAAATATATAGAAAATAACCACCTTACACTACTGAATTCGCTACGTTTCCATGTTGAAAAGTGAATAGCCTGGAATAGCTAGGCAGATATATGTTTATTTCTTAAATAGCTAATTCTAAAAATGGGCCATATAAGTTATTTAGATACATTGACATTAATATGCCGATATTAAGAAAGCGAGTAGGGCTCAGAATACGGGCGACGACGACGTAGTCGTAGATCCCCTCCCATAGCCAGCGGTTGACCGGTGCACTTAGTAGTGCACCCTGTCCCCCCACAGCGACTGTCCCAACCGAGGGTCCCTCTTCAAGACGCCCTCGAGTATGTCGCCCCTTGCCCTTCTGGCTCGAGCGTAGTGGTTGCACGCTCGCCCTTAAGTCCGGTGAAGCTGTAAAGGCCTCGCGGCCAACAGTGTACATCACTCACACACACACACACGAGTAGGTATGAAAGATAGTAACGGTGTAAAGATGAGAAAGGGTATGCTGTGTTGGCTCCAGAAGAATGACAAAATAGATATACAATGCGAAAGTGGAAGAATGTAGGTACCGGGAAAGGCCTAGACTATCTTACCATGACCAAATGGACTGAGTCTTATCTGAAGGACAAGTCAAGAGTCTTCGTAACCTGCGAGCGTGTATGAGACGAACTATGAGAGTAGAGGAAGCCAGAGAGGTATGTAAGGAAAGAACCTGTTGGAACTCTAAACTCTCTGCCTACCCGGCAAGGGACCTGGCGTGATGATATAGATAGATAGATGTCGATCATTCACAATAAGTGTAAATGCAAGAACTATAATTAATTATTGTTTGAGTTTATTATCAATCATTATCACCGACATATCTCTCATGATGGTGGTGCGAGGCCTGCACACTGCACGTCTTCCAGTATAACCAAAATGTAAGTGGCGTTGTCTAAACGTTTACAGAAAGTTTTCTATAGAACGAGTAATTTTTAATAGGTTTACTAAACTAAACACCCTGACAAATATAACATAACCTGCTCTTTTGTCGACAAACCCCATTCAATCTTATTTCAACAATATTTTACTTTCCATTTCGTTATCTCTATAACTTACCAAATGTATATAATTCTATTGAGTGGTTGCATTTATTATCGTTTAAGCACAACTTATTTAGTTATAATCATCGATCAAATATATATCGATGGCTATAATACGAGATTTAAGATAGCGCGCTCGCCTGCCGGTTTCCCATTATCACGGCTTCACGCGAAG
This sequence comes from Phalera bucephala, assembly GCA_905147815.2. Classification (NCBI taxonomy): domain Eukaryota; kingdom Metazoa; phylum Arthropoda; class Insecta; order Lepidoptera; family Notodontidae; genus Phalera; species Phalera bucephala. The sequence goes on from LR990612.1 coordinate 19,085,897, forward strand.
TCTTAGCGCCCTGACCTCTGTAGCCGATTTGTAACTGATTTTCCGCTACAACGCTTAAAGCCAACAAAGTGGGTCAGGATATCATAGCGTAAACGAGTCGATTTTCCCAATCATCCTTTATTCAACCAACGAATTAATCTACCCGCAATGTGAAGTCAATAACCACGTCCTCCGTGGTTGAGACAAACCTACATGTTAATTTAACCCTGTCTGAGCCCATACCGCGCTCCCTAGAGAAATGGCTGGTGAAAAGTAAGAAAAGATTTATGAAGGCGTACGATAAACGGCGACGGGGCGCCGCCGGCTCTGGGCAGTCGCCAGAGCGGCGCGGTGAGTGGCAGTGCGCATGCCCGCCACTGCGCCACTGAGCGCGCGCTGCCCCCTGGCGGACTGGCGCCGCAGTGAATTGCGTAACAAAAGCACACTCGCCTTCTAACGCTACGCTGAAAACTTTCGCCCGCCCGGTGCGCGCCTACAGAATGGAAAAGCGTAAAACGTTATAAAACTTTTCCGTGGTGCGCGCCGCGCTGCTGAACGAGTGAAAATTCCCGTCGCCGGTCGGATATTTTTTGGATTAATTCGGACTTGCAGCTTTTTCTTTTATTTTTAAATTATTGAAGTTTTCTTCTGAAGTTGACTGTGGCGAAAAGTGAACCGATGCTGTTTTCGCCGGCCCCTTATGAAACAGTGTGGACGTTTATAAGTGTGTTGTGTTAATTTGCTTTGTTTTGCTTTGCTTGCCGGCGAGTGGTGGCGGCTGCTGGTCGGTGGAGCTGTACTGGTGGTAGGAATCGATACTGCGGTGGGAGCGGCGAAGGTAATTTTTTATTACTCCTTTAAGTTTGACTGATAAATTTTTAATTGGTGAAACCTGTACCGCCTAGATTTTGCTTGGTCAAAACCAGCCAATAAATGAGGGATATATGATTTGTTTTTTTATCAAATATTTTCTTTATAGACCGCGGTAATATTAAAATCATGGTCCTGAATCTATTTACCCTCTTATTTATTAAAAGGGTAAAGACTGACTAAAACTGTGCCTACTAACTGTTGCAATTTTGTTTTAATTTTTTTATGACTTACATACTTATTTACAAATTAAGCCTATATACTTGGGTAGGTATATCTTTTTGACTTTTTATGTTTTTGATGAACTTAAGTTTATACTTCTGTTTAATCTTAATAAGATCTATGATCAAAAAGGATAGTTCTATAGGTACCTACAACATCTACTCGCTTATATTCTTAAGTTACTATTCTTAAGGCTAAGTTACAAAGATGTTAAATTGTTGGGACGTTTGACAAACAAAATCATAATATAAGAGTAGAATTACACCACCCCTAACAGAGCCTCGAAATCAGTACCTACCAGTCTACCACAGAGCTATCGTCTGGGCCTACATATAAAAATATCACTTACATTCTACGCAGACTTTTATTTTCCAAATTTGGGATACAGCCAAACTATGACGTAGGTATTCCTTAGAAAACTAGGTCAGGTGAATAAGTATAAGCTATCGCTATAAAATCGTCTACGTCATACGTAAAATGTTACATTGATATTACTTTTCTGAGTTATCTTCTTACATTTTTCTTATATATTTATAATATTGGCGCCGCGACTTTATCTTTATTGCAAGGCATATTGTTCTGCCGTCTTTTTTTGAGCGAGGTAATATACAATTAATGTTAACTGTATGAAGTAATTAAACAAGTTTCTGATAAGCACACGCCACGAATACACAGACGTAATAAAACAAAGTTACTGTTACTTTTCCTTTGTTCAATTTGAATTTCTTTTGTCGCTATTTTAAACGTCCAACACGAACGAGTTAGTTCACACAAAAACTCCTATTACATTAGTCCATAATTCGTTGGGCGATAAAATATTAAGCTTAATTGCAATAAACCACGCGTGTTAGGCAGATTACTCTTTTCAAACATCCAGCTAGTAATTATTTTTTTCTGTATAATATACAATCTTTTGTTCTAAGTTGAATGAAATCACAATGGTCTTATAGTTAAAAATAAAAAAGAGATGAAGACATTAATTACATTGTACGTAGGTCCCCGCTATATTAAATGGATGCCTTCATTTTACATAATTCTTTTCAGGCTTCAGGTAATTTAACATCCACCGTTGGTTTGGATAAATGATTCCATCTGTTACATGACCTGATAAAACCTACTTTATTACTATTAAAATTAGGGCCGGTTTACTAAAACGGTTAACTAAACGACAGGAATAGTCCGCAATAATTGTAAAATAGATAGACTCTTTGTCCGCAAACACTCACCTCCTATGTTGTAGAGACCATAATACATTTTAGTGAAATATTGGCGTTCGAAACACTGAATAATTATAATGTCACAGATCACCCTTTCAGGTCGTAGCACCAAAAAACTAATCTACAAATACATGCCTATCTGCTCTACATTATGCATTCTGCAGCCCAGTTTGTGTTCTGTTTAACTAAATTTTTATCAGACTTGACGCCATTTCACTTTGATCCTGTTTAGTGAAAATGTCGTCTCGTAAAAATATTATTGGGCCATTGCGGATGACTATCGTTCCCAAATTGATAGGTACTAGCCACTATACCAACCTTTACGCTGATTAAAAACGGCTACGTGTGTAAGTATATATCCCATATGAATCATTTAATATAATATGAATATGAAGCGATAAATTTTAAAACAATGATTTAACCCTTTATTTTACGTAAATAATCTCTACCAAAGACTGATAACAATTGATGGTTACCGATAGCAAAATAACTGTTCTGTTTGTCAGCTCTATCGATATACGTCTATAGGATCTCTACAAAAGGGAACCAGTAAATAGGAAAAAAGACGTATAATTCCCGTTTTTTTTCGATCTTACGCTATATTTGCAAATAACAAAAAATGACCGCATCCCTGTAACCAAATTATTTAAGTTCAAATCCTTTAATATCATTTAATCTTTCGTCTCGAATAATGAAACTTGCAATTGCCAATATCTTTCTTTGAATCCATCTTCAGTATGGATTGGCGTGCCGTTCTGGCTCCTTGATTCAACGAGCTACGGTTAAAAATCGGCCGAACACCGGCACGTAATCGGGTGCTTTATTGGATAAGAACCCGGAGGGTGAAAACCTCATATGGTACCTACCTACATCAACCTATAATTTACCTCTATTTTACAAAAAGTAGTAGATTATAATGATGTGTCGATGTTTAATTATTCCTCTTTAAAATTCAATAAACACGATGCATTCTCTAAAACCATCTAAGAATTTCATAGGCAGGTAGGCACTATCTAAGACTAGGCATTAGGCACCACGATCAACGTAGACAGACGCCTACACCAAGTCAGTGTCTTTTGATGGCATTTCCTATAAATAAGTTAGGTACTTATAAATAAGTGCGAAAACCTGCATGCCAAAGAGTTTCTCGAAGGTGTGTGAAGTTCGCCAACCCGCTCTGGACCAACGTGGTGGACTATGGCCTAACCCCCTTTCAGTTTGAGAGGAGGTCGGTGCCCAACAGTGGGACAGTTTCTTAACAGGGCTATTATTATACGTTAGGTACTACTGTTAAACATTCATCATATGGTTAAAATCTGGAAAAAATGGTATCTCATCGTCAAAACTTGTCCTAATTATATCTACATTTCTCGGAATATACTAAATTAATACGCTATACACGAGAACGTGTATAAAACAAATCCTAAACAGCGGATAACGAAGTTCGTAGCGGGGATTTTAACAACTTTATCTCGCTGCCATGAATATTGCATGAAAGCTACGAGAACTGGCTAACATATTCGGGAATAATGAAGACGAGAGTCTCCCTTCTGCCGTCTGTAATTAGTCCTATACAGACATAGCTATGGAATTTTGAGGAGCTCCCTCAGTACTTAATTGGCTCATTTAAGCTATGCTATTAAGTTGGTGGTTAGGAAGAGTTAAAAGATATCTAGTGCATAATATGAACACATTGAATACAAAGAGTGTTCAACTTTTATTAGTACTTGATGAATCGAACAGAGTTGTGGATAGCATATAGGTAGAATTGTTTATGAAGTGTCGTAACAGTTAGTACATATTCTTACGTACCTGAGTACCTAAAAGTAAACACTTTTACTCATTGATAGTATTTATAATAGGTGGAATATAAAACTTATGGAACATGGCAGAATATGAGACGTCGGAATATATTATTTTCGTCATTTCCTGATGCAATTTGGCAAAAAATGTTGTTGAGCATCCTGTTTAGTAGCTCCAGATAATGGCTTTACAAAATCTTTGACAGTGGAAATGTTATAATTTTCAAAGTCGGATATTCAATGTATTGGTATATAGGTACAATGCGTCATATCACAAGCTAAAGAAATAACTAACCAATAGCATGAGCACGGTCGTTTATAAATATTTAAAAAAGGTGAGTAGGTATTTCAAATAAATGATCAATATTATACAGTACCTAGTACCGAATAGGAAAATCAAGATCACTTGCATAAAAATCTATCATGTAACCTAAATACGACTCAAACGTAAGGTTATTTACCACATTCCTAAATAAGCAGCAAAATTACAACCACCGACTTTTACCATATATCAGATAATTCGTTAGAATCTTTATGACTAACACCAATTACTTTACCTATAATAAAGAATGTTTAAAAAATGTAAAAAAAGGAGTTGCCAAAAATGCTTCCCCTTTTGCTCTTCACTCGTCGGTGTCCGTCAAATTTGTGATAAAATTAGTTTCGGAAGCGTGACATTGGCCAAACTCATTGTAACTGACTAATAGGTACTAATAATACTTACAACTATTGCTGAGACTGTAGTTTTCTTAACAAACGCGATTTTAAAAGATTATATAATTTTTACTGCTGACTGCCTCGTTGTTCTGGTGACAAAGCACATCGCTTTGTGATCACGAGGTCCTGGGTTCAAATCCTAGGTCGGACAAATGTAGTTTTTCTAATGAAAAATTCCCAGTATGAGTCCGGAGTCTGGAATTGTGCCCGATATATGGCAATAGGCTCGCCCCCTATTACATGGGACCTAACATCGACGGCGAAACGTGGGTGTACTCAGTACACCTCTGCCACCCCCTCTGGGGAATATAGGCGTGACGGTGTATATAATTTTATAGGTCATTCGTCATTAAAACATAGATACTTATCAGTTTCGGAATCTGAGATTTGCGTTCGATATGTTGGTAAGGCTTTCCTCCTATGGCAATAAGTCTTAGTGAAAGCACTTGGACCTAATTATAGTGTAGAAGGCGATATGTGAGTATCCACAGCACATCTCTACACTAGTTTAATAAATATAGGCAGCACGCCAAATTCCTCACACGAAAGGCAGACGGTAAGAGTTCCTGCATGTTCATTCGTCTCTGGAATCGTCCAATCGACTGGAGCAGACATCATAAATGTTCTATTTTTTAAATTATACAAACTATGAGTTACCTCCGATGCTTTTTTATGACAGGTCATAAAAAAATCATCGAATTGCAATGAAAATCCTACTCCAATAATAGTAAGTTCATCACTGTACGAACTGATTGATTGCGATAACTGTCTTACTCGGCCTTCTTGCCTTCATGAACAGGTTCATAAAGGCATGAAATAGTTAAAAGATATATTTTCTACCTACATAGAGGTCTACCCTGTTTATCTCTCTACTCTCTACCATGCAACGGTAATATATATGAATAGTAATAGATACATAGCAAAGGGATTATGCACGTAATATGTACAGACAAATTTATGTGCTACTCTATATTGCACACTGTTGTAACAGAATGATGAATTGTTCTATGATACATCTTAGAACAAATAAATATTCCATGGTCGAAAACCGAGGTTAACAGGAAGTCTTTTTCATCCCTTTGCTTGTTCATTTCAACAATAAATAAAATATCATATTGACAGATTCAAAATAAATAATCGCTTTATCTCGGTGACATATTACATAAATAATCTCTCATTCGCACGAGGGCTTTTTCAACGCGCATAAAAAAACGCTGGAATTAAACAAATTCGCAATGCAGAGCTAAGCACGACAGATAGCATAACGTTATCGAGTTGATGTGCCATTCTTTTCACACTACAGATTTACTAAATAAAGGTAAACGTGACAGCACGCTTTCTCGGTAAGGTTACGCCAACGTCATCAGTACATTTGTTAAGAAATCGCTTAAAATTCGCGTTGAAAAAACGCACGTGCAAAAGAGAACTAAATGTTTATTGTGGCGTTTTTTAGCAGACTTACCTACTTTTAATCTTTATATCTTACCTATAAAATATTAATATTGTATCGAACTCATTGTACTTTGTAGCAAAGTATGCTGTTTGATGGTCAAGTAAATAAATAGATCAAACAGTCTATTCCTAAGAACGAATTATATGAAGAAGTTTTTATTTTACGCATGAATGAATGTTATTATCGAAGATTATGGACTACGGATTATGATCGTTATTCGTTAAAAGAAATTTACTTCTTAAAAAACAGACTTAATTATATCTACAAAACTTAATTACACAAAATTTTTTCTTTGTGTTTACAAACATAACATTCACATACACAAACACCCAGACCAAAACAAACATACGTGAGTCACACAAACAGTTGTCCCATCCGGGGATCGAACTCGCGTCTACTCAATTCAATGGGTGGACAGAATAGTATATTAGCTAGCATATAATTTGCCATCCAAGCTTTCCAGTTCGAGGAATTAATTAGGTTATATCACCCACCAATACATTGAGATAAGTACTGCATACCCAATTAACTGTAATTAAGGTATCTATCTATCTATAACATCACGCCAGATCCCTTGCGGGGTAGGCAGAGTGTACAGAGTTTCAACAGGCTCTTTCCTTACATACCTCTCTGGCTTACTCCACTCTCATAGTTCGTCTCATACACGCTCGCCGGTTACGGAGACTCTTGACTTGACCTTCAGATAAGACTCGGTCTATTAAGGTATCACATGTTTTTATTTTTTTAAGATTTTGCCCTCTTCTTTTTAATCACGTAAAGCTGCAGTGCATTAGAAAAACATTTCAATCCAACTCGAAATCTTAAATGTGTTGTATCAAAACCAGATCATGTGTGTGTGTCTCCGACCCCATTCAGTCAGTTTGGATCAAATAGCAATCGAAGCAAATATTTTTGGAAAGGCAGACCAATGACTCGCTGGATAAATTACATATCGAGTTTGAAGGAAGAACTCGGGGTAGTTTGGCCCAGGACCGCGAAGACTGGCACAGGACCGCAAAGACTGGCACAAAAAGGAGGTGTCTAATGCCCTGCAGTGGGTTATAGTAAGCTAATGGTGCTGCCACGAAACTACTACAACTCAATATTTACATTACAAAATACGCAGACACGTTCCTAACATTGTAAGATAAAGCGAAAACGAAAGAAATTAAAATATCTATCTATATCATCACGCCAGCTCCCTCGCGGGGTAGGCAGAGAGTACAGAGTTCCAACAGGTTCTTTCCTTACATACCTCTCTGGCTTCCTCCACTCTCATAGTTCGTCTCATACACACTCGCCGGTTACGGAAACTCTTGACTTGCCCTTCAGATAAGACACGGTCTATTTGGTCATGGTAAGATAGTCTAGGTCTTCCCCGGTACCTACATCCTTCCACTTTCGCATTGTATATCTGTTTTGTCATTTTTTCTTCTGGCATTCTTTCTAAATGCCCGAACCAACGGAGCATTCCCTTTCCCAAAATCTTTCTTTTTTCAAATTAAAATATTAAAATTTAAAGGTTAACGTCACAAGCCGGCCGATGTATATACTGATATATATGTACACGTGGGTACATAATGTGTCGTGGACAGCAGGCCACCGACCTTGCGTGTGGCATATTCTATTCCCCATAGTATGCGCATCGTCATTGTATGATATTTATTTAAGTATCTACTATAGTTAAAAATACATTGTACCGCGCATCAATTATAGCGCACTGAGACTATGCACGGGCAACATCAACCCACTACAAAATATGCTAGATTATTCATTAGCACCAATTATGAAATGACTTGCTCTACTGATATCCAAGATTGTAAAGTATATCTTTTTTCATTGTCTGGGTCATGCGATACGCGCCATGAGCTTAGTGCAGGAATCGTGGTTGACTTAATTGTAACTCTTTTTAATCATATATGGCGGTATTTATATAAGGTATATTTTAAAACGCGTTTATTTTCTTCCAGTTCCATTCTGCTTTATAGAAGTCACTCCATACTTGGAATTATGTCAGTATGGTGAGTGTGTTCACAAACATGAATCTACCATACACGAATACCCAGACTAAACAAAAATGTTTGTGGTTACACGAAGATTTGTGTCATGCGGGGATCAAAGCCACGACTTCTTGATCCAGTAAGTGGAGCGACCTACGTTATGCGAGATATATAGGCCATCTTTTCAATTATCAATTCTAGAGTTGACCCTAGTTACACACACCGTCACGCCTATATTCCCCAAGCGGGGGCGGCAGAGGTATACTGAGTGCACCCACGTTTCGCCGACAATGTTAGGTCTCATGTAGATAGATAGATAGATAGAGTACTCTTTATTGTACACCAGTGAAATTAAAATTAATAAACAACTAAACAACATGTAATAGGGGGCGAGCCTATTGCCATATTCTTTTTTTTTTCTTTTTTTTAAAAACGTAGCCCCACACTAGGATTTATTCCTGTGTCGTGGGTGCGTTTACAAACATGAAAATTCACAAACAAATACCCAAACCGGAACAAATAATTGTGGATCACACAAATATTTGTCCCGTGCGGGAATCGAACCCGCGACTATTCGAGACAGTGGGCGGAGCAGCTCAAGCTCTTAACCACTGCGCTAAATCGTCCGTCAATATACCGGGCACAATCCCAGACTCCGGACTTGTACTGGAAAGTTTTCGTTAGAAAAACTTGTCCGACCTAGGATTTGAACCCAGGACCTCGTGACCACAAAGCGATGCGCTTTGCCAGTAGACCAATGAGGCAGCCCTAGTTTCTCCTTTTAAATTGGTAGGCATGTGTAAACAGCATTAACTCCTTGACCGGACAACGGGCAACTATGTGTATCGGGAACCAAATAACGACATCTTAAATACAACTCGGTCATGACTGCTTATATCGCGCTGACTGAAAAGCAAACAAACTAGATAAATGTTCCGACTTCTGAGCAACAACAACAAAAGCTATTCATGGAAATGACCATTGACTGACGACTCACTTGTTTGTTTTACTAAATGTTGCTGCTCAGAAACTTCGTGCGGCAGTTACCGCGGTAGCCTAGTTCAAATGGCAACAATCAACAACTTTTAGATTCCGTGGACGCTACCTTTAGTGGATTATTTTTATATAGATTGATGCCATTTAACACACGAGTATATGTATAAATAATAAGATAACTAACTTCTAGATAACCTATAAATACGCGAGGCGGAAGTCAATAAATGTCTACCCTATCATTGTTAATTTCTCTGCAATTTTAACATAGCCAGAATTTTAATAATCATGCCGCCTTCTATCTGCTAAATATTTCTATTAATCTTTCTATATTCTTCTTTCTCCATTCCCAATAACTGGATTGAACTTATAGGATTTATTAAAAAAAAACCTTGTAACAATATTATCAGTGTTGATTATTTTCTGTAACTATGACGTGAAACCTACATAAAGTATATATGCTTATAACAATCTTACATTAAATATACATAAAACAAGCAAACAAATAAATGGCTTCTCCTTTAAAACTAGGTTAAGTACAGATATTTGGTATCTTCAATTTCTTGGAACGCTGTTTTGCACAAATCCCGCCCCTCCAAATCCACTGGATGCTCACATACCCAATAAGTAAACCTCTCCAGTACCTATCCATGCGTATTTATAAAAAAAATACATTTTTCATACTTGCATTAAAAGTATTATTATTTTCGTTAAAAGAAACTGTCCCACCCCGAGATTGATTCCATAATTTAAAGTTATAACCTGTGGTTTTCTGGTATATCAGCTATATTACTATAAGTGGTATCATAATCCGTTCGTAGTTCGCGAAATCTGCGAAAGATTAACTAACATACATCCATCACTTTCGCGTTTATAATACGTATTAGTAGGACGTAAAGTACATATACGTATAAATTTTTAAACTTCCCCTATTATTAAGGCTATTTACTACCGAGCATTATTTATGTCCAGTAAAAGCACTAGGAAGTGCTTTTACTGGACATAAATAATGCTCGGTAGTCGAACGGATAGTAGCCATACCAAGTTTAATTAATTAAGTTTAAAGACCTTTTGGATCGATATAACTGAAAAATTGTATATTTAGCTACAATGCCCACAATACTAGTTACTTTCTGGGTATAAAGTTTCTGTCAATCATCAATACATATTGAACCCAAAACACTAAGTGTTTATCTGACTGAATAAATATTTAACAAACAAACATGTAATAAATATTTGGATGACAAGCCGAAAGTTCATTACAAGCGCATTTCTAATCAGAAAATTAACAAAGGCACTAACATTGATGAATGTTTCATCAACGATAATGGTGTAATGATGAATTTCGAAAAATCTTGTCATTATGGTACACTAGTACTATCCCATTAAATTTGGCATGATTATGTAATAAACATCCAAAAGTTCAGATTCGTTATAATAGAAGGATTATTGGCTTTTTTACATTTACTTTACATAACACACCCATCAAACAAATTTAGTTCTCGTCGATTAGGTGTGTTAATCACCGATTTTGATCGGGAAATTTGCTTTGCGCCGGATTATCCGTATTAGCGGGTGTAAGGCTCACCGTTAAGTGAGTAAGTATTAAGTACATTAGAAGTTCTTGAAAATCTGTGAAGTACTTTTAGATAGGTAGAAATTACGTGTCATTTCATGTGAACATTCATTGTTAACATGATTTACTCTTTTCTGGATTTAAGATAAAAATTTACTTTAACTTCAGAAATTAAAATCATGATTATCTTCTACACAACAACTTAGGCACTAAGAACAGATTAGTATTGTAACTAGTTGTTTATTTTAATAATTTACATATTACCCCAGGTATTACTCTTAATTACTAATAATTATATATATAAAAAAAACTACACGCACAAATACAACAACAATAAAAAATCAGCATGAATCAATAATGCCCATGTCCACACGCTTACGTCATTTTATTATTAAATCTAATTGCTTCATGCTATGAAATAGTAAACATGAATTATAACCGGCTGAACTGTGATAGCCCAGGAATAATGACTTTACTGATGAAAAATGAAGGAACCCAAACTAGGACAACATCTGGGCACATTGAGATGGCAACATCCTTAAACATAAGTAAGATGCTTGGATAGATGCTATTCCAGCTCCACTTGAGTCATGACAACCTATTCAACTGTTGTTAGTCAACATTTCCTCTCTTCCTTCTATTAATTTAACACAATATGTACTTTTATTTTTGTAAATGAGGGAACCATGTAGCCATTCTCATAAATAGTATTATTCGCTTTTTTAACTTAGACTCACCTGATGACCAACCTACATTGTTCTCCCATACCCCACAACAGAATGTAGATGAAAAAGTTTTTAATTTCTTATTTTAAAAGAGTAACGGTGGAGTTTCTTGCCCTTCTTCTCCACAAGAATGACATTCCGATGTGGCGGTAGAGTCTTTGTTACTTTTTTGACGATTCATAAATACTGTAATGGTTTACATGTATAAAAAATATTCTAATTCTAAGAATTGGTCATTTTCTATCTATAACATCACGCCAGATCTCTTGCAGGGTAGGCAGTACCAAGGTTTTTATTTAATGCAGTGAAGAACGTTCTCACTACCAACGCTGGTAAGTACTCTTATCTAGTTCTCACCTCTTATCTCCGTTTCGTAGCGCCTGAAAACACCTAGGACTGTTCTTACTGCTCAACATGTGTTCTATAGTTCTGTATGAAAAACGTTTTCTTAATATTTTGATAAAAGCGTTACTTACTTTGTAAAAACATTAGCCCAGATTCTGGTGAAATGTAATATGTTATTAAGAAGCAATTTTCAGTAAAATCTGATTAGCAGCCAACCAAAGCCAGACATCATAACTAAGTTTTTTTTACCCATGACCTCAAAAGTTGGCCGACGTGTACTAATTAATTGTTTAGGCCATTTAGGACGCAAAAATATACTGGCGAGTTATAATAAAATATTTTATAGGTCTTAACCAATCGCGGTTATAAATTTAGGAAGTAATTTATTTATACCTAACAATTCTTGGCAATCTCTCGCAAATTGTTTCACCAGTATCAGTATGATAAATGACAGAAGCTCTTTGTGAACGCTAACGGTTTACTAAACGCTACAATACCACTATCTAAGTTTATCATTATTATACTCTCTGTACTCTGCCTACCCTGCGAGGGAGCTAGCGTGATGATATAGCTAGATCATTCTTATATGTGTATTCCCCTGTTGTGGTTTCAAGAGTAAGGTGTGGGTAAGTCTTGATATTATTCATTTTGTGTGACTTTTTTTACATATAGGTGACAAAAGTCCGTCTGCAGTTTACAGCAGTGTTCCAAATGGTTCTATGATTGGCCATCTTTAGTTAATCTTTTTGAAAAGCATCTAGATCCTCACATCAAAATTTCCTAGGCCTGGCCCGACGTCGATGGCATCTCCAGGCACTAATTGCAATACGACTCTTGCTCATAAAATCAAAATCAAAATCAAAAGTTTTTTATTCATGTAGACCAAAAGGCACTTATGAATAGTCAAAAACAGAAAAAGTATTATTACTTAAGACTCTACCACCCGTTCGGAAAGTCATTCCTGTGGAGAAGAAGGGCAAGAAACTCCACGGTTACTCTTTTTTAAAAATGAGGTTTACAATTCTTTTTGTATACATTGCATTTATGGAGTATGGGAGAACAATGCAGAACGAGCTAAATAGATGTGCTTAAGTATAGATTAATCATAAGTGTACTTAGATTCATGATATTGGTCAGTGTCTACATAGTCCTCTCATTTACAAAATAGAGATGTTGTAGAGGTATATAATAAAAAGCATAATAATAATAGTAAGAGAAAGTGTTACTATAAAATATGTAAAGAGCGCGTACAAAACAACTGGTCATAGCTCCAGTGTGATGCCGAACGAGACAAAATTCATCAGCATTATGGTACACGTTCAGTCAGACAAAGGGCAGGGGACGGACCAGTCCCCACCAGCAGCACCCGTTCACGAGTATGACCTGAGAAGCAGCCATCACTCTCCTCAACCATTTTAGAGGGAAAAGAATGACCCGCTCCACAGAGCCGCCACTAGCAAAGACATTTTAGTGAGCATGACCAATCCACGACCTTGTCGACATCGTTCGAGAATAATATTTAAATCAATGAACGCTCGCTAGGCAGGACACGCTGCACTTAACATTATATTCTTCTACATTTCAGTTAACTTGTGTAAAGGCATTTTTATCATTTAAAAAATCATTTAGTGTATAATATCCTTTACTCATTAGTGAAGATTTAATATACTTTTTAAATCTGTCAAGTGGCAACTCTAACATGGGCTTTGGTATCTTATTGAAGCAGCGAATACCGACTCCTACGAAGGAAGTAAATACTTTTTTAAGCCTAACAATTGGTAATACCAGTTTATGTTTATTTCTAGTATTTAATTTATGAACGTCACTCACTTTATTAAATAAATGGATATTCCTACGTATGTACACTATGTTGTCGTATATATACTGTGAAGCGACCGTGAGAATGTTGATCTCTTTAAAAAGTTCTCTGAGGGAAGCCCTAGGTCCAAGATTATAAATGGCACGGATAGCTCTTTTTTGCAGTATGAATACATTTTCCACGTCAGCAGCGTTACCCCACAGTAGGATACCATAAGACATAATGCTATGGAAGTAACTAAAATAAACTAGACGTGCTGTATCCACATCCGTAAGTTGCCGTACTTTCCACACTGCATAAGCAGCGGAGCTAAGTTTACCCGCAAGCGATGAGATATGGGCCCCCCATTGGAGTTTGGAGTCTAGGGTAATGCCTAGAAAGACAGTGGAGTTCACGAGGTCCAGCTTTGTGCCATTAATAAGAATATTCGTAGCATTAACTTTTACATTGGGCATAGTAAATTTAATACACTTAGTCTTGAGTGAATTAAGCAATAGATTGTTTATTTCGAACCAATTTGATATCCGTGAAAGAGCACCATTCACATCGTCAAAATTAAGCTTAGCTCTGTCAACTTTGAAGATCAATGAGGTATCATCTGCGAATAGTACAATGTCACAGACATCACGGACAAAGTTCGGCAGGTCATTAATATATACTAAAAAGAGAAAGGGTCCTAAGATGGAGCCCTGTGGAACACCAATTGAAATATTAACTTCCTGAGACTTGACCCCGTTAATCTCAACACATTGAGACCTTTCACCTAAGTATGAAGCTAATAAATTAAGGGCAGTGTTTTTAATACCGTAATGCCTTAGCTTTTTAATAAGGGTTGCATGCTCAACACAGTCGAATGCCTTAGAGAGATCACAGAATACACCAATTGCATTCTGCGATGCCTCCCAGGCACCGTAAATTTGCTGAAGCAGACCTACTCCCGCGTCTGTGGTTGAACGTCCCTTAGTAAAACCATATTGATCACCGTGTAACAGCTTATTCTCATTAAAGTGGTTAAGCAATTGATTGAGTAGGATCTTTTCATAAATTTTACTCAAGGCCGGCAAGATGGAAATCGGTCTAAAATTGGAAGGCTCGCTTTTTATCCCTGATTTAAAAATCGGTACAACTTTACTAAGTTTCATTAATTCGGGGAACCTACCCTTCTCTACACATTTATTAAATATCGTCGCCAGCGCAGGTGCTATAGCCATTACTATGCTATCTAGTATTTTTAATGATATACCCCAGAAGTCGACAGTGTTTTTAATGTTTAACGACTTAAAGGTTAAGATTATGTCTGTCGGGGTCACATATTTAAATTCAAACAAGACATTGCATTCTTTTACACTGCTTTTTAATATTAGTTCAGCTTTTCGGGAAGAGGAGTTCAAAGAGCCAGTAGTATGAACTGGAATTTCACTAAAAAATTTATTAAAAGCCTGCGCAATATCGAAATCATCTGTTAAGATGTTATCATTAATTACAAGTTCAATATGATCATCGCGTGGTTGAGTTCTCCCAGATACACTGTTAATTATACCCCATGTGGTTTTGATCTTATTTGATGACCTTTTGATCATATTGCTATAATATAAAGACTTTGCTGCAGTACACACCTTCCTAAAAGTCTTCGAGTAGTTTTTAACATATTCCAAGAAAGCTGGGTTTTGATTATATGTTTTCGTATCATACAGTTCATACATCTTAGCTCTACTTTTATGAATTCCTACAGTAGCCCAATCACTAAACTTTGCTTTCTTGGCCGTTGAAAATGATTTTATTTTAAATATATTATCGAATTCTGATTTCATGGTATCAAAAAGGTTTTGATATAGGTAATTGGGATCATTATGTAACCAATCCATATTAGATATGCGATTGTAAACTTTATCCCTAAAACAGTTTATACGTCGATCTGATATCGGCCTACAAGTAACTTTACATAACTTAGGTATAAGGTGGCTGGGTACTGACACCAACAAACCACTATGATCTGAGGGCAAAGCGTTTATAATTAATTTATCAAACACTTCACAGTCGCAAAACACATTATCTAAACAGGTAGCAGACGTAGCAGTGATTCTAGTCGGTTCATTAAACAAGCATACTAGATTAAAAGATTTAAAAAGAGTAATTAGTCTACAGCTAATGGATGACTTTTCGATTAGATTGACATTGAAGTCACCACATATAATGCTTTGCTTTTTAATACCAGATATTTTTTTTAACACCTCTTCCATAACGTTTTCAAATGTATTAAAATCACCTGAGGGCGGTCGGTAAACGCATGCTACAACATAACTATCCAGTTCGACACAAGATATCTCAACAATGCGTTCAATAGAAAGACCCATAATGTCCTTGCGCTCTTTACACTTGATGTCGTTGGCGACTAATATTAGAGACCCTCCGCGTATGGCTGTTTTTCTTGTGAACGCACTCAACACTGTGTACTGACTTTGATATTTGATTATTTCATGAGATTTCAGCCAATGTTCAGTAACACAGAATAAATGGACGTTGTATTTCCTAAGAAATAATTCTATCTCGAGATCTTTGCCAGCTAAACCTTGCATATTCTGATGAAAAATATTTAATTCTATTGACTTAGCTGTTGTCGCATTTACTAGTTTAAACTATGGTCACACAACCTAATGTTGCTGCCAGTATCAATCATTTTATTTTGGTTTATATTGCATATAACCGCGTCATTTTTTTGTATATTAAATGCTAACAATGTAGCCAACTGTCGTTTAGTTGTAAAGGGCAGATACATAGTATCTTCTGTCAGCCTAAACTTGCTAATGAATTTATTTATATCAAAATAAAAAATGGCGTCACTATGACGGTGTGTTATGTTGTAAATATATAAATTCATGTCATAAATGTGCCTGTTTTGCTGAATGGTTAAGTTACTGGCATATGGCAAGGCACAGAATACAAATTTACAATTTAATTTAGAATGCAGCTCTAATAATTTTTCAATACTCCTAGTCAGGTCCTTCCTCTTAACTGATAAACTATCACCATAAAATATAACAGTGGTTGTGTCCTTGTCTAAATTAGCTTGACTAATATTATCAATCAAGTGATTTAAACTGGCCCCAGGTGAACAGAAATTAGTTACTTTCTGATCTAAATGCCTAGATAATAAGGAACCTAAGTCTTGGCCTATTTTATCTGAATAAACAATTACAGACTTTTGTGGATATGTAGGTTTTTTGCATGTTTTTGTGGCCGGTTGGCTAACAGGGTTATTTAGGTAAGAGCTAGCACTATTATTTACTTGCATTACATTAATAGAGCAATCAGATAATAATGTGTCCAATGAGGGGGTATCGATTGGGGTGGGTGGGATAGCACAGCTTGCTGTAAGAGATTCAAACCGCTCAAGGTTGTATGTCCCCATTTTTAGAATCTCATCAGTAGCTCTGATATGCTCTTTGATCTGCTTTTGAGCATCTTCATACCTTGAGGTCATTTTCCTAAGTTCAGACTGCAGATGAAAGATTTCAGTCTGCAATTCATTTACCTCAGTGTCATACACACAGTGACTATGAGCAAGCTCAGAGTCTAATGCCTTAAGGTTACCTAGGATATTCACTCTATCTTTTCTAAAAATATTAAGTTTTTGGCAAGAATTTTGTACCTTTAAAAGCCTTTTAGTTTTCTTTATTATATTGCTTAATTTTAAGTATTTTTTTATTTTTCTACGACTGCTCAGTTTTATATGGTTTATTTTATAATCATTTTCAGATGTCAAGTCAATAACAGTACAACTCTCACTATTGGGCTGAGTTTTACAACCTAATAATTCATTGAAAAGACTCTGAGTGGAAAGGGCCTCGTGAGACTCTTTTAGTTGTTCTAAGTTATTTATTGATTTCTGAGCCTCACAGAGGCTACTTTCCAACTCGGAAATGCGATTCAGTGCCCTTACATGGGTGTAGGTACATTCATTAAAACTAGAAACAACAGTTTGTAGTTGATCCCGTTGGTCAAGCACATCCATGTACTGAATATGAAGTTCAGATAGCTCGCTTTTTAATTGTGAGTTTTTGGTAACGATTTTTTGAATTTCAATTTCACTCTCGTCGCGTTCCCTTAACAGTTGATCGCAGAAGTCCTTTGACGACTTCAATTCCTCCAGAGCCATCCTCAGTTTACTTTCAACATCTTTGGCAACAGCTCTGCGGGTCAGCATGTTGTCGGTGAAAGTTCTCTGGAAAAGTGATATAAAGTGGATAAATACAACTGTAGCAGGAAAAAAAGGCACACAAGAGAATTAATAATGCTTTGTATTATGTAAACTAATAATAGGTAACTTCTGAAATAAGAATTTTTATCTTTTTATCAAAAAAATTGATTCGTGGGGTAGATTAAAATAAAATAAAATTATCCGAAATTGATATGAGTAAAAATTTGATTCAATCTGTTATATTCTGTACCTACTAGTCTATGTAATGTACTTGATTTCCTTAATAAGCAGTGATCATTTGTGTAATCATACTTTGCTAGTAAAGGAAAAGAAAAAAATAAAAAATATTAAGAATGCTAATTTTCTTATATCAATTTTACAGTAAATAACAAGTAAGGAGGTTGTAAAATAGGTCTGATATGGCCAGTTACAATGGCTTAGGTGTAAATTAGGATTAATTATAAAAGAATACGATACTTCCCGGTAAAAATTGAGAAATCCAAACAGCTCGACCGTTGACAGACACCAGTTCCTTCAATATTTGTTATTTGTTTGGACGAATCTCTCACAAACACTTGTAAAGGATATTTACATTAAGTAGAACCGTTTACACTACTTTTAATAATAAGTTTACGTAGTTAATTAATTATTTTACAAATTCAAACTTTAACATCTCTGAGGATGCATTCTAACATGCCCTGCCCACTCCCATTTAACTTTGTAGACTTAATGACCACATCAGTGATCCCCGAGCGTATTGTGATCCATTTCTTAATAAAAAATTCGCTTAGCTAACCTAGCTTAGTGATTAGCTCTAATCACTTTGTTTTTCATGTCACACGAATACTCCCGCATAGTGGAATTTATGAGTAGCATTCCCATCCGAAGCGAGTTAAATAAATAAAGATTTTTATTAAGAAACGTTATTCAGTATAACAACCCCAACTTCAGAATACTTTAAAACTCTGACTGGGTAAATTCCAAATTTCTTTTACAGACATACTTTGTACTCAGAGACATTTTATAAACAAACGTCTGTATCTCGTAAACAGATAAAACACTCATATTTCTCGGATTCCTTCACTTTATTTTCTTTCATTTATGGAATAATGCAATATTTTTAATGAGTTTACTGTTGGCTGATTGGCAGGCAAAACCTACGTCATTTCTGAAAATAACATATTTTTTAACTTAATATCATATTAGCATAAATAAACTTTCGGTTACATAAACACGAGCATGCTCGAAAATTTAATAAATCGTTCTCCGGACACATTAACAGCCTAAATAAACACACAGACAACGCTAGCCGAATGAAAGTTCGATAAAAATCTTGTGTCTCTCCATCATCCTGTGAATTAAATAGTTATTTATTTACAAAGATAAATGTATGTATGTGTATGGGAACACTCCCATACACGTTGATACATTAAGTAGGCTGGGACCAAAATTATGTGATATGACCAAAATTTTGTGGATAGACATTCAAGTACAATACTGATACGAGAAACCATATATTCTCCAATTTATGTACTGTACACTAAACTATGTAGAGAATCCATAGATGCTTAACAAAAAAAATACTGCTTCTGTAATACAAATACTGTATTGTTCTTTATTAGTCGCATGACTAAAGAAATGTTGGCACAAATCCGTTCGATCTCATACATTTTGAAACAGGTTTGAACCCAACATACTGTAATCAAGTTGCTCACAGCCAGCACGTTACATAACAGGGCCTTATTTCCTATGACCGATTAAACACGTATCGCAGCGCGTTACGATAAATTTGTGAAATGTTTTTTTTTTTTATTGAGGACTGGTCAGCAATTGATCCCTATTTTACCTGATGGAAAGAGATGGTGGAGCCGAAGATGTAGCTCAATGGCTCAGTAATAACCTGTTTAATATGAAATAGGCTAAGGAGAAGGAAGTTAGACCGAGGTCTGAATCCGTATAATCGGGCAAGACCTTTTTTTTATACCTGAGGGAAAATCCGGACTTCCACGAGCCTCGGGGGAGGCTAAAAACACCTCCAAAGCACTTTGGAGGGGCTGCGGGATCTCCGTATGGAACACACCGGTGCCCCTCTTGTGCTACGCTCTGAAGAGCCCGCCATCGGGGGTAGACTTGATGACATCCTCATCCCCGCACCGTCGCGGTGCTAACGGCGACGTGGGCCACACTACGCCGCTGTCCTACTCGGGATCGCTCGTGAAGGACGCTCAGGGCCCCCGCCCCTTGCGTCCGCGACCCCGAAGGCCCCCCTACTGATGTTGTGGCAGGGGGAGGGGGGTCTACCCCGCCACATATTACAGCGGGGTAGGCGAGTTAGCCCGTATTCTTAAGCCCCGGGCTATTGCGCTGGGGGGCTAGGGCGGGCTGTGCCTCCGCCCTAGCCCTCTCACGATCCCGCTTGGCCCCGATCGGGCAAGGCCCGCCTCTTTGTAAGGCAACTCCGGGCAACATATCGCAACACGCTTATCGGCATGACGTTGTTTGTTGACCGATAAAAGTGCTGCTCATTTAGCACTGCCCACGGACAATGTATAGGGAATCGAGATTAAATCCTACGACGCAAGCAGCTTCGCCCCCCGATCATGGTTTAATGGTACTCCTGTGACTTACAGAATACTATTACACGATCTTTTCGCGAAGTTATTGTAACGCAACGCGTTTGTTATACTAATAATGAATGAATACAACTGTTTGGTGAATACAACATTTGCTAAGCGACAACACAAAATACTATCGGCGTCCTTATATAACCTCATTAATAAATACATCTACGTACATCCCCTTACCTATCATGACTGTAAAACATCCCTTGTGGAATGGCTTAAGATTAAAAATTACGATGAAACTGAAAGACTCCTACAAAGAATCATATAACTCACATTTTAACTTAAGTTTAGAATTTAATTTTAATTTATCTCATTTTTGATTGTTAACAATCATTTCTCATTGTTAACAATCATAGTATACAAGTAACGTATGTTATGGAAGAGCAGAGACTCCTAGCACAGGTACTACATACTTAAAAGGAGTCTCTAAATACGGCTAATTAACCGACTTCAAAAAGGAGGAGGTTCTATGTTCGGTTGTATGTATGCTTTTTTTTTTTTTTTTTTTTTATGTATGTTCAGCGATATTTCCGTCAATTGTGGACCGATTTTGATGTTTTTTTTTGCATTGGGTTCAGTATAGCTCCGCGGTGGTCCCATTTTAATTTCATTGGCATTGGACCTTGGACTTAGAAGATACACCAGGGAACTCCTTAACGACAAACAATAGGCATGTGTAAATTGAGATATTATGGGTATTACGTCAATCCTATAGGTATCCTACTATAGAACCAAGCAGTATATTAGCCAACTTCAAAAAAGGAGGTTTATAATTCGTCCTTTTTTTATAACTCCTTTGCTTATGAACCGATTTTGATGATTCTTTTTGCATTTGGTTCAGTATAGTTTTGAAGTGGTCCTATTTTATTGTTATTGGTATTGGACCTTGGACTTTGAAGATACAAGAGGGAACTCCTTAACGGCGAACAGCACGAATGTATAGATTCCGTTATTATAGTCATTATATTAATCCTGTAGGTACCTTACTTTACAACTTAGCAAAATAATATAATATCGGTATATAAATATTACTAAATAATTCACTCGTCACTTAAAATTGTAAAATAAAAATCTTTTAACAAAAAAGGTAAACCGACTTCAAAAAGCAAAAAATAAATATTTGAAGTCGGTGCCAAGTAACCGACTGCACCAACCAGCACCGACTTCAAATATTTATTTTTTGCTTTTTGAAGTCGGTTTACCTTTTTTGTTAAAAGATTTTTATTTGTAATATGATTTTAAGTTAAAGAAATAAATTTTTGTATTTTGTAATAAGGGTCCAGGCATTGTCTAGAAAATTCTAAAAACGCAACTCTTCCCACACTTTACGGGGAGTAAATATTCCGCCACACGACCGCTAATCTATTTTATTACTTAATTGCCATAGTGACCGTAGCGTAACAAGCACAAGCGATAGATTGGATTCATTTCAATTACGGGAGATATAACGTGGAGACGAATAGACGATACATAGATGTGGAGGCCCACTACAAGATGGACCGACGACCTGGTAAAGGTTGCGGATGAAAGGTGCATGACTACAGTACAAAGGCGGTCGTCATCGGTTTTTGTAGGGAGGCATTTGAGTCATGTAGAAGCAAAACCAGCAACATCCATATCGATATATAGGATAGGTTTTTTTACACCTCCCTCCCTTCCACCCCCGCTTGGGAAAAATAGGCGTGAACGTGCATCGAAACGAACTAGCATCTCTAAAAATCTTGCGGTAATGTAACGACGCCTATAAACTGGAAGGGCAAATTGAAGCAAAACCGACAACATTCATATCGATCAATATGGATATTGGTGGTTTTGCTTCTACGTGACTCATTTGTCCTGCAGTGAATGTGTTTCGGCTGTAGATAGATAGACGGCAGATAAGCTGCACATTTTAATGTTGTTCGATCGATGTGGTCGTAATGTTTCACGCCAGATCCAATGGGATAATGGGATTCTATTCTGAAATCTATTTATATCACATAAATAATTTTCATAAAAGAGCGCTTCAAAAAACCTAGCCTTACACTAGGATTTATTCCTGTTTCGTGGGTGGGTTTACAAACATAAAAATTCACATACACAAATACCCAGACCGAAACAAATAATTGTTGGTCACACAAAGATTTGTCCCGTGCGGGAATCAAACCCGCGACTATTCGACCCCGTGGGCGGAGCGGCTTAAGCTCTTAACCACTGCGCCAAATCGTCCGTCTCGTCCGCGGAATCGATTTCCGAAGCGAACAAATGTTCGTATGAGCCACAATGATTTTTTCTTTAAATAAATAGAACTATGAAATTTCCAGTGTTACCTATAGCTATCGACTAAGCATTACATTTATTTTTACAGTTCTATGCCTACCTATCTATCTGTATCCATCTTCAGCTAAAATAGGACCACTGGACGGCAAAGGCTTCCCCAAAGATCGCCGACGACCGCCGTTGTTCAGTTTGCTTTCGCTTTTTACCCGCGACCACCTGGGGGCTGACACGGTGGGCCCTACCAAAAATTAACTCAATCCTTAAAATCTTCTATCTATATCATCACGCCAGCTCCCTCGCGGCGTAGGCAGAGAGTACAGAGTTCCAATAGGTGCTTTCCTTACATACCTCTCTGGCTTCCTCCACTCTCATAGTTCGTCTCATACACACTCGCCGGTTACGGAGACTCTTGACTTGCCCTTCAGATAAGACATGTTCTATTTGGTCATGGTAAGATAGTCTAGGTCTTCACCGGTACCTACATCGTTCCACTTTCGCACTGTATATCTGTTTTGTCATTCTTTCTTCTGACATTCTTTCAATATGTTCGAACCAACGGAGCATACCCTTTCTCATCTTTACACCGATCCTATCTTACATACCTACTCGCTTTCTTACTACGCTGTTGCGAATACGGTCGGTCAGCGTGACTTCGCACATCTTCCGGAGAGATCGCATTTCGACCGCATTTATCCTGCTCTCGTTCTACTTACATTCCCATCTTACATACCCAACTCTCACTGCCATATAACAGCATTGGGACAAGCACTCCGTTATGCATGGCCAGGTGCGCCTTTTGGCTTAAGTGCCGGCTCCCAAGTAGCCTTCCCATCGCACCATTCACTCTATTACCTGCATTCACTCTTCTCTCTATATCAGCGGTGTATTTTCCATCCTTACTGAAGACTTTACCTACCTTACTTCCAAGATATACAAACTCATTCACTTGCTCCAGCACATCGTTACCAACCACAATCCTTGCATTCGTTCTGGTTTCTTCCCGTTCAAAAACCATAATTTTTGTTTTCTTCACATTCAAATGTAAGCCACTGTTCCTTAAAATCTTCTTTTTATATATATTGAACAGGAAATAATACTAAGCCTATATACTGTCAGTTAACACGCAGCGGTTAAGGTATTCAAACTCTAATAAAACTCGCATTCCATTATGTCAAACTCGAGGCAAGTTGCTGAAGTTTGGAATGGATTTATCCAATGGGCGTGGCTAAGCTCGCCTTCTAACTTGTATCTGTCCATAAATCCTCGAAGCTATTTCCAACCCTGACTATTCCCAGACAAGACTTTTAGCACGGAAATGTTGTTTTTGTGTTCTGAACTCTACACATAACCTTTTGTGTGGAGAGAATAATTTGATTGTTTTAAAGGGCTCTGCGAGTGAGTTGACGTTATTTGTGTAGTGTGAAACAAAATATGTTTAGACAACTTGTGAATGCGTTGTGGTGTAAAAGTAAGTAGCCGTCCGATGTCTGGAATTGGGCGTGGTATGGTAGGAATACCAAGCCAGACCATCAGCCAGATGGAGCGATGACATTGTGATGGTAGCCGGAAAATTGTGCAATTGAATGGCGTGATAGAGGAGAGACCTATACTCAACAGCGGGTAGATACGGGATGATTGATGATGACGATGATGGTGATGGTGGCAATAAGCTCCACCATGATACTGAGAGCAAACATGTACACAGTTTGACTCTTCCACCTCTGTGACGCTTTTTTTATAAAAACACACTTTGTTCTTTAGATACATAAACGAATGCGCATATTAACATATATGTAAGCTAGGCACTGAAGGTCAACCAGACCGACCGAGCTGATAAATCTTGGTGGTCGCTAAAAACAACGCAATCTCGCAGGGCTATTAGTGCCTCAAAACCCCGTAATAAAATATATAAAATTCAACAACAAACTATAATTTTGGTAATGAAATCTCACCGTTTTGAATGTCGTTCTCATTTATTGTATACCTACCTATTGGAATATAGAGATGCAAATGGCAGGAATTTCAGAACGGTCTTTTATTAAAATATACATAAGAAGAGGCCTGAATAAGACATAACGAGACGATTCGAGCTCGTGATGAAAGGACGCTCTGAGACCGACCTAATGAATAATAATTGTTGGTACTAAGCAATGTCACCCGAGACAATTTGCGACGCTGAAATTGAAACGGGTGAAAGATATTCAGTTATTATACTAACATTCACTTTAAAGCCCGAGAGATGAAAACAAGGTCAAGACAATAATTCAGCAACCTCTGAAAATGATCTCTTTGTACCTATAGAAATGTCGTTGGATGAAGAATCTGGCTGTTAACTCTGTCTGGTATATGATATGAAACAAAAACAAAATATTTGGCTATAATAAATCAGTTTATACCATCCCGCTGCTCGACAAATAGATTGCAAATCGAGATCAGTACAGATTATTGCAGGATTATTTGCGACCACCTGCTGTTGGAACTTGTTAAGCTGCACATGAGACTGCCAACTGAGGTTAAAGACTACTTCATTAAGTGGTATCTGGGACAAACGCTTTCACCTACCTCCTAAAGCATGGGGCGCTCGAACATTGAAAACACTGAAAATATAGAAAAGCAAGACCAAAACACGATCAACGATAAAATTTGCAACATGTTTATATATATTTTTAAAGCCTACCTATGATCGTTACAAGATGGCTGTTTTGGTCCAATCAAACCTAAAATAGTTATGCCGACGGCGGCATACCAAAATAGTCATGCAGTGCAGATAAATATTTCGAGACAAAATCGATGGCTACTTAATTCTATTTTAAAAAGGTCTTAGAATATTCAGTACACGGCGCCATCTCCGAATTTATACTTACTCTACTTTATATTCCGGGAATTTTTCACTGCGTCTACATGTATTTTAACAAGACATCTATTAGATATATCTGAAATTTATGATCATAATTTCCGCTAAACGACTTTGCGAAACTATCTAAGTGCATAGTTTATTCACCATACACATTAGAATTAATTTGGTTTATTTATATGCTCACAGTATCTCTCGTGTAAACGAAAAATATTTGATCTCATAAGTAAATTTAGTTTATGAGAGAAATAAGTAGTGTCTAAGTTGATAGAATGCTTGCCATGGAAATAACGAAATGGGATTGAGATATTTTTCGCAATTTGCAGCTTATCTTATATGCAAATCTAAACAAAGGCGGAAATAGCCTTCAAAGATGTATTTTTAAAATAATTCCGTTATTGTTACGAAAGCTACCTATCAGATCTTTGTTGACGTTTATTTATAGTAAACCATTGTAATATCCTACTGTAGGATTTTTTCTTTCCTCAAATCAATAGTTAAAAGTTATCTTAATTGAAGGAGAAGTCTTCCTCAATTGAGAGATTTTTTGACTCACCACAGTAAGTAGTCTAAGCCTCAATAAATATTGATAATACTTAAGATGGCCGAAAGTAAATACATTGTTTAATAATATATAACTTAATAATAATCCCAATGGTTTTTTTTAATAAAAACGTAGCCCCACACTATGATTTATTCCTGTGTCGTGTGTGCGTTCACAAACATGAAAATTCACATACACAAATACTCAGACCGAAACAAATAATTGTTGGTCACACAAACATTTGTCCCGTGCGGGAGTCAAACCCGCAACTATTCGACTCAGCTTCTGAACAGCCTTGATAACTCTTCATGGGATAATTCACATGTTTAAACACTCATATTCCAACAAGCCCATATTTCACTTAGTTGACCACACAAATAGCCCACGTATTAGAGGATGAGTCTACTACGAAAAACTGTTTAATTGATATAAATTATCTTTTAGAAGATTAAATAGACGGTTGACAATTCGTACAATATGTTGTTAACAATCAATGAAATATCGAGAGAACGAGAATCATATGTAGCTGTGTAACTGTCCTGTCAATACTAAAAAAAACTACGACTCACGTATGAATCTGCCAACCAGGCTGGCGAAAGTCTTGTAGACATAACGATTTATATTGGATTTGCTGTCTTTTTAAACCCGTTGAAAGCAAAAGCCTGTATCGTCAATACGTACTATACTTTTCAATTTAGGTACATTATACTGTTCTGTCATATTTAATTTGATATGTCAATTCAAATTGTCATTTCGAGTTGACAAATTGAAGTATTGTATCCATTGAGGTAAATAAATAGAGAAGCAAACGTCACTTTGGCGTGTCAAAAAAAGTGTAACGACATAAAGATATGCCGACGTAGCTTTGAATCCAATAAATAATTTGGAGTAAACATATATCCATCTCTTTTATTCTTGTTCCCAGCCATACCGACATTACGTCGATCCGATAGAGGTAGCAATATTACTAGTAGTAGGAGGCTAAGTGTTGCTTACACACAATTTAAATTCACAATGAATATAAATTTTTAACGATGTTATGAATATAACGTTTTATTATATATTTTTTTTATTTATCTGCCTCGTTGGTCTGGTGGCAAAGCACATCGTTTTGTGATCACGAGGTCCTGGGTTCAAATCCTAGGTCGGACAAATGTAGTTTTTCTAAGGAAAAATTCCCAGTATGAGTCCGGAGTCTGGAATTGTGCCCGGTATATGGCAATAGGCTCGCCCCCTATTACATGGGACCTAACATCGTCGGCGAAACGTGGGTGTAATCAGTACGCCTCTGCCACCCCCTCTGGGGAATATAGGCGTGACGGTGTGTGTTTTTTATTTAACTTCGTTACATTTCATATAGAATCCAATACATGAATTAATAAAATATATTATTTTAGTACCTAATTCATTTTATTCTATATGAAATTAGAATTGTAATACATGTTATTTGGATATTACTTAATAGTGTCCATTAGGGTATGTGGTCAAACTATGAAAATATTATTGAATGAGTAATTAAGAAAACACATCTAATGTTATCTATGGCATTATTTTCAAAATATGCAGGTTGATGGTTGCAGTCTATTTAGAGCGGGTAAAATAAATACAAATTTACAAAATGCGTATCTCTTCAACAAACTTAGGAAAACGTTGTTTCCAGTGACGACTTCTTGGTCCAGACGCTAAGAGCAGTAGGCCACTTTGGTTACTAGACTGAATAGTCGCGGGTTCGATTCCCGCACAGTACAAATCTTTGTGTGATTCGCACATTTTGTTCAGGTCTGGTTATTTGTTTGAGTGATTTTTATGTTTATAAAAGTACCAACGACACAAAAATAATTACTAGAAAAAAGTCCTGGTTAATTCCCTAATAGCTTTCTTCTACGACACGCGTAAGAATAAATGGGGGGGGGGGGGAGTTATTTTTTACCGGATCCATACGGCAATTTTGTAATAAATAATTATGTACAATATTCGCTTTGAGCAAATAGCTTTTCATAATTTTTCATAATATTCTAATAAAATTGCACCCTTCGAGAACAAAATAATAAAATAGGTATTCCTATAGCACATAATTATAAGTGATAAAATCATCCAACATTTTCCCATAAAAACGGGAACACCAAATGGTGTTTTTACTGGCTACACTGGTTCTCAAATTTATTTTGGTAACTTTAAATCGGTTTTTTATTTTATTTTACTAATATATATTTACTAAATATATGAAAAAACAAACAACGTATGTATGGAAAGTAGTTCCGCTAGCGTTATAGTGATTTTGTGACTTAAAATCGCGATATTACACCACGCATTTACCTATTTTGTGATTTTTTATTAATACGTGTTACTCGACAGACATCAGGCAGGCTAATGAATGACAGAAGCTTGTTTCATGACTGCGGGCATACCAAAATACATTTACGCTGTTACTGCTAATCTAGTGTTAACATGTATATCAATGATTGTATCTATAATACATATGAATTTACTATTGTTAATTTTAAACAAATTATAATTTAATATCCCTTTAGAAGGTATATTACTAAATATAATTAGCGTTGTTTTCTCTGTGGCGTTGCATATTCCAAAATGAACAAAATTAAATTCGAAATATGCCAAGCAAAAACAAATCGGGTAGGTGACCAGAAAATAATATTTATGGCTAAATTTTCACTGGATAAAAATCGGTAAGTATGTTTCTGTTATAATATTATTTACAGTTCAGTTTTAGATAAATAAAAATACTGAAAACAATAGTGATGTACAGTCATGTTATCGATACATTTCATCCTTAATATTAATAATATAAATTTATGATACTAAAGCTTCTAGTACCTACTATGCGTTTTCTATTTTTTGACACGCAAACTTTTTTTTACAGTTGTATACAATGAGTGGCGGTACGTTCAATATGAAAACTTGTGTATATTTCTATAAAAAAGCTGTATCAATTAAATAAATTAATTATATCTATAAAATTTTTGTATGGTAGTAAAAATGGTAAATTTATTTTCTGTATATTCGCATCATTCGAAATTCAGTGTGATTACGTAAAATCATTATTCCATTTTTTTATGTCATTGTAAGCGGCAGTACTACCTACTGAAACTAGTAAGCTACGGAACCCTAAAAATATTACGTATGGATATCGATAGATCCATTAAATTTAACCTCAAGCCTATTCTTTTTTTATGTTGGCAGTATTGTTTTATTCGGTTGGCAGCATATCATAATTTTATGTTGGCAGAAGCAGAAATAACATTTAATCTTATCATGGTGGTAGAATTTCGCGTGTAGGTTCCATACAATTTGCAATTTCGTGCTCTAGTATGAAGTTCTGCCTCTTAAAACGTAGTGATTATATTCTCTTTGCTGCCAACATTGTCACGATGTACAAGTATCCAAATACTTTTTTTAATCTTACAAAGTAAATAGAGGTAAAAATATTTACAATAAAGCTCGAAAATAGTTTGAAGAAAACCTGTCATCTCACGGACAAAATTAAAATTCAGCACTAGGAAAAGTTAAACCTTAAACCCTCGTTCGCCCGGGCGCTTTTTCAACGCGTAGCGCTGAAGCGCTGGAAACCATTTCCAAAAAAGGTGCTGATAGCCGTTTGTTACATTTCAGCGCTTTGCTAAAGCGCGTTTAAAAAGCGTTCTTGCGAACGTAACGGTAAAAGTATTTGAAAATCACCGGAGTACGGGATCATTTAATTAAAAAAAAGGTTTCTTTTTCGTTTCGTTTTCTTTTTGTGTCGAGTTAGGTGGCTTTTAATTTTGTAAGGCCTTCAGCTTACAACAACTATCTTGGAGGATTTTTTGTGGAGTGCTATTACAAACAAGCGTATTAACGAGTGGCTTCGAGATGAGGTCAGGGGGAACAAAGTAAACAGTGAAGCCATTTACCGCAACGCAGATTGCTTTCTTTTTTCTAAGTTGCTTCATACATACTAAAGTAACTTACACAAGTTGTAAAATATATACTACAAGGTCTGCTTACATCATATTTATTAAATTGTTGAAATTTATTATAATGTTGTTATAGTATCTACAGGCGAATTTATTTTGATAGGTACTATTACATAGCATATCTAATATTTTATGCGTGTGTGTGCGTATGTTAAACATGTGATTAATTTAAATGCTTTTGGTCCCCGAGACCTATACAACTTCACCGACCAGTCAATAATAGTGTCTTTAACTAGACAAAACTTCAAAATTATACATATCTAGCCAAAATACCCAAAGTCAAAGTCAAAAATCATTTATTTGCATAGGCCAATAATATAGCACTCACAAACGTTTTTTACATCAACCAACGGATTGGAACGAGGCCTCCACTGAGAAGATCCGGCGAGAAACTGAGCGGGCTAGTCTTTTAATTTAATTTGTTTGGCCTTTCTGATAACCATTTTTTTTTGTTTTACAAAATTGTATCATACATCATTGATTAATGTTGCTGATTGAGGAGCTGATCTAACCCAATCTGTTTTATCGTCAAGATAATCCAAAATTTTGTAATACCCTTTCTCACAGAGTCTAGTTTTAATTGCCTTTTTAAACTTAATAATAGGCATGTTTCGGATATCTATGGGTAACTATTGTGGAAGCGTATACATTGCCCCATGAAATAACCAACTGCTGCTACTACGCTACGAGAAATAAAGTAAATATTAATTTGTCAGATAAACAATTAACCGCATTGCTGACTGTCCGTTTATACTGGTAAATGCCAAAGCGGGTTTATCGATTCTATGGCGCTAAAAATATCTCTCCGTTAAAGCCAATTTGTGCGACATGCACTGCATATTTTTATTTTCACCGTGACCCATTTTGGAAGGTTACAAGATATTCATTTAGCGGCTATTTTTTAACTATGCAGGGTTTAGGGGATAGGTGCACAAAACCTGAAACATACTCGTATGGTGGTACTAATTAATACTACAAACAAGTTTTATTATGAAGTAAGTGCCTTCATAATTGGAAATAAATTGGCAAAGTAAAAATTATCACTAGGTATAAAAATTCGTACATAAATTCTAAGTATACTACCAACTGACAGCGACGTAGAACCATTTGGCCTTATGTAAATATGTAATACATTCTTTTTTTTACACCTGTTTTTTGTTAATAATGCTTTGCTGCTTTTTTATATAATTGTACATATTGTATACAATTTATCGATTGGTGATTAAATAAAAGTGAGAAAACTTAAACAAAAAAAAATGAAAGTTGCATATACAAAACATATGTTTTGGCAGAATAGGCGATATCAACATTTTGTATGGAATCGATTATTTTTTAATATTTTCGATAAGGTGTCCCCATACTCGATCGTATCGATAGAAACTATCACTCACTAACTCTTGATTTAATTATTTTTTCAATTTATTTAGTTAATGTAAAGTACTCTACATAGGTATCTTAGTTTGTAAAAACAATATTAGGGTTTTTCTACCGAAAAAATCCTCCGAGTTTGGAATTGTGATCGGTATAATAACAATAGATCCGCCCATTAATATATTGAGTAGTATTACCCAGTAGACTATGTGCGTAAAGGCATAGTTGTTTTGTTTAATATGAAATATTGTCATTATTTAATAATACCTTGTTCCAAACTTCTTTGATAATACCAAAATTATAATAAATTAGTGACAAGTGTTGAAACAGTTCTTAAAAAGAAGAACTCTTTTAAAAACTTCGATGCGTTAAAATACGACTCTATTTAACTATTTAGTAACTGCAATACCTTCAAAATAAAGTACAGTAAGATTTCATACGTATTTTCAAAATCCGTTACTGAAAGAAGGTATTTTAAGAATAAATTTATATTAAGAACTACCAGAAAAAAGGCTCAATATAAGAATGATAAGTACCTAACATAAGAAAACTTCTTCCGTTTTTACGGCAGCACATCGGAATTTCGTAATCTTGGAAAGAAAAGTAAATTATATTTATACGATTTCGGCTTTATTCGGGAAACTTTTTACTTTTATAGTTTTGTTGATTTCGCTGTTGTTATGTCGCTTGTAATGGTTCAAGAATAGCTTTTTGTATCTAAGTAGATATCTTCATGATCATGAATCATGTCACCAATCAAATCATAAATAAATATTTCAAACGTCAATACTGCACGAAAATATTTTCGTTTACCTCATGCACTATACTTTACTCTTAAGAACTTTTCAAAATAGTGGGTTTTATATTTGTACCTATAGATAAAAATGTGTTTTTTTATCGAAATATTTCCAGTATCCGGTGTCTGGAATTGTACCCGTATATGGCAATAGGCTCGCCCCCAATTATATGGGGCCTAGCATAGTCAGCGAAAAGTTGGTGTTCACAGTACACCTCTGCCACCCCCGCTTGGGGAATATAGGTGTGGCGGTGTTTGTTACTTTTATGTTTAAATTAATACTACATTATGTTACACATAATGTTAATACCAACAAGACATGGCATAAAACAGAAAAAATTAGGAGCTATGTCCCGCTAGGGATCTGTGCCCCAAGTCTGGTATTTTTTACATGTTTTCTTCATTTCGACATGCTACAAAAATCGTTCACTTACATTTGTGCCAGAAGTCGGCAATTCTTTAGTCTGGTACCAACGACTATGGAAAACCATAAGAATTATTGATAGGTACTATAAGAATTGAAAAGCTTTGAATTAGACATTAAAAGCTGTAACAACTAAGAATTATGATGTCAATGATCAACAATTTTACTAAAATTGTTGATCATTGACATTGGAATTGGAGCCCTGGCGTGATGATATAAATATATAGAATAGGACCTATGTCGTCGAGTCTAGACTATCGAAAGTAAAAGATAATGATGATTTGCAATGAAAAACTAATTTGTTTCCTTTATAATAGAAAGATCGTGTCTGATCAGAAGAACAAGTCGAAAGTCGTAACCGGCGAGCGTGTATGAGACGAACTGTGAGAGTGGAGGAAGCTAGAGAGTTCTGCAAGGAAATAACTTATTGGAGCTCTGTACTCTCTGCCTACCCCGCAAGGGTTCTGTCATGATAGATAGATAGATACAATAGAAAGATTGAAACGTATGTAACCAGGAAACATTACACATACCTAGGCCAGAGGGGATTGTGACAAGGCGATTGGGTGGAGAAGATCAATATAATTAAACAGCCCGCCGCTTGCCAAGTTGGCCAGACCGCCCGTGACCGAGTTGTCATCATATATAATACGACACTATTGCCTACTTCTTTTTTGTGTCATAACAGGACTGTTTATTGCTCAGACAACGATCAAAAGAAAGTGCCACTGAAAGATCTGGGACAAATATTTGACGGCATTTGATGTGTCTGTTACCCTAAGCACGAAGCTACACTCGATTTGCTGTGACCTCTAGTTCGCTTACCCTGAGTAAACAACCTAACATTAGATCGTCGATAGTACACGCACAATTCTAAATACTTAATTTGACGTATTTTTTGATAGATGTGCGCACTTTGGATATTGACGAGCGACGATATTATTAATCGACGTAAGTATGCTCGTATGTTGGGATCAGAGGGCTTAGCACGAAAATTGTGTAGTTGACGGGACGCTAGCGAGTTTATATACCATTCTTGTACTACAATTTAATAAATAAACATGAACGTGACATCACGCTTACTCACTAGCGATATGATAACGTCAATCGTTCCGTGCTAACCCCTCGAATTCTAAACCAAAACATTTTTTTTTTCTTTTTTTTAAGACGTAGCCCCACACTAGGATTTATTCCTGTATCGTGAGTGCGTTTCCAAACATGAAAATTCACATACACAAATACCCAGACCGAAACAAATAATTGTGGGTCACACAAAGATTTGTCCCGTGCGGGAATCGAACCCGCGACTATTAGACACAGTGGGCGGAGCGGCTTAAGCTCATGACCACTGCGTTAAATCGTCTTACTACTCGTACTGCGTAAAATTACCCACTAATTAGTTCATTAGTGGTAAATAACAGAAAATTAAATTGGTTTAGGATAAATTAAGAAATGTAAACGTTTCGAAACTTAAAATGTTCTTAACGTCTCTTACCCGGGGTGGGTTATATTAGGGATATACGTAGAAACGTTTCCAAACTAAAACTAGATCAGTCCCCTGTGACCGCGTCTGACTGCTTAATCCGACTGATCGGAAAACGTGAACTTTTCTCCTATTCAGTCACCCGTGTAAGTTACGGCAAGCGACGGCGACACGGTGACGGCCCGAACCTAAATCAAACGCAAAGGGTGATCAAAAGCCCTCCGGTCGCACACATATCTCGAACCGCAAAGCGCAATGCATACTAACAAGACGGGCTTTTTGGTAAGCTACGACGAAATTGAGATTTGTCTTGGACATCGTACCTGGTTCGCAAAATTCGGCTAATGCATGTTTGTGTGCCAAGAAAACATGTAAAGGCTTTTTCGAGAATATTTCCAGGAGTAAAAAAAGGGTTGTCGCAGATAGAAAATTAAATAATCGTAAATGGAACATCACTGAACCTAACAGTAAGCTAAGTAAGACGCACCATACAGCAGAAAGGACGCAATCCATGTACATACCTGGCGCTTAGACGCCAAATTAAAATGAGGAAACATAACACTGTCACCGTACTTATCCCTTAAGATGGCTAGTTTAGCGGCTCGTCCCACAAAAAGCTTGCCCCAATGGGACTAGTTATTGAATTTAAATTGTTTATTTCGTTTAAATGTACACCTCCCGCCAGAACACTAAGTACACATTTCACCAACGATGTTTAGTCCGAATATAATTGGTCTTAAACCTAATCTTATTGCCCTTATACCGAGTACAAATCCAGACTTCGAACTGCTACGGCAAATGTTTTGATAAGAAACCCACAACAACGTTTGTCTGCTGAAGCTGTAAAGGCCCGGGGCCACCAGCGTAGATCACTCAAACAACAAAAACTTTTCCTGACCTGGGACCTCGTGACTTAACATAAACCCTCATCCAACTTCTAAATCCGTAAAAAAACTTTTACACTACCACTATAGACGAACCATCTATTACGGAAGATCTCTAATATGTAGGTCAAATGACGAAGCATTTCCTTGCTGCCATTACCAAAAAGAAATATCACTCGGTATTCATTTATTCCTTCACGGATTACCTTCAAGTTGCTCTTTTCATACGTAAATAAGCCCAAGTCATATTTGCTCCGTGTTTGCCCCTCTGCCCCCATTCTTTCCGCGCCATCAAGCTTAATGCAAGACTCGTAAAAGATGGGAGGAAGTGGCTAGACCTATGCCACCGGCTTTATTCACGCGACATTTATCCTACATCTAGGTACCTAAGGTATTTCATTACATTTCTCGTGTAAGGAAGACCAATGTATCTCTCTAGTAGAGTATAAATTAAAAAAAATAAACATCGTCACACCTATATTGTCCAAGCGGGGGAGGAAGAGATGTTCTGTGTACACCCACTTTTCGCTGACGATGTTAGATCCCATGTAAAAAGCGAGCCAATCAAGGCACAATTCATGATTTGGACTGATACTGGGAATTTTCGATAGAAAACCTACATTTGTCCGATCCAGGTTTTGAACCCAGGACCTCGTGATCGCATATATGTATACATATCTACACTAACGAGGCAAATGTTCCGCTTAATTTACGTAAGGGGACGTGTGTGGACGGGATTTATTTAATCGCTTTACCGACCACCGACCAACGAGTCTTCACAAATTTATACGTGCTGGTAAGTACTGGCTTTAACACAAAATTATAACCCGTATTACGCTAATTAGGGTTGAAATGTATTTACAAATTGGTACACCCGTGTATTTCTGAAGTACGCACGTTCATAATAATTGGTACGCATTGCTCTTGTAGAACCGGCGTATTACTATTATATTTGCACTGTGGTATAACCAAGTATTACTTAGCACAAAAGCTTGACGTTAACGTGACGTTATCGAGTTGATGTCATCCTTGTCATACTACAAATTTACTAAAAACATGAAGGAGACAGCACGATTACTCGCTAGTCTCACGCTAATGTCAAACGTTTTGTACTACTCCCTCTGTCTACCAACCGTTATAGCGGCATACTGGTTACTTGGTTCACTCTTACATTTTGGATATACACATCTATAAGTTCCACATACTCTATTAGGTGAAAACCTAAAAATGAACCGAAAAATACCGTTTACTAAAACTTTGCTAAAATTTTATAAGTGTGAAATACACATCATATTACACTCAAATATCGAAATTACGTACTACAGCTGCAAATACGAGATACAAAAGCAACGATAAAAGTAGTAATTATAGATTAATAACCTGCATTCATAGTTTAACAAAAGTTCCATTATAGTAATGTCCTACGCCTACTCAAATTTGCGCTGTATATATATTTAAACTATTACGTAAACATGTTTTGCATTCAACCACACTAACTTTGCCAGCACACGATATTTTATCTGTGTAGGTTTACAAAATGTGGATATTTATGTAAATACAAGCTTACGGTCATTGAACGCGCGCGTTCCTTGTATCCCATTAGGATGGTTTCATAAATACGCTTTTGAAACGCGCCGCCCTGTCCGGTTTAAAGCGCGTTTGAAGAGCTATGAGACTAATACCGTTTGCTTGAAACATGCTCTCGGTAAAACCTGGGATTGAATGACTTCTCGTTTCTAACCACGCGGTCCAATGACACTATTCAATAGCGTTACTATGAAACCACTCTAGAAATATTCTGTACCACGTACTTACCTACATTACAACAGTTTGAATCTGGCCATTGTTTTCACTCAGTACCATCAGTATCCAAATTACCGGAGACTGCTGCATATTTCTGCAGATATGTAATTAGAAATTGCAATGACTTTGTAGCCATATTCTATTAAGACTGCATACTATTGCAAATTTAAAGTTTGTGTATTGCTTAAATACAAAGCTGTTATCGTTCGACAAAAATATACACAACTTAAGGATTCGAACGCCTCCCTCGCGCTCCGTCGGCTATTTGTCCAAACCTGTCGGATCGATTAATTATACTCTATTTCTATTAGTGGAGACTTGTAAATGGCTGTCTATCTCAATTTTATATCATATTCATGCCATAATAGCTGATAGTCTTCCAAAAATTGTAAAAATAAAATAAAAAATAACCTTTATTGCCGCTGGTATAGCCAATTCTAAAGAAATACCCATAGATACCTGCGATTAGCTCCACTTTTGCAAAAAACTGGATACCTAACATAATGACAAAGCTACCCAGTATAGTATATTCAATACTTGCATGCGTACACGCTATCTATCTTCCTTCAATCCGAAGACGTCCACTGCAGAACGCAGACCTTACGCCAAAGACCTTCTAATCACGACCTACACCAGGTCATCGGACCTTCTTGCTACCTACATGCACGACTACAGAATAAATCTATATCTAAGGACTGTTTATGACCGAACGGACAACGTCTCCCGACTACCGGACGTCTTTCACGTGTTAATAGTGGTTACTCATCTGTTTTTAATTTAGCAATGCTTTGCGCCCAAACACCACGTGATCGTGTACGTGACACCTACAAACACGTGTTCAAACTG
The DNA here is from genome assembly GCA_905147815.2 of Phalera bucephala. Taxonomy (NCBI): domain Eukaryota; kingdom Metazoa; phylum Arthropoda; class Insecta; order Lepidoptera; family Notodontidae; genus Phalera; species Phalera bucephala. The sequence continues at coordinate 19,123,672 of LR990612.1, forward strand.
TTGGTTGAAGGTTAAGGATGCTGGCAGAAATTTTATTCATATTTATATGGAGTGAGAAAGTCGTGAGGTGTCTAGCTATGAACGAATTTTTCAGCGTGAAAGCTTTAAAAAATATTAGTTACAAGGCCAATTCTCGATACCTAGCGCGACTAACATATAGACAGATACAGTGCCCTTAGAGGATATGCGAAATATTATTATGATTGACTGATTAATAGGTATAAAAATGTTTAGAAACACAACGCATCATTGGAGGTTCTAGACTTGAGGCCTGATTTACATACAGTCGGCGACTCGCACGCATGAAACTTATCATAAAAGTACGGGCGTATAAACTTCAAACTAAGAGTTTACATAACCTCTCTCTCTCTCTCTCTCTCTCTACTCCTTAAATGTGCATTGCCTTGCTCACGGCCGCGGTGTATACCTACTCTCTATCTATCTATATCATCACGCCAGATCCCTTACGGGGTAGGCAGAGAGTTCAGAGTTCCAACAGGTTCTTTCCTTACATACCTCTCTGGTTTCCTCTACTCTCATAGTTCGTCTCATACACGTTCGCTGGTTACGGAGACTCCTGACTTGTTCTTCGGATAAGACCCGGTCTATTGGATCATGGTAAGATAGTCTAGGTCTTCCCCGGTACCTACATCCTTCCACTTTCGCATTATATATCAGTTTTGTCATTCTTTCTTCGGACATTCTTTCTATATGCGCGAACCAACGGAGCATACCCTTTCTCATTTTTACACCGATACTATCTTTCATACGCATTCGCTTTCTTACTACGCTGTTACGAATACGGTCGGTGAGCTTCGCTCCGCACATCTACCGCATACCTACTCTCGCTCTAGCTATTCTCAATTTCTCTACTTACAGCCGCACTCTGCTATGGCTACTATACTATGGTTACTATACTATGGCCACTCGGTCCAAATTACCAAATCCTATATTATTTGATATATAGTTTATTATTCTATGTAGAATGAGTAAATATGAACCGAATGGTCAGACATATTTTTATCAATGCGTAATATGAATCAGACACTAGTGATTTATTTCAGGCTACTTAACCTATTTTCTTAAATTACGCTGGCTGTGATCTTTCATATTTACAAAACTGCTTCATAAAAAAAAAGAGAACCGAACTGAAGATTGGCACGGAATCGCGATAATAATGCAAAAGAAGACTTATGTTCTCCAATGCAATTATGCAGTGGGTGATATATAAAAGTCAATGAAATAAAAAAAAAACACAGCAAAATATATCCACAAACTGTTTCCGTCGATCGGCCTCAGAACATTGGCATTCAGAACCCAAACATTTGATCCAAGATTTCATCAAAGGTCATTGAAACCCCAAGGGACCTCTGGACGATTTTTCCGCCACCGAATTACCTACATTCAAACAGGAAAATCTATGTATTTTGTATACTACGGTTGGTAAACTGACGCGTGACGGAAGAATATCGGGGTATCTGACCGTGTAAATAAATCCGGAGAAACGGAGGAAGATTGTGGGGTAGCGCTATTTTTGCCACATTCAAAAACTTCTACCATATGTTGCAGGTACGCCTATTATTTATTCAATTATTTCTTTGCTTTTTTTATTCGTTGTCGTATTTATTTGCCTTTAATAAACATGTAGAAATGTAACAGAATAATAGTCAGTTGAGTGAGAATTTTTAAGTAAAATACTACTACTTAATACTTACTAGACTTTTCTTATTTTCTTTTACTTATATGTAATACCTTTTGTTACCATAAACCACGCTATTAACACTATCCGGATGATTACTAGACACTTAAACAGAAGAATATCATTGAAAGTCATGTCAAATCCAAAGTTGTATATGTGTTTTCAGATTGCTGTAATTTATATGGCGTATTAATTCGCATTACTAGCTCATGTATCCGAAGAATACGTATAAACATGTCATTTAATTTTATCATACAATCATATAGGTGTGATAGCCTAGTGGTTAGACCGTTGGACTGCAAAGTCACAGGTCTCGGGTTCACACCCAAGCACGCACCTCTGTCTTTTCATAAAACATGTACGTATTACAAATTAATTATCACTTGCTTTAACGGTGAAGGAAAACATTGTGAGGAAACCTGCATGCCTGAGAGTTTTTCGAAGGTGCGTGAAGTTCGCCAACCCGCACTGGGCCAGCATGGTGGACTATGGCCTAAACCTTCTCAGTTTGAGAGGAGGCCCGTGCCCAACGGTGGGACACTTCCTTAACAGGGCTAATATTAATAATCATATAGGTACGTAGATACTTATTGATGTAGATTAAAATATCCCGTGCAAATACGCCCAATATACATTGTGAATTGATCCGTTTGATGCAATGAGTTGTAAAATGTAATACAGGTGTTTAACGTAGTCTCGTCGTTGATTGATATGGATTCAACGATTGAACGAAATTCTATGACCAATGTCCTGATTGTACATGACGATAAATTTATAATGAAAAAACACATCTTACTTCGGAAGACGCCCAGTGACGAGGTGGACCGATGATCTGGTGAAGGTTGCAGGTAAAATCTGGATGCGTAAAACACAAAGTAGGTCGTGGCGCTCTTCGGGAAAAGCGCTCCTACAGTTGTATAATGTATTTTTTTATTATTATTTCCTTTTCTGTAAATGAGGCAACCATGTAGCCATTCTAATGAACACTTTAATTTGCTCAATTTAACTTAGACCCACCTGACGACTAATCGGCATTGTTTTCCCATTCCCCACAACAAAATGTAGATAAAAAAATTGTATTGTGTATTTTAAACGAGTAACCGTGGAGTTTCTTGCCCTTCTTCTCCACAGGAATGACATTCCGAAGTGGTGGTACAGTCTTTGTTACTTTTCAGACGATTCATAAATACTGTAATGTTACATGAATAAAAAATATTCTGATTCTCATTCTAATGTCTTTCGGCTAATAATAATGATGAACATCTCCTACTACAATTTGCGTTACTTATTACTAGATACTATATGGATACTTGGCGGACGATTTGGTACAGCGGTTAAGAATTTAAACCGCTCCGCCCACTGGATCAAATAGTCACGGGTTTGATCCCCGCACGGGACCAATCTTTGTGAGACCCACAAATATTTGTTTCGGTCTGGGTGTTTGTGTATGTGAATTTCATGTTTGTAAACGCATTTACGACACAGGTATAATTCCTAGTGTAGGGTTACGTTTTAGTGTATATGTTTTGATTCTATCTATATCATCACGCCAGATCTCTTACGGGGTAGACTCTCATAGATGAGAAAGGGAATGCTCAGTTGGTTCGGGCATATAGAAAGAATGTCCGAAGAAAGAATGACAAAACTGATATACAATGCAAAAGTGGAAGGATGTAGGTACCGGGGAAGACATAGATTATCTTAACATGACCAAATAGACCGGTTCTTATCTGAAGGACAAGTCAGGAGTCTCCGTAACCGGCGAGCGTGTATGTTTTGATAAAAAATAATAAATATGAAATTCGTGTAATGTTTGTAGCTAGAGAAAACAGTACTCGTAAAGTTAGAGTAAGGAGCCTAATGAATGTAATATACCTAATGCATTATCGCGGAATTAGCATTATGCGATATGATTTGAAGCAGTGATAGCCTAGTGGTTAGACCGTTGGACTGCAAAGTCAAAGGTCTCGGGTTCAAACCCAGGCACGCACCTGTCTTTTCGAAAGCATGTGCGTATTAAAAATTAATTATCACTTGCTTTAACGGTGAAGGAAAACATCGTGAGGAAACCTGCATGCCTAAGAGTTTCTCGAAGGTGTGTGAAGTTCGCCAACCCGCACTGGGCCAGCGTGGTGGACTATGGCCTAAACCCTCTCAGTTTGAGAGGAGGCCCGTGCCTAACAGTGGGACAGTTTCTTAACAGGGCTAATATTATTTAATATGATTTAATTTCCTCATTGAAATAGGTATTAGTAACATTCTCTAATTTAATATTTGTCTTAGTCTGGGTATTTGTGTATGTGATTTTCCATGTTTGTAAACGCACCCACGACACAGGAATAAATCTAGTGTGGTGCTCCGTTTTTTTTAATATTTTACATATTCGTTCTGACAAAAACGAATTAATTTATATCAACAATGACCCACAAAAAAAGACTGACAACTGAAATGTTAACACGCTCGTGTACGCCTATCCCCGACAGAAGTCACGCACAAAAATAAGTGCCAATACATGAAATACGCACGTAATATAAACACCTCAGTATCCAGCGATTTTGGCCTTACTTCCCTTGTTAATAAAGCGTACAACCAAAGTGGGAATCTATATCTGCCCGAACGTAACTCTTGATTAGTAATAGAACGGCATAAGATATTCTGCAGTTGGACATTTGCGATACCAGTGAGTCTGTGTATTCCAATCATTATTTACACAATACTAAGTCGCTCAGAATTAATCCAATTAGGTCTACCTAAAATTATTATGAAAATATTCGTAGATAATTCTGTTCTCTTTTTATAGGTTTGAAGGGGGCTTTTGATAGTACCCTCATTTTCGTGCAGTTATAATTAATTCATCTACCTATCTATATCCCTTGCGAATTAGGCAGAGAGTTCAGAGTTCCAACAGGTTCTTTCCTAACAGACTTCTCTGGCTTACTCCACTCTTATAGTTCATCTCATACACCCTCGCTGGTTACGGAGACTCTTGACTAGATCTTTACATTAGAAACGGTCTAATTGGCCCTGATAAGATAGTCTCAGTCTTCTTCGGTACCTGTGTTTTTTGGCTTTCGCATTGTATATGTTTTAGTCATTCTTTCTTCCGACATTTTCAGAACCCCCTGAGCATACCCTTTCTCTTCTTTACACTGATACTATCTACGTATCTACACGCTTTCTTACTACACTATTGAGAACATAGTCGGTCACGGTCGGTTTTATTTCATTTTGTTCATTAAATTATGAAGTTATAAATGGACGTGCAATTTCGTTTTATCCCGTTCAGACTGAAGCATTAACTATGCTAACGAGCGAAAATGAGTTCGTATAGCGAAGCAAATAATAAAATATTTGAAATATGAAGGTACAGGGTCTGGGGCCCATTAGAAAAGCTTGTTTTCTCAACTAAATAGCTATGACGATTCGTCATCATCATCATTCACAACGTAATCATTTATAATCGCTTTCCCCTTAAACGCCCCCCACTTCGCACTCTTGATCGGAATTCATTCTTCAGTACAACTATTTTTTCGTTTGTTTTTGTAAAATCACTCTTCACGTAATTATTTCTTTGAAAAGAAATGATAAAACATGTTCTTTTATTTTTCTTTCTTATGAACAGTATTATTTTAAATTAAATTCATGAGCTGGAAGAATACAATAAAACAAAAACAACTACACATTTCCTTCAAAGAAAAATAAATTGCAACCTATATTATGCCAAAATTATTTATTATATACTCTTACAATTGTTTATTTAAATCCGTCTGCCTTAAATTAAAACAAATATATACTTACCTATTATTTATTGCTTGATTTTCTAATATATTTTTGCTTAATATTTTAAAATTAATGATTGTATAAATTGGCCTATAATATCTGTAACGCGTGAGACGTACCTATTTTATTTTGATCTGAGCCGTTATTATATTAATCAGTGAACCGATCCGAATGCCATCTTTCTAATTGACTCGCTTGCTAAATGTATACAAGCACATTTCCGAGGATCTAGGTGCGAGAGATAAATGAGGCTGCTCATCAGGCGCGAAGTACTGTGTTCAAAGTGAAGGCAGATAAATTATTTAGCACATCTGTTCACGTACATTCTCTTGGGAGCATGTCTCTCGAAATCACCTTTTGGTATGTAGATTTCTGTTACTTATTTAGAAGCAGAATAAGACGGGCTTAGTACCTTTAGGTACACCTTTATGTCTTAGGTATTTGACTAATTCAAGGAAGCTTCTAGGTATCTAACGCTTCTATTTCTGCTTTCAGTAGAAACTAATTAACGACAATTAACACATACATAAGTGTAATATCAAAAATAAATATACGATGTATATTTTACAAAAAACTTGAAACTTTAGGTGAGTACCAAATAAAAAACCAAATACCCCTGTGAGCACTTTTAAAATGATCTTTCGTTTTATTTCGCAGTTATTCAATTTTAAGTTTCCGACGTTTCAACCAGGAGTTCAATTATCTTGTGCATAATAAAATTTAATTGTTTATAAGCTTTTTTTATTCGTTGGCAAGGTATCGAGTTATACAGTTAGGTAACTGTAATTAGCGTGTATCAACAGTATCTCTATTATAGGAAATCTATGGTTATTGGAAATTTAACTTAAACGTAATTCTCGTTACAGAACGCTACCTAAAACAGCATCATAAGAAAATATAACTACGTGACTACCTCGTTGGTCACTACACCATTGCCTAGTGACAAAGCGATGCGCTTTGCCTAGTGGCGCTTTGTGATCTCGAGGTCCTGGGTTCAAATCCTAGGTCGGACATGTGTAGTTTTTCTAACGAAACCTTCCCACTACTAGTCCGGAGTCTGGAATTGTGCCCGACAATAGGCTCGCCCCCTATTACATGGGACTTAACATCGCCAGCGAAACGTGGGTGTACTCAGTACACCTTAGCCGCCCCCGCTTGGGTAATATAGGCGTGACGGTGTTTTTTTCTTTTTTTATATCTACGTAAGAATTAAAATTAACAAATGAATTAGGTATACATTCTTTTCTATTAATTAACACGCCACACAAATACTCCCTAACTGATATGATGATGATGATACTGATATTAATCACAAAATAATACTGTGTTGTACTATTTACCTTAATAATAGTAATAGTAGCCCTGTTAAGAAACTGTCCCACCGTTGGGCACGGGCCTCCTCTCAAACTGAGAGGGTTTAGGCCATAGTCCACCACGCTGGCCCAGTGCGGATTGGCGAACTTCACACACCTTCGAGAAACTCTTAGGCATGCAGGTTTCCTCACGATGTTTTCCTTCACCGTTAAAGCAAGTGATAATTAATTTTTAATACGCACATGCTTTCGAAAAGACAGAGGTGCGTGCCTGGGTTTGAACTCGAGACCTCTAACTTTGCAGTCCAACGGTCTAACCACTAGGCTATCACTGCTTTTCTATTATACTATTTACCTTAGCGATGTGTTATTTTAAGTGACATTTTATTATATCTTGCGTTTTGTGTAAATAATAAGGATGGTTAAATGTGCGTGACCTCACGATTAATTTTCAATCTACATACATAAGAAATGAGGGAGCAATTTTGTGTAACAGAAAATGTTAAGCATTCGCGCTCTACACAGCCGCCCGCAATAGCGTGACTTCGCTAAATCAACTACTAAATCGGAACTTATCGATTTCTACCACTACGAAATGTCAGTCGTCGTAAATTCTAAAGAACATTTTGTAAATAAATAAACACCGTCACGCCTATATACCCAAGGAGGATAGAACAGGTGTACTGTGTACACCCACTTTACGCCGACGATGTTAGGCCCCATAGACTCGCACCCTAGGACGAGCCTGTTGCCATATACTGGCACAATTGACAGACGAATTGGCGCAATAGTTAAGAGTTTAAGCCGCTCCACCCACTGTGTCTTGTAGTCGTGGGTTTGATTCCCGCACTGGTCAAATCTTTGTGTGATCCACAGTTATTTGTTCCGGTCTGGGTATTTGTGTATGTGAAGTTTCATGTTTGTAAACGCAACCACGACACAGGAATAAACACAAGTGTGGGGCTACGTTTAAAAAAACTGACTCCGGACTGATACTGGGAATTTTTTAGATAGAAAAACTACATTTTCCGACCTCGTGACCAACGAGACAGTCATACACATGAACATTTTGTAATGATGCAAATTAAATTGATAAAAATATAAATAAGCCGTAGAAAAACATAAAGCCCACATCTTCCGCCGTGCTGTGATATTTAAAATATACAAAAGGTTCCAACATAAACATGAGTTATTATTGCTCTTGATTGCAGACGCGTCTGTATAAATAAAATAATACTAACCCACTCATTACTCGTGTGCCCAAGCCACGGACACTTGAGTCACTTGACAATTATTTTGTTATGTGAACGGATACAAATATTGAGTTATTATATCCTAAAGAAGCTATATCAAACATAAAATAACGCGCAACTTGATGACCGCAGGGTTAGCAGGAATGTTTGTATTTTCATAGATAATAAACTCTTATGTTTCTGGATTTGTTGAAGGCACATGACAGCATATTTTTTAAATGAAACATAGCACTCGGTGTCACGTTGTATGAAGTACCTCGAACAAAGTGAAGTGAACAAAAAGTTAGAGCACATCCTGTATGTGCTCTAACTTTTTGAGGTTTCTTTCCTAGTATGTAGCACATAATGACTCAATGATTCCAAATAACACTTTTCTACGCATGACCCTAATTTAACCTTCTTTCCCGATACTGTCGTTTTTGTAAGAAACTTGCTATTTAATTTACTTGTATAGTTGATTTTCGCAACTAAAGTAACCTAACCTTCTTTTTCGATATTATCGATTTTGTCACAAACCAACGGCGAAATATTATTACAAACACAAATTAAAGGTGTCTTTTTTGCATCTGCATTTGCGTTTACGCTGCTAAAGCAAGCTATTAACACTGCACTATCCAAGCCGGTAGCTAAGATGTCACTATTTACTAAAAAGCAGTGGGCTTTACGAAACGCACTGTAGCACTCACACTATCCACAAAAAAATCGACGTCTGTTTAGTAAAACAACGACATACCTAACTCTGTAATATACTAATTTAACTTCCTAACTACAATAATTTAAATTCTACAAACCCGTCTTCTATAAATTGTACGCAACTTAGCCGTCTTGAAATGTGAAACGGTGTTTTATCCAGGTGAATACAAATAAGTAGGAGGTGGCCGCAACTCGCGGCCGCACGCTTCCTGCGACCCCACACCACCTCGCCACCACCAGGGTAACGCGTGTAACCCACGACCTTGACATACATACACTTTGACTTTGCTTTCTTAAGGATAACAAAAATTTGTAAGTATAACTATAGTTGATACTTTGATGTGATTTGTTATTATGAAATGATCATGGCTGGTGTACGAATTTTGGGCACTTTCTACGATGTTGTCTAAAATGCTTGATAATAAATGTTATGCACATAATAGGATTGAGCATCAGATAATATAAACTTATTTAATTTTATATTCACACCAACTTATAAAAAAGCAGTGATAGCCTAGTGGTCAGACCGTTTGACTGCAAAGTCAGAGGTCTCAGGTTCAAACCCAGGCACGTACTTCTGTCTTTTTGAAAGCATGTGCGTATTAAAAATTTATTATCACTGTCTTTAACGGTGACGGAAAACATCGTGAGGGAACCTGCATAGCTAAGAGTTTCTCGAAGGTGTGTGAAGTTCGCCAACCCGTACTGGGGCAGCGTGGTGGACTATGGCCTAAACCCTCTCAGTTTTCGAGGAGGCCCGTGCCCAATGGTGGGACAGTTTCTTAACAGGGCTAATATTATTACCAACTTAATACCTATTCATGGTGAGCATCACTAAAATCGATGTAATGTTTTTACAACAACGAGCAAATTGAAATGTTTAAGGATATTACTGTCCTTATCTGTATTTTGAAAAGCTGGTAATGTGTTTGCTTTATATGGTAGATTTCATTAGCTGATCGAGTGATTAGGTTTTTATTTTAAACTAACCTATTGTGTCCCACTGCTGGGCAAAGGTCTCCCTCTTCTCCTTCCAAAGAGTTATATCCTATTAAGTATAGGAAAATAAAAATTATCATAAAGTTTTAGAGCAAAAGGTGTATGAAGAATTGTATGAAGATTATTATTTCAAAAACAATGGGTTTTGGAAGTCTGGGAACATTCCATTCTGATTGGCGTACAAATAATAATAATAATTAAATTATTGCCAAGATTACAATTTTACAGTCCAGATTCACTATGTAAATACAGGTATATATTATAGGTATATTAGCTTAATAAACTTTAAAAACTAGGTTATGCTGTTCACCTGCCACCCAAGTTAATAATAAACTTGTGTGAAAATGCAGGTACTTTTGGCATGAAACCCTCTTTCCGTGTCACTGTATATGTACATATAATCGAAAAGAATGCAAGCTTTCCACCACCTCTCTCCACCACCCACTATCTCTCTGCTAGCTGATAAAATAAGATGCATCATAGTCAGTCCCTTTTAGTTATACTTATCTGTGAGTATGTATGTAGTTATATATGTCTTGTACTTATAACTACTTTATAATTTTATTGGTGTATAATAAAGAGTATTCTATTCTATTCTTTCATGGGGATCTGGGTTTTAATCCTAGGTGAAGCAAAGTGTTTTTGGGGTTTATTATTGAAAAAATCTAATTATGATTCCTAAGCTGGGAATTGAGCAGGGTTAAGAGGCAAAAGGCGCGTCTTCAATTAAAAAATCGACGGTGAAATGTAGGTGTCCACATACATCTTTGCCAATCCACTTGGAGAATATAAAATCAAAAACGAAATTCATATTACCGTAGCAAAGAACCTCTCCGTAACCGATCATCTGTTTGATCGCAAATAAAACTGATATATACGCGCGTGTTAACAAATATTTTTAAACGTGTGTATGTAGCACAGTAATAAAAAATATACACTAATCCGTGTTTCCCTGTAAGCGACACGGATTACGCAGAAACTCTACTTCAGGCTTAAATAAAAAATAGCCGAACTGCACAAACTGAATTGGGTTGTAGGTTAGACGGAAAAAGATTCGCTCATAATAGATAATCGTTACGAATTTTGTAAACTGTTTCTTAGACCATTACAGCATGATCATTGAAATTATGTATATTTTTGTATTGTTGAAGAAAATCATTTAGATAATAAGTAATAATTTCTCCGTTCACTGTCGCACAATTAATTAATCATGACTTCAGTAGGCGTCTTTTATTTCATGATCATGTGATCCAATCTTCACTGAACTGGGTTGCGGGTAAGGCCTAGTTTTCCTATATTATGGAGTGTTAGTTCTAGATGCAGATTGATGAAAGTTTCTTTTAAGCCATACGTTTGGTACCATTAAGTTTTATAGCTATTTATGAGCTCCTGCTAGTTATGAGAGAGTAGACGATGTATTAACACTGAAATGTGTTTAGCATTATAGCGCCCAAAATTTACTTACATAATAAATCAGTCTACTTCAAATGATCATGGCATGAGTAATTGTAGCTATACACTATGCACAGTCAGATGTTTTCAATTTTTATTCATAAAATATAAATATCGTTTGCTTTCAAAGAAAAGAGGTCATATTTGCTTTTCGATGTTTGCTGTGACCGAGTGAATCGCTGCCCATCCAAACCTGTTTAAGCTAAAAGGCTTTTGCCGTCAAGCGAAACTTTTAGAATAACGAATAAAAACCTTCTCATTCCGCTCGCTTTTCATCAGCCTGTATTTTTTTATAGCGAATAAGACTATAACCTTATAATTAACCCAAAAGTTAATTACACAAAAGAAGGAACACACTTTTATGGCCATAATAAACAACAGAATAAATATTTGGTTTCATACGGTTATAAAGACGCGGGGTCAACACAGCGTTATAAAGTAAAAAATTACAAAGTCTACTAAGGGCGACGGTATGAATTATGGATGTTTCTTACTCCTCCAACTTGGCACAGCGCTACTGATGCTGTACCTATAAACTGCCCAAAATTCAGCCACCCGCTTCGTTGATTAGAGGATCTTCCAAAATATTTTCTCTAGACCAATTATAAAAAGTCTCGTCTACTATTTTTTACATTATGTAACTACTTTTTAAGCTTCTCACAGCACACGATTCCCATGCCAATTTTTCCCATTTTTATGACCTGACTTTACCCTGTTACTTACTTAATTAAGTATCTAGACACCAATATGTTAGTTAACAGAGACGGTTAAAATATGAACTGTTCTCCGCGGGCGCGAACGCCTTTAGTTTTGTAATTTATTTTGTATTATCTTTATAAATTATAGCCTATATGTTCAGTAGTTTTTTGCGTGAAAAAGCAAAAAACGTCCACCTTCACAAACTTTCGCAATCATTATATACGTAGGATTATTTGGGCCAAATAGGTGATATAGGTAAAACATTTGAAAGTAAGACCTAATTATAGCCCTTTTAATGTTTATTTTTTTATTTTAATGTTGTTTGTAGGTAACTATTTCCTGCCTTCTATAATATTTTTTGATGAAAGATGGGTACTGTGAGAGTTCTAAGTGTCAAAGGAAATTATACTCTAATTAATAGTAATAAGAGTTATGACCCGTTTCTATAATTAACTATGGTTATGACATAACACCATCGACTTAAAGATTAATTTCCTTTGACACTGGGTACTGTCACAGTACCCATCTTAAGTGAAAAATATTAGTGTTTTTCCTCAATCAAAGCTACCATCACAAGAGTAGTGAGTGTTAAATCGGACCATTCATAATTCATTTGCCAGCATCCAGTTATTACTCCCGTAATATGTATTCGTCATCTCTATTACGGATACCAACAAGATTAGATTATCTAATAAAGCCAATTGTAATACCAGCTACAAGCGTTTATTATCTTTATTGTACTGAATCTTGTGTTTCTTGTTCAACCTCAGCTTTGTTAGCAAAATGAATTCGTGTGTATTTCTATACTAATTTACATATAGGCGAGATTTGTTTCGGCGAGATTCGTATCCAGGCTTATAGTTCATCTTAAAAACGCTCGCCAATTTTATAAACTCTGGAGGTAGTGTAGGTTATAAAAAAATCATATTAGGCATGAAAATGTCTGAATGAAATGGTCTAGAAGTTTGGCGCTATTCCCAAGATGTTATTCCGATTTTGGTCACTGCCACTTATCATTGAACAGATAGCGAACGCAAGTGTCTTATTGTGGATTAACACTTCGAGTATGTTTCTTTAGTGTATGAAGTTTTTTGTATAAACCGACATTATCGTTGTCGCGATTTGCAACCCGGATCTGTATCTAACGAGGAGGATCTGTTTAAAATAATTAATTTTATTATCATTCAAAGTGTTTTAACACATTTATCTAAAGTGGCCATGAATTTGATATAAAGTGCTTATTTTCTTTAAAAAAAAAGAAGCAACCCCATTTTCACTATTCCGTTTATCGACTCATAGGAATATCTAAAACTTTTTTTTGTAAAGTTTAAAGAACGGACTATCTTCAAATAATAAAATATTATATACACAAATAACATCACTTCATAGTACGACTTAACACATGGCTGAATTTGTTACCAGCAGTTATTGGTATAGTTAAAGCATTTTTATTGTTATTACGGAGCTCCGAGAACTGTGCTTTTGTTGGGAATTAGTAATCAGTGCCAGTTTCTCGTGAAACGCGATTTTCTCTATTGTATTTTCATTCATTTTCTCTACTGTAAGACCAGAGTACAAAATACTACTATTTCTATCCCTGTTCTTGTCGATTTAGCTCGACGATTTCTGATTATGACTAACGTAACGTTAATAGCTTCTAAACTGAATCAGTAGATACTATATCGGTATCATAATCCATTTTGAATTTATTTTAAAAAAATAATTCAAATTATAAGTAACGATAATCACAGTAAAAAATAAAAATGTTTGAGAGAATAGGCTAATATAAAAATTAAGACTAAAAGATACATTCATATTCATTCTCCTTTAATATATCAGGCCTTCAAAAAAAAAATCACAGACTAAATTTGCAAATTAAAAACATTTGGGTTTAAATGCATTGTATCATTGCATTTAGTCTGTATTAAAAAAAAATAGACTAAATTTCATTCGTTATTCATCTTTTTTTTTAACTAGAGTACAAAATTAGGGTGAAAATCTTACCAAATAGCTAATCACCCGTGTACGCTTCATGAAAACAGAACCACGTCACTATTCCAATTTGACTCCACCGTGCAATAAATTAACATTAGGTACTATTTTCACAGCAAGGCTTGTGGTTCTCAAAGTTGAATGTTAGGCTTAAAGGCATTAAACCTCCCGCGGAAGCGTGGTGGTCTTGCCCAACCATACCAGAGCATAAACAAAGGCGAATTTAATTGCTTTTTAAAAACAAAGTCTATTTGTGACGGTTATTTCACTGAATGGAAACGGAGATCCGAAATTTCGAAACAGTGAGAAGCAATTTCATAGGTTTTATTTTTTATTTTGAAATACATACCTAACAACTATTTATTACATAAATGTTAATTACCCACAACAACACATCATCACGCCAGATCAGTGGACAGAGAGTACAAAGTAACTACCAATAGGCACTTAATACCTAAATAATATGATTTATCTTTTTGAGTTAAACAAAATTGGACGATAAAATCAAGAGTAAGCAAATTACAGCTAGCTTTGTAGATCCACGTAAGCATACCCTTGAGAAAAATAATTGCTACATAATATTTTCATACATAAGAAATATGAAACCTTGAAAACCATGAATTATTCGTAACACATGTTGTTTGTAATATTCTGTCATCAATCATTATACTCGTAGGTACCACAATGGGTCGAACGAAGCCGGTTTTAACTGAATTACTAATTCTCACATGCCAGTGTTATTAATTATGAAGGTTCATGCTATTAAGAGTAATATAATAGATGGTTTAATAACATTTATATGCATGGGGCTTAGAAATATTAACCTATTCTATATTCTTAATATTTCTTCAGTTTGCACGTCACAATTGCAGTAAATATTCTTTACCAATATATCCCTCAAAGGGCATTAGATAATCTCCCAATAAAAAAAATGGTAAAAATACTTATTCATAATCATACATCTAAACGACTTCAATAGGATGTTATAAATATGCATACATAGATGCGCTAACAATAATAACAAATTGTTTACGAATACACCATATTTACAAAACACACATAAGCGCTCCCATTTTACCTAATACAATACGACAAAATATTTTCGATTGACCAATTATATTTATAAAAGACACGCGCAGCATTACTCAGCATAACAACAAATAAATGACATGGGTAAACTTACCTCCGTTATATATACGTATGCTATAAAAGCCATTGTGATCACAGACAAAAGTTTCAAGGCGAAGAGTCCCCTCGACACAAAGATAAGACGTCTGTTAAGTGGCCTCTTAGCTAAAAGGGCTCTAGAGGCGCGTTGTGGAACTACCTAGTGGTGACAAGCGACTAACTGGCCTTTGTGGGAAACTAAAAGATACACCCATCAACACGGAGTACAGTTGAGCCCATAAAATAACTGGGCTCTCTTCAGCTTTTAATAGGTCTGAATAAAATGTAGTTCCGGGTTGTGTGTTACTAAGTATCGCTTAAGGTTAGTACTAAAACGTAGTGATTATATGCTCTTTGTTTAGTACTGTATAGAGATTTTAGTACAAGCCCAGTGCAAAGCCCGAAGTTGGTACGAAGTATAATGTAAAATAGTGAAAAGAAAATATGATATCGAATTTGAACTCATGGCTATATGATTTCCAGATTTATTTTCTACGCAAGTGGCTTGCACTAGAATTGCAGACATTCTGATTTGGGGTGTATTCAGACAGAAGCAAATTATATTCGACAATTGATTTCTAAGATAGTTTGATTCTAAGAAAATCACCATGTAATAGAGACCAGATGGACACCGGAGACCCAGAAAAAGATTTCTCGATGACCTGGACGCTCATGTAAAGACATGGTTAGAAGTAGCCAAAGATCTATAGAATTATGGGAAAAACCTTTGCCCAGCAGTGGGACGAAATAGGTTATTAAGAAAATGATGCGTTGCAGTTTGTCTATAGGACTGTACTCGTAATCAAAACCTACGTTAGAATTACTTTTAATAAATTCCCACAGGGGTCGTGGGTTCGTGGTAATTCAATATTTGTCAACCCAATTATGTTAACTTTAATATCAACAGCAATCATGTTCTATAACTGAATTGTACAAGATCCAATCAAACTAAACCAAAGTGATTGGAGGGGCCCATGGGAAATCCTACCCTAAAAACATTCCGGTAGTCTGAACTTTTTTAAAGAGAAAATGTCACCACCGAATAAATTAATATTGTTTATATAGAAAATAATAATCTTGTCTTTTTTAATCTATATTTCTTTAAACTATCTTTATATAAAAATACTGCTTCGTTGGTCTAGTCGCAAAGCGCATCGCTTTGTGAACTCAAGGTCCTGGATTCAAATCCTAGGTCGGACAAATGTAGTTTTTCAAACGAAAACTTCCCAGTATGAGTCCAGGGTCTGGAATTGTGCCCGGTATATGACAATAGGCTCGCCCCCTGTTACATGGGGCCTAACATCGTCGGCGTAAAGTGGGTGTACTCAGTTCACCTCTGCCACCCCTGCTTAGGGAATGTAGGCGCGACGGTGTGTTTTATAAAAACAACCGGTGTGAGTGTGCTTCTATAATATTTTCACATAGGATGGGTAGTGAAATTCTAATTGCCAAACGAAATTAATATTTAATTCAATGGTGTTAATGCGTGTGTGTGTGTGTGTGTGTGTGTGTGTGAATGATGTACGCTGTTGGCCGCGAGGCCTTTACAGCTTCACCGGACTTAAAGGCGAGCGTGCAACCACTATGCTCTAGCCAGCCGGAAGGGCAAGAGGCGACATACTCGAGGGCGCCTCGGTTGGAACAGTCGCTGTAGGGGGACGGGTGCTCTACTAAGTGCACCGGTCAACCGCCGGCTATGGGAGGGGATCTACTACTACATCGTCGTCGTCGCCCGTATTCTGAGCGGAAAGAAGGGATGACAAAGCATCGGGGGGGTCAGTGAGTACATGTCGCGGCCGGCGGTGGCAGCAGGGGTCGGGGGGGAGATCGTAGTCGGCGGTGGCTACGATTAACGGATTCGCATGGGTAGATGCGTTCGCGAAGTGACGTGTTGACGCCTTTTTAATAAAGCCGCGATGGTGTTAATGCATAAAACCATAAGTATAGAAACGGGTCATGCCTCTTATTGCCATTGAATAAAGTATAATTTTCTGTGACACTTATAACTGTCACAGTACCCACCTTACATGGAAATACTAGAATGCTTCTCCTCCTGTATAGCTTAATCGATTATGATATGTTTTTGTACTTATGGGGTCTCCACTCCAATCTAGGTCTCAAACCTATTCGCGCCTTTATTAAAAAGGCGACAACACGTCACTTCGCGAAGCCATCTACCCATGCGAATCCGTTAATCGTAGCAGTCGCCGACTACGATCCCCCCCCCCCCCCCCGACCCCTGCCGCCACCGCCAGCCGCGACATGTTCTCACCGATCCCCCCGATGCTTTATCATCCATTCTTTCCGCTCAGAATACGGGCGATGACGACGTAGTCGTAGATCCCCTGCCATAGCCGGCGGTTGACCGGTGCACTTAGTAGTGCACCCCGTCCCACCACAGCGACTGTCCCAACCGAGTATATCGCCCCTTGCCCTTCTGGCTCGAGCGTAATGGTTGCACGCTCGCCCTTAAGTCCGGTGAAGCTGTAAAGGCCTCGCGGCCAACAGCATACATCACTCACACACACACACACTTATGGGGTCACTTGGATGGTTCTCAGCTACAGCGGCGCATTTACCAGCAGACTGAGTAGGCTTTAGCCTAGGGCGGCAAATGTTAGGGGGGCGGCAAATTTGGCTAAATTTTTTTTATAACTAGTATATGATTGAGATTTTCTATCTATCTTTATCATCCCTTGGGGGGTAGGCAGAGAGAACAGAGTTCCAACAGATTCTTTCAACAACTTTTCTTAGATCAAAAATATACCCAAAGACTATTTCTTGTGTAAACTTCACTTAATCGTGAGTTGTATAAATAATCTAGGAACTGACACAACGATCCCTTAGAATCACGGGAAAAAGCCGATGTAATGGTGGCGATAGGGAAAAAATCATAAAATTGCGATTTCATTGACAAAGAAAATGTAATTAATATGATTGTGAACTAGGGTATTGAATTGCAGAGGTTAGTAGGGGCGGAAAAAATTCAATAGCCTACTGGCGGCAAATGTGTAAATCCGCCACTGCTTATAGCTATATGTAGGTTGTGCTGTTGTCAACAGGGTGCAAAGCCACGAGAACCTCCTGGTCAATTGGAAATTTAAACAAACAAAAAGATTTATCATAAGCATGTCAGAATCGTAGCATATGGTTTCATGTACTGGTTATTCATCTATATTATCTATATCAATAGGCTCGCCCCCTATTACATGGGACCTAACATCGTCAATAGGCTCGCCCGCTATTTCATGGGACCTAACATCGTCGGCGAAAAGTAGGTGTACGCAGTACACATCTGCCAACCCCGTTTGGGGAATTTAGTGTATTTTTTTTATTAATATAAAACGGAGGCTAACTTCTGTGCGCCCCATTTAAGAAATCATGAGTTGCTGCTGTTACTTGCTTGCTTTGATTATCAGAATAACTCACAGAGGATTAGAAGTAGCTTAAGGTGCCCTAGAGCTAATATATAGACGAGTATAATTTGGATATGTAGACGAGTATCACTTGTCTATAGTTATATCATGCTTCTTAGTTGTCAAGGTGAGTGAATATTCTAATTTGCGAATTGTTAATTATTACATTCGGACATCCCTGATGACAGTACCTACCCCAAAATGCAAAAATAAGACAAATATTTTTTTTTATATACACTGCACCGTCTCGCATATATCCTACTTTTTACCGACGATGTTAGGTTCCATGATTTAATGTGCCTATTGCCACTTTACCGGGCATCATTCCAGACTCCGGACTGATGCTGAGAATTTTTCCTACACTTTATCCGATTCAGGATTCGTAACCAGGACATAGAGGTCGCTAATCACGTTAAGTAAACGCCACTAAACGAAGCAGTCAAACATTGTCCTCCACAAATACCGCAACCGCAGTTATTACAATAATTAAATGTTTTATTGAACTCAGGTCAAAGAAGTTACATTTCTAGGCTACGATACCCACCGTCGGATCGATAAAGAAAAAGGCGATACCGAAATGCGATGCTAGAACACGGTCATTGAACTGGGTTCGCTATTGTGTACTGACCTTTACAACCATTTGGTATGCCTGTGTATACGAAACCAGCAGTATAATGTACGCTGTTTATACGACAACAGAGATTTTCTAATAAATAATTATATTTTGATTCTGTGGCTCCGTGGCCACATAATCAGAATATTCGTTGAAATAAATACGTCATTGAACAATTACAATTATGAATGAAAATCTTGATCTGTAGTGTTATGGAATTTGTAGTGTGATCTATCTATATCATCATGCAGATCCCTTGCGGGGTACGTAGAGAATACAGGGTTTTTTTTTTTAAACGTTGCCCCACACTAGGATTAATTCCTGTGTCGTGGGTGCGTTTACAAACATGAAAATTCACGTACACAAATACCCAGACCGGAACAAATAATTGTGGATCACACAAAGATTTGTCCCGTGCGGGAATCGAACCCGCGACTATTAGACACAGTGGGCGGGGCAGGCTAAGCCCTTAACCACTGCGCTAAATCGTTACAGGAAGTTCTTTCCTTTCTTTATAGTGTACTTAAACCGTGACTTAGGACCACTCTCATACATGAAACTTTTTTTATGAAGATTACGCATAATAAATTAATAGTAAATAACAAAGCGTTTATGATCTAAATAATTCTTTAATATATAAAAAAATACATTTTTAAAAACAAGTTTTTATGCAGCCATTTTATGCTAAAATTTAAAACCGATCAAAATTTCGTGTCTATTTTGTTGGCTGTTAAGGAGTTCCTTCATTTAAGGTTTAGTCAAATAGCCGACACACTAATAAACATCGCAAGTTAAATAAAGCTTGCAAAAACGCTAAAGTAGAGGTTTTTTGGCGGGAAGTCGAAGAGTGATGTTGACAATTTGTTTTAATTTTCAAAACTTGGCACTTGGACACTGGCAAAATACACTTATAATTAGTGTGAAGCCATAACTTAAAGAAGAAGAAGAAGAACGCTAAAGTATCCTTAAATGATTATTTCCCCTTGATTATGGTCTTAAAATTGTAACTCCAATAAATATAAAATAGATCTAGAATCTATAGGTAATAATAAAATCTCGTGTACCTTTTTGACTCAAAATTCTCTGAAGACTTATTGCTGGTCTATGGCATATTAGCATATCACTCGTAGCGCTGTGCGACCGCGGTGTTCTTACCGATTATCAAGGTTAAGCAGCGTTCGACTCGGTCGGCCCGAGATGGGTGACCGTTTGTGGCATTTACATATTTGAGCGTCTCCGGAAGGCACGTTAATCCGTTGGTCCCGGCTACCACTTAATGTGGTAGTCGTTAAGCCGAGTTGGAAGCCTTAAAGGCGGCTTGATAAGTTCCAACAGCAGGTGGCCACAAACCTGCCTCCATCAATCCGCACTGGGTCCGCGTGGTCGAATATGACCTAATCTCTCTCACCTCGATTTGTGAGAGAAGGCCTTTGTCCAGCAGTGGGCAGTATAGGCTGATATTATATGGCATATTCTTTAATACGAGGAAACATTAACTAAGTCGTAAAAATCATGTAGATATGTACCATTAATTGCTGTTTTAGAATGCCGTCCGCCGATGGTGATATCATAAACGTGTCATTTAAAAGTTCTCTCGTTGAGAGATCGTGCTATACCATCCGTATTTCCAAGTGGTAAAGTTCAAAGTCAATGTTGTAATGATCTCTTCAATTGAAACGATGCTGTAATATTGTGCTATATTTAGAACTCACGTTTAATCAAGTTTATTTACATTTTCAGAAGCCAGATACTCGCAAAGAAAGCTTTAGTAGGGCGAACAACACACAGGAGAAAGCCTAGAGTCGCAAATATAGCGAAAATTTTCATCCCAAGTGTGTACTTACCTAATTATTTGGGAACTCTATGCAAAAATATGACACTTGTTCTTTAGAATAGGCCTAAAGAGACAGTTACGCAAAGTCGCGATTACTTAACTACAACAATAATATAATATAATTTTGTTAGTCCTTTTGCTGGCAGAGAATCTCTATCAAAGGGAATTGAGATTTTTAAGATTACAGTGGTAACAGGTTTAACCTAGTCTTTACTTCCATCTACAGCCTCTTTCTTTAATATAATAATAATATTAGCGCTGTTAAGAAACTGTCCCACCCTTGGACACGGGCCTCCTCCTAAACTGAGAGGGTTTGGGCCATAGTCAACCACACTGGCCCAGTGCGGGTTGGCGAACTTCACACACCTTCGAGAAACTCTTAGGCATGCAGGTTTTCTCACGATGTTCTCCTTCGCCGTTAAAGCAAGTGATCATTAATTTTTAATACGCACATCCTTTTGAAAAGACAGAGGTGCGTGCCTGGGTTTGAACCCGAGACCTCTGACTTTGCAGTCCAACGGTCTAACCACTAGTCTATCACTGCTTATGCATATGCCATCTTTGGTAAAATCTAGGAATATACAACTCGGTTTTAAAGCCTCGTTTCTTCCTTTAGAAAGAACACTTAATATAAATATGGTAAGTTACTGCCTCCTTTATTAAGTGGCAAGGCGCACCGCTTTGTGATCACAAGGTCCTCGGTTCAAATCCTAGGTCGGATAAATGCAGTTTTTCTAACGAAAAAATTCCCAGTATGACTTCGAAGTCTGGAATTGTGCCCGGTATATGGCAATAATCTCGCCGCCTATTTCATGGGACCTAACATCGTCGGCGAAATGTGGGTGTACTCAGTACACCTCTGCCACCCCTGCTTGGGGAATACAGGCGTCAAGGTGCTCTTTTTTTATGGTAAGTAAACTAACCTAGATCTCTGGCTGTACGTACATTCTAGAAATCTATTGTTTCTTTTGAAAAAATTATTCATTAGATTAGGTATGATAATTGAAAAACACTGCCCTAAATTCCACCTGGCCTTTGTTCACGTTTGACTACTTATTCAATTTTATTACTAAACTTAATTTGTATATTCATAAGGAAAGTTATCATGGCCACTCCCCTAGAGTATATAAGTAGCAGATATAACGAAAATATCGTAGAACTCCAAACACGGGCTACAAATGAGAACGGTCACGCAATGAATCGCAGACCTTGCTAAATACTCACAACCGTATAGATACCTATGTGTCCGGTACAACATGGCATTAACCTATCCTGTTCTAACAGATTTAGGCGCTTATCGACTGTCGTAAATTGAGAATGCTAAAAAATCTTAATCCAATCAGGAATTATTGAATTTAAATCATATTACGATCCGTGATAATGCATTAGGTATACCTAATATGACATATATGTCCTGTCATATATGACATCTATTAAGCTTCTTTTTAACGGCGGAAAATACCTAGCGCATGCTGCCACATCGCTTTCTTTTGTGATGTGGCAGTTATGTGGGGCTCGCATCCACTAAAACCCCCCGGCGTCCGTCTCTTGCCTGAGTGCCCTGCCGCAATAATCGCCAGTGGCATAACATCTGCAGCGCGGGCGAGCCTGCGCCTATAGCCAAGTTGACCATCCACAGTCGTTAACGCTAATAGAAAGCGGAAAAATGTATGGGAATGACATTTTGCAACGGAAACTCACGTGGTCAAAACAATGCGCTATCGATTGCGACAAGAGAATATAAACAAAACGCTTGCAACTTGTCTAGGCCCTCTGGTCTATTTCACTCAGACCTCGCCTTTATCGCGTACTCTTCTTTATGAGGGGGCGCAGAACGCCGCGCACTTCTGTCAAAAAGCTCCTTACTCTAACTTTACGAGTATTTCTTCTACGAAAATTACACGACTATCATATTTATTCCTTTTAATCAAAACATATAGACTCAAAACGTAGCCCTACACTAAGAATTATTCCGGTTAACGCACCCAGCGTTTACATACATGAAATTTACATACACAAACACCCAGACGGAAACAAATACTTGTGGGCCACACAAAGATTTGTCTTGTGCGGGAATCGAATCCGCGACTACTCAATCCAGTGGGTGGAGCGGCTTAAGCTCTTAACCATTGAACAAAGCCGTAAGTCAAGACACCACAAGACTTTTTTCTGTATCATCTTAAACGACGAATCTGAGAGAATTGTTCATAAAATTATTTGTTCCGGTCTGGCTATTTGTGTATGTGAATTTTCATGTTTGTAAGACACGATACAAGAATGAATTCGAGTTTGGGGCTTTGTTTCTTAAATAAATTAAAAAAAAAACACAATTAACTTACCTGCAATAGAATTACGCAAATAATTTTAACCGAATCATTCCTGTCGCATATACAAAGCTCTTCATGAAATATCACATAATATCCTTCACCACCTGTATCTATGTTAGGGAAGGCCCAGACAAAACTTACCATATGTTACGGGTCTGACGCAACTGTTTCGCTTCATCCAGTTGAAAGCACTATAAACTTGCACTTTTTGAAGAGATCATTAATCTGGTGAAGGGGAGTTTTCATTTCTACTAATACCTCTACTGAATTCGATATAGTGCTTTCCTTTTTGCTTCGTTTTTAGGATTTGGTACTTAAGTCAGCAAAAAACGGAACTCTTAGGCCCACTTGCACGTACCAGGGTCAACGTTACTTATTGACTAACTCGGGGTCAGGACTTAAAGTTAAAGGCAATTTAACGTTATAACCTCAAGTTAGTCATTAGGTACGCTAACCCCGGTTCGTGTCAGTGGGTCTTGTAGGGTTACTGTTTTATATCTCTGACTCTTTAACTACTTTAGTATGGGGTCTTCGACTTAAATAATAAAATTAATGAATTACTTAACTCAAGTTAGATACGTATCTACGTACAACGGGGAAGGAAAACATCGTGAGGAAACCTGCATGCCTAAGAGTATCTCGAAGGTGTGTAAAGTTCGCCAACCTGCACTGGGCCACCGTGGTGAACTATGGCCTAAGCCCTCTCAGTTTGAGAGGAGGCCGTGCCCTTCGTTGGGACAGTTTCTTAACATATTATTTATATTATTAAAGATACGTACAACACAAAGCCGTGGTGACGGTCTTTAGGGGACGCCTTTGTCCTGCAATGGACGTCTTTCGGCTGAAGATAGGTAGATTCCTCATTCTGCGAGTCCAGTTGACTAAGGAGTCCAATTGCTCTTACCTAGACAGAAAGTACTAGGTTCCAACAGGTTGTTTCCTTACAGACCTCTTACCAATGTAATTTCATAAAACAACTTGCGAGCTACGTCCGTAATTAAGAACGTATAATTAAAATGGGTATTTGCTCTGTAAAAAATCGAGAGTATTTCAAAATGTTCCCTAATTACTGCGAGAGCTGGTAGTGTAATTAGTAAAGGCGATGTAACTAGCTGCGATGCAAGGCAGTTCTGACTGCAACTAAAAGTTAGCTCGTTAAATATTCTCATTTCACCAGCCACGTCTATGTATAATTATGCAAATATATGTTTTAAAGCTTTATGCATAGATACGGATGTTAGCAGATCCCTTGATTATTATATTTTACTTTGTGTGTTTCTACAATTGCCTACTAAAAGAAACGTGGCAAAGCAGCTACCTGCGTCATAGTCAGTTAATTAAGATATTCAAGAGAGTCGATAAAACCTATGTTCTCTTTTCTGTCCAGAGACACATTTTATATCACAAATCGATCTGAAACTTATAAAGTACTCTTAAACAAGGCACACCGTTCACAACCACTTCAAATGTAAAAAAAACAAGTATCTATCTATATCGTCACGCTAGATCCATTGCAGGGTAGGCAGAGTGTAAAGAGTTCCAACAGGTTCTTTTCTTACAGACCTCTATGGTTTCCATCACTCTCATAGTTCGTCTCATACATGCTCGCCGGTATCAATAAAAATCGCCGCTAAAAAAATACCAGTAAAAATAAACGCTCCGCTCGGTGTTAGCCAGTTAAAGTGGTTCAACGCTGTAAAACAAGATTAAGGCCAATATTAACATTTTGCTGCAACAACCCGAGCGAGCGACCAACCGAACGTAATTAGTACGATGAAGCGACACAACATCAGTCCATAGATATAATATACACACACAGTTTATGGATCCAAAAAAAATGTTCTGGATTGGTAACTAATTACGAATAGACCATATAAATTCTCCTTTTGTAGCTGGTTATGAAAATCTAGTTGTGAATGTGGACCAAAGGCATGTTACCACGTTCTTTGGAATTATTTTACGTGGCCACCGGGAAATGTTATCCTAATGAGAACTTCATAACTAAACGTTAAGTTTGTAGTGACAAAGGAAATCTATCTTAGATTTCCTTCGTCACTACAAACATAATATTCATGCCTCTAGAGGCAAATATGTGAATATATGTATGTGTGTATGTGTGCAATAAAGAGCAAGGGGGGTAACTAGCTCAAGGGCGCGTCAAGGGAGTTAATACCTCGATTTGGGCAGGCTCTGTGCAAGAGGGCGTGAACCAGGAGTCTCGCCATAGTGCCCTGCACCGATCGGCGAGTAAGATATACTTCGGACGAACTGTGAAGGTGGCTGGCCGGTATTTGAACCAGTGTGCGGTATTTGTATGCGATAGGTGACAAGTAAAAAAACATCGAAACGAAACGCTGTTGTGCGGGCTCAATTAACAGAAAATTTATCACAAAAACTAACAGTATGTTTCCCCCTTTTTCATGACCGACAGATTTAAAGAAAATACAGTGAAATAAAAAATTGAACTAAAGTAAGTAAACAGTTAATAAGTTTAACACCGTCACGCCTATATTCCCCAGAGGGGGTGGCAGAGGTGTACTGAGTACACCCACGTTTCGCCGACGATGTTAGGTCCCATGTAATAGGGGGCGAGCCTATTGCCATATACCGGGCACAATTCCAGACTCCGAACTCATACTGAGAATTGTTCTTTAGAAAAACTACATTTGTCCGACCTAGGATTTGAACCCAGGACCTCGTGATCACAAAGCGCTTTGCCACCAGACCAACGAGGCAGTTAATAAGTTAACCCAATATATTGATAAGAAAGTAATTTTGTTATTTTTTCATCGAGTTAGGAACTTTTTACCTATATATGCGAGAACACTCTGCCAGTGGCCCGGCCACTATTCAACGATTGGTAGATTATGTGATACACATTTATTAGTTAAACTAGTATATAGTATTGGTACAACTTATAAAGTGATAGAAATTAAATTAAGGTAGAATTAACAAAATAGGTTAGGTACCTACTTTTGTTCTGACCCATGAAAATATAACAAACTAGCAGTTTCCCGCGACTTCATACCCGGTCGACAACAGCGCCACCTACCGGGTCTATGTTTTATAGCCTATGTTATTTCTGGATAACGTAGCTTTCTCATGGTGAAAGAATCATTAAAATCGGTCCAGTAGTTTTTGAGTTTATACGTTACAAACATACAAAAATACAAATCTTTCCTCTTTATAATTTTAGTATAGAAGTATAGATTAGTGTAAAAGTGTATAAAAATCTGGATTTTACAATACTGTTATTACTGGAACTGTTGGAACTCAGTTCTCTCAGCCTACCCTGCAAGGGATCTTGCGTGATGGTATAAATAGATTTTATTAATTTAGTAACTAGATGTTAATTGATCGCGTTATACCCAGAATTCCCGAATACTTCATTTATAAAAGTTTTAAACTAGAACCTAAATAACAAATAAATAGAGACACACGAAGAAGAAGAATTAAAATACCTAAAAATGTATTACAATCTTATTACAATTAGGGCATCTTTCACCACTCTCGAGTAAAGTGATCAGGTACTTCTCGATTAGGGTTACTCGGCAATTAAAACTGATCGGGCTACTCGATCGGATAGGGCTACTCAGATATAGTGAAATTAGTATATAGACTTACTTGCAACTTTGATTGTTAATTAGTCTACTTCAGACGTTACTCGAGGTTAGTGAAAGAGGCCCTTAAAACATCAAGTATTAATTGAATAGCGACTTCAAATTTGGAAAGAAAAACGGTCGTCTATAATTGTAACACTTTGTATTTTTTTAATACATATTAGTTCTTTACATACAAATAGCGACCAATTCCAATTAATAGGCGGCTTTCCAAGTAAAATCTTATTAACTTCGACCCGTTCCGATAAGAAGGCATTGCTTTTGTATTTCAGTTGAAAGGGGATTGGAAGTTTGGAGCTCCCGATGGCTTCGAGGCAATAGAGTTGTGTGTATTTAGGCGCGGCTTGCCTTACCAATCATTCGTTAAATAATAATAAGAAGGTACAATATAAGTTCTAAATAAGAAACCATTTAATATTCATAGGCATTGTGCTTTATAGGGACTTTGGGCCTTCAAACAAAGGCGCGGTACGTCGGTATAAAGGGGGTTATATTATAGTAGGAATAATTTAACCCACATCTATATTCACTCACAGCAGCTTATCCGAGAATTGCCGCTCTAATATTCATCTCCCATACGACTTTGGACAAAGTAACAAAAGCGGGGTACTTTGCTATAAATGCAGTAATAATTTAACCGAGATCTTGATAATCCTAGACATTACCGGGCATCCCTTAGCGCCCTTTTTCTGCACTGCTTACGCTAAACATGTCCAGAAGGACCAATTAAAGTGATCATACTTCTTCTCCACACTCTCACACTCCACACTCAAAATTATTCCTGTAGTCTGTGCGTTTACAAACATTAAATTCACATGCACAAACACCCAGACCGAAAGAAATATTTGTGTGTCACACAAAGATTTGTCCCGTGCAGGAATCGAACCCGCGACAACTCAAACCAGTGGGCGGAGCGTCTTAAGCTCCTAACCCTTGGACCAAGCCGTCCGACTTGGTAAGTAAATAAAAAACTTTTCAAAAACAAGGGAAACTGACTTTATACATAACCAAAAAGCAAAAAATAAATATTTGAAGTCTGTGGCAGTCGATCGGTGCAGTCGGTTTCTTCATTTTTTGAAAAGTTATTAATTTTACAATTTTGAGTGATGAGAGAATTAATTATTTATAAAGTTAAGTCCAGGATTAAGATAAAATTCATAATAACTCAATCTACACAATAAATTTCGAGTCCATACAAATTTCGTCCCCTATTTTGGAATGCCCTAAGGGTGGAAAAATAGGTATAATATATTTTTATTTCTACTTTAAATTTATTTGGGAAGACCCTCTCAGGCATAAAAATAATTTTCCTAATCGGTTCATAAATGGCGGAGTTATGAGGTAACAAACATAAAAACAAATACAGTCCAATTAAGAACCTCCTCCTTTTTTGTGAAGTCGGTTAAAAATGATCATCTTCCTCCACCCACAAAATTCAAACTTTTTAAACAAAGGTTCAAGGGGTTGTGTTTTCATATCAGAAAATGTCTCTAATAAAGATCATTTTAGAGAAATTTTATTAAGACTACCACCACATCGGCGGGGATTTTCATTCAAAAAGAATCGAAGAGAAGACAATACTGTTATTGCTATTTACTAGTTTTCTTTTAAATGCGTACCTAATTATGTGGAACGAGTAGAACAATGGACTACAGAACATAATATCTTTTATATTCAACATATTGTACCAAAAAACTGTGCAGTTCAACCCCGCGCTCCTCATTTTACCCCTCGGCTTAACACTTAAGAACATGTCAAAAGCAAGGACCCGCCCATAATTGGCTTTTAAGGAAAGCTTAATAACAAAGTTTGTACGACGAGCGAATTCACGACGCGAACATTAGGAGCACTTTACGGCAACCAACGTTACCGAGTAACATTTAGACGTTGTAACGGCAGAAATTACAAAACAATGTAACGTTGGACGGATTATAAAGTTCCAGCGGATAATTATTTTCTTGAGTTACACGGTTCATTTTCTTAACTTCATATTTAATATTCAATAATTAGTATGAAGTTAAACACGTCTTCCGTCTTCAGAATAAAGGGTATTTAAACTATAACCCGTCACACTGGCTCGGTGCAGACTAGTCTCCTCTTCGTCGTGTCTTTCGTAAATTGAATGTCTAAATACCCACTCCCAGACATAGGTTACGTAACGACGTGTTATACTAGCTTAAGTTTCAGCCCTGAATTCCGTACTAACCAGTCGAACATCCGACCAATTCGCTCTCTTTCTTATTCAATTCTCATATTAGAGTTTTAGATGTTAACGATGATTGCCTCGTTAGTCTAGTGCAATAGTACGGTTGGCAATTACGAGAGATTTTGGATTCGAATCAAAGGTAAAAGTGTTATAAAAGTTTTTTTAACAAAAAATTCTCAATAGTTATTCGGAATTTGGAATTGTGCCAGGAATAATGGCAAGAGGCGTAACATCGTCGGCGAAATGTGAGTGTACATACACCCCTGCTTGGGTGATGTAGACATCTAGATGATAAACCAAATAGCACATTAAGTTTATTTTATAGGAATAAACGCGTCCTCTCATATTTTAATAACACCTGAATCATACGACGCGGATGGCCACTTACAATAAGTCAATAAAGAAAATATGGCGCAATAAAAATGGCAACGTGCTATAGAAAATAACAATGTGTAACACTAGCCGACCCTTTTAGGCTCAGCCGTTGTATCGCGGCGTGTATTGAATTGATATTGAAACTTTTGGGTGGCATAATTTATTTATTTATTTAATATAGATATACTACAGCACAAAAAAAAAACATAAAATAAAACTACTACTCTGTATTCTGTTGCTGTATATCAATTATTACAAATGTAGAGCGGAAGCGCGCTTCAGAGATATATATATATCTATCTATCTATCTATCTATAACCTCACGCCAGATCCCTTGCGGGGTAGGCAGAGAGTACAGAGTTCCAACAGTATATGTATATATATATATATATATATGTATATATATATATATATATATATATATATATATATATATTAATGTGATAAGACAGGTGTACAATAAAGTAAGGGTTAAGCAATTAAATGGTATTTTAGGGTTAAGTAAGCGGTAACGTTATTTAGAAATAATAAGGTAATTAGTAGGTAGTGGAGTACTATGTAATAAGTTAATATAATAATACAATAAGTTGGCAGAATCATGCTAGTTAGTCAGAGGTCTCGGGTTCAAACCCAGGCACGCACCTCTGTCTTTTGGAAAAATATGTGCATACAAAAAATTAACTATCACTTGCTTTAACGGTGAAGGAAAACATCGTGAGGAAACCTGTATGCCTAAGTGTTTCTTGAAGGTGTGTGAAGTTCACCAACCCGGACAGGGCCAGCTTGGTGGACTATGGCCTAAACCCTCTCAGTATGAGAGGAGGCCCGTGCCCAACAGTGGGACAGTTTCTTAACAGGGCTAATATTATTATACCTCGGACAAGTTTAATGAAATGTGACTACATGGTAGAATCCACTCGGAACAGTGGTCCTATGGATAAAATAACTTTTAATTTATCTACAGGATTTGTATACTTACCAGAACAAAACAAAAAGATATGATGAAGAAAATATTCAATAGGACTCAACATTTCGGTTTTGAATTTAAAGGATTATTAGATTATTAAAATGATGAGAATAAAAATTACTGAACATTAGAAAACAAACTGTCATCTCGTTTTATAAGGCTGTCCCTAAGCATTGAGACAGAATTGATTGATTATTATTCAGGAGACAATCTTAAGACATAAAATTGTATTGCATGTATTAAGTGCTTGCCAATAGGTAAAGAAAACTAAAATATTATAGTATCGTTCCGTAATAATTCTTCCGTCCTAAATCAATGAGCCTATATCGTGTTAAAAATATCATTTCTGACACTGAAAGTACTTTTAACCCTTTACAGGTCGTTAATACCAATCTGTTTTTATCATCACGTGAGATCCCTTGCACGGTAGGCAGAGCGATCCAACAATGAAATGATTTAACGTATCTGACAGTATTTTACCTTATATTTGCCGAAGGCTTATAAATTATTTAAACCTCTTTTTTTGTGTGTGTGAATGATATTCGCTGTAGGCCGCGGGGCCTTTACAGTTTCACTGGACAAGAGGGCGAGCATGCAACCACTAGGCTTGCGCCACAAGGGCAAGGGAGAAACTAGCTCAAGGGCGCCTCAAAGGCGAACGGCCTCGGCTTGGGCAGTCGCTATGGGAAAGGGCTTATACTAGGTGTGTCTGTATCCGAAAGAAGGGATGTAAGGGCATCGGGAGGGTCGGTGAGAACTTGCCGCGGACGGCGGTAGCGGCTGGAGGGATATCTTATTAAAACCATACTATTACACTGCTGGACATATCTAACAACTTATTCACACAAATAATTAGTACAAGCATAATAGAGCTGATAAGCTGTACGGGATTCTCGTATCCCCATAGTGAGTAACAGGATGCTGTAGCATAAGCGATGCGGGATTACACGGATGAAGTGCTGGGAACACGGTTGGAGAGATCCGGAAGCGAACCCGGGTAATACCCGGCTCCGCATGTTACGAAAACTGTATGCGATATTTCACATGAAAAATGGGTTTTAGAAACGTCCGTTCGAGTTGTGTGGCAGAGGTGTACTTCTACACCCACATTTCACCAACGACGTTAGGTCCCAATGTTGGCACAGTTCCTAGGTCTGATCTCGTAATAAGAGCTTTTATACAAAATCTCCAACAACCCTTTGCCTTATTAAGGATTCGAGGTCAAGATTCTTCATCATCTCAGCCTATACTTGTCCACTGCTGAACATAGGCCTCCCAAATCGCTTTCCAGCATAACCGGTCCGAAGCCACCTGCATCCAACGACTTCCTGCAATTTTCACAAGATGGTCGATCCATCTGACAGGCGATCGCTTCTAAACTAAGCTGCGCTTTCCAATACGTGGTCTCCACTCTAAAATCTTTCTGCCCCAACGCCCGTCTGAACTTTGCGCTATGTGGCCCGCCCATTGCCACATCAGCTTGCTAATCCTAGGGGCTATACCGGTGACCTTGGTTTTTCTACGAATCTCCTCATTCCTGATTCGACTTCAGCCACACTAAAAATGAAGGAATGAGGAATAGATAATAATTTCCTCAGCTTTATTGATAAACTCTTTACAGAAAATCGGCAGGTTAAAATAATTGAAACAAATTATGACTTTACGATGTAGTTACACTCATAATTATTTTTACGGTCCCCTTCTACTGTAGGCTAATGCGATTGCATTAGTCGGTACCGGAGCGAACAGACCTTAAATTTAATTTATACACATACACAACGTACACCACCTTATAAAAAAAAAACACCGTCACGCCTATATTCTCCAGAGGGGTGGCAGAGGTGTACTGAGTACACCCACGTTTCGCCGACGACGTTAGGTCCCATGTAATAGGGGGCGAGCCTATTGCCATATACCGGGCACAATTCCAGACTCCGGACTCATACTGGGAATTTTTCGCTAGAAAAACTACATTTGTCCGACCTAGGATTTGAACCCAGAACCTCGTGATCACAAAGCGATGCGCTTTGCCACCAGACCAACGAGGCAGGCATGCCACCACCTTATAATACCCATTAATAATTAGAGACACCCCGTAACTATTGTGGACATCCGCATTTAACCGAAATTATGTTCAGCAGCTTAATAATGGCATGTAGCTTAATGGATGCTAACACGTTCGCAATGTAGCGTCCTACATAAATAATGCACATACATCAATCTAGGTAGGCAGTACGTTTCGTCCATTTTGGACAATCACAACTAAATTGCTATTTTGAAGTGCACAAGTCTGGCTTTTACATATTTACTAATGGAGTTATTACTAAAAAGCAGTGATTAGACCGTTTGACTGCAAAGTCATAGGTCTCGGGTTTAAACCCAGGCACGCACCTCTGACTTTTCGAAAGCATGTGCGTATTTTAATATCACCACAATTAACTATCACCTGCATGGAAACCTGCATGCCTCAGAGTTCCTCGAAGGTGTGTGAAGTTCGCCAACCCGCACTGGGCCAGTACAGTGGACTATGGCCTAAACCCTCTCAGTTTTAAGAGGAGGCCCGTGCCCAAAGGTGGGACAGTTTTTGAACAGGGCTAATATTATAATGGAGTTGAAAAACTAATATTCAATTTCAACTGTTCGTTTAAAATTGTTTAGGCAGAAGTCACATCACAGTTACACCTAAACCCATACATCTTTTAACGCTCTTATATTCAACATTTCTTAATATACTATTAAGTATACATATCATTATTCGCATTAGGGTATGCTCCGTTGGTTCGGGCATATAGAAATAATATTGAAAGAAAGAATGTCAAAACAGATATTCAATACGAAAGTGGAAAGATGTAGGTATCGGGGAAGACCTAAACTATCTTACCATAACCAAATAGACCGTGTCTTATGTGAAGGGAAAGTCAATAGTCTTCATAACCTGCGAGCGTGTATGAATAGAACTATAAAGGTGGAGGAAGCCAGAGAGGTCGGTAAGGAAAGAACCTGTTGGAACTCTGTACTCTCTGCCTACCCTGCTACGGATCTAGCGTAATGATGAAAATAGATAAATAAATATTAGCATTATAATAGGCCGAGTCTTAATGAAACGCTAGCCAAGAGTCTCCGTAACCAGGAACGTGTATGAAACTAACTATTGTTAGAGTGGAGGTGTGTAAGGGAAGAACCTGTTGAAACCCTGTACCTTTATCTAGCCCGCAAGGAATCTGGCGTGATGATATAGATAGATCAAGTATTGCTACTTCAGGTCTTTTCGATATGGAACAATGACTCCAACAACTAAAATACAAACGAAACATTCAAACACCCCACCGAAAATATAGTAGTAGTTTTACTAACCTATGTGTCCCACGTATTACTTTTAAAATTAAAATCATTGTACTTATGGCCTATATCTACATACTTAGCTTTAAGTTATAGTTTCTCTGCTACGAAAGTGAATCGTAGCGCTGTAGCTCCGTAGTTAGTGATTCTGCTACGTGGCTTCGCTTCGCACGCACTAATTGCATTAGAAGACGGCGTTCGTAAGCCATGACAACGAGCCTACATTTATATCTATGACCTTCTTAATTACCGGCAAAATTAATAATTGCAAGAGTGTTCATTTCTTTTCTTAATGTATCTGTAAGAGTGAAGTACTATTTGGCCCCTATTAATGTTACTACTTTTATACGCAACACATGTAATATGAAATAAACTAAATTTAAAATTATTGATTGTAATAACTATTACCTACTTCAAACATTCCTCTTATATTGATATTCCACTTAATTTACTTAAAACAGTTTTCTTTTATAAATATCTTTATGTTATTATTTCACCTGCAGCGCACGCATTCGCATAAAAAAACATACGGAGCTTATTTTCCCAAGTAGGTGATTTACCCTCTTCCTGGGATTTACAAACAGGCATTAGCATAATGTCGTCGTTTCGCGGAACTTCTACAAATGGAAGACAACCTTTTATTGTCTAAAACCATTATCCTTAATCGCTTGGATTTCAACTTCAATAAAAATAAATGGACACTGTACTAATCAAAATTAGCGGTGCTAATTTAAAATTGATTGAATTTTAATACAATATTAGCTGTAGTATTTTTTTCTCAGAATGTTCTGGATGTTTTCAATAACTAAAACTTCTAGTATATAGTTATATACTAAGTTTCTATTCTAGTATATAGTTAAGTATGTAGTACCTACGTTTAAAAATGCTTCTACGACTATAATTTAAGCATTAGAAATAAGTGTGTATAAAGGAAAATCAAACAAATATAAATCTTAACTTGATTTTATCACTCTAATGGGTATAAACCTTGGTATATGTACTAAAAGTATATAAAATTATGAAAACAAAAGTAAATATTACGCGGTAAGAGAGTATTATTAAAATGGGCGGCAGTTGTTGACTTAATTAAACTCCGGGGGTCTGCCAATGAAAAAGGGTTTTATATTGTTGTGAAATAGAAGAGCCCTTCGGCATTTACACGGGCACAGCAGTACATTAAGATCTAAATTAAAAACCATAACACTCCCGACTTATTTATGCTCGAGATGAAACTCAAACATTTCACAATATTGTCGTGGAAATATATATTTATGAATCATTACTTTTGACTTTTTTCTCGGTATGTTAGGTAGCAACAAATGCAAAAACTCCACAAATTTATAACAAGTTTCATAAAGACATGGTTCGTCTTTGAAATGTCCTAATAATAAACTAGAATATAAACATTCTGTTAATGGTTCGTTTTAATTTTCATAATGAAACTAAGTTTTTCGTGGTGGCAAAAGGCAAGGCCGCGCGCAGCGCCATCTCTCCATGGTACCCGTTTACATAAATTATTACATGCTACAGGACTAGACCGAGATTGTTATAGAAGCATTTCTACGAACCTTAATTCAATAGTAAAACTCAGTGACACGTCACATAGTAGCATGGCATATAGTTAATATATAAGAAAACCTCCTAGCGTAGTGTTGATAGGGTTGCTAATTTTGAGCAGAAATAAAGGATAACTGATTTCAGAGAGATAACTGATTTAAATAAAGAATCCGCACTTAATAAAGAGTTTTACCTATTTTTTTATTTATTTCTTTTGTAGTCCAGAACAAAGAAATTCTGTTAATTTTAACCAACTTCTAAAAAGGAGGAGGTTCTCAATTCGACTGTATGTTTTTTTTTATTTGTATGTATGTTACGCGATCATTCCGCCAATTATAAATCGATTATAAAAATTCTTTTTGCATTGGGTTCAGTATAGCTCCAAGGTGGTCCCATTTTAATTTCATCGGTATTGAAACTTGGACTTGGAAGATACACCAGGGAACTCCTTAACGACAAACGATACGAATGCGTAGATTGAGATATTATGGGTGTTACGTCAATCCTATAGGTACTCTGCCATAGAACTAATCAGAATATTAACCGACTTCAAAAAAGGAGGAGGTCGACATTTCGTCTGTGTTTTTTTATAACGTCTGTATTTATGAGCTGATTTTGATGATTCTTTTTGCGTTGGGTTTAGTATAGTTTCAAAGTGGTCCCATTTTAATGAAATCGGTATTGACTTTGAAGATACACCAGGGGACTCCTTAACGGCGAACAGCACGAATGTATAGATTCCGTTATTATGGTTATTATATCAATCCTGTAGGTATCTTGCAATACAACATTGCAGTTTTTTTTAAGATTAGTAAAAGTGTCATAAACATTAGTAAACTTTGTGCCAAAGTTCGGTTTCGCGTAATGAGAGCATTTAGGTGATCTTCTTTTTAGCCGAAAGACGTCCACTCCAGTACAAAAATCTTTCCCAACGATTTAAGTGTGTACTGTGTTAATATTATAACCAGGTGAAACTACCTCGAAGTATGTGCTTCGTGCAAAATACTCTGTTTTCCTAAACTTGTCAACCCTAGTATGTAAGTAGTATGTTAGTGAAATTTTACCGCATTTTTATCGATCCAACTGGTTCTAGCGTTAAAAGCAAGCGGATTAATGTAGTTCTGCGGTTACAGTTTTACCTTCGTACATAAATAAATCTAAGCAGAGTATTAAATTCAAGAATTAAAAAAAAATTAACACCCCATGCCCACGTCTCCTAGGCGGGGATGGCAGAGGTGCATTGTGTACATCCACACCGCCGATCATTTAACGATGTTAACAACAGTTTTTTCGTGAATATATGCAATTCTCTCTAGATTTTATTTTTAGACCTTAAGGGAAAAGTTTTCCTTAGTTACCTTAAGGAAAAAAAATATTATAATGCGACAGGCGGCAATTGAACGCTGTAGATAAAACAGATCTAGTTATTTTATCAGTAATGCATTCTTAGATCAGGATTTTACTATAGAAAGTGTCTTGTGTCAGAACTAAAGTTGTGCGAACTAGCCCGAATTACCAATCTTTTATAACTAAACCGATCTCAGGAATACTGTATCCGATATTATCCGTCATTGATGAGTTCTTGATGAATTATAATTATCCTCACTTCCACATAACCCCGTTCTGTACACTTAAATTACGATTCGACGGACGATTTGGTGCAGTAGTTAAGAGCTTAAGTCGCTCCGCCCAGGATCGAATAGTCGTGAGTTCGATTCCCGTACGGGACAAATCTTTGTGTGATCCGCAATTATTCTTTCGGTCTGGGTGTTTGTGTATGTGGATTTCATGTTTGTAAACGCACCCACGTCACAGAAATTAACCGTAGTAAGGGGCAATTCTACTTTTGTTCTAAAAAAAAATCCAATATTAGTAATGTTAACTAGTAGATAACAGCTTGGCACATCATTTGTGGTAATATAATAATCATAATAATGTTATTTTTGACCAATAAAGAATGGAATAGAAATTTTAGCAGAAAGGGCGGCATCAGCTTTCACAAGTTATTCTGCCTATTTATCTCTTCATATACATGAAACCCAACGCTAATATTTTATTGTTTTACTAGGGAACCGCCCCGGCTGAATTATAGGGGAAAAGAAGGCGAAACGCACTACTTACGCGAAAACAGTCGTAGAATAAAAACAATAAGTGTTATTTAATTGTTATAAGATGATATCAAAGCATATTTGTATACTATACGAAACCCATCAATAACATTTTTGACAAAGTCACGTAAAATGAAGATATTATATGAATTTTAAAACCAGTACTTTTGAACCGTTTTACATTCATAGCGAGGCACACCGGAGTACACATGAAGGTAAAATGGACTTAAACAGTGAACAGGAAAAAACAGTGTAAACTTAAGTTACAGACGAATACTGTATCTACGTCGTCATCTATATCAGCGCAATGGCAACTAGGATAAATGAAAAAAGCCAAGGATACACCATGCGATTGCTTTTATCTGTTATTGAAAAAAGATTAGAACAGTGAAATTGTTTTAATGTCCAATTCATCGACTGTCTTAAAGAATACATTGTTTGACATATAATAACATGATAATAACACATTCTTACTTAGTTTGACGCGAATGATATTTGTTGACATCAAATAGCTATATAGATATTAGTGTGTGAGAGTAGTGAGAGTAAAATAAATAAAATTTATATTATATTATTGAGAATGTCATGAAAATTAGATATATGTACATTAATATTTTATGCCCACGGGGCCAATCACAGCTTGTAACTACATATAATGAAAAACTTCATACCATCATTTTGTTTTACCAGTGATTTACAAATAAAATAATTGATTTGATTTGAAATACTCAAGGTCGTCGACGATGGATGAAAATCAAATTTTTGTTCGTTTTAGACTACATTAATTTTCCCTCATGTTTTACCGTTCTTTGGCAATTTTCATTCAACACCATAGTCAGATGTTCCATAAATCCTGGTCCGTTCGCCTGGAGCCGTTTTCCCTTTTTCGTACTAACAACAACTGAGTTTTTATTGTTACGAGTAGCCCTAGCTTTTTTCCAGTTATGTATTACATCAATTGTAAGACAACTTGCATATAGACACCGCAAGAACACATTTTATTATACCAACGTAAAGGGTAGATCAATTGAAAATCGTTAATTTTATATGTATACACCGAAAAACAAACTTTTTTTCTTAAAAAAGTGCACACCTTTATGGTAGTATTGGGGGCATTGACCGAGAGCGGGTGCATGACGAACTATCGATTGACGTAAACTATTCAATACGATTGTTAATCTACCTATCTATCTATATCATCACGCCAGATCCCTTGCGGGGTAGGCAGAGAGCCCAGAGTTGCAACAGGTTCTCTCCTTAATTAAGATTGTTAATATTATTCAAATTATTAAGGTCGACCTTTGTACCTGCAGGGTCCGTTTTGCCACCCTTTGCCCGATACATAAACCTTCCTCTTGAAACACTCCGTCCATTGGTGAAAACCGTATGAAAATCCGTTCGGTAGTTATTGAGTTTATCGCGTTCAGACATACAAGCAGTCGCGGCGGGGGAACTTTGTTTTATAATATATATTGATGATTATTGTCCTCTCTCTACTCGCATTTGAAGGACGTACGAGCTGTAAAGCACATGACCTATAATTTATACGAGGCTTATTCCCTAGGATAAATTAAACACGTAACGCGGTGCGTTACGATAACATCGTGAAATAATCGTTTAATACAGGCATGTCAAACATGCGGCCCACTAAGCATCAATTTTGAAGACAGCCAGATAATGCGACCCGCGAGCGTGTTAAGAACCGTTTTGGAAATTTAATAAATATACTTCTATGTATCTATCTATATCATCACGCCAGATCCCTCAAGGGGTAGGCAGAAAGTACAAAGTTCCAACAGGTTTTTTCCTACTAAATATACTTGTCCTATAATAGTATTTTTTTTCGTTAAGATTTTTAGTAGTTTGTCTTCTCTAATATTAGGTTTTGCGGCCCGCCTAGTCTACGGTCGTCATGCTTTTGGCTCACCAGTGACTTTGAGTTTGACATGGCTGGTTTAATAGTAGGCAGTGGCATACAGAATACAGTTATCAAAACGCGCCGCGTTTGGCTTTAGCGAATAAGAATCCTGTAGTGAAGGAAATGTCAGTTTTATTCATTTGCAAATCGTGCGAATCTATGTTTGTTAGTTTGTTGGGGTCAAATCCTATAAGCTGAATTAGAACCACTTCATCTTTTAGTACGGAGTTGAATATTGACATCTTTTGTTCAGTTTCGATAAATATCCATATTATAATTATCATAGCCTGGTTCTGCTGCCAGGATTGGCTCCAGACAAAGGAACTAACGTTCAACAGCATTGATACGAAATTTTGTATACACACTTAACTTCGATGGGCCGTTATAAATTGCACCTGCAATGGACTGCATTAATGCTTGCTTTTTATAAATGTGAGGATTAATTTATTTTATGTTATTGTTACAGTGACGGGCCATGGTGTGGAGGGCGCAACGGGTGCGGGCAGGTTGATCCATCTCTCCACATGCCGACAACACTCTGCCGTCAGCAGAAAGGTAGTTAAAAATAAGAACACCGTCTATATTTCCTATTGCAGAAGTGGCAGAGGTGTACTGGGCACAGGCACTTTCGCCGACGAAGTTAGGATTTTTTTCGGGATTTGATTCATTCCTGTGTCATGGGTGCGTTTATAAACATGAAAATTCCACAAATAAGTAATTTTGTATGGGAATTTTCATGTTTGTAAACGCACCCATGACACACGAATTATTTCTTTCGGTCTAGGTAGACCGGAAGAAATAATTGTGGATCACACAAAGATTTGTCCCGCGCGGTAATCAAACCCGCGACTATTAGACACAGTGGGTGGAGTGGCATAAGCTCTTAGCCACAGCGCTAAATCGTCCGTTGGATTATATTGAAAAACTACTTTTCAAACCTAAGACCTCGTGATAGCTATGTGCATTATTCAACACTAGACCAAGAAAGGTAGTCCACCTCAAATTCGGCCTATATTTATAAACACCAACAAATATATATCTAGAGCTATCTATCACATATTGATTGATTGCTTCAGTTGTAGGTACAGTCATACAAGGACCTTTTAGCCCGCGGCCAAAATCGGAACTAACGCTGTCATCAAGTGAAATGTCACTTCATGACAGACACTAAGTTAACGTTTGCTGTGAAATTTACCCAAGTTCTTTTTTTTAATTAGTAACCGAGCGGACCCACATATTGTAATATTATCTGGAAGTAGGAAAATTCTACTAAATAACCCAAATGTCACACCAATGCCCCTGTCAATATCAAAATTTCCTTGTAACACTATACTTCATTTGTAGAACCATATTCCTACATGGTTAGGTATTACAACAAAAATATCAATAAATAAAAGTGTGATTTTTTTTAAATGTAGCTACTTATTATCTTTACTTTTTTTCTGACCCTTCGAGTAAAGGCATACATATTTTCTATAATAATCATAAAAAATAATAACATTCGCTTTTTGAAATTACAAGACTGGATTTCTAAAGAAAAAGCAAATTAAAAAGCGATACCGGAGATGATTTTTTGCTTCAAGTAAGACATTAAATAAACATAAGATACGTGAGATGAACCTAGATTCATACACGGGTTTTTCAATTAACAAAAAAAAGAAAACAAAGTATAATAACTTACATTTTTTTTAAGAACGCAACGGTTATCAAAAGCAAAAACAATTTTATAAATATAGATTACATTATATAGATTGTATACTTCAAACGGTACGAAACAAGAACGCTATTTCACAAAGGGAAGTCCAATTTCAATAAATTTATTTTACAGATCCACTTACGCGAAATACATTCGTCGGCAGAACTGACAAAGACGCTCGATACTTCAGACTCCCGGGGGAGAGTCATATACAGCGGTGCAGGACCCTTATTAGTTATAACTAAACGCGACGCGTTACGATAACTTCGTGAATTTTTTTTTTTTGTTTTAAATAAAACGTAGTCCCTCACTAGGATTTATTCCTGTGTCGTGGGAGTGTTTACAAATATTAAAATTCACATACACAAATACCCAGACCGAAACAAATAATTATGGGTCACACAAAGATTTGTACGGTAATCGAACCCGCGACTACCACTGTACTAAATCGTCCGTCAAAAATGATCGTGTAATGGTATTCTGTATGCCACGAAGTTATCGTAGCCCGGCGCTACGTTATAAGCTAGGATTGATCATGCTCTCTAATGATTTCAATTTAAAAATACCTTTTTAAAAACAAGCTTTTACATCAAACACGCAACGAAGATATCTTGGTTAGTTGTCTTATGGCTTCTATCCGGCTCCACCACCCAGCCCCTGGACACCATCCGGGTCTAAAGTACTGGTCAAGACAAATCCAACGGGCCAAACCCAAGTTGGGTGGTGCTATTGGCCACTTTTTGGCTTTATCATCAGACCTGGAACACTATCTGGTTGTAAAGTACTTGTCATTGCCAATCTAATAAGCCTAAACACAAGGGGGTTACGTCGCATACTTCACATATTCCTACGGCTATCTTCTTACCCCATCATCAAACCAGCTCCGAGGTACCATAATGTTGCATTGTCACTGATAACCGCAAGTGCCTGAAAAATGGATCACAAGATTTAAATCGAAAAGACAGACATACATACGAACATTGTCAGTTAAATAAAAGCTTGTGAAAAGTCTATGCTTGCGGTGGCAATTTAATGCTGGTCCCTTACTTCTCTCTAATAATGCTAAACGGCTGCTCCAATAATCATACCCGTGAACGGGTGCTGTTTGTTAAAAATGGCCCACCCAGAATCCTTTAGCTTCTCATTCCTTAAAAATGTTATCGTTAGTCTTATATCTTTTTTGTTTTTTTACCCGGGGAAAGTGCATAGGACTTCCGCAAGCCTCGGGAAAAGCTCGCGGGGCGTGTCGGATTCCTACCGACTAAAAACCCCAGGGTGACCGACATCAGCACTTTGGAGAGGCTCCGGGATCTTCGTATGGAACGCACCGGTGCCCCTCTTGTGCCTCGCTCCGAAAAGCCCGCCATCAGAGGGAGACTTGATGACATGCTCCCTCCCGCACCGACGCGGTGCTCATGATGCCGTGGGCCACACCACGCCACCGTCCTCCTCGGAGTTGCTCGTGAAGGACGCTCAGGGCCCCCGCCCCTTGCGTCCGCAACCCCGAAGGCCCCCCTGCTGATGTTGATGCAGAGGGGGGAGGGTCCCCCGCCAGATATTACGGCGGGGGACGCGAGTTAGCCCATATTCTTAAGCCCCGGACTATTGGGCTGGGGTGCCTGGGCGGGCTGTGCCTCCGCGCCGGCGCCGTCGCCTTCGTCGAGCAGGATCGGCCCTCTCCCGATCCTGCTCGGCCTCCTCCTTCTGGGACATCCCAGTCTCGCAGAAGGAGGATACGGCCCCCCACGCCGATTCCCCTGCCAGCATAGCCGCTACAACTGCCGGCAGGGAGAGGACCGGTCGACTAGGATCCGCCGCTCGGAGACCCACGCCGGGCACTCTTCAAGCGTGTGCTGGGCGGAATCCTGGTCCCCACCGCAGTGGTGACAGGTTGTCGTCGCCTCGCGTCCGATCTTCCTCAGATAATCACCGAAGCAACCATGACCGATGATTATCTGAGTAAGTCTATAGGTGACTCGCCCTCTCCTCCGCTGGTGCCAGGCTTCGAAGGACGGCAGGATAGCTTGGACAACGCGCTTGCGCGCGATATGCTCTTGACAGCCTCGCGCGCCACTCCTCCAGAGCGCGCCGTCGTTCCCGCCGTCTCACTTCTTCGAGCACAGGCACGCTCTCGCCGCTTTGACGAACGCCGCGAGTCTGGTCGTAGACCCTCGCGTCCATGTCCGCCAGGATGTCGAGCGGCGGAAAGCGCGCCAAAAGTGTTGCCGCCTCAAAGGATATGGTACGGTATCCTCGTGCGATACGGATGGCCATCTTGCGCTGCAGGCTCTGAATCTTCATCCTGCTGCGCCGGACGCCCGACAGTCGGTGTGACCACACGGGCGCCCCATAGAGGGCCACCGATCGCACGATCCCCCCGTAGAGGCGGCGCACCTCCTCCGACGGTCCCCCAAGGTTGGGCAGCAGTCTGTGCATAGCACCCACTACCCTTTCGACTCGGGGGACTAGGCGCTCGAAGTGCTCCTCGAAGCCCCAGCGACTGTCCAGGGTGAGACCTAGGTAATTTAGGTACCTCCCCACCCGGACTGGTGAGTCTCCAACGCGAACCCACGAGTCGGGCGGTTCCCTGCTCCTCGGCAGTTTGTGGAACCATAGCGCCTCCGTCTTATGAGGCGCTATCTCCAGGCCCAACTCGCGGATCTTGGCGACGACGACCTCTGCCCCAAGCTCGGCGAGCCCTATGGTCCTCTCGAAGGTGTCCCCCTCGGCCAACATCAGTGTGTCGTCAGCGTAACATACGACGCTGACACCGGGGGGTAGATCGACACGCAGGACTGCATCGTAAGCGAGGTTCCATAAGAGGGGGCCCAACACGGACCCCTGCGGAACCCCGCAAGACACTTCCCTCCGGTGCAATGTACCGCCCTGTCCGATGTACTGGACGTATCTGTCGCGTAGGTAGTCCCTGACCACGGCCTGCAGGTATGGGGGGACGCGATGATGTTCCAGCGCCCCCAGGATCGCACCCCAAGGCAGGGAATTAAAGGCGT
The DNA here is from genome assembly GCA_905147815.2 of Phalera bucephala. NCBI lineage: Eukaryota > Metazoa > Arthropoda > Insecta > Lepidoptera > Notodontidae > Phalera > Phalera bucephala. The sequence continues at coordinate 19,167,706 of LR990612.1, forward strand.
TGACGATGTCCAGACTTATCGCCAACGCCACCCCACCCCGGGACACGGCCTGCGCCAACAGAGAGCGGACGCGAAGTACAGCGTCCAGCGTGGAACGCCCCTGTCGGAAGCCGTATTGGCTTTCAGCCAGGTCGGGACCGACACGCGACAGATGCCCGCCGAGACGAGCGGCAAGAATCCTTTCGAACAACTTGCCGGCCTCGTCTTAGTCTTATATCTTAATCGTACTAGGTGTAGTAATTATAAGAATTTATATTTTAAGATGTGGGTACACGGCGAACTGATACTTGTATGAACGAAAAAATAAAGACAGTTTGATAACGGCCACCTGTGTGTTTATTACATGGTGACAGCGGTGCACCAAATATTTACTTTTATTGAGTCAGTTGTGAAATTCCAATAGGAAATTGACTTTAATTACATTTGCGAATAGAAATATTGTGATACATTAATTATGGAGCACGCGAGGCCTCCAGTCGAGTTAACACTGGAAGGTGGCCCGGCCAACAGAGCGGATACATGGCGCCGATGGCTCAAACAATTTAAGGTATTTCTAAAGGCGTCTGGGGTGTGTGAAGAAGCGAAAGATATACAATCCAGTTTATTGGTCAATCTTGTGGGACCCCAGGGATATGATATATTCTCAACATTTAAGTTTGCTAAATCTGAAGATCAAGACGATATCGATGTTATTATTAAAAAGTTTAATGACTATTTTGGCACGCGGTATAACACTACAATGGCAAGATTTCGTTTCTTCACACGAAATCAAGAAAACGGCGAAACACTACATATGTCACGGCATTGCGACTGCTCAGCCAGTATTGTGAGTTCGAACACCTAGAAGATGGCTTGATTCGTGATAGAATTGTGTGTGGTATCACAGACAGCACGTTGCGCGACAGATTATTAAGTGACGCCTATTCCTTCTAAACGCTCGTCCCGAGCGGTCCGAGAGAAGGTACGAGCGCGGCTGCGACGCGTGCGCCACGACGCGCATCCGCCGGCGCGCGGCCCCGTCCGCCACGATAACGCGCTCACCGACTTTTAACTTTGGAAGATCATGAGCATGCAAATCGTAATATTTTTTGTTAATCATACGATTACGATGTATATTCGCGAAATCCTGTCTATTATTTCTATCAGGTTTCAATTTGTTATCATTAATCGGAAGTCGCGTATTAAGCCGACGCCCCATCAATAATTGCGATGGTGAAGATATTCCATCGCGTGGTGTGGCTCTCAAATTTAGCAATCCTAAATAATAATCTGATCCGGAACAAAGTGACTTTTTAATTATATTTTTTACCGTTCTCACCGCGCGTTCGCTGAGACCGTTCGATTGAGCGTAATTAGGAGAAGTCGTAGTGTGCTTAAAACACCATTCAACACAAAATCGACGAAAGTCGTTCGAGCCATACGCCGGTCCGTTGTCCGTTACCAATTCTGCGGGAATTCCATGTCTAGCGAATTGGTCTTTTAACGCAAGTATAACAGACCTCGACGTTATATTTACTAACGGACTAACTTCTATAAAGTTAGAATTAAAATCTACTAAAATTAGGTAGTTCTTTTGGTAGCAGGTAAATATGTCCGAACCTACCTTCCTCCATGGTATTTCTGGAACAAAGTGAGGTATCATGGGTTCCTTACAAGGACGTGCCGCATGCTCTGCACATACTACACATGCGCGTACGGCGCGTTCAATGTCGCGACACATGCCGTTCCAGAACATGACGTCACGTGCCCGCCGCTTGCATCGATCTATACCCAGATGCCCCTCGTGCACTCGCCCTATCATGTCAGCTCTAAGCGACTTAGGTATAAATACCAAATTATCCTTAAAAATAATTACTTCGATATACTCCATAGTTTCTTGATATGGCCAGTGCGGTTGAACACTTGGATCAGCGTCATCTTTGTATCTGGGCCACCCATTAAGGATATAGTTCTTCAAAATTATACATTCATTATCGTTCTGAGTAGCGTCTTTAACATTTTGTAACAAAAAACAGGACTGGCCTTCTACATCCGCACTTACCCTATCATGCATTAATTCGGGCAGAGCTGCTCGTGACAATGTATCTGCCAAATACATGTACTTTCCAGGTTTATATTTAACCTCGAAATCATAACATTGTATACGGAGCATCATCCTCTGCAAACGAGCAGGCACAGCATCCAACCCTTTTTTAAATAAAGCCTCCAATGGCTTGTGATCTGTTTCAACCAATACGTCTGCACGTCCATAGAAGTATTGGTGAAACCGCTCCAGCGCAAAAACTATAGCGAGCATCTCTTTTTCGATCTGCGCATATCTACTTTGAGCGTCCGTGAGCGTCGCAGATGCGAACTCAACCGGACGGCCTCCTTGCAGCAGCGCCGCACCCAGCGCAACTGCGCTGGCGTCCACCGTCACTACGATGGGCAGCTCGTTAGAGTACAGCGCCAATACTGGCGCTTTGCAAAGACTTTCTTTTAATCGTGAAACTGCTGCGTCGTGTGTTGCTTCCCAACACCACTCAATGTTCTTTTTAAGGAGAAACCTAAGAGGACTCGCCAATTCTGAGTAATTGGAAATAAACCTAGCTAAATAATTAACCATTCCCAAAAACCTTTCGAGAGAAGTGCGGTCTTTTGGACAAGGCATTTCCTTTATAGCCCTCAGTCTATGGTCGTCTATTTTCATACCTTCAGCACTAAAGGTATGGCCCAAATATGACACTTGTTCCAGACAAAACACGCATTTATCACGATTAAATTTAATGCCTACTTCGCGCGCCCTGTCTAATAACATTTTCAATCTGTTATCGTGTTCTTGCTTAGAAACACCCCATACGATGACGTCATCAATAAAAGAATCTACCCCATCTATATCTTCCAACACCTGCCTTATCTTTGCATGGAAAACCTCACTCGCGCAATTAATGCTGTAGGGAAGGCGTAGAAATTGATACCTGCCAAATGGTGTACCAAAAGTACAAAGATCAGCACTCTGATCATCTAGCTGGACCATCCAGAATCCAGATCAAGCGTCTAATTTGCTAAAATATTTTGCGCCATATAGCTTAGTCGCAATATCCGTCCTTATTTGCATGCTCATGATCTTCCAAAGTTAAAAGTCGGTGAGCGCGTTATCGTGGCGGACGAGGCCGCGCGCCGGCGGATGCGCGTCGTGGCGCACGCGTCGCAGCCGCGCTCGTACCTTCTCTCGGACCGCTCGGGACGAGCGTTTAGAAGGAATAGGCGTCACTTAATTCGGACAAGTGAACGAGAGACTACATCAACACTTTCTTTCTCTCCCGACAGAAAGAAGGTTGATCCCGGTGTAGGTAACGAATCAACGACGCCGTGTGATAATTCGGCTTATCATTCCCCTATAAATACGCCTGTTCCGCACAGTCCACGCATCAGAGATGCTGCTATAAAGGCCCGAGACAAACTTGCGTTATTTTTCAATAAATAAGTATAACTTTGTTTTACATTTGTTTATAATTGTTTAGCTATAAATAATTGTGTCACTTTGAAACTGTTCATATTACTTACTTATCTCACTTGAATTAAAATTTATAATATGCCGACTCCATTAGCTCGTACTCGTAGCTACTACTCGCGGGTTCGATTCCTGCATGGATCTGATGTTAATGTTACCCCAAGTATATTTTCGTTTTTAATGTGTGATTGTAATTTGTATCGTTATATATTACAAACATTTCTTAAAAAGAAAAGGGTGTGTTAGGTGATGGTATTTAATTAAGGTATTTAAGTTTTCTTTGATGTTTAATTAAAGTTGTTTATTTTATTTTTATAATAAGGGGAAGATGTAGTAATTATAAGAATTTATATTTTAAGATGTGGGTACACGGCGAACTGATACTTGTATGAACGAAAAAATAAAGACAGTTTGATAACGGCCACCTGTGTGTTTATTACACTAGGCATGCCTTTTAAGTTCTCTTGTTTCCATATTTCCCGGCAATTTTGAATTTGGAACTGTTCTATAGTCGAATGTGTTTAAATTTTGAATCTCAAAACAGTTGAAAGTATTAGAATTAATGCTATTGTTTAGTCACAGCGTCGATTGGAATCTGTCAGGTTACGTACGAAAATGAATCTTTCTAAGGAAAATGTTCGTGCAATAATTTTCTACAATTTTAGAAGAGGCCTGACACGGCTTCAGTGTTTTGAAGAGCTAACATCTGTGTTCAGTGATGAAACCCCATGTCTGCGGACTGTCGAACGCTGGTATTTAGAAATCCAGCGTGGGCATACTAGTTTAAGTGACAAATCTCGCGAAGGACGCCCAAAATCCGCCTTCACTGAAGATAACATCATTGCTGTGAGAACTAATTCTCGAAGATCGTCATGTGACATATCGAGAGATAGAGGCTCTATTAGGCATCTCAGGGACAACCATTCAGAAGATCTTGCATGAAGCGCTTGGTGTGAGAAAGCTAGTTTGCCGTTGGACACCGCATCTGCTTTCCGACGATCACAAGGCGGCCCGCGTCAGATGGTGTAAGAAAGCTCTGCAAAGGTTCAACCGAGGAGAGTTAAATCACGTCTACGACATCATCAGTGGTGACGAATCTTGGATCTATGCCTACGATCCTGTTCCAAACAACAATCTACAATCTGGGTCTTTCAAGACGAGCCAAAGCCGACTAAAGTTGTTCGTTCTCGAAGCACTTCAAAGAAGATGGTGGCCACGTTCGTTGGAAAAACCGGCCATGTTGCGACTATTGCACTTGAAGATCGTAGAACGGTTAACGCAGAGTGGTATACCACAGTTTGTTTAACACAAGTCATCGCCGAACGTCGAAAATCTAACTCAAAGCGACGCATCATCCTGCACCACGACAACGCAAGCTCACACAGCGCTCGTCAAACGATTGAGTATTTGAAACAGGAAATAGTAGAAATTCTTGACCATCCTCCATATAGTCCTGACCTAAGCCCTAACGATTTCTTTACATTTCCTATAATTAAGAAAAGTCTTCGTGGTCAAAGGTTCTAGTCCGGTGAAGAAGCAGTGGACGCTTTCAAGTCAGCCATTTTGAACACCCCCACTTTAGAGTGGAATAAATGTTATAATAACTGGTTTGAGCGAATGGAAAAGTGTATTAAGCTACGTGGTGAATACTTTGAAAAACAATAAAAAGTACTATAAGGTTCTAGTTGTGTTTTTTCCTTCAAACGACAAAACTTAAAAGGCATGCCTCGTAAGACACTATATATAAAATGTATCTCCACAGAATATTATGAAAAAATATTTAGAAAATTAGACAAAAAACACAAGCCCGCTGAGTTTCTAGCCGGATCTTCTCAGTTGAGGCCGTGTTCCAATCCGGTGGTAGATTAGTAAGTTAAAAAAAGAATGTGAATATACAATTTGTAAGAATTCCTTAGGGTTTATTTACTCAAAACCAGCTATACCCGCAACTTCGTTCGCGTTGTTTTCAGGCATGTATTTCACACCCTTAAGTTTTTTTTGAGACAAAGGGTAGCCTATGTCCTTCCCCTGGATAAAACTTATATCCGTGCCAAATTTTATCAAAATCTTTTTAGCGGTTTGGGCGTGAAAAGGTAACAGAAAGATAGACAGACTGAGGTAATTTTGAATGTATAATATTAGTATGGATAAAGGATTTGAGTTTTACATGTCTCATTATTTATAGCGAATAAGAGCCCTGTCTGAAATCAGAACAAAGAATGAAAATACTTGTATAACAACAAAAATCCTAGTAGGTACATTTATGTATCTACTACGTTTTTATTGTTGTAGCCTTATTACATTACTTTAAAACAATAGCAGACACACAGTAATGCTCCTGCTTGTTCATTTTAATGCCTCCACCAAAATGTGTTAAAAAAAAGTTTTGAAATTATCACGTTTAACGAGTGGCTACATGAAACCGCCATCCGAGTTATCAAATTATGATACCATTTCAAATTGGCTTTATCTGGGTGTGTGTGTTACCATAACGAAAACAAAAATCACTTTAAATAGATAAAAGAATCAGTCACAAAAATACCTACATTCAGATCTGAATTTACAGTAATCAAAGAAAGTGAAATCGTAATGAATCATCCTTTTTATGGCTTTCCTTGTAAGTAAAGGTTATACACCAAATGTTAATACAGATTGTTTATATCGACAATGTATACCGGTCGTTGCTTAAAAAAAATGAAAACTAATAGTCGCTGTTCCACACCTTCCAACTACGCCAAAAATATAACTCTTTGACCGAAGGTCAGAGGAGACAATCAACAAACAAATGTTTTGACCAACAAGCTTCGCGAGGCGAAATGAACTGAAAATAAGGCTTGCGTCATATTTTTTGATATTTCCCCAGGCAGTACCGTTCCAACTCCATGTGTCACAAATAACAGGACTGATACAACCTTCAGCGACTGTTCGCTTTGCGCAATATATTCACCAGGAGTAGGAATATTATTATTTCAGTCTCCGGATTATGAAAGTCGGTTCTGTAAAGGTTTTTCTTCAGTAAATAAATATCAAATTAGACCGTCAGTATCAGACATCAAGTATTATTTTTGTTCTGCTTAACTGTTTGGAACTAATACCCATTTGCTCTCTGTGGGCAATACTGTTTCAAAATACGCCTTAATTGTATATTTGATTTTTCAAATTTGTTCATGGCCTCAGACACACTCAGACAACTGTAGTATATTTTCTCCATCATCATCATCTGAAAAATATCCACAGCAGGTCCAAGTCCTCCTCAAAGATTGTCGCGACGACGATCATACGTTTTAAAACTGGGACCTGCATCGGTTGATCTAAATAATATTATTATTTTACATATCTATCTATCTATAACCTCACGCCAGATCCCTTGCGGGGTAGGCAGAGAGTACAGAGTTCCAACAGTTTCTTTCCGGTTCGTTCGTTCTTGATGAATAATATATTTAAGAAACCCAATAAGTTGCAAATGCAATATTTTGTTAAAACTAATTACTAAATTTAAATAAAAATACAAGTATAGAAGTACACGGGGCAGCGTGCCAATGATTCGCGTGTGTCAAGTCATATTGACGTCATAACCATAACACAGCTTTTGAAATTGGGTCATGTATTCAATTCCACGCTTACAGCAAAAAAGTATTACATGTGAGGTCGGCCTTGCCAGTGCTACACGCTACTTGCCTACCCCAATATGACTTCAAAGCTGATGAGGATATTCATTTGGAAAACATTTTCGCTAAGCGGTCATATTCATAAAAGATGCATACATAAAAATGTGCATATTCGCAAACCTTCAACATTTGATGAGCAAGGAAATGTAGGAAATCAAATAACAAATAAAATTACTTACACAATATTATTCGAACAATTTTATGCAGATACCACAAATAAAGACTCTCAACTAATACAAGTACCCTTTGCCTTTATTTTGGTATTTTTCTCGTGTATTTTCTAGTGTTACTTGCCAGACAAATACTTAGAGCTTTGTTTTATTTTACATGGATTTGCCAAACGCAACCCTTAACAATCCGGTTTATTACTCCGCAGGAATGTTCCCTTTTCCCAATCGTTTCGCTGCAAATTGAATGTGATGAAAAATATAACATGATTTTTATTTTTAAAGGAATGGTGTACCATTATGTATCAAAATATTTTTAAAATCTAATAAAGTGTAGTTGCAAAGCTTACCATTACAGGACGTCGTTTCAAGTGGAACGATATCTGCCGTTACGTTTAATATGCCAAGCATTGTTTTAACATTAGTACCATCCCAAGGCGATTAGGTTGGATCCACTCGAGAATTTTAGCAGAAATTGAACAATAAATGAACATCAATCGTTAATTATTTTCAATATGAATACTATCTGTGTAGCGATCTTACGAACACGCTTTCAAATTTAGGTCAAAGATGAAAGGTAATTTTAATTATCTCCTTCATAATAATTGTAATATACTGGAATTGATCATTACTCTGTTTTCAGATGTCCTAATATGGGTTGGTCATGCGTTGTGGCACGCGCCGTGGCCATCTACCTTATGCTCAGCAGAGCATCTGCTCTCACATCCGACATGTAAGACAATACACATTTAATGTTTATTATATAGTTTACTTATATCTATCTATATCATCACGCCAAATTCCTTGCGGGTAGGCAGAGAGTACAGAGTTCCAACAGGTTCTTTCCTTACATACCTCTCTGGCTTCCTCCACTCTCATAGTTCGTCTCATACGCGCTTGCCGGTTACGGAGACTCTTGACTTGTCCTTCAGGTAAGACTCGGTCAATTTGGTCATGGTAAGATAGTCTAGGTCTTCCCCAGTACCTACATCCTATTTTACTTAATTACCTTAAAAATTTTGATGGAAACCTCTCAAAATAAGATCATTCTTATTACGTTAATCCAAAGATAAATATCGGCGACTGATTGAAGACCACTATACTGGAAAATACTGTAAAGTATTACCTGATTAATCGTAATTTTATAATAAATGTAGGTACCTAGTAATTCAGTGGTGTAGCAAAAGGTACAGATATACAAATGATTGAAAGCGTGAAAGGATGAGTGTGGAGTGTGCATGGCGACAGGCGACGAACCGTAGTTAACACGCTCGCTGGTACAGGCCCGCCGAAGCGTAAAGTTCCTCGTTCCATTTATGGACCCTTCGGCACTGTGCAAAATGTAAATTTCTGTGAGGTTAGGCAATACTACGGCCATATTTATTATATTGCCCTTGTATTATAACTCTCTTTCTTAGTCTCTTTTTAATGAGGACTTTTTAGATAGGGGTCAATCCCTATCTCACCTTAGACCGAAGATGTGGCTTGGTGACTCAATAATAGCCTAATCACCCTGTTGAGAGTAAATAGGCTGAGGAAACAGAAGTTGGACTGAATTCCGGTACGACCAGGGTGAACCCGCCTCCTCGTATTGTAACTCCGGGCAACATACCGGAACACGACTGGATCGCTCGGCAGCATAACTTTGCTGGAAGGGTGGCGACCAACCTCGGCCGACCACCTGTGAAAGTGCTGCTCGTTTAATACTGCCCAGGGACCACGTGCAGGAAATTGAGAGTAAGTCCTACGGACTCTAGCAGCTCTGGCCCCCAAAATAGTCTCTCTCTCAAAGTAAAGCGACAATTATATGACTATTCCCTTTATTTGCTTGTTTCCTTGAGTGCTTTTAATACAACGCCCATTAATAGTCCTGATTCGGAGATACGACATGTAATCTCCTTTGTGAATTCTGAAATCGGTTTAACCCCATTTAGACAACTGTATTCAATCTCAGCCACAGATATTGCCTTCACGTGGCCTTATTAAAAAGTTAGCCGCAACCCAGACATGTATTGTCAAGCAAAGTTAATTAAATGGTTATTTGAATGTATTCGAGCCATGTTACGAACACGACAAAACTTATCTCGTGGCTGCATTCGCATTTGAGTATTTAATAACAAACACTCAGACTTAATTAGCTTTTAAGGTTCTGTCATTTGTTTTAAAAATCTGATCTATATTCTTGGACTGTGTCACTGTTCTGTTTATTAGCTTATTGTTAAAGTGTAGGGTTTGTAGTAGCAAGGTAATAAGAGTTAATCTAAAATCAATACCGAGTCAAGCCATTCTGCGTTTCTACGCGCTTACTTTGCTATTATCAATACGACAATGATGGATTGCTCCTAATTTACCAATAACTTTAGCGTTTACCAATTACCCGTTTACCAATATTCAGCAAAATAGAACTTAAATAAAACGAAAATAGTATAAGTCAAGAGTCTCCGTAGCCGGCGAGCGTGTATGAGACGAACTATGAGAGTGGAGAAAGCTAGAGAGGTATGTAAGGAAAGAACCTGTTGGAACTCTGTACTCTCTGCCTACCCCGCAAAGGATATGGCGTGATGATATAGATAGAAAGACAGAAATTAGTATAATATTTTCTTTTAATTTATATCTATTTCAACAGATTTGCAGCGGGAAAGTCGGACAAAGAGATACTGGACAATCTTCTAAAAAATTCCCGCTATGACAAAAGACTGCTTCCACCAGTAGATGGTAAATTTCATTGTTACTTTTCTATGACATTTTGCATCAGCGCGTGCTTCATTCACAGCATTGTTTTAAAATGTGTTTAATGTTAGCTGTTGTCTGTATGAATAGTTTGTAGGTGATACGATATTCGTGATATTGCAGATCCAGAATTCTGTTGTGGCCTAACATCGCCAAATGACTCTCTGGCACAAAATATTGTCGGCCTTCCATCGCTCCGGCCTCGCTCGCACAACCGCGGTGCGTTGTGTTCCATGTTTATGAAAAGAGAAATCCTTTTTCATCTTATACATACTTTATATACCTAAGTCGTAGCCATTTATGTTTTATCGCAAATCCTTGCACGCAACTGAAATATATCTCACGCAACTGTAGATACCTCTCCTTGTGCTTTAGAATAATTTCAAATATTATAAAACACATTTTATTTTGTTTTATATCGATATTATAATTGCACCTTGATAAAATATCATAGAAATGAACACATACACTTCAGGTATTCACCGGTCTGATTTTTTATAAGTAGAGTAACAGGTAACAGAAAATTATATAATGTTAGAGTTGAATTTTTTATGAAATCACTGATTATCTTAAAACAGTTTTCGTGAAACACGATTAAAAGCGTTTATTTAATTTTTATATCATGCTTTTTTATAGAAATAAATTTTCTCTTTTCACAAACATCAAACACAATTATACTTAATTTCTCTTGTCTTATGTCAATGACTCATGTTTGTTTTTTAATAGAAATCGGATCTGCTAGCTTTTTATTTACCGTTCCAACTATAATAACGACATGATCCTACGGTTACTTTTGCAGTTTAATTTTATTATATCTTACAAATATAAGATTTATTTCACTCATAGATACCTTTACAACAAAGGCAATTTATTTATCTAACATTCAATATTACTTTTTCTCTAATCTTCGACCTACCTACATATCGTATTCCAGCACTATCGATAGAAAAGCATGATCTTTAAGTGTACTGTGTTGTCGTTCCATAAAATTATGTTCTTTTATTAAGTTTACTACAAAATCTTTTGTTTTCAGGTGTTCTCACCGTAAATGTTAGCGTACTACTTCTTAGCTTAGCTTCTCCGGACGAATCGAGTCTTGTAAGTATGATTGTAAGATTTAAACTAATATCACTCAATAGTTTTCGCAATATACATATAGGAATAATGCATGCGTAAAAACTCCACCTTAAAAAATATACTTTTCTTCTACAAAAAATATACTACAGTTTAATGCCTTCATTTGGCCATGGACAATGTTTTATGCACATTTTTAACTTGTTATATGACGCTTACAGAAATACGAAGTGGAATTCTTGCTTCAGCAACAGTGGTACGACCCTCGGCTGCGTTATTCCAACCAGTCGCACTACGATTATCTAAACGCAATCCATCACCACGAGGATATCTGGCTACCTGACACATACTTTATTATGCACGGCGACTTCAAGGTACATACGCAATCCAACTTTGCTACTAATAACAAACTGTGTTTTCATCTAATTTTATACATAATTATTTCCACCATGCTTTCTTCTGAAGGAGTTTTCCCAGCACTCATGGGTATTTATAACTACATACAATGCTTCATGAACCTTGACGGACCATTACTTGTATATACAAATTATTTTTATAGCTGACACTTCATTCTGCTCGCCTCGTTTTCTTTCTGGTTTTTCAAAACATGCAATTTAGAATTTGGAATTGTTTTTATAGATTTCATCGTAACTCGGTCCAGAGGTTGGATAACAATTTCAATAGTTATTAATAATGTATTCATTATCATTTAGGAAAGGTTTATAAATAGCGCAAATGCTTTCGATTGGATGGTTTTAGATGTTAGAATTGATTTCTTAAATAAGATTAATTTTCAGGACCCAATAATACCAATGCATTTCGCATTGCGTATATACCGCAATGGTACTATAAACTATTTGATGCGGCGACATCTCATATTATCCTGCCAAGGACGGCTCAACATCTTTCCATTTGATGACCCATTGTGTTCATTTGCCTTAGAGAGTAGTAAGTATGATTTTCTCTTTAGGTATCATATCTTTTTTTTATAGCTATGCCTATTTATATTAGACATATTGTATTAAAACTCACATGTAGATCGTAGACCTTTCGAGTCTTTAGTCTTAGGTCCACTTGCATAATGATTTACACGATACGGTAAGCTTAAGACATCGTAGGTACTCCCCATATACATAAGAATTATATTGTATTATTCGTACAACATAATACTTTTTGTTAATTGTTTGAAGTTGATAAAGATAGATTGATATTTTTTGTCTAAGGCCAATCGTATTTAGTGAATCGGTGTGCTTGTGGGGCAGTTTCCTTTTAAAACAATATAATGTTTCTCTTTATTAATGGTTCACTTTATTACTTTCTGTACACTTTTAGTATCTTACGAGCAATCAGCAATAACTTACGTGTGGAAGAACGACGAAGATACTTTACGGAAGTCACCATCGTTAACGACACTCAATGCGTATCTCATCCAGAACCAAACCATCCCGTGCCCTATCAAAGCCAGTTGGAGAGGTAATTCACGAAATATTTCTATACATGCAATCGACATTGCTTATCAAAGTATAATTAAAAATATATTTTAATAATATGATTTTTGATTTTTTTACTAGTAGATTAGTATAATACATCCTTATGTTTCTTCTCGAGCACATCCTTATACTTTGCATAGCAAAAGATCAAAAATAATCGCGTAACTAAATCAAAATTCTGATTAACTCTTTTCAGCTTGGTCTTGATTTCTGTAAAATAAAGGTTAATTTTCATAAATTTATTTTGTGTGTTTCTAATCTAATGTTGTAGAAGCTTCATAGTGTACGTTCTGTGATCATATTGTCTCAAATTATTACTAACGTATCGCTACTAGCATGTTTGTTTAGGTAGTATCATTCCACAGTGTTAGATTTGTTCTATAAGAAAATAAAAAGTAGTTTATAGCATCATACGTCTTTAGCTACTATTACTTACTGAATGTGTCCATGAGTAACACCTGAGAATGTAGAATGTAAGAGTTTGTTAACGTCTTTGCAAGCAGCTGAGGGTAATTCACTTTACGAGGAAGACGAAGAGATGACATGTAATCTTTGCCAGAGACGCTTTGAGGAGCAAGGTACTTAAGTTGCACCGGACGAGGCACCGTTCTGTCCGGTGCCGTGGTATTTGCCATATTAATCGCTTATGTGTGAGTAAATGCGTAATTGTGTTATAATATATAATATGTTGTAAAAATGTGTTGTTGTGAAAACAGCCGTCTAAATGGAATTCGAAGGTTTGCTCGTTTACGATACATCATTTTCATTGTGGATTCATATTTCTTCTCTCTAGCCTTTCATCGCTGTTATATCATGCATGCACATTTACAAACATGTCAGTAACAGCACGTGTTCAATACTTAGTACGCTGTTGTTGTTGAGGAACTTCATTGCGCTCTATATATGTATGTCCATACATTAAATGACACAACACGCATTACTCATACATACAGGACAGTAGTTAGTTTATTAGATGATGTTTGCTACTCATAGGTACATACATAATGTTTAAATAAAACTTTTAGCAAGGCCTCTGAATGGAGTTACTTGGAATTTTATTTTCGTCCTGGAAACCTTATTTTTGTTTCGGAACATAGTGCAACACCGGCACAGTACAGTTGACGGTATGTTGGATGATGTTCGAACTTTACCTAATCATTTCGCTTCACAGGTAACTACAGCTGTCTAAAGGTCGACTTAATATTTACTCGAGACCGAGCGTTCTACTTTACTACAGTATTTATCCCTGGAATTATTCTGGTGACCTCTTCCTTCATCACGTTTTGGCTGGAGTGGAACGCAGTACCAGCCCGTTCCATGATAGGTAAAAATATGTGGCTGGTAATCGGAAATGTTCTCGGTCTTGCATTTGCATCAACTTACTCTTCGTAGATGTGGCTGGGGCTGTCTATATAACACGCTATCTTCCGCAGGTTACGCTTACTGGCAATGTGATTAATATATTTTATTAAAAGTTTTAGCCGACGAGTCACTCCCATCAACGCATTTTATTTTTATTTAGTTAGATTATGCTTGACATTTCTAGGTAATTACAGCTGCCTCAAGGTGGATCTCATCTTCACGCGGGATAGATCATTTTACTTTACCACAGTTTTCATTCCGGGGATCATTTTGGTGACATCATCGTTTATTACTTTTTGGCTGGAATGGAATGCAGTGCCTGCTAGAGTAATGATAGGTTGGTTTACATTTTTGTTTGCTTACTTCCGAGCGGGTATTTAGTATCATTCGATACCTAAATACTTTATATACCTTCTCGGGTTTCTTAACATGCTGACTTAATTAGAAATTAGCTGGGTATATTTCATTGTAAGTGCTAGGAACATTGATTTCTAAATTTTATTTTAATGGAAATTATTAAGGAATGTTCGAGAACGTATGCCCTAGTACTTAATTTAAATGCATGAATCTTATAATTCGTAACTAATATCCATTAGAAAAAATATGCAATTAGTACTTGTATAAGTATACATATTTTAGTTACGCGCGCTTACGATTATTTTCCTATACAACCAATTGTAGTTTTATTGTTAGTTAATCTAGAATCATTTATAGCATCAAAGCTTCCCATGGAACGAACACGTATCAATATTTGTCTATCTGACGCAGGTGTAACAACGATGTTGAACTTTTTCACTACATCGAATGGATTCAGATCGACTTTGCCGGTTGTGTCGAATCTGACCGCGATGAACGTGTGGGACGGCGTGTGTATGTGTTTTATCTACGCCTCGCTGCTAGAGTTCGTCTGCGTCAACTACGTGGGGAGAAAACGACCCCTCCACAACGTGGTGTACAGGCCCGGGGAGAATCCTGTCACCCAGGTGAATATGACTCCTCGCACACCTCAATTTCACTGATTAAATCGCTTATTACTCTAGCCTCTCGCTCTCGCGATGTAATCAGGAAAATTGAGCAATTTCTGTATCCACTCATTGTCACTTTTACATATGTTCAAATTAAATATTGTGAAACGTGTTCTTGATGTTGTTTTTCGTGTATCTTGCGCTGTATAACAATGTTAAATCACCAAAAAATATATATATTTTATGTCACTTACCTATACTTATTTAATAGACCGGTTACAGAAGAATAGTTGTTTCAAACTTTTGTACAGTCAACAACAGATATATAGGAGCACACCAGGTACTCCAAAAAATAGGTACACTTCTGAAATAACCACTTAGGTACATTTGATCAGTAGTAATATTCAAATTACCGTTTGTATCCTATTCGTATATTACTATCAAATATTTCTGTACAAGTCATATGTTACTATAACCAACTTTTCTGTCGTATTTATGGCAATTCCCGTTTTTGATTTAAAAAGTTTAATTAAATATATCCAAGTAGGTTATTTTTTGTTGGTTAACAATGAGTTTCAATCTCATTTATCTCTCTCTCTCATAAAACTCTCACTCTCAGACTCTCATAAAATAATTTTTTCTAACTATATCGAAATATAGTCAAAATAAATTCTACAAATGATCATATTGATGATATCATATTAGACTTGATATAAAATCTTGCCAAACACACTTTATCACATAACTGGCAAACAAAGAATACTGACTCTTCTTGACAAATTACTTAGCACTTCCAGTTATAATGATGATATCCTTTTATATATTATTATTGTCTTAACTGGTTTTATTCGGTGGTTACTCGTAACTTGAGAAAATTTAAAGTTTAACTAACGTCTAAACAAAATACATGCAAATGATATCCTGAGCGAAATAATTGAGAAGAATAGCATAACGCATAGAAAAAAGGACATCTACAAGATCAACAATTTTCATTACTATCAATCCTACTGAATATCGTCTTTGTATAGAAATATTTGATATTGCATAGCTAATGTTTCCACATAGAATGCGTTTAATTATTCAACCTGAGTTACTCATTCCCTTCTGACGCTGACTGTACCTTCATAACTAATTACATATAAATATATGCCCTGTAAATACACCCATTACGTGTTTTCGCTACTAAATATTTTACCTTTCCTGGTTGTGGTCCTTCAACCTTTAAGAACCGATTTCTTGATTCCGATGTACTTAGACACGTAGGTAATTCTTATTAAAGCACTTTGATATTATATTGATGGAATTGGTGGTATTTCAATAGAAATCCCGCATTACTTTCACGATGGAATTTAACTTGATGAAAAGTTTCCAATAGATGTGTTCAAACAGTATATCTTATTGACCTACACTTCGAATTCAACTAATTATAGAGTAATATAAGAAATCAAAGATTGGATTCCCTCGTGAATATGTAAAAACATTTTCTGTCTTTACTCTTTGCAATGTTTTCTTATATAACAACAAGACATAGCATATTAGCCTATGGGCAAATGAATACCTTTAAAAACTGCAATGTCATGTTGTTTGTGTTTTTCTTCTTCAGCATGCCTCACATTACCTAAATTTTATTGCATGTATCTGGCTCATAAATAAATCAAAATATTTATTTAGATCGGGTAAGACAGAATACATCAAATCATTTGCAATCGTATAAATCACTCCATGTATGTAGAGATAAGACTATTTTGTGTGGCCATAAATCATTAATCATTCCTGTTGATTAACCATCATCAGCTTTCATAAGAGTCTGTGTTGTTATTTTTGAAAATGTGTACCCACGATTTTCATCTTAGAAAACATTGCAAAGATATGTTACATTATCAAATTGATGTTGTGTTGATATATTACGAGATATCTCAGTGCATTCATTGTAAACGTGTTCATAACGTGGCCACAACAATTTAGTCTACGTTCACGATTGCACATCGTTAGACCATCTGTCACGAGTGAACAAACTGTGTGTGTGATGTGTTCACAGCGACTGCCCGCAGTCCTGAGCAGAATTGGCATTATACTGGCCAGCCCCTTGGTAAGATATTCGCCGCATTCATTGGCACTATCCTGACATTGCTGACCCATTTCTTTTTCATCAAACACATCGAAAAAACTGTAACTGTCAAGTAGCAGGTAAGTTTGGCAATATCTAGGCACTCTATCACCAACAAATATGGTCCACATTTTCTTTGTGCGAAGTGAAAAAGAAATAAGTTTACGCTATTGTCACCATTTTCAAACACGGTACGATTATCCAAAAAGCATGCTGTAATCCTATTAACTAGCTTCAATAGATTTGGCCTTACACACCTAATATACCCTATATGGATTATATTATTTATCATAGTAAATAATACTTACACATGGAATATCATTATTCGTCTAATTTAGATTTATTTGTCGTAAATTTGTTCAAGAATTTCTAGATTATGCATGCTGATTTTTTAAGATGCTTACCACCGTTTTGAATACAGGAAAATGGGCAATTTAGTCCAATTTTAATACTTAAGAACTCCCGTAACCGAGGTATAAGTTAACGTGTCTTAACATATATGGAAGTATAAAACATACATGGTTTTGTTACTTTCAGTTATTTAAAATATACAGTAAGTTACAAGGCTTTTAGCGTAATACGCACAAAACATAATGCTTTCGAGTTACGTACAAGTAGGATTAAACTAAAGCAGCTTTCGCGTGTAACGTGCGTACGATTTGGCAATATCATGCTTCGGCTAAACACTGGTATACATTTACATAGGAGGCGATGGCATTCCTCCAATGGGCTAAATCAGAGAACCAGCCGGAGTGTAGCGGCGCAGTAAGTGACGTCACAAGCCTGACATATCATTCGCCCTCATCATCTCTGACTCTGATATCACGAAAACTAACGCATCATTTTATTTAACGCTGCTTCGGAACGCAACAGCCTGTGAGTATAACACCATTAGATCTAGACTTCATTTTTTTTGTTGAACTTTTGAAATTTATCTATTAAATCTATTTATCCCTTACTTTCAATACTAATATACCTTTAAAAATATGTAAAATGTAGATGGAGTGATGTTCTTACGATATCTTCATCAATCACTCCACCTATTTACCAGGATAATATTAAAACTAAAAATTGCTAATCTACAATTGAACGAAATTGTATACCTTGGATGCGCTTTTGGTAAATATGGAAAAAAATAGAGTGAGAATAGAATAGAATGGGAATAGTGGGAATAGAATGAATGGTGCGAATGGTGACTTTGATATTGGCATTTAAACCATAAGGCCCACTTGCACGAGCCAAGGCTAGCGTTACCTAATGACTAACTCGAGGCTAAGATGAAGGCAATTTAACGTTATAACCGAGTTAGTCAATAGGTAATGT
Source organism: Phalera bucephala (assembly GCA_905147815.2). Taxonomy (NCBI): domain Eukaryota; kingdom Metazoa; phylum Arthropoda; class Insecta; order Lepidoptera; family Notodontidae; genus Phalera; species Phalera bucephala. The sequence continues at coordinate 19,186,085 of LR990612.1, forward strand.
TAACCTTGGTCCGTGCAAGTGGGCCTAAGGCACTATGCTTGTCCTAACACTACGAGTATTATAATATGAAAGTGAGAGCTCAGTAAATATATGGCTGGTTACAATATTTGACTCAAGGATAGATTTACCTACTGCCAGTAGAATTTTGACATATCTATATAAATAAAAATAATTGCCTAAATGTATTGCTAAGCGCAAAACTCAAGAACGGCTGACATAGTCGGCTATTTTTTTAAATATTCGTTGATGTCCAAGGGCGGTTCTTACGAGGAGAAAAAATGGAAAAATTGCACGAAAAAACGTAAAAACCGCATTTTTCTTTTTCCCTTTCAAACGCGTGGGAACCGCGGGTAACAGCTAGTTTTAAAAATCTGTATTTTTTTCTATTGGTTAAGTAAGTATTAAAATCGACTATTGCTGTGGTGAAATTATTTATTCTAAAAAGAATAAAAATCACAATAAATGCGATCAACCGTGTTCGCAACAGCGTGTACGTAAGCAAGAGAGTGTAGGTATAAAAGAATCGGTTAAAAAATGAGAAAAGGCATATTTCGTATGTTTGGATAAGTATATAATGCTGCGTCTTAATGAGTAAATAAATATGCTAACAAAAAAATTCGCATGCAGCGACGTATTATATTTAGCGCATTTTGAAACAGGCGTTAACAATATCGTTGGGTAACACAGGTAAAGGAATATAACAAACAAACAATGCATAATTTACAGGGTGATAAAAAGCGCGAGTCGACAGGCGGCGCGGACTTGGTGTCGTGCGCGGCGTGCGCCGGCGCAGCGGGCGCGTGCCCGCACACCGCCAACAACGGCGGCGTCTCGGAGGTAACCGCCTGACCACGCTAAAACCTTGCTAAGCCTATACAAGCTATAACGTAATTAACGCAAGACCGGAAAGTAGTTTGTTCTAAATCGGTATCTGAATTGATTCCAACAATTATTAATGTACCTTACATTTTTTATAATTTGCAACAAATGCTGTCACTCCTTCAGTGGGCTACAACAAATTAATTTTATTCTTGATTCAAAGCAATACAGAGATTTCAAATGTATTTCTAAAACGTATTCCTCAATACGAACACATTCACATACATGTTTCGTTGTTAATTGAGGTATAAAAGTACTTCAAAAAAAGGGTGAAAAGCTTTTGAAATTTGGTTTTCGTATTGAATTTGTAAGGCAATTATCTAAATATGTCTGATGTCTTGCGTTATTTACGAAACACCTTGTATATCATTTGTACTAGATTTCATTTTTAGCACAAACCGGTTGTCGAAGCGATCTTTGTGGAGGCTTTTGGGGAAAGCATTGGCCATTGGATCAAAATAATTTGAAATAAGACCACATCCATACTTTTGCTCTTATATTTCGGGCCGTTTTTCGAACCGTCATTTTTAATCTAGTACAAATAATATATCGATGCCAGTAGGGCTAGCATATGCGGCAAGACTTTCCTCACGTGGAATAAAAGCAGTCCGTAATCCCAGTCTCGCATGCAACTTAAAATATCTTGTCTGTACGTCAATACAATAGAATTCTTGAAACGATACGTAACTCTTGTAACGACATCCCATGCTAGCACGTAAGATAAAACGGTTATCACACGTCGAGGGCATCAAAATCCGGGGATGTGCCCCGGATTTTGTGGTGTTTTGTCGCGCCGCCCGTGCTAGCCCTGCAGAAAGAGCAAAAAAACTTACACAAACACACGCGTTGATTTGATACTAAAGTAGTTGTCACATGTTTTTTAAATCGTCACAATCAAGTGTTACTATTGACGCCAATATATACAAAACCCTTCACTCGCGCGAGTCGATCGATATACAAGATATTCTGTGGTTGAGATATCTTTATTTAAATAAAACAAAAATTTTAACAACGTCACAAAATATTTATATTGCCCCATACGTCACTTATTCGTTAGACCAGTCTAGGCAAGGTTAAGACTTCGTAACTAGCACACAGACACACGCTCATCTTACGAGACTTCTTGTCGAATCGCGCCTTCCGTTATCGCGTCGAAATGACGCGCTCCACTTCCCACTCCATCAGTGCTGGAGTCCCACAGGGCTCAGTTCTCTCTCCGCTCCTGTTTAGCCTTTACACGAACGACATTCCTCGTTCGAGTAAGGCGCATCTAGCCCTATTCGCGGATGATACCGCTCTCTACGTCTCGCATAGGAATAAGGGTTTCATTACCAGACACCTTCAGGCATCCGCCAATTCCCTAGGGAATTGGTTCAGGAAGTGGCGTATTGAGGTGAACCCGGACAAGAGCGCTGCGGTGTTCTTCTCCAGGGGTGCCACCCCGCGCCACTCCCTGCGCCGCCCTAGAAGTAATCTCGGCCAAGTGACCATGTTCGACCGACCCATTCCCTGGGTCAAAGAGGTCAAATATCTAGGGGTCACCCTAAACAGTACCATGTCCTTCGGCCCGCACATCAAGCGGGTCCGTCACCGAGCATCATTTGTGCTCGGTCGTCTCCATTCGTTAATCTGCAAGCGGAGTAAAATGTCCCTTAGAAATAAGGTGACACTTTACAAAACTTGCGTTAGACCCATCATGACTTATGCGTGTGTTGTGTTCGGGCATTCGGCCCCCTCTCACATCGATAAACTCCAAGTGGTTCAAAACCGCTTCCTCCGTAAAGCCGTAGGAGCCCCCTGGTTCGTACGGAACGTCGACCTCCACTCCGATCTAGGTCTCGAACCTATTCGCGCCTTTATTAAAAAGGCGTCAACACGTCACTTCGCGAACGCATCTACCCATGCGAATCCGTTAATCGTAGCCACCGCCGACTACGATCTCCCCCCCGACCCCTGCCGCCACCGCCGGCCGCGACATGTTCTCACCGACCCCCCCGATGCTTTGTCATCCCTTCTTTCCGCTCAGAATACGGGCGACGACGACGACGTAGTAGTAAATCCCCTCCCATAGCCGGCGGTTGACCGGTGCACTTAGTAGTGCACCCGTCCCCCTACAGCGACTGTCCCAACCGAGGGCGCCTCGAAGAGGCGCCCTCGAGTATGTCGCCTCTTGCCCTTCTGGCTGGCTAGAGCGTAGTGGTTGCACGCTCGCCTTTTAGTCCGGTGAAGCTGTAAAGGCCTCGCGGCCAACAGCGTACATCATTCACACACACACACACACACACACACACTGTTCAAAATTAGTAGCCAATCAAATTATTTTTAGCTTATTATACAGGTTATATAGGTAAAACACTACTACTACACTAGATAAAATAAAGGTCTGTAGTAGAATATTGGAAGACCGGAGTCTTCCAATATTCGAAAGACTTGTAGACTGTACAAATCGTAAGCGAGGCCTCATGTAGTTTAACAGTGTTATTTAATTAATCACTTTCCTAAATAACATTTTTCTGGCGAAAAATATAGGTCCTAAAAACTTTAAGTTAAGATCGGCTATTAATTTCAAACTTTATATCTAGTCGATTTTAGGGAAACATTACCGCAATAAAACAAACACATCTCAGGACCACAGATACATGGCTTGCATAATTCAAGATCCTCGATTCGAAACCTCAAACGCTTACATACACATACATAAGTAGTTCTAGTTATTATTGAGTCCTACTTATTAATTGGAAAACAATTATTCACCACACAGCAACAAAATTGTAATAGTAATTGAAGCTTGCATAGATCATCTTTTAGCATCTGAACCACACATACCTTAAATTCAAATAAACTAGGCCATATTTGTTTTCCTGCTATATTATTTAATTGGCAAAACCTGCTTCAACTAAAACAAATTATCAATGAAAAATACTATCTTATAAACTTTACTCACTGAAGCCGGTAGCCGCTTGAACGGAAAAGAAATTTACATGTTCGTCATAAACATCTTGGTTAAACCACTGCAAAGGTCAGCGCGCAGACCATACCGCATTCATTTGCAGAGGTGTCAGAAACACTAAGCAACATACCAACCACACATTCTCATAAGCTTGTTTTCCCACAGTAGCAGCTTTCTGTATCATCATTCATTTGCATAATAATTTCTTTCAGCCATGTTTCGTCCAGGTTCGCAAAAAAGAACCGCCGCATCCGATCCGCGTGGCGAAGACCATCGACGTGATCGCGCGGATCACCTTCCCCACTGCCTACGCCGTGTTTCTCATCTTTTTCTTCATTCACTACAAGGCGTTCTCTTAATGCTGCCTCTACGTGTACCGCTCTCGCTGGCCGCTTTGTGTGAACGGACTATTACGGTGTTTTTTATGTCTAGTATTTATTTATCGCGTCACAAATATGTACGCGATCAGGCTAATCACTCTAATAATACATATTTGCTGAATCGACATTCGGTAACAATTGTGATCATACCAGTTTATAGTGACGGTAATTATTAAGATAGACTTAAGAGACGAAGCACTCGAGCTGAAAGCTACCGTCGTGGCTTGCCATTGTATAATCGTAAATGATTAGAAACGTTAGATGAGTGCGAATTTTCTACAGGTTTTGAAATAGTTTTCGACGAAAGTTCATTGACGGATATTTGTAATTTAAATATACGCGTAAGATTTTCTCTCTTGTGAATAAAACGAAACTTATGATAGGGCAAAGAGGGATCAATAGCAGAACCTATGTAAACGTTATCGTGTCGATATGGTGACGTCGGAATTTGTACGAATGCTTTGAGACACCCAGATGACTGCGTGTCGAGGTTGTAATGTATTGTCATCGGTGTGCAGGCTAAAGAAATCTATTTCAAACCTTAAGATAAATATAGTCCAATCGTATTGTATTGCTTTTAAGTTAAATGAATTACACTAGTACGATAGCAAAAGACATGATTACTTTTTTTATTTATTAGATATAATCACCATAGTTCTTAGTTAATTTAAACTACAAACACTTGCTTACGTTGTGATAATTATATTAAAGTTTACCTATCGCTTTGTAAAAGTTGATCGTAGGGTACATTTGCTGAGTCACTGAAATAAATCGATTAAGTTTCTGATCGATGTTATTGTATGAACGTAGAAGTAGATGCATAGACAAAGCTCAACTCGTTATTATATTTAAATTTTAATATACCATTATGAGTTTACGCTAATTCCACGGCGTGTATGTCGAATTGTGTTGATATTGTACCATGAACATGCCTTCTATACGTCAAATGGTAGCACTTGACTTGGCGTGTTTGTGCAAATGTTTGTGCTATTTGGCCAAAACAAAATAAACTATATTATATTTGACATTGAGCTTTATTTTATGTGTACAAATTCGCCACTTCAAATGCTACTAGAGTTATTTTTTGCCTGATGTAATCTAGTGTACCTGCCGATATCGGTGAATACGTCGCTGGCTGTAAATATAATTGAAATTAATTACACCTATCGATACGTAAGTTATTAACTTGAAGGAAACTTTAAATTGTAACTAGATACTTGAATGTAAGTATCGTGAATATTGTGCTGTGAGACCATACCGTCACCTTATATGTTGCGTAAGTAGAGTTTACTTGTCGTTTAAGATATTTATAATATTATAATTGTGATAAAATCGTTCTTTGTCATCACACTAGATAGCTATAATTACTTACGTAGTGTCAACAAGTGCTAGCAGCCGTTTGATTACTAGATTTAATGAATTGAAAATCTCTACAACCGATGCGGGAGTTTAACACGGAGTCACTAATTTAGTGTTGTAAAAAGGCTTGTGTCGGCGCTTAAGACGCTTGCGACTTCTACGTGTTTCAACGCTCGTAAGCGTCAACTCAGCGCTAAACGCTCGACTTCAGCGCTCATTTTCACAACAATATACTAATTGCTAATATTTATGATTCAGTATTTAAAATAAATTATCAGTTTATCCTCCTTAAGTATTCGAATACCAAATATAATAATCGATTCGTATTAATTGTACTCGAACAACATCGATCCTATGCCTTTAGCTTGTTAAAAAAGTGGACCAACGAGTCAACTGTTTTGGAAATAGATTTTATATCCTAAAATATAAAAAAATACAATAACTTTTAAGAAAACGCGTTTTGGCTGTGCTTTGAAATGAAAATATATTTTAAAGTGTAGGTGAGTATTGCCTGTTTGGAATAAAAATACCCATTATTTATGATGTAATTTTATTTTTATTTCGTTTAAACGGGTGGTCAAACCGAGTAACTCACAGCTGTACAAAATGGAAAATCCAAATTATGTATAATAATATACATAAAAATATACAATATTGTTACTTATAGTTCGTAGTTTTCTTTATTTCAATATAATTGAAAATATGCGAAGAAATTTAAGATGCTTTTCTATAGAAAATATAATTTATGGAACGCTTACATAATTGAATAGCCTCGTGATTCTTGACTTCTATGGGTATTTAAGATGCCAAGCTCACCTGAGTGCCATTATTGATGCCATAAATTAAACAAACTACCATATATTTCATAATTATATCTACATGCATATGTAACTGTTAAAACTCTCCCGGTCGAAATTAAATTCGACTGGGATAGGTAAACAATCAAAAGTATTGTAGACTTCGGTCGAAAGCAGGTGTTAGTCAAAGTACCATACACATCGGTGCCAGGGGAGACCGAACTTACTAACATGCAAAATATTAAAAAAAAAAATACCTATAATCTAAATACATATTCACTACCGCTAAATATGGTATACATTTTTAATTAAAAGTAATAGTACTTTTGACCAACTGATCTCTTAGTTCAAAATTCGTCCGATCGTTTTTCCAGTCAAAGTACTTTTGACTGTTACAGAGTTTTGACTGTAACTGTAGTAGTGGTAATGAGCAGAGAAGTGGACATAAAGCTATCTAGCACAACAATGTAAACTGCAGCAGAAAACAAGGAATTAAACATGGAAATGACCAGAAAGACGTGACGTCAAATTTAGTTCCCCTTTGTACTCACACTCATCTAGCCATTTCTCTGCACACTACTATTTCACTCACTACTACTACTAACTCAGTGTTGTTCTTGATACGGCAATTGTCGTAAAATTCGGCATTGTGTTATACTGTAACTAGTCAACAAAACTTTAAGTACTCTCTACCTATATACATACTACTCTACACACTATGGGCTTTTCCGCATCTATAAATATATGAATTCAGAAAATCCTTTAGAGTATAGAACCTCTGGCAGAAATAATTTCGTACATTACGATTATTTTTATTTAGTTTAAAAATATGGCGCTTTTAGATTAAGAATACGGCAACTCTTCCTACATTTCTCAGGAACAACTCTGACTCTACAACTTACTATACTGATTGTAAATTAGGAGTTATAATGCTCGAGATTTTTTTTTTGAATGTTAACCTAACTGTTACTTTTTTTATGTTATCGTCACAATTATAATATTTTGAAATTTACGACACGCTATAATGCGATGCGTCCATTCCTTAAATTTTGGATAAACACGAAGTGATACTACTATAAATTCGCATCGTTTTATAGATACTATATTTAAATGTATAAGATTTAATAAAAACATATCATTCGCTTTATAAGAATACATTGTACCTATATTTAAATTTTGCTAATGTCTTGTTAAACGAAGTAAATTTTATTAATTATACAAATATTTTATGCTGCCTTTATCTATATGTATAAGTGACGTTATAATTGTGTAATTGGTTTTTTTAGAATCATGCATCACCTTTGCTTTCTATCCAGTAGGTGCCTAAGCGTTTGTTTTTCTGTCAGATGATAACTCCGATAAAATTCATAAGTATACCTTCCTACCAGCTGAAGGTGAACTTTCCTATCGAACTATTCAGTTTATACCTAACTCGACCGACTCCACCAATTTGAGAATCAAAAAAAAATTGTAGCCCAAATTTTATTTCTTAACCTGACATCAAATTCATATGTTGTGCGACGTGCTTAGGAACACATACGTAAGTAAAGTAACTATGTAAATAAGGTGTTTTACATTAGTTAGTTACTAAAAAGAATCGTGGTGCGTAAGTACCTAATGATAAGTCTAAGCAATTAACTTTATTTATATTACTATATCAATTATTAATTGATATATGTATTGGTTTTAAGTCGGCAAAGCTAAAGTGGGATTTGGCAAGACATGTCGTGCGTATGGACCCGCAAAGGTGGGCAAACATCGTCACGGTATGGACCCCTGAGGACGGTCACAGACACCGTCGTCGGCCAAGACGAAGATGGCGTGACGAGTTGGACACTTATGCGGGAAAGACATGGATTTTACAGGCCTAGGATCGATTTGTGTGGGAACGTAAAGGGGAGGCCTTTGCCCAGCAGTGGGATACAGAATAGGCTATTGAAAAAAATGTATTTCTAGTAATAAATATAGAGATTAATTAAATACGAACTTACCATTAGTCGTTTAACGCGATTCATTTAGTAAGTAGATAATTTAAACTCATCATATTTACATACCGATCTTACATGAAGTATTTACATTTTTCTATTTTAAGTTAAGAAATAAAATTTATTGAGTAACCAGTTTCAAAATAATTATTATGACAAAATTAAGTCCCGAATTACCCTTTAACCGTCACATCTATAAAGTTTATGTTTCATTTGCTGCTCCTAAGTTGTTCTCTGTTAAAAAATAAACTGATTCATTTCGATTGCTCTTATGATTATTGAGAAAAGTCAAAATATTTTTAGATTTTTACGTAGCTGGCTTTTAAAATTTTATACATCTACAGAGTCATTATTCGCTATGACCAAAGGCAGCGCGTAACTATAACTGCCTGAAATGATTATGTAATGAATTCCTGTATGCCAGTGGAGTACAGTACAATACAATATACTTTATTGCACACTAAATAAATAAAATAATAGAAAGAAAAAAGTATGTGCTAAGCTATCAGTACTGTAAGATGGCCTTATCGCTCGAAGCGATTTCTTCCAGGCAACCTTTAGGTGTAACCTATAAAATTGGGTATAGTGCAACAAATGAATAGAATTTTGGAGTATCATTAAACGATCATTTTACGAAGTTATCGTAATGCACTGAATTATGTTATTATTGACCATAGAGAATAAGGCTCCGAAATAGTTACACAGAAAGTGGAATGATTAATTCTCGTAGTAAAAACATGTCATAGGTACGTCAATAGAGATTTCCACCAGCGATAGGTACAAGGACCTGTCTGCTCAGTCTTTTTTAAGCAAGAGACTAGCAAGCAAGAGACACTAATACATATATAGATATACACTTTGTTAAATGCGTTAATAATATAAATTTAATGACTTACTTGAATTTATTTGAAATATTTATTAAATATATCTATAGATTTATCTATTTACAAACTCTTGTTAATGAATTTCTGCATATTTTCTAGTCATTGATTCTGTTACAGAAATTTAAGAATATCACGTGTAGTACAATTATTAAGATATAAAATGCTTGGCTAACCCGCTTAGTTATAAGCTAATTAATTGATAAGCAAACATAACGTTATTATCAACATAAGAAATTGTATGATACCATATAATATGCTGTACCATAAAAACAATAATAATTAGTAGATTTTTTCATAATTTCCTGCTATAAAGTCATTCAGTGGCTCGCCTACTTTAAAAAAAAATAGGTAAGAACATAACACAAGTTAGGAGTACTGTTTTACTATAAAAGAAATGCTATTTCATAGCGCTAAGTAAAAATATAAAATGACTGAGAGAAACGTGAATAATGAAGGTGGACCCAAATATTATAATGTCTCTGTTTTATATTTCATTTAGGTGCTACACCCACTCTGTTTAACAGACTCAAGAATTATGAAAACAATTTGTAATCGTTTATAACAACAGAAAAAAATATTTACTTAAGAGTTTTAAAGTAGGTAGGTATATTATATTATCTACGTAGACACCAACCCCCCTAATAAGTCTCCAGTTATTTGTTCCTACTACTATCCTATTATATGTTCTCCTGCATAGCCTAAATATTCTCTGTTCTTACAGTATACCTTTTATCTACCTACTTTAAAAAAGCAATTTAAATTAACTATCTATATACAAGGTGTAACATTAAAATGCGAGACCTCAGACATCCCAATAAGATTATTTCCTTACGAATTCAATACGAATATCAAACATCCAATTTTGAGGAGTTTTCCACCATTTTTTGAAGTTCTTTGTCACCGAAATCACCACAAAAGCTGTACTTTTTTGCATATTGATGTATATGTATTAGAAATGCATTTTAAATAGCCGCATCGTTTTGAATAATGATTATATTTTGTTTAATACAGCAGACTGAACGAGTAATAACAATTTTCCATAATTAAAAAAAATTAAACACTCTTTAAAAATAGTTGGAATCGATTCAGTTATCGATTTAGAACAAACTACTTTCAGGTCTTGCGTTGTTTATATTACACCTTGTATTTCTGTATATGTTGATTTCTGTACGTATAGTGAAAGGTGATACCTACACATTGTAATGCATAAGAAAAAAAAACATCTATTTTTAACTTCATCGGAAGAAGCTAGAGGATGAACTTCACCCCTAACTTCATCCCCGTGTTTATGAGGCGTAAAATGGAAGATTTTTTATACTTAACCAAGCATTATTTAGAAATATCAATGTGTCACCCTTTGTCACATAATAATAATGCAAATCATTTTTTTCTTTATTGATACAACTTGACAAACACCTCGTACACGATCAATGCCAACAGATATACACGGTATCAGATATATGAGATACTGTTATTTAATGAATTAACAATCCTTTATTACATTTTCTACAAAATTCTTATATCATATGACGCTAAACTAAAGGCAAGTATAAAATACTTAATATAGTAAAGTGTTTTATAACATATACACAAGAAAAATAAAATATCTAGTTATCTAAAGGGTGTACTCCGTTGGTTCGGGCGTATAGAAAGAATATTAGAATAAAGAAAGACAAAACAGATATACAATGCGAAAGTGGAAGGATGTAGGTACCGGGGAAGACCTAGACTATCTTACCATGACCAAATAAACCGAATCTTATCTGAAGGACAAGTCAAGAGTCTCCGTAACCGGCGAGCGTGTATGAGACGAACTATGATAGTGAAGGAAGCCAGAGAGGTATGTAAGGAAAGAACCTGTTGAAACTCTCTACCTTCTGCCTACCCCGCAAGGGATCTGGCGTGATGATATAGAAAGATAGATAGTTATAATAGGTACAAAAAAATGAGTTACAACTCTGTATAAAAACCTGTAATCAACACTTAAATCATTGTAGTACCTTTGAATTCAATTGTTTTAAAACACATTATTGTTGAGTTGTAGATGTCACCTTTTACCGAACTGTACAAATATTACATCTATAAAAGATATGCTTACATTTAATTGTAGATACAATATATACTTAGTTTACTTTTTTAAGGACTATAGGATTAAAATTTATTATCGACATAATACATGAAAAGACATTAGTGAGATATCTGCCTATTTTAGCGAAACTTGTAACATGCGACTTATGTATACTTTTTTGTCCTTCAGTAGACAATTTCTTAACTTATTCTTAATATTATGCAGATACTTTTACTATCTCTTTGATCATGAACACTTGCAAAGGACTGGTTCTACAAACTTAGCTACATAGAATCAACATTATTGCGGAGTGGCATCGAGATGAGAAGGCAAAAACGCGGTCGCGAATTTAAAACTAGACACTATATAATATGTATGTAGTTATTCCAACCCACCTAAGTTTGCCAACTCGCACCTGCTATTCAATATTCTTATTACTTTCAATAATAGGCATTAAGTAGGACCTTCTTATAGAAACTATTATTATCTATTCTCCCAGTTGCTTTGGTTACACCCTACATGTTTATTTAAGTGTATAAATGTATTCATTTATGTAAAGGAAGCAAACAATACTCAAATACCTACGTCATGTATCCATTTGAAATTATTATAATGGAAGTTGGTGATACCTTTAATAATTTTTTTTTAATTTTTTATTGAATAATATTTGCTCCGAATCGTACCTACTTTTTGAAGCAATTCACTAGATAATAGAATCACTTTATTCGGATTCAATTAATATTGTAATTATAAAATCCGTCATGCATAATGCGATACTTATTTACGCATACACTTATTGTTAAGAGCAAAAACTGTAATTAGGTACCTCAATATTAGGTAAATGGTACCTAGTTACTTGGATTAAAGTATAAAGTATTAAAAATTATTTACAAATCTCAATTCCATAACAAAACGTATTAGATAATAATATGTTGTTATGGTGATTTGGGCATATTATTAGAACATTTAAAATAAGCCCGGATTGAGTAGGTAGGTCTATACTTTTTCACCACAACTTCGTATAATGTACCTACCTATTTTGGCTCTAAAGATTGTAATTATCTATAAAAATGCAATAAAAATTTTAATATAATTAAATTATTAGTGCACGCCTACCAACAATTTTCCATTGGTAGACACAAAAGTGATTGATCCATGAAAGAGTACAATAGGAAAAGTTAGTTAGGGCCACCCACGAGGTCCCACATGGGTCCCGCATACAAAACGAATGAAGGTGAGGTAGCGTAAGAAAATGGAAAAACTCAATTTTTAATGTGACGAAATTAGTATTCAAAAAAGTGTCTATTATTTATCTTTCCTGATTTACCCTGGTTTAATTTATATGCATACATAAGTTGATATAATTAAAAATTATATAGTCCGATCATAAGTTATGGTAGGCGCTAGAGATATTTAGACTCAGATCTATAGCCCTACCTAATTCATTAAATTGGTGATTTCACTAGAGTATTAGATAAATAGGAAGGCGAACTTTAGCTGGTCACTAACAGGTGATATCAATAATTTTAAAGGACACAGGTAAAAAAGTGATTCTGAGCTTTGATAAATAATGTATGGAATATATACTTACAACCTATTTTACATACTTTTAATGGATCAATGACTCACGAAATAGTTGATAATTCATTTGCTATTGTACCTATTTCACCGATACCCACCACATTTGTAAATAAGAAAATGTCAGCGCGCTGACCGCCCGTTCCTGTTGTATTGTGCATTGTAAATAATTTTAATGTAAAATTTATGAATTTTCATCAAATAAAACACAAATTCGATTTATATATTTATTTCTTACACCTGCCTGCCTCAAACTATTAATTTAGATATGTGGTTTTAAATCACAGACTCTGGGGATATACAGGGTGTAACCTCGAAATGGGTCAGCATTTGGTTGTTCTAATTTCTAAAACCGACCACGTGGCTACTTCGAACATATTTTTCCACCTCCTCTAGTTTCAGAGGTCCCCAAACTGAGCCATCTCAATGTTAGGAAAACCTGAGAAATAATAATAAAAAGTGTTAAAACGAACAGATAATTATGGAGAAAGTGCAACACACCTCTCGACACACAAAGACGTTCACACCGATGTTGCCATCAGTTGTCTTATGACGACCGTTCGGGGGTTTAGATCTCTAAGCTCTAGATCCAATGAGCGTCGAGTCACCGCCGGCGACGGATAATTAGGTATCTCTGATTATGGCCGATATCCGTATTCTCAGAAATAGACCATTTTTTGTCCATCAAACCTCATTAACATAGTCCCTGTTCTCTATCCATAATTTACAATAGTCCTTGCACCTGGAGTCAGTTCGCTATTTATGTCTCTTCAATTTCAAATACTGATCTTAGCAGGTGACTTACATAACAAATGGCCTCTACATATTGGTACTCGGTCCACACGAAAACTTTCCAAAGATCCGGGTAAATTCCAAGAATCTCATCCTTCAATAATACCAGCTCGGTCCAGTGGTTAAGAGCTTAAGCTGCACCGCACGAGACAAATATTTGTTTCGGTCTGGGTGTTTGTGTATGTGAATTTCATGTTTGTAAATGCACCCACGACAGAACAATAATACCTAAAGTGGGGCTACGTTTTAAAAATGTAGTAGGAAGTGAGCCTATTGCCATTTTACCGGGCACAACTCCAGACTCCGGACTGATACTGGGAAATTTTCTATACAAAAACTACACTTTGTCCGACCTAGGATTTGAAACCAGGACCTCGTGATCTTTATGCGCATTATTTGCTACTAGACTAACGAGGCAATCTTATATTTACAATTAAATGGAAAACTTAAAAACTATTATTTACAACTTAAAAGCTATGTATAATTTAATTAAATATTTGCGTACTAAGAGCTTTTGGTGTGTTTTATCGTTTAAGACATTGAAAAAGTAACACGTCCTTTTCATCGCTCTCATCACTGGTTATTCCGATAAATTATTTCTCTGATTACTCTACGTTACCAATAAGTTTATAACATCAAAATTATGGTTTGTAACATGAATTACCAACCAGTCACTGCGTAGGTCTTCGTGCCGACTGGCCTTATTTATATATGAAATGTTTACCTTTTATACGTACCAACTACAAGTAAAGGAACACATACCTAATATATAAAATTATTTAAAAATTTTCAATAGTTGTCCGTTTTTCTGCTGTTTTTCTGTGAGGAAAATTCTGACCTGAGCAGGCACTGAGCTCCTACTACTACTAGATATTAAAAATCCCATTAGCCGACCTTGATACAAATGTTTTAAGTGCTTTATGATTGACTGAAATGTCTATAGACAGGTCCACATTGCAGGCGGCTGCTGCGCGCGTCCCGTTCAACGTGTCACGTTCGCAGATCATGGCTTGGAGGAATCTAACTACACAGAAAATACGGCAGTAGCGTATTTACCAGCAGGCTGAGTAGGCTGGCCTAGGTCATCGAATTTTATGGGAGCGGCATATTTGGCGCAATTATTTATGGTCTTACAGAAATAAAAAATAAACATTATTATATACACGTGTAAGTAGTTTTAAGGCATACCTTACCCGACCTTATAAGTAGTACATGATTGAGCTTTTCTTAGCTCAAAGGCTATTTCTTGTGTCATCATCATCATCATCTCAGCCTATACTTGTCCACTGCTGAACATAGGCCTCCCCAACCGCTTTCCAGCGTAACTGGTCCGATGCCACCTGCATCCAACGACTTCCTGCGATTTCACAAGATCGTCGGTCCATCTGGGAGGCGCTCGTCCTACACCGCACTTGCCAATACGTGGTCTCCACTCTAGAATCTTTCTGCCCCAACGCCCGTCCGATTTTACACTTCAGCTTGCTAATCCTGAGGGCTATGACGGCGACCTTGGTTCTTTTGCGAATCTCCTCATTCCTGATTCGATCACGCAGAGAAACGCCGAGCTTCGCACTTTCCACAGCTCGCTGAGCAACCCTGAGCTTTTTTATGAAACCTATTGTAAAAGACCACGTCTCTGATCCGTATGTCATTACTGGCAACACACATTGACTAAAAACTTTAGTCTTGAGGCACTGAGGTATTTTTGATAAGAAGATGTTGCGTAGTTTCCTGAACACTGCCCAGCCGAGTTGGAATCGTTGATTGACCACCCTCTCAAAGTTGGACCTACCTAGCCGGATTACCTGTCCCAAGTACAGTTTCCCGGCTTTTGAAAGAAAGAATTCATCATAAAGAGTCCCTCTTTCTCCAGAAATCTGGCCAGCCCTTGACCCTGGGGTTACGCTGCCCATATCCAAATTGCCCCACTCTCAACTCATCGCCCCATTTGCCTATCCGCGCATTGAAGTCACCCATAACCACTGTAAAGTGTACTTTGGAAGTATGTATGACTCTACTAATGCCCTCATACATAACTTCGACCTCATCATGTCAGTATGCCGAGATCGGTGCGTAGACCTGTATGACCTTCAGCGAATATCTTTTGGATATTCTGAGTAACAGGTACGCTACCCTGCTCGACACACGAATGATGAACACAACTTTGTTTATGAGTGACTTGTGAACGATAAATCCGACACCATCTTAGGACTGCTGTCCGCCCTCCCGGTAGTAAAACAAGTTGCCGGATTTTAAAATTATACTCGCCCTCTCATCGGACCTCCGATAAACCAACAATACTCTAGCGCAACTTGTCTATCTCTTCTTCCAGCTCAACTAACTTCTCATCTGTCCTCAACGTGCGGCCGTTGTATGTCATCAGGGCCAATTTTCCTTGTTGTTGGTGGTAGCCGAATCTCTGCCGGAGATTCTTAGCATATCTAATCTTGTCGTTGCCATGACTGCTACCATGGCCAGGACGAGCAGGACCGCCGGGGACTAGGGCCTGGTGGCCTGGCCTGGACACTTTACTTCCATGATAATTAAAGAGAGAGGTATGTAAGGATCCGCAAGGGATCTGGCGTGATGATATAGATAGATAGATAGATAATTAAAAGGATTTGCCTTACTCGCCACGCTTGGCAGGCGGGTTGTGGAGCGCAGTTCAATGGTCATGGAATTATCTAAGTGGACGCTGCTGCCCATTCCCTAGTTTTCCCCTAGTCGCCTTGTACGACATCCGATGGGATGAAATGGGATGGTCCAATTCTAAGCCGGGAACCACTCGACAAATTTCTTGTGTAAACTTCACTAAATCGTGAGTATTATTACTTACTTACAATATTCTAGAAACTGACACAACGATCCCTTAGTTCCCAATCATACTAATAACGGGAAAAGTTGATGTAATGATGACGATAGAGCACAAATCATAAAATTTCATTGAAAAAGCAAACGTAATTAATATGATTGTGAACTAGGGTATTGAATTACAGAGGTTAGTAGGGGCGGCAAAAAATGAGTAGCCTTCTGGCGGAAAATGTGTAAATCCGCTACTAAAATACGGTCTATATAAAAAAAAATAAGCACGAAATCGCTTTCGTTGATATTCATGTTAACTTCCACTACCTAAAAAAAGAAATTTGATATATTTTGCCACCCGATGATGAGAAAATGGCTCAATGGGCTCAATTTTGTAGCAATCAGCAATCATATATATAGCACATTTTTACGCACATTGCAATTTAAAAAAACCTTGTGCTGTCACTGTCAAAGTGACGGCGTGGTCATGACAACCAAAGTAAAACTAAAAATATTAATTGTGAATAAAAAGACTGAAAAACTTTAAAAATGATTGTATTTAACCTCTGGTCTGTATTACAATGGTACCTGAGACCTTTTATCAAGTGGTTTTTGAGAAAAACTACACGGCTCTGTGAATTACAAAGGATATGCTATGGAGATAAACCTGGTGCAAAAAGAACTGGTAATGTGGAGAAATCTTTGATGTTATCTCGTACTAGAGACGTGAAAGAGGTAATATCCTTCTTGGATGATGTAATTTTGGAAAAAAGATTCAAACCAGAAAACTTCCGCGAGATACTGGATCCATCCATATCAATAATACTAAGAGTTAAAAATATAAACCCCACTATACATAGCTCGTTTGTTGTGTCTTTCCGATCGTGTTTACAGCAAATTTGGAGCTATAGAAGTTTGTTTGATGAAGTAGAAGAACTAAGAAGAACTCTATATGACAGCAGCAACCTTGAACATGAGGAGAAACTACTCAAGTTATGGTCCTTATTGGTGCCTGATGAATCTCTTGAATCCCGCGTGACTAATCAGTGGCAAACTATAGGATTTCAGGTACTACTATCAACAATATGTAGCTAACGAAGTTTGTATACTCATTGACTTATTATTTAACTCTGAACTTATGGTATCTAAACAATAACCATATTATTGTTTAGATACCATTATGACTTTGTTATCTTGACCCACAGTTTGATACCATATTATTTTATCTATCTATATCATGCCAAATCCCTTGCAGAGTAGGCAGAGAGTATAGAATTCCACTTTTATAATTCATCCCATACACACTCCCAGGATACTGAGACACTTGACTATTGCCCTTCAGACAAAATGAAAGTCTATTTGGTCATGGTAAGATAGTCTAGGTCTCGTACCATATTATTCACCGTCACGCCTATATTTCCCAAGCTGGGGTGGCAGAGGTGTGCTGAGTACACCCATGTTTTGCCGACGATGTTAGGCCCCATGTAATAGGAGGTGAGCCTATTGCCATAAACCGGGCACAATTCAAGACTCCAGACGCATACTAGGAAGTTTTCGTTAGAAAAACAATTTTATCCGACCTAGGATTTGAACCCAGGACCTCCGTGATCCCAAAGCAATGCACTTTGCTACTAGACCCATGAGGCAGTATAGCCAAATTATTAATTCATATGTATTCATAAAAAATAAATATTTGTATCCCTAACATTTAATTTTTCTGTTGCAGGGAGATGATCCAAAAACTGATTTTCGTGGAATGGGCTTACTTGGACTAGAAAACCTTTTGTTCTTTGCGACAGAATATCCTCAAGTTTCTAGTCATGTATTAAGTCACTCCAAACATCCAAAATATGGGTACACATTTGCTATTGTTGGCATTAACATCACATCAATGGCATATCATTTGTTAAAAGATGGTTCTGCCAAAACTTATATGTTTAATTCCAAGCAAAATCTTCTCAATTTAGGCTTGTTTCATAAATTTTATTGCTATTTATTCTATGAGTTTGATAAACTGTGGATTGAGTCAAAACCGCAAGACTTGATGGAATTTTCTGTGATTTTCAAAAACTTTGAGAATGCAATTAGGACTGAACTTGCTGATCCAGCATCAGTATTTAGAATAAAAGTCGAAGTTGATAGTATATAAAGTAATATTCAGAATATACTACATAAATTATACTTATTTTTCTAGTAGACTGTTTCTTTAATCCACTGCTTAGGTTAATTCCTAATAAGATGTTTTACTTAATGACAATAGTAGGTAATTCACATTTAATTGCATTGCATTGTTACATTCCCATTAGTCTTTAGGAACATACCCATACTACATGACCCGTTCAGGGGGAAGGGGTAGGCCTCAAATACCATGCTTGGTCACAGGGAGGACTGGGGGGGGGGGGGGTTTAGGTTTTCGTCACGTAGTCAATATCCTCTAGGGAAATCTCGCGCTTTTTCGAGGCAAATTAAGCCAAATTGTTTTTTTTATGTTTCTGTTTGCAATATATGATTGAAAACCGTATTTATGAATTACTAAGTAAAAACTAGAGGGAGAGGGGGCTCTTGGCATATACTACGGGTGGTCACCAAGGGGGGGAGGGGAATAAAAAACTGGGTCACGTAGTATGGGTACGTTCCCTATCTTGGCATCAAGCAAAATAATTTAAAATGCAGTTGCAAATGCTAATTTCAATTTACTTATGCTTCTGTAATGTGTGTCAATATAAGCATTATTATTGAATACAAATGCACCCTTTTAACCATAAGTTAAAAGGTTTTTAGAAATTCTATGTAACAGTGATTGTATCTCTAAAAATTCTTGTGATTTATGCAGTGATGTAAATTGATCTCTCTTACTTGCAATCATTTTAAAAATCATAGTACAATCTTGTGCATTTATTACTATTGTATTGTGCATATTTGCTTAGAATTTTAATATTATAATTTTTTACTTAAGTTGTTGACTTGGTAATATTTGTGCTGTTTCAAATAATTTTAAGAGAGTAGATATTATGCAAAACATCTGTAGCGTTTTGTGTGGACACCACCTCTCTTGAAATTAAAAAAACATGCAATCTTTCAGGCAAATGAATCTGTTATTCATTGCCTGAACTTGATGCTTGAGTTTAAATAAGTGACTGCAAGATGTAGATAAGTATATGTCCACCTTGGCTAACTTTTAAACAGATGACCATTACATACATGAAGCAAATATAAAGAGGAGATGATACTATTAGATTTTCCTATACAATCAAGCGTGTCACTGCGCATGGTGTCGCGGGATGAAGAGGGCGTTATTCCCCGCCCACTTCTTGTATTTGCCTTCGAGCTAAGAATGACAGACAGACGTCAATTACGTCTACCGCGATGTCTGTGCCTAGTTGGAAGACACAATGCACAGTTGCTTTGGCCGACTCCTCTTAATATTTGCTTCGTGATTATATAACTTCATGCATGTTTAACTGGGGTGAAAGACTTATGAAAATAAGATAATATCAATCTTCGAAAATTCATAGTCTATCTGTCGGACACTCACTCTTATTATAGTCTATCTGCTCGGCTGCTCTCTTTATGTAGACATTTAGCCTGTCACCGTTCATATAGTACCTACATAATTAAAAGGCTTTGGCTACTATTATTCCAAAAACTGGTGCTATATGTGCATTCTGGGTAAAATATAAATGTATAATGTGTCTTTTTAACAATACTATTAATTGAGTGTGCTCTTAAATACTTAATGTGTTGTATGAAATATTAATTTTTAAGTGAACCTATACTAGAATCCTGTGCTGTAATAGGGGTGATTAAATAAATATAGCATAATAAATTATAAGCTATTCAAATCTTAGTGTGACCACTGATACTGCGTGTAAGGGATAGGTGCACAGAACTATAACTGGTGATAGCCACTAATACAATCAATTATTACTTATAACGACTCTTACTAGGAACAAAATATTTTTTTCCCTTCGATACTAACTTTTACAGCCAAAACACTGCGGCGCTGTCTTATGTAGTTGAGGAATTCTTGTAGTCAATTTCCAGCTCCATCATCAGACCCTGAACGCCACCCATGGCACTTATCAATACAAATCTAACAAGCCCGTTGTTTAGCTTAAGAGTTCCTATAACCGCCTTCCGCCTCTATCAGCAGACCAGTTTCATAGTACCATACTATTGCGTTATCGTCGAGTTAAACCCATCATGACTTATGCGTGTGTTGTGTTCGGGCATTCGGCCCCCTCTCACATCGATAAACTCCAAGTGGTTCAAAACCGCTTCCTCCGTAAAGCCGTAGGAGCCCCCTGGTTCGTACGGAACGTCGACCTCCACTCCGATCTAGGTCTCGAACCTATTCGCGCCTTTATTAAAAAGGCGTCAACACGTCACTTCGCGAACGCATCTACCCATGCGAATCCGTTAATCGTAGCCACCGCCGACTACGATCTCCCCCCCGACCCCTGCCGCCACCGCCGGCCGCGACATGTTCTCACCGACCCCCCCGATGCTTTGTCATCCCTTCTTTCCGCTCAGAATACGGGCGACGACGACGACGTAGTAGTAGATCCCCTCCCATAGCCGGCGGTTGACCGGTGCACTTAGTAGTGCACCCGTCCCCCTACAGCGACTGTCCCAACCGAGGGCACCTCTTCGAGGCGCCCTCGAGTATGTCGCCTCTTGCCCTTCTGGCTGGCTAGAGCGTAGTGGTTGCACGCTCGCCTTTAAGTCCGGTGAAGCTGTAAAGGCCTCGCGGCCAACAGCGTACATCATTCACACACACACACACGTTATCGTCGAAGTCATATTTATCCCAAATTTCAGCTCGTTTGGACGCTGGGAAGCGATTGAAAATTAGTTTATAAATTTTGTACCAGAAGGACAGCCATGCAAAATGCGCAAACTGTAATAAAAACTTGTAAAGTATACAAAAGAACGGCTCGTATTGGCAAGCGCAGCGTAGGACGACCGCCTGCTAGATGGACGGACGATCTTGTGAAGGTCGCAGGAAGTCGTTGGATGCAGGTGACTTCGGACCGGTTACGCTGGAAAGCGATTGGGGAGGCCTATGTACAGCAGTGGACAAATATAGGCTGAGATGATGATACAAAAGAATTGCCTTTAAATAAATTTTATATATCAATGTAAATAAAAAAATCACTAGGCCTTTTAATTAAAAAAAAATTGATATCTATTACACCATAATGCATAAAACTCCCGTTTTTTCAATTCTGATAAGTGTCGTAATAATAAAAGTTGTTTGTATTGGTAACTACGCGCTTGTTTCTTGCTACGGGCAAAATGTAATCAGATTAATGATTACATTTTGTAATATTCAATCATGATTCAAGATTAAAAGTGTAATCGTAAACGTTGAAGATTACAAAATGTAATTGTAATTGTTAATCATTAATACACCATCACGCCTATATTCCCGAAGCGAGGGCGGTTAATCATTAATCTGATTACATTTTGCCCATCTCTGCTGTGACGGCTTTACGTCCAGGTGTTAGAGTTGGCCATGAACCTAATGTAACTGCTTCAACTTTTAGCTCTAACAAAAACAGTACTAGCTTTAGCGTACTTAATTCTGGGGAAAAAAGTGATAGAGGATGAAGGAGGTGATCCTAATTCTTTAAAACGCACTAGTCACTACTCTCCAAGCAAATCTTTATCTTAAAATGTTTGTGTTTGAAATAAGTGTATGGCCTTTTTAGGCGTGTGTTCGCAATTTAGAGTTGTCTTTAGCAATAATAGATATTTTTTGCACCAATATATATAATAAATTTTGCAATGGAAGCTCACATTGTATTTTATTTCGTTATATGCAATATACATTATTTCTTTCTTAATTAAACACCGTCAATATATTAATAATCACAATAATTGTTTGTACATATTACATACATACACAAATTATTCAATACCTTCAGCGAAAGGTGCCCCAAGTCATACTTTTAAGAAAATAGTTAAAAATGTTGGTTAATGTTGTTGAGAGACAATTATTCATACTTGTTATATTTATGTAATTCATATGTTAAATTATTCGATAGGTCCTATACCTATCGAATAATTTAACATGTTCTAAACTTATCTTGTACAATCAAGGAGATCAATATTATATAGGCACTTAATTTTTTGTCACAATAATCCAATGTTCTAAACACCTGCGTTATTAATAACTAAGTGCCTACCACAGAGTACTTTATAATAATATGAAAGTGCCTACACCATGGACGTATAAAAAAAGCGGACGGGATCTCGCTAAACAAAAAGTGAAGCCCAATAGTAAATCAGTTGCGTGTTCGTACGACTCTCACTACGAAAGAAGTTTTATTGTTTTTGTTGTGTAAGTGTGTGTGTGTTACAACTCGTACACACAAGCGGATTTCTATTGAGCTTCACTTTTTGTTTAGCGAAATTCCGTTCCACTTTCATACGTCTTTGGCCTATACGTATTGAACTTTAACTTTTCATTGAAGGTACAGAATTATACAACGAAACGGACGGATAATAGATATGTCATAAATTTTACTTATGTAATTATATCGAAGATAATACAGCTTAAACTCAAATTTGTAAATGTTACTTCCAAGATTTCAATGATTCAAGAAAAAATAACTAATTTTTATCCGGCAGTTATACTAGTTATTCCCACTGGTTCTAGGCAGGGAGTAGATTTCCAATAGGTTTTCCCTTACAAACTACTCTTCTAGTTAGTTTCATACACGCTCATAATAAAATAAAATTAATATTCGTGTTATAAATGCCCCATTTGTAAAATCCGCTGCAAAAAAATCGGGGAGCCGTTTGACAAAATAGCCCGTTTCTGTAAAACGGCGTACACTATCCTTCTTTGATAAATGAATTAAAGCTTGGTCTTCGCTAGGCGATTTCAGCACAAACGTAGCACGACCCAGGTATCATAGGAGCCTGGAACTAGCACGTTTGGAGGGGGTTTAGCTAGGAAAAATAAAGGAATGTCTGCATCGCGCTCGCAGGGCGAAAACAGGTCAGATGAACTTTGTTTATAGTTAAGTGTACAGACTCAATTATAAAAACATTTAAATGAATTTTTTCTTACTATACTAATTGGGCAAGTTTCACTTTCTTGTCTTAATCTGCCTTTACCTATACAAGCTGTATCGTAATTAACGCAAGACCTCGGCCACCCTGATTAGATAATTGCTTCACAAATTCAATACAAAAACCAAATTTAAAGTTTTTTACCCCTTTTTTAAGCACTTTTATACCCCAATTACCAAGGAAACTTGTACGCGTATGTGTGCATATTGAGAAATACGTTTTTAGACATGCATAGTTTTTTAAATAAGCGTAGCCCCACTCTACGGTTTATTCCTTTGTCGTGGGTGCGTTTACAAGCATGAAAATGCACATACCCAGACCGAAACAAATAACTGTGGATCACACAAATATTTGTCCCGTGCAGGAATCGAACCCGCGACTATTAGACACAGTGGGCGGAGCGGCTTAAGCTCTTAACCACTGCGCTAAATCGTCCCGTCACTAAATCTCCATATTGCTTTAGATCAATAATAAATTTAGTTTGTTATAGCGCAGTGAAGGAGTATCAGCATTTTTTGCAATTTAGAAAAAATATAAGATACATTAAAAATAGTTGGAATGAATTCAGTTACCGATTTAGAACAAACTACTTTCAGGTCTTGAGTTTATTATGTTACACCTTATACAGGTAAATTTGAAAGTCTTTGCCTTATAACCTTTTTGTAAATTTGGTTATTATAATAACCGAAGTAGGTGTATTTGTCCATACCTATTAAGAAACTGTGCTAAACTACTTTCCGAGGTCAGTGTTTGTTGCTGGCTCGTTGTCATTCGTGCTCTGCTCGCCAAGCGTAGACCCACCATAAACATTCACTTAGGATTCGACACCATAAGTTGGTCATATCTCTTATTTACGAGTTGGTAACATTGACTTCTATGAGGACCTCATAATGAGATTCATTTTCTAGTGCCACTACCCAAGATTCAATACTGTTAGTTCAATTATGTTTTTCCGACCAACGATGTTCACAGAAAGTTGCATGTGCGACGAGATTATTTTCACTTCATCATTTTACCTACTTCTTGGATTACATCAATAAGAAAGCATAACAAGTATATTTACAATACATTTTAAATATAACAGACCAAACCGTCTATTATATTCAAAAAGTATTGGAAAAATCCCTTTGATTTTCTTGCAATTCTGTACTTTCAATGAAAGATGATACAACTCGAATCAGCAAAAAAAACGGCTATTTTTCAATATGGATCCCATGTTCCTAAGGCATAAAATGAAGAAGCATTTTTCAGAATTAACATTGTGTATCGTCACAAACTCAACTGAACTGATTGTTCAAATTCTTTTTTGCATTACTGATCCAACTTGAATTAAACCGTTATACACGATCAACAGGGATAGATTATAAATGGTGTTAATTGGTATGATTACATTTAAGTAAGTGTCTATCAATAACCATAATCACCATTCAATTAAGCGCAGTAGAAAAAGTAGGTTAATTTGTTAAAGTAGATTTTCTCAAAACTATGATTTTCGACTTGTATTACCTTTCACTGAAGGTACAGAATTATCGGGTTTTAGCAGTGTACCCTTGACATTTAAAAAATAGAAAATAATCAATTTACATACAATTACATTTTTATTTTACCCAAATAGTAATAAAAATAAGTATAATAGAATAAAAAATATTGATAGAAAAAATATAAAAAAATCAGATTTATTCCGCTTACATATCACTATTTACTCTTCTTATCTTTTTTAGAATTCTTAGCTGGTTTCGCTTTTCCAGCCTTCAGTAGAGCTATTGCGGCTGTTAATACTACTAAACCAAATCCTGCTATTCCTATCTGCCAAACCCATGGATGTTTTGCTAAGATGTCCAAACCAAAATCAACACCTGTTCTGATCATGTCAACGCACCAGTCCACCATTTCGTCACTGAAATAAAACCATTTTAAATACATGAAAACTTGTAAGTTTTAAAATATTAATCCTTTATTTTACATAAGGAAATTACATAAACGTCGAAGTACTTATCCTTAAGTTTTGCCATAACTTTCTTGTTAATGGAAAATATTACTAAATTATCGATAATAAATAAATTCTAGTCACCAAGGGTTGGCGCTCACCAACAGCACAGACAGAACATCATTTCTTGCAACATAGTTCCTTAAATGCTTTTAGCAATCTTATTCGATGGTATTGTCAGATGGTATGGCGAAGCCAGTCGTAACATGGAACCACTAACGAAATAACGAGCACAAAGCCAATTTCAAAACATTTTAGCTCAAACAAATCCTGCTTGTCCTATCCAGTGCCATTGCTGAGAGCTGGCCATAAGAATTCCAATAATATCGCTTCCCAATAGAAAGCTCCACCAAACCATACTGGGTCCGCATGGTGGAGTATGACTTAATCCTCCTCAAATTGTAAGAGAAGGCCCTTGCCCAACAGTGGAGCAGGCTGAATTTATTATATCAGAAAAGTAATAACAGTGACACTATTAACTTACAATGGAGATGCAAGAAGGGGCACAGTTTCACCCTTAGTGTTCTTATACCAATCTTGTGCGAATATTACGAACGATTTGACATCTTTTTTTGGTAAGTCGAACCTGTACACTTTACCGAGGCGGAAGCTGTAACAAAGTTTTAAATTAAATATTACAATTTAATAAACACACAGGCATAAATAACGTATGGCATAACATATATTTTTATAAAGTAAAAGTTATGACTGACATGCACACATCTCCAGGCTGATATTGAGGGTTTTTCGGTAGAAATACCCCACCTAAGATTCGAAACCAAGGCCCTGTGATCACTACCTGGAACATACACCACCAGAACTTAGGATTTTGAAGAACTAAACAGCTTCAACTCACTGTTTAAGCTGTTGTTTTGTGGTTGCGGAAGGCGGAGGACCGTGTGCAATGGCGCGTGTTAGGAGAGGCCTATGTCCAGCAGTGGACTACGATAGGTGATTGATTGATTGATTGATTTGTGGTTGCTATAGTGTTTACATGGTCTCTGCTTTGACTGTCCATTCTACTTGTTTTTTTAACCGACTTCAAAAAGGAGGAGGTTCTATGTTCGGTTGTATGTATGATTTTTTTTTATGTATGTTAGCGATATTTCCGTTAATTGTGGACCGATTTTGATATTTTTTTTTTGCATTGGGTTTAGTATATCTCCAAGGTGGTCCCATGTTAATTTTATTGACATTGGACCTTAGAAGATACACCAGGGAACTCCCTAACGACAAACAATAGGCATGTGTAAATTGAGATATTATGGGTATTACGTCAATCCTATAGGTACCCTACTATAGAATAATTCACTGGTCACTTAAAATTGTAAAATAAAAATCTTTTATAAAAAAAAGGTAAACCGACTTCAAAAAGCAAAAAAATAAATATTTGAAGTCGGTGCCAAGTAACCGACTGCACCAACCAGCACCGACTTCAAATATTTATTTTTTTGCTTTTTTTGCTTTTTGAAGTCGGTTTACCTTTTTTTATAAAAGATTTTTTTAGAATTATGATAAGTCTCAATTTAATTTGGTTTGTACTGGGTGTTACTAGGATTACCTCCAATTAACTACATTTGTACCCATAATAAACTTCATGCAAGTTGGTTCATTGAAGTTAAATGAACTTCAGTTCTTCATTCCTCATGGAACTTTCTACCTACCCTCTCCATAATCCTCTCATCTGGCATAGATAAACTTCAATTAGTTCTTATACCTTATAATAAATTATTGACCTAGTGACACACTGCTGAGTGAAGCTACTGGGATTGGCCTATCCAAACCCAGAAGAACTACAGCTCTGCCCCCTGCTGGAATTTACAACTTAATACAGGGAGTATTGGACACTTCAGGTACGTAAGAGCATTAGGGCAAGGACATCACAAAAGATCCCATCGGGTCGAAGTGCGCCAGAGATCTCCTCGGTCCGGTAAGCCAATATTAAGATAAGATAGTGACACACAGTTTACTTACAATAGGAAACTTGGTAGCTTGTTAACTTTGAATCGTTTGGCTGTATTTAAACCAGCTAAGTTAGCGTCCATGCGGGCGACATTGACGCGACCTCGTAAAGTTGCTCCAACACCTTCCCATACAGCATGGAGTCTCTGACATTCCACACATGAAGCGCCATAACTGTAGAAACATACTTTATTCTTATTATGTTCTCCCTTATTGAGGCGCTTGTAGCGTTGTGCGACCGCGGTGTTCTTACCGATCACCAAGGTTAAGCAGCGTTCGACTCGGTCGGCCTGAGATGGGTGACCGTTTGTGGCATTTACATATTTGAGCGTCTCTGTGCTTCGGAAGGCACGTTAAGCCGTTGGTCCCGGTTTCCACTTAATGTGGTAGTCGTTAAGCCGAGTTGGAAGCCTTAAAGGCGGCTTGATAAGTCCAACAGCGGGTGGCAACAAACCTGCCTCCACCAAACCGCACTGGGTCCGCGTGGTGGAGTATGACCTAATCTCTCTCACCTCGATTTGTGAGCTGATATTATTATGTTCTCCCTTGCGTTTTCCATTTTCGTGGGTAGCAAGTCCTGTCATTTATATGTTGAAATCTGATAATAAGCCTAAGATATAGTTTCAGTTAATCCTACTATATACTTAATATTATAAATGTGAAAGTTTGTATGTTTGTTACTCAATCACGCCAAAACGGCGGAATGGATTTGGATGAAATTTGGCACACAGATAGTTTAGTGCCTTTTTTTTAACGAGGGGAACTGCCTAACCCGTACCACCGGGCCGAGGGCACGGCCCGGGTGGTTATGTGGGGCTTGCATTCACTAAACCCCCTCGGCGTCCCACTGCCCTTTTGCCGGCCCACAGGAATCGTCACCAGCATGACCTGTGGCACCGGCGGGCTCGGTCCGCAGTTTGGCGCGGACCTCGACACATGTAAGGGGAGTTCGGTCTCCCCCTACCGCCTTTTGGAAGCTGCGCGGACGCAGCGCTTATCCGGCGTGGGCCTGCTAAGTGCTAGGGCGCCGGGGTGCCCTCCCCGACGCCTGCAGGCCGAGATTACGGTGGGCGAAGGTCGTTAGATAGTTTAGTACCTGGACTAACACATAGGATACTTTTTATCCCCAAAAAATATAAGGTTCCTGTCTAAAGTGAACACGGACGAAGTCGCTAACAGAATTTAGTATAGTTATAATCAGTGTTGGGCAAAAATCAATTGATTAAACAATTGACAATTAACAATTGATTAACTGTAATTGCAGTGTTATGCAATTAACAATTGATCAATTGTAATTGCAATGTTTTGCAATTAATAATTGATCAATTGTAATTGCAAAACAACGCAATTACAATTGATCAATTGTTAATCGTTTTATGCACATTTACGATTAAACAATTAACAATTAATCATCAAAAAAAAGCACACCTAACGTATGCGCAATGTGGGAGTATACAATGTACACTTCTGTCTGGTGTTGTAAGGCTTGAATCGGGAGTACGAAGCTTGAGTGAATGCTTGCCTTCTAAAAAGACTTAAGACAAAAGAAGACATAATCATCTATGAGATTTTAGGAGATGCTGATAACTAAAATGGCGTTTATTTTTGGATCAAAGATGGCGTCGCGACTTCTTATGAATAATCAATATGGGCATCGTTTTTGGGTTTTAAGGGTACGCTGATTACGAATATCGCGCAAATTAAACACTATGTTCTTTATCGGCATTCGCAAAAACCCCAAAAATGATATCCATATTAATTTAACACCAATATCAATCTACTTGTACTTGTGAATATCAAACTAACCAACCTAAACACGAGGGGATTATGTTGTCCAGTTCACATGTTTCTATGGCCAACTTCCAACTTCATCATCAGACCATCCCCATGGTACCATATTATTGTATTGTCACCAAACTTACATACGTATGCCAATTTCAGCTGAATCGGATACCGTAAGTGCTTGAGAAAAGGATCAGAAGAGTTGAACCGGAAAGACAGACAGACATATGAACAGTGCAAGTTAAATAAAAGTAACACCGTCACGCCTATATTCCCCAGAGGGATTGGCAGAGGTGTACTGAGTACACTCACGTTTCGCCGACGATGTTAGGTCCCATGTAATAGGGGGCGAGCCTATTGCCATATACCGGGCACAATTCCAGACTCCGGACTGCTACTGGGAATTTTTCGTTAGAAAAACTACATTTGTCTGACCTACGATTTGAACCCAGGACCTCGTGATCACAAAGCGATGCGCTTTACCACCAGACCAACGAGGTAGAAAGCAGTAGTAAGGCAGGGAGCAAATAAAAGCTTGTAAAAAATAAGTATTCTATTTTGTCCATATAAAAATGGAATATTTTATAAGTTCCCGTTCCATAAAGCATTCAAAATTCGGCCAATACACTGCACCCCTCTGCCAACCCCCCGTGGTAAACAAATGTTTGTTTATAAAAAGGTACCTAAACTTTAAAGAAGCGCGCGCGCACTTCGCCTTTCGGCAGTGTCACGAGCCGACAAGTGCGCGCGCGTCACTAGTAGGGTTGCCACCTTTTATTTGAGCAAATTAAGTACATTGGTTTTTAAAGGTAGGCAAAAAAGTACATTGTATCAAAATAAAGTATTATTTATTTCACTTTATTATTTTGTTTAAAAACATATTTATTATTACTTTTAGAACTTTTCAGTCATTGTTATCATTGCTAAACACCTTCACAGCATGTTGACAGTCAATAATAACTTGAATAGATTAGTAAGAATTAAGAAGTGCTTATAGTTTTTACTATTTTCTTTAAGTTAGATGTAATAATGTTTTTTTCTTAAATCTAGTCTCATAGATTCGGATTTTAACACCAGACATCATCTACTTTGTGTATAATGAATCTTAAAAGTACTTTACAGTTCTCATAATGTACAAGATATACTTACCCTAAATAACGCACGATACGTACTTTATAATAAACTACGGGTAGCAACCCTAGTTACTCGTCGACTTTCGGCACCGGCACGAGCCGACAAAGGGCACGTGCGTAGGTAACTAGAGTCGGTCGGTAATGCCACAGTATCTATCTATCCAGTAACTTATCAAAGTCGTTTTAGTGGTATAATTACCAACACTCCCCGTCAGAACGTTGTTAGCACCTTTTTTTTTCATTTATTAAAACTTATTTACTGCAGTGGTTATAAGCCTGTATTTTTTCGTATGAGTCCAGCATAATACAATTAACCACAGGGACTGTGTAAAAACAGCATAATGAAAACGTTTATAATTTTAATGTTTAGGCTTAAATATTATTTACCTTTATTGCAATTTTTTCGTTTTTTTTTTAAACGTATCCCCACACTAGGATTTATTCCTGTGTCGTGGGTGCGTTTACAAACATGAATATTCACACACACAAATACCCAGACCGGAACAAATAATTGTGGATCACACAAAGATTTGTCCCGTGCGAGAATCGAACCCGCAACTATTAGACACAGTGGGCGGAGCGGCTTAAGGTCTTAACCACTGCGCTAAATCGTTCGTCTTTCATAAATTGTTTCAAGAAACCTGTTTTCTCATTTTACGTATAAGTATTCTCATTATATATAAGTATTCTCGAATCTCATAGTTATTGAGAGTGTTTATGATAGATTACTCGGAAATTGTATATAAGTATATTTGTTAAAAACCACATGACTCACTAAATATCAATAGAACTATCGACGTGTAGAGCGCGCGTCTGTGTGCGTGAGTTTAATTCGGACCATAAGTACTAAGATGTTTTACTGTATTATATTACACTGTGGTAGGGCACACCACATACCCCGCGCACTGAGATCCCGCGTTTCTCTGTTCATTCGGCCTGAGGATTTAGGACGAAAATATTGTCATAACTTTTTTGCGGAGCGCAAAGTATCGCGTATATTTCGACACGATCTCACTTCAGAGTACTTTTGTGTGTGTACTTTTAGTAGCAGTTGTTTAAACTAAACTAATTTCCACAAACATAGAGAAAGTGAGTGTGAATCGTGCGCACACAGGAATATTGTAGGAGCTTAAATTCATTTCTATTAAGTATATTCGCATATTTCAACGAATAATTCCACACTTTTTGGACATTATAGTCATTATGGATAAAGAGGAATATAGTTATATGTCAGTTAACACGTTGGACACGGACATCAATGAACAGTTAGATCGAGATGGGCAGTCTTCAGGGCCGAGCTCAATCACGTCGATATCTTCACCCCCGCGTCTTGCACTACTTGACGGTACATTTTACAAATATTTACCAGAAGAATCAACAGCACATATAATCACAGCTCTGTGTACTAAATGCTCGCCCGTCACTACTTAAATCAGAGGATTCGACAACTGTTCATCCAATTTTCTGAGTCACCTCAAACGGAAACATGGACAAGATTATGTAAATGAATATAAAAGATACATAAAAACAAAGAAAAATATTAAAAAAGGTGCATACATTTAAAAAAAAATACCTACTAGGGGCTTAAGAAAATTTGAAGAGGTCCAGCCATATACACCAGAAAAATTTGCACAAAATATGATAAACTTCTTGATTGATTCTATGATCCCATTGGGGGCTATAGAAAACCTATATTTATTAGAGATGTTTAGCAACTTGAAGATATCCGATAAGAATTTGAAAGTTGTAACCGTCGAAGTTTGAGTCGCCGTATAAATATATATTATGAAGAAAAATGTCTGCCATAAAATCTGAACTAAAGGCTGTTGATTTCGTGTGCACTACAACTGATATCTGGTCGGGAAAGAAGAGAAGCTTCTTAGGTATGACTGCACATTGGATCACAAAAGATTTGAAACGTGTTTCAGTAGCATTAGCATGTCAGCGGTTCAAAGGCATTCATAGTTACGATCGTATTACTAATTTAATTAAACAAATTTATACAGAATTTGGCTTAAACGGTAATAAGGTAGTCGCAACCATTACTGACAACGGCAGTAATTATTTAAAAGCATTTCGCGCTTTTGGCGTGGAACTTACAAACATCAGTTGTGACAAAACCAGTCAGCCAGAAGATTCTTTGTTTGAAGAAATAGATGTGGAATCTGACTCAAGTCTGGACGAAGAAGAAACCGAAGATTTTATTTGCGTGCCCATATAAGATGCTGTGCGCATACATTAAGCTTATGTGCTACCGTTGATGCCAATAAAGTTTTAAATGACAAAGGTACTCCATTATCTCATATACATACCACCGCATTAAAAAAATGCAACTCTTTATGGAATGCAGCTGGTCGTCCAAAAACAGCTGAAATTATACAAGATTTATTACAACACACATTAAGTCGACCGGGTGAAACCAGATGGAATAGCCTATATGATTCACTTCAACAAATTTTATCAAATCAAAAAAAAAAATTTCAGCTTCATAGAGCTTTAAATATTAGTAATCCCATAAAAGATGTTGAATTTGATTACTTGAAAGAATATTTGACATGTGCTGCACCAGTAGCAGAAGCACTAGATATTATGCAAAGTAAAACCAATGCCTATTATGGCATTTTATTGCCATGTCTGTTTGCATTGATAAGAAAAATACAAAAAATTGAAAGGAGAGGCAATTTGATGTACTGTGCACCTTTAATCGAGGCGTATAGAATAAACGTTGAAACGAGATTTAAACAGTTTTTTAACCTTAACACTGCTGAGGCAGAACATGCAGCAATAGCTGCTGTATCGTATCCCTGTTTTAAAAATAAGTGGCTTTCTCGCTTAGATAATCAAGACCAAACTAGGGTACAGAATCTTTTTAAAACCCTTATTTCAAAAGAACTCAATGAAGAGCCTCAACAAATTATAGCAACTAAAAGTCGTAATGAAAATTTTTTTGAATCTGATGCTGACTCAGATAGTAATATTAATGTGTCACCTACAGCGGCTGCCAGTACTAACATGCCTATAACAATGGCTGAGCTATTAATGCTACA
This sequence comes from Phalera bucephala, assembly GCA_905147815.2. NCBI lineage: Eukaryota > Metazoa > Arthropoda > Insecta > Lepidoptera > Notodontidae > Phalera > Phalera bucephala. The sequence continues at coordinate 19,219,553 of LR990612.1, forward strand.
CTTTTTTGCTGAAGAAAGTGAAGAACTAAGTCTGCTGAACAAATACCCAGAAATAAAAAGAGTCTTTATAAAATTTAATACGCCATTACCAGCTTCCGCAGCAGTTGAAAGATTGTTTTCTTTTGCTACTATGACCAATTCACCAAACAGTCATAGATTATCAGATCAAATGTTTGAAAAGAGAGTCGTGTTGAAGTGCAACTTAACCTATTCAAAGAATATACAGAAAACATTTTAATTATGTGTCATTAAATCGGAACATAAATTTAAATAAAAATTGATTTTTAATATTTTTCGTTGTATATTTTGAAGTATTGTGTGTTACGTTGTGTATTGTTTATCTTGAATTCTTATGACAAATTCAATTTGTCATAAGAAGACAAATTGACTTTGCGGGTCGAAAAAACTAGACCAACATGTCTCGGTTGGTTCGAGATTTAGAAACTCCGTCGTGTTTTAGATCGTTAGATTTGTCTTGACCAGTACTTTAAACTCAGATGGCGGCCACGTCCTGATGATGGATCCGGAAGGTGGCCAACGGAACTCCTAGGGTCTATAGTACTCGTCATAACCAATCAAACGGGGTAAGATGGTCTAGATATTTCCCGGTACCTACATCCTTCCATTTTCGCATTTGATATCTCTTTTGTCATTCTTTCTTCTGGCATTATATCTATATGCCCTAACCAACGGAGCATACCCTTTTGCATCTTTACACTAATATTATCATTCATACCTACAAGCTTTCTTACTATGCTATTGCGAATACGGTCAATCACGGCACATCTTCCGCAGTGCTCGAATTTCGACCGCATTTATCCTACTTTCATTCTTCTTCTTATATACCCAACCGTCACTGCCATATAACAGCGTTAGGACAAGCACTCCTTAATGCATGGCTTTCTAAGCCTTTTGGCTTAAGCCTGACGAATCACCTCGAGCCTTTCTTCTCCAATCGCCTTTCTTCTCTTTCAAACATTTCTTTCACTAAAGTTTTGGTGGCACTCTTGCATTGCCGTATATTTATTTCTTCAGCTCTGTCATACTGTCATTTACATTCAAAGAAGAAACACAGTCCTGTCACGTTTTCTTCTTACTTTGTACGAAGCTTTGTAACTCTCCGTCCCAACTTCCGCTGTGCTTTGCTTTTTTGAGCAACCACATACTTCTTTCGCGGATTCTAACAAACTCTCTTTTAGGCTATTTCAGCATTCATTTATATTCGAGTCCGAAGTACCTGCTGTCAAAAGCTTCTCCCGAACCAGAGTCTGTATGAACAGATCTTTATACATTCTTCTCACTCTTGCAACTTTTCAATTATAATTCTTTTATGGCCTCGAAAGGGTATATGCTCTCGCCATTACCTCTTCTTCTAAACAAACCACTAAACCACGTAACTATGAGATAGTATTCCGATTCAAGAGTGGGACCTCTATATGCACGGATATCTTAAAGTTTGCTCTGGAGACGGTTATCTACTAGGATCAAATCTATCATGCTTTTCTGTTCATTTCTTCTCCACGTAATATAAATCGCTTTATGTTGGAATATCGTATTTGACACAAGAAGGCCTCTTTCCAAACATGCATCTACAATGAGCTTACCCGCATCATTTACTCTCTTATCACCATAAGGACCTAGAGCAACGTCGTAAGATTGCCACCTGGTTCCCACCCATTTATTCAGGTCGTCGCACAAAATCACCTTTTCATTTGCACATCAGTCAGATTCAAAAGTTCCCTGACATTATCCCAAAATTCTCAAGCTCCTGGTGTGTCGACAAGCTTACGAAAGCGTATGCTGCACTTAAAAATACCCTAGTGAGACTTAGGATTTAAACGGACTCAGAGAATCTTGCATAGTACAGGCCATAGTCTCTCACTCCAGAAGCCAGGCGATGGGACAGCAAGATACCCACCCCCTTGCTGGCACGACCACTCAGTGGTACCCTAGACTACACGCGTCGCCTCGGGGAGACGACCCAGCCTAGATGGCTGGCAGGGGTCGCAACGAGCACGCTCTTGGACATAACCCCCGAAATGACATACCCACATTGATGTTACTTCGAAAGTCGCATCCGCCATCTTGGATTTAAAAATTAACGCTATATTCTTTATCAGCTTCCCCCAAACCCCAAAAATGACACCCATACTGATTTTACTTCAAAAGTCGCGTTCGCCATCTTGGATTCCAATATGAACGTTATATTCGTTATCAGAATCTTCTAAAACCCCAAAAATGAAACTCACATCGAATTTTACAAAAAAGGTCACAACCGCCATCTTGGATCCAGAAACTAACGCCATATTCGTAATCAGCATGCCCTAAACCCCCGATATCGATACCCATATCGATTTTCATAAAAAGTCGCGCCCGCCATCTTGGATTTCAAAATTAACGTTATATTTGTTATCAGCATCCCCTAAAACCCCAAAAATAAAACCCATATCGATTTTACTTCAATAGTCGCGTCCGTCATCTTGGGTCTTTAAATTAACGTTATATTTGTATTCAACATCCCTTAAAACCCTAAAAGTGACACCTATATTGAGTTTACTTCAAAAGTCCTGTCCGCCATGTGGATCCAGAAACTAACGCCATATTCGTAATCAGCATCCCCTAGAACCCCGAAATCGATACCCATATCGATTTTCATAAAAAGTCGCGCCCGCCATCTTGGATTTCAAAATTAACGTTATATTTGTTATCAGCATCCCTTAAAACCCCAAAAATGAAACCCATATCGATTTAACTCCAAAAGTCTCGTCCGCCATCTTGGTTCCAAAAGTTAACGCCATATTCGTTATCAGCATCCCCTAAAACCCAGAAAGTGACACCCATATTGATTTTACATCAAATGTCGCGTCCGCTATCTTGTTTCCAGAAACTAACGCCATATTCGTAATCAGCATCGCCTGAAATCCCGAAATCTATACCCATATTGATTTTAATAAAAAGTTGCGCCCACCATCTTGATTTCAAAATTAACGTTACATTTGTTATCAGCATCCCCTAAAACCCCAAAAATAAAACCCATATCGATTTTACTTCAAAAGAGAGAGAAAATAACACATCAAATTACTCATAATTATACTGATATAAGATGTACAAAAAAATCATTGAAGTGCTTCTATGCTAACGCTCGTAGTATCCTTAAGCCAGGAAAATTCGATGAGCTGAGATGTGTGATTGCTTCTCTTCCAACTACTACACATGTTATAGTACTTTCCGAGACCTGGATTAAAAATGAAGATGAGGCCAAAAGACTTGAAATTCCGAGCTACACGCACTATTATAACTTTAGGCAAAACAAAAGGGGAGGTGGCGTGTCAATATTCATCCATAATAATATAAAGCACAGCCTCATTGAAGACCATTGTATAGATAATATTCACTATCTCTGGATACGGGTAAATAAGTTTTGTTTGGATATTGGTGTCATTTATAAACCCGATAAGACTAATGTAAATAATTTCCTTGAAATATATTCCAACCAACTACAGCAGAGGAGGAGAGCAGTAGTTTTTGGCGATTATAATTTCGACCTACTTAACCCAGACCGACCTACACGGATTTATAAGGAAATATTAAAAGAAAACAATTTCAAAATTCTGAATAAGATCGATCGTAAGTTCTGTACTCGTGAAACTACAACAACTCAAACTATACTAGATCATGTCAGTTCTAATCTAAACGATAACAACTTCCATATGGTGATGATGGAATCTGCTATGTCTGATCATAAGCAAATATTCCTAGAAATCAAACGCTATCAACCTGCCTCAATCAGAAAGGTAGAATATACTGCAGTCGATTATACCAAATTTTGTGAATATTTACAAAGCATAACCACATATAATGATGAAGAACCTATTTATGAGAAATTAGAGGAAAAATTGCTACATTGTTTATCTAAAAGTAAAGTCATAAAAACAAAAAATTTGAACCCCCCACGGCAAGATTGGATAAGAAAAGAAATCATACATGATATAAATAATCGAAACTTACTATGGCTAAAATTTAAATCAAATATGTCAGATACAAATTTAAGGAAAGAATATGAGAAAGCAAAAGCTAACGTTACCAAAAATATACAGACAACGAAAAATGCATATTACTACAAACACTTTAAAGACAATATGACTAAACCACGAAAAATGTGGAGTTTGATCAATGATCTGTCTAAAAATAAAGTGAGAAACAAGCTGGGGCCAGAAAAACTGGAATATGATTCAGTAGTTCTAACAGACAAAAAGGAAATCTGTGAAAACTTTAACTACTATTTCTCAACTGTTGGTTCAACCCTGGCTAATGAAATCCCTGACAAGTATAAAAACCGTCCGATTCAAGATCTAAAACTAATTAATACAACAGAATTAAAGCACTTTATACCAGCAACCACGGACGAAATACTTAAAATAATTGATAATTTAGACGCAAATACTGGTTCTGGCATTGATGGCATTAGTACAAAATCTTTGAAATGTGTAAAAGACATTATCGCTCCCGAACTTACAGCTAGTATTAACTTATGTCTGCGAGAGGGTTCTTTTCCGGATAGTTTAAAAATCGCTAAAGTTATTCCAGTACATAAATCTGGCAGTAAGTCTGATCCCTGTAATTATCGACCAATCTCTGTGCTTCCGGCAATATCAAAAATTTTTGAAAAAGTACTTCATAATCGTTTGTATACATTCTTAAAATGTAAAAACTTTTTTTACTCTAAACAATATGGTTTTCGACCCAAATCAAATACACTTTCGGCAACAATTGACCTTATTACCAAAATAAAGAATAAAATTGATCAAAAACAAATAGCGTTAGGCATTTTCATCGACCTTAAAAAAGCATTTGATACTATCAGCCCTGATCTGTTAGTAAGGAAATTGGCTCAAATAGGTATCACAGGTACAGCACTTGACATATTTAAATCATACCTACAAAATCGCAGACAAATAGTCCAAATAGGATATCACCAAAGTTGTCCTAAACCTATTACATACGGTGTACCCCAGGGCTCAATTTTAGGACCATTGTTATTCCTCATCTATATTAATGATATCTATCAAATCCACCTCAAAGGAGATATTTCACTTTACGCAGACGATACAAGTATTTTTTACTTTGGAAATTCGATCGAATGTATTATACCTCAAGCTTTAGATGATTTGAATTTGCTAAATGACTGGTTTCAGTCGAATTTGCTCACTATTAATACTACTAAAACAAACTATGTTATATTTGCGGCAAAAAATAAACGTATACCCAATAATATACAACTTAAAATAGACAAACAAATAATACAAAGAAAATCTAAAGAGAAATACCTCGGTATTATATTGGATAACTATCTTAATTGGAAACCACACATAGAAAATATCAAATCTAAGCTAATATCACTAACTGGTGCTCTTCACGGTATAAGAAAATGTCTTCCGCGGAAGGTGCGATACCTTATTTATAATTCTTTAGTCAAACCGCACATTGATTACCTAATAGAAATCTGGGGGACCGCTGCTAAAAGTAATCTAAGTGTATTACAAAAAGCCCAAAATAAACTAGTAAAAATTTTATTTAACTATGGTTATCGAAAATCGCCACAAAAAGTATATGATGACACAAAAATATTGAACATTACACAAACATACATCTACTATACATGCATACTAATACGCAAAATATTAAATAATGAAATTCATACTACATTAGCTTTTTCCAAAAAACAGCAAGAACACAAAATGAAATTACGAAGAGCAAGTTACCTCGTTCTACGCCCACCCAGAACAAACTATGGAAAAAAGAATATTAAATTTGAAGGTGTTAATATTTACAATAAGCTGCCGAAAGATATAAAAGACGCCAAGAGTATGACTAGTTTCAAAAAACTATTAAAATTACATGTTACAAATGCGTGTAACTAAACAGAGACATGCATTTGTGCCTAATACCTGTCACCGTTCAACTGATACACATATACATAATAAATAAATAAATAAAACATACATATGAAAAAAAAAAAAAAAAAAAAAGATACACTTAATACAAATATAACCATTTAACCTCTCAACTAAACAAGTTAATAAATATTCTTTCCAAATCTATTCTAAAATTCTTATAATTGCAAACCACATTCAATGCCACATCTAGTCTAACTTTACATCCGTGTTTGTTGTGTTCATTTTGTACCGTAACATCTTTGACTACCCACTTTTGATTTATAAAAATATTTTAACGAAAACATATTTCTGTACGCTAACCTTAAGTTTATTTTTGTTAAGTTTTAATTTCTCTGTAATTGAATTAGAGTTATTCTTAAAGAGAAATAAAGATTCTTAAACCTGAAGTCGCGTCCGCCATCTTGGATCTTTAAATTAACGTTATATTTTTACTCTGCATCCCTTAAAACCCTAAAAGTGACACCTATATTGATTTTACTTCAAAAGTCATGTCCTCCATCTTGGATCCAGAAACTAACGCCATATTCGTAATCAGCATCCGCTAATACCCTGAAATCGTTACCCATATCGATTTTCATAAAAAGTCGCGTCCGCCATGCTGGATTTTAAAATTAACGTTATATTTGTTATCAACATTCCCTAAACCTTGAAATCGATACCCATATCGATTTTCATCAAAAGTCGCTTCCGCCATCTTGGATCCAGAAACTAACGCCATATTCGTAATCAGCATCTCATAACGTTGTATTTGTTATCAGCATCCCCTAAAACCCCAAAAATAAAACCCATATCGATTTTACTTCAAAAGTCGCGTCCGCCATCTTAGATCTTTAAATTAACGTTATATTTTTACTCAGCATCCCTCAAACCCTAAAAGTGACACCTATATTGAGTTTACTTCAAAAGTCATGTCCGCCATCTTGGATCCAGAAACTAACGCCATATTCGTAATCAGCATCCCCTAATACCCTGAAATCGTTACCCATATCGATTTTCATAAAAAGTCGCGTCCGCCATCTTGGATCCAGAAACTAACGTCATATTCGTAATCAGCATCTCATAAAACCCCGAAATCAATACCCATCTCGATTTTCATAAAAAGTCGCGTCTGCCATCTTGGATTTTAAAATTAACATTATATTCGTTATCAACTTCTTTCAAAACCATAAAAGTGACATGCATATTGATTTTGTTACAAAAGTCATATCCACCATCTTAGATCCAGAAATTAACGTCATATTCGTAATCAGCATTCCCTAATATCAAAAATGTGACTCCCATATTTTACTTCAAAAGTCTTATCGTCGTATTTTACTTAGATCCAAAAATTCACGCCATATTTGCAATCAGTATTCCCTGAAACCCCAAAAATGACACCCATTTTACTTCAAAGGTCACGTCCGCCATCTTGGATGTGTTTAAAATATATTGTCCTGTGTTTAATTGTTAATTGTTTAATCGTAAACATGCAAAAAACGATTAACAATTGATCAATTGTAATTGCAACGTTTTACAATTACCATTGATCAGTTGTTAATTGTGAACCCTACAATTAACAATTAATTTTTCAATCGTCAATTGCAATTGATTTTTTCTGCGATTGAAATATCAATTGTTTGGTCCTACAATTGAACAATTAAACAATTAGTGCCCAACACTGGTTATAATTCTAGTACAAAATAAACATTGTAGATTCATTATGGCTTTAAAAGTAGCCGTAAATTCAAATCTAATAAAAAGTTAGTTTATCAAGATCAGTCTTATTTCAAATGATATTTTTATCTGTTTGCTCTGCCATAATTTAACAGTTGGAAAAATAGGTAGGTAAACAATTTCGGTACAACTTACAATAGGTACTTACTTACACCTATAGAATTGAATATTCATACACTTGTGCATACTCACAACATGACAAACCAGTCACCAGTTGTAGCCCCTGTTGCTGCCTGAGTTATGTGTTCAAATATTTTATCTGTGAGCTCTTTAACTGCAGGGGACTGGTTTTTCTCAAAGAATCCATAAATTTCATTCTCATCTGGTTGCCCTGAAAAATAAAAATAACCATGGACTTTTATAAGTTTTTTTTTTATTTATTGTTTTTAAGTCTTAAAATATAAGGCAGTTTTTTTTTATATTCTTTAGTTAATTTCTGTAGCACTTCAATTCAAGAATTATGACTTCAGTTTTAAAAAGGTCTATGTCAAAAATTTTAAGACAATAGCATATTTTTGACGGACGATTTAGCGCAGTGGTTAAGAGCTTAAGCCGCTCTGCCCACTGCGTCTAATAGTCGCGGGTTCGAGTCCCGCACGGGACAAATCTTTGTGTGATCCACAATTATTTGTTCCGGTCTGGGTATTTGTGTATGTGAATTTTCATGTTTGTAAACGCACCCACGACACAGGAATAAATCCTAGTGTAGGGCTAAGTTTAAAAAAAAAAAAAAAAAAAAAAAAAAAAATATTCCAGTGATCAGCTCGTCATGTTGATGTGAATAATCAATCTGGAACTAATGAATATGAAGAATAAGAGTGCTATTTCCTAATCATGAATTCTGAGGCATTACTGGGTTCCTAACTAGTACAATGCATTCATTGTATTTTCATAAGCTTTTATTTAACTTGCGCTGTTTGTATGTCTGTCTTTCAGATTTAAATTTTTTGGTGGCCATAGAACGGACGGACTAGGAGGTGTTTTTGCCATAAAATCTTGATTTGAAAAGATCTTTTTGAATTTAAATTATTTACAACCAAAGAGACAAAATTAAACTTTCATAATCACTACGGTTAACATTTCACCTCACCATCAAATAACAAAGGCACTCCGTGTCTGAAGAACACAATAGCCGGTTCTTTAGCGGGGCTGTACAACCGAGCTAAATGGCTATTCACAGCTTTCACACTTACAGCATTTAAATGCTTATTGAAGTCTTCCTCTATTCCTTCTAGTTGCGTTTCATATTTCACACATACATCACAGTTTGGTTTAGCTGGAAATTAACACATGAAAATTATTTATTTGTCTAAAGCAGAAATAACATTACTAATTGATATTGTAAATAGATTAAGTTTGTTGTTTCTTTAATAAAAAAAAAACGTAGCCCCATACCAGGATTTATTCCTGTGTCGTGGGTGCATTCACAAACATGAAAATTTACATACACAAACATGCAGACCGAAACAAATAATTGTGGGTCACACAAAGATTTGTCCTATGCGGGAATCGAACCCGCGACTTTTTGACCCAGTGGGCAGAGCGGATTAAGCTCTTAACTACTGCACCAAATCGTCTAAGTATAGGCAGAGTTGGTCAAAAATTAATTGTAAAAAGGCAAGGCAAAAATTACAGTTAAATTATTTTAGGTTCTGGTTTGGATTTTTAAATTCCCAATGTTATAAGTGCTCTATGGCAGCTATTGGCAGCTATCGCCATGGGACGGGCTGAGAAGTGTCAAACAAAAAAAGAGAAGTGTCAAAGTCATTGTAAATGGAGGGTACCTTAGGAGAAGGTCCTTAATATTCATTTAATTACAATTGAAATTTCAATTGATTGATCCTACAGTTAAAAAATTAATTAAAAAATGCAAAACACTGTGTATAGGACTCATAGTATAAAAAGTATAAAAACACCATGACTAGGACATTAGATGTAAAATATCATTAAGTTTTATCAACAATTCAAAAATATTTTCATTCCTCTAGGGCCTATAATATATCATATTGTGTGTGTGTGAATGATCTACGCTGTTGGCCACGGGACCTTTACAGCTTCACCAGACAAGGCCTACAATATATCAATTGAACTGGGTTTAAGCTTATTTGCCCCTTCATTAAAAAGGCGACAACCCAATATTTTGCGCAGGCGGCCAATCATAATCCCTTGCCCGCCGGCTGGTGCAGAGCACCACGGCGAGACGCCCAATATGCGCTCCCCCATAGGGACTGCCCAAGCCGAGGCCGTTCCTCCTTTAGGCGTCCTTGAGCTAGTTGCCCCTTGCCCTTCTGGCTCGAGCGTAGTGGTTGCACGCTCGCCCTCTTGTCCAGTGAAACTGTAAAGGCCCCGGGGCCAACAGTGTAGATCATCACACACAAAAAAAAAAACTGATATTGGATGATAAAGATATGATCCCACCTCGAGATTTTGGTAGGTCATCAATAATGTCCGACCGGAGGTGGATTTTTCGCCTAAGCTGAAGCTGATTAATAGGCCATCACCAAAACCGAAGCCGAACCTTCGGTCGGACACTAGTCATTGGCCAAGTTTAAGATCATGACCTCTTGAGATTGCTATTTTGAAAGTCCACTAAAAAACTATATTACCGTTACTAGCTTTTTAATATGCAGTGATTATCTAATATCAATATATTTAGCCGGTCTCAACTAATAGAAGCATTACGAAACTCATCTGAATTCATATATAAGTTGCCTAATGGGGAAACAGATTAAAATTTTAAGGTAAGATTAAACCCTGAAAACATGTGTGCCCTCAATGTTACACTCAAATAAGTGGCACCAAGTATCCCTAACACTGTAAAATTAGTGTTTTTATGTCTTTTCATTTAGTTACCGGCGGAACCAGGTTAAACGTGGGCACAATTCGAAAGAGTAATAACTTATCTACCTAAAGGTATTTAAAACCATACTTGTTCAATTACTTATTAACTATTTTTTTAAATACTGTAATACTCACTGAATAAAACAATAAGCTTTTCCCTTTCTCTTATTAATTCCAACAAATCATCATCACTAACAATATCTAAAGTTTCACTCTTGGCTCTCAACAACACGGTAAATAAAACTACAAAACTGGCTGATAAATGCATTTTCTTATATTTGTACTATACACCAAAAGTATTAGACTGCTTTAATTAATAATACCTATTGTAGCAACGAACTCATTCTTTAAACGAAATTGCGATACATGTAATTTCTCGTGTTCACAATCACAAGTCACTTAAAAATCACAAACAGGGTTACCAACGCCAATCCTCCGAATTCCCCAAAAATCTAGGTCAATTTGCCCAAATTTGGGGAGAAAAATATTCCGATTCCCCTCGAATTCCCCACAAAATTAGGTTCTTTCAGGGTATTTTTAGGTGTTATTCTTGTAAATCAAGCGATAATTTTAATTATATTTATATTAGCTGTTGTTATTTTTACAACCATAAGGTTTGTTAATGGTAGACTAGTTCATTTAAACAAATAAGTCGTTGTATCACATTAATAAATTATATTTTATGACCAAAACAGGAAATAAGAAAATAAACGAAAACCGTTATTGTAGTCAAATTTACGGAAAAAATATGAACGCAACGCATGTTGCGTCACATGTTACCTTATACTTGCGAAAAAAGCTTTAAAAGGGCCATATGTTAAATGCTCTGTATAGGTCCTTGTTTGAGTAAAATAAACTCTTAGCCATTGTCGCCAAGGACCAAACTCTTTAGGTGCTCGACGAATGTCTCGGTAGGCCAGCATGTCACCGACCGCTCCAATCCCTATAATCACGGAAAGCATTATAACATTACGTTCATTAGCGCACATATCGAGCATCAATCCCCTTTGGGACCTCCGTGACGTCACGGCCATGAACGCGCACCAACGTACTTAGGCCACCGCGACGCCACGGTCTTGCGGGGCGCACCCCATAGTGGCCTACAACCTCTCGCGATCTTACGGGGCGCACCCCATAGTGGCCTCCAACCTCTCGCGGTCTTGCGGGGCGCACCCCATAGTGGTCTCCAACCTCCCCTTACAGCCACCCCAAGCCTCGCTTGTATTCAACACTGTTACTGCTACAGATTCCTCGGAATTTGAACGTTATCCGTAAACAATCCGACGCATCGGTCACTAGCACTTATAATACAATTGAGAATACATACAATGTAATCCTTCTCATTTCTCCTCTATTCCAATCTATTACGTTTTTCTTCCAGACAAAAGCCGAATATACTCTTTGTCTTGACAGTTATACTTTGTCCGCAACCATAAACTAAAAAAGGTTATTTGCGACCGCAGTTCGCGACACTCCCCTCGCCAGAAGGATGAAATTAACACGTCTGATCTAAAACATAAAATTTATTAACAACGGTTCCAAAAACATAATTATTAATTGTATAGTCCGCTCCTTACCTTTATTCCACGACACAATCAATGATGTCTAAGAAGAGGACCAAAATAATTCAGTACATTACAAGCAAAAGGTAAGTTTACCCCTATCCTCTGGTAAATCACGCATCGCTGGTAACTTGTTATGGTCACATCTATATTTAAAACATTGTGCGCATATCCTGATAACCTCTTGTACCTGACTTCTAAATATGGCATGATTGTTATCTTAGCAGAATTTAATAAACTCACGCCCCCCTCCGGGAGCCTTCGTAATGTCTCAGCCACGGACGCGCACGTCCCTCTAAATCTCAAAAACTCTCTCGGGCCTCCGCGACATTACGGCTTGGGCGCGCACGCCCCTCTATAACTTAATAAACTCACGCTCCCCTACGGAGACCTTCGTAATAAACTCACGTCCCCTTTCGGTGGCAAGCAAGGCTGTCCAGCAACTGTTGTAGGTCTTGCAACGTTTCAGCCATGATGACGATGTCGTCTGCAAATCGCAGGTGAGAGATGTATGCGCCATTTATATTGATGCCGCGTTCTTTCCAGTCTAGCGTCTTGAACATATCCTCCAGTACATTAGTGAACAGTTTTGGTGATATGACATCACCTTGGCGCACTCCACGGCGCAGGTGGATATGTTCAGTCCGCTGGTTCTGTACTTGGACGGTCATCGTTGCGGCTTCTAAAAGGCATCTCATCACCTCGATGTATCGCCAATCAACTTGGCATCGTTGCAAGGAGTCCAGAACTGACCAGGTTTCGACAGTGTCAAAGGCCTTCTCATAGTCCGAGAAGGCTAGACATAGGGGCAGATTATACTCTGCAGTCTTCTGTATAATCTGCCGCACTGTGTGGATGTGGTCTATGGTGCCGTAACCACTTCGAAACCCGGCCTGCTCCGGGGGTTGAAACTCGTCGAGCCTTCGTGCAAGACGGTTCGTGATGACCCTTGAAAACAGCTTGTATACATGGCTCAGAAGCGATATGGGTCGATAGTTTTTCAAAAGGGTTTTGTCACTTTTCTTAAAAAACAGGACGAACACGCTTCTGTTCCATGCCTACGGAGTTCTCCCAGTATAGAGGACAATGTTAAATAACTTCCGAAGCTCCTTAAGTACTGGGGTAATTCCTGCCCTCAGAAGCTCAGTCGTGACGCCGTCCTCACCCGGGGTTTTTCCATTTTTAAGCTGTTTAAGGGCCAACTCGATCTCATCCAGGCTGATCTCGGGCAAGTCTTCAGTGAAGTGACGTGAAAGGGTGGCTCTGGGATCTCCTCTAAGAGATTCGGGTCTAGGTGCGTGTGAGGCGTAGAGCTGGCTATAAAAATACCTGACTTCCGAGAGGATTTCCGGCTTAGAAGCGATCACAGTACCTGCTTGTGACTGGACGAACACTTTCGACCCCCGGTCGCTCGATGGCTTTCTCAATCTCAAGCTTGTTGAAAGCTCGGAGGTCGCGTCGGACCAGCATAGTGATCTTTTGATTTAAGGCCCGGTGTTCTGACAAGGTTGAGGGAGCATTTTGGCGTCGTTCTCTTATAAGCTCCAGAGTCGTCCCCCCCCCCGAAAGTTTAGATTTCCTGCCTGTACGCCTCGTTTCGCAGAAACCGTATACCTTTACCACATATTATAATGCCTCAATGTCCTTTCAGTATTTTATGCTAGACCATAGAATCCTCCTTATCTCTCCTCTACTCCAATCTATTACGTTTTTCTTCCAGACAAAAGCCGAATAATTTTCATCTGTCATCTTGACCGTTATACTTTTTCCGCAACCATAAACTAAAAAAGGTTATTCGCGACCGCAGTTCGCGACAGCCATAAAACAAGTTTTTCAATTAATTAAATCTCTTCCAGAGGAGGGAGGTTTCAGGTCTGGAAGAGGATGTTCGGATCAAGTTTTCTCCCTCCGCAACATCGTAGAAAAGCATCGGGCAGTAGGCCGGAAGGTTTTCTGCGGTTTTGTGGACTTGGAGAAGGCGTTTGATAGAGTCGTGCGAAAGAGACTTTGGGACATTTTGCCAGAGTATGTTATAAACGGCACCCTGTTGCGATCCGTCCAGTCCACCTACGTGGACAGCAAGGCATGCGTACGGGTGGGTGGTAACATGTCACCTTGGTTTGACGTTAAAATCGGCGTCAAGCAGGGTTGCGTGTTGTCCGCTAGACTGTTTATAGTGTATCTGGATAAAAGTCTTCAAAGACTGAATGCGATGACTGAAGGGGTAAAAATGGGTGATCTAGTGATAAACCACCTATTGTATGCAGATGACGCGGTTTTGATAGCGCCAACAGCCACTGATCTGCAAACACTAGTCACAGTTATGAGAGACGACTGCATGAACAATGGCTTACATTTGAATGTGAAGAAAACCAAAATTATGGTTTTTGAACGGGAAGAAACCAGAACGAATGCAAGGATTGTGGTTGGTAACGATGTGCTGGAGCAAGTGAATGAGTTTGTATATCTTGGATGCGCCTTCAGTAAGGATGGGAAATACACCGCTGATATAGAGAGAAGAGTGAATGCAGGTAATAGAGTGAATGGTGCGATGGGAAGGCTACTTGGGAGCCGGCACTTAAGCCAAAAGGCGCAGCTGGCCATGCATAAAGGAGTGCTTGTCCCAACGCTGTTATATGGCAGTGAGAGTTGGGTATGTAAGAAGGAGAACGAAAGCAGGATAAATGCGGTCGTAATACGATCTCTGCGGAAGATGTGCGGAGTCACGCTGACCGACCGTATTCGCAACAGCGTAGTAAGAAAGCGAGTAGGTATGAAAGATAGTATCGGTGTAAAGATGAGAAAGGGTATGCTCCGTTGGTTCGGGCATATAGAAAGAATGCCAGAAGAAAGAATGACAAAACAGATATACAATGCGAAAGTGGAAGGATGTAGGTGCCGGGGAAGACCTAGACTATCTTACCATGACCAAATAGACCGTGTCTTAGCTGAAGGGCAAGTCAAGAGTCTCCGTAACCGGCGAGTGTGTATGAGACGAACTATGAGAGTGGAGGAAGCCAGAGAGGTATGTAAGTAAAGAACCTGTTGGAACTCTGTACTCTCTGCCTACCCCGCGAGGGAGCTGGCGTGATGATATAGATAGAGAGATAGATAGATAAATCTCTTCTATTTATTTAAATTGATTCCGCGTAACAAAGCCTTATGTTTTGTCCAGGAAGTGGCATCCAGATCACACCTAGTAAATTTCCGGAACATAGTATAGTTATAGAATATAAACCAATTAGGTAAATTGAATAATTTGTCATTTTTAGCCTAATATGTCAAAATCTCCACATTGCCTCACATAAAGCCAATCCCCACTAAATCCCCAATCGTCCTAAAATTCCCCGCCATTTGGTGAATTCCCCACAAATTGGCAATGCTGGTCACAATACGTCAAAGGTTGAGGTCCGATTCGCGCTAAAATATTGATATTAGCGCTTATAGATGCGTTCCAAAATAATGAACAAAGCTTTCGTCCGCACAGACACTATTTAAACGCGCTGTACTGAGGCGCTGCACAGCGCTTTAAAAAAATGCACGTTTAGCTATGAATTTCATTGCAGCGCATTCCTAAAGCGCGTTGAAAAAGCGCTTGTAAATATACTGTAAGTATCCATGCGACTATAAAATTTGTCTGTTTTTTTGTGTAAACTTCTACAGTAATATTTTTTTTATTTAGGCAGTTTTCGGCGCAACCAAGGTAAACGTAAGCAAAATTTGAAAAAGTAATAACTCAATTATTTAGGTTTATAAAACGACTTTTTTGCAATTACTTTGTGATTTTTTTTAATACTTTAATACTCACTGAATATAATGATAAGCTTTTCCCTTTCTCTAATAATCAATTCCAACAAATGACCAAGTCATAAGCACACGCGCCGTTTCGGTACATATTTATAATCGGTAATAATATCGATATTTGCATCATTCGGGCCGCACGCACACAGTCTTGTCACAATTTGATACTTTTTACAAACATGCCCTAATGACATCGTAAAACACCATGTTTGTATTAAATAAAGGAATTTTTTGTAACAATCTTGCAACACTTTCTTTTCTTTTTTTAAAAAACGTAGCCCCACCCTATCTTATCTTATTATTGGCTTATCGGACCGAGGAGACCTCAGGCGCACCCGTTCGACCCGTTGGGATCTTTTGTGCTGTCCTTGCCCTAATGCTCTTACGTACCTGAAGGATCAAGTACTCCCTGTATCAGGCTGTAGATTCCAGCAGGGGGCAGAGCCGTAGTTAGCCCCACACTAGGATTTATTCCTGTATCGTGGGTGCGTTTACAAACATGAAAATTTTAAACATAAAGTTATATTGTGAGCCCTTGACTTTGTACAAGGGTACAATGACTGCGCGGCGCCAATCTGTAGGGACCCGACCGGTCCTCCAGCAAAGGTTTGCAAGGACCCGAAAGGCGTCCTGGACGCAAGTTCCACCATATTTGATCATCTCGCCAGATATCGAGTTTATTCCCGCAGCTTTACCATTTTTCATACTTCCTATCGCCCATTCAACTTCTTCCATAGTGATGCCCTGTGTTGATTCCGGTACCACAAACTCGCCTTTGGGCTCGTCTGTGGCACCAGTATCCGGGGCATCCCCATAAATTTCTCCAAAATATTCACTCCTCCGGTTTAATACAGCTTGTGTATCTGCAAGAATGTCACCATCCTTAGATTTTATCCTTTCCATTCTGGAACCTGACGAATCACCTCGAGACTTTCTCACTTTGCTCCAAAAGAATTTGGTGTTGTTCTCGAAGTTTTTAGCCAGCCTCTCCTCCTCAATCGCACTGGCTCTTTAACGCTTTTCTTTCACTAAGGTTTTGGTGGCATTCTTGCATTGCCGGTATATTTCTTTCTTCATCTCTGTCATACTGGCATTCAGGTTCAAAGAAGAATCATAGTTCTGCCACGCTTTTTTCTTACTTTCTACGGAGCTTTGTAACTCCGCATCCCACCATGCATCACCTTTTGCTGTACTATGCTTCTTTGAGCAATCACATACTTCTTTCGCGGATTCTACCAAACTCTCTTTCAGGCTGTACCAGCATTCATCTATATTTGAGTCCGAATAACCTACTGTCAAAAGCTTGTCCCGGACTCGATTTTCATATATTCTCCTCACGCACGCATCTTGCAACTTTTCAACTTTTATTCTTTCTGTCTGAAGGAGATACGCTTTCGCCAGTGCCTCCACTTCCTGAACAGACCACTAAACCATGCAATTACGAGATAGTGGTCTGATTCAAGGGCGGGTCCTCTAAACGCACGTGTATCTTGGAGTTTGCTTGGGAGACGGTTACCTACCAGGATCAAATCTACAATGCTTTTTTGTTCATGCCTTCTCCACGTGTACATATGTATATCCTTATGTTGGAATATCGTATTAGACACAAGGAGGCCCCTTTCCAAACATGCATCCACAATGAGCTTACCTGCATCGTTCACTCTCTTATCACCATATGGACCCAGAGCAGCGTCGCAAGTTTGCCGCCTGGTTCCCACCCATCCGTTCAGATCGCCACACAAAACCTTTTCCTTTTCATTAGCCTCAGCCAGATCCAAAACTTCTCTGACATTATCCCAAAACTTCTCAAAGTCCAGGGCGTCGACGAGCTTACAGGAGCATATGCTGCGACCAAAAATACTTTAGTGACACCCAGTTTTAAACGGACCCAGAGAAGTCTCGCATCGTACAGGCCATAATCTCTCACTCCAGAGGCCAGGCAATGAGACGGCAAGAGACCCACTCCCATGCTAGCATGACTGCTCTGCGGTAACCCAGACCACCGAGCCATCGTGCCATCAGGAAGATCACAGGTTTCACTGCCCCTTCGCTTAGTCTCTGTTACACACAGAGCATCCAGGCGTCTCTCTTTCATTACATCAATCACCTCATGCATCTTATCTTCCATACCACCCCTTAAATTCCAAGTGCCTATTCGGCACTCTGCACCCCACGACTGCCAGTTCGGGCCCGGCGTGATGGGTGGCGGCCCCCATCGCCATTTCCACCTATATTCGTACCGACGGGGGCTGGCCGGTACGCGTCGCCTCGGGGGGACGCCCTAGCCCGCACTGCGGTACGTTTTCGGTCCAAGATTGCAGCCATAATGACTGGCAGAGGTGACGACGAGCACGCTCTTGGACAGACCCCCTCATACTTTTGTATTATTTTTTATTTGATAACAAACTATATCTCCATCACTCCATCCACACATCATCTCCAACACTGAGGCGCTCGTACCGTTGTGCAACCGAGGTGTTCTTAGCGATCACCAAAGTTAGGCAGCGTTTGGCTTGGTCAGCCTGAGATGGGTGACCGTTTGTGGCATTTTCATATTTGAGCGTCACCATGCTTCAGAAGGTACGCTAAGCCGTTGGTCCCGGTTACCACATAATGTGATAATCTTTAAACCGTGTGGGAAGCCTTATAGGCGGCTTGATAAGTTCCAACAGAAGATGGTCACAAACCTGCCTTCACCAATCCACATTGGGTCCGCATGGTGGAGTAGGACCAACCACCACCGCCACCTAATCTCTTTCCCCTCGATTTGTGAGAGAAGCCCACTTTTGCCCAGCGGTGGGACAGTATATGCTGATATAATAAATTATATATCTCCATATTTTAATTACTTATATATAATTGTACTTAGTACATTAATAGCCTATGATCACACATTTTGAGCTTGCCTAAAAAGTTCTCAGTTCATTCGTAATATTATAGTATTCAAAAATGTTTGTCGAAGAGAACGGTGTGACCCGCTAAACGATAGTGGCGCTCTCATTTATTTTGTATTATATATCTGAAGCGAGTTCTTCATGGCTTCTTATTATGACTATTTTGTAAATGGGGACTGGAATGGAGACTGCTTTCGTGAAGTAACTAACATATCTTATGATTTATTATTATGTGTATTATCCAGTAGTACCTATTCTTGACCTTTCTGAGTCGTTAAATAACCCACTTCGCTTCACAGTATGACGATTAAAAGGTACAGGAAAAGTCTAAAAATAACAAGCATCTTAACGCTTTGAGTCGCAGTGTATGGGGTGGTCAGATGCGCGATAAAGGCGCACTCAATTGTTTTACTCATTTTTGCTAAGCTATATTTTAGTTATATAAAATTTTATAATCGCTTCAAAATTATATTGTTGTACATCCCTATTTAAGTATTGACATTTCCTGCCTGATAACCTGACAACACCCCGGGACAACACTGTAAACGTCAATTTACTCCGACCGATTTGTGAACACGAGTATCGAATAAATTTTAAAAATATCAAAGCGAAAATTTCATGCTTTTATTGTTATATAACTTAAAAATAATTTAACTGGATGTCGCGTTCTAAAATAAAAATCTCCAAGTCGACGTGATATTCTTGTGTTCATAAAATAGAAGAAATATAAACAGGTGAAGGTTTGTCAACATTTCAATGTCACATTTGCTCTGATAGCTCCTCCCTTTGTATCAAAACAAGATCACCTTGTGGAGTTCGATCTAACAATCCATTTGATTCGTGACAAATATATATATTTATCTAATAACTACTATTCTATTCGACGTTCCCATAATCGGGTCAAGTTGCTTACAAACAGGGCAATGTTTAAAAAAAATAAACTGAATGTTTGAAATGAGTCATCGATAATTTAGCTGTGTTGATTCAGTTCTTATAAGATTCACATTGTTGCAGATCATCCCTGGTTTTAGAAATTGCGTTTTGTTTTTGTCAAAAATGGCCGAGGTTGAGGAGAAAGTTGTAATGACTCCAAAATGTAAGACAGCTAATTCCACTACTCTGATAGTGGAGCGTAAAGCTGTGGAACCGGAGGCGAGTGATAAGATCCATGTGGCTGGCGGTGACCACACTGGTATTATTATTAATAAGGAAAAAGTGTATGGTATGTATCTACATTTCTATTATCTTTGCTGTTATAGTTTTATTTTTTTCCTGATTGTCTCGATGGTCTAGTAGCAAAGCGCATTGCTTTGTGATCACAAGGTCCTGGGTTCAAATCCTAGGTCGGACAAGTGTAGTTTTTATAACGAAAACTTCCCAGTACGAGTCCGGAGTCTGGAATTGTGCTCGGTATATAGCAACAGGATTGCTCCTATCACGTGGGACCTAACATCGTTGGCGAAACATGGTTGTTTTATTTTTTTGAGAGAACTAGGCTTTTCTAGTCTAGTTAAGTAAAGTTATGGAGACATAATGATACTTAATGGTTGTTTTTAATAGATGTTTATTTGGTTGATTTATAGCAATAAGAGGGCAAGCTATTGAGACCATCCAAAATATATCTATGGGCTATCCAAAATAATAATGCGCACATTGATTTTTATTAACATAGGCATTTGCAACCTGTTGGCACTCTGTACTCTGCGCATCCCGGTGCGCTCAGAAATATAGAGATTATTAGTGGTGTGTGGGTCTCATAACCATTGCTGTATAAAAACTCCAGTCTATATACAAGCTGTAACATAATAAACGCAAGACCTGAAAGTAGTTTGTTCTAAATCGGTAACTGAATCGATTCCAACAATTTTTAATGTATGTTACATTTTTTTTATCTATCTATCTATGTATAACCTCACGCCAGATCCCTTGCGGGGTAGGCAGAGAGTACAGAGTTCCAACAGATTCTTTCCTTACATACCTCTCTGGCTTCCTCGACTCTCATAGTTCGCGTCATACACGCTCGCCGGTTACGGAGACTCTTGACTTTTGCATCAGATAAGACTCGGTTTATTTGGTTGTGGTAAGATAGTCTAGGTCTTCCCTGGTACCTGCATCCTTCCACTTTCACATTGTATATCTGTTTTGTCATTCTTTCCTCTGGCATTCTTTCTATATGCCCGAACCAATGGAGCATGCCCTTTCTCATCTTTACACCGATACTATCTTTCATACCTACTCGCTGTCTTACTATGCTGTTGCTAATGCGGTCGGTCAGCTTCACTTCGCACATCTTCCGCAGAGCTCGCATTTCTACCGCATTTATCCTACTTTCATTCTCCTTCTTACATACCCAGCTCTCGCTACCATATAACAGCGTTGGGACAAGAACTCCGTTATGTAGGGCTAGCTGCGCCTTATGGCTTAAGTGCCGGCTCCCGAGTAGCTTTCCCATCGCACCATTCACTCTGTTCCCTGCACTCACTCTTCTCTCTATGTCAGCGGTGTATTTCTCATCCTTACTGAAGGCGCATCCAAGATATACAAACTCATTCACTTGCTCCAGCACATCGTTACCAACCACAATCCTTACATTCGTTCTGGTTTCTTCCCTTTCAAAAACCATAATCTTGGTTTTCTTCACATTCAAGTGTAAGCCATTGATCATGTAGTCGTCTTTCATAACTGTGACTGTGACTAGTGTTTGCAGATCAGTGGCTGTTGGCGCTATTAAAACCGCGTCATCTGCATAAAGTAGATGGTTCACCACTAAGTCACCCATTTGTACACCTTCATTCATCGCTTTCAGTCTTTGAAGACTTTTGTCCAGATATATTATAAACAGTCTAGCGGACAACACGCAACCCTGCTTGACGCCGATTTTAACGTCAAACCAGGGTGACCTGTTACCACCCACCCGGACGCATGCCTTGCAGTCCACATAAGTGGACTGGACGGCTCGCATCAGAGTGCGATCTATACCATAATCTGGCAAAATGTCCCAAAGTCTCTTTCGCACAACTCTGTCAAATGCCTTCTCCAGATCTACAAAACCGCAGAAAACCTTCCGCCCCACTGCCAGATGCTTCTCTACGATGTTGCGGAGTGAGAAGACTTGATCCGAACATCCTCTTCCAGACCTGAAACCCCCTTGTGCCTCGCACAACATTCCATCGGACTTCACGCGCATTCTCCATTCAATAATTTTTTTTAAATTTGCAAAAAATGCTTTTACTCCTTCAGTGCGCTATAAAAAATTAAATTTATTCTTGATTCATAGCAAGAAGATTCCAAATGCATTCCTAAAACGTATTTCTCAAAACGCACTCATACATGTACAAGTTCCATTGTTAATTGGGGTATAAAAGTGCTTTAAAAAGGGTAAAAATCTTTTCATTTTGAAAATGTGGTTTTGTTTTGACTTTATGAAGCATTTCTCTAATCGGGGTGTCTGAGGTCTTATGTTTATTACGTTACACCTTGTATACAATGATAACATGGCTTATCTTGCTGGGTTCTAAGTAAAAGTAAAATTTGTTTTAATGTGGCATGTTTTATACATTTAATCCTATGTATAAACTGGAACATAGATTCATTATATTATGTTACACGGGATAATATTTATCATGAGTGTTAACCTTATCTTTGTGGTAAAGGAAACATTTTTATTTAAATAGCAACCAGTATAAAATGGACTGTTATATAGACAAATATGACTAATGCACCACTAGCATTAATGTTAACAACTGTGTCTAAACATGCTTTAAATAATACTTTAAAAAAACATGTAGCTACATCTTATTTTATGCAACAAATAGTTTCTACATTAGTGTAATGTCTTAGTTTACATGTTAATTAACTCATTACACCTCATGTGGAGCAGAAGTGTCAAAAACAGGTTTTTAAAGTTATAGATGTTGTTGTTTTTTGTATTTGCCTATTATGATTTATCCGTATCGAATTAAGCTATTTCTTGGTAGGCAAAATACAATGAAATACCTGTGGTATACATGATAAAAACCATATTTATTACACAACTTCATCTGCTTTGACTTTAGGCAAGAACCTTACATTTTCCAGGATAAAAAGTATCCTATGAGTTAATCCAGGTAATAAACCATCAGTGTGCTAAATTTCATCCAAATTAGTTCACCCATTTTTGTGTGATTGAGTAACAAACACCTAAACATACAAACTTTCATACACACCGTCACACCTATATTCCCCAAGCAGGGGTGGCAGAGGTGTACTGAGTACACCCACGCTTCGCTGACGATGTTAGGTCCCATGTAATAGGGGGCGAGCCTATTGCCATAGACCGGGCACAATTCCAGACTCCGGATTCGTACTCGTGGGAAGTTTTCGTTAGAAAAACTACACTTGTCCGACCTAGGATTTGAATCCAGGACCACGTCATTACAAAGCGATGCGCTTTGCCACTAGACCAACGAGGCAATCCAACAAACTTTCACATTTATAATATTAGCAGGAAGTAGCACAACAAACTTTTTTACAGCAATTTAGTTAACCTGAGTAGCACACAGATAAAAGAACATTATTAATTTGGATACCAAACAAATTCTACAGAAATTTAACTTTAGTAGCAGACAATATTAAATTAGTATTCAGAGAGAATGATAATTTCTAATTAGCTGCATATGAAGAATTGTAATAGTAGTTGCATTACTCATAGGTTTTATAAGGGGCAACCATTGTGGTGAACCAACCAATTACGATTATCAGTGTGACAATTAAGCAGGTTTGTGTAATTGTAATGGTTTAAAACCTACGTAAATGAAATATGTGTAATAAGGTTTAAGGTAAATTTCAAGTAAATTTTATATTTTTTTCTGTCCGTGACTTATTCCGACTTTAGACAAGAACCTTACATTTTATCGGCATATAAAGTATCTCATGTGTTAAGCCAGGTAATAAACTTTCTGTGTGCCAAATATCATCCCAATCCACTGAAATATACACAGTGTAATTTTAGACCTGGATCGATAGGCCAGGTGATGTATCCAATCCCGCTCGTAGGAGGCGAGTTGGGCGGAGGCGTAGAGCGTATGCCGCTAATGACCTCCGCCCACCTTGAAAAGTGGCCTGCGGGCGCCGAGCGTGGGCAGCTTATCGCCTGATCAGTAACAGGCCTGTGACGGAAGTGCGCTGCGTCCTGCGCACCCTCACAAAGAATGCACAAGGCACGAAGGAGAGGTCTGTGGAAATAGACCAGGCCCGCCCGTGCCGCAGATGTTCTACCACTGGCAATTCCTGCGGTACGGCAATTGGGCAAGAGACGGACGCCGGGGGGGTTTTAGTGGGTGCGAGCACCACATAACTGCCACATCACCAAGCCCAGGATGTGGCAGTATGCGGCAGCGATTCCGCCCCGTAACAAAAAAAAATAAAGTAAAAAAGAACACTTCAATAACTAACATCTTCATAACCATACTAATTAAGTGCATTAAAACACTTATATAAAGCGCAAAATGACATTGAGGGCCGCGCGGCTCGTCAGCTTGCTGGTAGATACCTTCCGTGTTCGAGATTTTCACCCTAGCTATGTGTATATTCGGGGTCAGACGGTAGATCTTTCTTATTGAAGTGATCTTTATATTCATTTTTTATTACTAGTGAACAGTAGTCACTGGATACATTAGCTGGGTGTTCATTTAACTAATATTACACTGTGTATAAGACTAAATGTTACCTGCAACTTGGTCTGCATAGTTTTCTTTAAGACAAAACCTTCAGGTCCAAAAAGTTGAATTTGCAAAATGTTGAATTTTCATTATGTTGAATTCCCAATATGTTGAATCTCAAAATATTGAATTCCAAAAATGTTGAGTCCAAAAACGTTGAATTCTCATTATGTTGAGCAAACAATTCTC
Source organism: Phalera bucephala (assembly GCA_905147815.2). Taxonomy (NCBI): domain Eukaryota; kingdom Metazoa; phylum Arthropoda; class Insecta; order Lepidoptera; family Notodontidae; genus Phalera; species Phalera bucephala. The sequence goes on from LR990612.1 coordinate 19,244,209, forward strand.
ACAATGTTGAACTTATCAAAATGTTTAATATCAAAATGTTGAATTCCCAATATGTTGAGTCCCAAAATGTCATTCATCATATTTGTTTCGTTGATTACAGGAACATCACTCCTAATGCTCTTAAACTGACTTAAAAAAGGAGGAGGTTCTATGTTTGTTTGTATGTATGCGTTTTTTATGTATGTTGGCCGATATTTTCGTTAATTGTGGACCGATTTTGATGATTCTTTTTGCATTGGGTTCATTATAGCTTAAAAGTGGTTCCATTTTAATTTAATTCTAATCCTATAAACCATTTTAACCATCGGTATTGGATCTTGCACTTTGAAGATACACCAGGGAAATCATTAACGACAAGTAACTTAAATCTGTAGATGGAGTTATTATAAGTGTTGTGGTAATTCTATAGGCACCTTACTATAGAACTTACCAGAATATTAAGACTTCACTCATCATTTAAAATTGTAAAATAAATAACTTTAAAAAAAAGGAAAACTGACTTAAAAAAGCAAAAGTACCCGACGTGCAAAGTGCAAACCAGCACCACCACCCGAAGCGCAAAGTAACCTACTGCACTAACCGGCACCGACTTCAAATATTTATTTTTTGCTTTTAGAAGTTAGTTTACCTTGATTTTTAATTTATATTTATTCTCATCATTGCGGTGCTGCTCGTTTCCTGGTTTAGGTATTCTCTATTTCGCCTTCTAGGGCAAACAAGGAATAATATGGGTTGATATATTCTAAGTATGGAACCACACAGAAAAAATATTATGAGAACAGACCCGTCAGATTCGACATTTGAAAAATTCAACATAATGAGAATCCCAACTTTCCAGGAATTCAACATTTTGGGATTCAACATTTCTAAAACTCAACATAATGAGAATTCAACATTTTGGGAATTCAACGTTTTGAAATTCAACATATTGGGAATTCAACATAATGAAAATTCAAAATTTTGCAAATTCAACTTTTTGAACCTGAAGGAGACAAAAGCCTTATAAACTTCCCTGGGATGCAATCTGCTTCTTTGCCAAATTTTATCAAAATCTATGCCAGTGGCGTAGGCTTAAATAGGTAACCCACAAATAGTACTGCTTTAATATTTATAATATTAAGTACGGATTTTTGAGGGTTATTCTCATTGCCTATTCTATGAGGCTTCTGGGGGCTTAGAATTAGTTGATAGCATAAAGTTAATAATATCTATCGATCTATATCATTTGACTGCCTCGTTTGTGTGTCTATGTGTATGTGATTGCCTCGTTGGTCTGCTAGAAGTGGCAAGATGTAGGTAACCAGGAGGTTACCTACATCTTGCCACTTTTGCATATCACTACATATTATAAAACAAATTATCCCCGCCGCGTCTGTCTGTCTTAACGCGATAAACTCAATAACTATCGAACGGATTTTCATACGGTTTTATGGACGGAGTGATTGAAGAGAAAGGTTTTTTAGGTTGAAGCTGGAGCGGGTCACTAGTTGTTAGTTAATTTCTAACGGTAACTGAAACGCATTACAAAACAAGAAATGCCTCATCATCCAATTTTTTTTTACAAGATATAGTAGCTCACTTAGGTTAAGAATTACTTTTTTCTTTCTTTTTCTCATTTGTTTTTTTTCTCTATAATTTGTCTTTTTTTTATTCGTAAATAATAATGTGTGACGCCGTTACGTCAACGGTCCTGCAAAAAGGTACTAACGGAAGATCAGCGCTGGCTGGCCACAGCCAGCAAACCTGCTGAGTTAGGACCTATTTTGTAATGCACTTTAAAGTTATTCCGCCTCTTTTAATAAGTACTTACCATATTTACTTATGCCGACATGTACTTGAACCGTGTAATATTTAATCTTATCCCTGCATTGTGCGTTGCAACATAAACGTTTTTCTAATTATTATATTAATAATAATATACTAATGGTAAAGTTACTATATACTAAGTGTATCTTCTTGATGTTACAGAAAATGGAGTTACGGAACCATGCCACGCACAACTGGAATTCTATGTGTATTTGGTGTCTGGGGCTACTGGCACACACACACGAGAGGCGCGCGCCTTACGGTTCTGGTTCAAACCCATCATGCCACCAAATGAACGCCCGTACGAAGCACAGGCTTTCTTCCGTGAACTTGTCAGTCCACAAGATTTCCCAAAAGGTAGTTATGAAATGAACGAATCAAAAACTATGAGTGAACATGTTCTTTCCTTACAGACACTAGAAGGGTTTGTAAGGAAAGAATCTGTTGGAACTCTTTCCACCCTGCATGGGATTTGGCATGATGATATAGTAGTTAATAGTTATGAACACCGTCACACCTATATTACCCAAGCGGGAGTGGCAGAGGTGTACCGAGTACACCCACGTTTCGCCGTTGATATGTAATAGGGGGCGAGCCTATTGCCATATACCGGGCACAATTCCAGACTCCGGACCCGTACTGGGAAGTTGTCGTTAGAAAAACTACACTTGTCCGACCTAGGATTTGAACCCAGGACCTCGTGATCAAAAAGCTTTGCCACTAGACCAACGAGGCAGTCAATAGTTATGAAAGCAGACTTAATCTTATAAAGGTAGATTTTAATGGCCTGGTTACATAAATTAAACGGTTTTGTAAAGTTATATGATGCTAGAGTACTGGTTGTAACGTTGATATTCTTATAAAACTATCTACTAAAGAATTTTTCATGTAAGGTGGGTACTGTGACAGTTGTAAGTGTCAAAGAAAATTATACTTTATTCAATGGCAATAAGAGGCATTACCCGTTTCTGTACTTTGGTTGTATGCCTTAACACCATTGAATTAAATATAAATTTCGTTTGGTAATTAGAACTGTCTGTACCTATGCTATGTGAAAAATACTATAATTAATAACCTGTCACAATTGGCAATTTCTTGGTATTTCAATGACTCTATAGTGTTATTTTATGCCTACTCGTACTGTTAGGTCCGGGCACTTAGCTGCTATAAAAAAAACAACTAGATTGCTAGGCACTTATTTATTGTTTGTTACACAATTATTATAACCTCCTGAAGGTCTTTGTCGAATTCAGACCCCTTTGGTAGCTTAGTTTTAACTACTGAGCCAACCGGCAGGCAGAAACCAGGTCCGTAGTTGGGCAGTAATTAGACTAATTACCAAATGAATAATGACTGCCTTTTGTTGAAAACCTGGGGTTTATAAAGGCATATATTGCTGATTTGCTTTAACAGAAATGGAAGAATGTAGGAACTGCAATTCAGCAATATAGCCGTGGGAGTTAGGGATGTAACAGTACGCTATAGTTTTATTTCGTGCTCATGATTATAAATCTACTGTTTTACTGTATGATGCAGGAAGGGCGCTTTCTTACTACCATCTATGTGTAGGAAAGTAGAAAATGAAATCATTCTCGCTGGCCAATATCACAGCAGTTAGCAAATGCGCATAATATAAAAATCGACATTATTTTGGTGCAACACCCATAATATCACTAGTAAATATGAAACTCGCAATATAAATAACTTAATTAACTCTTTATATTTGGTGCCATTTGTAGTGCCAAGAAATCCTTTGGCGCCTGCTTGTGAAATGACGTGGTTTTGTCACAGCTATTTTTAGATTAGGTCTTTACATTAAAAATATAATGTGCACGGGTTTATAAAATAATAGTTAAGCATATTGCTTTACGGTCTAGTCTCGTCTTGCAACTAGATCAAGTGTGTTTTTTTTTGAGGAAGTCCAGGGGTTCTGCACAGCAACTTAAAAACTATGACCAATCTTTTACTTGAAGGCAGTGCCATGCATTGATATGATTCCAATGCAGCATAGACATTCTCAATTTCCAATTAGTTTTTGAGAGACTATTGCAGAATAACTATTGGTTGTCTTAAAATGCTTCAGATTTTTCTATCGTTTCTGTAATTTAATGGACGGCTTGGTTCTGTGTTTAACAGCTTAAGGTGCTCCACCCATTGGAGCTAGTCGCGGGTTCGATTACCGCACCAAATCTTTGTGAGACCCACAAAAGTTTGTTTCGGTCTGGGTATTAGTGTATGCAAATATCATGTTTGTAAATGCATCCACAACACAGGAATACTTCCTAGACACACTAGGCTACGATTTCACTTAACAAAAATATTTCTATCTGTCAGTAGATAGGGAATTTAGACATATATTATTGATGTTTCATAACAGTATTCCTTTTAATTGCAGATTATGTGGGTTACATTAAAAAAATTATTAAACTGATGCAACATAAATACAATCAGCTGAAGCTATTAGAAGTAGAACTCCGACAAGAAGCCTGTGGTCCACCAATGCCTGGTTAGTATAATTACTCTATTAAATCCTCGTCATTCTTAAGTACGATGATGAGGACTGACTGAGGACAACGAGTATTATAAATTTTAATACTCGGTGTGACAAATACTGCTTTATTAATAATATGGTAGAAGTAGAATATAAAGTTTAAATAGTACAAAATCCCCAGTTTGCCCTGGGAATGGAACAGCAGAGGCTGTAGTCCGAATTATGCTGATATCTATTTTAGCGCTTATACACGATGTAATTTTAATCGTCCTGGAGTCGCCGAAAGCACAGGTAATGTATCCAATGCCTATAGTTCACTGGTAATAAAATATAAATAAAAAGAACACTTTAATATGTAACATACTGATCTATCTGAATATCATAGTCAGGATAAACATTCGGAACACCGAAGATATCTTGGCATACCGGATGGTGCCTACAGAGGAGCGCTCTTCAAATATGCCCAAGAACAACACGGGAAAGAATGGGAAACTAAAACAGGGCTGAGACACTCCAAGGAATTTCTTTCCACATGGTGTGTCAGCGACAGTAAGAGATTGCTAAAACATAGTAGACTGCAATTAAGGCAACTAATCGGAGCATATGCTGGCCAGTATGGCACAAGAGAACATCTACACAAGATGAACCTCTGCAGCGACGTGGCATGCAGGAACTGTGGTACAGAGACGAATCCATGAAGCACGTGCTATGCCACTGCGACGCTCTGGCGGCTCGGCGAATAAAGCTACTGGGAATGGCCTATCCAAACCCAGAGGAATTTCGGCTCTTCCTCCCTGCTGGAATCTACAGCCTGGTACAGGGAGTATTTGGTTCTTCAGGTACGTAAGAGCATCAGGGCAAGGACAGCTCCCAACAAAAGATCCCATCGGGTCGAAGTGCGCCTGAGGTCTCCTCGGTCCGATAAGTCAATGACAAGATAAGATAAGATCTAGGTATGATGAGCGGCGCCGCCTCTCAATGACATTTTCGCTTGGCGTAGGTGTTTTTTGATGCACTAAATTAGTATTGTTATGGACGTGTTACTTATTAAAGTGTTATTTAGTACCACTGTTAGTTTTTTTTTAGTAGACACAGGATACCTCACCAGGGCTTTGCCCCTGGACGACTAAAATTACACCGTGTATATGCGTTTCCAAATGGCGTAAGCTGGCCAAGTCGATGGCGCACTTAGAATGTTTCGGTACGGTACGCAAATATCAATATTAGCGCCATTCAAACCGCAACCGCAGAAGACTTAAACTGTAAGTGGTTGTCAAAATTCTGGACTACGCGTGCAACAGACAAACAAACTTAAACCATATGCATTAGTATATAGATGGTGTTGTATTCAATTACCGTATACGAGGTGTAACATTATAAACGCAAGACCTGAAAGTAGTTTGTTCTAAATCGGTAACTGAATTGATTCCAACTATTTTTAAAGTATCTTAATTTTTTTTTTTTAATTTGAAAAATTGCTTTTACTCCTTCTGTGCGCTATAAAAAAATTAATTTATCCTTCATTCATAGCAAGAAGAAGATTCCAAATGCATTCTTAAAACGTATTTCTCAAAACGCACACATACATGTACAAGTTTCATTGTTAATTGGGTTATAAAAGTGCTTTAAAAAAGGGTAAAAACCTTAAAATTTGAAAATTTGGATTTTGTTTTGATTTCATGAAGCAATTCTCTAATCGGGGTGTCTGAGGTCTTGCGTTTATTATGTTACACCTTGTATAAGTTAGAGATAAAGGTTCTTTTGAAAAAAAAAACATCTAAATGCAGAGCGACGTGCCATATGCAGGCCAAAAAGAATCTTTTGGCCCGCGGCCAAAATCGGAACTAACGCTGTCATCAACTGAAATGTCACTACATGGCAGTCGCAGTGTCGCCGTTTTCTATGAAATTTACTCAAGTTCTTTTTTTATAAGTAACCGTGCAGACCCACCTATTGAAATATCTCCTTGGAAGTAGGAATATTTTACTAAATGTTAACCCTAATTGCACACCAACAACCCCCTGTCAGTGTAATCTGCTGGCCAAAAGATCCTTAATATTAGCCCTGTAAAGAAACTGTCCCACTGTTGGGCACGGGCCTCCTCTCAAAACTGAGAGGGCTCAGGCCATAGTCCACCACGCTGGCCCAGTGCGGGTTGGCCGAAAAGATCCTTGTCGTACTATAATTAGAGTTGACGTCTTAATAGTGGTCCTAAATAAAGTAATACAATCAGTGTTATTGTACTTATAAGCGACTACCAGCGATTCCAATGAATCTTTGATATTATTTTTTATCAGAACCTAATATAAAATATACATTTTTTTTTTCAATTTTATGATACAGAATCAAATGGCGTTATTACCAGTAAGAGCGTTATATACAACTATTGTAATGGCTGTATGTATATTTTAGTATGTATAATTTATGCATGTACTATTGTGTTCTCAGACTATTTGAACTGTATATATTATGAAATATACATTTGATCAATTTAAGATTCCTGTATCCAAGTTGCTTTTCATGTAGAATCCAATATACAAAATGGAGGTCCATCCTTCTGACTGTTAACTGAACAGCTTTAGCAATAACAATCAAACACCCGTCTAATAAAGTTTCAGTTGTTGAAAATTTGCTTTTTATGCAATGCTCATTATTAAAACGTTGGTCAACTGTGTAATGTTTTTCATTATATTTTCTTATTAACTTAATCGACTAGATGATACTAGCGTTTTTTTTATTTATTCATAAATTGTATATATTATTCCCATTTTGAGTGCAATCGTCTTTTTTTTGCTTGTCATAACTTCGAAAGTAATCTGGAAACCCTGAGAGGTCTCACATTTATTTGGTTTGAATCAAAGAACGCCATAGAATAATTTGCTTGTAATTTAAGCACGCTGTACTTACTCGTTGTTCCCATTAGAGAAATATAGATTTAATAGATTAATAGTGAGAGTTACGAACTTTTCCATGCACAAAAGCAACAATATATATTTCTCTCTATAACACTATTAACAAATAAACATGCAAATTGCATCTATGGGTTGTGAAAATACCATGTATTATTGTTTTATTAATTTGTTTAGTCATGTCTTTTATATTAATAGGTATATTAAGTTTTAATTTTGAAAAAATGCTAAAGTAGCTGTTTTACCAAGTTTAAAATGAGGATGATAGAGTAATAGATAGTCCGATATTGCTTTTTTTTGTGTTGTCTACAATCTCTATCTATCGTTCATTTATAGTATAACAATACACAATATGAATATAGACTGAGGATTATTGGGTTTCGTTTCGGTGGTCTAGAAGTATTTTCTCCGGCTCATTTTGTTAAATAGAATTTAAATGTACTTGCCTTAACATATTCTCACCGTATAATTTGATTTTAGCATACATAGAAGACAGTGTAGCAAATCAGACACAAGTCATATCAGAACAACGGGTATTGGACATGATAGAAAATGCATACCCAAATCCATTGTCTGTGGAAGAGTTCATGACGTAAGTACACACACACACAATACCTCATACCCTTGTCTTCCAGGACTAGATAACAACCGAACTTTGTAACTACTTGTAATATCACTCTAATAAATGAATTTTGAATTTGAAGATAACAACCCAGCTTTATTATAGAATCGTGTGTAACCTCTCTACTTACTTGGTGCTGAGTCAATGTTCTTGCTCGTTGAAACGTATCAATATATTGTGATAGATAATTTAAAACGTTTTCAAATTTAGCGCTGGAAAATGGTCGAAGGCGGAGGTGAAAGATGCGTTGGAAGCACTAGAAGAAAAGGGATTGACACGTGCCATGTCAGAAGGAATATACGTCCGTCAACATAGTGTTGATACACAGGTAAATAAAAAGTACATAGAAACTGCCAAGATGGTCAAATGTTTTCTTTGCGTGGACACTAAATCTATTCATATCCATATTTATTATTATTATTATGAGCCATTTGTGTTCCACTGCTGGGCAAAGGCCTCCCTCCATTTTTTCCACTCCTCTCTGTTTGTTGCCATGTCAGGCAGTCTTTCAAAAAGTGGTCCAGTTCGTCCCGCTATCTCCGCCTGGGTCTACCGCGTTGTCTTTTTGTATTTCGTGGGGACCAGTCAGTTATTATTTTGGCCCATTGGTAATTTTCCAAGCGGCAGATATGTCCGGCCCAGTCCCGCTTAAGCTTGGCGCGTTTTTGACATGCGTCGCCAATTTGCGTTATGGAGCGTAGTGTGGTGTTTCTAACATGGGCGGTAAGTTTAATATTAAGGATACTACGCTCCATAGAACGCTAAAAACCGCGAGCGCGGACTTCTGATGTTTGGTCATAGACCACGTCTGTGCGCCGTAGGTGAGAATAGGGAGAATGCACATATCTATGAGTCTACGCTTAAATTTTATTGGGAGGTCGCCTTGCAAGAGTTCTTTTATCGACCAAAAGGTCTTTCAGGCACACTTCTTCATATCCATATGTATCATCATAATCGGGACGCGCATAACGTTCACTCGCAAATGCATATAGCGCTATATGCAAGTAACTGGTGCGAGTTGAGTTGCGATGTGAAAATTATTATTAAAAGATATTTTTGTCCCACTGCTGATCAAAGGCTTCCATCCACTTCGTGTAATTGACCGCCTAAATAGGTACACGAGTCCAATGTTTATACATGTAATATTACTCGCACGAGTTAACCGAGATCGTCGTGCCACGTTCACTGGTGCCATGTGCTATTCAAATCTAATCTAAGTCTTTCAACTTAATTTTGACTGAGGAATATAACCTATATTGGCTGATTTCTATAGTTAAGTAATATACACCTCTGCCACCCCCTCGGGGGAATATAGGCGTGACGGTGTTTTTTTTTAAGTAATATATAGACGTGTTTCCTATCAGAAGTATTTGAGTTAATTATAGGAACCAGCCATATAGTATACTTAGCTACAGATTGTTCAATTTAGGAATACACGGACGCATAACGTCTAACAATAGAACCTAGTTTACCATATTTTTTCCCTTGGGTATGCATCCATTAGTTATGTCAGAGGCATTCCCAAAAATATAAAATCAAAGTCCTCTTAAACAAACAAAATGTCAGTCGGCAAGATCTTCCAGCCAGACCGGTGTTGTTTGGCGGGGCCTGCCACTCCCCCTGAGAGTTGTTGTCGGGGGCTTGTATACAAGCTGTATCGTAAATTATGCATGACCTCAGACACCCCGATTAGATAATTGCTTCACAAATTCAATGCTAAAAGCAAATTTAACATTTTTTCCCCCTTTTTTGAGGCATTTTTATACCCCAATTAACAATTAAACTTGTACGTGCAAGATTGAGAAATACGTTTTAGGAATGCATTTGAAATCTCCGTATTGCTTTGAAATAAAATAAATTTAATTTGTCAAGGCACACTAAAGGAGTCACAGCATATTACGCAGATTTAAAAAGAAATTAAGATACATTAGAAATAGTTGGAATCATTTCACTTACCGATTTAGAACAAACTATTTTTCAGGCCTGGCGTTAACTATGTTACACCTGATATATGCTTACACACTCTAATATCGCGATCTAGACGTGTATAGGGAATCGTTATCTATATTATATTCAGCGCCATCTGTGGGTCGCTACAGAACTAACATACTAGCAGAACATGAAATTTGTACGAATAAAAGCCTTCCTTTTAATTTTGAATTTCTTTACGCTTCTATGTGATTGAATCCTTTCTAGGTTTCAAATATTTTATTCCAAATCCAACTAATATTATAACGCGAAAATTCTTCTTTTGTTTCTCTTCTTTCACGCAAAATCTACTGTACGGATTTTGATGAAAGTTTACAGTAATATGGCTTATACATCAGAATTGCACTAGGCTATAATTTATAAAGATATTACAAAAAAAATTAAAGACCCAACGCATGCACAGCCGCGGGTAATAACTAGTATTTAATTTATTGAGTTTACTCTGTGACAGGTTGTGAAGCAAATGCCAACATTGTGTTCATCTCGCCAACCGAGTATAGCTGTGATAACGGCTCTGTATTGTGAGAAGCAGGCCGTCGACGCCATGATGGATAACCAGGAGACGTACGTCCGATACACAACTGTCGGTGAGTACATTAGATAAGTACTACATGATAGGCATGTCGATTCATTTAAAGCATAATCGATCTTCGGACCGAATCGAACGCGTAAGAATCCGTCCTAGATTAAATCGAGAATCAGATTATCGATTCTCGATAAACGATTCGAAGTCAATTCTTATTAATTTGCCGATTGAATGAGTTTTTTTTGGATTCCTTCCTTTGTATAATTTCTTGATACGTTCAATTTAGAGATTATTAAAAAGACAACTGACTTAAAGTAAACTCATGTTTGGTACGTAGTATTTTTAACAATAAACGTGTTTTGTCATTATTTATACCCCTGATTTAAACAACCTACTTGGTAATATTTTCGATTGCCACTTTTTTTATGATTGAATCGTGAATCGTCCGATTCGGAATCGATCTACTGAATCGATTCAGATGGATCTAAAAATCGATTAATAGATTTTAAATCGACATGCCTATTATATGATATTCACAGGTTATTTTTGCATTATAAAGACGTAGCCCAACCATGAAGCGAATACGGTGAAAAGATTGCCTAAAGGAGCGAGCCTTTTGAATTCCATCAAGCCTTGACGTTATCGTGGTGGGCTTAGCTTACCTCAGTTTATCATCGGTACTCGCTCCATTCACACTACTCTCGAGTTCGCATAGCTATTAAATATTATCTATTTTTCTTAAAAATAAATCCCTTAAAATAAAGTGATGCAGATATTATACTTGTCAGTATTTTTTCGTAATTTATTAGATTACTTCTGTTACAAATACTATCTACCTTTATATAATTGGACTTACAAGTAACATTGACATGGAAAAATCGTCAAGTTTTTACCGTTCTCCGTCAGATGGCAAATACAAATGTGGGTGGGGCGTAACTTCCCTTGCGCCCTGCGCCACCCCGCGCAGTGCCAAGCTTAATTGTATATGACAATCGTAATAAACGCTCTTCGTATTTACTTCGTAAGACCAACACTAAGAATTATTTCTGTGTAGTGAGTGTATTTACAAACATGACACACATACACAAACTCCCAGACCGAAACAAATATTTGTGGGGTCACACAAAAATTTATCCCGTGCGGAGATCGACCACGCGACTACTCGTTTCAGTGAGTGGAGTGGCTTAAGCTCTCAACCACTGGACCGAGTCGTTCGTCCAAAATGGTGTGTGTTTCGAACGGTCTAACAGGAATTTATAATGGTGATTTTTAGTAGAAGGTGAGCGGAGCGAAAACGATATCTATCTTTACCCGAAAGATCGACGGTCCCATAGGAAAAACTTACATATCGTCGTTGTCAAATTAATTTACGACATTTTGACTATTATGATTAGATTACTGACCAAATTGTCGTATAAAAAGACTTTTATGTGACTCTAAGCGTTATGCGGCGAACTGTGGTCGCTAAAAAATATGCTTTTAAAGTCTGCTTCATATAAAATTTTACAGGAGATTTTTTTTGTTTGATATCTCAAAGTTATACTTTTTCCACGTAGCAGATATTCATTTGACAACGATGATATGCCTTATATAATAAACGGCATTTGCGACTTTCGTGCCCCTCGATAAGGTTGTTTATTTATTTTAATACCCTATACTGTGCCCCACTGCTGGGCAAAGGCCTCCCTTTGACGTCCTGGGCTAGTAGTATCTATGTCTTTCCCGCAAAAGTGTCCAAGTCGTCACGCCATCTTCATCTCGGTCGACTACAACACCTGTGACCGTCTTCAGGGATCCATACTGTGACGATGTTACCCACCTTTGCGGGTCCATACGTACGACATGTCTCGCACAATCCCATTTCAGCCTTGCCGACTTTAAGCCCACGTCTGTAAGCTGAGTCATGGACCGCAGCATGGTGTTTCTGACGCAAACCGTCCGTTTAACACCTAGAATGCTGCGTTCCATTGCTCTTTGGCAGACCTTGTTAGAGCAAGCGAACAAGTTGTTAGGTTTGGACGGGCAAAATACACATATCCACGAGTTTACGCTGGAGGGACAAGGAAAGGTCGCCCTTCATCATTAGGTTATTTATGCCAAATATAAATACTGGATTATAGGACTTTGTTCGTTGGACACGTCGAGATGTGCACTGCAGGCAAAGGCCTTCCCTGAAGACCGTCTTAACGACCAGCTAAACAACGAATGAAACGATATATTCACAAAGTATGTTTGAGGACATTGAGTGAGGGAGTGTGGGTGTGACAGTGGGGAGGTGAAATGTTGTTTTAGATATACTGCGTATATGGACAAGCAGGATAGTACGGAATAACGCGGAATTGTAGTGGGCTCTTATGCGCTATGTTCAATTAAACACGTAACACTTTACGATAAGATCGCGAAATGGAAGTTTAGATAGTACGCCATTAGCATACAGAATACTAGGAATAGACTACGCGGAAATGCTGGTTTTCTCCCCGAGTCATTTACGTGGCATTGTTCAGCACTTTTGCGCGAACTCTAATATATATTTTTAAGAACTCTGTATGTACAGAATATAATAAAAAAAATACAAATGCAAGTAAGACTTGCACACTAAGGGTTTCGTTAGAAGTGCCACTAGATGTTTCTATTCTAAATTATTATCTAATTCGACAAAACATTCTTTGTGATATATATATTTTCCAATTAACAATTTTCGGATTTTACCGTTTCTGGTAGCTTAGCACATTCATGATTCTAGTTTAAACGGGAAGTATCTTATCGGTTTGACTTTAAATTACCGTATCTTTTATTGAACTGACTTAGAGTTTAAATTTTTTTCGCTGCCAAGAGTTCATAGATCTTAGGATTTGACATGAATTTTAAATTGACACCTTTACCCGTTGCCTAGAAAATGGACCTTAACCACCGGAAGGGCAGACATACAGGTAGACAACAAAGTGACCCTATGAAGATTCGGTTTTTTTACGGTTAAGGCGTCAAACCCTAAAAACATGAAGCCCGCCCAGTGGTGTGTGATCACCGTTCAGTCGCATCGCAAATACCTCTGAAGATGACTGGAAGATATGCGTGGACGATTGTCCGCGCATATATTCCGTGCGTATCTAAGAAACAAAAGATCTTTCTTTCCTCCGGTGACAACGTTAATAAGTCTCAGAATATTGTGTTTCGTTGATAGGTACTCAGTAGAAGGCCGTGTGATAAAACCACTAATTATCTCACTTAGTTCCGTTCCGCTCTGCTTCAGTGGAAACACTTAAACAGCTCTACTCTTCTCTCTACAAGTCTCTGCTTAAATGGAAACGAATGCTTACCGTGACAGGTAGCTTGATAGCTGTGAAATAGTTTTGAGTTTCTATTTATATATAATTTTGGTAAAGGTGGCGGTCAAAAGTGGATGGGTACAGCACAAAGCCAGATAAGTAGCAATCTCTGGGGAGGGGTATTATGTATGTAGTGGACGTTTTTCTGCTGATGATGTAGTTATATTTAACAATTTACAGTTATTATAAATATTGTTTGTCCTTTACTGCTTGGCAGAATCCATACGAATATTATAAATTCGAAAGTAACTTTTTCTGTTACCTTTTCTCGCCCAAACCGCTGAATAGATTTTGTCAAATTCGGCAAGGAGATAGATTTTATCCAGGGTATCCATCGATATGATGAGGGTATCCATATGACTCAGTGTCGTGAAATACACGCCTGAAAATAACGTGAACGGAGTTGTGGGTACAGCTAGTAAGTACACTATATGTGGCTGAAAGAAGTAAAATGTTCTTTAGTTATAAGCCAGTTTACCTGTTTCGTAGGAAAATATAACAATTAAATGTTCTCCATAGACATTAACATTATAAGGAGAGCAATAATTTGTTATGTCAGTTTATATTAAGTTTCCTTATTGTGATACTCAACCTACGCAAAACCGCCATGTAAGAGTTATCTCCACGATTACTTTATCCTTAAGTCCATATGTGTATGTATTTTATGCCGATCCATGAAAAGTCCAGGACAATAACAAACAGGAAATATTTATTGTTGTATGTATTAGATTGGCTAGGTAGAAATTTCCTGAAGTGTTATTTATGGACCACCTTATAAACGTAGTTGACACTTCCTAACAGTGTACTATGTATCCCTCTGTCTACTCCATTTTTTTATTTTAAACGTAGCCCCACACTAGGATTTATTCCTGCGTCGTGGGTGCGTTCACAAACATGAAAATCACATACACAAATACCCAGACCGAAACAAATAACTGTGGGTCACACAAAGATTTTTTCCGTGCGGGAATAGAACCCGCGACTATTCGACCCAGTGGGCGGAGCGGCTAAAGCCCTTAACCACTGCGCCAAATCGTGAGTCATTGGGGAAAACGTGCGTGAAAGATATGACAATATCGCTAATTTTATGGGACGTAGTCTGCGGTCTGTCAGGAATATGCAGAAAACGTAAACACTATAAGTCGACTAAAGCAATTGGTACCGAGGCAAGAGCGTTGAATATTAAGGTCTTTGTAATAATGTCCTTTCTTAGTCCTCGCCTCTTATTCCTCGCTCGCACGGTCGCTTATACAACCCACAGTGCTAAAGCGCTGTACAGCGCTTTAAATTAATGTACCGTTAGCAATTTATTTCATTCCAGCGATTTACTAGGCATGCCTTTTAAGTTCTGTCGTTTCCATATTTCCCGTCAATTTTGAATTTGGACCTGTTCTATATTCAAATGTGTTTAAATTTTGAATCTCAAAACAGTTGAAAGTATTAGGATTAATGCTATTGTTTAGTCACAGCGTCGATTGTAATCTGTCAGGTTACGTACGAAAATGAATCTTTCTAAGGAAAATGTTCGTGCAATAATTTTCTACAACTTTAGAAGAGGCCTGACACGGCTTCAGTGTTTTGAAGAGCTAATATCTGTGTTCAGTGATGAAGCCCCATGTCTGCGGACTGTCGGACGCTGGTATTTAGAATTCCAGCATGGACATAGTAGTGTTAGTGACAAATCTCGCGAAGGACGCCCAAAATCCGCCTTCACTGAAGATAACATCATTGCTGTGAGACAACTAATTCACGAAGATCGTCATGTGACGTATCGAGAGATAGAGGCTCTATTAGGCATCTCAGGGACAACCATTCAGAAGATCTTGCATGAAGCGCTTGGTGTGAGAAAGCTAGTTTGCCGTTGGATACCGCATCTGCTTTCCGACGATCACAAGGTGGCCCGCGTCAGATGGTGTAAGAAAACTCTGCAAAGGTTCAACTGAGGAGAGTCAAATCACGTCTACGACATCATCAGTGGTGACGAATCTTGAATCTATGCCTACGATCCTGATTCCAAACAACAATCTACAATCTGGGTCTTTCAAGACGAGCCAAAGCCGACTAAAGTTGTTTCGTTCTCGAAGCACTTCAAAGAAGATGGTGGCCACGTTCGTTGGAAAAACCGGCCATGTTGCGACTATTGCACTTGAAGATCGTAGAACGGTTAACGCAGAGTGGTATACCACAGTTTGTTTACCACAAGTCATCGCCGAACTTCAAAAATCTAACTCAAAGCGACGCATCATCCTGCACCACGACAACGCAAGCTCACACAGCGCTCGTCAAACGATTGAGTATTTGAAGCAAGAAAAAGTAGAAATTCTTGACCATCCTCCATACAGTCCTGACCTAAGCCCTAACGATTTCTTTACATTTCCTAAAA
Organism: Phalera bucephala; assembly: GCA_905147815.2. Taxonomy (NCBI): domain Eukaryota; kingdom Metazoa; phylum Arthropoda; class Insecta; order Lepidoptera; family Notodontidae; genus Phalera; species Phalera bucephala. Next base: position 19,260,261 of record LR990612.1, read on the forward strand.
CTAAGAAAAGTCTTCGTGGTCAAAGGTTCCAGTCCGGTAAAGAAGCAGTCGACGCTTTCAAGTCAGCCATTTTGAACACCCCCACTTTAGAGTGGAATAAATGTTATAATAACTGGTTTGAGCGAATGGAAAAGTGTATTAAGCTACGTGGTGAATACTTTGAAAAACAATAAAAAGTACTATAAGGTTCTAGTTGTGTTTTTTTCTTCAAACGACAAAACTGAAAAGGCATGCCTCGTACTAGCGCGCGTTGAAAAAGCGTTCGTGCGAACGTAGGGTTATTTGCCTATTTCTTTGTTTACCTATAGTCTGGATACGATGGGAATAATTCAATTTATATAGGTACCTAAATAACTTCTGATATTTAGAAACAAATACAAACATGGTGTTCCCCATTCATTAGTAATAAGGATAAATAAAATTTAAGATCAAGCCATCAGTTTTATAGCTTATTTTGTTATAAATAACTAAACTTGTATATTTATGAATGAAATATTACGGGAAAACAACACAATCGTAGGAAATATAATATTACACATTTATTCACGTAACCCTATTTACGTCAATTATAAAACCAGATTTAGCATAATAATAACAAATTTCCAGCTAATATTACTTAATTGTTATAACTACCTATCAATAATAATGTATTAAAATTCGAAATGTGAAGTATCTGTTATAACTGGAAATAATATTAATAGATGCAAAAGGCGTTTTTTGAAATATTTGGGTGTAAAAGCCAAAAAAAAAATTGTTTAAATATAAGTGCGTTATTCTTACCTCTGTGGCTATAAAACTATTGTATCACTTTATTATCTGTACTTATACAACTCTAGAATTCTGAAACATTAAAAAAAAACAAATAATTTGTGTAAAGTTCTTCTACTATTTTTCATATAATATTCCAAGAATGTTCAATATAAAAACTTAGAACTATCAAATAATATTGACACTGACAACAAGCTTAAAGCCGGTTTCCACAGCAAGCGGAGTGTATACGGATACAGAGTCCATTAAATTTCATACAAGTGTTTCCACCAAAAAAGGGTTTAGCGGAAAGTGCTGAGCGAATAAAATAGTTAAAATCGGACTCGCTTCGCTCCTTCACCATTGCAGGGAAAGGCAAATACTTAAAACTAGTGGTCGCCCATAGGTCAACATTCGACCTACTCTATCATAGACGAAGAATGCCTTGACACCGCATATCGCCGCGGTAGCGTGTCAATTTTATGTCGGTGTAAGTTTGTGAGTCTGCGTTAGTGTGCGTGATTAGGCAAGTGATTACTAGTACAGGATTTATCGATAAGAAAATTTATCGATAATTTATGATAATCTATCTATCTATATCATCACGCCAGATCCCTTGCGGGGTAGGCAGAGGGTACAGAGTTCCAACAGGTTCTTTCCTTACATACCTCTCTGGCATTTATGATAATAATTAACAAAAATTTACTTCATGCAAAATCGTAATTGATTCATATAAATTATGATTTCGAATTACTACGAGTAATTTATATAAGTTCACACATACGTATTATAATACACATCTTACGAATCTGTAAACATCGATATTAGTGTGTACAATTTAATACAATAGTAAAGCCTCATTGGTAATGCGCATAGCGATCACAAGGTCGTCGGTTCGAATCCTATGTCGGAAAATAGTAATTATTCGATAAAAAAAATCTAGTCCGGAGTCTGGCACTGTGCTCGTTATAATATCAATAGACTCATCCTCTACTACATGAGACCTTATATTGTTGAACGACAAGTGAGTGTACACAGTACACCACTCCCACTCCCGCTTGGGAAATATAGGCGTAGCGGTGGTTTCAATTTTTACATCACATTTACCCTACGTTTGCACGTGCACTTTTCAATGCACGTTAGTCATGAAAATAAGATGTATGGTCAGCGCATATCGCTGAGGTAGCGTGGCAATTTTATGTGGGAGTTTGTGTATCTGCGTTAGTGTACTTTAATAGGGAAGTGATTACTAGGACACGCCTAATCAACGTAAAAGACAATTGTTGATTAAAAAATATATTTATCCGAACCGAACAGAAAACCTTAAGTTACCTGAGTATCTATAGTAAATATGTTCATTTATTAAATAACATTAGTGTACACTGACACATGTGTAATTATATCAGTTCACACCATTTTTAATCTACCCCTGCTGATTGTGTATAAGGGTTTAATTAAAGTTGAATCAGTAAGACAGAAAAAAAATGGAGCAATCAGTTCAGTTCAATTTGTGATTATTGAATATATATATATATATATATATATATATATATATATATATATATATATATCAACTTACACTTTGTTAATTCTAAAAAATCCTTAGTTATATTAATATGCACAAAAAAACTTCCTCATTTTAAGAGACATGGGCATCAGATTGAAAAATAGCAGATTTTTTCTGCTGCATAATGTGTAAATATATCAAAAGTGCTATAACTCGAGTTGCATCACCTGGAGGTACAGATTTTCTACTAGACCAATATGACACTTAAATAAGATTTTTTAATACTGAGTCCTTAGATTTACGCGAATATTAGACATGAAATAAAACTATTTTTCGGATTTTATCGCGGTTTATTTTTTGATTTCCCGACGATTCGCATGCTTTGCAGCATCCATGGTCACGGGAAGAACTGAGGTGTTAGATGTCCAAAAGGCATAAGTGTTCCGGGGTACCCTCAAACTTTTTAATTACTTTTGTTGGTCCGATCTACGCAGACTACCTCAAGACACCGTGAGCTCACGGTGTCTTGAGGTCTCTCAGTGTTATGCTTGGTTTTGGATTTGATTATATTAATTACCGGATCCCAAGTCGATGAAAGCACCCAGCCATCTTCTCTATTGAAATTAGTATGTTTTTTAATTTGAATAGCCTCATGAACCATCCTTGGTAGGAATCGGTGTTCTTTCACGAGGATATGTGGTCTATCAAATCGGATGTAATGGCGGGTGCGGTAAAGGACATGTTCACAGACTCCAGACTTATTTGAGCGACGGTGTTTTAGGCCAGCTATGTGTTCTTTAATCCGAGTTTTTAATATTTTTTTTTACTGTAATTATTCTAATGACCCATAAATAAGATTAGCTTATTATAAAAATTTCTGACACTAGTTTCTACTACTACATTCTTCATTATATAATGAATTCTTAATTTGAAATACTTTTCACATATTGATTTTATTAATAAATATATGTGGTCTTCAAAAAAACCATAATCAAACTGGTGTTAATTTAGAACTTGAAAAACATTTTCATAATTTGTTGAATGTAGAACTTGCAATATTACGTCGCGAAATATTTTAAATACGTCCTTCGTGTTAAGTTTACTGTAATAGACACTTAAACAAGATTTCCGCAAAACTTTTTCACCGGAGGTACCTTCTAAACGTTTTAGCACTCAAACGCGGATTCTAAATCACGAAAATCAATAGTTCCTTCACACGGATATCAACATGCTTTTCAGGGTTCAGATTTATCTATATACGGCCATGGCATACAACGCACCCTCGCGGGGTGGAGGGCACAATGCCGACTCATATAGAGGTCAAACCTCTAATCTTCAGTAAAAGCATTACTACCCAAAGGGCAAAACTTCATTTCGCAACCGAGGTTCTATATGCCATCTCAATATAAAACTTCCAGTGAGGTAAGTAGTTTTATTTCAGGGAAAACGCTATAAAGATGAAATAATCATAAATAGGTCCCACCCCCGATTGAGGAATATAGACGTGACAGTGTTTATCTAGATATTCTATCCTTTCTAAATTTCATCCAAATTCGTTTAGTCATTATGACGTGAAATAGGAATTGTTAATGTTTCAGTATTAATTTATTAATATCGACAGTAGGCGATAGGCGCTGTAGGACATCACTAGTGGAGAAGCGTAAAATAATGCATATTTAAAATACAAATTAAAGCTTTAAACTCACAGTTAATTATCACCGTATATTAATTATATGACGTCAATAACGTATATATTTAATGTTAAATCCATAATTTTTCTGTGAAACTTCCATATAATAAGAGGCAATAAATACATACGTGTAAAATGATAATTCAGGATTTTTTACTCCTCTGGTTGTCCTTGATTTACAAAATACAGCACAACACGACATAATTTCACTGTATTAAAGTATATTTACTTTTCACAATAATTTAAATTTATATTTTAACCACTGAAACAGACGGGGTGCATTTCTTATGGCCCAAACATAGGTCACAACAGGCTACCAAGCACACGTACAGGGCGACATTGCCAACCTTACAATAGCTTTCTCATTCACTCAAAATGGTGATCCGTGTAATTGAGAGAGAAAAAAGACAATGTGTTGAACGATGACGGCGGAGCGGCAACATCGTATGACTCTCCAGGTAATTTTACCTTCATGTACTCTTTCATCGCTTGCTGGTTATGTTTGATATTCAGTAAGACTATAGACAAATAATATTAAAGACAAACATCAATTTGACGTGTATTGTGTCAAATACATGGTAGTGTGTGTAATGTTTTTTTCATTGATTTAATGTATGTTTTATGCATAATTAAAAAAAAAAATAGCAGTCTGCACTCCTTCTCTATATAAACTATAAGTGTGGGAAATTTCATACTCCTCCGTCCGCGCAATTTTCGTAAAAGATGTACAAAGTTTTTGCTTCTAGTATTAATATATATAGATAATCAAAAAAATTTCTTAGTGGAAGGTAAAACCTATTTTAACTAGTTGTACTTCGTTCCGCTCGACAATTCCTCGCTCATTAGCCTTTTGCAATAGAAAAACAAACCTTTGATGTTCAGCTCAGCACTTATACTTTGGAAGTCACATGTCGTAACGTACCTTATACAAGCCAGTTTAAATTAACTATATAATTGCTTGTATACTACGTGATAAGAGATAGTTTCTAAATGTGTTATCGCGAGTTCATTCGACCTGTGCCCAGTCTATTTTTTACGTGTTTTGTAATTATGAAATGTTACAAAAATCGTTTGATTACAATTGTGCCAAAAGTCTGCAATTGTTTGAACTGGTACCTACGACTATGGTAACCAAAAGAATTATTGATAGGTACCATAAGAATTGGAAAGCATTTAATTAGTAGATTGAAAACTCTCAAAACTAACCATTATGATGTCAATGATCAACAATTCTATTAAAATTGCAATAACGGACTTGGGACTTGTTTACCCTGTTATTTATTTGATCGATCTATCTATCTATCTATATCATCACGCCAGATCCCTTACGGGGTAGGCAGAGAGTACACAGTTCCAACAGGCTCTTTCCTTACATACCTCTCTGGCTTATTATTTATTTATTTGATGCTCGTTAATTTTAAGAATAAAAAGGAATTACTTTCTGCATTAATGTCATCAGGTTACCCCAAGTGGTAAACTGCACCCGGGATCGGAATATTATGAATGTGTGTTTCCCATTGTGCAGGTATAACATATTTGTTTCATTTTCAAACTAAATCAAATACTAATGTGTATATTAAATATGTATTTGTGGCAAAAAAATACAGATTAAAAATATTGTACTAGGTACATATGTATATTATATTTAATGGTGGGATTGTGATGACTGTCAAAACTTAATTATTACAAACAACAATAAAAATTGTGTACTTTATAAATGTCATAAGGAATATGAATAATCATAAAAATCTTTTTAAAAAAAAAGGTAAACCGACTTCAAAAAGCAAATAATAAATATTTGAAGTCTGTGCTGGTTGGTGCAGTTGGTTACTTGGCACCGACTTCAAATATTTATTATTTGCTTTTTGAAGTCGGTTTACCTTTTTTTTAAAAGATTTTTATTTTACAATTTTAAGTGTCGAGTGAATTATTTAGTAATATTTATATACCGATATTATATTATTTTGCTAAGTTGTAAAGTACGGTACCTACAGGATTAATATAATGACTATAATAACGGAATCTATACATTCAGCTGTTCGCCGTTAAGGAGTTCCCTCTTGTATCTTCAAAGTCCAAGGTCCAATATCAATAACAATAAAATAGGACCACCTCAAAACTATACTGAACCAAATGCAAAAAGAATCATCAAAATCGGTTCATAAGCAAAGGAGTTATAAAAAAAGGACGAATTATGAACTTCCTTTTTTGAAGTTGGCTAATATACTGCTTAGTTTTATAGTAGGGTACCTATAGGATTGACGTAATACCCATAATATCTCAATTTACACATGCCTATTGTTTGTCGTTAAGGAGTTCCCTGGTGTATCTTCTAAGTCCAAGGTCCAATGCCAATGAAATTAAAATGGGACCACCGCGGAGCTATACTGAACCTAATGCAAAAAAATCATCATAATCGGTCCACAATTGACGGAAATATCGCTGAACATACATAATAAAAAACAAAAAAAAAAGAAGCATACATACAACCGAACATAGAACCTCCTCCTTTTTGAAGTCGGTTAAAAACAACATATTATATAACAAATCAATTTACAGCTTAAATTAATGGACTCTTAATATTATGATACCTACTAGGTATCGATTTGTGCGACTAAAGACAAAACATGTAGAAAACTATTTACTAAGGAAATGCAATATCGGATAGCTACCAGTAACTATTTAAACTTAAATCAACTTGAAGTTGGCAATAGAGCAAAATGCACATACTATACATAAGGTTAACTAATAACTGTTCCTGTTACTATAAATAACTAGAGAAAACAAGTAACATATACTAAAATACTGATATAATTTTTATAAGATTCAGTTGGACATCAAAACATTTTTTTTGTTTTACTTACTTAAGGTGCTTGTACACGATGCGAGAAAACGGGCGTAAATATTTGCGCAAAATACCTGTGAAAAATTGCTTAGGCATTGAGTTCTTAGATTTACGCAAATATTACACATGAAATAAAACTATTTTTTCGTATTTTATCACGGTTTATTTTTTGATTTTTAAGTTCCCGACGTTTCGAGTGCTTTGCAGCACCCATGGTCACGGGAAGGACCTTCCCGTGACCATGGGTGGTTTTATTTCATGCTTAGGCATTGTGATAAATGCGTGAACACTGGATGTATTCCATTATGTTCCACTAAAACTCGCACTTACTTAAAAATTCACGGAGTTTTCTACACTATGTGATTAATCTGCAGCAGTAACTCGCACTGTGTACAAGCTCCATAAGATACAAATTACAATAACATATTTAGCCAAATTGAAAATCTAATCGTGATACTTTAGTCACATCACCACTTACAGTTAAAAACCGGATTTGATCAATACTGTGTTTTAGTACAACTCCTTCTAAATACGAGTCGCCTACATATATATCCAAATATCCTTCACCTCTCATTAAAAATTTGACTTCAAAATTTGTTCCTGAAAAGAAATAATTATTATGAGTTAGATAAAGTATTCTGTTTTGTACATCAGCATAATTCGTTTGATTTTAAGTTCTTAAAGAATCTAAACTAACATTAAAAAGAGGTAAATCCTTCATAATCCAAGCCATCCGTTTCTGGAATGCATTGCCCATGTCAGTTAGACGAGATAAGGATCACTCTACCAGTAATATGACTATTTGCTACTTGTATAAGGAAATCTGAAACTGTTGTAATCCTTAAGTAATGTATGTGTGTATGTTTACTGATAGAAAGCTGCACTAATTGAGTAATATTTATATTGTTTGGTAAAATGAGTTGATTGACTACTTTATCGGTATGTGTTCACCAAGTGATTTGATATAAAATAAACATAATACACTAATAACATAGTGTGTATTAAAGAATAGAAAAAGGTGGTCATTTAAATTAATAAATTGACCACCAATTCTCGTATTCAATTTACACTAAGGCAATGTTGACTGAATTGAAAATTATTTGTAATTGACTCTTGGTATTGTGCTTCACAAAAATTTTGATATAATGTCAAGTTATTCAATTTAAAATCAATTGTCGATTGCTTGTTAATCTCAGCTTCACAGTCTAAATATGATAAAAGATCCAACCACAATCTTCAATTTCACGTTTGTTTTGTATTTCTTGTTTGTCATTCAAAATTTCATCAGAATATATTCTGTTCAACTTTAGTTCCAATTTCAATGTCACTGAAGGATTCTATATTTCATGAGAATATCATTTGATATTTGTGATTTATGACATTGAGATTAGATTAATATTGCATTTTGCATACTTTTAGTTATGAGAATTGGCTTTCTATCCTGTAATCCCCTTTAGGGACATCAGTTGTAATGGAAGACTTTAGAAACGATTGCAAAATTATGGAGTTACATACTTTTACCTGCAAAAAAATCTGAAGTGGAATTACTGTCATTAACAACTTGATGATATCCATCTTTAATTATTTTTATTGCAATTTTGTCTTCATTTGGTGGATAATTAACCTCTAATTGGCATGCAATATTTTCATAATCAGCTGAATTATATCCAGTTACTAAACCTACTGACAATCTGAAAAAAGAAACAAACATATATATAAAAGGTGCTTTTTTACCAATATGTACACAGAAAGTATTTGACATTGGTTTGATCTAGTGGTTAGGATGTAGTTTATTCCGCTCACAAATCTCTGTGTCTTCAATTTTCATTTTGGGTGTGTGTGTGTGTGTGTGTGTGTGTGTGTGTGTGCGCGCATTAATTACTTTTGTAAATAGTACCACAATACTGAAATCATTTATAATAGTTTAAAAAACCAAATAGATGAAAGACGAGACCATTAAAGCCATAGGAATTGCTGTCCTAGTACAGATTTTTGCATTAAAATACATTTTTCAGATATGAACATTCCGCACAATTTAAAATCATTCATTGATATCATTTAATTGTTGTAAATACTATGTTCAAGTTGCATCATACATTTATATTTTTTCATTGACTAAATATCTAAAAATAACTATGCTTCTTCTCTTGCTGAGTGGTAGGTCAGTCAACAAATTTAGATAAGACTATATTATTTTATTTCATTTAAAATCACATACCGTCAATTACTTGATACAGATGAAAATGTATTTAAGTGATTTGATATTATGCAAGAAAATCTAGGTCTTTACTTACATTTTTGGTTCACTTTGCATTTCACCTGCAACTGTAATGACATCCTGCGTATTAAACCTTTTTGGAAGAATATACATGTTCTCGTTCTTCAGTTGTGGCTGTGGCCACGGTGGTGCTCTATTTGTAAGCTCTGTTCCGTTTAGCTGTGTGCGATGCGGTTCCTCAGCGCTCGATCGTTCTCTAGTGTCGCAAACACAGATTAAATTTTAAACAATAGCTCACTGACTTGTGTTTCACTCGAATGGTCACGTTTGACTTAATAGGTATGAATAATTTACCGGATTTACGCTATGATTAAGAACATTACGTAGGAAAGGCAGTTTTCCAATATTATAACCTGTGTATTACAATTTTATAACCTTTAAATAACTATCACTGGACGACGCTGCTCATTATTTACTCAGGTGTCGTTACAAAATAATTTTAAATTATCCCTATATTTCATGAATATCCGAATATTATCTCAAACACAACCTCTACATTTTAATGTTTTGACGTTTCACCAAATTTATCATTGATTATTGTCTGACAGACGAATCAAATCAATGGCATTTTGGTTTCAGTTTTGACATTGACAAACAAAAAAGGTGCGTCCGGGAATATTCCTACGATTTAATTTCATTCACATTGAAGAATGAAATTCCAAAAAAGTATAAAATACCTCATTAAATCATACCCGACTAAACAATCCCAACATGCTTTTAACATCTTCAAATATGTGTATTTTGAAACACTACTGTCGTTGCACGTCAGCCATTTGCTGCCGACGAAGACGCGGTTCAACTAGGTACTAAAGATGGCTTTTAAATCGAAGTTGTTTTGTGATGACGTAATGATGAAAACAAACACACACACTGATTGCACAGACCTCGAGATTGACGAGCTCTACGTCATTACACAGACACGTAGATTAAGGTGGAAACTTCGCTTGTAACTGTAGCCGGTTTCGCTACATTCACTCTGGCACTATTGAGTAAACGTAGAAACGGATGCTGTGCGAGAACTCGTTAAGAAATTGTATGCTTCAATGATTAAACAATATTGGCGTTGTGGGCGGAGAAAATCTACATAATACCTACTAATACGCATAGATGAAGTATGTTTACCTACAACGGCGAAGACTACTTAGTTTTATCAGATAACGTTTTAAAGTGGCTTTTGCAGTTATGGCATTATATATTTAAGTACGTACTTACAGGGCAGTTAAAGGAAATATCCAGAATACCTACATACGGGATAATCCCTTTTTATTGTGTAGGTATATATGAAAACACAGTACATACCTACTTATTTACATATCTGATTAAATTGATAGGTGCAGTATGTAGTGTTCTATTGTATAAGGCCGTGGACAGGCTGCGTTGTCATAAACTAAAACGAGCTTGTGAGGTAACAATACTTGTCCAACGGGACTTTTCTTTTGATGTCCAAACGAAGATAATCAATACTTGATCAGTTTATAGACAATTAGGAAAGCATTCAAATTTTTATTAATTTTTATTTGAAAGAATAAAACCAGGGTTCGGAAACATTACCGATAATACTACTCATTAACGGTACTTGAACTTTATTAAAATCAAGGTATGGCCATTTTTTCTGTCGCTTTAAGATAACGGTATCGAGTAACAGAACGAAATTTTGTAACTGTAAAATTAACATATTATAACGTTACTTGTACGTTGCTAAAATTATCGATCCTATCCATTGCGCACATCATCGAACAGTGGCGATAGCGGGGTATAACTACATAGACAGTTTCAGAAAAAGAAACACCTGACCGGAGTAAATAAGATACCCACCGAAAACGTTAATCAGTTACAGGTATTGATTCAATACAGTTAAATATGGTTAGTTCGGCATAAATAACGGACCATATAACGTTATTCTAAATGTAATTTTTTTTTATTTTAACTATCGTTATGTTTTATAATACCGATAGTACTTTTCTAAGCCGGGAATATAATCGCTTTTTTACCGTTATTTCGAACCCTGAAAAAAACCGTTAATATCCCTTAAGACAAGACGTGCGGACTTGCCCTTTTTGTTTACTATTTTTTCAATAGTTTTGCTCCTACCTATGTTTTCTATAACAGAAAACTGACCTACGGCATAATGCATGACAGGATGGACATTACGGAAACTATAGCGATGTCCGTTCGAAACCTATTAAAAAAAATAAACATCCTCACTATGTCATCGTCGTCTGTCAAGCAGGGGTGGCACAGGTGTTCTGTGCACACTTATTTTACGCTGTCAATGTACGGTCCCACGTAATAGAAGCCACACTTCCCTATTGCCATGGACTTTGGCAATAGGGTTTGGTCTAGTAAAATTAATAATTAATACAATTTCGGTATCTAGGGGTACAAGCAATAGCGACGCTATTTTGTTAGGCCACCAAGCAATAATGTAGGTATAAAAATTACCTTTATTTAGCTGTGCGATCACAATATTCGATGGATGAATAATCCATCGAATATTGTCATCGCAAACAACCGGATCCTTATTTAATTGTACTCGAATATAAGAATGACAAAATATATATACAATGCGAAAGTGAAAGGATGTAGGTACCGGGGAAGACCTAGACTATCTTACGAGACCGTGTCTTATCCAAAGGGCAAGTCCATAACCGGCGTGTATGAGACGACCCATGAGAGTGGAGGAAGCCAGTGAGACCTGTAATAGGAGGAGATATTCGAATATTTTAGGTAAATGCGTAAATGATAAAGGCAATAAAAATAAAATGGTTCGAAACAATAAATATATCAAATGCTTTGTCAGTTTAAATTGATACGGAAAGGTTGCATTTATGTAATGCGTTTTTTTAGAAAACTACGAGGCATGCCTTTTAAGTTTTGTCGTTGGAAGAAAAAAACACAACTAGAACCTTATAGTACTTTTTATTGTTTTTCAAAGTATTTACCACGTAGCTTAATACACTTTTCCATTCGCTCAAACCAGTTATTATAACATTTATTCCACTCTAAAGTGGGGGTGTTCAAAATGGCTGACTTGAAAGCGTCGACTGCTTCTTTACCGGACTGGAACCTTTGACCACAAAGACTTTTCTTAGTTTTAGGAAATGTAAAGAAATCGTTAGGGCTTAGGTCAGGACTGTATGGAGGATGGTCAAGAATTTCTACTTTTTCCTGCTTCAAATACCCGATCGTTTGACGAGCGCTGTGTGAGCTTGCGTTGTCGTGGTGCAGGATGATGCGTTGCTTTGAGTTAGATTTTCGAAGTTCGGCGATGACTTGTGGTAAACAAACTGTGGTATACCACTCTGCGTTAACCGTTCTAAGATCTTCAAGTGCAATAGTCGCAACATGGCCGGTTTTTCCAACGAACGTGGCCACCATCTTCTTTGAAGTGCTTCGAGAACGAACTACTTTAGTCGGCTTTGGCTCGTCTTGAAAGACCCAGATTGTAGATTGTTGTTTGGAATCAGGATCGTAGGCATAGATCCAAGATTCGTCACCACTGATGATGTCATAGACGTGATTTGACCCTCCTCGGTTGAACCTTTGCAGAGTTTTCTTACACCATCTGACGCGGGCCGCCTTGTGATCGTCGGAAAGCAGATGCGGTATCCAACGGCAAACTAGCTTTCTCACACCAAGCGCTTCATGCAAGATCTTCTGAATGGTTGTCCTTGAGATGCCTAATAGAGCCTCTATCTCGATACGTTACATGACGATCTTCGAGAATTAGTTGTCTCACAGCAATGATGTTATCTTTCGTGAAGGCGGATTTTGGGCGTCCTTCGCGAGATTTGTCACTAACACTAGTATGTCCACGCTGGAATTCTAAATAACAGCGTTCGACAGTCCGCAGACATGGGACTTCATCACTGAACACAGATGTTAGCTCTTCAAAACACTGAAGCCTTGTCAGGCCTCTTCTAAAGTTGTAGAAAATTATTGCACGAACATTTTCCTTAGAAAGATTCATTTTCGTACGTAACCTGACAGATTCCAATCGACGCTGTGACCAAACAATAGCATGAATCCTAATACTTTCAACTGTTTTGAGATTCAAAATTTAAACACATTCGAATATTGAACAGTTCCAAATTCAAAATTGCCGGGAAATATGGAAACGACAGAACTTAAAAGGCATGCCTAGTATGTTGCGCATTCCATTTACAAAATCTAAAGGCCAATACATTAGTAATATTAGTCTTATTAGCAGCCTCCGCAACTGTTATAGGAAGTGTATTAATACCAAGGTTATTGTCATGGCCCACTTTTTACGTGTAAGTAGGTATAATAATTTGTGTTATAACTGAAATTGGAGTTAAGAAGTAGGTAGTTAGAGTGTCTATCCTTCCAAATATTAAAACGCCGTGTCAACTAAATCCCAGTTTTCATTCATTACTGGATTAGAAATGTCTAAGATCGTTTTAGGTATGTATGTTTATACGTGTCTCGGTATGTGTTTAGGTATATTACGTATTCGCTTCGGGATCTATATATTAATAATAAAATAGATAAATCGTTATGGTATTGAACAATAAAGGGTTTCCCCGGATGCTTGCGAATCCAAAAATTATATGCTAGAATTCATATTTTCTGTTTGTATTATGTGTATAATAAGTGATCAAACGAACTTACCTGAAGTGAAGTTCGATCATTATTATACGAAGTCCTTCGTTCGAAGATATAAACATGCAGCTCTCTCTACTCGCTTGGCAAGCCGCTAAATTTTTTAGAAACGTCAACGCCTCCTCTATGGTATCTGTGGACATAACCTCTGCGACCATTCCTTTTAGAAGTAGTACATTTCAACTTTACCAACGGGCAGGGCGGGTTGGGTACTTATATCTTCGAACGAAGGACTTCGTATAATAATGATCGAACTTCACTTCAGGTAAGTTCGTTTGATCACTTATTATACTGTGTCCTTCGTTCTCGATATAAACATGCAGCTGTTTAGAGCTATAAGGGTAAAGTTGAAGTATACCACATGAATGTCATTTTTAAGCGTGAGCTCTAAAACATAATATGTCATGAGTACATTTGTATAACACATTCCCGTTGTTTGCATTGCTATACAACACAAATACAACATATATATATATATATATATACAGACGAGTATATATACACCTATATTGTTTCTTACAACCAGTCTGTCTAACTTATTCAAAATAAATTTATTTAATCAAATTCTATAACATGTTATGTTATATAGCGTAGATCCATCCCAACAAAATTCTTTAAAGCACCTGTTATAGCACACCTGTTGTCCTTAACTCATTACTACCGGGTAATAATAATCAATCATTACTTATCAAGATATCAGTGCATTCTCCATCTGTTATGTCTTCTATATAAAGATTTTTTTTTTTTTTTTATAGATGTCCCTTTATATAACGAGAGTTGAGGAATTACCGATCCAGAACTTTGTTTATATGAAATTAATCCCTTTATAATAATTCTTGTATCATAGAAAACCCTTCCGAAACGAACTATGAGAGTGGAGGAAGCCAGTAAGTAAAGAACCTGTTGGAACCCCGCACCCCCCCGCCTACCCCGCAAGGGGTCTGGCGTGACGATATAGATAGAGATCGATAGAAAACTCTTACTGTGTACTAGATCTAGAAACAAACTATATTAGTACCCAATCTATAACAATATAAGACAAATAAGACAGGGAAACCTGTTTCCCCACTAACGTGTCTTCCAAGTGGCATGTGGGGCTTTATGTGTGGTTTTTTTTTTTTTTTTTTGTCAAATGTTCTCTTTTGTGAGTACAGTACCAGACAAAGGCTACCAATTCTATTGGTGATTATAAGGATGCTTTGCTATAATTACTTATTTAATTTATGATAAAGTATTTTCCTTTATGTCAAAGTTCGGTTATATTTAATGTTAGTTATATTTATAATCTTTAAAGATGCACATATACCAAAATTTAACATTTTTGTACTAGAGGCCTTTGTACTAATGTCCTTATCTAGAGCTATTCCTCACATAAGGCTATGTACCTTAACTATATGATCTCGCCCCCCCCCCCTCCCCCATTTTTGGGTTTGGAACGAAGGGCAGTGCTGATGTGTGGTAACCTAATTTAACCTGCCCCACTGTTAAACTATACTACTATTATTATTATATATTCCGAAACTATCCCGGATATCATTTTTATGTCCACCTAAATATTTATGTATCACTTAACAATTCGTTCTTGCGCAATAACGCCCGCGAACATTCATTTTTGGCAATACGATCGGGCCACCCCTGACCCGTTATATTGCTGATGAAAATTACACTCAAATTTACTAATTTAGTAATGACTTAAGTAGCGAATAAGTCACAGGCAACTAGACCAAACCACGGACTATAACTTTATGATATTGGGAATCCTATTCATAACTTAACTTTTTCATACCCTTAAATGCCACACTTCCTCTGCTTCTTTGTATGTGGTGGTTTTTTATAAGTAGCAACTGTAGTGAGTAACTTTTTAGTTAGTTCTAGATTTCCAACCGTGAGGATTGAGTGTCACTTAACTTATACATGTAGTACCTACGTATCATTCATATTTCATTTAATATCATAATAATATGTTTTGCGCCCTCGCCTACCCACTTGGGATCTGGCGTGGTCTTATAATTATTAATAAATAAATAATATCAAGTTCCCTAAGACTAAGGTTATTGCTGATACTACCTAATATTTATCATACCTGTGATAAAAATATACTTTTGATTATTCTTGTTTAAGATAATCTATACTTTTAAATATTGTAACTCAATATTTCATCAACTTCATCAACAATTTTTAAATAGGTATTATTATTAAGTCATTTGCATGACTTTATTTTCTTTTTATATATAGATACATTAATAAGATACATGTAACATGTGGATGTAATAATTTAAATGTAACAATATGAAAAATGCAAATTTTTTGTATGACATTTCCAATTCAATACTTTTACACTGAACCACCTTTAAATAAATTACAGCATGTATAGTGCTCTAAAACCACCTGTTTCCATAATAGTAGCAGGTTGTGTTTGTGTCATATCTCCGATATCCTAACTGTACCAGAAACATCACTGGTGCTCAATATAAATGTGCACATTCAAAACTAAACACAAACCTATTTTTTATAGTTATTAATTACTTGAATAATTTTATTTGATTATATATTATTAATTGATTAAAATATTATCAAACAAAAGTACAATAAAAACATCTAATTCTTCAATTCATGAATTGATGTATAATCTTTCCTCTGTGTGTCTCAAATTTCTAATGTATTAATTACACTATAAATGATGCAGGACGCAACCAAAAACCAAAACCATTGGACTCATTACCCAATAGAAAGCTGAATAGCTCCTAATAAATTTTTTATTAGTATATTTAATATGACTCTAATGTCTATTATTAGCATTGAGTTTCTTTGTGGGATAAGGATTATAGCACAGTTGTGATCATCCATCTTTAATTAAATTCTAATGAGAATGGCTATAAATTGTATATCAATTATTAAAAATTATGTTTCTAATAATAATGTTTCTATACATAATGTTAAATATATGTAGGACCAGATTTATTTAACCTTCACTTGTCTGGATTACTTGCAGTATTTGCACAAAACCCATAAAGTTATGTTTGCCGTTGAAGGCAGACAGACACACATTTTTATTAGTGTCATAGATACATTGTTACATACCAAAGTCAGTGAATACCTTTAGCCTCCAATATTATGGTTTATTTGTAAGAGCCATGTTGTATTCCTGAATGTTTAACTGATTTTTCCAGTAACATAAAAAAAACAAAACAAGCCTTTATGTAAAAAGCCTAGCAAGCTTTTCTTACCTCACATTCTCTGGTAGGAGACTTCCAATGTCCATTGTGATTTGTTTTTGGTGGGCTGATAGGTACACTGTAGGTACATTTATACATACATTTGTGGATAGATGTACATTTTTACACACCGGATGAGGATTGTTGTTCCATATTGGTTACAACACTGGTGGTTTCTTGAAATTTAAACTACTGCCTATGAATAGATAGTTATAATTCCATCTTGGTACTCCACTATATTAACCTTATTTAATACAAAATATATACTGCTGACCACAAAGGTTCTTATCCCAATCAATGTTTCATGACTGTATTGTTAGGACTCATCTTCCCTGGCTACCGTGCAAGGGGTCTGGGCTGATAATATTGATAATTATTAGTTTTATGTTAACTGGATAGACCAGGTATTTTATATTATATTTTAAGGATGTATGTGTGTAACACAAATTATTGTACAACTTGCCTGTCTCAGCATCGGTAGACTGTGATATTATATTTGGAATATTTCCACAATTCTGTTGCTTGTCAGTTATAACAGGCATTGTTATAAGTAGAGACTACTTTGGCTCATCTGTTTATAAACCCTGTTCAGGGATAAATATTGCAAGGTTTACCTTTTTAATACAAGTACTCATAATATTGCACAATTCTTTGTGTAATAAGCTCCACTTTGGGCTATTTTAGGATTATTATACAAGTATGTCTAATAATGAAATCAATGCAAAACATTATGTTTCTGCAAAGGGGTGGCTTATGTTATTAATAATGTATTGTTATTCATAAATTCATAAACAATGTCCCTTTAGTTACCCTTTCAGAAAGTCTCCTTTAGGAGATATAATATCACAAATTGCTTATAGTTTATAGCAATAGTCTTTGTATTTACTGTTTAAGGTATGTATGTTGGGTAACATTTTAGTTTCTTACCATTGTAGAAATGTGAACTGCACAGGAGCACCTCATGGGTGAAACCTATGAGTAGTATGACCTTCAGCACATATCTCGTATGGGCCCCAAGTCTTGCGGATCACGCCGATGCATCTCGTACACCGCTCGTGTCCTTGAATTACCGTTAAGTCTTGCGGACCACGTCGATGCATCTCGTACATCGCCCGTGTCCTTAAATTGGCATCGATCCTTAACAATCATTATTGATTAATGTCCCCGCTAATTTCTCTCATTAGAGGTTTTACCTTGCCAATTTATAGACGGTTAATAATTGTTTGCAGGTATATTGCGTGTTAAACTGTTTTTACACGAAGAGGGACATGAGACTTCGTAAGTTTACTTTTCGAGTGAAGACTTTACTTTATAATAAAACTCACGTCTCCAAATATTCGATATTATTATACATAAACATGTTAAGCTGAAAACGCCACAATTAAACAACTATCAGTTGATCTTTTTGGAATGTACTTTTTTGTCAAGACGTAAATTATTTCTGAATTTGCCTATACGATGTTTTAAATTTATTTCACAACATCACTTGAGTATATAAAAACCTTTTGTTATATAATTTCACTGCTACGATTATTTGATTAAATTAAATGTCGACCAAAACTTTATTACAAGGCATCGGCTGCCACGCTAAAAGAAAGAATGGTCGCAGAGGTTATGTCCACAGATACCATAGAGGAGGCGTTGACGTTTCTAAAAAATTTAGCGGCTTGCCAAGCGAGTAGAGAGAGCTGCATGTTTATATCGAGAACGAAGGACACAGTATAATATGTATGTTTGGTCTCAGTAATCTCGAAAGTTATTGAACCAATTTTAATATGGATTTCACTGATCGATACTCTCTAATTTAAAACAAGAAGATAAACAAATTTTAGCCCACCTCGTTACGTGGGAAATCTTTAAATTTTAGATTTGTATAAATATTTTTCTTAGATTACACAGTAAGACATGTTTAGTATCGTTTGTACTTTGATTCATGATACCGTAAGATGGTTAAAATGGTTTTTTTCGTTCAAAATCGGTTAAGTAGAAGTTGGGATAAAAATATTTTGCGCTCAGGTGAATGTGCTGTGAAGGTCTGGAATTTGATGGATACCTAATTGCAGGAAAGCGAGCCGGTATGTCGGCTTTAATTAGTGTTAATGACTCTAATTAAGCTATAGGTATAGTAGATACAAGGTTTGGATTTGCGCTAAAGTCACTCGATACAGAACAAGATGTTAATGGACTTTTTACCACAAGAACAACACAACAACAATAAACCACCATTAGTATCATAGGCGGGCTTAATGTGTGTTTAGGATAAGATAACGCATTTATATTGTGTTCCGATGTGTGTAACTCTACTATGTCTAAACAGCTGAAGGATTTAGAGTAAACTTTCGTAAAGAGGTAACACATATATAAGTTACATTATATATGACTTGTCGTTTGGCCTTGGTGTTATATTTCCAAGAACGCGCGAACGGAGCCGCGAATAAAGGCAAGGAATAAATATATTTCTATTCATTTTTCCAATCATGAAAATATCAAAAATAACTGCGGATGAAATTTCCGAATTTGTTTAGTTTGGCAAAAACGTGTAGATTGGTATCTATCGAGGAAGTAGTTAGGTATAATTATTATTTGGCTTGGTGCTATTATGAGTGCTACGGTCTATTTTGTGCCAATATCTAGGCTCGTGGTATTATTCGTCCCAAAAGAGAAACGCGCTAAGATTGAGCGCGAACAGCTTTGGCGCGATTAAATTATTTAGGTCAAGAGCCAAAAACCAGATAATGTTAATTATTAACTTCAGTAGGAGCATATTGCTTATTTAGCTCTTATCTTTTTAGCGTTTCGGTGGCAAACATGTTATAATTATATGGATGTGACTCAGGACGCGGCTACATTGTCTGCATTCGGAAGTCAGAACCACACATCAAGTCTTGCTGCGTGCAGGCGCTAGGGCACGCAGAGCATGATATTTTATAACGCATCATATACCCATCATTACCTTGTAAAAGCCTCTAAATAAATAAGATTAAAAAATTATATTTTTATTATATTTATTTTTTTATTATTATTACTTGGAACATAAGCACTCCAGGTTGGTGCTGTCTGTATATACCTAAACATGTTTTTCTTGTCCCGGCCGACCTTATTAGTTTTAGTTCATATTGGGTTCCACTCCATGTATACTCTTTACGGAGTATATGTGGAGTCAGTCACCTTGCTGATCGAATGAAGAATAGTGTGATTAGAAACCGATGTAAGTTGAAGGATGACGTGGTGACTAGGATTGAAAGAGGTATGTTGAATTGGTACGGGCATGTGGAGAGGATGTGTGACAGGCGGCTAACGAAAGGAATATACCTATCGAGCAGATGTGAGTGGAAGCGTCGGAAGAGGTCGCCCAAGGAAAACCTACCTACCTAAAGGGTCAAGTGCGTAGCACTCTAAATCGACGGAAATGTATGAAGAGATGTATGGACGTAGATGAAGCGAAAGAGGTGTGTCAGAATCGTAGTATGTGGCAAACTAGTCTCTGCCTACCCTAGTGGGATAAAGGCGTGAGTATATGTATGCCCATATTGGGTTTAAGTAAGAACTTAGGTACTTAATAAGTCAGTCCAATATATTATAAATCCATGATTATCTTATTTATACCAATTTGATTCTTAGGCATTAAATTGTTCCTGCCAGATATTAATAACACACTTTTTGTATTACTATTCCATTGATATTTAAGTTAACACCTCTATGCTATACTTTAAAGAAAGTAAGATACGAACAAATAATTTGGTATTAAATAAAAAAGTAACTAGTTGTGTTTACATATTTTAATTAAAATTATTTAAGTACATACTAGAATAAATAAATATAATCACTTATAAAACACTAAAGGAACCAGCCGTTATGTATAAGATATGGACTAGACAACTCGTTACCTACCTAGACTTAAAAATACAATTTTACGCCTACAACATATTACATTTGAAAATCTTCGTATTCAAATATCTACAAAATTACACTAATAATACTGAGTACAGAAATATACAAACACAATAAAATTATCTACACTTAAATATTTCTTAATTGACATTCAAATTAATGTTAGGCATTTTAACATAGTTTATCGGTATAATTTAAAGGCGGCAAATTTCTTACTTAATAACATTTCATATTACTTAAATGATATAATAAATACTTATTGAACATCTTCTCCATACTTGAATGATACAAGCTTAAGTGATTTTACACCTTCCCTCATGACCATTTCGGTCATATCTTGTAAATTGTTAACATTGCAAATCAATGTAGAAGGCGTGTCGATATCGTTCACCATGAAATGTATTATGAGCTGATGACCTCCATTCGTTGACTCTGATGTTAAATTAAGTCTGAATTCGTATGTATGACCTGCAAAAAAAAAGAGTACTAGGTTAGTACTTTTATGAAAAAAATTAAAAACAATTTCGAGTAATCCTATCTTAGCGTAGATAATTATTTTTTCTAACCTAGAGGAGCACCTTATCGTAAATGAATGAAATAAATTTCAAAAAAGAGAAACCGACTTCGAAATGGGCAAAAGTAAGATACCTTAGATTTTTGTTAAAGAGCAAAAATAAATATTTGAAATAATCACCATGAGTGAACTAATTTTTTTTTTCTTTTTTTTTTTTTAAAAACGTAGCCCCATACTAAGGTTTATTCCTGTGTCGTGGGTGCGTTTACAAACATGAAAATTCACATACACAAATACCCAGACCGGAACAAATAATTGTGGATCACACAAAGATTTGTCCCGTGCGGGACTCGAACCCGCGACTATTAGACGCAGTGGGCAGAGCGGCTTAAGCTCTTAACCACTGCGCTAAATCGTATTAATAGTTATATACCTATATTGTATTGTTCTGGTTAATTCTATATTAAAGTACCTACAGGATTTTTCTCATATTATAAATAATGGGTGCTATTATTTTTTCAAATTTTAATGGGACCAAACGGGAAGTATACCCTCCCAAACAAAAAAAAAATCCAATTCGGTTCGTAAATTACGGAGTTCTGAGGTAACAAACCTCCTCCTTTTTTTAAAGTCGGTTAAAAATGAACAATTCTTGGCGTGATCCACAATTTTACTAGTTGTGTATGATTTTTGTACATACATACGATCGGTATGCACTGCAATATATCAAACTTCAAAGTGTTAGTCTCCATATCACGAAAATAAATAGCCCTTTGTAAGAGGTGATATTGCTAGTTATTTCTCTGAAGCAGGTATGTTTATTGAAAAGTGACAGGTGGGGAGCCGGTCGCTATTCCTTTTGTCACATTAATTCGCACGTTATTCGAAAACCTTTATTTCGGGACTTGGAAATTTCTTTGCAATATTATTCTTTCGGTAACTAGTAAACATTCAAGTGGTGCGAACCAGTTGTGTGTCCTCTGGACCATAGGGTCCAGACTCACTTACAGGCTTACAAGTGAGTGTTCAAGCGTATAAGTAAATAAAATAATACCTTTAATAGGTTTCACAATATCGAACTCAGCCGATTCAAATTCGGCGTCTGCTGCCGGCGTCACTTTAACTCTATTATTTTCGAAGTCGTAAACGACCGTACAATTTTCGCTATTGTCATTTCCGTTGAGCAATTCCCAAGTGAAGCTGTAATATGCAAAGATTAATATTTAAGAACATGATAGGAAAAATTACACGAGTCCTGTATTTTTTTGATCACTTTCACATTTATTTTATACACACCTCTTATCTTCGGGCTCTAGGGTACCATTTATGGTTATTTCATTTTCCAGTTGCATTTTCTGCGGAAGGTGTAATATTTGAACACTACTTTCCATTGGACGTGCTCTGCCTTGAGTGTTAGGTATCACCAATACAATTATGAACAAAAAGAATTTCATTTTCTGTAGATTACTGTATTGTAATCACAAAGAAAATATATTGATAAACACACCGCTATGTATTTTTTGTATAAGGCACGCGTCCACTACAGACAATATTTAACTGCACTATTATTTGTTAATTTATTGATGGTCCTAATAGGACTATACCAATTTGCAGTTGGTTGACACTAATGAATAAAACCGATAATCCTCCATATTTATGTGTGTTAGTCAGTGACTCATTGTAGATGGGAACAGGCGTCATAATTATTAAACTTATATTTATTTGCCATAATTGACATTGTTGATAATTAAGTGCTAAAGTATCCTTGGGAGTTCCCTATTAAACCCTAGCATATAACAGGATAAGCTCTAACTGATTTCCTTTTAAATTGCTGGCGTTAATTTTCAGTAGATACCGATAACCAAATAAGGAATGCTTGGTCATTTTTACTATGGAAAATTTAGTAATTATGTAAAATACAATCATGCCAATTTTTTCTAATTTTTCTACATTCCGAAGTAAATAAACGTTCTATTATTAGGAATATTCTAATTAAACCTCCTTGTAAGTAACATAATTAAATTACTCTGCTTCCGTAATTACCTAATTTTTAGATTTTAAAACTTACGTTGGTCACTACCAGCGTGAAATTTAAGTAGTAATAAAAAGATATAAAATAATTTTAATTTACAAAAACTCTTTTAAAACAAGCTTTTAAAGCATAACAACAATGTTATCTTGCTTTGTTCAGGAGTTCTTATGGCTTCCTTCCGGCTCCATCGTCAGACCCTGGACAACATCCGGGTCTAAAGTACTCGTCGAGACAAATCCAAACACGGCGGGTTAAATTGAGTAGCTGGGTAATTGGCCACCTTTGGGCTTCATCATAAGCCACTGAACACTATCTGGTTGTATAGTACTTGTCAATACCAATCTAACTAGCTGAAACATGAGGGGGTTACGTTGTATAGTTCACATGTTCCCATAGTCACCTTCCGACTTCAGCACCAGACCCATATTGTTGCATTGTTACCGACGTAACATACGTATGCCAAATTTCAGCTCAATCGGATATTCGCAAGTGCTTGAAAAATAGATCACAAGATTTAAACCGGACAGACAGACAGACATACATACAAACATTGCAAATTAAATAAAAGCTTGTAAAAAATATGAGTTTTACAAAATATGAATATGCATGAAACCGTTATATTACTGCCTGAAGCAATTTGTTCTCAGTTTTTTCAGCTCCGCCTATCTTTTGCTAGAGATCAATCCCAATTTTTTTTTCCTGATTTTTAATCTTTCGTCTTTCGTGGAAAGATTCTTGAGGGTTGAAATTAAGACATGTTTAATACCCGGTTTATACACTGCTACCGTTGGCACTTTCCGCCAAAAGTAATGAGCAGAACCGTGGAAGCGTCGACTGTTCACATACTCCCTTCGCATTTCAAGCATCCGTTATTTCAGTGTTTCTCCTTCATTTGCAATAAACTTCCGACATCAGATTTTCGTTTCGCCGACACGATATTATTTTCATAAAAATTTCCCCAAGGCACTTTTTATACTAGCTTTCCCACGGTTTTTCTGTGCACCACTCTTACATTTCTCTTTTGACTCCCGCCCAAAAATCACCAACGAAAGGAGTGTCTTGCAGTAATAGTGTAGGAAGGAAAGTATAGCGTAAGTGGCGCGATTATACGCCTAACCTTCCCTCACTTCACGCGGACGTGAGCAGTGTGTAAATTGGGTATAAGGATCAAGCTTGACCGCTCTCTAGAATTTGATTGTCTCGACATTTCCATTATGGAGGTTTACTCTACTTTTAGTACGTATGAGACTTAGTTCATTGTTTTTTTTATAGGGGAGTCAAATGTGTATACCTTGGGAACCATCGGCGCACATCGAGTGGTTACCACTAAGCTGCCATCGGTCGGCAGGACTCGAGAGGCGATGACAGCTGCAGGCAATACTACCACGAGGCTGTTGGGTATCTTCCAAAAGGTCAGTGTGGATATTTTTATTTCTAATATGCATTATAAGTTCTAAAGTATTTAGTGACAGTTGACTTTACTATACCAGATACCAAGGTATATAAAGCAACAAGGATTTTATGGCTCGTTGTCGTCGTTCCCTTAACGACCTGTTTTTCAAGAAGGGTGACAAACCCCTTTTGAAAAACTATCGACCCATATCGCTTCTGAGCCATGTATAAAGGCTGTTTTCAAGGTTCATCACGAACCGTCTTGCGCGAAGGCTCAACGATTTTCAACCCCCGGAACAGGGTGTCTATGGTGCCGTAGCCACTTCGAACTGTACAATCTGCCGCACATCCACACAGTGCGGCAGATTGTACAGAAGACTGCAGAGTATAATCTGCCCCTATGTCTAGCCTTCGTGGACTATGAGAAGGCCTTTGACACTGTCGAAACCTGGTCGAGGTGATGAGATGCCTTTTTGAAGCCGCAACAATGACCGTCCAAGTACAGAACCAGCGGACTGAACATATCCACCAGCGCCGCGGAGTACCCCAGGGTGATGTCATATCACCAAAACTGTTCACCAACGCACTGGAGGATATGTTCAAAACGCTGGACTGGAAAGGAACACACATCTCTCACCTGCGATTTGCAGACGACATCGTCATCATGACTGACACGATGCAAGACCTACAACGGATGCTGGACAGCCTTGCTAATTCGTCTCAGCGAATCGATCTCCGGATGAACTTAGATAAAACCAAAGTTATGATCAACAAGCATGTTAACTCGGGACCGATCGCCGTAAACGAAATCTCCCTCGAAGTTGTTTCCGAGTACGTATACTTAGGGCAGTTGCTCCAACTAAGTAAACACATCTTCGACAGGGAAGTTAAGAGACGGATACGGCTGGGCTGGGCAGCATTTGGGAAACTTCGTCGAGTCTACTCATCGCCCATACCCCAATGCCTAAAAACGAAAGTTTTTAATCAGTGCGTCCTACCTGTAATGACTCACCCCCTGCCCCGCCGGAACCGTGACTGCCGCCGTGGTCAGGAATAGCGGAGCGACCGGGACTGGGGGCCGTGGCATATTTGGAGTTGCCATAGAAGGTTTTACCCATAATCGCCAAGCTGGGCATGCGGGTTGGCCATCGCAGGGCGTAACTTCTCGCACTAGTGACGCTGCTGCCCGTCACCAGTCTGGTTCAAAATTTAGTTACGCCATATTTGAATGGTTATACCGCCATTATCGGTCGTCAGAGCCTCGTCCGTTGGTTAGCAGGATGCACCGCGGGCGGGAGCGGTTGACTTGGGGAGCGTATATGGTAGGTGTCCCCCTTGCATCCCGAAATTTTGGTGCTTGCTGGAAACCTTCGGCCAGAACTTTGGCCGATTTTGACCGAAGCCGAAGTTTTGGCCTAAGGTGGTATTTTTGACCGAAAGTTGCCGAAACCGAAGACACTAGAAATTGTATAGAACAAAAAAACTCGTATCTTTTATAAAAATCCTACAAATCAAAAAAGTACTTCGGTAAATTTCATAGCAAGCGGCAACTCAGCGAACTGTCATGCAGTGCAATTGCACCTGATAAACGTTAGTTCTGAATTTGGCTGTGGCCATAAGATCCTTGTCATCGATATAGAGGCCAAAACAATTTTTTTTTGAAAGATTGTATGTCTGCCTCTTTGTGTTTCAATCACGCAAAAACTACCGAATGGATTTTAATGAAATTTAGTATGGTAGTAAATACCACTAACTTAAAGTTTAGAATACTTTTCATCCTGCAAAAATGGAGCAATCGGGGATTATCGTGGGATAAAGTATAAAACGTTATTAATTTTATTATTGTTAATCGCGAGCTGCAATGTTGAGTATGAGTGATTTTGCCTACACATGAATTCCTTCATGAACTGATATTGGACTCAGGTTCGTCTCCTCGCGAGAAAGTCTTCTGTGGTTAAAAGCACGGGCCCGAAATTGTTATTTATAGCCTATATTGCCCACTGCTGGTCAAAGGCCTTCTCTCACAAATCGAGGTAAGAGAGATTAGGGCATACTCCACTACGCGGACCCAGTGCGGATTGATAGAGGCAGGTTTGTGGCCACCTGCTGTTGGAACTTATCAAGCCGGCTTTAAGGCATCCAACTCGGCTTAACGACTACCACATTAAGTGGTAGCCGGGACCAACAGCTTAACGTGCCTTCCGAAGCACGGAGACGCTCGAATATGAAAATGCCACAAACAGTCACCCATCTCGGGCCAACCAACTCGAACGCTGCTTAACCTTGGTAATCGGTGAGAACACCGCGGTCGCACAGCGCTACGAGCGCTTGATTTAAGTATTCAGACATGATTTCTTGCATGAACCGATGATGCAGTGAAGATTGTCTCTTCGGGAGTGAACTCTTTAACGAGGAATGACCCGGACACTAAACGTTGCATATGCGTTTGTTTAGGATAGTTAAATTTTGATCATGACCATGTAACTGTGTAATCTTATGAGAAAACTGACATGAAATGTACTGATAAAACTTTGTCACATACTTAGCTCTCATACAAATAAAAGATAACTCTTCGATGTGCGATACTGACTCTTACTGTACCTTTTTTAAATATTATTACCTCAGCCCTTGGGCAGGATAGGCAGAGGTTTTAATCAGATCCATTTTACCAGTTATTTTAATAATACACCAACACACCGTCACGCCTATATTCCCCAGAGGGGGTGGCAGAGGTGTACTGAGTACACCCACGTTTCGCCGACGATGTTAGGTCCCATGTAATAGGGGATGAGCCTATTGCCATATACCGGGCACAATTCCAAACTCCGGACTCATACTGGGAATTTTTCGTTAGAAAAACTATTTTTGTCTGACCTAGGATTTGAACCCAGGACCGATCTGATCACAAAGCGATGCGCTTTGCCACCAGACCGACGAGGCAGTCATAATAATAAATAGACAAACTGGTAATCCTTCTCAGAAAGAAACGATTGTGTATAAAGTACGTGTTTTTCTATGAGATGACGTTAGCGTTGAATAAGATCGGCTGTAGTTTAAATTGTATTTTAAAAAGACCACCTGTACGGGCTATGACATCCCGTTGATAGAGATCGTTTATAGATAAATGATAAACTGGTGGAAGTTGATAGAAATATATATTTGATGAAAATAGTCATAATGGAAGCTGCCTTCACGCGCAGAAGTGCTTCCCTCACAGCTTGAGGGCTGGGGAGCTTTTAAAATGGTTTTGCAACAAACATCTACTTATCAAACGCTAAACTTATTTTATCAAATAGTCGCAAGTACGATCTCCACACGGGAATGCTAATAAACAAAATTCATGTGTCTCTGTGATTTTGAAACAAAGAACTTTTCCTAAGCACGAGTTTTTTAAATCATTGTATGGTTGTTTATCTGTGCTAATCTCTAAAAAGGCGGAACAGATTTATATATATATATATATATATATATATATATATATATATATATATATATATATATATATATATATATATATATATATATATTCCAAGACACCTCCATACTAATACCGACATACCCTTGCCAAATTACATAAAAACGCGTGTGTAGCTCCGGTGTGTGTGTCTGTGTGAATGATCTACGCTGTTGGCCGCGAGACAACCACTACGCTCGAGCAAGAAGGGCAACTAGCTCAAGGGCGCCTCAAGGAGGCCGGCGGGCAAGGGATTCTTCGACCTCGCCGGCGAGGTCGGTGTCTGATCCTGTGTGCGGTATCTGTATCCGAAAGAAGGGATGTAAGGGCATCGGGAGGGTCGGTGAGAACATGCCGCGGACGGCGGAAGCGGCGTGGATAGGAGAGGAGTTAGGTTCGTAGTCGGCGGCGGCTACGATTAGCGGATTTCTATGATTGGACGCGTTCGCGAAATATCGGGTTGTCGCCTTTTTAATAAAGGCTTGAGACCGAGATCGGAATGGAGATCGACACTCCGTATCCACCACGGGGCTCCGACGGCTTTGCGGAGGAAACGGGATTGAACCGTTTGGAGTCTATCGATGTGAGAGCGGGTGACGTGCCCGAACACCTTACAAGCGTACGTCATGATGGGCCGTATACAAGTTATGTAAAGTGTCACCTTATTCCTAAGGGACATTTTACTCCGCTTGCAGATTATCGGGTAAAGACAACCGAGCACAAAGGCTGCTCGGTTACGGATTCGCTTGATGTGCGGGCCGAAGGTCATAGTATTGTTTAGGGTGACCCCTAGATATTTGACCTGTTTGATCCAGGGAATAAGTAGGTCGAACATGATCACTTGACCGAGCGTAGCCACGGGTAACAATTAGTCGTGATATAAACTCCATATCTAAGAGATTGATAATAATGAAATGAGTGTAATAGGAGCTAACTACGCAGTCTTAAAATCTTGAAAGGAGCCGAAAAATGTAGTTAAGGTTAAAATAAATTTATAACGCTTAGCGATGCATCATGTCATTTTTCCAACGTCGTCAATGTGTGTTACATGATTCAATCACTTTATCCTGGCAAATATGGCGTTACCTGCGTCACTTTACAGTAGGGATTCATGAATGATATTCCTAATAACAATACAAATCCCATATACATTTTGCAACCCAACGGACAATTAGCACCTCAACGTTTTGAGAAATCATTTTCCCTACACCATTATGACAAAATGTACAAACCTCTTATCTCCTATTAACCGAGTTCTGCTTAAATTACAAATAATGTGGTAGTTTCAGCCATTCAGCCATTTAAAAATAGACTTAGGTAACACAAGAAGATAAATAAGGTGCAGGCCCCAGATCGACAACGCTGCACTCGTGAAAAACTTACGATTTGCATGCGGAAATCATCCGACATAAGTTTAATAAGAATATGCTATTAGAACTAACAGGAGTTCCAATCCACATTATAATATTATATTTGATACATAGATATTTCCCATCAATTATTCTCTACCGGCGAGCGTGTATGTGACGAATTTTGAGAGTGGAGAAAGCCGGAGAGGTTTGTAAGGATATAAGATAGAACCTGTTGGAATTCTGTACTCGCTGCCTACCCCGCAAGCGCTCTGGCGTGATGATATAGATAGAATTATTCTCTAAACTCTGGATTCGATTCCAATAACTATGACTATTTTTATGTGGCCCCAACACATTGGTATTAATATGACTGATATATCTTGCTCTTGAGTTGTTTCTATTTTCTATCATGCGTGAAATAACAATGATTGCATGGGATCGGTATGTTCGTTTGGCTATATTAAGGACGAATTTAGCTCAGTTGAAACAACATCCAAATAACCTTGATGCCATATTGTAGGTAGGCAGGAATGTATCTAGATATATAGATATGGTTTACTCTGTATTGCGTATCAACTGTGGTACCTATTATAAATGTATTTATTTATTTTCTAAATACACTATTCTTACAGGCAAAACCATGAAGAAAATTCGAATGCAGTGTATAATAAACGCATTAATATAAATTTTGGTTGATTATGAACAAATCGAAACATTTTTAACATAGATTTCAAAAATGTTTTTAAATTCTCATTTTCCAAATCGTCGCCCGTCTCCGGTAATTCAATTTGCATTATTTAGTCGCAGTTTTATAAGCGAATTATAAGAACTGACTATTAAGATGGAACGCTATTCGATGATCGTAATCCATTCATTTATTTACAGGTGGAGTACGTTTTCTTGGTGGGCGTGGGTGGCGGTGTTCCGCACTACACCGATTATGCGAGGCACGTGCGACTCGGCGATGTGGTCGTCTCCACACCGGCGCCGGACTTACCCGACAAGTTGGTATTATTTTGTACACTAACGTGCGTAAATGGATAAGTGTTCCCCTTATTACCAAGTCATAGGCCAGCTTAGTCATCTTAGCTAACAAGAAGAATCTATAATCTGTAGTGTCACCCGAATGTCGATTTTTTGGTGAAGCCGATTAATAGACCATTGCCAAAACCTTCGGCCGTAGCCGAAGGTTTTTTAATAACCGTAAGAGATTTAGTTCATGATTGGTTAAATTTTTAAAAAGTTATTTTGACTGTATTAACTAACTTGTTTTGTTTTGATTTGGTTATTTACTGGCAATGGTGGCCGGCCGGCGCAACACAACGCGGAACGCGGAAGAGGCAACGCGCGGGGGGGCCACACCCTGCCCCCGCGCGTTGGCTCTTCCGTGGCGCAATCGCACAATCGTAAGTCGTAATAGATCGTTCATTTTCGGTGCATGCTAGAAACTTTTGGCTTCGGCCAAAATTTCGGCCTATTTTGACCGAAGCAGAAGTTTTGCCAGAAGGTGGTATTTTTGGTCGAAGGGGCCTGAAGCCGAAGGTTCAGTCGGACACTAATAATTTGTTAACCTAGCCCTGGACAAATAATTAACCTAAATTAACGATGTCTATGATTCAATAAATGTCATAACAAAGTGTTTCTTAACTATTTCTTTGCGACTATTATTTCAATTAGTTTTTTTGACATCAGCCTTTATCAAAACACTAGAATATAAAAATACCGTTTCTGGTTTTCAAACCTATTTTCTATTCATGGCGTAAAAAAATTTAAATTTCAAAGTTATTTGGTTCCTTGTGTTGATGTATTGTCGATTATATTATTGGGGAAATTTCACCAGATTGATGCATTTGGTATTCGTTACGGGGATATATGACCTAAGACTACTGTCACTGCCGTGAGCACATTGATTGACTCACTAACCAAACATGGAATTACATTTTTGAGGTAATTCCATGTTTGGTTAGTAAAGGTAGGTAGGTAAGTAAGGTACGTTATATCAATTCCAAAAGTTGTGTAACTCATGCTATGGAAAACCGTATGTAATATTGTCTTCCTTTGACGTCAACCAGTCGATTTACCTACCTTGTTACTTTCCCATTACAATAGCTTTAGGTCAATATTACCTCATATCATGGTGATCTTGTCAAACTTTTATGCCGCCACATTATGATTTACCCTTTGACGAACTTGAATTGACAAGTCTAATTCAGCTGTGTATGGATATGTCGAATAAAATGACGTTCGCTTTGTCTACTTAATGGTTCAAGCGCGGGTTGCTCGCTTCGCTGGATCGAATACTCACGGATTCGATTTCCACACGGAACAAATATTTGCGTGTGGAAAGATATGTATTTCGATCTGCGTACTTATAAACGTAGTCACAGAAAAGTAATAATATGATGTAAATTATCCCTCCACACTGGTAATAATTTATATGTTACGTTTTAAAAATAATCGGTCAAGTATGAATCGGGCTCGAGTAATGAGCGCCAAAGGATTACACACATACCAAAGGATTTCGGATTTGTTTATTTATCTTCCTGATTGCTTCTCACAATCGTTTTTCACGGAAACGATAAAATTTAGAAGCTTGGGATTTTGTGATGATGAATGTGGAAATGCGCACATACTCAAGGAATATATTATATTATTAAATAGAGTTATAAGTATGGCGTGAAAATTTAAAAGGGATGTTTTTAAAATCCTCGACAATTATCTTTTTATTTATTTCAATGGAATGGCTCAGCTCTAAAGCTATGGATAAACTGCTATGGTTCGACACAGAAACTATACTAATCCATTGTACTTATTCCTAGTTGACACTGTGACAAACGACGTTGGTGTATGAATCCGTACGCATTGAAATTTTCGAACACAAAGACATAATTGTAAACGTAATAGGTATCCTACTCACTAAACACGTCACGGTCTAAATTTTTTATGATCTTTGTGCGCTATGTTTCAGCAATTCATATTGACATAAACATGGCTTTTGTCTTCCATGTTTCATTTTGTAGTGATTTGTTAATGCATAAACTACACAACAGTATAGTAGCTGATTATAGTTTCATACAGTCTCTTAATAAATTCTATTGAGGATAAAGACCTGCCTGCAAAACATTTTAGTGTGTGAACGTCATAAACGATCAATGTTAGTAGAGGTTTTATCGTACTCCTATGCCAACAACATAGTAAGATATATACAAGCTGTAACATAATAAACGCAAGACCTGAAAGTAGTTTGTTCTAAATCGGTAGGTAACTGAGTTGATTCCAACTATTTTTAATGTATCTTACACTTTTTTTTTAATTTTGCAAAAAATGCTTTTACTCCTTCAGTGCGCTATAAAAAACTAAATTTATTATTGATTCAAAGTAATACGGAG
Organism: Phalera bucephala; assembly: GCA_905147815.2. Lineage (NCBI taxonomy): Eukaryota > Metazoa > Arthropoda > Insecta > Lepidoptera > Notodontidae > Phalera > Phalera bucephala. Next base: position 19,293,190 of record LR990612.1, read on the forward strand.
ATTTCAAATGGATTCCAAAAACGTATTTCTCAAAACACACACATGCACGTACAAGTTTCATTGTTAATTGTGGTATAAAAGTGCTTAAAACGGGGTAAAAACCATTAAATTTGAAAATTTGTTTTTCGTTTTGAATTTAAAAAGCAATTCTCTAATCGGGGTGTCTGAGGTCTAGCGTTTATTGTGTTACACCTTGTATAGTATACATTTTATACGAATGCGTTTAGCGAATACATCGCTACATTATTTAACGCATTGTTAATTACCATACTTAATAGTATAATATTAGCCCTGTTAAGAAACTGTCCCACGTTGGGCACGGGCCTCCGCTAAAACTGAGAGGGTTTAGGCCATAGTTCAGCACGCTGGCTCAGTGCGGGTTGGCGAACTTCACATACCTTCGAGAAACTCTTAGACATGCAGGTTTCCTCACGATGTTTTCCTTCATCGTTAAAGCAAGTGATAATTACTTTTTTAATACGCACATGCTTTGGAAAGGACAGAGGTGCGTGCCTGGGTTTGAACCCGAGACCTCTGACTTTGCAGTCCAACGGTCTAACCATTAGGCTATCACTGCTGTTATCGTTTATTTTAGGTATTTTAATACTTAATAGTATCTTCTACTTAATTAAACTCTTAAACAGATAAAGCACAGCTTAAATCGGTTAATTAAGAAGACTAAATTTTTGCTTTGCTTAAGTAACCATTAAATTTTGAAAAAATATCGTCAAGGAGATATGTTGTTAAAAATTGAAAAATGCTGACGACACCTACACACGTTGTAAAAGAATAAAAAATGTCACGTCTGTATATTGCCCTCAGTATTAGGCCCCAACCCCATGTAATATATTGTCAATTTTCATATATATTTTTTTTATAAAAATAAACCCAAATAATCGACTCAGGATTTGAATTGAATGATCGCCAACCGCATGTGGATGCAATCTCTCTTACCTCGATCTGTGAGAAAAACCATTTGCCAAGTAGTGAGACAATTGTGGAAGAGAGAATAGATCATATTCCACCACGTGATTGGTATTGGCAGAGGCAGATTTGAACCCACCTGCTGTTGGAACTTATCAAGCTTCGTTTAGGGATCAAACACTGCTTAACTACTACCACATTAATGGGCAACCGGGACCAACGACATGGAGACGCTCGAAAATATAATTGTCACAAACGATCCCCATCTGCGAGAGACGGAGCCGTACGCTACTTCACCTTAGTGATGTTTAAGAATACCGTGGTCTCGCAGGGCTTTGCGCTACGAGCGCCCAATAAAGTTAGTTAAACAGTTTAAGACATTAGTTTAAGTAAATAAATATCTAAAGGGCAAAAAACAGTGAAAGCCTAGTGGTTAGAGAATTGGACTGCAAAGTCAGAGGTCTCGGGTTCAAACCCAGTTTCAAACGCACCTCTGTCTTTTCGAAAGCATGTGCGTATTAAAAATAATTATCATTTGCTTTAACGGTGATGGAAAACATCGTGAGGAAACCTGCATTCCTTGAGTTTCTCGAAGGTGTGTGAAATTCGCCAACCCGCACTGGACCAGCGTGGTGGACCATGGCCTAAGCCCTCTTAGTTTGAGAGGAGGCCCGTGCCAATTTCTTAACAAGGCTAATATAAAAAAAAGGTCAGGCCTATTATCCCTGAAAAGGTAGGCAGAGGTGTACGTAGGCGAGTAGGTAAATCTTGTGTCTCGGGACATTTTGATCCCAATAGGACAACATGTTTACGTGAGAGGTATCATTGCAAAAATATTTTCTGACGCTGTTAGTGCCCAGTATGACGTCTATCTTAACCACTAAGGAAATACCGGGCCGTTACTGTCACTACTTTTCAGAAATTATTATTGCAATTCATTGAACAGATATTATATTATAGGAAATTTAACATGCGCTAATTTAATTTAGTTCAATTATGCAAGGAACGCTGTTGCTTCCCACGCACTTGCGGCCACAGTTCGAAATTAGTTGTTTTATTCGTATGAGATCAAGTGGCAGGTAATTGAAGCCGTGACCTAATATGTCAAGAACTATTACACACTTTAAGGCAATGACCTATTCAAGTATTTGTTTTGTTATATACAGCAGGATTGACTAAACCAATCCAATATTTAGGAGAACGGAAGGCAAGACAAACCCTGACGGTACATTGGTACCTCTCAGCTCACCTTAAAAAAATGTGTAACCTTGCTCTTACTTAATAAAATAAATAAGGGGCGCATCAAAACAAAGTATGGTTTTTATTCAAATTTTATAATGCCTGAAAAGGCATTTTGATTGTTTCTGAACATAAAAATCATGTTAATTGCGATGGTTTTGGCTTTACTAAAAGATATTATATGTCATTAGTATTTAAATATGATTTTGGGCATAAAGACGCCATGACTGATTGGAATGCAGTGTAATCGGGAAGTCCAATTTTCGATCACTTTATCAAGCAACTGGGGCCGTATATCGCCGATAAGTCGACGAATGTTGATTTCCAAGTGATTCAACGTCTGTGGTTTGTCGTCGTAGACTACTGACTTCACATATCCCCAAAGAAAGTAATCGATCGTGGAAGCCAGTTCGCAGGTCCATGATGCGAAATCTTGGATAAATTACTGGTCTAGATGGAGCATCGCACGCGTGAAAACGGCACAAAATTTATCAAGGTAGATAAATTGTAGTTCACACACACACTTCGTGTGTGTGCGTGTGCGTGTGCGCGTGCGCGTGCGCGTGTGCGTGTGCGCGTGCGCATGTGCGAGTGCGCGCGCGTGTGTGTGTGTGTGTGTGTGTGTGTGTGTGTGTGTGTGTGTGTGTGTGTGTGTGTGTGTGTGTGTGTGTGTGAATGATCAACGCTGTTAGCCGCGGGGCCTTTACAGCTTCACCGGACAAGAGGACGAGCGTGCAACCACTACGCTCGAACCAGAAGGGCTAGAGAGCAACTAGCTCAAGGGCGCCTTAAGGAGGAACGGCCTCGGCTTGGGCAGTCGCTACGGGGGAGGGCGTATACTAGGTGTCTCGCCGTGGTCTCTTTGCACCGGCCGGCGGGCAAGGGATTCTTCGATATCGCCGGAGAGGTCGGTGTTTGATCGTGTGTGCGGTATCTGTATAGTACGCACACGCATATATAGACAGCTTTAAATAAAATTTCAAAAAATCGAACTTTGGCCTGACGCAGACATAGCGCGTTACTGATGCCGCTCTTGGCGCCGTTTTTGTTAGTCTAGACAAGTCTTATTCTAAGTGTGAAATTATGCGGTGATTAAATGTTTCCCGCGATAAATTTTCGTTTAGGTTCCAAAGTTCTGCCAAAGCAATACCATTTAACTAAGGAACGAAGAACATGGCTGTATAGCTCTTTCTATTGACAGTAACATATTGGCCGGCATCATCCTTAAAAAAAAATAGCTAATGATATCACGTGATGATGCATATTATCAATGAAAGTGTGTATGGTGCGAAAATGATCCATGGCTTTCCAATCGGAATAAAGAATTTCTCTGTTGTGTGGCTTTCCAAGTAACTTGTTCGGACGGACGATTAAATATCAACCTTAAAATGGACGTAGCGGCCGGCAGGATTAGCGAACTGATACAACACCAATTTGCAGAACTTGCAAGCGTTATTTTGGTCCAAGTCTTTTGTCTTTCCTAATGAAATGTCTAAACGTGCTGACCACAAAGCAACAGTCACTAGAAACAGTGATGCCATTTTCTAAACCAAACGTCTCGAAAATACACTCTTTAGAATTTAAATTAAAACTAACTCATAATCTAATACGTAAAATAATACTTGGTAGATTTGACTGCCTCGTTGGTCTGGTGGCAAAGCGCATCGCTTTGTGATCACGAGGTCCTGAGTTCAAATCCTAGGTCGGACAAATGTAGTTTTTCTAACGCAAAATTCCCAGTATGAGTCCGGAGTGGAATTGTGCCCGGTATATGGCAATAGGCTCGCCCCCTATTACATGGGACCTAACATCGTCGGCGAGACGTGGGTGTACTCAGTACACCTCTGCCACCCCCTCTGGGGTATATAGGCGTGACGGTGTAGATTATTTCATTACACACAAATGTCTAACCATGAGACATACCATATATCGTGTAGATTTAAGTGCTAATAATAATGAATGTTTAATTTAGATACGTCTACATATTCTGTGAGAAGGCGCAACGGAATGCCAAAGGAGGTTGGGATTACGAAGTGAAACCATACAAACCTCCAAATTTCCTTCTTCAAGACATCGCTCTCCGCCTCACCAATACAAAGGCCCCATGGGACTCGTATGTCAGCGAAGGTCAGAAATTGTTTTAGTATTTTATTTTTAGTTGTAGTCAGATGTATCTTTTATGATGCCTGGCTCACTGTTTATGAGCTCTGGAGAATTTTTATTAAAGCTTTTTAATAACAATCTTAAATTTTCCTATGAAAATAGAAATCATTGCTACCTAGTCATCGACCAAATATAGGTAGACACCAGTGTTGGGCAAAAATCAATTGATTAAACAATTGACAATTAACAATTGATTAACTGTAATTGCAGTGTTATGCAATTAACAATTGATCAATTGTAATTGCAATGTTTTGCAATTAATAATTGATCAATTGTAATTGCAAAACAACGCAATTACAATTGATCAATTGTTAATCGTTTTATGCACATTTACGATTAAACAATTAACAATTAATCATCAAAAAAAAGCACACCTAACGTATGCGCAATGTGGGAGTATACAATGTACACTTCTGTCTGGTGTTGTAAGGCTTGAATCGGGAGTACGAAGCTTGAGTGAATGCTTGCCTTCTAAAAAGACTTAAGACAAAAGAAAACATAATCATCTATGAGATTTTAGGAGATGCTGATAACTAAAATGGCGTTTATTTTTGGATCAAAGATGGCGTCGCGACTTCTTATGAATAATCAATATGGGCATCGTTTTTGGGTTTTAAGGGTACGCTGATTACGAATATCGCGCAAATTAAACACTATGTTCTTTATCGGCATTCGCAAAAACCCCAAAAATGATATCCATATTAATTTAACACCAATATCAATCTACTTGTACTTGTGAATATCAAACTAACCAACCTAAACACGAGGGGATTATGTTGTCCAGTTCACATGTTTCTATGGCCAACTTCCAACTTCATCATCAGACCATCCCCATGGTACCATATTATTGTATTGTCACCAAACTTACATACGTATGCCAATTTCAGCTGAATCGGATACCGTAAGTGCTTGAGAAAAGGATCAGAAGAGTTGAACCGGAAAGACAGACAGACATATGAACAGTGCAAGTTAAATAAAAGTAACACCGTCACGCCTATATTCCCCAGAGGGATTGGCAGAGGTGTACTGAGTACACTCACGTTTCGCCGACGATGTTAGGTCCCATGTAATAGGGGGCGAGCCTATTGCCATATACCGGGCACAATTCCAGACTCCGGACTGCTACTGGGAATTTTTCGTTAGAAAAACTACATTTGTCTGACCTACGATTTGAACCCAGGACCTCGTGATCACAAAGCGATGCGCTTTGCCACCAGACCAACGAGGTAGAAAGCAGTAGTAAGGCAGGGAGCAAATAAAAACTTGTAAAAAATAAGTATTCTATTTTGTCCATATAAAAATGGAATATTTTATAAGTTCCCGTTCCATAAAGCATTCAAAATTCGGCCAATACACTGCACCCCTCTGCCAACCCCCCGTGGTAACCAAATGTTTGTTTATAAAAAGGTACCTAAACTTTAAAGAAGCGCGCGCGCACTTCGCCTTTCGGCAGTGTCACGAGCCGACAAGTGCGCGCGCGTCACTAGTAGGGTTGCCACCTTTTATTTAAGCAAATTAAGTACATTGGTTTTTAAAGGTAGGCAAAAAAGTACATTGTATCAAAATAAAGTATTATTTATTTCACTTTATTATTTTGTTTAAAAACATATTTATTATTACTTTTAGAACTTTTCAGTCATTGTTATCATTGCTAAACACCTTCACAGCATGTTGACAGTCAATAATAACTTGAATAGATTAGTAAGAATTAAGAAGTGCTTATAGTTTTTACTATTTTCTTTAAGTTAGATGTAATAATGTTTTTTTCTTAAATCTAGTACCATAGATTCGGATTTTAACACCAGACATCATCTACTTTGTGTATAATGAATCTTAAAAGTACTTTACAGTTCTCATAATGTACAAGATATACTTACCCTAAATAACGCACGATACGTACTTTATAATAAACTACGGGTAGCAACCCTAGTTACTCGTCGCCTTTTGGCACCGGCACGAGCCGACAAAGGGCACGTGCGTAGGTAACTAGAGTCGGTCGGTAATGCCACAGTATCTATCTATCCAGTAACTTATCAAAGTCGTTTTAGTGGTATAATTACCAACACTCCCCGTCAGAACGTTGTTAGCACCTTTTTTTTCATTTATTAAAACTTATTTACTGCAGTGGTTATAAGCCTGTATTTTTTCGTATAAGTCCAGCATAATACAATTAACCACAGGGACTGTGTAAAAACAGCATAATGAAAGCGTTTATAATTTTAATGTTTAGGCTTAAATATTATTTACCTTTATTGCAATTTTTTCGTTTTTTTTTTAAACGTATCCCCACACTAGGATTTATTCCTGTGTCGTGGGTGCGTTTACAAACATGAATATTCACACACAAATACCCAGACCGGAACAAATAATTGTGGATCACACAAGAGAAAGTGAGTGTGAATCGTGCGCACACAGGAATATTGTAGGAGCTTAAATTCATTTCTATTAAGTATATTTGCATATTTCAACGAATAATTCCACACTTTTTGGACATTATAGTCATTATGGATAAAGAGGAATATAGTTATATGTCAGTTAACACGTTGGACACGGACATCAATGAACAGTTAGATCGAGATGGGCAGTCTTCAGGGCCGAGCTCAATCACGTCGATATCTTCACCCCCGCGTCTTGCACTACTTGACGGTACATTTTACAAATATTTACCAGAAGAATCAACAGCACATATAATCACAGCTCTGTGTACTAAATGCTCGCCCGTCACTACTAAAATCAGAGGATTCGACAACTGTTCATCCAATTTTCTGAGTCACCTCAAACGGAAACATGGACAAGATTATGTAAATGAATATAAAAGATACATAAAAACAAAGAAAAATATTAAAAAAGGTGCATACATTTAAAAAAAAATACCTACTAGGGGCTTAAGAAAAGTTGAAGAGGTCCAGCCATATACACCAGAAAAATTTGCACAAAATATGATAAACTTCTTGATTGATTCTATGATCCCATTGGGGGCTATAGAAAACCTATATTTATTAGAGATGTTTAGCAACTTGAAGATATCCGATAAGAATTTGAAAGTTGTAACCGTCGAAGTTTGAGTCGCCGTATAAATATATATTATGAAGAAAAATGTCTGCCATAAAATCTGAACTAAAGGCTGTTGATTTCGTGTGCACTACAACTGATATCTGGTCGGGAAAGAAGAGAAGCTTCTTAGGTATGACTGCACATTGGATCACAAAAGATTTGAAACGTGTTTCAGTAGCATTAGCATGTCAGCGGTTCAAAGGCATTCATAGTTACGATCGTATTACTAATTTAATTAAACAAATTTATACAGAATTTGGCTTAAACGGTAATAAGGTAGTCGCAACCATTACTGACAACGGCAGTAATTATTTAAAAGCATTTCGCGCTTTTGGCGTGGAACTTACAAACATCAGTTGTGACAAAACCAGTCAGCCAGAAGATTCTTTGTTTGAAGAAATAGATGTGGAATCTGACTCAAGTCTGGACGAAGAAGAATCCGAAGATTTTATTTGCGTGCCCATATAAGATGCTGTGCGCATACATTAAGCTTATGTGCTACCGTTGATGCCAATAAAGTTTTAAATGACAAAGGTACTCCATTATCTCATATACATACCACCGCATTAAAAAAATGCAACTCTTTATGGAATGCAGCTGGTCGTCCAAAAACAGCTGAAATTATACAAGATTTATTACAACACACATTAAGTCGACCGGGTGAAACCAGATGGAATAGCCTATATGATTCACTTCAACAAATTTTATCAAATCAAAAAAAAAAAATTCAGCTTCATAGAGCTTTAAATATTAGTAATCCCATAAAAGATGTTGAATTTGATTACTTGAAAGAATATTTGACATGTGCTGCACCAGTAGCAGAAGCACTAGATATTATGCAAAGTAAAACCAATGCCTATTATGGCATTTTATTGCCATGTCTGTTTGCATTGATAAGAACAATACAAAAAATTGAAAGGAGAGGCAATTTGATGTACTGTGCACCTTTAATCGAGGCGTATAGAATAAACGTTGAAACGAGATTTAAACAGTTTTTTTAACCTTAACACTGCTGAGGCAGAACATGCAGCAATAGCTGCTGTATCGTATCCCTGTTTTAAAAATAAGTGGCTTTCTCGCTTAGATAATCAAGACCAAACTAGGGTACAGAATCTTTTTAAAACCCTTATTTCAAAAGAACTCAATGTAGAGCCTCAACAAATTATAGCAACTAAAAGTCGTAATGAAAATTTTTTTGAATCTGATGCTGACTCAGATAGTAATATTAATGTGTCACCTACAGCGGCTGCCAGTACTAACATGCCTATAACAATGGCTGAGCTATTAATGCTACACTTTTTTGCTGAAGAAAGTGAAGAACTAAGTCTGCTGAACAAATACCCAGAAATAAAAAGAGTCTTTATAAAATTTAATACGCCATTACCAGCTTCCGCAGCAGTTGAAAGATTGTTTTCTTTTGCTACTATGACCAATTCACCAAACAGTCATAGATTATCAGATCAAATGTTTGAAAAGAGAGTCGTGTTGAAGTGCAACTTAACCTATTCAAAGAATATACAGAAAACATTTTAATTATGTGTCATTAAATCGGAACATTAATTTAAATAAAAATTGATTTTTAATATTTTTCGTTGTATATTTATTTAACACTATTGTTGCTTCTTGTTTGCTATTGTTTATCTTGAATTCTTATGACAAATTCAATTTGTCATAAGAAGACAAATTGACTTTGCGGGTCGAAAAAACTAGACCAACATGTCTCGGTTGGTTCGAGATTTAGAAACTCCGTCGTGTTTTAGATCGTTAGATTTGTCTTGACCAGTACTTTAAACTCAGATGGCGGCCACGTCCTGATGATGGATCCGGAAGGTGGCCAACGGAACTCCTAGGGTCTATAGTACTCGTCATAACCAATCAAACGGGGTAAGATGGTCTAGATATTTCCCGGTACCTACATCCTTCCATTTTCGCATTTGATATCTGTTTTGTCATTCTTTCTTCCGAATTTCTTTATGCCCGAACCAACGGAGCATACCCTTTTGCATCTTTACACTAATATTATCATTCATACCTACAAGCTTTCTTACTATGCTATTGCGAATACGGTCAATCACGGCACATCTTCCGCAGTGCTCGAATTTCGACCGCATTTATCCTACTTTCATTCTTCTTCTTATATACCCAACCGTCACTGCCATATAACAGCGTTAGGACAAGCACTCCTTAATGCATGGCTTTCTAAGCCTTTTGGCTTAAGCCTGACGAATCACCTCGAGCCTTTCTTCTCCAATCGCCTTTCTTCTCTTTCAAACATTTCTTTCACTAAAGTTTTGGTGGCACTCTTGCATTGCCGTATATTTATTTCTTCAGCTCTGTCATACTGTCATTTACATTCAAAGAAGAAACACAGTCCTGTCACGTTTTCTTCTTACTTTGTACGAAGATTTGTAACTCTCCGTCCCAACTTCCGCTGTGCTTTGCTTTATTGAGCAACCACATACTTCTTTCGCGGATTCTAACAAACTCTCTTTTAGGCTATTTCAGCATACATTTATAGTCCGAGTCGAGTCCGAAGTACCTGCTGTCAAAAGCTTCTCCCGAACCAGAGTCTGTATGAACAGATCTTTATACATTCTTCTCACTCTTGCAACTTTTCAATTATAATTCTTTTATGGCCTCGAAAGGGTATATGCTCTCGCCATTACCTCTTCTTCTAAACAAACCACTAAACCACGTAACTATGAGATAGTATTCAGATTCAAGAGTGGGACCTCTATATGCACGGATATCTTAAAGTTTGCTCTGGAGACGGTTATCTACTAGGATCAAATCTATCATGCTTTTCTGTTCATTTCTTCTCCACGTAATATAAATCGCTTTATGTTGGAATATCGTATTTGACACAAGAATGCCTCTTTCCAAACATGCATCTACAATGAGCTTACCCGCATCATTTACTCTCTTATCACCATAAGGACCTAGAGCAACGTCGTAAGATGGCCACCTGGTTCCCACCCATTTATTCAGGTCGTCGCACAAAATCACCTTTTCATTTGCACATCAGTCAGATTCAAAAGTTCCCTGACATTATCCCAAAACTCTCAAGCTCCTGGTGTGTCGACAAGCTTACGGAAGCGTATGCTGCATCCAAAAATACCCTAGTGAGACTTAGGATTTAAACGGACTCAGAGAATCTTGCATAGTACAGGCCATAGTCTCTCACTCCAGAAGCCAGGCGATGGGACAGCAAGATACCCACCCCCTTGCTGGCACGACCCCTCAGTGGTACCCTAGACTACACGCGTCGCCTCGGGGAGACGACCCAGCCTAGATGGCTGGCAGGGGTCGCAACGAGCACGCTCTTGGACATAACCCCCGAAATGACATACCCACATTGATGTTACTTCGAAAGTCGCATCCGCCATCTTGGATTTAAAAATTAACGCTCTATTCTTTATCAGCTTCCCCCAAACCCCAAAAATGACACCCATACTGATTTTACTTCAAAAGTCGCGTTCGCCATCTTGGATTCCAATATGAACGTTATATTCGTTATCAGAATCTTCTAAAACCCCAAAAATGAAACTCATATCGAATTTTACAAAAAAGGTCACAACCGCCATCTTGGATCCAGAAACTAACGCCATATTCGTAATCAACATGCCCTAAACCCCCGATATCGATACCCATATCGATTTTCATTAAAAGTCGCGCCCGCCATCTTGGATTTCAAAATTAACGTTATATTTGTTATCAGCATCCCCTAAAACCCCAAAAATAAAACCCATATCGATTTTACTTCAATAGTCGCGTCCGTCATCTTGGATCTTTAAATTAACGTTATATTTGTATTCAACATCCCTTAAAACCCTAAAAGTGACACCTATATTGAGTTTACTTCAAAAGTCCTGTCCGCCATGTGGATCCAGAAACTAACGCCATATTCGTAATCAGCATCCCCTAGAGCCCCGAAATCGATACCCATATCGATTTTCATAAAAAGTCGCGCCCGCCATCTTGGATTTCAAAATTAACGTTATATTTGTTATCAGCATCCCTTAAAACCCCAAAAATGAAACCCATATCGATTTAACTCCAAAAGTCTCGTCCGCCATCTTGGTTCCAAAAGTTAACGCCATATTCGTTATCAGCATCCCCTAAAACCAAGAAAGTGACACCCATATTGATTTTACATCAAATGTCGCGTCCGCTATCTTGTTTCCAGAAACTAACGCCATATTCGTAATCAGCATCGCCTGAAATCCCGAAATCTATACCCATATTGATTTTAATAAAAAGTTGCGCCCACCATCTTGATTTCAAAATTAACGTTATATTTGTTATCAGCATCCCCTAAAACCCCAAAAATAAAACCCATATCGATTTTACTTCAAAAGTCGCGTCCGCCATCTTGGATCTTTAAATTAACGTTATATTTTTACTCTGCGTCCCTTAAAACCCTAAAAGTGACACCTATATTGATTTTACTTCAAAAGTCATGTCCTCCATCTTGGATCCAGAAACTAACGCCATATTCGTAATCAGCATCCGCTAATACCCTGAAATCGTTACCCATATCGATTTTCATAAAAAGTCGCGTCCACCATGCTGGATTTTAAAATTAACGTTATATTTGTTATCAACATTCCCTAAACCTTGAAATCGATACCCATATCGATTTTCATCAAAAGTCGCTTCCGCCATCTTGGATCCAGAAACTAACGCCATATTCGTAATCAGCATCTCATAACGTTGTATTTGTTATCAGCATCCCCTAAAACCCCAAAAATAAAACCCATATCGATTTTACTTCAAAAGTCGCGTCCGCCATCTTAGATCTTTAAATTAACGTTATATTTTTACTCAGCATCCCTCAAACCCTAAAAGTGACACCTATATTGAGTTTACTTCAAAAGTCATGTCCGCCATCTTGGATCCAGAAACTAACGCCATATTCGTAATCAGCATCCCCTAATACCCTGAAATCGTTACCCATATCGATTTTCATAAAAAGTCGCGTCCGCCATCTTGGATCCAGAAACTAACGTCATATTCGTAATCAGCATCTCATAAAACCCCGAAATCAATACCCATCTTGATTTTCATAAAAAGTCGCGTCTGCCATCTTGGATTTTAAAATTAACATTATATTCGTTATCAACTTCTTTCAAAACCATAAAAGTGACATGCATATTGATTTTGTTACAAAAGTCACATCCACCATCTTAGATCCAGAAATTAACGTCATATTCGTAATCAGCATTCCCTAATATCAAAAATGTGACTCCCATATTTTACTTCAAAAGTCTTATCGTCGTATTTTACTTAGATCCAAAAATTCACGCCATATTTGCAATCAGTATTCCCTGAAACCCCAAAAATGACACCCATTTTACTTCAAAGGTCACGTCCGCCATCTTGGATGTGTTTAAAATATATTGTCCTGTGTTTAATTGTTAATTGTTTAATCGTAAACATGCAAAAAACGATTAACAATTGATCAATGGTAATTGCAACGTTTTACAATTACCATTGATCAGTTGTTAATTGTGAACCCTACAATTAACAATTAATTTTTCAATCGTCAATTGCAATTGATTTTTTCTGCGATTGAAATTTCAATTGTTTGGTCCTACAATTGAACAATTAAACAATTAGTGCCCAACACTGGTAGACACGCACGCCGCACGAAAAATGGCACCACCAAAAGGCAAGCAAACGTAGACGGTACTAAAAAATTAACAGGCTTCCGCTTTTTTGCAAATAGAACTTTAAGTGATACTACTAAGGTACAATATGCCCTAATTTATGTTTATATCATAAAGATTTGGAGACGTTTTTTACTGTAACCTGAACCGGACTGTATCTGGTTATAATATATCGATGCCTACAGTAGATATATTATTTTATTCATTTCAGCTTTTCTATTGTTTGATACACCGAAAGTTATAGACAAAAAGGACTAGTAATATCACGATGAACAAAATGCTATTTTATTTTATGCGCACCTGCTATGGTAACACGCTGACTTCAATGCAATCGTGACAGTTATGTTAAGTATTTCCTGCAGCCAAGTGGACGTTCTACAGTCTAAAACGCTTACAAAACAAAAAAGTACGTGAATGACATTTTACAACAAAAATACACGTGGTCAGAACAAGGCACTATCCTTCAGGGCTCTAAAAGGATCTTTTAGCCCTGGATCTTTAGTCTTGGTAAATTTCATAGCAAATGGCAACTGTGCGACTGCGTCATGAAGTGACATTTCATTTGATGGCAGCGTTTGTTCCGATTTCGGCCGCGGGCCAAAAGATCCTTGGTGGACTGTATATTTTAACGATTTTAAATCACTGTCAAATTATCATATGGTCACCAGTCGCCTATCATTATCATTTATTCTAAACAGGGCATAGATGTTGGCTGAAGTTCCGTCTCTGGTTTTAGATTTTATAAGTGACAAAGTGACCCTTACTCCTGAAGTCGTAAAAAATATATAAACTCCACCCTCTTTTACTAAAGATTTCATTGGGGATATAAATATATGCTATCTACAAATGAAAATGAAAACTTCCCAATATGAGTCTGGAGTCTGGAATTGTGCCCGGTATATGGCAATAGGCTCGCCCCCTATTACATGGGACCTAACATCGTCGGCGAAACGTGGGTGTACTCAGTACACCTCTGCCACCCCCGCTTGGGGAATATAGGCGTGAGGTGTTGTTTTGATAAAAAAAAAAATTAAGTCATGTCACTGCCTCGTAGGTCTGGTGGCAAAGCGCATCGCTTTGTGATCACGAGGTCCTGGGTTCAAATCCTACGTCGGACAAATGTAATTTTTGTAACGAAAAATTCCCAGTATGAGTCCGGAGTCTGGAATTGTGCCCGATATATGGCCATAGGCTCACCTCCTATTACATGGGACCTAACATCGTCGGCGAAACGTGGGTGTACTCAGTACACTTCTGCCACCCCCTCTGGGGAATATTATATTTATTATATAAAGGTGTTTTTTTTTAATCATCACAATTTCTTAGTATATACTTTACGTAAGTACCTTTCTTTTTAAATTAAGTATGCTATTTATTATTTATTTATAGGACTGGAACGTCTGCGTGGTGTGCCGGGTAGGTGGGAACCACCTGCGAGCGCCACGGACCGCCTGTGCGTCGACATTGGTGAAGGCGCTTTTATCGAAGTCTCTCACCCTGCTCCTTACGGCGACCAAGTGTAAGTAAATTTTGTACATTACTTGGCTGTCAGAAGCTGGATACATCTCAAAATCTTATGACGCAAAGGTATTTTGAACTTTGTATGATAATATAAAAGGTTGAAAACTTTTTGTGACGCCAAATCCCAAAAAATGGTGCAAAATAGAAATGTTTCTTATCAAAATCAAGGTACCCTACCTAAGCAAAATAACTTTTTATTAAAACGTAATAGACAAACGGCAAATGGGCCTGATACCGAAAGGTCATATTTTTAAATATCCACACACAACATATTTATTACTTAGCTAAAATTGACTTACATTAAAAAACTTACACTTAAAGTTATGTGGCAACCTGTTTGGATAGTATAAGTAATACCCTTAGTAATTCATAAGTTATCTGTTTCACTTGCATAATGTTAAATTATTATTTTTTTTAACGTAGCCCCTCACTAAGATTTATTCCTGTGTCGTGGGTGCGTTTACAAACATGAAAATTCACATACACAAATACCTAGACCGTAACAAATAATTGCGGATCACACAAAGATGTGTCTTGTGCCAGAACCCGTGACTATTAGACACGGTGGGCAGAGCGTTACGCTCGGTAAGCTTTTAACCACTGCGCTTTAGCGCAGTGGTTAATCACTTTTTAACCGACTTCAAAAAGGAGGAGGTTCTATGTTCGGTTGTATGTATGCTTCTTTTTTTTTATGTATGTTCAGCGATATTTCCGTCAAGTGTGGACCGATTTTGATGTTTTTTTTTGCATTGGGTTCAGTATAGCTCCGCGGTGGTCCCATTTTAATTTCATTGGCATAGGACCTTGGACTTAGAAGATACACCAGGGAACTCCTTAACGACAAACAATAGGCATGTGTAAATTGAGATATTATGGGTATTACGTCAATCCTATAGGTACCCTACTATAGAACTAAGCAGTATATTAGCCAACTTCAAAAAAGGAGGTTCATAATTCGTCCTTTTTTCATAACTTCTTTGCTTATGAACCGATTTTGATGATTCTTTTTGCATTTGGTTCATTATAGTTTTGAGGTGGTCCTATTTTATTCTTATTGGTATTGGACCTTGGACTTTGAAGATACAAGAGGGAACTCTTTAATGGCGAACAGCATGAATGTATCTATACAATCCGTTATTATAGTCATTATATTAATCCTGTAGGTACCTTACTTTACAACTTAGCAAAATAATATAATATCGGTATATAAATATTACTAAATAATTCACTCGTCACTTAAAATTGTAAAATAAAAATCTTTTTAAAAAAAGGTTTTTTTTTAAAAGATTTTTTTCACGGACTATTTATCGTCCTTCAAAAAGTGATTAATAATTGTGTGTAATAAATTGTGGCTTGTTTCGTATGATAGCTATGAGTCAAACATTGTCCTTTGTGGTAAAGTTTTTATCTATTTATATTATTACGTCAGATCCCTTGCGGTTTGATTAACATTTACGATTAACTATTGTGGGCACACATTTGTTGAGTACGCATTATTTGAGTGCCCATCCTATCAGCCGCTACCGCCGTCCGTGGCATGTTCTCACCGACCCTCCCGATGCCCTTACATCCCTTCTTTCGGATACAGATACCGCACGCGGAATCAGATACCAACCTCGCCGGCGAGGTCGAAAAATCCCGGCGGCGAGACACCTAGTATACGCCCTCCCCCATAGCGACTGCCCAAGCCGAGGCCGTTCCTCCTTGAGGCGCACTTGAGTTAGTTGCACCCTTGCTCTTCAGGCTCGAGCGTAGTGGTTGCACGCTCGCCCTCTTGTCCGGTGAAGCTGTAAAGGCCCCGCAGCCAACAGCGTAGATCATTCACACACACACACACACACACACACACACACACACATTGTTCTATCGTGCCAGTTAGTTAGTCGTCGCTCGGCATTCGAGCCTATCCGTCAGGTCGCAATAAATAACTATGGTACCAGGGATATCCGCACTTTATTTACCTCTGAATAATGGAGTCAGAATAGAGGACAATTTCTCAAGTCACCAATTACGTTATGAAGTGACAAACAATTCACTTGGCCTCCCCTATAACTATTAAGCTACGATTGCACTATTGCTTTACTAAGCAACATGTACTGATGATTTATTAACTCACGAAGCGATCTTTATGATATAACTTCTCAGGGTGACTAATTTAACTGACTTTGTTCGCGTGATTTACAGGCATGTATTTGTAGACACCACTTAAACACAATGAATCGAATAATTTTTATTTCTTACAAACAGTAAATTTTATTTTTTATGTTCCTGTGTAATTAAAGGTTCCCCGTACAACTTTTATCTCTTATGTCACTCGCTTCAGTTTTATTTTTAAGACAAAAGGGTCTATGCCATGCAATCTAATACCTTGTTAAATTTAATAAAATCTGCTTAGCCGTTTTAGTGTTAAATAGTAACAGACAAACTTATATTAACTTTCATGTTTATAAATGGATAGTAAGTAAGTAGTTTTATTTTTTTGATTGTTGATAACACGTAATAAATTACCGTAATTTTATTACCAATCTCTCGGAAACCGGTGATTGTCGTCGAACCGGAAGGAGGAAATAACATACAAATTAAAAAAAAATCGACCAGTTATAGGTCGATATTCTTTGTAAACTTTACCGGCGATAAGTGCGCGTAGCGATGACGTGGTCTTAGGTTAGACAATATGTAATTTCTTAAAGAAAAAGTGCCAAAATCAGTAGGCCTACTCTTGAAATCAATCCCAATCTCAAGCTGACACAAACTCAATACAGTTTCAATTACAATCCGATAAATGTTGGCACTCTTAAACAAATCGAGTGTAGTATTGGATTGAAATTTTAATCGAGTACACGATCTAAATTCAAGGTGACCATACACGACAAGGCTAAATATTAAACTAAATTATTTAACTCGTCATCATAAATTATTACATAAATATTCTATGGATTAGGGGGCGTTCATTAATTACATGAGTTATTCAAGGGGGGGGGAGGGGGTCGAGTCGAATCTCATCTAAACTTACTTTGGGGAGAGGGGGCTCTCGGCAAATATCACGTAATTTTTTTTCGCAAGAAACAGAGTAAAGTTGCGAGAAAATAGTTTTAAATTAATTAAAAGATTTACTAAAATATGGCCAAAAAGGAGATTTTTCGAATTCCCCAAAGTTGCACAAATCGTTAAACGATTTTAGTATTTTATAATTTACTTTTTACTGTAATTCTAGTCTACTTTCTCAGAAATTTTAAATAGTAGTCTTGATTAGTCTTAAATAATCTTTTTAGAATAAATCCGATGCATTTACGAGATACACGCATTTTGAAAAATCTCACGTGAGATTGGGGGATGGGGGGGTGAGATTGGTGGGTTGAGCCAAATCTCACGAAATCTCACCAGGGGGGAGGGGGGCTCAAAATCACCTCACGTAATTAATGGACGCCCCCTTAGTTAAAATAACCTTTCGTACATGGACGTAGGTGAAAGAGAAAGGGGGCGGTGTCATTGTCTGAAATTATTATGAAAAATAAAACTCATTCATTATCTTTAATTTTATTTACTTGATGATGTCTTTAGTTTATAACGGTAACTCTGTAGGTCCACGAGATTAGTACTGACTCTTACTTAAAATGCACAAATATGAGATAAGTTTATACTTCCACTAAACTATTCACGTAGGTACCTATATTTTATTGCGTATGCCGCCACAAACGATGAAGAGGCGTGGGCAATAATATTGATCACGTAGTAGGTATTTCAAAACGTTTTAATTACTAATTCGAAATAAGTCATGGCAGCGTAATACATCATTGTCTTTGAATTTTGCCTTTATCCCATATCCAAATTATCAATATTTTCCATGATATGTAACGTCAAATGACGCACTCGAACGCTATAAAGTTAAGTCTTTGCAACTGTATAACTTCGATCGTAAACTCGACTCGCAACTCGAAATCTAATGTCAAAATCACGACAAGAGTGCTAAAAACGTACAGAATCGAGAATTATCGTTTTTTTTTAATTTCCCTAAAATTACACCGCTATCGAGTTAAATCGAGCATTAGTGTAGCGTTCAAGAGTAGCAATTGGGGAGTTTTCGAACCCAATCCTAAATTTAGAATGAAATCGAGCGTCAAGAGTCAGCCTACAGTCCGGAGTCCGGAGTTTGGTATTCTGCCCGGTATATGGCAATAGGTTAGCCCCTTTTTATATTGGGATCTGACATCGTCGGCGAAAAGTGGGTGAACCTGTAGGTACAGAGTACACCTACCTACCCCGCTTGTGAAATATAGGCGTGGCCGTTTTAATTTTTATAGGTTGATGTTTGGGGGTATACTTAATTTGGAATGTAAGAGTTTTGATTCGAATGTATTAGTAATCTTATATTAACATCGATATGTGTTGTCTTATTTTGAATTAGTTCGATCAAACTGTACTAGTCAACATGAGGACGCATTAAAATGCTACAGTTTGCTAAACCATAACGAAAAGATCCGAGGTTATCATTTAAATCTAATTTCTACATTTGCTAGCTAAGAGAAGGTATAGAAGCGGAAATGGGCAAAATGTAATCAGGTTAATGATTTGGAGCATATAGGCGTGATGGTGTATTAATGATTAACGATTACAATTACATTTTGTAATCTTCAACGATTACGATTACACTTGTAATCTTGAATCATGATTGAATATTACAAAATGCAATTATAATCATTAATCTGATTACACTTTGCCCATCTCTGTATAGAAATATATCCGGCGTTGGCTATCACTTGGTTCGTGATCTGAGCAGGAAAACTTTAACTAGCGCGTCGCTACTGAGTAATCCTGCTGTCACGTTCAAATTCAAATCATTTATTTGCTTTAATATGCGTTACAATATGGGATCTTATTATTATATCATTATGTTCTTAAGCCATATTCTACCAGTTAGGCATGCAAATATTATTAGTTTAGAAGATGAATGTACTTATAAGATTAGTCTATGTCATTGTCTATAGGTATTAATTAATAACATATGCTTTAAATTAATTAAAAACGTGTTATAAAATTGTCATTACATTATATATTTCTTAAGCATAATACATTAGTCAAGTAAATATTCGTTGATCGTATAATAGGCTTTATTTAATAGACATCGTCTTTAGATGATATTTAAATAGATTGAAATTTTGTATATCTTTAATATGTTTAGGTAATTTAATATATAATTTAGGTCCTATACATAGTGCGCTTTTGTCAAACAAAGCCGTTCTGTGACTACTTGCACAGAGTATGTCAGCATGTCTAGAACTTTTCAATTTTTGATACCTGTGTATGTTTTTTCTTGTGTATAATATTAACTCAAAGATATATAGCGACGGGAATGTTAGTATTTATAGCTTAATGAAATGTGGTTTGCACGTATCAGTGAGCTTTAAAGCGCATATAGCTCGTACGCATTTCTTTTGTGCCTTAAAAATTGTGACTCTCTCTCTGTAGCATTTCCCCAGAATATGATACCATATCGTAGTACAGAACCAACGTAGCCATGGTAAGCTAGCTGATAAAAGTGTACTCTGGTCTACAGTTTTGCGTAACATGTAAAGGGCATATGAGTATTTATTTAATTTTGTACACACGTGTTCTGTATGTGATTTCCATTTCAGATCTGAGTCAACATGTATTCCCAAGAATTTAATTGTATTTATATTTTGTATTACTGATTGGACTGAACGGGACTGGATGCTTATTTCTAATTTTAAACGTCATAAGATAGCTTTTTGTCAAATTTATTTCCAGGTCATTTGCAATTAACCAGTCAATGATGGAGTATAAGGCAGAATTAATTTCACGTAGACATGTTTCACGGTTTTCAGTTACAAACATAACAGTACAGTCATCTGCATAGAGTACCATGGGGTGATTTATAGATTTAGGTAGATCGTTTATGTAGATGTTGAATAGCAATGGACCTAGAATACTGCCCTGTGGAACACTTTTACAGACTTTTAATGGTTCTGACAAGTATTTAACTTCAGTTTTTGTTTCACGTGAGATGTTGGTTATTTCGGTTTGTTGTTCTCTGTCATTGAAGTATGACTTAATAAGATCAAGAGCATTACCACGTATCCCATGCACTTCAAGTTTGTTTAATAAAAGTGTATGGTTCACAAAATCGAAAGCCTTGGTCATGTCCATGTACAGTGCTGCAACTTCTTTTTTATTATCAATACCCGTGATTACAGTGTCAAGAAGAGCATGTATTGCCAAGTTTATTTTTTTTCCTTTCCTAAATCCTACTTGTTCTTCAGCAAGAATATTGTTTTTTTTCAAGCATACCTCTCATATACAATAATAAGACTCTTTCGAATATTTTAGCCAGGATCGGGATTAACGCAATAGGCCTGTAGCAACTCATTTCAGTTCTGTCCTGTTTTTTAAATATTGGTTTGATTACAGATAGTTTTAATCTCTTCGGAAAAGTTCCAGTTTCTATGCACATATTTACATATGGCATATTACTGGTGCTATGATTCCTGCTACTCTTTTCAGTATTTTACTGGATATTCCGTCATATCCTGGGCTGTTTGTGTTCTTTAAGGCTTGTATAATTTCATATATCTCTTTTGGAGTCGATGGTGATATAAAAATTGAGTTAAATTTGTTATAAGATATATTGTAGAGTCTATTATTAATAATTTTAACCTTTGGTTGTCCTACAAAAAAATTATGAAATTCATTAGATATGTCAATAGGATTAGCGATAAGGACGTTATTAACGTTTATTTGGTCAATTTTATTAATTTGGTTATAAGCTTTATATTTATTTATAACCTTCCACATTGCCTTTGCTTTATTTCGTGTAGTTTTTATATAATAATTGTTTTGAGATTTTTGGGTTAATTTAATGATCGCTTTCAGTCTATTTTGTAATAGTTTTTATATTTAACATTTGAACTTTTCCTATACTGCCACAATATCTGTCGTTTGCGTTTAGTACACGCTTTAATTCCTTTTGATATCCATTGTGCTCGTTTATGTATCGTTACGTACGTTTATGCTTATTTACTAAATTTGTAGTGTGACAAGAATGGCATATCAAGTCGTCACGATAACGGCAATATTTTGCACTACTACTTTTTGCCCGCGACTTCGTTCATGTTGACTTTAGTCAGAAACTTTCAATTTTTCTGGGAAAGAAAATTGTGTCTGAGGAGTATGTGAATATGAAATCTGGATGGAGTTATCTAGATGGAGTTATGGCCGGCGCGGAAACGGGATAGAATTTATTGTAGTACGCACACGCACGCGCACGCACTCATTGACAGCATTGAATAAATTTTCAAAAATCGAACACTGGCATCACGTACACATAGTGCGTAACTGAGGCCCCTTTTGGCGCTATTTTTGTTAAAATATTTTTCACATGAAGTGGGTAGTGCGAGTTCCAAGTGCCATACAAAATAATAATTAATTCATAATATTAAGGAATAACACCATAAGTATAGAAACAGGTCATGCCTCTTATTACCATTGGATAAAGTATAATTTTCTTTGACATTTACAATTATCACAGTACCCTTCCTTCATGAAAAATACTATAGATTATGCTCAATTTAGACATGTCTTAGTCTAAAGGTTTGGTCAAATAGCCGACGGAGTGCGACGGGAGCGCAACGCAAGCCCTCAGCTACGTTCGGTCGTGACGTTTGCTGTCGCGCCGAGCGGGGCTGCGCTGTGTGGCGTCTCCCGTACATTTCTGTACATTACAACTTCCCAAGCCGCGCCATCGCCGCGCTCCCGCCGCGCTGCGTCGGCTATGTGGCGAACCCTTAAGGGTCTTGATTCGAATGTGTGTGTCATCGAGTATTAATAATGGTGTTTGGTGGTAGTGATGAGCGCGGAGGGCTGCGCGTGCACTGCGCGCCGGTGGCTGGCGGGCGCGTAGTGGCCAGCGCGGGCGATGCGCGCGCGGCCTTCGCGGCACACGCACGCGCGAGAGCCTACGACTGCGAGCTCGATGCCGTGCTCGACAGCGTCATCGGCAACTGCAAGGACTGCTTCGTCTCCGTGCGAGGTGAGTACTCACTGAATACCCATACCCACTTATTACACTTCAACTGTACCGCCCACTTCCGCGTAAAGTGAAAAGTATCTAAGTCGTTTAAAGGCGCCATTTCACTTACGCTCTACTTCCCTTTTAACAATACCAGTGTCCGGCGCTTCCTTCGCTGGCGGTCTTTTGAGCGGGAAATAAGGCTGACAGGCCCCGCCCACTCAGTGTAGCCAGTTTAGAAAACTTTTTACAATTACGAGGTAAAAGAACTTAAGATTAAAAATCTAAAAAAATAAAAATAATAAAAAAACTGTGAGAATGACTCTATCTTAAAATAATGGAAAAGCTAGTATAATTATTAGCTTGAAAACTTTTTCATTAAAATTATATAATATCAGGAAAAAAAATTATCTAATGTGGGAAGTTTCCACAAACATAAATCAAAATTGAGCGATGTTTGAAGTACGTACGAAGTTTGTCATGGTACTGCCCAATGCTCTTTGCGGGAAGTGGCGGCAGTGGCTAAATTATGCCACTAGGTATACATACCAAGACTTTTGTATCAAATTCAGTGCATTGTATCACTAGTCTTTCTCACTGATACCACCGTCTTTTCTTCCCCAGGTATTTCTGATTATCGTGACGGAACCCGCGGTAAGGAGTGGCAGCCGCACGCGGCGCTGGCCGCGGCCGCGGTCATGAAGGCCATCATCGCCGCCATGGACCCGCCTACCGATTAATCGATACGACAAAACGGTGACTAGAACATCGAGAATTATTATCATGTCGAAGTTACATACGAAATTGGACTAATTAAATACAGCCAGCAACATAAGTAGCTTAACATTCTCAGTTTTTCCAATCGCTTGCACACTTTTGTTTGGCATCAAACTTCTTTTTTTTTAAAGTGAAAACTTTTTTAGGCGCGTTGGGCATTTTTTGAGATGGGAAAAAGCAATTGAACTCGCGCACTGTGACCGTTACCGACACCTCTGTATATAAGTATGTACATATATTGTGTATGTACGTACATAGATACAAATGCACGTTGGCATTATTTGCGATGGGAAAAAACCATTGAACTCGCGACACTGTTAGCGTATACGACACCACAGTATAAAAAAAAACGAAAAATATTTCCTGACGATTGAAAAAATACACACGTAATTGTTCAAGTTTTCACCTCTGTCGGCACTCCCGGAGTGCCACTGTTTTTTTTTATCTAAATACGTATATTTGCTGCGTATGATTTGGCTTTGACAAAGTTCACCAATGTCTGAAATAAAGAGTATTATTGGTTTTAAAACAGAAATTTAAGTTACATACGTTGCTGACCGTACCATTCTATTACACACGTCTAAACTTTACTGACCAGCGGCCTATAGCCAAGTTGACAATCTACAGTCGTTAACGCTAATAGAAAGCGGAAAAATGCATGGGAATGACATTTTGCCACGAAAAGTCACATGGTCAAAACAATGCGCTATCGATTGCGACAAGAGAATAGAAACAAAACGCTTGCAACTTGTCTGGGCCCTCTGATTAAATTTAAAATCGGTCTTAACATTTGAAAAAAAATATAATGATAATTTATATTTCTCATGTACTCGTGTAGGTAGGTAAAGGTACATAATATGACACACAGGTACCAGGATCCAGTTTTTTTTATTTATACTTGTAAGAATATTTCTCGTTAATGTGTTAAAATACCTTTTACATAAATACCCAGATTAACTCCTTACCTTTAAAATAAAACGATTGTTACCCAGGATAACTTATAAGTATTCTATACGGCGTTAATTAGATGGGTCAGTGTAGGAGAAATCCGAAACTATCAAAAGTGGACGGTACTATAAAAATTAACAGGCGTACGCTTTTTTTTTTAAATACAACTTTATGTGATACGAGTAAGGTAGAATATGCCCTAATTTATGTTTATATCATAATAATACTAGCCCTGTTAAGAACTGAGTGGGTTTTGCGCCATAGTCCACTACGCTGGCCCAGTGCGGGTTGGCAAACTTCACACACCTTCGAGAAACTCTTAGGCATGCAGGTTTCCTCACAATGTTTTCCTTCACTGTTAAAGCAAGTGATAGTTAAATTTTAATACGCACATAACTTCGAAAAGACAGAGGTGTGTGCCTGGGTTTGAACCCGAGACCTCTGACTTTTCAGTCCAATGGTCTAACCACTAGGCTATCACTGCTTTTTATATCATAACTTGCTTTTTATATCATAACCACAACTAATGTCGTGGATTTTTTTAGTGTAACTTTTGAATGGCAGTCCCATTCATGTATCATGTTATCGATGGTTATAGATGATTGTATGGTTTCTCAGTGAAAATCTCAAATCCGCCCGATAGTTTCAGATTTTTCTATAGGTATACTGAATCACTGAATTAGCCACCGTACACAGTTAATACCCCCAAGTAGCGATATATACAAAGGTATGTACTCCAATATTGTTCAGCTAAGTTATGAATATATAAGCTATAATTCTGGGTTTAAATTAGTGTTACTCACTTGCCTTAGTATTGGCTGTTATAAAGTTAGAATAAATTTTGTCATAGAATATTTACTATTTACAAAATAGTGTAGTATTTTACATAGTGAAATATTACAAACATCAAGTAGTGTTATTAATGCATATTAGAAAGAATGTAATAGGTATGCTCTATTAATTTTTTTTATTATTCTCTTACAAATGGGCACAAACATGCACGATTTTTCTCCTCAACTTAAAAGGTGAATTATAATCAAAATTGTGTTAATAAATAATAATAACCGGACTCAAATCGCCTTTTCCTGCTTTCAAGCTAAATTATTATTATATCACGTTTGATTTTGGTGGTCGGGTATTAGTCACGACGAACAACAAATGGGATTCTTTATATTCTATTGATCATTTAATGCACAATGATGGGAACAATTTCTATAATCTGTTACAGTGCAAATGTGCAACCTATCATCGCACTTGTATAACGATAGAACTTTTCACAAAACATTGCTCTCCGTAACCGGCGAGCGTGTATGAGACGAACTATGAGAGTGGAGGAAGCCAGAGACGTCTGTCTGTAAGGAAAGAACCTGTTGGAACTCTGTGCTCTCTGCCTACCCCGCAGGGGAACTGACCTGATTATACAGATAGATTGTACTTGTCACATATCATAACATATAAAACAAAGCCGCGTTTGTCTGTCTGTCTGAACACGGAATGATTCGAGAGGAAGGTTTATGTGTATAATACACTCGTGCAAAGCCGGGGCGGGTCGCTAGTATAGATATGAAATTTAAATCTTTGGCACTTGTATTGTAAGCCATTAAAATAATGGGTGGGGTAAATCTTTGTGTATTGAATTGTGTAGAATTACTAGAGGATAAATTACTGAATGAGAACATTTTTGTACACAAAAAATATACCTCAAGATGACATGACCTGGAGTATAATGTTACCGACGTATGACCGGTTCTCATATTAGTAGTATTTTGACAGATCTTCCATATATGTAAAAATTCCACTGGTTGTAGGTAAATCTATCCTTGAATATAGGACCGGCCAATACACTATCAGTGCCCTACACACATATCTCATGTGTTGCGATGTAAATGAAACGGTTATCATTACTCATAGTTATATGCATACTGCCTGCTTTGAAACTGACAAAATTAATACTCGGCAGAATATTGGATAAGTTTTGTATAGAAATAGGTTTCACGAATGTTGCCATAGAAAAAAGTATTATACGTTTAAAGCGAGTTCGCTATTCAATTTACATGTCAAAACAGTTTGCTTCGAATTTCAAGACTCCGACAAAACACACTTAATTCAAAAAAGTCATGATACTTTGTACTAGGAGATAATTAAGTCATTCCATTTGTTTGGTTGTTAGTAGGTGCCACCTACTTACTAAAGAAGTGTGTATGTATGATAATATAAATGATAATTTATCAAATAGATATCATTTTTTTTAAATGGTATCATATGCTATAAACTATACTTATAGAGCAACAAGGATCTTTTGACCTATGAATGTCATTGACTGAGGGGCATTGGTCAGAAGTTCGGGTTAACATTTAGTAAAGGACATTTTGGAAAATTGCCCCAGAACCAACAAACATTTGACCCATGCCATCATTATTTATCTATTTTATAAAAATAATGGCAAATATCCGTATCTAACAGACAATTTGCAATCTAAAACGAAATTTTCATAGTATTGTAAGTATACCCTTATATATATTAATGGCTACTGAATTATAACCTTAAAATCTAATACTTTTTGTGCAATATTGCGATTCCTCCGCTTGTCCGTTTAATAATAAATGCCTTAAGAGAATTTATAAAAGATTTGAAATCATACAAGTATTTTGTCATTGCTGTTGGTTCTGGAGCAAATCATGTATGGGCGCAGAACAATGTCCTTTTCGTACTTCCAAGGAGATATTTGACCGACGCGGACTGAGCACGGTTACTAATTAAAAAAGAATTTGGGTAAATTCCATAGCAAACGGCAACTCTGCGACTGTCATATGAAGTGACATTTCACTTGATGACAGCCTTAGCTCCAGTTTTGACCGCGGGCCAAAAGAGCCTTGTACGAATGTATGTATGTTTTTAGTCATTACTGTCAAACGTGTCACAAAAATGTTGAAATATGCCGATAATCAGATATTTTCGGGTTATACGAAAATTGCAGCTAGCTCTCTTCTTCGGCAACCAATGTCTTATTTCCGGTAAATATCTCATAGCATCCAGAGCTTAGTATGTACCTAGATGACTAATATAAAATATTATCAAAAACTAACTTATTTATACTCTATTTATCTTAGTGTATAAGTACTAACAATAACACTGCCATAAATGGCCTATTTATATTTGATGCTGGTGTATGCAAAATATGTACGTTGTATATTTTCAAACCAAAGTTTAGACTTTTGGCTGTTTATTTGACAACCTGGTCTAGTCGCCTAAAATGTGAAGATTCCTTGAAAAGTTTTATTTACAATTTTACTTATGAATCGAAATATATATGAATAGTTGCAGTCTTATTATGGTTATGTGTATTAAAATCATGTTCACGTGTCATAATTGAAAATAAATCGTTTTAACGCCGCACATAAGGCTAAAGTTAAGTTTTGGGTTCCATGTCAGCTGTTATATTAGATACTTAAATTCTACACTACTATCTTGAAAGTTTATAAGTTTTTTGTAAATGATGTGTACAACTAATGTAGCTGTCAACACAATTGAAATTATACCTCAGGTTAATCACAATTCTTACCTTTAGTCCTTTGTAACTTGAAATAATAATACGGTACCATCTTATTGGTACTTGTAATTTTGTTATATAAATTGAATGTTAGTCATTTTTATTAGACGTGGTCTTTGTATGTTGTATATTAGTTTTATTTTTTCCGAAATTCTGTTAAAGATGCCTACATGCTATTATTTACCGTTTTATTGCATTGCACAAATAAATTTAAAAAAAAAAAAATTGTTTTATTTGTGGGTATTGTGTTATGCCTCATATGGTGCTGGGACCCCTGTCGCTAAATAAGTCTGAACGCGGCCAAAATCTGAACTAAACCCCAATACAATTACATAGACTAAGATCCTAGGTCAGCCAGACCTACGCGATTTTAGGAGTGTGAATGAATAGTTTAATATGCGCATATTCGCTGGCTTTAAACCAGAGCAGTTTTAGAAATAGGGCAAATACAAACATAACCTACATTACGCTCATTTGTAAGCGATTGAGCAGCCTGGCATGGCAATAGGCTTACCCCTACTGTACCCTCTTGAATGAAATGCAATTGAAGTAGTGTTCCGATAATCTCTAACATTCTGGGGTAACGGTCGTAACGGCATGAGGTCGCTTGGATCTCTGAATCGGTCGGCCGAAGGACAGATTGTCTGAATCGGTCGGCCGAAGGACTTATTAAATTTCGGAAATTCATGTGTAATTTCCTCTGCTTTCAACATTTTTATAGTTCCAGCCCATATGTGGAATGTTATTATGCGTTTCTGGCACTACGCCTCGGACTTCAGGAAGGTTGATCCACCACAGCCCTTTTACATGTCTGTGATCCAAGACTGGTTTTTTACGTTAATTGATGGTTGATTGTATAAAACTGACTATGTAAGAGAACAAAAACATAAGGTAACAATAGCTTTTCATGAAGTAAAAATACAAAAATAAGTTTCATAGTTTATTAGAATCACATAGAGGCACTTACTATAATAATCATACTGTCTTATTGTCAGGAATGTTCTTACATTGCTTCATCATTGGCTAAACCTACGCTGAAATTAGGTTTTCTGTACGTACAAAACTTATAGGTACCCTACTTTAGAAGTCATATTTTATTGGATAAAATAAAACTCCAAAGAACGGAATTAAATTAAATAATTACGCACCATGATCATTAGTGTTGCCACCTTTTCTTTTTTACTCTGCAAAAACAAAATATTCATATAAGCATTGATGAGATTCATCCCAGTGGAGTTAACGAATCGGTGAAATAAGATTGAAAAAAACCTAAAAGAAAAAGTAAACTACTGGAAAATTTAACTTTATCAAGTATTATATAAAAACCAATTAATATCAACCCAAAAATTGTCATCACTATGTTATAATTTCTACATATAGGAGTATAGAATAAATACACACATTAATCCCACGTTCGCATGAGCGCTTTTTCAACATGCGTCTTGTCTGGTAAAGCAGTAAAGGCCCCGCGGACACAACTTAGATCATTCACACACACATACAAAACCACGCGTTAATAAAACGCTGGAATGAAACAAGCGGCTATAAAAGGCTCATAGCGCTTCAGTACCGCACGTTGAAAAAGCACTCTTGCGAAGTAACTGCATATCAACACTTCAAAGGCAACAGAGGGTAAGATAATCCCTTTTTATCTTTCAAGCGTTGATATAAGGACAACTGATCGTTCAGTCTTCGAAGACGCGCACCACCCTAAATTACACCCTAATTCTTACAGTGCAAATGTTCAATGTTCTGCTAGCGAGTGCATGGTTTGGGCACACCTACATGTGTAAGGGTTAATAACGATACCAGCGTCATCGTCATTCGGACTGCAGGTCTAGCGTGTTCTATATGATAATTTTTATGGATACGTGATAAAACTAAAATAATTAAGGGTTCAAAAAATCATCAAAATTAGTCAAGCCGTTTAGGAGGAAAATAATTATGATTTGATTTTATATATAGAGATTACAGAGACATGACTGTTCCCCCTACCCAAGCCTCCAAGTTTTTGTGAGCCATGCAGTCTTTCCTTAGATGAGCATGGGGCCTGATGGCCTATACAATGTGAGCAATAAAATTAATTAACAAATCATGCATAAAAATATTTATTAACACTATACTTCAATTGTATAAGTTAACATAATTTCATTTTTTATAATAAAACAGTATTTTAGTTACAATCCCACTTTTTTCACAATACATATTACATATAGATATGTAGCAATCTAATCAGAATACTAAGAAGTAAACTATAAAGTGCTTGGTGGTTGTAATTTTAAACATACATATAAAAATTTATTTTATAATTGTTTTATTATACCTCATACAAAACAATGCAATCATAATTAATTATTCACTGCATGATATGAAATACAACATATTGCTCATACACACACACACACACACACTCATCAACATTCTATAAAATGTAATGTTGGTATGTAATGTTTTTCTACCTATGACTTTCTTGGATACAGTGGTTAGTTTAGGACCACGAAGCACATACAAAGAGGAGAGGGCCTAAACTAGCTAGCCTTTTGAATACCTAAAAGCCTTAACATCATCATGGTGGGCGTGGCTTACCTCAATTTGTCATTGCTACTCGCTCCATTCACACGCCCACTCGAGTTCGCATAGCTATTAAATATCATCTATTTTTACAAAAAATAAAATCCTTAAAATGACGTGATGTATTTTTACATGCAAAAATTACTTAGATCGACTTTCTGGTCATACAAATAATATCACATTTCACTTGTATTTTTTCGTAATTTATTAGAATACTTCTATATTAAAATGCCATCTACCGTAACATAATTGAATTTACAAGTAACATTGACATGGATGAACCATTTAGTTTTTACCATTCTCCAACAGATGGCAAATACAAATGTGGGTTGGGCGTAACATCTCTCTCGCCCAGCGCCAGCTCATGCAGTGCCACACTTAAATTGTATAGCAACATCTTATTACGCCATCCTCTCTTCGTATTTAGGACACAAGGATGAATAACTTCTTATTACATATTACAACGACAAATAATAGAGGTGAAAGATTTCTTTCAACCTGCTTTGCAGACTTCTAAGCATATTACTTGCAATGTCTTAAATGTACACATATGTTAGGTCACAGGTTTACTAGAACACATCTGTTACCCTTGATCTATATCCAGCCCAATTGTATATGAAAATGAGCAGTGCAGCCATGTACTGTATAATTTACACAAATATTGTGATCATGTCTATACCTTCTGGAATTTTTATTACATATAATCATATTCACAATTTAATCATAATTAACTTTTAATCAATAAATTAAAAGTAAGGGCATTGGGAGGGGTTGTAAGGGCATCGGGACGGTAAGAGCATAAGTATGGGTGTGGTATATTTTAAATTCAATCAATCAAGGTCAAGTTAAATGCTGCAGTTTGGTAAAACTTCTTAAAAAAAAATCCTACATTATATAATAACATTCTCTACAGTTGCTAGCTTCGTAGCTAGTAGACATCTATACTTACTTGTGCAGGTATAGATAGGTAAGTACAGTAGTCTCACTAATCCCGCACTTCAATAGTTTGGCACATGCAATAATCCGGCACCCTCTGCCTTCTTTACCCCTCCCTACGCCCGCTCTGCGCACACGCTCTGGCTAGTGTTGTAAAAATAAGCATTTAGCGCCGAGTCGACGCTTACGAGCGTTGTAGCACGTAGAAGACGCGAGCGTTTAAGCGTCGACTCGAGCGTTTTTACAACACTAGCTCTGGCATTATTTATTAGGAACTTTTCTATAAAATCCAGTAATCCAAACATTCCAATAATCCAGCACCCCTAGTTTTTAATATGATTAGTGAGACTACTGTATATCCAAATGTGGCCATAATCTGGTATGAATTGATTGTACTTAACAATAAATCTCATTTGAGCACAACCATGTTCATGCACTTAGAAGGTCAGAAACAATTATTTCCTTTACTCATTTTCATGTATGCTTCCCTGCTCACTGCAGCATGAGTTGGTTGAATATAAACCAAGAGTTAAATAAATGCTCCCACATTAGTATTAGTGCAAACACAAAAGCAACATGTCAAAATGAAACTTGGTTACTTGCATCAGTCTTAGAAGCATGGCGTTGGTTGTTTGGTCATCAATGTTATTGTTGGTCTTCTATAAGTTTATAAAATTAACACATTATTATCAACTTTTGTACAGCATAAAAATACAATTGACTATGAAATTCATATTTTGTTATAATAAAATTATTGCAAAAACTAAGAGACAATAACTGAATTTCATCAATGTTTATCATTTCAGTTCACATTATCTATACATCTCGTGCATACATACAAACACAACACATTACTGGCTTGAAAATATTACTTTCACATGCTCTGAGTATTTCTTTAATTTGTTATAAAAGACAATATTAAAAGTAATAGATTCTTATTATTGTTGATGATTTTTACTCACCAACATATTTAACTTCGTCAAAAGCTTTTCTCGCCTTCTTGAGTTCTTCATTCATTGTTAGTAAATCCTTAACACGAGCATATTTGCGTTGATCCTTACGTACTAGAAATATTATGTCTTCTACTTGCACACGGCCTGTTCTTCCAACTTCCATTGCTCTAAAATAGCCAAGTTTAAGTTTATATTATATGGTACCATACTGTACCAATTGAAAATAACAATAAGTGTCTGTATTATTGGCAATATACTTTATATGTGGGAGAATTGGAACTTTAATTTTTTTAAGGGATTACAATTTACCTACTGCCCTCTTTTTTCTGTATATTTTTTTCTTGTTCTTTCACTTTTGGTTGTCTGGAAGAGATCGCTATTAGCAATAAGACCACCAATTGTACCTCCTTAGTTTATTTTTTATCCCAATGTAAATGTATTGGTGTACAATAAAGAGTATTCTATTATACAATTTAATTGCTACTTTTTGTACTCTTCTATTTTATAATTACTTTTTATTTACCTGTGAGTAGTGTCCGTAATGAATTCAATAACCAGATCTTCTAAAAAGTCTACACTCTCTGTGTATGGATTCTGATCATCTCCAAAACCGTACATCATACACCTTAACTCTTTACTAAATAGTCTTTTTCGTCCTGATGCTGTAGCCCCTAGCTGCTGTTCTGTTTCTTCTTCGTCAAACTGTAATGAAAAAAATTACCTTTACTAAACTGCTTCATGGTAAATTGGTTCGCATAAAATACGAATACCTGCCTGATCGTAATTATCATTGGCATCTGGAGTAGAAGTTGTCATGATTGTTAGTTAACTTAGATTCGTAATTATTATATGAATTATGACGAATAGCCAGCCCAATTTAAACAATTAAGTATTATATTCTTCTTCTTATATTAATTAATGGCCGCACACTTTAACAGTGTATTTCGCCAATGTCAAGTAGTAATAGAGTATAACAGTAAATTATAAAAATTGGCTTCTTGTCGCCATTACGGCAAAAAACAAAAGCCAAGTATTATATTATTTTGTCACAAACCCGAACTAATGTCATGACATCCAGGTTGACTTGACATTTTGCAGTGCGCTCCAGTTAGCGAGCGTCCGCACAAATTAAAAAACAGTACAAATGAAAAAAATAAACGTAGGTATCGATTTAATGACATATCGATATGAACATTGCACCAGTATAATTAAACGGGAAAAAGAATTTTGGTTTTTGGAGGTTTGGCGGGAAGTCGAAGAGTGATGTCGTCAATTTGTTTTAATTTCCAAAACTTGTGTTATTTCGACTAATAATGTGTAATGCTGGTGGCATATTAACGATTTTGTGTTCTTATATGTGCATGCGTGAAGGTAATTGTAACAAAGTGATAAAACGTGCCTTTTTGACTTCCCTCGAAACGGCCTTCGCAATTGGTGTGTAAAGTATCCACAGCTTTACTATCCAGGGTGGGGTACTTCATTGATTTCATTATCATCGTTGTCATCAAATTCATCAGGGAGTTGAATTATTTTAAACAAACACGGTTATAAATCTCACTGGACACTGGCAAAATACACTTATAATTAGTGTGAAGCCATAACTTGAAGAAGAAGAAGAAGAAGAAAGGGTTTTGGCGGGAAGTCGAAGAGTGAAGTTGTCAATTTGTTTTAATTTCAAACTTGTGTTATTTCGACTAATTATGTGTAATGTTGGTGGAATATTAACCATATCATCAAGTTCATCGGGGAGTCGAATTAATTGAAACAAACACGATTACATATCTCACTGGACCCTAAAATCCTAAAAATGATACCCATATTTATTTTACACAAAAAGTCGCTCACGCCATCTTGGATTTAAAAATTAACCCTATATTGTTAATCAGTATCCCCCTAAAAACCCTAAAACTGATACCCATATTGATTTACTAAAGAAGTCGTGCCCACCATCTTGCATTTCAAAAATGCGCCCATATTCTGAATTTATAACTTAATACTTTCTCAATCGTATATTCCAGAACATAATATTAAAATTGTTGCTATTCTTAAGCAAAATTCGAATTCTGAATCATCCCTTAAGCTTAGACCTATTTCCCTAATTTGTTGTATATGTAAAATATTTCACATAATGATAACAAAGTGACTAGTGTGGTTTGTAGAAAAAGAAGTAATACCATCATACACGACTGGGTTCAGAAGAGGTAAGTCATGTATGGATTGTCTGGTTCGCCCGGTATCTCAGATACAAATAGGATTTTCAAAAGATACATCCACTTTGGCCTGTTTTTGGATATCGAAAATGCGTACAACAATGTAATAATTAATCAATTGGTACAAATTCTTGACAATTTGAATGTGGGTACAATAATTTGTAGATACTTATGGGGCTTTTTAACAATTCCTATTCACGTCATAATGACTAAACGAATTTGGATGAAATTTAGTAAGGATAGAATATCTAGATAAACACTGTCACGTCTATATTCCCCAAGATGTAGTCCCCCAGAAGGTGTAGTCCCTGTGATTTAGAAGTCAGCGTTTATTACGCCAGTTTTTAAAAATGGTGACAAGTTCAATGTCGAGAATTATCGTTCCATCTCCAAACTGTGTTTATTTGACAAAGTTTTTGAACGAATCGTCTACAATGAAGTCTATTCAGCTCTCGGTAATAGCTTGGGTGAGGAGCAACACGGTTTCATTCGTAGACGGTCAACAACAACAAATTTAATCTTAAGTAATTACATCATTCTGAAAGGTATGAAACAGAAAGCACAGGTAGATGTAATATTTACTGACTACAGCAAATGCTTCGATCGCATTGATCATCATGTGCTGTTGCGTAAGCTGCTGTGGGCTGGTATTCATGGTGATTTATACCGCTGGTTCTGCTCTTATATAAAAAATCGATCGCAGGCTGTAGTGCTACAAGGGTATACATCAAGCTGGTGCTCAATCCCATCCGGAGTGCCTCAAGGTTCGTTATTAGGTCCACTTTTGTTTACCATATTTATCGCGGATGTTAAATTAAGCTTTATAAACTCTAAAATTTTACTATATGTAGATGACATGAAAGTTCTTAAAGTAGTCCGCTGCTTATCCGACTCTTTACAATTACAGGATGATCTTAACAGATTCGTTTCATACTGTTCGGATAACAAGCTCAAACTCAATATCTCTAAATGTTTTTTCATGATCTTTACTAGACAAAAATCAATCATAGGTTCTGGTTACACACTCAATAATCAAAGCATTTGTAAAGTGAATCATATAAGAGACCTCGGTGTAACACTAGATAGTAAACTATTGTTTGATAAATATGTTGATATTATGGTGAATAAAGCATCCAAAACACTCGGTTTCATCATCAGAGCCACGGCATGCTTTCGCTCTCTTAAGCCAGTAAAAATCCTATACTGTTCATATGTTCAAATCATCCTAGAGTATGCGTCTCAAGTGTGGAATCCGCAATATCAAGTTTATATCTCACGAATAGAAGGCATACAAAAAAATGTTTCTACGGCATCTGGACTACAAATCACAGACTGTTTCAGTGGACTATGATGATCGTTGTAGGCGATATCATTTCCTACCTTTGCAGGAACGGCGACGTATTAATGATGTTTGTCTTCTAGTTAATATTGCGAATGGTTCTATTGATTGCCCTGAGATTCTGGCCAATATATCTCTCCGCACTAATCTAATTGGTTTCAGGCCGCGACCTATCTTAGATGTGCCATTTGCTAGGACAAATTATAGACAGAATGCATTCTTCTTACGTAGTGCCATATGTTTTAATAACCTACCGACGGACATGGATATCGATCTATTCAATACTAGCTCCAAAACAATAAGAAACCGCATGAATACAAAATTCTTCTTTAGTTAGAAAATAACTGCAGCAGGCATTACTCAGACTGTACTGTTCTTTAAGTGCTTTTTGGTGTTTATTATGTTTTTAATTTATTTATTTTTTTCTCACTGGCGTTTTATTTATTTTTTGTTTTCTTCTAGTTTTTCTATTTTTTATTATTATTTCACTATCATAATTTCTGTAATTTTCATTATGTTTTCCTTTATTTTTATTTTATCTGTGTGAGCTTGTAATTAGCAATATTTTTATTTGTTTGTTTCGACATATTATTTTCGTTATGAATCTGTAAGCTTACCTAAAATAACAAAAACAAAACAAAACAATCGGGGGTGGGATATTCCCGAATCGGGGGTAGGACCTATTTATGATTATTTCATCTTTATAGCGTTTTCCCTTAAATAAAACACTTATTCAACTACTTACCTCACTGGAAGCTTTATATTGAGATGGCATATAGACCCTCGGTTGCGAAATGAAGTTTTGCCTTTTGGATAGTACTGCTTATACTGAAGATTAGAGGTTTGAACTCTATATGAGTTGGCATTGTGCCCTCCACCCCGTGAGGGTACGTTGTATGCCATGCCATTATGTAGATAAATCTGAACCCTGAAAAGCATGTTGATATCCGTGTGATGGAACTATTGATTATCGTGATTGAGAATCCGCGTTTGAGTGCTAAAACGTTTAAAAGGTACCTCCCCTTATATTATCGCCGGCACGCGGTTGCGGTTAGCAAGTAGAAAATCCAAAACTAAGCACAGCACTGCAAGACCTCAAGACACCGTGAGCTCATTCTGCGTAGATCGGACCAAAAAAAATAATTAAAAAGTTTGAGGGTACCCCGGAACTACTATGCCTTTTAGACATCTAACACCTCAGTCCTTCCCGTGACCATGGGTGCTGCAAAGCATTCGAAACGTCGGGAACTTAAAATAAAAATATAAACCGCGATAAAATCCGAAAAATTGTTTTATTTCATGTGTAATATTCGCGTAAATCTAAGAACTCAGTATTAAAAAATCTTATTTAAGTACCTTATTGGTCTAGTAGCAAATCTGTACCTCCAGGTGATACAACTCGAGTTATTTTAGTTATTACTTTTGATATATTTACACATTATGCAACAGAAAAAATCTGCTACTTTTCAATTTCATCATCATCATCATCATTTCAGCCTATACTTGTCCACTGCTGAACATAGGCCTCCCCAATCGCTTTCCAGCGTAACCGGTCCGATGCCACCTGCATCCAACGATTTCCTGCGATTTTCACAAGATCGTCGGTCCATCTGGCAGGCGGTCGTCCTACGCTGCGCTTGCCAATACGTGGTCTCCACTCTAGAATCTTTCTGCCCCAACGCCCGTCCAATCTTCGCGCTATGTGGCCAGCCCATTGCCACTTCAGCATGCTAATCCTGAGGGCTATGTCGGTGACCTTGGTTCTTCTACGAATCTCCTCATTCCTGATTCGATCACGTAGAGAAACGCCGAGCATAGCTCTTTCCATAGCTCGCTGAGCAACTTTGAGCTTTTTTATGAGACCTATTGTAAGAGACCACGTCTCTGATCCATATGTCATCACTGGTAACACACATTGACTAAAAACTTTAGTCTTTAGGCACTGAGGTATTTTGGATGAGAAGATGTTGCGCAGTTTCCCGAACGCTGCCCAGCCGAGTTGGATTCGTCGATTGACCTCTCTCTCAAAGTTGGACCTACCTAACCGGACTGCCTGTCCCAGGTATATGTATTCGTCGACAACTTCAAGAGTAGAGTTCCCAACGGTGAGTGCGGTGGGTACGACATGGACATTAAACATTATTTTTGTTTTGTCCATATTCATTTTAAGACCCACTTGTTGGGATACTCTATTGAGGTCACCGAGCATTCGTCCTAGATCTTCCAGCGACTCCGCCATGACCACAATGTCGTCGGCAAATCGAAGGTGAGTGATGTATTCGCCATTGATGTTGATGCCAAGTCCTTGCCATTCCAAGAGCTTGAAGGCGTCCTCTAAGGTGGCCGTAAACAGTTTCGGAGAAATGACGTCTCCCTGTCTTACTCCTCTTTTTATGGGGATCACCTTCGTGCACTGCCCCTGTACTCGGACTGACATGGTGGCGTTATTATACAAGCACTTCAACACTTCGATGTACCTATAGTCAATGCGGCATCGCTGGAGAGATCTAAGAACCGCCCAAGTCTCGATCGAATCAAAGGCTTTCTCATAGTCCACAAACGCCAAGCATAGTGGCCGATTATACTCCTCAGTCTTCTGTATAACCTGCCGCAGCGTATGTATGTGGTCTATGGTACTAAAACCTTTCCGGAAACCGGCTTGTTCGGGAGGCTGGAAGTCATCAAGCCTTCGTTCGAGACGATTCGTAATGACTCTCGTAAACAACTTATAAACATGGCTCAGCAGTGTGATGGGCCTATAGTTCTTCAATAAGGTGTTATCACCTTTCTTGAAAAACAGCACCACCACACCCCTGTTCCATGCTTCCGGCGTTTTCCCTTCTAGCAAGACGGAATTAAATAGCCTCTGAAGGACTTTAAGTACCGGCGATCCGCCCGCCTTCAGAAGTTCTGCAGTAATTCCGTCTTCACCCGGCGCTTTGTTGTTTTTAAGTTGTTTGAGAGCCATCCTAATTTCGCACAGGCTGATGTCCGGGATATCTTCAGTGCAGTGTCGGGTTAGCTTGGCTCTTGGGTCTTTTACCAAGTCAACAACAGGTTTAGCTACTGAGGTATATAACTTTCCATAGAACCTCTCTATCTCCCTGAGCACCTCTGACCTATTTGACGTTACGTTTCCGTCCTCCGTCTTCAGCTTCGTCAACTGGCTCTGCCCAATAGACGCGTCTCTTGCGAACACTTTAGAGCCCTTGTTCTGCTCTATGGTCTCCTCAATACGCCTTGCATTGAAGGACCGTAAGTCGTGTCGCAAGGACTTCAATATCTGTCCATTAAGCTGCCTATAGGACTTAGCATCATCGGAGGTTTGGAGCGTCATGGAACGTCGCTCAGCCATGAGGTTTCGGGTGTAGTCAGATAGTTTTTGAGGCCTATTTTTACGGTGGGTCTTAAAATACTTGGACCCGACCGTATGAACAGTCTCTACCAGCCTGTTGTTGATTTCGTCCACTGATGCGCTGCTGTCTAGCAATTCGAAGCGGTTTGACAATTCGAGTTGAAAGTTCTCGGGGTTTTGGATATATGCATGAGCAGGTCGGAGCGTAGACTTCATCAGACGCGATCTTTCCATTTTGACATTAATATTTAATGTGCCTCTGACCATTCGGTGATCACTGCCGGTTTTTACCCTATGAATCACGGAGACATCATTAAATATTTGTCGCTTGGTGCTCATGATGAAGTCTATCTCATTTTTTGTGGAACCATCAGGGCTCATCCAGGTCCATTTCCTATGAGGCGGCTTCTGGAAGAAAGAGTTCATCATAAAGAGTCCCTCTTTCTCCAGAAATTCGGCCAGCCTCTGACCCCTGGGGTTGCGCTGCCCATATCCAAATTGCCCCACTCTCAACTCATCATCGCCCCGTTTGCCCAGCCGCGCATTGAAGTCACCCATAACCACTGTAAAGTGTGTTTTGGAAGTATGTATGGCTCTACTAATGTCCTCATACATAACTTCGACGTCATCATCTGAGTATGCCGAGGTCGGTGCGTAGACCTGTATGACCTTCAGCGAATATCTTTTGGATATTCTGAGTATCAGGTACGCTACCCTGCTCGACACACTAGTAATGGACACAACGTTGTTTATGAGTGACTTGTGGACGATAAATCCGACACCACCTTGGGACTGCTGTTCGCCCTCCCGGTAGTAAAACAAGTTGCCGGATTTTAAGGTTATCGTGTCCTCGCCCTCTCTTCGGACCTCCGATAAACCAACAATACTCCACCGCAACTTGTTTAACTCTTCTTCCAGCTCAACTAGCTTCTCATCTGTCCTCAATGTGCGTGCGTTGTATGTCACCAGGGCCAATTTTCGGTTTTGGTGGTAGCCGAATCTCTGCCGGAGATTCTTAGCACCCCTTGTCCTGTCGTTACCATGGCTGCTACCGTGGCCAGGACGAACAGGACCGCCGGGGACTAGGGGCCTGGTTTTCCTACTTTCTTCCATAATTGGGGGTGTTTGCCATACTCGCCACGCTTGGCAGGCGGGTTGGCGAGCGCAGTTATTGGTCGTCGAAGTGTTAAGGGAACGCTGCTGCCCATTCCCTAGTTTTCTCTTAGTCGCCTTGTACGACACCCGATGGGATGAGATGGGTTGGTCCTATTCTAAGCCGGGAACCACGCGGCAAAGCCGGGAACCACGCGGCAAAGCCGGGAACCACGCGGCAACTTTTCAATTTAATGTCTCTTAAAATGAAGAAGTTTTTTTTGTGCATATTAATATAACTAAGGATTTTTCAGAATTAACATATATCTAGATATATCTTCAATTATCACAAATTGAACTGAACTGATTGCCACAGTGTTTTTTTCTGTATTAATGATTCAACTTTAATTTACCCCTTATACACAAACAGCAGGGGTAGTTAAAAATGGTGTGAATTGATATAATTTCACGTGTGTCAGTGTACACTAATGTTATTTAATAAATAAACATATTTAGTATAGATTCTCAGATAACTTAAGATTTTCTGTTCGGTGAAATAAATATGTTTTTTAATCATCTATTGTCTTTTACGTTGATATGGCCTGTCCTAGTAATCACTTCTCTATTAAAGTACACTAATGCAGACCCACAAACTCCCACATGAAATTGACACGCTACCTCAGCGATATGCGCTGACCATACATCCTAGTTTCATGACTAACGTGCATTGAAACAGCGCACGTGCAAACGTAGGATAAATGTGATCTAAAAATTGTTACCACCACTATACCTATATTCCCCAAGCGGGAGTGGGAGTGGTGTACTATGTACACTCACTTGTCGTTCAACAATGTAAGCTCTCATGTAGTAGAGGATGAGTCTATTGATATTATACCGAGCACAGTGCCAGACTCCGGACTAGATTTTTTTATCGAGTAATTCGTATTTTTCCGACATAGGATTCGAACCGATGACCTTGTGATCGTTATGCGCATTACCAATGAGGCTTTACTATTGTATTAAATTGTACATATTAATCGATGTTTACAGATTCGTCTTTAAGATTTGTATTATGATACGTATGTGTGAACTTATATAAATTACTCGTAGTAATTCGAAATCATAATTAAGATGAGTCAATTTCGATTTCGCATGAAGTAAATATTTGTAAATCATAAATTATCGATAAATTTTCGTATCGATAAATCCTGTACTAGTAATCACTTGCCTAATCACGCACACTAACGCAGATTCACTAACTCACACCGACATAAAATTGACACGCTACCGTGGCGATATGCGGTGTCTAGGTATATTCTTCGTCTATGATTTTGCCCATCTCTCTATGATTGTCAGATTTGTTTGGTTTTATCTAAGTCTAGGCTATGTTATGTGTTGTTTTCGTGATGCTGAGCATTGAATACGTTTATTTAGATATATTATAATAGGGAGTCTTTATTTGAACCGTTCGTATGTAATTAAAATATCTTAAAATGAATCCCATGACGTAAGTACTATAAAAGAATGCATTTTAATATCTCTATGTAGTAGGTGCAATTTGAGACTACTTGTGTGGTCTGCGTGGTATGAGGCGTGGTATGAGGCGCCTGGTTGATTGTTAGTTAGGGTGGACATTGCTCATTTACTAACATGAAGGTTTCTTTTTCAGGAATGTAAAAAACGTCCTGAAATTAAGTGAAAGGGAACTAGCCAACAACTCCAAAAGTTCATGGCATGATCAATATAAAGACAGTGCTTGGATATTTGTTGGTGGTTTACCTTATGACCTCACAGAAGGAGATGTAATTTGTGTTTTTTCGCAGTAAGTTGATACAAAGTTTTTTTTTTCTACCTATATCATCACACCAGATCCCTTGTAGGCAGAGAGTATAGAGTTTCAACAGGTTATTTCCTCACATACCTCTCTGGCTTCCTCCACTCTCATATTATTTTAGTGACTCCTGTTATTTTTAGTGGCTTTTAAACACAAACCTTGTGCCATAGTACTTATTCAGTTAATCAGGGTTAAAAATTTATAAAATACTATTGAATAGTAGTCTATCTATCTGTATTATAACCCAAAATTCTTTGTAGTTAAGTTGTAGTTTATCCTAAATATATTGAAACTACTGGTCCAACTGATTGATATTGTCCTCAATAAAGTACCTAAGGATTGTTTCTTGGCAGAGTTAGGAAATATGTAATCAGATTAATGATTAACCACCCCCACTTGGGGTATATAGGCATGATGGTGTATTAATGATTAACAGTTATATTTTGTAATCTTGAACGATTATGATTACACTTTTAATCTTGAATCATGATTAAATATTACAAATGTAATCGTAATCATTTATCTGATTACATTTTGCCCATCTCTGTTTATTGGGTACTGTATTTTTAAGATAAGATTTTTACTTAACAAAAGAGGAAACTTAAAAACAATTATTTACAATTTAAAAGCTAGGTATAAAACAATAAAAAAATAAGGCTGAATTTGACTAACTGATTGATAGGTACTGATGTTAAAAAAAGCTGAGGCTGTTCCTCCTTAAGGCACCCTTGATCTTGTTGCCCCCTTGCCCTTCTGGCTCGATACGCTCACCCTCTTGTCTGAAGTTGTAAAGGCCCCGTGGCCAATAGGGTCGATCATTCACACACACACAAATAAAAATGTTAAAATTGTAAGCATTTGACAAAGGGGTTTTGAGTGCTTACTCTATAAATGAAGGGTACAATTGTATAAAAAATGTGTTAATAAATAAATCGCATTATCAGCCTATAGCATATAGCAGTCCACTGCTAGACATAGGCCTCTCCAATAAACCACTTATCAACTACTGAATCCATTGTCATTGGTGTAAAGATGAGAAAGGGCATGCTCCGTTGGTTCGGGCATATAGAAAGAATGCCAGAGGAAAGAATGACAAAACAGATATACAATGTGAAAGTGGAAGGATGCAGGTACCGGGGAAGACCTAGACTATCTTACCACGACCAAATAAACCGAGTCTTATCTGATGGAAAAGTCAAGAGTCTCCGTAACCGGCGAGCGTGTATGAGACGAACTATGAGAGTCGAGGAAGCCAGAGAGGTATGTAAGGAAAGAACCTGTTGGAACTCTGTACTCTCTGCCTACCCC
The DNA here is from genome assembly GCA_905147815.2 of Phalera bucephala. Taxonomy (NCBI): domain Eukaryota; kingdom Metazoa; phylum Arthropoda; class Insecta; order Lepidoptera; family Notodontidae; genus Phalera; species Phalera bucephala. Next base: position 19,336,656 of record LR990612.1, read on the forward strand.
GCAAGGGATCTGGCGTGAGGTTATAGATAGATAGATAGACCAGGCCTAATTCTAGACTCTGGACTCATACTCGGAGGTTTTGGTTAGAAAAACGAAATTTGACCAACCTAGGATAATTTAATTTTCACTTTATTTTAAAGGTATGGTGAAATCGTCAATATCAATTTGGTGCGTGACAAGGCGACAGGGAAGTCAAGAGGCTTTGCATTTATATGTTATGAGGATCAAAGATCTACTATCCTTGCTGTAGATAATTTAAATGGAATAAAAGTAAGAACTTATTATGATTCTTATGATAGTGTTGTAAAGTAAGTCGTTCGAGTCGGGGCTTAAATGCTCGTGTTTTCTACGTGTTTCAACGCTCGTAAGCATCGACTCAGTGCTAAACGCTCGACTTCAGCGCTCATTTTAACAACACTATCTTATAACGATTTACTTGATGTTCCTTAATGTTGTTTATCTTTTGCACACACTTCCCAATTTTATTATTTTTACATGATGATGAATATTTGATATTTTTTAAGGTATTGTTTTATTTTTGTTACAAAAAGCTACACACAATTAATGCAACATTATTTTGTGTAAGCCCTACATAGAAGTAATATTTCTAAACATCCAAGATCTTTACCATTGAGATCATGCAAATCTTTGGAATAATGTGGTTTGGTTTAGGGATAATAAATAAACTAAATGGGATCAGGAGGATTCAGTATTGCTTTTAAATATTCCATGAAAACATGTAACATACCCAACAGTGTTCAAAAATTTAAGATTTTAGGCCGTACAATAAGAGTAGATCACTGTGAACAATACAGAGCACCAAATGTTGACATGACTAAAGTTGATGAAGTGACAGCTGCAATAAGGACTGAAGGATGCGCTCCACCAATTTCACCCAAGCCTGAAGTAGTAGTTAAACAGGTAAAGCATTTTATGTATTTACTAGCAGTTTCCCGTGGCTTTGCACCTGGTCGACAACAACGCCACCTACCGTGTCCAATTATAGTTAAGAACCATCCAGGCGACTCCATGATTACAAAAAAAAACATCAAAATCATTCACGCTGTTTAGGAGGAAAATAATTATAAACACACACACTGGAATTTTATATAACAGATGCATTAAAGTCCTGCAAAGGTGTGCATAACACTACTGAAATTCTGAATTATTTTTAATCAAGTGCATAAATTGTAAAAACACATTTGTTTCAGGAAAATGAATCAAAACTCAACAAGGTAAAGAAGAAGAAAAATAAAGAAAAAAAGAGTAAAAAGAAGAAGAAAAAGAAAAGTAAAAGTAGTTCTGAGTCAGAATCTAGTCATAATTAGTTGATTAAAAGACATCTCCATTAATTATGAAATATTTTTATTTAAAATATATCATTGTACAATATCACACAGTACCAACAAAGAGATCATGAAGAATAATAATTTGAAGTACATTACATTTCTTAAAACTCTACAAATAATAACTGCCGTTCATTAAAATTGACTAGATATATTATAGACAAGAAAAATAGGGACTAATCATGGTTTTATCTTGATTAATTATTGTAAAGATACACTTAACAGGAACACAATAACTTACATTAATAATATAACTAACAATCTTATAACAAAATATAAGTTTTGGGACGAACAATTTTATAATATTGGAAAGACAGACTATGATTAGTTTGCTTAGTTCAGGTCATCTCTTATTTTATTAAGTACAGACTTATCAATGTATGCTATGATACCTTCATTATTACAATAATTCTTTGTATCGAGGCCCTTCGGGTCATTGTAAGTTATTGGAATGTATTTTGAATAGCTTAAAATGTCTCCTCCTTTGGCGCGAAGTATGGCATGTGGGGCGCATGTGTCCCATCGGAACGTCGAACCTTGTGAAACAATGTATCCTGCAGCTTCCCCTTAGTAAACAAAATAACACAATTTTAGAGCACTTTGCTGAAGCATATACAGGCCACTATAGTACAAAAGATGAACCTATTCAGTGACGTAATATGCAGAAGCTGTGGTACAGAAACTGAAAGTATACACACTGGCAGCGCAGTAAGTAAAGTGACTGGGAATGGCACCTCAATCTCCAGAGGAATACAAGCTCTTCTCCCCCTAGCGGAATCTAGTCTATTAGGGAGTATTTGGGGTGTAAGGGAGTCAAATACCACCATATGGCTCCAAGTCATCCTCACCTGCTCGTGGTACATCCTGCTAATCAACGAACGAGGCTCTGACGACCGAAAAATGGCGGTATAACCATAACAAAAAAAAAAAACTGCGTGACTAAATACCGCAGACCGGTGACGGGCAGCAGCGGCACCGATGCGAAGAGTTACGCACTGCGATCGCCAACCCGCCTGCCCAGCGTGGCGATTATGGGCAAACCTTCCAAATGGCAAGCCAAAACAAACCACGGCACCCAGTTCCCGGCCGCCCTGCTATTCCGGATCACGGCGGCGGTCACGGTAACGGCAGGGTAGGGAGTGCGAAGGATCCCCGGGCTACGAGAGGCCGCCGAAATCAACTGACCTTGGCGACGTTTAATGGACGCACGTTACGGCTTGACGAGCACATGGCGCAATTAGAATCCGAACTCGAAGGGATGAGGTGGCACGTTCTGGGACTGTGTGAAGTCCGAAGAAAGGGAGAGGACGCCGTTACCCTAGAATCAGGCCACCTTTTGTACTTCCGAGAGGGCGATCAGCTATCCCAGGGCGGCGTAGGGTTCTTGGTCAATAAAACCCTCTCTGACAACGTTGTAGAAATGTCTAGTGTGTCGAACAGGGTAGCGTATCTTGTTATTAAGTTAACCGATAGGTATAACCTAAAGGTTGTGCAGGTTTACGCACCGACTTCGGCACACTCTGACAATGAAGTTGAAGATATGTACGAGGACATATCGAAGGCCTTACACTCCACCACTATGGCCTACTACAACGTTGTCATGGGGGACTTCAACGCTAAAGTGGGTGTACAAATTTGCAGCGAATCGGTAGTAGGATCTCACGGTTACGGTAGCAGGAATCATAGGGGGCAAATGCTTGTCAACTTTCTTGAGAAAGAGGGGCTTTTCTTGATGAACTCTTTCTTTAAGAAACGGCCCCAAAGAAAGTGGACATGACAAAGCCCCGACACTAGGACTAAAAATGAGATTGACTTCATCATAACGGACAAGAAGCACATATTCAGAGATGTCTCAGTGATCAACAGGTTTAATACCGGAACCGATCACCGACTTGTCAGAGGCTCACTGAATATCAACTTTAAGCTCGAGCGAGTCCGTTTGATGAAGGCCAGGCTCCGGCCCAACCTCCTCCAAACCGTAGTAGGATCTGAAGCGTTCCAATCAAATCTGGAGAATCGATTCGTTACCATGGAAACCACAAATGACGTAGACCAGGCCCTCACAAATGTAGTTAAAATCCTCAGGGAGGAAGGTACGAGATTTTGTGAAACGCGACGTATAAGTAAGAAAACGAAGCTTTCGGAGGAGACACTGCAGCTTGTGAAGGAACGACGTGTAAACCTACCCAACACTTCGTTAGAGCAACGGGCACTCAACAAACGAATTAACAAACTGGTACGACATGACTTCCGATGCGCTAATACACGCGCTATTGAAAAAGAAATCGAGCAAAATCGGGGGTCGAAAGTTTTCGTTCAGTCTTTGGGGAGGAGCCATCTGACGAAGTTGTCCAAAGATAGTGGGGACGTCATCACTTCTAAGCCGGAGATTCTTTTGGAAGTAGAAGACGTCTACAGCCGACTATACGCCTCGCATACATCTCGTCCTGATCCCGGAAATGAGGATCCTAGAGCTACATTAAGCCGCCACTTTACGGAAGACCTGCCCGAAATCAGCCTAGACGAAATCGTGATGGCTCTTGATCAGCTAAGGAATGGAAAAGCCCCTGGAGAGGACGGAGTTACAACTGAACTATTAAAAGCAGGAGGTAAACCCGTGCTAAAGGAGCTCCAAAATATCTTTAACTCTGTCCTCTTTAATGGGAGAACTCCAGAGGCTTGGGGTAGGAGCGTGGTCGTATTGTTTTTCAAAAAGGGTGATAATACCCAACTGAAGAACTACCGCCCTATTTCGCTCCTGAGCCACATTTATAAGCTGTTTTCAAGAGTTATCACGAATCGTCTTGCGCGAAGGCTCGACGAATTTCAACCCCCGGAACAGGCCGGGTTTCGAAGAGGGTATGGAACCATAGACCACATCCACACTATACGGCAGATTATACAGAAGACCGAAGAGTATAATCGGCCCCTGTGCTTAGCATTCGTGGACTATGAGAAGGCCTTTGACTCGATCGAGACCTGGTCAGTTCTGAAATCCTTGCAACGATGCCAAGTCGACTGGCGATACATCCAAGTGTTAAGAAGTCTCTATAACGCCGCGACCATGACCATCCAGTTACAAAACCAGCAGACCAACCCTATCTCAATGCATCGAGGAGTGAGACAAGGGGACGTTATCTCCCCCAAATTGTTCACAAATGTATTGGAGGATATGTTTAAGACGCTGGACTGGGAAGGTCATGGCATAAACATAAATGACAGTCATATCTCACACTTGAGATTTGCAGACGACATCGTCATTATGGCCGAAACGTTGCAGGATTTACAACAGATGCTGACCAGCCTAGCCGATTCTTCCAAACAAATAGGTCTCCGCATGAACTTGGACAAGACCAAGGTAATGTTTAACCGACATGTAGTGCCGGAACCTGTTGCAATACATGGCGCTATTCTCGAGGTTGTTCAAGAATATGTTTACCTAGGGCAAACTCTGCAGTTGGGGAAAAACAACTCCGAGAAAGAGGTCAACAGAAGAATACGGCTGGGCTGGGCGGCATTTGGGAAATTACGTCGAGTATTTACATCGCCCATTCCACAAAGCCTAAAGACAAAAGTCTTTAATCAGTGCGTCCTGCCCGTTATGACATATGGAGCCGAGACGTGGACACTCACGGTTGGAATGGTTCATAAATTTAAAGTCTCTCAGCGAGCTATGGAAAGGGCTATGCTCGGAGTTTCTCTGAAGGATAGAATCCGGAACGAAGTCATTCGACAGAGAACCAAAGTTATCGACATAGCCCACCGGATTAGTAAGCTGAAGTGGCAATGGGCCGGTCACATAAGCCGAACAACCGATAACCGCTGGGACAAACGAGTTCTTGAGTGGAGACCGCGGACTGGCAAACGTAATGCAGGACGCCCTCAGGCTAGGTGGAGCGATGACCTTCGTAGGGCGGCGGGCAGAAACTGGATGCGAGTAGCCGAGGATCGTACCCAGTGGCGTGCACTTGGAGAGGCCTATGTCCAGCAGTGGACTGCTATAGGCTGATGATGAGGGAGTATTTGCACCATTGAGTACGTTAGAGCAGCGTTTCCCAAACTTTATTATGCACTGGACTCATTATTTTAATGTTTCCCCATCGCAACCCACCACAAGTTTTATTAGATCTCCTAGTGCATATAGGGAAAATAAAAAACAATTCAATGTCCATGTCCATGTGGTAGTGGGCGGGAACAATACGCAGGGCGTGTGAAATAAAAGCTACGCAGGACGCGTGACGACCCCCACTCACTCAGTGCAGCAGCGGAGCGAGCGTTTGCATTGACACAAAAGCAACACGTCTTTTGATCATGAACGAGTATGATGTATGATATCGCGACCGACAATATGTGAAACGCTGCGTTAGAGCAGTAAGGTACGGTCAAACCACCGTGTTCGCTGCGGCCGCGACGGCGTCCCCGGCGGCGATCAGAATTTCCCTATGATTGTGCGTGCAGACGCCGCCCATATAGCGCGTGCAGGACGCAGGACACGTTGGTAGGAACATTTCACCACGCACCGCCGTGGACGCCACCGCAGTCAAAGGGCAACACAAAAGATCCCATTGGGAGAATATGTTAGGAGGCCACTCAGCCCATATATACACCACCTAAGCAGTTAAAGCACATATTACTTTATTTTCACCACCTCAGCTTGTGCAAAACAGTCTATATTATTATTTAAGTCTACGAGTTCAGGCTATTGTTGGCTGATCATAAGGTCAGGGTTTGTTATTCTTACGAAATATCGTATAAAGATGATTCAGAGGGATTACATGTTGATTTTCCACAACTATTCAAGTTTATTGGAGCGTCGTAGCCTTTGATATCCATCACGCTTTAGTGATTAGTTAGGTAATAATAGTGGTATATTCAAATTTCAGATCCATTAAGAAACTCCTGTAATTTTACACATTGTGATTAGTTTAGGGGATTATATGGTTAGTGGTGATGAATCTGGGTGAGATGCGTACACACATTGATGACTAGAAATTAAGTAACATTATTTTTGAATATTTTTATTAAATGGGCTAAGTTTAGTGCCTCCTTTTTTTTCCTTTCTTGGATGATGTGAGGATTCATTTGCAGGGGTTGATTTTATTAGGTTTTTTGTGGATTTTTAATGGAACAGTTCAAAACCTGTAAAAGTTTAATAAATGTTGTCCCCTGTTACTTTTGTTTTTAAAGTTAAGATTTTGATATTATCAGCGTAAAGAGGTCAAGGTTCGTATTTACGGAAAAAACTGCATGTATGTATCGCCAGTCCAACAATTGCTGATAAATCAATAGTGTACAAGGTACACACTCATTAAGGTGAGCAAGGATTAGCAAATGTTACCATCTAAACTCTCACTCTGCCAGTTTATGTGAAAAAAAAATTAAAATCATAGTACTGAACAATTATTAAGCTAGCTAACTCAAATTTAACATTATTTTTCATGCAAACCTAAGTTTGTGATGATGATGACGTGTCTAATACTCACCTAACACAACTTTTAGCAGTTTGTGTCCTGCACCGGGTACAGACTTAACTTCCCACCCAGAATTCCTGAATTTATCAGTAATTTCTGTCTTTTCAGCTCCACTTATTAGAATTATGTTGTTGTCAGGATTTTGAACAATTTCTGAACCTCCCCATTTATGTATATCTCCATAGTTTATGCCCCACACAATACGACCTTTTCCCCTGCAACACATAAGTATATGTTTAAACAAATATTATAAATTTAATAAATAAATAAAAATCTTTTCATAGGAAATCATGATAATATATTATGACCACTTTAATCCCATTTTATTTTAATAGTGACATTAAGTTTCTAATTGGAGAATTTACAGGTATGCATAATTTAACTAATTTTATAAATTTGAAAGTAACTCTGCCTGTCTGTCTGAACAGCTTTTGAAATTCAAATTCAGCAAGGACATAGATTTCATCCAGGTGAAGGACAGGAAGGATATAAGATACCTTTTATCTCAAAACAAAAAACGTAAGGGTGTGAAATATACACTTGAAAATAATGTGGATAAAGTTGCAAGTACAACCAGTGTTATATATTATATAACTGGTACTCAGTTTCCTACAATCTATATATCATTTAAATAGTAATATTTCTCAGTTTTTCTACAATTTATTGATCATTTACTTAGTAATATTTGTATCATTTTCAGATAATTACCAACTTCGAAAAGGTGGTTCTTAAATTAGTTTTCTATTTTATATGTACATAAATCTTTGATAAACTTAGCTATTTCATTATTAAGGTTTATAAAAAATGAAGCCTTCTTACTTTTCATAGAAAGGTTGGTTGATAACTCCAACAACAGGTTCACCAGTGGATCTAAGGTATGCTCCAATAAGTACCGTCACACATGGTAGACCTCTATCGGCTTCAGCATCGCCACGAACACCAGCAATAAATTCAGCAGTTGCATCTAATACAATTTTTCATTTTTTATCAAGACTATAAGAAGAGAATGAGCTGCTTAATTGTATTCTAATAGTTGCTGTATGCACCTTAATTTTATTATACCTTTCATAATTGTTTATCTAAAGCAGCAAATTTATAAGGTCAGCTGGGCAAAGGCCTTCTCTCACAAAAAGAGGTGAGAGAGATTGGTTCATACCCAGTTTTGGCGGAGGCAGGTTTGTGGCCACCTGCTGTTGCAACTTATCAAGCCGCCTTTAAGGCTTCCAACTCGGCTTAACGACTACCACATTAAGTGGTAACCGGGACCAATGGCTTAACGTGCCTTCCGAAGCACAGACACTCGAATATGAAAATGCCACAAACGGTCACCCATTTCAGGCCGACCGAGCGAACGCTGCTTAACCTTGGTGATCGTTAAGAACACGGCGGTCGCACAGGGCTACGAGCGCCTTATAGGAAAATATATGCCCACTCTGCATTTACATTTATGTAAATAGTCTAAGTAGGTAATACCTTATATTCAAATATCATTAAGTATGTATTTTACTGTGTCAAGGAGTCTTATTTCATAGGCTTTTAACTACAAATAATGCTACCAGGTTGATATCTATTAAAAATACCTATGGGATCAATCCATATTCCAAGGTCTGAATCATTCAAATTTGGCAAATGCTCTGGCAACTGGTTACAAAGTTCATGTTGAATATTGTGATGTGCAGCCTCTGCCATTCGTTTTGCTACTGCAGTTGGCACCAGCGAGCTCAACATCTTGATAGTATTATCAATACTGTCTCCTACTGTTATTTGGATTCCTCCCATTTCTGGGCATTCTTCTCCTCTCACATGTTCAGTAAGGTCTGGAAAGCGACAAGCTATCTCCATTCGTGCAGCTTCCTGAGCTAAAACATCAGCAATCGTCTTGAAATCTCTTTCAAAACGAGTATTCGCTTCCCCATCACATTTTTCCGCGACCAAAAGTACTTCTTCGGCAGATCCTGAGCAACATGACCGTGCCACGCATGCAGCTCTCTCTGAAGCAGTTATGAGAGCTTTTAAAATATCCCTCATTTTGGTACTATTCAATTCCTACGTCGTTAAAAATCAATAAGTACAATTAATCAAAGACAAACTAACTAGGGATGTACGAACAGTAAAAAAGACTACCCTTGGTTTAAACATTATAAAGTACCTACGAGTTACAACTCGATACGATGTTTATGTTATAATTGCATTCTGTGATGTTTATAGATTCTTACTATGAAGGTAATTATTCGAATTTATATTACATTATTTCGAAAATAAGTGAACAATGTCATTATATTGTATCTTTATTCACTATTTGAGTTTATCTTGTAAATTTGCTACAGTAAAAAGTTACTATAAATTGCACATAGTCATAAATTATCTGTGTATACGCTGTAGTTGGTACGGTTATTTTCCTGCAAGTAGGAAGTTATACTAAATGATAAACCTAATTTCACACCAAAGCCCTCCTGTAAATGCCATCCGGGCTAAAAGATCCTTGTCATACTATAATAAATAAATTATGTCACCATCTGTCAATCGGTACTTTAATTGGCATTTCGCGCCTTTTGTAGGAAACATCTATTATATATACATGTATTGATATTAAATATAACACTACGGTTTACCACAGTATTAGTTTATTATTTAGGGCTTTACCTATAAAGCATAATATTTATTATAGCACTCCACTACCTCATACCAGCTCGATACGTACCGATTAATTGAGCTCGAGTAGTTTCTTCCAACCCTACTCCAGAATAATCAGACGTCATTCAGAGGGTTGCCAGTATTGTCAGCATCATTAGCCATTTTTTTTCTCATATTCCCCGGAGATAAGCAAAATGTAATCAGATTAAAGATTACATTTGCATTTTGTAATTGATTCAAAATTAAAAGTGTAATCGTAAACGTTGAAGATTACAAAAATTGTAATCGTTTATCATTAAAGTACCATCACGCGTATATTCCCAAAGCGGGAGTGGTTAATTATTAATCTGATTACATTTTGCCCATCTCTGTATTCCCCCATGGATTTTTCCCTAGGTGACCATATTCAACATCCTAGATATTCCTCCCTTCTAAGGAAGGCAAAGAGTTCTAGCCAGATATAATACTAGATCTATGGTTCTAGCCCATATAGCCTCGTTATTAAAATGAAACAGTTGCCAGTTATGATGATTTGTTATTTTCTGAAGTTTTCATATTTTATTACAATCCCCTTGATAGAAATAAATTTAAGTGCAGCTATCAAAGCACACTACAAAGACAATATTAATCACTTGGCGCACCAGGCCAATCCTTTTGAAGCGCACTTCAGTTATTGGATGGGGTAGATGGTCTAAATAAAACTTTATGTGCAAATCACCACTTTATTGTACAGCATACATAATTCGGTTGATTAATAGGTAAACCAAAAATACACTTTCATACCGTCGCGTTGTAGCAAGAGAAGAAGAGACAGAGTTGCTATAACACATTTTACAAATATTCTAATATACATAAAATTAATGGTAGGTGTTGCCAACAGTTATCACCCTGACGTTTCCTGGGCCGGCCTTGGCGTCGCTGCCCATCTGCAGATTGGTTTGGATGGTATGTTATGGCCTTGGCCTACTAGTAGGACAATATATATTAAGCAAAAAATTGGTCAGCGCCATACATCTGTGATCCGTTTCTAGAACAACTGTGGCGTAGGTAGCCACATAGTCGACGCAGCGCGACGAGAGCGCGACGGTGGTGCGGCTTGGGGAGTTGAAATGTACTGAAATGTACGGAACACGCCATGCAGCGCACCTCCACTGGGCGTAACGGCAAACGTCAAGACCGAACGCAGCCGACTGCTTGCGTGGCGCTTTCGTCGCGGTCCGTCGGCTATTTTCCCAAACCTTAATAGGGGAAAGGAAGCCACATCATCTAATAATTTATCTAGCAAGTGACGAAAACCGACAGATGATTCTATAAGTAGGTATAATAATTTGGAAGTGCTGACACGTACCTATTAGGCGGTTTCGCACCGCCCGACGCCAGAAGTGAATCGTTCGGTTTATAGTAGGTACCTAGTGGTATTTCCCCTATCGTGTTTTCTTAATACTAACTTTATTGCATTCTTAATAATGTAACTAGGTATAGGTATTTCCGAATTACCTTCATCAGTAGTCAACCGAATTTGTCCGTCGGTCAACCGACGTCTGCGTCTGATCCTGTGTACGGTATCTGTATCCCGAAAAGAAGGGATGTAAGGGTATCGGGAGGGTCGGTGAGAACATGCCGCGGATGGCGGTAGCGGCTGATAGAAGGGGAGTTAGGTTCGTAGTCGGCGGCGGCTCTGAATAGCGGATTCCTATGATTGGACACGTTCGCGGAATATCCAGTTGTCGTCTTTTTAATAAAGGCGCGAATAGGTTCGAGACCGAGACCGGAATGGAGAACGACGTTCCGTATAAACCACGGAGCTCCGACTCCTCCGAGGAAGGATTACGGTCTCACACAAACTTTATTTACTTAACTGCTAAGTTTAATTAACTGCTTTGTTGGTCTAGTGGTGCATAGTGTGGCTGACAATCATTAGGTCCAGGGTTCGAATCCTTGGTTGGAAAAAGTTATATTTCTTAGTAACAGCCTGGGGTCGGGAATTGTGTCTTCCCAGTATAGGGTCATTATATTGGGACCTTATGTAGATACACATTTACAATCAAGTCAGACAGTATACTCTATCACACCTGATTTAAAGAATATAGGCGTACCGGAGCAGTGGCGTATTTACCAGCAGGCTGAGTAGCCTGGAGACTAGGGCGGAAAATTTTAGAGGGGCGGCAAATTTGGCTCAAATTTTTTTTTATAAGTACTACATGCTCGAGCTTTCCTTAGCTCAAAAATAAGCCCAAATACTATTTCTTGTGTAAACTTCAATAAATCGTGAGTTGTCAGAATAATCTAGGAACTGACACAACAATCCCTTAGTTCTCAATCATACTAATAACGCGAAAAAGCTGATGTAATGATGACGATAGAGTACAAATCATAAAATCGCAATTTCATTGACAAAGAAAATGTAATTAATATGATTGCGAACTAGGGTATTAAATAGTAGAGGTTAGTAGGGACGGCGAAAATTGAATAGCCTACTGGCGGCAAATGTGTGTGTGTGTGTGTATGAATGATCTACGCTATTGGCAGCGGGGCATTTACAACTTCACCGGATAAGAGGGCGAGCGTGCAACCACTACGCTCGAGGGCGGCAAATGTGTAAATCCGCCACTGTACTGATGGGGTTACCATTTACAACGATGTCGCGGACGGGGGTACGACGGATGTTATATTCCTTCTGCGTATTTTTTTAATAGCAGAGTTAGTACAGCCTTGTGGTATGACCACCTTGTTGCACCTTTGTAGATTCTGTAATTTCGTGTTCCACTTTTACTGCAGCTGATTCCAATACAGGTTCCTGATAATTCTGATATTGTTTAAGTATAATAAATTGTTGATCGTTTTTATGTTGCAATTTCCATTTATCTATATTGTCACGCCAGATTCCTTTCGGGGTAGGCAGGTTTTTAATAGTTTATGTAGTATACGTTAGACCTAGATCATGTGGAAGTATCTATGACTGGCCAACTGCCAAAAAAGGGAGCGTCCCTAATAACGAAATCATTCATGAAACCAAAACATGTTTGTTTAAATCTTTTTTACAATGCATCTATCCTACTGTAGATAACTTTCAAAGATAACTTAAGGACACGGGATAGTCATTATAATATTTCCGTTTGATTTAATTAATCAAATAATATAAGCCACGGGTTCAAACCCAGGCACGCACCTCTGTCTTTTCGAGAGCATGTGCGTATTAAAAATTAATTATCACTTGCTTTAACGGTGAAGTAAAACGTCGTGAGGAAACCTGCATGCCTAAGAGTTTCTCGAAGGTGTGTGATGTTCGCCAATCCGCACTGGGCCAGCGTGGTGAACTATGCCCCAAGCCCTCTCAGTTTGAGAGGAGGCCCGTGCCCTACGGTGGGATAGTTTCTTTACAGAGCTAATATTATTTTTATTATAAGTCACTGCTTAGGTTTTATTCCCATTTAAACTTACTAGCTATTTTAAAAAGTTGCTAAGTTTTTCAAGTTTGATTAGATTCGTCATCACCGCAGGTGTTCACAAATTACCGGTTTTTGAATTTTGAATTGCATTAATTAACAACTAGGTATCCAAAGACCATCATCAACCAACTGTATTTCCTGGTAGAGTCGTGATATTATGTCTTAGTATAAACGTAGTTACTCGAAACTATCAGTTTCTGTTTGATATCCAACATCGCTTGATTACCGACTGTGGATAAGGAAATACATGAATTGAATGTCTCGTTAGTCACGTAGCGCATAATGCAACTGGCAATCAGGACGGCCTAGGTTCAATCCCTAAGTTGAACATTGCTGTTAGAGAATCCCTCCCGCTCCCTATGTCACAGTACACCACTCCCCACGAACTCCCCATCCCCCGTTCTCTTGGGGAATATAGGCGTGATGGTTATTATTTTTTATAAGCTAAAATAACTATAATATTTTTTCATGCATTTAGTCACGTAGGGTATTTAGGTATTTCATGCAATTTATAATTAATTTTCTGTACAAAGACTTAGATATTACCTAAAAAACGAAATTGCACAGGACTTATTGATTTTATTGTGGCAAACAATTTCCTATTATTAGTTCCCACAATAGTCACTCAACGTGAAATAGTTTTGTCACATTTAATGAAAGTGTTCAAGGTTCCCAAATATAGGCTAGGCGCGAAATGCAAGTGTATTGTGAATGCGTGATCCCCGTCGCGAAACTGTGCGTGGTTGACCTCTAATGCGCGTGCCGATCGGTCTATTTAGATTAAAAATTGGTACTAAATTAAATAAAGTACCGAATAAAGTATTATTTTTCAATACGACGACGTTTTACCGAAGTAGTTCATGAACATGACAAAGTATTTATCGATTTATTGATATCTGTTCTTAGTGAAAAAGAAGAACATGCTTTATAAAAGAACCTGTAGGTCCTACGGCCAGCAACATAAGTCGATTAACATTCTCAGTTTTTCAAATCGCTTGCACACTTTTTTTGTTCTCTATTCAATCTAAATATAGTTGAATATGTTGCTAATCATTTGGCTTTGACAATGTTCACCAACATTTGTTAAATAAAGAATTTAAACAGATTTGAAAACCTGAGAACGTTATGCGACTTACGATGCTTTTTTTCACATACACAAAATACCCAGACCGAAACAAATAATTGTGGATCGCAGAAAGATTTGTCCCGTGCGGGAATCGAACCTGCGACTATTAGACACAGTGGACGGAGCGGCTTAAGCTCTTAACCACTGCGCTAAATCGTCCGTCAATCGTCCGTCGTTGCTGACTGTACGTAGGTTATCTAATACATACGATTTTCATGCATTAATATTTGTTACATATTTATTATTACTTCGATAATTCGTTACATTATAGTCTTGCTGAGTATTTTATTAAGGGTACCATTCTAGAAACTAGGAAAACTCCTTAGAATTAAGACTAAAATGTACCGAACCAATTTTTCTTTTTAACCGACTTCAAAAAGGAGGAGGTTTTTTTTATGTATGTTCAGCGATAAATAAAATAATAAAATAAAAAAGCCTTTTATTCCTAAACTAAAAAAAAAGAAATCTTTACAAAATTTTTACAAATCATATTTATAATTTTAAACAGGAAATCATTAAAAAATTAATCTCGGTTCGTTTATTAGTTTAATTCAGGACCCCTTCTGGGTGAAGGCCTCTTCCAGCTTTTCCCATTTTTTTCTGTCTTGTGCTGTTTCTAACCAATTTGGTGCTGTTCACAGAAATTCATCGGACCACCTAGTTTTTGGTCTCCCTTTTTTTCTTTTGCCCTTTGGGCCTTTCCATGAAGACACTGATTTGGTCCATTTGTTATTTGACGTTCTAGCTACATGGCCAGCCCAACGCCATTTTGACTTTAGAGCGTAGTCTAATGCGTCAATTACTTTTGTTGTTTTTCGTATGTCTGTACTTCTTATTTTTTCCATTAGTTTTATTCTTAGTAAGTTTCTTTCCATAGAGCGTTGACAAGTGGTAATCTTTTGCCTGGCTGATTTTGAAAAGACCCATGTTTGGCTAGCATAAGTAAGGCATGGTAATAAGCAAGAGTCCATAACTTTTTTCTTTAAATTAATAGGTAAAGTACTTTTGAAAATTTCTTTCAGGCTCCAGTATTTGTTCCATGTTTTTGCTATTCTTCTGTCTATCTCTTCTTCATTATTTGTTTGTCTAAATGAGATCTGTTTGCCTAAATATATGTATTCTTTCACATATTCGAGAGCATTATTTTCAATGTAGATATTGTGCATATCTCTATTTGTCATAATTTTTGTTTTCATAAGATTCATTTCCAGTCCTATTTCTGTACTCTTTTCCTGAAGCATACTGAGCATATGTTGGATACCAGTTGCCGTTTCAGACATTAATACTATGTCGTCCGCAAAGCATAGATGAGTTATAATCTTTTCATTAATTTGTAGACCATAGCTCGTCCAGTCTACTTTTTTTAAGACGTACTGTAGGACTGTTATGAATAGTGTCGGCGATATAGGATCGCCCTGTTCAGCGATATTCCCGTCAATTGTGGACCGATTTTGATTTTTTTTGCATTGGGTTCAGTATATCTCCAAGGTGGTCCCATTATAATTTCATTGCCATTGGACTTTGGACTTAGAAGATACACCAGGGAACTCCTTAACGACAAACAAAAGGCATGTGTAAATTGAGATATTATGGGTATTAATTACTTCAATCCTATAGGTACCCTTATATAGAATAATTCACTCGTCACTTAAAATTGTAAAATAAAAATCTTTTATAAAAAAAGGTAAACCGACTTCAAAGAGCAAAAATAAATATTTGAAGTCGGTGCCAAGTAACCGACTGCACCAACCAGCACCGACTTTAAGTATTTATTTTTTGCTTTTTGAAGTCGGTTTACCTTTCTTTATAAAAGATTTTTTTAATAATTATTTTCGTATCCAGGAGATCCAATGTTACAAAGACAATTAGGTACCTGACGAAGGCGAAAGAGATTACGAATATGAAATCGAGCTAGTTATGCCTAGGTATTATTGACCTACAGTATTATGAGTCTGCGTGAAATGATACTTATGACCGGTTTCTGATTTGAGAATTTAAGATAAGCACAGCTTTTGTAGGATGTTTTGGGTATCGGTCAAACAGGTAATGCTGTGTAAAATTTGTCTGATATAGTTACAAGACATAAGGCGTAATTTTATAAGTCTAGGCCCTTTCTTACATATACGGACATATCTACAAAGACTTATGTTTATCTCCTTTCTCTCTGATACTTATTTGTGATTCTCTAAGTGGCTGTTAAATTAGGGATAGGTACCAACTTCAACTCATCAAGTTTCTTTAGGTTACTGTGTGTGTGTGTGTATGTATGTGTGAATGATCTACGATGTTGATCGCGGGGCCTTTACAGCTTCACCGGGCAAGAGGGCGAGCGTGCAACCACTACGCTCGAGTCAGTAGGGCAAGGGGGCAACTAGCTCAAGGGCGTCTTAAGGAGGAACGGCCTCGGCTTGGGCAGTCGCTATGGGGGAGGGCATATACTAGATGTCTCGCCGTGGTGCTCTGCACCGGTCGGCGGGCAAGGGATCCTTCGACCTCGCCGGCGAGGTCGGTGTCTGATCCTGTGTGCGGTATCTATATCCTAAAGAAGGGATGTAAGGGCATCGGGAAGGTCGGTGAGAATATGCCGCGGACGGCGGTAGCGGCTGATAGGAGGGGATCCTCTTTAGGTTACAACGTATATTCCCACAGTGATAATTAAATTCTTGTGTAGTGGGCGTTAACAAGCATGAAATTTACATACACCAACACTCTAAACAAGCATTTGTGGGTCACACAAATTATTTTTCTGGTTGGAACCAGCGACTACCATGCAGGGAGGGGTCGGTCTACTACTAAACCAATGCGTCGGTAAGGTAATGCAAGTGAAGAATAAGTCTTGACCTTAGCTGCATGATTTATGACCAATGGGAACTTTGTCTGTGACCGTACGTTTAACCACAAACTTGTTCACTTAAAACTATCTAAAAGTAGGTACCTAGGTGTTAACATACCTATTGAGCTATCGTAATTTTAAAATAGGTAGTTAAAGTCATAACTGGGGGGAATTATTTATCTTATTCAAGTCTGTAGCTATGTACGGTTGTAGGTTAGGTATGTATACATATATGTTTGGATAAGCGTTGATAATTTCGTTATATCTACAATATTCTTATGTTCCTAAAGACAAGCGAATGGCAAATGCGGAATCTGAACTCTGATTTGAATGGAATGGAATCTTAGACCTTCTAAGTTGATTTTTAACAAAAATAATTTTATAATATACTAATTTATAATATATAGCTTCTTCCCATGGCTTCGCACCCAGTCCAACTATAGTTAAAAAAACATTCAGGTGACTCCGTAAGTACAAAAAAAGTTATCGAATCGAATATAAGGAAATGTAAAAATGCTCACTGTAAGTAGGCATATTATGATGTGACGATAATTGGTAACTACATTTTATTTTGCAATCTCTTAGCGGGTGGTAATGCGGTAAGAAGTTGATGTTACCATATGTTACCGAATCCTTGTGTAACGTGGGATGTCATTATCCTCTTTGTGCATTTACAGGCCTTTTGTGTTTTGTTACATAACATCAACTGTTGTATTTTCTATTGAGATTTGTATGTTTATGGCACAGAGTTATGGGTATTTCAATTTTACAAAGGAAAACATTGGATCAGGAAAGCTACCAACCGACATTAATCTACACTCACCAGTGAGAGACTACGGGTTGTCATGATAGTTTCAATTTTGGTTTTAGACTGCCTCCTTGAGCTAGTGGTAAATTGTTGACGGCCATGAGGTTCTGAGTTCGAATTCTGCTTTGTATAGCTAAGCGGATTACATCATACATTTCCGGAAATAGATACAGGTCTCTAAATAAATCGCTACTATGTAATCGTTAGGTATGTACCAAACCAATTATAGGTTTTTACGGTAAATTCAAATATAGATACGCTTAAATTTTCCCGTTGAAACATTTCCCTATTCAATTATATGCATATAAAATTATAATTTAAATTAATTTAATTTCACAGTCTTAATATTCAATTTTACAATAATAATGAACTATTATTAAATTATTGTGATTGTAATAAGTTAGTGATATCCGCTTTTGTGTTCCTACCTTATTGGAGTTTTTATCATTAAAACATTTCGTTCCTTAGCAGTTCTTGGAAATCAGAACTTGTGACATTATTTTTCCGGTAAAAGTACATACCTAACAATGAATAAAAAATCTTGTGATCAGCGGCGGAATAAAACAGGTGCAGGTAAAACAGTAGGGAAGGAAAAATAATTTTATTGTTCACTGCACACCTACACGAGTCTTGTAAGGGAAAATCCAATGAAAAAATATAGAAAATGACCCGAACTTAAAGAGAAAAAAGATAGCTATAGCTCTTTTCCCAGTCTGTGATAGCAATATTGTTCTTGATAAGTTCCACTTTTGCAACGTCATATATTTTTTACCTTAAAGTATTTAAAGGCAATAAATTTGTGTAATTGGTTATGAAGTTTTTTTTTAAATTAAGAATAGTGCAAAGTCTTTACCTCTATGGTAGTTTTTATACAAATACAGAATAAAAATAAACTGCTACGATTAATTGTATGTTAGTATAACAAATGGTTTGTATGTAGGAAGCAAATAAAGTAGGTACAATCTATTGCGAATACGGTACTCGTGTTTGTTGGGGCAACTAAGAAACTTCCTTGGTTGAGGATATAATGTATATTACATTAAATATGTATAATATTTTTCGTTATAATGTAATAAACATATTAGCTTAGTGAATAAAAAATGATGATTAATTCCCAACATAAGAATAATGCTTATCTTAACATACCTATGAGAATATCTATTGTGTACAAACTTTGTATTTGATTTGATTATATTCATTAGTCTCACACACACTTGAGCCTCGATTTTTGCTTTTTAAAGTGTGACCCGTAATAATATATTTGGTGTATCTGCTGGCCCTGGCTCCGCGCATGGGTTAACTTAATTTTTTTTTGGCTTTCTCCCGCCCCGTAACATAATATTTAACTATTATAATTGAAATTGATATAGTTGACGCCAAATAATTTCTTCCCACTAGCCAATTAGAAGCATAATATTTCCTCCTGCTTGGTACATAAAGTTAGTAAAACGACAATAATAATAATGATACCTGAACAATACATTTCTCGAATAGGTAGTTAGGTTTAGCGCGATCATAAATCACCAAACCCCTGATCGACCGGCAGAATGAGCGTGATGCTATTACTTTAGAAATAAATAATAAGGGACAGATATATTGTAAGCGCGCTCGGAAACAAACGACGCATGTGCCGAAACTAATTAACTTCCTTATGAAATAAAAAAAAAAACTGCTTTGCAAGAACTTTGCTACAACTGTTCTCTATGTTTTTAATAAGTAAATTCTTTTGATGAGTTCTCAAGCGTTTCGCGTTGGAATTAGGAAATGTAAAAGTATTGGACTACTTGCTGTTTTAACGTGTTGTCAATAGAACCCACTATTGGCTAGCTTTTTTACTCCGGCCACGAATGGTCGGAAGACTGCGCGGCTTAATCGCGTGACTATGAACGGGGGTGTGGTGTTTTTTAGATATTAGGCAGAAGAATATCACCACTTCTTTCTCGCGTGACTGACTGAAAAGGGGCTAAAAGCAGTGAAAATCTTTTAATATCGATCAACTAATTCACGGCAATATGTTCACCGTATATTACGTTCCGATACAATTTTTTTTTGTTTATATTCGTTCTCGTTTTATTGACATAAACATTATGCCTTTAAATACTTGAGTTCCGAAGGTCAGTTTGATATCTAACAAACCAATCAATAACTACGTCAATATTGAGGAATTATTGATTGTTGTCACTGAAGAAAAAAATCTGTGTCGTGATTTTTTTGGGGCAAAGCCCGCCACACATTTCCACCATTTTAATTATTGTAAGCCGGGATCCACAATGGTCTCCTTAGACGACACCATCGTTTGAACCTTGTGGAGTCCTTGGAACCTGCAATAAATTTAATTAGAAGAAAAGAAAACAGAAGGAGAAGGAAAAAATAAAATTCCACTTCCCTTCTTTGCAAAGCGGGAGACACAAAAAAGATGGTAGATCGTAGATCAGCCACGGAAGAGGAGATGTTTCGTGTTTATTGCAGTCGCCTAGTACGAATATTCGGAGAATGATGGCAAAATAATGGCGCTATCCTAGTATCTTTCTTTATAACCCAGATCTCGGACATCTGGGTAAATAATAATCAATATTAGTCCACTTTTGGGTCCTTACCAACAGAAGTGCCCCCTATAACATACTTACCTAACATTGTCGTGCGTGTACACAATACAGCTCTGTCATCCCCGTTTGGAGAATATAGGAGTGACGGTGTTTCACATAATAAATTAATAGTAAAAAACATGAAATAAAACTATTTTTCAGATTTTATCGCGGTTTATTTTTGATTTTTAAGTTCCCGACGTTCCACATATAGGTGACCTAAAACATCATCGCTCAAAGAAGTCTGCAGTCTGTGAACATGTCCATGACCGCACCCGCCATATCATCAGATTTCTGATTATTCTAGACCACAAATCCTCGTGAAAGAACACTCATTCCTACCAAGGATGTTTCGCGAGGCTATTGAAATTAACAATTACCTAATTTCAATAGAGAAGATAGCTGGGTGCTTCCATCGACTTGGGATCCGGTAATAATATAATCAAATCCAAAACCAAGCATAACACTGCAAGACCTCAAGACGACGTGAGCTCATTCTGCGTAGATCGGACCAACAAAAATAATTAAGAAGTTTGAGGGTACCCCGGAACAACTATGCCTTCTGGACGTCCAACATCTCATTCCTCCCCGTGACCATGGGTGCTGCAAAGCACTCGAAACGTCCGGACCTAAAAATCAAAAATAAATCGCGATAAAATCTGAAAAAAATTGTTTTTTTTTTGGTTTTAGACAGCCAGGTAATGGTACAATATAAAACGAATAATCAAAATTAAATGTGTATCTATACATAATTTCGTATTTATGCTGTTGGCCGATCAGGACTTCCTTCTTCTGGAGCCAATTCTGGGTATAGGAACCGATGATGCTTATCATAAAAATGCATTGTCATCGGAACTGAATCAAGAAAGTGGTTCGCATTTAGCTTGCAAGATTTGACTTAATTAACTACTAAACTAAAAAACATTGCAAGTAAAGTAAAAGCTCAAAAGTATGTCAATATTCGAAAATATATTAGGGTACCAGCGTAAAAACATGGACGTAGGCGATTTCTAAGGCTTCGTTTGTGAAATTACCAATCGCTGGCCTTCTTTATCTTCAAAATTCTTTTCTGTGTCAAGGTTTTGCCTTGTGAATGTCTCGGACGTGTTT
Source organism: Phalera bucephala (assembly GCA_905147815.2). Taxonomy (NCBI): domain Eukaryota; kingdom Metazoa; phylum Arthropoda; class Insecta; order Lepidoptera; family Notodontidae; genus Phalera; species Phalera bucephala. Next base: position 19,358,018 of record LR990612.1, read on the forward strand.
TATGACCAACGCAAAGGACCAACGTCTTGCAATGACATGAGACATATCGGTTCAATGTACTCTTCGAAGTAAGCAGACATTTTTTTTGTTCATATTTGTGAGTTGGCTAACTTCTATCGATTTAATAATATGTTGAGGCTAACTTCGATTGCTTTTTTGTAAGTGTTTTGGCTGTATGTAAACAAAATATTGTAAACAAAAAATATACGTAGGTACAAAAAGCTATGGTACACCGATATCCGAATATAGGAAAGGAAATAGGTTAAGTACCAAATTACGTAATTTTTTTGTTCAACTAACAAAAATACTTATTTAATATATGATTTATGACTGCCTCGTTGGTCTAGTGGCAAAGCGCATCGCCTTGCGATCACGAGGTCTTGGGTTCAAATCCTAGGTCGGACAAGTGTAGTTTTTCTAACGAAAACTTCCCAGTACGAGTCCGGAGTCTGGAATTGTGCCCGGTATATGGCAATAGGCTTACCCCCTATTATATGGGACCTAAGATCGGTGGCGAAACGTGGGTGTACTCAGTACACCTCTGCCACCCCAGCTTGGGGAATGTAGAAGTTTTTTTTTAATTTATATTTGCTAATTGAATAACTTAGAAAATTACATATTTGGCAAAGGGCGCAAGCAGTTTAGATTTGCTTGTTTACTTTTTTATATATTTATCATCACGCCAGATTTCTCGCGGGGTAGCCAGAACGCTGAGTTGCAACAAATTCTTAGAGGTTTGGTTGTTTACATATAATGTATATAATTTACAATCTAAGTAGACATACAGTTGCCTGCCCATTCAAATTAATTTTACCTACATATAGAACATTTTTTTTGTATATTTCGTCTATGCCGATGGCTTCTTTACTTGTTACTATAAATAGCGAAAAAGTACTCAGAATATAATCGGATAAATACAAAATATCAAGTATACATCATAATAGAAAAAGAACATTGACAACAATAGATTTTGTTTTTATTCGCAGGTAACTTGACTGATGAGCTGGAAAATACCCTTTAATATATTTTAGTGTCACGAGTTTCACAATACAATGTTCGAAATGACTATCTTGGTTTTGTTATCTATATAGGTATGTGGTAAGGTCACTGCAATAATAAATAGCAACATAACTAACTTTTATTCTTTACTTTAGAATACTCATTTATCATCAACATCATTAATCAGTTTGTATTTACCCTCGGCGGAGTATAGGTCTCACCTCTGTCACAACATTCGTTCCTGTCCTGTACCAGTCAATTACAGCATTTGCCGATTTCTTCATGATGAGAGAAGATGGGAGGTGAACCAAGGCTGCGACAAACTAGTGGCTCAGACCATCAGCTAGTCGGAGCGATGACATCGTGATGGTGGCCGACAAAGGTGAAATAGAGCAGAATCCGTGTTATATACCTAACAAATTAATAATACCAGGTGATGTTGTTGTAATTAGACCAGTAGGCAGAGAGTACAGAGATCCAACAGGTTCTTTCCTTCCATACCTCTCTGGTTTCCTCTACTCTCATAGTTCGTCTCATACACGTTCGCCGGTTGCGGAGACTCTTGACTTGTCCTTCAGATAAGACTCGGTCTATTTAGTCATGGTAAGGTGGTTATGTTCAGCTACCCCCTTCAATGTACCACAATATATTTTTTTTACTGATTACAGAGAATAAAATATATCTCATACAACAACATATAGCTAAGATAGTTTTAAATACACAGAATTGAATATAATGATCGTATCTGTCTTTACTCTGTGCTGCATATTTAGTGTCTTTTTAACTTTCTTCCACCTTCTGGTTTATATATCTGTGCGTATAACAGAAATACTTATAATTCTTACAATATCTGCTTTGGTTAAACTGTGCTGCAGACATTCGCCAAAACATGACCTAATACTTCCTGTACCAACCTAAAACCGATCTATCTGTCAAGAGATTTTGATATAATCGTGTTTTATCTTAACAACTATTTGCGATAACGGTCACATATATCATGTAGTTAGACCCGAGTTTTTGACCTTGTTTATAAAAGTTGTAATTCTTGTAAAAATGGTAACAATTGCTAAACTGAAACGTGTTTTATTTTTACCAATGGCCCATAAAAGTTTGTATGATTAAGAAAATTGTATAGTACAACGTCTAATATGTGTCATCTCCACGAAACACGCACTTGTTTTACTTAAGAATGCAGCTATATTTCTGCGTTAATTGATTGATGAGATTGAACTGATTGATGTGCGAGACGCGAAGTCTGTGTTACGTACGAGAATCACGTGTTCAACAATCAACTGTTTCTGTAGACAAGTGGATTTTTCGTAGTCGTAAACGCATAAAAAGTGACATTTTGCAACGAAGAGTCACGTGGTCCGAACAATGCGCTATCGATTGCGACAAGAGAATAGAAATAAATAGCTTGCCACTTGTCTAAGCCCTCAGTTTAGAAAAATATTGCGCTCCAATAAACGACAGCAAGGTGCCAAATGTTTGCGGTTGTCCTGTACCTGATATATTAATAATTATGTGCTTAATTACATGTCTATTCGTCTATTCGAGTTAGTTAGAAATGTTCATAATCAAGATTATAAATTAAGGAAACTTTTGGCAACTAAAGTTTCAGCAACTATCAACTATAGATCGGAATTATACACCTACCTCATTGATATATTTTTTCATATCAATTATCTACCTAAATTTCCATAAAATTATCTTATTTTTTTGTGAGAATCTGCGTTCATAATCATGAGGAACCTTTAATATCTACGTGTCATAATGTGTTTTTAGTTTCATTGTATTTATTTATTCTGATTATGTTTTTTCTACTATTCTAGGTACTATAATTTAAATTAATTAAACTAGATACTCGTATAAACAAATCTTTGTAAATTCGAAGTTATTAGAATTTGTATGCACGCTCTTTAACTTGTATTTAAAAATACTTCTAGCTTCACCCGCTGGATCGAGTAGTCGCGGATTCAATTCCTGCGCTGGACAAATATTGCGTAACGCACAAATATTTGTTTCGGCCTGGATGTTTGTGTATCGTTTTAAAATATGTTGTGTTTTAATCAGTTTGTAAGAACATATGATAATATTAGCCTTGTTAAGAAACTGTCCCACCGTTAGGCACGGGCCTCCTCTCAAACCGAGAGGGTTTAGGCCATAGTCCACCACGCTGGCCCAGTGCGGTTTGGTGAACTTCACACACCTTCGAGAAACTCTTAGGCATGCAGGTTTCATCAAGATATTTTCCGTCACTGTTAAAGCAAGTGATAGTTAATGTTTAATACACACATGCTTTCGAAAGGAATCCTAGAAGAAGACCTGGGTTTGAACCCGAGAATTCCGAATTTCAGAGTCCGACGGTCTAACCACTAGGCTATCACTGCTGTTTATGAATATAGATAGGTAAATAGGACAGGGAAACTGGGTAATGGAAATGCCACAAATTATCACCCACGTCAGACTGACCGAGCCGAAGCCTGGATGTTCGCAACTGCCACCGCCGTACCACAGCGTTACGAGCATACCTACATTGTAAATATTAACTTTTTCCATTAAGCTATTGGTTATTATTACATGTGGTAGTCTATAAGCCAAGTTAGAATCTTTATAGGCGGGTTAATAAGTTTTAACAGCAGGTAGCCACGAACCTGCCTTCGTTAACCCTCACTGGGTCCGCGTGGTGCAGTGTGACGCATTCTTTCCCACCTTGATTTGTGACAGAATGCCTTTGCTCACAGTTGGACAGTATAGGCTGAATTATTATGATTATTATGTGTATGGATCGTTAGTTTGTAATAAATCCAGCAAGATTTTAACAATTACGAACGAACAATTACCCTCACAAAACTTGTTTTGTGATACTTGCCAGTTTTGATGTTTATGTTACGTACGTACCTTTCCTTTCACTTGGGGAAAATCCTGCATAGGATTTCTACGAGCTTTGGGGGAAGTACTCGAGGCGTGTTGCTGCTTTAACGACTAAAAACCCCAGGGAAGCTGGTACTGACGCTGCGGAGGGACACCGGGTCTGGGTGGTGTGTTCCTCCACTCCGGTGCCGTCGTCGCCTCCGCTGAGCAATTACGGTCCTCTGCTGATCACGCACGATCTTATCTTTCTAAGATCTCGAAGTGCTGCAGAATGAGGCTGTCACACGTATAACGGAACGTGTCACAAGTATAACCGAACGTGTCACAAGTATAACCGAAATTAATTTAATAAATAGGTTTATGTATAAAGTAGTCACAAGTTTAACCTTTCTTTTCACCGAGGGAAAATCCTACGTAGGCTTTCCGCAAGCCTTGGGGGAAGTACTCGGGGCGTGTTCAAGTTTTACCGACTGGAAACCCCTGGATGGCTGGTACTGATGTTGCGGATGGACAGCGGGGCTTTGTGGTGTGTACCTGTGGTGTCACTTCTGCTGCGCAATTACGGCCTTCTGGTGATCACGCTCGATCTTAACTTTCTGAGACATGGAAGTGTTGTAGAATGAGGCTGGCTAACCGAACTTCATTTAAAAACACCGAAACCCTTATATTCCCCAAGTGGGGGTGGCAGAGGTGTATTCATTACATCCACTTTTTGGCGATGGAGATCAACGATGGCGAACTTATTGCCATATACCAGGCACAAAAAATACGGATAAAAAGTAATCACAAGTTTAACCTTTCTTTTCACCTTCGGAAAATCCTGCATAGGATTTCCGTGAGCTTTGAGGAAAGTACTCGATGCGTGTTAAATCTTTACCGACCAAAAACCCCCGCGTAGCTAATATGGGCGCCACGGAAGGACATCATAGTATTCTAGAAAGAGCCTACGGCTCGTCAGAAGTGTTATTAAAAATATGTATGCAAAGTAAGGTTTGCGAAAACCTCCAAAACCTGGCCGCGGTGTTCTAGGTTAGGTGATGAGCTCGGCTACTCTGAGATGGGTGACCTTTTGTTCCAAGTTCATATATGAGCGTTTTCTTTTTTCGAGAGGCAAGTTAAGCCGTTGACTTCCACTTCCTCTGGTAATCGTTACACCAAGTTTTCCAATTTCGTCAGAATGGTCGTATCAGTACTTCGTGAGTATGACCTAATCTCTCAAGGTCAAAAGTAGGTAGTTGATTATCTTTCGAAAGTTTACATTTATTAATGAAACCATAAAAAAAATCTATACCAATGTATAATATAAATATGCATGATATATGAAAGATTCAGCAGCATAAAATGTCTTACCAATGAATAAGGCTAGATATTCGCAATAACTTTGTCATGTGAACCTGCATTGTCTACGCCCTGTCTAAACCTTTCTATGGACGCCTTGACCTTTTTTTCAATAATAGAGCGAATTATTATAGTTTTCGTGATCGCACGCGATACCGATTAAGACAAATCACGTAAAAGGTACGACGTCAATACTGCAACGTAATCAAGTACAGGTAAAAAATTGAAGCCATGGTATCCGGCATTTGATACAATCATATTAATAGCAGAAAAAATCGTACCTACTACAAGGTTACTTTCAATGCTTTTGTTATGGATTTTGTTCGACACTTATGAGTTAGTGTAGTACAGTCGCAGTCAAAAAATCTCAGGTATAATTCTTCATATTGTTTAATAGAGGGTTACTGATTTATAAGTCTTTATTTAATTAGGGATGGCCAGCGATTTACTTCTATCTCATCTTATGAATGTGATGATGGGATAAAAGATGCTCGCTGAATCACTAATAGCCTATTTACTCCGAACTTATAATTTAGTTAGAGTCAATCAAGTTTCGATATGATTGGGTTAGACCCCTCCTCACATGACAACTCCAGGCAACATGTCGGAACAATAACGTACGTATTTGTATGAAGAATAAGGTAGTATGATGTGTACTTTTTGTATGTGGTGAAAATTTTGCATATGACTTCTGCGGGCCTCGGGAGAAACTGTCCGACTGTTACCAACTAAAACACCTTACGGTCACCTTACACTCGGACATTTAACTAAAACTGGATAAGATTAGCACAGAATAGAGACGTTTAGGGGCACCTCGCAAAGATCCTGGAAGGCCTCCGATGTAGATGCTGTCCACTGTGGGGTTTAAAGAGGATACGAGTTCGACATCAACGCCTGCGATCGGCCCTATACACGATTATCCCCAGGCAAAAAGGGCACATTTGGTAGCGCAAAAAGTTTTATACCCAGCAGCGCGGAGAATTCTGTAGTTGATAATCTTAATAATTTTATATTACTTGTACTCTCGTGTACTATTTGTAATTAGTTACATGGTGCAATATAACGACCAGTACTGTGCTCTATGTTTTTCACCGATACCAATAGAGCTTTTGAATCTAGATGAAACAGATTAACATATTACCAGTGAATAACAAAGTAAACTCTTTTATCTACAAATGATCTTTTAACAATGTCTTCAATGTTGAATAAAACATTTACGAGGGTAATAATACATACATGTGACATAGTGACAAGTGTTGTAATCTGGCGCTGTTAGAAACACAAAAAAATGTATGAATCGATTGTTATCCAATATCAATCTAAATGATCTAGTAGAGCGATTAAATAACAATATTAAACACGCGCATGCAATAACCTAATTGAATAAATAAAAAACTAGACAAGTGCAAATAAAACTCGCACCCTGAGGGTTCCGTACAAGTGCGACTAGATGTCATTATCTTAATTTTGATGTGATATTACAAATTGTTAATTTTCAGATTTTTTTACTTTGTTCTATAAAACCAAGGCTATTTATTAAATTTCATGGTTCTAGATCTACGGGAAGTACTTTTTTGTTGCATTGGGCTCGACGAATTTCAACCCCCGGAACAGGCCGGGTTTCGAAGAGGGTATGGAACCATAGACCACATCCACACTATACGGCAGATTATACAGAAGACCGAAGAGTATAATCGGCCCCTGTGCTTAGCATTCGTGGACTATGAGAAGGCCTTTGACTCGATCGAGACCTGGTCAGTTCTGAAATCCTTGCAACGATGCCAAGTCGACTGGCGATACATCCAAGTGTTAAGAAGTCTCTATAACGCCGCGACCATGACCATCCAGTTACAAAACCAGCAGACCAACCCTATCTCAATGCATCGAGGAGTGAGACAAGGGGACGTTATCTCCCCCAAATTGTTCACAAATGTATTGGAGGATATGTTTAAGACGCTGGACTGGGAAGGTCATGGCATAAACATAAATGACAGTCATATCTCACACTTGAGATTTGCAGACGACATCGTCATTATGGCCGAAACGTTGCAGGATTTACAACAGATGCTGACCAGCCTAGCCGATTCTTCCAAACAAATAGGTCTCCGCATGAACTTGGACAAGACCAAGGTAATGTTTAACCGACATGTAGTGCCGGAACCTGTTGCAATACATGGCGCTATTCTCGAGGTTGTTCAAGAATATGTTTACCTAGGGCAAACTCTGCAGTTGGGGAAAAACAACTCCGAGAAAGAGGTCAACAGAAGAATACGGCTGGGCTGGGCGGCATTTGGGAAATTACGTCGAGTATTTACATCGCCCATTCCACAAAGCCTAAAGACAAAAGTCTTTAATCAGTGCGTCCTGCCCGTTATGACATATGGAGCCGAGACGTGGACACTCACGGTTGGAATGGTTCATAAATTTAAAGTCTCTCAGCGAGCTATGGAAAGGGCTATGCTCGGAGTTTCTCTGAAGGATAGAATCCGGAACGAAGTCATTCGACAGAGAACCAAAGTTATCGACATAGCCCACCGGATTAGTAAGCTGAAGTGGCAATGGGCCGGTCACATAAGCCGAACAACCGATAACCGCTGGGACAAACGAGTTCTTGAGTGGAGACCGCGGACTGGCAAACGTAATGCAGGACGCCCTCAGGCTAGGTGGAGCGATGACCTTCGTAGGGCGGCGGGCAGAAACTGGATGCGAGTAGCCGAGGATCGTACCCAGTGGCGTGCACTTGGAGAGGCCTATGTCCAGCAGTGGACTGCTATAGGCTGATGATGAGGGAGTATTTGCACCATTGAGTACGTTAGAGCAGCGTTTCCCAAACTTTATTATGCACTGGACTCATTATTTTAATGTTTCCCCATCGCAACCCACCACAAGTTTTATTAGATCTCCTAGTGCATATAGGGAAAATAAAAAACAATTCAATGTCCATGTCCATGTGGTAGTGGGCGGGAACAATACGCAGGGCGTGTGAAATAAAAGCTACGCAGGACGCGTGACGACCCCCACTCACTCAGTGCAGCAGCGGAGCGAGCGTTTGCATTGACACAAAAGCAACACGTCTTTTGATCATGAACGAGTATGATGTATGATATCGCGACCGACAATATGTGAAACGCTGCGTTAGAGCAGTAAGGTACGGTCAAACCACCGTGTTCGCTGCGGCCGCGACGGCGTCCCCGGCGGCGATCAGAATTTCCCTATGATTGTGCGTGCAGACGCCGCCCATATAGCGCGTGCAGGACGCAGGACACGTTGGTAGGAACATTTCACCACGCACCGCCGTGGACGCCACCGCAGTCAAAGGGCAACACAAAAGATCCCATTGGGAGAATATGTTAGGAGGCCACTCAGCCCATATATACACCACCTAAGCAGTTAAAGCACATATTACTTTATTTTCACCACCTCAGCTTGTGCAAAACAGTCTATATTATTATTTAAGTCTACGAGTTCAGGCTATTGTTGGCTGATCATAAGGTCAGGGTTTGTTATTCTTACGAAATATCGTATAAAGATGATTCAGAGGGATTACATGTTGATTTTCCACAACTATTCAAGTTTATTGGAGCGTCGTAGCCTTTGATATCCATCACGCTTTAGTGATTAGTTAGGTAATAATAGTGGTATATTCAAATTTCAGATCCATTAAGAAACTCCTGTAATTTTACACATTGTGATTAGTTTAGGGGATTATATGGTTAGTGGTGATGAATCTGGGTGAGATGCGTACACACATTGATGACTAGAAATTAAGTAACATTATTTTTGAATATTTTTATTAAATGGGCTAAGTTTAGTGCCTCCTTTTTTTTCCTTTCTTGGATGATGTGAGGATTCATTTGCAGGGGTTGATTTTATTAGGTTTTTTGTGGATTTTTAATGGAACAGTTCAAAACCTGTAAAAGTTTAATAAATGTTGTCCCCTGTTACTTTTGTTTTTAAAGTTAAGATTTTGATATTATCAGCGTAAAGAGGTCAAGGTTCGTATTTACGGAAAAAACTGCATGTATGTATCGCCAGTCCAACAATTGCTGATAAATCAATAGTGTACAAGGTACACACTCATTAAGGTGAGCAAGGATTAGCAAATGTTACCATCTAAACTCTCACTCTGCCAGTTTATGTGAAAAAAAAATTAAAAACATAGTACTGAACAATTATTAAGCTAGCTAACTCAAATTTAACATTATTTTTCATGCAAACCTAAGTTTGTGATGATGATGACGTGTCTAATACTCACCTAACACAACTTTTAGCAGTTTGTGTCCTGCACCGGGTACAGACTTAACTTCCCACCCAGAATTCCTGAATTTATCAGTAATTTCTGTCTTTTCAGCTCCACTTATTAGAATTATGTTGTTGTCAGGATTTTGAACAATTTCTGAACCTCCCCATTTATGTATATCTCCATAGTTTATGCCCCACACAATACGACCTTTTCCCCTGCAACACATAAGTATATGTTTAAACAAATATTATAAATTTAATAAATAAATAAAAATCTTTTCATAGGAAATCATGATAATATATTATGACCACTTTAATCCCATTTTATTTTAATAGTGACATTAAGTTTCTAATTGGAGAATTTACAGGTATGCATAATTTAACTAATTTTATAAATTTGAAAGTAACTCTGCCTGTCTGTCTGAACAGCTTTTGAAATTCAAATTCAGCAAGGACATAGATTTCATCCAGGTGAAGGACAGGAAGGATATAAGATACCTTTTATCTCAAAACAAAAAACGTAAGGGTGTGAAATATACACTTGAAAATAATGTGGATAAAGTTGCAAGTACAACCAGTGTTATATATTATATAACTGGTACTCAGTTTCCTACAATCTATATATCATTTAAATAGTAATATTTCTCAGTTTTTCTACAATTTATTGATCATTTACTTAGTAATATTTGTATCATTTTCAGATAATTACCAACTTCGAAAAGGTGGTTCTTAAATTAGTTTTCTATTTTATATGTACATAAATCTTTGATAAACTTAGCTATTTCATTATTAAGGTTTATAAAAAATGAAGCCTTCTTACTTTTCATAGAAAGGTTGGTTGATAACTCCAACAACAGGTTCACCAGTGGATCTAAGGTATGCTCCAATAAGTACCGTCACACATGGTAGACCTCTATCGGCTTCAGCATCGCCACGAACACCAGCAATAAATTCAGCAGTTGCATCTAATACAATTTTTCATTTTTTATCAAGACTATAAGAAGAGAATGAGCTGCTTAATTGTATTCTAATAGTTGCTGTATGCACCTTAATTTTATTATACCTTTCATAATTGTTTATCTAAAGCAGCAAATTTATAAGGTCAGCTGGGCAAAGGCCTTCTCTCACAAAAAGAGGTGAGAGAGATTGGTTCATACCCAGTTTTGGCGGAGGCAGGTTTGTGGCCACCTGCTGTTGCAACTTATCAAGCCGCCTTTAAGGCTTCCAACTCGGCTTAACGACTACCACATTAAGTGGTAACCGGGACCAATGGCTTAACGTGCCTTCCGAAGCACAGACACTCGAATATGAAAATGCCACAAACGGTCACCCATTTCAGGCCGACCGAGCGAACGCTGCTTAACCTTGGTGATCGTTAAGAACACGGCGGTCGCACAGGGCTACGAGCGCCTTATAGGAAAATATATGCCCACTCTGCATTTACATTTATGTAAATAGTCTAAGTAGGTAATACCTTATATTCAAATATCATTAAGTATGTATTTTACTGTGTCAAGGAGTCTTATTTCATAGGCTTTTAACTACAAATAATGCTACCAGGTTGATATCTATTAAAAATACCTATGGGATCAATCCATATTCCAAGGTCTGAATCATTCAAATTTGGCAAATGCTCTGGCAACTGGTTACAAAGTTCATGTTGAATATTGTGATGTGCAGCCTCTGCCATTCGTTTTGCTACTGCAGTTGGCACCAGCGAGCTCAACATCTTGATAGTATTATCAATACTGTCTCCTACTGTTATTTGGATTCCTCCCATTTCTGGGCATTCTTCTCCTCTCACATGTTCAGTAAGGTCTGGAAAGCGACAAGCTATCTCCATTCGTGCAGCTTCCTGAGCTAAAACATCAGCAATCGTCTTGAAATCTCTTTCAAAACGAGTATTCGCTTCCCCATCACATTTTTCCGCGACCAAAAGTACTTCTTCGGCAGATCCTGAGCAACATGACCGTGCCACGCATGCAGCTCTCTCTGAAGCAGTTATGAGAGCTTTTAAAATATCCCTCATTTTGGTACTATTCAATTCCTACGTCGTTAAAAATCAATAAGTACAATTAATCAAAGACAAACTAACTAGGGATGTACGAACAGTAAAAAAGACTACCCTTGGTTTAAACATTATAAAGTACCTACGAGTTACAACTCGATACGATGTTTATGTTATAATTGCATTCTGTGATGTTTATAGATTCTTACTATGAAGGTAATTATTCGAATTTATATTACATTATTTCGAAAATAAGTGAACAATGTCATTATATTGTATCTTTATTCACTATTTGAGTTTATCTTGTAAATTTGCTACAGTAAAAAGTTACTATAAATTGCACATAGTCATAAATTATCTGTGTATACGCTGTAGTTGGTACGGTTATTTTCCTGCAAGTAGGAAGTTATACTAAATGATAAACCTAATTTCACACCAAAGCCCTCCTGTAAATGCCATCCGGGCTAAAAGATCCTTGTCATACTATAATAAATAAATTATGTCACCATCTGTCAATCGGTACTTTAATTGGCATTTCGCGCCTTTTGTAGGAAACATCTATTATATATACATGTATTGATATTAAATATAACACTACGGTTTACCACAGTATTAGTTTATTATTTAGGGCTTTACCTATAAAGCATAATATTTATTATAGCACTCCACTACCTCATACCAGCTCGATACGTACCGATTAATTGAGCTCGAGTAGTTTCTTCCAACCCTACTCCAGAATAATCAGACGTCATTCAGAGGGTTGCCAGTATTGTCAGCATCATTAGCCATTTTTTTTCTCATATTCCCCGGAGATAAGCAAAATGTAATCAGATTAAAGATTACATTTGCATTTTGTAATTGATTCAAAATTAAAAGTGTAATCGTAAACGTTGAAGATTACAAAAATTGTAATCGTTTATCATTAAAGTACCATCACGCGTATATTCCCAAAGCGGGAGTGGTTAATTATTAATCTGATTACATTTTGCCCATCTCTGTATTCCCCCATGGATTTTTCCCTAGGTGACCATATTCAACATCCTAGATATTCCTCCCTTCTAAGGAAGGCAAAGAGTTCTAGCCAGATATAATACTAGATCTATGGTTCTAGCCCATATAGCCTCGTTATTAAAATGAAACAGTTGCCAGTTATGATGATTTGTTATTTTCTGAAGTTTTCATATTTTATTACAATCCCCTTGATAGAAATAAATTTAAGTGCAGCTATCAAAGCACACTACAAAGACAATATTAATCACTTGGCGCACCAGGCCAATCCTTTTGAAGCGCACTTCAGTTATTGGATGGGGTAGATGGTCTAAATAAAACTTTATGTGCAAATCACCACTTTATTGTACAGCATACATAATTCGGTTGATTAATAGGTAAACCAAAAATACACTTTCATACCGTCGCGTTGTAGCAAGAGAAGAAGAGACAGAGTTGCTATAACACATTTTACAAATATTCTAATATACATAAAATTAATGGTAGGTGTTGCCAACAGTTATCACCCTGACGTTTCCTGGGCCGGCCTTGGCGTCGCTGCCCATCTGCAGATTGGTTTGGATGGTATGTTATGGCCTTGGCCTACTAGTAGGACAATATATATTAAGCAAAAAATTGGTCAGCGCCATACATCTGTGATCCGTTTCTAGAACAACTGTGGCGTAGGTAGCCACATAGTCGACGCAGCGCGACGAGAGCGCGACGGTGGTGCGGCTTGGGGAGTTGAAATGTACTGAAATGTACGGAACACGCCATGCAGCGCACCTCCACTGGGCGTAACGGCAAACGTCAAGACCGAACGCAGCCGACTGCTTGCGTGGCGCTTTCGTCGCGGTCCGTCGGCTATTTTCCCAAACCTTAATAGGGGAAAGGAAGCCACATCATCTAATAATTTATCTAGCAAGTGACGAAAACCGACAGATGATTCTATAAGTAGGTATAATAATTTGGAAGTGCTGACACGTACCTATTAGGCGGTTTCGCACCGCCCGACGCCAGAAGTGAATCGTTCGGTTTATAGTAGGTACCTAGTGGTATTTCCCCTATCGTGTTTTCTTAATACTAACTTTATTGCATTCTTAATAATGTAACTAGGTATAGGTATTTCCGAATTACCTTCATCAGTAGTCAACCGAATTTGTCCGTCGGTCAACCGACGTCTGCGTCTGATCCTGTGTACGGTATCTGTATCCCGAAAAGAAGGGATGTAAGGGTATCGGGAGGGTCGGTGAGAACATGCCGCGGATGGCGGTAGCGGCTGATAGAAGGGGAGTTAGGTTCGTAGTCGGCGGCGGCTCTGAATAGCGGATTCCTATGATTGGACACGTTCGCGGAATATCCAGTTGTCGTCTTTTTAATAAAGGCGCGAATAGGTTCGAGACCGAGACCGGAATGGAGAACGACGTTCCGTATAAACCACGGAGCTCCGACTCCTCCGAGGAAGGATTACGGTCTCACACAAACTTTATTTACTTAACTGCTAAGTTTAATTAACTGCTTTGTTGGTCTAGTGGTGCATAGTGTGGCTGACAATCATTAGGTCCAGGGTTCGAATCCTTGGTTGGAAAAAGTTATATTTCTTAGTAACAGCCTGGGGTCGGGAATTGTGTCTTCCCAGTATAGGGTCATTATATTGGGACCTTATGTAGATACACATTTACAATCAAGTCAGACAGTATACTCTATCACACCTGATTTAAAGAATATAGGCGTACCGGAGCAGTGGCGTATTTACCAGCAGGCTGAGTAGCCTGGAGACTAGGGCGGAAAATTTTAGAGGGGCGGCAAATTTGGCTCAAATTTTTTTTATATAAGTACTACATGCTCGAGCTTTCCTTAGCTCAAAAATAAGCCCAAATACTATTTCTTGTGTAAACTTCAATAAATCGTGAGTTGTCAGAATAATCTAGGAACTGACACAACAATCCCTTAGTTCTCAATCATACTAATAACGCGAAAAAGCTGATGTAATGATGACGATAGAGTACAAATCATAAAATCGCAATTTCATTGACAAAGAAAATGTAATTAATATGATTGCGAACTAGGGTATTAAATAGTAGAGGTTAGTAGGGACGGCGAAAATTGAATAGCCTACTGGCGGCAAATGTGTGTGTGTGTGTGTATGAATGATCTACGCTATTGGCAGCGGGGCATTTACAACTTCACCGGATAAGAGGGCGAGCGTGCAACCACTACGCTCGAGGGCGGCAAATGTGTAAATCCGCCACTGTACTGATGGGGTTACCATTTACAACGATGTCGCGGACGGGGGTACGACGGATGTTATATTCCTTCTGCGTATTTTTTTAATAGCAGAGTTAGTACAGCCTTGTGGTATGACCACCTTGTTGCACCTTTGTAGATTCTGTAATTTCGTGTTCCACTTTTACTGCAGCTGATTCCAATACAGGTTCCTGATAATTCTGATATTGTTTAAGTATAATAAATTGTTGATCGTTTTTATGTTGCAATTTCCATTTATCTATATTGTCACGCCAGATTCCTTTCGGGGTAGGCAGGTTTTTAATAGTTTATGTAGTATACGTTAGACCTAGATCATGTGGAAGTATCTATGACTGGCCAACTGCCAAAAAAGGGAGCGTCCCTAATAACGAAATCATTCATGAAACCAAAACATGTTTGTTTAAATCTTTTTTACAATGCATCTATCCTACTGTAGATAACTTTCAAAGATAACTTAAGGACACGGGATAGTCATTATAATATTTCCGTTTGATTTAATTAATCAAATAATATAAGCCACGGGTTCAAACCCAGGCACGCACCTCTGTCTTTTCGAGAGCATGTGCGTATTAAAAATTAATTATCACTTGCTTTAACGGTGAAGTAAAACGTCGTGAGGAAACCTGCATGCCTAAGAGTTTCTCGAAGGTGTGTGATGTTCGCCAATCCGCACTGGGCCAGCGTGGTGAACTATGCCCCAAGCCCTCTCAGTTTGAGAGGAGGCCCGTGCCCTACGGTGGGATAGTTTCTTTACAGAGCTAATATTATTTTTATTATAAGTCACTGCTTAGGTTTTATTCCCATTTAAACTTACTAGCTATTTTAAAAAGTTGCTAAGTTTTTCAAGTTTGATTAGATTCGTCATCACCGCAGGTGTTCACAAATTACCGGTTTTTGAATTTTGAATTGCATTAATTAACAACTAGGTATCCAAAGACCATCATCAACCAACTGTATTTCCTGGTAGAGTCGTGATATTATGTCTTAGTATAAACGTAGTTACTCGAAACTATCAGTTTCTGTTTGATATCCAACATCGCTTGATTACCGACTGTGGATAAGGAAATACATGAATTGAATGTCTCGTTAGTCACGTAGCGCATAATGCAACTGGCAATCAGGACGGCCTAGGTTCAATCCCTAAGTTGAACATTGCTGTTAGAGAATCCCTCCCGCTCCCTATGTCACAGTACACCACTCCCCACGAACTCCCCATCCCCCGTTCTCTTGGGGAATATAGGCGTGATGGTTATTATTTTTTATAAGCTAAAATAACTATAATATTTTTTCATGCATTTAGTCACGTAGGGTATTTAGGTATTTCATGCAATTTATAATTAATTTTCTGTACAAAGACTTAGATATTACCTAAAAAACGAAATTGCACAGGACTTATTGATTTTATTGTGGCAAACAATTTCCTATTATTAGTTCCCACAATAGTCACTCAACGTGAAATAGTTTTGTCACATTTAATGAAAGTGTTCAAGGTTCCCAAATATAGGCTAGGCGCGAAATGCAAGTGTATTGTGAATGCGTGATCCCCGTCGCGAAACTGTGCGTGGTTGACCTCTAATGCGCGTGCCGATCGGTCTATTTAGATTAAAAATTGGTACTAAATTAAATAAAGTACCGAATAAAGTATTATTTTTCAATACGACGACGTTTTACCGAAGTAGTTCATGAACATGACAAAGTATTTATCGATTTATTGATATCTGTTCTTAGTGAAAAAGAAGAACATGCTTTATAAAAGAACCTGTAGGTCCTACGGCCAGCAACATAAGTCGATTAACATTCTCAGTTTTTCAAATCGCTTGCACACTTTTTTTGTTCTCTATTCAATCTAAATATAGTTGAATATGTTGCTAATCATTTGGCTTTGACAATGTTCACCAACATTTGTTAAATAAAGAATTTAAACAGATTTGAAAACCTGAGAACGTTATGCGACTTACGATGCTTTTTTTCACATACACAAAATACCCAGACCGAAACAAATAATTGTGGATCGCAGAAAGATTTGTCCCGTGCGGGAATCGAACCTGCGACTATTAGACACAGTGGACGGAGCGGCTTAAGCTCTTAACCACTGCGCTAAATCGTCCGTCAATCGTCCGTCGTTGCTGACTGTACGTAGGTTATCTAATACATACGATTTTCATGCATTAATATTTGTTACATATTTATTATTACTTCGATAATTCGTTACATTATAGTCTTGCTGAGTATTTTATTAAGGGTACCATTCTAGAAACTAGGAAAACTCCTTAGAATTAAGACTAAAATGTACCGAACCAATTTTTCTTTTTAACCGACTTCAAAAAGGAGGAGGTTTTTTTTATGTATGTTCAGCGATAAATAAAATAATAAAATAAAAAAGCCTTTTATTCCTAAACTAAAAAAAAAGAAATCTTTACAAAATTTTTACAAATCATATTTATAATTTTAAACAGGAAATCATTAAAAAATTAATCTCGGTTCGTTTATTAGTTTAATTCAGGACCCCTTCTGGGTGAAGGCCTCTTCCAGCTTTTCCCATTTTTTTCTGTCTTGTGCTGTTTCTAACCAATTTGGTGCTGTTCACAGAAATTCATCGGACCACCTAGTTTTTGGTCTCCCTTTTTTTCTTTTGCCCTTTGGGCCTTTCCATGAAGACACTGATTTGGTCCATTTGTTATTTGACGTTCTAGCTACATGGCCAGCCCAACGCCATTTTGACTTTAGAGCGTAGTCTAATGCGTCAATTACTTTTGTTGTTTTTCGTATGTCTGTACTTCTTATTTTTTCCATTAGTTTTATTCTTAGTAAGTTTCTTTCCATAGAGCGTTGACAAGTGGTAATCTTTTGCCTGGCTGATTTTGAAAAGACCCATGTTTGGCTAGCATAAGTAAGGCATGGTAATAAGCAAGAGTCCATAACTTTTTTCTTTAAATTAATAGGTAAAGTACTTTTGAAAATTTCTTTCAGGCTCCAGTATTTGTTCCATGTTTTTGCTATTCTTCTGTCTATCTCTTCTTCATTATTTGTTTGTCTAAATGAGATCTGTTTGCCTAAATATATGTATTCTTTCACATATTCGAGAGCATTATTTTCAATGTAGATATTGTGCATATCTCTATTTGTCATAATTTTTGTTTTCATAAGATTCATTTCCAGTCCTATTTCTGTACTCTTTTCCTGAAGCATACTGAGCATATGTTGGATACCAGTTGCCGTTTCAGACATTAATACTATGTCGTCCGCAAAGCATAGATGAGTTATAATCTTTTCATTAATTTGTAGACCATAGCTCGTCCAGTCTACTTTTTTTAAGACGTACTGTAGGACTGTTATGAATAGTGTCGGCGATATAGGATCGCCCTGTTCAGCGATATTCCCGTCAATTGTGGACCGATTTTGATTTTTTTTGCATTGGGTTCAGTATATCTCCAAGGTGGTCCCATTATAATTTCATTGCCATTGGACTTTGGACTTAGAAGATACACCAGGGAACTCCTTAACGACAAACAAAAGGCATGTGTAAATTGAGATATTATGGGTATTAATTACTTCAATCCTATAGGTACCCTTATATAGAATAATTCACTCGTCACTTAAAATTGTAAAATAAAAATCTTTTATAAAAAAAGGTAAACCGACTTCAAAGAGCAAAAATAAATATTTGAAGTCGGTGCCAAGTAACCGACTGCACCAACCAGCACCGACTTTAAGTATTTATTTTTTGCTTTTTGAAGTCGGTTTACCTTTCTTTATAAAAGATTTTTTTAATAATTATTTTCGTATCCAGGAGATCCAATGTTACAAAGACAATTAGGTACCTGACGAAGGCGAAAGAGATTACGAATATGAAATCGAGCTAGTTATGCCTAGGTATTATTGACCTACAGTATTATGAGTCTGCGTGAAATGATACTTATGACCGGTTTCTGATTTGAGAATTTAAGATAAGCACAGCTTTTGTAGGATGTTTTGGGTATCGGTCAAACAGGTAATGCTGTGTAAAATTTGTCTGATATAGTTACAAGACATAAGGCGTAATTTTATAAGTCTAGGCCCTTTCTTACATATACGGACATATCTACAAAGACTTATGTTTATCTCCTTTCTCTCTGATACTTATTTGTGATTCTCTAAGTGGCTGTTAAATTAGGGATAGGTACCAACTTCAACTCATCAAGTTTCTTTAGGTTACTGTGTGTGTGTGTATGTATGTGTGAATGATCTACGATGTTGATCGCGGGGCCTTTACAGCTTCACCGGGCAAGAGGGCGAGCGTGCAACCACTACGCTCGAGTCAGTAGGGCAAGGGGGCAACTAGCTCAAGGGCGTCTTAAGGAGGAACGGCCTCGGCTTGGGCAGTCGCTATGGGGGAGGGCATATACTAGATGTCTCGCCGTGGTGCTCTGCACCGGTCGGCGGGCAAGGGATCCTTCGACCTCGCCGGCGAGGTCGGTGTCTGATCCTGTGTGCGGTATCTATATCCTAAAGAAGGGATGTAAGGGCATCGGGAAGGTCGGTGAGAATATGCCGCGGACGGCGGTAGCGGCTGATAGGAGGGGATCCTCTTTAGGTTACAACGTATATTCCCACAGTGATAATTAAATTCTTGTGTAGTGGGCGTTAACAAGCATGAAATTTACATACACCAACACTCTAAACAAGCATTTGTGGGTCACACAAATTATTTTTCTGGTTGGAACCAGCGACTACCATGCAGGGAGGGGTCGGTCTACTACTAAACCAATGCGTCGGTAAGGTAATGCAAGTGAAGAATAAGTCTTGACCTTAGCTGCATGATTTATGACCAATGGGAACTTTGTCTGTGACCGTACGTTTAACCACAAACTTGTTCACTTAAAACTATCTAAAAGTAGGTACCTAGGTGTTAACATACCTATTGAGCTATCGTAATTTTAAAATAGGTAGTTAAAGTCATAACTGGGGGGAATTATTTATCTTATTCAAGTCTGTAGCTATGTACGGTTGTCGGTTAGGTATGTATACATATATGTTTGGATAAGCGTTGATAATTTCGTTATATCTACAATATTCTTATGTTCCTAAAGACAAGCGAATGGCAAATGCGGAATCTGAACTCTGATTTGAATGGAATGGAAACTTAGACCTTCTAAGTTGATTTTTAACAAAAATAATTTTATAATATACTAATTTATAATATATAGCAGCTTCCCATGGCTTCGCACCCAGTCCAACTATAGTTAAAAAAACATCCAGGTGACTCCGTAAGTACAAAAAAAGTTATCGAATCGAATATAAGGAAATGTAAAAATGCTCACTGTAAGTAGGCATATTATGATGTGACGATAATTGGTAACTACATTTTATTTTGCAATCTCTTAGCGGGTGGTAATGCGGTAAGAAGTTGATGTTACCATATGTTACCGAATCCTTGTGTAACGTGGGATGTCATTATCCTCTTTGTGCATTTACAGGCCTTTTGTGTTTTGTTACATAACATCAACTGTTGTATTTTCTATTGAGATTTGTATGTTTATGGCACAGAGTTATGGGTATTTCAATTTTACAAAGGAAAACATTGGATCAGGAAAGCTACCAACCGACATTAATAGGGCGTGCTAATGAGGAGATCTACACTCACCAGTGAGAGACTACGGGTTGTCATGATAGTTTCAATTTTGGTTTTAGACTGCCTCCTTGAGCTAGTGGTAAATTGTTGACGGCCATGAGGTTCTGAGTTCGAATTCTGCTTTGTATAGCTAAGCGGATTACATCATACATTTCCGGAAATAGATACAGGTCTCTAAATAAATCGCTACTATGTAATCGTTAGGTATGTACCAAACCAATTATAGGTTTTTACGGTAAATTCAAATATAGATACGCTTAAATTTTCCCGTTGAAACATTTCCCTATTCAATTATATGCATATAAAATTATAATTTAAATTAATTTAATTTCACAGTCTTAATATTCAATTTCACAATAATAATGAACTATTATTAAATTATTGTGATTGTAATAAGTTAGTGATATCCGCTTTTGTGTTCCTACCTTATTGGAGTTTTTATCATTAAAAGATTTCGTTCCTTAGCAGTTCTTGGAAATCAGAACTTGTGACATTATTTTTCCGGTAAAAGTACATACCTAACAATGAATAAAAAATCTTGTGATCAGCGGCGGAATAAAACAGGTGCAGGTAAAACAGTAGGGAAGGAAAAATAATTTTATTGTTCACTGCACACCTACACGAGTCTTGTAAGGGAAAATCCAATGAAAAAATATAGAAAATGACCCGAACTTAAAGAGAAAAAAGATAGCTATAGCTCTTTTCCCAGTCTGTGATAGCAATATTGTTCTTGATAAGTTCCACTTTTGCAACGTCATATATTTTTTACCTTAAAGTATTTAAAGGCAATAAATTTGTGTAATTGGTTATGAAAATTTTTTTTTAATTAAGAATAGTGCAAAGTCTTTACCTCTATGGTAGATTTTATACAAATACAGAATAAAAATAAACTGCTGCGATTAATTGTATGTTAGTATAACAAATGGTTTGTATGTAGGAAGCAAATAAAATAGATACAATCTATTGCGAATACGGTACTCGTGTTTGTTGGGGCAACTAAGAAACTTCCTTGGTTGAGGATATAATGTATATTACATTAAATATGTATCATATTCTTCGTTATAATGTAATAAACATATTAGCTTAGTGAATAAAAAATGATGATTAATTCCCAACATAAGAATAATGCTTATCTTAACATACCTATGAGAATATCTATTGTGTACAAACTTTGTATTTGATTTGTTTATATTCATTGGTCGCACACACACTTGAGCCTCGATTTTTGCTTTTTAAAGTGTGACTGTCAAGTGTGACCCGTAATAATATATTTAGTGTATCTGCTGGCCCTGGCTCCGCGCATGAGTTAACTTAATTTTTTTTTGACTTTCTCCCGCCCCGTAACATAATATTTAACTGTTATAATTGAAAATGATACAGTTGACGCCAAATAATTTCTTCCAACTAGCCAATTAGAAGCATAATATTTCGCCCTGCTTGGTAGATAAAGTTAGTGAAAGGACAATAATAGTAATGATACCTGAACAATACATTTCTCGATTAGGTAGTTAAGGGTTTAGCGCGATCATAAATCACCAAACCCCTGATCGACCGGGAGAATGAGAGTGATGCTATTACTTTAGAAATAAATAATAAGGGACAGATATATTGTAAACGCGCTCGGAAACAAACGACGCATGTGCCGAAACTAATTAACTTCCTTATGAAAAAAAAAAAACTGCTTTACAAGAACTTTGCTACAACTGTTCTCTATTTTTTTAATAAGTAAATTCTTTTGATGAGTTCTCAAGCGTTTCGCGTTGGAATTAGGAAATATAAAAGTATTGGACTACTTGCTGTTTTAACGTGTTGTCAATAGAACCCACTATTGGCTAGCTTTTTTACTCCGACCACGAATGGTCCGCAGACGGCGCGGCTTAATCGCGTGACTATGAAAGGGGGTGTGGTGTTTTTTAGATATTAGGCAGAAGAATATCACCACTTCTTTCTCGCGTGACTGACTGAAAAGTGGCTAAAAGCAGTGAAAATCTTTTAATATCGAATAACTAATTCACGGCAATATGTTCACCATATTACGTTCCGATACAATTTTTTTTTGTTTATATTCGTTCTCGTTTTATTGACATAAACATTATGCCTTTAAATACTTGAGTTCCGAAGGTCAGTTTGATATCTAACAAACCAATCAATAACTACGTCAATATTGAGGAATTATTGATTGTTGTCACTGAAGAAAAAAAATCTGTGTCGTGATTTTTTTGGGGCAAAGCCCGCCACACGTTTCCACCATTTTAATTCTTGTAAGCCAGGATCCATAATGGTCTCCTTAGACGACACCAACGTTTGAACCATGAGGTGTTCCTGGGAGTGCTTTATTTGTCTTGGAAACTGCAACAACTTTACTTAGAAGAAAAGAAAACAGAAGGAGTAGGAAAAAATAAAATTCCATTTCCCTTCTTTGCAAAGCGGGAGACACGAAAAAGATAGTAGATCGTAGATCAGCCACGGAAGAGGAGATGTTTCATGTTTATTGCAGTCGCCTAGTACGAATATTCGGAGAATGATGCAAAATAATGGCGCTATCCTAGTATCTTTCTTTATAAACCCAGATCTCGGACATCTGGGTAAATAATAATCAATATTAGTCTACTTTTGGGTCCTTACCAACAGAAGTGCCTCGTTGGTCTAGAACCCATAATGTGCGTAGCGATCGCAATGCCCTGGGATCGAACAGCGTAGTTTTTCTATCGATAATTCCCGGTATTAGTCCGGAGTCTGGAGTTGTGCCCGGTATAATGCCAATACACCCGCCCCCTATAACATACTTACCTAACATTGTCGTGCGTGTACACAATACAGCTCTGTCATCCCCGTTTGGAGAATATAGGAGTGACGGTGTATCAAATAATAAATTGATAGTAAAAAACATGAAATAAAACTATTTTTCGGATTTCATCGCGGTTTATTTTTGATTTTTAAGTTCCCGACGTTCCACATATAGGTGACCTAAAACATCATCGCTCAAAGAAGTCTGCAGTCTGTGAACATGTCCATGACCGCACCCGCCATATCATCAGATTTCTGATCGTTCACAAATCCTCGTGAAAGAACATCGATTCCTTCCAAGGATGTTTCGCGAGGCTATTGAAATTAACAAACATCCTAATTTCAATAGAGAAGATAGCTGGGTGCTTCCATCAACTTGGGATCCGGTAATAATATAATCAAATCCAAAACCAAGCATAACACTGCAAGACCTCGAGACACCGTAAGCTCATTTTGCGTAGATCGGACCAACAAAAATAATTAAGAAGTTTGAGGGTACTCCGGAACAACTATGCCTTCTGGACGTCCAACATCTCATTCCTCCCCGTGACCATGGGTGCTGCAAAGCACTCGAAACGTCCGGAACTTAAAAATCAAAAATAAACCGCGATAAAATCTGAAAAAAATTGTTTTTTTTTTTGGTTTTAGACAGCCAGGTAATGGTGCAATATAAAACGAATAATCAAAATTAAATGTGTATCTATACATAATTTCGTATTTATGCTGTTGGCCGATCAGGACTTCCTTTTTCTGGAGCCAATTCTGGGTATAGGAACCGATGATGCTTATCATAAAAATGCATTGTCATGGGAACTGAACCAAGAAAGTGGTTCGCATTTAGCTTGCAAGATTTGACTTAATTAACTACTAAACTAACAAACATTGCAAGTAAAGTAAAAGCTCAAAAGTATGTCAATATTCGAAAATGTATTAGGGTACCAGCGTAAAAACATGGACGTAGGCGATTTCTAAGGCTTCGTTTGTGAAATTACCAATCGCTGGCCTTCTTTATCTTCAAAATTCTTTTTTGTGTCAAGGTTTTGCCTTGTGAATGTCTCGGACGTGTTTTATGACCAACGCAAAGGACCAACGTCTTGCAATGACATGAGACATATCGGTTCAATGTACTCTTCGAAGTAAGCAGACATTTTTTTTTGTTCATATTTGTGAGTTGGCTAACTTCTATCGATTTAATAATATGTTGAGGCTAACTTCGATTGCTTTTTTGTAAGTGTTTTGGCTGTATGTAAACAAAATATTGTTAACAAAAAAATATACGTAGGTACAAAAAGCTATGGTACACCGATATCCGAATATAGGAAAGGAAATAGGTTAAGTACCAAATTACGTAATTTTTTTGTTCAACTAACAAAAATACTTATTTAATATATGATTTATGACTGCCTCGTTGGTCTAGTGGCAAAGCGCATCGCCTTGAGATCACGAGGTCTTGGGTTCAAATCCTAGGTCGGACAAGTGTAGTTTTTCTAACGAAAACTTCCCAGTACGAGTCCGGAGTCTGGAATTGTGCCCGGTATATGACAATAGGCTTACCCCCTATTATATGGGACCTAAGATCGGTGGCATAACGTGGGTGTACTCAGTACACCTCTGCCACCCCAGCTTGGGGAATGTAGAAGTTTTTTTTTTTAATTTATATTTGCTAATTGAATAACTTAGAAAATTACATATTACAATTACATAAGGGCGCAAGCAGTTTAGATTTGCTTGTTTACTTTTTTATATATATATCATCACGCCAGATTTCTCGCTGGGTAACCAGAATTCTTAGAGGTTTGGTTGTTTACATATAATGTATATAATTTACAATCTAAGTAGACATACAGTTGCCTGCCCATTCAAATTAATTTTACCTACTTATAGAACATTTTTTTTTGTATATTTCGTCTATGCCGATGGCTTCTTTACTTGTTACTATAAATAGCGAAAAAGTACTCAGAATATAATCGGATAAATACAAAATATCAAGTAGACATCATAATAGAAAAAGAACATTGACAACAATAGATTTTGTTTTTATTCGCAGGTAACTTGACTGATGAGCTGGAAAATACCCTTTAATATATTTTAGTGTCACGAGTTTCACGATACAATGTTCGAAATGACTATCTTGGTTTTGTTATCTATATAGGTATGTGGTAGGGTCACTGCAATAATAAATAGGAACATAACTAACTTGTATTCTTTACTTTAGAATACTCATTTATCATCAACATCATTAATCAGTTTGTATTTACCCTCAGCGGAGTATAGTCACCTCAGTCTCACCTCTGTCACAACATTCGTTCCTGTCCTGTACCAGTCAATTACAGCATTTGCCGATTTCTTCATGATGAGAGAAGATGGGAGGTGGACCAAGGCTGCGACAAACTAGTGGCTCAGACAATCAGCTAGTTGGAGTGATGACATCGTGATGGTGGCCGACAAAGGTGAAATAGAGCAGAATCCGTGTTATATACCTAACAAATTAATAATACCAGGTGATGTTGTTGTAATTAGACCAGTAGGCAGAGAGTACAGAGATCTAACAGGTTCTTTCCTTCCATACCTCTCTGGTTTCCTCTACTCTCATAGTTCGTCTCATACACGTTCGCCGGTTGCGGAGACTCTTGACTTGTCCTTCAGATAAGACTCGGTCTATTTGGTCATGGTAAGATGGTTATGTTCAGCTACCCCTTTCAATGTACCACAATATATTTTTTTTACTGATTATAGAAAATAAAATATATCTCATACAACAACATATAGCTAAGATAGTTTTAAATACACAGAATTGAATATAATGATCGTATCTGTCTTTACTCTGTGCTGCATATTTATTATCTTTTTAACTTTCTTCCACCTTCTGGTTTTTATATCTGTGCGTATAACAGAAATACTTATAATTCTTACAATATCTGCTTTGGTTAAACTGTGCTGCAGACATTCGCCAATACATGACCTAATACTTCCTGTACCAACCTAAAACCGATCTATCTGTCAAGAGATTTTGACATAATCGTGTTTTATCTTAACAACTATTTGCGATAACGGTCACATATATCATGTAGTTAGACCCGAGTTTTTGACCTTGTTTATAAAAGTTGTAATTCTTGTAAAAATGGTAACAATTGCTAAACTGAAACGTGTTTTATTTTTACCAATGGCCCATAAAAGTTTGTATGATTAAGAAAATTGTATAGTACAACGTCTAATATGTGTCATCTCCACGAAACACGCACTTGTTTTACTTAAGAATGCAGCTATATTTCTGCGTTAATTGATTGATGAGATTGAACTGATTGATGTGCGAGACGCGAAGTCTGTGTTACGTACGAGAATCACGTGTTCAACAATCAACTGTTTCTGTAGACAAGTGGATTTTTCGTAGTCGTAAACGCATAAAAAGTGACATTTTGCAACGAAGAGTCACGTGGTCCGAACAATGCGCTATCGATTGCGACAAGAGAATAGAAATAAATCGCTTGCCACTTGTCTAAGCCCTCAGTTTAGAAAAATATTGCGCTCCAATAAACGACAGCAAGGTGCCAAATGTTTGCGGTTGTCCTGTACCTGATATATTAATAATTATGTGCTTAATTACATGTCTATTCGTCTATTCGAGTTAGTTAGAAATGTTCATAATCAAGATTATAAATTAAGGAAACTTTTGGCAACTAAAGTTTCAGCAACTATCAACTATAGATCGGAATTATACACCTACCTCATTGATATATTTTTTCATATCAATTATCTACCTAAATATCCATAAAATTATCTTTTTTTTTGTGAGAATCTGCGTTCATAATCATGAGGAACCTTCATTGTCTACGTGTCATAATGTGTTTTTAGTTTCATTGTATTTATTTATTCTGATTATGTTTTTTCTACTATTCTAGGTACTATAATTTAAATTAATTAAACTAGATACTCGTATAAACAAATCTTTGTAAATTCGAAGTTATTAGAATTTGTATGCACGCCCTTTAACTTGTAATTAAAAATACTTCTAGCTTCACCCGCTGGATCGAGTAGTCGCGGATTCAATTCCTGCGCTGGACAAATATTGCGTAACGCACAAATATTTGTTTCGGCCTGGATGTATCGTTTTAAAATAAGTTGTGTTTTAATCAGTTTGTAAGAACATATGATAATATTAGCCTTGTTAAGAAACTGTCCCACCGTTAGGCACGGGCCTCCTCTCAAACCGAGAGGGTTTAGGCCATAGTCCACCACGCTGGCCCAGTGCGGTTTGGTGAACTTCACACACCTTCGAGAAACTCTTAGGCATGCAGGTTTCATCAAGATATTTTCCGTCACTGTTAAAGCAAGTGATAGTTAATGTTTAATACACACATGCTTTCGAAAGGAATCCTAGAAGAAGACCTGGGTTTGAACCCGAGAATTCCGAATTTCAGAGTCCGACGGTCTAACCACTAGGCTATCACTGCTGTTTATGAATATAGATAGGTAAATAGGACAGGGAAACTGGGTAATGGAAATGCCACAAATTATCACCCACGTCAGACTGACCGAGCCGAAGCCTGGATGTTCGCAACTGCCACCGCCGTAACACAGCGTTACGAGCATACCTACATTGTAAATATTAACTTTTTCCATTAAGCTATTGGTTATTATTACATGTGGTAGTCTATAAGCCAAGTTAGAATTTTTATAGGCGGGTTTAACAGCAGGTAGCCACGAACCTGCCTCCGTTAACCCTCACTGGGTCCGCGTGGTGCAGTGTGACGCATTCTTTCCCACCTTGATTTGTGACAGAAGGCCTTTGCTCACAGTTGGACAGTATAGGCTGAATTATTATGATTATTATGTGTATGGATCGTTAGTTTGTAATAAATCCAGCGAGATTTTAACAATTACGAACGAACAATTACCCTCACAAAACTTGTTTTGTGATACTTGCCAGTTTTGATGTTTATGTTACGTACGTACCTTTCCTTTCACTTGGGGAAAATCCTGCATAGGATTTCTACGAGCCTTGGGGGAAGTACTCGAGGCGTGTTGCTGCTTTAACGACTAAAAACCCCAGGGAAGCTGGTACTGACGCTGCGGAGGGACACCGGGTCTGGGTGGTGTGTTCCTCCACTCCGGTGCCGTCGTCGCCTCCGCTGAGCAATTACGGTCCTCTGCTGATCACGCACGATCTTATCTTTCTAAGATCTCGAAGTGCTGCAGAATGAGGCTGTCACACGTATAACGGAACGTGTCACAAGTATAACCGAACGTGTCACAAGTATAACCGAAATTAATTTAATAAATAGGTTTATGTATAAAGTAGTCACAAGTTTAACCTTTCTTTTCACCGAGGGAAAATCCTACGTAG
Organism: Phalera bucephala; assembly: GCA_905147815.2. Taxonomy (NCBI): domain Eukaryota; kingdom Metazoa; phylum Arthropoda; class Insecta; order Lepidoptera; family Notodontidae; genus Phalera; species Phalera bucephala. The sequence goes on from LR990612.1 coordinate 19,386,476, forward strand.
GCTTTCCGCAAGCCTTGGGGGAAGTACTCGGGGCGTGTTCAAGTTTTACCGACTGGAAACCCCTGGATGGCTGGTACTGATGTTGCGGATGGACAGCGGGGCTTTGTGGTGTGTACCTGTGGTGTCACTTCTGCTGCGCAATTACGGCCTTCTGGTGATCACGCTCGATCTTAACTTTCTGAGACATGGAAGTGTTGTAGAATGAGGCTGGCTAACCGAACTTCATTTAAAAACACCGAAACCCTTATATTCCCCAAGTGGGGGTGGCAGAGGTGTATTCATTACATCCACTTTTTGGCGATGGAGATCAACGATGGCGAACTTATTGCCATATACCAGGCACAAAAAATACGGATAAAAAGTAATCACAAGTTTAACCTTTCTTTTCACCTTCGGAAAATCCTGCATAGGATTTCCGTGAGCTTTGAGGAAAGTACTCGATGCGTGTTAAATCTTTACCGACCAAAAACCCCCGCGTAGCTAATATGGGCGCCACGGAAGGACATCATAGTATTCTAGAAAGAGCCTACGGCTCGTCAGAAGTGTTATTAAAAATATGTATGCAAAGTAAGGTTTGCGAAAACCTCCAAAACCTGGCCGCGGTGTTCTAGGTTAGGTGATGAGCTCGGCTACTCTGAGATGGGTGACCTTTTGTTCCAAGTTCATATATGAGCGTTTTCTTTTTTCGAGAGGCAAGTTAAGCCGTTGACTTCCACTTCCTCTGGTAATCGTTACACCAAGTTTTCCAATTTCGTCAGAATGGTCGTATCAGTACTTCGTGAGTATGACCTAATCTCTCAAGGTCAAAAGTAGGTAGTTGATTATCTTTCGAAAGTTTACATTTATTAATGAAACCATAAAAAAAATCTATACCAATGTATAATATAAATATGCATGATATATGAAAGATTCAGCAGCATAAAATGTCTTACCAATGAATAAGGCTAGATATTCGCAATAACTTTGTCATGTGAACCTGCATTGTCTACGCCCTGTCTAAACCTTTCTATGGACGCCTTGACCTTTTTTTCAATAATAGAGCGAATTATTATAGTTTTCGTGATCGCACGCGATACCGATTAAGACAAATCACGTAAAAGGTACGACGTCAATACTGCAACGTAATCAAGTACAGGTAAAAAATTGAAGCCATGGTATCCGGCATTTGATACAATCATATTAATAGCAGAAAAAATCGTACCTACTACAAGGTTACTTTCAATGCTTTTGTTATGGATTTTGTTCGACACTTATGAGTTAGTGTAGTACAGTCGCAGTCAAAAAATCTCAGGTATAATTCTTCATATTGTTTAATAGAGGGTTACTGATTTATAAGTCTTTATTTAATTAGGGATGGCCAGCGATTTACTTCTATCTCATCTTATGAATGTGATGATGGGATAAAAGATGCTCGCTGAATCACTAATAGCCTATTTACTCCGAACTTATAATTTAGTTAGAGTCAATCAAGTTTCGATATGATTGGGTTAGACCCCTCCTCACATGACAACTCCAGGCAACATGTCGGAACAATAACGTACGTATTTGTATGAAGAATAAGGTAGTATGATGTGTACTTTTTGTATGTGGTGAAAATTTTGCATATGACTTCTGCGGGCCTCGGGAGAAACTGTCCGACTGTTACCAACTAAAACACCTTACGGTCACCTTACACTCGGACATTTAACTAAAACTGGATAAGATTAGCACAGAATAGAGACGTTTAGGGGCACCTCGCAAAGATCCTGGAAGGCCTCCGATGTAGATGCTGTCCACTGTGGGGTTTAAAGAGGATACGAGTTCGACATCAACGCCTGCGATCGGCCCTATACACGATTATCCCCAGGCAAAAAGGGCACATTTGGTAGCGCAAAAAGTTTTATACCCAGCAGCGCGGAGAATTCTGTAGTTGATAATCTTAATAATTTTATATTACTTGTACTCTCGTGTACTATTTGTAATTAGTTACATGGTGCAATATAACGACCAGTACTGTGCTCTATGTTTTTCACCGATACCAATAGAGCTTTTGAATCTAGATGAAACAGATTAACATATTACCAGTGAATAACAAAGTAAACTCTTTTATCTACAAATGATCTTTTAACAATGTCTTCAATGTTGAATAAAACATTTACGAGGGTAATAATACATACATGTGACATAGTGACAAGTGTTGTAATCTGGCGCTGTTAGAAACACAAAAAAATGTATGAATCGATTGTTATCCAATATCAATCTAAATGATCTAGTAGAGCGATTAAATAACAATATTAAACACGCGCATGCAATAACCTAATTGAATAAATAAAAAACTAGACAAGTGCAAATAAAACTCGCACCCTGAGGGTTCCGTACAAGTGCGACTAGATGTCATTATCTTAATTTTGATGTGATATTACAAATTGTTAATTTTCAGATTTTTTTACTTTGTTCTATAAAACCAAGGCTATTTATTAAATTTCATGGTTCTAGATCTACGGGAAGTACTTTTTTGTTGCATTGGGCTCGACGAATTTCAACCCCCGGAACAGGCCGGGTTTCGAAGAGGGTATGGAACCATAGACCACATCCACACTATACGGCAGATTATACAGAAGACCGAAGAGTATAATCGGCCCCTGTGCTTAGCATTCGTGGACTATGAGAAGGCCTTTGACTCGATCGAGACCTGGTCAGTTCTGAAATCCTTGCAACGATGCCAAGTCGACTGGCGATACATCCAAGTGTTAAGAAGTCTCTATAACGCCGCGACCATGACCATCCAGTTACAAAACCAGCAGACCAACCCTATCTCAATGCATCGAGGAGTGAGACAAGGGGACGTTATCTCCCCCAAATTGTTCACAAATGTATTGGAGGATATGTTTAAGACGCTGGACTGGGAAGGTCATGGCATAAACATAAATGACAGTCATATCTCACACTTGAGATTTGCAGACGACATCGTCATTATGGCCGAAACGTTGCAGGATTTACAACAGATGCTGACCAGCCTAGCCGATTCTTCCAAACAAATAGGTCTCCGCATGAACTTGGACAAGACCAAGGTAATGTTTAACCGACATGTAGTGCCGGAACCTGTTGCAATACATGGCGCTATTCTCGAGGTTGTTCAAGAATATGTTTACCTAGGGCAAACTCTGCAGTTGGGGAAAAACAACTCCGAGAAAGAGGTCAACAGAAGAATACGGCTGGGCTGGGCGGCATTTGGGAAATTACGTCGAGTATTTACATCGCCCATTCCACAAAGCCTAAAGACAAAAGTCTTTAATCAGTGCGTCCTGCCCGTTATGACATATGGAGCCGAGACGTGGACACTCACGGTTGGAATGGTTCATAAATTTAAAGTCTCTCAGCGAGCTATGGAAAGGGCTATGCTCGGAGTTTCTCTGAAGGATAGAATCCGGAACGAAGTCATTCGACAGAGAACCAAAGTTATCGACATAGCCCACCGGATTAGTAAGCTGAAGTGGCAATGGGCCGGTCACATAAGCCGAACAACCGATAACCGCTGGGACAAACGAGTTCTTGAGTGGAGACCGCGGACTGGCAAACGTAATGCAGGACGCCCTCAGGCTAGGTGGAGCGATGACCTTCGTAGGGCGGCGGGCAGAAACTGGATGCGAGTAGCCGAGGATCGTACCCAGTGGCGTGCACTTGGAGAGGCCTATGTCCAGCAGTGGACTGCTATAGGCTGATGATGAGGGAGTATTTGCACCATTGAGTACGTTAGAGCAGCGTTTCCCAAACTTTATTATGCACTGGACTCATTATTTTAATGTTTCCCCATCGCAACCCACCACAAGTTTTATTAGATCTCCTAGTGCATATAGGGAAAATAAAAAACAATTCAATGTCCATGTCCATGTGGTAGTGGGCGGGAACAATACGCAGGGCGTGTGAAATAAAAGCTACGCAGGACGCGTGACGACCCCCACTCACTCAGTGCAGCAGCGGAGCGAGCGTTTGCATTGACACAAAAGCAACACGTCTTTTGATCATGAACGAGTATGATGTATGATATCGCGACCGACAATATGTGAAACGCTGCGTTAGAGCAGTAAGGTACGGTCAAACCACCGTGTTCGCTGCGGCCGCGACGGCGTCCCCGGCGGCGATCAGAATTTCCCTATGATTGTGCGTGCAGACGCCGCCCATATAGCGCGTGCAGGACGCAGGACACGTTGGTAGGAACATTTCACCACGCACCGCCGTGGACGCCACCGCAGTCAAAGGGCAACACAAAAGATCCCATTGGGAGAATATGTTAGGAGGCCACTCAGCCCATATATACACCACCTAAGCAGTTAAAGCACATATTACTTTATTTTCACCACCTCAGCTTGTGCAAAACAGTCTATATTATTATTTAAGTCTACGAGTTCAGGCTATTGTTGGCTGATCATAAGGTCAGGGTTTGTTATTCTTACGAAATATCGTATAAAGATGATTCAGAGGGATTACATGTTGATTTTCCACAACTATTCAAGTTTATTGGAGCGTCGTAGCCTTTGATATCCATCACGCTTTAGTGATTAGTTAGGTAATAATAGTGGTATATTCAAATTTCAGATCCATTAAGAAACTCCTGTAATTTTACACATTGTGATTAGTTTAGGGGATTATATGGTTAGTGGTGATGAATCTGGGTGAGATGCGTACACACATTGATGACTAGAAATTAAGTAACATTATTTTTGAATATTTTTATTAAATGGGCTAAGTTTAGTGCCTCCTTTTTTTTCCTTTCTTGGATGATGTGAGGATTCATTTGCAGGGGTTGATTTTATTAGGTTTTTTGTGGATTTTTAATGGAACAGTTCAAAACCTGTAAAAGTTTAATAAATGTTGTCCCCTGTTACTTTTGTTTTTAAAGTTAAGATTTTGATATTATCAGCGTAAAGAGGTCAAGGTTCGTATTTACGGAAAAAACTGCATGTATGTATCGCCAGTCCAACAATTGCTGATAAATCAATAGTGTACAAGGTACACACTCATTAAGGTGAGCAAGGATTAGCAAATGTTACCATCTAAACTCTCACTCTGCCAGTTTATGTGAAAAAAAAATTAAAAACATAGTACTGAACAATTATTAAGCTAGCTAACTCAAATTTAACATTATTTTTCATGCAAACCTAAGTTTGTGATGATGATGACGTGTCTAATACTCACCTAACACAACTTTTAGCAGTTTGTGTCCTGCACCGGGTACAGACTTAACTTCCCACCCAGAATTCCTGAATTTATCAGTAATTTCTGTCTTTTCAGCTCCACTTATTAGAATTATGTTGTTGTCAGGATTTTGAACAATTTCTGAACCTCCCCATTTATGTATATCTCCATAGTTTATGCCCCACACAATACGACCTTTTCCCCTGCAACACATAAGTATATGTTTAAACAAATATTATAAATTTAATAAATAAATAAAAATCTTTTCATAGGAAATCATGATAATATATTATGACCACTTTAATCCCATTTTATTTTAATAGTGACATTAAGTTTCTAATTGGAGAATTTACAGGTATGCATAATTTAACTAATTTTATAAATTTGAAAGTAACTCTGCCTGTCTGTCTGAACAGCTTTTGAAATTCAAATTCAGCAAGGACATAGATTTCATCCAGGTGAAGGACAGGAAGGATATAAGATACCTTTTATCTCAAAACAAAAAACGTAAGGGTGTGAAATATACACTTGAAAATAATGTGGATAAAGTTGCAAGTACAACCAGTGTTATATATTATATAACTGGTACTCAGTTTCCTACAATCTATATATCATTTAAATAGTAATATTTCTCAGTTTTTCTACAATTTATTGATCATTTACTTAGTAATATTTGTATCATTTTCAGATAATTACCAACTTCGAAAAGGTGGTTCTTAAATTAGTTTTCTATTTTATATGTACATAAATCTTTGATAAACTTAGCTATTTCATTATTAAGGTTTATAAAAAATGAAGCCTTCTTACTTTTCATAGAAAGGTTGGTTGATAACTCCAACAACAGGTTCACCAGTGGATCTAAGGTATGCTCCAATAAGTACCGTCACACATGGTAGACCTCTATCGGCTTCAGCATCGCCACGAACACCAGCAATAAATTCAGCAGTTGCATCTAATACAATTTTTCATTTTTTATCAAGACTATAAGAAGAGAATGAGCTGCTTAATTGTATTCTAATAGTTGCTGTATGCACCTTAATTTTATTATACCTTTCATAATTGTTTATCTAAAGCAGCAAATTTATAAGGTCAGCTGGGCAAAGGCCTTCTCTCACAAAAAGAGGTGAGAGAGATTGGTTCATACCCAGTTTTGGCGGAGGCAGGTTTGTGGCCACCTGCTGTTGCAACTTATCAAGCCGCCTTTAAGGCTTCCAACTCGGCTTAACGACTACCACATTAAGTGGTAACCGGGACCAATGGCTTAACGTGCCTTCCGAAGCACAGACACTCGAATATGAAAATGCCACAAACGGTCACCCATTTCAGGCCGACCGAGCGAACGCTGCTTAACCTTGGTGATCGTTAAGAACACGGCGGTCGCACAGGGCTACGAGCGCCTTATAGGAAAATATATGCCCACTCTGCATTTACATTTATGTAAATAGTCTAAGTAGGTAATACCTTATATTCAAATATCATTAAGTATGTATTTTACTGTGTCAAGGAGTCTTATTTCATAGGCTTTTAACTACAAATAATGCTACCAGGTTGATATCTATTAAAAATACCTATGGGATCAATCCATATTCCAAGGTCTGAATCATTCAAATTTGGCAAATGCTCTGGCAACTGGTTACAAAGTTCATGTTGAATATTGTGATGTGCAGCCTCTGCCATTCGTTTTGCTACTGCAGTTGGCACCAGCGAGCTCAACATCTTGATAGTATTATCAATACTGTCTCCTACTGTTATTTGGATTCCTCCCATTTCTGGGCATTCTTCTCCTCTCACATGTTCAGTAAGGTCTGGAAAGCGACAAGCTATCTCCATTCGTGCAGCTTCCTGAGCTAAAACATCAGCAATCGTCTTGAAATCTCTTTCAAAACGAGTATTCGCTTCCCCATCACATTTTTCCGCGACCAAAAGTACTTCTTCGGCAGATCCTGAGCAACATGACCGTGCCACGCATGCAGCTCTCTCTGAAGCAGTTATGAGAGCTTTTAAAATATCCCTCATTTTGGTACTATTCAATTCCTACGTCGTTAAAAATCAATAAGTACAATTAATCAAAGACAAACTAACTAGGGATGTACGAACAGTAAAAAAGACTACCCTTGGTTTAAACATTATAAAGTACCTACGAGTTACAACTCGATACGATGTTTATGTTATAATTGCATTCTGTGATGTTTATAGATTCTTACTATGAAGGTAATTATTCGAATTTATATTACATTATTTCGAAAATAAGTGAACAATGTCATTATATTGTATCTTTATTCACTATTTGAGTTTATCTTGTAAATTTGCTACAGTAAAAAGTTACTATAAATTGCACATAGTCATAAATTATCTGTGTATACGCTGTAGTTGGTACGGTTATTTTCCTGCAAGTAGGAAGTTATACTAAATGATAAACCTAATTTCACACCAAAGCCCTCCTGTAAATGCCATCCGGGCTAAAAGATCCTTGTCATACTATAATAAATAAATTATGTCACCATCTGTCAATCGGTACTTTAATTGGCATTTCGCGCCTTTTGTAGGAAACATCTATTATATATACATGTATTGATATTAAATATAACACTACGGTTTACCACAGTATTAGTTTATTATTTAGGGCTTTACCTATAAAGCATAATATTTATTATAGCACTCCACTACCTCATACCAGCTCGATACGTACCGATTAATTGAGCTCGAGTAGTTTCTTCCAACCCTACTCCAGAATAATCAGACGTCATTCAGAGGGTTGCCAGTATTGTCAGCATCATTAGCCATTTTTTTTCTCATATTCCCCGGAGATAAGCAAAATGTAATCAGATTAAAGATTACATTTGCATTTTGTAATTGATTCAAAATTAAAAGTGTAATCGTAAACGTTGAAGATTACAAAAATTGTAATCGTTTATCATTAAAGTACCATCACGCGTATATTCCCAAAGCGGGAGTGGTTAATTATTAATCTGATTACATTTTGCCCATCTCTGTATTCCCCCATGGATTTTTCCCTAGGTGACCATATTCAACATCCTAGATATTCCTCCCTTCTAAGGAAGGCAAAGAGTTCTAGCCAGATATAATACTAGATCTATGGTTCTAGCCCATATAGCCTCGTTATTAAAATGAAACAGTTGCCAGTTATGATGATTTGTTATTTTCTGAAGTTTTCATATTTTATTACAATCCCCTTGATAGAAATAAATTTAAGTGCAGCTATCAAAGCACACTACAAAGACAATATTAATCACTTGGCGCACCAGGCCAATCCTTTTGAAGCGCACTTCAGTTATTGGATGGGGTAGATGGTCTAAATAAAACTTTATGTGCAAATCACCACTTTATTGTACAGCATACATAATTCGGTTGATTAATAGGTAAACCAAAAATACACTTTCATACCGTCGCGTTGTAGCAAGAGAAGAAGAGACAGAGTTGCTATAACACATTTTACAAATATTCTAATATACATAAAATTAATGGTAGGTGTTGCCAACAGTTATCACCCTGACGTTTCCTGGGCCGGCCTTGGCGTCGCTGCCCATCTGCAGATTGGTTTGGATGGTATGTTATGGCCTTGGCCTACTAGTAGGACAATATATATTAAGCAAAAAATTGGTCAGCGCCATACATCTGTGATCCGTTTCTAGAACAACTGTGGCGTAGGTAGCCACATAGTCGACGCAGCGCGACGAGAGCGCGACGGTGGTGCGGCTTGGGGAGTTGAAATGTACTGAAATGTACGGAACACGCCATGCAGCGCACCTCCACTGGGCGTAACGGCAAACGTCAAGACCGAACGCAGCCGACTGCTTGCGTGGCGCTTTCGTCGCGGTCCGTCGGCTATTTTCCCAAACCTTAATAGGGGAAAGGAAGCCACATCATCTAATAATTTATCTAGCAAGTGACGAAAACCGACAGATGATTCTATAAGTAGGTATAATAATTTGGAAGTGCTGACACGTACCTATTAGGCGGTTTCGCACCGCCCGACGCCAGAAGTGAATCGTTCGGTTTATAGTAGGTACCTAGTGGTATTTCCCCTATCGTGTTTTCTTAATACTAACTTTATTGCATTCTTAATAATGTAACTAGGTATAGGTATTTCCGAATTACCTTCATCAGTAGTCAACCGAATTTGTCCGTCGGTCAACCGACGTCTGCGTCTGATCCTGTGTACGGTATCTGTATCCCGAAAAGAAGGGATGTAAGGGTATCGGGAGGGTCGGTGAGAACATGCCGCGGATGGCGGTAGCGGCTGATAGAAGGGGAGTTAGGTTCGTAGTCGGCGGCGGCTCTGAATAGCGGATTCCTATGATTGGACACGTTCGCGGAATATCCAGTTGTCGTCTTTTTAATAAAGGCGCGAATAGGTTCGAGACCGAGACCGGAATGGAGAACGACGTTCCGTATAAACCACGGAGCTCCGACTCCTCCGAGGAAGGATTACGGTCTCACACAAACTTTATTTACTTAACTGCTAAGTTTAATTAACTGCTTTGTTGGTCTAGTGGTGCATAGTGTGGCTGACAATCATTAGGTCCAGGGTTCGAATCCTTGGTTGGAAAAAGTTATATTTCTTAGTAACAGCCTGGGGTCGGGAATTGTGTCTTCCCAGTATAGGGTCATTATATTGGGACCTTATGTAGATACACATTTACAATCAAGTCAGACAGTATACTCTATCACACCTGATTTAAAGAATATAGGCGTACCGGAGCAGTGGCGTATTTACCAGCAGGCTGAGTAGCCTGGAGACTAGGGCGGAAAATTTTAGAGGGGCGGCAAATTTGGCTCAAATTTTTTTTTATAAGTACTACATGCTCGAGCTTTCCTTAGCTCAAAAATAAGCCCAAATACTATTTCTTGTGTAAACTTCAATAAATCGTGAGTTGTCAGAATAATCTAGGAACTGACACAACAATCCCTTAGTTCTCAATCATACTAATAACGCGAAAAAGCTGATGTAATGATGACGATAGAGTACAAATCATAAAATCGCAATTTCATTGACAAAGAAAATGTAATTAATATGATTGCGAACTAGGGTATTAAATAGTAGAGGTTAGTAGGGACGGCGAAAATTGAATAGCCTACTGGCGGCAAATGTGTGTGTGTGTGTGTATGAATGATCTACGCTATTGGCAGCGGGGCATTTACAACTTCACCGGATAAGAGGGCGAGCGTGCAACCACTACGCTCGAGGGCGGCAAATGTGTAAATCCGCCACTGTACTGATGGGGTTACCATTTACAACGATGTCGCGGACGGGGGTACGACGGATGTTATATTCCTTCTGCGTATTTTTTTAATAGCAGAGTTAGTACAGCCTTGTGGTATGACCACCTTGTTGCACCTTTGTAGATTCTGTAATTTCGTGTTCCACTTTTACTGCAGCTGATTCCAATACAGGTTCCTGATAATTCTGATATTGTTTAAGTATAATAAATTGTTGATCGTTTTTATGTTGCAATTTCCATTTATCTATATTGTCACGCCAGATTCCTTTCGGGGTAGGCAGGTTTTTAATAGTTTATGTAGTATACGTTAGACCTAGATCATGTGGAAGTATCTATGACTGGCCAACTGCCAAAAAAGGGAGCGTCCCTAATAACGAAATCATTCATGAAACCAAAACATGTTTGTTTAAATCTTTTTTACAATGCATCTATCCTACTGTAGATAACTTTCAAAGATAACTTAAGGACACGGGATAGTCATTATAATATTTCCGTTTGATTTAATTAATCAAATAATATAAGCCACGGGTTCAAACCCAGGCACGCACCTCTGTCTTTTCGAGAGCATGTGCGTATTAAAAATTAATTATCACTTGCTTTAACGGTGAAGTAAAACGTCGTGAGGAAACCTGCATGCCTAAGAGTTTCTCGAAGGTGTGTGATGTTCGCCAATCCGCACTGGGCCAGCGTGGTGAACTATGCCCCAAGCCCTCTCAGTTTGAGAGGAGGCCCGTGCCCTACGGTGGGATAGTTTCTTTACAGAGCTAATATTATTTTTATTATAAGTCACTGCTTAGGTTTTATTCCCATTTAAACTTACTAGCTATTTTAAAAAGTTGCTAAGTTTTTCAAGTTTGATTAGATTCGTCATCACCGCAGGTGTTCACAAATTACCGGTTTTTGAATTTTGAATTGCATTAATTAACAACTAGGTATCCAAAGACCATCATCAACCAACTGTATTTCCTGGTAGAGTCGTGATATTATGTCTTAGTATAAACGTAGTTACTCGAAACTATCAGTTTCTGTTTGATATCCAACATCGCTTGATTACCGACTGTGGATAAGGAAATACATGAATTGAATGTCTCGTTAGTCACGTAGCGCATAATGCAACTGGCAATCAGGACGGCCTAGGTTCAATCCCTAAGTTGAACATTGCTGTTAGAGAATCCCTCCCGCTCCCTATGTCACAGTACACCACTCCCCACGAACTCCCCATCCCCCGTTCTCTTGGGGAATATAGGCGTGATGGTTATTATTTTTTATAAGCTAAAATAACTATAATATTTTTTCATGCATTTAGTCACGTAGGGTATTTAGGTATTTCATGCAATTTATAATTAATTTTCTGTACAAAGACTTAGATATTACCTAAAAAACGAAATTGCACAGGACTTATTGATTTTATTGTGGCAAACAATTTCCTATTATTAGTTCCCACAATAGTCACTCAACGTGAAATAGTTTTGTCACATTTAATGAAAGTGTTCAAGGTTCCCAAATATAGGCTAGGCGCGAAATGCAAGTGTATTGTGAATGCGTGATCCCCGTCGCGAAACTGTGCGTGGTTGACCTCTAATGCGCGTGCCGATCGGTCTATTTAGATTAAAAATTGGTACTAAATTAAATAAAGTACCGAATAAAGTATTATTTTTCAATACGACGACGTTTTACCGAAGTAGTTCATGAACATGACAAAGTATTTATCGATTTATTGATATCTGTTCTTAGTGAAAAAGAAGAACATGCTTTATAAAAGAACCTGTAGGTCCTACGGCCAGCAACATAAGTCGATTAACATTCTCAGTTTTTCAAATCGCTTGCACACTTTTTTTGTTCTCTATTCAATCTAAATATAGTTGAATATGTTGCTAATCATTTGGCTTTGACAATGTTCACCAACATTTGTTAAATAAAGAATTTAAACAGATTTGAAAACCTGAGAACGTTATGCGACTTACGATGCTTTTTTTCACATACACAAAATACCCAGACCGAAACAAATAATTGTGGATCGCAGAAAGATTTGTCCCGTGCGGGAATCGAACCTGCGACTATTAGACACAGTGGACGGAGCGGCTTAAGCTCTTAACCACTGCGCTAAATCGTCCGTCAATCGTCCGTCGTTGCTGACTGTACGTAGGTTATCTAATACATACGATTTTCATGCATTAATATTTGTTACATATTTATTATTACTTCGATAATTCGTTACATTATAGTCTTGCTGAGTATTTTATTAAGGGTACCATTCTAGAAACTAGGAAAACTCCTTAGAATTAAGACTAAAATGTACCGAACCAATTTTTCTTTTTAACCGACTTCAAAAAGGAGGAGGTTTTTTTTATGTATGTTCAGCGATAAATAAAATAATAAAATAAAAAAGCCTTTTATTCCTAAACTAAAAAAAAAGAAATCTTTACAAAATTTTTACAAATCATATTTATAATTTTAAACAGGAAATCATTAAAAAATTAATCTCGGTTCGTTTATTAGTTTAATTCAGGACCCCTTCTGGGTGAAGGCCTCTTCCAGCTTTTCCCATTTTTTTCTGTCTTGTGCTGTTTCTAACCAATTTGGTGCTGTTCACAGAAATTCATCGGACCACCTAGTTTTTGGTCTCCCTTTTTTTCTTTTGCCCTTTGGGCCTTTCCATGAAGACACTGATTTGGTCCATTTGTTATTTGACGTTCTAGCTACATGGCCAGCCCAACGCCATTTTGACTTTAGAGCGTAGTCTAATGCGTCAATTACTTTTGTTGTTTTTCGTATGTCTGTACTTCTTATTTTTTCCATTAGTTTTATTCTTAGTAAGTTTCTTTCCATAGAGCGTTGACAAGTGGTAATCTTTTGCCTGGCTGATTTTGAAAAGACCCATGTTTGGCTAGCATAAGTAAGGCATGGTAATAAGCAAGAGTCCATAACTTTTTTCTTTAAATTAATAGGTAAAGTACTTTTGAAAATTTCTTTCAGGCTCCAGTATTTGTTCCATGTTTTTGCTATTCTTCTGTCTATCTCTTCTTCATTATTTGTTTGTCTAAATGAGATCTGTTTGCCTAAATATATGTATTCTTTCACATATTCGAGAGCATTATTTTCAATGTAGATATTGTGCATATCTCTATTTGTCATAATTTTTGTTTTCATAAGATTCATTTCCAGTCCTATTTCTGTACTCTTTTCCTGAAGCATACTGAGCATATGTTGGATACCAGTTGCCGTTTCAGACATTAATACTATGTCGTCCGCAAAGCATAGATGAGTTATAATCTTTTCATTAATTTGTAGACCATAGCTCGTCCAGTCTACTTTTTTTAAGACGTACTGTAGGACTGTTATGAATAGTGTCGGCGATATAGGATCGCCCTGTTCAGCGATATTCCCGTCAATTGTGGACCGATTTTGATTTTTTTTGCATTGGGTTCAGTATATCTCCAAGGTGGTCCCATTATAATTTCATTGCCATTGGACTTTGGACTTAGAAGATACACCAGGGAACTCCTTAACGACAAACAAAAGGCATGTGTAAATTGAGATATTATGGGTATTAATTACTTCAATCCTATAGGTACCCTTATATAGAATAATTCACTCGTCACTTAAAATTGTAAAATAAAAATCTTTTATAAAAAAAGGTAAACCGACTTCAAAGAGCAAAAATAAATATTTGAAGTCGGTGCCAAGTAACCGACTGCACCAACCAGCACCGACTTTAAGTATTTATTTTTTGCTTTTTGAAGTCGGTTTACCTTTCTTTATAAAAGATTTTTTTAATAATTATTTTCGTATCCAGGAGATCCAATGTTACAAAGACAATTAGGTACCTGACGAAGGCGAAAGAGATTACGAATATGAAATCGAGCTAGTTATGCCTAGGTATTATTGACCTACAGTATTATGAGTCTGCGTGAAATGATACTTATGACCGGTTTCTGATTTGAGAATTTAAGATAAGCACAGCTTTTGTAGGATGTTTTGGGTATCGGTCAAACAGGTAATGCTGTGTAAAATTTGTCTGATATAGTTACAAGACATAAGGCGTAATTTTATAAGTCTAGGCCCTTTCTTACATATACGGACATATCTACAAAGACTTATGTTTATCTCCTTTCTCTCTGATACTTATTTGTGATTCTCTAAGTGGCTGTTAAATTAGGGATAGGTACCAACTTCAACTCATCAAGTTTCTTTAGGTTACTGTGTGTGTGTGTGTATGTATGTGTGAATGATCTACGATGTTGATCGCGGGGCCTTTACAGCTTCACCGGGCAAGAGGGCGAGCGTGCAACCACTACGCTCGAGTCAGTAGGGCAAGGGGGCAACTAGCTCAAGGGCGTCTTAAGGAGGAACGGCCTCGGCTTGGGCAGTCGCTATGGGGGAGGGCATATACTAGATGTCTCGCCGTGGTGCTCTGCACCGGTCGGCGGGCAAGGGATCCTTCGACCTCGCCGGCGAGGTCGGTGTCTGATCCTGTGTGCGGTATCTATATCCTAAAGAAGGGATGTAAGGGCATCGGGAAGGTCGGTGAGAATATGCCGCGGACGGCGGTAGCGGCTGATAGGAGGGGATCCTCTTTAGGTTACAACGTATATTCCCACAGTGATAATTAAATTCTTGTGTAGTGGGCGTTAACAAGCATGAAATTTACATACACCAACACTCTAAACAAGCATTTGTGGGTCACACAAATTATTTTTCTGGTTGGAACCAGCGACTACCATGCAGGGAGGGGTCGGTCTACTACTAAACCAATGCGTCGGTAAGGTAATGCAAGTGAAGAATAAGTCTTGACCTTAGCTGCATGATTTATGACCAATGGGAACTTTGTCTGTGACCGTACGTTTAACCACAAACTTGTTCACTTAAAACTATCTAAAAGTAGGTACCTAGGTGTTAACATACCTATTGAGCTATCGTAATTTTAAAATAGGTAGTTAAAGTCATAACTGGGGGGAATTATTTATCTTATTCAAGTCTGTAGCTATGTACGGTTGTCGGTTAGGTATGTATACATATATGTTTGGATAAGCGTTGATAATTTCGTTATATCTACAATATTCTTATGTTCCTAAAGACAAGCGAATGGCAAATGCGGAATCTGAACTCTGATTTGAATGGAATGGAAACTTAGACCTTCTAAGTTGATTTTTAACAAAAATAATTTTATAATATACTAATTTATAATATATAGCAGCTTCCCATGGCTTCGCACCCAGTCCAACTATAGTTAAAAAAACATCCAGGTGACTCCGTAAGTACAAAAAAAGTTATCGAATCGAATATAAGGAAATGTAAAAATGCTCACTGTAAGTAGGCATATTATGATGTGACGATAATTGGTAACTACATTTTATTTTGCAATCTCTTAGCGGGTGGTAATGCGGTAAGAAGTTGATGTTACCATATGTTACCGAATCCTTGTGTAACGTGGGATGTCATTATCCTCTTTGTGCATTTACAGGCCTTTTGTGTTTTGTTACATAACATCAACTGTTGTATTTTCTATTGAGATTTGTATGTTTATGGCACAGAGTTATGGGTATTTCAATTTTACAAAGGAAAACATTGGATCAGGAAAGCTACCAACCGACATTAATAGGGCGTGCTAATGAGGAGATCTACACTCACCAGTGAGAGACTACGGGTTGTCATGATAGTTTCAATTTTGGTTTTAGACTGCCTCCTTGAGCTAGTGGTAAATTGTTGACGGCCATGAGGTTCTGAGTTCGAATTCTGCTTTGTATAGCTAAGCGGATTACATCATACATTTCCGGAAATAGATACAGGTCTCTAAATAAATCGCTACTATGTAATCGTTAGGTATGTACCAAACCAATTATAGGTTTTTACGGTAAATTCAAATATAGATACGCTTAAATTTTCCCGTTGAAACATTTCCCTATTCAATTATATGCATATAAAATTATAATTTAAATTAATTTAATTTCACAGTCTTAATATTCAATTTCACAATAATAATGAACTATTATTAAATTATTGTGATTGTAATAAGTTAGTGATATCCGCTTTTGTGTTCCTACCTTATTGGAGTTTTTATCATTAAAAGATTTCGTTCCTTAGCAGTTCTTGGAAATCAGAACTTGTGACATTATTTTTCCGGTAAAAGTACATACCTAACAATGAATAAAAAATCTTGTGATCAGCGGCGGAATAAAACAGGTGCAGGTAAAACAGTAGGGAAGGAAAAATAATTTTATTGTTCACTGCACACCTACACGAGTCTTGTAAGGGAAAATCCAATGAAAAAATATAGAAAATGACCCGAACTTAAAGAGAAAAAAGATAGCTATAGCTCTTTTCCCAGTCTGTGATAGCAATATTGTTCTTGATAAGTTCCACTTTTGCAACGTCATATATTTTTTACCTTAAAGTATTTAAAGGCAATAAATTTGTGTAATTGGTTATGAAAATTTTTTTTTAATTAAGAATAGTGCAAAGTCTTTACCTCTATGGTAGATTTTATACAAATACAGAATAAAAATAAACTGCTGCGATTAATTGTATGTTAGTATAACAAATGGTTTGTATGTAGGAAGCAAATAAAATAGATACAATCTATTGCGAATACGGTACTCGTGTTTGTTGGGGCAACTAAGAAACTTCCTTGGTTGAGGATATAATGTATATTACATTAAATATGTATCATATTCTTCGTTATAATGTAATAAACATATTAGCTTAGTGAATAAAAAATGATGATTAATTCCCAACATAAGAATAATGCTTATCTTAACATACCTATGAGAATATCTATTGTGTACAAACTTTGTATTTGATTTGTTTATATTCATTGGTCGCACACACACTTGAGCCTCGATTTTTGCTTTTTAAAGTGTGACTGTCAAGTGTGACCCGTAATAATATATTTAGTGTATCTGCTGGCCCTGGCTCCGCGCATGAGTTAACTTAATTTTTTTTTGACTTTCTCCCGCCCCGTAACATAATATTTAACTGTTATAATTGAAAATGATACAGTTGACGCCAAATAATTTCTTCCAACTAGCCAATTAGAAGCATAATATTTCGCCCTGCTTGGTAGATAAAGTTAGTGAAAGGACAATAATAGTAATGATACCTGAACAATACATTTCTCGATTAGGTAGTTAAGGGTTTAGCGCGATCATAAATCACCAAACCCCTGATCGACCGGGAGAATGAGAGTGATGCTATTACTTTAGAAATAAATAATAAGGGACAGATATATTGTAAACGCGCTCGGAAACAAACGACGCATGTGCCGAAACTAATTAACTTCCTTATGAAAAAAAAAAAACTGCTTTACAAGAACTTTGCTACAACTGTTCTCTATTTTTTTAATAAGTAAATTCTTTTGATGAGTTCTCAAGCGTTTCGCGTTGGAATTAGGAAATATAAAAGTATTGGACTACTTGCTGTTTTAACGTGTTGTCAATAGAACCCACTATTGGCTAGCTTTTTTACTCCGACCACGAATGGTCCGCAGACGGCGCGGCTTAATCGCGTGACTATGAAAGGGGGTGTGGTGTTTTTTAGATATTAGGCAGAAGAATATCACCACTTCTTTCTCGCGTGACTGACTGAAAAGTGGCTAAAAGCAGTGAAAATCTTTTAATATCGAATAACTAATTCACGGCAATATGTTCACCATATTACGTTCCGATACAATTTTTTTTTGTTTATATTCGTTCTCGTTTTATTGACATAAACATTATGCCTTTAAATACTTGAGTTCCGAAGGTCAGTTTGATATCTAACAAACCAATCAATAACTACGTCAATATTGAGGAATTATTGATTGTTGTCACTGAAGAAAAAAAATCTGTGTCGTGATTTTTTTGGGGCAAAGCCCGCCACACGTTTCCACCATTTTAATTCTTGTAAGCCAGGATCCATAATGGTCTCCTTAGACGACACCAACGTTTGAACCATGAGGTGTTCCTGGGAGTGCTTTATTTGTCTTGGAAACTGCAACAACTTTACTTAGAAGAAAAGAAAACAGAAGGAGTAGGAAAAAATAAAATTCCATTTCCCTTCTTTGCAAAGCGGGAGACACGAAAAAGATAGTAGATCGTAGATCAGCCACGGAAGAGGAGATGTTTCATGTTTATTGCAGTCGCCTAGTACGAATATTCGGAGAATGATGCAAAATAATGGCGCTATCCTAGTATCTTTCTTTATAAACCCAGATCTCGGACATCTGGGTAAATAATAATCAATATTAGTCTACTTTTGGGTCCTTACCAACAGAAGTGCCTCGTTGGTCTAGAACCCATAATGTGCGTAGCGATCGCAATGCCCTGGGATCGAACAGCGTAGTTTTTCTATCGATAATTCCCGGTATTAGTCCGGAGTCTGGAGTTGTGCCCGGTATAATGCCAATACACCCGCCCCCTATAACATACTTACCTAACATTGTCGTGCGTGTACACAATACAGCTCTGTCATCCCCGTTTGGAGAATATAGGAGTGACGGTGTATCAAATAATAAATTGATAGTAAAAAACATGAAATAAAACTATTTTTCGGATTTCATCGCGGTTTATTTTTGATTTTTAAGTTCCCGACGTTCCACATATAGGTGACCTAAAACATCATCGCTCAAAGAAGTCTGCAGTCTGTGAACATGTCCATGACCGCACCCGCCATATCATCAGATTTCTGATCGTTCACAAATCCTCGTGAAAGAACATCGATTCCTTCCAAGGATGTTTCGCGAGGCTATTGAAATTAACAAACATCCTAATTTCAATAGAGAAGATAGCTGGGTGCTTCCATCAACTTGGGATCCGGTAATAATATAATCAAATCCAAAACCAAGCATAACACTGCAAGACCTCGAGACACCGTAAGCTCATTTTGCGTAGATCGGACCAACAAAAATAATTAAGAAGTTTGAGGGTACTCCGGAACAACTATGCCTTCTGGACGTCCAACATCTCATTCCTCCCCGTGACCATGGGTGCTGCAAAGCACTCGAAACGTCCGGAACTTAAAAATCAAAAATAAACCGCGATAAAATCTGAAAAAAATTGTTTTTTTTTTTGGTTTTAGACAGCCAGGTAATGGTGCAATATAAAACGAATAATCAAAATTAAATGTGTATCTATACATAATTTCGTATTTATGCTGTTGGCCGATCAGGACTTCCTTTTTCTGGAGCCAATTCTGGGTATAGGAACCGATGATGCTTATCATAAAAATGCATTGTCATGGGAACTGAACCAAGAAAGTGGTTCGCATTTAGCTTGCAAGATTTGACTTAATTAACTACTAAACTAACAAACATTGCAAGTAAAGTAAAAGCTCAAAAGTATGTCAATATTCGAAAATGTATTAGGGTACCAGCGTAAAAACATGGACGTAGGCGATTTCTAAGGCTTCGTTTGTGAAATTACCAATCGCTGGCCTTCTTTATCTTCAAAATTCTTTTTTGTGTCAAGGTTTTGCCTTGTGAATGTCTCGGACGTGTTTTATGACCAACGCAAAGGACCAACGTCTTGCAATGACATGAGACATATCGGTTCAATGTACTCTTCGAAGTAAGCAGACATTTTTTTTTGTTCATATTTGTGAGTTGGCTAACTTCTATCGATTTAATAATATGTTGAGGCTAACTTCGATTGCTTTTTTGTAAGTGTTTTGGCTGTATGTAAACAAAATATTGTTAACAAAAAAATATACGTAGGTACAAAAAGCTATGGTACACCGATATCCGAATATAGGAAAGGAAATAGGTTAAGTACCAAATTACGTAATTTTTTTGTTCAACTAACAAAAATACTTATTTAATATATGATTTATGACTGCCTCGTTGGTCTAGTGGCAAAGCGCATCGCCTTGAGATCACGAGGTCTTGGGTTCAAATCCTAGGTCGGACAAGTGTAGTTTTTCTAACGAAAACTTCCCAGTACGAGTCCGGAGTCTGGAATTGTGCCCGGTATATGACAATAGGCTTACCCCCTATTATATGGGACCTAAGATCGGTGGCATAACGTGGGTGTACTCAGTACACCTCTGCCACCCCAGCTTGGGGAATGTAGAAGTTTTTTTTTTTAATTTATATTTGCTAATTGAATAACTTAGAAAATTACATATTACAATTACATAAGGGCGCAAGCAGTTTAGATTTGCTTGTTTACTTTTTTATATATATATCATCACGCCAGATTTCTCGCTGGGTAACCAGAATTCTTAGAGGTTTGGTTGTTTACATATAATGTATATAATTTACAATCTAAGTAGACATACAGTTGCCTGCCCATTCAAATTAATTTTACCTACTTATAGAACATTTTTTTTTGTATATTTCGTCTATGCCGATGGCTTCTTTACTTGTTACTATAAATAGCGAAAAAGTACTCAGAATATAATCGGATAAATACAAAATATCAAGTAGACATCATAATAGAAAAAGAACATTGACAACAATAGATTTTGTTTTTATTCGCAGGTAACTTGACTGATGAGCTGGAAAATACCCTTTAATATATTTTAGTGTCACGAGTTTCACGATACAATGTTCGAAATGACTATCTTGGTTTTGTTATCTATATAGGTATGTGGTAGGGTCACTGCAATAATAAATAGGAACATAACTAACTTGTATTCTTTACTTTAGAATACTCATTTATCATCAACATCATTAATCAGTTTGTATTTACCCTCAGCGGAGTATAGTCACCTCAGTCTCACCTCTGTCACAACATTCGTTCCTGTCCTGTACCAGTCAATTACAGCATTTGCCGATTTCTTCATGATGAGAGAAGATGGGAGGTGGACCAAGGCTGCGACAAACTAGTGGCTCAGACAATCAGCTAGTTGGAGTGATGACATCGTGATGGTGGCCGACAAAGGTGAAATAGAGCAGAATCCGTGTTATATACCTAACAAATTAATAATACCAGGTGATGTTGTTGTAATTAGACCAGTAGGCAGAGAGTACAGAGATCTAACAGGTTCTTTCCTTCCATACCTCTCTGGTTTCCTCTACTCTCATAGTTCGTCTCATACACGTTCGCCGGTTGCGGAGACTCTTGACTTGTCCTTCAGATAAGACTCGGTCTATTTGGTCATGGTAAGATGGTTATGTTCAGCTACCCCTTTCAATGTACCACAATATATTTTTTTTACTGATTATAGAAAATAAAATATATCTCATACAACAACATATAGCTAAGATAGTTTTAAATACACAGAATTGAATATAATGATCGTATCTGTCTTTACTCTGTGCTGCATATTTATTATCTTTTTAACTTTCTTCCACCTTCTGGTTTTTATATCTGTGCGTATAACAGAAATACTTATAATTCTTACAATATCTGCTTTGGTTAAACTGTGCTGCAGACATTCGCCAATACATGACCTAATACTTCCTGTACCAACCTAAAACCGATCTATCTGTCAAGAGATTTTGACATAATCGTGTTTTATCTTAACAACTATTTGCGATAACGGTCACATATATCATGTAGTTAGACCCGAGTTTTTGACCTTGTTTATAAAAGTTGTAATTCTTGTAAAAATGGTAACAATTGCTAAACTGAAACGTGTTTTATTTTTACCAATGGCCCATAAAAGTTTGTATGATTAAGAAAATTGTATAGTACAACGTCTAATATGTGTCATCTCCACGAAACACGCACTTGTTTTACTTAAGAATGCAGCTATATTTCTGCGTTAATTGATTGATGAGATTGAACTGATTGATGTGCGAGACGCGAAGTCTGTGTTACGTACGAGAATCACGTGTTCAACAATCAACTGTTTCTGTAGACAAGTGGATTTTTCGTAGTCGTAAACGCATAAAAAGTGACATTTTGCAACGAAGAGTCACGTGGTCCGAACAATGCGCTATCGATTGCGACAAGAGAATAGAAATAAATCGCTTGCCACTTGTCTAAGCCCTCAGTTTAGAAAAATATTGCGCTCCAATAAACGACAGCAAGGTGCCAAATGTTTGCGGTTGTCCTGTACCTGATATATTAATAATTATGTGCTTAATTACATGTCTATTCGTCTATTCGAGTTAGTTAGAAATGTTCATAATCAAGATTATAAATTAAGGAAACTTTTGGCAACTAAAGTTTCAGCAACTATCAACTATAGATCGGAATTATACACCTACCTCATTGATATATTTTTTCATATCAATTATCTACCTAAATATCCATAAAATTATCTTTTTTTTTGTGAGAATCTGCGTTCATAATCATGAGGAACCTTCATTGTCTACGTGTCATAATGTGTTTTTAGTTTCATTGTATTTATTTATTCTGATTATGTTTTTTCTACTATTCTAGGTACTATAATTTAAATTAATTAAACTAGATACTCGTATAAACAAATCTTTGTAAATTCGAAGTTATTAGAATTTGTATGCACGCCCTTTAACTTGTAATTAAAAATACTTCTAGCTTCACCCGCTGGATCGAGTAGTCGCGGATTCAATTCCTGCGCTGGACAAATATTGCGTAACGCACAAATATTTGTTTCGGCCTGGATGTATCGTTTTAAAATAAGTTGTGTTTTAATCAGTTTGTAAGAACATATGATAATATTAGCCTTGTTAAGAAACTGTCCCACCGTTAGGCACGGGCCTCCTCTCAAACCGAGAGGGTTTAGGCCATAGTCCACCACGCTGGCCCAGTGCGGTTTGGTGAACTTCACACACCTTCGAGAAACTCTTAGGCATGCAGGTTTCATCAAGATATTTTCCGTCACTGTTAAAGCAAGTGATAGTTAATGTTTAATACACACATGCTTTCGAAAGGAATCCTAGAAGAAGACCTGGGTTTGAACCCGAGAATTCCGAATTTCAGAGTCCGACGGTCTAACCACTAGGCTATCACTGCTGTTTATGAATATAGATAGGTAAATAGGACAGGGAAACTGGGTAATGGAAATGCCACAAATTATCACCCACGTCAGACTGACCGAGCCGAAGCCTGGATGTTCGCAACTGCCACCGCCGTAACACAGCGTTACGAGCATACCTACATTGTAAATATTAACTTTTTCCATTAAGCTATTGGTTATTATTACATGTGGTAGTCTATAAGCCAAGTTAGAATTTTTATAGGCGGGTTTAACAGCAGGTAGCCACGAACCTGCCTCCGTTAACCCTCACTGGGTCCGCGTGGTGCAGTGTGACGCATTCTTTCCCACCTTGATTTGTGACAGAAGGCCTTTGCTCACAGTTGGACAGTATAGGCTGAATTATTATGATTATTATGTGTATGGATCGTTAGTTTGTAATAAATCCAGCGAGATTTTAACAATTACGAACGAACAATTACCCTCACAAAACTTGTTTTGTGATACTTGCCAGTTTTGATGTTTATGTTACGTACGTACCTTTCCTTTCACTTGGGGAAAATCCTGCATAGGATTTCTACGAGCCTTGGGGGAAGTACTCGAGGCGTGTTGCTGCTTTAACGACTAAAAACCCCAGGGAAGCTGGTACTGACGCTGGGGAGGGATACCGGGTCTGGGTGGTGTGTTCCTCCACTCCGGTGCCGTCGTCGCCTCCGCTGAGCAATTACAGTCCTCTGCTGATCACGCACGATCTTATCTTTCTAAGATATCGAAGTGCTGTAAAATGAGGCTGTCACACGTATAACTGAACGTGTCACAAGTATAACCGAACGTGTCACAAGTATAACCGAAATTAATTTAATAAATAGGTTTATGTATAAAGTAGTCACAAGTTTAACCTTTCTTTTCACCGAGGGAAAATCCTACGTAGGCTTTCCGCAAGCCTTGGGGGAAGTACTCGGGGCGTGTTCAAGCTTTACCGACTGGAAACCCCTGGATGGCTGGTACTGATGTTGCGGATGGACAGCGGGGCTTTGTGGTGTGTACCTGTTGTGTCACTTCCGCTGCGCAATTACGGCCTTCTGGTGATCACGCTCGATCTTAACTTTCTGGGACATGGAAGTGTTGTAGAATGAGGCTGGCTAACCGAACTTCATTTAAAAACACCGAAACCCTTATATTCCCCAAGTGGGGGTGGCAGAGGTGTATTCATTACATCCACTTTTTGACGATGGAGATCAACGATGGCGAACTTATTGCCATATACCAGGCACAAAAAATACGGATAAAAAGTAATCACAAGTTTAACCTTTCTTTTCACCTTCGGAAAATCCTGCATAGGATTTCCGTGAGCTTTGAGGAAAGTACTCGATGCGTGTTAAATCTTTACCGACCAAAAACCCCCGCGTAGCTAATATGGGCGCCACGGAAGGACACCGGGTCTTTATGGTGTGTACCTCCACTCTGGCGCCGTCGTCACCTCCGCTGAACAAGTATGACCATATGCTGGTCATGCTCGGTGTCTTCAAGTGTGTCGTCTAAGCATCATAGTATTGTAGAAAGAGCCTACGGCTCGTCAGAAGTGTTATTAAAAATATGTATGCAAAGTAATGTTTGCGAAAACCTCCAAAACCTGGCCGCGGTGTTCTAGGTTAGGTGATGAGCTCGGCTACTCTGAGATGGGTGAACTTTTGTTCCAAATTCATATATGAGCGTTTTCTTTTTTCGAGAGGCAAGTTAAGCCGTTGACTTCCACTTCCTCTGGTAATCGTTACACCAAGTTTTCCAATTTCGTCAGAATGGTCGTATCAGTACTTCGTGAGTATGACCAAATCTCTCAAGGTCAAAAGTAGGTAGTTGATTATCTTTCGAAAGTTTACATTTATTAATGAAACCATAAAAAAAATCTATACCAATGTATAATATAAATATGCATGATATATGAAAGATTCAGCAGCATAAAATGTCTTACCAATGAATAAGGCTAGATATTCGCAATAACTTTGTCATGTGAACCTGCATTGTCTACGCCCTGTCTAAACCTTTCTATGGACGCCTTGACCTTTTTTTCAATAATAGAGCGAATTATTATAGTTTTCGTGATCGCACGCGATACCGATTAAGACAAATCACGTAAAAGGTACGACGTTAATACTGCAACGTAATCAAGTACAGGTAAAAAATTGAAGCCATGGTATCCGGCATTTGATACAATCATATTAATAGCAGAAAAAATCGTACCTACTACAAGGTTACTTTCAATGCTTTTGTTATGGATTTTGTTCGACACTTATGAGTTAGTGTAGTACAGTCGCAGTCAAAAAATCTCAGGTATAATTCTTCATATTGTTTAATAGAGGGTTACTGATTTATAAGTCTTTATTTAATTAGGGATGGCCAGCGATTTACTTCTATCTCATCTTATGAATGTGATGATGGGATAAAAGATGCTCGCTGAATCACTAATAGCCTATTTACTCCGAACTTATAATTTAGTTAGAGTCAATCGAGTTTCGATATGATTGGGTTAGACCCCTCCTCACATGACAACTCCAGGCAACATGTCGGAACAATAACGTACGTATTTGTATGAAGAATAAGGTAGTATGATGTGTACTTTTTGTATGTGGCGAAAATTTTGCATATGACTTCTGCGGGCCTCGGGAGAAACTGTCCGACTGTTACCAACTAAAACACCTTACGGTCACCTTACAGTCGGACATTTAACTAAAACTGGATAAGATTGGCACAGATTAGAGACGTTTAGGGGCACCTCGCGACGATACCGGAACTCTCCGATGTAGATGCTGTCCACTGTGGGGTTTAAAGAGGATACGAGTTCGATATCAACGCCTGCGATCGGCCCTATACACGATTATCCCCAGGCAAAAAGGGCACATTTGGTAGCGCAAAAAGTTTTTTACCCAGCAGCGCGGATAATTTTGTAGTTGATGCTCTTAATAATTTTTATATTACTTGTACTCTCGTGCACTATTTGTAATTAGTTACATGGTGCAATGTAACCGACCAGTACTGTGCTCTATGTTTTTCACCGATACCAATAGAGCTCTTGAATCTAGATGAAACAGATTAACATATTACCAGTGAATAACAAAGTAAACTCTTTTATCTACAAATGATCTTTTAACAGTGTCTTCAATGTTGAATAAAACATTTACGAGGGTAATAATACATACATGTGACATAGTGACAAGTGTTGTAATCTGGCGCTGTTAGAAACACAAGAAAATGTATGAATCGATTGTTATCCAATATCAATCTAAATGATCTAGTAGAGCGATTAAATAACAATATTCAACACGCGCATGCAATAACCTAATTGAATAAATAAAAAACTAGACAAGTGCAAATAAAACTCGCACCCTGAGGGTTCCGTACAAGTGCGACTAGATGTCATTATCTTAATTTTGATATGATATTACAAATTGTCAATTTTCGGATTTTTTTACTTTGTACTATAAAACCAAGGCTATTTATTAAATTTCATGGTTCTAGATCTACGGGAACTATTTTTTTGTTGCATTGACTTGGAAGCCTAAATTTATACACTATAAAAATTTAAGTTTCAAGGCCCATTTGTACGAATAAGGGTTAGCGTTACCTATTGACTAACTCGACGTTCTAGCGTTAAATTGCCTTCAACTTAACGTTATAACCTCGAGTTAGTCAATAGGTAACGTTGTTCGTGCAAGTGGGCCTTAGTCAAGTATCTGATATACATTTACCCATTCCTTAGGAAAAAGGTCTTAACTGTCGGACAGATAGGTAACAAAGTGATCCTATTTTATCATTTAGAGTACGGAACCCTGAAAATGAGAATATTTATAAGCACACGCAAACCTAGTGTTTTTGCTGTTTGTCCTTCTTTGAGTTGTAATAAAATGTTGCTCATGGGTATTTACAACCATGTATTATATTATATAGAGCATCGGGAGGATAATGGCTCTATATATTGTATATAGGCTCTATATATTGAGAGTGGAGGAAGCCAGAGAGGTATGTAAGGAAAGAACCTGTTGGAACTCTGGACTCTCTGTCTACACCGCAAGGGATCAGGCATTATGATATAGATAGATAGATATTATATAGAGCCATTATCTTCCTGAATCTTATTGTACTGGCATTTTGAAAGATTAAAAAAGATTACGTTTTTATCATTTAGAGTACGGAACCCTGAAAATGAGAATATTTATAAGCACACGCAAACCTAGTGTTTTTGCTGTTTGTCCTTCTTTGAGTTGTAATAAAATGTTGCTCATGGGTATTCACAACCATGTATTATATTATATAGAGCATCGGGAGGATAATGGCTCTATATATTGTTTATAGGCTCTATATATTGAGAGTGGAGGAAGCCAGAGAGGTATGTAAGGAAAGAACCTGTTGGAACTCTGGACTCTCTGTCTACACCGCAAGGGATCAGGCATTATGATATAGATAGATAGATATTATATAGAGCCATTATCTTCCTGAATCTTATTGTACTGGCATTTTGAAAGATTAAAAAAGATTGATGTATTCAACCATATAATATAATTTATGTATTTCTAAAATCTCCAACGTTTGACGAGGGATTGTTCCTTTGCGAGTATTTTAATATTTGTTAATATATTGTTATTGCTCTACAATTACTCTATTTGTTGAACCTTTAGTAAAAATAGTTCCAATCAAAACTATATAGTTGTACTACACAGCGGTGCATATCAGGAGAATCATTAGGTACTAGAACAGAATGTAGTAATTAGGTCTTTGTTTCCACGCGTTATTGACTAGGATAATTAGGAAGCAAGGTCAATTTTTCGAAGGTTAGTGTTATTTCAATTACTCGTAATACATGCAGGTTTATTTTTAGTGCAACGTATCAAAATGACAATTATTTATCATTACCTATATTTTATAGTCTCTTTAACTCTCCCGGCAAGCGTGTATAAAACGAACTATGAGAGTGGAGGAAACCAGAGAGGTCAGTAAGGAATGAACCTGATGGAACTTTGTACACCTCCATGGATCTGGCGCGATGATATAGAACTATTTTTAACCAGTTTACTACCTAGCGGCTTAAACTAGTTCTGACAGACAGTAACACTAATCGTAAACAAATATTACCGTAGGCATATCGTTATTTTTAACAGTTGGACCCCAACAAATAAAATAACGATCGTTCCCGGATTTCACCCAGATTGAAAGGCAAACCGTCATAAAATATGTGGCATCTTTTATTTGGCGCACATACCAGCATATTAAGTAAATAAATGGTATATAGTTAAAGTTATGAATACTCAAGCATAAGTAAGACTACTGAATTAAAATTTAAGAAGAAAATAGTAGTCAATTAAACTAATTGCAAGAAGAGTAGTGCGATGTAATAATAACTTTGTGTTTTTGAAAAAAATCTCACCTGCTGTGATCATAGGTAAAGCGTCAACATTTGCAGACTGTAGGTAAAGGATTTGGAAAAACAAAGCAAACCACACATTTTAATTAGATATAAGAGTTAGCAAGTGGCTGGTACCACTCCGTCTATTAGCATACTATGGTTTTTATCAGCGCTTTTTAATTGATCATTCACGATATTACCTACTGTTGACGTTAGTAGAAATAGTGGGGCCCGTGGGACTTTCGCTTTTTATATATGAGTAAATGGACTTTCTCAATTTTCAATTTACTTCTCTGGAATTTCAGGAGTTCCTATGCCGGATATGAATTAATCAGAATTTTTCCGCTTTTGCGGGTACTAAAAAGAAATAAAGGTAGGAATTTTATAATTCAATCATGTGTAAAGGGCTACAGATATATAGATATAAGTTAGGATTAATACTTGGATTGATGTTGATTTTAAGTTAACGAAATAAATAATTTCGTATTATTTTTTGTCTAAGGACGGTGTTAAGGACTATTTTGATCATTGTACATAGATGTAATTGTTTGCAGGTTGCTGATTGCGAATGTCTTATACATTTTAAAATCTAAGATTACACGGTCGAAGCCACGGTTAAAAGTGGGTAGGTAATAAAACTGCAAAATTCCCAGCAAGCTTAATTTTACCATTGCTCCTAATGGTGACATGTATATCAGCGCACGCGACTTGTTTATTAGATAATAAAAAGTTGTCTAAGCTAGGTTAGCAAATAGTCAAGATTAGTATCTTTGACATTTGACCTCCTCTTTCTTTGACATACTATTCTAAAAGTAGTATTAGGAACTGGAACCTAACTTTTATAATACCTACACCTAAGTAATATAAACTATTTAATTGATATACAGTGAGGTGTTTTTCTTTGTTCACTTGATTGTTCGTTGATTATTGATACCCTTTAAGGCATCAAAAGGTAGACTAAAATAGTATGTAGAGCTTATTGATAAAAAATCCATAACTATCATGCTTAAAATGATAATTAACCAAGGCTTTGATTATTATGACTGGACTAAATTATAATTAACATTCTTTTTAACCGACTTCAAAAAGGAGGAGGTTCTATGTTCGGTTGTATGTATGCTTTTTTTTTATGTATGTTCAGCGATATTTCCGTCAATTGTGGACCGATTTTGATGATTTTTTTTGCATTGGGTTCAGTATAGCTTTTACGGTGGTCCCATTTTAATTTCATTGCCATTCGACTTTGGACTTAGAAGATACACCAGGGAACTCCTTAACGACAAACAATAGGCATGTGAAAATTGAGATATTATGGGTATTACGTCTATCCTATAGGTACCCTACTATAGAACTAATCAGTATATTAGCCAACTTCAAAAAGGAGGTTCATAATTCATCCTTGTTTTTTATAACTCCTTTGCTTATGAACCGATTTTGATGATTCTTTTTGCATTTGGTTCAGTAAAGTTTTGAGGTGGTCGTATTTTATTGTTAGTGGTATTGGACCTTGGAATTTCAAGATACAAGAGGGAACTCCTTAACGGCGAACAGCACGAATGTATAGATTCCGTTATTATAGTCATTATATTAATCCTGTAGGTACCTTACTTTGCAACTTAGCAAAATAATATAATATCGGTATATAAATATTACTAAATAATTCACTCGTCACTTAAAATTGTAAAATAACAATCTTTTAAAAAAAAGGTAAGCCGACTTAAAAAAGCAATAAATAAATATTTGAAGTCGGTGCCAAGTAACCGACTGCACCAACCAGCACCGACTTCAAATATTTATTTTTTGCTTTTTGAAGTCGGTTTACCTTTTTTTTTTAAAAGATTTTTTGAAAACACATTTAATAAGATGAACAACTTAATTAGAAGGCAACATTAATATTCTATTTGATTAATAGATATTCTATTCGAGAGAGATCTCAAATAGATCACGTTCTTATTCTTTCATGAAATTAAGTATCTTATAGAATTACAGTCTTACGGCACCAAAGATGTATGTAGTCTACAATAGTTTTGACAACTAAGGCAGTCAAACCTAGTTTATTATGTTAATAAACTAGTAAGCAAGTAGAGGAAGCCAGAGAGGTATGTAAGGAAAGAGTCTGTTGGAACTCTGTACTCCCTGCCTACCCCGTAAGGGATCTGGCGTGATGATATAGATAGATAGATAGATAGATAAACTAGTTAATAAAGTACTAAATTATGTTAATAAATGATTATGATCATCATAATCATAGTTATAGATTATGATGATCTCATGTAGTTTCACCAATGTGCATGTGATACGCGCGTCATACCAAACTTAGTTATACCGGTTATATGCATATTTAAATATTTCTAACTTATTATCGTATAATATGATGCATTTGCAAGTCAATGGCTGGACATTCTAGTATACTTTTTACTAAGCTATTTCATATATTTTAATAAGTTTAATTATCATATATTTTAATCTTAATGAATCAATGTTATTTATTCTACTGTACAGAATAGACTTACGACATATGTGGGATCAATACTTTTAGAGGCAAATAGCTTTTGTAATTTTAAGGGGAATTTATATTTTTAAAGTTGAAATTGCTTATCACCATAGTGCTATAAATTATAGGAAAATGGACAGCGGGAATCCAAAATTTGTAAGAAATTTCATCACTGTAACCTTTACGTCTGCGTTATACAAAAAATACAAATGAATAAATTATATAACTAAGCACTTACCTCGTCCATACCAGGCTTATTATTCCAACTAATTATTCATTAATTTTCAATTACAATTTTAATATAACAATTCAGTTGTTATGTAATTGCAACTAGTCATAAAACACTTGTTATTTGGTATACTGACAACATTTAACACACCCGAGCTACAAATGACTGTACAGGTCAAGACAGTGGGCATTATAGGTCGTTTTAGCACGTGCTTCATTCACGAATATCAATACCGCGACCTTCGGTAATTCACTGGTGGTGCCCTTAAGCAATTTGCAATAGAATACAGCCTTCGCTTGGTTTCAGAGGTTTGTGCAAGTGGAACGCTCGGGGAGTTCAGACCTGTCTATACGTATTATACTTGTATATACCACTTAGTTCGGTGCCTAGTTTTGTGCTGTGAATAAATAAAATACTCTGTGTGTGGCTGGAGTTGATTCCAAGTTTTGATTGTTTCTGAAAATGTTAAATAAATATATTAGTTGGTAAGTATTTTTTTATTATATTAACTTATTGCAAGTTTTAAAGTACATATTAGTCATTTTAGTTATTGGTTACGATATTAATAGTAGCGTGCGTTAATGTGTAATCATAAAGGGGTGTTTTAAAATTATTTCTGGATTTATATTACAGTTAAGTGTTAATTAAAAATGTATATTATATAATAGAGTAAGTGTTATGAAATACATAAATAAGAAAAAGATTTTATAAATAATGTACACTGAACTAACAATAAATAACGTCCATTATAATTGAAAATAAATAATGATTGTCGTATATAGAATTCCGAATAAATAAATAATTGTTTTTATATTTCGTTTAAAAATAAATGATTATATTTACCTTGTCTGATGGCAAATAAATTCACTAAGCCATATGATTACAAAAACTATGATATATTTTTATTGCTTTTATTAATTGAAGTTGATGATTCGGCCCTATACCTACTTGAGGTGTATAAGAAATTATAAAAAAAATATTTTATACGTTCGTAAACATTTCCTAGTTGCGATAAAGGCTAAACTTGAACTTCTTTTCAGGCGGCAATGGTGGATAATCCAAGTAATGATATCGACGATGATGTCTGCGTACCCACAGAACCCTCAGGGGCAGCCCAACATCGTCTTCATAATGGTTGATGACATGGTGAGATATAGATTTATTCACGTAATAATGTGATAATGTCTTTGCACTGACCGATGTTTAGCAATCAAAGACACAGTTATACCTTAGATAGATTTGTTCATAGATCGACAAACGGTTTGGTCTAGTGGTAAAGAGCTTAAGCCACTCCACGTCATTGATTGAGATCTCGCGGGTTCGATTACCGCATAAATATTTCTTTCGGTTCTGCTATTTGCATGTGTAACTCATGTTTGTAACACGTACGATACAGGAATAATGCCTAATGATGGGAATGAAATGAAAAAAACATATAGAATGTCAAAAAAAAAAACAAATCATAAGAATGTGGATATAAGGATAATGTCTTTGCAGTTGCCGCCGATAAAGATCGATGACGTTTAACAATAATAGAGATGTTCGTGCTTTAGGTAACTAGAGATGGGCAAAATGTAATCAGATTAATGATTAACCACCCCCACTTGGGGAATATAGGAGTGACGGTGTATTAATGATTAACGATTACAATTACATTTTGTAATCTTCAACGATTACGATTACACTTTTAATCTTGAATCATGATTGAATATTACAAAATGCAATTGCAATCATTAATCTGATTACATTTTGCCCATCTTTGTAGGTGACTAGCGTTAGAGGATAGGAACTGGCTCTTATCGATCACCGAGGTTAAGCAGCATTCCGTTGGGTCGGCCTGAGATGGGTGACTGTTTCTGGCAATTTCATATTCGAGCGGTTCCGGTTATCACTTAATGTGGTAGTTGTTAAGCCTAGTTAGAAGCGTGACGAAAAATGACGGACGATTTAGCGCAGTGGTTAAGAGCTTAAGCCGCTCTGCCCACTGCGTCTAATAGTCGCGGGTTCGAGTCCCGCACGGGACAAATCTTTGTGTGATCCACAATTATTTGTTCCTGTCTGGGTATTTGTGTATGTGAATTTTCATGTTTGTAAACGCACCCACGACACAGGAATAAATCCTAGTGTGGGGCTACGTTTTAAAAAAAAAAAAAGAAGCCTTATTGGCGACTTGATAAGTTCCAACACCAGGTGGCCATAGACCTGCCTCCACCAATCCGCAGTGGGTCCGCTTGGTGGAATACGGCCTAAACTTTCTACCCTTGATTTGTGAGAGAAGACTTTTGCCCAGCATCAGTGGCTCAGTATAGGCTGATATTAATATTATTACACACACCGTCACGTCTATATTCCCCAAGCGGGGGCGGCAGAGGTGTACTGAGTACACCCACTTTTTGCCGACGATGTTAGGTCCCATGTAATAAGGGGCGAGCCTACTGCCATATACCGGGCACAATTCCAGATTTATATTAGGAAGTTTTTCGTTAGAAAAACGTCATTTGTCCGACCTAGGATTTGAAACCTGGATCTCGTGATCACCAAGCGGTATATTCTAAATCGATAACTGAATCGATTTCAACTATTTTTAATGTATATTACAATTTTTTTAATTTGCAAAAAATGCTGTTACTCCCTTGGTGCGCTATAATAAACCAAATTTATTCTTGATCCAAAGCAATACGGAGATTTCAAATGGATTTCGAAAACGTATTTATCAATTTGCACACATTCACCTACAAGTTTCATTGTTAATTTGGTTAAAAAAGGGGTTAATATTTATAAATTTGAAACATTTGTTTTCGAATGTAACGTGTGAATCAATTATCTAATCGGGGTGTGTGAGGTATTGCCTTGTTTCTGATACACCTTGTATATCAGTAGAGCGTTGGTTTATTTGTAACATAGTGGTAACGGTATACTGCATTCAATCATTCTGAAGGCTTATACAACTTTATCATGTCGATCGCTAACCGTACTAGGGATAGATAGGGAGTCATAAACGACGTAGTACCTACTCCCATATGTATTACAGAAATTGTGATTTTGTACGTTTGGCAGGACGGGTCGTTTCACCACTGGTAGCGAGAATTGTTTTTAATAATATTATACTATCGGGAAAGCATACTTTGACTGTAATAATGCCAGAGAAGTTGACTAGTAAGGATAATTTTCTCAGATACATCGGTAAGCCAAATTACATACACTCTGCTGTGTGGGTTTCTCCGTTTCTGAAAAAACGGCTGCGACTAGCAGGGAAACTGAAATGGTACCTACCTACCTTATTTTGCGACGATCCCGGATAACACTTAATCGATCATTTGATCAGTTTTTAGGCAGTTGAACTAATGTTTAACGGATTTATTTCATCACATGATAAGTCATAACTGTGACCATTAACCTACTGGTCAAAGTAATGACTTATCATCAGAATCAACAGTTTAGTGGTCATTAGTTTAATGGTCAAAGTAATGACTTATCATGTGATTAAATAAACCTGTTGATTTTATGCCTTAATTTCGTAAAATCCGGATACTGCATACTAAAATACGGGCTAAAAGTCTAGATTTCACAAAAAAATAATAAAAATTAAGTGTGAAAGTAAAATTAGTTTCGTATTGCTATTAACATTGTGTATTGCTATTTCATTTCATATTGCTATTAACATGTACAGTATATAATTAATAATGATTATAATCGAAATGTGAATTAAAGAGCTGTTTTGTTTTGTTTTGTTTCATTTTATGTTCACTAAAGTATAAAAACTAATACAAGAATATCTTTAGTAGGAGTAGTCACGGCTTAGTGCCCGCACGGGACAAATCTTGGTTTGACCCACAAACATTTGTTTTAGTTTTAAAGAAAGAAAGAACATTTATATGACAAGCACACGCATATGCATATGCATACGTAGAGCATTATGTTGGTCAGATATACTCCCAAATACTTTGAAATAAATATCCTTCAAAAAGAAACAAAAACGTGTGTGATGTTGAGAAAAAACACAGACAAATGTGTTTGCGCGTCCCAGTAGCCGTTAAATTATTAATGACGTAAAAATTATATTTATAAGCGCACTCACAATACAGGAATAATTCTTAGGGCCATGTTGCATAAGTTCATAACTTACTAGCAGTTTCTCGCGACTTCGTGCCCGGCCGACAATAGCGCCACCTACCGGATCTATGTTATATAGCCTATGTTACTTCTGGATAAGGTAGCTTTATAATAGTGCAAAAATTTTTGAAATCGGTCCATTAGTTTTTGAATTTATTAGTTACAAAAACACGAATCTTTCTTCTTTATAATATTAGTATAGATAGGTTATTCTGCCTATTTATAATAGCCAGAATACCTACCCACGAGACGTTCCTGTGGGATAAAATAAAGGTCCCGAAATAATTCTCGGCAATTAGACACTGCTCAAGTAGCACAACTGCTGCCTAAGAGAGGAAGTAACATCCCTTTCACAGCTATAAGCTGTACTAAAGCTGTATAGGAGAGTACAGGCTGCATAATGGTAGCTTTACACAATTATGCAGCCTACAAACAACAGCTCTCCTATACTATTGTACTACTTGAGCGTTGATTCCAATTTCCAGGGTCCAACTTAACAAATGATTTTCGATTAGATGAATTCGTTAATAACAAGCCCTATAAAACAAAGATTTTGTATCTAGAGCCGCTTTATTAAACAACACCTGTCGTGACAATGCGATAATTTTGTCATTGTTTGACAAATACATATGTCGCATTGTCAGTTTTGTTAAATAGAGCCCAGATAGTAATAATTTAAAGTGCGTACTAAAAATTTACAAAAGTAATAAATGTAAATTTATTTAATACTAGCGGTTTCCCACGAATTCGTACCCGGTCGACAACGGCGCCACCTACTGGGTCTATGTTTTATAGCCTATGTTACTTCTGGATAATGTAGCTTTCTAATAGTGAAAGAATAATTAAAATCGGTCCATTCGTTTTCGAGTTTATTCGTTACAAACATACAAATCTTTCCTCTTTATTATATTAGTGTAGGTTTGTTGCATAATACGTAGATTTGCTATGGCAGAAAATATTTATACATAGATAATTATTTTAATTCGATGCAGACTGACGTATTCACAAAATGGTAATAGGTTATTGACCAGAAAAAATACGCGAGTCGTGAGGAAACTACATATTTTAAGGAAATTAAGCATCGAAAATACTTAAATAAAATAAATACCGATATATAACAATGCGCTACACCCAAAAGCCATTTTCCTGTTTGAATTACATGGAAATAACATTTTGCTCACTTTTGTTGGGGTGGGAGAATTTGTGAATTTGCAAATTGAAAAGGATAGCTTAGCAGGAAAACTTTGTCGTTAGCGTGACGCTAACGAGTAATCATTCATGTTTATTTAGTAAATTTGTAGTATGACAAGGATGGCATGTCAACTCACTAACGTCAATCTTTTCGTGCTAAGCTGTCTAGTTACGACATGTCTAAAGATCCCTGTATAGTTGTCGGGTGCGATGAAGATAGGTTAACGGAATTGCGACTCCTCTTTTCATCTATGATCTTGAGAGGCGAATATAAAAGCAAGGATAACCTCGGATTACTAGCAATGAAGCTGAATGAGCACCCATCCTGGTTGTAGTCATAAAGGTGTTTGTAATCATAATGAAGTAGAAAAACTTGACACAATGGCTGGCGTAATTTATCTTGCTGCTGACATTGTGTGGTTGGTTATTAGAATAAACACTAACACGCAATGGTATATACAATTTACTTAATTATGTGTTCCGGCAGTATCAGATTTTTTTTTACGAGCGTCGCTAAGATCTATTAAACTATTTATTAAAACCTGTACCTGTAGCTATTTTAGCTATTCACTTGCGCATTTCATTTGAATGAATAAATTTGCCATATATTTTCCTCGAGCTTAATAACATTAAAAAAAGTTACAAAAATAGTTTACAGGAATAAAAATATTCATACTTTCACCGTAATAACTAGTTAGAAACGTTCGAAATGAACCAATCCACCAATCTATATCAGCACGCCAGATCCATGGCAGGGTAGGCAGAGAGTAGAGAGTTCCAACTGGTTCTTTCCTTACATACCTCTCTGGCTTTCTCAACTCTCACAGTTTGTCTCATACACGCTCGCCGGTTACGGAGATTCTTGACTTGCCTAAAAGGTTTTCTCTTACAAATCGAGATGTGAGCGCCACTTTGCGGACCTAGTGTCGATTGCTGGTGGTCGGTGGAACTTATCAAGCCGCCCGTACGACTTGCAACTAGATTTAACGACTACCACGTGAATTGGTAAACGAAACCAACAGCTTAACGTGGTTCTGAAGCACGAGGGCTTTCCAATATGGGAATGCCACAATTGGTAGCCAAACTCATATCGATCGAGTTGAACGCTGCTTAATCTTGAGGCAAGCTTAGAATACTGCGGTCCCGTAGTATTACGAACGCCCCATATATGCATATTTATCTAATAGACTTTTTATATAATCGACTTTTATAGACATCTGTCGTATACACGTTATTACCGACGACCGCATATTAATTCATATTAAATACACTTATTTTAATTTTAAAATCATACCTAACACATAATTTTTGTTTAAATTACCGGCACCCGTCAGCTACTATACCATTCTACATAATTACGACGGACGATTTAGCGCAGTGGTTAAGAGCTTAAGCCGCTCTGCCCACTGCGTCTAATAGTCGCGGGTTCGAGTCCCGCACGGGACAAATCTTTGTGTGATCCACAATTATTTGTTCCGGTCTGGGTATTTGTGTATGTGAATTTTCATGTTTGTAAACGCACCCACGACACAGGAATAAATCCTAGTGTGGGGCTACATTTAAAAAAAAAAAAAAAAATTACGTTTTAATAAATTCATCTTGGAATCGTCCTCGTATTGTTAAAGTAAGTAAAATATCTAAGTCTATTAGGACCTAATATGAATATAAAACACATCGAAAATAATTGAATTTGAAATTGCGGAAAGTCTTTTTCTTTCAAAATGCCTGAAGTCAATCAAAAGTATTTTATTTACTAACTGATACGTTCTAATTGTATATAAAACACACAAATTGTTAATACGAAATAATGTTTTAACGTAAAATATTTCTTTACTTTTTGGCAAAGTAGCGTTGGATGACGTTTAAAGCTGACGAACTGAGAGCTTAGTACGAAAAGATTACGAAAGAGAGAGAAAGAGAGAGAGAGAGTTGCTATGTTATCCTTGTCACACTACAAATTTTCTTAATTAATATGAACAAATTTTCTAAAATAAATGAAACGAAGTGACGACTCGATTACTCGCTAGCGTTAAGCTAACGTTAACGTTAAGAAAAATATTATCAAGGCGGCCTGTCACGGCAATAGGCTTACCCCAATTATCGTGTCAAATGATACGGTAGCTTTGGCAAAGGTATAATTCACTGTTATATTCTATTATAACTTGTCAATGGCGAAATACACTGTAAAAGTGTGGTTTCCTTCATTAAAAGAAGAAGGAGAACATATTTTAAATATTAATGTGTCCCGAGAGTTTGAGACCATCCCTTCTGAGTCAAAGTTGTGAAAGTATGAATATAGGTATTTACCTACCTTTTAATTGTAATCGGATTTAGCGCAGTGGTTAAGAGCTTTAGCCGCTCCGCCCACTGTGTCTAATAGCCGCGGGTTCGACTCCCGCACGGGACAAATCGTTATGTGATCCACAATTATTTGTTCCGGTCTGGGTATTTGTGTCTGTAAATTTTCATGTTTGTAAGCGCACTCACGATACGGAATACATCCTAGTGTGGGGCTATGTTTTATAAAAAAAAAAAACAGTTATTTCAATTATAGACTGGACAAATTTACATGCTTTTTCATTGACGAACTACGTCAATGACTTCTTTCAAAAAAGTAAGTGAAGGTCTTGTTATATATGCAGGTATTAGATACGAGGCTTAGAGTATACTGAACTTGTTTCAAAATGTTTATTGCTTAGAATATTTAACTAGGTGACTTATTTTTATACTTGTTCAGTTTTTATTTGTTTGAGTTTAACTGGTTTATTTTAGGACAGCTGTAAAACGAATTCAATTTGATAAGGGGCAAGTACCTATTACTAATCTGTCATTCCATTACACATTTTTATAGTTTATACTATTTTATATAGTTTGGTATAGGGAAGTACCGGTTTAGCGGCCTAGCATGGCGGTTTTTTGAAATAACGATTATATTAAAATGGTAACTAGAATAAATAACAATTAACTAACCTAACCGATTATTTATATTAGGTTAGACTTGTGATAAATCAACATACATAATATGAATTATATAATTAGCTAGTTTCCAATCTCGTTAGATTTATTATTATCTAAATATGCTTAATTTTCTGATGACAATATACAAATTGAGTCAAGAATATCTTTTCAATATTCAAGATGTGTTCCATATATTTTAAATTAGGTGTTTTTTTGGTTGATCTTGTTTTACTATATATGTACTCTATTGATTGTGTACATATATATTCACGTCATCGTAACGTTATCGAATTGATATTTCATCCACACTTAAATTTACCAGGTAAATATGAACATGACTGCACAATTTCTCGGCAACGTTACTTACTATAATGTCAAGTGGGTTATGTTTAGGGCAAACTCGCGTGCAGTACATGCTCTGCAAATCTGCACTGCAGTTTTTCTACGAAATTTAGTTCGAAAACTAGGAGTGTCGTCTGCAATCGCCTCGCGCCAATTGTGTCTCGAACCGTAAACAATTATGAGAAGTTGACCGTCACCTTGGCGGCCATCCAAACATTACTTAATAAATTTGTTTTTAAAAGTATTACGTATTAACGCTTTAGTTGGTATTATCATGAATCGAGTTTGTAGACGAATCATGCGAATAACATTGGAGGTCCTAGATTGAAAACTTTGACATTAGCGTGACGCTAGCGACTAAACGAGCTGTCACGTTCATGCCTATTTAGTAAATATATAGTTTTGTTTTTTTTTTTTTAGTCGTAGCCCTACACTAGGATATATCGTGGGTGTGTTTACAAACATGGAAATTCACATACACAAATACCCAGACCGAAACAAATAATTGTGGGTCACACAAAGAATTGTCCCGTGCGGGAATCGAACCCGCGACTATAAGACACAGTGGGCGGAGCGGCTAAAGCTCTTAATCACTGCGCTAAATCGTCCGTCAAACTTATTCAAACGTCACTTTGACATGCGTGACGCTAGCGAGTTCACGTGCTGTCACGTTCATGTCTATGAAGTAAATTTGTAGTATGACAAGGATGGCATAGCAACTCGCTAGCGTCACTCTAACGTCAGTCTGTTTATGCTGAGCGATCAGATTTTGTTCTTATAAATTCATGCGTCACAAGAAAGTTTCACAATTTGTGCGGAAACAACGGCTTTACAATGCACTTTCGTTTTCTAGACCGATATGGGCCAATAACAACCAATACTTACGTACTTACTTACAAGATACTTATGTAACTTTAAAATTTGCAATAAAGGGTAGTTTACTTATATAAGTATTTAACGACCAAGTGGTCTAGTAATCTGAGCGTGAAATGGGTCGTCATCTCAGACGCGGGTTCAATTATCGTGTGACATGAATTTCGTAAAGGTGTTTTAATGTTTTATACTGGCTACTGGAACGCCTTTGGTATATTCAATGATGGCTATTGAGCAAATCTTGCTTAGTTTACAATCATATGTTACTTTATTATCTTTATATATAAAATTCCGGTGTGCTTGTGTTCGTAATTACTAATACTTATGGGGTCACCTAGATGGTTCTCAGTTATATCAGATATAGTTGGATCTATTTAGTGGCGCTGTTGACGACTGGGGCGAAGCAGCGGGAAACTGCTAGTAAAATAATAAATATGAAAATGTCTACGTAAATTTATTATTTTATTTAGAGGGCTTAGCACGAAAAGAATGACGTTAGTATGATGCTAGCGAGTTAATATGCCGTCCTTGTCACACTGCACATTAACTAACATGAACATGAACGCGACAGCACGCTTACTTACTCAGCGTCACGCTTATGTCAATGTTTTGGTACTAAGCCCTCAGGACAACTATCGAGGCGTGTATTCCTTTGATAAGTACAGAAAGAAATAGCAAGGCTTTTCTACAACTGAACGGGTAACCAGATGGGTAATTTAAAGCTTTTTTTTCCAGGGCTGGAATGACGTTTCATTCCATGGGTCTGATCAGATCCTGACACCTAATATAGACACCCTGGCGTATCAGAGTGTAATACTTCAGCAGTATTACAGCGAAGCCATCTGTACGCCGGCTCGAGCTGCTTTACTCACCGGCAAATATCCAATGAGACTAGGTACGTGATACTTTTATATCTATCTTACTTAAAAGCAGAAATTACTTATAACAATTCACAAGAAGTGACTTAGAACCACAGAAATCGTATCACACACTTCATATAAAACACTTGAAATGAAATAGCGCACGAATTTTTTTCGAAGCCTCTTCTCGCTTGTTGACCATTGTCGCTACATTGCCATATATTCACGGTTTTAAAGAAATAGTCACAGATTAACGTGCAATCATGGCAGGGGCGTAGCTACCGCCGTATCAGCCGTATCAAAGATACGGGGCCTCCCAGCTACAGGGGCCCCGAATTTTTAAAATATTATACACAATTTCATACTCTGATCATACGCTAAACTTTTCGGGACAAAATAAACATATGATACATGAGTATACATGGATTCATTAACACACATGATCAATTGATCATACATGAGTTTTGGCCATGTCTGCGCAGTAAGGATCCTTTAAATGTTTTATTCCAAAAGCAATTTGTAATATTTTATAGATTTGATAGATAGAAATCGTTTATGGACGATTTAATAAAAAAGTTTGCTGAAAAAAGGGTGTATTTGATTTGAATTGTTTGGCTTACTTAGCTGTACTTACTGTAAGAAATAACTAATAATTAATATATGTTTAATTTATAGAATGCGAGTCATTTTCTTTTGTGAAATTTTTTACCCTCCATTTGGGTTTCGTCGCAGTTAGGTAGAAGAGCCATCCAACAAATTTTGATACGGGGCCCGTCTAAGGCAAGCTACGCTACTGACTCATGGCTTATGGCTGTAAATGTTTTATTGCGATGTATTGTATCCACATACATTGGTCCACACAGTATTGAAGCATTTTGTGATAATTTACTCACACGTGGCGACAAGTTCACATGCATATATATATATATATATATATATAGATATGTGATAATATATAGTACAGCTTCCAGTGACTTATTATTAGGATTACTATGTTTAGAACTCTGTAATATCCAAAAGGTACGCCTATATTTTACCTTTTGGTTCGTTAAGGGAGTTGAAGTTTAAAAAATATTCTAAAATATAATTTAAAAAAAAAAATCGGAACTTATTCTTGTATCGCAAGTGCGTTTACAAACATTAAATTCACATACACAAACACCCAGACCCAAACAAATATTTGTGGATCACACAAAGATTTGTTCCGTGCGGGAATAGAACCCGCGACCACTCGGTCCAGTGGGCGGAGGGGCTCAAACGCTTAACCACTGAACTAAGTCGTCCGATATAATAATATATGATAAATATTTTTAATGCGTGTATGAGACGAACTATGAGAGTGGAGGAAGCCAGAGAGGTATGTAAGGAAAGAACCTGTTGGAACTCTGTACTCTCTGCCTACCCCGCAAGGGATCTAGCGTGATAATATAGATAGATAGATAGAAATATTTTTAAACCTGTTTAATATCGCAACCTTAGATCTCAACCTATTTCTTTTACCAGCTTAACATATGAAAATGTCACCCAGAGAAATAAAAGTCATTGAACTTTGCTCTTTAATTCAAACGGCAGTTACAAATTATTACCTCACTCTTTAAATTACGTATTTAATTTGAATTTATTTCAATGCTAGCATGAATAATTAGGTTTGTCACGTACATTGCTTACAAATGTCTGTACTACTTTTGTTGTTTTGTATGATCAAACAGTATCAATCCGGCTATAGACCTCTTTTGATAACAAGTAACAAGAGTCAGTGGGGAATGGGAAATAATAAAAAATAACCGTAATAAACTGAATAGGTTTGTAACTTCTTATATAACAACAACAGACTAGCTGGGACACAGATAATGGTTCCCATTGTTAATATAATTTGGATGCCTGAACTAAGTAATTTAAACACAAAGCATGATGTGATATACCAAAATAAATTCGGGTTCCAATCAGGCAAAGCACAAACCAACTCTTAGCAAAATTTACGGATGAAGTAAACGGATTCTTTAATGAAAGAAAACATATATTGGCGCTATTTATAGACTTTTCACGGGCCTTTGACACCCTGCAACATAAAAATCTAATCACCAAACTCGACCATTGTGGAATACGCGGCACATTACTCAACTGGTGTAAAAACTACCTAAATACAGAAAATTTCCTGTAAAGGTTGATAACGCATACAGCGACCATATACCCATATCAGAAGGAACAGCCCAAGGATCCGTGCTAGGCCCCCTCCACTTTTTATCGTATGTTAATGATATGAGCGAGTGTATTAAGCACTGCACATGCTACCAATTTGCTGATGATACGTGCTTGGTTACGTCCGATACAGATCCGCAGAAAGCTAGTGATCTCTTACAATCTGATTTAAATACCCTTGTTAACTGGTGCCATGATGTGGGTCTAGTGTTAAACTCTATTAAAACTAAATTGTTAATCATTAAATCTCCATACACACAATTCATACCATTAAAAAAACCTATAGTAGCTCACGGGCACAAATGCCTACACACAACAGATAAGAAATTATGTCGTTGTCCGACTATAGAAGTTGTCGATACTCAAAATTACCTTAGATTAACTATAGATAGCAAAATTAATTGGAGCAAGCATATCGAGTATGTTTTTAATAGGCTCAGGCAGTTTTTAGGGTCAAGCTAATGTTATATAATTCACTAGCTGAGTC
Organism: Phalera bucephala; assembly: GCA_905147815.2. NCBI lineage: Eukaryota > Metazoa > Arthropoda > Insecta > Lepidoptera > Notodontidae > Phalera > Phalera bucephala. Next base: position 19,430,857 of record LR990612.1, read on the forward strand.
TTATATTCAATACGGTTTAACTAGTTATGGTCGTACTTATAACATATATCTAAATACTATCTTTGATCTCCAAAGAAGAATCCTAAGAAATATAGTATCTCCAAAAATAAAGAAGCAATTTGATAACAATGACAGTGGGCTATTTAAACACTGTAATGTATTACCTGTCCATTTACAGTTCAAATATATGTTACTAAAAGAAAACTTTTTTACTGACAAATATAAAATTGAAATTACACATCCTGTATACACGCGGGCTGTGGCGCAGAAACGGCTTCGTACGAACACGACCCGCGTAAACAACTGCTATGGCAAGCGAACAGCTGCTTACCTAGTTCCTCGATTTATCAACGAACTACCCTCTGATGTATGTATTAACATTAATAGAAAGAACATTAAAGATAAATTAAAATCCTTCTTGCACAATATTGCATAAATAAAAACATAATAGTTTAATTATATATAAGCTTGATGTTTTTAATATTTTGTTATATTTTGTTATTATTCTTATAAATATGGTGTTTCGATGTATTTAGCATTAATACAAACCGTTGTGGTTTCTTAATGCTATGTGACCGACTTGTTGTACAAATTTTTTAAGTGTTAATAAATAAAAAAAAATAAAAAATAACTTGATTAAGATTCATTCTCATAATTCAAGAAAAGCTTAATAATTTATGAATTAAAGATAACTAGTTTCTTTAATTCATAAATTATTCTTTATTAATATATATATATATATATATATATATATATATAAAGAGCCAGATCTATTGCGAGGTAGGCAGAGAGTACAAAGTTGCAACAGACTCTTTCCTAACAGACCTTTCTGGCTTCCTCTACTCTCATAGGTCGTCTCATATACGTTTGCCGGTTATGGAGACTCTTAAGCCCTCTATTAACAAAAAATAAGTAGACCGTGTCTTAACACGGTCGACCTATTTTTTGTTTATTATAATTAAAATGTACTGTATAATTAAGTTCTACAGCTGTGTCCATTTCATGAAAGTAACGAGAGTTGTTTACCTTCGGACGTCTGATTTGTATATGAGTATTTTGCAAAAGTAGAGCTTACGTCACACAATTTTAATATATGCGACACTTTGATACAGTTAGGTGGTCTACATAATGCACCTGCTGAATATAGGTTGTTAAAATCTTTGTGGTCAGATTAGGTTGCCCCACCGCAGTAAGTATGTGTGATGAAATAAATACCTGACAGAATTGATACATATGAAATGTTTTTTAAAGACAATTCTGTAATATTTAGTTTTAAGTGCCTTGAGATATATTGACTGTAACGTATGTATGTCACGGCAAAAGAAAAATTATCTAAGAGATTTCGTTAGCAGTTCGTTATCTATTCTATTAACTATTTAAGTACATCAAATAATATAAATAATATAGTCGTTATTGTATTAGGTACGGGTTACGTAACAACGCAGCAATAACGTCCTAAAAGCCGGGATTATGTAAAATGCAGTGTTAATCATTGCCAAATTCCCCCTTGATTTATTTGCATAAATGTCTTGGCGCATATATCATTTACATTAGGATTTTCTAAATCAACCACTTTTAAAAATAAATAAAGAAAACTTAGTATCCCATTTATATTTTCGCGAAAATTAGTGAGGATGGACGTATGGATGTTTGTTACTCTTTCACGCAAAAACTACTGAACGGATTTTGATGTAACTTTACAGTGTACGTTTATAAAAATACATATTATATAGACGAAGTCACGGGCGCCCGCTAGTCATTATTATTACTCTATATTTCCTTTAACCTTAGCTATAAATTTGCTTGTGTCCCAGACTTGACTTTTGAGTTTTATAGTTTAGAGGAATTGTCATTATGTTAAGTCGAACATTCGCAAAAAACCAATGAATAATATGAGACAAAGGACGTAATGTATGACGGAATATTAATAATTAAATTAGCCCTGTTAAGAAACTGCCCCACTGTTGGGCACAGCACTCTTCTAAAACTGAGAGTGTTTAGGCCATAGTTCACCACGCTGGCTCAGTGCGGGTTGGCGAACTTCACGCACCTTCGAGAAACTCTTCAGCATTCAGGTTTCCTCATGATGTTTTCCTTCATAGTCAAAGCAAGTGATAGTTAATTTTTAATACGCACATGCTTTCGAAACAGTGCATGCCTGGGTTTGAACCCAAGACCTCTGACTTTGCAATCCAACGGTCTAACCACTAGGCTATCACTGCTTCTCTACGTCAAAATGACAAGTCATAATTTTTTGATTAAAAAGAAGCAGTAACCATGTAGGAACAAAGATTTTTAAATTGGTTGCCAAGAGTCCACAAAAAGTGTACAGCTGAACGACAGAGGTGCGTACCTTTGCAGCCCAACGGTCTAACAACTAGGTATCACTGCTTTTTACGTGACGGAATACTTGCCTATAATCCTACTGTGAATTACGTACCGCTCGAGCGGAAAAGTGAACATAAAATGAACTCGCGTAAGATGGTAATCCGCAGTAAATTGGGAAGTGGAGATGAACCAGATTTACGCGGGTAGGTTACATACTTGTTTGTTGGTGGTGTTTTGCGTGAAAAGGATGGAATATCAACTCGATAGCGTTACGCTACCGTCTCTCAATTAAATCACGAGCAAAGGGGCAATTACTTGAACGTAGTAATTAAATATTAAGCAATTCTTGTGAATATATTTCATGCGAATTCATCTCCGTTCTTAGTCATTACTTAGCGATTCATACCTATCATTTTTTGTTTGCTATCAATTGGAATTTGCTACGAAACCTGTATCAATAAGATTTTGCATTGTTACTTCTGTGTGTCTCCTTAAATGACGCCAAGGTTTAAACCTTGCGGTGTTTCGGGAAGCGCTTTAATTCCACTGTGTCTAATAGTCCCGGGTTCAATTTCCGCACGGGACAAATCTTTGTGTGATCCACAATTATTTGTTCCGGTCTGGCTATTTGTGTATTTATGTTTGTAAACGCACCCACGATACAGGAATAAATCCTACCTACGTTTTGTTTAAAAACACATTTAATTAGAAAGAAAAACAGGAGGAGTAGGAATAAAAATCCACTTCCTTCCTTTGCAAAGCGGGAGACACGAGAAATTGGCAAATTAGCCAGAGGGCGACTACAACAAGGATAAGCTCCGTTGTATATCCACACAGAGCTGCAATATATGATTTTTTTAACAGAAACGTAGCCCCACATTAGGTATTATTTCTACATCTAATATGAAATTCACATACTTAAACATCCAGACCTAAACAAATATTTGAGGATCACACAAAGATTTGTCCCGTGGGGGATCGAACCCGTGACTACTCCGATCACTGGAATAGGTGAAGGAGCTTAAGCTCTTAACCACTGGATCAAGCCAGCCGTCTAAAAACTATGTTTTTTTTAAATAATACGTCAGTGGGGCCTGTATTGCGGCTATGCGTAGGCATCTATGTCAAGACCTTTACTATATCTATATCATCTCGCCGAATCCCTTGCGGGGTAGGCAGAGAGTACAACAGTTCCAACAGGTTCTTTCCTTACATACCTCTCTGGCTTCATCCACTCTCATAGTTCGTCTTATACGCGCTCGCCGGTTATGAAGACTCTTGACTTGCCCTTAGATAAGACACGGTCTGTTTAGTCATAGTAAGATAGTCTAGGTCTTTCCCGGTAACTACATCCCTCCACTTCGGCATTTTATACCTTTACTATGTACTGATATTTTTTTTGTTAATAGCATTGCGCACGTATGTCAGGCGTGCGCTAGCAAACACCAATTTCAAACAGATAAATGCTTAAACCAAAGTAAATACTCGTATTTGTGGATCCGGTAAGCGGAGGGGCCTACGCTTTGACTACTAGACCTAGGCGTCGTTTGTTGTATATTGGTTGTATCATTACCATATACGTATTATACATATGTGTTTTTTACGTTTTGATATCAATAGCAATCTGTCTATCACAATCACGGGTCATAATACAGCCTTTATTGATTATTTATTGCGAATTCCTTAGGGAATGTATTTTTTTTATACAAAATAAATCTATCCAAACAAACTTTAAAACTTTGCTCACAAAAGCAAACCATCTCCATTTTTAGTTGTGATTGCAATCTATAACAACTGTAATATGAAGGCGACAGTATTTCCGAAATGAAAATGCTGTTAGCAAGAAATCGTTTTTTAGCGTTTTTATGTTGAGTGAAAATAGTTTCAAAGTTTGATTGGAATAGACGCCGAAACGCCAGATCTGTTGTCGGGTAGGCAGAGCGTAGAGTTTCGACAGCTTCTTTCCCTACAAACCTTTACCGCCTCCTACACTTTCATAGTGCGTTACATACATGTTCGCCGTTTACAAATAACTTCAAAAAGAAACTTTACAAATACTCATACATAGAAAAACAATAACTTTTATTGAGACCAAAATATGATTATTGACCAATTTCTTTACAATACATATTATCTCAGTGGACCTCAGACTAGGCGTAACCCTGTATCTTAAGAATTATGTTACTAGTATTCATGTTATTGCTAAGGCAATAAAGACTAATGTTTCTTGTGGTACCTATTTATATTCTTTTCAAACGATCGTTGACAGAGGGCATAGTTCCAAAATTGTGGAAATCAGCCTTTATTACACCAATTTTTAAAAAAGGAGACAAATCGAACATTGAAACTATCGCCCGGTATCTAAGCTGTGCTTATTCTCTAAAATTCTCGAAAGAATAGTGCATACAGAGGTTTATAATGGGTTGAAATGCTGGTTCGGTCAGGAGCAATATGGATTTATTAAGAAGAGATCGACTACGACCAACCTTATTTTATGTAATGATTTCATAACAGAAGGAATGGAGCGGCATGGCCAAGTTGACGTAATTTATACAGATTACAGCAAATGTTTTGACCGTATAGATCATCACGTATTACTGCTTAAATTGATGTTAGCTGGAATTCATGGTAATCTGTTTCGCTGGCTCAGTTCTTACATAGAAAATCGATGTCAGGCGGTAGTACTTCACGGTTATACATCTAGATGTATAACCGTGAAGTACCATTTAGATGGAATCCAGTCCCCTCTGGTGTACCGCAAGGCTCTATTCTGGGGCCGCTTTTATTTACCATTTTCATCGATGATGTTAAAAATGTATTTCAGCACTCATATTGTCTGCTTTACGCCGATGACATGAAAATTCTAAAAGTTATACGTAATATGTCAGATACTGAAGACCTTTAGGCAGATCTTAATAGGCTAACTACATATTGCTCTCTCAACAAGCTTCAACTAAATGTTGCTAAATGTTTCTAAATGTTTCCATATAACGTTTACTCGAAAAAGTTCCACTATTGATACGGGATACAGTTTTAACGACCTAACTATAAAAAAAAACTTCTAGTATTAAAGATCTTGGAGTTGTTCACGATAGCAAACTATTATTTGATGAACATATTGACAGTATTGTAAAAAAGGCGTCTAAATCCTTGGGTTTTATAATAAGAACAACAGCTAGTTCTCGTACTTTAAAACCTATAAAAATTCTATATTGTGCTTTCGTGCGGAGCACGTTAGAGTATGCATCACAAATCTGGAATCCTCAATATGACATTTACAAATCTCTTATTGAAGCTATTCAGAATTTTTTTTTAAGGTACTTGGATTTTAAGGCTCAACAATTAACAGTAGACTATTTACACCGGTGCAACAGATATCACTTTTTACCTCTAGAAAAGAGACGACGAATAAGTGACATTAGTCTTTTAATGAGTATAGCTAATGGTACAATTGATTGCTCTGAAATTTTGTCTAAGATCGCACTTCGCACTAACCAAATAACACTTAGAAAACGACCATTAATAGATGTGCCATTGTCCACTGTTAAATATAGACGTAATGCCTTTCTCTTACGTGGATTATCAAGTTTTAATGATATAACACTACACCTAGACATTGATTTGTTTTGTACTAGTGTGTCCTCAGTGAGACATAAATTGATACAGGAATACTTTGGGTGGGTAGTGGCAGATCCTGCAGTTGTTCTCATTTCTGCAAAACCTACATTATTTTCTTAGTTTGTTTTTTTTTTCATCTCATATTTAGCATATCTCTTTTTTTATAATTTTTTGTTCTTATATTTTCAATTTTTAAGGTGCATACCTGATAAGGTATATACTTATAATAATAAGTGGAGGCTTGTAATTAGCAAATTAAGTTATATTTATGTATCTCAGTACACAAGTTTATTAGTCGGTAAGCCTTCTGTAAAAAAAAAAACTAAGAAAAGAATGTAGGTTTTGCAGACATGAGAACAACTGCAGGATTACAGAAACATTTTTAAATCTTCACCATTTTATTTTTAAATTACGTAATAGTTCGTTCTTGCTATATTGACCAGTTGTTTAGTATCCGCAGAAAACTTAATGATAAGATTTTTACGATTTCGTGTTGGTATCTATAGTTTTTACCCCAACAGTAGCGTTAAAAGGTTCTGGAAAAAGAAGTTACTCTATATGGTATTCAAATAAAGGTCTAAAAAGGATGCAGTTTGTGTACACTTGCGAACTTTATACAGTGTTTTTGTTTGCTAAACAGTTAACATACTTAACTGCAATAAATCTGCCAAGCTACTGCTTCTAATGACTACACATTGACTGCAGGCTTGCTTGTAGGCACGTGTTTATTGCAGTCCTAATGTAGTTACTAGTGGTAGTAGCCTTAATGTAGTTATTACAAACGTGCAGCTAGCCTGCAGTCAGTGCGCAGTCATTAGAATTGAACACCGACTGTAAGCGGACTGCGCAGTCGTTTAGCAGTTTTAATGAGTCTACAGTCTGTCTGTCTGTTTAGAGTAGGTGCTAAGGTAGACGTAAATACATCATTTCTCTAAGTCTTTGGATGGAACATGACGGATTAACATGAAATATTAATTTTATGTATATTATTACTAACACTTTGAACCCTAGCCATGAATATCAAGATGTTAATGAGGATAACTGCATTAAAAACTTATCAAAATCAAATCAGTGGATAGACCTCTAATACAGTAAAGGAGTCGATTGTAAATATATGATGAACCTTTACTTTATCCCCATTTTAGTGGTGAGGAGTAGTAAAGGTGATTTTGACAGAGAATAGAGCAATGTTTACTCTGATGCGGTTTTAGTTCTTTTATTATACCCTTGTTAAGCTCCTAGGTTGAACGCATACAGAGTGTTTATATAAGGTAATCTACGGTTAAAGATCTATCGGTGAAAAAGGTAAAGGATAAGCAGTTGTAACAAAGAAAAATAATAATTGGTGATGAGATCCAGACCGATTTAGGCCAGCGCGACTGCATCAACTCCGTTATTGTTGATGATTGTATTCTCGCATGTGGCTTATGTAGCCAGTCTTCCTGGTTAAGATCCTCGAACATAGTGGGGGTTTTGTGAGTTTTGATCGCTTGAGTGCGACTTATTTTGTTGACTTGATTTGTGTAATCTTAACTATTACCTGCCTGTATGAGATAAGGTTGGCTCTCAAGCAACTCAAAAACAACAAAGCGCCAGGCAAAGACGGAATTACCGTAGAGCTTCTGAAAGCGGGCGAAACGCCGGAACTGAAAGTTCTTCAGAAGCTATTTCAGATAGATATAGATCACATACATACGCTGCGGCAGATTATACTAAAGACTCAGGAGTATAATCAGCCACGATGCATGGCGTTTGTGGAGTATGAGGAAACCTTCGATTCAATCAAGACTTGGGTGGTTCTTAGATCTCTCCAGCGATGCTGTATTGACTATCGGTACATCGAAGTGTTGAAATGCTTGTATAATAACGCCACCATGTCAGTCCGAGTACAGGGGCAGTGCACGAAGGCGATCCCCATAAAAAGAGGAATAAGACAGGTAGACCTCATCTCTCCGAAACTGTTTACAGCCGTCTTGGAGGACGCCTTTAAGCTCTTGGAATGGCGAGGACTTGGCATCAATATCAATAGCGAATACATCACTTACCTTCGATTTGACGACGACATTGTAGTCATGGCAGAATTGCTGGAAGATCTAGGACAAATGCTCGGTGACCTCAACAGAGTATCCCAACAAGTGGGTCTAAACATGAACATGGACAAAATGAAAATAATGTTCATGTCCATGTCGTGCCCACTGCACTCACCGTTGGGAACTTTATTCTTGAAGCTGTCGACGAATACATTTTCCTGGGACAGGCAGTCCGGTTAGGTAGTTCCAAGTTCCAGACAGAGGTCCATTGATAAATCTAACTCGGCTGGGTAGCGTTCGGGAAACTGCGTAACGTCTTTTCGTCCAAGATATCTCAGTGTCTCAAGACGACGAGAGTTTTTAGTCAGTTAATGTATATTGCCAGTGATGACATACGGATCAGAGACGTGGTTTCTTATTTGTCTCATTAAAAAGCTCAGAGTTGCTCGGCTAGAGCTCTGCTCGGCGTATCTCTACGTGATCGAATCAGAAATGAGGAGATTTGTAGAAGAACCAAGGTCATCGATATAGACCATAGGATTAGTAAGCTGATGTGGCAATGGCCGGGCTATAGAACGCGAAGATCGGACGGGAGTTGGGGCAGAAAGATTCTAGAGCGGAGACCGCGTATTCGCAAGCGCAGCGTGGGACGGCCACCTACGAGATGGACCAACGATCTTGTGAGGATTGCAGGAAATCGTTTGATGCAGGTGGCATCGGACCGGCTGCGCTGGACAGCGATTGGGGAGGCCTATGTTCAGCAGTGGACAAGTATAGGCTGAGATAATGACGAATCTTGACTATGAAATTGACTTAAATTTAGAGATCGCTTTTTCATGATTGTAATGAACGTCGTGTTTATTCACTTCGATACCTAATCCCTGACATTTATAAATTATTAACGTGTATTGGTATTTTTAATGTATCTTGCCTCTCGATGAATGTGTCGAATTACGTACGTGAATTTGAATTAATTGGTTTCTACAAATGGAAAGGTATAATTCCGTTACGAGTAATTGGAATTTACAAAAAACCACAAGTTGAATAGGCATATAATGTCCTTATTTCCTAAAAACGCATATGTCATAACTTTATACAGTAGTTAACGGAAGGTCATTTTTTATGTGTCATTGCACTCTCTGAGGACAAAAACGTTGCTATAAATACTTCAAAGTGCTGAAAACGTTGTTTTTAGATCTTTGAGTTGGGCTATTTTGTCTTCATGTTAGGTGACTGAACTGGATGATCGAGAATGCGCTTGAAGAATGATAATCTATTCGACACGATATCCACAAAAATTTGTTGGTAGTATAAATGTGTAACACCTTCACCTAACCTCCGCCATTGTTTTATAGGTATGAACGGTCTGCCGCTCTTCAACTCTGAAGACCGTGGAATACCTTTAACCGAACGGTTGTTACCATCTTACCTGAAGGAGATGGGGTACTCGACGCACTTGGTAGGCAAGTGGCACGTCGGAATGTCCCGGAAGGAGTTTCTACCCATGTCCCGTGGCTACGACTCACATTACGGTATGCGAGGTGGCTACATCGACTACTACACCTACCAGAAGATCGAAACGGTAAGAATGTCTCGGCTATAAAGTTATACTTTTTTTTGAACGTATCTACCCTAGGTATTTTTCCTATGTCATGGGTCATAAACATGATTTTCATGATGACATTAACACCCAGACCGAAACAATATTAATGGGTCACACAAAGATTTGTTCCGTGCGATGATCAAACCCGGGAGTAGTTGACAAACTTCACACACCTTCGAGAAACTCTCAGGCATGCAGGTTTCCTCTCGATGTTTTCCTTCATCGTTTCAAAAATATAAAGAGTGATAAAAAATACGACAAGAGTAGAACAAGATAATGTTTTAAGATTATAAAAAAAATATTCACTTATCTGTCAAAACAAAATATATTTTCCTGGTGATGCGTCAAACAGAGACTAAACTAGTGTAGTCTATAAACTAGTGATCCCAGTGGGTTTATGTTTGATAAATGAGAATATACATACATGCACGATAATACTCAAATATAATCTTTCGTTTTATACAAACGGACTCTTGGGATTGGAACAGACACGCAATAATGTCTCTTTATCCTAATCAGTCACAACTTTCAGTACCTATTTGGTTGTGACCCGACATAATTGAAAGTTAGGTACAAAAGACTTGTGCAGATAATTAGGTGTGAATATTAAACATAACAAGCATGAAATTTTATAAGGTCATACAACCCGGATATGGTCACGTTTCGTTAAATGTGAAAGTGCTAATGTTACAGTCGTTTTAATGTTGTTTAATCCATTTATTTGTTAAAACGAGGTGATATCGAACGTTTATATGCGTATGCGTTGTTAACAAAATTAAAGTAAGTTAAAAAACTTATGTCGTCACTTCATATACATCTTTCTAAATTAGTTATTTTTTAAAATAATATAATGATATGAAGTATATATATCTCAACTTACCAATACTCAAACTTATTAGATATCATCATACTCCTCGTAATAGTATCGTTAGTCGTATCGTATCGAGTAAATAAGAAAATGCACGAAAATATTACTTATCTTCCATTCGTGCTGCTATATAACGCGGCTATTGTATTCTAAGTCTTAGGTTATACACATCATCATTATAGACTACTCACGATCAGGGTCAGACACCGACCTCGCCGGAGAGGTCCAAGAATCCCTTGCCCGCGGGCCGGTGTAGAGCACCACGGCGAGACACCTAGTACACGCCCTCCCCCATAGCGACTGCCCAAGCCGAGGCCGTTCTTCCTTGAGGTGCCCTTGAGCTAGTTGCCCCCTTGCCCTTCTGGCTCGAGCGTAGTGGTTGCACGCTCGCCCTCTTGTCCGGCGAAGCTGTAAAGGCCTCGCAGCCAACAACGTAGAACAGAAAGTACAGCGATAAAATACCTTACATGTTGTTTCTTTTTGCAGCGTTAACAGTAGGTATTGGCTTGTTCCACACTAAGGCCCATTTGCACGAATTAGGGTTAGTAGGGTTGCCACCCGTACTTCATTATAAAGTATTGTACGTTATTTAGAGTAAGTATATTTATGAGAACTATAAAAAAAAAAAACACCTTCACGCTTATATTCCCCAGAGGGGGTGGCAGAGGTGTACTGAGATGTACACCCACGTTTCGCCGACGATGTATAAAAAGAACTAGAGAACTATAAACTACGCGAAAATACTTTATTTAGCATAGTTTGATTTTCTAAGATTCATATTGCATAAGTTATTAAAAAAAAACTAAATTTTTCGTATAACGGCTAAGTGACTTTACTAGGGTATTCGCAATTAAAAGCCAAGTGGCTGATTCCGGTGTTAAAATTTGAATCTAAGGCAAGATAGATTTAAGAAAAAAATCATTGTTACATCTAACCTCATTAACTTAAAGAAAATGGTAAATACTTTCAAATTGCTACTATCTTTGTCCAATCTATTCAAGTTATCATAGACTGTAAAAATGCTGTGAAGCTGTTTAGCAGTGATAAAAGAGATTGAAAATTACTAAAAGTAACAAAAAATATGTTTTTAAACAGTATAGTAAAGTTAAAGTTAAAGTAATTTTTTGCCTACCTTTAAATCCAATGTACTTCATTTGCTCAAATAAATAGTGGCAACCCTAAGGGTTAGCGTTATCTTTTAAGGTAGTACGTTAAGTTGAAGGCAATTTAACGTTGGGTTAGCGTTAGCTATATATATATCTTATATAAATAGCTAACGCTAATCCACTTAGGGTCATAGGAGCTGTCGAGAGTCATAATACGAGGGTGTATTATGTTATTATACTTACATTTTTTTATAAAGTAGATATTTTTGTTTCGCAGTGGCCGAATGGGCGCCTAATGTTCGGTCTAGATCTTTATGACAACGGAGTGCCGCAGGATTGCGAGCAGCGTTACATCGTCGACGCACTTACCGACAAAGCCGTTAAAAGTAAGTTCGATCTTTAAGTATATATTTCATAAGTAATAATGATTTGTGTAATACTTTTAATATGACAATAAAAACAGAAAGTAGGTTGAATATAGAAGTTGCGATGTATCGAACGACACAATACTATCCGGAGTTCAACAGCTATAATAAATGTTATGTAAAAAAATATATGGATAGACACATTCTGTTAGACAGCCCACTTGTTTGTATTATTGAAATGTATATGTAGGTACCCTATAAACCATGAAAACCAGGCGTATGTATGTATCCTTACCAATATAATATTTATGTACATAAATAAAGGTATTGTAGTCATATTATTGTGGGTGGGGGTGCCATGTCAATATTAAATGTGCTCTAGCATCAAAAAATGTTGCCAACATAACGCCTTGTAGAGCGATGTAGCAGTAACTTAATGTTGTCCCTTGTAGACGTCTTTGACGTCAACATCAGGCGTTTTATATTACTAACTCCAGCTTAAAAAATACGACATAAATATAAAATAAGTTACCAAATGCTAAGATTTATTTTTTATTTGACAGTAATTACTATATTATGTACATATCACAATACGATAAAGTACATAAAAATATGTACAACTATAATTTAATGTTGGAAATAAACAATAAAAAAAGCATACAAAATCGCATTTACAAAGATAACGCTACACACTACTCCCAGTTGGTAGGGCACGTAGAACGCTGGTGGCATTGCTACGATGGATACTCAAAATGTATGCTGGTGGTAGGTGCTAGCTGGTAGACTGTGATGACAAGTTTCGAAATTTTCAAATATATATTACTTTCAGCCCCACGAACCCAACGCATCCTCCCCAAACGCCTCAAATATGTGCCTACCCTGAGTCAATAGTTTTTCCATTACATTCAAAATGTTTTTGTTTGTAAAATAGGAATTTATTGTGAGTGTTATAAGAAATACAAATGCACATGAAATAAAACTATTTTACGGATTTTATCGCGGTTTATTTTTTTATTTTTAGTTCCCGACGTTCCCGACCTCAGTCCCTCCCGTGACCATGGGTGCTGCAAAGCACTCGAAACGTCGGGAACTAAAAAAAAAAAAATAAACCGCGATAAAATCCGTAAAATAGTTTTATTTCATGTGTAATATTCGCGTAAATCTAAGAACTCAATATAATACTAATGCAACTGACTTTGTGGATGCGTACAACATAAAGCCGGTCTTATAGCGATCTTTGGAGCAGGCCTTTGTCCTTCAGTGGACGTCTATCGGCTGAAAAAGAAGTAATTAGGTTTGTTAGTACTAAAATGTGCTTTGTTTAACAGTAATCCATCACCACAACACGTCACGGCCTCTTTTCCTGCACGTGACACACAACGCACCCCACGCCGGCAACGACGGCGCTTTTCTGCAACCCCCGTTGTACTCGAAAGTCAACAACATGCACATCGCCCATTCCAACAGAAGAATTTTTGCCGGTAAAGTTGTTATTATTCTCATAGATATATAATTCGTACTGGATTATGGATCACGAACAAAATGGCAGTCAAAAAACGACCGCGTTCGGATATACTTACGCATCTATACCTATTCGTAGCTAGTAACTGTAGGAATTAGTTTTAAGGTCTCGCTGTGGCGTGGCTTGGGGATTTGTAATGTACCGAAATGTACGGGAGACGCCACACAACAGCCCCGCTCGGCGCGACGGCAAACGTCACAACCGAACGTAGCCGAGCGCTTCCGTCGCGCTCCGTCGACTATTTGACCAAACCTTTAAATTTTATTAATGGCCTCATATCTTTTTATTATGGTAGTCTTAGCAAGCTGTAGCATTTTAACATATCCTAACGTAGCTAAAGTTAGGACGTGTTAATATGCTACAATTGCATAAAACTAATTCGCAATAAGATCACATTCATATTTGTGCAATTATTTTTCGGGCCGTTTTTCGGACTGTTACCTTTATGCTAGTGTAAGTGATACATTATAGTTTATCTTAGATATGTAAGTCAATTGTAACTAAGCTAAAGGAAAATATAAATAGGTTACTATTATTTATAGTTGTTGCTTCGAATACCAATGTAAGACATTGTTCATGCTTATGTTTAATAGATTAACTATTTATAATTGCCATCTTACTGTACTGAAGATGCTGTAAGTTCTAAACTTACATGCAGAAGGTAGGAAGTTTTGCAATGACGTCAGCCGACATATCTTTATTATAATCATATTCATGTATCTATTTCTAAATATTTAGCGTTTGGAATGTCTAACCCCGGCTCTATCTTGGATTTATTTTGATGTAAAAACTTAATTGAATTGTGCAATATTTAATATTTTAAATTAAGCACATTTTTCTGTATGTTTATAGGCTTGCATAATCACTAGGTTATTTAAAAAAATGCGCATAACAATAACTGTTTTTCTTTTACAGATATCGTATCTCACATAGATCGCAGTGTAGGAAAAATATTTCAAGCTCTATCAGACAGGAATCTTCTTGATAATACAATTATTGTGTTCCAATCAGACAACGGAGCCCCGACTGTGGGATCACTTAGAAACTGGGGTGTGAACTTACCATTCAGAGGAACGAAATATTCCCCGTGGGAGGGTGGTGTTCGAGTCCCAGCCTTTGTATGGCATTCGTCACTTAGGCCTCGAGTGTGGTCGGGTTTGATGCATATCACCGACTGGCTCCCGACACTGACGGCCGCTGCAGGAGGTAGACTACGAACAGCTGTAGATGGAGTGAATCAGTGGGATTCAATAATCCGAAACAAAGATTCTAAACGTAAAGAGGTTCTTATAATTATTGAAGATAGCAGTACCAACCAATATGCAGCCTACAGAGCCGGCGATTACAAAATAGTTGTTGGTAACGTAACGGGTGTGAATAACAATCACTACGGCGCGGAGTTTTTGGCAAACAAACGTCCACCGCCTGAATACTATCCTGCTCTTCGATCATGCACCGTTGCAAGGATATTTGAACAAATGGGAGTTTTCTTAGATCCAGAAGAAGTGAGAGAAATGAGACGAGCAGCTACTGTTGTACAAGAGGACCCAGTTAATGATACAATGCTCTGTGTTCCGTCACCAAGTAAGTAAAATTTTGAGATAAAGTTTCCTTGTGTGTCTTGTGTGTAGTACTAGACTTATGGAATAACAACAGAATTCGAGTAATTGAATCATTTTTGTACGACCTTAGAGAAATTTTAATAAATTTAACTTTCTTGAGTTTGTACTACATATTTAAAAAATACACGTTTGTATCTGTAGCCAGTGTTGGGGTTCCCCTCAATGTAGTTTATTTATAATAATTAAGCGAAATGACGTGTGGTCTTGAGTCACTCAAAGATATTTTGTATTGATAAAAATGTCCGACAAAGAAACGTGTAACCTTGGCCGTTGTCAATGTCAGTTCCAATTTTAATGAGAACAAAAATATGTGGATTAAATCCGTAAGGACTTTTATACCTGTTATAATATCACTTTGTATACAAATCTTACGTAACAGGATGTGTGCCAATTGCTATGAAAATTCGTTTCTTCATCGATTTCAATTACAATACTTTCCGATTTATTTTTTAACGTGAAATGACGACGCCGTGAGAGTGTGTTATCATGTTTTTTTTAATATACGGTGAAAAGGAAGAGGTTTATGCCTACAGTGGGCGGAATGAGCATGAATGATTATGATATATTATGACTGAACATACAGATTCATTAATAAACCGTATTTTACTTCATTAGAGGCCTTTTTCCATGGCATCCCTAGTTAAAAACAGTAGCTCTACAATGAGGCATAAAGGACATTCTCTGAATCCTATGATAATAAAATACAAAACCCTTTTATTCCTAAACTTAATAGAAAAATCTGTACTAAATTTGTTTTAAATAAGAAATCATTAAACATTAATGGTGTCCTCTTCCAGCTTTATCGATTTTTCTCTGTCTTGTGCTGTTTCTGACCAATTTGGTGCTGTTTTTAGAATTTCGTCGGACCACCTAGCTGTTTTTAAAGGCAGAGCGCCTTTCTTTCTTTTGCCCTTCGGGCCTTTTTTATTTATTTTATTTGTGTATTCTGATAGATTTCGTATATACTTTTGAAAGGTATGAGATAAGCCTGACTGATTTGCCTGAAAATGTGATTTTAAAGAATCTCAAAACTTATTTCGTAATTTTGCTTTAAATACATCATAATTGATTCGATATAGTTATAGCCTGAAGTATGAGAAAATGATTGATAAATTTATCATTTCAGCTCGTGGATGCCTTTTCAACGTTCGCAGAGATCCTGCAGAACGCCACGATCTCTGGCAGCGTGCTGGCAAAATAGCTACTTTATTGACTAGCAGACTTCGCGGATTGTGGGCTTTGCAAAAACGACGCGGTGCACCCAACTTGAGCGCCGACGCCGATCCAGCGAGATATGACTATATCTGGAAACCTTGGATTCGAGATAACTCGACCAACAATTTGAACATAAGGCCGATTGATAGCAAACTGGCTGATAATCTAAATCTTTCCATAAATTTCAATCAGCAGAGAACTGGAAATAAAAATTCGACAACGGCCGCGCTTATTAATTGTGATGGTGCTACTGGATTGAGAAACTTTTTGTGTATTTTCAGGAGCGTATTCTAGAGAAATTGTTTTTATGTTGTGCATGAAACTGTAGATATGTCTGTTGTTTTATATTTATGAAGTGGTGAAATGCATACGTGGAATGTGTAATTTATGATACTATGAGTAATATTAAAAGTACAATATGTAAAGTGTGATAGTTAGGTAGTAATAATTAAACGTTAATGTTTATATTTTTACGTTTTATTGATTGTTTTTATTTTTAATCCTACACTGTTTACATTTTTGAAGATGTGGCATTACATTTTTGATTTGTTACTACTACGTATAAGTTATCTAAATAATTTATGTTGAACTAAATTACAAATGTATCTATCTGTCTATACCATGACGCCAGATCCCTTGCTAAGTTACAAAAATAATTATCAATAATATGTCATTTTCATTTAAAAATACGAGTGCTTTATTTCACGGATAGTTTAAATGGAATGAACCAACCTAAAGTTTTCTTAAGCTTCTTATGAGAATTTTCTTAATTTATCAGTCCATCTTGTTAAATCCACATCATCAGGCTATAACAGTCCACTGCTGGACATATGCCTCTCCAAGTGCACGCCACTGGGTACGATCCTTGGGTACTCGCATCCAGTTTCTGCCAGCCGCCCTACGAAGGTCATCGCTCCACCTAGCCTGAGGGCATCCTGCATTACGTTTGCCAGTCCGTGGTCTCCACTCAACTCGTTCGTTTCAGCGGTCATCGGTTGTTCGGCTAATGTGACCGGCCCATTGCCACTTCAGCTTACTAATCCGGTGGGCTATGTCGATAACTTTGGTTCTCTGTCGAATGACTTCGTTCCGGATTCTATCCTTCAGAGAAACTCCGAGCATAGCCCTTTACATAGCTCGCTGAGTGACTTTAAATTTATGGACCAGTCCAACCGTGAGTCCACGTTTCGGCCATATAAGTCATAACGGGCAGGAGGCACTGATTGAAGACTTTTGTGTTTGGGCTTTGTGGAATAGGCGATGTAAATACTCGACGTAATTTTCCAAATGCCGCCAAGCCCAGCCGTGTTCTTCTGTTGACCTCTTTCTCGAAGTTGTTTTTGCCCAACTGCAGAGTTCGCCCTAGGTAAACATATTCTTGAACAACCTCGATAATAGTGCCGTGTATTGCAACAGGTTCCGGTACTACATGTCGGTTAAACATTACCTTGGTCTTGTCCAAGTTCATGCGTTCGGAAGAATCGGCTAGGCTGGTTAGCATCTGTTGTAAATCCTGAAATGTTTCGGCGATAATGACGATGTCGTCTGCAAATCTCAAGTGTGAGATATGACTGCCATTTATGTTTATGGCATGACCGTCCCAGTTCAGCGTCTTAAACATATCCTCCAATGCGTACAATTTGGGGGAAATAACGTCGCCTTGTCTCACACCTCGATGCATTGTGATAGGGTTGGTCTGCTGGTTTTGTATCTGGATGGCCATGGTCGCGGCGTTATAAAGACTTCTTAACACTAGCATGTATCGCCAGTCGATTTGGCATCGTTGCAAGGATTCCAGAACTGACCAGGTCATGATCGAGTCAATAGCTTTCTCATAGTCCATGAATACTAAGCACAGGGGCCAATTATACTCTTCGGTCTTTTGTTTAATCTGCCGTATGGTGTGTATGTCGTCTATGGTTCCATACCCTCTTCGAAACCCGGCCTGTTCCGGGGCTTGTAATTCGTCAAGCCTTCGCGCAAGACGATTCGTGATAACTCTTTAAAGCAGCTTATAAATATGGCTCAGGAACCGAAACAGGCGAGCTTCAGTTGGGTCTTATCACCCTTTTTGAAGAATAATACGACCGCGCTTAGGCTACGAACCCCAAGCCTCTGGAGTTCTCCCGTTAAAGAGGACAGAGTTAAAGATATTTTGGAGCTCCTTCAGCACCGGTTTACCTCCTTATTTCAAGAGTTCAGTTGTAACTACGTCTTCTCCAGGGGCTCTTCCATTCCTTAGCTGCTCAAGAGCCATCACGATTTCGTCTAGGCTGATTTCGGGCAGGTCTTCCGTGAAGTTGTGGCTTAATGTAGCTCTAGAATTCCCATTTTGGGGATCAGGACGAGATGTATACGAGGCGTATAATCGGCTGTAGAAGTCTTCCACTTCCAAAAGAATCTCCGGCTTAGAAGTGATGACGTCCCCATTGGCTTTGGATAACTTCGACAAATGACTCCTCCCCAAAGACTGGACGAATGCTTTCTACCTCCGATTTTGCTCGATTTCTTTTTCAATAGAGCTTGTATTAGCGCATCGTAGGTCATGTCGTACTAGTTTGTTTATTCGTTTGTTGAGTGCCAGTTGCTCTGATGATGTGTTGGGTGGGTTTTCATGTCGTTCCTTTATAAGTCGCAGTATCTACTCCGAGAACTTCGTTTTCTTACTTATATGTTGCATGTAATATAATCTCGTACCTTCCTCCCTGAGGATTTCAACCACATTAGTAAGGGCCTGGTCTACGTCATTTGTTATTTTCATGGTAACGAATTGGTTCTCCACATTTGCCTACTTTCTTTGGGGCTGTTTCTTAAAGAAAGAGTTCATCAAGCCTCTCTTTCTCAAAAAAAGTCAACAAGCATTTGCCCCCTATAGATTCCTTATACCAAAACCGTGAGATCCTACTACCGATTCATTGCAATTTTATACTCCCACTTTAGCGTTGAAGTCCCCCATGACAACGTTGTAGTGGGCCTTAGTGGTGGAGTGTAAGGCCTTCGATATGTCCTCGTACATATCTTCAACTTCATGGTCAGAGTGTGCCGAAGTAGGTGCGTAAACCTGCACAACCTTTTGGCTGTACCTATCGGTTAACTTAATATCAAGATACGTTACTCTGTTCGACACACTAGACATTTCTACAACATTGCCAAAGAGAGGGTTTTATTGACCAGGAACTCTACGTCGCCCTGGGATAGCTGGTCGCCCTCTCGGAAGTACAAAAGGTGGCCTGATTCTAGGGTAACGGTGTCCTCACCCTTTTCGTCGGACTTCACACAGTCCCAGAACGTGGCACCTTATCCCTTCGAGTTCGGATTCCAGTTGCGCCATGTGCTCGTCAAGCCGTAGCGGGCGCCCATTAAACTTCGCCATGGTCAGTTGATTTTGGCGACCTTTCGTAGGCCGGGGATTCTTCGTCTTTCATGGGGTACTGTGATAGATTTTATAATAAAATTCCACTTGACGTCACGCAACTTAGTGAAAATAAATTCAAATCCTGTATTAAACGCACGCTCTGCAAGCGAGCTTACTATACTCTAGATAATTATTTAAAAGATAAAAATGCTTGGATAGGTGCTGTTCCAGCTCCACCAGAATGTTGATAACATGTTCAGCTATTATTATTTATTATTCCCTCTCTTCTTTCCAGTAGTTAAATAAAATTGATCATTTTTCTTCCTCATTTCTTTATCTGTAATTAAGAGAGCCATGTGGCCATTCTCATTAATAGTTTAACTTGGTCAATATATAATTTAGACTCACCTGATACTACATTGTTTTCCCATACCCCACAATAAAATGTAGATGGAAAAATTGTAAAAATACTATTTTAAAAGAGTAACCGTGCAGTTTCTTGCCCTTCTTCTCCACAGGAATGACATTCCGAAGTGGTGGTAGAGTCTTTGTTACTATTTTGACGATTCATAAAAACTGTAATGGTTTACATGTATAAAAAATATTCTGATTCTGATTCCCTCATTAACAAAAAAGGAAACAAAAAAGGACATTATGTTAAATTAATAGAAGGAAGAGAGGGAATGTTAACTAATAACAGTTGAAGAAGCTGTTATTATTCAAGTGGAGGTGGAATAGCATTTATCCTAGCATTTTTACCTTTTCAATAATCTTAATAAACTTGCTTACTGTTTGTTTGAAATAAGCTTTAAACTTATTTTCACTAAGTTCAGTGACATCAATTGGAATTTTGTTATAAAATCATACACAGTGCCCCATGAAAGACGTACGTTTCGGTTGATCTAATTTATTTCTATGTCGTATGTCCTGAGCAATACCTATCGCCTGGCTAATTAAAAAGATCAAAGTTTCTTTTTATATATTTTATGTTTTCATAAATACATTAACATGGGACAGTCATAATATTAGCTTCCTTAAACAATTATCCTAAAGACTCGTGCCTACTCAAGTTATAGATGGCCCTAATAGCCCTGCGAGATAAAAACAGACTCAATGTCAGCTACCCTACCCCACAATAATATGCTGTAAAAGATGACACTATAACAATAGCTTAAATAGTCTATGTTCGCGGTTTTCACATCAGTTAGTTGTCACATCTTCCTTACGGCATAGGCAGCGAAGCTAAACCGTTTACCTAAATTCTTAATATGAGGACTCCATTGTAACTTGGAGTCAAGCGTAATCCCTAATCCTGTATTATTGATAAACTCAAGTTTCTCATCAATATAATATCATATGAAGTATCAAAATACTTCATATGTATAAGATTTTCTAAACTGTATGTTATTTTTTTTAAAAGAACGTAGCCCCACACTAGGATCTATTCCTGTATCATGGGTGCGTGTACAAACATGAAAATTAACATGCACAAATACCCAGACCGGGACAACCAATTGTGGATCACACAAAGATTTGTCCCGTGCGGGAATCGAACCCGCGACTATTAGACACAGTAGGCGGAGTGGGTTAAGCTCTTAACCACTGCACTAAATCGTCCGTCTAAAATAACTAACTAACCTAAAATGTCAAAACATTTGACAAATAAAACCTTTAAGCAGTCGTAAGAGCACGTTTTGAGTCTTCGTCGTGTCATTATTACAAAACATTTTCTACTACATGGCCTTAAATTGTAATATTCCATTTGATTCATCAGTTTAATAATAATAGATAACTCGTTATTAAGTAGGTACTTCAAATATATAAAGAGTTAACAATTGACGTCTATTTTACGCGTGGAGATAAAGTTACAATAACAGTAATTTTAAAGTATAATACACATCAAGAAGATTATATATGTAATGAATAGAAACAAAACAAAACTAACTAGTTATGTTTTGAAATTTTAAACGATTCAGAGTAAATAGGCTATTATTAAGTTAGCGAGCAACATCTTCGACTCTATCGTCGCATTCTATCACGTGAGAGAGGGGTCAATCGCTGACCAGTAATTGATAAACAAGGTGAGGTGGGGGTGTGAGGGGTACATCACCATCCTAGTGCCCCAAGCCAACCTCACCTGCTCGTGGTGCACCCTGCCAAACAGCAAACGAGGCTCTGGCGACCGGCTAATGGCGGTATATCCATTGTCAAACTGCGCAGCTAAATGACAGACTGGTGACGGGCAGCAGCGCCACTGGTGCGAGAAGCCGCGCTCTGCGATCTCCAATCCGCCTGCCCAGCGTGGAGATTACGGGCATTACCTCCCTATGATAAGCCAAAACAACCCACGGCCCCCAGTTTCCGGCAACCCTGCTATTCCTGACCACGGCGGCGGTCACGGTAACGGCAGGGTGGGGGGTGCTAAGAATCTCCGGGTTACGAAAGGCCGCCAAAACCGACTGACCTTAGCCACGTATAACGGACGTACGTTGCGGCTCGACGAACATCTGGCGCAACTAGAAGAGGAACTGAGACACATAAGATGGCACGTCCTTGGATTATGCGAAATCCGAAGAAAGGGAGAGGATATCGTAACCTTAAAATCGGGCCATCTTATGTATTTCAGAGAAGGAGACCATCAATCTCAAGGCGGCGTCGGGTTCCTTGTCAACAAAGTCCTCTCTGACAACGTTGAAGAAATGTCCAGTGTATCGACAAGGGTTGCGTACCTTGTGATTAAATTAACCGAGAGATATAAGCTTAAGGTCATCCAGGTCTACGCACCAACATCAACACACTCGGATGATGAAATAGAGGATATGTACGAGGACATATCCAAAGCCTTACACGACACCTCCAAGGCTCACTTCAACGTTGTCATGGGGGATTTCAACGCAATAGTGGGAGTACAAACATGTAGCGAATCGGTAGTGGGTCGACACGGATTCGGTAGCAGGAACCATAGAGGACAAATGCTCGTCAACTTCCTGGAAAAAAAGGGGCTATTCTTAATGAACTCTTTCTTTCAGAAACGGCCCCAACGGAAGTGGACGTGGCAAAGTCCCGACGGTAACACTAAAAACGAGATCGACTTCATCATAGCGGACAAGAAGCGCTTATTTAGAGATGTCTCAGTGGTTACAAGGTTTAAAACGGGTAGCGACCACCGGCTTGTGCGAGGCACTCTGGATATCGATTATAAGCTGGAACGTATCCGTTTGATGAAGTCCACACTCCGACCTAACCTGCTCCAACACGTAATTGGGTCCGAATCGTTTCAGTTGAAAATAAAGAACCGATTCGCTGCTCTGGAAAACACAATTGATGACGATATCGATGAGGAACTCGACCAGGTAGTTGACATCCTAAGGGAAGAGGGAACAAGGTTCTGCAAGATGCGGCGCAACGGAAAGAAATCGAGACTTTCAACGGAATGTCTGCAACTCATGGAGAAAAGACGCAAAGACCCCGCAGTCACATCGTCAGAACAACGGGCATTGAATAAAAAGATCACGAAGCTGGTAAGACGAGACGTCCGACGCTCTAACACATGCCAAATAGAAAGAGCGATTGAGCGGAATCGGGGGTCAAAAGTCTTCGCACAACAGCTTGGCTTGAGCCATCTGACGAAGCTGACCACTCTAAGCGGAAGAGTCGTCGTGTCGGTGCCAGAAATTCTCGCGGAAGTCGAAAATTTCTATTCCCAACTTTACGCCAGGCAAGTTAACCAACCGGAACCCGACATAAGGGATTTAAGAGCCACCCTAACACGCCACTACACAGACGAGCTGCCAGAAGTCAGCCTTGACGAAATCGAGATGGCTCTAAGACAACTTAAAAATGGAAAAGCCCCGGGTGATGACGGAATTACTACGGAGCTCCTAAAGGCAGGAGGTACTCCTATGCTCAAACAACTTCAGCGTATATTTAATTCCGTTATCTTCTCTGGGAGAACTCCAAAGGCATGGAACAGGAGTGTAGTCGTTTTGTTTTTCAAGAAGGGAGACAAGACCCTTCTGAAAAACTATCGACCGATTTCCCTCCTAAGCCATGTCTACAAGTTATTTTCTAGAGTCATCACAAATCGCCTTTCGGGAAGACTTGACGAGTTTCAACCAACGGAACAGGCTGGTTTCAGGACAGGATATGGCACTATAGACCACATTCACACAGTGCGGCAGATTATGCAAAAGACCCAGGAGTATAATCAGCCCCTGTGCATGGCATTCGTGGACTACGAGAAAGCCTTCGACTCCATCGAAACCTGGTCTGTTCTCGAATCCCTGCAACGTTGCCAGGTCGACTGGCGATACATCCAAGTGCTGAGATGCCTGTATGACGCTGCAACAATGACCGTCCAAGTACAAAATCGGCGGACTAAGCATATCCCCTTGCATCGAGGTGTGAGACAAGGCGATGTTATCTCACCTAAATTGTTTACGACTGCACTGGAGGATATGTTTAAGACGCTGGACTGGAAAGGACGCGGCATTAACATTAACGGTGAGTACATCTCGCACCTAAGATTCGCGGATGATATCGTCATTATGGCAGAGACATTGCCGGAATTACAACAGATGCTGTGCGGCCTAGCTGATTCTTCCCAACGCATTGGCCTCCGGATGAACATGAATAAAACCAAGATTATGTTCAATGAGCATGTCATTCCGGAGCCAGTAAATGTAAATGGAACTACTCTCGAAGCTGTACGAGAATACATCTACCTCGGACAAATACTACAATTAGGTAGAAACAACTTTGAGAGAGAGGTCCGCAGGAGGATACAGCTGGGCTGGGCAGCGTTTGGGAAACTACGTCAAGTCTTCTCGTCGCCTATACCTCAAAGTTTGAAGACAAAAGTCTTTGATCAGTGCGTCCTACCTGTCATGACATACGGAGCCGAGACATGGACACTTACGGTGAGACTAGTCCACCAAATGAAAGTTGCTCAGCGGGCTATGGAGAGAGCTATGCTCGGAGTTTCTCTGAAAGATCGAATCCGGAATGAGGTGATCCGACAGAGAACCAAGGTCATCGACATAGTTAGCAGGATCAGCACGCTGAAGTGGCAGTGGGCTGGCCATATTTGCCGAAGGACCGATAACCGCTGGGGTAGACGTGTTCTCGAGTGGAGACCGCGGCTTGGCAAACGTAGTGTGGGACGCCCTGTAGCTAGATGGAGCGATGATATACGGAGGGTGGCGGGCAGCGGTTGGAGGAGAAGAGCCGAAGATCGGGCTCAATGGCGTGCCTTGGGAGAGGCCTATGTCCAGCAGTGGACTGATACGGGCTGGTGATGATGAATTGATAAACAAACATCTAATTATTGTATGATTACGGCTGGTATCCGTATTCTTTGGAACAGCCCATTTCTGTCCATTGATAGCATATCCCCATACTCCTTGTGCTTTCTCCATAATAAACAATAGTTTTTAAACCTGCTGGTATCATTACGTTGTTATTTTTCTTCATTTTCGGCAATTAATCTCAGCAGGGAGTTACCTACATAACATCAGAAACCAGTTAAGATAATTAAACTCCCCGAATTTAATGAAATGTAGTAAGATATTACCATTGTTCATCCAGCGATAATAAAGATTCCAACAACTAAGGGCCAGTGTCTGTCTTGCCCGTGCTCAGTTAAATGTTCGAAAAACAATTTGGCTTCACAAGAGGGGCGTTGTACTTCTGACGCCAGTTCAACCCTAATAAAGCATATCTTTGATGCCTGGGAGAACTCACAGGACGCCATTGGCACCTTTCCAAGGCAATTGATTGTCGGAAACATGGAACGCTGTTGCTTGAACTGGAGCACTATGGAATCCGTGGTAAGGCACTTAATCTTTTAAAATCTTCCCTAGAGGACAGGCAATAGTGTGTTCAAATAACCTAGATCTCTAGAGTTTTTAGGTAAAATGGGCGTTCCTCAGGGATCGATACTGAGTCTGTTTCTATTTTTGGTTTACATAAATGGTCTTTTTTATTTTACTGGGGATAATCCTACATAGGACTTCCGCGAGCCTCTTAGGGTGGTCTCCCGCCACTTACTATGGCGATGATCTACCTCAAGTACCTCTATCTTACCATGACCAAATAGACCGTGTTTTATCCGAAGGGAAAATCAGGAGTATCCGTAACCGGCGAGCGTTTATGAGACAGACTATGAACGTGGAAGAAGCCAGAGAGGTTTGCAAGAAAAGAACCTGTTGAAACTCTGTGCTTACCCCGCAAGGGAACTGGCGTGATGATAGATAGACCTAACTTAATTAATTAAAAACGAGAGAAGATAGTGTCATTAGCCGACTTCCTCTTTAATTTTTAAGGTAGGTGGACATGTTTATAACTTCGACAAATTATGTGACGCTATTCTTCAAGTACATAAATGGTTCACTTTCAACATTTTAGTACTTAATAATAAGACAACTAAATGTATAAGGTTTTAATTGTCAAATGTTTTGATATTTTAGTTTAGTTTAGTTATACATAGAGTTTAGAAAACCTTATACATATGAAGTATTTTGATACTTCATATGATATTATATTGATGAGAAACTTAAGTTTATCAATAATACAGGATTAGGGATTACGCTTGACTCCAAGTTATAATGGGGTCCTCATATTAAGAATTTAGGTAAACTGTTTAGCTCCGCTGCCTATTTCGTAAGGAAGATGTGACAACTAACTGATGTGAAAACCGCGAGCATGGACTATTTAAGCTATTTTTACAGTGTCATCTTTTAGGGGGTCGGGTAGCTGACATTGAGTCTGTTTTTATCTTGCAATAAAGGGCTATTAGGGCCATCTATAACTTGAGTAGTCACGAGTCTTTAGGAGAATTGTTTAAGAAAGCTAATATTATGACTGTCCCATGTTAATATATTTATGAAATCATAATATATATATAAAAAGAAACTTTGATCTTTTTAATTAGCCAGGCGATAGGTATTGCTCAGGACATACGACATAGAAATAAATTAGATCAACCGAAACGTACGTCTTTCATGGAGCACTGTGTTTGATTTTATAACAAAATTCCAATTGATGTCAATGAACTTAGTGAAATAAGTTTAAAGCTTATGTCAAACAAACAGTAAGCAAGTTTATTAAGATTATTGAAAAGGTAAAAATGCTTGGATAAATGCTATTCTACCTCCACTTGTATGATAACAGCTTCTTCAACTGTTATTAGTTAACATTCCCTCTCTTCCTTCTATTAATTTAACATAATGTTTTTTTTTGTTTCCTTTTTTGTTAATGAGGGAATCAGAATCAGTATATTTTTTATTCATGTAAACCATTACAGTATTTATGAATCGCCAAAATAGTAACAAAGACTCTACCACCACTTCGGAATGTCATTCCTGTGGAGAAGAAGGCCAATAAACTGCACGGTTACTCTTTTAAAATAGTATTTTTACAATTTTTCCATCTACATTTTGTTGTCGGGTATGGGAAAACAATGTGGTATCAGGTGAGTCTAAATTATATTAACGAAGTTAAACTATTAATGAGAATGGCTACATGGCTCTCTTATTTACAGATAAAGAAATGAGGAAGAAAAATGATCAGTTTTAATTAACTACTAGAAAGAAGAGAGGGAATGATAAATAATAATAGCTGAACATGTTATCAATATTCTGGTGGAGCTGGAACAGCACCTATCCAAGCATTTTTATCTTTTAAATAATTATCTAGAGTATAGTAAGCTCGCTTGCAGAGCGTGCGTTTAATACAGGATTTGAATTTATTTTCACTAAGTTGCGTGACGTCAAGTGGAATTTTATTATAAAATCTATTACAGTACCCCATGAAAGACGAAGAATCCCCGGCCTACGAAAGGCCGCCAAAATCAACTGACCATGGCAAAGTTTAATGGGCGCCCGCTACGGCTTGACGAGCACATGGCGCAACTGGAATCCGAATTCGAAGGGATAAGGTGCCACGTTCTGGGACTGTGTGAAGTCCGACGACGCTGCGTTTAATACAGGATTTGAATTTATTTTTACTAAGTTGCGTGACGTCAAGTGGAATTTTATTATAAAATCTAACAAAGTACCCCATGAAAGACGTGTGAATTTTAGACAGACGAAATTGCGGTTGATCCAGTTTATTTCTATGTCGCGTGTTATAGCAATGCCTATCACCTAGCTGATTAAATAGAGCTAAATTTTCCGTGTGTACATTATGTTTTCATAAATATACTGACATGGGACCGTCATAATATTGGCTTATTTAAACAATTCTTCTAAAGAGTCGCGACTACGTAAGTTATAGATGGCCCTAATAATTTTTGTAAGATAAAAATAGAGTCAATGTCAGCTGCCCTACCCTAAAATAATATACCGTAAGATATGACACTGTGAAAGTAAATGAAGTAGACCAACCGCGCGGTGTCCACATCAGTAAGCTGTCTGATTTTTCTTACGGTATAGGCAGCGGAACTGAGTCGCTTACCTAAAGTCTTAATATGAGGGCCCCATTGCAACTTAGAGTCAAGCATAATTCCTAAGAAAGCTGTATCATTCATAAACTCAAGTTTCTCGTTATTTAGTATTATATCACATGCAGTACTTTTCACATTTGGTAAAGAAAACCGTATACGTTTAGTTTTCTTGTTATTAAGCACTAAATTGTTGCATGTGAACCAATTATGTACTTGAAGAATAGCGTCATTTACCTCGTCCAAGTTATTTACATGTCTACCTACTTTAAAGATCAAAGAGGTATCATCAGCAAACAACACTACCTTCGCCCGCTCCTCAACCGCTCGAGACAGGTCATTTATATATACCAAAAATAAAAGCGGACCCAGTATCGATCCCTGAGGAATGCCCATTTTAACTAAAGCTCCTAGAGATTTCATTTCGTTTATTTGAACACGCTGTTATCTATCTCCTTCTAAGTAAGATTTTTAGTAGATTTAGTGCTTTACCTCGGATTCCATAATGCTCTAGTCAAGCAACAGCGTTTCATGTTCAACACAAACAAATGCCTTCGTAAGGTCGCAAAAGATGCCAATGGCGTCGTAGTACAACGTCCTTTGGTGAAGCCATATTGTTGGTCATGAAGGATGTTATTTACGTTGAAGTGATCTAACATTTGAATAAGCATTATCTTTTCAAACACTTTGCTGAGCACTGGCAAAACAGACACAGGCCTAGAGTTGTTAGGATCATTACTATTGCCGGATTTAAACAGTGGTATTACTTTACTAAACTTCATTAAATCCGGGAACACTCCCTGATCTATACACATATTAAAAATTAAAGCTGCCCCATAGGACTTCCGTTATTTTTATTTTTAAATTATTGAAGACTATACTTGTCCACGGTCGGTTATTAATAACCGACCGTGGACAAGTATATTTGAACCTAAACTCACACAACAAGACAAGCACCACTGTTTTTTTTTAATAAATGAAACCGAAAAGCTTGCAGAGGATTTTAAATATTTAGTCATCTCTATTGGAATATTAGTAAAAAATCTTTCAAATTCGAGAGCTACTTCTCTATCTGTCTTAAAGACACCGCGCGGAGTCTCAAGAGTGAAGTCTGTACTGCGTCGTTTAACCCTTCTGGTTTCATTATTAATAATTTTCCAGGTGGCCTTTATTTTATTATCTGCAGATTTAATTTTTTTACTCATGTGAAGCGCTTTAGCTGCCTTAGACACTCTTCTAAACGTTTTGGAATAATTTGTAACATACCTTGCAAAGTTTTCATTGTGATTATGGGATTTGAGATCATATAATTCAAAGAGCCTTTCCCTACTTCTACGAATTCCCGTAGTAGCCCAATCACTGAAGATAAACTTGGGCTTAATATATTTCATTTTAACAGGAAAACTACTAGTAAGTTCCTTTTGTATAATTGAAAAGCAGTCAGCATAGGATCTACCAGGATCGTTTGGAATATACTTGAAAACACCTAATTTATTACCTAAAACGCTATTAAATTTATGCAGATTCTTAGGTGTTATATGTCTACATTTAGAGTTGATACATTTTTGTGGTGTAATATTATTAAAGGTAACTGATTGTCCTGTGTAATCTCATGGAAGATAGTTAACTACTGCTTGATCTATGAAATTGCAATTACAAAAAATATTATCGATGCATGTAATGTATAGAAGTTGATGTTATTCGAGTCGGTTCGAAACAAAACGTTAATTAATTTAAAAGAATTAAATAAACTTAAGAGTCTGTCAATGTGCCATGTTTGTTCTAAAATATTTAGGTTGAAGTCACCGCAAACTACAACAGATTTGTTAGTCATGAAAGTTTTATTCAGCACATCTTCCATTACAGTTTCAAATGTTGTAAAATTCTGACTATTTGGGGGTCTGTATACACACACAATAATATGTTTATCCAGCTCAACACAATAAATTTCAACACACTGTTCTACTGACAGCCCAACTATATCGCTACGTTCTCTGGACTTCATATTTTTTTTTACCAAAATTAATGTACCCCCATGAAGCCTGGTTTACGACTATAGCAACTTAAAACCGAATGATTTTCATAATTGACTAATATTTCATATGATTTAAGCCAATGCTCACAAATACAGACAACATCATGTTTTGTCTTTTCCAAAAATAACTCAATGTCTAATGATTTTGAAGAGAATCCTTGTATATTCTGATGGAATAGTTTCAAACTACGAGGCCTCTCTTCCTCCTTATTTAAAGTATGCGAATTGCCAGAGGTACTCGAATTTACCTCTGTTGTCAACCTCTGTCGTTTAAACAGTTTATCACAGTATTATTAGAAACTATATAATACTGGCTCGTCGTGGCGGAACCATGTCATTCACATAAACAGTATATTTTGCTTTATTTTAACTTAGACCCACCTGATGACCAACCTACATTGTTCTCCCATAACCCACAACCAAAATGTAGATGAAAAAGTTTGTACAAAATTTTTATTTTAAAAGAGTAATCGTGGAATTTCTTGCCTTCTTTTTCACTTCTTCTTCTTATCCGCAGGAATGACATTTCGAAGTAGTGGTAGAGTCTTTGTTACTTTTCTGACGATTCATAAATATTATAAAGGTTTACATGAATAAAAAATATTTTGGTTCTGATTGTAAGTACAATGCCCTACAAAATATCGTAACTCGTTTTTAAAATGCCATCTGTTGATGAACACCATGAAGTCAAATAAAATCGACAATTTAGAATAAATAATATTCTAAAAAAACAACATATTATTTAGAGGGTTTTTGTATGGCTACTGACAGTCTCTTAATTAAAACTGGTATGTGATGACATTAGTTTCTCGCAGACACCTTCTACGTGTTTAACCCTTGTCTCGGCAAAAGCCATCCAAAGCTTCGGGTAAAACCCGTGAAGTGTAGATAGAGTACTCTTTATTGTACATCAGCGTAGTTACAGTTAAGAAAAACATTATATAAGTCAAGAGTCTCTGTAACCGGCGAGTGTGTATGAGACGAACTATAAGAGTGGAGGAAGCCAGAGAGGTATGTAAGGAAAGAACCTGTTGGAACTCTGTATTCTCTGCCTCCTCGCGAGGGAGCTGGCGTGATGATATAGATAGATAGATAGAAAAACATTATAATATTTTTTTAAAGATTTGTCCCGTTCGGGAATCGAACCCGCGACTATTAGACACAGTGGGCGGAGCGGCTTAAGCTCTTAACTACTGCGCTAAATCGTCCGTCAATTTATAACAATAGAAACAAATAGCGGTCTTATTGCTAAAAGCAATCTTCTCCATATAACGAGCACGTTGGAAGAAGTAATAGATAGAATAATATATAACTTCGGGGTGTGCTATAAATGTTGACGTAGTGTAGCGAGGTTCAAAAGTAAATAATGAGATAGAGAAAATAAAACCACTTTTTTATTTATGATTTTTAAGTTCCCGACGTTTCACACATAGGTGACTTAAAACACCATCGCTCAAAGAAGTCTGCAGTCTGTGAACATGTCCATGACCGCACCCGCCATATCATCAGAATTTCTAGACCACAAATTCTCGTCAAAGAACACCGATTCCTACCAAGGATGGTTCGCGAGGCTATTGAAATTAACAAACATCATAAATCTAAATCTTCAAAAGAGAAGATAGCTTCCATCGACTTGGGATCCGGTGATAATATAATCAAATCCAAAACTAAGCATAACACTGCAAGACGTCAAGACACCGTGAGCTCATTCTGCGTAGATCGGATCAACAAAAATAATTAAGAAGTTTGAGGGTACTCCGGAACAACTATGCCTGTTGGATGTCCAACATCTCAGGCTTTCCCGTGACCATGGGTGCTGCAAAGTACTCGAAACGTCGGTAATTTAAAAATCCAAAATAAACCGCGATAAAATCCGAAAAATCGTTTTTTTATCGTTTTAGACAACCAGGTAGTGGTGCAATATAAAACGGTTAATCATAATTAAATGTGTATCTATACATAATTTTGTATTTATGCTGCTGGTCGATGAGGATTTCCTTCTTCTGGAGACAATTCTAGGAGGGTAGGAACCGATGATGCTTACCATAAAAATGCATTGTCATCGGAACTGGTTCTAATTTAGCTTGCAAGATTTGGCTCAATTAACTACTAAACTAACAAACATTGCAAGTAAAATAAAAGCTTGTAGAAAGTATGCCAATATTCGAAAATGTATTAGGTTACCAGTTTAAAAACATGGACGTAGGCGATTTCAAGGGCTTCGTTTGTAAAATGACCGATCGCCGGCCTTCTTTATCTTCAAAACTCTTTTCTGTGTCAAGGTTTTGCCTTGTGAATGTCTCGGACGTGTTTTATGACCAACGCAAAGGACCAATGTCTTGCAATGACATGAGACATATCGGTTCAATGTACTCTTCGAAGTATGCAGACA
Source organism: Phalera bucephala (assembly GCA_905147815.2). NCBI lineage: Eukaryota > Metazoa > Arthropoda > Insecta > Lepidoptera > Notodontidae > Phalera > Phalera bucephala. Next base: position 19,463,356 of record LR990612.1, read on the forward strand.
TTTTTTTTGTTCATATTTGTTAGTTGGCTAACTTTTATCGATTTAATAATATGTTGAGGTGAGATTGTAATTGTTTTTGGCTGTAAAGCACAATGTAAACAAAAAAAAATCGTAGGTAAAGTTATGGTACACCGATATCCGAAAATAGGAAAGGAAATAGATTAAGTACCAAATTACGTAATTTTTTTGTTCAACTAACAAAAAAACTTATTTACTGTACAAGTTTATTAATGTAAGTTTGCTACTTTAATAACTTAGAAATTTACATGTTTGCCAAAGGGCCTAAGCAGTTTAAATTTGCTTGTTTACTTATCTATATATATCATCACGCCAGATTCCTCGCGGGGTAGCCAGAACACTGAGTTGCAACAAATTCTTAAAGGTTTGGTTGTTTTCATATAATGTACTTACTACTACGTACTAAGTAGATATACAGTTGCCTGCCCATTGAATTTGACTTTACCCACTTATATAACATTTTTTTTTTTATATTTTGTCTATGTCGATGGCTTCTTTACTTGTTAGTATAAATAGCGAAAAAGTACTCAGAATATAATCAGATAAATACAAAATATCAAGTAGACATCATAATAGAAAAAGAACATCAATAGATTTTGTTTTTATTTGCAGGTAACGTTTCGTAAGATTTGACTGATGAGCTGGAAAATGCCCATTAATATATTTTATGTTCGAAATGACTATCTTGGTTTCGTTATCTATATAGGTATGTAGTAAGGTTACTGCAATAATAAATAGCAACACAACTAACTTGTATTCTTCACTTTAGAATACTCATTTATCATCAACATCATTAATCAGTTTGTATTTACCCTCAGCGGAGTATAGGTCTCACCTCTGTCACAGCATTCGTTCCGGTCCTGTACCAGTCAATTCCAGCATTTGCCGATTTCTTGATAATGAGAGGAGATGGGAGGTGGACCAGGGCTGCGACAAAGTGGTGGCTCAGACCATCAGCTAGTTGGAGCGATGGCATCATGATAGTGGCCGATAAATGGTGAAATAGAGCAGAATACGTATTATATACCTAACAAATTAACAATACCATGTGATGTTGTTGAAATTATATAGTCTAGTAGGCAGAGAGTACAGAGATCCAACAGGTTCTCTCCTTCCATACCTCTCTGGCTTCCTCTACTCTAGTATAGTTCGTCTCATACGCGCTCGACTCTTGACTTGTCCTTCAGATAAGACTCAGTCTATTTGGTCATGGTAAGATAGTCATGTTCATCTACCCCCTTCAATGTACCACAATATTCTTTTTACCGATTATAGAAACCGTTACATACGTCGATAATTTATTTAGATCGAGTCGATCGTTTAGTTGTTAGCTCTACACTAGTTAACCTAGGACGATATCGATTTGTGAACACGAGTTTAGATAGTTTTAAGTACACAGAATGAAGAAAATGATCGTATCTGTCTTTACTCTGTGCTGCATATTTATTGTCTTTGACACTTTCTTCCACCTTCTGGTTTATATATCTGTGCCTATTACAGAAATACTTAAATTTCTTACTATATTTGCTTAGGTTAAAAATGTGTTGCAGACATTCGCCTACAATACATGACCTAGTACTACTTGTACCAACCTAGAACGATAATGATCACATATATCATGTAGTCAGACCCGAATATTTGACCTTGTTTATAAAAGTTGTAATTCCTTGAAAAATGGTAACAATTGCTATTACGAAAACTGAAACGTGTTTAATTTTTACCAATTAACATATGCCCATTAATGTTTGTATGATTAAGAAAATTGTTACGTCTGATATGTGTCACCTCCACGAACCACGCACTTGTTGTGCTTAAGAGTGCAGCTATATTTCTGCGTTAATTGATTGATTAGATTGAACTGATTGATGTGCGAGACGAAGCCTGCGTTACGTACGAAAATCACATGTTCAACAATCAACTGTGTCTGTAGACAAGTTAATTTTTGATAGTCGTAAACGCTATTAGAAAACGAAGAAATGTATAAAAGTGACATTTTGCACCGAAGAGTCACGTGGTCAGAACGTTGCGCTATCGATTGCGACAAGAGTATAGAAACAAAGCGCTTGCCACTTGTCTAGGCCCTCAGTTTACAAAAATATTGCGCTCCAATAAACTACAGCAAGGTGCCATATGTTTGCGGTTGTCCTGTATCTGAAATATTAATAATTACGTCCTTTATTACAGGACTTAATTAAAAATCATTGAGGAAACTTTTGGCAACTAAAGTTTTAGCAACTATCTATATAATCACGCCAGATCCCTTGCGGGGTAAGCAGAGAGTACTGAGTTCCAACAGGTTCTTTCCTTACATACCTCTCTGGCTTCCTCCACTTAGTTCGTCTCATACACGCTCGCCGGTCACGGAGACTCTTGACTTGTCCTTCAGATAAAACTCGGTATATTTGGGTATGGTAAGATAGTCTAGGTCTAGATTGGATAGGTTTTCAGCAACTATAGATCGAAATTATACACCTACCTCATTAATATATTTTTTCATATCAATTATCTACCTAAATTTCCATATTTTTTTATTTTTTTTGTGAGAATCTGCGTTCGTAATAATGAGGAACCTTCAATGTCTACGTGTCATAATGTATTTTTAGTTTTATTGTATTTATTTATTCTGATTATGTTTTTTTCTACTATTCTAGGTACTATAATTTAAATTTATTAAACTTGATATAAACAAATCTTTGTAAATTCGAAGTTATTAGAATTTGTATGCACGCCCTTTAATTTGTATTTGAAAATACTTCTAGAATATAAACTTGACTAACGGCTTAGTCCAGTAGTTAAGAGCTTAAGCCGCTTCACCCACTGGATAGGGTAATCGCGGATTCAATTCCTGCGCTGGACAAATAATGGTCAAATATTTGTTTCGACCTAGATGTTTGTGTATCGTATTTAAATATGTTGTGATTTAATCAGTTTTTATGAACATATTATCATATGTTCATATTATCATATTAGCCCTGTTAAGAAACTGTCTCACCGTTAAGCACGGGCCTACTCTCAAACCGAGAGGGTTTAGGCCCTAGTCCACCACGCTGGCCCAGTGCGGTTTGGTGAACTTCACACACCTTCGAGAAACTCTTAGGCATGCAGGTTTCCTAACGATGTTTTCCTTCATCGTTAAAGCAAGTGATAGTTAATGTTTAATACGCACATGCTTTCGTAAATAATCCTAGAAGAAGGCCTGGGTTTGAACCCGAGACCTCTGACTTTCAGAGTCCAACGGTCTAACCACTAGGCTATCACTGCTATTTATAAATATAGATAGGTATAAAGGACAGAGAAATTGGGTAATGGGAATGTCACAAGTTATCACCTACGTCAGACTGACCGAGCCGAAGCCTGGATGTTCGCAACTGACACCTCCGTACCGCAGCGTTACGAGCATACCTGCATTGTAAATATTAACTTTTTCCATTAAGCTATTGGTTATCATTTCATGTGGTAGTCTATAAGCCAAGTTAGAAGCCTTATAGGCAAGTTGATAAGTTTTAACAGTAGGTAGCCACGAACCTGCCTCCGTTAACCCTCACTTGGTCCGCGTGTTGCAGTGTGATGCATTCTCTCCCACCTTGATTTGTGTGAGAAGGCCTTTGCTCACAGTCGGACAGTATAGGCTAAATTATTATAATTATTATGTGTATGGACCGTTACTTTGTAACAAATCCAGCGAGATTTTAACAATTACGAACGAACAATTACTCTCACAAAACTCGTTTTGTGGTACTTGTCGGTTTTGATGTTTATGTTATGTTTAACCTTTCCTTTCCCCTAGGGAAAATCCTGCATAGGATTTCTACGAGCCTTGGGGGAAGTAATCGAGGCGTGTTGCTGCTTTACCGACTAAACACCCCAGGGTAGCTGGTACTGACGCTGGGGAGGGACACCGGGTCTGGGTGGTGTTCTCCTCCACTACGGTGCCGTCGTCGCCTCTGCTGAGCAATTACGGTCCTCTACTGATCACGCACGATCTTATCCTTCTGAGATATCGAAGTGCTGTAGAATGAGGATGCCTACGGCGTGTCAAAAGTATAACCGATCTTCACCTTCACCTAAAAACCCCAGGGTAGCTGGTACTGATGTAGCGGAGGGACAGCGGGGCTTGGTGGTGTGTACCTCCACTCCGGCGCCGTCGTCACCTCCGCTAAGCAATTACGGCCTTCTGGTGATCACGCTCGATCTTAACTTTCTGAGTCATGGAAGTGTTGTAGAATGAGGCTGGCTAACCGAACTTGATTTAAAAGCACCGACAAGCGTATATTCCCCAAGCGGGGGTGGCAGAGGTGTACATCCACTTTTCGCCGATGATGGCGAACCTATTGCCATATACTAGGCTCAAAAAATACGGATATAAAGTAATCACAAGTTTAACCTTTCTTTCACCTTCGGAAAATCCTGCATAGGATTTCCGCGAGCCTTGAGGGAAGTACTCGATGCGTGTTGAATTTTTACCGACTAAAAACCCCCGCGTAGCTAATATTGGCGCTACGGAAGGACACCGGGTCTTCATGGTGTGTACCTCCACTCTGGCGCCGTCGTCACCTCCGCTGAAGAAGTACGACCATATGCTGGTCATGCTTGGTCTCTTCAAGTGTGTCGTCTAAGTTCGTCTTGTTCTGAAACATCATACTCGTAGTATTGTAGAAAGAGCCTACGGCCCGTCAGAAATGTAACCCAACCTTATTTAAAAATATGTATGCCCTGTAAGTAAGGTTTGCGAAAACCTCCAAAACGTGGCCGCGGTGTTCAAGGTTAAGTAGCGATGAGCTCGGCTACTCTGAGCTGGGTGACCTTTTGTTCCAATTTCTATATGAGCGTTTTCATTCTTCGAGAGGCAAGTTAAGCCGTTGGCTTCCATTTCCTCTGGTAGTCGTTAAACCAAGTTTTCCAATTTCGTCAGTATAGTCGTATCAGTACTTCGTGAGTATGACCTAATCTTTCAAGGTCAAAAGTAGGTAGTTCACTATCTTTCGAAAGTTTAAATTTGTAAATGTAACCAAATAAAAAACTATACCAATGTATAATATAAATATGCATGATATATGAAAAGTTCAGAAGCATAAAAGTTTGACGGACGATTTAACGCAGTAGTTAAGAGCTTAAGCCGCTCTGCCCACTGCGTCTAATAGTCGCGGGTTCGAGTCCCGCACGGGACAAATCTTTGTGTGATCCACAATTATTTGTTCCGGTCTGGGTATTTGGGTATGTGAATTTTCATGTTTGTAAACGCACCCACGACACAGGACACGTTAAAAAAATGTCTTACTAATGAATAAGGTTAGATATTCGCAATAACTTTGTAATGTGAACCTGCATTGTCTACGCCCTGTCTAAACCTTTCTATGGACGCCTTGACCTTTTTTCAATAATAGAGCGAATTATTATAGTTTTCGTGATCGCACGAGATACCGATTAAGACAAATCACGTAAAAGGTACGACGTCAATACTGCAACGTAATCAAGTAAAGGTAAAAAATTGAAGCCATGGTATCCGGCCTTTGATACAATCATATTAATAGCAGAAAAAATCGTACCTACTACAAAGTTACTTTCAATGCTTTTCTTAGCGATTTTGTTCGACGCTTATGAGTTAGTGTAGTACAGTCGCAGCCAAAAATTTCAGATATAAGTCTTCATATTGTTTAATAGAGGGTTAATGATTCTGATGAATGAAGTCTTTATTTATTTAGGGATGGCCAGCGATTTACATCTATCTCATCTTATGAATGTGACGATGGGATAAAAGATGCTTGCTGACTCACTGATAGCCTATTAATAATATCAGCCTATACTGCCCACTGCTGGGCAAAGGCCTTCTCTCACAAATCGAGGTAAGAGAGATTAGGTCATACTCCACCACGCTGACCCAGTGCGAATTAGTGGAGGCAGGTTTGTGGCCACCTGCTGTTGAAACTTATCAAGCCGCCTTTAAGGCTTCCAACTCGGCTTAACGACTACCACATTAAGTGGTAACCGGGACCAACGACTAAACGTGCCTTCCGAAGCACGGAGACGCTCGAATATGAAATGCCACAAACGGTCACCCATCTCAGGCCGACCGAATCGAACGCTGCTTAACCTTGGTGTTCGGTAAGAACACCACGGTCGCCCAGCGCTACGAGCACCTCGCCTATTTACTCCGAACTTATTATTGATTCAGAGTCAATCGAGTTTCGATATGATTGGGTTAGACCCCTCCTCACATGACAACTCAAGGCAACATGTCGGAACAATAACGTACGTATTTGTATGAAGAATAAGGTGGTATGACGTGTACTTTTTTTATGTGGGGAAAATTTTGCATAGGACTTCTGCGGGGCCTCGGGGGAAACTGTCCGACTCTTACCAACTAAAAAACCTCACGGTCATCTTACATTCGGACATTTAACTAAAACTGGATAAGATTGGCACAGAATAGAGACGTTTAGGGGCACCTCGCGACGATACCGGAACTCTCCGATGTAGATGCTGTCCACTGTGGGGTTTAAAGAGGATACGGGTTCGACATCAACGCCTGCGATCAGCCCTACACGATTATCCCCCAGGTAAAAAGAGTATTTAGTAGCGCAAAAAAGTTTTATACCCAGCAGCGCGAAGAATTTTGTAGTTGATAATAATTTTTATATTACTTGCACTCTCATGTACTATTTGTAATTTGTTACATGGTGCAATGTAACGACCAGTGTACTGTGCTCTATGTTTTTCACCGGTACCAATAGAGCTCTTGAATCTAGATGAGACAGATTAAGATATTACCACTCAATAACGTATTTGGATTATTTTGTACGAAGTCGTATGAGAAGTAAACTCTTTTATCTACGAATGACTGCCAACAGTGTCTTCAATGTTAAATAAAACATTTACGAGGATAATAATACATACATGTGACATAGTGATACGTGTTGTTATCTAGCGCTGTTAGAAACACAAAAAAATTATGAATCGATTGTTATCCAGTATATATCTAAATGATTTAGTAGAGCGATTAAATAACAATAATAAACACGCTAATGCAATAACTCGCACCCTGAGGGTTCCATACAATCGCCACTAGGTGTGATTATCTTAATTTTTATATGATATTACAAATTGTCATAAAGGCAAACCATCATAAGATATGTGGTGTCTTTTATTTGGCGCACATACCAGCATATTAAGTACATAAATGGTATATAGTTAAAGTTACGAATACTCAAGCATAAGTAAGAATACTAAATTAAAATGTAAGAACAAAAAAAAAAAACTAATTGCAAGAGGAGCAGTGCGATGTAATAATAACTTAGTGTTTTTGAAAAAATTTCACCTTCAGTGATCATAGGTTAAGCGTCAACATTTGCAGACTGTAGGTACTAAAGGATTTGGAAAAACAAAGCAAACCACACATTTTAATCAGATATACGAGTTAGCAAGTGGCTGGCAAGCTAACACTCCGTCTATTAGCATACTATGGTTTTCATCAACGCTTTTTAATAGATCATTCACGATATTACCTACTGTTAACGCCAGCAGAAATAGTGGAGCCCGTGGGACTTTCGCTTTTTATATATGAGTAAATGGACTTTTTCAATTTTCGATTTACTTCTCTGGAATTTCAGAAGTTTCTATGCCGGATATGAACTAATCAGGATTTTCTTGCTTTTGCAGCTACTAAAAAGAATTCGATCATGTGTAAAGGACTACAGATATAAGTTAGGATTAATAATTGGATTGATGTTGATTTTGCATTAACGAAATAAATAATTTCGTTTCGTAAATAAACCAGAACGAATGTAAGGATTGTGGTTGGTAACGATGTGCTGGAGCAAGTGAATGAGTTTGTATATCTTGGATGCGCCTTCAGTAAGGATGGGAAATACACCGCTGACATAGAGAGAAGAGTGAGTGCAGGGAACAGAGTGAATGGTGCGATGGGAAAGCTACTCGGGAGCCGGCACTTAAGCCATAAGGCGCAGCTGGCCATACATAACGGAGTTCTTGTCCCAACGCTGTTATATGGTAGCGAGAGCTGGGTATGTAAGAAGGAGAATGAAAGTAGGATAAATGCGGTAGAAATGCGAGCTCTGCGGAAGATGTGCGGAGTAAAGCTGACCGACCGCATTAGCAACAGCATAGTAAGACAGCGAGTAGGTATGAAAGATAGTATCGGTGTAAAGATGAGAAAGGGCATTCGTTGGCAGGTTGGTTCGGGCATATAGAAAGAATGCCAGAGGAAAGAATGACAAAACAGATATACAATGTGAAAGTGGAAGGATGCAGGTACCGGGGAAGACCTAGACTATCTTACCACGACCAAATAAACCGAGTCTTATCTGATGGAAAAGTCAAGAGTCTCCGTAACCGGCGAGCGAGTATGAGACGAACTATGTGAGTCGAGGAAGCCAGAGAGGTATGTAAGGAAAGAACCTGTTGGAACTCTGTACTCTCTGCCTACCCCGCAAGGGATCTGGCGTGAGGTTATAGATAGATAGATAATTTCGTATTATTCTTAGTGTAAGGACTATTTTGATCATTGTACATAGATGTAATTGTTTGCAGGTTGCTGATTGCGAATGTCTCATCCATTTTAAAATATAAGATTACACGGTTTAAGCCACGGTTAAAAGTTAATAAGTGGGTAAGTAATAAAACTGCAAAATTCCCAAAAAGCTTAATTTTACTATTGGAAGTAAATGACAAATGTTTATCAGCGCGCGCGACTTGTTAATTAGATAATAAAAAGTTGTCGAAGCTAGGTTAGCAAATAGTCAAGATTAGTATCTTTGACATTTGACCTCCTCTTTCTTTGACATATTATTCTTAAACTAGTATTAGGAACTACAACGTAACTTTTATAATACCTACACCTAAGTAATGAAACTATTTAATTGAGATACAGTGAGGTGTTTTTTTTGTTTATTTTATATTTGGCATCACAAATAACATACTAATTGTCCGTTGGTAACAGCAAAATTTTATGAACAATCGTGTGCGATAAGTAGTTCATAACTGTAAAGGCAATTTGTCAGTCGATGTTTGTGTTTTCTATCTATATTATCAAGCCGGGTCCATTATAGGGTAGGTAGAGAGTACACAGTTCCAACTTTCCTTACAGACCTCTCTGGCTACCTCCACTCTCATAGTTCGTATCTTACACGCTTGCCGGTTACAGAGACTTTTGAATTGTCGTTGTTGGTGTTTTGTAGACTAAAATAGTACTCGTATGTAGAGCTAATTGATAAAAATATCCATAACTTATCATGCTTAATATAATAATTGAGGCTTTGATTAATATGATTGGACTAAATTAGATGAACAACTTAATTAGAAGGCAATATTTAGAAGAAAAAAAAAAATCCTTATCACTTGCTTTAACGGTGAAGGAAAACATCGTGAGGAAACCTGCATGCCTAAGAGTTTCTCGAAGGTGTGTGAAGTTCGCCAACCCGCACTGGGCCAGCGTGGTGGACTATGGCCTAAAACCCTCTCAGTTTGAGAGGAGGTCCGTGCCCAGCAGTGGGACAGTTTCTTAACAGGGCTAATATTATTATATTATTATTATTATTTAGAAGCGGTCATTAATATTCTATTTGATTAATAGATATTCTATTCGAGAGAGTAGGGTTAGACCCCTACTCTCTCAAGTAGATCACGTTCTTATTCTTTCATGAAATTAAGTATCTTATAGAATATCACAGTCTTACGGCACCAAAGATAACTAAGGCAGTCAAACCTAGTTTATAGTTAATAAAGTACAAAATTATGTTAATAAATGATTATGATCATCATAATCATAGTTACAGATTATAATGATCTCATTTAAGTTTCACCAATGTGCATGTGTTACGCGCGTCATACTAAACTTAGTTATACTGGTTCTATGCATATTTAAATATTTCTAACTTATTATCGTATTATATGATGCATTTGCAAGTCAATGGCTGGACATTCTAGTATACTTTTGACTAAGCTGTTTCATATATTTTAATAAATTTTATTATCATATATTTTAATCTTAATGAATCAATGTTATTTATGCTACTGTACAGAATTTACTTACGACATATGTGGTATCAATAGTTTTAGGGGCAAATAGCTTTTGTAATTTTAAGGGGAATTCATATTTGAAACGATGAAATTGCTTATCACCATAGTGCTATAAATTATAGGAAAATGGTCCGGCGTGCATCCTAAATTTGTAAGAAATTTCATCACAGTAACCGTTACGTATGCGTTATACAAAAAATACAAATAAATAAATTATATAACTAAGCGCTTACCTCGTGCATACCAGGATTATTATTTTAACTAATTATTCATTAATTTTCAATTACAATTTTAATATAACAATTCAGTTGTTATGTAATTGCAAATAACTATTGTAACTTGTCACAAAACCCTTATTTGGTATACTGACACAATTTAACACACCCGAGCTACAAATGACTGTACAGGTCAAGACAGTGGGCATTATAGGTCGTTTTAGCACGTGCTTCATTCACGAATATCAATACCATGGCCTTCGGTAATTCAGTGGTGGCGCCCTTAAGCAATTTGCAATAGAATATAGCCTACGCTTGGTTTCAGAGGTTTGTGCAAGTGGACCGCTCGGGGAGTTCAGACCTGTCTATACGTATTATACTTGTATATACCACTTAGTTCGGTGCCTAGTCCAGTGCTGTGAATAAATAAAATACTCTGTGTGTGACTGGAGTTGATTCCAAGTTTTGATTGTTTCTGAAAATGTTAAATAAATATATTAGTTGGTTAGTATTTTTTTTTATTATTGTATTAATTTCATGCGAATTTTAGAGTACAAATTAGTCATTTTAGTTATTGGTTACGATATTAATAGTAGTGTGTAATCATAAAGGGGTGTTTTAAAATTATTTCTGGATTTATATTACAGTTAAGTAAAAAATAAAAAAAATATTATAATATAAATGACTTATTCGATTAATAAAATAATTGTATAACTATTTTCATATCTGACATTGACCTGACATTATTTGTAATTAAGTATAAGTTTAAAATAAGTATGACATTAATTGAACGATTGCTAATTGCTATTCTGTAATATATCATATATATATTTTTTGTAACAATACGTATTATGATATAATATTTTCCTGCTTAAATTTCACATGTCTACTTAAGACAAAATAGGCTAACCGATGTATTAAATGCAGACCAACTATATTATAACCTATGCGATGTGAAATAAATGAATTTGAATTTAAGTGTTAATTAAAAATGTATATTATAGAATAGAGTAAGTTTTTTAAAATACATAAATAAGAAAAAGATTTCATTAATAACGTACACTGAGATAACAATAAATAACGTCCATTATAATTTAAAATAAATAATTATTGTCGTATATTGAATTCTGAATGAATGAATAATTGTTTTTATACCTTGTCTTATGGCACATAAATTTGCTAAGCCATATAATTATAAAAACTATGATATATTTTTATTGCTTTTATTAATTGAAGTTGATGATTCGGCCCTGTACCTACCTGATTGAGGTGTAGTAGAAATTATAAAAAAATATTTTATACATTCATAAACATTTCCTTGTTGCGATAAAGGCTAAACTTGAACTTGTTTTCAGGCGGCAATGGTGGATAATCCAAGTAATGATATCGACGATGATGTCTGCCTACGCACAGAGCCCGCAGGGGCAGCCCAACATCGTCTTCATAATGGCTGATGACATGGTGAGATATAGGTTTATTCAGACATTTCAGTCTCTTTACACTGACCGACATTTAGCAATATTAGACACGGTTATACTTTAGATAGATTTGTTGATAGATCGACGAACGGTTTGGTCTAGTGGTTAAGAGCTTAAGCCACTCCACGTCATTGATTGAGTTCTCGCGGGTTCGATTCCCGCATAATTATTTCTTTCGGTTCTGCTGTTTGCATCTGAAACTCATGTTTGTAACACCTAAGATACAGGAATAATTCCTAGTGATTTTAATTTGAATGAAATAAAAAAAAATGTTATAAGAATGTGATAATATCTTTGCACTGGCCGATAAAGATTGACGACGTTTATCAATATTAGAGATGTTCGTGCTTTAGGTAACTAGCGTTAGAGAGTAGGACTGTGGGGCTCTTAGCGATCACCAAGGTAAATCAGCGTTCCGTTCGGTCGGCCTGAGATGGGTGACCGTTTGTCGCATTTTTATATCTAAGCGGTCCCGGTTATCACTTATTGGCTTCTTGATAAGTTCCAACACCAGGTGGCCATTGATTGATCTGCCTTCATCAATCCGCACTCGGTCCGCGTGGTGGAGTATGGCCTAAAATCTCTCACCTTGATTTGTGAGAGAAGACTTTTCCTCAGCATCAATAGGTCGGTATAGGCCGATATTAATATGATTACTTTGTCCGACCTAGGATTTGAACCCAGGAACTCGTGATCATCAAGCGATGCGCTTTGCCACTAGACAAATCATTAATATTATTAAAAAAAAACACCGTCACGCTTATATTCCCCAAGCGGGGGTGGCAGAGGTGTACTGAGTACACCCCCGTTTTGCCGACGATGTTACGTCCCATGTAATGGGGGGCGAGCCTATTGCCATAAACCGGGTACAATTCCAGACTCCGGACTCATATTCGGAAGTTTTTCGTTAGAAAAACTTCATTTATCCGACCTAGGATTTGAACCCAGGACCTCGTGATCACCAAGCGATACGCTTTGCTACTAGAATAATATTAATGGTTATTAATATTATTTTATGCATATAAATGAGTAGAGCGTTTGTTTATTTGTAACATGGTGGTAACGGTATACTGGTTCTGAAGGCTTAAACAACTTTATCATGTCGATCGCTAACCGATAGATAGATAGGGATAGATAGTCATAAAGGACCTACTCCCATATGTATTACAGGGATTGTGAATACGTACGTTTGGCAGGACGGGTTGTTTCAGCACTGTAATAATGCCAGAGAAGTTGACTAGTTAGCAATTTTCTCCGATACATCGGTAAGCCAAATTACATACACCCTGCTGTGTGGGTTTCTCCGTTTTCGAGAAAAACGGCTGTGACTAGCAGGGAAACTGAAATGGTACCTACGTAACCCTTATGGCGCGACGAACCCGGATAACGCTTAATCAATTATTTGATCTGTTTTAGGCAGTTGAATTATTGTTAAACGGGTTTATTCCATGACATGATAAGTCATTTCTGTTACTATTAACCTAATGGTCAAAGAAATGACTTATCATCTGATTGGATAAACCTGATGATTTTATAGCTTGATTTCGTAAAATCCGTATAATGCATACCAAAATACGGACTAAAAGTCCAGATTTTACAAAAAATGAATAAAAATAACATCAGAATACACAAAAAAGTTAGTGTGAAAGTAAAATTAATTTCATATTGCTATTAACGTTGTGTATTGCTATTGCTATTTCATTTCATACTGCTATTAACATGTACAGTATATAATTAATAATGATTATAATCGAAATGTGAAATAAAGAGCGGTTGAACAGCATTGTTTCATTTTATGTTCACTAAAGTATAAAAACTAATACAAGAATATGTTTAGTAGAAGTAGTCACGGCTTAGTGCCCGCACGGGACAAATCTTGGTTTGACCACAAACATTTGTTTTGGTTTTAAAGAAAGAAAGAAAGAACATTTATATGACAAGCAGACGCATATGCATATGCATACGTGGAGCATTATGTTTCTGAGATATACTCCCAAATACTTTGAAATAAATATCCTTTAAAAAGAAAACTTAAACGTGTGTGATGTTGAGAAACAACACAGACAAATGTGTTTGCGCGTCCCAGTAGCCGTTAAATTATTAATGGCGTCAAAATTATACTAAGGCGGGTCAATAAGTCCGTGACTTTTTGTATTTCCCGCCTCTTAATTAAAAAAGGCAACACTGCTCCTGTCAACAGGCAACTGTCAGTTGACTCCTGTCAAAATTTGAACAAGCTGCGTCATTTAGTTTGTGTTTGGTAGCCGTTGATAGCAGACTACCGCGCGTTTTGAGAAGAAAATGGAGAAAAGTGAATTTCGTGTGCTTAAACCAAACCAAAAAAACCATCACTTAAACCAAGGCTAAGTTTGATAAATATTATGGGGACTCTGCACCATCCATTTCCATGGTAAAGAAGTGGTTTACTGAATTTCAATGGGGCCGTACAAGCACGGAAGATGCCGAACGTTCTGGACGCCCAGTTGAGGTCTCAACATCCGAAAAAAATGAAAAAAATCTGGATATGGTTTTAGCCGATCGGAGATTGAAAGTGAGAGAGTTTGTGGAAGCCATGGGCATCTCACATGGCTCAGTGGTTTCAATTTTGAATGATCACTTGGGTATGAGAAAGCTTTCCGCAAGATGGGTGCCGCGTTTGCTCACAATCGACCACCAACGCAACCATGTGACAATTTCGCAGGAATGTTTGGCGTTGTTCAACCGCAATATGGATGAGTTTTTGCACCGTTTCGTAACCGTGGTCGAAACGTGGATCCACCACAATTCACCAGAGACCAAACAGCAGTCAAAACAGTGCGTTTCTGGGGGTGAATCGGCGCCAAAGGAGGCAAAGGTGGGTTTGTCAGCCAATAAAGTCATGGCGACCGTTTTTTGGGATGCACGCGGTATAATCCACATTGACTACCTTCAAAAGGGGAAAACAATAAATGGCGAATATTATACCAACTTATTGGGTCGATTCAATGAGGAATTGAAAAAAAAAACGACCGCATTTGGCCAAGAAAAAAGTTCTTTTCCACCAGGACAATGCAAGGGTGCACAGATGTGCAGTTTCCATGGCCAAAATCCATGAATTGGGCTACGAATTGCTCCCTCATCCGCCCTATTCTCCAGATTTAGCCCCGAGTGACTATTTCTTGTTCCCAAACTTGAAGAAATGGCTTGGCGGAAAGAGACTCTAACGACGAAATCATTTCAAACAAATGCCTATTTTTATGATCTCGACAAATCATATTTTTCGAAAGGGATAAAAAAATTGCAGAAACTTTGGACTAAGTGTATATAACTCAAAGGAGACTATGTTGGAAAATAAAATAACTTTTTATCTAAAAACCTGTGTTTCATTCAAAAAGTCACGGACTTATTGACCCGCCCTCGTATATAATAATATTTATAAGCGCACTAACAATACAGGAATAATTCCTAGGGCCATGTTGCATAAGTTTATAACTTACTAGCAGTTCCCACGACTTCGTACCCGATCGACAACGGCGCCACTTACTGGGTCTATGTTTAATAGCCTATGTTACTTCTGGATGATGTAGCTTTCTAATAGTGAAAGAATCATTAAAATCGGTCCATTAGTTTTCGAGTTTATTATTATTATTACAAACATACAAATCTTTCCTCTTTATTATATTAGTGTAGATTTGTTGCATAATACGTAGATTTGCTATGGCAGATAATATTTATACATAGATAATTATTTTAATTCGATGCAGACTGAACTATTCCCAAATAGGTAATAGGTTTTTGACCAGAAAAAATACGCTAATATCAGGTCGTGAGGGATCTACATATTTTAAGGAAATTAACCATTGAAAAATACCGATATATAACAATGCGCTACACCCAAAAGCCATTTTCTTGTTTGAATTACACGGAAATAACATTTTGCTCACTATTGTTGTGGTGGGAGAATTTGTGCATTGGCAAATTGAAAATCATAGCTCAGCACGAAAACTTTCACGTTAGCGTGACGCTAACGAGTATTCATGTTTATTTAGTAAATTTGTAGTATGACTAGGATGGCATGTCAACTCGCTAACGTCAATTGTTTCGTGCTAAGCTCTCTAGTTACGGCATGTCTAACGATACCTGTATAGTTGTCGAGTGCGATGAAGATAGGTTAACCGAATTTCGACTCCTCATTTCATCTATGATCTTGAGAGGCGAATATAAAAGCAAGGATAACCTCGGATTACTAGCGATGAAGCTGAATGAGCACCCATCCTGGTTATAGTCATAAAGGTGTTGGTAATCATAATGAAGTAGAAAAACTCGACACAATGGCTGGCGTAATTTATCTTGCTGCTGACATTGTGTGGTTATTAGAATAAACACTAACACGCAATGGTATATACAATTTGCTTAATTATGTGTTCCGGCAGTATCAGATTTTGTTTTATGAGCGTCGCTAAGATCTATTAAACAATTTATTAAAACCTGTATTTGAAATAGCTATTCATTTGCGGATTTGATTTGAATGAATTCATTTTCCATATACTCGTATTTTCCTCGAACTTAATAACTATAATATAATAATATAAAAAAAGTTACAAAAATAGTTTACTGGAATAAAAATATTCACCGTAATAACTAGTTAGAGACGTTCGAAATGAACATTTCGAAAGATCACATTTTACCAATCCACCAATCTATATCAGTACGCCAGATCCATTGCGGTGTAGGCAGAGAGTAGAAAGTTCCAACTGGTTCTTTCTACTGAGATGCCTTTGGTATATTCAATGATGGCTATTGAGAAAATCTTGCTTAGTTCACAATCATATGTTACTGTATTATCTTTATATATAAAATTCCGGTGTGCTTTTGTGTTCGTAATTACTAGTACTTATGGGGTCACCTAGATGGTTCTCAGATATAGTTGGACCTAGTTAGTTGCACTGTTGACGACTGGTCCGAAGCCGCGGAAAACTGCTAGTAATATAATAAATATGCAATTAAATATGGATTTGTGATTGTTTTTGAGCGTGTCGTTACTCAGTACGAAAATGTCAGTAGATAAACCGACCAGTGCCATCTATGTATTCATATATGTAAATTTATGATTTAATTCAGAGGCTTGGCACGAAAAGATTGACGTTAGTATGATGCTAGCGAGTTAATACGCCGTCCTTGTCACACTGCACGTTTACTATATTAACATGAACGCGACAGCACGTTTACTCACTAGCGTCACGCTTATGTCAATGTTTTGGTACTAAGCCCCCAGGACAACTATCGATGCGTGTATTCCTTTAATAAGTATAGAAAGAAATAGTAAGGCTTTTCTACAACTGAACGGGTAACCAGATGGGTAATTTCAAGCTTTTTTTTTCCAGGGCTGGAATGACGTCTCATTCCATGGGTCTGACCAGATCCTGACACCTAATATAGACACCCTGGCGTATCAGAGTGTAATACTTCAGCAGTATTACAGCGAAGCCATCTGTACGCCGGCTCGAGCTGCTTTACTCACCGGCAAATATCCAATGAGACTAGGTACGTGACACTTTTGTATCTATCTTACTCTTTCAAAGGAGAAATTACTTATAACAATTCTTAAGAAGTGACTTGGAACCATAAAAATCATAATGATAACACACTTGAAGTGAAGTAACCATAGAGATAGGATTTAAAAGCATAAAGGGATTATAAACCCAGTTCAGCTGTACACTTTTTGTGGACTCTTGGCAACCAATTTAAAAATCTTTGTTCCTACATGGTTCGTGCTTCCTTTTTATTCAAAAAATTATGGCTTGTCATGTTGACGTAGAGAAGCAGTGATAGCCTAGTGGTTAGACCGTTGGATGGCAAAGTCAGAGGTCTCGGGTTCAAACCCAGGCATGCACTCTTTTTGACAGCATGTGCGTATTAAAAATTAACTATCACCTGCTTTAACGGTAAAAGAAAACATCGTAAGGAAACCTACAGTTCTCGAAGGTGTGTGAAGTTCGCCAACCCGCACTGGGCCAGCCTGGTGGACTATAAAAAATAAAGCATGGCTTATATTTTATTTTGACGTAGGCTCCATGCACATTCATCGGTTAATATTTGTTTGTCTAGTGGCTTTGTTCTCAGTGACTTTTTATTCGTTCTCAAGTAATAATTAATAGTGTGACTGATTACCATAGATTTGTCCCCTTTCTTATCACTGACATGACATACGTATAAACAGTGCAATTATATTATTTTGTTTACGCTCCCTCTATGCATCAAGTACCTCTATGGAAACAACGTACGATTTTGTTTTAAAGCACTGTCGCCGCTTTGTCTCACATTTACAGTTTCAAAAAAATAGACACAGATTCAGATGCACTCACATTATTGCTGTAAAAATACTTTGCAATAAATTGTATTAACTACCTTATAACTACAGTCACAAGTTTTGGAATTAAATTAAATTAATTAATAATTTTCTCAGTGGCTTCCAGTTCTTCCAGTGGCTTATTATTAGGATTTCTATGTTTAGAACTCTGTATTACCCAAAAGGTACGCCTACGTTTTGCCTTTTGGTTCGTAAACGGAGTTGAAGTTTAAAAAAATGTTGTAAAAAGTAATTAAAAAAAAAACGAAGTAAGTAAGTTTTTCTTTGAAAAGTATCAATCCGGCTACAGACCTCTTTTGATAACAAGCAACAATAGTCAGTGGGGGATGGGAAATAATAAAAAATAACCGTAATAAAGTGAATAGGTTTATTACTTCTTATGTAACAACAACAGACTAGCTGGGATACAGATAATGGTTCCCATTGTTAATATTAATTGGATGCCTGAACTGAGTAATTTAAATAACTTGATTGAGATTCATTCTTATAATTCAAGAAAAGCTGAATAATTTATTAATTAAAGATAACAGCTATTTAACGGCATGGGTTTCGATACTGCTTACCTATTTTTTCTATATGCCATCACGCCAGATCTATTGCAAGGTAAGCAGTACAAAGTTGCAACAGGCTCTTTCCTAACATACCTCTCTGGCTTCCTCCACTCTCATTGGTCGTCTCATATACGCTCGCTGGTTACGGAGACTCTTGAGCCCTCTATTAACAAAAAATAGGTAGACCATGTCTTAACACGGTCGACCTATTTTTTGTTTATTATAATTAAAATGTACTGTATAATTAAGTTCTACAGCTGTGTCCATTTCATGAAAGTAACGAGAGTTGTTTACCTTCGGACGTCTGATTTGTATATGAGTATTTTGCAAAAGTAGAGCTTACGTCACACAATTTTAATATATGCGACACTTTGATACAGTTAGTCTAAATAATGTACCTGCCGAATATAGGTTGTTAAAATCACTGTGGTCAGATTAGTAAGTATGTGTGATGAAATAAATATCTGACAGAATTGATACATATGAAATGTTTCTCAAAGACTTAATTCTGTTATATTTAGATTTAAGTGTCTTGAGATATATTGACTTTAACGTATATATGTCAGGACAAAAGAATCATGTAAGCGATTTTGGTAGCAGTTCGTTATCTAATCTATTAACTGTTTAAGTACATCAAATAATATAATTAAATAGTCGTAATTCTATTAGGTACATCTCACGTAACAACGCAGCAATAACGTCCTAGAAGCCGGAATTATGCTAGAAAAGAAATGCAGTGTTAATCATTGACAAATTCCACCCTGATATATGCAATATAATTTACGTAAGGATTTTATATGTCAACCATTTTTAAAAATAAATAAAACATACTTAGTATCCCACTTATATTTTTGCGAAAGTTAGTGGGGATGGACGTATGGATTTTTGTTACTCTTTCATGCTAAAACTACTGAACGGATTTTGATAAAAATTTACAGTGTACATTTATAAAGATACATATTACACAGACGAAAAACGGGCGTCCGGTAGTAATTATTATTACTTTATATTTCGTTATAGCTAAGCTATAAATTTGCGTGCGTCACAGACTTGACTTTTGGGTTTTATAGGTTATTTGTTATTTAGATGCATTGTGATTATGTTTAGTCGAACATTCGCCCAAAGAACGAATGAATAATATGCGACAAAGGACGTAAGGTATGACGGAATAATAACCAATGGGCGACTACTAGTTAGTGGTCGCCCATTGGTCGAAATTCGACCATAATTAATTTAAATTATAAGTTTGAACATTATTAAGGTTCTATTGTCAAAGAATATAATTCTATAATCACAGAATTCACCAAGGGTACACTGTTAATTTGCCTATTTTTTTCAAACAAATTATATGAAATTTAAATTAAATAAAATAAAAACAAAAAATGATTAAAATAAAGAATACCTTTTTTTATTGTACCAAAAAACAATGCGATAAAGAAAATGCTGTCCATTGAACTTGACATACATATTTCGATAATTTAATTAATGATATAATACTTCTTTGTAAGCGATGTTTTTTGAAAAACTATTTCATCGTTTGCTGGTTATGTTTGACATTCAGTAAGACTATAGACAAATAATTTGAAGTGTATTGTGTCAAATACATGGTAGTGTGTGTAATGTTTTTTTTAATAATTTAATGTATGTTTTATGCATAACTTTTGAAAAAATATTAGCATTCTACACTCGTTCTTTATATAAACTATAAGTGTGGGAAATTTCATACTCCTCCGTCCACGCAATTTTCGTAAAAAGGGGTACAAAGTTTTTGCTTCACGTATTAATATAATGATAATAATATTAGCTCTGTTATGAAACTGTCCCGCTGTTGGGCACAGCCTTCCTCTCAAAGTGAAAGTGTTTAGGCCATAGTCCACCACGCTGGCCCAGGTTGGCGAACTTCACACACCCTCGAGAAACTCTTCTGCATGCAGGTTTCCTCACGATGTTTTCCTTCACAGTCAAAGCAATAGATAGTTAATTTTTAATACGCACATGCTTTCGAAAAGACAGAGGTGCGTGCCTGAGTTCGAACCCGAGACCTCTGACTTTACAGTTCCACGGTCTAACTACTAGGCTATCACTGCTTTTTACGTAAAGGAATACTTGCCTATAATCCTACTGTGAATTACGTACCGCTCAAGCGAAAAAGTGAACATAAAATTAACTCGCGTAAAATGGTAAACCGAAGTAAATTGGGAAGTGGAGATGAACCATAATTACGCGGGTAGGTGTTTACATACTCGTTTGTTGGTGGTGTTTTGCGTGAAAAGGATGGAATATCAAATCGATAGCGTTACGCTTACGCCAATCTGTTTATCCTAAGCTATCTGTACCGTAACGTAAAACATAATAAAATTAAGTTTTTATTGCTGAAATCACAATTGCCTTGTATCTACATGCAATCCATCTCTCAATTAAATCACGAGCAAACGGGCAATTACTTGAACGCAGTAATTTAATATTAAGCAACTCTTGTTAATATGTTCATGCGAATTCATCTCCGTTCTTAGTCATTACTTAGCGATTCATTTAATTTGTTCGCTATCAATTTGAATTTGCTATGAAACCTGCATCATATAAAGCCCACCATACATTCCCAACATTGTAACTCCTGTAAGCCATGATCCACAATGGTCTCCTTAGATGACATCAAGGTTTAAACCTTATAGTGTCCCGGGAAGCGCTTTTATTGTCTTGGAACCCGCAACAAATTTAATTAGAAAGAAAAACAGGAGGAGTCCCTCCTTTACAAAGCGGGGGTCACAAAAAATTGGCAGATCAGCTATAGAGAAAGAGACTACAACTAGGATAAGCCCAGTTGTATATTTACGCAAAGTTGCAATATTCACGTATATGATTTTTTTATAACAAAAGTGTTGCCCCACGTTAGGTATTATTTCTACATCTAATATGAAATTTACATACACAAACACCCAGACCGAAACAAATATTTGTGGCTCACACAAAGATTTGTCCCGTGCGGAAATCAAACCTGTGACAACTCGGTCATGGAATGGCTGGAGCGGCTTAAGCTCTTAACCTCTGGTTCAAGCCGGGCGTCTAAAAACTATGATTTCTTTTCAATAAAACGTGGGTGGGACTTGTTTTGCGGCTATGTATCCGCAGACCTTTACTATGTCTATATCATTACGCCAGATCCCTTGCGGGGTAGGCAGATAGTACAGATAGTTAGTTCGAACAGGTTCTTTCCTTACATACCTCCGACTTACACCACTCTCATAGTTCGTTTTATACACGCTCGCCGGTTATGAAGACTCTTGACTTGCCCTTCAGATAAGACACGGTCTGTTTGGAGAGCTATGCTCGGCGTTTCTCTACGCAATCGAATCAGGAATGAGGAGATTCGTAGAAGAACCAAGGTCACCGACATAGCCCTTAAGATTAGCAAGCTGAAGTGGCAATGGGCGGGCCACATAGCGCGTAGATCGGACGAGCGTTGGGGCAGAACGATTCTAGAGTGGAGACCACGTATTAGCAAGCGCAGCGTCGGACGACCGCCTGCCAGATGGACTGGCGATCTTGTGAAAATCGCAGGAAGTCGTTGGATGCAGGTGGCATCGGACCACTTACGCTGGAAAGCGTTTGGGGAGGCCTATGTTCAGCAGTGGACAAGTATAGGCTGAGATTATGATGATGATGATAGTCTGGGTCTTCCCCGGTACCTACATCCCTTCACTGCATTGTACACCTTTACTATGTTATGATATTATTTTTTTTGTTAATAACGTTGCGCACAGGTAGGTTTTGTACGTCGGGCGTGCGCTAGATAACATCAATTTTAAACAGATAAATGCTTAAACCGAAGTAAATATTTGTGGGATTCACTAAAAGATTTGTATCGTGCCGGGATCTAACTCGCGCCTATTTGATCCGGTAAGCGGAGAGGCCTACGCTTTGACAACTAGAACTAGCCGTCGTTTGGTGTATCATGGTTGTATCATTGTTTTTTTTTACGTTTTGAAATCAATAGCAATTTGTCTGTCACAATCACAATCTGGTCTTACATTACATAATACAGCCTTTATTGATTATTCATTGCGTATTCGTTAGGGATTGTAATTTTTTATACAAAATAAATCTATCTATAGTCTAATCCAAACAAACTTTAAAACTAAAAAACTATCACCATTTTTAGTTGTGATTGCAATCTATAACAACTGTAATACGAAGGCGACAGTATTTCCGAAGGCATCAAAATGAAAATGCTGTTAGCAAGACATCGACGTTTTTATATTGAGTGAAAATAGTTTTAAAGATTGATTGGAATAGACTATACCTATATTATCACGCCAAGTCTGTTGTCGGATAGGCAGAGCGCAGAGTTTCGACAGGTTCTTTCCCTACAAACCTTTTTCGCCTCCTAAAGTTTCATAGCGCGTTTCATACATGTTCGCCGTTTACAAATAACCTCAATAAGAAGAGTGAATTTTGAAACAAACGGTAGAGCTACTGTACAAACAGAGTTTGTTGTAATACAAATACCCATATCTAGAAAAACAATAACTTTTATTCATACCAAAATATGATTATTCACCAATTGGTGAATATACCGAGATAATAAGTACTGTAAAGAAATTTCTTTACAGTGCATATTATCTCGGTGGACCTCAGACTAGATGTAAGCCTGAATCTAGAGAATAATGTTACTAGTATTCATACTTGCTAAGGCAATAAAGACTAATGTTACCGACATCATATATGTCAATTCACACCATTTTATTTTTAAATTACGTAATAGGTAGCTCTTGCTAAATTGACCGGTTGCTTGGTATCCGCAGAAAGCTTAATGATAAGATTTTTACGATTTCGTGTTCGTATCTATAGTTTTCACTACAACAGTAGCGTTAAAAGGTTCTGGAAAAAGAAATTACGCTATACGGTATTAAAATAAAGGTCTAAAAGGGATGCAGTTTGTGTACACTTGCGAACTTTATACAGTGTTTTTGTTTGCTAAACAGTTAACATACCTAACTGCATTTAACCTGTCAAGCGACTGCGCAGTCCGCTTGCAGTCGTCATTCAGTTCTAATGACCACATACTGACTGCAGGCTTGCTTGTAGGCACGTGTTTATTGCGGTTACTAGTGGTAGTAGTCTTACTGTAGTTGTTATAAACGTGCAGCTAGCCTGCAGTCAGTGTGCAGTCATTAAAACTAAACACCGTCTGTAAGCGGACTGCGCAGTCGTTTAGCAGTTTTAATGAGCCTACAGTCTGTCTGTTTAGACCCTAAGATAGGCTCAGATACATAATTTCTCTAAGTCTTTGGATGGAACATGACGAATTAACATGAAATATTAATTTTATGTATATTATAACTAACCATTTGAACTCTAGCCATGAATAACAAGATGTTGCTGAGGATAACTGCTTTAATAATTTATCAAAATCAAAGTAGTGGATAGACCCCCAGTAAAAGTAAAGGGGTCGAATATAAATATACGTTGAACCTTTACTTTATCCCTTTATATTCTCGTGGTTAGAAGTGGTAAAGGTGGTTTTGACAGAGAATAGAGCAACGTTTACTCTGATGCGGTTTTATCTATTATTATACCCCTGTTGAGCTCCTAGGTTGAACGCACATAAAGTTTTTATATGAAGTAATTTACGGTTGAAGATCTTTGGTTGAAAAAGGTAAAGGATAAACCGTTGTAACGAAGAAAAATAATAATTGGTGATGAGATCCAGACCAATTTCGGTCAGCGCGACTGCATCAACTCCGATATTGTAGACGATTGTGTTCTTGCATGTGGCTTATGTAGCCGGTCTTCTTGGTAAAGATCTTCGAACATTGCGGGCATGTTAGCACACCGTTCATTTTGTGAATTTTGATGACCTGAGTGATAAAATGCGACTTATTTAATTTGTGTAATCTTAACTATTACCTGCCTGTATGAGATAAGAATGACTTTTAAACAACTCGAACGAACGTAGGCTTCATGACTTTAGTACCTGAGGCTTTAGTACCATAAACCACATACATACGCTGCGGTAGATTATACTGAAGATTGAGGAGTATAATTAGCCACTATGCTTAGCGTTTGTGGAGTATGAGAAAGCCTTCGATTCGAACGAGAATTGGGCGGTTCTTAGATCTCTATAGCGATGCCGATATTCAATCGGTACATCGAAGTGTTGAAGTGCTTGTATAATAACGCCACCATGTCAGTCAGTCAGTCAGTCAGAATAGCGAGGACTTGGCATCAATATCAATAGCGAATACATCACTCATCTTCGATTTGACAACGACATTGTGGTCATGGCAGAATCGCTGGAAGATCTAGGACAAATGCTCGGTGACCTCAACAGAGTATCCCAACAAGTGGGTCTAAAAATGAACATGGAGAAAACGAAAATAATGTTTGATGTCCATATCGTACCCACCGCACTCACCGTTGGGAACTCTACTCTTGAATCTGTCGACGAATACATTTTCCTGGGACAGGCAGTCCGGTTAGATAGCACCAACTTTGAGAGAGAGGTCAATCGACAAATCCAACTCGGCTGGGCAGCGTTCGGGAAACTGCGTAACGTCTTTTCGTCCATGATACCTCAGTGGCTCAAGATCAAAATTTTTAGTCAATGTGTATTGCAAGTGATGACATACGGATCAGAGACACGGTCTCTTACAATAGACCTCATAAGAGCTCAGAGTAGCTTAGCGAGCTATGGAAAGAGCTATGCTCTACGTTTCTCTACGTGATCGAATTAGAAATGAGGAGATTTGTAGAAGAACCAAGGCCATCGACATACCCCATAGGATTAATAAGCTGAAGGGAAATGGGCGGGCCACATAGCGCAAAGATCGGACGGGCGTTGGGGCAGAAAGATTCTAGAGTGGAGATCACGTATTGGCAAGCGCAGCGTGGGACGGCCACCTACCAGATGGACCAACGATCTTGTAAGGATCGCAGGAAGTCGTTGGCTGCAGGTGGCATCGGACCGGCTGCACTGGAAAGCGATTGGGAAGGCCTATGTTCAGCAATGGACAAGTATAGGCTGGAATAATGACGAATCTTAACTATGAAATTGACTTAAATTTAGAGAATGCTTTTTTCATTATTGTAATATACGTCGTGTTTATTCAGTTCGATACCTAATACCTGATATTTATAAACTGTTAACGTTTATTGGTATTTTTAATGTATCTTGCCTCTCGATGTATGTGTCGAATTACGTACGTGAATTTAAATGAACTGGTTCCTACAAATGGAAAGATATAATTCCGTTACAGGTAATTGGAATTTACAAAAAACCACAAGTTGAATATGCATATAATGTCTTTATTTCCTAAAAAAGCATATGTCATAAGTTTATACAGTAGTTAACGGAAGGTCATTTTTTGTGTCATTGCACTCTCTGAGGACAAAAACGTTGCTATAAATACTTCAAAGTGCTGAAAACGTTGTTTTTAGATCTTTGAGTTGGGTCATTAACCGACTTCAAAAAGGAGGAGGTTCTATGTTCGGTTGTATGTATGCTTTTTTTTTTTTTATGTATGTTTAGCGATATTTCCGTCAATTGTGGACCGATTTTGATGTTTTTTTTTGCATTGGGTTCAGTATAGCTCCGCGGTGGTCCCAGTTTAATTTCATTGGCATTGGACCTTGGACTTAGAAGATACACCAGGGAACTCCTTAACGACAAACAATAGGCATGTGTAAATTGAGATATTATGGGTAATACCCATACGTCAATCCTATAGGTACCCTACTATAGAACCAAGCAGTATATTAGCCAACTTCAAAAAAGGAGGTTCATAATTCGTCCTTTTTTTATAACTCCTTTGCTTATGAACCGATTTTGATGATTCTTTTTGCATTTGGTTCAGTATAGTTTTGAGGTGGTCCTATTTTATTGTTATTGGTATTGGACCTTGGACTTTGAAGATACAAGAGGGAACTCCTTAACGGCCAACAGCACGAATGTATAGATTCCGTTATTATAGTCATTATATTAATCCTGTAGGTACCTTACTTTACAACTTAGCAAAATAATATAATATCGGTATATAAATATTACTAAATAATTCACTCGTCACTTAAAATTGTAAAATAAAAATCTTTTAACAAAAAAGGTAAACCGGCTTCAAAAAGCAAAAAATAAATATTTGAAGTCGGTGCCAAGTAACCGACTGCACCAACCAGCACCGACTTCAAATATTTATTTTTTGCTTTTTGAAGTCGGTTTACCTTTTTTGTTAAAAGATTTTTTTTTTCTCCATGTTAGGTGACTGAACTGGATGATTGAGAATGCGCTTGAAGAATGATAATCTATTCGACACGATATCCACTAAAATTTGTTGGTAGTATAAATGTGTAACACCTTCACCTAACCTCCGCCATTGTTTTATAGGTATGAACGGTCTGCCGCTCTTCAACTCCGAAGACCGTGGAATACCATTAACCGAACGGTTGTTACCATCGTACTTGAAGGAGATGGGGTACTCGACGCACTTGGTAGGCAAGTGGCACGTTGGAATGTCCCGGAAGGAGTTTCTGCCCATGTCCCGTGGCTACGACTCACATTACGGTATGCGAGGTGGCTACATCGACTACTACACTCACCAGAAGATCGAAACGGTAAGAAGGTTAAGGTGTCTCGGCTACAAGGTTATACTTTTTTTTAAGCGTAGGTAGCCGTAGGTACTACCCTCGGTATTATTCCTATGTCATGGGTGCGTTTAAAAACATGATTTTCATGATGACATTAACACCCAGACCGAAACAATATTAGTGGGTCACACAAAGATTTGTCCCGTGCGATGATCAAACCCGCGAGTAGTTGGCAAACTTCACACACCTTCGAGAAACTCTCAGGCATGTAGGTTTCCTGTCGATGTTTTCCTTCACCGTTTCAAAAATAACAAGAGTGATAAAAAATACGACAAGATTAGAAAAAGATATTGTTTGAAGATTTAAAAAAAATATTCACTTATCTGTCAAAACAAAATATATTTTCCTG
Source organism: Phalera bucephala (assembly GCA_905147815.2). Classification (NCBI taxonomy): domain Eukaryota; kingdom Metazoa; phylum Arthropoda; class Insecta; order Lepidoptera; family Notodontidae; genus Phalera; species Phalera bucephala. The sequence goes on from LR990612.1 coordinate 19,490,988, forward strand.
TGATGCATTGAACAGATACTCAATAAACTAGTGATTTCAATGGATTTATGTTTGATAAATGAGAATACATACATGCACCATAATACTCAAATATAATCTTTCGTTTTATACAAACCGACTCTTGGGATTGGAACAGACACGCAATAATGTCTCTTTATCCTAATCAGTCATAACTTTGAGTACCTATTTGGTTGTTACCCGACATTATTGAAAGTTAAGCACAAAAGATTTGTGCAGATAATTAGGTGTAAATATTAAAAATAACAAGCATGAAATTTTATAAGGTCATAAAACCCGGATATGGTCACGTTTCGTTAAATGTGAAAGTGCTAATGTTATCTTATCTTAATGTTGGCTTACCGGACCGAGGAGACCTCTGGCGCACTTCGACCCGATGGGATTTTTTGTCCTGTCCTAGCCCTAATGCTCTTACGTACCTGAAGTGTCCAATACCCCCTGTATCGGGTTGTTAATTACAGCAGGGGGGCAGAGCCGTAGTTCTTCTGGGTTTAGATAGGCCAATTCCAGTAGATTCATTCGTCGCGCAGCTAGAGCGTCGCAGTGACAGATGACGTGCTTCATGGTTTCAGTTTCTGTACCGCAGCTCCTGCATACCACGACGCCGCATAGGTTCATCTTGTGTAGATGTTCTTTCGTGCCATAGTGGCCTGTGAATGCTCCAGTTATTTGCCTTAGTTGTAGTGTACTGTATTTTAGTAGTCTCTTGCTATCGCTCCCACACCATGCGGAGAGAAACTCCTTGGAGTGTCTAAGCCCTGTGTGTGTTTCCCATTCTTTTCTGTGTTGTTCTTGGGCATATTTGAAGAGTGCGCCTCTGTGGGCACCGTCTGGTATGCCTATGAACGGTTCTGGACCAACAGGTTTTTCCCTTGCTTCCTTCCTGGCTAAGTCGTCCGCACGCTTATTGCCATCAACTCCCGTGTGCCCAGGGACCCAGACTAACCTGACCGTGTTACGCGCTCCGCATCTGTCAAGAAGGTATTCGCACTCCGCAGCCAGTGCTGAGTTTAGCTCATAGGAGCTGATGGCTTTGAGGGCAGCCTGACTGTCACTACAATTGTAGATTTTCTTGCCTGTGATTCGTTTGTCCAATATATCTTTTGCACAAATGTTTATCGCATAGGTCTCTGCCTGGAATATTGATGCAAATCTGCCCATGCTTTGACTAAGGTTGTATCCTACCGTGTATCCACCGGCTTCCGTTCCGAACTTGATTTTGGATCCGTCAGTGTACCATATTATTTAGTACTTGCCTTGCTTATTTAGACCACTTTTCCATTGTTCCCTGGTTGGGATGAGAGTGCTAATCTTTTATTGAACATGTATGTAGTCAAGGTCTTTTCACTTCTCATGGCCCTTATGTCATCTAGTTCCTTGTCTGGTTTTAGCTTGGTGTATTCAAGGCCTGGCGCCGTTATGCGCCATAGTCCAGCTTTCTCTAGCCTATAGATTCCCTTTATTGCCTCAGTCTCAATGACGATATGTAATGGAGTCAGGTTGAGTAGCCTCTCCATAGCTACCGTCGGTGTTCTTCTGAATGCACCTGTGATAGCCAGGCAGGCTGTCCTCTGCAATTTTGTTAGGGCGTCCCTGCAGGTTTCTGTTTTAGGTCTAGGCCACCACACGATGCATCTACACGTTAATATCGGTTTTACCATTGTAATATATATCCAGTGCATTATTTTGGGCTGTAATCCTCATGCTTTTCCATACGCTGAACTACACATATTCAGCACTCTCGATGCTTTGGCTATGGTTTGGTCAACATGTGTATGCCACTTTAGTTGCTTGTCTAGAGTCGCCCCCAGATATTTAACCTCAGTGGCCCATTTAATTTTATTTCCGTACATATGCAGGTCCTGTAGACCCATTAGTACCTTTTCCGTGTGAACAGGATGACATTTTTCTTCATCGGGTTGACCGAGAGCGGCTATTTGTCGTGCACCAATTTGTTACTTTATCTAGGGCTTCCTGCATCAGTGTCAATACTGTGTTTGGAAACTTCGCATTGATTGCTATCACTATATCATCCGCATATGCTACTCCGTACAACGGACCTTTGTTGATTATCTTCAAGAGAGAGTCCACTACCAGGCTCCACAGAGTCGGCGATAAGACCCCTCCTTGCGGGCATCCTTTAGTAGTTCTCACGGATAGCCCTTCTCCTAATAAAGTGGAATGGACTATCCTGTTCTTTAGCATGTTTTTGATCCATCTGATAAGAGCTGGTTCTATCGCAACTAATTCTATTGATGAGAATTTTGTGCGATCAAATGCACCCTCGATATCCAGAAAAGCTGCAGCACAAATTTCCTTTTGCTGCAGAGCCATATCTGCGCGATTTACCACATAGCGCAATGCAGTTTCTGTAGACTTTCCGGGTAAATAAGCGCATTGTATATTATGTAGGGGATAATCCTTTAATGGACCATCCTTTATGTGCCTATCTCATCATTTTCTCTAGACATTTTAAAAAGAATGAGGACAGGCTGATTGGTCTGTAGGATTTGGCCTCCTCATAATTGGATTTTCCTGGTTTGGGAATGAACGTCACTGTCACCTGCCGCCAGATTCTTGGGGTCCAAAGGCCACGCACGCCCTGAATAGTCTGCACAGATATTGGCTGAGTACTGGTTCCCCTTCTTGTAGAAGAATGGGATAAACACCATCCGGACCAGGGGCCTTAAATGGTTGAAAACTCCTTAAGGCCCATTTGAGTTTGTTCTGTTTCACGACTTTGCCTGTCTGCTCTAATTATCTTCAAACTTTGCTCATCTATAAAGGCATCACACATGGTATCCTCTCTTTGTATTGCTACCGAACCCGGGAAATGCACGTCTAACATTGTTTTCCGAGTTTTTTCCCCATTGTGTATAAGTTCTCCTTTTTTTTTTACGTGGGGAAATCCTCTTGGATACCCGTTAACGACGGGGACGTTAACAGGTTATGTGGGACTACTCGCTTCAGCGACGGTCGGCATATATCCGGCCGTCGCTGGAGCAAGTCCTACCCACTAAAACCCCACCGTGTTCCATCGCCCGCTATAGAGGCGAGTCACGGGGACGCGGACATACTTCCGCGACCCGTCAGCGGCTGTCCGTTTTTCGAACTCGACTTTATCGGGGTATCCCCGCCCTGGTCCTTCTAGATGGTGAGGGCGCACCGGAACACTTGGCGCGTCCTTTAACCTCGGGGGCCAAATCTTCTGCGTAGACGACAGCAACCCCGGTTGCTGTCGTCCGCCGGCCCCCATCACGGTGGCATGAGGTCAGCAGCCGCCCGCCTCCTCCGCCCGACTCTCCGACGACGGTTCGGAGCAGCGAGGGGATCATTTTCCCTGCTCCGCTCCGCCGCCTCCTTCCGCGAAATAACTTCCTCGCAGAAGGCCTCTACCGCCAGCCAAGACCTTTCGCTGCCGACCATTGCTCTCACTACAGTGGGCAGCGTGATATCTCTCCCTATTACACCCGTGAGGACACCGCGCTGGGCCGCCCAGGCAGGGCATATTTCCAGCGTGTGTTGCGCAGTGTCCTCAGTGGCGCCACACTTATGGCATCTTGGGGTGACTTCCCTCCCGGCTACCTTCCACAGGTACCTGCCAAAGCAGCCGTGCCCTGACAGGACCTGCACCAGCCGGAAGGTAAGTACCCCGTGCTTTCGGTTTGCCCACTCCGCGAGGACGGACGAACCGCCCGTACGGTTAAGTGGCCGGCGGCTGGCTCGATCAGCCGCTCCCGCCACTTACTCACTGCGCTTTCTTGCGCTTGTCGCCGCCATGTCACCAGGTCCTCTGGCATCGTGCTGCCACTGTCCTCTCGGAGCTCCGCTCTACGACGATAAACGGCAGCCAGCACCTTGGCCGCCAGGTCCCAGGATAGTGTCCCGGCTAGGACGCACGCCGCCTCGCACGATATGGTGCGGTAGCCACGTATCACCCTGATCGCCATGACCCGCTGCGGCCGTCGCAGCAGGGTCTTGTTCTGGGCGGTCAGCGCGTCCGCCCACACCGGTGCGCCATATAGGGCCATCGATCGCACCACCTCGGTATAAAGGCGGCGACAGCTCGCGCTAGGGCCTCGCAAATTTGGCAGGAGCCGGCTGAGAGCTCCCGCTGCCCTGACTAATTTTGGGGCCACCATCTTAAAGTGGGCCCCAAACTTCCACCTTGAGTCGAGGATGAGACCCAGGTATTTCATCTGGGTCCCGACCTCGACCGAAATGCCATCGACCGTTATAGTCATTCCATGAGGGAGCCGCCTCCGGTCCCCATAGAAGCACAGGGCCTCGGTCTTTTCTAGGGCTACCCTTAACCCCAGCCGCCTGACACGATCCACCACTTGCGACACTCCTTCTGTCGCCAACCGCACTGCCTCTTCCGCATTGGCCCCTTGGGCCGTGACGAGTGTGTCGTCTGCGTAACAGAACACTCGTAGCCCTCTTTCAAGAGCGCCGCGCAGCACCCAGTCGTAGCCGATGTTCCACAGAAGAGGGCCCAACACCGACCCCTGTGGAACACCGCACGTCATATGTTGTCTCCTACCTCATTTCTTACTGTAGTAAGTGGATTTATTTTGGCCATGGATATTGCTTTGGCTAGCCTCATACCCTCAAGGAGGCTGCATATGCTTTGGCAATGTCTTTTACAAGCCCTTCTTTTTGCTCTCCGCACTTCTGTATTGAACTTCGTGAGTATCGTAGAATATTCACCAAAGTTCTTGGTTGCTTTCGCAGTGTTGAATGCACTTCGAGTTTCCAGTCTTAACCGCCCCAACTCTGGTGTCCACCATGGGTCACGTTTCGCTATGACTCCACTCTCCGGACAGTTGTTAGTCCAGGCGGTTTTTACTACCCGAGCTATGCTATCAGCTTCAAACTCTATATCTAATACGGAGCTGAGCCTGCCTCGGACCTTTCCTAGCTCAGCCTTAAGGTCACTTTTATAAGCGGCCCAAACAGTGTTCCTTGGGTTCCGCCTTCTTGGATTTATATTGAACGTTTCCATCCCATACTGAAAACATATATAGTTGTCATCTGAGGATGAGATGCCATTGGAGACATGCCAGTTGTTTACCTGTCTACTCGCTCTGTTGGAGGCAACTGTAATGTCAATAGCTTCCGCCCTGCGCCTGTTTACAAACGTAGGCCTATTGCCTCTATTGATAATTTGTAAAGGAGTGCTTACCAGATAGTCCAGAAGTTTTTCCCCTCTTTGATTAGTGTCTGAGCTGCCCCAGACGACGTGATGCGCGTGGGCTCCACATCCTATGATTAGCTTAACTTTGTTGTTGCAGGAATAGTTGTTTGTTTATTGTAACAGGACCCGCATATTCGTAGGGCAGATAAGCAGCCGAGAAGATGACTTGTTACCTTCGGCTGCTCTTGTTACCGTCCCATTTTAACTTCACCGTGGTGAGGTCCCTATAACAGAAAATGGACAGACTCAAAGCGTTTATGCCATTCCTGACAAAAATGCAGGTCTTCATGTCATTAGTTATGTAATTGTGAAACAGGTTTCCCCCCGCTCCATCAAGGCCCTTTATCTATCCCCTATAAATATAGTGTAAGTGCTAAATCAAATTTGGCCCTACGCAGCTGGCGATCTAGCATCGCCGTAGCCGCCTTAGAGTGGTGCAAGTTTATTTGTACGCACCTTAAGCCAAGCTCCTCTGTTGCATGGTTGTGTTGAGTTGGTAGTCCACGCTAGGGACTCATCTCCTTGCAGCTCTCCTCCGGTTCGCTGCTATCTGGGGCATCATCGTCCTTCCTTATTGGGGAAGATGTGATGCCCAGATTATCGAAGCCGCCCGCAAGTCCATCCGATCTCATGGACATGGCTGGCGACGGGACCGGACAGTCCGCAAGCAGTGCCTCCTCCTTGTAGGTTGCAGGGGTGCCTCCCTCTGCTGGTGGTCCGCTTGTGTTTCCACCAGAGTAGTGTGGGGTGCGACCGATGGTTTGTCGGACCCGCCCGCAGCCTCCCCCTCCTCTCCCCCCTCCTCTGTCCACTGAAGTTTCGAGGACTTTGACTAGCTGCGATCTAGTCCGGCGTGCAGCATGTACCCGGCTTCTTTGATGGCACCGGGCGAGGACTGATCCATCATGTGTCAAGTGCAGTGCGTTACAGTCGTTTTAATGTTGTTTAATCCATTTATTTGTTAAAACGAGGTGATATCGAACGTTTATATGCGTATGCGTTGTTAACAAAATTAAAGTAAGTTAAAAAACTTATGTCGTCACTTCATATACATCTTTCTAAATTAGTTTACTTTTTAAAATAATATAATGATATGAAGTATATGTATATCTCAACTTACCAATACTCAAACTTATTAGATATCATCATACTCCTCGTAATAGTATCGTGAGTCGTATCGTATCGAGTAAATAAGAAAATGCCCGAAAATATTACTTATCTTCCATTCGTGCTGCTATATAACGCGGCTATTGTATTCTAAGTCTTAGGTTATACACATCTTCATTCAAGACTACTCACGATCAGGGTCAGACACCGACCTCGCCGGAGAGGTCGAAGAATCCCTTGCCCGCGGGCCGGTGTAGAGCACCACGGCGAGACACCTAGTACACGCCCTCCCCCATAGCGACTGCCCAAGCTGAGGCCGTTCTTCCTTGAGGCGCCCTTGAGCTAGTTGCCCCCTTGCCCTTCTGGCTCGAGCGTAGTGGTTGCACGCTCGCCCTCTTGTCCGGTGAAGCTGTAAAGGCATCGCAGCCAACAACGTTGAACAGAAAGTACAGCGATAAAATACCTTACATGTTGATTCCTTTTGCAGCGTTAACAGTAGGTATTGGCTTGTTCCACACTAAGGCCCATTTGCACGAATTAGGGTTAGTAGGGTTGCCACCCGTATTTCATTAAAAAGTATTGTACTTTATTTAGAGTAAGTATATTTTATACTTTATGAGAACTATAAAGTACGCGAAATTACTTTATTTAGCATAGTTTGATATTTCTAAGTTTCATTTTGCATAAGTTATTAAAAAAAGAAACGAAATTTTTTGTGTAACGGCTAAGTGACTTTACTAGGGTACTCGCAATTAAAAGCGAAGTGGCTGATGTCCGGTGTTAAAATCTGAATCTAATGCAAGCTAGATTTAAGCAAAAAACATTGTTACATCTAACCTCATTAACTTGAAGAAAATTGTAAATACCATAAATTCTTTTAAATTGCTACTATCTTTCTCCAATCTATTCAAGTTATCATAGACTATAAAGATGCTGTAAAGCTGTTTAGTAGTGATAAACGTGATTGAAAGTTGCTTAAAGTAATAAAAATATGTTTTAATAGTAAAGTGAAATAAATAATACTTTATTTTGAAACAATGTACTTTTTTACCTACCTTTAAATCCAATGTACCTTTTTTGCTCATATAAAGAGTGGCAACCCTAATGGTTAGCGTTATCTTTTGAGTAAGTACGTTAAGTTGAAGGCAATTTCACGTTGGGTTAGCGTTAGCTATATATATTTCTTATATAAATAACTAACGCTAATCCACTTAGGGTCTAGGAGGTGTCGAGAGTCATAATGTATTATGTTATTATACTTACATTATTTTTTATAAAGTAGATATTTTTGTTTCGCAGTGGCCGAATGGGCGCCTAATGTTCGGTCTAGATATTTATGACAACGGAGTGCCGCAGGATTGCGAGCAGCGTTACATCATCGACGCACTTACCGACAATGCCGTTAAAAGTAAGTTCGATCTTTAAGTATATATTTCATAAGCAATAATGATTTGTGCAATACTTTTAATATGACAATAAAATCAGAAAGGAGGTTGAATATAGAAGTTGCGATGTATGGAACGACAAAATACTATCTGGAGTACAACAGCTATAATAAATGTAATTTTAAAAATTATATGGATTGACACAATCTGTTAGACAGCCCACTTGTTTGTATTATATAAATGTATATGTAGGTACCCTATAAACCGCGAAAACCAGGCGTATAATATTTATGTATGGTGGGGGTGCCATGACAATATCAAATGCTCTCTAGCATCAACAAATGTTGCCAACATAACGCCTCGTTGACGTCATTGACGTCAATATCAGGCGTTTTATATTTCTCACCCCAGCTTAAAAAATACGACATAAATATAAAATAAGTTACCAAATGCTAAGATTTATTTTTTTCTTGACAGTAATTACTATATTATGTACATATAACAATACGATAAAATACATGAAAATATGTACAATTATAATATACTTCTATTTATCTATCTCTATCTATATAATCACGCCAGCTCCCTCGCGGGGTAGGCAGAGAGTACAGAGTTCCAACAGGTTCTTTCCTTACATACCTCTCTGGCTTCCTCCACTCTCATAGTTCGTCTCATACACACTCGCCGGTTACGGAAACTCTTGACTTGCCTTTCAGCTAAGACACGGTCTATTTGGTCATGGTAAGATAGTCTAGGTCTTCCCCGGCACCTACATCCTTCCACTTTCGCATTGTATATCTGTTTTGTCATTCTTTCTTCTGGCATTCTTTCTATATGCCCGAACCAAAGGAGCATACCCTTTCTCATCTTTACACCGATACTATCTTTCATACCTACTCGCTTTCTTACTACGCTGTTGCGAATACGGTCGATCAGCGTGACTCCGCACATCTTCCGCAGAGATCGCATTTCAACCGCATTTATCCTGCTTTCGTTCCCCTTCTTACATACCCAACTCTCACTGCCATATAACAGCGTTGGGACAAGCACTCCGTTATGCATGGCCAGCTGCGCCTTTTGGATTAAGTGCCGGCTCTCAAGTAGCCTTCCCATCGCACCATTCACTCTTCTCTCTATGTCAGCGGTGTATTTCCCATCCTTACTGAAGGCGCATCCAAAATATACAAACTCATTCACTTGCTCCAGCACATCGTTACCAACAACAATCCTTGCATTCGTTCTGGTTTCTTCCCGTTCAAAAACCATAATTTTGGTTTTCTTCACATTCAAATGTAAGCCATTGTTTATGCAGTCGTCTCTCATAACTGTGACTAGTGTTTGCAGATCAGTGGCTGTTGGCGCTATCAAAACCGCGTCATCAGCATACAATAGGTGGTTTATCACTAGATCACCCATTTTTACCCCTTTAGTCATCGCATTCAGTCTTTGAAGACTTTTATCCAGATACACTATAAACAGTCTAGCGGATAACACGCAACCCTGCTTGACGCCGATTTTAACGTCAAACCAAGGTGACATGTTACCACCCACCCGTACGCATGCCTTGCTGTCCACGTAGGTGGACTGGACGGCTCGCAACAGGGTGCCGTTTATACCATACTCTGGCAAAATGTCCCAAAGTTTCTTTCGCACGACTCTATCAAACGCCTTCGCCAGGTCCACAAAACCGCAGAAAACCTTCCAGCCTACTGCCAGATGCTTTTCTACGATGTTGCGGAGGGAGAAAACTTGATCCGAACATCCTCTTCCAGACCTGAAACCTCCCTGTGCCTCATACAACACTCCATCGGACTTCTCGCGCATTCTCCGTTCAATAATTTTACCATACACCTTAGTTGCCAAGCTGATCATACTGATGGCCCTGTAATTGGCGCAGTCATATTGTGAGCCCTTGCCTTTAAGCAAGGGTACTATGACTGCGCGGCGCCAATCTGTAGGGACTCTACCGGTCTTCCAGCAAAGATTTGCGAGGACCCAAAAAGCGTCCCGGACGCAAGTTCCACCATATTTAATCATCTCAGCAGATATCATGTCTATTCCCGCAGCTTTACCATTTTTCATACTTCGTATCGCCCATTCAACTTCTTCCATAGTGATGTCCTCTGTGGATTCTGGTGCCGCAAACTCGCCTCTGGGCTCGTCTGTGGCACCAGCATCCGGGGCATTCTCATACATTTCTCCAAAGTATTCACTCCACCGGTTTAGCACAGCTTGTGTGTCTGCAAGAATGTCACCATCCTTAGATTTTATCTTTTCCATTCTGGAGCCTGACGAATTACCTCGAGCCTTTCTCACCTTGCTCCAAAAGAGTTTGGTGTTATTCTCGAAGTTCTTCGTCAGCCTCTCCTCCTCAATCACACTAGCTCTTTCACGCTTTTCTTTCACTAAGGTTTTGGTGGCATTCTTGCATTGCCGGTATATTTCTTTCTTCATCTCCGTCATACTGTCATTTAGATTCAAAGAAGAGACATAGTCCTGCCACGCTTTCTTCTTACTTTCTACAGAGCTTTTTAACTCTGTGTCCCACCATGCATCCCCTTTTGCTGTGCTATGCTTCTTTGAGCAGCCACATACTTCTTTCGCTGATTCTACCAAACTCTCTTTCAGAGAATTCCAGCATTCATCTATGTTTGAGTCCGAAGAACCAGCTGTCAAAAGCTTGTCCCGGACTCTGTCTTCATACGTTCTCCTCACGCTCTCATTTTGCAACTTTTCAACCTTGATTCTTTCAAGGCCTCCGAAGGGGATACGCTCTCGCCAGTGCCTCCACTTTCTGAACAAACCACTAAACCGCGCAATTACGAGATAGTGGTCCGATTCAAGAGTGGGTCCTCTATACGCACGGGTATCTTGAAGTTTACTTCGGAGACGGTTATCTACCAGGATCAAATCTATCATGCTTTTCTGTTCATTTCTTCTCCACGTATACATATGAATATCCTTGTGTTGGAATATTGTATTGGACACAAGGAGACCTCTTTCCAAACACACATCTACAATGAGCTTACCTGCATCGTTCACTCTCTTATCACCATAAGGACCCAGAGCAGCGTCGCAAGTTTGCCACCTGGTTCCCACCCATCCGTTCAGGTCGCCACACAAAATCACCTTTTCATTCGCATCAGCCAGATCCAGAACTTCCCTGACATTATCCCAAAACTTCTCAAGGTCCGGGGGTGTCGACGAGCTTACAGGAGCGTAGGCTCCAACCAAAAACTCTCTAGTAACACCCAGTTTCAAGCGGACCCAGAGAAGTCTCGCATCATGCAGGCCATAATCTCTCACTCCAGAGGCCAGGCGACGGGACAACAAGATACCCACTCCCATGCTGGCACGATCGCGTGGCACTCCAGACCACAGAGCCATCATGCCGTCAGAGAGATCACAGGCTTCACTGCCCCTTCGCTTAATCTCTGTTACACACAGAGCATCCAGGCGTCTCTCTTTCATTACATCAATCACCTCATGCATCTTATCTTCCATACCACCTCTTACATTCCAGGTGCCTATTCGGCACTCTGCACCCCACGACTCGCCAGTTCGGGCCCGGCGTGATGGGTGGCGGCCCCCATCGCCGCTTCTGCCTATGTTCGTACCGACGGGGGCGGGCCGGTACGCGTCGCCTCGGGGGGACGCCCTAGCCCGCACTGTGGTACTTGCTCGGTCCAAGATTGCAGCCGTAGCGGCTGGCAGGGGTCGCGACGAGCACGCTCTTGGACATATACTGTTGGAAATAAACACTATAAAAAGCATACAAAGCCGCATTTACAAAGATAACGTTACACACTACTCCCAGATGGTAGGGCACGTAGAACGCTGGCGGTATTGCCACGATGGATACTCAAAATGTATTCTGGTCTAGGTAGGTGCTAGCTGGCAGACTGCGCTAGAAGTTTCAAAATTTTCAAATATATATAACTTTTAGTCCCACGAACCCAACGCGTCCTCCCCAAACGCCTCAAATATGTGCCTACCCTGAGTCAGGGGCAATACTTTTTCCATTAAATTCAAAATGTTTTTGTTTGTAAAATAGAACTTTACTGTGAGTGTTATAAGTAATTCAGATGCGACTGACTTAATGGATGCGTACAACATAAAGCCGGTCGTATGGCGATCTTTGGAGGAGGCCTTTGTCCTTCAGTGGACGTCTTTCGACTGAAAAAAAAAGTAATTAGTTTAGTACTATAATGTGCTTTGTATAACAGTAATCCATCACCACAACACGTCACGGCCTCTCTTCCTGCACGTGACACACAACGCACCCCACGCTGCCAACGAGGGCGCTTTTCTGCAACCCCCGTTGTACTCCAAAGTCAAAAACATGCACATCGCCCATTCCAACAGAAGAATTTATGCCGGTAAAGTTGTTATTATTCTCATAGATATATAATTCGTACTGGATTATGGATCACGAACAAAATGGCAGTCAAAAAACGACCGCGTTTGGATATACTCACGCATCTATACCTACTCGTAGCTAGTAAATGTAGGAATTAGTTTTAAGGTCTCGCCACATAGCCGATGAAGCGCGATGGGAGCGTGTCGGTGGCGTGGCTTGGGGATTTGTAATGTACCGAAATGTACGGGAGACGCCACACAGCAGCCCCGCTCGGCGCGACGGCAAACGTCACAACCGAACGTAGCCGAGCGCTTCCGTCGCGCTCCGTCGTCTATTTGATAAAACCTTTAAATTTTATTAATGGTCTCAGATATATTTATTATGGTAGTCTTAGCAAACTGTAGCATTTTAACGTATCCTAATGTAGCCAAAGTTAGTACGTGTTAATATGCTACAATTGCATACAACTAATTCGAAATAAGATCACACTCACGTTTGTGCAATTATTTTTCTGTTACCTTTATGCTAGTGAAAGTAATATATTATAGTTTATCTTAGATATGTAAGTCAATTGTAACTAAGCTAAAGGAGAATATAAATAGGTTAAAATTATTTATAGTTGTTGCTTCGAATACCAGTGTAAGACGTTGTTCATGCTTATGTTTAATAGATTAACTATTTATAATTGCCATCTTACTGTACTGAAGATGCTGTAAGTTCTAAACTTACATGCAGAAGGTAGGAAGTTTTGCAATGACGTCAGATGGCGTATCTTTATTATAATCATATTCATGTATCTATTTCTAAATAGTCTAATCCCGGCTCTATCTCGGATTCATTTTGATGTCAAAACTTCATTGGATTGTGCTATATTTAATATATTAAATTATACTCGTATAATTACATATTATATGTTTATAGGCTTGCATAATCAATAGGTTTTTTTAAAAAAGTGCGCATGACAAAAACTGTTTTTCTTTTACAGATATCGTCTCTCACATAGATCGCAGTGTAGGAAAAATATTTCAAGCTCTATCAGACAGGAATGTCCTTGATAATACAATTATTGTATTCCAATCAGACAATGGAGCCCCGACTGTGGGATCACTTAGAAACTGGGGTGTTAACCTACCATTCAGAGGAACGAAATATTCCCCGTGGGAAGGTGGTGTTCGAGTCCCAGCCTTTGTATGGCACTCGTCACTTAGGCCTCGAGTGTGGTCGGGTTTGATGCATATCACCGACTGGCTCCCAACACTGACAGCTGCTGCAGGAGGTAGACTACGAACGGCTGTAGATGGAGTGAATCAGTGGGATTCAATAATCCGAAACACAGATTCTAAACGTGAAGAGGTTCTTATAATTATTGAAGATAGCAGTACCAACCAATATGCAGCCTACAGAGCCGGCGATTACAAAATAGTTGTTGGTAACGTAACGGGTGTGAATAACAATCACTACGGCGCGGAGTTTTTGGCAAACAAACGTCCACCGCCTGAATACTATCCTGCTCTTCGATCATGCACCATTGCAAGGATATTTGAACAAATGGGAGTTTTCTTAGATCCAGAAGAAGTGAGAGAAATGAGACGAGCAGCTACTGTTGTACAAGAGGACCCAGTTAGTGATACAATGCTCTGTGTTCCTTCACCAAGTAAGTAAAATTTTGAGACAAAGTTTTCTTGTATGTGTCTTGTGTATAGTACTAGACTGATGGAATAACAACAGAAGTCGAGTAATTGTATAATTTTTATACGACCTTAAAGAAATTTTAATAAATTTAACTTTTGTTTGTTATGGGCAAGATACTGTCATCTTTGACCAATGACTTTACGACATATTTAAAAAAATATACGTTAGTAACTGTAGCCAGTGTTGGGGTTCCCCTCAATGTAGTTTATTTATAATAATCAAGCGAAATGACGTGTGGTCTTGAGTCACTAAAAGATATATTGTATTGATAATAATGTCCGACAAAGAAACGTGTAACCTTGGCCGTTGTCAATGTCAGTTCCAATTTTAATGAGAACAAAAATATGTGGAGTAAATCTGTAAGGACTTTTGTACCTATTACAATATCACTTTGTATACAAATCTTACGTAACAGGATGTGTGCCAATTGCTATGAAAATTCTCTTCTTCATCGATTTCAATTACAATACTTTCCGATTTATTTTTAAATGATAAATGACGACGCCGTGAGAGTGTGTTATCATGTTTTTTTTAATATATGGTGAATAGGTAGAGGTTTATGCCTACAGTGGGCGGAATGAGCATGAATGATTATGATATATTATGACTGAACATACAGATTCATTGATAAACCGTATATTTTACTTCATTAGTGGCATTTTTCCATGGCATCCCTAGTTAAAAACAGGAGCTCGACAATGAGGCATAAAGCGCATTCTCTGAATCCTATGATAATAAAATACGAAACCCTTTTATTCCTAAACTTAAAAGAAAATCTATACAAAATTTGTTTCAAATAAGAAATCATTAAACGTTAATGTTGTCCTCTTCCAGCTTTTTCGATTTTTCTTTGTCTTGTGCTGTTTCTAACCAAATTGGTGCTGTTCTTAGAATTTCATCGGACCACCTAGCTTTTGCTCTGCCTTTCTTTCTTTTGCCCTTCGGATCTATTTTATTTGTTTTATTTATTTTATTTGTGTATTCTGAAAGATCTCGTATATACTTTTGAAAGGTATGAGATAAGCCTGACTGATTTGCCTGAAAATGTGATTTTAAGAAACTCAAAACTTATTCCGTAATTTTGTTTTAAATACATCATAATTGATTCGATATAGTTATAGCCTGAAGTGTGCGAAAATGATTGATAAATTTATCGTTTCAGCTCGTGGATGCCTTTTCAACGTTCGCAGAGATCCTGCGGAACGCCACGATCTCTGGCAGCGTGCTGGCAATATAGCTACTTTATTGATTAGCAGACTTCGCGGATTGTGGGCTTTGCAAACACGACGCGGTGCACTCAACTTGGGCGCCGACGCCGATCCAGCGAGATATGACTACATCTGGAGACCTTGGATTCGAGATAACTCGGCCAACAATTTAAACATGAGGCCGATTGATAGCAAACTGGCTGATAATCTAAATCTTTCCATAAATTTCAATCAGCAGAGATCTGGAAATAAAAATTCGACAACGGCCGCGCTTATCAATTGTGACGGTGCTACTGGATTGAAAAACTTTTTTTGTATTTTCAGGAGCGTATTCTAGAGAAATTGTTTTTATGTTGTACTTGAAACTGTAGATATGTCTGTTGTTTCATATTTATGAAGTGGTGAAATGCATACGTGGGATGTGTAATTTATGATACTACTCTTATGAGTAATATTAAAAGTACAATATGTAAAGTGTTATAGTTAGGTAGTAATAATTAAACGTTAATGTTTTTATTTTTACGTTTTATTGATTTTATTTTTAATCCTACACCGGTTACATTTTTGAAGATGTGGCATTACAATTTTGATTTGTTACTTCTACGTATAAGGTATCTAAATAATTTATGTTGAACTATATTACAAAGGTATCTATCTATCTATACCATTACGCCAGATCCCTTGCTAAGTTACAAAACGAATTATTAATAATATCTCATTTTCATTTAAAAATACGAGTGCTTTATTCCACGGCTAGTATAAGTGGAATGAACCAACCCAAAGTTTTCTAGTCGAAGAATTTTCTTAAAATTCTTATGAGAATTTTCTTAATTTATCAATCCATCTTATTAAATCATCATCATCAGCCTATAGCAGTCCACTGCTGGATATAGGCCTCTCCAAGTGCATGCCACTGGGTACGATCCTTGGCTACTCGCATCCAGTTTCTGCCAGGCGCCCTACAAAGGTCATCGCTCCATCTAGCCTGAGGTCGTCCTGCATTACGTTTCCATGGCCTTCACTCAACTCGTTCGTCCTAGCGGTCATCGGTTGTTCGGCTAATGTGACCGGCCCATTGCCACTTCAGCTTACTAATCCGGTGGGCTATGTCGATAACTTTGATTCTCTGTCGAATGACTTCGTTCCGGATTCTATCCTTCAGAGAAACTCCGAGCATAGCCCTTTACATAGCTCGCTGAGTGACTTTAAATTTATAGACCAGTCCAACCGTGAGTGTCCACGTTTTGGCTCTATAAGTCATAACGGGCAGGAGGCACTGATTGAAGACTTTTGTTTTTAGACTTTGTGGAATAGGCGATGTAAATACTCGACCTAATTTCCCAAATGCCGCCCAGCCCAGCCGTATTCTTCTATTGATCTCTTTCTCAAAGTTGTTTTTCCCCAACTGCAGAGTTTGCCCTAGGTAAACATATTCTTGAACCACCTCGATAATAGCGCCGTGTATTGCAACAAGTTCCGGTACTACATGTCGGTTAAACATTACCTTGGTCTTGTCCAAGTTCATGCGTTCGGAAGAATCGGCTAGGCTGGTCAGGATCTGTTGTAAATCCTGAAACGTTTCGGCCATAATGACGAAGTTTACATAAACGTTACGTGAAAAATATAATAGCCAAAGTACTTAAGATGGACTCAGAGTGTTCCTTGGCAATGAGAAGAGAAATGAAGGCTCCTCTTCCGGTTTTTTCTTTAGGACTGCATATATGATCTAGTGGACTATAAAACTAACAGTGATTTTTAAATCAACATATGCTCTTTATTTGCTGGAGTCTTCATTAAAATATGTTGTGATAAGTTGTTACAATAAGTAGGTATTATCTCACGCGAATTCAAGGTTATTGATTAATTCCATCATAGTATTCTTTGTAAGCATTTTTTGTTTTATATTATAAATGTGCCTGATTTAATTTTTTTCTAACAAAATCCACCTCATCATCATCATCATCGTCATCATCTCAGCCTATACTTGTCCACTGCTGAACATAGGCCTCCCCAATCGCTTTTCAGCGTAACCGGTCCGATGCCACCTGCATCCAACGACTTCCTGCGATTTTCACAAGATCGTCGGTCCATCTGGCAGGCGGTCGTCCCACGCTGCGCTTGCCAATACGTGGTCTCCACTCTAGAATCTTTCTGCCCCAACGCCCGTCCGATCTACGCGCTATGTGGCCCGCTCATTGCCACTTCAGCTTGCTAATCTTAAGGGCTATGTCGGTGACCTTGGTTCTTCTACGAATCTCCTCATTCCTTATTCGATCGCGTAGAGAAACGCCGAGCATAGCTCTCTCCATAGCTCGCTGAGCAACTCTGAGCTTTTTTATGAGACCTATTGTAAGAGACCACGTCTCTGATCCATATATCATCACTGGTAACACACATTGACTAAAAACTTTAGTCTTAAGGCACTGAGGTATTTTGGATGAGAAGATGTTGCGCAGTTTCCCGAACGCTGCCCAGCCGAGTTGGATTCGTCAATTGACCTCTCTCTCAGAGTTGGACCTACCTAACCGGACTACCTGTCCCAGGTACATGTATTCGTCGACAACTTCAAGAGTAGAGTTCCCAACGGTGAGTGCGGTGGGTACGACATGGACGTTAGACATTGTTTTCGTTTTGTCCATGTTCATTTTAAGACCCACTTGTTGAGATACTCTGTTGAGGTCACCGAGCATTCGTCCTAGATCTTCCAGCGACTCCGCCACGACCACAATATCATCGGCAAATCGAAGGTAAGTGATGTATTCGCCATTGATATTGATGCCAAGTCCTTGCCATTCCAAGAGCTTGAAGGCGTCCTCTAAGGTGGCCGTAAACAGTTTCGGAGAAATGCTCCCTGTCTTACTCCTCTTTTTATGGGGATCGCCTTCGTGCACTGCCCCTGTACTCGGACTGACATGGTGGCGTTATTATACAAGCATTTCAACACTTCAATGTACCGATAGTCAACGCGGCATCGCTGAATCCACCGAATGAATGCTAATTATTTTCCATGTTAGTAGAAAGTAATTAATTTTTTTTATTGGTAGCTGTTTATAAAAGTACAGTTATTATAAATATGTAATAAAAAGCACCTCAGATTTTTAGCATAAAATTAATGATTTCGTTATTATTTTCTCCTTTTTAGTTCGCCTTGCAATTAAACATGTTTTTTTAGTGTTAGAAATAATATACTTTGGAAAACCAGATATTTTGACCCTTTACTAAAACTTGACGATGTGTATTTCCCATTGTACTGATTGTGATCAACACATGGCATTTGTTAAAGCAAACATACACTATTATTCTAATGCAAATCTTAAATCAATAACCATTCAGTGGTTTTTGCAGGATACCTAGCTAAAAAGACAAGTGGTCAATTTTTCTTAAGTAGTTTTATATTATCAAAGTCCTTCTATAGATGGTTAATGATCAAAAATATTTGTTAAATACAGACATATATAATGTACATAGACGCAGTCCTCTGGCATGTTTTAATATATTTTTTCGTGCCGTCATCAAGTCAATTAAAATGGACGCAGATGACGAGAATGCAAGCGCTAACTGTGCGCTATAGGCTTTGTCTTAGGTTTAAAATGTTCTAGAAACGGAAACGGGTCGTGTTTTTAGCAGTCGTAACAGCACCTTATGAGTCCTCGTCGTGTCAATTTTACAAAACATTTTCTACTACATGGTCTTAAATCGTAATATTCCATTTGATTCATCAGTTTAATAATAATAGATAACTCGTTATTAAGTAGGTACCTCAAACATATAAGGAGTTAACTATTGACGTCTATTTTACGAGTGGAGATAAAGTCACAATAACAGCTATTTATAAGTATAATGCACAACAAGAAGCTAGTATTATAAAAGTATGTTATTGTAATGAATAGAAACAAAACAAAACTAACTAGTAATATTTTGAAATTTTAAACGAGTAGAATCAAGAAAAATAATATTATAACAATTATGGCCGGTTTTGTCCTCAGTTTTTATGACGGTCGTTTTAAGGGCCCATCTAGTGTGCGGTAAGTCACTGCTGGCCACGGAGAATGCTTGCCGAAGCTACTCGCGTCCATAAGATTTACTGTCGATTTCGATCATTTAGCACAGCGCAGGGGACACGTGGTCCCGGAGAAGTGCCAAACGAGCAGGACCTTCACCGGTGGTAGGTCACGGTCATGCCACCAAACGACCCAGTCATGTTTCGGCAAGTTGCTCGGAATTGCTTTATGAGAAGGCGGGTCTAGCCTGATTATACTAATTCGGAGCTCAGTCTAACTTTCGTAACCTCAGCCTATTTCAAAGTAAATAGGCTATTATTAAGTTAGCGAGCCACATCTTCGACTCTATCGTCGCATTCCATCACGTGAGATAGGGGTCAATCGCTGACCAATATAATTGATAAAAAAACATCTAATTATTGTCTGATTACGGCTGGTAACCGTATCCTTTGGAACAGCCCATTTCTGTCCATTGATAGCATATCCCCATACTCCTTGTTCTTTTTACATAATTAACAATAGTTTTTAAACCTGCTGGTATTATTGGTTATTGGCTGAAACATGGCATTTGATTGGCTGAAACATGGGACGCTGTTGATTGAACTGGAGCACTATGGAATCCGTGGTAAAGCACTTAATCTTTTAAAATCTTACCTAGAGGACAGGCAACAGTGTGATCAAATAAATCAAACTAGATCTCTAGGGGTTTTAGGTAAAATGGGCGTTCCTCAGGGATCGATACTGAGTCTGTTTCCATTTTTGGTTTACATAAATGGTCTTTTTTATTTTCCTGGGGAAAATCCTACATAGGACTTCCGCGAGCCTCTTAGGGGCGTCTCCCGCCACATACTATTGCTATGATATACCTCAAGTACCTCTATCTTACCATGACCAAATAGAGCGTGTCTTATCCGAAGGGAAAATTAGGAGTATCCGTAACCGGCGAGCGTTTATGAGACAGACTATGAACGTGGAAGAAACCAGAGAGGTTTGCAAGAAAAGAACCTGTTGAAACTCTGTGCTCCTTGCTTACCCCGCAAGGGAACTGGCGTGATGATAGAGATAGATAGATAGATACAACTTAATTAATTAAAAACGAGAAAAGATAGTGTTATTAGCTGACCTCCTCTTTGATTTTTTAATGTAGGTAGACATGTTAATAACTTGGACAAATTATGTGACGCTATTCTTCAGGTACATAAATGGTTCACTTTCAACATTTTAGTGCTTAATAATAAGAAAACTAAATGTATAAGTTTTTATTTATCAAATGTTTTGACATTTTAGTTTTATTTAGTTTAGTTATAAATAAAACTTTAGAGTTTAGAAAACCTTATACATATGAAGTATTATGATATTTCATATGATATTATATTGATGAGAAACTAGAGTTTATCAATAATACAGGATTTGGGATTACGCTTGACTCCAAGTTACAATGGGGTCCTCATATTAAGAATTTAGGTAAACGGTTTAGCTCCGCCTATGCCGTAAGGAAGATCAGAACTGATGTGAAAACCGCGAGCATCGTCTATTTAAGCTATTTTTATAGTGTCAACTTTTATATTATATTATGGTGAGGTAGGGTAGCTGACATTGAGTCTGCTTTTATCTTGCAACAAAGGGTTATTAGTGCCATCTATAACATGAGTAATCACGAGTCTTTAGGAGAATTGTTTAAGGAAGCTAATATTATGACTGTCCCATGTTAATATATTTATGAAAACATCGTATATATAAATAAAAAATTAGATCTTTTTAATAAGCCAGGCGTTAGGTATTGCTCAGGACATACGATATAGTAATAAATTAGATCAACCGAAAACGTACGTCTTTCATGGGGCACTGTGTTAGATTTTATAACAAAATTCCAATTGATGTCACTGAACTTAGTAAAAATAAGTTTAAAGCTTATGTCAAACAAACAGTAAGCAAGTTTATTAAGACTATTGAAAAGGTAAAAATGCTTGGATAAATGCTATTCCACCTCCACTTGAATGATAACAGCTTCTTCAACTGTTATTAGTTAACATTCCCTCTCTTTCTTCTATTAATTTAACATAATGTCTTTTTTTTGTTTCCTTTTTTGTTAATGAGGGAACCATGTAGTCATTCTAATAAACAGTATAATTTGCTTTATTTTAACTTAGACCCACCGGATGACCAACCTCAATTGTTCTCCCATAACCCACAACCAAAATGTAGATGAAAAAGTTTGTACAAAATTTTTAATTTCAAAGAGTAACCGTGGAATTTCTTGCCTTCTTCTTCACTTCTTCTTCTTATCCGCAGGAATGACATTTCGAAGTGGTGGAAGAGTCGACGGGAAAGACTAGATAAATTTTCTGCAATAAACTCAAAGCGGAAAATCCTCAAAAAACAATATAATCATCTTTTTATACAGAAATTTCTACCCCAACGCCAATTTTTGTCTGAAATAATTGTAATAACCCATTATTCTAGATACAATTGGTACTCAGCAAATGACTTAAACCTGCAGTAATTCAATAATAATATATTCATTATTCATTAAGAAACGATGACATGCCGATTCAACCGCCGAACAAATTTAAAATCATTAGCAACGTCAAAATGTGCACTGATTTTTATGTATTTTCCACATTTTATTAAGTTTTCGTAGCGAATATGGCTTATGTAGTATTCAATATTTTTCATTTCTTTCGATCCAGTTTGCGTGCCTGGGTGTAAGTTTATGCACGCGTTAATGGTGCAGGACTAAAGAATAGCAGTCAAGGAGTACCTATGGCAGTTATAGAGCCGGACCAGTTAAAACTTGGAGAGACAAGACTGATCATTCAAGACTTGGGTTGCCGTACTCGCCACGCTTGGCAGGCGGGTTAGCGAGCGCAGTTTTTTAGTCGTAGAAGTGTCTGAGGGAACGCTGCTGCCCATAGATATCTAGTTTTCCCTTACTCACCTTGTCGATCACCTGATGGGATCGTACCTAAGGTCGTCGGTGACCCAATGGCCCAAGTATATGAATTTTGTAACCCATGTTAATGGGGTGCCACAGAGCGAGATTTCAGGCATGTTAGAACATTTAAGCGTGTTTGCCTTAAACATCATCAGCTCGTTCTTCGATTCATGTATAGGTTAAAAAGGCGGGGCGAGCTCAGTCCTGTCTCACTCCGAACTCCGACCCATACATGTCTGAGTGCGCGCCAGCCCACCTTACACTATTGCTTTGTTTACAATACCAGTACCGAAATAAGGACATGACTTCTGACGGTACTGTTGTATCATTTTCTAACTTCTGTCACAAGAAGTCTAAAAAAAGGCAAATACAGATGTTTTCCTATCAGTATATACTGCACCGTTTGCTTTAAACACATTATGGCGCTTTCTGTGGACAGCTCGTCTCTGTAGCCGAACTGGGCATTATAAAGTAGGCCTGTAGCACTGCTAGTACTGGGCAGTAGCCAACGAAATGGTAGTTAGACACATCAGATTGTCCGTTTTGTCCTTGACAATTGGTACCACTACTGTGTGCATTAAAATAAGAGTTTTAAAACTAATGCTTTAGTACAAAAATTGGTTTTTAAAACTAGATTGTAATACGGGTCTAAGTCTTTAGAAGACTGACAGATTTGCGTCCGTATCGTATGCGGTGTTTGCAGTATGATTGTCCGAGATCGGTTGCTACAAGAGATTGTTATGTAATACTATATCAGTAGGTGTTATGTTTATTAGTTATTTGAATTATTATGATCGTATGATTGTGTAGATTTTGTTATTTTTGTTTAAAAATGCAAATATTTAATTACGTTTATGGATTTCATGTAATTAATTAGTGATATATTGTATTTTTCTCATTTTTATATAAAAATACGTGAGCTTTTTTTAATTTGGACCCCTGCCTCCCCCTTGGTGAGATTTGGTGGAACTGCCCCCGCCTCGTCCCCCTTACTTGAGATTTTCGCTCTAGTTTTTTAAAGGCTAAATTCTCGAAGTAAATGTTTTTAATAGCCATGAAATTGTTCATGCAAAATTTTTTCAAAAGTTTATTTTTGATTTTCAATTATGAACCACACCTATGAATGAAATTTGATGAGATTTTACTGGACAGTTGTTGTTTAATTTATGTTCTTTTTTACTTCATAAGTGAAATTGAAGGGTGATGTATAGTATTCGAAGGGATTTCCGACTTAGTTCATAATAATAATATTAGCCCTGTTAAGAAACAGTCCCACCGTTGGGCACGGTCCTCCTCTCAAACTGAGAGGGTTTAGGCCATAGTCCAGTCTCAGTGTGGGTTGGCAAACTTCACACACCTTCGAGAAACTCTTAGGGCATGCAGGTTTCCTCACAATGTTTTCCTTCACCGTTAAAGCAAGTGATAGTTAATTTTTAACACGTACATGTTTTCGAAAAGACAGAAGTGCGTGCCTGAGTTTGAACCCGAGACCTCTGACTTTGCAGTCCAACCGTCTAACCACTGCTTGCCACTACACTTCATTCATATATAATTTAATTTATAATACAATTTATATCTGATCGCCAGAAAATTAATATATTTTAAACAGAAATAAAACACAAACTTACAAAATACATAAACATTAAATACGTTTCGAGAACACGAACTTATTGACATCTCTGCGAGTTTTTTCAAAAAATACCTGGCACTTTAATAAATGAATTTAAATACAATTGTCCTTCTTCAAAAACCTCCAACAGTTCAAAATAAATAATAATATCAGCCTATACTGCCCACTGCTGGGCAAAGGCCTTCTCTCACAAATCGAGGTGACAGAGATTAGGTCATACTCCACCACGCGGACCCAGTGCGGATTGATGGAGGCAGGTTTGTGGCCACCTCCTTTTTTTTTTTTGATTTTTTAACGTGGGGAAATCCTCATGGACTTCCGCCAGCCTCGGGGGAAGCTGGCGGGGCATGTCGGACTCTTACCGACTAAAACCCCACGATGACCGGCATCGACACTTCAGGGAAGGGCTCCGGGGTCTCCGTTAGGAACGCATCGGTGCCTCTCCATGTCATGCTCCGAAGAGCCCGCCTTCGGGGGGGGGAGCCTATGGATCCGCTCCCGCCCTGCACCGTCACGGTACTCACGGCGGCATGGGCCACACCACGGCGCCGTCCTCCTCGGGGTCGCCCGTGAAGGACGCTTAGGGCCCCCGCCCCAGTATCCCACAACCCCAAGGGCCCCCCTGCGGATGTTGGTGCAGGGGTGGGGGGGGGTCCCCCGCCAGATGTTGCGGTGGGGGACACAAGTTAGCCCGTATTATAAAGCCCCGGGCTACTGGGCTGGGGGGCCTGGGCGAGCTGTGCCTCCGCCCTGGCGCCGTCGCCTTCGCCGGGCGGGATCGGCTCTCTCCCGATCCCGCTCGGCCTCCTCCTTCTGGGACATCACAGTCTCACAGAAGGAGGATACGGCCCCCCACGCCGATTCCCCTGCCAACATAGCCGCTACTACTGCTGGCAGGGAGAGGTCCGGTCCGATCCGGTCGACCAGGATCCGCCGCTCGGAGGCCCACGCTGGGCACTCAACGAGCGTGTGTTCTGCAGAATCCCGGTCCCCACCACAATGGTGACATGTCGCCGTCGCCTCGCGTCCGATCTTGCTCAGATAATCACCGAAACAGCCGTGACCGGTGATTATCTGAGCAAGCCTGTAGGAGATTCGCCCATTCCTCCGCTGTTGCCAGGCTTCGAAGGACGGCAGGATGGCTTGGACGACGCGCTTGCGCGCGATGTGCTCCTGGCTGAGCCTCGCGCGCCACTCCTCCAGAGCGCGTCGTCGTTCCTGCCGTCTAATTTCGAGCGCGGGCACGCATTCGTCGCTTTGGCGGACGTCGCGAGTCCGGTCGTAGACCCTCGCGTCCATGTCCGCCAGGATGTCGAACGGCGGAAAGCGTGCCAAGAGGGTTGCCGCCTCGAAAGATACGGTCCGGTATCCTCGTGCGATGCGGATGGCCATCTTGCGCTGCAGGCTATAGATTTTGGTCCTGCAGCGCCGGACGCCCGACAGTCGGTAAGACCATACAGGCGCCCCATAGAGAGCCACCGATCGCACGACCCCACCGTAGAGGCGGCGTACCTCCTCTGACGGCCCCCCGAGGTTGGGTAGCAGTCTATGCATGGCACCCACTACCCTTTCGACTCGGGGGACAAGACGATCGAAATGCTCTTCGAAGCCCCAGCGACTGTCCAGGGTGAGGCCCAAATATTTTAGGTACCTCCCCACCCGGACTGGCGAATCTCCGACGCGGACCCACGAGTCGGGTGGTTCCCTGCTCCTAGGCAGTTTATGGAACCATAGCGCCTCGGTCTTATGAGGCGCTATCTGTAGGCCTAACTCGCGGATCTTGGCAACGACGACCTCTGCCCCAAGCTCGGCGAGCCCGACAGTCCTCTCAAAGGTGTCCCCCTCGGCTTGTGGCCACCTCCTGTTGGAACTTATCAAGCCGCCTTTAAGGCTTCCAACTCGGCTTAACGACTACCACATTAAGTGTTAACCGGGACCAACGGCTTAACGTGCCTTCCGAAGCACGGAGACGCTCGAATATGAAAATGCTACTAACGGTCACCCATCTCAGGCCGACCGAGTCGAAAGCTGCTTAACCTTGGTGATCGGTAAGAACACTGCGGTCGCACAGCGCTACGAGCGCCTTAAAATAAATACACGTAGAATTATTTACACGTTTGAAGCCAAGACAAAAATAGACCAGTAATATACAAAAACTGCTACCTACGTGGTATATAATCTTAGCTATTTGAAAAATAACTAAGTAGAGTGGTTGACGTGCTGTGAAAACTTGCTCCTCGTACTTGATGTATAGTGACAGAGTTTTTGGATTGAACGCACATAATATATTCGCGAATGTATATAATATAACTTGAACTGATAAAATTGAATTACGTTTTAATAAACGTGATCGTATATATTCAGTCCGGTTACAACATTGTGGTTTCAATTATTACACCTCACTTAATATAATAAATTATATGGATAAACTGTTGTTTATATAGTTCATGGTATATTTTGTTTTTAGGATGAATTTAACAGGCATTGTATTGCTTCTATTATTTATCGGCCTAGCAGTGAAACGCACAAAGCAGACTCCTAATATTGTTGTAATTATTGCTGATGACTTGGCAAGTGCTACATTGAATAATATTATAAAACATTAGTTTTGTTTGCTATTCTTGTTATCACTGTTGATTGTTTTCTATTGGTGTCAAATTATTTCTAACCTCCAGTTAACAATTTAAACATAAAAGCTTTTATTTAAAAGGATAATAGTGGAGAGAATAAAGGCATGAAGCCTTTATTTTTTACTGGAATGGCATTCCAATGTGGTGCTGGAGTTTTATCCCAATAGAGTATTCAGTCTTTACTCCCTTCACTAATAAATCTTTAGCACTTTTATTACCCATTAATATGTTATGATAAGTAAATTTACTAGAAAAATTAATAATACCTTTTATTATCGTTCTTTATTAATTTCCTCAATTTTTGAAATAATCATAAACGAGTTTTTGTGTTCCTTGAAAATATACAGATTCCAAACAAAAGTCATTCTTGCTTCGTGATATGTCAGAGTAAGGATATCCACAGAAAAATGTGCCATTATTTCCCTGTTTATTTTTTTTTGGTAGAACTAACTTGTTTTTGGTACATTGTTCTTTTACTTTTAGGGTTGGAGTGACGTAGGTTTCCACGGAAGTGAACAGATACCAACTCCCAACATTGATTTGTTGGCATACTCCGGTGTTGCTCTGGGCCGGTACTACAGTCATGCTATATGCACACCATCTCGTGCCGCTTTTCTAACGGGGAAATATGCACATAAAACAGGTAACTATAACCTAAACCGTGCTTTTTAGAACATATTTCTAAACAGAGAGACATTGGATAAATACCCAAATTTACCATAATAATTCTTCCAAATATCCACATTTATCAAAATAATTTCAATCACTTTAATATGCACGGGATACAGAGTTATAACTGTCTTTATCTTGAATGATCTATCTACAAGCTGTAACATAATAAACGCAAGACCTGAAAGTTGTTTGTTCTAAATCGGTAACTGAATCGATTCCAACAATGTTTAATGTATTTTACATTTTTTTTAAATTTGCAATAAATAAATGCTTTTACTCCTTCAGTGCGCTATAAAACATTCAATTTATTCTTGATTCATAGCAAGAAGAAAATTCCAAACGCACTCCTAAAACGTATTTCTCAAAACGCACACATACACGTACAAGTTTCATTGTTAATTGGGGTATAAAAGTGCTTTAAAAAAGGGTAAAGGGTAAGGGTAACCTTTAAATTTGAAAAATTGGTTTTCCATTTGACTTTATGAAGCAATTCTCTAATCGGGGTGTCTGAGGTCTTGCGTTTATTATGTTACACCTTGTATATCTATATCATCACGCCAGATCCCTTGCGGGATAGGCAGAGAGCACAGAGCGCCAACAGGTTCTTTCCTTACATACATCTCTCGTTTCCTCCACTCGCATAGTTCGTCTTACACATGTTCGGCGGTTACGGTTACATCTTGAATGATTAGGTGGTTATTTGATGTGAGACTGGTTATAATGATAAAAGACCGGTTATTATTTGTGAAGCCCATGTTGAAATACGTTTAAATAAATTTACACGTGGATATAATATAAATATCAAAATTAAAAAAAATGTCGGAAGTATGAATGACAAAGCAGATATACAATGCGAAAGTGTGAGGATGTAAGTACCGGAGAAGATCTAGACATCCCATGACCAAATAAACCGTGTCTTATCTAAAGGGCAAGTCATGAGTCTACGTTACCGGCGAGCGTGTATGAGGCGAACTATGAAATTGGAGGAAGCCAGAGAGGTATGTAAGGAAAGAACCTGTTGGTACTGTACTGTCTGACTACCCGCAAGGGATTTGGCGTGATGATATATAGAGAGAGCTATTATCCTGATTATATAAATATTCTTATAGTCTATCAGCAGTTTTTATGATTTCCCAGGAATGCAAGGATATCCACTAACAATGAGTGAAGATAGGGGACTGCCAGTTGACGTTACGATTTTACCTCAGTATTTGAAACGTGCAGGATACAAGACACATTTAGTTGGAAAGTGGCACCTCAGTGCTTCGCGTAATGAATATTTGCCCACTGAAAGAGGATTCGATACTCACTTTGGCCATAGAGGTGGTTATTTGGATTATTACGAGTATATAGTGGAAGAAACGGTTAGTATTTTTAGATGGCTTGGCAATTAAATTAGGCACTCACAACGACGCCTACATCAAGTTTGAATAGATGAAACAATAAAAAATGTTTATATAATGTTATTTCTGCTATAGTTTCCCACGGGCAAGGTGTCTGGTTTGGCCTTGTACAATAACATGACACCTGTGTGGGATGTCGAGGGATATATTACAGATATTTATACTTCAAAAGCTATATCAGGTAAGTGTTCTATTGTTTAGACATATTAGGTTTTTTCTTTTGCATAGTGTCACCGTATGACATTTTTTGAGTTTTTAAAACAAATTGAAATGCCTTGGTTAGCGAAGGCGGCGTCGTTCAATCCCCGCACGAGAAAACTCTTTGTGAGCCACAAACATTTGGTATTGTCTGGATGTTTGTACATGTGTCTGTTCATGTTTATAACTTACTCAGGACACAACCAATTCGAGTATATTGGCCATACCGATCTTATTTTGTTTTGTTTAATTTATTTGATTGCACAATACTCGTACACATAAAATGAAAAATCTTTTAAAAAATAAAACCGACTTCAAAAAGCAAAAAAAATAATATTAGAAGTCGGTGCCAAGTGATTGACTGCACTAACCGGTACCGACTTCAAATATTTATTTGTTCGCGTTTTTGAAGTCGGTTTTTTATAAAAGATTTTTATTTTACGATTTTAAGTGACACGTGAATTATTTATTAATATGTGTATACCTGAATTATATTATTTTGCTGAGTTGAACAGCAAGGTATCTACAGGATTGATATAATAACCATAATAACGGCATCTATACATTCGTGCTGTTCGCCCTTAAGGAGTCCCCTGGTATATCTTCAAAGTCCAAAGTTCAATACAGATTTCATTAATATGGGACCACCTCGACACTATACTAAACCCAACGCAAAAAGAAATATCAAAATCAGTTCATAAATTAAGACCTTATAAAAAAACACAAACGAATTGTCAACCTCCTCCTTTTTTGAAGTCGGCTAATATTCGGATTAGTTCTATGGCAGGGTACCTATAGGATTGACGTAATACCCATAATATCTCAATCTATGCATTCGTATTGTTTGTCGTTAAGTAGTTTCCTGGTGTATCTTCCAAATCCAGGGTCCAATACCGATGAAATTAAAAAGGGACCACCTTGGAGCTATACTGAACCCAATGCAAAAAAATACATCAAAATCGATTCATAATTGGCGGAAATATCGCGTAACATAACTTTTTAGAAGTCGGTTAAAAAGTATACGAAAGTTATCAGGTTAGAATTAGGTTATAATGTAAATTGTATGTGCAAACAGTAAAATTACAACAAGAATCTAACGGTTCTAAGATGTGTAGTTGTAAAAAAGTAAAGGAGTAAATATTAAAATACAAAAATGAAAATAAAACAAATTAAAGTACAGCAGAAAAATAATAGGTATGTAAAGTTAAGTAGCGTTGAGAACACATGACTTAAACTACTCTTAGAACTGTTACACTAAAGAAAAGATAATATTGTTAGTTAGTAGTAGTGGGATCTTGGCTGATTTAGAGGGCATTGTTCTAATGTTTCAAAAAACTGCTTAAACTAGGCATACAAATGTCAATATCTTTGTTCGGTTAGGCAAATCATTGTATTTACGAGCTATTCTCGGGAGTAGATAAAAGTGAAGAATGTTATTTTTGTAAACTTGGAAAGAAAAGGGATTAGTCTGATTAGACCGTCTAGCACTAAATTTAGTATTGAACGCTATTTGAGACAACAGATTGTTACAGTCAATAAAACAGTTAATAATTTGAAGAAAATATAATAAGTCAAAATATATGCGTTTAGTTTCTAAAGATTATACTTAGTTAACCTACATAATGCTGACCTGACCGACCTGTTGTTGATGATAACTTAATATTCTAAGACATTTTTTCTGGATCCGTTCAACCGTGTCTATGTGAACCTAATCTAATGATGAAACCTTAAGACAAAGCCCAGAAGTGGTTTTGGCGGGAAGTCGAAGAGTGATGTTGTCAATTTGTTTTAATTTTCAAAACGTGTGTTATTGCGACTAATAATGTGTAATGTTGGTGGAATATTAACCATTATGTGTTCTTATATGTGCATGAGTGAAGGTTATTATAAAAAAGTGATAAAACGTGTATTTTGGACTCCCCTCAAAACGGCCGGCGCAATTGGTATGTAAAGTATCCACCGCTTTACTATCCAGAGTGGGGTACTACATCAATTTCATTATCATCGTTGTCATCAAGTTCATCGGGGAGCTGAATTAATTTCAACAAACACGATTGTATATCTCACTGGATACTGGCAAAATACACTTATTTAGTGTGAAGCCATAATTTAAAGAAGAAGAAGAAGAAAGCCCAGAAGTTAATTGGTTGGTTGGTTGTTTAGAATAATTTAGAAATTCAGTAGGTTTTTTCAGATGTGATGTTTTGCTCTAACATGTGTATCGTGCATAAGTCCAACTCTTGCTAAGATAATAGTACGTAATTGTGATTTTCTTAATAGTTATTGAAGAACATGACACATCGTCGCCACTCTTCTTGATGGTGGCCCACAACGCGCCACACTCTGCCAACAAAGGCGCCTTACTCCAGGCCCCACCTAGTGTGGTTCGACAGATGCGACACATTGAGTCACCGCAGAGAAAACTCTACGCAGGTAAATATATAGTGCTATTTAAGTTACTATATAGTAGTATTTAAGGTACTGCCTTCTTAGATTTACGCGTATATTACACATGAAATAAAACTATTTTATCGGATTTTATCGCGGTTTATGTTTTGATTTTTAAGTTCCCGACGTTTCGAGTGCTTTGCAGCACCCATGGTCACGGTAGGGACTGAGGTGTTGGATAGGTTGAGGTTGAGGTGGTGAATAGTTTTATTTAATTATTTATGACTAAGCAGGCGTAAGTCAATAGGAAAGTTAGTCTTTATATATCTTTTAATACCCTGAAGATAGTAATCGTGCGGGTCACTTCCTTCCTTCTAATATGATCGAGGGAGGTGATGGCTGCTTGAGTTATGTCAACGGTTGCTGCTTGTGGGGACTGTTCCCGCTAGAAACCTATAGCTTATCATTCTTTAAAAATATTATTATTAGTCTAATGTCTCAGTCGGAAGGCATCATACTGGAGAATTAGACAAGCCCGCTGAGTTTGAAGCCGGATCTGATCAGTGAAGGTCGCACTCTGAATTTACAAAAACAAAAAAAATTATGACCATTTGTAAAATTTAAAAATTATGACAATACCCTTCGAGGGTTTATACAAAATAAAAAAATGAGATTTAGTTCATTTGGGGATCTCAGACCGTTTGTTTTATGTCCAAGGAGGCTACAGAAGGGTTTTATAGTGAGAACACCCTCCTGTCTCCTGACCTAAATCTTCCACATAAGGCAGGGAATTTTGTTTTTAGATTTTTAACCTGCGAACATCAAAAAATATCACCTTATATATGAGTATGAATATTCATATATGTAATTGAAATTCAAAATCGTTTTTAGTGGCACCGGTTTAAAAATGGTTTTGTAATTTGAAATATTATGTCATCATCATCATCAGCCCGTGTCAGTCCACTGCTGGACGTAGGCCTCTCCCATGGCACGCCACTGAGCTCGATCTTCAATATTATGTATTACTGCATAATAATTAAAGCATTACGTTACAAAACACCAAACTGATTTTAAACCGATAGCACCAAAACTATTTTGAATTTTACGGATAATTATATGTGTACTAACTTTGTCCGATTGCTGTGTAATGAAAAATATTTTTTTTATTTTACAGCTATGGTGAAGAAGCTCGATGACAGTGTTGGTGAAATCGTCAAATCTCTGCATGATAAGGGAATATTAGATAATACTATAATAGTGTTTGTGGCCGACAATGGAGGAATGACTTCTGGAGATTCAATAAATTATGCGTCTAATTTCCCACTAAGAGGACTTAAAATTTCGCCGTTTGAGGGTGGAGTGAGAGTAGTCGGTCTTATATGGAGCACAAGCCTTAATAATCCGGATCACTACTGGGATGGTCACATGCATGTCACTGACTGGATGCCTACTTTAATGAGCGCCGCTGGACTTGAAGTTCCTTCTGATATTGATGGTGAAAATCAATGGGATAATATTAATTTCAATACAAAATCCGATAGATACCTAACGTACGAAATTGACGATTACACGGGCTATGCATCAATAACGCACGGAGCCTATAAATTAATTACTGGAAACGTTATAAAAGAGTATAGTACATATCAAGGTGGTGATTTAAGAGGCATAATTCATGAGCCGCCCTCGTATACTGAATCAATTGTTAAAAGTAAAATGTACGACGTTCTTAACTCGATTGATAAAGACTTTAATATAAATGTGAGGGAGAAGATGATATTAAATTGTGACACTACCTTGAGTACACTTTGTTTTCCCGAAAATGGTAAGAGTTCATTTCGTCACTTCACGACATTATCATGTTCAGTGCTGGATATGGTTATTTAATTTTGATTGTTTTCAGATATCGTGTGCTTGTATAATATTGTGAAAGATCCATGTGAAACTACAGATTTATCTAAAGAACTGCCAGAGTTGGTGTTGGAACTAAAGGCTCTATTAGACGCTGAAATGGTAAAAATAATACCCAGAGTCGTTCCACACTACAGAGAGCCCTTATCAGCTCCCTGTTTTCATAATTTTACATGGGCTCCTTGGAAAGATTAATAGATTTTGCAATTCAATTCGTTAGTGTTAACATTCTTTAAGACTTCCTATCTACGTAACATACTGTTATGTAACGTCTTTGATATCTGTATCTATCGCGATCTTGAGGATGATGAAGATTAAGTACATGGTTAGAGTTAAATAATGTATTAGAAACTGCTTCTATTACTGTATTTAAGAATATTAAATTAACATAAAAGTGTTGAAGAGCCAAGGCGTATTATTTTGTTAGTTTGGCTATGGCAGGTTCTTATCACACGGCCCGTAAAAAGATACAAGGACAAAAGGCAATTGTAATATTTATAAATTACATTATTTAATTAGTACTTAAGTGTATCTAATATGTGAATAAATACTTTATAACAGAAAGATATAATATAATATTAAGAAATAATGATTTTGTTTTGCTTTATTCCATTAAGCAAGTTGTGGGAGGTGGAGAAAGCAAAGTCATTTTTTTCCGCACCTTCGAGATTCACATGATGGCACTATGTTAGGTACACTACCAGGAGTAATACCACAACTTGAAAGTCAGTCGAGAGAACCCCAGACGTCTGTGACTCTACTCACATATTTCCACAAAAAAAATTATATCCTCTCTTTTGATAACTATACTAAACAAGGAAAGTTATCAAATATTCGATATAATACACCAACGGCGTTGTTTAAACTGGGACTAATACACTATGTTATGACAACACGCACACCATCGCACAAATTCCTAACTACCTATAGATGTAGCGGCTTTAGTTTTCACTTTAATTAAACAAATTGTTGGGAGCAGTCGAGTCATACGATATTTAATATGTAACATGTAATAAAGGACCTTGTTAAATCTTTTGTCGTTCCCAAACAAGGCTGCCCCAGTTATATGCTCTGAAAAGTTGGTTCAATCGTGTTCTTTAAATCCATTTCCATACAAATTTTATGTTCACTGAACTACAATGAATAATTATTATTGCGCATCGCAAACATTGCAATGTCCAGTTATTAAAATGTGTTGAAATATAATGCAAAACCAGTGTTAAGACACGGTTCTAATTTGCATACAAAAGGCAATAGTGAGTGTTGATTTTTCTTGGTAACTACGTTGAAGACTTAACGCAGGCTTAACGCATCTAAATTGGCGTCATCTTTAAGGGTAATATACTTCCAGGAGCCTACTGTAAAGATCTTCGTAGAATATGTTTAGTATACATATACCTTGTATATATATATACATATATACAAGGTGTATCGTAAATAACGCCACATCTCAGACGCCCCGATTAGATAATTGCTTAACAAATTCAATACGAAAATCAGTTCTCCCAATTTGACATTTTTTACCCCTCTTTTAAGCACTTTTATACCCCATTTAACAATGAAACTTGTACGTCATATGTGCATATTGAAAAATACGTTTTAGAAATGGATTTGATTTAGAATCTCCGTATTGCTTTGAATTAAGAACAAATTTGTTTAATATAGCATACTAAAGGAGTAACAGCATTTTTTGCAAATTAAAAAAAGTAAAGAAAAAACATTAAAAATGTTTGAATCAATTAAGTTTCTGATTTAGAACAAACTACTTTCAGGTCTTGCGTTTATTATGTTACGCCTTATATATAGCTCGATTTGAAGCTAAAGTTATTTTCCATAGCATTAAAATGTTGATGCTTTACAAAAATCTTAAAAAAGTAAACCTGTAACGGGTCAGAGCAACAGGTTCACAATCTATTGAACATATTTGAATTCCTATAATGGAAATAAACCCAAAAGACATAATAGTTCTAAGTAGATATGCAGATTAACTTATCGTGATACATATGTGGTTTTAATGCATACCAATATTTAGGATTATAACTATGAGAGTGGAGGAAGCCAGAGAGGTGTGTAAGGAAAAAACCTCTTGGAAGTCTGTACTCTCTGCCTGCCAGCAAGGATCTGGCGTGACGATAAAGACTGATAGAAATAAGATTCTAAAATTTTATATGGGTCTTTTTGTATCCTTAATAGATTTAAGAATATGTAATATATTTGGTACGACTACGTAATCAGCGCTCCCTTAACATGAATACATGCTTTTCACGTTTGTTCATACATCACGTAAAAATTACTCAACCGATTCTGATAGCCGAGTCTGACTTTAATACTGCAATATGTTTAATCAAAGAGCAGTGATAGCCTAGTGGTTAGACCGTTAGACTGCAAAATCAAAGGTATCGAGTTCAAACCCAAGCACGCAACTCTGTCATTTCCAAAGCATGTGCGTATTCAAAATTAACTATCACTTGCTTTATCGCTGATGGAAAACATCGTGTGGAAACCTGCATGCCTAAGAGTTTCTCGAAGGTGTGTGAAATTCGCCAACCCGCACTGCGCCAGCGTGGTGGACTATGGCCTAAACCCTCTCAATTTGAGAGGAGGCACGTGCCCAACGGCGGGACAGTTTCTTAACAGGGCTAATATTATATTATTTATGTTTAATCAACATTGGGTGGAAAAAAATACTCGCGGCAAACCTTAAGTGTTCATAAAAGAAGATGATAGTCAAAATTTGTTGCATGAGTTGTGTATGTAGAACCAGTCTGTCTTTTTTACTTCACTTACTTATATGGATATAAAAAAGACAAATCGTTAAGCATATTAGACAAATCGTAGGTGCTTTAGTAATCCTGATGATTGTAGACAAAATATACATGAATAAGGTCAAGTGTTACATTATAACTGAAAAACAATTCATACTTTTCTGAAGTGTGCACCTACTGATATATATGTACATTCATGATATCATGGCAGTCATTAGTATAATAATAACATAAACACGTTATGTAATGTATTTTTTATTTAATTGTCAGTTTGGTATGTGGGTACAGACAACAATCTATTGTTAAGTTTGCGGGGTAATTAAATGCCGAATAATCTGCGAAGTACTTTATTAGGCGCTGTACACACAAAACAGTACGTCAAATGCAAGTACACACCAGCTCAAAACACACACTAGCACTACTCTCGTAGGTAACCAAATACTGCTTCCAAGTCGCTGAGTCACTCGTAGTATCCGTATATCGTTGCTAAAGTCGCCGGTAAGTCGCCACTTAGATCGCTTGTTCTCCCATTTGATCACTATCGCTTCCGAGAAAAGACCGCGCTCTGTATTCCTTTTATACTTGTATGAAAGTACTAGAACGGACGCGGACCCTCTAAGTACATCGATAGACGGACGATTTAGCGCAGTGGTTAAGAGCTTAAGCCGCTCTGCCCACTGCGTCTAATAGTCGCGGGTTCGAGTCCCGCACGGGACAAATCTTTGTGTGATCCACAATTATTTGTTTCGGTCTGGGTATTTGTGTATGTGAATTTTCATGTTTGTAAACGCACCCACGACACAGGAATAAATCCTAGTGTGGGGCTACGTTTAAAAAAAAAAAAAAAAAAAACAAATGGAAGTATATCGAACAATAGCCGGCGCGGTCCACAAAGCGGTAATATTATTACATACCTATTTGGATGTGAACAAATAGGTACTTGTATACCGGGACCGCGCGCTGGCGATAATTAAAGGGGAGAAACCTTCTAGACGTTTCACCACTTAAGCACGGATTTTAGATCTTTCTAGACAGATCATTGGGGTACCTAAGTGTGTGTAGTGCATTTTAAAAATTAACATTTCCCGATAAGGGGTTTACGAGATATCGGGGTGCATGTGTAACACTATGTATAACGTAAACTTGGATGTGGAGCAGCCCATAAAGCTAAAGCGTAGTGTGTGTGTGTGAGTGATGTATGCTGTTGGCCGCAAGGCCTTTACAGCTTCACCGGACTTAAGGGCGAGCGTGCAACCACTACGCTCGAGCCAGAAGGGCAAGGGGCGACATACTCGAGTGCGCCTTGAAGAGGCGCCCTCGGTTGGGACAGTCGCTGTGGGGGGACGGGGTGTACTACTAAGTGCACCGGTCAACCGCCGGCTATGGGAGGGGATCTACGACTACGTCATCGTCGCCCGTATTCTGAGCGGAAAGAATAGATGACAAAGCATCGGGGGATCGGTGAGAACATGTCGCAACCGGCGGTGTCGGCAGGGGTAGGGGGGGGGGTCATAAAGCGTAGAGTCACCTTCACCTATATTTAGTAAATTAGTAGTGCGAAAAAGATTCTATATCATCTCAATAGCGTCACGGTAACATCAGTCTGTTAGTGCTAACCGCTCTGAGGCTTAAGTTCGGACAATGTGACCTTATAGTAACATTGTGGAGAAATCGTGCGTGTAAACTGGATCGTTATCCTGTTTATAGGTATGTCATGTTATAAGTCCTCAGATTGACGATACGTAACGTAAACTGAGGGCTTAGCACAAACACATTGACGTTATCGGATCGTTGTCGAGAAAGTACACTGTCACGTTCATGATTATTTACGGCCGATTTCAATATTCAACTCAAAAATAGATTTGCTTACTGTCAGTAGAATTTTGTCAGATTTTCCATAAAAAAACATGTCAAAATTCTATCCGTAGTAGGCAAATCTATCCTTGAGTTAAATATTGAAACCGGCCGTTAGCAAATCTGTGATGTGAAAAGGATGACATATCAACTCGACAGTATGACACTAACGTCAATCTTTTAGTGCTACGCCTCAATCGTGCGAAGCCCTTGAATCTTAATTCGTTAGTACAGCCAGCAGGAAGCGTAATTACTTAGCAACACGCCGAAATAGCACTGCAAAAGGTAACGAAAAATCTTTATTTTTATTGTTATAACAGAATGCACGAATTAAATGATTTAAATTAAGGCTATAAATTACATTAAAGTGGATTGAAAAGTAGATGATTATATTGATTAAACGTGTTATTTTAACAGTTAATTCGCAGTGTTTTTTGTTACACAAAATTTTAATATTTTTACTTGATTCTTCCGGATACATTGTTGAGTCAGAGTTAGGATGTTGATGTCTTTTTTTGTATGATGTATAACATGATTTCTTTTTTAATTAACATTGTTCAAAATTTTATTAGTGTTTTGTTTTTTGATTTATTTTAACATTAAAAAAGCTAAATAAAATATACTGATTAAAGATTGAGATTTGCGGCTTGGTCCAGTGCCTAAGTCACTTCGCCCACTGGATCGAGAAGTAGCGGGTTCGATTTCCGCACGGGACAAATCTTTGTGTGACTCACAAATATGTTTCGGTCTGGGTGTTTGAGCATGCAAATTTTATGTTTTTTGCAAAGAGATCATATGGGATAAAAGTTTCGCCGCTATAGCCTGTTTCACGAACCATGATCACGTCACATTTGAACAAATTCAATTCACCCATATTGTATTTACGAATATTTAAAATAGAGAATCCAGAAAATGAACACTCCTCCTAGCAGTTGGTACAAGAAATTTTATTTTTTCAAGGAAATTATGGAGAATATTCTTTACATTGGCGCCAGTTCTATCCCCTTAGTACTAGTAGTTCATTTATTTTTCTTGGCATTGGAATAAATTAAATTGTGAGCAATGGTGGTAAGTAGTTTAGATAGGTAACATTAAAAAAAAACCTAATAAATTTTGCATATGGTACAAATCAGTGCAAATCATTGTATAAGTTATTTTATTTAATGTTAAAACTATTTCGATATTCATTTTTCATTGTAGAAATTAAGTTACTTAGTAAGAGAATTGAGTTATTTAGGAACAACGAAGAACCTTAAATAGCTCTGAGCAATATCGAATCGCTGAGTAAAGAGCGTGGATTCAGGCAGGCGCAAAAATCTGTGTCAACATTTCAAAGTCCATCTGTGGTTTAGAGATCTTTTACTTTATATTTCTTCATTTGTATTCCAAACGTAACGGGAAAGACCCGCTCCTGCCTTGAATTCTTTATTTTGAATCTCACCATCTTTCTTATTTAGATTTTCTATCCCAAGTTGTAAGTAACAAACATGTTGTACATAATAACATGACGTATAAATTTAGTTACTACCAATTTCATGTTCATTGCAATTTCGTTGGACTAAACAAATAATTTAGTTGAAAAACAAAACACAAAAACACTCATGCCTATATTAAGCAAGGTTGGTAGATATGTTTTGCCTACATTTCGCCGTCGATGTAATTGGGTAGTCTTGCCATTATAATTTCGGAATTTTTCGATGGAAGAACTTCATTTTGTTCGGCCCGTGATTAGACCACCTAATCACTATACATATTAAACCACACGGAAACAATGAGGCCGTCTTTTTTAATTATTACGTAAATTTATTAGTTGAAATAGTGAAAGTGTTCCCCTAATGTCCCAGTCGAGGAGGGCTTTATCAAATCAATCAATCAATTTTAAATCGTTCATATCAGATCACAGTCATAAACTAAATGAATACATATACTTCACATTTAGAAGATAATTATATGTGAAAACGAAACAAAGAAAATTATTGTCTTTACGCGAGCTGTTAATCATCAAACTTCAGTTAAGCACCTCATGGATGAAAGCAATAGAGTCGAACACATGATTAGTATTCATCAAGATATCAGCTACACGTAGATTCTCTCATGGCAAACCATAATGGCTCCTGGTGTACTATAAGATTGCAATATCGCATTGCACCTGTGGTATATTTATAAAACTACTCACTACTGTTTTAAAACTAAAGCACAGGATTATCTGTACAAAATGTTGTCAGTTTTATATCCTTTGCAATATTTCGGTATCTTATTCAGTATTTTTCCTATAATTCTTATTAGAATTTTGTAGTTTCCATATAATGCAACCGTACATATGAGCATGAAGAATAAAATGATAAAATAAAAATTGATTTTTCTCGATCCGAGACTTCAACAGGAAATTGCAGGTCTAGGCTATCCAACGAACGGCTAGGTCAACGAAATATGGTATAGTCCCACAGAAAAATATCATTAAATAATTCTGCTGTAATCGGGAACCTATAAATAGTGAATTTTGAAAAATAAAGACTGATGTTTTGTATCCTCGCGGAGTTTGCAGACGTAGTCGTACAAATGACACGGAACACAACTTCATCTTCGTCTAAGCGTTTCGAGGGCAAACATGGTTTATATGGCATAGTTATATGGAAGCTGCCCAGAATACGACCACACTAACTGCAGTGTCGGAGGCAGCCATCAAGTCCTGCCGCCTACAGGTGTTAGGGCATGCGGAGAACGATATAACGTTCCCACCTTATCGTCATCGTTTGAGTTACGCCGCACAAACACACCAAATTGGTGTGGTCTGTGAATCTCCACCTGAACATGTGTTCCTTGCTCCGGCCGACCTGAGTATTTTGTATTAAAGGGATTTGGTATCATAATAATAGGAGACACTAAAAAATATTTTATGATTTATTAAAAATCTTGTCTTGTTGCCCCACGTGTGTGGTGACTAGCCCATGCGGGGCCAAGGAAAGCATACAATACTATACACATATCTATCACGTAGTAGCGTATTCTTCACTACAACTAAGGTTATTCTGATTGATTGTCATATGAATATTAGTAAAAATATGAGCTTGAAACAAACACTATACAAATTACACCACAGAAACACCTTGCATAAGCTTTAAGTTCCTTTAGAGCATTCGCTCTGTAGAAATTAGGTATGCTTAGTTTGGATTTTTGTTATAAACTTGAAGATTCCTTTGTATAATAAATTATTCTTGCAGTTTACGTTCATTGTGAATTCCCGGGGCCCTGGTTGTTTAAATATTAACACGCCTGTGGGTAACCTTAATTCAAGTAGGAATTTTCCGTCGAACGTTCCCAATGTGTGTATAATATGTAGTAGTAACTAAGGTCAAAACATGAACAATTTGACATTATAGTAACGTCGTCGAGAAAGCGTGCTGTCACATCCACTTTTGTTCAGTAAATTTGTAGTGTAAAAGTGATGGTATATCAACACCTTAGCGTTATGCTAACGTCAATTTGTTCATGCTAGCTCTCAGAGGGCTTAGCACGAAAAAAATGTAAAATTTGCAGTGTGACAA
Source organism: Phalera bucephala (assembly GCA_905147815.2). NCBI lineage: Eukaryota > Metazoa > Arthropoda > Insecta > Lepidoptera > Notodontidae > Phalera > Phalera bucephala. The sequence continues at coordinate 19,531,884 of LR990612.1, forward strand.
GGGTGACGTAGAACTCGTCATGCTAACGTCAATGCAATCTTTTCGTGCTAAGTTCTCGGTTCTCAATTTAGCGTAATACAATAACACAATATTTTTTTCTGAATTTGACGATAGTTTGCTCCGGAGATGAAGAGCTTACTATGTGTATTTTTATGTATGTTTATTTTATAAATTATATATATTAGTTTTGTATAGTATGTATTTTATTTATATTTATGTTTATTTTATTGTATGTTTTAATGTGTAATTGTATAACTACCCTCTTATTAACATTCTCATCTCTCAACACTTAAAGGTTCGCTGGAAGAGAACTCATATTTTGAGTTAAGCTCGCCTTTGTATATCACCTGTGTAATTACAACTGTAAATGTACTGTATACAATAAAGGATTAAATAAATAAATAAATAAATAAGAGCTTAAGCTGCTCTGTTGATTTAGTCTGGGCGTGTGTGTATGTGAGTATCAAGTTTGTAGCAGCACCTACGACGAAGGGTAATCTCAATGTAGGACTACGTTTTTGTTGAGCTGCCTTTTATTGATGCTTGTCTTACAATATATTAGTGAGTGATAATGGTCTGTAGGATAATAATGGGCGTCGTTTGACATTGCAAAATTTACCAATAGATAAATCGTGAAGCAAATTGATAGAATAAAATATATGCGGACAAATTGGTGGTTTTTGATATCGTCAGCATAGAGTAAAATGTTCGCTGCTAGTTCATCTATTCACACTCCTGCATTTATCGTATTTGATTTTGGTGATAGATTGGATATGGATTGGATATAGAATAGTCTCGTAGGCAACAATCAATGTTGGACGCAAATTTTGATCGTAAGACAGTGAAATGCTGGTCCACCCGAACTGGTTTATTGTCCACGTGATATAGTATAGTAGACCTAGTATCCAAACGATACAATGCTTACCATTACTTTGAGCTTTAGATTTTTTCAAAGAATTGTGTGGTTAATGCCACCTGGGGCTGACGTGCTTCGTGACAGTTAAACTCAGACAGTACAAGTAATTTTCATTCATACGGTAATCAAGTCGATGAAGGTAGTCATCAATCAAGACCCTTTCTTCCAAGAACTCATTTTCTTGTCAACTAAGTTAGGTATAATTTTCTTATAAAATGTAGTTGCTACATATTATTTAATAGATTTGTATATTTTTATAAATCGTAAATTTCAGACAATTTGACTAGTTTTACAGTTATTTGTGTGCATCAGAATGGCCCGTGTCATTTTACGAATAAGCATGCAGTATGTATGGATGCAATGGACCTTTAATGTACCTGGTTGTACCTTTAGGAAATTCAATTTACCTCTCTTATACCCCACTTATGATAAAAATAAAATGAGCTGTTATCCTGTTGTCAGAATCGCGGGATATAAGAGAGGTGCATTGAATTTCGTTATAGGTACATTGATGCCATACTTACTGCATGCTTATTCGAAAATTAGTACCGCCATCTTGAACCATATAAAAATATTTGTGTGGTTCCGGATGGCGATTACATGATTATTGTTATTATCGATACACAATTAACGGAAACAAAATCAGCTGCTAAATGTCCTAACTACAGTTTATTAGAAAACGGCTGTAAGTATGAAACAGCCAAATAATGTACTAGTTTAGCTACTTCCTTAGCAGAAAGACTTAACTAACTTGCGCAGTGTAAATATATGGCGGAAGTCTGTATTATACGCTAATCAGAGAGTGCAGTTCCAGTCTGCTTCAGCCAAATCGACTTTCAGTGGTTTACGTTGAAAGAAAACGGAAATGACATTATACCGCGAAAAATCACGTTTTTTTTTGTTAAGGCCTGATTAACGATTGACCCCTATCTTACCTAATGTAAAGTGACGATGGGGCCGAAGATTTGGTTCACGGACTCAGTAATAGCCGGAAGGAGCAGACAGAAATTAAACGAGGTTCCGAAATGGTATGATCGCACCGTCTCCTCGTAAGGCAACTCCGCGCAACTGGTTAGACATGCAGGGTAGATGAAAAGAAAATCTTTTTTTGGTATGTAACACGTTTAATCTCTACAGTATTTTAGTTTTGTACAGTTAAATAAACCTTGTCAAGCAGATCTACAGTTTATTGATACCTATATATAAAGTATTGTAGTTAATAGTATAAAGTGCAAGTGTAACGAGGCTGCGTCGACTGGTCTGAGATCGTTGCACAGGACAAACCTTTGTGTGTCCTACAAATACCTAACTGGTGTAAAATATGTGACTGGTGGTCTGGGTGTATGTGTGTTTTATATTCATCCAACGGATTCCTTTTATGGCGCAAAGATATTTATAAAAAGGTGCATGTTGTTTCTTCTTCAGTTGTAATAATTTATATCCAAACTGCATTCATTAAATTAAGTATGGTGTAAGCTTGACGACATATCTGTAATATTAAAAAGAATAAATTAAGTGTATAGAAATATCACAAAAAATACCACAGGATTGTAAAATACACTGACTAATTTACATTTATCTTAAAGGATGATTCAAAATTTGTTTAACAGATACTTTTAATGTCAGCTTAGGAGTACGGAAAAAGCTGTAAGCCTATTTTACATTTATTAACAATTTTTTCTTGACCGATAATCGGTTGATCGTTACTATTGTACTAAGCTCGATTGTCTAGCTACAAATAAGTTAAAAAACATACTATAGGCCAGTTGTTGAGGGGATTTTAATGCCTTTTTTTAATATAGGGCAATACAAAAATCGACGTAGCTGGCGAGCGTGTAGGAGATGAAGTATGAAAGAACCTGTTGGAATTCTATATACAAATAAATATTATTCTACTCTATTGATTGACTCTAGTCTCGGTACTCTTTGTGGGGTAGACCTCATAAGGGATCTGGCGTGATAGATAGAGCTTTATTTTATACATTTGATCGGCATAGTTATCCAACAGAACACAGGCGCAGTCTGTTTCAGCCAACTAACTAAAGAGTACCTACTTTAACGAAAATAAAATCAACTTAAGATATTGTCAAATGGTCTTAAGATATTGTCCTTAACTATTATGAGACATTAGAGAAAGAACCAAAAAAGGAATAGTCGAAATACCTGAGTGAAAGTATCCAGGTTGAGTATGCAAAAAACTGTGCTGATTGCCATGGGTATCCTAGCTCTAGTCAACATAAACAGTACGGTCTTCCTCACTCGAATGTCTGAACATTTCTCCCATCCACATGAGTAAATCGCCTGACGAAAGTTGTCGCTCTTACAAATAATAAAACAGACGATTGGTGAGCTTTTATAACATTGTAAAAGACTTAGTAAATATATGAAACATAAGAAAAAATATTGGCTTGAACTATTTAAACACAAAACGATGTTTAAAAAATGTTTGTGCGATTGTTCGGGCATTATGCAAAAACTATTGAAGAGATTTGAATGACTTATAACCTATACAATATGATTTTTGTAACAATATATTTGATCAAAATTGGTTAGATGGAAGTAGGGATACAGTTTGACTTCTCAATAAAATAAAACATACCAGAGAGAGGTAAAGCTATATCGTTTTCGCTCAAAATATTGTAGTTTTAGGTCGATCAATTGCCTTGTTCATTCAGGAGAAGTCGCGAGCAAATTCTAGTAAATAATACGAACGAACAACGACGACCTTAACGATTTTGAATATATACATTTTAGCTTCAACTTAGTATGATTATGAAATAGCCTACTGCCGTAATAATAAGCTATTTCAATAGTTAAAAGTGTTTACCTGAAAGTCGCTTCTTATGTGTAACTGTTTACAGTACAAGTGTGCAATGTTTTTCTATCGTATTCGTTCTATCGTAGCATACGTGTATGTATGTAACGATACTGTAACGATGAGTGTAACGATGCGTGTAACAATTAGCTATTAGTAGAAAGGATGGCAAACGTACGGAGCTTCTCATCTGATTCAAAAAATATGTGAGATATACATAGGTATAATTATAGCAAAAATCGTAATAGTTATCTACCGTTTCTATGAGAAGATCACTGTAGTAGCAGGGCGAGGCGAAATGTAAAATGCTGGCGATTGTGAATGAAATGAACTCAACATTTATGTATTTATTTCGAAAACTCTGAAAAAAAATCCGGTTAAATATACACGATTGATTTCTTGGACGAAGCAGTAAGGGCAAGTATAATAAACAAAGAAACTACAGGAAAATGGTCTTAAGATATTGTCCTTAACTATTATGAGACATTAGAGAAAGAACCAAAAAAGGAATAGTCGGCAAGAAAATGAGCAATTTACACAAAAACTTTTTTGATGCCAATCTATCCAGTTTCTTACAAGATAAGTTATTTGTCTAGTTTATTAAACTACTTACCAGCAGTACTTGGAATGTAGAAAGAGGAACTAAAAGTGTAGTCGTTTTCATGGTAAATTCGAAAAGCAACGTAAATTGTATCTTGACGCCTTCAATGAATCTGGGTAACAAATATATTTTTATTAAATTATTATTCAGAAGATCACTTGGGGCAGTGGTCTGACCGAAGGTCACTCGGTTCAATGTACCTATCAGGTAATCGTGGGGTTCAACAAATGGAACTCTGGAATAGGTATTTCTTTTAGTTTGTATATATATTTGTGCATAATATTTGTGTCCGCAAATGATACAGGAGAACCATGCTACAGAAATATTTTTAGTGTGGGGTAACGTGTACTGTAAAAGGGGACATATTTCTATAATTAGTTACCTGTACAGACTTTGAAGTTTTTGAATGATTTTCTTTAATTCTTCTTCTATCTCTTTAGGATCCTCAGTATCATTAAACAATTTTACAAGTTTCAAACTAAGTAGATCAAGCTGACCACACGTATGTGACATAAATATAGGCACTAGAGGATCAAAACCAACGTACATCATTGCTGCGAAAAAATCGAAAATGACGTGTATCGTAAAAATTAACCAATGTATTAAGGTAACGTTTTTGTTTTCTTCTATTATTTTTACATATGTCAATGGGAAAACTTCGACGAACTTGAATTGTCCCTGCCAGTAGTAGTACAGCATTAGCATTAAGGATTTTGCAGGAAAGACAGCGGAGGTTCCAAAAGCAGCGACAAGCCAAAATTTGCAAACGTTAACCCCTCTCTTAGCATAATGCAGAACAATTCTTTTTTCTTCATCGGAAGAGTTTTTTGCTAACTCGTAATCTTCATCCATAATTTTGATCAATTCGCTGATAGATTTCCGGTGACGGGAAAGTAAGAAATACTTTAAAACGATAGTAATGGATACGATTAATATGGTGCCATGTTTAGTGGCTTCATTAAATTTACTTTCCTTGATGTCGTGACAAAAAGTCGAATAGAACAATATATAGAAACAGAAAGATGAGATTAGCATAAAACAGAAAACTTTCAACTTCCAAATCCTATTTCGAATAAGTGATGGATGAGATCCAGTGAAGCGTAGGCACATTGTTGAAATTTTGAACAAATTTTCGAATAGCAAGTCAAATGCCATGTTTCACGACTAACTCCTTACTTATTTGAAAACCGATTGATATTAGGAATCAAAAGCGTAATTTAAAAATACAGTGATTTTAATGAGAAGTAGGAAGTGTATGCGACATAATAATGGTCCACCTATCGTCGGATAGGCAACAATTTATGAAATTATAATAGGTACCTTTTTATAGTCAGTTGATGGTTCTCACTATTACATTGACATTTCAGGAAAGTAAATCTTTAGTTACTTTAAACTGTATTGGTATATTTTTCGTAGTGTCGTGATTAAATAATAAACATTATATTGCCGATTGATATTTATTAAAATGTTAAATCCTAATAAAATATTTCTTTATTTTGAAAATTAGTTTTGAAAAGATTTGGAAGGACCTTTTAAAGAATCACTTGCATATTTAACTACAAAATATAAGTGTTTCGGGTATTTCTTTCTCTATTTTTGTTTATAAGCATTCCGCTGGTGATGCAAAAGACTCGAGGTGAGTTTAAGTTGAATTTAAGTTAAATCTCGACACTTTTTTAGAATAATAAAATAAACTAATTTAAGAAAAAATAGCTAAATGAAACGATACTTATAAAAAGAAACGGTAGCATACTACAGCTTCGTACCTATTAACTTTCTAAATGTTCTGTAAAATGCGTTGCTTAAATTTTGCTAAGCGAATTCTAAATTTGCATAACTGTTAATGCCCTTTAAATGCGAACGTGTTCGCGCAAAGTTAGGAAAAATATTTGCGTGACGTTAGCTTTCAAAAAGTTTTTATTACCACGGCCGGGACCTCGCATGTTGTGTACCGAGTACGATATATACATAAATAAACGATAATTTCCGGTTTGTAAACGTGACTAATGCTGAAAATATTTTTAATTTTAGCACACTGAGAGTATGCAAATTTTTACATTCGTATTTCAAAAGTGTCCTATCGAAAATTGCACTGCACTTTTTGTTCTTTTAATGAAAAATATTTTCTGAAAACGGAATTATTGGAAGCATTCCGAAACATTTTCAATTGTTATTAATTTGACCCCGTATCAGTCCGGCTCGGGTGTTGTCCCAGATAGGGCAAAGTGACGAATGCCGCCCAAGTAAATGGGTCATCAGACGGACAGGTTGATCGCCGTTATTCGGCTGGGCACGAGCGCACTGCTGACTCATTGAGGAGGCCTGACCACGCTAACGCTAACACACTATTTGTTGCGTTGGCGAAGATTTTGAAAGGTCAGTATATATCAACCTGCATTTAAAAAAAATTTGATAATAAATGAACGTTCAAAAATAATAGTTTCATAATAGAAATTACTCCTGCCGTCTGATTTTTTTATATATATCATCATGTCCGCTCCCTTGCGAGGTAGGCTGAGAGTGCAGAGTTTCGACAGGTTCTTTCACTACAGATCTCTTTCGCCTCCTTCACAATTACATAGTTCGTCTTACACTTTAAACTTGCCCATTATATAAACACGACCTTTTTGTTCATATATTTATTTGTTCATTTCAAAAATATAGCGCCGTTCATCATGTTAATACACGTTACAAATATGATTTTATTGTATATTTTACTCATTTCCAAAGAATTAGTAACTCTTTCATGGTGCAATGTATACGCCTCTATAACAAATTACACATAGATATCCGAAATATGCCATAAGTTCAAAAAGGCTGTTAAAAGTAGAGTATGTAGTAAAGGATATTATAAAATTTCAGAATATATCGACGATAAAACTGGGTTTGAGCAGCTCTTTATTCAGCAACTCCTAAATACATTTTTGTGAAATATATAGTTGTTAAAATTTGTTAAAAAAATGACAAACAGAAAGGCCAGTCCGATAAAACAATAAGTTAAAAGACCAGCCCGCTGAGTGTCTCGCCGGATCTTCTCAGTGTGAGGCCGCGTTCCTATCCGGTGGTAGTTGTAAGAATGTAATAATTTTGACGTTCGTAAGAGCTCTTGTTGGCAATAAATTTTTTTTTGACTTTGACATATTAAGATACTGTCTAGGGCTCTCCCGGTCCCTGCGTACTTCCATTTCCGGAATGTATATGTTTCTTCATTCCTTCTTTTAAGATTATTTCTACGTGTCTAGGTTATCGAAGCATGCCCAGTATATAAAGCATGCCCCAATATAGTCAGTATCACTGAATAGGAATACTATTATTTACAATTTATGCATAAAATAAACATGACATACTTTTTTCAATGACCCCTCCTGATTAATAATTCGGTATCACTGGACCCGACAGTCGGAGAGTTCGTCAAAAGAATAATTCATGTACCTATTTGCAAATCCCTAGTCTTCCGTATGGGCTGATGGATATTCCTTCGTACGTTGCTCTGTGTGCTACGTCGAGAACTAATTGAAGCGAACTGCTGTCGGGGAAAAAACTACAATCCGTTGGCAAAACAAAAGGGTGGAAATGGGTTTTTGTAGCGATCGTCTCGCCGGCCGGAGGTCGCAGCGAATACGGTGAATTAGCTGTTTTGTCCTAGAAATAGGCGAAATTACATTGCAAAAATCAAGATTGCGAAGAACATTGCGCTACAACTTTGTACTGGAGTTTGATAGATTCGTAGATTTCACTTTCAATTATCATTTCACTATCCGTTTGTACCAAAAAGTAAAAGATTTATTTTATAAAATCATACATATTCGCAAACTTTTGATTGACTGCCTCGTTGGTCTAATGGCGAATATTGCGCGTAGCAATCGCGAGACCCTGGGTTCAAATCCAAGATCGAAAAAAATGTAGTTTTTCTATAGATGGGATCTAACATCGTCGGCGAAAAGTGGGTGTATACGGTACAGCTATGCCACCCCCATGTGGAGAATATAGGTGTGACGTGTTTATTTTTTATATTCGCAAATATATAAAATAAACATGCGCTTGTTATACTTGAAGCAAAGGTTTCTGACCATTAATTACAAACGGAATACAGGACAGTGATGTAGCCTTTGTATTATATCCAATGTTGAAGCCTTGCGCATATCTCATTTAGGGAATTATGCAAACGAGCAAACAATGGAAGCCAGCATACGTGATGCACATTCAGATTTTGTGATCCCCGATGTCGCAACGCGTACCTAATTATAATTAGTCTGCAACCTCAAAGTAGTGTATGAAATCTGGATAGCATAAATACATGTCCATCGGCATAATTATCATAGATTACATTCATTTGTGTGGACACAATGCATTATTCCAAACGTAATATTATGCTCATAATGTCGTGGTTACTTTAATCCTTTATAATATCAGCCTATATACTGCCCACTGCTGGGCAAAGGCCTTCTCTCACAAATCGAGGTGAGAGAGATTAGGTCATACTCCATCACACGGACCAAGTGCGGATTGGTGGAGGCAGGTTCGTGGCCACCTGCTGTTGGAACTTATCAAGCCGCCTTTAAGGCTTCCAACTCGGCTTAACGACTACCACATTAAGTGGTAACCTGGACCAACGGCTTAGCGTGCCTTCCGAAGCACGGAGACGCTCGAATATGAAAATGCCACAAACGGTCACCCATTCTCCCTCTGCAGCTCCCGTAGCTGGAATTATGGGAGTTCGCGGCTCACTCAGGCTCGACGCGCAGAATGGCCAGCTTCTTCGTAGGGTGCCTCAGCACCCCTATCGATGTCCGCACGTCAACCGCTCGCATTTCGCCATCCGGTCCATGGTACGAAGCAATAACTTAGCTACGTGGCCAGCTATTACGAGGCACGGTGCCGTCAGCGATAAGCACCAGGTCACCGACGCGGAGTGCGCCTCCCAAGGCGCGTGGCTTCCGCCGGTGTTGCAGTTCCGGCAGGTATTCGTGCACCCAGCGCGACCAGAACTGTGTCAGCGGGGCGTTGATTGAATCGCTACTCCCAGCGCCCGGTCGCATCCTCTTCGAGTAAGGCCCCCGGCATCGGGACCCTGGACGGGCCTCCTAACAGGAAGTGATTGAAAGTCAGCGGTTCTTTATCGTCAGACGTCGCGGACACATGTATCAGAGGGCGGCTGTTGACAGTGCATTCTGCATCCATCACTAGAGTAGGGGGAGCACCTCTTCCTTCGTTGCTTGCTCGCGCAGCGTTGTATAAAGCGCAGTTTTTATACTGCGCATCAGGCGTTCCCAAGCGCTGCCCATAAACGGGGGAATATACTTACAAGTTATGAAGCGCCTCATTAATGCGCCACGCAGCCGCTGTCGCCTTACAGAATGCTGTAAGGCGACAGCGGCTGCGTGGCGCAGCTCCTGATCAGCGCCTTTAAGCTTGGTGCCCTGGTCTGACCAGAGCTCGGTCAGGTAACCCCGGCGACCGATAAAATGCCGGAGCCGGATATCATCGCAAAGTCGTTAGTGAGGCTTCCTGCGACCTTTATTTTTTGAGGCGACAAAGTCTAGAAATTTACTCCAAGTCGAGACGAGAAAAATCGCCGAAAAATTAAGGAGGCGAGAACTCGAAAATATTGTTACTTAAATACGCAACTGATTGTCAGACAAAACAGTTAATGCTCTAGTATTTTTAAAAGCCTGTTTTATTAGATTAATTATAAAAAAGTATATTATTCATTAGTTTAGCTTATAAATTTTTAAGAATTAAGATGTTTGATCTAAAGGAACCCTAGTAATATTTTACATGTGAAAGTTTGTATATTTGTTACTCAATCACGCAAAAGCGGCTGAACGGATTTAGATGAAATTTAGCGCACAAGTTAATTACCTTGATTAACACGTAAGACGGCTTTTTAAAAAGGAGAAATGTTGAGTTCCTGTCTTAAGTCAACGCGGACGAAGACGCGGGCAGAAGCTTGTTACCTAAAATAAAAGACGAATGCAAGGATTGCAGTTAGTGACGATGTGCTGGAGCTAGTGAAAGAGTTTGTATATCTTGGATGTGCCTATAGTAGGAAGAAGAAATACACCGCTGCTTATCCCAACGCCGTTATATGGCAATGAGTATTGGGAGTGAGGGTTGGGTATGTAAAAAGAAAATGAATGCAGAATAAATGCGTTCGAAATGCGAGCTCTGCGAAAGGTGTGCGGAGTCGAGCTGACCGTTTGCAACAGCTTAGTAGAAAAGCGTGTACGTATGAAAGATAGTATAGGTGTAAAGATGAGACAGAATCTGCTCCGGTGGTTCGGGCACATAGAAAGAATGTCGGAAAAAAGAATGACAAAACAGATATACAATGTAAAAGTGAAAGGAAATAGGAACCTGGAAAGAACTTTTTTTTTGTTTTAACGTGGGGAACCTCATGAACCCTCTTTCGCCAGCTTCGGGGGAAGCTGGCGGGGCATGTCGGACTCTTACCGACAAAAACCCCACGGTGGCCGGCATCGACACTTCAGGGAGGCGCTCTGGGATCTCCGTTATGAACGCACCGGTGCCCCTCTGTATCGTGCTCCGAAGAGCCCGCCTTCGGGGGGGGGGGGGAGCCTATGGGCCCGCTTGCCCTTCTGTGGGGCATAGGCCACACTAGGGGTGAGCTATACTAGGGGTGAGCTATACGAGGTAAAATTTAAAACCTGTTACACCTGTTCCTGTTGCACTAAAATAACAGTCCCAATAACCTGTTACAAAATAACAGCCTGTTAATTTCTTGTAGTAAGTTACAGTTTTAGGAAGATGTATGTATATATGGTACGTGTAGCAACCTGTAAGTATAACTGTGACAATATAGTTCTACCAATTTTGATTTTAAATTAAAATCTGTAACCTGCTTTAAGTACTTCGGTTCTTTTCTAAAATAGAAAAAACTCATGTTTATTATAGAACGGTAGACTCAGGTGGAGATGGTGGGACGAATTGGACAACTTTTTGAAAGACTGGCCTGTCATGGCAACAAACAGAGAGGGGTGGAAAAAGTGGATGGAGGCTTTTGCCCAGCATTGGGACACAAATGGTTCATAATAATAATAATAATAATTAATGCCACCGTCCCGTTGAGTCTATTAGACATGTAGTTTCCGGTTGTTCTCGTCTTGTCTCTAACGGAGAGTACTTGCACAGACACAACCAAGTGGCTAGGCTTATCCATCAGCAACTTGCTCTTAAATATGGCCTTGTGGACTCTGAAGTACCGTACTACCAGTACCAGCCTCTTCCAGTTCTCGAAAGTGGTCATATCACGCTCTATTGGGATCGATCTATTATCACGGACAGGACTATTGTAGCCAATAAACCGGATATCGTGATAATAGATCTATCGATGCTTCGTGTAATGCTCGTTGATGTCACCATTCCGCATGATGAGAACCTTGTGAAGGCCAAAAAAGAAAAATTATCTAAATATTTGGACCTGGCCCATGAGGTTACCGCCATCTGGAATGTTGATTCAACTATCATTATTCCAATGGTCGTTTCAGTCAACGGCATTATAGCGAAGAGCTTCGATAAACACCTTGAGAAGCTCTCGCTAGGCAGTTGGGTGAAGGGCCTGATACAGAAGACAGTAATGTTGGACACGGCACGCATTGTGACGAGGTTCCTCTCTTTGGAGCCCTGACCACCGGTAGCTTGGGTCGTAGACCTTGCTGTCGGTGGAGCACATTATTTTTGTACAATATATATAAGAATATTTGTATTTTATATATATTTTATAAGTAATTATACTTAATAAATATATACATAATAAGTATAGAATCACATAAGGTTTTTTGGCAGGAAGTTGAAGAGTAATGTTGTCAATTTGTCTTAATTTCCAAAATTTGTGTGATTTCAAATAATAATGTGATATGTTGGTGGAATATTAACCATTATGTATTCTTATATGTGCATGAGTGAAGTGTCCACCGCTTTACTATCCAGGGTGGGGTACTTCATTAATTTCATTATCATCGTTATCATCAAGTTCATAAGGGAGTCGAATTAATTTAAACAAACACGATTACATATCTCACTGGACACTGGCAAAATACACTTAAAATTAGTGTGAAGTCATAACTTAAAGAAGAAGAAGAATTACATAAGTACATATTGCATATGTAAAATATTTAAAAAATTGTAATGTTTAAATTTAAGATACTTTCGGAAACGTTGATGTGCATGTGTGCAGTAAAGAAAATGAGTACAGTGCATAGATCTAAGCATTAATGATACGCATTACCTAAATTTAGTTTGAATTTAGAATTGCTTACACTGTCTTGTTATTACATTTTGGAACAGCTAGAAATGTAAATATTTGAAATATTCAAATAACACGGTATAACGAAAAATATATTTTGTTTGTAATTTCTAAACGTACATAGTTTGCTACCATAGAATAAAAATAAACCAGAAGCCGCGTCCAGTCGTAATTGCACGCCGCGCGGTGATACCAAAAAATCAACAAACGTCCCGCACTCACCGCACTTCCCACCCGCATAATGTTGCTAGTTAAAAATGATTTACCACTTTTTGGGCTAAATGTTCTGTGAGAGATTATAAAATCATTATTGTTTATTTCTAGCGGTAACATGTATCTTTATACATATTAACGAAAACATACGATTACATTAGCGGTGAGTTAGTAATGTTTATTTTTTTTATATGTAACTTTTTTTTTATTTGTGTCGTTCCCTGCCTTATTGGTCTGGTGGAGAATACTCCTAATGCGCGTTATAATTACGAGATTCTGGGATCGATTCTTAGGACGGAAAAAGTGTAATAATTATTTCAATAGCCGTTTTGTTGAACCATTTTTTTTAAATATTGCCTGAAATGTGGGTGTACGCGGTACACCTTTGCCACCGCCACGTGGCGAAATATGTTTTTAGTATCTAACATCGTCGGCAAAATGTAGGCCTATGATTCATCCGGCATATCATTATACTACTATGAACAAAAGTATATTCCGGCTTTAACTATCTTGCTGCGCCATACATATAAAAGCGCCATTCCATACAGGTCGTAGTAATTAAAAGTGGGAAAAGTACTTTCGTCATCGTAACTAAGTAGTTAAATCATTATGTAATAAGTAACTAAATTAATAATGTTTAGTAGTGATAGCCTAGTGGTTAGACCGTTGGACTGCAAAGTCAATGGTCTCGGGTTCAAACCCAGGCACGCACCCATAATTAATTATCACTTGCTTTACCGGTGAAGGAAAACATCGTGAGGAAACCTGCATGCCTAAGAGTTTCTCGAAGGTATGTGAAGTTCGCCAACCCGCACTAGGCCAGCGTGGTGGACTATGGCCAAAACCCTCTCAGTTTGAGAGTGGGCCCGTGCCCAGCAGTGGGAAAGTTTCTTAACAGGGCTAATATTATTATATATTATTATTATTACTATAACAACTAAGGTCCACAGTAAATAAAAGTAGGGAAAAATTACACTGTGGTATTGGCAACACAGACAAAATGGACGCATCATTTTCGGTGACAATTATGAACGGAACATTTAATTCAATATTTAAATAATACGATGTCCGATTGCGCTATTTACACATGAAATGTAATCCCATCCTGTTTCTTTTTGAGCTTGACAGAATTGTTACAGGTAAGAAAGCCGCAAGACGCCATAATTCATTTTAATTTGATACACGTAGAGCACGTTATTTCGCGCGACGGTCGCCGAGTGACTAATCGCGTAAACGTTTGACTACCTGCTTTGCAGGTACTAATTGTTGCTTCAACTCGATGCGGAGCCGGGCATTATTGTTATTCTATGTTTGCTACACAGTTACTTTCTGTGACTGTTACACAATAAGTATGTTATCTCTTTCTATCTATAGTACCTGCTATCTGCTAGAATATATAAGAGCTTGTGACAACCAATATTGGAATAGTTGTTGTCTCTTTCTCTCTGTTGTAACTTTCATAAGCTAGAATATATTCTTATATATTCTTGTGACAAATATATTGGCTTAGCCCGTGAACCCTTTGGAATAAGTTTGTTTCTTTCTAACTACAGTAACTTACAGTGATAAGAATGAGCGACAGCTTGTGACGGGCGTGTTTTGTCATTTTGGCGTGTGTATGACACATTAGGAACAGGAGCAGTTATAGCGATAAGACTGTAACAGTTACAAGCTGTTACTTTTAAATACTTATTAAATTTATCTGTTACGATAAATATTGCTCACTCCTAGGCCACACCACGCCGCCGTCCTCCTCGGGGTCGCACGTCAAGGACGCTTGGGGCCCCCGCCCTAGCGTCTCACGACCCCAAGGAAAATAAACCCTCCTGCGGATTTTGGTGCAGGGGGGGACCGGGACACACATATATTATCTTACCATGACCCAATGACCGTGTCTTATCTTAAAATCTTATCTGATGAATATTTATGCACTAGCAGTTAAGACAAAAAATAGGAGAGTAAAATACAAAAACTGCTACCTATGTAGTATAAAAGCTTAGCTATTTGAAAAATAACTAAGTAGAGTGTGTAGTAACTTGCTGTGGATACTTGCTTCTCGTACTTGATGTATAGCGACACAGTTATTTTATACTGAATGCCCATAATATATTTGTGATAAACTAACTCACTTGAACTGATAACATTGAGTTACGTTTCATTGAACGTTATCGTATATATTCAGTCCGGGTGCAACATAGTTGTGTCGATTATTACACCTCACTTATTTGTATAATAAGTTATATTGATAAACAGTTGTTTATAAAGCTCATAGTATTTTTTGTTTTTGGAATGAATTTAACAGACATTGTATTGCTTCTATTATTTATCGGCCTAGCAGTGAAACGCACAAAGGAGACTCCTAATATTGTTGTAATTATTGCTGATGACTTGGTAAGTGTTACATTGAATAATATTATAAAACATTAATTTTGTTTGCTATTCTTGTTGTCACTCTTGATTGTCATATTATTTTTAATCTTCAATTAACTATTTAAACACAAAGGCCTTTATTCCAAAGGGTAACAGTGAAGTTTCTTTCCTAAATTTTTTACTGGAATGACATTCCGGTGCTGAAGGTTTATCCCGATAGAGTCTCAGTCATCTTCAGTGTTTACTCTTTTCACTACTTAGTCATTAGCACTTTTATTACCCAATATTATGAGATTATTATGAGATATCTAAAGTACAAATAACTGTTAGTATTTTTCTTTAATAAATTCTTCAATTACTGAAAGACATATAAACGAGTATTTGGGTTCCTCAAAAACGTACAGAAGTAATGCTTGCTTCGTGATATGTCGGAGTAGGTATATCCACAGAAAAATGTGCCATTATTTCCCTGATTATTTTTTTACATAGAACTAACGAGTCATTGGTACATTGTTATTTTACTTTTAGGGTTGGAGTGACGTAGGTTTCCACGGTAGTGAACAGATACCAACCCCCAACATTGACTTGTTGGCGTACTCCGGTGTTGCTCTGGGCCGGTATTACAGTCATGCTATATGCACACCATCCCGTGCCGCTTTCCTAACGGGGAAATATGCTCATAAAACAGGTCATTATAACCTAATTACCTTTTCGAACATATTCCAAAAAAGAGACGGCTTGGTCCTGAGGTTAAGAGCTTAAGGCGCTCGGCCCACTGGATCGAGTTGTTGCGGCTTCGATTCCCGCACGGGACAATTCTTTGTGCGACCCATAAATATTTGTTGCGTTCTGGGTGTTTGAGCCTGTAAACTTTATGTTTGTAATCGCATCCACCACACGAGAATAATTCCTAATTAGAGGCTACGATTTTTAATCAAAAAAGACAAGGACAGTGGATAAATATCCACACTCACCAAAATCTCGTTGGTCTGGTGGCAAAGCGCATCGCTTTGTGATCACGAGATCCTGGGTTCAAATCCTAGGTCGGACAAATGTAGTTTTTCTAACGAAAAATTCCCAGTACGGGTCCGGAGTCTGGAATTGTGCTCGGTATATGGCAATAGGCTCGCCCCCTATAACATAGAACCTAACATCGTCGGCGACACGTGGGCGTACCCAGTACACCTCTGCCACCCCCTCTGGGGAATATAGACGTAACCAAAATAATTTTCAAGCAACTTTAAATGCACATAATCCATACTTATAACTGTGTTTATTTTAAATCATTAGGAGGTGAATTGATGTGAAGCCGGTTATAATTATAATATACCGGTTTGTTAGTGGTACAACCCATGTTAAAATGCTTTTTAATCATTTAACACGTGGATGTGCACATAATGTAAATAACAAAATTAACTACTTTCTTATCCGATCGATGGATGATATTCCTAGTTTCAATTTCTTTCCAGGAATGCAAGGGTACCCATTAACAATGAGTGAAGATAGGGGACTGCCAGTAGACGTTACGATTTTACCTCAGTATTTGAAACGTGCAGGATACAAGACACATTTAGTTGGAAAGTGGCACCTCGGTGCATCGCGTAATGAATATTTGCCCACTGAAAGAGGATTCGATACTCACTTTGGCCATAGAGGTGGTTATTTGGATTATTACGAGTATACAATGGAAGAAACGGTTAGTACTTTTAATAAGCTTGATAATTAAATTAGGTACTTACTCACAATGACGACTAAGATAGTGTGTGAATAGATAAAATAACAATAAATGAGAGGGAATTTTAATAAATGTTGTTTATATGATGTTATTTCTACTTAGTTTCCCACGGGCAAGGTGTCTGGTTTGGCCTTGTACAATAATTTAAAGCCGGTGTGGGATGTTGAGGGATATATTACAGATATTTATACTTCAAAAGCTATATCAGGTAAGCATTCTTCTTCTTACACTTATTATATAAACATATTATACACCTAGCAATGTTGTTTTTACCTAGTATCACCGTATGATAAACAAAACATAATTTGACCTTTTAAACTAAACGAAACGACCGACGTCGTATTTAGAGTATAGGCGGATTGTTTTACTGGATCGAGTAGTTGCGGGTGCAATCCCCCCCCACACGCTAAAAATCTTTGTGAGTCACAAAAATTTGTTACTGTCTACTGTATACTGTCTGTATGTTTGTTCATGTTTTTAAATGTACCTATAACACAGAAATAATTCGGATATGGCTAATGCGAGCCATTGTTACTTAGAATAATTTAGTTAAAAATTCAGTAATTTTTTCAGATGTGATGATAATTGTTTGAAGAATTGCTGTAACATGTATATTGTGCATAAATCTATCTCTTACTAAAATAATGGTACATAATTGTGATTTTCCTAATAGTAATTGAAGAACATGACACGTCGTCACCACTCTTCTTGATGGTAGCCCACAACGCGCCACACTCTGCCAACGAAGGCGCCTTACTCCAGGCTCCACCCAATGTGGTTCGTCAGATGCGTCACATTGAGTCACCGCAGAGAAAACTCTATGCAGGTAAACATAATAGTGCTATTTAAATTAATTATTTATGACTAAGCAGACTTAGGAAAGTTAGTTTTCACGTATCTTGCAATGCCCTAAAGATAGTACACGTCTTGGGTTTCTGACGTCTAATTGAAGGAGCAACTATAGAAAACAGCAGTGTGAGTGCCACCAGTAAATGGGTGGAAAGGATTTAATTCTTCCCTAAGACGAGGATGTATTTAATGAGGGAAAGGTTCCATACTCATAAAAACAGGAAATATTTCGAACTATTTTTTATCCCGTGAACACCGAGAAAATATCACCAAAAACATAAAAAACCTTATATATGCATGTGTATAAGTATATCATTAAATTCAAAATAGATATTTTGAATTTCAATGATAAATATATCTAAATTCATACTGGGTATAGACGATGAACATTGGTGTGTAATAAAGAATAAAATGTCTTTTTTTATTTTACAGCTATGGTGAAGAAGCTCGATGACAGTGTTGGTGAAATAGTCAAATCTCTGCATGATAAGGGAATATTAGATAATACTATAATAGTGTTTGTGGCTGACAATGGAGGAATGACTTCCGGGAATTCAAAAAATTATGGGTCTAATTTCCCACTAAGAGGACTTAAAATGTCGCCGTTTGAGGGTGGAGTGAGAGTCGTCGGTCTTTTATGGAGCACAAGCCTTAATAATTCGGATCACTACTGGGATGGGCATATGCATGTCACAGACTGGATGCCTACTTTAATGAGTGCCGCTGGACTTGACGTTCCTTCTGATATTGATGGTGAAAATCAATGGGATAATATTAATTCAAACACAAAATCCGAAAGATACATAACGTACGAAATTGACGATTATACGGGCTATGCATCAATAACAAATGGAACATATAAATTAATTACTGGAACCGTTACAAAAGAGTATAGTACATATCAAGGTGGTGATTTAAGAGGCATTATTCATGAGCCGCCTTCGTATACTGAATCAATTGATAATAGTAAAATGTACGACGTTCTTAACTCAATTGATAAAGACTTTAATATAAATGTGAGGCAGAAGATGGTATTAAATTGTGACACTACCTTGAGTACACTTTGTTATCCCGAAAATGGTAAGAGTTCATTTCATCAGTTCACGAAATTATCATTTTCGGTGTAGGATAAGGTTATTTAATTCTTATATGATTGCTTTTAGGTGTCGTGTGCTTGTATAATATTATGGAAGACCCATGCGAAACTACAGACTTATCTGAAGAACTGCCAGAGATGGTGTTTGAACTAAAGGCTCTATTAGACGCTGAAATGGTAAAAAGAATACCTAGAGTTGTTCCACTTTACAGAGAGCCATTATCAGCTCCCTGTTTTCACAATTTTACGTGGGCTCCTTGGAAAGATCAATAGATTTTGCAACTCAATACGTCAGTGTTAAAATTCTGAAGACTTGCTATCTACGTAACATACTGTTATCTGACGTTTTTGATATCAAAGATTTATCCATGTTACTCTGTCGCGATTTTGATGATAAAAACATTACGTACGTGGTGAGTATTAAATAATGCATTATAAACTGCAACTAATATCAAATTTATGAAAATTAAATTAATATAATAATGTTGAAAAGCCAAAGCGTATTTATTATTATGTTACTTTGGCTAAGGCAGATTTATATCACACGGCTTGTAAGAAAATACAAGGACAGAAAGAAATTTTCATATTTATATAATTACACTATTTAATTGGTACTTAAGTGTATCTAATATGTGAATGAATATTACACAAAGATATTATATAATTAGAAGAATTAATGATTTTGTTTTACTTCATTCCATTAAGCAAGTTATGGGATGTGTAGAAAAGAAAAGTTGTTTTTTCCGCACCCTCGAGGTGGTCATCGTGACATTATACTAGGTACACCACCAGGATTAGTCCAACAACTTAAAAGTCAGTCAAGAGGACTTCAGACGTCTGTGACTCTTAAGGCAGTACATTTTTTAGTTGTGAATATTGACAGAGCTTGATCCAATACGGATTACTCGTCCACATTTTCATAGTTTCCTACAATAAAACTATTTTTTTCGGATTAAGTCGCGGTTTATTTTTTGATTTTTAAGTTCCCGACGTTTCGATAGCTTTGCAGCACCCATGGTCACGGGAGGGACATATAGTAGTATAAATAGTTTTATTTCATGTGTAATATTCGCGTAAATCTAAGAACTCAATAAGTTTTCTACAATATAATATTGCTAATGAGAGCTCTGTCACAAAAAAAAATCATATCCTCTCTTTTTATAACTACACTAAAAAAAGGAAAATGGTCAATTATTCCGATATTATACACCAACGGCGTTGTTTGAACGGGCACTAGAACATTATTTTACGACGATATAAAATATTATTATAAACCGAAAAGTAAAGGACGCACACTCTCGTAAAAATCCCTAACTACCTCTATAGGTAGCTATATCTATATAGCGGATCTACTTTTCACTTTATTTGAAACAAATTGTTGGGAGCAGTCGAGTTATACGATATTTAATATAGTTACATGTAATAATGGGCCTTTATGAATCTAACTTTTGTCTTTACTAAAAAAGGTCACCCACTTGATGTGCCCTCAAGGGTTTGTTCCACTATCGCGTTCTTTGATTCTATTTCCATCCAAATTTTATGATCACTGAACTACAATGAATAATTATTATTGCGCATTGCAAATATAATGAAAAACCAGTGGTAAGACACGGTTCTAATTTGCATACAAAAGGCATTCAGTGAGTGTTGATTCTTCTTGATAATAACGTTGAAGACTGACACCTGAGCAATGGCAGGCTTAACGCATCTAAATGTGCGTCAGCATTAGGGGTAATATACTTTCGAGGAACCTAATGTAAAGACCATCTTCTTAGAATATATATAGGTTACTTTACCTGGTTTTAAAGTAAAAGTTACTCTTCATAGCATTAACATGTTGATGCTTCATAAAAAGCTTAAAAAGGTAAGCCCGTAACGGGCCAGAGCAACATGTTTACAACCTATTGAACATATTTCTATTCCTATAATGAAAACAAACCATAAAGATACAATGGTTCTAAGTAGATATGTAATTTCACTTATCGTGATATAGATGTGGTATTAATGAATATTCAATATTTAGGATTATAACTATGAGAGAGGTCTGTAAGGAAATAGCTTGTTGGAACTCTGCCTACCCCACAAGGATCTGGCGTGATGATATAAATAAATAGAGATAGGATTATAAAATTGTGTATGGGGGTTCTGTACACTGCTTATATTTAAGAATATGTAAAATAATTTGATCGAACAGGTATTCAGCGCTCCCTAAACATGAAAAAATGCTTAATTTTTTTTCAGTTTTGTTCATATATCACGTAAATATCACCGAACCGATTCTAATAGCCGAGTCTGATTTGAATACTGCGATATGTTAGATCAAAATTGGCCAGGTTGACTCGCGGGAGTAGACGCGGGAAAACTTAAGTGTTCATAAAAGAAGATGACTAGTTAAAATAAGTTGCATGCGTTGTGTGTGTAGAACCAGTCTGTATCTTATTTTAGTTTTCACTTCACGTAGTTATATCTAGTTAAGCATATTAGACAAATCATAGGCACTTTAGTAATTCTGATGTTTGTAGACAAAAGATACATAAATAAGGTCAAGTGTTACATTATAACTGAAAAGCAATTTATACTGTTCTGAAGTGTGCACCTACAGAATATGTAGGTACATTCTTGTAACGTTTAAGCGTTTGATCACTGCATGATTTCATGGCAGTTATTAGTATTACGAATAAATGTATCTAATACGTTATGTAAGGTATTTTATTCACTTATCAGTTTGGTCTGTGGGAACAACAATATATGTATTACGTAAACGTAGGTGTGCAGTAGCCCAGAGAGCTGTGTACTAGTTTTATCGGCAGCTCGTCATCTATTTAGCGATGCGCGAACCCATCAAGAGCCTAGCGCGAGATCGTTTTCGAGAAAGAGTGCAGTAATCTTCACCTTTATTTATTAATATTCTAGTGTTACAAGAATACTATATCAACACAATAGCTTGACGGTAACATCAGTTTATTAGTGCTAAGCCCTCCGAGGCTTAAGTACGAACAATGTGACCTTATAGTAACATTGTCGAGAAATCGTGCTGTCACGGTCATCTTTATTTAGTCTGTTTATAAACTGGATCGCTATTCTGTTGATAGGTATGTCATGTTATTTGTACTAAGTCCTCAGATTGACGATACATAACGTAAACTGAGAGCTTAGCACAAACAGATTGACGCTATCGGAACGTTGTCGAGAAAGCGCACTGTCACGTTCATGATTATTTAGTAAATGTTATGTGTGAAAAGGATGGCATATCAACTCGATGGCATGACACTAACTTTAATCCGTTCGTGCTACGCCTTATTCTTGCTAAGCGCTTGAATCTTATTATGTTAGTACAGTCAGCAGGAAGCGTAATTACTTAGCAAAACGCCGAAATAGCATTGCAAAAGGTAACGAATTTTTTTTAATTTTATTGTTATAACAGGATGCACGAATTTAATGATTTAAATTAAGGCTATAAATTACATTAAAGTGAATCGAAAAGTAGATGATTAAATTGATGAAACGTGTTATTTTTTTTAATTTGTAGAAACGTTTGTGTATGGGATACAAGGAAGATATAAGATACTATAAACGTTTAGTTTTTTTTTTAAAGACTTGTTTTGTATCCTCGCGGAGTTTGCAGAAGTAGCTGTACTGATGATACTACAAAAAAATACATCTTCTCCTTCTTAGCGTTTCGAAGCTGCCCAGAATACGACCATATTAACTGCATTGTCGAAAGGCAGCCATGAAGTCCTGTTACCTACAGGTGTTAGGGCATGTGGAGCACGATGTAAGGTGGGAAATCGTTTGGGTTACATCGCACAAGCACCCACATTGGTATTGTCTGTGAATCACCACCTGAACATTTCCTTGCTCAGGCCGACCTGAGTCCGTAGTCTAGTTAAAGATATTCAGTTCGGTCATGGCAATTTATGCCCAGGAGTGAGGCTCTCAGCAGGTAAAACAAGGATTTGGTATTATAATAAAAGGGGACACGAAAAATAATAGTTGAAGAAGTTAAGAAGTTGCCCCACGTGTGTGGTGACTAACCCTTGCGTTTTGACCATGGAAACCATGCAATTACTATATACATATTTACCACATGGTCAATGAAACTGAAAATAATAATGAAGAACTATTCATTACTATAATGGATATTTTACAAAAAACGAGTGTTAATATATAGCAGTGATAGCCTAGTGGTTAGACCGTTGGACTGCAAAGTCAAAGGTCTCGGGTTCAAACCCAGGCACGCACCTCTGTCTTTTCGAAAGCATGTGCGTATTAAAAATTAATTATCACTTGCTTTAACGGCGAAGGAAAACATCGTGAGGAAACCTGCATGCCTAAAAGTTTCTTGAAGATGTGTGAAGTTCGCCAACCCGCACTAGGCCAGCGTGGTGGACTATGGCCTAAACCCTCTCAGTTTGAGAGGAGGCCCGTGCCCAACAGTGGGACAGTTTCTTAACAGGGCTAATATTAATATTAGAGTGTTAATATAGAGAAGTTTGAAATAAATAAATATCACAGATTAGGAAGAAAACAAGATGAAAGAAAAACCAGACCCATACTTATTTCCTTTACGTCATATCAAAAGAAGGTAGAAATAATGAAAAATAAAACAAAAATACCACACAATTCTTTTCTAACCGAAGATTTCTCAATAGAAACCCTTGAACTGCGTAAAAATCTACAACAACAATTGAAACAAGAGAGGGAAAAAGGAAATGAAGCATTCATTAAGAATAACAAACTTATTGTAAGAAATAAATCAGAAGCCGAAAAGAGGAAAAGAGAAATTTCTAAGTCACCAAAGAACATACAAATAGAATCTTATCCTACAGAGGGGAAAAACATTATTGCACCGTCTAAAATGCCAAAAACTGATGCATTTGCATATATGAGAGCCAGATCTTTCTTAATGACGGAGAAACAAACGCAACCACATAAGGCATTATAGGAATCATCCAACACCGGAAACGTGGATAAAACAAATAGTGCAAGAAAAATATTAACAAAAAACAAACAGATCCCCAATACGGTTGGTCACCGCGGGGAGATAGACCACACCCCCCAAGAGCTTATAGTAAATAAAAATAAATCTATGAACCCTTCACTTAACAAACAATACTTCGAAAATAATAAACAAAAACAAAGAACAAGATTAAATATAGCCACAATAAACACATGATCGTTAAAATCCCGAGAATCCCTACTTGAATTGGAAAATGCATTAGAAACCATAAACTGGGACATAATAGGCTTAAGCGAAGTACGGAGAGCCGTTGAGAAAAACGAAGAACACGAAAAATATATATTTTACTACAAAAATATAACAGCTGGCCTATATGGAGTAGGATTTATGGTTAAAAATTATCTCAAAAACGAAATAATAGAGTTTCGAGGCATATCAGATAGGATAGCAGTTTTGAACATTAAATTGCCCGGCCATAAACAACCATCTTCAATAGTTCAAATATATGCCCCGACTGATGTCGCTAAAGAAGAAATAAAAAACGATTTCTATAACAATCTCAATGAAATAATGCCAACCTTGCACAAAACCATAATTGTAATAGGGGACTTCAATGGCCAAATAGGAAAGAGGAGAATAAACGAAGACAAAGCACCCGGACCACATACATCAGGCAAAAGGAACGACAATGGACAAAGACTGATAAACTTCGCTTTGGAAAACAACCTACACATCATGAACAGCTACTACAATAGGAATATTAATAGAAAATGGACATGGATGTCACCGAATGGAATGATAAGAAACGAAATAGACTATATTACCACAAACAAACCAAGATTATTCTCAAATATAAATATTGTCAACCAATTTAACTACAACACAGACCACAGACTACTTAGAGGTCAACTGTATATAATGGAACCAAAAACATCAAGGAAAAATATTCACAATACAAGAAAACCTGTAGCTTTACAAATACCGGAAAACATTTTAGAGTCCCTACGCACTAAATTAGAAAAAATAAATAATCTCAAAGAAATTAAAGTAAAGTATGATGCTCTAGAATAGGAACTAAAAGAAACCGAAAGTAAAATTAGAACAACAAGAGAGATAAAAGACAAATTAGGTCTAGAAGCAAGAAAGTTGATTATGCAAAGAAAAAATATGTTTAAGGATAGGAAAACTAACAAACAAAAAATAATAAAACTGAGTAAAGAAATAACCTTGCAAACACGTAAACACAGAGAGAAATCAAGAACTGAAACACTAAATTACCATATAGAAAAAGTAGGCGGAATCAAGAAAGCATGGACTGAACTAAGAGAAAATATAACCTGGATCGACAGCATAAAACACCACCAAACACCAGAAATAAGAAAAGTAAGACAAATAGAATAGAAATATTAGAAGTAGCAACAGAATATTACCGCGAATTATACAACAACGACGAAATAATAGAGGAACACACCCAGCTAGTGGACTGCGTTAAAAACAACGATGAAGAGATCCCGTGTATAACGAGAGACGAAGTCAATAAGGCTATCAAATCACAAAAAAGAGGTAAAACGCCAGGAGGAGATTGCATATCGAACGAATTGCTAATAGGATCATCCAAAGCAACGACGAACACTATCACAGACATATTCAATGAAATTTTACACACAGAAAATATTCCTCAACAATGGACTTTGTCAACGATAATAATACTGCACAAAAAAGGGGAAAAAGATGACATAGCCAACTACAGGCCCATCAGCTTGATGTCGAACGTGTACAAAATCTTTTCAAAGATACTGCTAGACTGTTTAACAAAGACTCTGGATGAAAACCAACCCAAAGAACGAGCAGGCTTTCGCAGCAAGTTCTCAACAATAGATCACATACACTCGATAAAACAAGTAATTCAGAAAAGTAGTGAATACAATATTACGTTCTACCTTGCGTTCGTGGATTATAATAAGGCATTTGACTCCCTAAAACACGCAAAAATATGGGAAGCCTTAGAAACACAAGGAGTGGAGAAAAAATATATTCGACTAATTATCAACGTGAACAAGAACATGAAAGCAAGGATACGAACAGAAAGAGATGGGGATTATTTCCAGATAAAAAGAGGAGTAAGGCAAGGGGATCCTTTGTCACCCAAACTTTTCTCAGCTGTTCTCGAACACGTGTTTGGACGTCTCGAGTGGGATAAGTACGGATTGAATATAAACGGAGTGCGATTAAACCACTTAAGATTTGCAGACGATCTAATAATAATTGCTGAAGACCCAAGAAGCTTACAAAAGATGTTAAAGCAACTGGTGTATGAAAGTGATAAAGTGGGACTATCAATGAATACTGCAAAAACAAAAATTACATACAATAAAATTAAATTAGTAAAGCTAGTTTACGAGTTTGTATATCTTGGATGCGCCTTCAGTAGGAATAAGAAATACACCGCTGACATGGAGGGAAGAGTTAATGCAAGGAAATAATTGTCTGGTGCGATGGGAAACCTTAAGAGCCCATACATAACGGAGTGCTTGTCCTAACGCTGTTATATGGTAGTGAGAGTTGGGTATGTAAGAAAGAGAATGAAAGCAGGATAATTGCGTTCGAAATGCGAACTCTGCGAAAGGTACGCGGAGTCAAACTGACCGTACGCAACAACGTAGTAGAAAAGCGTGAAGATATGAAAGATAGTATAGGTGTAAAGATGAGACAGAGTATGCTACGCTGGTTCTGGCATATAGAAAGAATGTCGGAAGAGGAAAAAAAATGGCAAACCAGATACACAATGCAAAACTAGAAGGATATAGGTAGATACCTGGAAAGAACTTTTTTTAACGTGGGGAAATCCTCATGAACTTCCGCCAGTCTCGGGGGAAACTGGCGGGGCATGTCGGACTGTTACCGACTAAACCCCCACGGTGGCCGGCATCGACGCTTCTGGAAGGGGCTCCGGGATTTCTGTTAGGAACGCATCGGTGCCCCTTTGTGCCGTGTTTCGAAGAGTCCGCCTTCGGAGAGGGGGGAGAGCCCCTATAGACCCGCTTCCCCCCTGCTGCATGGCGCCGCCGTCCTCTTCGGGGTCGCACGTGAAGGACGCTTAGGGCCCCCGCCCCAGCGTCACACGACCCGAAGGGACCTGTTGGTCGGTTGTTGGTGCAGGGGGTGCAGATTTTTACCTGTTTATTTTTTTCTTGAATAACTCGAGAAATTGGTGTCGAGAATTCTCGAGACTCGAGACAGAAAATACGCCGATAAATCGAAAACCCTAATAGTACCTTCTTCTTCTTCTTCAGCCGAAAGACGTCCATTGCAGGACAAAGGCCTCCCCTAAAGACCGCCACAACGACCGGCTTTGTGCTGTACGCATCCAACTTCTACCCGCGACCTTCACCAGGTCATCGGTCCATCTTGTAGGGGGTACAATCATAGTATTTATTTTAAATTAATTATTAAATTGAGGACGACACCTTGAACTTTATCGAATTAAATATACTGGAAATATTGGCCAATCCACTTCGCATGTATCAAATAAGAATGGAAAAAAAGGCAATCAAATATGTTCACCTCAATGCACGTGAATACTTTTTCGACTTTTTTATTGACTAAATAAAGAACTTAAGACGTTTTGTCCTTTGCAAGGATATATTTTTTAATAAATAAAGTTATTTGTTAAATCGAATTATTTAAATTACCGCGGAGATAGATAGCAAATATTTGAGCTCGTTACGTATAATTAGGTCTAGGAAACTAAGTACACTGTGGTAATAGGTTTCTATAGAACATCTATTACATTCAATTATATTATTATATTTATTGACTGCCTCGTTGGTCTGGTGGCAAAGCGCATCGCTTTGTGATCACGAGGTCCTGGGTTCAAATCCTAGGTCGGACATATGTAGTTTTTCTAACGAAAAATTCCCAGTATGAGTCCGGAGTCTGCAATTGTGCCCGGTATATGGCAATAGGCTCGCCCCCTATTACATGGGACCTAACATCGTCGGCGAAACGTGGGTATACTCAGTACACCTCTGCCACACCCTCTGGGGAATATAGGCGTGACGTTATTTATTTAACTTTCAATTCTATGAGAGTATTTTACTGTCGGAATATAGAATATCAAATCGGACAACTTTGTCTGTAAGGAACGCACCGGTGTCCCTTTTGTGCTATACTCCGAAGAGCCCTCCCCTAGTAGTCACAGTGTTGATGTGGACTACTTTGACCGACTTAGGATTCGTCATTGAAGGTTTATCGAAATTTCTCAGTAACAGTCTAGACTCTGGTGCTGTCCGGGAACAGCCGGTAGGATGACAATAGGCCCACTCCTTATTACAATGGAACTTCACATTTCGTCGGCAAACTGTGGATGTATATAGCACACGTCTGTTACTTCCACTTGGGGAATATAAGGGTAACGGTGTCAATTTATTTTCTTTTTTTCTTTTACTTCATAAGTGAATCTGGAGGGTGGTATATCAGAATTTCTGACTTTGTTCATATTTTATTTAAATTCTAATTCAACTTATATCTTATCTGATCTAATGAATATTTATGCGGTTGAAGCCAACACAAAAAGAGGTAAGTAAAATACAAAAACTGCTACCTACGTAGTATATAATCTTAGCTATTTGAAAAATATCTAAGTTGAGTGGTTGACGTGCTGTGGAAACTTGCTTCTCGTACTTGATGTACAGTGACAGTTTTTTGTGCTGAATTAACATAATATATAGTGATAAACTAACTCACTTGAACTGATAACATCGAATTACGTTTCATTCAACGTGATCGTATATATATACAGTCCTGGTGCAACATTGTTGTTTCGATTATTACGCCTCACTTAATTGTTAATAAGTTATATTGATAAACAATTGTATATAATTTATGGCATATTTTATTTTTAGGATGAATTTTACAGGCATTGTATTGCTTCTATTATCTATTGGCCTAGCAGTAAAGCCCACAAAGCAGACTCCTAATATTGTTGTAATTATTGCTGATGACTTGGTAAGTGTAATATTAAATAAAATTATAAAGCATTGCCATGCCATTCTTGTTACTACTGTTGATTGTTTGCTATTGGTGTCAAATTATTTCTAACCTTCAATTAACAATTTAAACACAAAAGCTTTTATTTAAAAGGGTAATAGTGGAGTTTCTTGCCTCTATTTTTAGGGTTTGTTATCAAAACGAAAACCGTCCGTCTATCCGACGGTTATCATGTTTTTCTCAGGAACGGCTAAAGATATTAAGTTGATATTTATATGAAATACGAAGTCTACGGTCCCCTACTGGTGTACAAAATAAAGGTTCTAACTAAACTTAAACAAAAGATATGACCATTTAAAGTCGCTAATCAGAAATTATATGGCACTTCTCATTGACCTAGAACCATGAAATTTGGCAAGAAGCAAGATTTTAAAGTACACGTAAAGGAAAAAGTTCGATAATTGTTAATTTTTAACTATAGCATATTAAAAATAATTATTTTCCCTTAAATCCGATGAAAAATTAAGATAGCGCTGTCTAGTGACATTTTGTGGAACTATGTTTCTATGTCTTCCCAGCAAGGTATCTGGCGTGATAATATTTAAAAAGACAAAGAAAGAGATATATTCTTAAGTAACAAATACGAAAAGTGTTAATTTATAATTTAATCATATATTCAATTTATTTTGCCTCATTGATGATGCCGATGAAATATATTACGATATATGAGCGCTACCTAGTGACATGTTGTAGAACTATTTTGATTTATGGTAAATAATAAAAATGTGATGGGAAATATCTATGTACAGAGATGGCGCTATCTCTGTACAGTGCCGGACGTAAATTTGATCAGATTACCGATTTTTTCTTTTATGAAAATAAAATGTAGTTTATTTAATTTAAGCTAAAAATTTTGTTGAAAGAGAGTGGGATTTATTTTAAATATATAGTAGGTAACGTATAATGCGTTTAGAAATTGCGGAGGATCTCGTACAAATTGCAAAATGTAGTTTTTGAATAGAAAAGATCCTAGTATCTTTCCAGAGTCCGAAAATGTGCCCAGTATAATGGGCCTAGCAATAGGCCGGGACCTATTACATTGGCACATACGATACGCGTAATGGTCGGAGGTTAGGTTTCATGCAATAGGGGGCAAGCCTTATGCCATTATATCGTGCACAATGCCAGTTGATACTGGAAATATTTCTATCGAAAATTTACATTTGGTCTGACCTGGGATTCGAACTCAGGGCCGCGTGATCACTACGCGCATTATTCGCCAATAGACTAACGAGACAAAGGGATTTTTACAACAAATCCACCAAGCCCAAATATGATGGGACTATCTTGTCAATTAAAAAGTTTTAGGGCCACTGAAAACTCTAGTACTAATCAAGACAATTCTAACAGATTCAGAGACAAATCGATTCCAGTGCACTCGATTAGAATTAATTCTCAGATAGATTTTATTAAAATAAATCGACTTACCTAGACCATAGTTCAGTCGTTTCGACACTCGCCTATAGCGTCCAAAGGCCACCGATGCGTTGCTGTGGTGTTGGAGGATTATCCCGATGGAGTTGTCGATGGTGTTTACTCTTTTCACTCTTTTATTACCCAATAGTATGAGATTATTATGATATATCTAAAGTAGAAATACTTTTTTTTTTTTTAATTTCTCCAATTTTTGATAGAAAAAGGGTATTAGGGTTCTTTAAAAACATACAGATCCCTAACAAAAGGCATGCTTGCTTCGTGATATGTCTGAGTAAGTATATCCAAGGAAAATACATTATTTACCCGTTTATTTTTTTACGTAGAACTAACGAGTCATTCATTGGTACATTGTTGTTTTATTTTTAGGGTTGGAGTGACGTAGGTTTCCACGGAAGTGAACAGATACCAACCCCAAACATTGATTTGTTGGCGTACTCCGGTGTTGCTCTGGGGCGGTACTATAGCCATGCTATATGCACACCATCCCGTTCCGCTTTTCTAACGGGGAAATATGCACATAAAACGGGTAACTATAAGCTAAACTATGCCTTTTAGAACATATTTCCGAAGCGAGAGACATTGGATAAATACACATTTAGCATAATAATTCTTCCAAATAATAATAATAATTTCAGCCTATACTGCCCACTGCTGGACAAAGGCCTTCTCTCACAAATCGAGGTGAGAGAGATTAGGTCATACTCCACCACACAGACCCAGTGTGGATTGGTGGAGGCAGGTTTGTGGCCACCTGCTGTTGGGACTTATCAAGCCGCCTTTAAGGCTTCCAACTCGGCTTAACGACTACCACATTAAGTGGTAACCGGGACCAACGGCTTAACGTGCCTTCCGAAGCACGGAGACGCTCGAATATGAAAATGCCACAAACGGTCACCCATCTCAGGCCGACCGAGTTGAACGCTGCTTAACCTTGGTGATCAGTAAGAACACTGCGGTCGCCCGGCACTACGAGCGTCTCCAATTAGCCGCAATTCTTCCAAATAGCCGCATTTATATCAAAATAATTTCAAACTAATTAATATGCACGCAATACAGAGTTCTAATTGTGTTTATCTTGAATGATCTATCTATATCTATACGATTAGGTCAGATCCCTTGCGGGATAGTTAGTGAGCACAGAGTGCCAACAGGTTCTTTCCTTACATACCTCCCTGGCTTTCTCCACTCTAATAGTTCTTCTTACACACGCTCGGCGGTTACGCTTGAATGATTAGGTGGTTATTTGATGTAAGACTGGTTATAATGATAAAAGACCGGTTATTGTTTGTGAAGCCCATGTTGAAATACATTTGAATTATTTTAAACGTGCATATAATATAAATACGAGTATTAAATTTAAAAGAATGTCGGAGAAAGAATGACAAAGCAGATATACAATGCGAAAGTGTAAAGATGTAGGTACCAGAGAAGATTTATACTATCATACCATGACCAAATAGATCGTGTCTTATCTCAAGGACAAGTAATGAGTCTACATAAGCGGCGAGCGTGTATGAGACGAACTATGAGAGTGGAGGAAGCCAGAGGTCTGAAAGTTCAGAACCTGTTGGTACAGTACTCTCTTACTACCCCGCAAGGGATTTGGCAGTGGCGGATTTACACATATGCCGCCTTGCAATTTAATACACTAGTTCACATTCATATTAATTACATTTTCTGGGTCAATAAAATTGCTATTTTATATTTGGTGCTCTATCGTCATCATTACATCAGCTTTTTCCCGTTATTAGTATGATTGTGAACGAAGGGATCGTTGTGTCAGTTCCTAGATTATTCTTACGTACAACTCACGATTTTGTGAAGGTTAGACAAGAAGTAGTCTTTGGGTATATTTTTAAGCTAAGAAAAGCTCAATCATGTACTGCTTATAAAAAGGTATTTGAGCCAAATTTTCCGCCCCCCAAAAATTGGCCGCCCTAGGCTCCAACCTACTCAGCCTGCTGGTAAATACGCGACTGGAATTTTGCGTCATGATATAGATAGATAGAGAGCTATTTAGTTATATATTTATTTAATTATATAAATATTCTTATAGTCTATCTGTAGTTTTTATTATTTCCCAGGAATGCAAGGATATCCACTAACAATGAGTGAAGATAGAGGACTTCCAGTAGACGTTACGATTTTACCTCAGTATTTGAAACGTGCAGGATACAAGACACATTTAGTTGGAAAGTGGCACCTCGGTGCATCGCGTAATGAATATTTGCCCACTGAAAGAGGATTCGATACTCACTTTGGCCATAGAGGTGGATATTTGGATTATTACGAGTATACAGTGGAAGAAACGGTTAGTATTTTTAGATGGCTTGGCAATTGAAATTAGGCACTCACAATGACGACTACATCAGGTTTGAATAGATGAAACAATAAAAAATGTTTATATGATGTTATTTCTGCTATAGTTTCCCACGGGCAAGGTGTCTGGTTTGGCCTTGTACAATAACATGACACCTGTGTGGGATGTCGAGGGATATATTACAGATATATATACTTCAAAAGCTACATCAGGTAAGTGTTCTATATTTTAGACGTATTAGATATAAATGAATGTTTCTATTTCTGCCTAGTGTCACCATGTAATATTACTTAACTTTTTAAATCAAGTTGGAATGCCTTGGTTAGAGCGTAGGCGGCTTGGTTCAATCCCCGCACGGGAAAACTCTTTGTGAGCCACAAATATTTGGTACTGTTTCGATGTTGGTAAATGTGTTTTTTTAATTTTTTTTAAACTTACTCATGACACAAGTAATTCAAGTATATTAGCCATACTGAGCTAATATTGGTTAAAATTAATTTAGGCAGTAATTCAGTAGGTTTTTTCAGATGTAATGTTTTTTCTAACATGTGTATCGTCCATAAGCATAATCTTATCATGTAATTGTGATTTTATTAATAGTAATTGAAGAACATGACACGTCGTCGCCACTCTTCTTGATGGTGGCCCACAACGCCCCACACTCTGCCAACGAAGGCGCCTTACTCCAGGCCCCACCTAGTGTGGTTCGACAGATGCGACACATTGAGTCACCGCAGAGAAAACTCTATGCAGGTAAACATATAGTGCTTTTTAAGTTAATTATTTATGACTAAGCAGACTAAAGTCAATAGAAAGCTTAGTCTTAATGTAGCACGTATTACCCTAAAGATAGTAAAAGTGCGAGTCACTTCTTCCTTCTAATATCTGGTCGAGAGAGGTAATGGCGTCTCAAGTTATGTTAACGGTTGCTGTTGGTGGGGACTAGTCCACCTAAACTCCTATAGCTTATCATCCTTTAAAAATATTATTATAAGTCTAATACATCTGTCGTAAGACATCATACTGGAGAGTTGGACAAGCCCGGTGAGTTTCTCGCTGGATCTAATCAGTAGAGTTCGCGCTCTGAAGTTACAAATGTAAAAGTATAAACCTTGCCCCCGATTTACAAATAGTCATAATTTGTAAATACCCTATACAAAATAAATGATTTGAGTTGAGTTCATTTGGAGATCCCAGACCTTTTGTTTCATGTCCAAGGAGGCTACAGGAGGGTTTTTAGTGACGTAAACGTCTCCTGACGTAAACGTCTCCTGAACTTAATCTACCACAAAAGACAGGGAATCTTATGAAGATTTTAAACATGCGAATACCAAAAACATAAAATACCTTATATATGTGTACGAATATTCGTATATGTCATTGAAATTCACAATGGTTTTTAGTGCTACTAGTTTAAAACACGTTTCGTAATTTGAAATATTATACATTACTGCATAACAGTTAATGCATTACATTTCAAAATACCAAATTGATTTTAAACCGATAGTACCAAAACATATTTTGAATTTTAATGATAATTGTATGTATACTGACTTTGTCCAATTGCTGTGTAATGAAGATTTTTTTCCTTTTACAGCTATGGTGAAGAAGCTCGATGACAGTGTTGGTGAAATCGTCAAATCTCTGCATGATAAGGCAATATTAGATAATACTATAATAGTGTTTGTGGCCGACAATGGAGGAATGAGTTCTGGAATAACAATAAATTATGGGTCTAATTTCCCACTAAGAGGACTTAAAATGACGCCGTTTGAGGGTGGAGTGAGAGTCGTCGGTCTTTTATGGAGCACAAGCCTTAATAATTCGGATCACTACTGGGATGGTCACATGCATGTCACTGACTGGATGCCTACTTTAATGAGCGCCGCTGGACTTGATGTTCCTTCTGATATTGATGGTAAAAATCAATGGGATAATATTAATTCAAACACAAAATCCGAAAGATACATAACGTATGAAATTGACGATTACATAGGCTATGCATCAATAACGTACGGAGCGTATAAATTAATTATTGGAACCGTTACAAAAGAGTACAGTACATATCAAGGTGGTGATTTAAGAGGCATTATTGGTGAGCCGCCTTCATACACAGAATCAATTGTTAATAGTAAAATGTACGACGTTCTTAACTCAATTGATAAAGACTTTAATATAAATGTGAGGGAGAGGATGATATTAAATTGTGACGTTACCATGAGTACACTTTGTTTTCCCGAAAATGGTAAGAGTTCATTTTGTCACTTTACGAAATGGTCATTTCAGTGTTGGATAAGGTTATTTAATTTTCATATGATTATTTTCAGGTATCGTTTGCTTGTATAATATTATGGAAGATCCGTGTGAAACTACAGACTTATCTGAAGAACTGCCAGAGTTGGTGTTTAAATTAAAAGCTCTATTAGACGCTGAAACGGTAAAAAGAATACCCAGAGTCGTTCCACTTTACAGAGACCCATTATCAGCTCCCTGTTTTCACAACTTTACATGGGCTCCTTGGAAAGATTAATAGATTTTGCATTTTAATTCGTCAGTGTTACTTCCTATTTACGTAGCATACTGTTATCTAACGTCTTTGATATAAAATATTTATCCATCTTAATCTGTCGCGATATTGATGTTCATTGATAAAAAGATTAAGTACGTGGTAAGAATTAAATAATTCACTAGAAACTGCTACTAATATTACATTTAAGAATATTATTAACATAATAATGTTGAAGAGGCAAAGCGTATTTTGTTACTTTAACGATGGCAGATTTTCTTTAACTCGTCTCGTAAAAAGATATAAGGACACAAGACAATTGTAATATTTTTATAATCACATTGTTTAATATAATATTAAGAATTAATGATTTTGTTTTGCTTCATCCCATTAAGCAAGTTGTGTGATGTGTAGAAAACAAAGTAGTTTTTTCCGCACCCTCGAGGTGCTCATAATGGCATTATGCTAAGATTAGTCCCACAACTTGAAGTCAGCCAAGACGACCCCAGACGTCTGTGACTCATAAGGCAGCACATATTTTATTTGTGACTAGTTGCAAGGATGGATCCAATGTGGATTACGTGGCCAGATTTTCATAATTTTCTACAAAAGAAAATTGCTAATGACAGCTCTGTCACAAAAAATCATATCCTCTTTTTTATAAATACACTAAAACCGGCGTTGTTAGAACTGGCACTAGAACATTATTTTATGACGATATAAAATATTATAGTAAACCGAAAAGTAAAGGACGCACACTTTTGTAAATATCCCTAACTACCTATAGGTATAGCAGCTCTAGCGTTCACTTTATTTGAAATAAATTGTTTTGAGAAGTCGAGTCATACGATATTTAATATAGTTATAAGTAATAATGGTCCTTGTTGAAACTAACTTTTATCGTTCCCAAAAAAGGTCACCAATATCAATTGGTGACCTTTGTGCCCTCAAAGGTTTGTTCCAGTATTGCGTTCTTTGATACCATTTCCATACAAATTTTATGGTCATTAAACTACACTGAATAATATTATTTCGCGTTGCAAACATTAAATGTGTTGAAATATAATGCAAACCAGTGTTAAGACACGGTTCTCATTTGCATACAAAAGGCATTCATTGAGTATTCATTCTTCTTGATAACAACTTTGAAGACTGACACCTCAGCAATGGCAGGCTTACCGCATTTAAATGTGCGTCATCTTTAGGGGTAATACACTTTTGAGGATCATATATAGGTTACTTTACCTAGTATTAAAATCAAAGTTATTTTCATAACATTAAAATGTTCATACTTCACAAAAATCTTAAAAAGATAAGCCTGTAACGGGCCACAGCAATATGTTTACAACCTATTGAACATTTTTTTTTCTATAATGGAAACAAACTATAAAGATATAAAGGTTCTAAGTAGATATGCAATTTACTTATCTATCTATCTATATTATCACGCCAGATCCCTTGCGAGGTAGGCAGAGAGGACAGAGTTTCAATAGGTTTTTTCTTTACATCTCTCTCTGGCTTCCTCCACTCTCATAGTACGTCTCATATACGCTCGTCGGTTACGAAAGACTCTTGACTTGACCTTCAGATAAGACTCAGTCTATTTGGTCATGGTAAGATAGTCTAGGTCTTCCCAGGTACCTACATCCTTCCATTTTCGCATTGTATATCTGTTTTGTCATTCTTTCTTTTGATATTCTTACCATATAGAAAGAATCGAACCTCGAACCAACGGAGCGTACCCTTTCTCATCTTTACACCGATACTATCTTTCATACCTACTCGCTTTCTTACTACATTGTTGCGAATACGATCGGTCAGCTTCACTCGGTACATCTTCCGCAGAGCTCGCATTTCCACCGCATTTATCTTACTTTTATTCTCCTTCTTATATACCCAGCTCTTACTGTCATATAACAGCGTTGGGACAAGCACTCCGTTAAGTATGGCCAGCTATGCCTTTTGGCTTAAGTGCCAGCTCCCAAGTAGCTTTCCCATCGCACCATTTACTCTGTTACCTGCACTCACTTCTCTCTTTATCAGCGGTGTGTTTCCCATTCTTACTAAATGCGCATCCAAGATATACAAACTCATTCACTTGCTCCAGCACATCGTTACCAACCACAATCCTTGCATTCGTTCTGGTTTCTTCCCATTTAAAAACCATGATCTTGGTTTTCTTTACATTCAAATGTAAGCTATTTTGTTCATGCAGTCGTATTTCATAATTGTGACTAGTGTTTGCAGATCAATGTTGGCGCTATTAAAACCGCATCATTTGCATAAAGTAGATGGTTTACCACTAGGTCACCCATTTGTACACCTTCATTCATCGCTTTCAGTCTTTGAAGACTTTTATCCAGATCTATTATAAACAGTCTAGCGGACAACATGCAACCCTGCTTGTCGCTAATTTCGACGTCCAACCAGGGTGACATGTTACCACCCACCCGTACGCAAGCCTTGCTGTCCACATAGGTGGACTGGACGGCTCGCAACAGAGTGCTATTTATACCATATGCTGTCAAAATTCTGTAAAATGTCCTGAAGTCTCTTTCGCACTATTCTATATTTCACTTATCGTGATATAGATGTGGTATTAATGAATATTCAATATTTAGGATTATAACTATGAGAGAGGTTTGTAAGGAAAGAACCTGTTGGAACACTGTACTCTCTGCCCTACTGGATCAAGGATCTAGCGTACTACCCTTCAAGGATCTATCGTGATGATGTAGATAGATAGAGACAGGATAACATAATTGTATATGGTGGTTTCTGTACAGTGCTTATGTTTATGAATATGTAATATATTTGGATCGACTAGGTATTCAGCACTCCCTGAACATGAAAAAATGCTTAAATTTTGTTTTCATGTTTGTTCATACTTCATAAATTACGTAAAAACCACTGAACCGATTGTGATTGCTGAGTCTGATTTGAATACTGCAATATGTTTGATCAAAATTGGCCGGGTAGAATTCTCGCGGGAGTAGACGCGGGAAAACTTAAGTGTATATAAAAGAAGATGAATAAGTAGTCAAAATTTGTTCCATGCGATGTGTAGTTAGAACCAGTCTGTCTCTTAGTTTAGTTTTCACTTCACGTAGTTATATACATTTAAGCATATTAGACAAATCATAGGTACTTTAGCAATCCTAATGATTGTAGACAAAAAATACATGAATAAGGTCAAGTGTTACATTATAACTGAAAAACAATTTGTGCTTTTCTGAAATGTGCACCTACTGAATATGTAGGTGCATTCTTGTAACGTTTAAGAGTTTGATCACTGCATGATATCATGGCAGTAATTCGTATCACGTATAAGTGCATATCTATCTGCATAAACACATTATGCCATGTATTTTTTATTTACTCGTCAGTTTGGTCTGTGGGAGCAGACAACAATCTATATATTATGTGAACGTAGGAGTGCAGTAGCCCAGAGAGCTGTGCACTGGTTTTATAGGCAGCTCGTCAGCTATTAAAAGATGTGCAAACCAAACAAGGGCCTAGCACGAACAGATCGTTATTGTAACGTTGTCGAGAAAGCGTACAGTCACCTTTACCTTTATTTAGTGAATTAGTAGTGTAAAAAAGATGCTATATTATTACACTAGCGTCAAAGTAACATCTGTCTCTTCGTTCTAAGTCCTCCGAGGTTTAAGTACGAACAATGTGCCTTATAGTAAAATTGTCGTGAAATCGTGCTGCCACGTTTATTTTTATTTAGTCAATTAGTAATGTGAAAAACATAACAATTGGATCACTATCCTGTTTATAGGTATGTCATGATATTTGTACTAAGTCCTCAGATTGACGTTACGTAACGTAAACTGAGGGCTTAGTACAAACAGATTGACGCTATCGGAACGTTGTGGGGAAAGCGCACTGTCACGTGCACAATTATTTCCGGCTGGTTTGAATATTCAACTCTTTTCGATAATTTAGTGAATGTGTAGTGTGAAAAGGATGGCATTTTAACTAGATAGCATGATGCTAGCGTCAATCTGTTCGTGCTACGCCTTATTCGTGCTAAGTCCTTAAATCTTCATATGTTGGTACATTACGTTTCCTGCTGACTGCAGCAGGAAGCGTAATTACTTAGCAACACGCCGAAATAATGCAGAAGGTAACGAAAAAGAATTAAAAAATCTTTAACTTTATTGTTATACAGGTGCGCGAATTAAAACGAATAAAATTAAGGCTATAAATAATATTAAAGTGGATCAAAATGTACGTAGGTAATTAAATTTATAAAGCATGTTACTTTAAGCAGTTGTTTTCGCAGTGTTTTATTTATTACAAAATATAATATTTTGACCGGATACATTGTTTAGTCAGAGATAGGATGTGAATTTAGGAGTTGAATTTTATTTTAATTAAGATTGTTAATAGTTTATTATTGTTTTGTTTTCACTTTTATTTTAGCTTTAAAATAAAATATTCCGATTAAACTAAGATTTGACTGATGGCTTGGTCCAGTATTTAAAAGCTTAAGCCGCTCCGTCCACGATATACGGATCGAGTAGTCGCGGGTTCGATTCCCACACGGGACAGATTGAGTGTTACTCACAAATATTTGTTTCGGTCTGAGTGTTTGTGCATTGAACTTCGTGTTTTGACAGGATCAACTAATTGAAATTTCAATTGTAATTAAACTAATGAAGCCCACCACCTTATAATGAAAGCCTTACGCCTAAGGTAACCAAGAGTAACAATGTATGTTAAATGCCTCAGTCCCTCCCGTTACGATGAGTGCTCGAGCAGTCGAAACGTCAGGAACTTAAAAACCAGAAAATAATCTCCGTAATATTTTAATAGAAATTTAATTGTTTTCAATTTATTTTTTTCCCAAATTTGGCTGTACAGGTATAATATTCGAAACTACGATTTCGAGTGTACACACATTTAAGCCCGTATTATAGAACGAATCAAAATCAGTCGTGAATCTTACACGACTGTAATACGGGCCTTAATCTTAACTGAGACAACCTTGACTTTATTTTATTTACGGTCTCTTGTAAATTGTGCGCCTCTTGTAGGGTTAAATGAATTTTGTTTCAACCCTTATTCTGTTGCTTAGGTACTGATTTTGGTTTCAACATGTCATATTCCACAGCACCTTAAACATAAATAACTAAATCTAAGTTTCAGGATACTCAATTGTACGATAAAATTTAAGAAGAAATTAATTTTTATATTTTACATTAGTCAATTGCAGACCGATTTCGAT
Source organism: Phalera bucephala (assembly GCA_905147815.2). Lineage (NCBI taxonomy): Eukaryota > Metazoa > Arthropoda > Insecta > Lepidoptera > Notodontidae > Phalera > Phalera bucephala. Next base: position 19,572,256 of record LR990612.1, read on the forward strand.
TATTCTTTTTGCGTTCAGTTCAGTATAGCTTCGAGGTGGTCTCATTTTAATTTCATAGGTATTGGACCTTGAACTTTGAAGATGTACCAGGCAAGGCCTTAACGACAAACAATACGAATGTGCAGTTTTTTATTTTTTTTATTTAAAAAAAAAACGTAGCGTAGGATTTATTCCAGTGTTGTGGGTGCGTTTACAAACATGAAAATTCACATACACAAATACCCAGACCGGAACAACTAATTGTGGATTACACAAAGATTTGTCATGTGCGGGAATCGAACCCGCGACTATTAGACACAGTAGGCGAAGCGGCTTAAGCTCTTAACCGCTGCGCTAATCGTCGTCGATCGTCGTCGTAAAGTTTGAGTTATTATGGGTATTATATCAATCTTGTAGGTATTTTACTGTAGAACTAAGCAAAAGAATATGATAAAGGTATATAACTATTATTAATTAATTTCTGCCTCGTTGGTCTGGTGGCAAAGCGCATTGCTTTGTGATCACGAGGTCCTGAGTTCAAATCCTAGGTCGGACAAATGTATTTATTCTAACGAAAAATTCCCAGTATGAGTCCGGAGTCTGGAATTGTGCCCGGTATATGGCAATAGGCTCGCCCCCTATTACATGGGACCTAACATCGTCGGCGAAACGTGGGTGTACTCAGTACACCTCTGCCTCACCTCTGGGGAATATAGGCGTGACGGTGTGTAAATTAATTAATTTACTCATCACTTAAGAAGAATATCAGTAACTTTAAAAAATAAAGCGACTTTCATCATGTTAGTACACGGAACAAAAATGACCTTATTGTACATTCTACTCGTCTCTATAGAATTATCAACTCTTTTATGGGGCAATGTATACGCTTTTACAACAAATAACCCATAGCTATATGTCTATTAATAAGTTTAAAAAGGCTATTAAAACTAGACTATGTAGTAAAGGATATTATAATAATTCGGAATATATCGACGATAAAACTGATTGGCTTTGAGCAGTTCCTCATTCGGCAACTCTCAAATATATTTTATAAAAAACTTTGTTGTTAGAATACAATTTTGAAAAATAAATGATAAACAGTAAGGCCAGGCCAATTATGTTAAAAGACTAGCCCGCTGAGTTTCTCGCTGGATCTTCTCAGTGTAAAGCCGTGTTCCAATCCGGTGGTAGTTGTAAAAAATGTAATAACTATGGACGTTTGTAAGCGCTCTTGTTAGCCTATACAAATTAAATATTTTGACTTTGAATTTGACTTTGACTTAAAATTGTAAAATAAACAACTATTTTTATAAAAGGAAAACCGACTTCAAAGAGAAAAAAGTAAATTTTTGAATTAGATGCCGAGTGACTACACCGACTCCAAATATTCATTTTTTGCTTTTTGAAGTTTCCCTTTACAAAAAAGTTATCATTGATTAACTTTGTCATTTATTTTTCTTAGCATAGGATAAATCTATTATGAGGAATGGCAGAGTGGCAAGTAAGTAAAAGTGTAGTAAAATGTAAAGTACTTTAGATAGATAACTATTTGATTTTTAAGAAAACAAATTTACCTTATAAAAATCATTGCATAATTTAATGTTGTTAAAATTAAATCGATATTGGTTTTTAATTTCTTAGTATTAGAATAAAGTTATTTAGTAATGTTCAGTAACGAAGAACCTTCAATAGTTCTGAGCAATATTGAATCGCTGAGTGAACAGCGTGGTTTTCGGCAGGCGCAAAAAACCGTGTCAACATTTCAAAGTTCATCTGGGGTAGTTCCAGAGATCTTTTACACTATATTTGTTTTCCAAATGTAACGGAAAAGACCCGCTCCTGCCCTGCATTCTTTATTGTGAATCTCGACATCTCTCTTATTTAGATTTTCTATCCCAATTTGTTAGTAACAAAAATGTTGTACATTAAACACATAACTTTCGTTACTGCCAAAAAAAAAAATTGGTTATATTGTATTAACAATTTCGTGTAATTTGTTTGGACTGAATAAATAATTTAGTTGAAAATCTAAACACAAAAACACTCATGCATATATAAAACAAGGTTGGTAGATGTGTTTTGACGACATCCACTTTTCGCCGACGATGTAAAAGGGGCGACCCAATGGCCTTTATACCTAGCACAATTCCAAACTCGGGACTGATACTAGGAATTTTTCGATAGAAGAACTACACTTTTTCCGGCTCGTAATTTGACCTCGTAATCACTGACCTCGTAAACAACACTGTCTTTTTTTATTATTAAGTAAATGGTTGTTCCTTCAATTTCTTAGTCGGGGAGAGCTTTATCATCTATTTGTAAATCGTTCATATCCGATTGCAGTCATAAACTAAATGAATACATAGACTTCATATTTAGAAGATAATTATATGCAAAAACGAAACAAAGAGAAATCTTTACGTGAGCTGTTAATCATCAAACATCAGTTAAGCACCTCGTGGATGAAAAACAATAGAGACAAACACATGATTAGTATTCATCAAGGTATCGGCTACACGTATATATTCCCTGCTGGCAAACCATAATGATAGACTGCGAAATTGCATTGTACCTGTGGTATATTAATAAAAGTACTTGCTACTGTTTTAAAACTAGCAAAGTACAGGCATAAGTATCTGCACAAAATATTTTCAGATTCATATCCTTTATGTGCAATATTTAGATATTTTATTCAGTATTTTCCCTATAATTCATATTAGAATTTTGTAGTGTTTTCTAATTCTTTCTCTCTTTGTGTAAAATGATAAAACAAATATTGATATTTCTCGGTCCGAGATTTCAACAGGAAATTGCTGGTCTACGCTATTTATAGTCCACGAAGTATGGTATAGTCCCACAGAAAAATAATATTGAATAATTCTGATGCAATCGGGAACGGATAAGTGGTGAATTAAAAAATAAAGACTGTTGTTTTGTATCCTCCCGGAGTATGCAGAAGAAGCTGTACTAATGACACTAAATCCAAATTCATCTTCTTCTTATCGTTTCGACGGCAAAGATAGTATAGTTAAATAGAAGCTACCTAAAGGAACGAGATAGACTTCATCATGACGGATAGGAGGTATATATTTGGGGACGTCTCTGTGATCAACAGGTTTAATACTGGCCACGATCATCGACGCGTCCGAGGCGCCCTAAATATAGACTTCCAAGCCGAAAGGGCCCGAATGGTGACGCCTCCTCTCCGACGTTTTGAAGTTCCAACTGGAACTTCAAAACCGTTTTGCCTTGCTGCAAAACCATTAGCTACAGGACGTGTCTCGAAAGTTTCTGTGCGGAAAAACCAAAAACAGGGACTCTAAACTCTCGGCCGAGACTCTCGAACTTATGAGAAGTAGACGAGAAATGCCACCTGCGCAGACGTCTTCATCAGATCAAAAGTACTTAAACCTTAGAATCCGAAAGCTGATTCGGCGCGACCTCAGACGCTTCAACACCCGTATCGTTGAGGCTGCGATCGAGCAGAACAAGGGCACTAAGGTCTTCGCCCAACAGCTCGGACGCCCCCGTCTGAGGAAACTCAAAACTGCGGATGGCAGAACCGTGAACTCTAAGTTCGAGATTCTCCAGGAAATCGAGGGCTTCTATGGAAAACTGTATGCATCACGGACAGGTAAGCCTACGAGACCCAGCGACGATGACTACAGAGCCCCACTTACGCGCCCACACGGAAGACATCACATATGTCGATCACGGCGAGGTCAAGGCGGCTCTCGAGCAACTTAAGAACAATAAATCTCCCGGTGATGATGGAATTGTTTCACGACTAACTCCTTACCTATTTATGAAAACCGTTTACTATTAGGAATCGAAAACGTAATTTAAAAATACAGTGATTTAATGAGGAGTAGGGAGTGTGTGCGACATAAAAATGGTCCACCTATCGTCAGATAGGCAACAATTTGTAAAATTATAATAGGTACTTTAATATAGTCAGTTGATGGTTCTTCCTATTACATTGATTTTTCAGGAAGGATAATTGTTAGATACTTTAAACTGTATTGGTATCTTTATCGTGACCTCGTTATTAACTACTAAATTAATATCAATCGACAAATATTATATTTTCGATTGCTATTTATTAAAATTAATTTATAAATCTGGATATTATATTTCTTTATTTGGAAATGATTTCTACTTGGAAGGATGTTGTAAAGAATAATTAAAAGAGTCAGTTTTGACCGTCACTGTATGTTGAATTATTAATTGATTAATATAATACTTATGTATACCCGTATAAGTCACAGTGTATGACACGTGACAGTACCGACAACCATAAATCCATGCCGACGTCTAAATGCGTAGGTAATTGACATTGTCCGACCTTGAGCACTTATATAATTTATATTAAATACACACAGTTTCATATTTACCTGCCTGCCTGTTTTTCTTATCACGGCCTCATATATCAGTCCTATGAAATTCGCTCTTCTAAACGACAACCCAAATTTCTTTTCCTTCGTAGTTTTAAGAACATTGATATAGATCGTTTGAGCGCTGATGCGGATGATATTGACTGGACACCTGTCTACGACTGCAGTGACTTAGACATGAAAATGGCAGCTTTTAATAGTCTAGTTTTAAAGCTTTACAATATACACGCACCCATAAAAAAGGTAAGAGTAAAAAATCTTCCCGCTCCTTGGCTATCTGACTCCATCAAAAAAGCTATGTCTATAAGAGATAAGGCAAAAAGGCGGTATAAAAAGTTTCCGACGGGAGAGAACTGGTGCTCTTATAAAGCTTTGTGTAGAGATGCTAAAAGACGCCACATTGATGATTCTATACGAAATTTTAACACTGCACAAGTATGGCAATTTCTGAAGTCTCTTAGCATCGGTAAGGCCCGTAGTGAGGGCGCACCCGATTTGGATCTCACTGCGATAACTATGCATTTCTCTAAGTCGCCAGTAATCCTGGATGACAATACAAAATCTTCTACTTTAAACTTTCTCTCCACTATTTCTTTGCCAAAATGTGCACCCTTCTCGTTTCACCAGGTTACAGAAGAAGATATAAAGAAAAATATCCTATCCATTTCCACTAAAGCAGTGGGTGATGATGGTCTGAATATTCAGATGCTTTTCCCCATTTTATGTACACTTGTTCCTGTTATAACTCACATTATAAACCATTCCCTTGTCACAAGCTCCTTTCCTTCGGTGTGGAAGAAGGCTCATGTCCTACTCTTACCTAAAGTTGCAAATCCCACCTCTGCATCACAATTCCGTCCAATTTCCATTTTACTAATCCTATCCAAAGTCCTCGAGAGTGTTGTTCATAATCAACTGTTTTGCTATCTCTCGTCCAACTGCCCGCTTAGTCCGTTCCAATCTGCTTTCCGTCCTGACCATAGCACTGTAACAGCTCTTATAAAGATTACAAACGACATCCGTTTGGCCATGGAAAATAAGCTTCTTACAGTATTAGTACTACTGGACTTTAGCAGTGCGTTTAACACAGTTGATTCTGACATTCTCTTAGGTATCCTATCCTCTCTTAATGTAGCTTCTTCTGTGACTGAATGGTTTAATTCTTATCTTCGGGGTCGTTCACAGTCGGTCCGCTGCGATGAGGCCTTCTCTGAATGGTGTGATCTGACTGCTGGCGTTCCCCAAGGTGGCGTCCTTTCTCCTCTTCTTTTCTTAGTCTTCATAAGCACTGTCACTAAAATTCTATCTTCACACTATCATCTTTACGCAGACGACTTGCATCTTTATCGTCATTTTAAAATAGACGAGCTTCCCGAAGTCGTTGATGCCATCAATAATGATCTTAAAAATATCAACGAGTGGGCTAAATCTTTTGGCCTGCTAGTAAATCCTACAAAATCAAAAGCTCTCATTATTGATGGCAGATACTACATAAACCACTTGGATCTAGATGTCCTTCCACCAGTGCTCTACAACTCAGTACCCATAGTCTATTCCAAATGGGCTAAAAATCTGGGTCTTTATATAGATTGCCATCTTTCGTGGAATATTCACGTTGCAGAGGTAAGCAGAAGACTTTATTACTCTTTCCAGTCTCTCAAGCGACTCCAGAAGTTTCTGCCTTTTCATACAAAAATAAAACTTGCTCAATCCCTTCTTCTTCCTCTTCTGGACTATGCTGATGTCTGTTTCCTGGACGCGTCGGAAGAGCTCCTCAATAAACTCGAACGACTTCAGAATTTGTGCATCTGCTTTATTTTTGGGCTCCGAAAATACGATCATGTGTCGGAATTTCGGGCGCAATTGAAATGGTTGCCTATTCGACGTCGTCGAGATATTCACATTCTTTCACTCCTTTATTCTATTCTCCATAATCCTAATTCACCAACTTATCTAAGGTTTGAGTTTCTAGTCCCCGGGGAAAACCCTGCCACACATCTTCTTTCCTTCTTCTCCGCACTCCCCATCACACTTCTAGCCTTTATAGTGGTTTGTTTATTGTTCGTGCAGTGCAGCTTTGGAATTCACTCCCACACACTATACGCGATAGTGTCTAACTAGACGTCTAAGAGGAAAATTAAAGAGCATTTCCTTTCATCATGATTTATATATATAAATATGTATGCATTTTTTATTGATAATGTGTATGTGTATGTATATATTATTTTGTAAGGTTAGTATGTATATGTTATATATTGTATAATTATGTATAGTTAGTTCTTTGCACATTTTACTTCGATTGTACACTTGGTACTGTCCTCTGTATTTTCATCTCTCTATGCGTATTAGGTTTGCTGTAAGAAAACTCAATTTTGAGTTAAGCTCGCCTTTGTACATAAACTTTCCTATCTTATTATTGTTATAATTAAACGTGTACAATAAAGAATAAAATAAAAATAAATAAATAAATACCTACAATATATTACTTACAGGTATTTTTACTCTATTTTTGTTCATTACTATTCCGCTCGTGACGCAAAAGACTTACCTGCTTTGAATTTAAGTTAAATCTCGACACCTTTTTAGACTAATAAAGTTTAAGCTAAATAAAGAAAAAGGTTTTGAAATGAAAAGATACTTACGAAAAGAGACTGTACGCAAACTACAGTTTCGTACCTATTACTTTTCTAAATGTTATGTAAAACGCGTTGCTTAAATTTTGTTAAGCGGATTCTAAATTTGCATAACTGTTAATGCCCTTTAAATGCGAACGTGTTCGCGCAAAGTTAGGAAAAATATTTGGGTTAGCTTTCAAAAAGTTTTTGTTACCACGGCCAGGACCTCGCACGTTGTGTACCGAGTACGTTATATACATAAATAAACGATAATTTCCGGTTCGTAAACGTGGCTAATGCTGAAAATATTTTAAATTTTAGTACACCGACAATATGCATTTTTTTACATTCCTATTCAAAAGTGTCCTATCAAAACTTACGTTAAAACGTTAAACCTATGTTATTGAAAGCATCCTAAAACATTTACAATTGTTATTTATTTGACCCCGTATCATTCCGGCTCGCGTCTTGTTCCAGATAGGGCAAAGTGACGAACGCCTCTCAAGCAAATGGGTCATCTCACCAGACGGACAGGTTGATGGATCGCCGTTATTCGGCTGGGCACGGGCCCACTGCTGACTCATTGAGGAGGCCTGACCACGCTAACGCTAACGCACTATTTGTTGCGTTGGCGATGATTTTGAAGGTTTAACCTGCATTTAAGTTTATTTTTGTTTGGATTTCTCTTACACATTTTTGCGAAGCGTGTTGGTCACAGACAATAAATGAACGAAAATAGTTTTAAAATAAGAATTACTCCTGTAGCCTACATTTTTATATATATATATCATCATGCCAGTTCCCTTGCGAGGTAGGCTAAGAGTGCAGAGTTTCAACAGGTTCTTTCTCTACAGATCTGTTTCGCCTCCTTCACAATCACATAGTTTGTCTTACATATAAACTTGCCCATTATATAAACACGACCTATTTGTTCATATATCTACTTGTTCATTTCAAAAATAGCGACATTCAACATGTAACAAATATGATTTTATTGTACATTTTACTCATTTCCGTCGTTTTTTACATAATAAGTAACTCTTTCATGGGGCAATGTATACCCCTCTATAACAAATTACACATAGATAAACGAAATATGCCTATTAATAAGTTCAAAAAGGCTATTAAAACTAGAGTATGTAGCAAAGGATATTATAAAATTTTGGAATACATCGACGATAAAACTGGGTTTGAGCAGCTCCCCATTCAGCAATACCTAAATACATTTTCCTAAAATAAATTGTTGGGAAAAAACTATTTTGTATTCGCCGGATCTTTTCAGTGTGATCGTTTCGATCCGGGGGTAGTTGAAAAAACGCAATAATTTTTGACGTTCGTTAGGGCTCTTGTCATAACATTTTTTTGACTTTGACATTTTGAGATACTGTCTAGGTCTCTCCCGGTACCTGCGTAATTCCAATTCAGGATTGTATATATGTTTCTTCATTCCTTCTTTTCAGATTCTTTCTACGTGTCTTGGCTACCGAAGCATGCTTAGTATTAAGAGCATGCCCCAATATAGTCAAAATCACTGAATAATACTGAATACTTATTTACAATTTATGCATAAAATAAACATTATATACTTTTTCTAGTGACCCCTTCTAATAATGCTGTATCACTGGACCCGACAGTCGGAGAGATCGTCTAAAGAATAATTCATGTACCTATTTGCAAATCCCTAGTCTCCCGTATGGGCTGATGGATATACCTCCGTACGTTACTGTGTGTGCTACGTCGAGAACTAATTGAAGCGAACTACTGTCGGGGAAAAAAACACAAACCGATGGCAAAACAAAAGTGTGGAAATGGGTTTTTGCAGCGATCGTCTCGCCTGACGGAGGTCGCCGCGAGTACGGTGAATTAGCTGTTTTGTTCTAGAAATAGGCGAAATTACATTGCAAAATCCAAGATTGTTAAAAATATTGCGCTACAACTTTGTACTGGAGTTAGATAGACTGGTAAAATTTACTTTCAAGTATCATTTCGCTGTCTATTTGTACCTAAAATAAGAGATTTATTTAATATATATATCATCACACCAGATCCCTTGCGGGGTAGGCAGAGAGTACAGAGTTCCAACAGGCTCTTTCCTTACATACCTCTCTGGCTTCCTCTACTCTCATAGTTCGCCTCATACACGCTCGCCGGTTACGGAGACTCCTGACTTGTCCTTCAGATAAGACCCGGTCTATTTGTCTATATGTATTAATTTATTTAATGAATTAATACATATACACAAACTTTTGATTGATTGCCTCGTTGGTCTCGATCGGACAAAAAAGTAGTTTTCATATATATGGGATTTAACATCGTCGGCGAAAAGTGGGTGTATACAGTACACCTATGCCACCCCCCATGTGGGGAATATAGGTGTGACGTGAGTATTTTTTATATTCGCAAATATATAAAATAAACACGCGCTTGTTATACTTGAAACACCTAAAGGTTTCCGACCATTAATTACAAACGGAATACAGAACAGTGATCGCATGCCTTTGTATTATATCCAATGTTGGAGCCTTGAGCATATCTTATTTAGGGAATTATGCAAACAAGCAAACAATGGAAGCCAGCATACGTGATGCACATTCAGATTTTGTGATCCCCGATGACGCAACGCGTACCTAATTATAATTAGTCTGCAAGCTCAAAGTAGTGTATGATATCTGCATAGCATAAAAAACATGTCCATCGTCATAATTATCGTAGAGTAGACATAACATTTATCCGTGTGGACACTATGCATTATTCCAAACGTAATAATATGTTCATATTGTCGAGGTTACTTTAATCTTTTAGTTGTTTCTTTAATGGGAATGTTCCCAAAAAAGGAGTGCTACCAGATAGGTGTATTCTATCTAAACCTACCAGTAGTTCGGATAGCGAGCTGTTTATACAAAAGTTCCAGATATCTATCTATCTATATCATCACGCCAGATCCCTTGCAGGGTAGGCAGAAAGTACAGAGTTCCAACAGGTTCTTTCCTTACATACCTCTCTGGCTTCCTCCACTCTCATAGTTCGTCTCATACACGCTCGCCGGTTACGAAGGCTCTTGACTTGTCCTTCAGATAAGACTCGATCTATTTGGTCGTGGTAAGATAGTCTAGGTCTTCCCCGGTACCTACATTCTTCCACTTTCACATTGTATATCTGTTTTGTCATTCTTTCTTCTGACATTCTTTCTATATACCCGAACCAACGGAGCATGCGTTTTCCCATCTTTATACCGATACTATCTTTCATACCTACTCGCTTTCTTACTACGCTGTTGCGAATACGGTCGGTCAGCTTCACTCCGAACATCTTCCGCAGAGCTCGCATTTCTAACGCATTTATCCAGATATGCGATACGTTCTTAATATGTACTCATAGTAGGTATGTAGGTATAAGCCAATTTCATTCTTAAATATCATGACGAATTAGGTTCATCAGTCTGAATTAGGAAAAATTATGTTAAAAACGTGTTTTATATTGATCTCAGAATGGAAAAGGAACATAAAAATACGCATTTGCATATTGCATAGGCATTTATAAGTTTTACTCATTTTTACCTGTTATTGCATATTATACCTAAAATTTAGTGATGGTATTTTCGCTATATATATACTATATAAATTTTAGTTAGGTAACCACACATTGCCCAACATATCCACGTAAAAGTTAAGAAAAGTTTGATAATATTTTGAACAAGAACCCGATTTATGATCCTTTGTGCCAACTTACTAAATATTCAGAGCACTACCTGGATGTTAAAGGTTTCAAAAGTAATACAATTGTTAAATTATTGTTATAATGTATTTGACATATTTATTGAATGTACCTATGCCGTAAATTAAATTAAAATAATTAATTACATGTTTCTTTTTATTTTAACGGTGAATTAAGACCTGCTTTAACGGTGAAGAAAAATATCGTGAGGCAACTTGCATGCCTAAGAGTTTCTCGAAGGTGTGTGAAGTTCGCCAACCCGCATTGGGCCAGCGTGGTGGAGTATGGACTAAAACCCTCTCTCAGTTTGAGAGGAGGCCCGTGCCCAACGGTGGGACAGTTTCTTAATAGAACTAATAGTATTATTCTTATAATGTTGCATGTTTTGCCACTATTCGTGCATATTTTAAGCATTTTTCGGGCATATTGCATCGATATTTTAAGGCTTTAATGTTGCATATAATCAGGTCTTTGTATTTCTGATAATGATAGTAAAATAATAGTCCTTTATTGGTTTTAGGGTAACTATCATTTATAGGATGTTGTAAAGGTAATACTAGACAGCATGCTCGTTTAATTGATCATCACTTTTGGTAACTTTCCCCAAGTGGCATATGAAGCTTGATAAATATAACGGAGTACGTAATTTCTAAAATATTTTCATTATACAAATCATGGTCTCATTAAACATATTATTTTACAGTTGTTTGGAATAAATCTGAACAGTTTTTAGGTTTCGGTACTATCAATTTTGCTTGAGTTGAGACCGCGCTCTAGTCATTGAAATGTAGGAAGACAACCCGCAACGACAGATGATCTGGCAAAGGTGGCCGGAAAGAATTGAATGTGAAAAACGTAAGACCGAAGGGAATGGAGTTCCTTGGAAGAGACCTACGCTTAGCATTCGGTGGCTATAGGTTGCGGAGATAAATAAGAGTACTAACGGTATATATAGTTTTAGTGATAAGGTAACGCAACTAAATCTTTCAATGTAATTCCTAGGTAGTATGAACAGTTTTGGATATTCCCATTAGCAGTATATTTCGTGCAGATTTGCGCGAGCTTCTGCTCCACGTGTCTACCGGGAAACACAATGTAATTAATCAAAACAGTCGCAGTTCAGTGTAGTGATTAAATTGATGAAGATCTCACACAGCTGCGGCGTATGAACCCAAGTCTAAACATTATGAAATTGAATTCTATGGAGTAGGGCTAACCTGCCGAAGAGGTGTTTTGGTTTTGGATAGTTATAATAATTTCTGGACTGAAAAGTATAAGATATAAAGGTCAGTTTAGCGCAGTGGTTAAGAGCTTGAGCGGCTCCGCCCACTGTGTCTAAGAGTCGCGGGTTCGATTCCCGCACGGGACAAATCTTTGTGTGATCCACAATTATTTGTTCCGGTCTGGGTATTTGTTTGTGAATTTTCATGTTTGTAAACGCACCCACGACACAGGAATAAATCCTAGTGTGGGGCTCCGTTGTTAAAAAAAAAAAAATAATTTTGCACTTTACAATAAACATACTTATATGTTGAAAATGCGAATAACACACTGTCATTGCTTTGGTGAAGTAGCTCAACTGTTTAGCCGCTTTGGACGGCGTTATTAAATAACTTGTACCCGTGTCACAGGAAATAAGGCTTTTATGTAATCGTGACAATAAATGTAGTAATGTAGCTTAAGATGAAGCGGGACAAATTATGCTAATGCTACTCAATTTGTCCCGCAAATCAGCATTGACGTAAGGTTTCCAACAATATAGAGATTTGGGATTCTAGATGATTTCCTTGAATTTAAGTCATGTTATTAGAATTTGTAAGGTTATCCAAATAGTACCAAGGCAATAAGGTAGCAATTAGAAAATGCATGGCTGAATAATTATTTTCTTGTACCCCGCTCAAGTATCCATATCTTTAATATCAATTTACTAAATGACAAATTTCTTTCTTTTACACAACTAGGTACATCCATAATGTATGGAGTAATAGAATGGGTAATATTTATAGGTATCTAAGTGTGTGGTTAACACTGGGTCCTCATGGTGGAGTATGGTATAATCTCTTTCACTTCGATTTGTGAGAGAGGCCATTGCTCAGCTGCTGGAATAGTATATGTGTGTGTGAGTGATGTACGCTGTTGGCCGCGAGGCCTTTACAGCTTCACCGGACTTAAGGGCGAGCGTGCAACCACTACGCACCGCCCGTATTCGGAGGGGAAAGAAGGGATGACAAAGCATCGGGGGATCGGTGAGAACATGTCACGGCCGGCGGTGGTGGGGGCGGCAGTGGTCGGGGGATCGTAGTCGGGGGCGGCAGGGGTCGGGGGATCGTAGTCGACGGCGGCTACGATTAACGGATTCGCATGGGTAGATGCGTTCGCGAAGTGTCGAGTTGTCGCCTTTTTACTATAGGCGCGAATAGGTTCGAGACCGAGATCGGAGTGGAGGTCTGGAATAGTATACGCTGATATTATTATACTGTGTCCTTCGTTCTCGATATAAACTATATTAGCAGCTCTCTCGAGTCGCTTGGCAACCGCGCGTCATTTAGAAACTTCAAAAGCCTCTATGGTATCTGTGGACATAACCTCTGCAAGCATTCTTTTGAAAGCGCGGCAGCCGACGCTTTGTAATAAAGTTTTTGGTCGACATTTAATTTAATAACCTTGTTATGGCACTGAAATGATATAACAAAAAGGTTGTAATATACTCAAGTGACCTTGTGAAATAAATTTAAAACATCGTATAGGCAAATTTAGAAAAGTTTAAGTTCTGGCAAAGAAGTACATTCTAAAAAGATCAACCAATAGTTGTTTATTTGTGGTGTTTTTCAGCTTAACTTGTTTATTTATATAATATCTAATATTTGGAGACGTGAGTTTCGTCATATTAAAATTTGGGAAAGCTTCGTCGTCCGAAAAGTAAACTTATGAAGCCTATGTCCCTATTCGTGTACAAACAGTTTAACACGAAATATACCTGAAAACGATTATTAACCGTCTATAAATTGGCAATTTTATACCTCCAATAAGAGAAATTAGGGGGACGTTCATCAATTATGATGATTGTTCAGGATCGATGGTATTTTAAGGACACGGGTGATGTACGAGATACATCGACGTGGTCCGCAAGACTTGACGATAATTCAAGGACACGAGTGGTGTACGAGATACATCGGCGTGATTCGCAAGACTTGGGGCCCATACGAGATATGTGCTGAAGGTCATACTACTCATAGGTTTCATCCATGAGGTGTTCCTGTGCAGTTCACATTTCTACAAAGGTAAGAATCAAAAATATTACCTAACATACATACCTTAAACATGCCTAAAACAGTAAATACAAAGACTATTGCTATAAACTATAAGCAATTTGTCATATTATATCTCCAAAAGGAGACTTACTGAAAGGGTAATTAAAGTGACATTGTTTATGTATAACAATACATTATTAATAACAAAAGTCACTCCTTTGCAGAAACAGTGTTTTTATTGATTTCATTATTAGACATACTTGTATAATAATACTGAAATAGCCCAAACTGGAGCTTATTACACAAAGAATTGTGCAAAATTATGAGTACTTGTATTACAAAAGTTAAATCCAGCAATACTTATTCCTGAACAGGGTTTATAACCAAATAAGCCAAAGTAATATACTAATGGCAATGCCTGTTGTAACTGACAAGCAACAGGACTGTAGATACATTCCAAATATAATATCTTATCCTACCGATGCTGCGGCAGGCAGGTTGTGGGATAATTTGTGTTATGCACAAAGATACTTAAAAGATAATATAAAATACCTGGTCTATCCAGTTAACATAGAACTAATAATTATCTATCAATATTATCAACCTAGACTCCTTGCAGGGTAGCCAGAAAAGATTAATCCTAACAATACAGTCATGAAACCTTTATTGAGATAAGAACCTTTAAGGTCAGCAGTATATATTTTGCATAAAAGGAGTGTTAATATAGTGGATTATCATTTTGGAATTATTAACTAGCTAGTCATAGCCAGTAGTTAAAATTCCATGAAACGACCACCGTTGTAACCAATATAGAACAACAATCCTCATCCTGGGTGTGAAAATATTAAGTCACAGTGTACCTATCAGTTCACCAAAAACAACAACACGTTGGACATTGGAAATCTCCTACCAAAGAAAGTGAGGTACAAAAAGCATGATAGGCATTTTACACAAGGACTTGGTTTTTAAGTTGCTGAAAAATTCAGAAAAACAATCAGGAATACAACATGGGTTTTACAAAGAAACCATAATATTGGAGGCTAAGGGTATTCACTGACTGTGGTATGTATCTATGACACTAATAATGCCTTCAACGACAAACATAATTTTATTGGTTTTGTGCAAGTACTTGCACTTCAGACAAGTGAATCTTGTCCTACATATGTTTAACATTATGTATAGAAACATTATTATTAGAAACACTATTGTTTAATAATTTGAAATATAATTTATAGCCATTTACCTTACATTGACCTTACAGTCATAATAAATATACTAATAGAAAATTTATTAGTACCTATTCAGTTTTCTATCATGTAATGAGTTCAATGGTTTTGGGTTCTTGATTATTTCCTGCATCAATTATAGTGTACTTAATAATATTAGAAATTTGAGGCACACACAATGGAAAGCTATACATCAATTCATCATTTGGAGAATTAGATGTTTTTACTGTATTTTTGTTTGATCATATGATAATCAATAAATAATATGTAATTAAATAAGATTATTCAAGAAATTAATAACTATAAAAAAATAGTTTTGTAATTAGTTTGGAATGTGTACAGTTATTTTGAACACCAGTGATGTTTTCTGGTATAGTTATGATAACACAAGCACAAACTGCTACCATTAAAGTAACAAGTTGGTTTAAGAGCACTATATATGTTGTAATTTATTTAAAGGTGTTTCAGTAAAAAATATTGGATTAATATAATATCCATACAAAAATTTGCAATTTTGGTATTGTTATATTTAAATTATTACATCCACATGTTACATGTATCTTATAAATAGGTATCTATATATAAAAAGAAAATAAAGTCATGCAAATGACTTGATAATAATATCCATTTGAAAATTTAATGATGTTATGTTGACAAGCTACGGTGGATGAAATATTGAGTTACAGTATTTGAAAGTATGGATTATCTTAAACAAGAATAATCAAAAGTTTATTCTTATCACAGATATGATAAATATTATGTAGTATCAGCAATAATCTAAGTCCTAAGGAACTTGATATTATTTATTTATTATCAATGGGAGATACATAATAATAAGTTGAGTAACACTCAATTCTCACGGTTGGACATCTAGAACTAACTAGAAAGTTACCCATTGCAATGTTTGTTTTTACTTATAAATACAGTCACATACAAAGAAGCAAAGGAAGGGTGGTATGAAATGAAAATTTCATAGTATGAAATAATTCAGTTATGAATAGGATTCCCAATATGATACAGTTGTAACCCATGGTTCGGTTTAGTCGACTGTAACTTATTCGCTTCTTAAGTTATTACTAAATTAAGGAGTGTATTTTTTAGTATTTTTAGTATCAGTAATGTAATTGATTCAGGAGTGGTCCAATCGTATTGCCAAAACGAACGTTCGCGGGCGTTATTGCGCAAGAACGAATCGTTAAGTAATACATAAATATTTATGTAGCCAAGGATTTATTTGTCGGCGCACACTCAAAACATGAAAATGATTCCGGGATAGTTTCGAAATTTAAATTAAATTAATAATAGTGGTATAGTAATAACACTGGGGTAGGTTATGTTTGTTTACCACGCATTAGTACTGCCCTTCGTTCCAGACTCTAAAATTGGGGGGGGGGCGAGATTATATAAGTAAAGCACATAGCCTTATGTGAGGAATATCTCCAGATAAGGTGTGTATGTGAGTGAGGTACGCGGATGGCCGCGAGGCCTTTACAGCTTCACCGGACTTAATTCCATATAAGTTCATTAGTACAAAGGCCTCTAGTAAAAAAAAAAAAAAAAAAAAATGTTAAATTTTGATATATGTACATCTTTAAAGATTAAAAATATAACTAACATTAAATATAGCCGAATGTTAATATTAAAAAAAAAAAAAAAAAATCATACATTAAGTATGTAATGATAGCAGAACCATTCTTATAATCACCAAGTTAACTCGTAGCCTTCGTTTGGTACCGTACTCAAAAGGAGATCATTTGACAAAAAAAAAAAAAAAAAAAAGAACTACATGGCAGTTGGAAGACACATTAGTGGGGAAATAGGTTTCCCTGTTATATTTGTATCATATTGTTATAGATTGGGTACTAACAGACTTTGTTTTCAGGTCTAGTACACAGTAAGGGTTTCTAGCTATCTGTATCCATATTATGACGCCAGATCTCTTGCGGGGTGGGCAGGGAGTGCAAGGTTCCGACAGGTTCTTTCCTTGCATGCCTGCCTGGCTTTCTTCACTCTCATAGTTCGTCTCATAATGGTTGTCAATGATACAAGAATTATTATAAAGGATTTAATTTTATATAAACAAAACTCTAGATGGGCAATTCCTCAACTCTTGTTATATAGAAGATGTCTATAGAAGAAAGATCTCTATAGAAGACATAACAGATAGAGACTGCACTGATATCTGATAAGTAATGATTGATTAATATTACCCGGTATTAATGAATTTTGGACAACAGGTGGTATAAAGGTATATAACAGGTGCTTTAAAGGTTTTGTTGGGATGGATCTACACTACATAACATAATATGTTATAGAATTTGATTATATAAATTTATTTTAAATAAGTTAGACTGGTTGTAAGAAACAATATATGTGTATATATTTGTTGTGTTTGTGTTGTATGGCAAAACAAGGAACGGGAATGTGTTATAGTACAAATATACTAATGATATGTTTTTTTTTAGAGGTCACGCTTAAAAAAAAAAAAAACCTTTATGTGGTATACTTCAACTTTACCCTTATAGCTCTAAACAGCTGCTAATATAGTTTATATCGAGAACGAAGGACACAGTATAATAAGTGATCAAACGAACTTACCTGAAGTGAAGTTCGATCATTATTATACGAAGTCCTTCGTTCGAAGATATAAGTACCCAACCTGCCCTGCCCGTTGGTAAAGTTGAAATGTACTACTTCTAAAAGGAATGCTTGCAGAGGTTATGTCCACAGATACCATAGAGGCTTTTGAAGTTTCTAAATGACGCGCGGTTGCCAAGCGACTCGAGAGAGCTGCTAATATAGTTTATATCTTCGAACGAAGGACTTCGTATAATAATGATCGAACTTCACTTCAGGTAAGTTCGTTTGATCACTTATTATAAGTGTTTAGTCGGTATGATCATAAGATCAAAGACACGTGGAATGATGTGCTTGAAAAAAGGCGTGAGAAGTGAGAAAGGGAAATAGACAGTGGTCCAATACCTGGTACAAGTATATTCAGTGCCGTATCAGCCATTATGATCGATCGACTCTTTACTGAGAAATTAATAATTCACTGACATGTGTCCATTTACCGTCAGATGTCGTACAAACGAGTAACTACATTTATAGTACCTAATTATTAAATGACATCGGTAGGTAGAATGGGGAAATATAATAATTACAAATAACAAAGTAATAACAAGACACGTTTTTAATTAAATCATTATATCGAACACAAATGTAATTGATATGATTATCGATAAAATCTTTGCAGGTAAATCAATACGAGCAATCTTTAGGTAAACAATTCAAATATTAAATCTTTGTGAAGAAGCGAACTAAAGCAGAGGCCGAAACGTTAGCAACAAGAAGTGCTAAACTTTTAATTAGTTCGACAACTTTCAAAGAAGCATTAAGGCTTCCTGGCGGTAACAAAGCCGACCTTTTGTTTTTCACTCACCGATCAATGCGGACTCTTCGAATGCTTAGTTTCCAATAAGACCTTTGATTCTATACGTTAGCAGTATTTGCGAATTTTCTAGAATACTCTCTAATGAAATACTCTATATTTATCTTGACGCCAGATCTCTTGCCTGGTAGGCAGAGAGTACAGAGTTTCAACTGGTTATTTTCTTACAGATCTCTCTAATGGCTTCCTCCGCTTACTATGGATTCTCTTGGTTTGCTCTTCAAATAAGACACCGTTTATTTTCTTACGGTAAAGTAGTCTAGGAATACTCTATCTATATTATTACGCCGAATTCCTTGCGGGATAGGCAGGTATACTATTCCATTAATATGCCACATAGCGACAAGAAGACGCTCGTAGCACTGTAGTACCGCGATGTCCTTAACGAACACCAAGGCTAAATAGCGTTCAACCCGGTCAGTCTGAGATGGTTAACCGTTTATGGTGATTCCATTTTCGAGCTACCCCGTGCTTCAGAAGGCATGTTAAGCCGTTGGTCCTCGATACCACCCAATGTAGAAGTCATTAAGCAGAGTTAGAGTAAGCTGACTTGATAAGTTCCAACAGCAGGAGGTCACAATTCTATAGTAGTGTTTACAAATCCACGATTTGGCATTTTTTAAATAGTCACGTACGATGATTTATTTATTTGTCGATATTAGAAATAAAATAAAAAAATTTCTTGTACAACTAAAACTTATCTAAATTCGTTTTTAATGTTCAGATCGGTGTATAATAGATATTAATATAAATTTCTATAACTTAAAAAATGTTATGTGAATTCGGTATTTATGTCCAAAATAAATTCATTTACTACACTATTTATTATTTCAATGTACAGTGAGTAAAATTCAACCTTAATTTAATAAAAACAATAAATATTTTTATTTATGTCGATTGATTTAGTACCTGTTGTCGGCAAACGTAGTGTGGGGCTTCCTGCAGCTAGGTGGAGCGACGATATACGCAGGGTGGCAGCGGTTGGAGGAGAAGAGCCGAAGACCAGGCTCAATGGCATGCCTTGGGAGGGGCCTTTGTCCAGCAGTGGACTGATACGGACTGATGATGATGATGATGAATTTAGCTGTTAACTCTTCTCTAGGCATCTTTTTTCGTTTTTTGGTCCTGTCCGTGGATTTGTGAATACGATTACCTCTCTTAATCCTCATTGTATCCTCGTAGTGGAAGATGACCTGTTAGGAAGGTTATAGGACTTATCTTGCATATAAACCATAAATCCAGTAATTGGAAAATATAGGCTGATTTATTTGTATATTAGTTAAATCGGCAAACATTAGAACCACTCTGGTTCTGAACGGATCTTAATTTTGTACGACATTAAGCAATTTCGTAGTCAAGTAACACTACTTATATAATATTGGAAGTAAACCTCTTACAGTTAAACAAGGTCTTGTTTACATCTGTTCCCTTGAGGTGAATTTTAAGACAAGACTCATGATTTGGTGATCGACATGAAATACAAAAAAATAGAGTAACTACATTGACTTTACATATTTTAAATTAGTTTAAAAAAACAGATGTGGAATAGATATGTATAACCGAACGAGAATAGCAGAAACACGGATATGTGATGCGGAGAAAATAAGATTTGAAAAATGCTGGAGGTAGAACGGAATTTCGCAGAAATATTCCATTCGCAGCTGTTGCATGCCAGTATGCCAGATTTCTGAATTTAAATTCTCTCACTGCGAATTGAAAAAAAATAATATTCAAATAGTTTTTTTTACTTTAGTGTCTATGGATTTTTCTATGTTGGTAACTATAAATATACTAGGTAGGATCAAAAAGTAGTGAGAACGACATACTCCTTGGTAAAAAAAAATACTGGCAGGCATAGCTCAAATACATATTTGTAATATTAATAAAAAAAAAAAGTTAACGACGCAAGAGATTCATTGCGATTTGGAGGCAACATTAGGAGAGTCTGCTCCGACGTATTCCACTGTCGCAAGGTGGGCTTCTCAATTTCGAGTAGGGAGAACGAGCACGGAAGACGAACATCGTTGCGGCCGTCCATCGACGTCAGTCACCCAAGAAAATGTTGCGAAAGTCGAGAAAATTGTATTGAGCGATCGAAGAGTTACCATCCGATACTTAATTCAAGAAACGGGCATTTCATATGGAAGTATTCAATTCATATTGAAACAATCTTTGAATATGAGAAAAGTCTCCGCAAGATGGGTGTCGAGGATGTTAACCGACAGTCAGAAACAAAATCGACTTGACATTTCGAAGATATTGTTGGACAAGTTTCAAGAAGATTCTGAAACCTTTTTGTCTGGTTTCGTAACAATGGACGAAACATGGGTCCATCATTTTGATCCCGAGACGAAACAGCAATCTTCGCAATGGAAACGGCCATCATCACCGACCCCGAAGAAGTTTCGTGTCGTGGCATCGGCTGGCAAGGTTATGGCCTCAATATTTTGGGACTCAGAAGGAATATTGTTGATTGATTACCTGGAGTGTGGAACCACTATTACAGGCCAATATTATGCAGCTTTAATTAAAAGAGAAAAGGAGAGGGAAACTTCGAAGGGGCGTGCTGTTTCATCACGATAACGTACCCGCGCACAGGTCGGCAGTTGCGATGGCTGCCATTCAGCAAGCTAGCTTCGAATTGGTTGACCACCCCCCTTATTCACCATATCTGGCGGCTAGCGATTTTTATCTGTTCCCCAAATTGAAAAAATACTTAAGGGGAAACAGGTACGAAGACGATAACGAGGTGATGGATGCCGTGGAGAGCTTTTTGCAGGACCAAGACAAAACTTTTTTGTGAAAGGGATTGAAGCCTTGGAAAAGCGCTGGACTCGGTGTGTAGAGAGACTCGGAAACTATGTAGAAAAATAAATTATTAAGTTATCAATAGTCATTATATTCTATCTCATTCTCACTACTTTTTGATCCCTCCTCGTATTATGTTGTTTGGCATTGCGCTTAATCAGAAAGAACATACAGACTCCTGTACCAGAAAATATGAAGCAACTATTAATTTATGCCACAATCATATATACATATTTTTTTTTAAGTTACGGAACGCCGAAATCTCAGTGTAGGCGACTGCACCTGGCCGGGGCGTTCACCAGCCTCGAGTAAAGTCTGAAGTAGACTAATCAACAATAAAGTTGTAAGTGAGTTTTTGTATGAATTTTACCATCTCTGAGTAGCTCAATTTACTTAAAATTGATTAAAATATTATCGAGTGACGCTAATCGAGAAGTAACTAACCAGCACTGTACTTGAGGTTGGTGAAAGAGGTCCTTAGTCAAATGAAGTACCTACAAATTGGTTACTGAAAACAATGGCACGTATAAAGTATGTATTGCTTTACTTCTAAGGCTGACTCAGGAACGATTGAAATTAATGCCAGCAAATAAGCTAAGTATAACATGTAACATATGCATATGTATTTAAATACTTGGAATCAAATAAGTTGCAGACTACGAAGTAACTACTTTCAGTTATTGGGTTAATAAAAATATGGCATCTTACGTATTAGAGGCTAAAAATAAGTATGTATCTAACATGGAAGCTTTATAGGTCTGGAAATAGCCTACCATAAATAAAGATGTCTTAATTACACAAATGATGTTGCCAAACACAGCTTAATTATCTGTCTCCCTGTTGATGCGTTGTCACCCCCATAGCGAATGCTCAAGCCGAGGCCGTTCGTCCTTGAGGCGCCCTTGAGCTAGTTGCCCGCTTGCCTTTCTGGCACGAGCGTAGTGGTTGCACGCCCGCAGCCAACAGCGTAGATCATTTACACACACACACACACACACACACACACACACAACAATGCGTTGTCTACGCCATCTGCGCATTTACGCTGCTGGTATATACTTGTATTGTTCACGAACTTAGGTGTTCTATGGATTAGAATAGACTAGAGAATATATGTTCCAGCATAATAATCTTTAGATGAGGAACTTCATTTAGGTTTAAGATAGTTATGATTCCGGTGACCGTATAGAACTTATCGTTCTTTTTAGTAGATATACCCAACTCTGTCGAACCTTTGTTGCGTTATGTGCAGACGAAGGCATTCTATTTTCTAATACTACTAATGAAAGGAATATTTCGAGCGAATGTGAGTGAAAGCGTCGGAAGAGGTCGCCCAAAGAGAACATATCATGACCAAATTAATGATCTTTTTGAAAAGGGTCAAGTGCGTAGCTCTTTTAGTCGACGGAAATGCATGAAGAGATGTACAAACGTAGATGAAGCGTGTCAAAAGTGTATGGGGCAAACTGTACGGCTTACCCTAGTGGGATAAAGGCGTGAAGTATGTATGTATTAAAATTTATATTTCTCCGACCTCAGTAATAAAATAAAACTTATAAACGGACTATAAATAAATAGCTTCCAGTGTGTGGGTTACCACATACGTTGTGAGGCATGAGCGATCTAATACTAAACGAAGTAGGCCGTAACGCTCGAATAGAGTTCGAGAGAACACAGAGATAGAGAGAACACATTGTACAGAACCGTATACCATATAAAACGCATTTTGAGAATTTTATCTAAATATAGCAATAACACTTGGATAATTGTATGTCTCCGTCCTGTAAATTAAATACTTATTAAGTAGTTCTGAACATGTGGCGTCTAATATAATAATTAGATTAGATTCCGAGTAAGATAGTTGACTTTTGTGCCTTTGTCGTAGCGCCCTGTGTGCAACTTTGCTTCTTTAGTTCTTAAGTAAAGAAGGTTCATGAACATGTATTATATTAGTAAAACAATCATTAGTTGGAAAGTAATATACGCAAATTAATCATCTAGTTTGGGGCCAGCCACGTCAAACGCATACGGTGACTAATTTCGCTTTAATATTACTATTGCATTATGGTTATTTTAATTAATCTTACGAACATGTGTCGGACATTAATTAGTACGATGCCAATCCTGCTTGGTTTCGCTAGAAGCAATTTCATTCGTAAACGGCATGTTAGAATATTCCCGATATTTTCTTGTTTGTTTTCCAGATACAAGTTGATAAAAAAGGGTCACTACGCAAAGGCAACATATACCAACTAATTGTGAATAAAAACGACTTTACCATCATCATTATCATCTTAGCCTATACTTGTCTACTACTGAACGTAGGCCTCTTCAATCGCATTCCAGCGTAACCGGCCCAATGCCACCTGCATCCAACGCCTTCCTGCAATCTTCACAAGATCGTCGGTCCATCTGGCAGGCGGTCTTTCTACGCTGCGCTTGCCAACGACAGGGCAATATTTATTTTAATATTTTTTCTTTAAAAAATAAACATTGTTAAACCCTTATTTTCCAAGCGGGATTGGCAGAGGTATACTGTGTACATCTACTTTTCGTCAACGATGTTAGGTCCCATGTAATAGGGGGCACGCCCATTGCCAATATACAGTACTTGAAACGTAATCCGATACTAGGAATTTTTCCTGTGTTGTGGGTGCATTCACAAACATGAAATTCATATGCACAAACAACATTTGTGGGTCACGTTCAAAGATTATTCTCGTGCGCAAATTGAACCCGTAACTACTCGATACAGTGGTCGGAGTGATTCAACCTTGTAACCACTGAACCAAGCTGTCTGACAAAATTCAACAACAATACCTGACTCTGGACTGATAATGGTTTTTGTCTGTTGAAAAATTACATTTTGTCTGACGTAAGATTCGAACCCGCGCATCATTCGCCACTATAATTCACGCGATCACAGTAATAGAATTTATTATGTTCAAGAAACTTTGACTGCCTCGTTGGTCTAGTGGCAAAGCGCATCGCTTTGTGATCACGAGGTCCTGGGTTCAAATCCTAGGTAGGACAAGTGTATTTTTTCTAACGAAAAACTTCCCAGTACGAGTCCGGAGTCTGGAATTGTGCCCGGTATATGGCAATAGGCTCGCCCCCTATTACATGGGACCTAACATCGTCGGCGAAACGTGGGTGTACTCAGTACACCTCTGCCACCCCCGCTTGGGGAACATAGGCATGACGGTGTATATATACGGTGTATAAGAAACTTTGCAATTTTAAATACAAATGGCCTGTCATCTATTTCATTAGCTGTCTCTATTTTATTTCTTTCGGTATATGTTTAAAAGTTGTTATTTTCAAAAACAAAACCTACCCTGAATTGTTCCTTAGATTTATGGACATAATATACGGGACGAGAGTGATAATGTCCTTTGCTTCCTTCGCAAATAGTAATATTATACGGAAAGATGCTAGGGTCTCGCGATAAGGGTATCTCATACGTCTGCAAAGTAAATACGTCTGATATATTGTTATTTTCCCAAAATCTATAATAGTAATCGTAGTATGAGGCAATTTGAAGTCTGTGCCTACCCTAGTAGGATAAAGGTGTGATATATAAGTGTCGCATCCTATTATTTTAAAATCAATTAATGAAATGGCGAGCAGTTATTTTCATTTTAGTATCCTTGTAATCTTGTCATAGTCATACTCTACGATTGCTCGAGTGTGTTTAGTAGCGAAGCGATGACAGATGTCATCTGTCAGATGACGATGACAGATAGTCAATGTAAGATGGCGGACGGCGCTGCGTTGTGAGTCTATTAGCAACGGGGCAAGCGGTCGGACGTATCGCGGAACAGCTAACCTCACCGCATTCCATGTGACTTAATTTCGAACGACTGTACGCATGTTGGCATATCAAGGAAAATCAGTGTACTGGACGAAACTCCAGTATTATTTCAAGATTTCCTTTATGTTCGGCCACCATGAGGACAACTATGAAAACAACGATAAATACACCTTTCACCGTAATAAGCATTGAAACGGCCATCCAGAAACCTTGGCGCCGTTATATGTATCTAAAAAATCTTTTATAAAAAAAGGTAAACCGACTTCAAAAAGCAAAAAAATAAATATTTGAAGTCGGTGCTGGTTGGTGCAGTCGGTTACTTGGCACCGACTTCTAATATTTATTTTTTTGCTTTTTGAAGTCGGTTTACCTTTTTTTATAAAAGATTTTTATTTTACAATTTTAAGTGACCAGTGAATTCTATAGTAGGGTACCTATAGGATTGACGTAATACCCATAATATCGCAATTTACACATGCCTATTGTTTGTCGTTAAGGAGTTCCCTGGTGTATCTTCTAAGTCCAAGGTCCAATGTCAATAAAATTAATATGGGACCACCTTGGAGATATACTGAACCCAATGCAAAAAAAATATCAAAATCGGTCCCCAATTGACGGAAATATCGCTGAACATACATAAAAAAAAAAAAAAAAAAAAGCATATATACAACCGAACATAGAACCTCCTCCTTTTTGAAGTCGGTTAAAAATGGTAGCTCCCTCGTTGGTCTAGTGACGAATGATGCATGCAGCGATACCAAAGTCCTCGGTTCGAATCTAGTAGGGACAGAGAAATTTTTCAGTAGAAAAATTAACAGTGTTAGTTTGGAATCTAGCATTGTGCCCGGCATAATGGCGATTGGAAAGATGCTGGGGTCACGCGATAAGAGTATTTCATATCTGTGTAAAGTAAATACAGATATATTGTTATTTCCTCTAAATCTCTAATGGTGTCTGCCTCGTTGGTCTAATGGCGAATAATATGCGTAGCAATCACGTGGTTCTCGGTTGATGGACATAGTAAAATTTTCGATTGAAAATTTTCCAGTATCAGTTCATTGTGCCCGGTATAATGGCGGACGATTAAGCGCAGTGGTTAATAGCTTAAGCCGCTCCACCCACTGCGTCTAAAAGTTGCGGGTTCGATTCCCGCACGGGACAAATCTATGTGTGACAATTAGTTGTTTTAATTGAATTTTCATATTTGTAAACGCACCCACGGCACAGGAATAAATCCTAGTTTTTTTATTAAAATTTTTAATAAAAAAAGTAATAATAAAAAAGTGGAAAGATCTTTCAATCTTTCTTCAAAGAATCTTTGAAATAAATATGCCTGATAGGTTTGTTGTTATTTTCTCAAAATGTGTACTGGTGTTTGCCTCGATGCTCTAGTAAAAAACAATGCGCATAGCGATAATAATGTCCTAGGTTCCTACTTCATATCTTCAATCTCTCTTTACTATATAAAGATTAAGGAAGGGAGGACTAAGGGAATACAAGCGTCATGGTGTGTTCATTTATCAATAATGGTATTTAATTCCATTGTTCAAGATCGACAAATAGATTTAATTAATAACACATTATTACAGCTAGGTACATTTTGGAAGCTCCAAATAATTTAGGACGAAATAGTTAAGACTTTCTTCTTTGTCATAGACTGATTTCAGCTAAACTATCTGATACACCTAAATAAACTGTATTATTTATACAAAGGATACAAAAAGTTAGAAGTAAACATCTAATGCCTTTTGTTTAGGAAGTATATTACTTATTTACGTAATTAATTGTGCGGTCGGTTTTCCTAATACCGCAACTCATGAAGCCAGATGTTCTCATTTCTCATGCAAATTGTTGTTTTATGGCAAAAACTCGGCGAAATCTGATGTTTTTTCTCCCGTTTATTTAGAAAGTCCAAAAGCGTTGTTCTTAGCCACTTTGAATCGACTATCCGCATAAAAAATAAACTAAACGAAAAGGTTACTTCCATTACAAAGTAGAGTCAGAGATTGTATTGAAGGTACAAGTGGCTTCCAATAAAGGTTTCTCTTTATAAGATCTTTCGTGAAGCTTTTAGTTCCATTAAATTCTTTACCGTACATATTACCTATGTCTCATGTATCCTCACTTATGTACTATTTTCATGTAAAAATGTAGTAAATACCGTCACACCTATATTCCCCTAGCAGGGGTAGCAGAGGTATACTGTGTATTCCCACTTTTAACAGTCGATGTCAGGTTTGGACCTGACCGACTCATTATACCGGGCACATTGCCAGACTCCGGAATCATGTTGGGAAATCTTACATGGACAAATAACACATCGCCCGACCTAGGATTTGAATCAAGGGCCTTTTGATCGCTACGCGCATCTTTCGCTAATGGACTAACGAGGCAATCTAGAATACGTTATTCTAATGTATCCTTATGTTTTATAATTATCATTGTTCTGAATGTTTCTGGCCACCCCGTTCGGAATCACGATTGTGAAGACATCGAATATGTATCACACGCCGGTGTTAACAATACCGAGTATAATCTTCACCAAAATATTATACGTCTATGCCATGCATTGTTATTAGCTGTATGGAACTGCAGTGTATATACGAGTATAATAGTAATAATGCGTATCTTTCTCATTGTTTCCACAGCTATTTAAACTTATTGCACGTCATACATTAATGTCATCATTGTGTTTGGCACACGTTTAAGATTCACGGAAATACAGTCAGCATGTGGGTATTTTTTTTAAGCATAGGCTGATTAAGATTATTTGGTCTATCAAGATTATCTGAAAACTGTTTACTTCTATGGTGTGATACTTTACTATTACAGATTACAGGCTAGCTCAGCTTATCCCACAACGATTTCGACTTATAATAATATAATAATATTAGCCCTGTTAAGAAACTGTCCCACCGTTGGGCACGGGCCTCCTCTCGAACGTAGAGGGTTTAGGCCATAGTCCACCACGCTGGCCCCGTGCGGGTTGGCGAACTTCACACACCTTCGAAAAACTCTTAGGCATGCAGGTTTCCTCACGATGTTTTCCTTCACCGTTGAAGCAAGTGATAATTAATTTTTAATACGCACACTCTTTCGAAAAGACAGTGGTGCGTGCCTGGGTTTGAACCCGAGACCTCTGACTTTGCAGTCTAACAGTCTAACCACTAGCCTATCACTGCTACTCTAACTTATCCTAACTAGGCTATCATTGCTATTTTCGACCTACCACTGATGAAATTGATATAAATTATTCCAACCTTGTAACCCATGTAAGTTAAATACACAGCCAATGTTACCACGACTCTTAAAAATTTTCATAATTTTGTCCATTGAATGCGTAAGTGCGCCAATTTGGAGACATTTGCTTGGACAAGTGAATCTGTGTTCAATTTTGTATTTGTTTTGTAATTTAACTCCGATAAGGTTCTCCTTGATAATTAAAATACTCAAAGCGAGTGATTAATTTTAAAATATTGAAGAATTGATGAATGTAATATTAATCAACGCTCGTCGCCAGGTAGCTTTGTTTGAGCAGGTGCGGTGTGTATGAGTAATAACGTGGAACCAGACCTTCAGTTTCCATTATTTCAAGATTGAAATGTCAATACACGCATAAAATTATCTTACATTACACGTATAAAGGACCACATTTTGGATATTTTCGATGAACATATATTAAGCAGTATCTGTCTACGTGGTCGTTTCGAATGTTCCCTAATAAAATAGACACTTACAGTTTTTAGTTTTATGTAAAACTTCTCAACAGTTCGTATATTTTCGTGCAAATATTTTCGCTCGCTTCAGGTGTTGTTCAACCGTCTGAATTGTACCTGCTTTCAGTTCATTGCCTTTACATTTAGTTAGGGGCTCGTGTTTCTACCGAAAAGTGTTCACAAAAATGCAATTAAATATATTAATGTAAGTAAATATTTGAATAAAGTTTATAAAAATATATATATTCTGTATTCATTATTTTATTTATATTCTTATTTACAGCTGTGTTTCACTACTTGTGATGTGCCATAGTGAGAATGTTAAGAAACCAAATATAGTCTTCATAGTTGCAGATGACTTGGTAAGTACCTACTTAGTAAATTGCGGGCTTCGTATTTTTGTACTAAAATATTATAGAGAGGTTTTGCTATTAGCACTTATGCAGGTCGGAGTCCGGAATTGTACTCGGTATGATGGAAATAGCCTAACCTCTTTTTATATTGGGACCTAACATTGCTGACTATAAGTGTGTGAATATTACACACCACTGATATTGTCACTTGATATTTTTTAAGTATAATGTACTATTTGCCGAAATTTATTATAAGTGTATGATGGGACGATACAAATTCTATCGTTATGATGTGCAAAAACATTTTAGGAAAAACATCATATAATAACATTAATACATAATCCAAATTAAATATCAAGTGCAAGTTGTGTTCCTCAACTCAATTATTTGTACGTCTTGTTTCCAACGACTCATCCCCAATTAAAAGTTTTGCTGGTAAAAATTCTTCACTAGAACTTTCCACTAACAGGGCTGGGACGATGTGAGCTATCATGGCTCAAATCAGATAATGACGCCCAACATAGACATGCTTGCCTACCAGGGGATCATTCTGTCCCAGTACTATACTGACGTTTGCGGAACGCCATCCAGGAGTGCAATCTTTACGGGAAAATATCCTATGAGACTTGGTATGTGTAGAAGAAATAATAATTTATAAATTTTGTAAGTTGTATTATAGTTATGGTTATCGCACAGACATTATGTGAAATGTTCCTATTAATAACCGCCAACAATAACCGAATACTGTGACAATATCGTTCGAACCCCCTCCGTCACTAGGATCCATAATCAAGTTCCACAGATGGATACATGTTCTACCTAAGTGATCCATATATTTAAGTATTTTAAACCTTTTCAAACAGGAAAGCTCTATGGCGGGGTGATTGAATGCTTAATCAAAAGTTTTAAATGAAATGTACATGAAATACATATGAAAATATACATGAATCCTTCATGAACCTTAGAATACAAATGTTCCTACTAATATGCACTCTAAGGTTACTGACATACTGAATATGGGTAGACATATTGTATGAATTTTTCGTCAGTAATTTTTTTCATATGACCTTGCGGATTTTATACTGTACACATGGGTGTTTAGTCGCTATAATAAACAGAAAAGAGTTACATTATTCTTTAAAACATGATTCTTTAATATTACATAGATCAAACTTATCAAATAAACAGGATCAACCTGGAGGAAATATATCAAATAAACAAGGTTTATAGATACCTACCAACATTAACAACAATTTCTATTTTCATATGTCAAGGTACTCAAGGAATTTCGATAGCAGCCGCAGAAGATCGCGGTTTGCCGCCATTAGAACCTCTGTTGCCGTCTCGTTTACAAGAAATGGGTTATTTGACACATTTGATAGGTAAATGGAGCCTCGGTAAATCTAGAGAACATTATCTACCCACTAATAGAGGCTTTGATACATTCTACGGCTTCTTAGACGGCAGTGTGGATTACTACACGTATAATCACGTTGAGGTACGTGAGGTTGTGGGTTGTTTCATTAATGTGGTTTGGTACTTGTGAGGCAAAATTAGTTTCTAAGGGGAAACTGAATATAGTTAAGTGGTCTACACGCCGAACTAGAGACGGGCGGGCGAGCCCAAATCGTATTTGTCTGTGGTGGCGCCGAAATGAGTGGTTGTGCCAGCAGGTCACTTATTCGCTATGATCAAACGTGGGGTGTTACGATAACTTCGTGAATACTGAAATTAGAGCCCAGGTTTGGTATGTAGAGTACTTTATAAACGTTCTTGAATGAATAGCTTTTGTTGTGTACTACAAGATTTTTGTGTGAAATAAGATCTTTATATATATGTGATATGATAGATATTGAACGACGATAAGCAGTGAAATATTTTTGGTTACTTACAAATTTTAGGCATAGTTATTGCAATTATTCTGCAAATATCTATCTATCTAACTATCTATATCATCACGCCATTTCCCTTGCGGGGTAGGCAAATACTACAGAATTTTAACAGGTTCTTTCCTTACATATCTCTCTGGCTTATTCCACTCCCATAGTTCGTCTCATACACATTCGCCGGTTACGGAGACACCTGACTTGCCCTTCAGATAAGATACCGTCTATTTGGTCATGGTAAGATAACCTACGTCTTCCCCGGTACCTACATCTTTCCACTTTCGCATTGTATAACAGTTTTGTCATTCTTTCTTCCGACATTCTTCCTATATGCCCGAATCAACGAAGCATACATTTTCTCATCTTTACCCTAATAATATCTTTCATACCTACATGCTTTCTTACTACGCTGTTGCGAAAACGGTCTGTCAGCTTGACTCCTCCCCTTCTCCGCAGAGCTCGCATTTCGACTGCATTTATCCTGCTTTTATTCTCCTTCTTACATACCCAACTCTCACTACCATATAACAGCGTTGGGACAAGCACTCCGTTATGCATGGCCAGCTGCGACTTTTGGCTTAAGTGCCGGCGCTCAAGTAGCTTTCCCATAGCACCCTTTACTCTATTCCCTGCATTCTTTCTTCTCTCTATATTAGGTGTATTTCCCATCCTTACTGAAGGCGCATCCAATATTTACAAACTCATTCAGTTGCTCCAGCACGTCGTTAGTTCCTAGAGTTTTCCTGTGTAATAATAAAAATAATGTCTTCATTATATTTCAGAGTTGGAACGACACTGTATTTTATGGACTCGATTTCTTTGAGGATTTGGAGCCCGTTGCAGACCAAAGGGGCCACCTTACTAACGTGTTAACGGATCGAGCTATTCAAGGTATATCTATGTAAAAAAATGGTTGCATACATTCCTCTGGCTACCCCTTTGGGATAATAAGCGCGGACGGTTAAATTGTTTATAATTACATAATAAATACTACTTGTATTTATGTATGTAAGGTAATACTTATATTTCTAAACAGTTCTGATGCGATGCGACAGAACAAGATTTTTATATGTCTTGGCGAGTAACCTAAAACCATATTTTACTAGACAAAGCTAAATAAAGGTAACAAAAACGTTTTAAACTCGACACGACTTTATTTCCATAAGGTTTTCCGAGAGATGCGGAACATATTACATCCCTATAGTTTTACGCATGCCTTACCATATTAAAGAGGTGTCATTTTTACGATTTCAGAACTACACGGTCTATAATAGCCAAAATGGGACAATAGTAGTGTATATAACATAATAAGATTTACGCAGTATGCATAGGAAGGAAACTACATACTTGAATAACATTCAAGATGATTTAATTAAATTTGGTTGGGCGTTTCATAACTAAATTCCACTTAATAGCAGAGAACGAGGATTCCGTGGGCTGTTCACATTATGTGAACTATTTGGCAAGATATTTTAAATACTATCTCAAAGTCAAATACTATCTGAAAACTCATCTATCTATATAATCACACCAGATCCCTTGCGGGGTGGGCAGAGAGTGCAGAGTTCCAACAGGTTCTTTCCTTACATACCTCTTTGGCTTTCTCCACTCTCATAGTTCGTCTCATACTGAAAACACATGTTATTTCAATAACTGAGTACTGATATACCGTAACGCTATCAAGAAAGCTGTCGAGAAGTCCTAAGGAATTTATTCTATCGAATTAGCTGTGTTTGTATGTTAAAGCTATCGATTTCTGTTTGTATCGTTAATGGATAACTTTCACAGCAGACACTACTAAATGCAACGTTAAAATTATTTCGTTAGAATTTATCGATCGATAGGTGGGTCGATAACTTTGTCACAGGTAAAAGCTGGATGTCGTCGCGATATTTGAGGAAGGCCTATCTTCTGCAGGGGACATCTTTCGCTGATGATTTTCGATCAAAATTAGCAAGAGACTGCAGGACTATAGGATTATTTATAATGTCCGTTTTAGTAATAAGATCATCTATAAACACACACGTCATTAATGAGGGACGATCTGGCGCAGTGGTTAAGAGCTTAAGCCGTTCCGCCCACTGGGTCGAATAGTCGCGGGTTCGTTTCCCACACGTTCCCCACCTTTGTTTCGGTCTGGGTATTTGTGTATGTGAATTTTCATGTTTTTAAACGGCACAAGTATAAATCCTAGTGTGGGTTTGCGTTTTCATTTTAATGTTTATTTTAGTAATCAATCTATATTTTCACTTCAGATGCCCTACGGGTTCTTTTCTTACAGACTTCTCAGGCTTCCTCAGTAATAAGATTATTTATAATATGCATTTTAGTAATAAGATCGCACAATACGTCGACGCCTCTGTACCTTCACATGGCACACGCCGCCCCACACATCGGTGGAGGGTACGTTAATCTACAAACTCCTGAAGAGAACATAGCTGGGAACGACCACATAGCGCATTCCGCCCGAAGATTGTACGCAGGTAAGACAATCCTATTATCTTGTGCGGAATATGATGATGATAAAATCAACAATACAAAACCTTTTTCTGTATTAAAATATGTAAATATCCTTAAAACCAACCAAACCAAGTTTATCCAGATGGCAAAAGATACATATCTATTGCCTTTTATGTGGTTTTGGTCTTACTACACCTACCTGAAGACTAGTACGGTTATGTGATTCCTTACTTTCATACCCCTGTCGGTTAAGCACGAAAACATATACGTCAGCGTGACGCTAGCGAGTAAGCGTGCGGTTACGCTCATGTTTATTCAGTAAATTTACAGTGTGATAAAGATAGCGTATCAGCTCACTAGTGTCACGCTAAACTTTTCATGCTAAAGCCTCAGCTTCATCTTAATTTTAAGGTTACCGCTTGTCGCAATGCGCTTTAAAGAGGTCGTTAAAAATTACACGTTAAACGAGTGGCCACATTATTAGCGCCACTCAAGTTAAGTACTAACGTCACTGTTCCGACATGTCAATTAACACATTAAACTATTGTAATGTGTTAGTTACCGTATAAGTTAACGCACTACATCGCAGGTCGAGCAGAAACATCACAAATATGTATTTATACTAGTCTTAAGATAGGAGAAGTACGGAAGTGAAAACATAAGATGGGAAGTAGGTGGATGTTTGCCATAAGTGTGTGAATTTCATGTTAGGAAACGCACCTACGATGCAAGAATAATTTCTGAGTGCGGGCGTTTTACAAAATACTACCATATAGTATAAATACTACTATATAGAACTCGACTGCGAATAGTAGTATCCCGCTAACTCTCTGGATGGATCATTTGTAAGTTCAACTCCCGTGGTTTCTTATGTGTCCTACAAATATTTGTTACGGTCTGGATGTTCGTGCATAAGAAATTTATGCTCATAAACTTATCTACCATACAGAAATTGTTCAAAGGAATTTTAAACTATAATCTTTTCAATGTATCTCAACTCATTTGGGAGCATATCTAGTCCGGAACTTCTTACATGAATAATATACATAGGAAATTGGTCCCTAAATTACTATTAATAATACCACTATTTGGCGATGACCGGTTTAATTAAATTACGAAATGTAATTACGTTTGCA
Organism: Phalera bucephala; assembly: GCA_905147815.2. Taxonomy (NCBI): domain Eukaryota; kingdom Metazoa; phylum Arthropoda; class Insecta; order Lepidoptera; family Notodontidae; genus Phalera; species Phalera bucephala. The sequence goes on from LR990612.1 coordinate 19,607,059, forward strand.
ATTGTACTTGCAGCTGTGTACTCACGCGTATGTCCGTGTTTGTGATTAAAATAATTAAATTCCATATTCCAGGCTTAGTTACCGGTCTGGACAAAAGTGTTGGGAACATTGTAGCAACGTTGGCAGAAAAGGAAATGCTTAATGATACTGTAATAATCTTTGTTTCCGACAACGGTGCTGCGTCCACGGGAGAAAGTCGGAATTTTGGTTCCAATTTACCGTTCCGCGGAACAAAAGGCACACCTTGGGAAGGCGCAGTTCGGTCACCGGCAGTGATCTGGCACGCATCATTAGCGTCTAAAACTTGGCAAGGCCTCTTTCACGTCACGGATTGGCTACCAACTTTAATGGCTGCTGCTGGTGGTGATTGTAATTCTACCATTGATGGTATTAACCAATGGCCTGCTATAGTCAATGATGAGGAGCCCCCACGTAATGACGTTTTGATATCCTTGGATGATCTAGAAAACTGGGTAGCATTAAGAGAAGGCGACTTCAAAATAATTATAGGCGACGTGGCCGAGAAAACGAGCGGATTTTATGGTGACGAATTGAAAACTTATAGGCTTCCAGTATTTTCTTATGGCAGTGTATTGCTTAATTCAGAGACAACTCATGTATTTAAGGAAACTCTCTATCCAAAGATAGATGTGGAAACAGTTATAAATAAGCGAAATACTTCGAATTTCCTCGTGGTTACGAATAAAAATGAAACGCACAAATACTGCGTGCCCACAACATGTAAGTAATGAAGATTACAATTTCACAATATCAGCCTATACTGCCCACTGCTGGGCAAAGGTCTTCTGTCACAAATTAAGGTGAGAGAGATCAGGTCATACTCCACCACGCGGACCCAGTGCGGATTGGTGGAGGTAGTGGGGGGTTTGTGGGCACCTGCTGTTGGATCTTATCTAGCCGCCTATAAGACATCTAACTCGGCTTAACAACTACCACATTTAGTACCCGGGACTAACGGCTTTGCGTCCGCCCGAAATACCAAGACGCTCGAATATGAAAATGCCACAACGGTCACCCATCTCAGGCCGACCGAGTCGAAAGCTGCTTAACCTTGGTGGTCGGTAGGAACGCCACGGTCGCACAGCGCTACGAGCGCCTAATTATGACGCCTATTTATTATCCGAGTAAACACAAGACCCTTCGATAATGAAACATTATTTTCCGACCCTTGAACAAAACCATTTTGGAATGATGTGTAATAATCTAGCATGCTTTATCTATTCAATATACTTACCCTTTGTTACAGCTAAAGGTTGCCTGTTCAACATTAGCGCAGATCCCTCTGAAACCAACGATTTATGGAATTCGTTTCCCGAAATTGTACGACATATGGCGCTTCGGTTGCGAGTATATTGGGCTGAACTAAATCCGAGACAGCAACCAAAGCTCGATCACAGAGCAAATCCTGCACTTCACGATTTTATTTGGTTCCCTTGGCTTGAAAACGAAGAAAAACTGCCGGAAGCTCTACAGACGATGCCATCATTTCCCCTGCGAGTATCAACGGGTGAACTCGAATATTTAGTTAATTTAAGCGTCAGCTCTTTTAAAGACACTTTTGTACAGTACTTTGATAGTATGACTAACGCACTTGTTAAAAGCATTAGCAACTTATTTTCATATTAATTAAAATCTAATTATATAAAGTTTAAAAGTAATTATTTACTCTTTGTAAAGCCATAAAACGGTATTATTTATGTATGTTTACGTCTTTATTAATGAAAGGGTTGTGAAAACAACACGCTTGATGACTTGGATGGGTTGTAATAACGAATTTTGTGAGCTGGCGAGCTATTTGCCGCCGCTTCGCCGCCCACCCTTTGATCAAGCCGTGCATTAAAAAGGAAAATTGGTCAGCTTTTCGGGTCCGCTTGACTGGAAGGGCATTCGTGTTATTATGTTAAAATTAACAAGTAGGTACGTACATAATGTAAAATGTAGAATCTATCTATCTATATATATCATCACGCCAGCTCCCTCGCGGGGTAGGCAGAGAGTACAGAGTTCCAACAGGTTCTTTCCTTACATACCTCTCTGGCTTCCTCCACTCTCATAGTTCGTCTCATACACACTCGCCGGTTACGGAGACTCTTGACTTGCCCTTCAGCTAAGACACGTAGATGCTAAAATAGAGAAAGTCAGTAAAATATTCAGTTAAGGTTAAATATTGAATTAAAAACAATTTTATATCTTTTATTTATTTGTATTATACATCTTTTCAGCGGATATATGTAATTATTTTCATTCCTTATATTTTTTTTCTTTTATATCGAAAAATCGTATACTATAAATAATTATATCGATAACACAAGCAACGGAAGGTCCTTGGCCCACTAATAAACACAAGGTGTAACATAATAAACGCAAGACCTCAGACACCCCAATTAGAGAATTGCTTCATAAAATTAAAACGAAATCCAAATTTCCAAATTTAAAGGTTCTTACCCCTTTTTCAAGCACCTTTATACCGCAATTAACTATGAAACTTGTACGTGTATGTGTGCGTTTTAAGAAATCCGTTTAAGAAATGCATTTGAAATCTCCGTATTGCTTTGAATCAAAAATAAAATTAGTTTGTTATAGCGCACGGAAGGAGTAACAGCATTTAATGCAAATAAAAAAAAATGTAGCATACATTAAAAATAATTGGAATGAATTCAGTTACCGATTTAGAATAAACTACTTTCAGGTCTTGCGTTCATTATGTTACAGCTTGTATATGCATCTACATAGTTGTAATGAAAATGTTCCTGTACTTGATGGAAACGCAATTGTCTTTTTGTCGCGCTATCATTTTAGCTAGGTTATAACTACGTCCGTAACACAAAAGGACGTTATAATAAATGTACCTAAGTCTGTGTTTGTCTCTGTGTACCTGTTTGTGGCACCATAGCAAATGAACTAATTTAATCATTATCTCCTGGGATCATAGTTGTGCAATTTAAACTATTAGGTAGGTACGTCAGGAAAATAATAACGTGATTTCGGATAACAATTAGCATACATCGATTTACTATAGAGTCATTGTATTTGGGCACATATGAGTATATAAAATCTACAAGCTGTAACTTAATTAACGCAAGCCCTGAAAATAGTTTGTTCTAAATCGGTAGCTGAATTGATTCTAATAATTTTTAATGTAATTTACATTTTTTTTAATTTGCAAAAAAATCTGTTACTCCGTTGTACGATTCTTGATTCAAAGCAATACGGAGATTTCAAATGCATTTCTAAAACATATTTATTAATATGCACACATTCATATATAAGTTTCATTATTAATTGAGGTATAAAATAACTTAAAGAAACTTAAAATTTTAAAGTTGCTTTTTTGTGTTGAAATTGTAAAGCAATTATGTAATCGGGGTGTCTGAGATCTTGCGTTATTTACGATACACCTTGTATATTACTTTATTATACGACTACTTCTGACTGTCTCGTTGGTCTGGTGGCCAATTATGCGCTTTGCGATCACGAGGTCCTGGGTTCAAATACTAGGTCGGACAACCGTAGTTTTTCTATGGAAAAATTTCCAGTATCAGTCCATTGTGCCCGGTATATGGCAACAGGCTTGCCCCCTATTACATGGGACCTAACATCGTCGGCGAAAAGTGGGTGTACACAGTAAACCTCTGCCACCCCTGCTTGGGAATAATAGACGTGACGGTTTTTTTATCTTTATTACGACAATAACAATAATCGAGGCGAGAGAGATTAGGTCATACTCCACCACGCGGACCCAGTGCGGATTGGTCGAGGCAGGTTTGTGGCCACCTGCTGTTGGGACGTATCAAGCCGCCTTTAAGGCTTCCAACTCGGCTTAACAACCACCACATTAAGTGGTAGCCGGGACCAACGGCTTACCGTGCCTTCCGAAGCACGGAGACGCTCGAATATGAAAATGCCATAAACGGTCACCCATCTCAGGCCGACCGAGTCGAAAGCTGCTTAACCTTGGTGATCGGTAAGAACACCGCGGTAGCACAGTGCTACGAGCGCCTCGACGACAATAACTAACAAAATAAGTCTCAATGCGTTTATAAATTTTATGCAACGTTGACAGGAAAAATATAAAAAATACATGAGAAAATAAACAACGTCGCGCCCATATTCCCCAGCGGGTAGGCAAAGGCATATTGTATACTCCCACATATCGCCGACGGTGTTAGATCCCAATGCAATAGTGGGCGTAACCATTGACATTATTCCAAAGGGACAAGAAAAACTACTGTGTTTGACCTAGAGTTTGAACTCAGAACTTCGTAATCACCAGCCATATTATGTGCCACCAAACCAACGAAGCAGAAGATATATACAATTACTTTAATAAATTAATAAACTGGCAATCTCTATATTATAGGTATACCCCATTATCACCTATACCTATAAGAGTCCACTGCTGGATATCAGCCTCTCCAATTATCACCACTGAAGACACCGTTGAAGATGTTCTTCGGCTACTCTCACCCAATTCCTTCCCGCAGCTCTAAGAAGACGCGTCGCTCCACCTATCTCGAAGGCGTGTTGTACTTTCTTTGCCGCTGTTTATACCTTTGCATACTTTATAGGAGACGTGGACCCTAATATATATTCCAGTTAATTCAAAAGATACTTTTTCGTATCTACCACACACCGTTTCTATAAATCAGATGATACACATCCTAATATGATATGAATAAAAGATGCTACGACGCCCGTTCCAATTGGTGATAAAAATGGAATTATATCTTCAATCAAAAAAGAATATATTTATTCCGACAATACACACACATTTAAGAATATATGTAAAAAATAATTCCTGACTTTATTTATCGTTAACTTCTTCTTTCAATATGAAATAACGAATCACCATGATCAAAGGCAGAAGAAAACGTTTTGGTAGCAAGGCAAAATATTAATTCAAAATACCATTAAGGAAACCTTTGATTTTTGATACGATTTTGAATTCTTCATTTCGAAGTTGTTGTATAGAAATCAGGACGTGAGAATTGAAGGCTTTCTAAACGTTTCGAATGGAGTTAGTATTGCCGTCATAAATCTTTTGAGCGGGGGAGCCCTCTAATCTAACGCTTCAGCCCGACGAAAAATATACGAGCCTTCAGGCGATTTGTACACCATTCTCACAATGAGGAACGGCGAGAATTGTGATTTCAAAGAAACGCGCAAATGGCTAGCTAGATGGTTTGCACAAGTTTTAACGATGAAACTTCTGATGATGACTGCCTCGTTGGTCTGGTGGCAAAGCGCATCGCTTTGTGATCACGAGGTCCTGGGTTCAAATCCTAGGTCGGACAAATGTAGTTTTTCTAAAGAACAATTCCCAGTATGAGTCCGGAGTCTGGAATTGTGCCCGGTATATGGCAATAGGCTCGCCCACTATTACATGGGACCTAACATCGTCGGCGAAACGTGGGTGTACTCAGTACACCCCTGCCACCCCCTCTGGGGAATATAGGCGTGACTTCTGATGTAACTATTAGACAGATTTTGTGTTCGACAAATAGTTTTTTAATATTTAGTTATATGTTTAGACCGTAGCTTAGACAATGATATTATTATATAATTCTCAACGCAAAACAAGATTTAATAAGTTTGAAGCTTTAGCTATAATTTGATACAGCATTATCATCGTAGAGTTATTGTCTCAAATTATACTTTCTGTGCGCATCACGAAATAGCTATTCCCTACTTAGTGGTACGCATGTACGACATACTTGGGCCGCGTGTTGTCTTTACCTTCAATCTTTGTATTTCCAGACCATTTTTCGACATCATCAAATTTAACTACACCGCATTACAGGTTATCACATTATAGCACTAATTACTCACACGCGTTGACAGACCGCTATCTAATGAAAATGTAAAGCCAAAACTTGGCAAGTGAACTGTTGCTTATTTAGGTTCACCCGACGCGAGTAATGCATAATAAAGTTGTTAGCAACGCAACGGCCCGTTGGCTCAACGCCAGAACAGTTTGTACCACCGCCGATGGCTATTTGATGATAAACTTCTTTTGGACAAAATAACATCTCTTGGAAGTAGCCTGGGTATGCAAAAAAGAATTTTATACTAAGACAATCTCTCAAGACAAGATTACAAGTAGGAAAGGAGGTCCTTCCCTACTTGTAATCTTGTCTTGATTGGTCTTGGATAGGCCTCTGTACTTCCTGCCTACCACGCCAGGAATCTGGTGTAACGATATGGATACATAGATTACTATTATACTCAGCGATTCGAGGTAAACGATGGATTTGTTGTTTGCGTGAGCCAAATTGACATTTACGTGACGTTGTCGAGAAAACCTGCTGTCGTGTTTATCGGACGGACTATTTAGCGCAGTGGTTAAGAGCTTAAGCTGCTCCGCCCACTGTGTCGAATAGTCGCGGGTTCGATTCCCGCACGGGACAAATCTTTGTGTGATCCACAATTATTTGTTCCGGTCTGAGTATTTGTTTGTGAATTTTCATGTTTATAAACGCACCCACGACACAGGAATAATCCTAGTGTGGGGCTACGTTCTTAAAAAAAAAAACATCTTTAGTTAGGAATAGTGTGAAATCGGTGGTATATTTTCTCGATAGCATTATGCTAACGTCAATCTGTACGTTCGTACGTCTGTCGTCTTTCTGTACGTATGTCAATCAGTAGACCTAGTAACTACTGCTGCCAGAATGCTATAGGGGCTCTAAGTATCTTGGACTTATTTAGCTACTTGACCAAATTCTTCTAGAATTTTCGGGCCGGTTACAATCTGAAAGTAGTTGAAGCAGCGCACTTTGTTAGCCAATAACATGTTAGCAACTTAACCGGCAATTCCGTAATATCCTTGTCCTTTCTTATCATTAAAATTCTATTCTTCATTTTATATCGGCCAAATTCTTGGCACTTTCTGTTGCAAGTTGGTAACGCTTTACTTTCTAAGACAATATCCAGATGCATCTTATAAAATACTTAGTAATAGGTGCCTGATACATGCGGCTGGAATTTTGGACAAGGATGGTACGCTTACTATATGTAAGCTTATTCAAGGATGGTATATACTATAGAGTAAGCGATCCCAAAAAAACATATTATAAGTAAAAAAATATAATGATCTATGTTTAAAATATCTTGACGCTTCTATTACTCATGTTTGGGGGCTCAGACTCAGAGAAGCGTAAAAACTGGTAGTTAATTCCGACATTTTAGATAATTAGGTATTTTGATTAATTAGGAAACAAATACTTATTGTATACATGCTCCAACGTAATGTGGATTTTATGCCATATTTAAAAAATTCAAGCTGCGTAAATCTATCGAACCTTTAAGAATGTTGAATTTTTAAAGTTACGTGGTTAAAATTAATTGGTTAGCAATTCTCCAATTTTATATGCGACAATTTATCTTACCTAAGCAATTTCCGTTGCGACGTTCTAATAAATTGAAACTGGGTAGTAGCTAAATGAAAAGGATATTTTATTTTTAAAGTATATTTTCTCGAGTTCCCGTTATGTGACGGACGATTTAGCGCAGTGGTTAAGAGCTTGAGCTGCTCCGCCCACTGTGTCGAATAGTCGCGGGTTCGATTCCCGCACGGGACAAATCTTTGTGTGATCCACAATTATTTGTTCCGGTCTGGGTATTTGTTTGTGAATTTTCATGTTTGTAAACGCACCCACGACACAGGAATAAATCCTAGTGTGGGGCTACGTTTAAAAAAAAAAAAAAAAAAAATAAAAAAAAAAAAAAAAAAAAAAAATAAGTGATACCAACTCCGGGAGACGCATAAGCGTCGTCTCAGATTCATTAATATTTGCGTTGCTCGTTAGCTGCAAACTAATTAGATCATTAGTAAAATATGTTAACTTGATTAGAAATTAGCGGCCAAGTTTGCTATGTAATAATAGTGACGTATTAATTCTGTGTATGTGATATATGTAGATGTGATTGTATAAGAACCCGCTGTTTAATAATAAGAGGAGAAAAAACAATCAGAAAGACCTTTATTGGTGTTTTTTTATCGTAGGGGAAAATCCTGTACATTACTTTCGCAAGCTCTGGGGTAAGGTCGCGAGGCATTTCGTTTTCGTTCCTAACGACTAATAACCCTACAGAGGTCAGCATCTACACTTTAGAACATACCGATGCCAGTTCGTCCTGTGGTTCGAAAAGCCCGCAATCGGTGTGGAGAGTCTAAAAGGACGATATAATCTAGCCCGACAAGATAGAACACAACTCGCCAGCTCTACGACGTTGTTAGGATGATCACGGAAAGATGCTCGCGTCGGCGTAAGAAAGGATACACTCGATCCAAGCTCATTAGTCTGAATTGATCAAGAGAACGACTTGGTAACAAAGTGGGTATACTTATTTATATACTTATTTTTCAAAAATATTTAACAGCTTATGACGAGTGTTTGCTTTCAGTTCGCTTTATTTTTGCGACACATTTTAATTTTAATGTTACCATCAAACTGATGTGTGCTATAATATGTGACATAAAAACTCATCATTTAATTACTTTCAAGTTTGAGTTAAAAAGATAATTGGAACACATTTGACTGTGTATTTATAAATCTATACAATTTGCAATATGACCCAACACTTCCTAGTCTCAAGTACCATCTGGTGGCAATGTGTTTTAGGTACTTAAACACTATAAAATGATAATTAGATTTATTTCCTCACTTTACTCAATCAAATTATTAAAATAAATTGTCTTTATTGAATTGATGGTAAATGAAGTTATTATCGCAAGTGCCATTAATAACTAGATTACGGTACTTGAATAAAACCTTATTACGGCTTTCATATAGAACCTTAACCTTGTATAAAAGGCCCGAATCCGTAATTAGCTCAGAAAAAAACCAATAAATTTTAAATAAAAACCTTTCCAGATATTTTAAATAATATCAATAATTTGTATTTATTCGCAACATGCAGATTTTAACCCGGGGCATTATCGTATTTCACAAAAGTTATGTAAATGTACTATTTCGTTTTTCAGCGACTGGGATTTATTTTATCAAATTGTGATTTGTTTGGTGCTGGCAAGGGTAACGATTTGCTGATATTAGTCATGCAATATGGATGCTGGGAGCACCTGGGTATGTTACATATAGGCTAGTGGAATTTAATTAGAGCACCTACATACTTTTGAAGTAATTGTATGCTCTAGACCTTTTACTCTATGCCGAGAGTACTAACCTATCCCACAAGGGATCTGAGGTGATAATATAGATAGTTAGATCCCAACTTTTGGACCATTTCCGCATGATGTCTGCAGCCATCCAGGTCAATCAGATTCAGTCTGGTAGGACACTAAAAATAGGAAAGATTCATAAGAGGTGGGAAAATATCGAAATCCCTGTTCTTACTTTTTAAACCGGGAAACAAATAAAAAAAAATCGGTACGCAAAATGTGCGGAAGATTGAACAAGATTAAAATCATTTTGCAATATTATGCTGTAGCGTTTTTAGAGTTGTTATAAATTGAGAGGGTCAATGATAACGAACTTTCAGAACGGATGATATTGTATCCCAAAGTTTTCTAAAGAAATTATAAGTTTAAAACAAAATACCCTTTCCATTTTCAGGTCCGCTCAAAATTTATTAGAATATCTTAAAAAGACACTTTACTCAGATAATACAATTACGGCTTTCTATATAAAATAGCAACTTTTAACTTTAAGGAAAAATTTGAAATTTACGGACTTACTATAAGCTCTTACTGTGTCTGACTGGGCTTACCACATTTCTAGACACGTGGCTATTACTTCTAATGAGGTTTAACATCTGCCTTATGCCATAGCCATGTCCTGATGGTTGAGACCCATATGGACACATATGCATATCTATCTCATTTCCAATATTCTATAGCAGTCCGAAATGCCTCTGTATGACGCAATATTTCAGTAAAACTGTTTAAAAAGCGTCTAAAATAGTTTGGTCTTTAATTAAGCAACGGGTATATATGATTACCATTAACTGAATTGAAGGCGATTCTTGTATAATTAGACTAAGGTGTATTAGTAGAGTAGGTAACCTTCCTTCCCTCTAATATGGTTAAGGGAGATGATGGCTGCTTAAGTAGTCGTACTCGTGAACGGGTGCTGCTTGTGGAGACTAGTCCACCCAGAATCCTCTAGCTTTTCATTATAACATATATTTATTTATAAATAGTCTTATATCTCAGTCGTAAGGCATCACACTGGAGCTGGATCGCATTAATGATTCTGTATAATATAAAAATGTATGTATCTATACAAAATATGATGAAAAAAAAATGAATGGAGAATTAAACAAAAAAGACAAGCCCACTGAGTTTCTCGCCAGATCCTCTCAGTGGAGGCCGCGTTCCATCCGGTGGTATATTAGTAAGTTAAAAATAAAAAAGTAAATATGACACTTTGTAAACACCCCCGCAGGGTTTATGCAAAATAAACGATTTGAGTTTGAGTTTAACCCCCATCTAGATGCCTTGTGAGGAAGATAGAGAGTACAGAGTTTTAACAGGTTTCTTACAAATCCCTCTGGCTTCTTCCACTGTCATAGTAAAGAATAACGTGAACTCACAATAATAACTTGTCACAATAATAAGTAATTTGTCTTTCCGGAATCACTTCATCGTGGAACATGTCGTTCCTTGCCCATCACGTTATCATCACAGAGCTATGATTCGCAGGTTATCAAGCAGGGCATCTTGAAAACTTATTATCACATTTATGCTAACGTTTATAAAGTCTTATCACCTAAATAACTGCCTCGTTGGTCTGGTGGCAAAGCGCATCGCTTTGTGATCACGAGGTCCTAGGTTCAAATCCTAGGTCGGACAAATGTAGTTTTTCTAACGAAAAATTCCCAGTATGAGTCCGGAGTCTGGAATTGTGCCCGGTATATGGCGATAGGCTCGCCCCCTATTACATGGGACCTAACATCGTCGGCGAAACGTGGGTGTACTCAGTACACCTCTGCCACCCCCTCTGGGGAATATAGGCGTGACGGTGTATCACCTAAATATTATTGACATAATAACATCAACACGAAACGAAAACCACAAACACAAATATTCGGTTTGGGTTGACTAACACAAATTAGTTCTATGGTTCATAGACAATTCAGACGTATTTGGGCTAATAACCATTAGGCCATTAAAATATATTTTTAAATGTTATTTCGTCAATTATAGCCTTTATACTTACCTGGATTATGCATTATGCATTTGGAAAGCCTCTTGCGGTCTATACTTGTTTTCCTTTTCTCACAATTTACCTAAGTGTGATTTAATTTGTGGTGATATAAATATGCCTCTCAAACTAAATAATACCACATCTAAGCGATCTCATTTATTCGATTGATATAATAATTGCCGTTATGGGTCGCTTAGGAAACCGACGCGATAAGACGGGCGCCCATAATAAACGTGTAAAAATAAAGGCGCGGAGATAGTCAAGAGATTCCATGACGATATGGAAACAATGGGCCATAATCGGTTCCCGTCACGTTCCTACAAAACGGCGGGTGGTTACGACCAGGTAGCGAAGCCAACACGTCAAATCTGTTCATGTGTCGGTCCAAACGAGGGAACACGGCGCTATCGGCAGATAACAATTTTACCTGTGTATGCTATCCCTTTTTTATATACTTTCGGAATACAGGTAGAATAAAAAACGACTAAATTGTAATTATTAACTTACAGGAATGATTATGCTCTCTCTGGCTTGGGGTAATTATGAGATCATAAAACACATATTTATAAGTATAAGTAGGTATTAAAAGTTTGCATGTGTATTGTAACATAATAAGTCCCAGATGGTGTTTCTTTAAAAGGTAAAAAACAAAAAACGTTATACGATGCGGCATTTAGATTGGATATTTCATTCAACGTAAAAGGTTAATTTGACTTTACAGTTGACCTAAACAGTTGAAATGAAGATTTCACCACCATCAATGATGACAATGAAAAATAAATGAATCGATTACGTTTTTATCATGCGAATCGTTCGTAATCGAGTTTGAATGTTTTTTGAAGTTCAACGGGTCTTTCCCGACGGTCACGGTGACCGTTGGTGTTGATGATGACCAGTTTTGCGTCGTTAACGGACGCGAGAGAGCGGGAAGGGAAGAGGCCGGCTGCGTCACCGCGCAATGCCTCCCGCGGTATACACGGCATTTGGCGCGGCGCATTCTGTCCCACCGCGCGTTCTTTACTCCAATACTCCGTACATGTATCACGCGAGTGTACAGTGAAGTATTTGTGACGATGGATGTTTTGCGTGTTCCGACCATGGGCGGACGGTTTGTGTTGTTGCTAGTGATGTGGACGGCCGTCGTAGTTGCCGACAGAAAACTTACCGTAGTCGAGAAACTTAGAGAAGACACGGACCTGTCACAGGTTTGTAAACTTTCAATAAGTAATATAGTTTAGAGAGGTCTTTATCTCATGTTTGACAGGTATTACTAAGCTTGATTGGACGGTAAAAGTTTTAAAGCTAAGATAATTGTGTAATTACGTATTTAGATTTAGGATAAATGTACTTTGTGGAAAGCCTACATACAAAAGCTTAAATAATAAATCATGTATATGTATGAAGTTTAAAATCGTTAGTTTCGTAAGTAACTATTTATAACATTCCTTAAAGCTTAAAGAACACCTACATTAATTGTCTATGTGAACTAGTTCATAAGGTTGTTTGCTAATTTAATTAGTAAGTGTTATACCAAGTAGGTATGTAGAGCTTTATGAATAAGAAAAGTAAACGATGTAGACATACCTAACCTATACCATATTTTCCTAGCTACCAATAGTATATATTATACATATTATGGTTAGTGATTTATGCAACCATCCCTCCGTTATCAGTTGAATAATGTTATATGAATGTAACTGGAAAAGAAACAATCTCAGGTTGAATGGGAATGTATAATAACTTATACATTTTATTATGAAATCTAAGTTTTCTTCTTTTTGTTCCGTTGTGATTTGCATAATACAATAACAGCTGCATTCAATTATGGCATGTGATTTGTAATCGCCGGCCATCTGGTTTTGTTCCGTGACTCATACAGCCATATGGTTTCTAACCCTTAACCTGCCTTTCAATTTGCTGTGTGTGTGTAAATGATCTACGCTGTTGGCCGCGGGGCCTTTACAGCTTCACCGCACAAGAGGGCGAGCGTGCAACTACTACGCTCGAGCCAGAAGGGCAAGGGGGAAACTAGCTCAAGTGCGCCTCAAGGAGGAACGGTCTCGGCTTGGGCAGTCACTGTGGGAGAGCATATACTAGGTGTCTCGCCGTGGTGCTCTGCACCGGCCGGCGGGCTAAGGATTCTTCGAACTCGCCGGCGAGGTCGGTGTCTGATCTTGTGTGCGGTATCTGTATGCGGAAGAAGGGATGTAAGGGCATCGGAATGGTCAGTGAGAACATGCCGTGGACGGCGGTAGCGGCTGATAGGAGGGCAATATTTCAATTGGCTGCTACCTATCTCCACTTGTGTTTTTTTTATTTTCACCTCTATTCTTTCTCCATTATATACAAATTACGAAGATAATACTCCTTCGTTTGTGTCTCCTTCAGATTTTAAAACGCGTAACGATATTTTAATCTACAAAATTGTTATTACTTAAAAGCTTATTTACTGACAATAAACTGATTCAATTTTAAATGAGTAAAGCGAAAGACTGTTAGGTAAGCAAATCTTTTTTATAAGGTTTAAAAGCCTATATTTTTCCTTTTTATTTACGGAGTACCCACCCGGGCACGGTCCCTCAGCCGATAAGCTTAGAAGAAAACTTCTTATTAAGGATATTATTTATCCATGATCCGGTCTTTGGTTAAATTTACATATTTAGTTTGCGAAAGGGATGATGACAACTATAAAAATAATAAGAATTTAATTGTTGAGATAATTTGAGTCCGTCGTTTACATTAGACCAGCTATACGGACTCTACATTATTCAATTATTATGTAGATAGGTATAACTAAAGTTAATGTGTAGAAGAATTACCGCATATTTCTGGTTGGTTGCCAGTAGCTGTGTCTGTGGAATCAAAAAAGTAGAATATATTTTCTTTATCTTTCTGTAGGTATAGTAAAACGTAACTTAGGAAGTAATAAGCAATTTCTTTCTTTCTTTTCTTTTTCTTTTTGTAAAAACGTAGCCCCACACTAGGATTTATTCCTGTGTCGTGGGTGCGTTTACAAACATGAAAATTCACAAACAAACACCCAGACCGGAACAAATAATTGTGGATCACACAAAGATTTGTCCCGTGCGGGAATCGAACCCGCGACTATTCGACACAGTGGGCGGAGCAGCTCAAGCTCTTAACCACTGCGCTAAATCGTCCGTCTTAACTAAATTTAACATCTACGAGCTTTGCTTGATTCGTCACTTAATTAAATGTTCTTGAAGTGGTAAGGACTTAATGAGTCTGACCACCCCCTTCGATATAAAATTAATACCCTGCACCGGCGGTATTGCATAGTGGAGATATAAGCAAAAATACACGTACAAGCCCCTACGATTAAATCTTATACCTGATTTACATTATAAGTCTACACAACAAGGTAGGATGCATATCAAACAAAGGCAGGCAACATATCGTCAAAACAATTATAATGCTAGCTTCTGCGCTTCTTCTAGCACGGTCTCTCACGACTTTTTTATCTTATATATATAATAATAATAAATTTATTCAATTCTTCAGAGGCATTTTGCACATCACAGTTACTGTATGTACTTACAGTATAGGGAACAAGAGCAACAACTTTGTGGTGCGGTGGTATCTATGCTAGTTATAGAAAACTGTATGACAGATACCTACGCCTTCCTATATGTACAGAGAAATAATATTATTGAGTGAAAATGGGTACATTATATATAGTATAAATTACAAAATAAAACTTGTCCTATAGAGAATTTAAAGTAAAAACTAAATTACAATTTAAAAATTAGAATAATATAATAATTACAAATTTCACATGCGGATATACTTACCTGTGAGTGCGTGCGTGTGCCATGTGTGTGTGAGTGTGTGTGTGTGTGCGCGCGTTAATGTATTTGTGTGTATGTAGATTATGTAATAGTATCAACTTTATCGTTATGAGTAAATTTTCAGTGTCATTGTAAGATAGTTTCTTTAACCAGGCCTTGAAAATGACTATGTATTTCGATTATTATACTTATTATAATTATATTCTTCAAAAATGTTATTTTCTCCGAAATTGTAAAAAAGTTACCAAACTGGCAACACTGATTAAGCAAAAAAACTTACAAGGTGGCGCCAGGCAGTGACGATAAGGGAAGTAGTGATAGAGCTAGTGTTGTATTTTATATGACTACGCTACCCTTAATTCAGGAATGCGGGTTACCAGAAGTTTGGAATGCAATATCTGGGGCGTGATTCGCTATGATCAATCAAACAAGTAACTTGATGCGTTCCGATAACTTTGTGAAATAAACGTTTTTTGGTACACCAGTGGTGTACAAAATATCGTTATACGATCACTTCTCTAAATTAGGGTAACACGTCGCGTTCGGTCATAGCAAATATGAGCCCAGTAAACTTCCATAGCAAGAGTAACATAAAATCATAGAGTGTCTACTCTACTACCCAAATATTACACTAGTTTGCTATTAAATGTAATAAGTCAGTTGTAGAGAAGTTAATAGTTAATCTGTCTTGAACGCCCAGTTAATAGTCATTGCAAAAAATAAAAATACGATAAATTTTAAATTGAAATATTGGTATCATTAGTAATAATGCCACTTTGTGTAAAGTATTGTTAATTATGAGCTATCTGCAACTGGGTGTATATCATGATATATCATAAACATAGATTAGAGATTGATGCCATCTTTAAATTTAAAGAAAGTTTCTGCAACTGGGCGTGAGTGGATATTAATCATTTTACTATATGATAATCAAAAGCGACGGTGCAGACCAAACAATGACTATCCAACCATTGCTTACATAATTGGCCTGAGCATCTCAAACGGTTGCATCCGTTTGTCTTATGGTCCAATAGTTCAATTGTGGTGGAACTTTGTCAAAGGATGGTCTTGGATTTATTAATAGATTCAGAAACATGAGGCAATTAGGTCCTTAGAGTGACTAGGGAGACATCTATTGGAACAAGGAACTCGGTAGTTTGGTTACGTGTATGTAATCACTTAACGGAAGCTCCTCTACAATTGTTATGAAACACTACACTATAATATGGAGTTCATTAAAAATTTTTTGGAGACATTTAGTAATTGCTTGAACGGTTTATCGTGAGTTATGTTGCTACTTAGGGGGTACCATAATATATACTAACTGCTCTCGCTAGACTGCGCTCTACTGCTAACTCTTCTTGTACTGATTGAGATCACTTTGTGAAATACGGAAACTTACCAAATGTTCTCGATGTTTCCAAGCCCTTTAAAGAAAAGTTTATGGTGTCAAATTGTTACAAATTTTGTGAGAAACTTCACAAGACGTGATTTAAACAGATCGTTAGGTTTTACAAAAAATATCGCAAAAACCAATGAATACACTAGTGTATTCTCATATATATGTATGTACCTATAGAATTCTGTATCTGTAAATATATTTTCTAATGTATGTTATACTTCCATTTATTGAATTAAGACTCATCTGTGATTAGAAGTAAGCTGTTAATTATCATATCACACTAATGACACCCATACTGAATATAAAATTAGCTGTTGAAGTTTCGAACTGCGTTTGAATGTTTTCAAAGTAAATTGTTCTAATTCAAGATAATATTTGCTTATCCTTAGATGCACTTTGATATTTTATTGATTGTTTTATCTTGGTTGCAATTAGTTTAGAAACGTATGCGTCTTAATAAAAACATCTGTTTATTTAATATCTATGTAGCTATAAATAATTTATAATAATAATAATGTATTTATTTTCTCATCACAATAATTGTACATGTTGTGCTTAAAACTAACTAAATCGTTCTAACTATATTGTGAGAGACTGGTGCCTGAGATAGGTATAGCAATACCTGTGTTACAGGTCACCAGGTCCCCACTCTACTGTAAGACTATGTTATTTAGCTAGCAAAGGCAATATCCGATAGCCTGATTGTTGTAGGCGAAGTGATGAAAATTATTAAATTATAATAATAATTAAAATGTAGCATAATAAGAATAAATTACTAATAAATTATAAATTACCATTATATAAGAATTACTAAAGCATATAACTATATTAAAATTTAAGCCCATGCAAAAAAATATGTAAAAAATGAATGTGTATGTGGGATTGTGCGTGTGCGTGCGTGCGTGTGTGTTTGTGTGTGTGCATGTGTGTGTGTGTGTGTGTGTGTATGTGTGTTGCGTGTGTGTGTTAGTGCAAGCGAGTGAAGGTGAGAACGTATGTGCATTTTATATTACTATATCATGGGGTGCATTATGTTTTCAGTTGCGTCATAATCTAGTGTTTTTAACCAATTGGTTACTGCAGATTTACAATCGATTTTATGTAGTGAGTAGATACAAAGCAAAGTATTAATTTTATTGTAGAGGTTACCACCCAGAAAACAATAAAATCTATGGGAGAACTGTGTGTTAAAGCTTCTCGTTTGACATACCCTTCCCCTTTTCCTCTTGTCTCGAGATAACTCATAGTTATAGACCAGCTCGGAATGTTTTCTTTGGACTATGTGTAGTATGAATATTTGTCGAACCGTTAAAACATTCCATTTCAGGTACAGCTCCTTTGTAGGGAAACGAAAGGGTAAGCCGGCCGCAACTTTCAGAATTGCTCCTTGCGCTCTCTCCAATTCCGCAATATGGGTTTTGGCGGCACCTCCCCATGTTGTGACACAATACTTGATAAGTGTTTGACAAAGAGCATAGTAAACCATCTTAATAACTTGCTGGTCGGCAATATGCTTTAATGTCTTGAAAATGTAAATTAATTTGCGCAGCCTTGTCACGAGGACACCGAGGTGGGGTTTAAAGCTTAAGGTCTGGTCAACCATGACGCCAAGATATTTAATAGTGTCAGTACTCTGTAGCGCAGGACAATGGCAGATAGAGGTATCTGTACATGAATGGGCTCTGATCAAGGGAACTGAAGTCGTTAAAAAATTGCTTCTGGGTGCAAAGTACATACATTTAGTTTTAGTAACATTTAGCGTTAGTAAATTGCTTCTTAGGCACTCACAGACCCTACTAAAACCGATTTGTGCAGTGTTAAATACTTTTTCCCAACTATCACCACAAAAAAATAGAGCTGTGTCGTCTGCGAAAGTAAATATACGACCACCATGTAGCTGTAGCTGGCACAGGTCATTAATGTAAACCAAAAAGAGGCTCGGTCCAAGGATACTGCCCTGTGGTACGCCATAGCTGACCAATTCCTCATCACTTATCAATGTGTCTATTTTCACTTGTTGTGTCCTTCCAGTAAGATAGTCTTTAAACAATTCCAGAGGGAGGCCTCGGACTCCGATCCTCTCAAGCTTTCGTATGAGATGAGGAACAGAGACTGTGTCAAAGGCTTTTGCTAAGTCTAGAAACACAGTAGCACATTTCTTTTTTCTATCTAAGTGTGTCACTATAGCGCGATAAACCTTTAGTAATCCAGGGCTTGTGAATTCGTTTTTTTGTTGGTATTTTGGTGATTTCAGAGTTATTTTTAATTGCTTTGCGCAAGAAGGAGACGAGTAGGTCTGTCGCTCCATTAGCATCACTACAGTCAATCACAGGACGAAAATCTATATTGCTAACAGCAAGATCTAGCCCCACAAAATTAATGCGTGGGCACATTTGTGTGCTTTAATTGTGTCTTGAGACTTAGACTAATGGCTACACATTCATGATCAGTAATCGAGGACTCAATAATAAAGCATGTTGCATCTAATTTTGTTTTAATAACAATATGATCAAGGCAAGAATGCCCATGAGTTGGCCTGTTCTGCCCGGGAAGCATGCCATGAGAGGCTAGAGCATTTAAATACTCATGAGATCGTTTATCAGCTGAGTTATCCACGATGTCTATGTTAATGTCACCACATAATATAATATTTTTGTAATTGCTGTATTTTGACATAAGGTTATCAAGGGAATTCACAAAGTTAGTCGTATTGTATTGGCTTGGTGGGCGATATATACCTATAATGCAAGTTTCCCCGCTAAGTTTTAGTACAAGACAATTGGCATCGCTTACCGAAGGTTCTTCAAAGAGTATATCTAGGCCTTTGTTATAATATATAACAACTCCTTCATTTTGTGTCCTATGTGTAGAAGTAGAAATGCGACCGTAGCCATCAAGGTCTGGTATACAATTGGCAGTAGTGAGCCAACACTCAGTGAGTACGATTATATCCCAATTTATCTGTGATCTAATAAGTAGAGTGGTGAAACTAGACATGTTACAGTTTATACTTCTAATATTCTGTGTTAGCAGATTTAAAATGCGACTGGAATAGTGAATGTGATTTATCAAGTCATCAACATCACAATTTATTGATTTTGCTATTTATATACAATATTGACGTTAAAAATCAATGTCAACTGTTGTTTGGGAGGTCCTTCATGCTGCAACGATTTAAGTTACATGCGCGTGTGAGATTTAGAAAAAAAAGAGAGCTAGACTGAAAACACTAAGTATTAATTAATAATATTGCCGATGCTGACACGCGAATTCTACATGTCGAAGTAATAAAGAGTATTTTTTGTGGTGCTCTTCTCGGTATATGCATTTCGTCTAAAACACAGTATACCATAGTCCTTTATGGTGGATTTGTATAAGTTGGAAGATACATTCATTTAAATTTACAGTCAAAATTAGAACATTAAACATTCTTTGTACACACAACGCAAGCGGTCAAGTGAAGGCAATTATCTTACTTACTTCCTCCAATATAATTATACTTGGACAACGGGTCCCTTCGTCAATCAACGGCCACTTTAATTTCATTTAAACTTCCTTTGAAGGCTACCAGTTTCTACGAATAATAGATTACTACTAAACTCTTGAGGGTTATAATCAGCCTATATTTTTCATAAATATGGACAGCAGTATTGCTTTATTGATAAATATTCTCATTAATATATCACCTTGATTTTGTGTTTTTCGAATTTATGGGGACTGTTTCCCTCATGATTGGCCAGAGAAATGCCTTGATGAAAATTGTTTTGTACGTTGCGAATGTTATTCGAGCGATTCTGTGTTATAACTGGAGCAAACCTAAAGTATTTTAATAACTCTTGTCTATCAAACTGAAAATATATTAAAAAACACCTATCTCTAGGTAGCTAGCTAGTAGGTGCTAGGTAGAAAAACCAAATATTTGCTATTACACACACGCATAGGACAAACTTATTGGATTTTTGGTTATGGTGTAAATATTGTTTAGGATTTTCGTCTATCAACAAGAGTAATAAAAAAATAAGTAATAGTAGCCATTTCTGTATAGGAGTAAAATAATATATATGAGAACATGACTTAGAATACAATTTTCATTAAAGTATCTCCTTTTTCTTCAATATTGTTTTTTGGTATTATAACGGAAAGGTTTATAAAACGCAAACAACTAAAACTGTTTTTGAGATTTATGAGTAATTTTCAAGGCGTTCTCGGCACTTCGACCCTTAGTACACAAGATTTACATTTAGTTGATAAATTTGTAAGAGTACATAAATTTGAGGATTCCGATTAAATTGTGTTAATGTTTTACATTATTCAAAAGACACTAAGAAAAATTCAATCGACTTTCTCCCCCAAGATTCTACGAAGTGAAGATTTTTAAAAGCCCTTGTTTTAAGGTGCGGTTGGATTAATTGGAACGGTGGTGAAGAGTAGAAAATTACAACAATTTCGCTGCAAAATGTTCCTACCGCCAAGTCAAGTGATAAGAGCTCGATGAAAACGTTAGTCCACACCCACTCAATGTCCGAAGTGTTATTTCATGCTAAAATGGGTTCGCTTTTCAAAATTCGTTAACATTTTTATCGGGAAAAATAACCGAGATTGCTTTTCTATTGGACTTTCATTAGTCCCGTTAGCTTTAAAAATGGTTTGTAAGCTTTGGTCGCATTACATTCAATACATATATATTTTGCGATACAAACAATGGGTTGTGGAATAAGGGGTATTTTAATGAAATATTTTTGTTCAGTTGCCAGAAAAGCCTTATATCATCAAATTATGTGGCTCGATGAATTTATCGGCTGCCCCGCAAGGGATCTGGCGTGATAATATAGATATCTGGCTGGATATGTTTCGTCAATTTAAGATATCATGCCAGACTGCTTTCGGGATAGACAGAGTTCCAACAGGTTCTTTCATTAAAGACCTCTCTAACTTCCTCCGCTCCAATTTAAGATATTTCCTTAAATATACAGCGTCTACCTAATAGTAAATATATGCACGATGTGACAATATCTGAGGGCACATCCTGTCACCGCTTCCTGCGTTCCTGGAGGTGACGAAGTATCAATTGGAGAATTCAATATACGCGTATGCGGGTACGTAGCCTGACGCACCTCACACAACGTTTTCGTATTCAGTGCACGTCACGACACCTGAGAGGTGTGCGTAATATCCAAAACGTCTTTTAACGTATTTTGCCGAAGGTCGACGATAAAAAATATATTGAATATATTAAGTATTATTTCCCAGACGTTTATATTGATAGTACGTTAAACACATTCTTAAAAAAAATATCTGGGCGATATTGTTGCTCTTTACAAATACTTTATCGATACTTATTAGGTTGTCAAAATGGTGCTAATATTTCTTCTAAAAGTTATTTCATAATGATTACCTTATGATCCATTAAGCATTTTAGCATCGAATCACGGTGCTATAAGCAGAGCTTAGGTGTAGATGTACATAGTATTCTGTATGTTTCTGTACAACCACATCGCTATTACGATATGTCTAAAAATTATGAGTCTTTTTCTGTTGTCCGATGTGCCCTTGCGTGTCAATGTCTTACAGAAGTCAAAAAAGTTGCTTCAGCGCCCCTAATAGCTTTTACCAAGTACGAGAAGGACCCCTTCGAAGAAAACCCGATTGTATGTCACAAGAACTCAATCAATATCAATAAATATCGCCTTTATTTTACTTTGAAAGTAATTACGATTATTAAAGTACGCATGGATACGGAAACGCCACGATAGCGTTTCATTAAAAAAAAAAACACTGACTGCCTCGTTGGTCTGGTGGCAAAGCGCATCGCTTTGTGATCACGAGGTCCTGGGTTCAAATCCTAGGTCGGACAAATGTAGTTTTTCTAACGAAAAATTTCCAGTATGAGTCCGGAGTCTGGAATTGTGCCCGGTATATGGCAATAGGCTCGCCCCCTATTACATGGGACCTAATATCGTCGGCGAAACGTGGGTGTACTCAGTACACCTCTGCCACCCCCTCTGGGGAATATAGGCATGACGGTGTTAGCTTTTCTTTTAGTTTAATATTAGCCGTCGTCGTACTGTCATTTCGTTTGAAATAATTGCTTGGTGTTATATCCGGACCGTAAAGGTTTCTGGCTTTCATAATCTTTGTCTGCCTTGGACAATAGGACAGCTTAAAACTTGAAGCCTGTTTGCTAAGATCTTTGTATTGGTTGTATTATAATAAACACCATCTGTACATCAAAATTTTGCTGTGTTCGGTCATTTAATAAGGGGTGATCCTATGTAATAGCAACATAAGACACAATGCCATACTACTGAGATTCTTTTACAGAAAGCAAAACACTGTTTTGGATTTGAACTCAGGTTTTTGTGATGGTTAGCCGCATGTACTACAAGACAACCGAGAAATGATAATATTTATGCTAGTTTTATTTTTTTCCCTTAAATCTACCTGCTTTGCACCGGAACCTCAAAGATAGGATCAATTTGTTTAACACTACCTCATATCAATAACAAATCATTGGCCAATAAATCAAAGGTATAAGGTACTAGTGGTAACAGACTTAAATCAGGAATGATAAGAACGAAATAGTACGAATTCTTATATCCTCGATTTCCACAGCTATATTGCTGAATTGAAGTTTCCATACTAATTCAAAAGTGCCGATCAGCAATATATGTCTTTATAAATCCCAGTTTTTCATCAAAACTCAGTCATTTTGGTACTTACCCTAACTGCTGCCCAACTACGGACCTGTACCAGTAGTAAACATAAACACTAATATACCAAAATTTTTAAACTAGACCAAGACCTTCAGAAGGTTTCGCGTGCTACAAAACTGTAATATATGTGTAGAAATACTAGAATTGTAACAAAAATATGAAAAATAAATTAGTGACGTTAGTTTTTTTTAATAACAACGTGTCTAACAGAACTAATGGATAATTATGATTAGGAAACGTTAATGTATGGTGTCAGTGAAGTGTGTGATCCAGATAATCTTACTTTTGCTTTACTTTTCAGAGATCATAAACTAGTTGAATTTAATGAATCTAGTTAAATTGAATGAAATAGCATTTTATACTGTGTATATGACATGCATAGTAGTTGCCGTAACAGTTAGTGAAAGCAGTACAATTTTTCGTTATTTCTCTTTGTCCTGATTTTAATTATATATTTCACATCAGTTTGATATAACGTGGGTTGAAATAGGATATGTTTGTACGATCATGCAAATAATGGTCGGGTCGGGCGGCGCCTGACAGTGATGCGGGTGACATCTCCTCAAGTGATACCTCTTACAGATTTATGTGACTTTTAATATATTTCAACGTTCTGTCGTATCCCCCTAAAATTTTCTCCAAGGGATTTTAGATATAGTTAAATAATATATAAGAGACTTAATACTTGGTTTGAAATGATATCTTAAATTTCAAAAGATCGTTTTTATGAAATTTTGCAAATGTAACTTAGGTTTTTTTGCGTGTGACTGTAAGTCTAAGATAATATAAGAAATATTTATCTAAGCTGTAAATATGTAATAATCGTTTGAAATAATGAAATTAAAAACACGCATTTCTTTAAAATAGTATTAACAAGACATCTTCAGCTCAGAAACCCATTAATATTAAAAATGGAGTCCGAGACCTGATAAAATAGAATACAAGGTGTAAAATAATAAACGCAAGACCTGAAAGTAGTTTGTTCTAAATCGGTAACTAAATTCATTCCAACTATTTTTAGTGTATTTTACATTTTTTTTAAGTTTCCAATAAAGTGCTGTCACTCCTTTAGTGCGCTATAACAAACTAAATTTAGTATTGATTCAAAGCAATATGGAGATTTCAAATGCATTTCTAAAATGTATTTCCAATATGCACACATACACGAATAAGTTTCCTTGTTAATTAGAGTATAAAAAATGCTTAAAAAATGGGTAAAAAACTTTAAATTTGCAAATTTGGTTTTCGTATTGAATTTGTGAAGCAATTAGTTAATCGGGGTGTCTGAGGTCTTGCGTTAATTACGATACACCTTGTATATAAAGATAAAAACTAACTAGCTTAATAGTACTTGGCTCTTAAAAGTGTTCAATTAAATGGACTGAAATAATAACAAAGGTAAAATATAGTCATTCGAACGATCTAAATACAAGTGAGAAATAAAATAATGAAGTAAAATAAAAAAGAACGATTAAGTTATCTATTCTTTGTTTATTTCACATGCAATGATAAAAATAATCATTCGCTCTCTTCGACTGACATTAAAGTCGAAGCCCGCAGGTGTTTCTAATCGCATCAACGAACGACTTGGCAAGTAACGAAAGCTTCCACGCCCTTTGAGAATTTTCCGATTAATTTTGGTATAATACTTTTAACATCACACTCCATTCCAATTCACATAGCAATGAAAAGTTTTGCAAAGGGGAAATTCGAAATTTATTTGAAAAGATTTTGAATAAAACGTTGGATTGAAAGAAATCTTAAGTTAAAGAAATTAGTCGATCATGGAGAGAAGCAACAAACGAGTTGGTTTCTGAATAGTTATTATTGGGTAGGTAGTGAGTGATAGCCTAGTGGATATACCGTTGGACTGCAAAGTTACAGGTCTCAAGTTCAACCCCAGGCACGCACCTCTGTCTTTTCGAAATCACGCGTATCAGAAATTAACTATAACTAGCTTTAACGGTGAAGGAAAATATCGTGAGGAAACCTGCATGCCTGAGAGTTTCTCGAAGGTGTGTGAAGTTCACCAATCCCCACTGGGCCAGCGTGGTGGACTATGGCCTAAACCCTCTCAGTTTGAGAGGAGGCTCTTGTGGTGGGATAGTTTCTTAACAGGTATTATAGGTAGTTAGTAAAATTTGGATCAATCAGACAATTATTTTGTAAAATAAATACCATGGTACTCCTTATTCAAGCAATAGAAGTATCACTTAAGTTAGAAAATAATTAATATACATAAATAAATGTAACCTATTAACACACTGATACTTATGTACCAAATTGAAATTCTCAGTTCAAAAACTATGTAACAACAATCATTACATTTACCAAATATCCTTGACCCTAGTCAAGTTTTTATTAAAGGAAAGCCTTTATTTTTTAAGAACATAGAAGGAAGTATGCCTTAAGAACTTGTATCGTTGCATCAGAGCCGCAAGCCCGTTATTGCAATTTTAATAAAAATTTTGATCATTGACATCATAATTGTTAGTTTTGACTGTTTTCAATCTACTTATTCAATGCTTTCCAATTCTTATGGTACCTATCAATAATTCGGATGGTTTTTCAGAGTCGTAGGTACCAGTTCAAAAAATTTGCCGACTTAATTGTAAGTGAACAATTTTTGGGCACAGGCAAGTTACTACTATCAGACGTAAGTATATCGTCGCATCAGATAAGATCACCTGCTTTTGACGTGCGGCATTTCAAAATATTGTTAAAACAATTTTACCTGTAACGAATGTTGATCACACACTCCTGCTATTTATAAACCTAAGACGTTAACAATCATACATACAAGTTTAATCCTTTTCATTCAGGTCTTTCCTATCACATGTTTAATAGCATGGCGCGGCGGTCCCCTACTGAATTAAGCTTATCCACTAGCTTACTAAAAATTAGCTCAGATAAAATTTTGGTGGAATTTGTTCACGCTTTATGTGACAGTAAACCATCATAGTTTAAAAAATATAAAAATTATGTCTATATCAAGTTTTTTTCATACGAGGAGGCGGGTCTAGCCCGATCATACCGACCCTCGCTCTTACTTCCGTCTTTTAATTATGTTTACTCTCAACAAGTTATAAATTTAGCATGAATAGGCTGTTAATAAGATATTGAGCCAAATATTCGACACCATAGTCACTTTCCATCAGGTGAGGTAGAAGCATAGGGGTCTGACTAGTCCTCAATAAAAAAGTAAAGTAAGCGACATATATATGACACGGGTATCAGCGCCGTTTTTTGCTTTTAGGGTACGCAATGCCAGAATTAGATAATGAGGTATAATGTCTGCTCTTTATGTCTATGTAAGTAGTTACTTACTGTACCACACCTCACCGTACAAATGTGTTCCATAACGTTTAGTTGTATCCAACACATCACAGGTTCCTGTCACGTGTCAGATGCAGGCAGCTGGTTGAAATATATACTCTTTTATATTCAAAGCAGTGAAACCACACGGAGAATTGCTTGCGGTTCCTCTGAATTCTTGTGAACCGTGTATCATTGTTCTTGTTAACTATGCACTGCGGAAATTGCCATAAACAACCTCGGAACGCTTTTTTTAGCAGATTTAGCATTTAAAGTAACGAAATAAACGTCCTTGAAAAAGAATTAGATAACTTATTTACTTTTTATTTGCTTGCGGCACATTGTAAAAATATTAGTATATTCTGAAACTTAAGAATTTTTAAATAAATAATTAAATCAATCTATAACTCTCATTAGGATTGTTATATGCCAACCTGCAGTTACTACTTCTGTCATATACAAAATATTCGACGAATGTCACAAAATATCTGGCTGATGGATATGCAAATTCCTTGTTGTATAATTTTTCTTAATTAAAGTAGCCCCACACTAGAAATTATTTCTCTGTCGTGGGTGCGTTTACAAACACGAAATTCATATAAATAAACATTCAGAGGAAACGAATATTTGTGGTTTGCACAAATATTTATACCGTGTGGCCATCAAACCGAGAATACTCGAATCCATTGGCGGAGGGATTTAAGCTCTTAACCAATGGACCAGGTCGTTGTGCCATAGTAGTAAATTTAATAACAATAAGATGTTTTTACTCTTTATTTCTTTTCTTTCTCCTTTCCATTAAAAGTTTTATTAACTGTATATATAGCTGTTAAGGATGAATAAATAAATACCAAACCGAATCATTAAAGCCGAATAATTAAAGATGAAAAAAATAAACTTAGGTCGCAAGGAGCGTTTCAGACATTATGCAAGAGAATAAACTTGTTTTTAAGTCGCCAGTGAAGTGCCCCAAGCGGTGTAGTGCTTCGTTTGAACGAGACATTGTAAAGTTGCCGTACACTCCTCTCTTTTGTCTACAGGGCATCCGTCGCATTATCGCGTTACCCCCTTCCCCTTTTATATGGCTGCATCCCTGTAAGAACTACGCTCCTCGTAAATGCTTGTTTATCGTACACTCGTTTTTGTTAAAGAAAATGTTGCTCGTTTGAGCCTTGTTTTTCAATTGAGTTTGTCTTTTGCTTAAAGTACCTATATTTTGTTTGTCTAAAATAGGAATTTTGTAGCAAGAACGAAATATGTAGTTAGTATATAGTTCATAGATAATATATGTACATACGTATAAGGATAGGCCTAGAGGTTATAGTAGTAACCCTTCTTTTAATTGGCTATTTTGTTTAATATGCGTTTTTAGAAATGACCGATAACATGAACCGTTGAAAATTTTCTTTATGAGGAGTATAACGAACGAATACTTGGAAATAAGAAAGTATGTTATCAATGAAGTGTGTGGTCTAGATAAAATTACTTTTGCTTCGTTTACGGTTAATACTTTTCAGAGATTATGAACTAGTTTAAATTGAATAAAATAGTGTTGTTTTACTCGGTAAATGACGTTGCATAGTGTTGTATCACGAACAGTTAATGAAAGTTGTACAGTTTGGCGGTTGGACAGTTTTTTCTGACGCCGTGCATTTAAAAAGCTACAATGACTTGTATGAATTTATATTTTTCCAAGCTATCTCTTTCGAACTGATTTTATAATGCTTCCACGGACCATTTGATCCGTCATCGACCCAAATTTATGTTCTGTACTATTCGCTCCCCTCTAATAAAAGTCGATGAGCCATGATGTGCATGCCAAAACTTCCACAATGGCGCTATAAGTTGGTATTATCATGCTTTATGCTTCCTGGTGCATCCGCAAGGGTCGTAAGCAGGCAGTTAAAACGTCTGGATTAATTAAAATATCCTATGATTTATTACGAATGTTGAATTTAATACTCCATGTTCGTGTTCGCTCAATGAATGTGAATACTATATGTGCATATATGTCTAACTGTTTCGTGTGTAAAACAAATCTATTTTTGTATTTGTGTAGGTATATCACTATCGAAATCAATATTATGATTTACAGGATTTGGATTGGAAATACTTTCAATTTATTTATGGTCCTTATAGTCGGCGGAAAATTCTATCATAACAGTTATAATAGTCATATTTCTAAAACCTTATACTAGTACAGAATTAAACATACACTGTCACACCTACATTTCACAAGCGGCAGAGGTGTATTGCTAGAGTAAACAGAAAGAAAGAAAAGCGTTTATTCAGCGACACAAAGTAGGTACACAGCAAAAACTAAGTAAAATATTTTTAATTGTGCTGCTGAAATGGTATACACTCAGCATAATGCCAAGGCACCTCAGAGCAGAGTGTCTTCCGTGTACACCAGTTCAAATTGAGAACGTAATTACGCGCAATGACAATACTAAAAGGTGTAAATGTAAATAATTCATGTAGGTGTCAAATATTTGGGCATAGGAATATGACGGTGTAAAATAAAGCAAAGGACAAAATAATAAAAAAAACTACAGAAAACAATAAAAACAACAAATAGAGTAAAGTGAGCCTAATTCAGACGTGAGACAAGACAAAGTTAATAATTGGATACACGGTTTAAAGAAAAATGTAGCTGTGTCACTAATTGTTGATATAATAGATGAGCTTCTAATTTAAATTAAATTTGTTTAATTGTAGATTGTATATATTTAATATTAGTTACTACTCCGTTACAAGTCTATGTAGGAACGGAGTCGTTGTAACGACTGGGTAATTGATACTGGCACTACGGGAGTGCCGACAGAAGTGAAAACTTGAACAATTACGTGTGTGTTTTTGAATCGTCAGGAAATATTTTTTGTTTTTTTTTTTTTATAGTAAACAGAGGTGTCGGTAACGGTAACAGTGTCGTGCGCTCAATGGTATTTTCCCATCTCAAAAAATGCCAACGTGCATGTGTATCTATGTACGTACTTACACAATATATGTAAATACTTATATACAGAGGTGTCGGTAACGGTAACAGTGCCGCGAGATCAATTGTTTTTCCCATCTCAAAAAATGCCCAACGCGCCTAAAAAAGTTTTTACTTCAAAAATAAACGTTTTTAGATAACTGTACAAAACCTCGTGATTATATAACCTTCGCTATAACGAAACCTTAGTAAGGTCACGACGTCTATTCACGTTTAATTAAATTAAAACACTCCGCGTAATACCAATAATCCTTTAGATTCGGTAAATGGGCATCCTCACCGAAATTTATTGCTTGTCCAAATGACAATACCACATTCTTAAAAGCGTCCTGATTTATTAACTTAATATGTGAAGAATAGTAATGCTTTGTGTACCCACAAATGAAGTTCTTTTCAAGTCTTTAACTTTGGCTCTTAGAAGTTAACACAGCGCCGATTTGGGAACATTGTTAGAAAACTTACGATCAAAATTAATGAGGTTTTAGGTGAGTAAACTTACAAATGAGCTGAATCGAATTGATGTCTTAGAATAAGTTTAGAGGAGCCCACATTAATTGGATTTATTTTGAACGTAACCGTAGAACATAGCAGTTTTCGCATAGAGACACAATAGAAACATTTTACCCCAGCCGGGACGGGTTGATAAAGTTAAAAGGTTTTATAGGTTAGCTAGTTTATAACCAGTATCAGGGTTATTAACTAGGAACAGATATGAATATTTTAAATAAGATTATTTAAAATTGTAATCGCAAAGAGAAAGTTCGATATGGTAATAACACTATACATATATTTAGGACTAATTTTCAACTTACAGATAATTATACAATTCACATACAAGATGTAACTTATACGTGGAACGTCTCAACGACCCTTCCGATGCCCTTAGATTCCTTCGTTCGGATACAGATACCGCACACAGGATCAGACCACACACCGTCGTCGCTGGTGAAGTAGAAGAATCCTTTGCCCGCCGGCCGGTGCAGAACACCAAGGCGAAACATCTAGTATATGCCCTCCCCCATAGCGACTGCCCAAGCCGAGGCCGTTCCTCCTTGAGCCGCCCGTAGTGGTTGCACGCTCGCCCTCTTGTCCGGTGAAGCTGTAAAGGCCTCGCGGCCAACAGCGTAGATCATTAATACACACACACATACACACACACATACACACAAACTCGTATTGAACGTCATGACAATGTAAATTTGAAAAAGAGGTCACATATGCACCTTTACTATCTTAAGCGGGATACAACTATTTTCCATATTTTGGATTTAACTTAAATTAATCAGATGTATAAGGGCATATCAGTATAAAGAATCAGCCTTAAAGCAAGGGTACAAAATATAACCACGTACACGGTGTAATCCCTTAAAATTACTAGTATACAGCAGCGTTATACACCAACAAAAGTTACCCTACGATCATTGTGTTTTATATAATCCGGCAAATTATTTGTCAGAGTTAATGGTTTTTGTGGTGCACGACATAATCTCTGGATTTTTTGTCGTGTTTGGGGTACGGGGCATAATGTGTTGTGTAACACGCCATTGTTGGCCGCCTCGGCACAGAATCACGAATCTGACGTTGTTCGCAGCTCTATTGTGAGATAATTGAAAATGCGGGTATAATCGATGCTTCTATAAATTGTTATTATAATATGCGACGCGTGAGTGATGAGTTACGTCAGTCGCTTTATTTTGTTTGCAAATCAGCCCTATTGAAGAAGTTACAATAATAGTCCGTTATATAATCACTATCACTACATATTATAAAACAAAGTACCCCGGCGCGTTTGTCTGTCTGTCTGAATGCGATAAAGTCAATAACTATCGAACGGATTTTCATACAGTTGTCACCAATGGACGGATTGATTTAAGAGGAAAGTATATGTGTATAAGTCACCCGAGTGAAACCGGGGCGGGTCGCTAGTATAAAATAAAATGAGAAGTTTACCTATAGTAGGCGTGAAGATGTTTATATACCTATATAAACACCGTCACGCTTATATTCCCCAAGCGGGGGTGGCAGAGGTAGACTGTGTACACCCACTTTTCGCCTACAACGTTAGGTCCCATGTAATAAGGGGCGAACCTATTGCCATATACCGGGTACAATTCCAGACTCCGGAATAATACTGGGAAGTGTTTGTTAGAAAAACGTCATTTGTCCGACCTAGGATTTGAACCCAGGACCTCGTGATCACCAAGCGATACGCTTTGCCAATAGAAAGACCAGGTATATAATAGGTATATAATGTTACTTTTCAAACTAAGAGGGATATTTATACTTTAGAATGCGGGCGCGCATCATATTGAAGCAACAATTACTACCTGCGATGCAGGTAGTCACACGTTCACGCGTAATCAGTAATCACGCGTCATTCAGTAATCACTCAGTGACCGTCGTGCGGAATAACGAGTTCTGCGTGTGTCAAATTAAATTGAATTATGCCGTCTTGTATCGTTATTGCACGTAAAAATGCTGTTAAGATCAAAGAGAAACATGTTAGAACCATATTTCATACCCAACTAGCGCATTCAGGCGCTGTATTGTGTCAATATCGAATTATTTTTTCCGTCTGTAATTGTCATAATAAAAGACGGGTCTATTTTGTTAATGTTGCAAGTATAACAATTTTATTTTTTCCCTTTTTTTATTTGCTGAGGACTTTATTAGTTCTAGTATTATATAGTATTAATATAGTTAACTACTATATCGTAGTTTTAATATTTAGTTAAGATGATGAAAACATATTTTCCCTTCATTATATTACTACAACTACTTAAGTTTAATATGCATTAAAATACACGTTACCGTAACAATTATTTTATTATCACCTACTCTTATGTCATCAAAATTTACCCCAAAAAGTGGTAATCTTTCCGGTCTGCCAACATTACAAGGGTGGGAAGTGGGGTGAGTGCGGGACGTTTGTTGCATTTTTGGCTTTACCGCTCGGCGTGCAATTACGACTGGACCCGGCTTCTAGATTATTTTTATTCTAAGATTCATACAAAGATGCCATGACTAACGCATGCCAAATTCGAAGAGATCGAACTTCAGATCTAACTCATAACTTATTGTATTGTGTTTTCTGTCAAAGCATTCATAGAATGATGTGGAGATTTATAGATATAGATCAACTTTTTTATTATACATTTATGTACGCACTGAACTATACTTAAAATATCTTTAAAAAAATTGTTCTCACCCTTTTTATTTTTAGATTGATACTTTATGTTGTGAAGATCTAATTATCATGTGCCGCAAGAAAAGATATTCAGACTTTCCATGAATTCCTATATAATAATTTTAATAGAAAATACAAGGTAAGTTGGATCTCTTGGAATTCGGCAAGCGTCGTGCACAACGAAGTTTGACCTTTATATCACAATAACCTTTAACTCAAAGAAGTCACTGGAATTTGTTACATAGCTGGGAATTGTTAGTAATAATAAAAGGCACTACTTCATATTCAGCACGTAACATAATATATAATAAAGCTAAAAACGAGGTGAAGTTTGCTTTTATATGAAGTCTGCGCTTATTTTGAAACTTTTATACTGGTAACGTAATGAAAATAAAATGCTTTCAGTTTTATATGCCGTTTGACAAAAGAACTGGAACTTTTCAGGAATCCAGATAAGATTTTAGGATTTATTTCATTTTTAAAATGTATTTCAGAGTGTAAACTATGTTATATTTATATTCCTCAAGCAGGGGTTGCAGAGGTACTTACTGTGTATGTACACCCACACTTCGCTGACGACGTTAGGTCTCAAGTAATGGAAGGCAAGCCTATTATCATTATATTTCAAGTGCTACGAAGTGCTACTGAGAATTTTGCTCAGAAAAAAACTCTTTTTCTTACCTTACATTTAATCTAGTGATCATCAACGAACTAAGGCATTAAAGACCACACATCTAAATAATTCAATTTTTAATATGTGTAAGTGTCCAAATAACACATTTAATTCTACTATGACTGCCCGCTGCACAACGATCCAGATTTCTTCCACCAAAGTAATCTCTGAAAAAACTTGTTTGTTTGAAATTCTAAGAAATGTTAATTTTATAATCAAATAGGTCAGTCCCGGTAAATTTCCGTGAAATTTAAAGCAACATCAATCACTTCTTAAACTCGTCAATAAAATATATGAAGTTGTTGAAAATTCTAATACAGAAAGCGGGATTCTCCCAGTTCAGTAACATTAAATTATTGAACAGGTAGGTCCGGGTAAAAACTAGGTAAATTGAAGGAAGCACTTCAAGAGCGTGTTCCGGTTTCGAGCGAAATACCCGCCGGCCACCGGTATGGCTTCCGCTGACTCTCACCGCAGCTATACCTCAACTTATACACATCAGGGCCCTCATTCGCTATAACCAATTAAACACGTATCGCGTGTATATCTCCTTCTTGTAATAATATTTTTTTTGTTTATTAACCTCTTCTGTCCCACTGCTGGGCAAAGGTCTCCCCCATAACCTTCCACGTTGACCTGTGATTGGTTATCTCGGCCAATCTTTTTGAAAAACATCTAGATCGTCAATTTTAATATTATAAATTATACAGAAGATGAGGAAGGGTATGCGCCGGTTGTTCGGGTAGATAGAAAGAATGTCGGAAGTAAGAATGACAAAACATATGTACAATGCGAAAGTGGGAGGATGTAGGTACCGGGGAAGATCTAGATATCTTATCATGACCAAATAGACTGCGTCGTATATGAAGGGCAAGTCAAAAGCCTCCGTAACCGACGAGCGTGTATGAGACGAAGTATGATGATGGAGGAACCAGACGTCTGTAAAGCAAGTTGTTAGAACTTTGTACTCTTTGCCTACCCCGCAAGGGAACTGGCGTGATGATACAGATAGATAGATAGATAGATCTTAGCTTGTAGCATTCAATATTTGCATGCCTTAGAGCTAAATACGGTAAAACTCTTCAAACACTGAAAGATCTTTATGTAATAAGGTACCCATATTTCGCAAATTAAGATGAGATGAGATTATTATGGCTATGATAACTTCGTGAAATAATCTTTTAATGGGCCAGGTCTTTCATGAAATTATCTTAACGTGTCGCGTTTGGTCCCAGCGAATAAAGACCCTGTGTAAACGAACTTCCGAACTTGAACTGAAAACCTATAATTACTATCTCAGTAGTCTATTGTTGCTGTATCTACTTGGATATTAGCCTATTTGTAGTTGAAACAGTGCCAAGCGTATACTACTTATTTGAAACTATACGATATATCTACTACTGCTTGGGTTTGAAGCATAGCTAGTTCAATTTATTTTTATGAAATAGATATTTATCATTCAATAAACGAGTTGGTCTTAGCGTGTGTACTTATTTTAGGGATGGTTACGCATTATCAATTTGACTATCATTTTAATAAATATGTTAGTGAAATTACCAATCATAGGTAACTTGCCAACACATAGTCTTGAAGTGGCACATTGGGAATATCGGTCTTTGTTTAAATATTGATTTGTTTAACCAGTTTGTTTTATGTTTATTAAAGCATTTATGCGTTTACAAAATATTTTATTATTTTCTACATATCAAAATCAATTTTCACATCATGAGGCATCTGATGATGTGAAAAAGGAACAACATTTCAAGAAACAGTCCCACCGATGGGCACGGGCCTCCTCTCTATTTGAGAGGGTTTAGGCCATAGTCCACCACACTGGCCCAGTGCGAACTTCACTTAATATATATACGAAATTTTATTACAAAACAATATTTTTCCTGATAGAATGCGTAAAGTGAGTAAGGTAGGTATGTAGGTCATGAAAATTGAAAACAATAAATATCGTTTTATAGCGACATATTGTCGTTGTTTGTGCAAAAGGTTCCATTTTACCAACTTTTAATTAATTAATCCATCCAGTACAAAACACAATGTGAATTCATATTTTCTAAACTCATTTATCAAGTCCAAAAGTTATTACAAGCAGGCAGAAATAAATTTCAACACTGTCATTT
This sequence comes from Phalera bucephala, assembly GCA_905147815.2. Taxonomy (NCBI): domain Eukaryota; kingdom Metazoa; phylum Arthropoda; class Insecta; order Lepidoptera; family Notodontidae; genus Phalera; species Phalera bucephala. The sequence continues at coordinate 19,642,474 of LR990612.1, forward strand.
TATCTCTCAAAACTGTCTTAAGTTGACTGAGTGATACGTTGTTGAACATTTTATTGATGGCTGGGTGGTGGAACGTCCATTTATTTGTAACTGGACCCGAATAAATCAGGCTACAGAGTTGGGGGAACTGTGATCATTCATATTGAGCCTGTCGTAAATACATAGGTATACAGGATGTAAGGAACAGGTGCGTGAAAACTTAAATAGAGGACTTAGGCGAGACACTATCGGGTTGATATGTCATCCTATTCATACCACAAATTTACTAAATAAAGATGAACCTGACAGCACGCTTTGTTGACAACGTTACGATTACATCAAATGATGTTTACTTAGCCCTCTGGTGATAGTACCCGCTTATACATTCAACTATCACTCTGTCAGAAATTAAAGAAAATTAAGAATTGCACACAAAATGCAATACACACACTCTACCCAAAAGTATCAAACTGCTGATTTTTTTAAATCCAGATAAGTGATGCCGTAGTAAAATTTGTTTGTATTGATGAGTATTGTTACCTATTTCAGGTATTGCACAGTTATCCCTTACATCTTGTATATGATTAGTTTTGTTTAGTTGTTTATCTCTAAGTTTCCTGTACGTAACTCGTCACGCCCGTGACGGCGGTGCCTGTTAATTAATTATTTATCGGTAGTATTTGTTTACATCGCTCGTTGTTTGGTAGGAGGAGAAGATAAGGCTATTTTAGTACTGTGAGGTAGAATTTTGACTACCCTACTAACCCATTAGGAGTAGGGTGGTAAGGTAGTCTAAATTCCGTACTGTTATCATAATATATAAATGATTCTAAGCATTATTGGGTCTATGCTTTACTGCACGGTGTCAATAATAAAAATCTTCTTAATATTCATTTTAATAATACTTAAGAAACTTTTACAATATAACATAGTGACAATATATAATCTAAATAGGGTAATTTTAAGTTTACAAAATGGTGAACAATGGGGGTGTTGTTCCCGGCTCATATTGAATGCAACCGAGCGCGCCGCGCCTCGGCTCTGCCGCCGGCGAATCAAAAGGTCTGCCATTACGCCGGAAATTCTTAGTCGGTGGTCTGATATTCACACTGGCTTCTTCATTATACGATCATAATGCGATTGCTTTGAGCATTTCTGTCCGAACTAATTAGTTAGTCTTCTAATTAGAAGACATTTAAACTTTCATTTCAGCGTTATTCCTCCAAAGTCTTAGTTGTAAATTTAATATATTAATAAATTTAATTAAAGTGACGACATAATAATCGATGCCTAATATATATGAGACCCATTAAAATTACGTTAAAATAGAAAAAGAACATTGGATGGAAATCTTGATTAAAATTGTAGATAATCAAAAAGTAATTAGAACCATCCGGGTTTTTCAGAAATTGAAACAAAATTACAGGAAGTAAGTAATTAGAAAAAAAAAAAAATCTCTAAGTAACACTATGCACGAATATAGCGGGATGTTCTCCCAGTTGCGTCGACAGTAGACTGTTATTATAATTTCAGATGGATACCTTAATCTGTTCTTCCAGTAGGCTGAATAATTTCTGATTCCGCTTTTACTTTCCCTTTGAACTTAAGTCACCCCATTAATTATTATATCTTACCAACAGACTTAATGCTCGCCTCGAAAAATCAAGTAGGTACCATAATAAAGCGAAGCGAAGCAAAGCTTATATAATTAAGTTAATAAATTATTACGCTTGAATAATTCGTATAATTAAATAAAAATGTTCCATAAATTGCATTTTAGAAATGCGTGTTATGAATAAACTGGAACATTTGGTTGCACTAGTTACATTGCTATATTCAATTAAAGGTAAATTACAACTTGAGTTTAGTTTCAACCCGATCCCCGTGTTTATAAGGCTCAAAATAAATTGAATATTATAAGTGATTAATTTCCAGAGTTCTCAATGTGTGATTTGATCAACATAAAGTGAACTGAACTGATAGTTATACCTTTTTAGCATTACTGACGCATCTTCTATTAATATCTTTTACACGATCAACAGTAATAGATTGAAAGCTCTACTTGTCCATACAAATATGATATAAATATGTATCGGTGTGACCCTCCCGATGCCCTTACATCCCTTCTTTCGGATACAGATACCACACACAGGATCAGACACCGACCCCGCCGGCGAGATCGAAGAATCCCTTGCCCGCCGGCTGGTGCAGAGCACCACGTCGAGACATCTAGTATACGCCCTCCCCCATAGCGATTGCCCAAGCCGAGGCCGTTTCTCCTTGAGCCGCCCTTGAGCTAGTTGCTCCCTTGCCCTTCTGGCTCGAGCGTAGTGGTTGCACGCTCGCCCTCTTGTCCGGCGTAGTTGGAAAGACCCCGCGGCCAACAGCGTAGATCATTTACACACACACACCCACACAAAAAATATTTATCAGTATAGATTCATGATATCAAATAAATGACAAAACTTTTATATACATATAGCATTTTCATTGGACTCAAAACCCGGTGTAAAAGGTTTGCGCTAAAACCGAAAAAAAAATGTACCGATAAAAGTACACAATTATTCTTGAACTGTGGAGCAATGTAATGCGTACTGAATATACAATGATAATAATAGGCAACGAGTATATGATTGATAATACAGCATGAAAACTAAATGTAGCTTTTAGTGACGTCGAAGTCGACCGTAAATTCAAATCCAATATACATGACTCTTATAGGAGAAATGGAGAGCGTCGCGAAATACTATGTAGTCACGCTACACCTATCAATATTTCATTCCACTATATTGTTGTAAAGCTATTGCGTATCTATGAATCTTTCTTTATACACTGTGAGTGGTTAATGCATTTATTGAGCCTGTTTAAGAAGTATATTTTTTATTATTTAGGACTAGTCAGCTATTGACCCCCATCGCATCTGCTAGAACGCAAAACTGGGAACCAAAGCTAGCTCGCTAACTCAGAAATAACCTCTTCACTCTGAACTTATTTTTCGAAATCCCAATAAATTGTATATCAAATATAGAACTACTTACCTCGTTGATTTATGGCCGATTTAAATATTCAACTCAAGGATAGATTTGTTTATTGACAGTAGAATTTAAACAGATTTTCCATACAAAATATGTCAGAATTCTATCCGTAGTAGATAATTCTATCTTTGAGTTAATATAGACACCGGACGTTAGTGGCTCAAGATGCGATTGGCGGTCCTGAATCTACATAGATGGAACAAAATGGTAGTCGTTGGTGGTGTTAGACTGGTTTTCGATCGAAACATTCTAAGTAATTTTAATCAGTCAATATAACATTGAGTCAATCATCGTCAGTGAAATGTAAGTTACTTTTTATAATACATTTTATAATAAAATTCCACTTGACGTCACTCAACTTAGTGAAAATAAATTCAAATCCTGTATTAAACGTACGCTCTGCAAGTGAGCTTACTATACTCTAGATGATTATTTAAAAGATAAAAAAGCTTGGATAGGTGTTGTTCCAGCTCCACCAGAATGTGGATAACATGTTCAGCTATTATTATTTATTATTCCCTCTCTTCCTTCTAGTAGTTAAATAAAATTGATCATTTTTCTTCCTCATTTGTTTATCTGTAAATGAGAGAACCATGTAGCCATTCACATGAATAGTTTAACTTGTTTAATTTAGACTCACCTGATACTACATTGTTCTCCCATACCCCACGACAAAATGTATATGAAAAAATTGTAAAAATACTGTTTTAAAAGAGTAACCGTGGAGTTTCTTGCCGACATTCCGAAGTGGTGGTAGAGTCTTTGTTACTATTTTGACGATTCATAAATACTGTAATGGTTTACATGAATAAAAAATATTCTGATTCTGATACTAAAACGAAACGCACACGCCGACAGTCTTGCAGAGTTTCTCATTTCAAAATGGCAGACTTTTAGCTTTATAAGGATTGCATTTACAGTCATAGATGGCCTTGTAAGCTATTATACTGAATTTGAGTCTGTTTAAGTTATGCGATATGAGCTTTTCTCATTATATATAAAAAATGAACCCAATTTGAGTATTAATTTCGATTTACAAAGTTTTCACGCGTGGGCGACGATACGTACATTGGACACTTAATCCTGCCACCCATGCTTTGGGAAATAATATAGGCGTGATGTCGATTTATTTATTTTAAAGTATGAAATGCAGCTCCTAATTAATTCTATAAAGTAACTATATTACAGGTTATTTACCAGAATAAACAGAAGTATTATGTTTTGCGCATGTAAGAATTGAAAAATCTTGCTCTATTCCTACCCAGAAAAGGTCAGTTAATAAATACCTCCTACTTTCACGTAATTATCATACTTCGTAAATTACTTGGATATTTGTTATTCTAGTTGTGAACCCGAGAATACGGCTGCAAAGGCAGGAAATTGTTTGAACTTCGTAGTTTAACAATAGTTAGAAACAGTAGGTGCTCCAGACGATGAAATGTCTGCACAAATGCGGGCGCTATTGTTCGGGCATCCCCCACCGTCTGTCGTTTAGCCACTTGACACTCGACCTTCCTTTGTCTTTTTGGAGTCTTGGGCACGCAGTCGATTTTATCCACTATAAATTAAGCCTAACCAAAAATATAGATAGTACCTATCTCTAATCCTACTTATATTATAAACGTGTAAGTTTGTATGTTCGAATGTTTGTGATTTGAATATTAGGATGATTGTTACTCAACGCACAAACTAATGAACGGATTTGGATGATATTTGGCACACAGGTATTCTATTACCAGGATTAACACATAGAATTATTTTTAACCCGGAAACATGTTAGGTATCTGGCTAAACTCAACGCGGGCGAAGTAAACTTTTAGTTGTTCTGGAACATTCAAAGATACGTTTGTAACTAACGAGTATTGAAGTATTTACTTTAAGTGTAAGATAAAAACAATCGTTGTCTTTTCTTTCATATAGGCCGACAGAAATTAAAATTTAAAAAAAGGTGTTTTTTATATTACACTATGAATTATTACAATAAAACTTCTGGTGAATTTATTATTTTAAGTCTTTTAATACAGTTATTCTGATCGCAAAATGATATTAAAAATGTATGTAGTTAACCACAGCAAATCTCCATAGGCACCTCTTTGTTAAGTCAAAAAAAACTCGATTAAAAAAAAATTAAACTAAGCCCAACACTAGGATTTATTCCTGTGTCGTGGGTGCGTTTACAAAAATGAAAATTCACATACACAAATATCCAGACCGAAACAAATATATAATTGTGAGGTCACACAAAGATTTGTCCCGTGCGGGAATCAATCCCGCGAATATTCGACCCGGTGGTCAGAGCGGCTTGAGCGCTTGACGACTGCGCCAAATCGTCGGTCTTGAGGTAAAACGTATTAAAATCATGTCTAAAAAAACCTCACATGCATTTTTATTAACATTCTCCGCTTTATCTGTAGACATTTTTAAATATTCAGTGACCACTTGAAATCCATAATCAAATGTATATTGTTCCTCTTTTTGATTTTGTTATCTTAACACGGAAGGAAACCTCAATAGGAAATCAAAGCGTAAAATAACAAAACAAACCGGCTGTACCTATTGATTTGCGACGTAACAAAAGGACAAAGGGCATATCAATGGCGCAAAAGTCAGAAATACTTATGTTTCATTCAGCGCAGATGGCGGGCCGTTATCTATGGAATAAAGCTCGACGATTGTTTGTGCAAATTTAATCAGTAGGTGCCTAATAACTTCACCAGGCGAGCCTCTGCGTTAGGGGAATAAGTGGTGCAAATAAAACGAAATCACGGAATATCTAGTTCAAACTGCAAGCTCTGTCAGCGGATACACTGTTTAAATTTTTTAAGCAAAATATTTTTAACTCGGGTTATTTCAAAGCATAGCAACTTCTGTTGTTACTGGCAAAATTGTACGAATAACTAGGGTAAGTGCGACTAAATAAGGTAAAAGTAGCATGAGAGTGGAGTAAACCAGAGAAGTCTGTAACGGAAGAACCTGTCAGAACTATACACACTCTGCCTACCCCGCAAAGGACCTGTCATGATATAGATAGGCAAGTATCATAAATAAATACGTGGTTTTTAATAATATGATCATAAATAGATCAAAATGTTATCATGCCACAGATATTTTCGTCGCAAATTTTTATGGTTGGTATGTGAAACGATGTGGGTGTAACGTACAACATTATCTACGCTTTTGGTAAAGACGGCGTAAGTGGTACACATTTACATGAAACAATAAAAGAATAATAATGGCTTGCATTTGAATGTGAAGAAAACCAAAATTATGGTTTTTGAACGGGAAGAAACCAGAACGAATGCAAGGATTGTGGTTGGTAACGATGTGATGGAGCAAGTGAATGAGTTTGTATATCTTGGATGCGCCTTCAGTAAGGATGGGAAATACACCGCTGATATAGAGAGAAGAGTGAATGCAGGTAATAGAGTGAATGGTGCGATGGGAAGGCTACTTGGGAGCCGGCACTTAAGCCAAAAGGCGCAGCTGGCCATGCATAACGGAGTGCTTGTCCCAACGCTGTTATATGGCAGTGAGAGTTGGGTATGTAAGAAGGAGAACGAAAGCAGGATAAATGCGGTCGAAATGCGATCTCTGCGGAAGATGTGCGGAGTCACGCTGACCGACCGTATTCGCAACAGCGTAGTAAGAAAGCGAGTAGGTATGAAAGATAGTATCGGTGTAAAGATGAGAAAGGGTATGCTCCGTTGGTTCGGGCATATAGAAAGGATGCCAGAAGAAAGAATGACAAAACAGATATACAATGCGAAAGTGGAAGGATGTAGGTGCCGGGGAAGACCTAGACTATCTTACCATGAACAAATAGACCGTGTCTTATCTGAAGGGCAAGTCAAGAGTCTCCGTAACCGGCGAGTGTGTATGAGACGAACTATGAGAGTGGAGGAAGCCAGAGAGGTATGTAAGGAAAGAACCTGTTGGAACTCTGTACTCTCTGCCTACCCCGCGAGGGAGCTGGCGTGATGATATAGATAGATAGATAGAATAAAAGAAAAACAAAAGTAGAGAATGAGTTAGTGGCATTGTTGTTTTTGATACAGTAATTGTTGTAACATAGCATTCAAGACTTATTACTTAATTATTCATCAAAAATATGATATACGGCAAAACTTAAACTAAAGTATTTATAATAATCTCAGCCTGCTCTATCCTAGCACTGGCTGGGCCTTTGCCTTTTCTCACAAATCGAGACGAGTGGCAATCATACTCCACCAGGCAGACTGACAGGTTTGTGAGCACCTGCTGTTGAAACTTATCAAGCCGCCTATTAGGTTTCTAACTTGGCTTAGACCAACGGCTTAGCGTGCCTACCGAAGCACGAAAACGTATTTATAGACACGGTAAACCTTAGAGTGTAGAATCTAAAGAAGAAGTGATTTTACTGAGTTCTTAGATTTACGCGAATATTTACACATGAAATAAAACTATTTTTCGGATTTTATCGCGGATTATTTAGTTTATTGATTTTTAAGTTCCCGACGTTTCGAGTGCTTTGCAGCACTCATGGTCACGAGAAGGACTGAGGTGTTAGACGTCCAAATGGCATAGTTGTTCCGGGGTACCCTCAAACTTCTTAATTATTTTTGTTGGTCCGATCTACGCAGAATGATCTCACGCTGTCTTGAGGCGTTGGACTGTTATGCTTGGTTTTGGATTTGATTATATTAATTACCGGATCCCAAGTCGATGGAAGCACCCAGCCATCTTCTCTATTGAAATTAGGATGTTTTTTAATTTCAATAGCCTCGCGAACCGTCCTTGGTAATAATCGGTGTTCTTTCACGAGGATTTGTGGTCTATCAAATCTGATGTTATGGCGGGTGCGGTCTAAGTAATTTTAGATTAGGAATTCGGCAACCTCACATGTTTATGAAGCACACCGATTAGTGGTTACCATATGTAGTCGTGCCTTCTATGGACCACACAAACGAAGTCGCGAGCCAAGTAGTCCGCTTATAAATTTGCAACGTGTTCAAAAGGACTAATTTAGCGTAAAACAAGTTTAATTTAACGTCGGGTTCATCCTTTGTTGTACAAATTAAGCAAAATTTTACGGCCATGATTAGGATTTAGTAGAGCCTGTCCCACTTCCCAAAGCAAACGTTTGTCTACGTGCCCAGCATCAATAGACTTAGCAAGAAAATTGAATTTTCCACGAAATTGAAGTCTGTTGATATCTTTTTACTGTTATGATAACGTAAAATATATAAAAAATATCTAATGTAGGTAAGTATCTTTGTGGTATTCTTAATTAATTTTATGCAATTTGTATAAGTATATTCAGTACACCTCTGCCACCCCCGCTTGGGGATTAAAGGCGTGACGGTGACAGTGTGTACGTATAAAGTGTCTAAAAATCATTTGAAAATTAAGGAAGAATATGAGATTTATCACTATCATATTTTGCCTCAGCAAAATTTAGATAACATAAAAATGTAGCTACAAATCCTTAGTTCATTAGCCATTACAGACGTCGCGATCACTCGAAACGAAAGTCGAACCTAATACTACATACTTATTCTTTCCCATGACAAATAATAGGTACTTGGTATTTTTTTCCATAACATTGGTGTAATAGAGAGAAGGTTATGACCTCAAATCTTAACACATTTAGTATCACTGGTTTTGTGTTAAAACAACGATATTAAAATATATACGATCCTCTATCGCTATCCTTCTATACTATTACGCCAGATCCCTTGCAGTGTAGGGAGATAATACAGAGTTATAAAAGGTTCTTTCTTTACGAGATCTCTACCTTCCTCCACTCTCCTAGCTCGTCGGTTACGGACACTCTTGACTTGCTCATCAGATAAGACACGGTCTATTTAGTCATGGTCTGAAATACTAAATTCAATATTTTGTGTTAAAAACATACATAGGTCGGACAAGAAAGACTCTGCGAATGATATTTTCATTGAAAACGAAATTACGAGCGACAAAAATGTAAGCGGTTTCAAAGAACGATAGATAGACTTGACACGCCTTAAAGTTGTCGGCCATTTGTTAGCTAGAAGGTACAGCCAGGAACGCAAGCTTAGCATTCTCAGTTTTTCAAATGGATTGCGCGCTTTTGGTTCTGATCAAATCCGTTATTTTTATTAATCTAAAGATATTTATGCTGCTAGCAATTTGGTTTTGACAATATTCACCGACGTTTGCAAAATAAAGAGTATTAGTGATTTTGAAAATTGAGAATGTTAAACGACTTACGTTACTGACTATACATTAGCTACTGTTTAAAGTTGCCCACCATTAGTTGTCTAAGATTTATACATCAGCTACTAATAATAAAGCTAAAACATAAAAGTATACTCCATGCATTATTCTGTAAATTGGCAATTGATCATACAAAGAGACCTTCAACCTTATGCCATCGGCCTGTTTCGCAAGTAATATCATTCGACTGTGCGAATTGAGGGTCAGAAGAGGTCGGTGACCTGGCCTGAAAAGTATAAGATACTCCCAGATGTTTATATCGCCAGTATCTTTGCTGGCGCCAAGATGACTGAGACGCCGCGCCGTCGCGACGCCTTGGCGCCCTGTGCCAGGATTACGAGATTTCGGAATAAATCCACTTGTTTGGATTGGATGTTGTTTACATCCAATCTATACTTAGTACTGCGTATTTTTTGTTGTCGTATAACAACAATGAATGAGCACTATTTTTAAAAAGTTATTCGAAGGTATAAGGCGCTCGTAGCGCTGTGCGACTGCGGTGTTCTTACCGATCACCAAGGTTAAGCAGCGTTCGACTCGGTCGGCCTGAGATGGGTGACCGTTTGTGGCATTTTCATATTCGAGCGTCTCCGTGCTTCGGAAGGCACGTTAAGCCGTTGGTCCCGGTTACCACTTAATGTGGTAGTCGTTAAGCCGAGTTGGAAGCCTTAAAGGCGGCTTGATAAGTTCCAACAGCAGGTGGCCACAAACCTGCCTCCACCAATCCGCACTGGGTCCGCGTGGTGGAGTCTGACCTAATCTCTCTCACCTCGATTTGTGAGAGAAGGCCTTTGCCCAGCAGTGGGCAGTATAGGCTGATATTATTATATATTATTATAAGTTCTTCTAAGTTCTATCAGCCATATGACCATGGTGACTGCTTGCAAACACCATGCCCATATGAATAATAAAAAAATAATATACACCTGTACACGCATTACAACAACGAGGAACTTCTTTAGTTTTCAGATGTCATAATAATTCGTCCTCAAATGATTATATATTCAAGAATCCCCGTCAGAAATAAGTAGGTATACCTAGCAAAAAGCGATGGTAAAATATATTTTTTAGTTATCAGAATCATAATCATTTGTGGACTAAGGATTATGACATTTATACGAGTATATTAAAAAGTTCCTCACCGTTATAATGTGTGTAGTATCTTTTTGTACTTATGGCGCAAGTACACATTGTGAGTACCTAACAAGCGTAGGCTAATCATATGTTGTAAACGAGCATGAAAATGAGTGCGCGAACCTGTAATCACGTTATGTACCACAATAATGCTCACCTGAGCTACCCGGGCCTTTAATTCACGCGTGTAGTTCGCTCGTTCACACGTATTATGGACAAACATCTTTAATAAAATAAATAATTTGACTTATAAGTGCCACTAAAATTTATAATTACATAATAATGCAGCACTGAAGAGCACACTAAGTTGGTTAAAATATGAGTAATATTTTGCCTTAAAGATGAAGCCCTAATGAGACATCAGTAGTTTTATGGATATGATGTACCATTAAATGAAAATTACGCTGTGGATAGAGAGTGGGTATAACCACATTTCCTGTGCTGTTATGAATACCGTAATGTAAATATGGACTTTTTTACATCGATAAGTTCCGTACAGGTCACACGTATTTGACCCAGGATCCAAGATCTGGCGCCAATCGCACTGTTCCACAAAATTATCAAGACAGCTATTTTTCCCATATTAACTTTGGAAATCTCATATACACACTAAATGTCGATTATTTTAATAGAGAAAGAAAGAAGTAATCATTCAGCATTTTTGCTTAGGTGACTGTGGTGATAGGTACTTAGATAGATTACACGACTCTACAAAAAAATTTTCGTTCTTTGTCCTAAAGTTTATACTATTATTTTCCAGTTAGTTATGCACAAAAACGAAAAGAAAATACCTTTTTTCGGTATAAAGTTTGCTTTTGTGATAGTTATAATAATAATACTGATTTTTCAATTTTTTCATAAATTTTAATTTATTTTAATATTATTAAAAAGACCGCGCGGTGAGAGTGGGGTATTAACGTTTACACTGTGCCGCTAGATGGCACCCGAGTGATAAACAACCATCAGGTGTTATTTACAAGCCCAGAATAACTTAAAATGTCGTCACGAAAGTGCAAATACGATGCTGATGCATTTTGTTTTATATGTGGTCAATTTATTAAAGTTCGAGACGTGAAATATGAACTAAAGACATCTCACGTTCTCTGTGAAGCCTATGAAGCATATTTTGACTGTCCTGTACGGAATCAAGATAAGCCATGGGCTCCACATGTTGCTTGTAGTTATTGTAAAAGGTGTTTGGAAGGTAAGCAATTTTTATTTAATTAAGCGATGAATCCAAAATAAGAGAAATATTAATTTTTATTTTTATATTTTTAGGTTGGTATCGAGGTGAGAAAAGGTCTATGAAATTTGCAATACCAAGGATTTGGCGAGAACCAAAAGACCATATTACTGACTGCTACTTTTGTATGGTGAATCCGAGTAAAAGACGTAGAGGTAAAAATGCAAAATCTATTGAATATCCTGACCTCGAATCTTCTTCTGCTCCAATTGCTCACGACCTGACACGACCAGTACCTGAGCGACCAAAAAAATTATCGCAGAAGTAGCTCATCTTGTAGTTCTTATAAAAGTAATTCCGATAAGGAGTTTTTGCCTACACCTGAACAACCAAAACACTATCTCATTACTTCAGAAGATTTTAACGATCTAATTAGAGATTTAAATTTGCCAAAAAATAAAGCAGAGCTTCTAGGCTCTCGGTTAAAACAGTGGAATTTGCTTGATGATGTTAAGATCACGGATCAGCGGACTAGGCATGAAATGTTTGCAACGTTTTTCACGAAGGAAGATGGACTTTGTTTTTGTAATGACATTAAAGGTATGTTTGAAGCAATTGGCATACCCTGTGTCCCTAGCGAATGGCGTTTATTCATTGACAGCTCTACAAAAAGTTTAAAAACAGTTCTATTGCACAACGGAAATAAATTTCCGTCTCTTCCAATTGCTCACTCAGTACATCTTAAAGAAAATTATGAAAGTGTCAAAATTTTGCTTGAATCTGTAAAGTATCGTGAGTATAACTGGGAGCTGATTGGAGATTTTAAAATGGTGGGATTTTTAATGGGGCTACAGGGTGGATATACAAAGTATCCGTGTTATTTGTGCTTGTGGGATAGCAGAGCGGATTCTAAACACTATATTCAACGGTCATGGCCTGTAAGAACAGAATTGTGTGTCGGAAAACAGAACGTCAAATTTGAGCCGATTGTTGAAGCGGAAAAAGTGTTAATGCCGCCTTTGCACATTAAGTTAGGGTTGATGAAACAATTTGTTAAAAAACTGGATGAAACTTCAGAAGCTTTTGGATACTTAAAAAAATTTTTCCCGAAGTTATCGGAAGCAAAGGTTAAAGCTGGGGTTTTTGTTGGTCCGCAAATAAGACAGATTTTCGCCGATGAAAAATTTCCAACGTTGCTGAATCGTACTCAAAAAGCAAGTTGGAACAGTTTTAAAGCAGTAGTTTCTGGATTTTTAGGAAATAATAAAGCTGAAAACTACGAAAAGTTGGTTGAGGATATGCTTACAAATTTTAAGGCCATGGGCTGCAGGATGTCATTAAAAGTACATATGCTGCATGCTCATTTGGATAAATTTAAAAACAATATGGGAGCCTATTCCGAAGAGCAAGGAGAACGTTTCCATCAGGACATCATGAATTTTGAACAACGCTATCAAGGCCAATACAATGAAAACATGATGGGCGACTATATTTGGGGTTTATTGAGAGAAAGTAGCTATGAACATAAAAGAAAAAGTAAAAGTGTGCACTTTTAAGTTATTTTCCACTTTTCTGTAAGCTAATTTGATAGTAAAACTTAATAAAAATAATAAACATTTTTATTTCAATAGTTTTATTTTCAATCAAAAATTAAAATCCGAGATTTTTAAAAATTTCGTTCAATCAGTCTTCTAAGCACAAAAGCAAAGTTTTTCATGCCATATATTTTTTTTCCGTCTTATTACGACCTAAACTACCGAAATTTAATGCTTTGCAATCAAAGTCAAATTTCATGTTGACCCGTGTTATTCCCGCTAGAGGTCATTAAGCCAATCTCTCCTGACTGTTGAAAGACATACGACCTCAATCCCATTTATGTGACGCTTAGGTAATCATTAATGAGAAAGATTTAATGGATATCTAATAGGATTTTATCTCTATATCATCACGCTAGATCACTAGCGGGGTAGGCAGAGAGTACAAAGTTCCGATAGAATTTTCCCTACCTCTCTGGTTTCCTCCGTTCTCATAGTTTGTCTCATGTCAATAAGGTTTTATCAAAGGTCAATAAACTATTTTTTTTCATACATGATTAAAATATATCGTCACGCTGACGTTCCCTAATTGGGGGTGAAAGAGGTTGTCTTGGAGACAATATCAGGCTCAAGACTCTGGACTGATACTGAGAAATTCAATAGAAAATCCTATAAAGACAAAAACATTACACTAAACACTGTTCAATTGAGGATTCTAACTCATGCTCCCCAGC